>OZ023225.1:4048539-7004039 GCA_964006125.1 Cryptus viduatorius | reverse complement strand
CAATACGACCTTGTTTCCGATGCAATGACAGTTTATCATTGAGAACGGATCGAAAATGTGTTTTTTCATCAAAATCGAAAATTTTCGTCAATTCAGCGTTTTTGACACGCTGAAATTGAAATCGTGAAAATCGACGACGACAAACGAATATTTCACGATTTTGCTGAAATACAACTATTAGTCCGATCCCGATGATGATTTGTCTTTGGGAATGCGTCAAAAGTGTGTTTTTTCATAACAGACGGAGTTTTTTGTCAAATCGGCGGTCTTCAACCTCTGAATTTGAAATCGTGAGAATCCAATACGACAAAGGAACATTTCACGATTTCGCAAAAAATACGACTTCGTTTCCGATGCAATGTCAGTTTGTCATTGACAACCGATCAAAAATATGTTTTTTCATAAAATTCGGACTTTTTTGTCAAATCGACGTTTTACACCGTCTGAAAAGGGAATCGTGAGAACCATCGACAAAAAACGACCATTTCTCGATTTCGCTAAAATACAACTGTAAGTCCGATGCCGATGATGATTTGACGTTGGGAATGTGTCAAAAATGTGTTTTTTCATCAAAATCGGAAATTTTCGTCAATTCAGCGTTTTTGACACGCTGAAATTGAAAACGTGAAAATCGACGACGACAAACGAATATTTCACGATTTTACTGAAATACAACTAGTAGTCCGATGCCGATGATGATTTGTCGTTGGGGAATGCGTCAAAAGTGTGTTTTTTCATAAAAGACGGAGTTTTTTGTCAAATCGGCGGTCTTCAACCTCTGAATTTGAAATCGTGAGAATCCAATACGACAAACGAACATTTCACGATTTCGCAAAAATACGACTTCGTTTCCGATGCAATGTCAGTTTGTCATTGACAACCGATCAAAAATATGATTTTTCGTAAAAATCTGACTATTTTGTCAAAACGGCTTTTTTGACCCTCTGAATTCGAAATCGTGAGAATCGACGACGACAAACTACCAATTCACGATTATGCTGAAATATAACAGTAATTCCAATGCCGATGATGATTTGCCGTTGGGAATGCGTAAAAATTGTGTTTTTTCATAAATGACGGAGTTTTTTTGTCAAATCGGCGGTTTTGAACCTCTGAATTTTAAATCGTGAGAATCCACAACGACAAACGAACATTTCACGATTTCGCAAAAATACGACTTCGTTTCCGATGCAATGTCAGTTTGTCATTGATAACCGATCAAAAATATGATTTTTCGTAAAAATCTGACTATTTTGTCAAAACGGCTTTTTTGACCCTCTGAATTCGAAATCTTGAGAATCGACGACGACAAACGACCAATTCACGATTATGCTGAAATATAACAGTAATTCCAATGCCGATGATGATTTGCCGTTGGGAATGCGTAAAAATTGTGTTTTTTCATAAATTACGGATTTTTTTTTGTCAAATCGGCGGTTTTGAACCTCTGAATTTTAAATCGTGAGAATCCACAACGACAAACGACGATTTCACGATTACGGTACAATACGACCTTGTTTCCGACGCAATGACAGGTTATCATTGAGAACGGATCGAAAAGGTGTTTTTTCATCAAAATCGGAAATTTTCGTCAATTCAGCGTTTTTGAGACGCTGAAATTGAAAACGTGAAAATCGACGACGACAAACGAATATTTCACGATTTTACTGAAATACAACTATTAGTCCGATCCCGATGATGATTTGTCGTTGGGAATGCGTCAAAAGTGTGTTTTTCATAAAAGACGGACTTTTTTTGTCAAATCGGCGGTCTACAACCTCTGAATATGAAATCGTGAGAATCCATTACGTCAAACGAAAATTTAACGATTTCGCAAAAATACGACTTCGTTTCCGATGCAATGTCAGTTTGTCATTAAGAACTGATCGAAAATAGGTTTTTTCGTAAAAATCTGAAAATTTTGTCAATACGGCGGTTTTGACCCTCAGAAATCGAAATTGGGAGAATCAACGACGACAAATGACGATTTCACGATTACGGTATAAAACGAAATTGTTTCCGATGCAATGACAGTTTATCATTGAGAACGGATCGAAAAGGTGTTTTTTCATCAAAATCGGAAATTTTTGTCAATTCAGCGTTTTTGACACTCTGAAATTGAAAACGTGAAAATCGACGACGAGGAACGAATATTTCACGATTTTACTGAAATACAACTAGTAGTCCGATGCCGATGATGATTTGCCGTTGGGAATGCGTAAAAATTGTATTTTTTCATAAAAGACCGAGTTTTACGGTACAATACGACCTTGTATCCGATGCAATGACAGTTTATCATTGAGAACGGATCGAAAATGTGTTTTTTCATCAAAATCGGAAATTTTCGTCAATTCAGCGTTGTTGACACGCTGAAATTGAAAACGTGAAAATCGACGACGACAAACGAATATTTCACGATTTTACTGAAATACAACTAGTAGTCCGATGCCGATGATGATTTGTCGTTGGGGAATGCGTCAAAAGTGTGTTTTTTCATAAAAGACGGAGTTTTTTGTCAAATCGGCGGTCTTCAACCTCTGAATTTGAAATCGTGAGAATCCAATACGACAAACGAACATTTCACGATTTCGCAAAAATACGACTTCGTTTCCGATGCAATGTCAGTTTGTCATTGACAACCGATCAAAAATATGATTTTTCGTAAAAATCTGACTATTTTGTCAAAACGGCTTTTTTGACCCTCTGAATTCGAAATCGTGAGAATCGACGACGACAAACGACCAATTCACGATTATGCTGAAATATAACAGTAATTCCAATGCCGATGATGATTTGCCGTTGGGAATGCGTAAAAATTGTGTTTTTTCATAAAAGACGGAGTTTTTTTGTCAAATCGGCGGTTTTGAACCTCTGAATTTTAAATCGTGAGAATCCACAACGACAAACGACGATTTCACGATTACGGTACAATATGATCTTGTTTCCGATGCAATGACAGTTTATCATTGAGAACGGATCGAAAATATGTTTTTTCGCAAAAATCTGACAATTTCGTCAAATCAGCGATTTTGACACTCTGACATTGAAATCGTGAGAATCGACGACGACAAACGAATATTTCACGATTTTACTGAAATACAACTATTAGTCCGATCCCGATGATGATTTGTCGTTGGGAATGCGTCAAAAGTGTGTTTTTTCATAAAAGACAGAGTTTTTTGTCAAATCGGCGCTCTTCAACCTCCGAATTTGAAATTGTACGAATCCACTACGAGAAACGAACATTTCATGATTTCGCAAAAATACGACTTCGTTTCCGATGCAATGTCAGTTTGCCATTGAGAACTGATCGAAAATATGTTTTTTCGCAAAAATCTGACAATTTCGTCAAATCAGCGATTTTGACACTCTGACATTGAAATCGTGAAAATCGACGACGACAAACGAATATTTCACGATTTTGCTGAAATACAACTATTAGTGCGATGCCGATGATGATTTGTCGTTGGGAATGCGTCAAAAGTGTGTTTTTTCATAAAAGACAGAGTTTTTTGTCAAATCGGCGCTCTTCAACCTCCGAATTTGAAATTGTACGAATCCACTACGAGAAACGAACATTTCATGATTTCGCAAAAATACGACTTCGTTTCCGATGCAATGTCAGTTTGCCATTGAGAACTGATCGAAAATATGTTTTTTCGTAAAAATCCGACTATTTTGTCAAAACGGCTTTTTTGACCCTCTGAATTCGAAATCGTGAGAATTGACGACGACAAACGATCAATTAACGATTATGCTGAAATATAACAGTAATTCCAATGCCGATGATGATTTGCCGTTGGGAATGCGTAAAAATTGTGTTTTTTCATAAAAGACGGAGTTTTTTTGTAAAATCGGCGGCTTTGAACCTCTGAATTTTAAATCGTGTGAATCCACAACAACAAACGACGATTTCACGATTACGGTACAATACGACCTTGTTTCCGATGCAATGACAGTTTATCATTGAGAACGGATCGAAAATGTGTTTTTTCATCAAAATCGGAAATTTTCGTCAATTCAGCGTTTTTGACACGCTGAAATTGAAATCGTGAAAATCGACGACGACAAACGAATATTTCACGATTTTGCTGAAATACAACTATTAGTCCGATGCCGATGATGATTTGTCGTTGGGAATGCGTCAAAAGTGTTTTTTTTCATAAAAGACGGAGTTTTTTGTCAAATCGGCCGTCTTCAACCTCTGAATTTGAAATCGTGAGAATCCAATACGACAAACGAACATTTCACGATTTCGCAAAAATACGACTTCGTTTCCGATGCAATGTCAGTATGTCATTGAGAACTGATCGAAAATATGTTTTTTCGTAAAAATCTGACATTTTTGTCAAAACGGCTTTTTTGACCCTCTGAATTCGAAATCGTGAGAATCGACGACGACAAACGACCAATTCACGATTTCGCTGAAATATAACAGTAATTCCAATGCCGATGATGATTTGCCGTTGGGAATGCGTAAAAATTGTGTTTTTTCATAAAAGACGGAGTTTTTTTGTCAAAACGGCGGTTTTGAACCTCTGAATTTTAAATCGTGAGAATCCACAACGACAAACGACGATTTCACGATTACGGTACAATACGACCTTGTTTCCGATGCAATGACAGTTTGTCATTGAGAACGGATCGAAAATGTGTTTTTTCGTCAAAATCGGAAATTTTCATCAACTCAGCGTTTTTGACACGCTGAAATTGAAATCGTGAAAATCGACGACTACAAACGAATATTTCACGATTTTGCTGAAATACAACTATTAGTCCGATGCCGATGATGATTTGTCGTTGGGAATGCGTTAAAAGTGTGTTTTTTCATAAAAGACGGATTTTTTTGTCAAATCGGCGGTCTTCGACCTCTGAATATGAAATCGTGAGAATCCATTACGTCAAACGAAAATTTAACGATTTCACAAAAATACGACTTCGTTTCCGATGCAATGTCAGTTTGTCATTAAGAACTGATCGAAAATAGGTTTTTTCGTAAAAATCTGAAAATTTTGTCAAAACGGCAGTTTTGACCCTCAGAAATCGAAATTGGGAGAATCGACGACGACAAACAACGATTTCACGATTTCGCTAAAATAACGACTTCGTTTCCGATGCAATGTCAGTTTGTCATTGACAACCGATCAAAAATATGGTTTTTCATAAAATTCGGACATTTTTGTCAAATCGACGTTTTAAACCGTCTGAAAAGGGAATCGTGAGAACCACCGACAAAAAACGACCATTTCTCGATTTCGCTAAAATACAACTGTAAGTCCGATGCCGATGATGATTTGACGTTGGGAATGTATCAAAAATGTGTTTTTTCATAAAAATCGGAAATTTTCGTCAATTCAGCGTTTTTGACACGCTGAAATTGAAAACGTGAAAAACGACGACGACAAACGAATATTTCACGATTTTACTGAAATACAACTAGTAGTCCGATGCCGATGATGATTTGTCGTTGGCGAATGCGTCAAAAGTGTGTTTTTTCATAAAAAACGGACTTTTTTTGTGAAATCGGCGGTCTTCAACCTCTGAATATGGAATCGTGAGAATCCACTACGACAAACGAACATTTCACGATTTCGCAAAAATACGACTTCGATTCCTATGCAATGTCAGTTTGTCATTAAGAACTGATCGAAAATATGTTTTTTCGCAAAAATCTGACAATTTCGTCAAATCAGCGTTTTTGACACTCTGAAATTGAAAACGTGAAAATCGACGACGACGAACGAATATTTCACGATTTTACTGAAATACAACTAGTAGTCCGATGCCGATGATGATTTGTCGTTGGGAATGCGTCAAAAGTGTGTTTTTTCATAAATGACGGAGTTTTTTTGTCAAATCGGCGGTTTTGAACCTCTGAATTTTAAATCGTGAGAATCCACAACGACAAACGACGATTTCACGATTACGGTACAATACGACCTTGTTTCCGATGCAATGACAGTTTATCATTGAGAACGGATCGAAAATGTGTTTTTTCATCAAAATCGGAAATTTTCGTCAATTCAGCGTTTTTGACACGCTGAAATTGAAATCGTGAAAATCGACGACGACAAACGAATATTTCACGATTTTGCTGAAATACAACTATTAGTCCGATGCCGATGATGATTTGTCGTTGGGAATCCGTCAAAAGTGTGTTTTTTCATAAAAGACGGAGTTTTTCGTCAATTCAGCGTTTTTGACACGCTGAAATTGAAATCGTGAAAATCGACGACGACAAACGAATATTTCACGATTTTGCTGAAATACAACTATTAGTCCGATCCCGATGATGATTTGTCTTTGGGAATGCGTCAAAAGTGTGTTTTTTCATAACAGACGGAGTTTTTTGTCAAATCGGCGGTCTTCAACCTCTGAATTTGAAATCGTGAGAATCCAATACGACAAAGGAACATTTCACGATTTCGCAAAAAATACGACTTCGTTTCCGATGCAATGTCAGTTTGTCATTGACAACCGATCAAAAATATGTTTTTTCATAAAATTCGGACTTTTTTGTCAAATCGACGTTTTACACCGTCTGAAAAGGGAATCGTGAGAACCATCGACAAAAAACGACCATTTCTCGATTTCGCTAAAATACAACTGTAAGTCCGATGCCGATGATGATTTGACGTTGGGAATGTGTCAAAAATGTGTTTTTTCATCAAAATCGGAAATTTTCGTCAATTCAGCGTTTTTGACACGCTGAAATTGAAAACGTGAAAATCGACGACGACAAACGAATATTTCACGATTTTGCTGAAATACAACTATTAGTGCGATGCCGATGATGATTTGTCGTTGGGAATGCGTCAAAAGCGTGTTTTTTCATAAAAGACAGAGTTTTTTGTCAAATCGGCGGTCTTCAACCTCCGAATTTGAAATTGTACGAATCCACTACGAGAAACGAACATTTCATGATTTCGCAAAAATACGACTTCGTTTCCGATGCAATGTCAGTTTGCCATTGAGAACTGATCGAAAATATGTTTTTTCGTAAAAATCCGACTATTTTGTCAAAACGGCTTTTTTGACCCTCTGAATTCGAAATCGTGAGAATTGACGACGACAAACGATCAATTAACGATTATGCTGAAATATAACAGTAATTCCAATGCCGATGATGATTTGCCGTTGGGAATGCGTAAAAATTGTGTTTTTTCATAAAAGACGGAGTTTTTTTGTAAAATCGGCGGCTTTGAACCTCTGAATTTTAAATCGTGTGAATCCACAACAACAAACGACGATTTCACGATTACGGTACAATACGACCTTGTTTCCGATGCAATGACAGTTTATCATTGAGAACGGATCGAAAATGTGTTTTTTCATCAAAATCGGAAATTTTCGTCAATTCAGCGTTTTTGACACGCTGAAATTGAAATCGTGAAAATCGACGACGACAAACGAATATTTCACGATTTTGCTGAAATACAACTATTAGTCCGATGCCGATGATGATTTGTCGTTGGGAATGCGTCAAAAGTGTATTTTTCATAAAAGACGGAGTTTTTTGTCAAATCGGCCGTCTTCAACCTCTGAATTTGAAATCGTGAGAATCCAATACGACAAACGAACATTTCACGATTTCGCAAAAATACGACTTCGTTTCCGATGCAATGTCAGTTTGTCATTGAGAACTGATCGAAAATATGTTTTTTCGTAAAAATCTGACATTTTTGTCAAAACGGCTTTTTTGACCCTCTGAATTCGAAATCGTGAGAATCGACGACGACAAACGACCAATTCACGATTTCGCTGAAATATAACAGTAATTCCAATGCCGATGATGATTTGCCCTTGGGAATGCGTAAAAATTGTGTTTTTTCATAAAAGATGGAGTTTTTTTTGTCAAATCGGCGGTTTTAAACCTCGGAATTTTAAATCGTGAGAATCTACAACGACAAACGACGATTTCACGATTACGGTAAAATACGACCTTGTTTCCGATGCAATGACAGTTTATCATTGAGAACGGATCGAAAATGTGTTTTTTCGCAAAAATCTGACAATTTCGTCAAACCAGCGTTTTTGACACTCTGAAATTGAAATTGTGAAAATCGACGACGACAAACGAATATTTCACGATTTTGCTGAAATACAACTATTAGTCCGATGCCGATGATGATTTGTCGTTGGGAATGCGTCAAAAGTGTTTTTTTCATAAAAGACGGACTTTTTTTTGTCAAATCGGCGGTCTTCAACCTCTGAATATGAAATCGTGAGAATCCATTACATCAAACGAAAATTTAACGATTTCACAAAAATACGACTTCGTTTCGATGCAATGTCAGTTTGTCATTAAGAACTGATCGAAAATAGGTTTTTTCGTAAAAATCTGAAAATTTTGTCAATACGGCGGTTTTGACCCTCAGAAATCGAAATTGGGAGAATCGACGACGACAAATGACGATTTCACGATTACGGTATAATACGACATTGTTTCTGATGCAATGACAGTTTATCATTGAGAACGGATCGAAAAGGTGTTTTTTCATCAAAATCGGAAATTTTTGTCAATTCAGCGTTTTTGACACTCTGAAATTGAAAACGTGAAAATCGACGACGAGGAACGAATATTTCACGATTTTACTGAAATACAACTATTAGTCCGATCCCGATGATGATTTGTCGTTGGGAATGCGTCAAAAGTGAGTTTTTCATAAAAGACGGACTTTTTTTGTCAAATCGGCGGTCTTCAACCTCTGAATATGAAATCGTAAGAATCCACTACGACAAACGAACATTTCACGATTTCGCAAAAATACGACTTCGTTTCCGATGCAATGTCAGTTTGTCATTGACAACCGATCAAAAATATGGTTTTTCATAAAATTCGGACATTTTTGTCAAATCGACGTTTTAAACCGTCTGAAAAGGGAATCGTGAGAACCACCGACAAAAAACGACCATTTCTCGATTTCGCTAAAATACAACTGTAAGTCCGATGCCGATGATGATTTGACGTTGGGAATGTGTCAAAAATGTGTTTTTTCATCAAAATCGGAAATTTTCGTCAATTCAGCGTTTTTGACACGCTGAAATTGAAAACGTGAAAATCGACGACGACAAATGAATATTTCACGATTTTACTGAAATACAACTAGTAGTCCGATGCCGATGATGTTTTGTCGTTGGGGAATGCGTCAAAAGTGTGTTTTTTCATAAAAGACGGACTTTTTTTGTGAAATCGGCGGTCTTCAACCTCTGAATATGAAATCGTGAGAATCCACTACGACAAACGAACATTTCACGATTTCGCAAAAATACGACTTCGATTCCGATGCAATGTCTGTTTGTCATTAAGAACTGATCGAAAATATGTTTTTTCGTAAAAATCTGACTATTTTGTCAAAACGGCTTTTTTGACCCTCTGAATTCGAAATCGTGAGAATCGACGACGACAAACGACCAATTCACGATTATGCTGAAATATAACAGTAATTCCAATGCCGATGATGATTTGCCGTTGGGAATGCGTAAAAATTGTGTTTTTTCATAAATGACGGAGTTTTTTTGTGAAATCGGCGGTTTTGAATCTCTGAATTTTAAATCGTGAGAATCCACAACGACAAACGACGATTTCACGATTACGGTAAAATACGACATTGTTTCCGATGCAATGACAGTTTATCATTGAGAACGGATCGAAAATGTGTTTTCCGCAAAAATCTGACAATTTCGTCAAACCAGCGTTTTTGACACTCTGAAATTGAAATCGTGAAAATCGACGACGACAAACGAATATTTCACGATTTCGCTAAAATAACGACTTCGTTTCCGATGCAATGTCAGTTTGTCATTGACAACCGATCAAAAGTATGGTTTTTCATAAAATTCGGACATTTTTGTCAAATCGACGTTTTAAACCGTCTGAAAAGGGAATCGTGAGAACCACCGACAAAAAACGAACATTTCTCGATTTCGCTAAAATACAACTGTAAGTCCGATGCCGATGATGATTTGACGTTGAGAATGTGTCAAAAATGTGTTTTTTCATCAAAATCGGAAATTTTCGCCAATTCAGCGTTTTTGACACGCTGAAATTGAAAACGTGAAAATCGACGACGACAAATGAATATTTCACGATTTTACTGAAATACAACTAGTAGTCCGATGCCGATGATGATTTGTCGTTGGGGAATGCGTCAAAAGTGTTTTTTTTCATAAAAGACGGAGTTTTTTGTCAAATCGGCCGTCTTCAACCTCTGAATTTGAAATCGTGAGAATCCAATACGACAAACGAACATTTCACGATTTCGCAAAAATACGACTTCGTTTCCGATGCAATGTCAGTTTGTCATTGACAACCGATCAAAAATATGATTTTTCGTAAAAATCTGACTATTTTGTCAAAACGGCTTTTTTGACCCTCTGAATTCGAAATCGTGAGAATCGACGACGACAAACGACCAATTCACGATTATGCTGAAATATAACAGTAATTCCAATGCCGATGATGATTTGCCGTTGGGAATGCGTAAAAATTGTGTTTTTTCATAAAAGACGGAGTTTTTTTGTCAAATCGGCGGTTTTGAACCTCTGAATTTTAAATCGTGAGAATCCACAACGACAAACGACGATTTCACGATTACGGTACAATACGACCTTGTTTCCGATGCAATGACAGTTTGTCATTGAGAACGGATCGAAAATGTGTTTTTTCGTCAAAATCGGAAATTTTCATCAACTCAGCGTTTTTGACACGCTGAAATTGAAATCGTGAAAATCGACGACTACAAACGAATATTTCACGATTTTGCTGAAATACAACTATTAGTCCGATGCCGATGATGATTTGTCGTTGGGAATGCGTTAAAAGTGTGTTTTTTCATAAAAGACGGATTTTTTTGTCAAATCGGCGGTCTTCGACCTCTGAATATGAAATCGTGAGAATCCATTACGTCAAACGAAAATTTAACGATTTCACAAAAATACGACTTCGTTTCCGATGCAATGTCAGTTTGTCATTAAGAACTGATCGAAAATAGGTTTTTTCGTAAAAATCTGAAAATTTTGTCAAAACGGCAGTTTTGACCCTCAGAAATCGAAATTGGGAGAATCGACGACGACAAACAACGATTTCACGATTTCGCTAAAATAACGACTTCGTTTCCGATGCAATGTCAGTTTGTCATTGACAACCGATCAAAAATATGGTTTTTCATAAAATTCGGACATTTTTGTCAAATCGACGTTTTAAACCGTCTGAAAAGGGAATCGTGAGAACCACCGAAAAAAAACGACCATTTCTCGATTTCGCTAAAATACAACTGTAAGTCCGATGCCGATGATGATTTGACGTTGGGAATGTATCAAAAATGTGTTTTTTCATAAAAATCGGAAATTTTCGTCAATTCAGCGTTTTTGACACGCTGAAATTGAAAACGTGAAAAACGACGACGACAAACGAATATTTCACGATTTTACTGAAATACAACTAGTAGTCCGATGCCGATGATGATTTGTCGTTGGGGAATGCGTCAAAAGTGTGTTTTTTCATAAAAGACGGAGTTTTTTGTCAAATCGGCGGTCTTCAACCTCTGAATTTGAAATCGTGAGAATCCAATACGACAAACGAACATTTCACGATTTCGCAAAAATACGACTTCGTTTCCGATGCAATGTCAGTTTGTCATTGACAACCGATCAAAAATATGATTTTTCGTAAAAATCTGACTATTTTGTCAAAACGGCTTTTTTGACCCTCTGAATTCGAAATCGTGAGAATCGACGACGACAAACGACCAATTCACGATTATGCTGAAATATAACAGTAATTCCAATGCCGATGATGATTTGCCGTTGGGAATGCGTAAAAATTGTGTTTTTTCATAAAAGACGGAGTTTTTTTGTCAAATCGGCGGTTTTGAACCTCTGAATTTTAAATCGTGAGAATCCACAACGACAAACGACGATTTCACGATTACGGTACAATATGATCTTGTTTCCGATGCAATGACAGTTTATCATTGAGAACGGATCGAAAATATGTTTTTTCGCAAAAATCTGACAATTTCGTCAAATCAGCGATTTTGACACTCTGACATTGAAATCGTGAGAATCGACGACGACAAACGAATATTTCACGATTTTACTGAAATACAACTATTAGTCCGATCCCGATGATGATTTGTCGTTGGGAATGCGTCAAAAGTGTGTTTTTCATAAAAGAAGGACTTTTTTTGTGAAATCGGCGGTCTTCAACCTCTGAATATGAAATCGTGAGAATCCACTACGGAAAACGAACATTTCACGATTTCGCAAAAATACGACTTCGTTTCCGATGCAATGTCAGTTTGTCATTAAGAACTGATCGAAAATAGGTTTTTTCGTAAAAATCTGAAAATTTTGTCAAAACGGCAGTTTTGACCCTCAGAAATCGAAATTGGGAGAATCGGCGACGACAAACGACGATTTCACGATTTCGCTAAAATAACGACTTCGTTTCCGATGCAATGTCAGTTTGTCATTGACAACCGATCAAAAGTATGGTTTTTCATAAAATTCGGACATTTTTGTCAAATCGACGTTTTAAACCGTCTGAAAAGGGAATCGTGCGAACCACCGACAAAAAACGACCATTTCTCGATTTCGCTAAAATAAAACTGTAAGTCCGATGCCGATGATGATTTGACGTTGGGAATGTGTCAAAAATGTGTTTTTTCATCAAAATCGGAAATTTTCGTCAATTCAGCGTTTTTGACACTCTGACATTGAAATCGTGAAAATCGACGACGACAAACGAATATTTCACGATTTTGCTGAAATACAACTATTAGTGCGATGCCGATGATGATTTGTCGTTGGGAATGCGTCAAAAGTGTGTTTTTTCATAAAAGACAGAGTTTTTTGTCAAATCGGCGGTCTTCAACCTCCGAATTTGAAATTGTACGAATCCACTACGAGAAACGAACATTTCATGATTTCGCAAAAATACGACTTCGTTTCCGATGCAATGTCAGTTTGCCATTGAGAACTGATCGAAAATATGTTTTTTCGTAAAAATCCGACTATTTTGTCAAAACGGCTTTTTTGACCCTCTGAATTCGAAATCGTGAGAATTGACGACGACAAACGATCAATTAACGATTATGCTGAAATATAACAGTAATTCCAATGCCGATGATGATTTGCCGTTGGGAATGCGTAAAAATTGTGTTTTTTCATAAAAGACGGAGTTTTTTTGTAAAATCGGCGGCTTTGAACCTCTGAATTTTAAATCGTGTGAATCCACAACAACAAACGACGATTTCACGATTACGGTACAATACGACCTTGTTTCCGATGCAATGACAGTTTATCATTGAGAACGGATCGAAAATGTGTTTTTTCATCAAAATCGGAAATTTTCGTCAATTCAGCGTTTTTGACACGCTGAAATTGAAATCGTGAAAATCGACGACGACAAACGAATATTTCACGATTTTGCTGAAATACAACTATTAGTCCGATGCCGATGATGATTTGTCGTTGGGAATGCGTCAAAAGTGTATTTTTCATAAAAGACGGAGTTTTTTGTCAAATCGGCCGTCTTCAACCTCTGAATTTGAAATCGTGAGAATCCAATACGACAAACGAACATTTCACGATTTCGCAAAAATACGACTTCGTTTCCGATGCAATGTCAGTTTGTCATTGAGAACTGATCGAAAATATGTTTTTTCGTAAAAATCTGACATTTTTGTCAAAACGGCTTTTTTGACCCTCTGAATTCGAAATCGTGAGAATCGACGACGACAAACGACCAATTCACGATTTCGCTGAAATATAACAGTAATTCCAATGCCGATGATGATTTGCCCTTGGGAATGCGTAAAAATTGTGTTTTTTCATAAAAGATGGAGTTTTTTTTGTCAAATCGGCGGTTTTAAACCTCGGAATTTTAAATCGTGAGAATCTACAACGACAAACGACGATTTCACGATTACGGTAAAATACGACCTTGTTTCCGATGCAATGACAGTTTATCATTGAGAACGGATCGAAAATGTGTTTTTTCGCAAAAATCTGACAATTTCGTCAAACCAGCGTTTTTGACACTCTGAAATTGAAATTGTGAAAATCGACGACGACAAACGAATATTTCACGATTTTGCTGAAATACAACTATTAGTCCGATGCCGATGATGATTTGTCGTTGGGAATGCGTCAAAAGTGTTTTTTTCATAAAAGACGGACTTTTTTTTGTCAAATCGGCGGTCTTCAACCTCTGAATATGAAATCGTGAGAATCCATTACATCAAACGAAAATTTAACGATTTCACAAAAATACGACTTCGTTTCGATGCAATGTCAGTTTGTCATTAAGAACTGATCGAAAATAGGTTTTTTCGTAAAAATCTGAAAATTTTGTCAATACGGCGGTTTTGACCCTCAGAAATCGAAATTGGGAGAATCGACGACGACAAATGACGATTTCACGATTACGGTATAATACGACATTGTTTCCGATGCAATGACAGTTTATCATTGAGAACGGATCGAAAAGGTGTTTTTTCATCAAAATCGGAAATTTTTGTCAATTCAGCGTTTTTGACACTCTGAAATTGAAAACGTGAAAATCGACGACGAGGAACGAATATTTCACGATTTTACTGAAATACAACTATTAGTCCGATCCCGATGATGATTTGTCGTTGGGAATGCGTCAAAAGTGAGTTTTTCATAAAAGACGGACTTTTTTTGTCAAATCGGCGGTCTTCAACCTCTGAATATGAAATCGTAAGAATCCACTACGACAAACGAACATTTCACGATTTCGCAAAAATACGACTTCGTTTCCGATGCAATGTCAGTTTGTCATTGACAACCGATCAAAAATATGGTTTTTCATAAAATTCGGACATTTTTGTCAAATCGACGTTTTAAACCGTCTGAAAAGGGAATCGTGAGAACCACCGACAAAAAACGACCATTTCTCGATTTCGCTAAAATACAACTGTAAGTCCGATGCCGATGATGATTTGACGTTGGGAATGTGTCAAAAATGTGTTTTTTCATCAAAATCGGAAATTTTCGTCAATTCAGCGTTTTTGACACGCTGAAATTGAAAACGTGAAAATCGACGACGACAAATGAATATTTCACGATTTTACTGAAATACAACTAGTAGTCCGATGCCGATGATGTTTTGTCGTTGGGGAATGCGTCAAAAGTGTGTTTTTCATAAAAGACGGACTTTTTTTGTGAAATCGGCGGTCTTCAACCTCTGAATATGAAATCGTGAGAATCCACTACGACAAACGAACATTTCACGATTTCGCAAAAATACGACTTCGATTCCGATGCAATGTCTGTTTGTCATTAAGAACTGATCGAAAATATGTTTTTTCGTAAAAATCTGACTATTTTGTCAAAACGGCTTTTTTGACCCTCTGAATTCGAAATCGTGAGAATCGACGACGACAAACGACCAATTCACGATTATGCTGAAATATAACAGTAATTCCAATGCCGATGATGATTTGCCGTTGGGAATGCGTAAAAATTGTGTTTTTTCATAAATGACGGAGTTTTTTTGTCAAATCGGCGGTTTTGAATCTCTGAATTTTAAATCGTGAGAATCCACAACGACAAACGACGATTTCACGATTACGGTAAAATACGACATTGTTTCCGATGCAATGACAGTTTATCATTGAGAACGGATCGAAAATGTGTTTTCCGCAAAAATCTGACAATTTCGTCAAACCAGCGTTTTTGACACTCTGAAATTGAAATCGTGAAAATCGACGACGACAAACGAATATTTCACGATTTCGCTAAAATAACGACTTCGTTTCCGATGCAATGTCAGTTTGTCATTGACAACCGATCAAAAGTATGGTTTTTCATAAAATTCGGACATTTTTGTCAAATCGACGTTTTAAACCGTCTGAAAAGGGAATCGTGAGAACCACCGACAAAAAACGAACATTTCTCGATTTCGCTAAAATACAACTGTAAGTCCGATGCCGATGATGATTTGACGTTGAGAATGTGTCAAAAATGTGTTTTTTCATCAAAATCGGAAATTTTCGCCAATTCAGCGTTTTTGACACGCTGAAATTGAAAACGTGAAAATCGACGACGACAAATGAATATTTCACGATTTTACTGAAATACAACTAGTAGTCCGATGCCGATGATGATTTGTCGTTGGGGAATGCGTCAAAAGTGTTTTTTTTCATAAAAGACGGAGTTTTTTGTCAAATCGGCCGTCTTCAACCTCTGAATTTGAAATCGTGAGAATCCAATACGACAAACGAACATTTCACGATTTCGCAAAAATACGACTTCGTTTCCGATGCAATGTCAGTATGTCATTGAGAACTGATCGAAAATATGTTTTTTCGTAAAAATCTGACATTTTTGTCAAAACGGCTTTTTTGACCCTCTGAATTCGAAATCGTGAGAATCGACGACGACAAACGACCAATTCACGATTTCGCTGAAATATAACAGTAATTCCAATGCCGATGATGATTTGCCGTTGGGAATGCGTAAAAATTGTGTTTTTTCATAAAAGACGGAGTTTTTTTGTCAAATCGGCGGTTTTGAACCTCTGAATTTTAAATCGTGAGAATCCACAACGACAAACGACGATTTCACGATTACGGTACAATACGACCTTGTTTCCGATGCAATGACAGTTTGTCATTGAGAACGGATCGAAAATGTGTTTTTTCGTCAAAATCGGAAATTTTCATCAACTCAGCGTTTTTGACACGCTGAAATTGAAATCGTGAAAATCGACGACTACAAACGAATATTTCACGATTTTGCTGAAATACAACTATTAGTCCGATGCCGATGATGATTTGTCGTTGGGAATGCGTTAAAAGTGTGTTTTTTCATAAAAGACGGATTTTTTTGTCAAATCGGCGGTCTTCGACCTCTGAATATGAAATCGTGAGAATCCATTACGTCAAACGAAAATTTAACGATTTCACAAAAATACGACTTCGTTTCCGATGCAATGTCAGTTTGTCATTAAGAACTGATCGAAAATAGGTTTTTTCGTAAAAATCTGAAAATTTTGTCAAAACGGCAGTTTTGACCCTCAGAAATCGAAATTGGGAGAATCGACGACGACAAACAACGATTTCACGATTTCGCTAAAATAACGACTTCGTTTCCGATGCAATGTCAGTTTGTCATTGACAACCGATCAAAAATATGGTTTTTCATAAAATTCGGACATTTTTGTCAAATCGACGTTTTAAACCGTCTGAAAAGGGAATCGTGAGAACCACCGAAAAAAAACGACCATTTCTCGATTTCGCTAAAATACAACTGTAAGTCCGATGCCGATGATGATTTGACGTTGGGAATGTATCAAAAATGTGTTTTTTCATAAAAATCGGAAATTTTCGTCAATTCAGCGTTTTTGACACGCTGAAATTGAAAACGTGAAAAACGACGACGACAAACGAATATTTCACGATTTTACTGAAATACAACTAGTAGTCCGATGCCGATGATGATTTGTCGTTGGGGAATGCGTCAAAAGTGTGTTTTTTCATAAAAGACGGAGTTTTTTGTCAAATCGGCGGTCTTCAACCTCTGAATTTGAAATCGTGAGAATCCAATACGACAAACGAACATTTCACGATTTCGCAAAAATACGACTTCGTTTCCGATGCAATGTCAGTTTGTCATTGACAACCGATCAAAAATATGATTTTTCGTAAAAATCTGACTATTTTGTCAAAACGGCTTTTTTGACCCTCTGAATTCGAAATCGTGAGAATCGACGACGACAAACGACCAATTCACGATTATGCTGAAATATAACAGTAATTCCAATGCCGATGATGATTTGCCGTTGGGAATGCGTAAAAATTGTGTTTTTTCATAAAAGACGGAGTTTTTTTGTCAAATCGGCGGTTTTGAACCTCTGAATTTTAAATCGTGAGAATCCACAACGACAAACGACGATTTCACGATTACGGTACAATATGATCTTGTTTCCGATGCAATGACAGTTTATCATTGAGAACGGATCGAAAATATGTTTTTTCGCAAAAATCTGACAATTTCGTCAAATCAGCGATTTTGACACTCTGACATTGAAATCGTGAGAATCGACGACGACAAACGAATATTTCACGATTTTACTGAAATACAACTATTAGTCCGATCCCGATGATGATTTGTCGTTGGGAATGCGTCAAAAGTGTGTTTTTCATAAAAGAAGGACTTTTTTTGTGAAATCGGCGGTCTTCAACCTCTGAATATGAAATCGTGAGAATCCACTACGGAAAACGAACATTTCACGATTTCGCAAAAATACGACTTCGTTTCCGATGCAATGTCAGTTTGTCATTAAGAACTGATCGAAAATAGGTTTTTTCGTAAAAATCTGAAAATTTTGTCAAAACGGCAGTTTTGACCCTCAGAAATCGAAATTGGGAGAATCGGCGACGACAAACGACGATTTCACGATTTCGCTAAAATAACGACTTCGTTTCCGATGCAATGTCAGTTTGTCATTGACAACCGATCAAAAGTATGGTTTTTCATAAAATTCGGACATTTTTGTCAAATCGACGTTTTAAACCGTCTGAAAAGGGAATCGTGCGAACCACCGACAAAAAACGACCATTTCTCGATTTCGCTAAAATAAAACTGTAAGTCCGATGCCGATGATGATTTGACGTTGGGAATGTGTCAAAAATGTGTTTTTTCATCAAAATCGGAAATTTTCGTCAATTCAGCGTTTTTGACACTCTGACATTGAAATCGTGAAAATCGACGACGACAAACGAATATTTCACGATTTTGCTGAAATACAACTATTAGTGCGATGCCGATGATGATTTGTCGTTGGGAATGCGTCAAAAGTGTGTTTTTTTCATAAAAGACAGAGTTTTTTGTCAAATCGGCGGTCTTCAACCTCCGAATTTGAAATTGTACGAATCCACTACGAGAAACGAACATTTCATGATTTCGCAAAAATACGACTTCGTTTCCGATGCAATGTCAGTTTGCCATTGAGAACTGATCGAAAATATGTTTTTTCGTAAAAATCCGACTATTTTGTCAAAACGGCTTTTTTGACCCTCTGAATTCGAAATCGTGAGAATTGACGACGACAAACGATCAATTAACGATTATGCTGAAATATAACAGTAATTCCAATGCCGATGATGATTTGCCGTTGGGAATGCGTAAAAATTGTGTTTTTTCATAAAAGACTGAGTTTTTTTGTAAAATCGGCGGCTTTGAACCTCTGAATTTTAAATCGTGTGAATCCACAACAACAAACGACGATTTCACGATTACGGTACAATACGACCTTGTTTCCGATGCAATGACAGTTTATCATTGAGAACGGATCGAAAATGTGTTTTTTCATCAAAATCGGAAATTTTCGTCAATTCAGCGTTTTTGACACGCTGAAATTGAAATCGTGAAAATCGACGACGACAAACGAATATTTCACGATTTTGCTGAAATACAACTATTAGTCCGATGCCGATGATGATTTGTCGTTGGGAATGCGTCAAAAGTGTATTTTTCATAAAAGACGGAGTTTTTTGTCAAATCGGCCGTCTTCAACCTCTGAATTTGAAATCGTGAGAATCCAATACGACAAACGAACATTTCACGATTTCGCAAAAATACGACTTCGTTTCCGATGCAATGTCAGTTTGTCATTGAGAACTGATCGAAAATATGTTTTTTCGTAAAAATCTGACATTTTTGTCAAAACGGCTTTTTTGACCCTCTGAATTCGAAATCGTGAGAATCGACGACGACAAACGACCAATTCACGATTTCGCTGAAATATAACAGTAATTCCAATGCCGATGATGATTTGCCCTTGGGAATGCGTAAAAATTGTGTTTTTTCATAAAAGATGGAGTTTTTTTTGTCAAATCGGCGGTTTTAAACCTCGGAATTTTAAATCGTGAGAATCTACAACGACAAACGACGATTTCACGATTACGGTAAAATACGACCTTGTTTCCGATGCAATGACAGTTTATCATTGAGAACGGATCGAAAATGTGTTTTTTCGCAAAAATCTGACAATTTCGTCAAACCAGCGTTTTTGACACTCTGAAATTGAAATTGTGAAAATCGACGACGACAAACGAATATTTCACGATTTTGCTGAAATACAACTATTAGTCCGATGCCGATGATGATTTGTCGTTGGGAATGCGTCAAAAGTGTTTTTTTCATAAAAGACGGACTTTTTTTTGTCAAATCGGCGGTCTTCAACCTCTGAATATGAAATCGTGAGAATCCATTACATCAAACGAAAATTTAACGATTTCACAAAAATACGACTTCGTTTCGATGCAATGTCAGTTTGTCATTAAGAACTGATCGAAAATAGGTTTTTTCGTAAAAATCTGAAAATTTTGTCAATACGGCGGTTTTGACCCTCAGAAATCGAAATTGGGAGAATCGACGACGACAAATGACGATTTCACGATTACGGTATAATACGACATTGTTTCCGATGCAATGACAGTTTATCATTGAGAACGGATCGAAAAGGTGTTTTTTCATCAAAATCGGAAATTTTTGTCAATTCAGCGTTTTTGACACTCTGAAATTGAAAACGTGAAAATCGACGACGAGGAACGAATATTTCACGATTTTACTGAAATACAACTATTAGTCCGATCCCGATGATGATTTGTCGTTGGGAATGCGTCAAAAGTGAGTTTTTCATAAAAGACGGACTTTTTTTGTCAAATCGGCGGTCTTCAACCTCTGAATATGAAATCGTAAGAATCCACTACGACAAACGAACATTTCACGATTTCGCAAAAATACGACTTCGTTTCCGATGCAATGTCAGTTTGTCATTGACAACCGATCAAAAATATGGTTTTTCATAAAATTCGGACATTTTTGTCAAATCGACGTTTTAAACCGTCTGAAAAGGGAATCGTGAGAACCACCGACAAAAAACGACCATTTCTCGATTTCGCTAAAATACAACTGTAAGTCCGATGCCGATGATGATTTGACGTTGGGAATGTGTCAAAAATGTGTTTTTTCATCAAAATCGGAAATTTTCGTCAATTCAGCGTTTTTGACACGCTGAAATTGAAAACGTGAAAATCGACGACGACAAATGAATATTTCACGATTTTACTGAAATACAACTAGTAGTCCGATGCCGATGATGTTTTGTCGTTGGGGAATGCGTCAAAAGTGTGTTTTTCATAAAAGACGGACTTTTTTTGTGAAATCGGCGGTCTTCAACCTCTGAATATGAAATCGTGAGAATCCACTACGACAAACGAACATTTCACGATTTCGCAAAAATACGACTTCGATTCCGATGCAATGTCTGTTTGTCATTAAGAACTGATCGAAAATATGTTTTTTCGTAAAAATCTGACTATTTTGTCAAAACGGCTTTTTTGACCCTCTGAATTCGAAATCGTGAGAATCGACGACGACAAACGACCAATTCACGATTATGCTGAAATATAACAGTAATTCCAATGCCGATGATGATTTGCCGTTGGGAATGCGTAAAAATTGTGTTTTTTCATAAATGACGGAGTTTTTTTGTCAAATCGGCGGTTTTGAATCTCTGAATTTTAAATCGTGAGAATCCACAACGACAAACGACGATTTCACGATTACGGTAAAATACGACATTGTTTCCGATGCAATGACAGTTTATCATTGAGAACGGATCGAAAATGTGTTTTCCGCAAAAATCTGACAATTTCGTCAAACCAGCGTTTTTGACACTCTGAAATTGAAATCGTGAAAATCGACGACGACAAACGAATATTTCACGATTTCGCTAAAATAACGACTTCGTTTCCGATGCAATGTCAGTTTGTCATTGACAACCGATCAAAAGTATGGTTTTTCATAAAATTCGGACATTTTTGTCAAATCGACGTTTTAAACCGTCTGAAAAGGGAATCGTGAGAACCACCGACAAAAAACGAACATTTCTCGATTTCGCTAAAATACAACTGTAAGTCCGATGCCGATGATGATTTGACGTTGAGAATGTGTCAAAAATGTGTTTTTTCATCAAAATCGGAAATTTTCGCCAATTCAGCGTTTTTGACACGCTGAAATTGAAAACGTGAAAATCGACGACGACAAATGAATATTTCACGATTTTACTGAAATACAACTAGTAGTCCGATGCCGATGATGATTTGTCGTTGGGGAATGCGTCAAAAGTGTTTTTTTTCATAAAAGACGGAGTTTTTTGTCAAATCGGCCGTCTTCAACCTCTGAATTTGAAATCGTGAGAATCCAATACGACAAACGAACATTTCACGATTTCGCAAAAATACGACTTCGTTTCCGATGCAATGTCAGTATGTCATTGAGAACTGATCGAAAATATGTTTTTTCGTAAAAATCTGACATTTTTGTCAAAACGGCTTTTTTGACCCTCTGAATTCGAAATCGTGAGAATCGACGACGACAAACGACCAATTCACGATTTCGCTGAAATATAACAGTAATTCCAATGCCGATGATGATTTGCCGTTGGGAATGCGTAAAAATTGTGTTTTTTCATAAAAGACGGAGTTTTTTTGTCAAATCGGCGGTTTTGAACCTCTGAATTTTAAATCGTGAGAATCCACAACGACAAACGACGATTTCACGATTACGGTACAATACGACCTTGTTTCCGATGCAATGACAGTTTGTCATTGAGAACGGATCGAAAATGTGTTTTTTCGTCAAAATCGGAAATTTTCATCAACTCAGCGTTTTTGACACGCTGAAATTGAAATCGTGAAAATCGACGACTACAAACGAATATTTCACGATTTTGCTGAAATACAACTATTAGTCCGATGCCGATGATGATTTGTCGTTGGGAATGCGTTAAAAGTGTGTTTTTTCATAAAAGACGGATTTTTTTGTCAAATCGGCGGTCTTCGACCTCTGAATATGAAATCGTGAGAATCCATTACGTCAAACGAAAATTTAACGATTTCACAAAAATACGACTTCGTTTCCGATGCAATGTCAGTTTGTCATTAAGAACTGATCGAAAATAGGTTTTTTCGTAAAAATCTGAAAATTTTGTCAAAACGGCAGTTTTGACCCTCAGAAATCGAAATTGGGAGAATCGACGACGACAAACAACGATTTCACGATTTCGCTAAAATAACGACTTCGTTTCCGATGCAATGTCAGTTTGTCATTGACAACCGATCAAAAATATGGTTTTTCATAAAATTCGGACATTTTTGTCAAATCGACGTTTTAAACCGTCTGAAAAGGGAATCGTGAGAACCACCGACAAAAAACGACCATTTCTCGATTTCGCTAAAATACAACTGTAAGTCCGATGCCGATGATGATTTGACGTTGGGAATGTATCAAAAATGTGTTTTTTCATAAAAATCGGAAATTTTCGTCAATTCAGCGTTTTTGACACGCTGAAATTGAAAACGTGAAAAACGACGACGACAAACGAATATTTCACGATTTTACTGAAATACAACTAGTAGTCCGATGCCGATGATGATTTGTCGTTGGCGAATGCGTCAAAAGTGTGTTTTTTCATAAAAAACGGACTTTTTTTGTGAAATCGGCGGTCTTCAACCTCTGAATATGGAATCGTGAGAATCCACTACGACAAACGAACATTTCACGATTTCGCAAAAATACGACTTCGATTACTATGCAATGTCAGTTTGTCATTAAGAACTGATCGAAAATATGTTTTTTCGCAAAAATCTGACAATTTCGTCAAATCAGCGTTTTTGACACTCTGAAATTGAAAACGTGAAAATCGACGACGACGAACGAATATTTCACGATTTTACTGAAATACAACTAGTAGTCCGATGCCGATGATGATTTGTCGTTGGGAATGCGTCAAAAGTGTGTTTTTTCATAAATGACGGATTTTTTTTGTCAAATCGGCGGTTTTGAACCTCTGAATTTTAAATCGTGAGAATCCACAACGACAAACGACGATTTCACGATTACGGTACAATACGACCTTGTTTCCGATGCAATGTCAGTTTGTCATTAAGAACTGATCGAAAATAGGTTTTTTCGTAAAAATCTGAAAATTTTGTCAATACGGCGGTTTTGACCCTCAGAAATCGAAATTGGGAGAATCAACGACGACAAATGACGATTTCACGATTACGGTATAAAACGAAATTGTTTCCGATGCAATGACAGTTTATCATTGAGAACGGATCGAAAAGGTGTTTTTTCATCAAAATCGGAAATTTTTGTCAATTCAGCGTTTTTGACACTCTGAAATTGAAAACGTGAAAATCGACGACGAGGAACGAATATTTCACGATTTTACTGAAATACAACTAGTAGTCCGATGCCGATGATGATTTGCCGTTGGGAATGCGTAAAAATTGTGTTTTTTCATAAAAGACCGAGTTTTACGGTACAATACGACCTTGTATCCGATGCAATGACAGTTTATCATTGAGAACGGATCGAAAATGTGTTTTTTCATCAAAATCGGAAATTTTCGTCAATTCAGCGTTGTTGACACGCTGAAATTGAAAACGTGAAAATCGACGACGACAAACGAATATTTCACGATTTTACTGAAATACAACTAGTAGTCCGATGCCGATGATGATTTGTCGTTGGGGAATGCGTCAAAAGTGTGTTTTTTCATAAAAGACGGAGTTTTTTGTCAAATCGGCGGTCTTCAACCTCTGAATTTGAAATCGTGAGAATCCAATACGACAAAGGAACATTTCACGATTTCGCAAAAAATACGACTTCGATTCCGATGCAATGTCAGTTTGTCATTGACAACCGATCAAAAATATGTATTTTCATAAAATTCGGACTTTTTTGTCAAATCGACGTTTTACACCGTCTGAAAAGGGAATCGTGAGAACCATCGACAAAAAACGACCATTTCTCGATTTCGCTAAAATACAACTGTAAGTCCGATGCCGATGATGATTTGACGTTGGGAATGTGTCAAAAATGTGTTTTTTCATCAAAATCGGAAATTTTCGTCAATTCAGCGTTTTTGACACGCTGAAATTGAAAACGTGAAAATCGACGACGACAAACGAATATTTCACGATTTTACTGAAATACAACTAGTAGTCCGATGCCGATGATGATTTGTCGTTGGGGAATGCGTCAAAAGTGTGTTTTTTCATAAAAGACGGAGTTTTTTGTCAAATCGGCGGTCTTCAACCTCTGAATTTGAAATCGTGAGAATCCAATACGACAAACGAACATTTCACGATTTCGCAAAAATACGACTTCGTTTCCGATGCAATGTCAGTTTGTCATTGACAACCGATCAAAAATATGGTTTTTCATAAAATTCGGACATTTTTGTCAAATCGACGTTTTAAACCGTCTGAAAAGGGAATCGTGAGAACCACCGACAAAAAACGACCATTTCTCGATTTCGCTAAAATACAACTGTAAGTCCGATGCCGATGATGATTTGACGTTGGGAATGTATCAAAAATGTGTTTTTTCATAAAAATCGGAAATTTTCGTCAATTCAGCGTTTTTGACACGCTGAAATTGAAAACGTGAAAAACGACGACGACAAACGAATATTTCACGATTTTACTGAAATACAACTAGTAGTCCGATGCCGATGATGATTTGTCGTTGGCGAATGCGTCAAAAGTGTGTTTTTTCATAAAAAACTGACTTTTTTTGTGAAATCGGCGGTCTTCAACCTCTGAATATGGAATCGTGAGAATCCACTACGACAAACGAACATTTCACGATTTCGCAAAAATACGACTTCGATTCCTATGCAATGTCAGTTTGTCATTAAGAACTGATCGAAAATATGTTTTTTCGCAAAAATCTGACAATTTCGTCAAATCAGCGTTTTTGACACTCTGAAATTGAAAACGTGAAAATCGACGACGACAAACGAATATTTCACGATTTTGCTGAAATACAACTATTAGTCCGATGCCGATGATGATTTGTCGTTGGGAATGCGTCAAAAGTGTGTTTTTTCATAAATGACGGAGTTTTTTTGTCAAATCGGCGGTTTTGAACCTCTGAATTTTAAATCGTGAGAATCCACAACGACAAACGACGATTTCACGATTACGGTACAATACGACCTTGTTTCCGATGCAATGACAGTTTATCATTGAGAACGGATCGAAAATGTGTTTTTTCATCAAAATCGAAAATTTTCGTCAATTCAGCGTTTTTGACACGCTGAAATTGAAATCGTGAAAATCGACGACGACAAACGAATATTTCACGATTTTGCTGAAATACAACTATTAGTCCGATCCCGATGATGATTTGTCTTTGGGAATGCGTCAAAAGTGTGTTTTTTCATAACAGACGGAGTTTTTTGTCAAATCGGCGGTCTTCAACCTCTGAATTTGAAATCGTGAGAATCCAATACGACAAAGGAACATTTCACGATTTCGCAAAAAATACGACTTCGTTTCCGATGCAATGTCAGTTTGTCATTGACAACCGATCAAAAATATGTTTTTTCATAAAATTCGGACTTTTTTGTCAAATCGACGTTTTACACCGTCTGAAAAGGGAATCGTGAGAACCACCGACAAAAAACGACCATTTCTCGATTTCGCTAAAATACAACTGTAAGTCCGATACCGATGATGATTTGACGTTGGGAATGTGTCAAAAATGTGTTTTTTCATCAAAATCGGAAATTTTCGTCAATTCAGCGTTTTTGACACTCTGACATTAAAATCGTGAAAATCGACGACGACAAACGAATATTTCACGATTTTGCTGAAATACAACTATTAGTCCGATGCCGATGATGATTTGTCGTTGGGAATGCGTCAAAAGTGTGTTTTTTCAAAAAAGACAGAGTTTTTTGTCAAATCGGCGGTCTTCAACCTCCGAATTTGAAATCGTACGAATCCACTACGAGAAACGAACATTTCATGATTTCGCAAAAATACGACTTCGTTTCCGATGCAATGTCAGTTTGTCATTGAGAACTGATCGAAAATATGTTTTTTCGAAAAAATCCGACTATTTTGTCAAAACGGCTTTTTTGACCCTCTGAATTCGAAATCGTGAGAATTGACGACGACAAACGATCAATTAACGATTATGCTGAAATATAACAGTAATTCCAATGCCGAAGATGATTTGCTGATGGGAATGCGTAAAAATTGTGTTTTTTCATAAAAGACCGAGTTTTACGGTACAATACGACCTTGTTTCCGATGCAATGACAGTTTATCATTGAGAACGGATCGAAAAGGTGTTTTTTCATCAAAATCGGAAATTTTCGTCAATTCAGCGTTTTTGACACTCTGACATTGAAATCGTGAAAATCGACGACGACAAACGAATATTTCACGATTTTGCTGAAATACAACTATTAGTCCGATGCCGATGATGATTTGTCGTTGGGAATGCGTCAAAAGTGTATTTTTTTTCATAAAAGACGGAGTTTTTTGTCAAATCGGCGGTCTTCAACCTCCGAATTTGAAATCGTACGAATCCACTACGAAAAACGAACATTTCATGATTTCGCAAAAATACGACTTCGTTTCCGATGCAATGTCAGTTTGCCATTGAGAACTGATCGAAAATATGTTTTTTCGTAAAAATCCGACTATTTTGTCAAAACGGCTTTTTTGACCCTCTGAATTCGAAATCGTGAGAATTGACGACGACAAACGATCAATTAACGATTATGCTGAAATATAACAGTAATTCCAATGCCGATGATGATTTGCCGTTGGGAATGCGTAAAAATTGTGTTTTTTCATAAAAGACGGAGTTTTTTTGTAAAATCGGCGGCTTTGAACCTCTGAATTTTAAATCGTGAGAATCCACAACAACAAACGACGATTTCACGATTACGGTACAATACGACCTTGTTTCCGATGCAATGACAGTTTATCATTGAGAACGGATCGAAAATGTGTTTTTTCATCAAAATCGGAAATTTTCGTCAATTCAGCGTTTTTGACACGCTGAAATTGAAAACGTGAAAATCGTCGACGACAAACGAATATTTCACGATTTTACTGAAATACAACTATTAGTCCGATGCCGATGATGATTTGTCGTTGGGAATGCGTCAAAAGTGTTTTTTTTCATAAAAGACGGAGTTTTTTGTCAAATCGGCCGTCTTCAACCTCTGAATTTGAAATCGTGAGAATCCAATACGACAAACGAACATTTCACGATTTCGCAAAAATACGACTTCGTTTCCGATGCAATGTCAGTTTGTCATTGAGAACTGATCGAAAATATGTTTTTTCGTAAAAATTTGACATTTTTGTCAAAACGGCTTTTTTGACCCTCTGAATTCGAAATCGTGAGAATCGACGACGACAAACGACCAATTCAGGATTTCGCTGAAATATAACAGTAATTCCAATGCCGATGATGATTTGCCCTTGGGAATGCGTAAAAATTGTGTTTTTTCATAAAAGATGGAGTTTTTTTGTCAAATCGGCGGTTTTAAACCTCGGAATTTTAAATCGTGAGAATCTACAACGACAAGCGAACGATTTCACGATTACGGTAAAATACGACCTTGTTTCCGATGCAATGACAGTTTATCATTGAGAACGGATCGAAAATGTGTTTTCCGCAAAAATCTGACAATTTCGTCAAACCAGCGTTTTTGACACTCTGAAATTGAAATCGTGAAAATCGACGACGACAAACGAATATTTCACGATTTCGCTAAAATAACGACTTCGTTTCCGATGCAATGTCAGTTTGTCATTGACAACCGATCAAAAGTATGGTTTTTCATAAAATTCGGACATTTTTGTCAAATCGACGTTTTAAACCGTCTGAAAAGGGAATCGTGAGAACCACCGACAAAAAACGAACATTTCTCGATTTCGCTAAAATACAACTGTAAGTCCGATGCCGATGATGATTTGACGTTGAGAATGTGTCAAAAATGTGTTTTTTCATCAAAATCGGAAATTTTCGCCAATTCAGCGTTTTTGACACGCTGAAATTGAAAACGTGAAAATCGACGACGACAAATGAATATTTCACGATTTTACTGAAATACAACTAGTAGTCCGATGCCGATGATGATTTGTCGTTGGGGAATGCGTCAAAAGTGTTTTTTTTCATAAAAGACGGAGTTTTTTGTCAAATCGGCGGTCTTCAACCTCTGAATTTGAAATCGTGAGAATCCAATACGACAAACGAACATTTCACGATTTCGCAAAAATACGACTTCGTTTCCGATGCAATGTCAGTTTGTCATTGACAACCGATCAAAAATATGGTTTTTCATAAAATTCGGACATTTTTGTCAAATCGACGTTTTAAACCGTCTGAAAAGGGAATCGTGAGAACCACCGACAAAAAACGACCATTTCTCGATTTCGCTAAAATACAACTGTAAGTCCGATGCCGATGATGATTTGACGTTGGGAATGTATCAAAAATGTGTTTTTTCATAAAAATCGGAAATTTTCGTCAATTCAGCGTTTTTGACACGCTGAAATTGAAAACGTGAAAAACGACGACGACAAACGAATATTTCACGATTTTACTGAAATACAACTAGTAGTCCGATGCCGATGATGATTTGTCGTTGGCGAATGCGTCAAAAGTGTGTTTTTTCATAAAAAACTGACTTTTTTTGTGAAATCGGCGGTCTTCAACCTCTGAATATGGAATCGTGAGAATCCACTACGACAAACGAACATTTCACGATTTCGCAAAAATACGACTTCGATTCCTATGCAATGTCAGTTTGTCATTAAGAACTGATCGAAAATATGTTTTTTCGCAAAAATCTGACAATTTCGTCAAATCAGCGTTTTTGACACTCTGAAATTGAAAACGTGAAAATCGACGACGACAAACGAATATTTCACGATTTTGCTGAAATACAACTATTAGTCCGATGCCGATGATGATTTGTCGTTGGGAATGCGTCAAAAGTGTGTTTTTTCATAAATGACGGAGTTTTTTTGTCAAATCGGCGGTTTTGAACCTCTGAATTTTAAATCGTGAGAATCCACAACGACAAACGACGATTTCACGATTACGGTACAATACGACCTTGTTTCCGATGCAATGACAGTTTATCATTGAGAACGGATCGAAAATGTGTTTTTTCATCAAAATCGAAAATTTTCGTCAATTCAGCGTTTTTGACACGCTGAAATTGAAATCGTGAAAATCGACGACGACAAACGAATATTTCACGATTTTGCTGAAATACAACTATTAGTCCGATCCCGATGATGATTTGTCTTTGGGAATGCGTCAAAAGTGTGTTTTTTCATAACAGACGGAGTTTTTTGTCAAATCGGCGGTCTTCAACCTCTGAATTTGAAATCGTGAGAATCCAATACGACAAAGGAACATTTCACGATTTCGCAAAAAATACGACTTCGTTTCCGATGCAATGTCAGTTTGTCATTGACAACCGATCAAAAATATGTTTTTTCATAAAATTCGGACTTTTTTGTCAAATCGACGTTTTACACCGTCTGAAAAGGGAATCGTGAGAACCATCGACAAAAAACGACCATTTCTCGATTTCGCTAAAATACAACTGTAAGTCCGATGCCGATGATGATTTGACGTTGGGAATGTGTCAAAAATGTGTTTTTTCATCAAAATCGGAAATTTTCGTCAATTCAGCGTTTTTGACACGCTGAAATTGAAAACGTGAAAATCGACGACGACAAACGAATATTTCACGATTTTACTGAAATACAACTAGTAGTCCGATGCCGATGATGATTTGTCGTTGGGGAATGCGTCAAAAGTGTGTTTTTTCATAAAAGACGGAGTTTTTTGTCAAATCGGCGGTCTTCAACCTCTGAATTTGAAATCGTGAGAATCCAATACGACAAACGAACATTTCACGATTTCGCAAAAATACGACTTCGTTTCCGATGCAATGTCAGTTTGTCATTGACAACCGATCAAAAATATGATTTTTCGTAAAAATCTGACTATTTTGTCAAAACGGCTTTTTTGACCCTCTGAATTCGAAATCGTGAGAATCGACGACGACAAACTACCAATTCACGATTATGCTGAAATATAACAGTAATTCCAATGCCGATGATGATTTGCCGTTGGGAATGCGTAAAAATTGTGTTTTTTCATAAATGACGGAGTTTTTTTGTCAAATCGGCGGTTTTGAACCTCTGAATTTTAAATCGTGAGAATCCACAACGACAAACGAACATTTCACGATTTCGCAAAAATACGACTTCGTTTCCGATGCAATGTCAGTTTGTCATTGATAACCGATCAAAAATATGATTTTTCGTAAAAATCTGACTATTTTGTCAAAACGGCTTTTTTGACCCTCTGAATTCGAAATCTTGCGAATCGACGACGACAAACGACCAATTCACGATTATGCTGAAATATAACAGTAATTCCAATGCCGATGATGATTTGCCGTTGGGAATGCGTAAAAATTGTGTTTTTTCATAAATTACGGATTTTTTTTTGTCAAATCGGCGGTTTTGAACCTCTGAATTTTAAATCGTGAGAATCCACAACGACAAACGACGATTTCACGATTACGGTACAATACGACCTTGTTTCCGATGCAATGACAGGTTATCATTGAGAACGGATCGAAAAGGTGTTTTTTCATCAAAATCGGAAATTTTCGTCAATTCAGCGTTTTTGAGACGCTGAAATTGAAAACGTGAAAATCGACGACGACAAACGAATATTTCACGATTTTACTGAAATACAACTATTAGTCCGATCCCGATGATGATTTGTCGTTGGGAATGCATCAAAAGTGTGTTTTTCATAAAAGACGGACTTTTTTTGTCAAATCGGCGGTCTACAACCTCTGAATATGAAATCGTGAGAATCCATTACGTCAAACGAAAATTTAACGATTTCGCAAAAATACGACTTCGTTTCCGATGCAATGTCAGTTTGTCATTAAGAACTGATCGAAAATAGGTTTTTTCGTAAAAATCTGAAAATTTTGTCAATACGGCGGTTTTGACCCTCAGAAATCGAAATTGGGAGAATCAACGACGACAAATGACGATTTCACGATTACGGTATAAAACGAAATTGTTTCCGATGCAATGACAGTTTATCATTGAGAACGGATCGAAAAGGTGTTTTTTCATCAAAATCGGAAATTTTTGTCAATTCAGCGTTTTTGACACTCTGAAATTGAAAACGTGAAAATCGACGACGAGGAACGAATATTTCACGATTTTACTGAAATACAACTAGTAGTCCGATGCCGATGATGATTTGCCGTTGGGAATGCGTAAAAATTGTGTTTTTTCATAAAAGACCGAGTTTTACGGTACAATACGACCTTGTATCCGATGCAATGACAGTTTATCATTGAGAACGGATCGAAAATGTGTTTTTTCATCAAAATCGGAAATTTTCGTCAATTCAGCGTTGTTGACACGCTGAAATTGAAAACGTGAAAATCGACGACGACAAACGAATATTTCACGATTTTACTGAAATACAACTAGTAGTCCGATGCCGATGATGATTTGTCGTTGGGGAATGCGTCAAAAGTGTGTTTTTTCATAAAAGACGGAGTTTTTTGTCAAATCGGCGGTCTTCAACCTCTGAATTTGAAATCGTGAGAATCCAATACGACAAACGAACATTTCACGATTTCGCAAAAATACGACTTCGTTTCCGATGCAATGTCAGTTTGTCATTGACAACCGATCAAAAATATGATTTTTCGTAAAAATCTGACTATTTTGTCAAAACGGCTTTTTTGACCCTCTGAATTCGAAATCGTGAGAATCGACGACGACAAACGACCAATTCACGATTATGCTGAAATATAACAGTAATTCCAATGCCGATGATGATTTGCCGTTGGGAATGCGTAAAAATTGTGTTTTTTCATAAAAGACGGAGTTTTTTTGTCAAATCGGCGGTTTTGAACCTCTGAATTTTAAATCGTGAGAATCCACAACGACAAACGACGATTTCACGATTACGGTACAATATGATCTTGTTTCCGATGCAATGACAGTTTATCATTGAGAACGGATCGAAAATATGTTTTTTCGCAAAAATCTGACAATTTCGTCAAATCAGCGATTTTGACACTCTGACATTGAAATCGTGAGAATCGACGACGACAAACGAATATTTCACGATTTTACTGAAATACAACTATTAGTCCGATCCCGATGATGATTTGTCGTTGGGAATGCGTCAAAAGTGTGTTTTTCATAAAAGAAGGACTTTTTTTGTGAAATCGGCGGTCTTCAACCTCTGAATATGAAATCGTGAGAATCCACTACGGAAAACGAACATTTCACGATTTCGCAAAAATACGACTTCGTTTCCGATGCAATGTCAGTTTGTCATTAAGAACTGATCGAAAATAGGTTTTTTCGTAAAAATCGGAAAATTTTGTCAAAACGGCAGTTTTGACCCTCAGAAATCGAAATTGGGAGAATCGGCGACGACAAACGACGATTTCACGATTTCGCTAAAATAACGACTTCGTTTCCGATGCAATGTCAGTTTGTCATTGACAACCGATCAAAAGTATGGTTTTTCATAAAATTCGGACATTTTTGTCAAATCGACGTTTTAAACCGTCTGAAAAGGGAATCGTGCGAACCACCGACAAAAAACGACCATTTCTCGATTTCGCTAAAATAAAACTGTAAGTCCGATGCCGATGATGATTTGACGTTGGGAATGTGTCAAAAATGTGTTTTTTCATCAAAATCGGAAATTTTCGTCAATTCAGCGTTTTTGACACTCTGACATTGAAATCGTGAAAATCGACGACGACAAACGAATATTTCACGATTTTGCTGAAATACAACTATTAGTGCGATGCCGATGATGATTTGTCGTTGGGAATGCGTCAAAAGTGTGTTTTTTCATAAAAGACAGAGTTTTTTGTCAAATCGGCGGTCTTCAACCTCCGAATTTGAAATTGTACGAATCCACTACGAGAAACGAACATTTCATGATTTCGCAAAAATACGACTTCGTTTCCGATGCAATGTCAGTTTGCCATTGAGAACTGATCGAAAATATGTTTTTTCGTAAAAATCCGACTATTTTGTCAAAACGGCTTTTTTGACCCTCTGAATTCGAAATCGTGAGAATTGACGACGACAAACGATCAATTAACGATTATGCTGAAATATAACAGTAATTCCAATGCCGATGATGATTTGCCGTTGGGAATGCGTAAAAATTGTGTTTTTTCATAAAAGACGGAGTTTTTTTGTAAAATCGGCGGCTTTGAACCTCTGAATTTTAAATCGTGTGAATCCACAACAACAAACGACGATTTCACGATTACGGTACAATACGACCTTGTTTCCGATGCAATGACAGTTTATCATTGAGAACGGATCGAAAATGTGTTTTTTCATCAAAATCGGAAATTTTCGTCAATTCAGCGTTTTTGACACGCTGAAATTGAAATCGTGAAAATCGACGACGACAAACGAATATTTCACGATTTTGCTGAAATACAACTATTAGTCCGATGCCGATGATGATTTGTCGTTGGGAATGCGTCAAAAGTGTATTTTTCATAAAAGACGGAGTTTTTTGTCAAATCGGCCGTCTTCAACCTCTGAATTTGAAATCGTGAGAATCCAATACGACAAACGAACATTTCACGATTTCGCAAAAATACGACTTCGTTTCCGATGCAATGTCAGTTTGTCATTGAGAACTGATCGAAAATATGTTTTTTCGTAAAAATCTGACATTTTTGTCAAAACGGCTTTTTTGACCCTCTGAATTCGAAATCGTGAGAATCGACGACGACAAACGACCAATTCACGATTTCGCTGAAATATAACAGTAATTCCAATGCCGATGATTATTTGCCCTTGGGAATGCGTAAAAATTGTGTTTTTTCATAAAAGACGGAGTTTTTTTTGTCAAATCGGCGGCTTTGAACCTCTGAATTTTAAATCGTGAGAATCCACAACGACAAACGACGATTTCACGATTACGGTACAATACGAACTTGTTTCCGATGCAATGACAGTTTATCATTGAGAACGGATCGAAAATGTGTTTTTTCGTAAAAATCTGACTATTTTGTCAAAACGGCTTTTTTGACCCTCTGAATTCGAAATCGTGAGAATTGACGACGACAAATGAATATTTCACGATCACGAATACGACCTTGTTTCCGATACAATGACAGTTTATCATTGAGAACGGATCGAAAAGGTGTTTTTTGAAAACGTGAAAATCGACGACGACAAACGAATATTTCACGATTTTACTGAAATACAACTATTAGTCCGATCCCGATGATGATTTGTCGTTGGGAATGCGTCAAAAGTGAGTTTTTCATAAAAGACGGACTTTTTTTGTCAAATCGGCGGTCTTCAACCTCTGAATATGAAATCGTGAGAATCCATTACGTCAAACGAAAATTTAACGATTTCGCAAAAATACGACTTCGTTTCCGATGCAATGTCAGTTTGTCATTAAGAACTGATCGAAAATAGGTTTTTTCGTAAAAATCTGAAAATTTTGTCAAAACGGCGGTTTTGACCCTCAGAAATCGAAATTGGGAGAATCGACGACGACAAACGAATATTTCACGATTTTGCTGAAATACAACTATTAGTCCGATGCCGATGATGATTTGTCGTTGGGAATGCATCAAAAGTGTTTTTTTTTTTCATAAAAGACGGAGTTTTTTGTCAAATCGGCGGTCTTCAACCTCTGAATTTGAAATCGTGAGAATCCAATACGACAAACGAACATTTCACGATTTCGCAAAAATACGACTTCGTTTCCGATGCAATGTCAGTTTGTCATTGAGAACTGATCGAAAATATGTTTTTTCGTAAAAATCTGACATTTTTGTCAAAACGGCTTTTTTGACCCTCTGAAATCGAAATCGTGAGAATCGACGACGACAAACGACCAATTCACGATTTCGCTGAAATATAACAGTAATTCCAATGCCGATGATGATTTGCCCTTGGGAATGCGTAAAAATTGTGTTTTTTCATAAAAGATGGAGTTTTTTTTGTCAAATCGGCGGTTTTAAACCTCTGAATTTTAAATCGTGAGAATCTACAACGACAAACGACGATTTCACGATTACGGTAAAATACGACCTTGTTTCCGATGCAATGACAGTTTATCATTGAGAACGGATCGAAAATGTGTTTTTTCGCAAAAATCTGACAATTTCGTCAAACCAGCGTTTTTGACACTCTGAAATTGAAATTGTGAAAATCGACGACGACAAACGAATATTTCACGATTTCTCTAAAATAACGACTTCGTTTCCGATGCAATGTCAGTTTGTCATTGACAACCGATCAAAAATATGGTTTTTCATAAAATTCGGACATTTTTGTCAAATCGACGTTTTAAACCGTTTGAAAAGGGAATCGTGAGAACCACCGACAAAAAACGACCATTTCTCGATTTCGCTAAAATACAACTGTAAGTCCGATACCGATGATGATTTGACGTTGGGAATGTGTCAAAAATGTGTTTTTTCATAAAAGACGGAGTTTTTTTTGTCAAATCGGCGGCTTTGAACCTCTGAATTTTAAATCGTGAGAATCCACAACGACAAACGACGATTTCACGATTACGGTACAATACGACCTTGTTTCCGATGCAATGACAGTTTATCATTGAGAACTGATCGAAAATATGTTTTTTCGTAAAAATCTGACATTTTTGTCAAAACGGCTTTTTTGACCCTCTGAAATCGAAATCGTGAAAATCGACGACGACAAACGACCAATTCACGATTTCGCTGAAATATAACAGTAATTCCAATGCCGATGATGATTTGCCCTTGGGAATGCGTAAAAATTGTGTTTTTTCATAAAAGATGGAGTTTTTTTGTCAAATCGGCGGTTTTAAACTTCTGAATTTTAAATCGTGAGAATCTACAACGACAAACGACGATTTCACGATTACGGTAAAATACGACCTTGTTTCCGATGCAATGACAGTTTATCATTGAGAACGGATCGAAAATGTGTTTTTTCGCAAAAATCTGACAATTTCGTCAAACCAGCGTTTTTGACACTCTGAAATTGAAATTTCGAAAAATTGAATTGAAATCGTGAGAATTGACGACGACAAATGAATATTTCACGATTTTACTGAAATACAACTAGTAGTCCGATGCCGATGATGATTTGTCGTTGGGGAATGCGTCAAAAGTGTGTTTTTTCATAAAAGACGGACTTTTTTTGTGAAATCGGCGGTCTTCAACCTCTGAATATGAAATCGTGAGAATCCACTACGACAAACGAACATTTCACGATTTCGCAAAAATACGACTTCGATTCCGATGCAATGTCTGTTTGTCATTAAGAACTGATCGAAAATATGTTTTTTCGTAAAAATCTGACTATTTTGTCAAAACGGCTTTTTTGACCCTCTGACTTCGAAATCGTGAGAATCGACGACGACAAACGACCAATTCACGATTATGCTGAAATATAACAGTAATTCCAATGCCAATGATGATTTGCCGTTGGGAATGCGTAAAAATTGTGTTTTTTCATAAAAGACGGAGTTTTTTTTGTCAAATCGGCGGCTTTGAACCTCTGAATTTTAAATCGTGAGAATCCACAACGACAAACGACGATTTCACGATTACGGTACAATACGACCTTGTTTCCGATGCAATGACAGTTTATCATTGAGAACTGATCGAAAATATGTTTTTTCGTAAAAATCTGACATTTTTGTCAAAACGGCTTTTTTGACCCTCTGAAATCGAAATCGTGAAAATCGACGACGACAAACGACCAATTCACGATTTCGCTGAAATATAACAGTAATTCCAATGCCGATGATGATTTGCCCTTGGGAATGCGTAAAAATTGTGTTTTTTCATAAAAGATGGAGTTTTTTTGTCAAATCGGCGGTTTTAAACTTCTGAATTTTAAATCGTGAGAATCTACAACGACAAACGACGATTTCACGATTACGGTAAAATACGACCTTGTTTCCGATGCAATGACAGTTTATCATTGAGAACGGATCGAAAATGTGTTTTTTCGCAAAAATCTGACAATTTCGTCAAACCAGCGTTTTTGACACTCTGAAATTGAAATTTCGAAAAATTGAATTGAAATCGTGAGAATTGACGACGACAAATGAATATTTCACGATTTTACTGAAATACAACTAGTAGTCCGATGCCGATGATGATTTGTCGTTGGGGAATGCGTCAAAAGTGTGTTTTTTCATAAAAGACGGACTTTTTTTGTGAAATCGGCGGTCTTCAACCTCTGAATATGAAATCGTGAGAATCCACTACGACAAACGAACATTTCACGATTTCGCAAAAATACGACTTCGATTCCGTTGCAATGTCAGTTTGTCATTAAGAACTGATCGAAAATATGTTTTTTCGTAAAAATTTGACTATTTTGTCAAAACGGCTTTTTTGACCCTCTGAATTCGAAATCGTGAGAATCGACGACGACAAACGACCAATTCACGATTATGCTGAAATATAACAGTAATTCCAATGCCGATGATGATTTGCCGTTGGGAATGCGTAAAAATTGTGTTTTTTCATAAAAGACCGAGTTTTACGGTACAATACGACCTTGTTTCCGATACAATGACAGTTTATCATTGAGAACGGATCGAAAAGGTGTTTTTTCCACGGGGGGAGGCTGTAACCCCTACGTGGCGCGTCCCCAGGTGGCGGATAGGGGAACGCCCTCTAGATATAGAGGGTAGGAGGGTCATAAATTGAAACCCCTCCCGCGGACCAACAGCAGGGGAGTAAACCCCGTTAACAAATCGTGATGGCAGGGAGAAAACAAAAATCGATTACGGTGCAGGGATTCGGAAGCCCAGTACTGGCGTCTGTCGGGGGTGAGAAAGCGGGCCCCGAGACGTCATCATCAAGTGACCGCAATAAAAAACAAAACTTCCCCCCTCTATCCAGGGATCCGGAAGTTATTCGAGGTGTAACAAGTACAAATTCGCGATTCTTCATGATAAAACTTAATGAGGGCAACTTTGACAAAGTTAGCCCCTTTCTGATAGACCGAGTATTAACCGGAGCAGTTGGTAAAGTAAAGAACGTAAATAAGTGCCGAGAAGGCCTTTTGATCGAAATCAACGATCCAAAACAAGGCGGGCTTTTATTAAAAATGCAGAAGTTCGGTGATTATTCAGTGACGGTACAGAAACATGCTACTCTGAACAGTAGCAAAGGCCAAGTGACCTGCCGAGACCTGTTATATTGTCCACTAGAAGAAATCCAAGAAAATCTTGCATCGCAAGGTGTTACTAGTGTTCGGAGACGTACGATGATGCAGAACGGGACTCGTATTGATACACCAACGTTGATTCTGACATTTAACACGCCGGACCTTCCGAAGAGAGTTACGGCTGGCTATCTTTCATTGCCTGTGTCTGCGTGGATTCCACCACCTTTACGATGCTACAATTGCCAATTATTCGGTCACACGTCTGCTAATTGCGGAAACCGACCGATGTGCGTGTGCGGCTATGATCCGCACGGTGATGAACCTTGTAAGGAAAATCCACGATGTCTAAACTGCAACGGCTCTCACTCGGCACGATCGAATCAATGCCCTAGATACAAAGAAGAAACTGCTATTCAACGAATAAAAACAATGGAAAAACTATCTTATCGAGAAGCGCGAAATAAAATCCGGGAAAACACTCGTACACATCCCACGGTGGCGTATGCAACGATAACTTCGAGCCCGAACCCAACTCAGGCTGGCTTAAACATTCAAGAGCTTGTCGCGGCTCTTATCCCAGAACTCACCCGTGCTTTGCAGTGTAACCTAACTAAAAACGACGGAATAGCCGATGCGGATCGTAAGAATCTGAATCCCAATCCACCGCCTTTGAAAAACGCCACGCCCACATCTGTCCTCAGACAATCAGCAGCTAAAGATAAACAATCACAACAGCGAAAATCAGGTCAGTACGATTCCTCGAAAGTAGCCGAGTGGTTCACAAAAACCAGCAAGCAAGAACAATCAAAAATCGACAACATTCGGGTACGTGAGCATCGCAAACGAAGTAGCCACCAGTCCACACCGGCCACGTCGGTGGCCTCCGTGGGAGAAGAAGACGGCGATGCTAGTGGAAGTTCATCGTCCGCAAGTAAGCCTCCAAAAAAGAAACAACCGAATCATACCGCCGATGATATTGGTACTGATGAGGATTCGGATACCATGTTCGACGCCCCACCCCCGAATCAACCTGAGACCGCTGGTTAATATGAACATTTTGCTCAATAATCTAAAACTCTGTAATGACATATGTACATCAACCCCATATCGCGAATATCAGTCGACAAGTAAACTTAAAAGAAATGCAATTCGATATTATTCAATGGAACTGTAACGGTATGAGAAGTCATTTTCCGGAACTTCAATTACTGGTTTCGCAAGTACGACCATCGATACTCGCATTACAAGAAACTAGACTGACCGAACCCGATAAGATTCAATTTCGCATGTTCAATATATTCAGGACAGACTGTAACTCTGGTAAAATAGCACATGGTGGCGTCGCTTTACTTATTAAAAAAGAATTGCTAGCTATCAATGTTCCGTTAAATACACAGCTACAAGCTGTTGCGGTTAGAATCCCGACTTGTCAAAACGTAACAATATGCTGTATATACCTACCGGACGGACCACTCCAGTTAAAAGACTTGACAAACTTGCATACACAACTACCAAGTCCCTGCATAATACTAGGCGACTTCAATGCTCACAATACGTTATGGGGCTCTATAAAAACTAGCCCACGTGGTCGACTGGTAGAAAAATTCTTGGACGAATCAGGCCTAATTCTCATCAATGACGGAACCAAGACGCACTTAACTTTTAGCACTGGCAACACATCAGTCATCGACCTGACATTGGTTTCTCCAAATATAGCAACAAATCTACACTGGAAAACTGTTACAGACCTATATGGTGACCACTACCCGATACATATCTCGGGTGACATTCAAACCCGGGAAAGATCTTATCTTCGACGATGGCAGTTCGACAAAGCAGATTGGGAGACTTTTAAGAAGGTCATAAGCGTCCCCGAACTTCCGGAGGACGTCAATGACGCAGTCAGTGCCATAACAAAAAGCATACTGAAAGCAGCTGAGATAGCGGTCCCAAAATCATCGGGCCGTGCAAGACAACGTATAGTTCCGTGGTGGAGTACAGAGGTCGGCGAGGTGGTTGCTGCGAAGAAACAAGCATTACGAGAATTCCGCAAAAGTCCTTCAACGAATAACATGATCCACTTTAAACGTCTGCGAGCACAATGCAGGAAAATTATCCGGACAGCAAAGAAAAACACTTGGGAAAATTACGTGTCAACTATCACGGCATATACCCCCATAAATAAAGTGTGGCAAAAGGTCAAGGCTATTTCAGGTATGACGCACACTGTAATAGGGCCTATAAAGGGAGCGGGAAATATTCTTATGGAGAGCCCACAAGAAATGGTAGAAACTTTGGCTACTTATTATGAAAACACAAACAGCACGTTAAACTACGAACCTGATTTTCAACAAAGAAAAAATCTTCTTGAACGACCTCTTGACTTTGCATCTACAGACGAAAAAATCTACAATTTACCAATAACTGAAAAAGAATTTGATCTGGCGCTAAAAAGTATGAAACTTACCACCTCACCAGGCCCAGATGATATACCGATGATCATGTTAAGGGGGCTGAGTCACCTAAAAATTATTTTTTTATTTATTTTTTTTTTATTTTTTTTCTGAATGTACATGCGGTGTACTACATACACACCAAATTTTAGATCGAAATTTAAAAAATTACCGAAGTTAGAAGCATTTTAGTAGCGTTAGAAATAAATAATGCGTGAAAAAAAAAAAATGCCGAAATGCAACACGAACAATGCCGGAATACCGCATCTCCGCATGTTTTTTTTTCTTCTAATAAGAAGAATAAGAAACATCGAGAAAGGAACATAAAAAAAACAATCGATGTCGAAACTGCGTTCGGTAGGTAACGATTTACCGACCAAAGGGTCGTTACGTCTAATCGATGCGACTCAGATTATCGCCGCTACCGCGCTTTGTTTTGAGTCTGCGATACACCGGCGTAATGTAGCAGCGATGATTTTTACTCGATTGTGTCAATCGGGTAAAAAACTGAGCTTGTAAACTCAGTGTATTAGTTATGTGTCAGTGTTTACAGTTTTTCCGAATGAACGGAATATATTCTGTATTTTTGCCCGCAATAGTGTAAAAATGTTTTTCACAGTGACAGTGTCGCAAAGCGAAAAGTCTCGCAGACTTAACCTCTTTTTTAAACGTCAGATTTGACGTAAGAGTATATTTTTTTATGTTTTAATCATTATTTTTTGCATTTACGAGATTTGTGAAGTGAAAAAAAAAAAAAAAAAAAAAAAAAAAAAAAAAAACCAAAAAAGAAAATCTGATTTTTATGTGATAGAAAAAAAAAGTGGACATTTTTATGTGACAAAAAAAATTTAGAAATAATTTTTTTTATTGCGGATCACCCAAGTTGGTTATTTTCATTAATCTGTGAAATTCATTTTTTTCCATTTTATTTTTCTTCGCTTGCCGCAGGTTTCAGAGAGAATGGCCCCACCAATTTTGGATTGCGACGGCTTATTTTCTTCGTAACAGTCAGTGTTACGGAACGAGTGCGGGGATTTTTCATGCGATCAAAAATGGATTTATCGCAAGCCATTATGTGAGTGGTTACGAGACAAAAAGTGGAAAAAGTGAATTTTTTGGTAGTTTTTAACTCATAGCTTCGCCAGCGAAGCTTCAAAAAAAAATCCCCGCACTCGTTCCGCAATAAACTGTCTAACGAAGAAAATAAGACATCGCAAGCAAAGATTGATGATTTCGTTCAGTCCGAAAGCTGCGGCAAAGGAAAAATGTTTGACCATTGCGCATTACACCGGAATACACTGTAGGTCTCCAAAAAAATTCACAGCGGTACTCTAACACATATATATTATGGAGGTAAAATGGAATTTTTCATTAAACTTATATATACTGCAAAAAAAAATTTTTACTTTTCGATTTTTTAGGTGACTCAGTCCCCTTAAGCATGTTACCAACTAATATGAAAAAAACACTACTACGGCTTTATAATAACATTTGGAGAAGTGGCATCTACCCCGATAAATGGCGCGAAGCTTTAATCATACCGATATTAAAAGAAGGCAAAGATCGAACGGAAGCCAAAAGTTATAGACCCATATCGCTAACATGTTGCTTAAGTAAATTAATTGAGAAAATAGTGAATAATAGACTAGTATGGTGGCTAGAAACTCACGACCTTATTTCCAAAGATCAATGTGGCTTTAGGAAATATCATTCGACGATTGATCAACTAATAAACCTTGAGAATGCTATTCACAACAGCTATCAAACAAAAGAGCATTTGGTGGCAGTATTCTTTGACTTGGAAAAGGCGTATGACCTAACATGGAGGTACGGTATACTGCAGACGCTTCACGAGTGGGGTCTGAAAGGTAATCTCCCAAAATTAATCGAGAGTTTCTTAGATAAACGGTATTTCCAAGTCAGAATAAATAATACAAAATCGTCTCGTCGCGTACTTGAAAATGGAGTGCCGCAAGGCTCTACTCTTAGCGTAACACTTTTTATGTGCGCGATAAATGATCTTACCAAAGGACTTAAACCCGAAATAGGGCGTAGCCTATACGTCGACGACCTTGTAATATTCACCTCTGGGAAGTATATGTCCCTAATAAGGCCGAGACTGCAAGAAGCGATCAACACAGTGACGAGCTTTGCGAAAGGGCGGGGTTTGCGGTTTTCCGAAACCAAAACACATTGCGTTGATTTTTACAAACTCCGAGACATCGGGATCAAGCCACGTCTAGACATGCATAATAAGAGGATAGAAGTAGTCAACTCTACAAAATTTCTCGGTCTGATTTTTGATAGAAAACTGACATGGAAAGAACATACAGAGAAGCTGAAGACTAAATGTAAAAAGGCATTAAACATAATAAAATGTATGTCTAATAAGGAATGGGGCGCTGATAGAGAAACACTTATTTATATCTACAAAACATTGGTACAATCGAAACTAGACTACGGATGCGCGGTGTATGGCTCAGCAACAAAGACAGTACTCAGAAAACTAGATGCAATTCTATACATGGGGCTACGCAGTGCCACGGGTGCTTTCTGTACAAGCCCAAGGGTGAGCTTATGCTCAGAAGCGGGTGTACTGCCATTACATTTGAGACATCAACAACTAACATTGAATTACGCTACAAATATATGGGCACAACCTAAGAGCATCAATTATCATCTTCTATCCAATCAACCGCTGGGAATCCCCGGCCCCGGTTTAACAAGCACAGCACCATTTCGAATACGGGTACAAGAATTGCTACGTAACACAGGATTGGTTCTCTGCCCGACCTTATCTAAAGGATTTTGCCGGATAGCCCCCTGGACGATATCGGACATCGCATGCAGAGAGGATCTAACGGAATATAAAAGAGATAATACGAACAGGGCGGTCTACAAAGGAAATTTCTTAAAACTCGAAAACGAATATCCGGGAGCAGTCTGGATATACACTGATGGATCCAAAACCGATGGCAATGTTGGATGTGCAGTAGTGGTTAATAATAATACGTACAAATGGAAATTGCCAGCAGCGGCGAGTAGCTAGACAGCAGAAATGACAGCGGTCAAGAAAGCGCTAGAACACTGCAAACAGGAAAGACACAATGAATACGTAATATGCACAGACTCACTTAGTTTGGTGATAAGCCTGAAGAATGTACTATCCGATGACCCACTCATTCAAGAGATACTCGCGCAAATAACGGATCTGCAAAATAAACGGAAAAAAATAATTATTTTATGGACACCTGGACATATTGGAATTAGGGGTAACGAGCAGGCAGACAAAGCGGCAAAAGAAGCCGCAAATAACGAAACAACGAATAGGGTGGATACGGTTACACCTAGCGATCTGAAATCTGAAATACACAGAATTATGTGGGAAATCTGGCAAAACAAATGGAGTCAAACAAACACCAAACTCAAAGAGGTCAAGCCAAGTGTTAGCAAATTTGAAATGCCAAAAAAATTTAAAAGACGAGACACCATAGTCCTGACTAGGCTACGAATGGGACACTCAAGACTAACAACAGAACACATATTATCGCGGGAACAGCAACCATTCTGTCAACTGTGTAATGAAGTTATGGGAATAAAACATCTAATTATTGACTGCGAAAAATGGAGAGATGAAAGAAAATGGTGGAAGTTGGGAAAGACGCTGAAAGAAGTATTAGGAGGCGACGAAAAAGCATTAACAGCGGTTATTGGATACTGCAAAGCTATAAAAATATACAATAAACTGTAAAAAAAAAAAAAAAAAAAAAAAACAGAGAGAGAGAAAGAGAGGAGAGAGAGGTAAGAAGATAATTTGAAATATAAAGAAAATAAAGAACTTAAAACGAGAATCAAGATAATATAGGAAAGAAATTATTATTATATTGAATGATAGTCAAGATATATGAAACTAGGAAAGAAAAAGTCAAAGTGCGATAGATCTGTAACTTATCTCATATAGGTAAAAAATTAATCTCAGTATTGGGCGAATGACCAAAGCAGTCGAAGCCTGAGAAAAAAAAAAAAAAAAAAAAAAAAAAAAAAGGTGTTTTTTCATCAAAATCGGAAATTTTCGTCAATTCAGCGTTTCTGACACGCTGAAATTGAAAACGTGAAAATCGACGACGACAAACGAATATTTCACGATTTTACTGAAATACAACTATTAGTCCGATCCCGATGATGATTTGTCGTTGGGAATGCGTCAAAAGTGAGTTTTTCATAAAAGACGGACTTTTTTTGTCAAATCGGCGGTCTTCAACCTCTGAATATGAAATCGTGAGAATCCATTACGTCAAACGAAAATTTAACGATTTCGCAAAAATACGACTTCGTTTCCGATGCAATGTCAGTTTGTCATTAAGAACTGATCGAAAATAGGTTTTTTCGTAAAAATCTGAAAATTTTGTCAAAACGGCGGTTTTGACCCTCAGAAATCGAAATTGGGAGAATCGACGACGACAAACGAATATTTCACGATTTTGCTGAAATACAACTATTAGTCCGATGCCGATGATGATTTGTCGTTGGGAATGCATCAAAAGTGTTTTTTTTTTCATAAAAGACGGAGTTTTTTGTCAAATCGGCGGTCTTCAACCTCTGAATTTGAAATCGTGAGAATCCAATACGACAAACGAACATTTCACGATTTCGCAAAAAAACGACTTCGTTTCCGATGCAATGTCAGTTTGTCATTGAGAACTGATCGAAAATATGTTTTTTCGTAAAAATCTGACACTTTTGTCAAAACGGCTTTTTTGACCCTCTGAAATCGAAATCGTGAGAATAGACGACGACAAACGACCAATTCACGATTTCGCTGAAATATAACAGTAATTCCAATGCCGATGATGATTTGCCCTTGGGAATGCGTAAAAATTGTGTTTTTTCATAAAAGATGGAGTTTTTTTGTCAAATCGGCGGTTTTAAACCTCTGAATTTTAAATCGTGAGAATCTACAACGACAAACGACGATTTCACGATTACGGTAAAATACGACCTTGTTTCCGATGCAATGACAGTTTATCATTAAGAACTTATCGAAAATAGGTTTTTTCGTAAAAATCTGAAAATTTTGTCAAAACGGCAGTTTTGACCCTGAGAAATCGAAATTGGGAGAATCGACGACGACAAACGACGATTTCACGATTACGGTAAAATACGACATTGTTTCCGATGCAATGACAGTTTGTCATTGACAACCGATCAAAAGTATGGTTTTTCATAAAATTCGGACATTTTTGTCAAATCGACGTTTTAAACCGTCTGAAAAGGGAATCGTGAGAACCACCGACAAAAAACGACCATTTCTCGATTTCGCTAAAATACAACTGTAAGTCCGATGCCGATGATGATTTGACGTTGGGAATGTGTCAAAAATGTGTTTTTTCATCAAAATCGGAAATTTTCGTCAATTCAGCGTTTTTGACACTCTGACATTGAAATCGTGAAAATCGACGACGACAAACGAATATTTCGCGATTTTGCTGAAATACAACTATTAGTCCGATGCCGATGATGATTTGTCGTTGGGAATGCGTCAAAAGTGTGTTTTTTCATAAAAGACAGAGTTTTTTGTCAAATCGGCGGTCTTCAACCTCCGAATTTGAAATCGTACGAATCCACTACGAGAAACGAACATTTCATGATTTCGCAAAAATACGACTTCGTTTCCGATGCAATGTCAGTTTATCATTGAGAACTGATCGAAAATATGTTTTTTCGTAAAAATCTGACTATTTTGTCAAAACGGCTTTTTTGACCCTCTGAATTCGAAATCGTGAGAATTGACGACGACAAACGATCAATTCACGATTATGCTGAAATATAACAGTAATTCCAATGCCGATGATGATTTGCCGTTGGGAATGCGTAAAAATTGTGTTTTTTCATAAAAGACCGAGTTTTACGGTACAATACGACCTTGTTTCCGATGCAATGACAGTTTATCATTGAGAACGGATCGAAAAGGTGTTTTTTCATCAAAATCGGAAATTTTCGTCAATTCAGCGTTTTTGACACGTTGAAATTGAAAACGTGAAAATCGACGACGACAAACGAATATTTCACGATTTTACTGAAATACAACTATTAGTCCGATCCCGATGATGATTTGTCGTTGGGAATGCGTCAAAAGTGAGTTTTTCATAAAAGACGGACTTTTTTTGTCAAATCGGCGGTCTTCAACCTCTGAATATGAAATCGTGAGAATCCACTACGACAAACGAACATTTCACGATTTCGCAAAAATACGACTTCGTTTCCGATGCAATGTCAGTTTGTCATTAAGAACTGATCGAAAATAGGTTTTTTCGTAAAAATCTGAAAATTTTGTCAAAACGGCGGTTTTGACACTCAGAAATCGAAATTGGGAGAATCGACGACGACAAACGACGATTTCACGATTACGGTAAAATACGACATTGTTTCCGATGCAATGACAGTTTATCATTGAGAACGGATCGAAAATGGGGTTTTTCGCAAAAATCTGACAATTTCGTCAAACCAGCGTTTTTGACACTCTGAAATTGAAATTGTGAAAATCGACGACGACAAACGAATATTTCACGATTTCGCTAAAATAACGACTTCGTTTCCGATGCAATGTCAGTTTGTCATTGACAACCGATCAAAAATATGTTTTTTCATAAAATTCGGACTTTTTTGTCAAATCGACGTTTTAAACCGTCTGAAAAGGGAATCGTGAGAACCACCGACAAAAAACGACCATTTCTCGATTTCGCTAAAATACAACTGTAAGTCCGATGCCGATGATGATTTGACGTTGGGAATGTGTCAAAAATGTGTTTTTTCATCAAAATCGGAAATTTTCGTCAATTCAGCGTTTTTGACACGCTGAAATTGAAAACGTGAAAATCGACGACGACAAACGAATATTACACGATTTTACTGAAATACAACTAGTAGTCCGATGCCGATGATGATTTGTCGTTGGGGAATGCGTCAAAAGTGTGTTTTTTCATAAAAGACGGAGTTTTTTGTCAAATCGGCGGTCTTCAACCTCTGAATTTGAAATCGTGAGAATCCAATACGACAAACGAACATTTCACGATTTCGCAAAAATACGACTTCGTTTCCGATGCAATGTCAGTTTGTCATTGACAACCGATCAAAAATATGTTTTTTCATAAAATTCGGACATTTTTGTCAAATCGACGTTTTAAACCGTCTGAAAAAGGAATCGTGAGAACCACCGACAAAAAACGACCATTTCTCGATTTCGCTAAAATACAACTGTAAGTCCGATGCCGATGATGATTTGACGTTGGGAATGTGTCAAAAATGTGTTTTTTCATCAAAATCGGAAATTTTCGTCAAATCAGCGTTTTTGACACGCTGAAATTGAAAACGTGATAATCGACGACGACAAACGAATATTTCACGATTTTACTGAAATACAACTAGTAGTCCTATGCCGATGATGATTTGTCGTTGGGGAATGCGTCAAAAGTGTGTTTTTTCATAAAAGACGGACTTTTTTTTGTCAAATCGGCGGTCTTCAACCTCTGAATATGAAATCGTGAGAATCCACTACGAACATTTCACGATTTCGCAAAAATACGACTTCGTTTCCGATGCAATGTCAGTTTGTCATTGAGAACTGATCGAAAATATGTTTTTTCGTAAAAATCTGACTATTTTGTCAAAACGGCTTTTTTGACCCTCTGAATTCGAAATCGTGAGAATCGACGACGACAAACGACAAATTCACGATTATGCTGAAATATAACAGTAATTCCAATGCCGATGATGATTTGCCGTTGGGAATGCGTAAAAATTGTGTTTTTTCATAAATGACGGAGTTTTTTTGTCAAATCGGCGGTTTTGAACCTCTGAATTTTAAATCGTGAGAATCCACAACGACAAACGACGATTTCACGATTACGGTAAAATACGACCTTGTTTCCGATGCAATGACAGTTTATCATTGAGAACGGATCGTAAATGTGTTTTTTCGCAAAAATCTGACAATTTCGTAAAACCAGCGTTTTTGACACTCTGAAATTGAAATCGTGAAAATCGACGACGACAAACGAATATTTCTCGATTTTGCTGAAATACAACTATTAGTCCGATGCCGATGATGATTTGTCATTGGGAATGCGTCAAAAGTGTGTTTTTTCATAAAAGACGGACTTTTTTTGTCAAATCGGCGGTCTTCAACCTCTGAATATGACATCGTGAGAATCCATTACGTCAAACGAAAATTTAACGATTTCGCAAAAATACGACTTCGTTTCCGATGCAATGTCAGTTTGTCATTAAGAACTGATCGAAAATAGGTTTTTTCGTAAAAATCTGAAAATTTTGTCAAAACGGCAGTTTTGACCCTCAGAAATCGAAATTGGGAGAATCGACGACGACAAACGACGATTTCACGATTTCGCTAAAATAACGACTTCGTTTCCGATGCAATGTCAGTTTGTCATTGACAACCGATCAAAAATATGGTTTTTCATAAAATTCGGACATTATTGTCAAATCGACGTTTTAAACCGTCTGAAAAGGGAATCGTGAGTACCACCGACAAAAAACGACCATTTCACGATTTCGCTAAAATACAACTGTAAGTCCGATGCCGATGATGATTTGACGTTGGGAATGTGTCAAAAATGTGTTTTTTCATCAAAATCGGAAATTTTCGTCAATTCAGCGTTTTTGACACGCTGAAATTGAAAACGTGAAAATCGACGACGACAAATGAATATTTCACGATTTTACTGAAATACAACTAGTAGTCCGATGCCGATGATGATTTGTCGTTGGGAATGCGTCAAAAGTGTGTTTTTTCATAAAAGACAGAGTTTTTTGTCAAATCGGCGGTCTTCAACCTCCGAATTTGAAATCGTACGAATCCACTACGAGAAACGAACATTTCATGATTTCGCAAAAATACGACTTCGTTTCCGATGCAATGTCAGTTTATCATTGAGAACGGATCGAAAATGGGGTTTTTCGCAAAAATCTGACAATTTCGTCAAACCAGCGTTTTTGACACTCTGAAATTGAAATTGTGAAAATCGACGACGACAAACGAATATTTCACGATTTCGCTAAAATAACGACTTCGTTTCCGATGCAATGTCAGTTTGTCATTGACAACCGATCAAAAATATGGTTTTTCATAAAATTCGGACATTATTGTCAAATCGACGTTTTAAACCGTCTGAAAAGGGAATCGTGAGTACCACCGACAAAAAACGACCATTTCACGATTTCGCTAAAATACAACTGTAAGTCCGATGCCGATGATGATTTGACGTTGGGAATGTGTCAAAAATGTGTTTTTTCATCAAAATCGGAAATTTTCGTCAATTCAGCGTTTTTGACACGCTGAAATTGAAAACGTGAAAATCGACGACGACAAATGAATATTTCACGATTTTACTGAAATACAACTAGTAGTCCGATGCCGATAATGTTTTGTCGTTGGGGAATGCGTCAAAAGTGTGTTTTTTCATAAAAGACGGACTTTTTTTGTGAAATCGGCGGTCTTCAACCTCTGAATATGAAATCGTGAGAATCCACTACGACAAACGAACATTTCACGATTTCGCAAAAATACGACTTCGATTCCGATGCAATGTCTGTTTGTCATTAAGAACTGATCGAAAATATGTTTTTTCGTAAAAATCTGACTATTTTGTCAAAACGGCTTTTTTGACCCTCTGAATTCGAAATCGTGAGAATCGACGACGACAAACGACCAATTCACGATTATGCTGAAATATAACAGTAATTCCAATGCCGATGATGATTTGCCGTTGGGAATGCGTAAAAATTGTGTTTTTTCATAAATGACGGAGTTTTTTTGTCAAATCGGCGGTTTTGAATCTCTGAATTTTAAATCGTGAGAATCCACAACGACAAACGACGATTTCACGATTACGGTAAAATACGACATTGTTTCCGATGCAATGACAGTTTATCATTGAGAACGGATCGAAAATGTGTTTTCCGCAAAAATCTGACAATTTCGTCAAACCAGCGTTTTTGACACTCTGAAATTGAAATCGTGAAAATCGACGACGACAAACGAATATTTCACGATTTCGCTAAAATAACGACTTCGTTTCCGATGCAATGTCAGTTTGTCATTGACAACCGATCAAAAGTATGGTTTTTCATAAAATTCGGACATTTTTGTCAAATCGACGTTTTAAACCGTCTGAAAAGGGAATCGTGAGAACCACCGACAAAAAACGAACATTTCTCGATTTCGCTAAAATACAACTGTAAGTCCGATGCCGATGATGATTTGACGTTGAGAATGTGTCAAAAATGTGTTTTTTCATCAAAATCGGAAATTTTCGCCAATTCAGCGTTTTTGACACGCTGAAATTGAAAACGTGAAAATCGACGACGACAAATGAATATTTCACGATTTTACTGAAATACAACTAGTAGTCCGATGCCGATGATGATTTGTCGTTGGGGAATGCGTCAAAAGTGTGTTTTTTCATAAAAGACGGACTTTTTTTGTGAAATCGGCGGTCTTCAACCTCTGAATATGAAATCGTGAGAATCCACTACGCAAACGAACATTTCACGATTTCGCAAAAATACGACTTCGATTCCGATGCAATGTCTGTTTGTCATTAAGAACTGATCGAAAATATGTTTTTTCGTAAAAATCTGACAATTTTGTCAAAACGGCTTTTTTGACCCTCTGAATTCGAAATCGTGAGAATCGACGACGACAAACGACCATTTCACGATTATGCTGAAATATAACAGTAATTCCAATGCCGATGATGATTTGCCCTTGGAAATGCGTAAAAATTGTGTTTTTTCATAAAAGACGGAGTTCTTTGTCAAATCGGCGGTCTTCAACCTCTGAATTTGAAATCGCGAGAATCCAATACGACAAACGAATATTTCACGATTTCGCTAAAATAACGACTTCGTTTCCGATGCAATGTCAGTTTGTCATTGACAACCGATCAAAAATATGGTTTTTCATACAATTCGGACATTTTTGTCAAATCGACGTTTTAAACCGTCTGAAAAGGGAATCGTGAGAACCACCGACAAAAAACGACCATTTCTCGATTTCGCTAAAATACAACTGTAAGTCCGATGCCGATGATGATTTGACGTTGAGAATGTGTCAAAAATGTGTTTTTTCATCAAAATCGGAAATTTTCGCCAATTCAGCGTTTTTGACACGCTGAAATTGAAAACGTGAAAATCGACGACGACAAATGAATATTTCACGATTTTACTGAAATACAACTAGTAGTCCGATGCCGATGATGATTTGTCGTTGGGGGATGCGTCAAAAGTGTGTTTTTTCATAAAAGACGGACTTTTTTTGTGAAATCGGCGGTCTTCAACCTCTGAATATGAAATCGTGAGAATCCACTACGCAAACGAACATTTCACGATTTCGCAAAAATACGACTTCGATTCCGATGCAATGTCTGTTTGTCATTAAGAACTGATCGAAAATATGTTTTTTCGTAAAAATCTGACTATTTTGTCAAAACGGCTTTTTTGACCCTCTGAATTCGAAATCGTGAGAATCGACGACGACAAACGACCATTTCACGATTATGCTGAAATATAACAGTAATTCCAATGCCGATGATGATTTGCCCTTGGAAATGCGTAAAAATTGTGTTTTTTCATAAAAGACGGAGTTCTTTGTCAAATCGGCGGTCTTCAACCTCTGAATTTGAAATCGCGAGAATCCAATACGACAAACGAACATTTCACGATTTCGCAAAAATACGACTTCGTTTCCGATGCAATGTCAGTTTGTCATTGACAACCGATCAAAAATATGTTTTTTTCATAAAATTCGGACATTTTTGTCAAATCGACGTTTTAAACCGTCTGAAAAGGGAATCGTGAGAACCACCGACAAAAAACGACCATTTCTCGATTTCGCTAAAATACAACTGTAAGTCCGATGCCGATGATGATTTGACGTTGGGGAATGCGTCAAAAGTGTGTTTTTTCATAAAAGACGGACTTTTTTTGTGAAATCGGCGGTCTTCAACCTCTGAATATGAAATCGTGAGAATCCACTACGCAAACGAACATTTCACGATTTCGCAAAAATACGACTTCGATTCCGATGCAATGTCTGTTTGTCATTAAGAACTGATCGAAAATATGTTTTTTCGTAAAAATCTGACTATTTTGTCAAAACGGCTTTTTTGACCCTCTGAATTCGAAATCGTGAGAATCGACGACGACAAACGACCATTTCACGATTATGCTGAAATATAACAGTAATTCCAATGCCGATGATGATTTGCCCTTGGAAATGCGTAAAAATTGTGTTTTTTCATAAAAGACGGAGTTCTTTGTCAAATCGGCGGTCTTCAACCTCTGAATTTGAAATCGCGAGAATCCAATACGACAAACGAATATTTCACGATTTCGCTAAAATAACGACTTCGTTTCCGATGCAATGTCAGTTTGTCATTGACAACCGATCAAAAATATGGTTTTTCATAAAATTCGGACATTTTTGTCAAATCGACGTTTTAAACCGTCTGAAAAGGGAATCGTGAGAACCACCGACAAAAAACGACCATTTCTCGATTTCGCTAAAATACAACTGTAAGTCCGATACCGATGATGATTTGACGTTGGGAATGTGTCAAAAATGTGTTTTTTCATAAAAGACGGAGTTTTTTTTTGTCAAATCGGCGGCTTTGAACCTCTGAATTTTAAATCGTGAGAATCCACAACGACAAACGACGATTTCACGATTACGGTACAATACGACCTTGTTTCCGATGCAATGACAGTTTATCATTGAGAACGGATCGAAAATGTGTTTTTTCGTAAAAATCTGACTATTTTGTCAAAACGGCTTTTTTGACCCTCTGAATTCGAAATCGTGAGAATTGACGACGACAAATGAATATTTCACGATTTTACTGAAATACAACTAGTAGTCCGATGCCGATGATGATTTGTCGTTGGGGAATGCGTCAAAAGTGTGTTTTTTCATAAAAGACGGACTTTTTTTGTGAAATCGGCGGTCTTCAACCTCTGAATATGAAATCGTGAGAATCCACTACGACAAACGAACATTTCACGATTTCGCAAAAATACGACTTCGATTCCGATGCAATGTCTGTTTGTCATTAAGAACTGATCGAAAATATGTTTTTTCGTAAAAATCTGACTATTTTGTCAAAACAGCTTTTTTGACCCTCTGAATTCGAAATCGTGAGAATCGACGACGACAAACGACCAATTCACGATTATGCTGAAATATAACAGTAATTCCAATGCCGATGATGATTTGCCGTTGGGAATGCGTAAAAATTGTGTTTTTTCATAAAAGACGGAGTTCTTTGTCAAATCGGCGGTTTTGAACCTCTGAATTTTAAATCGTGAGAATCCACAATGACAAACGACGATTTCACGATTACAGTACAATACGACCTTGTTTCCGATGCAATGACAGTTTATCATTGAGAACGGATCGAAAATGTGTTTTTTCATAAAAATCGGAAATTTTCGTCAATTCAGCGTTTTTGACACGCTGAAATTGAAATCGTGAAAATCGACGACGACAAACGAATATTTCACGATTTTACTGAAATACAACTATTAGTCCGATGCCGATGATGATTTGTCGTTGGGGAATGCGTCAAAAGTGTCTTTTTTCATAAAAGACGGAGTTTTTTGTCAAATCGGCGGTCTTCAACCTCTGAATTTGAAATCGCGAGAATCCAATACGACAAACGAACATTTCACGATTTCGCAAAAATACGACTTCTTTTCCGATGCAATGTCAGTTTGTCATTGAGAACTGATCGAAAATATGTTTTTTCGTAAAAATCTGACATTTTTGTCAAAACGGCTTTTTTGACCCTCTGAATTCGAAATCGTGAGAATCGACGACGACAAACGACCAATTCAGGATTTCGCTGAAATATAACAGTAATTCCAATGCCGATGATGATTTGCCCTTGGGAATGCGTAAAAATTGTGTTTTTTCATAAAAGATGGAGTTTTTTTGTCAAATCGGCGGTTTTAAACCTCGGAATTTTAAATCGTGAGAATCTACAACGACAAGCGACGATTTCACGATTACGGTAAAATACGACCTTGTTTCCGATGCAATGACAGTTTATCATTACGAACTTATCGAAAATAGGTTTTTTCGTAAAAATCTGAAAATTTTGTCAAAACGGCAGTTTTGACCCTCAGAAATCGAAATTGGGAGAATCGACGACGACAAACGACGATTTCACGATTACGGTAAAATACGACATTGTTTCCGATGCAATGACAGTTTGTCATTGACAACCGATCAAAAGTATGGTTTTTCATAAAATTCGGACATTTTTGTCAAATCGACGTTTTAAACCGTCTGAAAAGGGAATCGTGAGAACCACCGACAAAAAACGACCATTTCTCGATTTCGCTAAAATACAACTGTAAGTCCGATGCCGATGATGATTTGACGTTGGGAATGTGTCAAAAATGTGTTTTTTCATCAAAATCGGAAATTTTCGTCAATTCAGCGTTTTTGACACTCTGACATTGAAATCGTGAAAATCGACGACGACAAACGAATATTTCACGATTTTGCTGAAATACAACTATTAGTCCGATGCCGATGATGATTTGTCGTTGGGAATGCGTCAAAAGTGTGTTTTTTCATAAAAGACGGACTTTTTTTGTCAAATCGGCGGTCTTCAACCTCTGAATATGACATCGTGAGAATCCATTACGTCAAACGAAAATTTAACGATTTCGCAAAAATACGACTTCGTTTCCGATGCAATGTCAGTTTGTCATTAAGAACTGATCGAAAATAGGTTTTTTCGTAAAAATCTGACTATTTTGTCAAAACGGCTTTTTTGACCCTCTGAATTCGAAATCGTGAGAATTGACGACGACAAACGATCAATTCACGATTATGCTGAAATATAACAGTAATTCCAATGCCGATGATGATTTGCCGTTGGGAATGCGTAAAAATTGTGTTTTTTCATAAAAGACGGAGTTCTTTGTCAAATCGGCGGTTTTGAACCTCTGAATTTTAAATCGTGAGAATCCACAACGACAAACGACGATTTCACGATTACGGTACAATACGACCTTGTTTCCGATGCAATGACAGTTTATCATTGAGAACGGATCGAAAATGTGTTTTTTCATCAAAATCGGAAATTTTCGTCAATTCAGCGTTTTTGACACGCTGAAATTGAAATCGTGAAAATCGACGACGACAAACGAATATTTCACGATTTTGCTGAAATACAACTATTAGTCCGATGCCGATGATGATTTGTCGTTGGGAATCCGTCAAAAGTGTGTTTTTTCATAAAAGACGGAATTTTTCGTCAATTCAGCGTTTTTGACACGCTGAAATTGAAATCGTGAAAATCGACGACGACAAACGAATATTTCACGATTTTGCTGAAATACAACTATTAGTCCGATGCCGATGATGATTTGTCGTTGGGAATGCGTCAAAAGTGTGTTTTTTCATAAAAGACAGAGTTTTTTGTCAAATCGGCGGTCTTCAACCTCCGAATTTGAAATCGTACGAATCCACTACGAGAAACGAACATTTCATGATTTCGCAAAAATACGACTTCGTTTCCGATGCAATGTCTGTTTGTCATTGAGAACTGATCGAAAATATGTTTTTTCGTAAAAATCTGACTATTTTGTCAAAACGGCTTTTTTGACCCTCTGAATTCGAAATCGTGAGAATCGACGACGACAAACGACCAATTCACGATTATGCTGAAATATAACAGTAATTCCAATGCCGATGATGATTTGTCGTTGGGAATGCGTCAAAAGTGTGTTTTTTCATAAAAGACGGAGTTTTTTTTGTCAAATCGGCGGTCTTCAACCTCTGAATTTGAAATCGTGAGAATCCAATACGACAAACGAACATTTCATGATTTCGCAAAAATACGACTTCGTTTCCGATGCAATGTCAGTTTGTCATTGAGAACTGATCGAAAATATGTTTTTTCGTAAAAATCTGACTATTTTGTCAAAACGGCTTTTTTGACCCTCTGAATTCGAAATCGTGAGAATCGACGACGACAAACGACCAATTCACGATTATGCTGAAATATAACAGTAATTCCAATGCCGATGATGATTTGCCGTTGGGAATGCGTAAAAATTGCGTTTTTTCATAAATGACGGAGTTTTTTTGTCAAATCGGCGGTTTTGAACCTCTGAATTTTAAATCGTGAGAATCCACAACGACAAACGACGATTTCACGATTACGGTAAAATACGACTTCGATTCCGATGCTATGTCTGTTTGTCATTAAGAACTGATCGAAAATATGTTTTTCGTAAAAATCTGACTATTTTGTCAAAACGGCTTTTTTGACCCTCTGAATTCGAAATCGTGAGAATCGACGACGACAAACGACCAATTCACGATTATGCTGAAATATAACAGTAATTCCAATGCCGATGATGATTTGTCGTTGGGAATGCGTCAAAAGTGTGTTTTTTCATAAAAGACGGAGTTTTTTTGTCAAATCGGCGGTCTTCAACCTCTGAATTTGAAATCGTGAGAATCCAATACGACAAACGAACATTTCATGATTTCGCAAAAATACGACTTCGTTTCCGATGCAATGTCAGTTTGTCATTGAGAACTGATCGAAAATATGTTTTTTCGTAAAAATCCGACTATTTTGTCAAAACGGCTTTTTTGACCCTCTGAATTCGAAATCGTGAGAATCGACGACGACAAACGACCAATTCAGGATTTCGCTGAAATATAACAGTAATTCCAATGCCGATGATGATTTGCCCTTGGGAATGCGTAAAAATTGTGTTTTTTCATAAAAGATGGAGTTTTTTTGTCAAATCGGCGGTTTTAAACCTCGGAATTTTAAATCGTGAGAATCTAGAACGACAAGCGACGATTTCACGATTACGGTAAAATACGACCTTGTTTCCGATGCAATGACAGTTTATCATTGAGAACGGATCGAAAATGTGTTTTTTCGCAAAAATCTGACAATTTCGTCAAACCAGCGTTTTTGACACTCTGAAATTGAAATTGTGAAAATCGACGACGACAAACGAATATTTCACGATTTTACTGAAATACAACTATTAGTCCGATCCCGATGATGATTTGTCGTTGGGAATGCGTCAAAAGTGTGTTTTTCATAAAAGACGGACTTTTTTTTGTCAAATCGGCGGTCTTCAACCTCTGAATATGAAATCGTGAGAATCCATTACGTCAAACGAAAATTTAACGATTTCACACAAAATACGACTTCGTTTCCGATGCAATGTCAGTTTGTCATTAAGAACTGATCGAAAATAGGTTTTTTCGTAAAAATCTGAAAATTTTGTCAAAACGGCAGTTTTGACCCTCAGAAATCGAAATTGGGAGAATCGACGACGACAAACGACGATTTCACGATTACGGTAAAATACGACATTGTTTCCGATGCAATGACAGTTTGTCATTGACAACCGATCAAAAGTATGGTTTTTCATAAAATTCGGACATTTTTGTCAAATCGACGTTTTAAACCGTCTGAAAAGGGAATCGTGAGAACCACCGACAAAAAACGACCATTTCTCGATTTCGCTAAAATACAACTGTAAGTCCGATGCCGATGATGATTTGACGTTGGGAATGTGTCAAAAATGTGTTTTTTCATCAAAATCGGAAATTTTCGTCAATTCAGCGTTTTTGACACTCTGACATTAAAATCGTGAAAATCGACGACGACAAACGAATATTTCACGATTTTGCTGAAATACAACTATTAGTCCGATGCCGATGATGATTTGTCGTTGGGAATGCGTCAAAAGTGTGTTTTTTCAAAAAAGACAGAGTTTTTTGTCAAATCGGCGGTCTTCAACCTCCGAATTTGAAATCGTACGAATCCACTACGAGAAACGAACATTTCATGATTTCGCAAAAATACGACTTCGTTTCCGATGCAATGTCAGTTTGTCATTGAGAACTGATCGAAAATATGTTTTTTCGAAAAAATCCGACTATTTTGTCAAAACGGCTTTTTTGACCCTCTGAATTCGAAATCGTGAGAATTGACGACGACAAACGATCAATTAACGATTATGCTGAAATATAACAGTAATTCCAATGCCGAAGATGATTTGCTGATGGGAATGCGTAAAAATTGTGTTTTTTCATAAAAGACCGAGTTTTACGGTACAATACGACCTTGTTTCCGATGCAATGACAGTTTATCATTGAGAACGGATCGAAAAGGTGTTTTTTCATCAAAATCGGAAATTTTCGTCAATTCAGCGTTTTTGACACTCTGACATTGAAATCGTGAAAATCGACGACGACAAACGAATATTTCACGATTTTGCTGAAATACAACTATTAGTCCGATGCCGATGATGATTTGTCGTTGGGAATGCGTCAAAAGTGTATTTTTTTTCATAAAAGACGGAGTTTTTTGTCAAATCGGCGGTCTTCAACCTCCGAATTTGAAATCGTACGAATCCACTACGAAAAACGAACATTTCATGATTTCGCAAAAATACGACTTCGTTTCCGATGCAATGTCAGTTTGCCATTGAGAACTGATCGAAAATATGTTTTTTCGTAAAAATCCGACTATTTTGTCAAAACGGCTTTTTTGACCCTCTGAATTCGAAATCGTGAGAATTGACGACGACAAACGATCAATTAACGATTATGCTGAAATATAACAGTAATTCCAATGCCGATGATGATTTGCCGTTGGGAATGCGTAAAAATTGTGTTTTTTCATAAAAGACGGAGTTTTTTTGTAAAATCGGCGGCTTTGAACCTCTGAATTTTAAATCGTGAGAATCCACAACAACAAACGACGATTTCACGATTACGGTACAATACGACCTTGTTTCCGATGCAATGACAGTTTATCATTGAGAACGGATCGAAAATGTGTTTTTTCATCAAAATCGGAAATTTTCGTCAATTCAGCGTTTTTGACACGCTGAAATTGAAAACGTGAAAATCGTCGACGACAAACGAATATTTCACGATTTTACTGAAATACAACTATTAGTCCGATGCCGATGATGATTTGTCGTTGGGAATGCGTCAAAAGTGTTTTTTTTCATAAAAGACGGAGTTTTTTGTCAAATCGGCCGTCTTCAACCTCTGAATTTGAAATCGTGAGAATCCAATACGACAAACGAACATTTCACGATTTCGCAAAAATACGACTTCGTTTCCGATGCAATGTCAGTTTGTCATTGAGAACTGATCGAAAATATGTTTTTTCGTAAAAATTTGACATTTTTGTCAAAACGGCTTTTTTGACCCTCTGAATTCGAAATCGTGAGAATCGACGACGACAAACGACCAATTCAGGATTTCGCTGAAATATAACAGTAATTCCAATGCCGATGATGATTTGCCCTTGGGAATGCGTAAAAATTGTGTTTTTTCATAAAAGATGGAGTTTTTTTGTCAAATCGGCGGTTTTAAACCTCGGAATTTTAAATCGTGAGAATCTACAACGACAAGCGAACGATTTCACGATTACGGTAAAATACGACCTTGTTTCCGATGCAATGACAGTTTATCATTGAGAACGGATCGAAAATGTGTTTTTTCGCAAAAATCTGACAATTTCGTCAAACCAGCGTTTTTGACACTCTGAAATTGAAATTGTGAAAATCGACGACGACAAACGAATATTTCACGATTTTACTGAAATACAACTATTAGTCCGATCCCGATGATGATTTGTCGTTGGGAATGCGTCAAAAGTGTGTTTTTCATAAAAGACGGACTTTTTTTTGTCAAATCGGCGGTCTTCAACCTCTGAATATGAAATCGTGAGAATCCATTACATCAAACGAAAATTTAACGATTTCACAAAAATACGACTTCGTTTCGATGCAATGTCAGTTTGTCATTAAGAACTGATCGAAAATAGGTTTTTTCGTAAAAATCTGAAAATTTTGTCAAAACGGCGGTTTTGACCCTCAGAAATCGAAATTGGGAGAATCGACGACGACAAACGACGATTTCACGATTACGGTACAATATGACCTAGTTTCCGATGCAATGACAGTTTATCATTGAGAACGGATCGAAAATGTGTTTTTTCGCAAAAATCTGACAATTTCGTCAAATCAGCGTTTTTGACACTCTGAAATTGACAACGTGAAAATCGACGACGACGAACGAATATTTCACGATTTTACTGAAATACAACTAGTAGTCCGATGCCGGTGATGATTTGTCGTTGGGAATGCGTCAAAAGTGTGTTTTTTCATAAAAGACACAGTTGTTTGTCAAATCGGCGGTCTTCAACCTTCGAATTTGAAATCGTACGAATTCACTACGAGAAACGAACATTTCATGATTTCGCAAGAATACGACTTCGTTTCCGATGCAATGTCAGTTTGTCATTGAGAACTGATCGAAAATATGTTTTTTCGTAAAATCTGACTATTTTGTCAAAACGGCTTTTTTGACCCTCTGAATTCGAAATCGTGAGAATCGACGACGACAAACGACCAATTCACGATTATGCTGAAATATAACAGTAATTCCAATGACGATGATGATTTGCCGTTGGGAATGCGTAAAAATTGTGTTTTTTCATAAAAGATGGAGTTTTTTTGTCAAATCGGCGGTTTTAAACCTCGGAATTTTAAATCGTGAGAATCTACAACGACAAGCGACGATTTCACGATTACGGTAAAATACGACCTTGTTTCCGATGCAATGACAGTTTATCATTGAGAACGGATCGAAAATGTGTTTTTTCGCAAAAATCTGACAATTTCGTCAAACCAGCGTTTTTGACACTCTGAAATTGAAATTGTGAAAATCGACGACGACAAACGAATATTTCACGATTTTACTGAAATACAACTATTAGTCCGATCCCGATGATGATTTGTCGTTGGGGAATGCGTCAAAAGTGTGTTTTTTCATAAAAGACGGACTTTTTTTGTGAAACCGGCGGTCTTCAACCTCTGAATATGAAATCGTGAGAATCCACTACGCAAACGAACATTTCACGATTTCGCAAAAATACGACTTCGATTCCGATGCAATGTCTGTTTGTCATTAAGAACTGATCGAAAATATGTTTTTTCGTAAAAATCTGACTATTTTGTCAAAACGGCTTTTTTGACCCTCTGAATTCGAAATCGTGAGAATCGACGACGACAAACGACCATTTCACGATTATGCTGAAATATAACAGTAATTCCAATGCCGATGATGATTTGCCCTTGGAAATGCGTAAAAATTGTGTTTTTTCATAAAAGACGGAGTTCTTTGTCAAATCGGCGGTCTTCAACCTCTGAATTTGAAATCGCGAGAATCCAATACGACAAACGAATATTTCACGATTTCGCTAAAATAACGACTTCGTTTCCGATGCAATGTCAGTTTGTCATTGACAACCGATCAAAAATATGGTTTTTCATAAAATTCGGACATTTTTGTCAAATCGACGTTTTAAACCGTCTGAAAAGGGAATCGTGAGAACCACCGACAAAAAACGACCATTTCTCGATTTCGCTAAAATACAACTGTAAGTCCGATACCGATGATGATTTGACGTTGGGAATGTGTCAAAAATGTGTTTTTTCATAAAAGACGGAGTTTTTTTTGTCAAATCGGCGGCTTTGAACCTCTGAATTTTAAATCGTGAGAATCCACAACGACAAACGACGATTTCACGATTACGGTACAATACGACCTTGTTTCCGATGCAATGACAGTTTATCATTGAGAACGGATCGAAAATGTGTTTTTTCGTAAAAATCTGACTATTTTGTCAAAACGGCTTTTTTGACCCTCTGAATTCGAAATCGTGAGAATTGACGACGACAAATGAATATTTCACGATTTTACTGAAATACAACTAGTTGTCCGATGCCGATGATGATTTGTCGTTGGGGAATGCGTCAAAAGTGTGTTTTTTCATAAAAGACGGACTTTTTTTGTGAAATCGGCGGTCTTCAACCTCTGAATATGAAATCGTGAGAATCCACTACGACAAACGAACATTTCACGATTTCGCAAAAATACGACTTCGATTCCGATGCAATGTCTGTTTGTCATTAAGAACTGATCGAAAATATGTTTTTTCGTAAAAATCTGACTATTTTGTCAAAACAGCTTTTTTGACCCTCTGAATTCGAAATCGTGAGAATCGACGACGACAAACGACCAATTCACGATTATGCTGAAATATAACAGTAATTCCAATGCCGATGATGATTTGCCGTTGGGAATGCGTAAAAATTGTGTTTTTTCATAAAAGACGGAGTTCTTTGTCAAATCGGCGGTTTTGAACCTCTGAATTTTAAATCGTGAGAATCCACAATGACAAACGACGATTTCACGATTACAGTACAATACGACCTTGTTTCCGATGCAATGACAGTTTATCATTGAGAACGGATCGAAAATGTGTTTTTTCATAAAAATCGGAAATTTTCGTCAAACCAGCGTTTTTGACACTCTGAAATTGAAATTGTGAAAATCGACGACGACAAACGAATATTTCACGATTTTACTGAAATACAACTATTAGTCCGATCCCGATGATGATTTGTCGTTGGGGAATGCGTCAAAAGTGTGTTTTTTCATAAAAGACGGACTTTTTTTGTGAAATCGGCGGTCTTCAACCTCTGAATATGAAATCGTGAGAATCCACTACGCAAACGAACATTTCACGATTTCGCAAAAATACGACTTCGATTCCGATGCAATGTCTGTTTGTCATTAAGAACTGATCGAAAATATGTTTTTTCGTAAAAATCTGACTATTTTGTCAAAACGGCTTTTTTGACCCTCTGAATTCGAAATCGTGAGAATCGACGACGACAAACGACCATTTCACGATTATGCTGAAATATAACAGTAATTCCAATGCCGATGATGATTTGCCCTTGGAAATGCGTAAAAATTGTGTTTTTTCATAAAAGACGGAGTTCTTTGTCAAATCGGCGGTCTTCAACCTCTGAATTTGAAATCGCGAGAATCCAATACGACAAACGAATATTTCACGATTTCGCTAAAATAACGACTTCGTTTCCGATGCAATGTCAGTTTGTCATTGACAACCGATCAAAAATATGGTTTTTCATAAAATTCGGACATTTTTGTCAAATCGACGTTTTAAACCGTCTGAAAAGGGAATCGTGAGAACCACCGACAAAAAACGACCATTTCTCGATTTCGCTAAAATACAACTGTAAGTCCGATACCGATGATGATTTGACGTTGGGAATGTGTCAAAAATGTGTTTTTTCATCAAAATCGGAAATTTTCGTCAATTCAGCGTTTTTGACACTCTGACATTAAAATCGTGAAAATCGACGACGACAAACGAATATTTCACGATTTTGCTGAAATACAACTATTAGTCCGATGCCGATGATGATTTGTCGTTGGGAATGCGTCAAAAGTGTGTTTTTTCAAAAAAGACAGAGTTTTTTGTCAAATCGGCGGTCTTCAACCTCCGAATTTGAAATCGTACGAATCCACTACGAGAAACGAACATTTCATGATTTCGCAAAAATACGACTTCGTTTCCGATGCAATGTCAGTTTGTCATTGAGAACTGATCGAAAATATGTTTTTTCGAAAAAATCCGACTATTTTGTCAAAACGGCTTTTTTGACCCTCTGAATTCGAAATCGTGAGAATTGACGACGACAAACGATCAATTAACGATTATGCTGAAATATAACAGTAATTCCAATGCCGAAGATGATTTGCTGATGGGAATGCGTAAAAATTGTGTTTTTTCATAAAAGACCGAGTTTTACGGTACAATACGACCTTGTTTCCGATGCAATGACAGTTTATCATTGAGAACGGATCGAAAAGGTGTTTTTTCATCAAAATCGGAAATTTTCGTCAATTCAGCGTTTTTGACACTCTGACATTGAAATCGTGAAAATCGACGACGACAAACGAATATTTCACGATTTTGCTGAAATACAACTATTAGTCCGATGCCGATGATGATTTGTCGTTGGGAATGCGTCAAAAGTGTATTTTTTTTCATAAAAGACGGAGTTTTTTGTCAAATCGGCGGTCTTCAACCTCCGAATTTGAAATCGTACGAATCCACTACGAAAAACGAACATTTCATGATTTCGCAAAAATACGACTTCGTTTCCGATGCAATGTCAGTTTGCCATTGAGAACTGATCGAAAATATGTTTTTTCGTAAAAATCCGACTATTTTGTCAAAACGGCTTTTTTGACCCTCTGAATTCGAAATCGTGAGAATTGACGACGACAAACGATCAATTAACGATTATGCTGAAATATAACAGTAATTCCAATGCCGATGATGATTTGCCGTTGGGAATGCGTAAAAATTGTGTTTTTTCATAAAAGACGGAGTTTTTTTGTAAAATCGGCGGCTTTGAACCTCTGAATTTTAAATCGTGAGAATCCACAACAACAAACGACGATTTCACGATTACGGTACAATACGACCTTGTTTCCGATGCAATGACAGTTTATCATTGAGAACGGATCGAAAATGTGTTTTTTCATCAAAATCGGAAATTTTCGTCAATTCAGCGTTTTTGACACGCTGAAATTGAAAACGTGAAAATCGTCGACGACAAACGAATATTTCACGATTTTACTGAAATACAACTATTAGTCCGATGCCGATGATGATTTGTCGTTGGGAATGCGTCAAAAGTGTTTTTTTTCATAAAAGACGGAGTTTTTTGTCAAATCGGCCGTCTTCAACCTCTGAATTTGAAATCGTGAGAATCCAATACGACAAACGAACATTTCACGATTTCGCAAAAATACGACTTCGTTTCCGATGCAATGTCAGTTTGTCATTGAGAACTGATCGAAAATATGTTTTTTCGTAAAAATTTGACATTTTTGTCAAAACGGCTTTTTTGACCCTCTGAATTCGAAATCGTGAGAATCGACGACGACAAACGACCAATTCAGGATTTCGCTGAAATATAACAGTAATTCCAATGCCGATGATGATTTGCCCTTGGGAATGCGTAAAAATTGTGTTTTTTCATAAAAGATGGAGTTTTTTTGTCAAATCGGCGGTTTTAAACCTCGGAATTTTAAATCGTGAGAATCTACAACGACAAGCGAACGATTTCACGATTACGGTAAAATACGACCTTGTTTCCGATGCAATGACAGTTTATCATTGAGAACGGATCGAAAATGTGTTTTCCGCAAAAATCTGACAATTTCGTCAAACCAGCGTTTTTGACACTCTGAAATTGAAATCGTGAAAATCGACGACGACAAACGAATATTTCACGATTTCGCTAAAATAACGACTTCGTTTCCGATGCAATGTCAGTTTGTCATTGACAACCGATCAAAAGTATGGTTTTTCATAAAATTCGGACATTTTTGTCAAATCGACGTTTTAAACCGTCTGAAAAGGGAATCGTGAGAACCACCGACAAAAAACGAACATTTCTCGATTTCGCTAAAATACAACTGTAAGTCCGATGCCGATGATGATTTGACGTTGAGAATGTGTCAAAAATGTGTTTTTTCATCAAAATCGGAAATTTTCGCCAATTCAGCGTTTTTGACACGCTGAAATTGAAAACGTGAAAATCGACGACGACAAATGAATATTTCACGATTTTACTGAAATACAACTAGTAGTCCGATGCCGATGATGATTTGTCGTTGGGGAATGCGTCAAAAGTGTTTTTTTTCATAAAAGACGGAGTTTTTTGTCAAATCGGCGGTCTTCAACCTCTGAATTTGAAATCGTGAGAATCCAATACGACAAACGAACATTTCACGATTTCGCAAAAATACGACTTCGTTTCCGATGCAATGTCAGTTTGTCATTGACAACCGATCAAAAATATGGTTTTTCATAAAATTCGGACATTTTTGTCAAATCGACGTTTTAAACCGTCTGAAAAGGGAATCGTGAGAACCACCGACAAAAAACGACCATTTCTCGATTTCGCTAAAATACAACTGTAAGTCCGATGCCGATGATGATTTGACGTTGGGAATGTATCAAAAATGTGTTTTTTCATAAAAATCGGAAATTTTCGTCAATTCAGCGTTTTTGACACGCTGAAATTGAAAACGTGAAAAACGACGACGACAAACGAATATTTCACGATTTTACTGAAATACAACTAGTAGTCCGATGCCGATGATGATTTGTCGTTGGCGAATGCGTCAAAAGTGTGTTTTTTCATAAAAAACTGACTTTTTTTGTGAAATCGGCGGTCTTCAACCTCTGAATATGGAATCGTGAGAATCCACTACGACAAACGAACATTTCACGATTTCGCAAAAATACGACTTCGATTCCTATGCAATGTCAGTTTGTCATTAAGAACTGATCGAAAATATGTTTTTTCGCAAAAATCTGACAATTTCGTCAAATCAGCGTTTTTGACACTCTGAAATTGAAAACGTGAAAATCGACGACGACAAACGAATATTTCACGATTTTGCTGAAATACAACTATTAGTCCGATGCCGATGATGATTTGTCGTTGGGAATGCGTCAAAAGTGTGTTTTTTCATAAATGACGGAGTTTTTTTGTCAAATCGGCGGTTTTGAACCTCTGAATTTTAAATCGTGAGAATCCACAACGACAAACGACGATTTCACGATTACGGTACAATACGACCTTGTTTCCGATGCAATGACAGTTTATCATTGAGAACGGATCGAAAATGTGTTTTTTCATCAAAATCGAAAATTTTCGTCAATTCAGCGTTTTTGACACGCTGAAATTGAAATCGTGAAAATCGACGACGACAAACGAATATTTCACGATTTTGCTGAAATACAACTATTAGTCCGATCCCGATGATGATTTGTCTTTGGGAATGCGTCAAAAGTGTGTTTTTTCATAACAGACGGAGTTTTTTGTCAAATCGGCGGTCTTCAACCTCTGAATTTGAAATCGTGAGAATCCAATACGACAAAGGAACATTTCACGATTTCGCAAAAAATACGACTTCGTTTCCGATGCAATGTCAGTTTGTCATTGACAACCGATCAAAAATATGTTTTTTCATAAAATTCGGACTTTTTTGTCAAATCGACGTTTTACACCGTCTGAAAAGGGAATCGTGAGAACCATCGACAAAAAACGACCATTTCTCGATTTCGCTAAAATACAACTGTAAGTCCGATGCCGATGATGATTTGACGTTGGGAATGTGTCAAAAATGTGTTTTTTCATCAAAATCGGAAATTTTCGTCAATTCAGCGTTTTTGACACGCTGAAATTGAAAACGTGAAAATCGACGACGACAAACGAATATTTCACGATTTTACTGAAATACAACTAGTAGTCCGATGCCGATGATGATTTGTCGTTGGGGAATGCGTCAAAAGTGTGTTTTTTCATAAAAGACGGAGTTTTTTGTCAAATCGGCGGTCTTCAACCTCTGAATTTGAAATCGTGAGAATCCAATACGACAAACGAACATTTCACGATTTCGCAAAAATACGACTTCGTTTCCGATGCAATGTCAGTTTGTCATTGACAACCGATCAAAAATATGATTTTTCGTAAAAATCTGACTATTTTGTCAAAACGGCTTTTTTGACCCTCTGAATTCGAAATCGTGAGAATCGACGACGACAAACTACCAATTCACGATTATGCTGAAATATAACAGTAATTCCAATGCCGATGATGATTTGCCGTTGGGAATGCGTAAAAATTGTGTTTTTTCATAAATGACGGAGTTTTTTTGTCAAATCGGCGGTTTTGAACCTCTGAATTTTAAATCGTGAGAATCCACAACGACAAACGAACATTTCACGATTTCGCAAAAATACGACTTCGTTTCCGATGCAATGTCAGTTTGTCATTGATAACCGATCAAAAATATGATTTTTCGTAAAAATCTGACTATTTTGTCAAAACGGCTTTTTTGACCCTCTGAATTCGAAATCTTGAGAATCGACGACGACAAACGACCAATTCACGATTATGCTGAAATATAACAGTAATTCCAATGCCGATGATGATTTGCCGTTGGGAATGCGTAAAAATTGTGTTTTTTCATAAATTACGGATTTTTTTTTGTCAAATCGGCGGTTTTGAACCTCTGAATTTTAAATCGTGAGAATCCACAACGACAAACGACGATTTCACGATTACGGTACAATACGACCTTGTTTCCGATGCAATGACAGGTTATCATTGAGAACGGATCGAAAAGGTGTTTTTTCATCAAAATCGGAAATTTTCGTCAATTCAGCGTTTTTGAGACGCTGAAATTGAAAACGTGAAAATCGACGACGACAAACGAATATTTCACGATTTTACTGAAATACAACTATTAGTCCGATCCCGATGATGATTTGTCGTTGGGAATGCATCAAAAGTGTGTTTTTCATAAAAGACGGACTTTTTTTGTCAAATCGGCGGTCTACAACCTCTGAATATGAAATCGTGAGAATCCATTACGTCAAACGAAAATTTAACGATTTCGCAAAAATACGACTTCGTTTCCGATGCAATGTCAGTTTGTCATTAAGAACTGATCGAAAATAGGTTTTTTCGTAAAAATCTGAAAATTTTGTCAATACGGCGGTTTTGACCCTCAGAAATCGAAATTGGGAGAATCAACGACGACAAATGACGATTTCACGATTACGGTATAAAACGAAATTGTTTCCGATGCAATGACAGTTTATCATTGAGAACGGATCGAAAAGGTGTTTTTTCATCAAAATCGGAAATTTTTGTCAATTCAGCGTTTTTGACACTCTGAAATTGAAAACGTGAAAATCGACGACGAGGAACGAATATTTCACGATTTTACTGAAATACAACTAGTAGTCCGATGCCGATGATGATTTGCCGTTGGGAATGCGTAAAAATTGTGTTTTTTCATAAAAGACCGAGTTTTACGGTACAATACGACCTTGTATCCGATGCAATGACAGTTTATCATTGAGAACGGATCGAAAATGTGTTTTTTCATCAAAATCGGAAATTTTCGTCAATTCAGCGTTGTTGACACGCTGAAATTGAAAACGTGAAAATCGACGACGACAAACGAATATTTCACGATTTTACTGAAATACAACTAGTAGTCCGATGCCGATGATGATTTGTCGTTGGGGAATGCGTCAAAAGTGTGTTTTTTCATAAAAGACGGAGTTTTTTGTCAAATCGGCGGTCTTCAACCTCTGAATTTGAAATCGTGAGAATCCAATACGACAAACGAACATTTCACGATTTCGCAAAAATACGACTTCGTTTCCGATGCAATGTCAGTTTGTCATTGACAACCGATCAAAAATATGATTTTTCGTAAAAATCTGACTATTTTGTCAAAACGGCTTTTTTGACCCTCTGAATTCGAAATCGTGAGAATCGACGACGACAAACGACCAATTCACGATTATGCTGAAATATAACAGTAATTCCAATGCCGATGATGATTTGCCGTTGGGAATGCGTAAAAATTGTGTTTTTTCATAAAAGACGGAGTTTTTTTGTCAAATCGGCGGTTTTGAACCTCTGAATTTTAAATCGTGAGAATCCACAACGACAAACGACGATTTCACGATTACGGTACAATATGATCTTGTTTCCGATGCAATGACAGTTTATCATTGAGAACGGATCGAAAATATGTTTTTTCGCAAAAATCTGACAATTTCGTCAAATCAGCGATTTTGACACTCTGACATTGAAATCGTGAGAATCGACGACGACAAACGAATATTTCACGATTTTACTGAAATACAACTATTAGTCCGATCCCGATGATGATTTGTCGTTGGGAATGCGTCAAAAGTGTGTTTTTCATAAAAGAAGGACTTTTTTTGTGAAATCGGCGGTCTTCAACCTCTGAATATGAAATCGTGAGAATCCACTACGGAAAACGAACATTTCACGATTTCGCAAAAATACGACTTCGTTTCCGATGCAATGTCAGTTTGTCATTAAGAACTGATCGAAAATAGGTTTTTTCGTAAAAATCGGAAAATTTTGTCAAAACGGCAGTTTTGACCCTCAGAAATCGAAATTGGGAGAATCGGCGACGACAAACGACGATTTCACGATTTCGCTAAAATAACGACTTCGTTTCCGATGCAATGTCAGTTTGTCATTGACAACCGATCAAAAGTATGGTTTTTCATAAAATTCGGACATTTTTGTCAAATCGACGTTTTAAACCGTCTGAAAAGGGAATCGTGCGAACCACCGACAAAAAACGACCATTTCTCGATTTCGCTAAAATAAAACTGTAAGTCCGATGCCGATGATGATTTGACGTTGGGAATGTGTCAAAAATGTGTTTTTTCATCAAAATCGGAAATTTTCGTCAATTCAGCGTTTTTGACACTCTGACATTGAAATCGTGAAAATCGACGACGACAAACGAATATTTCACGATTTTGCTGAAATACAACTATTAGTGCGATGCCGATGATGATTTGTCGTTGGGAATGCGTCAAAAGTGTGTTTTTTCATAAAAGACAGAGTTTTTTGTCAAATCGGCGGTCTTCAACCTCCGAATTTGAAATTGTACGAATCCACTACGAGAAACGAACATTTCATGATTTCGCAAAAATACGACTTCGTTTCCGATGCAATGTCAGTTTGCCATTGAGAACTGATCGAAAATATGTTTTTTCGTAAAAATCCGACTATTTTGTCAAAACGGCTTTTTTGACCCTCTGAATTCGAAATCGTGAGAATTGACGACGACAAACGATCAATTAACGATTATGCTGAAATATAACAGTAATTCCAATGCCGATGATGATTTGCCGTTGGGAATGCGTAAAAATTGTGTTTTTTCATAAAAGACGGAGTTTTTTTGTAAAATCGGCGGCTTTGAACCTCTGAATTTTAAATCGTGTGAATCCACAACAACAAACGACGATTTCACGATTACGGTACAATACGACCTTGTTTCCGATGCAATGACAGTTTATCATTGAGAACGGATCGAAAATGTGTTTTTTCATCAAAATCGGAAATTTTCGTCAATTCAGCGTTTTTGACACGCTGAAATTGAAATCGTGAAAATCGACGACGACAAACGAATATTTCACGATTTTGCTGAAATACAACTATTAGTCCGATGCCGATGATGATTTGTCGTTGGGAATGCGTCAAAAGTGTATTTTTCATAAAAGACGGAGTTTTTTGTCAAATCGGCCGTCTTCAACCTCTGAATTTGAAATCGTGAGAATCCAATACGACAAACGAACATTTCACGATTTCGCAAAAATACGACTTCGTTTCCGATGCAATGTCAGTTTGTCATTGAGAACTGATCGAAAATATGTTTTTTCGTAAAAATCTGACATTTTTGTCAAAACGGCTTTTTTGACCCTCTGAATTCGAAATCGTGAGAATCGACGACGACAAACGACCAATTCACGATTTCGCTGAAATATAACAGTAATTCCAATGCCGATGATTATTTGCCCTTGGGAATGCGTAAAAATTGTGTTTTTTCATAAAAGACGGAGTTTTTTTTGTCAAATCGGCGGCTTTGAACCTCTGAATTTTAAATCGTGAGAATCCACAACGACAAACGACGATTTCACGATTACGGTACAATACGAACTTGTTTCCGATGCAATGACAGTTTATCATTGAGAACGGATCGAAAATGTGTTTTTTCGTAAAAATCTGACTATTTTGTCAAAACGGCTTTTTTGACCCTCTGAATTCGAAATCGTGAGAATTGACGACGACAAATGAATATTTCACGATCACGAATACGACCTTGTTTCCGATACAATGACAGTTTATCATTGAGAACGGATCGAAAAGGTGTTTTTTGAAAACGTGAAAATCGACGACGACAAACGAATATTTCACGATTTTACTGAAATACAACTATTAGTCCGATCCCGATGATGATTTGTCGTTGGGAATGCGTCAAAAGTGAGTTTTTCATAAAAGACGGACTTTTTTTGTCAAATCGGCGGTCTTCAACCTCTGAATATGAAATCGTGAGAATCCATTACGTCAAACGAAAATTTAACGATTTCGCAAAAATACGACTTCGTTTCCGATGCAATGTCAGTTTGTCATTAAGAACTGATCGAAAATAGGTTTTTTCGTAAAAATCTGAAAATTTTGTCAAAACGGCGGTTTTGACCCTCAGAAATCGAAATTGGGAGAATCGACGACGACAAACGAATATTTCACGATTTTGCTGAAATACAACTATTAGTCCGATGCCGATGATGATTTGTCGTTGGGAATGCATCAAAAGTGTTTTTTTTTTTCATAAAAGACGGAGTTTTTTGTCAAATCGGCGGTCTTCAACCTCTGAATTTGAAATCGTGAGAATCCAATACGACAAACGAACATTTCACGATTTCGCAAAAATACGACTTCGTTTCCGATGCAATGTCAGTTTGTCATTGAGAACTGATCGAAAATATGTTTTTTCGTAAAAATCTGACATTTTTGTCAAAACGGCTTTTTTGACCCTCTGAAATCGAAATCGTGAGAATCGACGACGACAAACGACCAATTCACGATTTCGCTGAAATATAACAGTAATTCCAATGCCGATGATGATTTGCCCTTGGGAATGCGTAAAAATTGTGTTTTTTCATAAAAGATGGAGTTTTTTTTGTCAAATCGGCGGTTTTAAACCTCTGAATTTTAAATCGTGAGAATCTACAACGACAAACGACGATTTCACGATTACGGTAAAATACGACCTTGTTTCCGATGCAATGACAGTTTATCATTGAGAACGGATCGAAAATGTGTTTTTTCGCAAAAATCTGACAATTTCGTCAAACCAGCGTTTTTGACACTCTGAAATTGAAATTGTGAAAATCGACGACGACAAACGAATATTTCACGATTTCTCTAAAATAACGACTTCGTTTCCGATGCAATGTCAGTTTGTCATTGACAACCGATCAAAAATATGGTTTTTCATAAAATTCGGACATTTTTGTCAAATCGACGTTTTAAACCGTTTGAAAAGGGAATCGTGAGAACCACCGACAAAAAACGACCATTTCTCGATTTCGCTAAAATACAACTGTAAGTCCGATACCGATGATGATTTGACGTTGGGAATGTGTCAAAAATGTGTTTTTTCATAAAAGACGGAGTTTTTTTTGTCAAATCGGCGGCTTTGAACCTCTGAATTTTAAATCGTGAGAATCCACAACGACAAACGACGATTTCACGATTACGGTACAATACGACCTTGTTTCCGATGCAATGACAGTTTATCATTGAGAACTGATCGAAAATATGTTTTTTCGTAAAAATCTGACATTTTTGTCAAAACGGCTTTTTTGACCCTCTGAAATCGAAATCGTGAAAATCGACGACGACAAACGACCAATTCACGATTTCGCTGAAATATAACAGTAATTCCAATGCCGATGATGATTTGCCCTTGGGAATGCGTAAAAATTGTGTTTTTTCATAAAAGATGGAGTTTTTTTGTCAAATCGGCGGTTTTAAACTTCTGAATTTTAAATCGTGAGAATCTACAACGACAAACGACGATTTCACGATTACGGTAAAATACGACCTTGTTTCCGATGCAATGACAGTTTATCATTGAGAACGGATCGAAAATGTGTTTTTTCGCAAAAATCTGACAATTTCGTCAAACCAGCGTTTTTGACACTCTGAAATTGAAATTTCGAAAAATTGAATTGAAATCGTGAGAATTGACGACGACAAATGAATATTTCACGATTTTACTGAAATACAACTAGTAGTCCGATGCCGATGATGATTTGTCGTTGGGGAATGCGTCAAAAGTGTGTTTTTTCATAAAAGACGGACTTTTTTTGTGAAATCGGCGGTCTTCAACCTCTGAATATGAAATCGTGAGAATCCACTACGACAAACGAACATTTCACGATTTCGCAAAAATACGACTTCGATTCCGATGCAATGTCTGTTTGTCATTAAGAACTGATCGAAAATATGTTTTTTCGTAAAAATCTGACTATTTTGTCAAAACGGCTTTTTTGACCCTCTGACTTCGAAATCGTGAGAATCGACGACGACAAACGACCAATTCACGATTATGCTGAAATATAACAGTAATTCCAATGCCAATGATGATTTGCCGTTGGGAATGCGTAAAAATTGTGTTTTTTCATAAAAGACGGAGTTTTTTTTGTCAAATCGGCGGCTTTGAACCTCTGAATTTTAAATCGTGAGAATCCACAACGACAAACGACGATTTCACGATTACGGTACAATACGACCTTGTTTCCGATGCAATGACAGTTTATCATTGAGAACTGATCGAAAATATGTTTTTTCGTAAAAATCTGACATTTTTGTCAAAACGGCTTTTTTGACCCTCTGAAATCGAAATCGTGAAAATCGACGACGACAAACGACCAATTCACGATTTCGCTGAAATATAACAGTAATTCCAATGCCGATGATGATTTGCCCTTGGGAATGCGTAAAAATTGTGTTTTTTCATAAAAGATGGAGTTTTTTTGTCAAATCGGCGGTTTTAAACTTCTGAATTTTAAATCGTGAGAATCTACAACGACAAACGACGATTTCACGATTACGGTAAAATACGACCTTGTTTCCGATGCAATGACAGTTTATCATTGAGAACGGATCGAAAATGTGTTTTTTCGCAAAAATCTGACAATTTCGTCAAACCAGCGTTTTTGACACTCTGAAATTGAAATTTCGAAAAATTGAATTGAAATCGTGAGAATTGACGACGACAAATGAATATTTCACGATTTTACTGAAATACAACTAGTAGTCCGATGCCGATGATGATTTGTCGTTGGGGAATGCGTCAAAAGTGTGTTTTTTCATAAAAGACGGACTTTTTTTGTGAAATCGGCGGTCTTCAACCTCTGAATATGAAATCGTGAGAATCCACTACGACAAACGAACATTTCACGATTTCGCAAAAATACGACTTCGATTCCGATGCAATGTCTGTTTGTCATTAAGAACTGATCGAAAATATGTTTTTTCGTAAAAATCTGACTATTTTGTCAAAACGGCTTTTTTGACCCTCTGACTTCGAAATCGTGAGAATCGACGACGACAAACGACCAATTCACGATTATGCTGAAATATAACAGTAATTCCAATGCCAATGATGATTTGCCGTTGGGAATGCGTAAAAATTGTGTTTTTTCATAAAAGACGGAGTTCTTTGTCAAATCGGCGGTTTTGAACCTCTGAATTTTAAATCGTGAGAATCCACAATGACAAACGACGATTTCACGATTACGGTACAATACGACCTTGTTTCCGATGCAATGACAGTTTATCATTGAGAACGGATCGAAAATGTGTTTTTTCATAAAAATCGGAAATTTTCGTCAATTCAGCGTTTTTGACACGCTGAAATTGAAATCGTGAAAATCGACGACGACAAACGAATATTTCACGATTTTGCTGAAATACAACTATTAGTCCGATGCCGATGATGATTTGTCGTTGGGAATGCGTCAAAAGTGTCTTTTTTCATAAAAGACGGAGTTTTTTGTCAAATCGGCGGTCTTCAACCTCTGAATTTGAAATCGCGAGAATCCAATACGACAAACGAACATTTCACGATTTCGCAAAAATACGACTTCGTTTCCGATGCAATGTCAGTTTGTCATTGACAACCGATCAAAAATATGTTTTTTCATAAAATTCGGACATTTTTGTCAAATCGACGTTTTAAACCGTCTGAAAAGGGAATCGTGAGAACCACCGACAAAAAACGACCATTTCTCGATTTCGCTAAAATACAACTGTAAGTCCGATGCCGATGACGATTTGACGTTGGGAATGTGTCAAAAATGTGTTTTTTCATCAAAATCGGAAATTTTCGTCAAATCAGCGTTTTTGACACGCTGAAATTGAAAACGTGAAAATCGACGACGACAAACGAATATTTCACGATTTTACTGAAATACAACTAGTAGTCCAATGCCGATGATGATTTGTCGTTGGGGAATGCGTCAAAAGTGTGTTTTTTCATAAAAGACGGACTTTTTTTGTGAAATCGGCGGTCTTCAACCTCTGAATATGAAATCGTGAGAATCCACTACGACAAACGAACATTTCACGATTTCGCAAAAATACGACTTCGATTCCGTTGCAATGTCAGTTTGTCATTAAGAACTGATCGAAAATATGTTTTTTCGTAAAAATTTGACTATTTTGTCAAAACGGCTTTTTTGACCCTCTGAATTCGAAATCGTGAGAATCGACGACGACAAACGACCAATTCACGATTATGCTGAAATATAACAGTAATTCCAATGCCGATGATGATTTGCCGTTGGGAATGCGTAAAAATTGTGTTTTTTCATAAAAGACCGAGTTTTACGGTACAATACGACCTTGTTTCCGATACAATGACAGTTTATCATTGAGAACGGATCGAAAAGGTGTTTTTTCCACGGGGGGAGGCTGTAACCCCTACGTGGCGCGTCCCCAGGTGGCGGATAGGGGAACGCCCTCTAGATATAGAGGGTAGGAGGGTCATAAATTGAAACCCCTCCCGCGGACCAACAGCAGGGGAGTAAACCCCGTTAACAAATCGTGATGGCAGGGAGAAAACAAAAATCGATTACGGTGCAGGGATTCGGAAGCCCAGTACTGGCGTCTGTCGGGGGTGAGAAAGCGGGCCCCGAGACGTCATCATCAAGTGACCGCAATAAAAAACAAAACTTCCCCCCTCTATCCAGGGATCCGGAAGTTATTCGAGGTGTAACAAGTACAAATTCGCGATTCTTCATGATAAAACTTAATGAGGGCAACTTTGACAAAGTTAGCCCCTTTCTGATAGACCGAGTATTAACCGGAGCAGTTGGTAAAGTAAAGAACGTAAATAAGTGCCGAGAAGGCCTTTTGATCGAAATCAACGATCCAAAACAAGGCGGGCTTTTATTAAAAATGCAGAAGTTCGGTGATTATTCAGTGACGGTACAGAAACATGCTACTCTGAACAGTAGCAAAGGCCAAGTGACCTGCCGAGACCTGTTATATTGTCCACTAGAAGAAATCCAAGAAAATCTTGCATCGCAAGGTGTTACTAGTGTTCGGAGACGTACGATGATGCAGAACGGGACTCGTATTGATACACCAACGTTGATTCTGACATTTAACACGCCGGACCTTCCGAAGAGAGTTACGGCTGGCTATCTTTCATTGCCTGTGTCTGCGTGGATTCCACCACCTTTACGATGCTACAATTGCCAATTATTCGGTCACACGTCTGCTAATTGCGGAAACCGACCGATGTGCGTGTGCGGCTATGATCCGCACGGTGATGAACCTTGTAAGGAAAATCCACGATGTCTAAACTGCAACGGCTCTCACTCGGCACGATCGAATCAATGCCCTAGATACAAAGAAGAAACTGCTATTCAACGAATAAAAACAATGGAAAAACTATCTTATCGAGAAGCGCGAAATAAAATCCGGGAAAACACTCGTACACATCCCACGGTGGCGTATGCAACGATAACTTCGAGCCCGAACCCAACTCAGGCTGGCTTAAACATTCAAGAGCTTGTCGCGGCTCTTATCCCAGAACTCACCCGTGCTTTGCAGTGTAACCTAACTAAAAACGACGGAATAGCCGATGCGGATCGTAAGAATCTGAATCCCAATCCACCGCCTTTGAAAAACGCCACGCCCACATCTGTCCTCAGACAATCAGCAGCTAAAGATAAACAATCACAACAGCGAAAATCAGGTCAGTACGATTCCTCGAAAGTAGCCGAGTGGTTCACAAAAACCAGCAAGCAAGAACAATCAAAAATCGACAACATTCGGGTACGTGAGCATCGCAAACGAAGTAGCCACCAGTCCACACCGGCCACGTCGGTGGCCTCCGTGGGAGAAGAAGACGGCGATGCTAGTGGAAGTTCATCGTCCGCAAGTAAGCCTCCAAAAAAGAAACAACCGAATCATACCGCCGATGATATTGGTACTGATGAGGATTCGGATACCATGTTCGACGCCCCACCCCCGAATCAACCTGAGACCGCTGGTTAATATGAACATTTTGCTCAATAATCTAAAACTCTGTAATGACATATGTACATCAACCCCATATCGCGAATATCAGTCGACAAGTAAACTTAAAAGAAATGCAATTCGATATTATTCAATGGAACTGTAACGGTATGAGAAGTCATTTTCCGGAACTTCAATTACTGGTTTCGCAAGTACGACCATCGATACTCGCATTACAAGAAACTAGACTGACCGAACCCGATAAGATTCAATTTCGCATGTTCAATATATTCAGGACAGACTGTAACTCTGGTAAAATAGCACATGGTGGCGTCGCTTTACTTATTAAAAAAGAATTGCTAGCTATCAATGTTCCGTTAAATACACAGCTACAAGCTGTTGCGGTTAGAATCCCGACTTGTCAAAACGTAACAATATGCTGTATATACCTACCGGACGGACCACTCCAGTTAAAAGACTTGACAAACTTGCATACACAACTACCAAGTCCCTGCATAATACTAGGCGACTTCAATGCTCACAATACGTTATGGGGCTCTATAAAAACTAGCCCACGTGGTCGACTGGTAGAAAAATTCTTGGACGAATCAGGCCTAATTCTCATCAATGACGGAACCAAGACGCACTTAACTTTTAGCACTGGCAACACATCAGTCATCGACCTGACATTGGTTTCTCCAAATATAGCAACAAATCTACACTGGAAAACTGTTACAGACCTATATGGTGACCACTACCCGATACATATCTCGGGTGACATTCAAACCCGGGAAAGATCTTATCTTCGACGATGGCAGTTCGACAAAGCAGATTGGGAGACTTTTAAGAAGGTCATAAGCGTCCCCGAACTTCCGGAGGACGTCAATGACGCAGTCAGTGCCATAACAAAAAGCATACTGAAAGCAGCTGAGATAGCGGTCCCAAAATCATCGGGCCGTGCAAGACAACGTATAGTTCCGTGGTGGAGTACAGAGGTCGGCGAGGTGGTTGCTGCGAAGAAACAAGCATTACGAGAATTCCGCAAAAGTCCTTCAACGAATAACATGATCCACTTTAAACGTCTGCGAGCACAATGCAGGAAAATTATCCGGACAGCAAAGAAAAACACTTGGGAAAATTACGTGTCAACTATCACGGCATATACCCCCATAAATAAAGTGTGGCAAAAGGTCAAGGCTATTTCAGGTATGACGCACACTGTAATAGGGCCTATAAAGGGAGCGGGAAATATTCTTATGGAGAGCCCACAAGAAATGGTAGAAACTTTGGCTACTTATTATGAAAACACAAACAGCACGTTAAACTACGAACCTGATTTTCAACAAAGAAAAAATCTTCTTGAACGACCTCTTGACTTTGCATCTACAGACGAAAAAATCTACAATTTACCAATAACTGAAAAAGAATTTGATCTGGCGCTAAAAAGTATGAAACTTACCACCTCACCAGGCCCAGATGATATACCGATGATCATGTTAAGGGGGCTGAGTCACCTAAAAATTATTTTTTTATTTATTTTTTTTTTATTTTTTTTCTGAATGTACATGCGGTGTACTACATACACACCAAATTTTAGATCGAAATTTAAAAAATTACCGAAGTTAGAAGCATTTTAGTAGCGTTAGAAATAAATAATGCGTGAAAAAAAAAAAATGCCGAAATGCAACACGAACAATGCCGGAATACCGCATCTCCGCATGTTTTTTTTTCTTCTAATAAGAAGAATAAGAAACATCGAGAAAGGAACATAAAAAAAACAATCGATGTCGAAACTGCGTTCGGTAGGTAACGATTTACCGACCAAAGGGTCGTTACGTCTAATCGATGCGACTCAGATTATCGCCGCTACCGCGCTTTGTTTTGAGTCTGCGATACACCGGCGTAATGTAGCAGCGATGATTTTTACTCGATTGTGTCAATCGGGTAAAAAACTGAGCTTGTAAACTCAGTGTATTAGTTATGTGTCAGTGTTTACAGTTTTTCCGAATGAACGGAATATATTCTGTATTTTTGCCCGCAATAGTGTAAAAATGTTTTTCACAGTGACAGTGTCGCAAAGCGAAAAGTCTCGCAGACTTAACCTCTTTTTTAAACGTCAGATTTGACGTAAGAGTATATTTTTTTATGTTTTAATCATTATTTTTTGCATTTACGAGATTTGTGAAGTGAAAAAAAAAAAAAAAAAAAAAAAAAAAAAAAAAAACCAAAAAAGAAAATCTGATTTTTATGTGATAGAAAAAAAAAGTGGACATTTTTATGTGACAAAAAAAATTTAGAAATAATTTTTTTTATTGCGGATCACCCAAGTTGGTTATTTTCATTAATCTGTGAAATTCATTTTTTTCCATTTTATTTTTCTTCGCTTGCCGCAGGTTTCAGAGAGAATGGCCCCACCAATTTTGGATTGCGACGGCTTATTTTCTTCGTAACAGTCAGTGTTACGGAACGAGTGCGGGGATTTTTCATGCGATCAAAAATGGATTTATCGCAAGCCATTATGTGAGTGGTTACGAGACAAAAAGTGGAAAAAGTGAATTTTTTGGTAGTTTTTAACTCATAGCTTCGCCAGCGAAGCTTCAAAAAAAAATCCCCGCACTCGTTCCGCAATAAACTGTCTAACGAAGAAAATAAGACATCGCAAGCAAAGATTGATGATTTCGTTCAGTCCGAAAGCTGCGGCAAAGGAAAAATGTTTGACCATTGCGCATTACACCGGAATACACTGTAGGTCTCCAAAAAAATTCACAGCGGTACTCTAACACATATATATTATGGAGGTAAAATGGAATTTTTCATTAAACTTATATATACTGCAAAAAAAAATTTTTACTTTTCGATTTTTTAGGTGACTCAGTCCCCTTAAGCATGTTACCAACTAATATGAAAAAAACACTACTACGGCTTTATAATAACATTTGGAGAAGTGGCATCTACCCCGATAAATGGCGCGAAGCTTTAATCATACCGATATTAAAAGAAGGCAAAGATCGAACGGAAGCCAAAAGTTATAGACCCATATCGCTAACATGTTGCTTAAGTAAATTAATTGAGAAAATAGTGAATAATAGACTAGTATGGTGGCTAGAAACTCACGACCTTATTTCCAAAGATCAATGTGGCTTTAGGAAATATCATTCGACGATTGATCAACTAATAAACCTTGAGAATGCTATTCACAACAGCTATCAAACAAAAGAGCATTTGGTGGCAGTATTCTTTGACTTGGAAAAGGCGTATGACCTAACATGGAGGTACGGTATACTGCAGACGCTTCACGAGTGGGGTCTGAAAGGTAATCTCCCAAAATTAATCGAGAGTTTCTTAGATAAACGGTATTTCCAAGTCAGAATAAATAATACAAAATCGTCTCGTCGCGTACTTGAAAATGGAGTGCCGCAAGGCTCTACTCTTAGCGTAACACTTTTTATGTGCGCGATAAATGATCTTACCAAAGGACTTAAACCCGAAATAGGGCGTAGCCTATACGTCGACGACCTTGTAATATTCACCTCTGGGAAGTATATGTCCCTAATAAGGCCGAGACTGCAAGAAGCGATCAACACAGTGACGAGCTTTGCGAAAGGGCGGGGTTTGCGGTTTTCCGAAACCAAAACACATTGCGTTGATTTTTACAAACTCCGAGACATCGGGATCAAGCCACGTCTAGACATGCATAATAAGAGGATAGAAGTAGTCAACTCTACAAAATTTCTCGGTCTGATTTTTGATAGAAAACTGACATGGAAAGAACATACAGAGAAGCTGAAGACTAAATGTAAAAAGGCATTAAACATAATAAAATGTATGTCTAATAAGGAATGGGGCGCTGATAGAGAAACACTTATTTATATCTACAAAACATTGGTACAATCGAAACTAGACTACGGATGCGCGGTGTATGGCTCAGCAACAAAGACAGTACTCAGAAAACTAGATGCAATTCTATACATGGGGCTACGCAGTGCCACGGGTGCTTTCTGTACAAGCCCAAGGGTGAGCTTATGCTCAGAAGCGGGTGTACTGCCATTACATTTGAGACATCAACAACTAACATTGAATTACGCTACAAATATATGGGCACAACCTAAGAGCATCAATTATCATCTTCTATCCAATCAACCGCTGGGAATCCCCGGCCCCGGTTTAACAAGCACAGCACCATTTCGAATACGGGTACAAGAATTGCTACGTAACACAGGATTGGTTCTCTGCCCGACCTTATCTAAAGGATTTTGCCGGATAGCCCCCTGGACGATATCGGACATCGCATGCAGAGAGGATCTAACGGAATATAAAAGAGATAATACGAACAGGGCGGTCTACAAAGGAAATTTCTTAAAACTCGAAAACGAATATCCGGGAGCAGTCTGGATATACACTGATGGATCCAAAACCGATGGCAATGTTGGATGTGCAGTAGTGGTTAATAATAATACGTACAAATGGAAATTGCCAGCAGCGGCGAGTAGCTAGACAGCAGAAATGACAGCGGTCAAGAAAGCGCTAGAACACTGCAAACAGGAAAGACACAATGAATACGTAATATGCACAGACTCACTTAGTTTGGTGATAAGCCTGAAGAATGTACTATCCGATGACCCACTCATTCAAGAGATACTCGCGCAAATAACGGATCTGCAAAATAAACGGAAAAAAATAATTATTTTATGGACACCTGGACATATTGGAATTAGGGGTAACGAGCAGGCAGACAAAGCGGCAAAAGAAGCCGCAAATAACGAAACAACGAATAGGGTGGATACGGTTACACCTAGCGATCTGAAATCTGAAATACACAGAATTATGTGGGAAATCTGGCAAAACAAATGGAGTCAAACAAACACCAAACTCAAAGAGGTCAAGCCAAGTGTTAGCAAATTTGAAATGCCAAAAAAATTTAAAAGACGAGACACCATAGTCCTGACTAGGCTACGAATGGGACACTCAAGACTAACAACAGAACACATATTATCGCGGGAACAGCAACCATTCTGTCAACTGTGTAATGAAGTTATGGGAATAAAACATCTAATTATTGACTGCGAAAAATGGAGAGATGAAAGAAAATGGTGGAAGTTGGGAAAGACGCTGAAAGAAGTATTAGGAGGCGACGAAAAAGCATTAACAGCGGTTATTGGATACTGCAAAGCTATAAAAATATACAATAAACTGTAAAAAAAAAAAAAAAAAAAAAAAACAGAGAGAGAGAAAGAGAGGAGAGAGAGGTAAGAAGATAATTTGAAATATAAAGAAAATAAAGAACTTAAAACGAGAATCAAGATAATATAGGAAAGAAATTATTATTATATTGAATGATAGTCAAGATATATGAAACTAGGAAAGAAAAAGTCAAAGTGCGATAGATCTGTAACTTATCTCATATAGGTAAAAAATTAATCTCAGTATTGGGCGAATGACCAAAGCAGTCGAAGCCTGAGAAAAAAAAAAAAAAAAAAAAAAAAAAAAAGGTGTTTTTTCATCAAAATCGGAAATTTTCGTCAATTCAGCGTTTCTGACACGCTGAAATTGAAAACGTGAAAATCGACGACGACAAACGAATATTTCACGATTTTACTGAAATACAACTATTAGTCCGATCCCGATGATGATTTGTCGTTGGGAATGCGTCAAAAGTGAGTTTTTCATAAAAGACGGACTTTTTTTGTCAAATCGGCGGTCTTCAACCTCTGAATATGAAATCGTGAGAATCCATTACGTCAAACGAAAATTTAACGATTTCGCAAAAATACGACTTCGTTTCCGATGCAATGTCAGTTTGTCATTAAGAACTGATCGAAAATAGGTTTTTTCGTAAAAATCTGAAAATTTTGTCAAAACGGCGGTTTTGACCCTCAGAAATCGAAATTGGGAGAATCGACGACGACAAACGAATATTTCACGATTTTGCTGAAATACAACTATTAGTCCGATGCCGATGATGATTTGTCGTTGGGAATGCATCAAAAGTGTTTTTTTTTTCATAAAAGACGGAGTTTTTTGTCAAATCGGCGGTCTTCAACCTCTGAATTTGAAATCGTGAGAATCCAATACGACAAACGAACATTTCACGATTTCGCAAAAAAACGACTTCGTTTCCGATGCAATGTCAGTTTGTCATTGAGAACTGATCGAAAATATGTTTTTTCGTAAAATCTGACTATTTTGTCAAAACGGCTTTTTTGACCCTCTGAAATCGAAATCGTGAGAATAGACGACGACAAACGACCAATTCACGATTTCGCTGAAATATAACAGTAATTCCAATGCCGATGATGATTTGCTCTTGGGAATGCGTAAAAATTGTGTTTTTTCATAAAAGATGGAGTTTTTTTGTCAAATCGGCGGTTTTAAACCTCTGAATTTTAAATCGTGAGAATCTACAACGACAAACGACGATTTCACGATTACGGTAAAATACGACCTTGTTTCCGATGCAATGACAGTTTATCATTAAGAACTTATCGAAAATAGGTTTTTTCGTAAAAATCTGAAAATTTTGTCAAAACGGCAGTTTTGACCCTGAGAAATCGAAATTGGGAGAATCGACGACGACAAACGACGATTTCACGATTACGGTAAAATACGACATTGTTTCCGATGCAATGACAGTTTGTCATTGACAACCGATCAAAAGTATGGTTTTTCATAAAATTCGGACATTTTTGTCAAATCGACGTTTTAAACCGTCTGAAAAGGGAATCGTGAGAACCACCGACAAAAAACGACCATTTCTCGATTTCGCTAAAATACAACTGTAAGTCCGATGCCGATGATGATTTGACGTTGGGAATGTGTCAAAAATGTGTTTTTTCATCAAAATCGGAAATTTTCGTCAATTCAGCGTTTTTGACACTCTGACATTGAAATCGTGAAAATCGACGACGACAAACGAATATTTCGCGATTTTGCTGAAATACAACTATTAGTCCGATGCCGATGATGATTTGTCGTTGGGAATGCGTCAAAAGTGTGTTTTTTCATAAAAGACAGAGTTTTTTGTCAAATCGGCGGTCTTCAACCTCCGAATTTGAAATCGTACGAATCCACTACGAGAAACGAACATTTCATGATTTCGCAAAAATACGACTTCGTTTCCGATGCAATGTCAGTTTATCATTGAGAACTGATCGAAAATATGTTTTTTCGTAAAAATCTGACTATTTTGTCAAAACGGCTTTTTTGACCCTCTGAATTCGAAATCGTGAGAATTGACGACGACAAACGATCAATTCACGATTATGCTGAAATATAACAGTAATTCCAATGCCGATGATGATTTGCCGTTGGGAATGCGTAAAAATTGTGTTTTTTCATAAAAGACCGAGTTTTACGGTACAATACGACCTTGTTTCCGATGCAATGACAGTTTATCATTGAGAACGGATCGAAAAGGTGTTTTTTCATCAAAATCGGAAATTTTCGTCAATTCAGCGTTTTTGACACGTTGAAATTGAAAACGTGAAAATCGACGACGACAAACGAATATTTCACGATTTTACTGAAATACAACTATTAGTCCGATCCCGATGATGATTTGTCGTTGGGAATGCGTCAAAAGTGAGTTTTTCATAAAAGACGGACTTTTTTTGTCAAATCGGCGGTCTTCAACCTCTGAATATGAAATCGTGAGAATCCACTACGACAAACGAACATTTCACGATTTCGCAAAAATACGACTTCGTTTCCGATGCAATGTCAGTTTGTCATTAAGAACTGATCGAAAATAGGTTTTTTCGTAAAAATCTGAAAATTTTGTCAAAACGGCGGTTTTGACACTCAGAAATCGAAATTGGGAGAATCGACGACGACAAACGACGATTTCACGATTACGGTAAAATACGACATTGTTTCCGATGCAATGACAGTTTATCATTGAGAACGGATCGAAAATGGGGTTTTTCGCAAAAATCTGACAATTTCGTCAAACCAGCGTTTTTGACACTCTGAAATTGAAATTGTGAAAATCGACGACGACAAACGAATATTTCACGATTTCGCTAAAATAACGACTTCGTTTCCGATGCAATGTCAGTTTGTCATTGACAACCGATCAAAAATATGTTTTTTCATAAAATTCGGACTTTTTTGTCAAATCGACGTTTTAAACCGTCTGAAAAGGGAATCGTGAGAACCACCGACAAAAAACGACCATTTCTCGATTTCGCTAAAATACAACTGTAAGTCCGATGCCGATGATGATTTGACGTTGGGAATGTGTCAAAAATGTGTTTTTTCATCAAAATCGGAAATTTTCGTCAATTCAGCGTTTTTGACACGCTGAAATTGAAAACGTGAAAATCGACGACGACAAACGAATATTACACGATTTTACTGAAATACAACTAGTAGTCCGATGCCGATGATGATTTGTCGTTGGGGAATGCGTCAAAAGTGTGTTTTTTCATAAAAGACGGAGTTTTTTGTCAAATCGGCGGTCTTCAACCTCTGAATTTGAAATCGTGAGAATCCAATACGACAAACGAACATTTCACGATTTCGCAAAAATACGACTTCGTTTCCGATGCAATGTCAGTTTGTCATTGACAACCGATCAAAAATATGTTTTTTCATAAAATTCGGACATTTTTGTCAAATCGACGTTTTAAACCGTCTGAAAAAGGAATCGTGAGAACCACCGACAAAAAACGACCATTTCTCGATTTCGCTAAAATACAACTGTAAGTCCGATGCCGATGATGATTTGACGTTGGGAATGTGTCAAAAATGTGTTTTTTCATCAAAATCGGAAATTTTCGTCAAATCAGCGTTTTTGACACGCTGAAATTGAAAACGTGATAATCGACGACGACAAACGAATATTTCACGATTTTACTGAAATACAACTAGTAGTCCTATGCCGATGATGATTTGTCGTTGGGGAATGCGTCAAAAGTGTGTTTTTTCATAAAAGACGGACTTTTTTTTGTCAAATCGGCGGTCTTCAACCTCTGAATATGAAATCGTGAGAATCCACTACGAACATTTCACGATTTCGCAAAAATACGACTTCGTTTCCGATGCAATGTCAGTTTGTCATTGAGAACTGATCGAAAATATGTTTTTTCGTAAAAATCTGACTATTTTGTCAAAACGGCTTTTTTGACCCTCTGAATTCGAAATCGTGAGAATCGACGACGACAAACGACAAATTCACGATTATGCTGAAATATAACAGTAATTCCAATGCCGATGATGATTTGCCGTTGGGAATGCGTAAAAATTGTGTTTTTTCATAAATGACGGAGTTTTTTTGTCAAATCGGCGGTTTTGAACCTCTGAATTTTAAATCGTGAGAATCCACAACGACAAACGACGATTTCACGATTACGGTAAAATACGACCTTGTTTCCGATGCAATGACAGTTTATCATTGAGAACGGATCGTAAATGTGTTTTTTCGCAAAAATCTGACAATTTCGTAAAACCAGCGTTTTTGACACTCTGAAATTGAAATCGTGAAAATCGACGACGACAAACGAATATTTCTCGATTTTGCTGAAATACAACTATTAGTCCGATGCCGATGATGATTTGTCATTGGGAATGCGTCAAAAGTGTGTTTTTTCATAAAAGACGGACTTTTTTTGTCAAATCGGCGGTCTTCAACCTCTGAATATGACATCGTGAGAATCCATTACGTCAAACGAAAATTTAACGATTTCGCAAAAATACGACTTCGTTTCCGATGCAATGTCAGTTTGTCATTAAGAACTGATCGAAAATAGGTTTTTTCGTAAAAATCTGAAAATTTTGTCAAAACGGCAGTTTTGACCCTCAGAAATCGAAATTGGGAGAATCGACGACGACAAACGACGATTTCACGATTTCGCTAAAATAACGACTTCGTTTCCGATGCAATGTCAGTTTGTCATTGACAACCGATCAAAAATATGGTTTTTCATAAAATTCGGACATTATTGTCAAATCGACGTTTTAAACCGTCTGAAAAGGGAATCGTGAGTACCACCGACAAAAAACGACCATTTCACGATTTCGCTAAAATACAACTGTAAGTCCGATGCCGATGATGATTTGACGTTGGGAATGTGTCAAAAATGTGTTTTTTCATCAAAATCGGAAATTTTCGTCAATTCAGCGTTTTTGACACGCTGAAATTGAAAACGTGAAAATCGACGACGACAAATGAATATTTCACGATTTTACTGAAATACAACTAGTAGTCCGATGCCGATGATGATTTGTCGTTGGGAATGCGTCAAAAGTGTGTTTTTTCATAAAAGACAGAGTTTTTTGTCAAATCGGCGGTCTTCAACCTCCGAATTTGAAATCGTACGAATCCACTACGAGAAACGAACATTTCATGATTTCGCAAAAATACGACTTCGTTTCCGATGCAATGTCAGTTTATCATTGAGAACGGATCGAAAATGGGGTTTTTCGCAAAAATCTGACAATTTCGTCAAACCAGCGTTTTTGACACTCTGAAATTGAAATTGTGAAAATCGACGACGACAAACGAATATTTCACGATTTCGCTAAAATAACGACTTCGTTTCCGATGCAATGTCAGTTTGTCATTGACAACCGATCAAAAATATGGTTTTTCATAAAATTCGGACATTATTGTCAAATCGACGTTTTAAACCGTCTGAAAAGGGAATCGTGAGTACCACCGACAAAAAACGACCATTTCACGATTTCGCTAAAATACAACTGTAAGTCCGATGCCGATGATGATTTGACGTTGGGAATGTGTCAAAAATGTGTTTTTTCATCAAAATCGGAAATTTTCGTCAATTCAGCGTTTTTGACACGCTGAAATTGAAAACGTGAAAATCGACGACGACAAATGAATATTTCACGATTTTACTGAAATACAACTAGTAGTCCGATGCCGATAATGTTTTGTCGTTGGGGAATGCGTCAAAAGTGTGTTTTTTCATAAAAGACGGACTTTTTTTGTGAAATCGGCGGTCTTCAACCTCTGAATATGAAATCGTGAGAATCCACTACGACAAACGAACATTTCACGATTTCGCAAAAATACGACTTCGATTCCGATGCAATGTCTGTTTGTCATTAAGAACTGATCGAAAATATGTTTTTTCGTAAAAATCTGACTATTTTGTCAAAACGGCTTTTTTGACCCTCTGAATTCGAAATCGTGAGAATCGACGACGACAAACGACCAATTCACGATTATGCTGAAATATAACAGTAATTCCAATGCCGATGATGATTTGCCGTTGGGAATGCGTAAAAATTGTGTTTTTTCATAAATGACGGAGTTTTTTTGTCAAATCGGCGGTTTTGAATCTCTGAATTTTAAATCGTGAGAATCCACAACGACAAACGACGATTTCACGATTACGGTAAAATACGACATTGTTTCCGATGCAATGACAGTTTATCATTGAGAACGGATCGAAAATGTGTTTTCCGCAAAAATCTGACAATTTCGTCAAACCAGCGTTTTTGACACTCTGAAATTGAAATCGTGAAAATCGACGACGACAAACGAATATTTCACGATTTCGCTAAAATAACGACTTCGTTTCCGATGCAATGTCAGTTTGTCATTGACAACCGATCAAAAGTATGGTTTTTCATAAAATTCGGACATTTTTGTCAAATCGACGTTTTAAACCGTCTGAAAAGGGAATCGTGAGAACCACCGACAAAAAACGAACATTTCTCGATTTCGCTAAAATACAACTGTAAGTCCGATGCCGATGATGATTTGACGTTGAGAATGTGTCAAAAATGTGTTTTTTCATCAAAATCGGAAATTTTCGCCAATTCAGCGTTTTTGACACGCTGAAATTGAAAACGTGAAAATCGACGACGACAAATGAATATTTCACGATTTTACTGAAATACAACTAGTAGTCCGATGCCGATGATGATTTGTCGTTGGGGAATGCGTCAAAAGTGTGTTTTTTCATAAAAGACGGACTTTTTTTGTGAAATCGGCGGTCTTCAACCTCTGAATATGAAATCGTGAGAATCCACTACGCAAACGAACATTTCACGATTTCGCAAAAATACGACTTCGATTCCGATGCAATGTCTGTTTGTCATTAAGAACTGATCGAAAATATGTTTTTTCGTAAAAATCTGACTATTTTGTCAAAACGGCTTTTTTGACCCTCTGAATTCGAAATCGTGAGAATCGACGACGACAAACGACCATTTCACGATTATGCTGAAATATAACAGTAATTCCAATGCCGATGATGATTTGCCCTTGGAAATGCGTAAAAATTGTGTTTTTTCATAAAAGACGGAGTTCTTTGTCAAATCGGCGGTCTTCAACCTCTGAATTTGAAATCGCGAGAATCCAATACGACAAACGAATATTTCACGATTTCGCTAAAATAACGACTTCGTTTCCGATGCAATGTCAGTTTGTCATTGACAACCGATCAAAAATATGGTTTTTCATACAATTCGGACATTTTTGTCAAATCGACGTTTTAAACCGTCTGAAAAGGGAATCGTGAGAACCACCGACAAAAAACGACCATTTCTCGATTTCGCTAAAATACAACTGTAAGTCCGATGCCGATGATGATTTGACGTTGAGAATGTGTCAAAAATGTGTTTTTTCATCAAAATCGGAAATTTTCGCCAATTCAGCGTTTTTGACACGCTGAAATTGAAAACGTGAAAATCGACGACGACAAATGAATATTTCACGATTTTACTGAAATACAACTAGTAGTCCGATGCCGATGATGATTTGTCGTTGGGGGATGCGTCAAAAGTGTGTTTTTTCATAAAAGACGGACTTTTTTTGTGAAATCGGCGGTCTTCAACCTCTGAATATGAAATCGTGAGAATCCACTACGCAAACGAACATTTCACGATTTCGCAAAAATACGACTTCGATTCCGATGCAATGTCTGTTTGTCATTAAGAACTGATCGAAAATATGTTTTTTCGTAAAAATCTGACTATTTTGTCAAAACGGCTTTTTTGACCCTCTGAATTCGAAATCGTGAGAATCGACGACGACAAACGACCATTTCACGATTATGCTGAAATATAACAGTAATTCCAATGCCGATGATGATTTGCCCTTGGAAATGCGTAAAAATTGTGTTTTTTCATAAAAGACGGAGTTCTTTGTCAAATCGGCGGTCTTCAACCTCTGAATTTGAAATCGCGAGAATCCAATACGACAAACGAACATTTCACGATTTCGCAAAAATACGACTTCGTTTCCGATGCAATGTCAGTTTGTCATTGACAACCGATCAAAAATATGTTTTTTTCATAAAATTCGGACATTTTTGTCAAATCGACGTTTTAAACCGTCTGAAAAGGGAATCGTGAGAACCACCGACAAAAAACGACCATTTCTCGATTTCGCTAAAATACAACTGTAAGTCCGATGCCGATGATGATTTGACGTTGGGGAATGCGTCAAAAGTGTGTTTTTTCATAAAAGACGGACTTTTTTTGTGAAATCGGCGGTCTTCAACCTCTGAATATGAAATCGTGAGAATCCACTACGCAAACGAACATTTCACGATTTCGCAAAAATACGACTTCGATTCCGATGCAATGTCTGTTTGTCATTAAGAACTGATCGAAAATATGTTTTTTCGTAAAAATCTGACTATTTTGTCAAAACGGCTTTTTTGACCCTCTGAATTCGAAATCGTGAGAATCGACGACGACAAACGACCATTTCACGATTATGCTGAAATATAACAGTAATTCCAATGCCGATGATGATTTGCCCTTGGAAATGCGTAAAAATTGTGTTTTTTCATAAAAGACGGAGTTCTTTGTCAAATCGGCGGTCTTCAACCTCTGAATTTGAAATCGCGAGAATCCAATACGACAAACGAATATTTCACGATTTCGCTAAAATAACGACTTCGTTTCCGATGCAATGTCAGTTTGTCATTGACAACCGATCAAAAATATGGTTTTTCATAAAATTCGGACATTTTTGTCAAATCGACGTTTTAAACCGTCTGAAAAGGGAATCGTGAGAACCACCGACAAAAAACGACCATTTCTCGATTTCGCTAAAATACAACTGTAAGTCCGATACCGATGATGATTTGACGTTGGGAATGTGTCAAAAATGTGTTTTTTCATAAAAGACGGAGTTTTTTTTTGTCAAATCGGCGGCTTTGAACCTCTGAATTTTAAATCGTGAGAATCCACAACGACAAACGACGATTTCACGATTACGGTACAATACGACCTTGTTTCCGATGCAATGACAGTTTATCATTGAGAACGGATCGAAAATGTGTTTTTTCGTAAAAATCTGACTATTTTGTCAAAACGGCTTTTTTGACCCTCTGAATTCGAAATCGTGAGAATTGACGACGACAAATGAATATTTCACGATTTTACTGAAATACAACTAGTAGTCCGATGCCGATGATGATTTGTCGTTGGGGAATGCGTCAAAAGTGTGTTTTTTCATAAAAGACGGACTTTTTTTGTGAAATCGGCGGTCTTCAACCTCTGAATATGAAATCGTGAGAATCCACTACGACAAACGAACATTTCACGATTTCGCAAAAATACGACTTCGATTCCGATGCAATGTCTGTTTGTCATTAAGAACTGATCGAAAATATGTTTTTTCGTAAAAATCTGACTATTTTGTCAAAACAGCTTTTTTGACCCTCTGAATTCGAAATCGTGAGAATCGACGACGACAAACGACCAATTCACGATTATGCTGAAATATAACAGTAATTCCAATGCCGATGATGATTTGCCGTTGGGAATGCGTAAAAATTGTGTTTTTTCATAAAAGACGGAGTTCTTTGTCAAATCGGCGGTTTTGAACCTCTGAATTTTAAATCGTGAGAATCCACAATGACAAACGACGATTTCACGATTACAGTACAATACGACCTTGTTTCCGATGCAATGACAGTTTATCATTGAGAACGGATCGAAAATGTGTTTTTTCATAAAAATCGGAAATTTTCGTCAATTCAGCGTTTTTGACACGCTGAAATTGAAATCGTGAAAATCGACGACGACAAACGAATATTTCACGATTTTACTGAAATACAACTATTAGTCCGATGCCGATGATGATTTGTCGTTGGGGAATGCGTCAAAAGTGTCTTTTTTCATAAAAGACGGAGTTTTTTGTCAAATCGGCGGTCTTCAACCTCTGAATTTGAAATCGCGAGAATCCAATACGACAAACGAACATTTCACGATTTCGCAAAAATACGACTTCTTTTCCGATGCAATGTCAGTTTGTCATTGAGAACTGATCGAAAATATGTTTTTTCGTAAAAATCTGACATTTTTGTCAAAACGGCTTTTTTGACCCTCTGAATTCGAAATCGTGAGAATCGACGACGACAAACGACCAATTCAGGATTTCGCTGAAATATAACAGTAATTCCAATGCCGATGATGATTTGCCCTTGGGAATGCGTAAAAATTGTGTTTTTTCATAAAAGATGGAGTTTTTTTGTCAAATCGGCGGTTTTAAACCTCGGAATTTTAAATCGTGAGAATCTACAACGACAAGCGACGATTTCACGATTACGGTAAAATACGACCTTGTTTCCGATGCAATGACAGTTTATCATTACGAACTTATCGAAAATAGGTTTTTTCGTAAAAATCTGAAAATTTTGTCAAAACGGCAGTTTTGACCCTCAGAAATCGAAATTGGGAGAATCGACGACGACAAACGACGATTTCACGATTACGGTAAAATACGACATTGTTTCCGATGCAATGACAGTTTGTCATTGACAACCGATCAAAAGTATGGTTTTTCATAAAATTCGGACATTTTTGTCAAATCGACGTTTTAAACCGTCTGAAAAGGGAATCGTGAGAACCACCGACAAAAAACGACCATTTCTCGATTTCGCTAAAATACAACTGTAAGTCCGATGCCGATGATGATTTGACGTTGGGAATGTGTCAAAAATGTGTTTTTTCATCAAAATCGGAAATTTTCGTCAATTCAGCGTTTTTGACACTCTGACATTGAAATCGTGAAAATCGACGACGACAAACGAATATTTCACGATTTTGCTGAAATACAACTATTAGTCCGATGCCGATGATGATTTGTCGTTGGGAATGCGTCAAAAGTGTGTTTTTTCATAAAAGACGGACTTTTTTTGTCAAATCGGCGGTCTTCAACCTCTGAATATGACATCGTGAGAATCCATTACGTCAAACGAAAATTTAACGATTTCGCAAAAATACGACTTCGTTTCCGATGCAATGTCAGTTTGTCATTAAGAACTGATCGAAAATAGGTTTTTTCGTAAAAATCTGACTATTTTGTCAAAACGGCTTTTTTGACCCTCTGAATTCGAAATCGTGAGAATTGACGACGACAAACGATCAATTCACGATTATGCTGAAATATAACAGTAATTCCAATGCCGATGATGATTTGCCGTTGGGAATGCGTAAAAATTGTGTTTTTTCATAAAAGACGGAGTTCTTTGTCAAATCGGCGGTTTTGAACCTCTGAATTTTAAATCGTGAGAATCCACAACGACAAACGACGATTTCACGATTACGGTACAATACGACCTTGTTTCCGATGCAATGACAGTTTATCATTGAGAACGGATCGAAAATGTGTTTTTTCATCAAAATCGGAAATTTTCGTCAATTCAGCGTTTTTGACACGCTGAAATTGAAATCGTGAAAATCGACGACGACAAACGAATATTTCACGATTTTGCTGAAATACAACTATTAGTCCGATGCCGATGATGATTTGTCGTTGGGAATCCGTCAAAAGTGTGTTTTTTCATAAAAGACGGAATTTTTCGTCAATTCAGCGTTTTTGACACGCTGAAATTGAAATCGTGAAAATCGACGACGACAAACGAATATTTCACGATTTTGCTGAAATACAACTATTAGTCCGATGCCGATGATGATTTGTCGTTGGGAATGCGTCAAAAGTGTGTTTTTTCATAAAAGACAGAGTTTTTTGTCAAATCGGCGGTCTTCAACCTCCGAATTTGAAATCGTACGAATCCACTACGAGAAACGAACATTTCATGATTTCGCAAAAATACGACTTCGTTTCCGATGCAATGTCTGTTTGTCATTGAGAACTGATCGAAAATATGTTTTTTCGTAAAAATCTGACTATTTTGTCAAAACGGCTTTTTTGACCCTCTGAATTCGAAATCGTGAGAATCGACGACGACAAACGACCAATTCACGATTATGCTGAAATATAACAGTAATTCCAATGCCGATGATGATTTGTCGTTGGGAATGCGTCAAAAGTGTGTTTTTTCATAAAAGACGGAGTTTTTTTTGTCAAATCGGCGGTCTTCAACCTCTGAATTTGAAATCGTGAGAATCCAATACGACAAACGAACATTTCATGATTTCGCAAAAATACGACTTCGTTTCCGATGCAATGTCAGTTTGTCATTGAGAACTGATCGAAAATATGTTTTTTCGTAAAAATCTGACTATTTTGTCAAAACGGCTTTTTTGACCCTCTGAATTCGAAATCGTGAGAATCGACGACGACAAACGACCAATTCACGATTATGCTGAAATATAACAGTAATTCCAATGCCGATGATGATTTGCCGTTGGGAATGCGTAAAAATTGCGTTTTTTCATAAATGACGGAGTTTTTTTTGTCAAATCGGCGGTTTTGAACCTCTGAATTTTAAATCGTGAGAATCCACAACGACAAACGACGATTTCACGATTACGGTAAAATACGACTTCGATTCCGATGCTATGTCTGTTTGTCATTAAGAACTGATCGAAAATATGTTTTTCGTAAAAATCTGACTATTTTGTCAAAACGGCTTTTTTGACCCTCTGAATTCGAAATCGTGAGAATCGACGACGACAAACGACCAATTCACGATTATGCTGAAATATAACAGTAATTCCAATGCCGATGATGATTTGTCGTTGGGAATGCGTCAAAAGTGTGTTTTTTCATAAAAGACGGAGTTTTTTTGTCAAATCGGCGGTCTTCAACCTCTGAATTTGAAATCGTGAGAATCCAATACGACAAACGAACATTTCATGATTTCGCAAAAATACGACTTCGTTTCCGATGCAATGTCAGTTTGTCATTGAGAACTGATCGAAAATATGTTTTTTCGTAAAAATCCGACTATTTTGTCAAAACGGCTTTTTTGACCCTCTGAATTCGAAATCGTGAGAATCGACGACGACAAACGACCAATTCAGGATTTCGCTGAAATATAACAGTAATTCCAATGCCGATGATGATTTGCCCTTGGGAATGCGTAAAAATTGTGTTTTTTCATAAAAGATGGAGTTTTTTTGTCAAATCGGCGGTTTTAAACCTCGGAATTTTAAATCGTGAGAATCTAGAACGACAAGCGACGATTTCACGATTACGGTAAAATACGACCTTGTTTCCGATGCAATGACAGTTTATCATTGAGAACGGATCGAAAATGTGTTTTTTCGCAAAAATCTGACAATTTCGTCAAACCAGCGTTTTTGACACTCTGAAATTGAAATTGTGAAAATCGACGACGACAAACGAATATTTCACGATTTTACTGAAATACAACTATTAGTCCGATCCCGATGATGATTTGTCGTTGGGAATGCGTCAAAAGTGTGTTTTTCATAAAAGACGGACTTTTTTTTGTCAAATCGGCGGTCTTCAACCTCTGAATATGAAATCGTGAGAATCCATTACGTCAAACGAAAATTTAACGATTTCACACAAAATACGACTTCGTTTCCGATGCAATGTCAGTTTGTCATTAAGAACTGATCGAAAATAGGTTTTTTCGTAAAAATCTGAAAATTTTGTCAAAACGGCAGTTTTGACCCTCAGAAATCGAAATTGGGAGAATCGACGACGACAAACGACGATTTCACGATTACGGTAAAATACGACATTGTTTCCGATGCAATGACAGTTTGTCATTGACAACCGATCAAAAGTATGGTTTTTCATAAAATTCGGACATTTTTGTCAAATCGACGTTTTAAACCGTCTGAAAAGGGAATCGTGAGAACCACCGACAAAAAACGACCATTTCTCGATTTCGCTAAAATACAACTGTAAGTCCGATGCCGATGATGATTTGACGTTGGGAATGTGTCAAAAATGTGTTTTTTCATCAAAATCGGAAATTTTCGTCAATTCAGCGTTTTTGACACTCTGACATTAAAATCGTGAAAATCGACGACGACAAACGAATATTTCACGATTTTGCTGAAATACAACTATTAGTCCGATGCCGATGATGATTTGTCGTTGGGAATGCGTCAAAAGTGTGTTTTTTCAAAAAAGACAGAGTTTTTTGTCAAATCGGCGGTCTTCAACCTCCGAATTTGAAATCGTACGAATCCACTACGAGAAACGAACATTTCATGATTTCGCAAAAATACGACTTCGTTTCCGATGCAATGTCAGTTTGTCATTGAGAACTGATCGAAAATATGTTTTTTCGAAAAAATCCGACTATTTTGTCAAAACGGCTTTTTTGACCCTCTGAATTCGAAATCGTGAGAATTGACGACGACAAACGATCAATTAACGATTATGCTGAAATATAACAGTAATTCCAATGCCGAAGATGATTTGCTGATGGGAATGCGTAAAAATTGTGTTTTTTCATAAAAGACCGAGTTTTACGGTACAATACGACCTTGTTTCCGATGCAATGACAGTTTATCATTGAGAACGGATCGAAAAGGTGTTTTTTCATCAAAATCGGAAATTTTCGTCAATTCAGCGTTTTTGACACTCTGACATTGAAATCGTGAAAATCGACGACGACAAACGAATATTTCACGATTTTGCTGAAATACAACTATTAGTCCGATGCCGATGATGATTTGTCGTTGGGAATGCGTCAAAAGTGTATTTTTTTTCATAAAAGACGGAGTTTTTTGTCAAATCGGCGGTCTTCAACCTCCGAATTTGAAATCGTACGAATCCACTACGAAAAACGAACATTTCATGATTTCGCAAAAATACGACTTCGTTTCCGATGCAATGTCAGTTTGCCATTGAGAACTGATCGAAAATATGTTTTTTCGTAAAAATCCGACTATTTTGTCAAAACGGCTTTTTTGACCCTCTGAATTCGAAATCGTGAGAATTGACGACGACAAACGATCAATTAACGATTATGCTGAAATATAACAGTAATTCCAATGCCGATGATGATTTGCCGTTGGGAATGCGTAAAAATTGTGTTTTTTCATAAAAGACGGAGTTTTTTTGTAAAATCGGCGGCTTTGAACCTCTGAATTTTAAATCGTGAGAATCCACAACAACAAACGACGATTTCACGATTACGGTACAATACGACCTTGTTTCCGATGCAATGACAGTTTATCATTGAGAACGGATCGAAAATGTGTTTTTTCATCAAAATCGGAAATTTTCGTCAATTCAGCGTTTTTGACACGCTGAAATTGAAAACGTGAAAATCGTCGACGACAAACGAATATTTCACGATTTTACTGAAATACAACTATTAGTCCGATGCCGATGATGATTTGTCGTTGGGAATGCGTCAAAAGTGTTTTTTTTCATAAAAGACGGAGTTTTTTGTCAAATCGGCCGTCTTCAACCTCTGAATTTGAAATCGTGAGAATCCAATACGACAAACGAACATTTCACGATTTCGCAAAAATACGACTTCGTTTCCGATGCAATGTCAGTTTGTCATTGAGAACTGATCGAAAATATGTTTTTTCGTAAAAATTTGACATTTTTGTCAAAACGGCTTTTTTGACCCTCTGAATTCGAAATCGTGAGAATCGACGACGACAAACGACCAATTCAGGATTTCGCTGAAATATAACAGTAATTCCAATGCCGATGATGATTTGCCCTTGGGAATGCGTAAAAATTGTGTTTTTTCATAAAAGATGGAGTTTTTTTGTCAAATCGGCGGTTTTAAACCTCGGAATTTTAAATCGTGAGAATCTACAACGACAAGCGAACGATTTCACGATTACGGTAAAATACGACCTTGTTTCCGATGCAATGACAGTTTATCATTGAGAACGGATCGAAAATGTGTTTTTTCGCAAAAATCTGACAATTTCGTCAAACCAGCGTTTTTGACACTCTGAAATTGAAATTGTGAAAATCGACGACGACAAACGAATATTTCACGATTTTACTGAAATACAACTATTAGTCCGATCCCGATGATGATTTGTCGTTGGGAATGCGTCAAAAGTGTGTTTTTCATAAAAGACGGACTTTTTTTTGTCAAATCGGCGGTCTTCAACCTCTGAATATGAAATCGTGAGAATCCATTACATCAAACGAAAATTTAACGATTTCACAAAAATACGACTTCGTTTCGATGCAATGTCAGTTTGTCATTAAGAACTGATCGAAAATAGGTTTTTTCGTAAAAATCTGAAAATTTTGTCAAAACGGCGGTTTTGACCCTCAGAAATCGAAATTGGGAGAATCGACGACGACAAACGACGATTTCACGATTACGGTACAATATGACCTAGTTTCCGATGCAATGACAGTTTATCATTGAGAACGGATCGAAAATGTGTTTTTTCGCAAAAATCTGACAATTTCGTCAAATCAGCGTTTTTGACACTCTGAAATTGACAACGTGAAAATCGACGACGACGAACGAATATTTCACGATTTTACTGAAATACAACTAGTAGTCCGATGCCGGTGATGATTTGTCGTTGGGAATGCGTCAAAAGTGTGTTTTTTCATAAAAGACACAGTTGTTTGTCAAATCGGCGGTCTTCAACCTTCGAATTTGAAATCGTACGAATTCACTACGAGAAACGAACATTTCATGATTTCGCAAGAATACGACTTCGTTTCCGATGCAATGTCAGTTTGTCATTGAGAACTGATCGAAAATATGTTTTTTCGTAAAATCTGACTATTTTGTCAAAACGGCTTTTTTGACCCTCTGAATTCGAAATCGTGAGAATCGACGACGACAAACGACCAATTCACGATTATGCTGAAATATAACAGTAATTCCAATGACGATGATGATTTGCCGTTGGGAATGCGTAAAAATTGTGTTTTTTCATAAAAGATGGAGTTTTTTTGTCAAATCGGCGGTTTTAAACCTCGGAATTTTAAATCGTGAGAATCTACAACGACAAGCGACGATTTCACGATTACGGTAAAATACGACCTTGTTTCCGATGCAATGACAGTTTATCATTGAGAACGGATCGAAAATGTGTTTTTTCGCAAAAATCTGACAATTTCGTCAAACCAGCGTTTTTGACACTCTGAAATTGAAATTGTGAAAATCGACGACGACAAACGAATATTTCACGATTTTACTGAAATACAACTATTAGTCCGATCCCGATGATGATTTGTCGTTGGGGAATGCGTCAAAAGTGTGTTTTTTCATAAAAGACGGACTTTTTTTGTGAAACCGGCGGTCTTCAACCTCTGAATATGAAATCGTGAGAATCCACTACGCAAACGAACATTTCACGATTTCGCAAAAATACGACTTCGATTCCGATGCAATGTCTGTTTGTCATTAAGAACTGATCGAAAATATGTTTTTTCGTAAAAATCTGACTATTTTGTCAAAACGGCTTTTTTGACCCTCTGAATTCGAAATCGTGAGAATCGACGACGACAAACGACCATTTCACGATTATGCTGAAATATAACAGTAATTCCAATGCCGATGATGATTTGCCCTTGGAAATGCGTAAAAATTGTGTTTTTTCATAAAAGACGGAGTTCTTTGTCAAATCGGCGGTCTTCAACCTCTGAATTTGAAATCGCGAGAATCCAATACGACAAACGAATATTTCACGATTTCGCTAAAATAACGACTTCGTTTCCGATGCAATGTCAGTTTGTCATTGACAACCGATCAAAAATATGGTTTTTCATAAAATTCGGACATTTTTGTCAAATCGACGTTTTAAACCGTCTGAAAAGGGAATCGTGAGAACCACCGACAAAAAACGACCATTTCTCGATTTCGCTAAAATACAACTGTAAGTCCGATACCGATGATGATTTGACGTTGGGAATGTGTCAAAAATGTGTTTTTTCATAAAAGACGGAGTTTTTTTTGTCAAATCGGCGGCTTTGAACCTCTGAATTTTAAATCGTGAGAATCCACAACGACAAACGACGATTTCACGATTACGGTACAATACGACCTTGTTTCCGATGCAATGACAGTTTATCATTGAGAACGGATCGAAAATGTGTTTTTTCGTAAAAATCTGACTATTTTGTCAAAACGGCTTTTTTGACCCTCTGAATTCGAAATCGTGAGAATTGACGACGACAAATGAATATTTTACGATTTTACTGAAATACAACTAGTAGTCCGATGCCGATGATGATTTGTCGTTGGGGAATGCGTCAAAAGTGTGTTTTTTCATAAAAGACGGACTTTTTTTGTGAAATCGGCGGTCTTCAACCTCTGAATATGAAATCGTGAGAATCCACTACGACAAACGAACATTTCACGATTTCGCAAAAATACGACTTCGATTCCGATGCAATGTCTGTTTGTCATTAAGAACTGATCGAAAATATGTTTTTTCGTAAAAATCTGACTATTTTGTCAAAACAGCTTTTTTGACCCTCTGAATTCGAAATCGTGAGAATCGACGACGACAAACGACCAATTCACGATTATGCTGAAATATAACAGTAATTCCAATGCCGATGATGATTTGCCGTTGGGAATGCGTAAAAATTGTGTTTTTTCATAAAAGACGGAGTTCTTTGTCAAATCGGCGGTTTTGAACCTCTGAATTTTAAATCGTGAGAATCCACAATGACAAACGACGATTTCACGATTACAGTACAATACGACCTTGTTTCCGATGCAATGACAGTTTATCATTGAGAACGGATCGAAAATGTGTTTTTTCATAAAAATCGGAAATTTTCGTCAAACCAGCGTTTTTGACACTCTGAAATTGAAATTGTGAAAATCGACGACGACAAACGAATATTTCACGATTTTACTGAAATACAACTATTAGTCCGATCCCGATGATGATTTGTCGTTGGGGAATGCGTCAAAAGTGTGTTTTTTCATAAAAGACGGACTTTTTTTGTGAAATCGGCGGTCTTCAACCTCTGAATATGAAATCGTGAGAATCCACTACGCAAACGAACATTTCACGATTTCGCAAAAATACGACTTCGATTCCGATGCAATGTCTGTTTGTCATTAAGAACTGATCGAAAATATGTTTTTTCGTAAAAATCTGACTATTTTGTCAAAACGGCTTTTTTGACCCTCTGAATTCGAAATCGTGAGAATCGACGACGACAAACGACCATTTCACGATTATGCTGAAATATAACAGTAATTCCAATGCCGATGATGATTTGCCCTTGGAAATGCGTAAAAATTGTGTTTTTTCATAAAAGACGGAGTTCTTTGTCAAATCGGCGGTCTTCAACCTCTGAATTTGAAATCGCGAGAATCCAATACGACAAACGAATATTTCACGATTTCGCTAAAATAACGACTTCGTTTCCGATGCAATGTCAGTTTGTCATTGACAACCGATCAAAAATATGGTTTTTCATAAAATTCGGACATTTTTGTCAAATCGACGTTTTAAACCGTCTGAAAAGGGAATCGTGAGAACCACCGACAAAAAACGACCATTTCTCGATTTCGCTAAAATACAACTGTAAGTCCGATACCGATGATGATTTGACGTTGGGAATGTGTCAAAAATGTGTTTTTTCATCAAAATCGGAAATTTTCGTCAATTCAGCGTTTTTGACACTCTGACATTAAAATCGTGAAAATCGACGACGACAAACGAATATTTCACGATTTTGCTGAAATACAACTATTAGTCCGATGCCGATGATGATTTGTCGTTGGGAATGCGTCAAAAGTGTGTTTTTTCAAAAAAGACAGAGTTTTTTGTCAAATCGGCGGTCTTCAACCTCCGAATTTGAAATCGTACGAATCCACTACGAGAAACGAACATTTCATGATTTCGCAAAAATACGACTTCGTTTCCGATGCAATGTCAGTTTGTCATTGAGAACTGATCGAAAATATGTTTTTTCGAAAAAATCCGACTATTTTGTCAAAACGGCTTTTTTGACCCTCTGAATTCGAAATCGTGAGAATTGACGACGACAAACGATCAATTAACGATTATGCTGAAATATAACAGTAATTCCAATGCCGAAGATGATTTGCTGATGGGAATGCGTAAAAATTGTGTTTTTTCATAAAAGACCGAGTTTTACGGTACAATACGACCTTGTTTCCGATGCAATGACAGTTTATCATTGAGAACGGATCGAAAAGGTGTTTTTTCATCAAAATCGGAAATTTTCGTCAATTCAGCGTTTTTGACACTCTGACATTGAAATCGTGAAAATCGACGACGACAAACGAATATTTCACGATTTTGCTGAAATACAACTATTAGTCCGATGCCGATGATGATTTGTCGTTGGGAATGCGTCAAAAGTGTATTTTTTTTCATAAAAGACGGAGTTTTTTGTCAAATCGGCGGTCTTCAACCTCCGAATTTGAAATCGTACGAATCCACTACGAAAAACGAACATTTCATGATTTCGCAAAAATACGACTTCGTTTCCGATGCAATGTCAGTTTGCCATTGAGAACTGATCGAAAATATGTTTTTTCGTAAAAATCCGACTATTTTGTCAAAACGGCTTTTTTGACCCTCTGAATTCGAAATCGTGAGAATTGACGACGACAAACGATCAATTAACGATTATGCTGAAATATAACAGTAATTCCAATGCCGATGATGATTTGCCGTTGGGAATGCGTAAAAATTGTGTTTTTTCATAAAAGACGGAGTTTTTTTGTAAAATCGGCGGCTTTGAACCTCTGAATTTTAAATCGTGAGAATCCACAACAACAAACGACGATTTCACGATTACGGTACAATACGACCTTGTTTCCGATGCAATGACAGTTTATCATTGAGAACGGATCGAAAATGTGTTTTTTCATCAAAATCGGAAATTTTCGTCAATTCAGCGTTTTTGACACGCTGAAATTGAAAACGTGAAAATCGTCGACGACAAACGAATATTTCACGATTTTACTGAAATACAACTATTAGTCCGATGCCGATGATGATTTGTCGTTGGGAATGCGTCAAAAGTGTTTTTTTTCATAAAAGACGGAGTTTTTTGTCAAATCGGCCGTCTTCAACCTCTGAATTTGAAATCGTGAGAATCCAATACGACAAACGAACATTTCACGATTTCGCAAAAATACGACTTCGTTTCCGATGCAATGTCAGTTTGTCATTGAGAACTGATCGAAAATATGTTTTTTCGTAAAAATTTGACATTTTTGTCAAAACGGCTTTTTTGACCCTCTGAATTCGAAATCGTGAGAATCGACGACGACAAACGACCAATTCAGGATTTCGCTGAAATATAACAGTAATTCCAATGCCGATGATGATTTGCCCTTGGGAATGCGTAAAAATTGTGTTTTTTCATAAAAGATGGAGTTTTTTTGTCAAATCGGCGGTTTTAAACCTCGGAATTTTAAATCGTGAGAATCTACAACGACAAGCGAACGATTTCACGATTACGGTAAAATACGACCTTGTTTCCGATGCAATGACAGTTTATCATTGAGATTGGATCGAAAATGTGTTTTTTCGCAAAAATCTGACAATTTCGTCAAACCAGCGTTTTTGACACTCTGAAATTGAAATTGTGAAAATCGACGACGACAAACGAATATTTCACGATTTTACTGAAATACAACTATTAGTCCGATCCCGATGATGATTTGTCGTTGGGAATGCGTCAAAAGTGTGTTTTTCATAAAAGACGGACTTTTTTTTGTCAAATCGGCGGTCTTCAACCTCTGAATATGAAATCGTGAGAATCCATTACATCAAACGAAAATTTAACGATTTCACAAAAATACGACTTCGTTTCGATGCAATGTCAGTTTGTCATTAAGAACTGATCGAAAATAGGTTTTTTCGTAAAAATCTGAAAATTTTGTCAAAACGGCGGTTTTGACCCTCAGAAATCGAAATTGGGAGAATCGACGACGACAAACGACGATTTCACGATTACGGTACAATATGACCTAGTTTCCGATGCAATGACAGTTTATCATTGAGAACGGATCGAAAATGTGTTTTTTCGCAAAAATCTGACAATTTCGTCAAATCAGCGTTTTTGACACTCTGAAATTGACAACGTGAAAATCGACGACGACGAACGAATATTTCACGATTTTACTGAAATACAACTAGTAGTCCGATGCCGATGATGATTTGTCGTTGGGAATGCGTCAAAAGTGTGTTTTTTCATAAAAGACACAGTTGTTTGTCAAATCGGCGGTCTTCAACCTCCGAATTTGAAATCGTACGAATTCACTACGAGAAACGAACATTTCATGATTTCGCAAGAATACGACTTCGTTTCCGATGCAATGTCAGTTTGTCATTGAGAACTGATCGAAAATATGTTTTTTCGTAAAATCTGACTATTTTGTCAAAACGGCTTTTTTGACCCTCTGAATTCGAAATCGTGAGAATCGACGACGACAAACGACCAATTCACGATTATGCTGAAATATAACAGTAATTCCAATGACGATGATGATTTGCCGTTGGGAATGCGTAAAAATTGTGTTTTTTCATAAAAGATGGATTTTTTTTGTCAAATCGGCGGTTTTAAACCTCGGAATTTTAAATCGTGAGAATCTACAACGACAAGCGACGATTTCACGATTACGGTAAAATACGACCTTGTTTCCGATGCAATGACGGTTTATCATTGAGAACGGATCGAAAATGTGTTTTTTCGCAAAAATCTGACAATTTCGTCAAACCAGCGTTTTTGACACTCTGAAATTGAAATTGTGAAAATCGACGACGACAAACGAATATTTCACGATTTTACTGAAATACAACTATTAGTCCGATCCCGATGATGATTTGTCGTTGGGGAATGCGTCAAAAGTGTGTTTTTTCATAAAAGACGGACTTTTTTTGTGAAATCGGCGGTCTTCAACCTCTGAATATGAAATCGTGAGAATCCACTACGCAAACGAACATTTCACGATTTCGCAAAAATACGACTTCGATTCCGATGCAATGTCTGTTTGTCATTAAGAACTGATCGAAAATATGTTTTTTCGTAAAAATCTGACTATTTTGTCAAAACGGCTTTTTTGACCCTCTGAATTCGAAATCGTGAGAATCGACGACGACAAACGACCATTTCACGATTATGCTGAAATATAACAGTAATTCCAATGCCGATGATGATTTGCCCTTGGAAATGCGTAAAAATTGTGTTTTTTCATAAAAGACGGAGTTCTTTGTCAAATCGGCGGTCTTCAACCTCTGAATTTGAAATCGCGAGAATCCAATACGACAAACGAATATTTCACGATTTCGCTAAAATAACGACTTCGTTTCCGATGCAATGTCAGTTTGTCATTGACAACCGATCAAAAATATGGTTTTTCATAAAATTCGGACATTTTTGTCAAATCGACGTTTTAAACCGTCTGAAAAGGGAATCGTGAGAACCACCGACAAAAAACGACCATTTCTCGATTTCGCTAAAATACAACTGTAAGTCCGATACCGATGATGATTTGACGTTGGGAATGTGTCAAAAATGTGTTTTTTCATAAAAGACGGAGTTTTTTTTGTCAAATCGGCGGCTTTGAACCTCTGAATTTTAAATCGTGAGAATCCACAACGACAAACGACGATTTCACGATTACGGTACAATACGACCTTGTTTCCGATGCAATGACAGTTTATCATTGAGAACGGATCGAAAATGTGTTTTTTCGTAAAAATCTGACTATTTTGTCAAAACGGCTTTTTTGACCCTCTGAATTCGAAATCGTGAGAATTGACGACGACAAATGAATATTTCACGATTTTACTGAAATACAACTAGTAGTCCGATGCCGATGATGATTTGTCGTTGGGGAATGCGTCAAAAGTGTGTTTTTTCATAAAAGACGGACTTTTTTTGTGAAATCGGCGGTCTTCAACCTCTGAATATGAAATCGTGAGAATCCACTACGACAAACGAACATTTCACGATTTCGCAAAAATACGACTTCGATTCCGATGCAATGTCTGTTTGTCATTAAGAACTGATCGAAAATATGTTTTTTCGTAAAAATCTGACTATTTTGTCAAAACAGCTTTTTTGACCCTCTGAATTCGAAATCGTGAGAATCGACGACGACAAACGACCAATTCACGATTATGCTGTGTTACGTCCTGGGTTCGACGCCTAGTTTAAAATTGGTAACTTTGAGACTAATTTCCATTCAGAACGACTTATAACAAAATTACCCAATTGTTTATTCAACAAATTCATAATTCTTTAATTTAATAATTTTCGTAAACGAACAAACATTTAAACAGTCCAATACTTTTGCTAGAAACTGCTACATAGCGAATAACGTCCGAACATCAATCTTGAAAGTTGAATAACTTCAAAAATATAAAACATAAACAAATTCTGATTGGTCCATTCGATGGAACATTCAATTTAGTACTTATAAAAATCCTCTGCTAAAGTTGCTCTAGGACTCATAGTATCCGAGATAATTCAGATTTTCTATTGGACGGTAATATACTTTTTATATAATCGAGAACGTATACAACGTTATTGATATAACAATTATCTACAAACATTTTTGTTGTAAATCAATAAATTATATCGTTAATTAATAAATTATTATTATTATTACTATTTTTATTATTATCAAACAATTTACACATATAAATAATTATATTGTAACAACAATTACATAACACATTAAAACATTATGTACATCATATTTCAATCAACTATATTTATTGCGCAGTGAATTATTAACTAGTAATAAGTCACGTACGCACGATAACAATAAATATCAGATTGCAAATCCGAGTGTGCGACCGGATGAGGCCCAGACATTCCGTCAGCAAATAATTATCTCGCTTCTCGAGAACTTCGTTACACACGTGCATAATCGCTGACGCTGCACACCACGTGCGGGTACTCCCACCATCAGTGGCCTACCCCCTCCATACGTCGCGTCGTGGAGAGCTCCTTCAGAGCTCTTCAGTTCAGATTCAGCGCTCCAACTATTAACATCGCTCCGCGAGTCTGGCTCCGTGCCACGACAGTATGTACGGGCACGTAAAATTTAAATAATGTCAAAATTATATTCCGACATAAATATTCATAATGTAACTCATTGTCACATTCAACACAACAATATGTAAAATCAGTGTCTTATTTATCTACAGTCAACAGTTAATAATTAATTAATGATGGTTCAATCAAACTCTTCAACTGTGTATTTATTTGCGAGAAACAATATAAAACATTCATCTATTGTTTACAACCCGCTACGCCCAAACACGTAATTCCGCATTAAATAAATAATCAAATATAAATATATAACAACGATGTGTCATCACCAATCACCGAGAACGATGCTCCGATCCCTGGCCGGCGCATTCCGGTCTAAACCTTGGGGCAACTTATGTATGTTTTGTTAACGTCGCAATCACATCATCGATGGATAACATCAATCAACTTTAATATATTCATCATTTACTACATCTATAAATCCGCGACGTAACAGCTGAAATATAACAGTAATTCCAATGCCGATGATGATTTGCCGTTGGGAATGCGTAAAAATTGTGTTTTTTCATAAAAGACGGAGTTCTTTGTCAAATCGGCGGTTTTGAACCTCTGAATTTTAAATCGTGAGAATCCACAATGACAAACGACGATTTCACGATTACAGTACAATACGACCTTGTTTCCGATGCAATGACAGTTTATCATTGAGAACGGATCGAAAATGTGTTTTTTCATAAAAATCGGAAATTTTCGTCAATTCAGCGTTTTTGACACGCTGAAATTGAAATCGTGAAAATCGACGACGACAAACGAATATTTCACGATTTTACTGAAATACAACTATTAGTCCGATGCCGATGATGATTTGTCGTTGGGGAATGCGTCAAAAGTGTCTTTTTTCATAAAAGACGGAGTTTTTTGTCAAATCGGCGGTCTTCAACCTCTGAATTTGAAATCGCGAGAATCCAATACGACAAACGAACATTTCACGATTTCGCAAAAATACGACTTCTTTTCCGATGCAATGTCAGTTTGTCATTGAGAACTGATCGAAAATATGTTTTTGCGTAAAAATCTGACATTTTTGTCAAAACGGCTTTTTTGACCCTCTGAATTCGAAATCGTGAGAATCGACGACGACAAACGACCAATTCAGGATTTCGCTGAAATATAACAGTAATTCCAATGCCGATGATGATTTGCCCTTGGGAATGCGTAAAAATTGTGTTTTTTCATAAAAGATGGAGTTTTTTTGTCAAATCGGCGGTTTTAAACCTCGGAATTTTAAATCGTGAGAATCTACAACGACAAGCGACGATTTCACGATTACGGTAAAATACGACTTCGATTCCGATGCTATGTCTGTTTGTCATTAAGAACTGATCGAAAATATGTTTTTCGTAAAAATCTGACTATTTTGTCAAAACGGCTTTTTTGACCCTCTGAATTCGAAATCGTGAGAATCGACGACGACAAACGACCAATTCACGATTATGCTGAAATATAACAGTAATTCCAATGCCGATGATGATTTGTCGTTGGGAATGCGTCAAAAGTGTGTTTTTTCATAAAAGACGGAGTTTTTTTGTCAAATCGGCGGTCTTCAACCTCTGAATTTGAAATCGTGAGAATCCAATACGACAAACGAACATTTCATGATTTCGCAAAAATACGACTTCGTTTCCGATGCAATGTCAGTTTGTCATTGAGAACTGATCGAAAATATGTTTTTTCGTAAAAATCCGACTATTTTGTCAAAACGGCTTTTTTGACCCTCTGAATTCGAAATCGTGAGAATCGACGACGACAAACGACCAATTCAGGATTTCGCTGAAATATAACAGTAATTCCAATGCCGATGATGATTTGCCCTTGGGAATGCGTAAAAATTGTGTTTTTTCATAAAAGATGGAGTTTTTTTGTCAAATCGGCGGTTTTAAACCTCGGAATTTTAAATCGTGAGAATCTAGAACGACAAGCGACGATTTCACGATTACGGTAAAATACGACCTTGTTTCCGATGCAATGACAGTTTATCATTGAGAACGGATCGAAAATGTGTTTTTTCGCAAAAATCTGACAATTTCGTCAAACCAGCGTTTTTGACACTCTGAAATTGAAATTGTGAAAATCGACGACGACAAACGAATATTTCACGATTTTACTGAAATACAACTATTAGTCCGATCCCGATGATGATTTGTCGTTGGGAATGCGTCAAAAGTGTGTTTTTCATAAAAGACGGACTTTTTTTTGTCAAATCGGCGGTCTTCAACCTCTGAATATGAAATCGTGAGAATCCATTACGTCAAACGAAAATTTAACGATTTCACACAAAATACGACTTCGTTTCCGATGCAATGTCAGTTTGTCATTAAGAACTGATCGAAAATAGGTTTTTTCGTAAAAATCTGAAAATTTTGTCAAAACGGCAGTTTTGACCCTCAGAAATCGAAATTGGGAGAATCGACGACGACAAACGACGATTTCACGATTACGGTAAAATACGACATTGTTTCCGATGCAATGACAGTTTGTCATTGACAACCGATCAAAAGTATGGTTTTTCATAAAATTCGGACATTTTTGTCAAATCGACGTTTTAAACCGTCTGAAAAGGGAATCGTGAGAACCACCGACAAAAAACGACCATTTCTCGATTTCGCTAAAATACAACTGTAAGTCCGATGCCGATGATGATTTGACGTTGGGAATGTGTCAAAAATGTGTTTTTTCATCAAAATCGGAAATTTTCGTCAATTCAGCGTTTTTGACACTCTGACATGAAAATCGTGAAAATCGACGACGACAAACGAATATTTCACGATTTTGCTGAAATACAACTATTAGTCCGATGCCGATGATGATTTGTCGTTGGGAATGCGTCAAAAGTGTGTTTTTTCAAAAAAGACAGAGTTTTTTGTCAAATCGGCGGTCTTCAACCTCCGAATTTGAAATCGTACGAATCCACTACGAGAAACGAACATTTCATGATTTCGCAAAAATACGACTTCGTTTCCGATGCAATGTCAGTTTGTCATTGAGAACTGATCGAAAATATGTTTTTTCGAAAAAATCCGACTATTTTGTCAAAACGGCTTTTTTGACCCTCTGAATTCGAAATCGTGAGAATTGACGACGACAAACGATCAATTAACGATTATGCTGAAATATAACAGTAATTCCAATGCCGAAGATGATTTGCTGATGGGAATGCGTAAAAATTGTGTTTTTTCATAAAAGACCGAGTTTTACGGTACAATACGACCTTGTTTCCGATGCAATGACAGTTTATCATTGAGAACGGATCGAAAAGGTGTTTTTTCATCAAAATCGGAAATTTTCGTCAATTCAGCGTTTTTGACACTCTGACATTGAAATCGTGAAAATCGACGACGACAAACGAATATTTCACGATTTTGCTGAAATACAACTATTAGTCCGATGCCGATGATGATTTGTCGTTGGGAATGCGTCAAAAGTGTATTTTTTTTCATAAAAGACGGAGTTTTTTGTCAAATCGGCGGTCTTCAACCTCCGAATTTGAAATCGTACGAATCCACTACGAAAAACGAACATTTCATGATTTCGCAAAAATACGACTTCGTTTCCGATGCAATGTCAGTTTGCCATTGAGAACTGATCGAAAATATGTTTTTTCGTAAAAATCCGACTATTTTGTCAAAACGGCTTTTTTGACCCTCTGAATTCGAAATCGTGAGAATTGACGACGACAAACGATCAATTAACGATTATGCTGAAATATAACAGTAATTCCAATGCCGATGATGATTTGCCGTTGGGAATGCGTAAAAATTGTGTTTTTTCATAAAAGACGGAGTTTTTTTGTAAAATCGGCGGCTTTGAACCTCTGAATTTTAAATCGTGAGAATCCACAACAACAAACGACGATTTCACGATTACGGTACAATACGACCTTGTTTCCGATGCAATGACAGTTTATCATTGAGAACGGATCGAAAATGTGTTTTTTCATCAAAATCGGAAATTTTCGTCAATTCAGCGTTTTTGACACGCTGAAATTGAAAACGTGAAAATCGTCGACGACAAACGAATATTTCACGATTTTACTGAAATACAACTATTAGTCCGATGCCGATGATGATTTGTCGTTGGGAATGCGTCAAAAGTGTTTTTTTTCATAAAAGACGGAGTTTTTTGTCAAATCGGCCGTCTTCAACCTCTGAATTTGAAATCGTGAGAATCCAATACGACAAACGAACATTTCACGATTTCGCAAAAATACGACTTCGTTTCCGATGCAATGTCAGTTTGTCATTGAGAACTGATCGAAAATATGTTTTTTCGTAAAAATTTGACATTTTTGTCAAAACGGCTTTTTTGACCCTCTGAATTCGAAATCGTGAGAATCGACGACGACAAACGACCAATTCAGGATTTCGCTGAAATATAACAGTAATTCCAATGCCGATGATGATTTGCCCTTGGGAATGCGTAAAAATTGTGTTTTTTCATAAAAGATGGAGTTTTTTTGTCAAATCGGCGGTTTTAAACCTCGGAATTTTAAATCGTGAGAATCTACAACGACAAGCGAACGATTTCACGATTACGGTAAAATACGACCTTGTTTCCGATGCAATGACAGTTTATCATTGAGAACGGATCGAAAATGTGTTTTTTCGCAAAAATCTGACAATTTCGTCAAACCAGCGTTTTTGACACTCTGAAATTGAAATTGTGAAAATCGACGACGACAAACGAATATTTCACGATTTTACTGAAATACAACTATTAGTCCGATCCCGATGATGATTTGTCGTTGGGAATGCGTCAAAAGTGTGTTTTTCATAAAAGACGGACTTTTTTTTGTCAAATCGGCGGTCTTCAACCTCTGAATATGAAATCGTGAGAATCCATTACATCAAACGAAAATTTAACGATTTCACAAAAATACGACTTCGTTTCGATGCAATGTCAGTTTGTCATTAAGAACTGATCGAAAATAGGTTTTTTCGTAAAAATCTGAAAATTTTGTCAAAACGGCGGTTTTGACCCTCAGAAATCGAAATTGGGAGAATCGACGACGACAAACGACGATTTCACGATTACGGTACAATATGACCTAGTTTCCGATGCAATGACAGTTTATCATTGAGAACGGATCGAAAATGTGTTTTTTCGCAAAAATCTGACAATTTCGTCAAATCAGCGTTTTTGACACTCTGAAATTGACAACGTGAAAATCGACGACGACGAACGAATATTTCACGATTTTACTGAAATACAACTAGTAGTCCGATGCCGGTGATGATTTGTCGTTGGGAATGCGTCAAAAGTGTGTTTTTTCATAAAAGACACAGTTGTTTGTCAAATCGGCGGTCTTCAACCTTCGAATTTGAAATCGTACGAATTCACTACGAGAAACGAACATTTCATGATTTCGCAAGAATACGACTTCGTTTCCGATGCAATGTCAGTTTGTCATTGAGAACTGATCGAAAATATGTTTTTTCGTAAAATCTGACTATTTTGTCAAAACGGCTTTTTTGACCCTCTGAATTCGAAATCGTGAGAATCGACGACGACAAACGACCAATTCACGATTATGCTGAAATATAACAGTAATTCCAATGACGATGATGATTTGCCGTTGGGAATGCGTAAAAATTGTGTTTTTTCATAAAAGATGGAGTTTTTTTGTCAAATCGGCGGTTTTAAACCTCGGAATTTTAAATCGTGAGAATCTACAACGACAAGCGACGATTTCACGATTACGGTAAAATACGACCTTGTTTCCGATGCAATGACAGTTTATCATTGAGAACGGATCGAAAATGTGTTTTTTCGCAAAAATCTGACAATTTCGTCAAACCAGCGTTTTTGACACTCTGAAATTGAAATTGTGAAAATCGACGACGACAAACGAATATTTCACGATTTTACTGAAATACAACTATTAGTCCGATCCCGATGATGATTTGTCGTTGGGGAATGCGTCAAAAGTGTGTTTTTTCATAAAAGACGGACTTTTTTTGTGAAATCGGCGGTCTTCAACCTCTGAATATGAAATCGTGAGAATCCACTACGCAAACGAACATTTCACGATTTCGCAAAAATACGACTTCGATTCCGATGCAATGTCTGTTTGTCATTAAGAACCGATCGAAAATATGTTTTTTCGTAAAAATCTGACTATTTTGTCAAAACGGCTTTTTTGACCCTCTGAATTCGAAATCGTGAGAATCGACGACGACAAACGACCATTTCACGATTATGCTGAAATATAACAGTAATTCCAATGCCGATGATGATTTGCCCTTGGAAATGCGTAAAAATTGTGTTTTTTCATAAAAGACGGAGTTCTTTGTCAAATCGGCGGTCTTCAACCTCTGAATTTGAAATCGCGAGAATCCAATACGACAAACGAATATTTCACGATTTCGCTAAAATAACGACTTCGTTTCCGATGCAATGTCAGTTTGTCATTGACAACCGATCAAAAATATGGTTTTTCATAAAATTCGGACATTTTTGTCAAATCGACGTTTTAAACCGTCTGAAAAGGGAATCGTGAGAACCACCGACAAAAAACGACCATTTCTCGATTTCGCTAAAATACAACTGTAAGTCCGATACCGATGATGATTTGACGTTGGGAATGTGTCAAAAATGTGTTTTTTCATAAAAGACGGAGTTTTTTTTGTCAAATCGGCGGCTTTGAACCTCTGAATTTTAAATCGTGAGAATCCACAACGACAAACGACGATTTCACGATTACGGTACAATACGACCTTGTTTCCGATGCAATGACAGTTTATCATTGAGAACGGATCGAAAATGTGTTTTTTCGTAAAAATCTGACTATTTTGTCAAAACGGCTTTTTTGACCCTCTGAATTCGAAATCGTGAGAATTGACGACGACAAATGAATATTTCACGATTTTACTGAAATACAACTAGTAGTCCGATGCCGATGATGATTTGTCGTTGGGGAATGCGTCAAAAGTGTGTTTTTTCATAAAAGACGGACTTTTTTTGTGAAATCGGCGGTCTTCAACCTCTGAATATGAAATCGTGAGAATCCACTACGACAAACGAACATTTCACGATTTCGCAAAAATACGACTTCGATTCCGATGCAATGTCTGTTTGTCATTAAGAACTGATCGAAAATATGTTTTTTCGTAAAAATCTGACTATTTTGTCAAAACAGCTTTTTTGACCCTCTGAATTCGAAATCGTGAGAATCGACGACGACAAACGACCAATTCACGATTATGCTGAAATATAACAGTAATTCCAATGCCGATGATGATTTGCCGTTGGGAATGCGTAAAAATTGTGTTTTTTCATAAAAGACGGAGTTCTTTGTCAAATCGGCGGTTTTGAACCTCTGAATTTTAAATCGTGAGAATCCACAATGACAAACGACGATTTCACGATTACAGTACAATACGACCTTGTTTCCGATGCAATGACAGTTTATCATTGAGAACGGATCGAAAATGTGTTTTTTCATAAAAATCGGAAATTTTCGTCAATTCAGCGTTTTTGACACGCTGAAATTGAAATCGTGAAAATCGACGACGACAAACGAATATTTCACGATTTTACTGAAATACAACTATTAGTCCGATGCCGATGATGATTTGTCGTTGGGGAATGCGTCAAAAGTGTCTTTTTTCATAAAAGACGGAGTTTTTTGTCAAATCGGCGGTCTTCAACCTCTGAATTTGAAATCGCGAGAATCCAATACGACAAACGAACATTTCACGATTTCGCAAAAATACGACTTCGTTTCCGATGCAATGTCAGTTTGTCATTGAGAACTGATCGAAAATATGTTTTTTCGTAAAAATCTGACATTTTTGTCAAAACGGCTTTTTTGACCCTCTGAATTCGAAATCGTGAGAATCGACGACGACAAACGACCAATTCAGGATTTCGCTGAAATATAACAGTAATTCCAATGCCGATGATGATTTGCCCTTGGGAATGCGTAAAAATTGTGTTTTTTCATAAAAGATGGAGTTTTTTTGTCAAATCGGCGGTTTTAAACCTCGGAATTTTAAATCGTGAGAATCTACAACGACAAGCGACGATTTCACGATTACGGTAAAATACGACCTTGTTTCCGATGCAATGACAGTTTATCATTACGAACTTATCGAAAATAGGTTTTTTCGTAAAAATCTGAAAATTTTGTCAAAACGGCAGTTTTGACCCTCAGAAATCGAAATTGGGAGAATCGACGACGACAAACGACGATTTCACGATTACGGTAAAATACGACATTGTTTCCGATGCAATGACAGTTTGTCATTGACAACCGATCAAAAGTATGGTTTTTCATAAAATTCGGACATTTTTGTCAAATCGACGTTTTAAACCGTCTGAAAAGGGAATCGTGAGAACCACCGACAAAAAACGACCATTTCTCGATTTCGCTAAAATACAACTGTAAGTCCGATGCCGATGATGATTTGACGTTGGGAATGTGTCAAAAATGTGTTTTTTCATCAAAATCGGAAATTTTCGTCAATTCAGCGTTTTTGACACTCTGACATTGAAATCGTGAAAATCGACGACGACAAACGAATATTTCACGATTTTGCTGAAATACAACTATTAGTCCGATGCCGATGATGATTTGTCGTTGGGAATCCGTCAAAAGTGTGTTTTTTCATAAAAGACGGAATTTTTCGTCAATTCAGCGTTTTTGACACGCTGAAATTGAAATCGTGAAAATCGACGACGACAAACGAATATTTCACGATTTTGCTGAAATACAACTATTAGTCCGATGCCGATGATGATTTGTCGTTGGGAATGCGTCAAAAGTGTGTTTTTTCATAAAAGACAGAGTTTTTTGTCAAATCGGCGGTCTTCAACCTCCGAATTTGAAATCGTACGAATCCACTACGAGAAACGAACATTTCATGATTTCGCAAAAATACGACTTCGTTTCCGATGCAATGTCTGTTTGTCATTGAGAACTGATCGAAAATATGTTTTTTCGTAAAAATCTGACTATTTTGTCAAAACGGCTTTTTTGACCCTCTGAATTCGAAATCGTGAGAATCGACGACGACAAACGACCAATTCACGATTATGCTGAAATATAACAGTAATTCCAATGCCGATGATGATTTGTCGTTGGGAATGCGTCAAAAGTGTGTTTTTTCATAAAAGACGGAGTTTTTTTGTCAAATCGGCGGTCTTCAACCTCTGAATTTGAAATCGTGAGAATCCAATACGACAAACGAACATTTCATGATTTCGCAAAAATACGACTTCGTTTCCGATGCAATGTCAGTTTGTCATTGAGAACTGATCGAAAATATGTTTTTTCGTAAAAATCTGACTATTTTGTCAAAACGGCTTTTTTGACCCTCTGAATTCGAAATCGTGAGAATCGACGACGACAAACGACCAATTCACGATTATGCTGAAATATAACAGTAATTCCAATGCCGATGATGATTTGCCGTTGGGAATGCGTAAAAATTGCGTTTTTTCATAAATGACGGAGTTTTTTTGTCAAATCGGCGGTTTTGAACCTCTGAATTTTAAATCGTGAGAATCCACAACGACAAACGACGATTTCACGATTACGGTAAAATACGACTTCGATTCCGATGCAATGTCTGTTTGTCATTAAGAACTGATCGAAAATATGTTTTTCGTAAAAATCTGACTATTTTGTCAAAACGGCTTTTTTGACCCTCTGAATTCGAAATCGTGAGAATCGACGACGACAAACGACCAATTCACGATTATGCTGAAATATAACAGTAATTCCAATGCCGATGATGATTTGTCGTTGGGAATGCGTCAAAAGTGTGTTTTTTCATAAAAGACGGAGTTTTTTTGTCAAATCGGCGGTCTTCAACCTCTGAATTTGAAATCGTGAGAATCCAATACGACAAACGAACATTTCATGATTTCGCAAAAATACGACTTCGTTTCCGATGCAATGTCAGTTTGTCATTGAGAACTGATCGAAAATATGTTTTTTCGTAAAAATCCGACTATTTTGTCAAAACGGCTTTTTTGACCCTCTGAATTCGAAATCGTGAGAATCGACGACGACAAACGACCAATTCAGGATTTCGCTGAAATATAACAGTAATTCCAATGCCGATGATGATTTGCCCTTGGGAATGCGTAAAAATTGTGTTTTTTCATAAAAGATGGAGTTTTTTTGTCAAATCGGCGGTTTTAAACCTCGGAATTTTAAATCGTGAGAATCTAGAACGACAAGCGACGATTTCACGATTACGGTAAAATACGACCTTGTTTCCGATGCAATGACAATTTATCATTGAGAACGGATCGAAAATGTGTTTTTTCGCAAAAATCTGACAATTTCGTCAAACCAGCGTTTTTGACACTCTGAAATTGAAATTGTGAAAATCGACGACGACAAACGAATATTTCACGATTTTACTGAAATACAACTATTAGTCCGATCCCGATGATGATTTGTCGTTGGGAATGCGTCAAAAGTGTGTTTTTCATAAAAGACGGACTTTTTTTTGTCAAATCGGCGGTCTTCAACCTCTGAATATGAAATCGTGAGAATCCATTACGTCAAACGAAAATTTAACGATTTCACACAAAATACGACTTCGTTTCCGATGCAATGTCAGTTTGTCATTAAGAACTGATCGAAAATAGGTTTTTTCGTAAAAATCTGAAAATTTTGTCAAAACGGCAGTTTTGACCCTCAGAAATCGAAATTGGGAGAATCGACGACGACAAACGACGATTTCACGATTACGGTAAAATACGACATTGTTTCCGATGCAATGACAGTTTGTCATTGACAACCGATCAAAAGTATGGTTTTTCATAAAATTCGGACATTTTTGTCAAATCGACGTTTTAAACCGTCTGAAAAGGGAATCGTGAGAACCACCGACAAAAAACGACCATTTCTCGATTTCGCTAAAATACAACTGTAAGTCCGATGCCGATGATGATTTGACGTTGGGAATGTGTCAAAAATGTGTTTTTTCATCAAAATCGGAAATTTTCGTCAATTCAGCGTTTTTGACACTGTTACGTCCAAAATGCCGAAGTTTTGCCTCAACAATTTGTTGGTAACTGTTGCACCTTTTAAATCGTCTCGCGCTGGTCAGAACGATAATAAATCGATCTATACCACACCTGGAGTCGATTCTAGGTGTCAACGTACGCTCTTTTTTAAGCCTAACCTTGCGGAAAATTGCTTGGGATAGAGCCCTAGGAATGCTTGTCGTTACGAAGGTCTAGAGGTATCTATATCTGTGTTTTAAATCCCTTAACTAACAGCTAAAGATTTATGATCCTTGAGACTACCTGAGTGGTCCAAGTACCCGAGGGCGTCTCTTTAAACTGAACTGGTAGGAGATTGACAAAGGAATTTATTAAATGGTCATGCAGAGAATCACAGAGGGAGGAAAAAAAAATAAAGATGTACTTACGATTGCTAATGGAGAGCAGCAACGGCGGTGATTTCGTGGTTTCTTTTGTTGATTGTGCTGATCGGTGATCGCGTGTGAATGATTTAAACACGAATAACTGTTTTTAATATTTCACCTCCTTTTAATGATTAAAGAATAAACAAATGGTTCTCAATAATACACGTAAGAATTGTTTACAAACGTTGGAATGAAATAATAATTCGAGGAAAATGACAAATTTATCGTTGTCCAACCGAGAATAGTATTCCGGTGAACAGAGGATCGATGAGAAATATAAGTTTTACAAAACTCGAGAAACCGATGTTTGATAAAAGTCGAAAAAAATGTCGTCGGGTAGAAAATTTGACAGCAAAACGCTCTGTCCGCTGGTTCAACTGACTCTCCCTGAGTGGGCGTTTTTGGTGGGTTATATACCCTTTTTTTCGTATCCGGAGACAATGCTTTGTATTACATGTAAGAAATTTTCTAAACGTAGTGGGGATGTATTAGATGAGGTGGACGGATTTTAGGGCGGGATTTTGATCGTACGATCGTACATTGATTTTTTCCGTTGGGAGGCCCATTCCTCACAGCGAGGCTAGAGTGGGGTGTGCGTATGTGCCTAATCTGACCTGTCGTATGTCTCCAAGGTTTCGGGCGGTTACATTTCTCGGAATCGATTGTCCATCCGAAACCGTTGAGATCCTCGGTGGAGAGAGAATTTTACTTAGAGTCGCACACGAGATGTTTTGTAAATTAATACATGTTTTTCGATTCTCCTACTACTGTTTCGTAAGGTGTAGACTTTTACTACTTACATTGAACGTTTCGGTAATAAAATAGATACGTGTATGTTTATTCCATACTCAAGAAAGATTGGTAGCCTGAGTTGGAATATTAATAATTTCCTCTTGGTTTCGTGAAGCTTATTAGAAGTGAGGTTTTTATAGTTGTATATTCCTTAATTATTCAAGTCGTGGTACAGGGGTACGTGGTTTCCGGCAGAATTCTGAAAGTTTACTACTATTTCTTTAGCGCGTGATTGTTGCTAAGGAGAGACTTCGCACCTTGATCCGCCTCTCCCCCTTTTTGACATCAGAAGTCTCTCGGAGACCCATTGAGGCATTTTATCGTTATTGCCAAAGGAAGTATCAGTTGTAGTCTATGGTTAACATAGATCATCGATCGTACGTGCGTTTATTTGAGGTGGATGGGCATAAGGCCCCGAGGTGACATAGGCGCGCGCCGCGGCGTGATTTTATGAATATGTAATGTGCTCGTGCCTTAGTCATTGATTTCGCCGGTCACGCGGCATGTGTCACCTTGCCTTCCCCCTTTGAATATAAATGAGATTAAAAACAGATCGTGGGAAATATTTTGTTCGGCATATTCGCCGATTTCTGTGCTTATTATCTTGTGTGTAATTGCTCGTAATCAAGTAACAACGCATCATTCATTGAGGATATTCATTTCTTTAGTTTCCTTGTATTTGTCTTTTCCCTCCCGTCACTTTGAGTGCCCTGAGAGCTGTCTTTTTAGTTCGTATTTCCTTTTTTAAAATAATTTGAGAAATTGAAACGACTAAAGGTGTCTTTCTACCCTCTGCAACGATCCGTATCTATTTCTTTTGCCCTTCTCTTTTCTAACTGTGGGTCCTTATTTACACACAAGGCGGCTTCGGCAAGTTATCGTTAGAGTAGTGGCCGCCGCCCGAAACATTATTTCGGGGGTCTTGGGCCCCGCGGCCGGTGGACGTAAGTCCCCTCGCCGATGACTCTCCTACTAGTGGTAAAGAAGCGAGTAGATCCTAGGTTACCATAGGCGGGCTCTTTTTTTGTTTCTTTTGGTAAAACGCCGGAGCGCCAAACGGGGCAGAGATTGGACTTGCCACCGCCGGTGAATGCCTAGATCTGCTTCCACCAGGAGTCTATTAGATCGATTTGTCGAATTGCCCGCCTGTTTTATCTTGAGTCGTGTATGTTGTGTTTTTTGTAGATACCGATCGCGGCCGAAAAGTAAAAAGCACTCTTTTGAGAATTATTTAATATTTTAAGACTTTACTTGATTCAAGGTTTCTTGTGAAGAAGGGAAAAGCAATGATTAGAAAGAAAAATAAAAGGGTCGTTACGCAGGACGTAACAACACTCTGACATTGAAATCGTGAAAATCGACGACGACAAACGAATATTTCACGATTTTGCTGAAATACAACTATTAGTCCGATGCCGATGATGATTTGTCGTTGGGAATGCGTCAAAAGTGTGTTTTTTCATAAAAGACGGACTTTTTTTGTCAAATCGGCGGTCTTCAACCTCTGAATATGACATCGTGAGAATCCATTACGTCAAACGAAAATTTAACGATTTCGCAAAAATACGACTTCGTTTCCGATGCAATGTCAGTTTGTCATTAAGAACTGATCGAAAATAGGTTTTTTCGTAAAAATCTGACTATTTTGTCAAAACGGCTTTTTTGACCCTCTGAATTCGAAATCGTGAGAATTGACGACGACAAACGATCAATTCACGATTATGCTGAAATATAACAGTAATTCCAATGCCGATGATGATTTGCCGTTGGGAATGCGTAAAAATTGTGTTTTTTCATAAAAGACGGAGTTCTTTGTCAAATCGGCGGTTTTGAACCTCTGAATTTTAAATCGTGAGAATCCACAACGACAAACGACGATTTCACGATTACGGTACAATACGACCTTGTTTCCGATGCAATGACAGTTTATCATTGAGAACGGATCGAAAATGTGTTTTTTCATCAAAATCGGAAATTTTCGTCAATTCAGCGTTTTTGACACGCTGAAATTGAAATCGTGAAAATCGACGACGACAAACGAATATTTCACGATTTTGCTGAAATACAACTATTAGTCCGATGCCGATGATGATTTGTCGTTGGGAATCCGTCAAAAGTGTGTTTTTTCATAAAAGACGGAATTTTTCGTCAATTCAGCGTTTTTGACACGCTGAAATTGAAATCGTGAAAATCGACGACGACAAACGAATATTTCACGATTTTGCTGAAATACAACTATTAGTCCGATGCCGATGATGATTTGTCGTTGGGAATGCGTCAAAAGTGTGTTTTTTCATAAAAGACAGAGTTTTTTGTCAAATCGGCGGTCTTCAACCTCCGAATTTGAAATCGTACGAATCCACTACGAGAAACGAACATTTCATGATTTCGCAAAAATACGACTTCGTTTCCGATGCAATGTCTGTTTGTCATTGAGAACTGATCGAAAATATGTTTTTTCGTAAAAATCTGACTATTTTGTCAAAACGGCTTTTTTGACCCTCTGAATTCGAAATCGTGAGAATCGACGACGACAAACGACCAATTCACGATTATGCTGAAATATAACAGTAATTCCAATGCCGATGATGATTTGTCGTTGGGAATGCGTCAAAAGTGTGTTTTTTCATAAAAGACGGAGTTTTTTTGTCAAATCGGCGGTCTTCAACCTCTGAATTTGAAATCGTGAGAATCCAATACGACAAACGAACATTTCATGATTTCGCAAAAATACGACTTCGTTTCCGATGCAATGTCAGTTTGTCATTGAGAACTGATCGAAAATATGTTTTTTCGTAAAAATCTGACTATTTTGTCAAAACGGCTTTTTTGACCCTCTGAATTCGAAATCGTGAGAATCGACGACGACAAACGACCAATTCACGATTATGCTGAAATATAACAGTAATTCCAATGCCGATGATGATTTGCCGTTGGGAATGCGTAAAAATTGCGTTTTTTCATAAATGACGGAGTTTTTTTGTCAAATCGGCGGTTTTGAACCTCTGAATTTTAAATCGTGAGAATCCACAACGACAAACGACGATTTCACGATTACGGTAAAATACGACTTCGATTCCGATGCAATGTCTGTTTGTCATTAAGAACTGATCGAAAATATGTTTTTCGTAAAAATCTGACTATTTTGTCAAAACGGCTTTTTTGACCCTCTGAATTCGAAATCGTGAGAATCGACGACGACAAACGACCAATTCACGATTATGCTGAAATATAACAGTAATTCCAATGCCGATGATGATTTGTCGTTGGGAATGCGTCAAAAGTGTGTTTTTTCATAAAAGACGGAGTTTTTTTGTCAAATCGGCGGTCTTCAACCTCTGAATTTGAAATCGTGAGAATCCAATACGACAAACGAACATTTCATGATTTCGCAAAAATACGACTTCGTTTCCGATGCAATGTCAGTTTGTCATTGAGAACTGATCGAAAATATGTTTTTTCGTAAAAATCCGACTATTTTGTCAAAACGGCTTTTTTGACCCTCTGAATTCGAAATCGTGAGAATCGACGACGACAAACGACCAATTCAGGATTTCGCTGAAATATAACAGTAATTCCAATGCCGATGATGATTTGCCCTTGGGAATGCGTAAAAATTGTGTTTTTTCATAAAAGATGGAGTTTTTTTGTCAAATCGGCGGTTTTAAACCTCGGAATTTTAAATCGTGAGAATCTAGAACGACAAGCGACGATTTCACGATTACGGTAAAATACGACCTTGTTTCCGATGCAATGACAGTTTATCATTGAGAACGGATCGAAAATGTGTTTTTTCGCAAAAATCTGACAATTTCGTCAAACCAGCGTTTTTGACACTCTGAAATTGAAATTGTGAAAATCGACGACGACAAACGAATATTTCACGATTTTACTGAAATACAACTATTAGTCCGATCCCGATGATGATTTGTCGTTGGGAATGCGTCAAAAGTGTGTTTTTCATAAAAGACGGACTTTTTTTTGTCAAATCGGCGGTCTTCAACCTCTGAATATGAAATCGTGAGAATCCATTACGTCAAACGAAAATTTAACGATTTCACACAAAATACGACTTCGTTTCCGATGCAATGTCAGTTTGTCATTAAGAACTGATCGAAAATAGGTTTTTTCGTAAAAATCTGAAAATTTTGTCAAAACGGCAGTTTTGACCCTCAGAAATCGAAATTGGGAGAATCGACGACGACAAACGACGATTTCACGATTACGGTAAAATACGACATTGTTTCCGATGCAATGACAGTTTGTCATTGACAACCGATCAAAAGTATGGTTTTTCATAAAATTCGGACATTTTTGTCAAATCGACGTTTTAAACCGTCTGAAAAGGGAATCGTGAGAACCACCGACAAAAAACGACCATTTCTCGATTTCGCTAAAATACAACTGTAAGTCCGATGCCGATGATGATTTGACGTTGGGAATGTGTCAAAAATGTGTTTTTTCATCAAAATCGGAAATTTTCGTCAATTCAGCGTTTTTGACACTCTGACATTAAAATCGTGAAAATCGACGACGACAAACGAATATTTCACGATTTTGCTGAAATACAACTATTAGTCCGATGCCGATGATGATTTGTCGTTGGGAATGCGTCAAAAGTGTGTTTTTTCAAAAAAGACAGAGTTTTTTGTCAAATCGGCGGTCTTCAACCTCCGAATTTGAAATCGTACGAATCCACTACGAGAAACGAACATTTCATGATTTCGCAAAAATACGACTTCGTTTCCGATGCAATGTCAGTTTGTCATTGAGAACTGATCGAAAATATGTTTTTTCGAAAAAATCCGACTATTTTGTCAAAACGGCTTTTTTGACCCTCTGAATTCGAAATCGTGAGAATTGACGACGACAAACGATCAATTAACGATTATGCTGAAATATAACAGTAATTCCAATGCCGATGATGATTTGCCGTTGGGAATGCGTAAAAATTGTGTTTTTTCATAAAAGACCGAGTTTTACGGTACAATACGACCTTGTTTCCGATGCAATGACAGTTTATCATTGAGAACGGATCGAAAAGGTGTTTTTTCATCAAAATCGGAAATGTTCGTCAATTCAGCGTTTTTGACCCTCTGAATTCGAAATCGTGAGAATCGACGACGACAAACGACCAATTCACGATTATGCTGAAATATAACAGTAATTCCAATGCCGATGATGATTTGTCGTTGGGAATGCGTCAAAAGTGTGTTTTTTCATAAAAGACGGAGTTTTTTTGTCAAATCGGCGGTCTTCAACCTCTGAATTTGAAATCGTGAGAATCCAATACGACAAACGAACATTTCATGATTTCGCAAAAATACGACTTCGTTTCCGATGCAATGTCAGTTTGTCATTGAGAACTGATCGAAAATATGTTTTTTCGTAAAAATCTGACTATTTTGTCAAAACGGCTTTTTTGACCCTCTGAATTCGAAATCGTGAGAATCGACGACGACAAACGACCAATTCACGATTATGCTGAAATATAACAGTAATTCCAATGCCGATGATGATTTGCCGTTGGGAATGCGTAAAAATTGCGTTTTTTCATAAATGACGGAGTTTTTTTGTCAAATCGGCGGTTTTGAACCTCTGAATTTTAAATCGTGAGAATCCACAACGACAAACGACGATTTCACGATTACGGTAAAATACGACTTCGATTCCGATGCAATGTCTGTTTGTCATTAAGAACTGATCGAAAATATGTTTTTCGTAAAAATCTGACTATTTTGTCAAAACGGCTTTTTTGACCCTCTGAATTCGAAATCGTGAGAATCGACGACGACAAACGACCAATTCACGATTATGCTGAAATATAACAGTAATTCCAATGCCGATGATGATTTGTCGTTGGGAATGCGTCAAAAGTGTGTTTTTTCATAAAAGACGGAGTTTTTTTGTCAAATCGGCGGTCTTCAACCTCTGAATTTGAAATCGTGAGAATCCAATACGACAAACGAACATTTCATGATTTCGCAAAAATACGACTTCGTTTCCGATGCAATGTCAGTTTGTCATTGAGAACTGATCGAAAATATGTTTTTTCGTAAAAATCCGACTATTTTGTCAAAACGGCTTTTTTGACCCTCTGAATTCGAAATCGTGAGAATCGACGACGACAAACGACCAATTCAGGATTTCGCTGAAATATAACAGTAATTCCAATGCCGATGATGATTTGCCCTTGGGAATGCGTAAAAATTGTGTTTTTTCATAAAAGATGGAGTTTTTTTGTCAAATCGGCGGTTTTAAACCTCGGAATTTTAAATCGTGAGAATCTAGAACGACAAGCGACGATTTCACGATTACGGTAAAATACGACCTTGTTTCCGATGCAATGACAGTTTATCATTGAGAACGGATCGAAAATGTGTTTTTTCGCAAAAATCTGACAATTTCGTCAAACCAGCGTTTTTGACACTCTGAAATTGAAATTGTGAAAATCGACGACGACAAACGAATATTTCACGATTTTACTGAAATACAACTATTAGTCCGATCCCGATGATGATTTGTCGTTGGGAATGCGTCAAAAGTGTGTTTTTCATAAAAGACGGACTTTTTTTTGTCAAATCGGCGGTCTTCAACCTCTGAATATGAAATCGTGAGAATCCATTACGTCAAACGAAAATTTAACGATTTCACACAAAATACGACTTCGTTTCCGATGCAATGTCAGTTTGTCATTAAGAACTGATCGAAAATAGGTTTTTTCGTAAAAATCTGAAAATTTTGTCAAAACGGCAGTTTTGACCCTCAGAAATCGAAATTGGGAGAATCGACGACGACAAACGACGATTTCACGATTACGGTAAAATACGACATTGTTTCCGATGCAATGACAGTTTGTCATTGACAACCGATCAAAAGTATGGTTTTTCATAAAATTCGGACATTTTTGTCAAATCGACGTTTTAAACCGTCTGAAAAGGGAATCGTGAGAACCACCGACAAAAAACGACCATTTCTCGATTTCGCTAAAATACAACTGTAAGTCCGATGCCGATGATGATTTGACGTTGGGAATGTGTCAAAAATGTGTTTTTTCATCAAAATCGGAAATTTTCGTCAATTCAGCGTTTTTGACACTCTGACATTAAAATCGTGAAAATCGACGACGACAAACGAATATTTCACGATTTTGCTGAAATACAACTATTAGTCCGATGCCGATGATGATTTGTCGTTGGGAATGCGTCAAAAGTGTGTTTTTTCAAAAAAGACAGAGTTTTTTGTCAAATCGGCGGTCTTCAACCTCCGAATTTGAAATCGTACGAATCCACTACGAGAAACGAACATTTCATGATTTCGCAAAAATACGACTTCGTTTCCGATGCAATGTCAGTTTGTCATTGAGAACTGATCGAAAATATGTTTTTTCGAAAAAATCCGACTATTTTGTCAAAACGGCTTTTTTGACCCTCTGAATTCGAAATCGTGAGAATTGACGACGACAAACGATCAATTAACGATTATGCTGAAATATAACAGTAATTCCAATGCCGAAGATGATTTGCTGATGGGAATGCGTAAAAATTGTGTTTTTTCATAAAAGACCGAGTTTTACGGTACAATACGACCTTGTTTCCGATGCAATGACAGTTTATCATTGAGAACGGATCGAAAAGGTGTTTTTTCATCAAAATCGGAAATTTTCGTCAATTCAGCGTTTTTGACACTCTGACATTGAAATTGTGAAAATCGACGACGACAAACGAATATTTCACGATTTTGCTGAAATACAACTATTAGTCCGATGCCGATGATGATTTGTCGTTGGGAATGCGTCAAAAGTGTATTTTTTTTCATAAAAGACGGAGTTTTTTGTCAAATCGGCGGTCTTCAACCTCCGAATTTGAAATCGTACGAATCCACTACGAGAAACGAACATTTCACGATTTCGCAAAAATACGACTTCGTTTCCGATGCAATGTCAGTTTGTCATTGAGAACTGATCGAAAATATGTTTTTTCGAAAAAATCCGACTATTTTGTCAAAACGGCTTTTTTGACACTCTGAATTCGAAATCGTGAGAATTGACGACGACAAACGATCAATTAACGATTATGCTGAAATATAACAGTAATTCCAATGCCGATGATGATTTGCTGTTGGGAATGCGTAAAAATTGTGTTTTTTCATAAAAGACCGAGTTTTACGGTACAATACGACCTTGTTTCCGATGCAATGACAGTTTATCATTGAGAACGGATCGAAAAGGTGTTTTTTCATCAAAATCGGAAATTTTCGTCAATTCAGCGTTGTTGACACGCTGAAATTGAAAACGTGAAAATCGACGACGACAAACGAATATTTCACGATTTTACTGAAATACAACTAGTAGTCCGATGCCGATGATGATTTGTCGTTGGGGAATGCGTCAAAAGTGTGTTTTTTCATAAAAGACGGAGTTTTTTGTCAAATCGGCGGTCTTCAACCTCTGAATTTGAAATCGTGAGAATCCAATACGACAAACGAACATTTCACGATTTCGCAAAAATACGACTTCGTTTCCGATGCAATGTCAGTTTGTCATTGACAACCGATCAAAAATATGATTTTTCGTAAAAATCTGACTATTTTGTCAAAACGGCTTTTTTGACCCTCTGAATTCGAAATCGTGAGAATCGACGACGACAAACGACCAATTCACGATTATGCTGAAATATAACAGTAATTCCAATGCCGATGATGATTTGCCGTTGGGAATGCGTAAAAATTGTGTTTTTTCATAAATGACGGAGTTTGTTTGTCAAATCGGCGGTTTTGAATCTCTGAATTTTAAATCGTGAGAATCCACAACGACAAACGACGATTTCACGATTACGGTAAAATACGACATTGTTTCCGATGCAATGACAGTTTATCATTGAGAACGGATCGAAAATGTGTTTTCCGCAAAAATCTGACAATTTCGTCAAACCAGCGTTTTTGACACTCTGAAATTGAAATCGTGAAAATCGACGACGACAAACGAATATTTCACGATTTCGCTAAAATAACGACTTCGTTTCCGATGCAATGTCAGTTTGTCATTGACAACCGATCAAAAGTATGGTTTTTCATAAAATTCGGACATTTTTGTCAAATCGACGTTTTAAACCGTCTGAAAAGGGAATCGTGAGAACCACCGACAAAAAACGAACATTTCTCGATTTCGCTAAAATACAACTGTAAGTCCGATGCCGATGATGATTTGACGTTGAGAATGTGTCAAAAATGTGTTTTTTCATCAAAATCGGAAATTTTCGCCAATTCAGCGTTTTTGACACGCTGAAATTGAAAACGTGAAAATCGACGACGACAAATGAATATTTCACGATTTTACTGAAATACAACTAGTAGTCCGATGCCGATGATGATTTGTCGTTGGGGAATGCGTCAAAAGTGTTTTTTTTCATAAAAGACGGAGTTTTTTGTCAAATCGGCCGTCTTCAACCTCTGAATTTGAAATCGTGAGAATCCAATACGACAAACGAACATTTCACGATTTCGCAAAAATACGACTTCGTTTCCGATGCAATGTCAGTATGTCATTGAGAACTGATCGAAAATATGTTTTTTCGTAAAAATCTGACATTTTTGTCAAAACGGCTTTTTTGACCCTCTGAATTCGAAATCGTGAGAATCGACGACGACAAACGACCAATTCACGATTTCGCTGAAATATAACAGTAATTCCAATGCCGATGATGATTTGCCGTTGGGAATGCGTAAAAATTGTGTTTTTTCATAAAAGACGGAGTTTTTTTGTCAAATCGGCGGTTTTGAACCTCTGAATTTTAAATCGTGAGAATCCACAACGACAAACGACGATTTCACGATTACGGTACAATACGACCTTGTTTCCGATGCAATGACAGTTTGTCATTGAGAACGGATCGAAAATGTGTTTTTTCGTCAAAATCGGAAATTTTCATCAACTCAGCGTTTTTGACACGCTGAAATTGAAATCGTGAAAATCGACGACTACAAACGAATATTTCACGATTTTGCTGAAATACAACTATTAGTCCGATGCCGATGATGATTTGTCGTTGGGAATGCGTTAAAAGTGTGTTTTTTCATAAAAGACGGATTTTTTTGTCAAATCGGCGGTCTTCGACCTCTGAATATGAAATCGTGAGAATCCATTACGTCAAACGAAAATTTAACGATTTCACAAAAATACGACTTCGTTTCCGATGCAATGTCAGTTTGTCATTAAGAACTGATCGAAAATAGGTTTTTTCGTAAAAATCTGAAAATTTTGTCAAAACGGCAGTTTTGACCCTCAGAAATCGAAATTGGGAGAATCGACGACGACAAACAACGATTTCACGATTTCGCTAAAATAACGACTTCGTTTCCGATGCAATGTCAGTTTGTCATTGACAACCGATCAAAAATATGGTTTTTCATAAAATTCGGACATTTTTGTCAAATCGACGTTTTAAACCGTCTGAAAAGGGAATCGTGAGAACCACCGACAAAAAACGACCATTTCTCGATTTCGCTAAAATACAACTGTAAGTCCGATGCCGATGATGATTTGACGTTGGGAATGTATCAAAAATGTGTTTTTTCATAAAAATCGGAAATTTTCGTCAATTCAGCGTTTTTGACACGCTGAAATTGAAAACGTGAAAAACGACGACGACAAACGAATATTTCACGATTTTACTGAAATACAACTAGTAGTCCGATGCCGATGATGATTTGTCGTTGGCGAATGCGTCAAAAGTGTGTTTTTTCATAAAAAACGGACTTTTTTTGTGAAATCGGCGGTCTTCAACCTCTGAATATGGAATCGTGAGAATCCACTACGACAAACGAACATTTCACGATTTCGCAAAAATACGACTTCGATTCCTATGCAATGTCAGTTTGTCATTAAGAACTGATCGAAAATATGTTTTTTCGCAAAAATCTGACAATTTCGTCAAATCAGCGTTTTTGACACTCTGAAATTGAAAACGTGAAAATCGACGACGACGAACGAATATTTCACGATTTTACTGAAATACAACTAGTAGTCCGATGCCGATGATGATTTGTCGTTGGGAATGCGTCAAAAGTGTGTTTTTTCATAAATGACGGATTTTTTTTGTCAAATCGGCGGTTTTGAACCTCTGAATTTTAAATCGTGAGAATCCACAACGACAAACGACGATTTCACGATTACGGTACAATACGACCTTGTTTCCGATGCAATGTCAGTTTGTCATTAAGAACTGATCGAAAATAGGTTTTTTCGTAAAAATCTGAAAATTTTGTCAATACGGCGGTTTTGACCCTCAGAAATCGAAATTGGGAGAATCAACGACGACAAATGACGATTTCACGATTACGGTATAAAACGAAATTGTTTCCGATGCAATGACAGTTTATCATTGAGAACGGATCGAAAAGGTGTTTTTTCATCAAAATCGGAAATTTTTGTCAATTCAGCGTTTTTGACACTCTGAAATTGAAAACGTGAAAATCGACGACGAGGAACGAATATTTCACGATTTTACTGAAATACAACTAGTAGTCCGATGCCGATGATGATTTGCCGTTGGGAATGCGTAAAAATTGTGTTTTTTCATAAAAGACCGAGTTTTACGGTACAATACGACCTTGTATCCGATGCAATGACAGTTTATCATTGAGAACGGATCGAAAATGTGTTTTTTCATCAAAATCGGAAATTTTCGTCAATTCAGCGTTGTTGACACGCTGAAATTGAAAACGTGAAAATCGACGACGACAAACGAATATTTCACGATTTTACTGAAATACAACTAGTAGTCCGATGCCGATGATGATTTGTCGTTGGGGAATGCGTCAAAAGTGTGTTTTTTCATAAAAGACGGAGTTTTTTGTCAAATCGGCGGTCTTCAACCTCTGAATTTGAAATCGTGAGAATCCAATACGACAAAGGAACATTTCACGATTTCGCAAAAAATACGACTTCGTTTCCGATGCAATGTCAGTTTGTCATTGACAACCGATCAAAAATATGTATTTTCATAAAATTCGGACTTTTTTGTCAAATCGACGTTTTACACCGTCTGAAAAGGGAATCGTGAGAACCATCGACAAAAAACGACCATTTCTCGATTTCGCTAAAATACAACTGTAAGTCCGATGCCGATGATGATTTGACGTTGGGAATGTGTCAAAAATGTGTTTTTTCATCAAAATCGGAAATTTTCGTCAATTCAGCGTTTTTGACACGCTGAAATTGAAAACGTGAAAATCGACGACGACAAACGAATATTTCACGATTTTACTGAAATACAACTAGTAGTCCGATGCCGATGATGATTTGTCGTTGGGGAATGCGTCAAAAGTGTGTTTTTTCATAAAAGACGGAGTTTTTTGTCAAATCGGCGGTCTTCAACCTCTGAATTTGAAATCGTGAGAATCCAATACGACAAACGAACATTTCACGATTTCGCAAAAATACGACTTCGTTTCCGATGCAATGTCAGTTTGTCATTGACAACCGATCAAAAATATGGTTTTTCATAAAATTCGGACATTTTTGTCAAATCGACGTTTTAAACCGTCTGAAAAGGGAATCGTGAGAACCACCGACAAAAAACGACCATTTCTCGATTTCGCTAAAATACAACTGTAAGTCCGATGCCGATGATGATTTGACGTTGGGAATGTATCAAAAATGTGTTTTTTCATAAAAATCGGAAATTTTCGTCAATTCAGCGTTTTTGACACGCTGAAATTGAAAACGTGAAAAACGACGACGACAAACGAATATTTCACGATTTTACTGAAATACAACTAGTAGTCCGATGCCGATGATGATTTGTCGTTGGCGAATGCGTCAAAAGTGTGTTTTTTCATAAAAAACTGACTTTTTTTGTGAAATCGGCGGTCTTCAACCTCTGAATATGGAATCGTGAGAATCCACTACGACAAACGAACATTTCACGATTTCGCAAAAATACGACTTCGATTCCTATGCAATGTCAGTTTGTCATTAAGAACTGATCGAAAATATGTTTTTTCGCAAAAATCTGACAATTTCGTCAAATCAGCGTTTTTGACACTCTGAAATTGAAAACGTGAAAATCGACGACGACGAACGAATATTTCACGATTTTACTGAAATACAACTAGTAGTCCGATGCCGATGATGATTTGTCGTTGGGAATGCGTCAAAAGTGTGTTTTTTCATAAATGACGGAGTTTTTTTGTCAAATCGGCGGTTTTGAACCTCTGAATTTTAAATCGTGAGAATCCACAACGACAAACGACGATTTCACGATTACGGTACAATACGACCTTGTTTCCGATGCAATGACAGTTTATCATTGAGAACGGATCGAAAATGTGTTTTTTCATCAAAATCGGAAATTTTCGTCAATTCAGCGTTTTTGACACGCTGAAATTGAAATCGTGAAAATCGACGACGACAAACGAATATTTCACGATTTTGCTGAAATACAACTATTAGTCCGATGCCGATGATGATTTGTCGTTGGGAATGCGTCAAAAGTGTGTTTTTTCATAAATGACGGAGTTTTTTTGTCAAATCGGCGGTTTTGAACCTCTGAATTTTAAATCGTGAGAATCCACAACGACAAACGACGATTTCACGATTACGGTACAATACGACCTTGTTTCCGATGCAATGACAGTTTATCATTGAGAACGGATCGAAAATGTGTTTTTTCATCAAAATCGAAAATTTTCGTCAATTCAGCGTTTTTGACACGCTGAAATTGAAATCGTGAAAATCGACGACGACAAACGAATATTTCACGATTTTGCTGAAATACAACTATTAGTCCGATCCCGATGATGATTTGTCTTTGGGAATGCGTCAAAAGTGTGTTTTTTCATAACAGACGGAGTTTTTTGTCAAATCGGCGGTCTTCAACCTCTGAATTTGAAATCGTGAGAATCCAATACGACAAAGGAACATTTCACGATTTCGCAAAAAATACGATTTCGTTTCCGATGCAATGTCAGTTTGTCATTGACAACCGATCAAAAATATGTTTTTTCATAAAATTCGGACTTTTTTGTCAAATCGACGTTTTACACCGTCTGAAAAGGGAATCGTGAGAACCATCGACAAAAAACGACCATTTCTCGATTTCGCTAAAATACAACTGTAAGTCCGATGCCGATGATGATTTGACGTTGGGAATGTGTCAAAAATGTGTTTTTTCATCAAAATCGGAAATTTTCGTCAATTCAGCGTTTTTGACACGCTGAAATTGAAAACGTGAAAATCGACGACGACAAACGAATATTTCACGATTTTACTGAAATACAACTAGTAGTCCGATGCCGATGATGATTTGTCGTTGGGGAATGCGTCAAAAGTGTGTTTTTTCATAAAAGACGGAGTTTTTTGTCAAATCGGCGGTCTTCAACCTCTGAATTTGAAATCGTGAGAATCCAATACGACAAACGAACATTTCACGATTTCGCAAAAATACGACTTCGTTTCCGATGCAATGTCAGTTTGTCATTGACAACCGATCAAAAATATGATTTTTCGTAAAAATCTGACTATTTTGTCAAAACGGCTTTTTTGACCCTCTGAATTCGAAATCGTGAGAATCGACGACGACAAACTACCAATTCACGATTATGCTGAAATATAACAGTAATTCCAATGCCGATGATGATTTGCCGTTGGGAATGCGTAAAAATTGTGTTTTTTCATAAATGACGGAGTTTTTTTGTCAAATCGGCGGTTTTGAACCTCTGAATTTTAAATCGTGAGAATCCACAACGACAAACGAACATTTCACGATTTCGCAAAAATACGACTTCGTTTCCGATGCAATGTCAGTTAGTCATTGATAACCGATCAAAAATATGATTTTTCGTAAAAATCTGACTATTTTGTCAAAACGGCTTTTTTGACCCTCTGAATTCGAAATCTTGAGAATCGACGACGACAAACGACCAATTCACGATTATGCTGAAATATAACAGTAATTCCAATGCCGATGATGATTTGCCGTTGGGAATGCGTAAAAATTGTGTTTTTTCATAAATTACGGATTTTTTTTTGTCAAATCGGCGGTTTTGAACCTCTGAATTTTAAATCGTGAGAATCCACAACGACAAACGACGATTTCACGATTACGGTACAATACGACCTTGTTTCCGATGCAATGACAGGTTATCATTGAGAACGGATCGAAAAGGTGTTTTTTCATCAAAATCGGAAATTTTCGTCAATTCAGCGTTTTTGAGACGCTGAAATTGAAAACGTGAAAATCGACGACGACAAACGAATATTTCACGATTTTACTGAAATACAACTATTAGTCCGATCCCGATGATGATTTGTCGTTGGGAATGCGTCAAAAGTGTGTTTTTCATAAAAGACGGACTTTTTTTGTCAAATCGGCGGTCTACAACCTCTGAATATGAAATCGTGAGAATCCATTACGTCAAACGAAAATTTAACGATTTCGCAAAAATACGACTTCGTTTCCGATGCAATGTCAGTTTGTCATTAAGAACTGATCGAAAATAGGTTTTTTCGTAAAAATCTGAAAATTTTGTCAATACGGCGGTTTTGACCCTCAGAAATCGAAATTGGGAGAATCAACGACGACAAATGACGATTTCACGATTACGGTATAAAACGAAATTGTTTCCGATGCAATGACAGTTTATCATTGAGAACGGATCGAAAAGGTGTTTTTTCATCAAAATCGGAAATTTTTGTCAATTCAGCGTTTTTGACACTCTGAAATTGAAAACGTGAAAATCGACGACGAGGAACGAATATTTCACGATTTTACTGAAATACAACTAGTAGTCCGATGCCGATGATGATTTGCCGTTGGGAATGCGTAAAAATTGTGTTTTTTCATAAAAGACCGAGTTTTACGGTACAATACGACCTTGTATCCGATGCAATGACAGTTTATCATTGAGAACGGATCGAAAATGTGTTTTTTCATCAAAATCGGAAATTTTCGTCAATTCAGCGTTGTTGACACGCTGAAATTGAAAACGTGAAAATCGACGACGACAAACGAATATTTCACGATTTTACTGAAATACAACTAGTAGTCCGATGCCGATGATGATTTGTCGTTGGGGAATGCGTCAAAAGTGTGTTTTTTCATAAAAGACGGAGTTTTTTGTCAAATCGGCGGTCTTCAACCTCTGAATTTGAAATCGTGAGAATCCAATACGACAAACGAACATTTCACGATTTCGCAAAAATACGACTTCGTTTCCGATGCAATGTCAGTTTGTCATTGACAACCGATCAAAAATATGATTTTTCGTAAAAATCTGACTATTTTGTCAAAACGGCTTTTTTGACCCTCTGAATTCGAAATCGTGAGAATCGACGACGACAAACGACCAATTCACGATTATGCTGAAATATAACAGTAATTCCAATGCCGATGATGATTTGCCGTTGGGAATGCGTAAAAATTGTGTTTTTTCATAAAAGACGGAGTTTTTTTGTCAAATCGGCGGTTTTGAACCTCTGAATTTTAAATCGTGAGAATCCACAACGACAAACGACGATTTCACGATTACGGTACAATATGATCTTGTTTCCGATGCAATGACAGTTTATCATTGAGAACGGATCGAAAATATGTTTTTTCGCAAAAATCTGACAATTTCGTCAAATCAGCGATTTTGACACTCTGACATTGAAATCGTGAGAATCGACGACGACAAACGAATATTTCACGATTTTACTGAAATACAACTATTAGTCCGATCCCGATGATGATTTGTCGTTGGGAATGCGTCAAAAGTGTGTTTTTCATAAAAGAAGGACTTTTTTTGTGAAATCGGCGGTCTTCAACCTCTGAATATGAAATCGTGAGAATCCACTACGGAAAACGAACATTTCACGATTTCGCAAAAATACGACTTCGTTTCCGATGCAATGTCAGTTTGTCATTAAGAACTGATCGAAAATAGGTTTTTTCGTAAAAATCTGAAAATTTTGTCAAAACGGCAGTTTTGACCCTCAGAAATCGAAATTGGGAGAATCGGCGACGACAAACGACGATTTCACGATTTCGCTAAAATAACGACTTCGTTTCCGATGCAATGTCAGTTTGTCATTGACAACCGATCAAAAGTATGGTTTTTCATAAAATTCGGACATTTTTGTCAAATCGACGTTTTAAACCGTCTGAAAAGGGAATCGTGCGAACCACCGACAAAAAACGACCATTTCTCGATTTCGCTAAAATAAAACTGTAAGTCCGATGCCGATGATGATTTGACGTTGGGAATGTGTCAAAAATGTGTTTTTTCATCAAAATCGGAAATTTTCGTCAATTCAGCGTTTTTGACACTCTGACATTGAAATCGTGAAAATCGACGACGACAAACGAATATTTCACGATTTTGCTGAAATACAACTATTAGTGCGATGCCGATGATGATTTGTCGTTGGGAATGCGTCAAAAGTGTGTTTTTTCATAAAAGACAGAGTTTTTTGTCAAATCGGCGGTCTTCAACCTCCGAATTTGAAATTGTACGAATCCACTACGAGAAACGAACATTTCATGATTTCGCAAAAATACGACTTCGTTTCCGATGCAATGTCAGTTTGCCATTGAGAACTGATCGAAAATATGTTTTTTCGTAAAAATCCGACTATTTTGTCAAAACGGCTTTTTTGACCCTCTGAATTCGAAATCGTGAGAATTGACGACGACAAACGATCAATTAACGATTATGCTGAAATATAACAGTAATTCCAATGCCGATGATGATTTGCCGTTGGGAATGCGTAAAAATTGTGTTTTTTCATAAAAGACGGAGTTTTTTTGTAAAATCGGCGGCTTTGAACCTCTGAATTTTAAATCGTGTGAATCCACAACAACAAACGACGATTTCACGATTACGGTACAATACGACCTTGTTTCCGATGCAATGACAGTTTATCATTGAGAACGGATCGAAAATGTGTTTTTTCATCAAAATCGGAAATTTTCGTCAATTCAGCGTTTTTGACACGCTGAAATTGAAATCGTGAAAATCGACGACGACAAACGAATATTTCACGATTTTGCTGAAATACAACTATTAGTCCGATGCCGATGATGATTTGTCGTTGGGAATGCGTCAAAAGTGTATTTTTCATAAAAGACGGAGTTTTTTGTCAAATCGGCGGTCTTCAACCTCTGAATTTGAAATCGTGAGAATCCAATACGACAAACGAACATTTCACGATTTCGCAAAAATACGACTTCGTTTCCGATGCAATGTCAGTTTGTCATTGACAACCGATCAAAAATATGATTTTTCGTAAAAATCTGACTATTTTGTCAAAACGGCTTTTTTGACCCTCTGAATTCGAAATCGTGAGAATCGACGACGACAAACGACCAATTCACGATTATGCTGAAATATAACAGTAATTCCAATGCCGATGATGATTTGCCGTTGGGAATGCGTAAAAATTGTGTTTTTTCATAAAAGACGGAGTTTTTTTGTCAAATCGGCGGTTTTGAACCTCTGAATTTTAAATCGTGAGAATCCACAACGACAAACGACGATTTCACGATTACGGTACAATATGATCTTGTTTCCGATGCAATGACAGTTTATCATTGAGAACGGATCGAAAATATGTTTTTTCGCAAAAATCTGACAATTTCGTCAAATCAGCGATTTTGACACTCTGACATTGAAATCGTGAGAATCGACGACGACAAACGAATATTTCACGATTTTACTGAAATACAACTATTAGTCCGATCCCGATGATGATTTGTCGTTGGGAATGCTCCAAAAGTGTGTTTTTCATAAAAGACGGACTTTTTTTGTGAAATCGGCGGTCTTCAACCTCTGAATATGAAATCGTGAGAATCCACTACGGAAAACGAACATTTCACGATTTCGCAAAAATACGACTTCGTTTCCGATGCAATGTCAGTTTGTCATTAAGAACTGATCGAAAATAGGTTTTTTCGTAAAAATCTGAAAATTTTGTCAAAACGGCAGTTTTGACCCTCAGAAATCGAAATTGGGAGAATCGGCGACGACAAACGACGATTTCACGATTTCGCTAAAATAACGACTTCGTTTCCGATGCAATGTCAGTTTGTCATTGACAACCGATCAAAAGTATGGTTTTTCATAAAATTCGGACATTTTTGTCAAATCGACGTTTTAAACCGTCTGAAAAGGGAATCGTGCGAACCACCGACAAAAAACGACCATTTCTCGATTTCGCTAAAATAAAACTGTAAGTCCGATGCCGATGATGATTTGACGTTGGGAATGTGTCAAAAATGTGTTTTTTCATCAAAATCGGAAATTTTCGTCAATTCAGCGTTTTTGACACTCTGACATTGAAATCGTGAAAATCGACGACGACAAACGAATATTTCACGATTTTGCTGAAATACAACTATTAGTGCGATGCCGATGATGATTTGTCGTTGGGAATGCGTCAAAAGTGTGTTTTTTCATAAAAGACAGAGTTTTTTGTCAAATCGGCGGTCTTCAACCTCCGAATTTGAAATTGTACGAATCCACTACGAGAAACGAACATTTCATGATTTCGCAAAAATACGACTTCGTTTCCGATGCAATGTCAGTTTGCCATTGAGAACTGATCGAAAATATGTTTTTTCGTAAAAATCCGACTATTTTGTCAAAACGGCTTTTTTGACCCTCTGAATTCGAAATCGTGAGAATTGACGACGACAAACGATCAATTAACGATTATGCTGAAATATAACAGTAATTCCAATGCCGATGATGATTTGCCGTTGGGAATGCGTAAAAATTGTGTTTTTTCATAAAAGACGGAGTTTTTTTGTAAAATCGGCGGCTTTGAACCTCTGAATTTTAAATCGTGTGAATCCACAACAACAAACGACGATTTCACGATTACGGTACAATACGACCTTGTTTCCGATGCAATGACAGTTTATCATTGAGAACGGATCGAAAATGTGTTTTTTCATCAAAATCGGAAATTTTCGTCAATTCAGCGTTTTTGACACGCTGAAATTGAAATCGTGAAAATCGACGACGACAAACGAATATTTCACGATTTTGCTGAAATACAACTATTAGTCCGATGCCGATGATGATTTGTCGTTGGGAATGCGTCAAAAGTGTATTTTTCATAAAAGACGGAGTTTTTTGTCAAATCGGCCGTCTTCAACCTCTGAATTTGAAATCGTGAGAATCCAATACGACAAACGAACATTTCACGATTTCGCAAAAATACGACTTCGTTTCCGATGCAATGTCAGTTTGTCATTGAGAACTGATCGAAAATATGTTTTTTCGTAAAAATCTGACATTTTTGTCAAAACGGCTTTTTTGACCCTCTGAATTCGAAATCGTGAGAATCGACGACGACAAACGACCAATTCACGATTTCGCTGAAATATAACAGTAATTCCAATGCCGATGATGATTTGCCCTTGGGAATGCGTAAAAATTGTGTTTTTTCATAAAAGATGGAGTTTTTTTTGTCAAATCGGCGGTTTTAAACCTCGGAATTTTAAATCGTGAGAATCTACAACGACAAACGACGATTTCACGATTACGGTAAAATACGACCTTGTTTCCGATGCAATGACAGTTTATCATTGAGAACGGATCGAAAATGTGTTTTTTCGCAAAAATCTGACAATTTCGTCAAACCAGCGTTTTTGACACTCTGAAATTGAAATTGTGAAAATCGACGACGACAAACGAATATTTCACGATTTTGCTGAAATACAACTATTAGTCCGATGCCGATGATGATTTGTCGTTGGGAATGCGTCAAAAGTGTTTTTTTCATAAAAGACGGACTTTTTTTTGTCAAATCGGCGGTCTTCAACCTCTGAATATGAAATCGTGAGAATCCATTACATCAAACGAAAATTTAACGATTTCACAAAAATACGACTTCGTTTCGATGCAATGTCAGTTTGTCATTAAGAACTGATCGAAAATAGGTTTTTTCGTAAAAATCTGAAAATTTTGTCAATACGGCGGTTTTGACCCTCAGAAATCGAAATTGGGAGAATCGACGACGACAAATGACGATTTCACGATTACGGTATAATACGACATTGTTTCCGATGCAATGACAGTTTATCATTGAGAACGGATCGAAAAGGTGTTTTTTCATCAAAATCGGAAATTTTTGTCAATTCAGCGTTTTTGACACTCTGAAATTGAAAACGTGAAAATCGACGACGAGGAACGAATATTTCACGATTTTACTGAAATACAACTATTAGTCCGATCCCGATGATGATTTGTCGTTGGGAATGCGTCAAAAGTGAGTTTTTCATAAAAGACGGACTTTTTTTGTCAAATCGGCGGTCTTCAACCTCTGAATATGAAATCGTGAGAATCCACTACGACAAACGAACATTTCACGATTTCGCAAAAATACGACTTCGTTTCCGATGCAATGTCAGTTTGTCATTGACAACCGATCAAAAATATGGTTTTTCATAAAATTCGGACATTTTTGTCAAATCGACGTTTTAAACCGTCTGAAAAGGGAATCGTGAGAACCACCGACAAAAAACGACCATTTCTCGATTTCGCTAAAATACAACTGTAAGTCCGATGCCGATGATGATTTGACGTTGGGAATGTGTCAAAAATGTGTTTTTTCATCAAAATCGGAAATTTTCGTCAATTCAGCGTTTTTGACACGCTGAAATTGAAAACGTGAAAATCGACGACGACAAACGAATATTTCACGATTTTGCTGAAATACAACTATTAGTGCGATGCCGATGATGATTTGTCGTTGGGAATGCGTCAAAAGTGTGTTTTTTCATAAAAGACAGAGTTTTTTGTCAAATCGGCGGTCTTCAACCTCCGAATTTGAAATTGTACGAATCCACTACGAGAAACGAACATTTCATGATTTCGCAAAAATACGACTTCGTTTCCGATGCAATGTCAGTTTGCCATTGAGAACTGATCGAAAATATGTTTTTTCGTAAAAATCCGACTATTTTGTCAAAACGGCTTTTTTGACCCTCTGAATTCGAAATCGTGAGAATTGACGACGACAAACGATCAATTAACGATTATGCTGAAATATAACAGTAATTCCAATGCCGATGATGATTTGCCGTTGGGAATGCGTAAAAATTGTGTTTTTTCATAAAAGACGGAGTTTTTTTGTAAAATCGGCGGCTTTGAACCTCTGAATTTTAAATCGTGTGAATCCACAACAACAAACGACGATTTCACGATTACGGTACAATACGACCTTGTTTCCGATGCAATGACAGTTTATCATTGAGAACGGATCGAAAATGTGTTTTTTCATCAAAATCGGAAATTTTCGTCAATTCAGCGTTTTTGACACGCTGAAATTGAAATCGTGAAAATCGACGACGACAAACGAATATTTCACGATTTTACTGAAATACAACTAGTAGTCCGATGCCGATGATGATTTGTCGTTGGGGAATGCGTCAAAAGTGTGTTTTTTCATAAAAGACGGAGTTTTTTGTCAAATCGGCGGTCTTCAACCTCTGAATTTGAAATCGTGAGAATCCAATACGACAAACGAACATTTCACGATTTCGCAAAAATACGACTTCGTTTCCGATGCAATGTCAGTTTGTCATTGACAACCGATCAAAAATATGATTTTTCGTAAAAATCTGACTATTTTGTCAAAACGGCTTTTTTGACCCTCTGAATTCGAAATCGTGAGAATCGACGACGACAAACTACCAATTCACGATTATGCTGAAATATAACAGTAATTCCAATGCCGATGATGATTTGCCGTTGGGAATGCGTAAAAATTGTGTTTTTTCATAAATGACGGAGTTTTTTTGTCAAATCGGCGGTTTTGAACCTCTGAATTTTAAATCGTGAGAATCCACAACGACAAACGAACATTTCACGATTTCGCAAAAATACGACTTCGTTTCCGATGCAATGTCAGTTTGTCATTGATAACCGATCAAAAATATGATTTTTCGTAAAAATCTGACTATTTTGTCAAAACGGCTTTTTTGACCCTCTGAATTCGAAATCTTGAGAATCGACGACGACAAACGACCAATTCACGATTATGCTGAAATATAACAGTAATTCCAATGCCGATGATGATTTGCCGTTGGGAATGCGTAAAAATTGTGTTTTTTCATAAATTACGGATTTTTTTTTGTCAAATCGGCGGTTTTGAACCTCTGAATTTTAAATCGTGAGAATCCACAACGACAAACGACGATTTCACGATTACGGTACAATACGACCTTGTTTCCGATGCAATGACAGGTTATCATTGAGAACGGATCGAAAAGGTGTTTTTTCATCAAAATCGGAAATTTTCGTCAATTCAGCGTTTTTGAGACGCTGAAATTGAAAACGTGAAAATCGACGACGACAAACGAATATTTCACGATTTTACTGAAATACAACTATTAGTCCGATCCCGATGATGATTTGTCGTTGGGAATGCGTCAAAAGTGTGTTTTTCATAAAAGACGGACTTTTTTTGTCAAATCGGCGGTCTACAACCTCTGAATATGAAATCGTGAGAATCCATTACGTCAAACGAAAATTTAACGATTTCGCAAAAATACGACTTCGTTTCCGATGCAATGTCAGTTTGTCATTAAGAACTGATCGAAAATAGGTTTTTTCGTAAAAATCTGAAAATTTTGTCAATACGGCGGTTTTGACCCTCAGAAATCGAAATTGGGAGAATCAACGACGACAAATGACGATTTCACGATTACGGTATAAAACGAAATTGTTTCCGATGCAATGACAGTTTATCATTGAGAACGGATCGAAAAGGTGTTTTTTCATCAAAATCGGAAATTTTTGTCAATTCAGCGTTTTTGACACTCTGAAATTGAAAACGTGAAAATCGACGACGAGGAACGAATATTTCACGATTTTACTGAAATACAACTAGTAGTCCGATGCCGATGATGATTTGCCGTTGGGAATGCGTAAAAATTGTGTTTTTTCATAAAAGACCGAGTTTTACGGTACAATACGACCTTGTATCCGATGCAATGACAGTTTATCATTGAGAACGGATCGAAAATGTGTTTTTTCATCAAAATCGGAAATTTTCGTCAATTCAGCGTTGTTGACACGCTGAAATTGAAAACGTGAAAATCGACGACGACAAACGAATATTTCACGATTTTACTGAAATACAACTAGTAGTCCGATGCCGATGATGATTTGTCGTTGGGGAATGCGTCAAAAGTGTGTTTTTTCATAAAAGACGGAGTTTTTTGTCAAATCGGCGGTCTTCAACCTCTGAATTTGAAATCGTGAGAATCCAATACGACAAACGAACATTTCACGATTTCGCAAAAATACGACTTCGTTTCCGATGCAATGTCAGTTTGTCATTGACAACCGATCAAAAATATGATTTTTCGTAAAAATCTGACTATTTTGTCAAAACGGCTTTTTTGACCCTCTGAATTCGAAATCGTGAGAATCGACGACGACAAACGACCAATTCACGATTATGCTGAAATATAACAGTAATTCCAATGCCGATGATGATTTGCCGTTGGGAATGCGTAAAAATTGTGTTTTTTCATAAAAGACGGAGTTTTTTTGTCAAATCGGCGGTTTTGAACCTCTGAATTTTAAATCGTGAGAATCCACAACGACAAACGACGATTTCACGATTACGGTACAATATGATCTTGTTTCCGATGCAATGACAGTTTATCATTGAGAACGGATCGAAAATATGTTTTTTCGCAAAAATCTGACAATTTCGTCAAATCAGCGATTTTGACACTCTGACATTGAAATCGTGAGAATCGACGACGACAAACGAATATTTCACGATTTTACTGAAATACAACTATTAGTCCGATCCCGATGATGATTTGTCGTTGGGAATGCGTCAAAAGTGTGTTTTTCATAAAAGAAGGACTTTTTTTGTGAAATCGGCGGTCTTCAACCTCTGAATATGAAATCGTGAGAATCCACTACGGAAAACGAACATTTCACGATTTCGCAAAAATACGACTTCGTTTCCGATGCAATGTCAGTTTGTCATTAAGAACTGATCGAAAATAGGTTTTTTCGTAAAAATCTGAAAATTTTGTCAAAACGGCAGTTTTGACCCTCAGAAATCGAAATTGGGAGAATCGGCGACGACAAACGACGATTTCACGATTTCGCTAAAATAACGACTTCGTTTCCGATGCAATGTCAGTTTGTCATTGACAACCGATCAAAAGTATGGTTTTTCATAAAATTCGGACATTTTTGTCAAATCGACGTTTTAAACCGTCTGAAAAGGGAATCGTGCGAACCACCGACAAAAAACGACCATTTCTCGATTTCGCTAAAATAAAACTGTAAGTCCGATGCCGATGATGATTTGACGTTGGGAATGTGTCAAAAATGTGTTTTTTCATCAAAATCGGAAATTTTCGTCAATTCAGCGTTTTTGACACTCTGACATTGAAATCGTGAAAATCGACGACGACAAACGAATATTTCACGATTTTGCTGAAATACAACTATTAGTGCGATGCCGATGATGATTTGTCGTTGGGAATGCGTCAAAAGTGTGTTTTTTCATAAAAGACAGAGTTTTTTGTCAAATCGGCGGTCTTCAACCTCCGAATTTGAAATTGTACGAATCCACTACGAGAAACGAACATTTCATGATTTCGCAAAAATACGACTTCGTTTCCGATGCAATGTCAGTTTGCCATTGAGAACTGATCGAAAATATGTTTTTTCGTAAAAATCCGACTATTTTGTCAAAACGGCTTTTTTGACCCTCTGAATTCGAAATCGTGAGAATTGACGACGACAAACGATCAATTAACGATTATGCTGAAATATAACAGTAATTCCAATGCCGATGATGATTTGCCGTTGGGAATGCGTAAAAATTGTGTTTTTTCATAAATGACGGAGTTTTTTTGTCAAATCGGCGGTTTTGAAACTCTGAATTTTAAATCGTGAGAATCCACAACGACAAACGACGATTTCACGATTACGGTAAAATACGACATTGTTTCCGATGCAATGACAGTTTATCATTGAGAACGGATCGAAAATGTGTTTTCCGCAAAAATCTGACAATTTCGTCAAACCAGCGTTTTTGACACTCTGAAATTGAAATCGTGAAAATCGACGACGACAAACGAATATTTCACGATTTCGCTAAAATAACGACTTCGTTTCCGATGCAATGTCAGTTTGTCATTGACAACCGATCAAAAGTATGGTTTTTCATAAAATTCGGACATTTTTGTCAAATCGACGTTTTAAACCGTCTGAAAAGGGAATCGTGAGAACCACCGACAAAAAACGAACATTTCTCGATTTCGCTAAAATACAACTGTAAGTCCGATGCCGATGATGATTTGACGTTGAGAATGTGTCAAAAATGTGTTTTTTCATCAAAATCGGAAATTTTCGCCAATTCAGCGTTTTTGACACGCTGAAATTGAAAACGTGAAAATCGACGACGACAAATGAATATTTCACGATTTTACTGAAATACAACTAGTAGTCCGATGCCGATGATGATTTGTCGTTGGGGAATGCGTCAAAAGTGTGTTTTTTCATAAAAGACGGACTTTTTTTGTGAAATCGGCGGTCTTCAACCTCTGAATATGAAATCGTGAGAATCCACTACGCAAACGAACATTTCACGATTTCGCAAAAATACGACTTCGATTCCGATGCAATGTCTGTTTGTCATTAAGAACTGATCGAAAATATGTTTTTTCGTAAAAATCTGACTATTTTGTCAAAACGGCTTTTTTGACCCTCTGAATTCGAAATCGCGAGAATCGACGACGACAAACGACCATTTCACGATTATGCTGAAATATAACAGTAATTCCAATGCCGATGATGATTTGCCCTTGGAAATGCGTAAAAATTGTGTTTTTTCATAAAAGACGGAGTTCTTTGTCAAATCGGCGGTCTTCAACCTCTGAATTTGAAATCGCGAGAATCCAATACGACAAACGAATATTTCACGATTTCGCTAAAATAACGACTTCGTTTCCGATGCAATGTCAGTTTGTCATTGACAACCGATCAAAAATATGGTTTTTCATAAAATTCGGACATTTTTGTCAAATCGACGTTTTAAACCGTCTGAAAAGGGAATCGTGAGAACCACCGACAAAAAACGACCATTTCTCGATTTCGCTAAAATACAACTGTAAGTCCGATGCCGATGATGATTTGACGTTGAGAATGTGTCAAAAATGTGTTTTTTCATCAAAATCGGAAATTTTCGCCAATTCAGCGTTTTTGACACGCTGAAATTGAAAACGTGAAAATCGACGACGACAAATGAATATTTCACGATTTTACTGAAATACAACTAGTAGTCCGATGCCGATGATGATTTGTCGTTGGGAATGCGTCAAAAGTGTGTTTTTTCATAAAAGACAGAGTTTTTTGTCAAATCGGCGGTCTTCAACCTCCGAATTTGAAATCGTACGAATCCACTACGAGAAACGAACATTTCATGATTTCGCAAAAATACGACTTCGTTTCCGATGCAATGTCAGTTTATCATTGAGAACGGATCGAAAATGGGGTTTTTCGCAAAAATCTGACAATTTCGTCAAACCAGCGTTTTTGACACTCTGAAATTGAAATTGTGAAAATCGACGACGACAAACGAATATTTCACGATTTCGCTAAAATAACGACTTCGTTTCCGATGCAATGTCAGTTTGTCATTGACAACCGATCAAAAATATGGTTTTTCATAAAATTCGGACATTATTGTCAAATCGACGTTTTAAACCGTCTGAAAAGGGAATCGTGAGTACCACCGACAAAAAACGACCATTTCACGATTTCGCTAAAATACAACTGTAAGTCCGATGCCGATGATCATTTGACGTTGGGAATGTGTCAAAAATGTGTTTTTTCATCAAAATCGGAAATTTTCGTCAATTCAGCGTTTTTGACACGCTGAAATTGAAAACGTGAAAATCGACGACGACAAATGAATATTTCACGATTTTACTGAAATACAACTAGTAGTCCGATGCCGATGATGTTTTGTCGTTGGGGAATGCGTCAAAAGTGTGTTTTTTCATAAATGACGGACTTTTTTTGTGAAATCGGCGGTCTTCAACCTCTGAATATGAAATCGTGAGAATCCACTACGACAAACGAACATTTCACGATTTCGCAAAAATACGACTTCGATTCCGATGCAATGTCTGTTTGTCATTAAGAACTGATCGAAAATATGTTTTTTCGTAAAAATCTGACTATTTTGTCAAAACGGCTTTTTTGACCCTCTGAATTCGAAATCGTGAGAATCGACGACGACAAACGACCATTTCACGATTATGCTGAAATATAACAGTAATTCCAATGCCGATGATGATTTGCCCTTGGAAATGCGTAAAAATTGTGTTTTTTCATAAAAGACGGAGTTCTTTGTCAAATCGGCGGTCTTCAACCTCTGAATTTGAAATCGCGAGAATCCAATACGACAAACGAATATTTCACGATTTCGCTAAAATAACGACTTCGTTTCCGATGCAATGTCAGTTTGTCATTGCCAACCGATCAAAAATATGGTTTTTCATAAAATTCGGACATTTTTGTCAAATCGACGTTTTAAACCGTCTGAAAAGGGAATCGTGAGAACCACCGACAAAAAACGACCATTTCTCGATTTCGCTAAAATACAAGTGTAAGTCCGATGCCGATGATGATTTGACGTTGAGAATGTGTCAAAAATGTGTTTTTTCATCAAAATCGGAAATTTTCGCCAATTCAGCGTTTTTGACACGCTGAAATTGAAAACGTGAAAATCGACGACGACAAATGAATATTTCACGATTTTACTGAAATACAACTAGTAGTCCGATGCCGATGATGATTTGTCGTTGGGGGATGCGTCAAAAGTGTGTTTTTTCATAAAAGACGGACTTTTTTTGTGAAATCGGCGGTCTTCAACCTCTGAATATGAAATCGTGAGAATCCACTACGCAAACGAACATTTCACGATTTCGCAAAAATACGACTTCGATTCCGATGCAATGTCTGTTTGTCATTAAGAACTGATCGAAAATATGTTTTTTCGTAAAAATCTGACTATTTTGTCAAAACGGCTTTTTTGACCCTCTGAATTCGAAATCGTGAGAATCGACGACGACAAACGACCATTTCACGATTATGCTGAAATATAACAGTAATTCCAATGCCGATGATGATTTGCCCTTGGAAATGCGTAAAAATTGTGTTTTTTCATAAAAGACGGAGTTCTTTGTCAAATCGGCGGTCTTCAACCTCTGAATTTGAAATCGCGAGAATCCAATACGACAAACGAACATTTCACGATTTCGCAAAAATACGACTTCGTTTCCGATGCAATGTCAGTTTGTCATTGACAACCGATCAAACATATGTTTTTTCATAAAATTCGGACATTTTTGTCAAATCGACGTTTTAAACCGTCTGAAAAGGGAATCGTGAGAACCACCGACAAAAAACGACCATTTCTCGATTTCGCTAAAATACAACTGTAAGTCCGATGCCGATGATGATTTGACGTTGGGAATGTGTCAAAAATGTGTTTTTTCATCAAAATCGGAAATTTTCGTCAAATCAGCGTTTTTGACACGCTGAAATTGAAAACGTGAAAATCGACGACGACAAACGAATATTTCACGATTTTACTGAAATACAACTAGTAGTCCAATGCCGATGATGATTTGTCTTTGGAGATTGCGTCAAAAGTGTGTTTTTTCATAAAAGACGGACTTTTTTTGTGAAATCGGCGGTCTTCAACCTCTGAATTTGAAATCGTGAGAATCCAATACGACAAACGAACATTTCACGATTTCGCAAAAATACGACTTCGTTTCCGATGCAATGTCAGTTTGTCATTGAGAACTGATCGAAAATATGTTTTTTCGTAAAAATCTGACATTTTTGTCAAAACGGCTTTTTTGACCCTCTGAAATCGAAATCGTGAGAATCGACGACGACAAACGACCAATTCACGATTTCGCTGAAATATAACAGTAATTCCAATGCCGATGATGATTTGCCCTTGGGAATGCGTAAAAATTGTGTTTTTTCATAAAAGATGGAGTTTTTTTTGTCAAATCGGCGGTTTTAAACCTCTGAATTTTAAATCGTGAGAATCTACAACGACAAACGACGATTTCACGATTACGGTAAAATACGACCTTGTTTCCGATGCAATGACAGTTTATCATTGAGAACGGATCGAAAATGTGTTTTTTCGCAAAAATCTGACAATATCGTCAAACCAGCGTTTTTGACACTCTGAAATTGAAATTGTGAAAATCGACGACGACAAACGAATATTTCACGATTTCTCTAAAATAACGACTTCGTTTCCGATGCAATGTCAGTTTGTCATTGACAACCGATCAAAAATATGGTTTTTCATAAAATTCGGACATTTTTGTCAAATCGACGTTTTAAACCGTTTGAAAAGGGAATCGTGAGACCACCGACAAAAAACGACCATTTCTCGATTTCGCTAAAATACAACTGTAAGTCCGATACCGATGATGATTTGACGTTGGGAATGTGTCAAAAATGTGTTTTTTCATAAAAGACGGAGTTTTTTTTGTCAAATCGGCGGCTTTGAACCTCTGAATTTTAAATCGTGAGAATCCACAACGACAAACGACGATTTCACGATTACGGTACAATACGACCTTGTTTCCGATGCAATGACAGTTTATCATTGAGAACGGATCGAAAATGTGTTTTTTCGTAAAAATCTGACTATTTTGTCAAAACGGCGTTTTTGACACTCTGAAATTGAAATTGTGAAAATCGACGACGACAAACGAATATTTCACGATTTCGCTAAAATAACGACTTCGTTTCCGATGCAATGTCAGTTTGTCATTGACAACCGATCAAAAATATGGTTTTTCATAAAATTCGGACATTTTTGTCAAATCGACGTTTTAAACCGTCTGAAAAGGGAATCGTGAGAACCACCGACAAAAAACGACCATTTCTCGATTTCGCTAAAATACAACTGTAAGTCCGATACCGATGATGATTTGACGTTGGGAATGTGTCAAAAATGTTTTTTTTCATAAAAGACGGAGTTTTTTTTGTCAAATCGGCGGCTTTGAACCTCTGAATTTTAAATCGTGAGAATCCACAACGACAAACGACGATTTCACGATTACGGTACAATACGACCTTGTTTCCGATGCAATGACAGTTTATCATTGAGAACGGATCGAAAATGTGTTTTTTCGTAAAAATCTGACTATTTTGTCAAAACGGCTTTTTTGACCCTCTGAATTCGAAATCGTGAGAATTGACGACGACAAATGAATATTTCACGATCACGAATACGACCTTGTTTCCGATACAATGACAGTTTATCATTGAGAACGGATCGAAAAGGTGTTTTTTGAAAACGTGAAAATCGACGACGACAAACGAATATTTCACGATTTTACTGAAATACAACTATTAGTCCGATCCCGATGATGATTTGTCGTTGGGAATGCGTCAAAAGTGAGTTTTTCATAAAAGACGGACTTTTTTTGTCAAATCGGCGGTCTTCAACCTCTGAATATGAAATCGTGAGAATCCATTACGTCAAACGAAAATTTAACGATTTCGCAAAAATACGACTTCGTTTCCGATGCAATGTCAGTTTGTCATTAAGAACTGATCGAAAATAGGTTTTTTCGTAAAAATCTGAAAATTTTGTCAAAACGGCGGTTTTGACCCTCAGAAATCGAAATTGGGAGAATCGACGACGACAAACGAATATTTCACGATTTTGCTGAAATACAACTATTAGTCCGATGCCGATGATGATTTGTCGTTGGGAATGCATCAAAAGTGTTTTTTTTTTTCATAAAAGACGGAGTTTTTTGTCAAATCGGCGGTCTTCAACCTCTGAATTTGAAATCGTGAGAATCCAATACGACAAACGAACATTTCACGATTTCGCAAAAATACGACTTCGTTTCCGATGCAATGTCAGTTTGTCATTGAGAACTGATCGAAAATATGTTTTTTCGTAAAAATCTGACATTTTTGTCAAAACGGCTTTTTTGACCCTCTGAAATCGAAATCGTGAGAATCGACGACGACAAACGACCAATTCACGATTTCGCTGAAATATAACAGTAATTCCAATGCCGATGATGATTTGCCCTTGGGAATGCGTAAAAATTGTGTTTTTTCATAAAAGATGGAGTTTTTTTTGTCAAATCGGCGGTTTTAAACCTCTGAATTTTAAATCGTGAGAATCTACAACGACAAACGACGATTTCACGATTACGGTAAAATACGACCTTGTTTCCGATGCAATGACAGTTTATCATTGAGAACGGATCGAAAATGTGTTTTTTCGCAAAAATCTGACAATTTCGTCAAACCAGCGTTTTTGACACTCTGAAATTGAAATTGTGAAAATCGACGACGACAAACGAATATTTCACGATTTCTCTAAAATAACGACTTCGTTTCCGATGCAATGTCAGTTTGTCATTGACAACCGATCAAAAATATGGTTTTTCATAAAATTCGGACATTTTTGTCAAATCGACGTTTTAAACCGTTTGAAAAGGGAATCGTGAGAACCACCGACAAAAAACGACCATTTCTCGATTTCGCTAAAATACAACTGTAAGTCCGATACCGATGATGATTTGACGTTGGGAATGTGTCAAAAATGTGTTTTTTCATAAAAGACGGAGTTTTTTTTGTCAAATCGGCGGCTTTGAACCTCTGAATTTTAAATCGTGAGAATCCACAACGACAAACGACGATTTCACGATTACGGTACAATACGACCTTGTTTCCGATGCAATGACAGTTTATCATTGAGAACTGATCGAAAATATGTTTTTTCGTAAAAATCTGACATTTTTGTCAAAACGGCTTTTTTGACCCTCTGAAATCGAAATCGTGAAAATCGACGACGACAAACGACCAATTCACGATTTCGCTGAAATATAACAGTAATTCCAATGCCGATGATGATTTGCCCTTGGGAATGCGTAAAAATTGTGTTTTTTCATAAAAGATGGAGTTTTTTTGTCAAATCGGCGGTTTTAAACTTCTGAATTTTAAATCGTGAGAATCTACAACGACAAACGACGATTTCACGATTACGGTAAAATACGACCTTGTTTCCGATGCAATGACAGTTTATCATTGAGAACGGATCGAAAATGTGTTTTTTCGCAAAAATCTGACAATTTCGTCAAACCAGCGTTTTTGACACTCTGAAATTGAAATTTCGAAAAATTGAATTGAAATCGTGAGAATTGACGACGACAAATGAATATTTCACGATTTTACTGAAATACAACTAGTAGTCCGATGCCGATGATGATTTGTCGTTGGGGAATGCGTCAAAAGTGTGTTTTTTCATAAAAGACGGACTTTTTTTGTGAAATCGGCGGTCTTCAACCTCTGAATATGAAATCGTGAGAATCCACTACGACAAACGAACATTTCACGATTTCGCAAAAATACGACTTCGATTCCGATGCAATGTCTGTTTGTCATTAAGAACTGATCGAAAATATGTTTTTTCGTAAAAATCTGACTATTTTGTCAAAACGGCTTTTTTGACCCTCTGACTTCGAAATCGTGAGAATCGACGACGACAAACGACCAATTCACGATTATGCTGAAATATAACAGTAATTCCAATGCCAATGATGATTTGCCGTTGGGAATGCGTAAAAATTGTGTTTTTTCATAAAAGACGGAGTTCTTTGTCAAATCGGCGGTTTTGAACCTCTGAATTTTAAATCGTGAGAATCCACAATGACAAACGACGATTTCACGATTACGGTACAATACGACCTTGTTTCCGATGCAATGACAGTTTATCATTGAGAACGGATCGAAAATGTGTTTTTTCATAAAAATCGGAAATTTTCGTCAATTCAGCGTTTTTGACACGCTGAAATTGAAATCGTGAAAATCGACGACGACAAACGAATATTTCACGATTTTGCTGAAATACAACTATTAGTCCGATGCCGATGATGATTTGTCGTTGGGAATGCGTCAAAAGTGTCTTTTTTCATAAAAGACGGAGTTTTTTGTCAAATCGGCGGTCTTCAACCTCTGAATTTGAAATCGCGAGAATCCAATACGACAAACGAACATTTCACGATTTCGCAAAAATACGACTTCGTTTCCGATGCAATGTCAGTTTGTCATTGACAACCGATCAAAAATATGTTTTTTCATAAAATTCGGACATTTTTGTCAAATCGACGTTTTAAACCGTCTGAAAAGGGAATCGTGAGAACCACCGACAAAAAACGACCATTTCTCGATTTCGCTAAAATACAACTGTAAGTCCGATGCCGATGATGATTTGACGTTGGGAATGTGTCAAAAATGTGTTTTTTCATCAAAATCGGAAATTTTCGTCAAATCAGCGTTTTTGACACGCTGAAATTGAAAACGTGAAAATCGACGACGACAAACGAATATTTCACGATTTTACTGAAATACAACTAGTAGTCCAATGCCGATGATGATTTGTCGTTGGGGAATGCGTCAAAAGTGTGTTTTTTCATAAAAGACGGACTTTTTTTGTGAAATCGGCGGTCTTCAACCTCTGAATATGAAATCGTGAGAATCCACTACGACAAACGAACATTTCACGATTTCGCAAAAATACGACTTCGATTCCGTTGCAATGTCAGTTTGTCATTAAGAACTGATCGAAAATATGTTTTTTCGTAAAAATTTGACTATTTTGTCAAAACGGCTTTTTTGACCCTCTGAATTCGAAATCGTGAGAATCGACGACGACAAACGACCAATTCACGATTATGCTGAAATATAACAGTAATTCCAATGCCGATGATGATTTGCCGTTGGGAATGCGTAAAAATTGTGTTTTTTCATAAAAGACCGAGTTTTACGGTACAATACGACCTTGTTTCCGATACAATGACAGTTTATCATTGAGAACGGATCGAAAAGGTGTTTTTTCCACGGGGGGAGGCTGTAACCCCTACGTGGCGCGTCCCCAGGTGGCGGATAGGGGAACGCCCTCTAGATATAGAGGGTAGGAGGGTCATAAATTGAAACCCCTCCCGCGGACCAACAGCAGGGGAGTAAACCCCGTTAACAAATCGTGATGGCAGGGAGAAAACAAAAATCGATTACGGTGCAGGGATTCGGAAGCCCAGTACTGGCGTCTGTCGGGGGTGAGAAAGCGGGCCCCGAGACGTCATCATCAAGTGACCGCAATAAAAAACAAAACTTCCCCCCTCTATCCAGGGATCCGGAAGTTATTCGAGGTGTAACAAGTACAAATTCGCGATTCTTCATGATAAAACTTAATGAGGGCAACTTTGACAAAGTTAGCCCCTTTCTGATAGACCGAGTATTAACCGGAGCAGTTGGTAAAGTAAAGAACGTAAATAAGTGCCGAGAAGGCCTTTTGATCGAAATCAACGATCCAAAACAAGGCGGGCTTTTATTAAAAATGCAGAAGTTCGGTGATTATTCAGTGACGGTACAGAAACATGCTACTCTGAACAGTAGCAAAGGCCAAGTGACCTGCCGAGACCTGTTATATTGTCCACTAGAAGAAATCCAAGAAAATCTTGCATCGCAAGGTGTTACTAGTGTTCGGAGACGTACGATGATGCAGAACGGGACTCGTATTGATACACCAACGTTGATTCTGACATTTAACACGCCGGACCTTCCGAAGAGAGTTACGGCTGGCTATCTTTCATTGCCTGTGTCTGCGTGGATTCCACCACCTTTACGATGCTACAATTGCCAATTATTCGGTCACACGTCTGCTAATTGCGGAAACCCACCGATGTGCGTGTGCGGCTATGATCCGCACGGTGATGAACCTTGTAAGGAAAATCCACGATGTCTAAACTGCAACGGCTCTCACTCGGCACGATCGAATCAATGCCCTAGATACAAAGAAGAAACTGCTATTCAACGAATAAAAACAATGGAAAAACTATCTTATCGAGAAGCGCGAAATAAAATCCGGGAAAACACTCGTACACATCCCACGGTGGCGTATGCAACGATAACTTCGAGACCGAACCCAACTCAGGCTGGCTTAAACATTCAAGAGCTTGTCGCGGCTCTTATCCCAGAACTCACCCGTGCTTTGCAGTGTAACCTAACTAAAAACGACGGAATAGCCGATGCGGATCGTAAGAATCTGAATCCCAATCCACCGCCTTTGAAAAACGCCACGCCCACATCTGTCCTCAGACAATCAGCAGCTAAAGATAAACAATCACAACAGCGAAAATCAGGTCAGTACGATTCCTCGAAAGTAGCCGAGTGGTTCACAAAAACCAGCAAGCAAGAACAATCAAAAATCGACAACATTCGGGTACGTGAGCATCGCAAACGAAGTAGCCACCAGTCCACACCGGCCACGTCGGTGGCCTCCGTGGGAGAAGAAGACGGCGATGCTAGTGGAAGTTCATCGTCCGCAAGTAAGCCTCCAAAAAAGAAACAACCGAATCATACCGCCGATGATATTGGTACTGATGAGGATTCGGATACCATGTTCGACGCCCCACCCCCGAATCAACCTGAGACCGCTGGTTAATATGAACATTTTGCTCAATAATCTAAAACTCTGTAATGACATATGTACATCAACCCCATATCGCGAATATCAGTCGACAAGTAAACTTAAAAGAAATGCAATTCGATATTATTCAATGGAACTGTAACGGTATGAGAAGTCATTTTCCGGAACTTCAATTACTGGTTTCGCAAGTACGACCATCGATACTCGCATTACAAGAAACTAGACTGACCGAACCCGATAAGATTCAATTTCGCATGTTCAATATATTCAGGACAGACTGTAACTCTGGTAAAATAGCACATGGTGGCGTCGCTTTACTTATTAAAAAAGAATTGCTAGCTATCAATGTTCCGTTAAATACACAGCTACAAGCTGTTGCGGTTAGAATCCCGACTTGTCAAAACGTAACAATATGCTGTATATACCTACCGGACGGACCACTCCAGTTAAAAGACTTGACAAACTTGCATACACAACTACCAAGTCCCTGCATAATACTAGGCGACTTCAATGCTCACAATACGTTATGGGGCTCTATAAAAACTAGCCCACGTGGTCGACTGGTAGAAAAATTCTTGGACGAATCAGGCCTAATTCTCATCAATGACGGAACCAAGACGCACTTAACTTTTAGCACTGGCAACACATCAGTCATCGACCTGACATTGGTTTCTCCAAATATAGCAACAAATCTACACTGGAAAACTGTTACAGACCTATATGGTGACCACTACCCGATACATATCTCGGGTGACATTCAAACCCGGGAAAGATCTTATCTTCGACGATGGCAGTTCGACAAAGCAGATTGGGAGACTTTTAAGAAGGTCATAAGCGTCCCCGAACTTCCGGAGGACGTCAATGACGCAGTCAGTGCCATAACAAAAAGCATACTGAAAGCAGCTGAGATAGCGGTCCCAAAATCATCGGGCCGTGCAAGACAACGTATAGTTCCGTGGTGGAGTACAGAGGTCGGCGAGGTGGTTGCTGCGAAGAAACAAGCATTACGAGAATTCCGCAAAAGTCCTTCAACGAATAACATGATCCACTTTAAACGTCTGCGAGCACAATGCAGGAAAATTATCCGGACAGCAAAGAAAAACACTTGGGAAAATTACGTGTCAACTATCACGGCATATACCCCCATAAATAAAGTGTGGCAAAAGGTCAAGGCTATTTCAGGTATGACGCACACTGTAATAGGGCCTATAAAGGGAGCGGGAAATATTCTTATGGAGAGCCCACAAGAAATGGTAGAAACTTTGGCTACTTATTATGAAAACACAAACAGCACGTTAAACTACGAACCTGATTTTCAACAAAGAAAAAATCTTCTTGAACGACCTCTTGACTTTGCATCTACAGACGAAAAAATCTACAATTTACCAATAACTGAAAAAGAATTTGATCTGGCGCTAAAAAGTATGAAACTTACCACCTCACCAGGCCCAGATGATATACCGATGATCATGTTAAGGGGGCTGAGTCACCTAAAAATTATTTTTTTATTTATTTTTTTTTTATTTTTTTTCTGAATGTACATGCGGTGTACTACATACACACCAAATTTTAGATCGAAATTTAAAAAATTACCGAAGTTAGAAGCATTTTAGTAGCGTTAGAAATAAATAATGCGTGAAAAAAAAAAAATGCCGAAATGCAACACGAACAATGCCGGAATACCGCATCTCCGCATGTTTTTTTTTCTTCTAATAAGAAGAATAAGAAACATCGAGAAAGGAACATAAAAAAAACAATCGATGTCGAAACTGCGTTCGGTAGGTAACGATTTACCGACCAAAGGGTCGTTACGTCTAATCGATGCGACTCAGATTATCGCCGCTACCGCGCTTTGTTTTGAGTCTGCGATACACCGGCGTAATGTAGCAGCGATGATTTTTACTCGATTGTGTCAATCGGGTAAAAAACTGAGCTTGTAAACTCAGTGTATTAGTTATGTGTCAGTGTTTACAGTTTTTCCGAATGAACGGAATATATTCTGTATTTTTGCCCGCAATAGTGTAAAAATGTTTTTCACAGTGACAGTGTCGCAAAGCGAAAAGTCTCGCAGACTTAACCTCTTTTTTAAACGTCAGATTTGACGTAAGAGTATATTTTTTTATGTTTTAATCATTATTTTTTGCATTTACGAGATTTGTGAAGTGAAAAAAAAAAAAAAAAAAAAAAAAAAAAAAAAAAACCAAAAAAGAAAATCTGATTTTTATGTGATAGAAAAAAAAAGTGGACATTTTTATGTGACAAAAAAAATTTAGAAATAATTTTTTTTATTGCGGATCACCCAAGTTGGTTATTTTCATTAATCTGTGAAATTCATTTTTTTCCATTTTATTTTTCTTCGCTTGCCGCAGGTTTCAGAGAGAATGGCCCCACCAATTTTGGATTGCGACGGCTTATTTTCTTCGTAACAGTCAGTGTTACGGAACGAGTGCGGGGATTTTTCATGCGATCAAAAATGGATTTATCGCAAGCCATTATGTGAGTGGTTACGAGACAAAAAGTGGAAAAAGTGAATTTTTTGGTAGTTTTTAACTCATAGCTTCGCCAGCGAAGCTTCAAAAAAAAATCCCCGCACTCGTTCCGCAATAAACTGTCTAACGAAGAAAATAAGACATCGCAAGCAAAGATTGATGATTTCGTTCAGTCCGAAAGCTGCGGCAAAGGAAAAATGTTTGACCATTGCGCATTACACCGGAATACACTGTAGGTCTCCAAAAAAATTCACAGCGGTACTCTAACACATATATATTATGGAGGTAAAATGGAATTTTTCATTAAACTTATATATACTGCAAAAAAAAATTTTTACTTTTCGATTTTTTAGGTGACTCAGTCCCCTTAAGCATGTTACCAACTAATATGAAAAAAACACTACTACGGCTTTATAATAACATTTGGAGAAGTGGCATCTACCCCGATAAATGGCGCGAAGCTTTAATCATACCGATATTAAAAGAAGGCAAAGATCGAACGGAAGCCAAAAGTTATAGACCCATATCGCTAACATGTTGCTTAAGTAAATTAATTGAGAAAATAGTGAATAATAGACTAGTATGGTGGCTAGAAACTCACGACCTTATTTCCAAAGATCAATGTGGCTTTAGGAAATATCATTCGACGATTGATCAACTAATAAACCTTGAGAATGCTATTCACAACAGCTATCAAACAAAAGAGCATTTGGTGGCAGTATTCTTTGACTTGGAAAAGGCGTATGACCTAACATGGAGGTACGGTATACTGCAGACGCTTCACGAGTGGGGTCTGAAAGGTAATCTCCCAAAATTAATCGAGAGTTTCTTAGATAAACGGTATTTCCAAGTCAGAATAAATAATACAAAATCGTCTCGTCGCGTACTTGAAAATGGAGTGCCGCAAGGCTCTACTCTTAGCGTAACACTTTTTATGTGCGCGATAAATGATCTTACCAAAGGACTTAAACCCGAAATAGGGCGTAGCCTATACGTCGACGACCTTGTAATATTCACCTCTGGGAAGTATATGTCCCTAATAAGGCCGAGACTGCAAGAAGCGATCAACACAGTGACGAGCTTTGCGAAAGGGCGGGGTTTGCGGTTTTCCGAAACCAAAACACATTGCGTTGATTTTTACAAACTCCGAGACATCGGGATCAAGCCACGTCTAGACATGCATAATAAGAGGATAGAAGTAGTCAACTCTACAAAATTTCTCGGTCTGATTTTTGATAGAAAACTGACATGGAAAGAACATACAGAGAAGCTGAAGACTAAATGTAAAAAGGCATTAAACATAATAAAATGTATGTCTAATAAGGAATGGGGCGCTGATAGAGAAACACTTATTTATATCTACAAAACATTGGTACAATCGAAACTAGACTACGGATGCGCGGTGTATGGCTCAGCAACAAAGACAGTACTCAGAAAACTAGATGCAATTCTATACATGGGGCTACGCAGTGCCACGGGTGCTTTCTGTACAAGCCCAAGGGTGAGCTTATGCTCAGAAGCGGGTGTACTGCCATTACATTTGAGACATCAACAACTAACATTGAATTACGCTACAAATATATGGGCACAACCTAAGAGCATCAATTATCATCTTCTATCCAATCAACCGCTGGGAATCCCCGGCCCCGGTTTAACAAGCACAGCACCATTTCGAATACGGGTACAAGAATTGCTACGTAACACAGGATTGGTTCTCTGCCCGACCTTATCTAAAGGATTTTGCCGGATAGCCCCCTGGACGATATCGGACATCGCATGCAGAGAGGATCTAACGGAATATAAAAGAGATAATACGAACAGGGCGGTCTACAAAGGAAATTTCTTAAAACTCGAAAACGAATATCCGGGAGCAGTCTGGATATACACTGATGGATCCAAAACCGATGGCAATGTTGGATGTGCAGTAGTGGTTAATAATAATACGTACAAATGGAAATTGCCAGCAGCGGCGAGTAGCTAGACAGCAGAAATGACAGCGGTCAAGAAAGCGCTAGAACACTGCAAACAGGAAAGACACAATGAATACGTAATATGCACAGACTCACTTAGTTTGGTGATAAGCCTGAAGAATGTACTATCCGATGACCCACTCATTCAAGAGATACTCGCGCAAATAACGGATCTGCAAAATAAACGGAAAAAAATAATTATTTTATGGACACCTGGACATATTGGAATTAGGGGTAACGAGCAGGCAGACAAAGCGGCAAAAGAAGCCGCAAATAACGAAACAACGAATAGGGTGGATACGGTTACACCTAGCGATCTGAAATCTGAAATACACAGAATTATGTGGGAAATCTGGCAAAACAAATGGAGTCAAACAAACACCAAACTCAAAGAGGTCAAGCCAAGTGTTAGCAAATTTGAAATGCCAAAAAAATTTAAAAGACGAGACACCATAGTCCTGACTAGGCTACGAATGGGACACTCAAGACTAACAACAGAACACATATTATCGCGGGAACAGCAACCATTCTGTCAACTGTGTAATGAAGTTATGGGAATAAAACATCTAATTATTGACTGCGAAAAATGGAGAGATGAAAGAAAATGGTGGAAGTTGGGAAAGACGCTGAAAGAAGTATTAGGAGGCGACGAAAAAGCATTAACAGCGGTTATTGGATACTGCAAAGCTATAAAAATATACAATAAACTGTAAAAAAAAAAAAAAAAAAAAAAAAAACAGAGAGAGAGAAAGAGAGGAGAGAGAGGTAAGAAGATAATTTGAAATATAAAGAAAATAAAGAACTTAAAACGAGAATCAAGATAATATAGGAAAGAAATTATTATTATATTGAATGATAGTCAAGATATATGAAACTAGGAAAGAAAAAGTCAAAGTGCGATAGATCTGTAACTTATCTCATATAGGTAAAAAATTAATCTCAGTATTGGGCGAATGACCAAAGCAGTCGAAGCCTGAGAAAAAAAAAAAAAAAAAAAAAAAAAAAAAAGGTGTTTTTTCATCAAAATCGGAAATTTTCGTCAATTCAGCGTTTCTGACACGCTGAAATTGAAAACGTGAAAATCGACGACGACAAACGAATATTTCACGATTTTACTGAAATACAACTATTAGTCCGATCCCGATGATGATTTGTCGTTGGGAATGCGTCAAAAGTGAGTTTTTCATAAAAGACGGACTTTTTTTGTCAAATCGGCGGTCTTCAACCTCTGAATATGAAATCGTGAGAATCCATTACGTCAAACGAAAATTTAACGATTTCGCAAAAATACGACTTCGTTTCCGATGCAATGTCAGTTTGTCATTAAGAACTGATCGAAAATAGGTTTTTTCGTAAAAATCTGAAAATTTTGTCAAAACGGCGGTTTTGACCCTCAGAAATCGAAATTGGGAGAATCGACGACGACAAACGAATATTTCACGATTTTGCTGAAATACAACTATTAGTCCGATGCCGATGATGATTTGTCGTTGGGAATGCATCAAAAGTGTTTTTTTTTTCATAAAAGACGGAGTTTTTTGTCAAATCGGCGGTCTTCAACCTCTGAATTTGAAATCGTGAGAATCCAATACGACAAACGAACATTTCACGATTTCGCAAAAAAACGACTTCGTTTCCGATGCAATGTCAGTTTGTCATTGAGAACTGATCGAAAATATGTTTTTTCGTAAAAATCTGACACTTTTGTCAAAACGGCTTTTTTGACCCTCTGAAATCGAAATCGTGAGAATAGACGACGACAAACGACCAATTCACGATTTCGCTGAAATATAACAGTAATTCCAATGCCGATGATGATTTGCCCTTGGGAATGCGTAAAAATTGTGTTTTTTCATAAAAGATGGAGTTTTTTTGTCAAATCGGCGGTTTTAAACCTCTGAATTTTAAATCGTGAGAATCTACAACGACAAACGACGATTTCACGATTACGGTAAAATACGACCTTGTTTCCGATGCAATGACAGTTTATCATTAAGAACTTATCGAAAATAGGTTTTTTCGTAAAAATCTGAAAATTTTGTCAAAACGGCAGTTTTGACCCTGAGAAATCGAAATTGGGAGAATCGACGACGACAAACGACGATTTCACGATTACGGTAAAATACGACATTGTTTCCGATGCAATGACAGTTTGTCATTGACAACCGATCAAAAGTATGGTTTTTCATAAAATTCGGACATTTTTGTCAAATCGACGTTTTAAACCGTCTGAAAAGGGAATCGTGAGAACCACCGACAAAAAACGACCATTTCTCGATTTCGCTAAAATACAACTGTAAGTCCGATGCCGATGATGATTTGACGTTGGGAATGTGTCAAAAATGTGTTTTTTCATCAAAATCGGAAATTTTCGTCAATTCAGCGTTTTTGACACTCTGACATTGAAATCGTGAAAATCGACGACGACAAACGAATATTTCGCGATTTTGCTGAAATACAACTATTAGTCCGATGCCGATGATGATTTGTCGTTGGGAATGCGTCAAAAGTGTGTTTTTTCATAAAAGACAGAGTTTTTTGTCAAATCGGCGGTCTTCAACCTCCGAATTTGAAATCGTACGAATCCACTACGAGAAACGAACATTTCATGATTTCGCAAAAATACGACTTCGTTTCCGATGCAATGTCAGTTTATCATTGAGAACTGATCGAAAATATGTTTTTTCGTAAAAATCTGACTATTTTGTCAAAACAGCTTTTTTGACCCTCTGAATTCGAAATCGTGAGAATTGACGACGACAAACGATCAATTCACGATTATGCTGAAATATAACAGTAATTCCAATGCCGATGATGATTTGCCGTTGGGAATGCGTAAAAATTGTGTTTTTTCATAAAAGACCGAGTTTTACGGTACAATACGACCTTGTTTCCGATGCAATGACAGTTTATCATTGAGAACGGATCGAAAAGGTGTTTTTTCATCAAAATCGGAAATTTTCGTCAATTCAGCGTTTTTGACACGTTGAAATTGAAAACGTGAAAATCGACGACGACAAACGAATATTTCACGATTTTACTGAAATACAACTATTAGTCCGATCCCGATGATGATTTGTCGTTGGGAATGCGTCAAAAGTGAGTTTTTCATAAAAGACGGACTTTTTTTGTCAAATCGGCGGTCTTCAACCTCTGAATATGAAATCGTGAGAATCCACTACGACAAACGAACATTTCACGATTTCGCAAAAATACGACTTCGTTTCCGATGCAATGTCAGTTTGTCATTAAGAACTGATCGAAAATAGGTTTTTTCGTAAAAATCTGAAAATTTTGTCAAAACGGCGGTTTTGACACTCAGAAATCGAAATTGGGAGAATCGACGACGACAAACGACGATTTCACGATTACGGTAAAATACGACATTGTTTCCGATGCAATGACAGTTTATCATTGAGAACGGATCGAAAATGGGGTTTTTCGCAAAAATCTGACAATTTCGTCAAACCAGCGTTTTTGACACTCTGAAATTGAAATTGTGAAAATCGACGACGACAAACGAATATTTCACGATTTCGCTAAAATAACGACTTCGTTTCCGATGCAATGTCAGTTTGTCATTGACAACCGATCAAAAATATGTTTTTTCATAAAATTCGGACTTTTTTGTCAAATCGACGTTTTAAACCGTCTGAAAAGGGAATCGTGAGAACCACCGACAAAAAACGACCATTTCTCGATTTCGCTAAAATACAACTGTAAGTCCGATGCCGATGATGATTTGACGTTGGGAATGTGTCAAAAATGTGTTTTTTCATCAAAATCGGAAATTTTCGTCAATTCAGCGTTTTTGACACGCTGAAATTGAAAACGTGAAAATCGACGACGACAAACGAATATTACACGATTTTACTGAAATACAACTAGTAGTCCGATGCCGATGATGATTTGTCGTTGGGGAATGCGTCAAAAGTGTGTTTTTTCATAAAAGACGGAGTTTTTTGTCAAATCGGCGGTCTTCAACCTCTGAATTTGAAATCGTGAGAATCCAATACGACAAACGAACATTTCACGATTTCGCAAAAATACGACTTCGTTTCCGATGCAATGTCAGTTTGTCATTGACAACCGATCAAAAATATGTTTTTTCATAAAATTCGGACATTTTTGTCAAATCGACGTTTTAAACCGTCTGAAAAAGGAATCGTGAGAACCACCGACAAAAAACGACCATTTCTCGATTTCGCTAAAATACAACTGTAAGTCCGATGCCGATGATGATTTGACGTTGGGAATGTGTCAAAAATGTGTTTTTTCATCAAAATCGGAAATTTTCGTCAAATCAGCGTTTTTGACACGCTGAAATTGAAAACGTGATAATCGACGACGACAAACGAATATTTCACGATTTTACTGAAATACAACTAGTAGTCCTATGCCGATGATGATTTGTCGTTGGGGAATGCGTCAAAAGTGTGTTTTTTCATAAAAGACGGACTTTTTTTTGTCAAATCGGCGGTCTTCAACCTCTGAATATGAAATCGTGAGAATCCACTACGAACATTTCACGATTTCGCAAAAATACGACTTCGTTTCCGATGCAATGTCAGTTTGTCATTGAGAACTGATCGAAAATATGTTTTTTCGTAAAAATCTGACTATTTTGTCAAAACGGCTTTTTTGACCCTCTGAATTCGAAATCGTGAGAATCGACGACGACAAACGACAAATTCACGATTATGCTGAAATATAACAGTAATTCCAATGCCGATGATGATTTGCCGTTGGGAATGCGTAAAAATTGTGTTTTTTCATAAATGACGGAGTTTTTTTGTCAAATCGGCGGTTTTGAACCTCTGAATTTTAAATCGTGAGAATCCACAACGACAAACGACGATTTCACGATTACGGTAAAATACGACCTTGTTTCCGATGCAATGACAGTTTATCATTGAGAACGGATCGTAAATGTGTTTTTTCGCAAAAATCTGACAATTTCGTAAAACCAGCGTTTTTGACACTCTGAAATTGAAATCGTGAAAATCGACGACGACAAACGAATATTTCTCGATTTTGCTGAAATACAACTATTAGTCCGATGCCGATGATGATTTGTCATTGGGAATGCGTCAAAAGTGTGTTTTTTCATAAAAGACGGACTTTTTTTGTCAAATCGGCGGTCTTCAACCTCTGAATATGACATCGTGAGAATCCATTACGTCAAACGAAAATTTAACGATTTCGCAAAAATACGACTTCGTTTCCGATGCAATGTCAGTTTGTCATTAAGAACTGATCGAAAAAAGGTTTTTTCGTAAAAATCTGAAAATTTTGTCAAAACGGCAGTTTTGACCCTCAGAAATCGAAATTGGGAGAATCGACGACGACAAACGACGATTTCACGATTTCGCTAAAATAACGACTTCGTTTCCGATGCAATGTCAGTTTGTCATTGACAACCGATCAAAAATATGGTTTTTCATAAAATTCGGACATTATTGTCAAATCGACGTTTTAAACCGTCTGAAAAGGGAATCGTGAGTACCACCGACAAAAAACGACCATTTCACGATTTCGCTAAAATACAACTGTAAGTCCGATGCCGATGATGATTTGACGTTGGGAATGTGTCAAAAATGTGTTTTTTCATCAAAATCGGAAATTTTCGTCAATTCAGCGTTTTTGACACGCTGAAATTGAAAACGTGAAAATCGACGACGACAAATGAATATTTCACGATTTTACTGAAATACAACTAGTAGTCCGATGCCGATGATGATTTGTCGTTGGGAATGCGTCAAAAGTGTGTTTTTTCATAAAAGACAGAGTTTTTTGTCAAATCGGCGGTCTTCAACCTCCGAATTTGAAATCGTACGAATCCACTACGAGAAACGAACATTTCATGATTTCGCAAAAATACGACTTCGTTTCCGATGCAATGTCAGTTTATCATTGAGAACGGATCGAAAATGGGGTTTTTCGCAAAAATCTGACAATTTCGTCAAACCAGCGTTTTTGACACTCTGAAATTGAAATTGTGAAAATCGACGACGACAAACGAATATTTCACGATTTCGCTAAAATAACGACTTCGTTTCCGATGCAATGTCAGTTTGTCATTGACAACCGATCAAAAATATGGTTTTTCATAAAATTCGGACATTATTGTCAAATCGACGTTTTAAACCGTCTGAAAAGGGAATCGTGAGTACCACCGACAAAAAACGACCATTTCACGATTTCGCTAAAATACAACTGTAAGTCCGATGCCGATGATGATTTGACGTTGGGAATGTGTCAAAAATGTGTTTTTTCATCAAAATCGGAAATTTTCGTCAATTCAGCGTTTTTGACACGCTGAAATTGAAAACGTGAAAATCGACGACGACAAATGAATATTTCACGATTTTACTGAAATACAACTAGTAGTCCGATGCCGATAATGTTTTGTCGTTGGGGAATGCGTCAAAAGTGTGTTTTTTCATAAAAGACGGACTTTTTTTGTGAAATCGGCGGTCTTCAACCTCTGAATATGAAATCGTGAGAATCCACTACGACAAACGAACATTTCACGATTTCGCAAAAATACGACTTCGATTCCGATGCAATGTCTGTTTGTCATTAAGAACTGATCGAAAATATGTTTTTTCGTAAAAATCTGACTATTTTGTCAAAACGGCTTTTTTGACCCTCTGAATTCGAAATCGTGAGAATCGACGACGACAAACGACCAATTCACGATTATGCTGAAATATAACAGTAATTCCAATGCCGATGATGATTTGCCGTTGGGAATGCGTAAAAATTGTGTTTTTTCATAAATGACGGAGTTTTTTTGTCAAATCGGCGGTTTTGAATCTCTGAATTTTAAATCGTGAGAATCCACAACGACAAACGACGATTTCACGATTACGGTAAAATACGACATTGTTTCCGATGCAATGACAGTTTATCATTGAGAACGGATCGAAAATGTGTTTTCCGCAAAAATCTGACAATTTCGTCAAACCAGCGTTTTTGACACTCTGAAATTGAAATCGTGAAAATCGACGACGACAAACGAATATTTCACGATTTCGCTAAAATAACGACTTCGTTTCCGATGCAATGTCAGTTTGTCATTGACAACCGATCAAAAGTATGGTTTTTCATAAAATTCGGACATTTTTGTCAAATCGACGTTTTAAACCGTCTGAAAAGGGAATCGTGAGAACCACCGACAAAAAACGAACATTTCTCGATTTCGCTAAAATACAACTGTAAGTCCGATGCCGATGATGATTTGACGTTGAGAATGTGTCAAAAATGTGTTTTTTCATCAAAATCGGAAATTTTCGCCAATTCAGCGTTTTTGACACGCTGAAATTGAAAACGTGAAAATCGACGACGACAAATGAATATTTCACGATTTTACTGAAATACAACTAGTAGTCCGATGCCGATGATGATTTGTCGTTGGGGAATGCGTCAAAAGTGTGTTTTTTCATAAAAGACGGACTTTTTTTGTGAAATCGGCGGTCTTCAACCTCTGAATATGAAATCGTGAGAATCCACTACGCAAACGAACATTTCACGATTTCGCAAAAATACGACTTCGATTCCGATGCAATGTCTGTTTGTCATTAAGAACTGATCGAAAATATGTTTTTTCGTAAAAATCTGACAATTTTGTCAAAACGGCTTTTTTGACCCTCTGAATTCGAAATCGTGAGAATCGACGACGACAAACGACCATTTCACGATTATGCTGAAATATAACAGTAATTCCAATGCCGATGATGATTTGCCCTTGGAAATGCGTAAAAATTGTGTTTTTTCATAAAAGACGGAGTTCTTTGTCAAATCGGCGGTCTTCAACCTCTGAATTTGAAATCGCGAGAATCCAATACGACAAACGAATATTTCACGATTTCGCTAAAATAACGACTTCGTTTCCGATGCAATGTCAGTTTGTCATTGACAACCGATCAAAAATATGGTTTTTCATACAATTCGGACATTTTTGTCAAATCGACGTTTTAAACCGTCTGAAAAGGGAATCGTGAGAACCACCGACAAAAAACGACCATTTCTCGATTTCGCTAAAATACAACTGTAAGTCCGATGCCGATGATGATTTGACGTTGAGAATGTGTCAAAAATGTGTTTTTTCATCAAAATCGGAAATTTTCGCCAATTCAGCGTTTTTGACACGCTGAAATTGAAAACGTGAAAATCGACGACGACAAATGAATATTTCACGATTTTACTGAAATACAACTAGTAGTCCGATGCCGATGATGATTTGTCGTTGGGGGATGCGTCAAAAGTGTGTTTTTTCATAAAAGACGGACTTTTTTTGTGAAATCGGCGGTCTTCAACCTCTGAATATGAAATCGTGAGAATCCACTACGCAAACGAACATTTCACGATTTCGCAAAAATACGACTTCGATTCCGATGCAATGTCTGTTTGTCATTAAGAACTGATCGAAAATATGTTTTTTCGTAAAAATCTGACTATTTTGTCAAAACGGCTTTTTTGACCCTCTGAATTCGAAATCGTGAGAATCGACGACGACAAACGACCATTTCACGATTATGCTGAAATATAACAGTAATTCCAATGCCGATGATGATTTGCCCTTGGAAATGCGTAAAAATTGTGTTTTTTCATAAAAGACGGAGTTCTTTGTCAAATCGGCGGTCTTCAACCTCTGAATTTGAAATCGCGAGAATCCAATACGACAAACGAACATTTCACGATTTCGCAAAAATACGACTTCGTTTCCGATGCAATGTCAGTTTGTCATTGACAACCGATCAAAAATATGTTTTTTTCATAAAATTCGGACATTTTTGTCAAATCGACGTTTTAAACCGTCTGAAAAGGGAATCGTGAGAACCACCGACAAAAAACGACCATTTCTCGATTTCGCTAAAATACAACTGTAAGTCCGATGCCGATGATGATTTGACGTTGGGGAATGCGTCAAAAGTGTGTTTTTTCATAAAAGACGGACTTTTTTTGTGAAATCGGCGGTCTTCAACCTCTGAATATGAAATCGTGAGAATCCACTACGCAAACGAACATTTCACGATTTCGCAAAAATACGACTTCGATTCCGATGCAATGTCTGTTTGTCATTAAGAACTGATCGAAAATATGTTTTTTCGTAAAAATCTGACTATTTTGTCAAAACGGCTTTTTTGACCCTCTGAATTCGAAATCGTGAGAATCGACGACGACAAACGACCATTTCACGATTATGCTGAAATATAACAGTAATTCCAATGCCGATGATGATTTGCCCTTGGAAATGCGTAAAAATTGTGTTTTTTCATAAAAGACGGAGTTCTTTGTCAAATCGGCGGTCTTCAACCTCTGAATTTGAAATCGCGAGAATCCAATACGACAAACGAATATTTCACGATTTCGCTAAAATAACGACTTCGTTTCCGATGCAATGTCAGTTTGTCATTGACAACCGATCAAAAATATGGTTTTTCATAAAATTCGGACATTTTTGTCAAATCGACGTTTTAAACCGTCTGAAAAGGGAATCGTGAGAACCACCGACAAAAAACGACCATTTCTCGATTTCGCTAAAATACAACTGTAAGTCCGATACCGATGATGATTTGACGTTGGGAATGTGTCAAAAATGTGTTTTTTCATAAAAGACGGAGTTTTTTTTTGTCAAATCGGCGGCTTTGAACCTCTGAATTTTAAATCGTGAGAATCCACAACGACAAACGACGATTTCACGATTACGGTACAATACGACCTTGTTTCCGATGCAATGACAGTTTATCATTGAGAACGGATCGAAAATGTGTTTTTTCGTAAAAATCTGACTATTTTGTCAAAACGGCTTTTTTGACCCTCTGAATTCGAAATCGTGAGAATTGACGACGACAAATGAATATTTCACGATTTTACTGAAATACAACTAGTAGTCCGATGCCGATGATGATTTGTCGTTGGGGAATGCGTCAAAAGTGTGTTTTTTCATAAAAGACGGACTTTTTTTGTGAAATCGGCGGTCTTCAACCTCTGAATATGAAATCGTGAGAATCCACTACGACAAACGAACATTTCACGATTTCGCAAAAATACGACTTCGATTCCGATGCAATGTCTGTTTGTCATTAAGAACTGATCGAAAATATGTTTTTTCGTAAAAATCTGACTATTTTGTCAAAACAGCTTTTTTGACCCTCTGAATTCGAAATCGTGAGAATCGACGACGACAAACGACCAATTCACGATTATGCTGAAATATAACAGTAATTCCAATGCCGATGATGATTTGCCGTTGGGAATGCGTAAAAATTGTGTTTTTTCATAAAAGACGGAGTTCTTTGTCAAATCGGCGGTTTTGAACCTCTGAATTTTAAATCGTGAGAATCCACAATGACAAACGACGATTTCACGATTACAGTACAATACGACCTTGTTTCCGATGCAATGACAGTTTATCATTGAGAACGGATCGAAAATGTGTTTTTTCATAAAAATCGGAAATTTTCGTCAATTCAGCGTTTTTGACACGCTGAAATTGAAATCGTGAAAATCGACGACGACAAACGAATATTTCACGATTTTACTGAAATACAACTATTAGTCCGATGCCGATGATGATTTGTCGTTGGGGAATGCGTCAAAAGTGTCTTTTTTCATAAAAGACGGAGTTTTTTGTCAAATCGGCGGTCTTCAACCTCTGAATTTGAAATCGCGAGAATCCAATACGACAAACGAACATTTCACGATTTCGCAAAAATACGACTTCTTTTCCGATGCAATGTCAGTTTGTCATTGAGAACTGATCGAAAATATGTTTTTTCGTAAAAATCTGACATTTTTGTCAAAACGGCTTTTTTGACCCTCTGAATTCGAAATCGTGAGAATCGACGACGACAAACGACCAATTCAGGATTTCGCTGAAATATAACAGTAATTCCAATGCCGATGATGATTTGCCCTTGGGAATGCGTAAAAATTGTGTTTTTTCATAAAAGATGGAGTTTTTTTGTCAAATCGGCGGTTTTAAACCTCGGAATTTTAAATCGTGAGAATCTACAACGACAAGCGACGATTTCACGATTACGGTAAAATACGACCTTGTTTCCGATGCAATGACAGTTTATCATTACGAACTTATCGAAAATAGGTTTTTTCGTAAAAATCTGAAAATTTTGTCAAAACGGCAGTTTTGACCCTCAGAAATCGAAATTGGGAGAATCGACGACGACAAACGACGATTTCACGATTACGGTAAAATACGACATTGTTTCCGATGCAATGACAGTTTGTCATTGACAACCGATCAAAAGTATGGTTTTTCATAAAATTCGGACATTTTTGTCAAATCGACGTTTTAAACCGTCTGAAAAGGGAATCGTGAGAACCACCGACAAAAAACGACCATTTCTCGATTTCGCTAAAATACAACTGTAAGTCCGATGCCGATGATGATTTGACGTTGGGAATGTGTCAAAAATGTGTTTTTTCATCAAAATCGGAAATTTTCGTCAATTCAGCGTTTTTGACACTCTGACATTGAAATCGTGAAAATCGACGACGACAAACGAATATTTCACGATTTTGCTGAAATACAACTATTAGTCCGATGCCGATGATGATTTGTCGTTGGGAATGCGTCAAAAGTGTGTTTTTTCATAAAAGACGGACTTTTTTTGTCAAATCGGCGGTCTTCAACCTCTGAATATGACATCGTGAGAATCCATTACGTCAAACGAAAATTTAACGATTTCGCAAAAATACGACTTCGTTTCCGATGCAATGTCAGTTTGTCATTAAGAACTGATCGAAAATAGGTTTTTTCGTAAAAATCTGACTATTTTGTCAAAACGGCTTTTTTGACCCTCTGAATTCGAAATCGTGAGAATTGACGACGACAAACGATCAATTCACGATTATGCTGAAATATAACAGTAATTCCAATGCCGATGATGATTTGCCGTTGGGAATGCGTAAAAATTGTGTTTTTTCATAAAAGACGGAGTTCTTTGTCAAATCGGCGGTTTTGAACCTCTGAATTTTAAATCGTGAGAATCCACAACGACAAACGACGATTTCACGATTACGGTACAATACGACCTTGTTTCCGATGCAATGACAGTTTATCATTGAGAACGGATCGAAAATGTGTTTTTTCATCAAAATCGGAAATTTTCGTCAATTCAGCGTTTTTGACACGCTGAAATTGAAATCGTGAAAATCGACGACGACAAACGAATATTTCACGATTTTGCTGAAATACAACTATTAGTCCGATGCCGATGATGATTTGTCGTTGGGAATCCGTCAAAAGTGTGTTTTTTCATAAAAGACGGAATTTTTCGTCAATTCAGCGTTTTTGACACGCTGAAATTGAAATCGTGAAAATCGACGACGACAAACGAATATTTCACGATTTTGCTGAAATACAACTATTAGTCCGATGCCGATGATGATTTGTCGTTGGGAATGCGTCAAAAGTGTGTTTTTTCATAAAAGACAGAGTTTTTTGTCAAATCGGCGGTCTTCAACCTCCGAATTTGAAATCGTACGAATCCACTACGAGAAACGAACATTTCATGATTTCGCAAAAATACGACTTCGTTTCCGATGCAATGTCTGTTTGTCATTGAGAACTGATCGAAAATATGTTTTTTCGTAAAAATCTGACTATTTTGTCAAAACGGCTTTTTTGACCCTCTGAATTCGAAATCGTGAGAATCGACGACGACAAACGACCAATTCACGATTATGCTGAAATATAACAGTAATTCCAATGCCGATGATGATTTGTCGTTGGGAATGCGTCAAAAGTGTGTTTTTTCATAAAAGACGGAGTTTTTTTTGTCAAATCGGCGGTCTTCAACCTCTGAATTTGAAATCGTGAGAATCCAATACGACAAACGAACATTTCATGATTTCGCAAAAATACGACTTCGTTTCCGATGCAATGTCAGTTTGTCATTGAGAACTGATCGAAAATATGTTTTTTCGTAAAAATCTGACTATTTTGTCAAAACGGCTTTTTTGACCCTCTGAATTCGAAATCGTGAGAATCGACGACGACAAACGACCAATTCACGATTATGCTGAAATATAACAGTAATTCCAATGCCGATGATGATTTGCCGTTGGGAATGCGTAAAAATTGCGTTTTTTCATAAATGACGGAGTTTTTTTGTCAAATCGGCGGTTTTGAACCTCTGAATTTTAAATCGTGAGAATCCACAACGACAAACGACGATTTCACGATTACGGTAAAATACGACTTCGATTCCGATGCTATGTCTGTTTGTCATTAAGAACTGATCGAAAATATGTTTTTCGTAAAAATCTGACTATTTTGTCAAAACGGCTTTTTTGACCCTCTGAATTCGAAATCGTGAGAATCGACGACGACAAACGACCAATTCACGATTATGCTGAAATATAACAGTAATTCCAATGCCGATGATGATTTGTCGTTGGGAATGCGTCAAAAGTGTGTTTTTTCATAAAAGACGGAGTTTTTTTGTCAAATCGGCGGTCTTCAACCCCTGAATTTGAAATCGTGAGAATCCAATACGACAAACGAACATTTCATGATTTCGCAAAAATACGACTTCGTTTCCGATGCAATGTCAGTTTGTCATTGAGAACTGATCGAAAATATGTTTTTTCGTAAAAATCCGACTATTTTGTCAAAACGGCTTTTTTGACCCTCTGAATTCGAAATCGTGAGAATCGACGACGACAAACGACCAATTCAGGATTTCGCTGAAATATAACAGTAATTCCAATGCCGATGATGATTTGCCCTTGGGAATGCGTAAAAATTGTGTTTTTTCATAAAAGATGGAGTTTTTTTGTCAAATCGGCGGTTTTAAACCTCGGAATTTTAAATCGTGAGAATCTAGAACGACAAGCGACGATTTCACGATTACGGTAAAATACGACCTTGTTTCCGATGCAATGACAGTTTATCATTGAGAACGGATCGAAAATGTGTTTTTTCGCAAAAATCTGACAATTTCGTCAAACCAGCGTTTTTGACACTCTGAAATTGAAATTGTGAAAATCGACGACGACAAACGAATATTTCACGATTTTACTGAAATACAACTATTAGTCCGATCCCGATGATGATTTGTCGTTGGGAATGCGTCAAAAGTGTGTTTTTCATAAAAGACGGACTTTTTTTTGTCAAATCGGCGGTCTTCAACCTCTGAATATGAAATCGTGAGAATCCATTACGTCAAACGAAAATTTAACGATTTCACACAAAATACGACTTCGTTTCCGATGCAATGTCAGTTTGTCATTAAGAACTGATCGAAAATAGGTTTTTTCGTAAAAATCTGAAAATTTTGTCAAAACGGCAGTTTTGACCCTCAGAAATCGAAATTGGGAGAATCGACGACGACAAACGACGATTTCACGATTACGGTAAAATACGACATTGTTTCCGATGCAATGACAGTTTGTCATTGACAACCGATCAAAAGTATGGTTTTTCATAAAATTCGGACATTTTTGTCAAATCGACGTTTTAAACCGTCTGAAAAGGGAATCGTGAGAACCACCGACAAAAAACGACCATTTCTCGATTTCGCTAAAATACAACTGTAAGTCCGATGCCGATGATGATTTGACGTTGGGAATGTGTCAAAAATGTGTTTTTTCATCAAAATCGGAAATTTTCGTCAATTCAGCGTTTTTGACACTCTGACATTAAAATCGTGAAAATCGACGACGACAAACGAATATTTCACGATTTTGCTGAAATACAACTATTAGTCCGATGCCGATGATGATTTGTCGTTGGGAATGCGTCAAAAGTGTGTTTTTTCAAAAAAGACAGAGTTTTTTGTCAAATCGGCGGTCTTCAACCTCCGAATTTGAAATCGTACGAATCCACTACGAGAAACGAACATTTCATGATTTCGCAAAAATACGACTTCGTTTCCGATGCAATGTCAGTTTGTCATTGAGAACTGATCGAAAATATGTTTTTTCGAAAAAATCCGACTATTTTGTCAAAACGGCTTTTTTGACCCTCTGAATTCGAAATCGTGAGAATTGACGACGACAAACGATCAATTAACGATTATGCTGAAATATAACAGTAATTCCAATGCCGAAGATGATTTGCTGATGGGAATGCGTAAAAATTGTGTTTTTTCATAAAAGACCGAGTTTTACGGTACAATACGACCTTGTTTCCGATGCAATGACAGTTTATCATTGAGAACGGATCGAAAAGGTGTTTTTTCATCAAAATCGGAAATTTTCGTCAATTCAGCGTTTTTGACACTCTGACATTGAAATCGTGAAAATCGACGACGACAAACGAATATTTCACGATTTTGCTGAAATACAACTATTAGTCCGATGCCGATGATGATTTGTCGTTGGGAATGCGTCAAAAGTGTATTTTTTTTCATAAAAGACGGAGTTTTTTGTCAAATCGGCGGTCTTCAACCTCCGAATTTGAAATCGTACGAATCCACTACGAAAAACGAACATTTCATGATTTCGCAAAAATACGACTTCGTTTCCGATGCAATGTCAGTTTGCCATTGAGAACTGATCGAAAATATGTTTTTTCGTAAAAATCCGACTATTTTGTCAAAACGGCTTTTTTGACCCTCTGAATTCGAAATCGTGAGAATTGACGACGACAAACGATCAATTAACGATTATGCTGAAATATAACAGTAATTCCAATGCCGATGATGATTTGCCGTTGGGAATGCGTAAAAATTGTGTTTTTTCATAAAAGACGGAGTTTTTTTGTAAAATCGGCGGCTTTGAACCTCTGAATTTTAAATCGTGAGAATCCACAACAACAAACGACGATTTCACGATTACGGTACAATACGACCTTGTTTCCGATGCAATGACAGTTTATCATTGAGAACGGATCGAAAATGTGTTTTTTCATCAAAATCGGAAATTTTCGTCAATTCAGCGTTTTTGACACGCTGAAATTGAAAACGTGAAAATCGTCGACGACAAACGAATATTTCACGATTTTACTGAAATACAACTATTAGTCCGATGCCGATGATGATTTGTCGTTGGGAATGCGTCAAAAGTGTTTTTTTTCATAAAAGACGGAGTTTTTTGTCAAATCGGCCGTCTTCAACCTCTGAATTTGAAATCGTGAGAATCCAATACGACAAACGAACATTTCACGATTTCGCAAAAATACGACTTCGTTTCCGATGCAATGTCAGTTTGTCATTGAGAACTGATCGAAAATATGTTTTTTCGTAAAAATTTGACATTTTTGTCAAAACGGCTTTTTTGACCCTCTGAATTCGAAATCGTGAGAATCGACGACGACAAACGACCAATTCAGGATTTCGCTGAAATATAACAGTAATTCCAATGCCGATGATGATTTGCCCTTGGGAATGCGTAAAAATTGTGTTTTTTCATAAAAGATGGAGTTTTTTTGTCAAATCGGCGGTTTTAAACCTCGGAATTTTAAATCGTGAGAATCTACAACGACAAGCGAACGATTTCACGATTACGGTAAAATACGACCTTGTTTCCGATGCAATGACAGTTTATCATTGAGAACGGATCGAAAATGTGTTTTTTCGCAAAAATCTGACAATTTCGTCAAACCAGCGTTTTTGACACTCTGAAATTGAAATTGTGAAAATCGACGACGACAAACGAATATTTCACGATTTTACTGAAATACAACTATTAGTCCGATCCCGATGATGATTTGTCGTTGGGAATGCGTCAAAAGTGTGTTTTTCATAAAAGACGGACTTTTTTTTGTCAAATCGGCGGTCTTCAACCTCTGAATATGAAATCGTGAGAATCCATTACATCAAACGAAAATTTAACGATTTCACAAAAATACGACTTCGTTTCGATGCAATGTCAGTTTGTCATTAAGAACTGATCGAAAATAGGTTTTTTCGTAAAAATCTGAAAATTTTGTCAAAACGGCGGTTTTGACCCTCAGAAATCGAAATTGGGAGAATCGACGACGACAAACGACGATTTCACGATTACGGTACAATATGACCTAGTTTCCGATGCAATGACAGTTTATCATTGAGAACGGATCGAAAATGTGTTTTTTCGCAAAAATCTGACAATTTCGTCAAATCAGCGTTTTTGACACTCTGAAATTGACAACGTGAAAATCGACGACGACGAACGAATATTTCACGATTTTACTGAAATACAACTAGTAGTCCGATGCCGGTGATGATTTGTCGTTGGGAATGCGTCAAAAGTGTGTTTTTTCATAAAAGACACAGTTGTTTGTCAAATCGGCGGTCTTCAACCTTCGAATTTGAAATCGTACGAATTCACTACGAGAAACGAACATTTCATGATTTCGCAAGAATACGACTTCGTTTCCGATGCAATGTCAGTTTGTCATTGAGAACTGATCGAAAATATGTTTTTTCGTAAAATCTGACTATTTTGTCAAAACGGCTTTTTTGACCCTCTGAATTCGAAATCGTGAGAATCGACGACGACAAACGACCAATTCACGATTATGCTGAAATATAACAGTAATTCCAATGACGATGATGATTTGCCGTTGGGAATGCGTAAAAATTGTGTTTTTTCATAAAAGATGGAGTTTTTTTGTCAAATCGGCGGTTTTAAACCTCGGAATTTTAAATCGTGAGAATCTACAACGACAAGCGACGATTTCACGATTACGGTAAAATACGACCTTGTTTCCGATGCAATGACAGTTTATCATTGAGAACGGATCGAAAATGTGTTTTTTCGCAAAAATCTGACAATTTCGTCAAACCAGCGTTTTTGACACTCTGAAATTGAAATTGTGAAAATCGACGACGACAAACGAATATTTCACGATTTTACTGAAATACAACTATTAGTCCGATCCCGATGATGATTTGTCGTTGGGGAATGCGTCAAAAGTGTGTTTTTTCATAAAAGACGGACTTTTTTTGTGAAATCGGCGGTCTTCAACCTCTGAATATGAAATCGTGAGAATCCACTACGCAAACGAACATTTCACGATTTCGCAAAAATACGACTTCGATTCCGATGCAATGTCTGTTTGTCATTAAGAACTGATCGAAAATATGTTTTTTCGTAAAAATCTGACTATTTTGTCAAAACGGCTTTTTTGACCCTCTGAATTCGAAATCGTGAGAATCGACGACGACAAACGACCATTTCACGATTATGCTGAAATATAACAGTAATTCCAATGCCGATGATGATTTGCCCTTGGAAATGCGTAAAAATTGTGTTTTTTCATAAAAGACGGAGTTCTTTGTCAAATCGGCGGTCTTCAACCTCTGAATTTGAAATCGCGAGAATCCAATACGACAAACGAATATTTCACGATTTCGCTAAAATAACGACTTCGTTTCCGATGCAATGTCAGTTTGTCATTGACAACCGATCAAAAATATGGTTTTTCATAAAATTCGGACATTTTTGTCAAATCGACGTTTTAAACCGTCTGAAAAGGGAATCGTGAGAACCACCGACAAAAAACGACCATTTCTCGATTTCGCTAAAATACAACTGTAAGTCCGATACCGATGATGATTTGACGTTGGGAATGTGTCAAAAATGTGTTTTTTCATAAAAGACGGAGTTTTTTTTGTCAAATCGGCGGCTTTGAACCTCTGAATTTTAAATCGTGAGAATCCACAACGACAAACGACGATTTCACGATTACGGTACAATACGACCTTGTTTCCGATGCAATGACAGTTTATCATTGAGAACGGATCGAAAATGTGTTTTTTCGTAAAAATCTGACTATTTTGTCAAAACGGCTTTTTTGACCCTCTGAATTCGAAATCGTGAGAATTGACGACGACAAATGAATATTTCACGATTTTACTGAAATACAACTAGTAGTCCGATGCCGATGATGATTTGTCGTTGGGGAATGCGTCAAAAGTGTGTTTTTTCATAAAAGACGGACTTTTTTTGTGAAATCGGCGGTCTTCAACCTCTGAATATGAAATCGTGAGAATCCACTACGACAAACGAACATTTCACGATTTCGCAAAAATACGACTTCGATTCCGATGCAATGTCTGTTTGTCATTAAGAACTGATCGAAAATATGTTTTTTCGTAAAAATCTGACTATTTTGTCAAAACAGCTTTTTTGACCCTCTGAATTCGAAATCGTGAGAATCGACGACGACAAACGACCAATTCACGATTATGCTGAAATATAACAGTAATTCCAATGCCGATGATGATTTGCCGTTGGGAATGCGTAAAAATTGTGTTTTTTCATAAAAGACGGAGTTCTTTGTCAAATCGGCGGTTTTGAACCTCTGAATTTTAAATCGTGAGAATCCACAATGACAAACGACGATTTCACGATTACAGTACAATACGACCTTGTTTCCGATGCAATGACAGTTTATCATTGAGAACGGATCGAAAATGTGTTTTTTCATAAAAATCGGAAATTTTCGTCAATTCAGCGTTTTTGACACGCTGAAATTGAAATCGTGAAAATCGACGACGACAAACGAATATTTCACGATTTTACTGAAATACAACTATTAGTCCGATGCCGATGATGATTTGTCGTTGGGGAATGCGTCAAAAGTGTCTTTTTTCATAAAAGACGGAGTTTTTTGTCAAATCGGCGGTCTTCAACCTCTGAATTTGAAATCGCGAGAATCCAATACGACAAACGAACATTTCACGATTTCGCAAAAATACGACTTCGTTTCCGATGCAATGTCAGTTTGTCATTGAGAACTGATCGAAAATATGTTTTTTCGTAAAAATCTGACATTTTTGTCAAAACGGCTTTTTTGACCCTCTGAATTCGAAATCGTGAGAATCGACGACGACAAACGACCAATTCAGGATTTCGCTGAAATATAACAGTAATTCCAATGCCGATGATGATTTGCCCTTGGGAATGCGTAAAAATTGTGTTTTTTCATAAAAGATGGAGTTTTTTTGTCAAATCGGCGGTTTTAAACCTCGGAATTTTAAATCGTGAGAATCTACAACGACAAGCGACGATTTCACGATTACGGTAAAATACGACCTTGTTTCCGATGCAATGACAGTTTATCATTACGAACTTATCGAAAATAGGTTTTTTCGTAAAAATCTGAAAATTTTGTCAAAACGGCAGTTTTGACCCTCAGAAATCGAAATTGGGAGAATCGACGACGACAAACGACGATTTCACGATTACGGTAAAATACGACATTGTTTCCGATGCAATGACAGTTTGTCATTGACAACCGATCAAAAGTATGGTTTTTCATAAAATTCGGACATTTTTGTCAAATCGACGTTTTAAACCGTCTGAAAAGGGAATCGTGAGAACCACCGACAAAAAACGACCATTTCTCGATTTCGCTAAAATACAACTGTAAGTCCGATGCCGATGATGATTTGACGTTGGGAATGTGTCAAAAATGTGTTTTTTCATCAAAATCGGAAATTTTCGTCAATTCAGCGTTTTTGACACTCTGACATTGAAATCGTGAAAATCGACGACGACAAACGAATATTTCACGATTTTGCTGAAATACAACTATTAGTCCGATGCCGATGATGATTTGTCGTTGGGAATCCGTCAAAAGTGTGTTTTTTCATAAAAGACGGAATTTTTCGTCAATTCAGCGTTTTTGACACGCTGAAATTGAAATCGTGAAAATCGACGACGACAAACGAATATTTCACGATTTTGCTGAAATACAACTATTAGTCCGATGCCGATGATGATTTGTCGTTGGGAATGCGTCAAAAGTGTGTTTTTTCATAAAAGACAGAGTTTTTTGTCAAATCGGCGGTCTTCAACCTCCGAATTTGAAATCGTACGAATCCACTACGAGAAACGAACATTTCATGATTTCGCAAAAATACGACTTCGTTTCCGATGCAATGTCTGTTTGTCATTGAGAACTGATCGAAAATATGTTTTTTCGTAAAAATCTGACTATTTTGTCAAAACGGCTTTTTTGACCCTCTGAATTCGAAATCGTGAGAATCGACGACGACAAACGACCAATTCAGGATTTCGCTGAAATATAACAGTAATTCCAATGCCGATGATGATTTGCCCTTGGGAATGCGTAAAAATTGTGTTTTTTCATAAAAGATGGAGTTTTTTTGTCAAATCGGCGGTTTTAAACCTCGGAATTTTAAATCGTGAGAATCTACAACGACAAGCGACGATTTCACGATTACGGTAAAATACGACCTTGTTTCCGATGCAATGACAGTTTATCATTACGAACTTATCGAAAATAGGTTTTTTCGTAAAAATCTGAAAATTTTGTCAAAACGGCAGTTTTGACCCTCAGAAATCGAAATTGGGAGAATCGACGACGACAAACGACGATTTCACGATTACGGTAAAATACGACATTGTTTCCGATGCAATGACAGTTTGTCATTGACAACCGATCAAAAGTATGGTTTTTCATAAAATTCGGACATTTTTGTCAAATCGACGTTTTAAACCGTCTGAAAAGGGAATCGTGAGAACCACCGACAAAAAACGACCATTTCTCGATTTCGCTAAAATACAACTGTAAGTCCGATGCCGATGATGATTTGACGTTGGGAATGTGTCAAAAATGTGTTTTTTCATCAAAATCGGAAATTTTCGTCAATTCAGCGTTTTTGACACTCTGACATTGAAATCGTGAAAATCGACGACGACAAACGAATATTTCACGATTTTGCTGAAATACAACTATTAGTCCGATGCCGATGATGATTTGTCGTTGGGAATGCGTCAAAAGTGTGTTTTTTCATAAAAGACGGACTTTTTTTGTCAAATCGGCGGTCTTCAACCTCTGAATATGACATCGTGAGAATCCATTACGTCAAACGAAAATTTAACGATTTCGCAAAAATACGACTTCGTTTCCGATGCAATGTCAGTTTGTCATTAAGAACTGATCGAAAATAGGTTTTTTCGTAAAAATCTGACTATTTTGTCAAAACGGCTTTTTTGACCCTCTGAATTCGAAATCGTGAGAATTGACGACGACAAACGATCAATTCACGATTATGCTGAAATATAACAGTAATTCCAATGCCGATGATGATTTGCCGTTGGGAATGCGTAAAAATTGTGTTTTTTCATAAAAGACGGAGTTCTTTGTCAAATCGGCGGTTTTGAACCTCTGAATTTTAAATCGTGAGAATCCACAACGACAAACGACGATTTCACGATTACGGTACAATACGACCTTGTTTCCGATGCAATGACAGTTTATCATTGAGAACGGATCGAAAATGTGTTTTTTCATCAAAATCGGAAATTTTCGTCAATTCAGCGTTTTTGACACGCTGAAATTGAAATCGTGAAAATCGACGACGACAAACGAATATTTCACGATTTTGCTGAAATATAACAGTAATTCCAATGCCGATGATGATTTGTCGTTGGGAATGCGTCAAAAGTGTGTTTTTTCATAAAAGACGGAGTTTTTTTGTCAAATCGGCGGTCTTCAACCTCTGAATTTGAAATCGTGAGAATCCAATACGACAAACGAACATTTCATGATTTCGCAAAAATACGACTTCGTTTCCGATGCAATGTCAGTTTGTCATTGAGAACTGATCGAAAATATGTTTTTTCGTAAAAATTTGACATTTTTGTCAAAACGGCTTTTTTGACCCTCTGAATTCGAAATCGTGAGAATCGACGACGACAAACGACCAATTCAGGATTTCGCTGAAATATAACACTAATTCCAATGCCGATGATGATTTGCCCTTGGGAATGCGTAAAAATTGTGTTTTTTCATAAAAGATGGAGTTTTTTTGTCAAATCGGCGGTTTTAAACCTCGGAATTTTAAATCGTGAGAATCTACAACGACAAGCGAACGATTTCACGATTACGGTAAAATACGACCTTGTTTCCGATGCAATGACAGTTTATCATTGAGAACGGATCGAAAATGTGTTTTTTCGCAAAAATCTGACAATTTCGTCAAACCAGCGTTTTTGACACTCTGAAATTGAAATTGTGAAAATCGACGACGACAAACGAATATTTCACGATTTTACTGAAATACAACTATTAGTCCGATCCCGATGATGATTTGTCGTTGGGAATGCGTCAAAAGTGTGTTTTTCATAAAAGACGGACTTTTTTTTGTCAAATCGGCGGTCTTCAACCTCTGAATATGAAATCGTGAGAATCCATTACTTCAAACGAAAATTTAACGATCTCACAAAAATACGACTTCGTTTCGATGCAATGTCAGTTTGTCATTAAGAACTGATCGAAAATAGGTTTTTTCGTAAAAATCTGAAAATTTTGTCAAAACGGCGGTTTTGACCCTCAGAAATCGAAATTGGGAGAATCGACGACGACAAACGACGATTTCACGATTACGGTACAATATGACCTAGTTTCCGATGCAATGACAGTTTATCATTGAGAACGGATCGAAAATGTGTTTTTTCGCAAAAATCTGACAATTTCGTCAAATCAGCGTTTTTGACACTCTGAAATTGACAACGTGAAAATCGACGACGACGAACGAATATTTCACGATTTTACTGAAATACAACTAGTAGTCCGATGCCGATGATGATTTGTCGTTGGGAATGCGTCAAAAGTGTGTTTTTTCATAAAAGACACAGTTGTTTGTCAAATCGGCGGTCTTCAACCTCCGAATTTGAAATCGTACGAATTCACTACGAGAAACGAACATTTCATGATTTCGCAAGAATACGACTTCGTTTCCGATGCAATGTCAGTTTGTCATTGAGAACTGATCGAAAATATGTTTTTTCGTAAAATCTGACTATTTTGTCAAAACGGCTTTTTTGACCCTCTGAATTCGAAATCGTGAGAATCGACGACGACAAACGACCAATTCACGATTATGCTGAAATATAACAGTAATTCCAATGACGATGATGATTTGCCGTTGGGAATGCGTAAAAATTGTGTTTTTTCATAAAAGATGGAGTTTTTTTTGTCAAATCGGCGGTTTTAAACCTCGGAATTTTAAATCGTGAGAATCTACAACGACAAGCGACGATTTCACGATTACGGTAAAATACGACCTTGTTTCCGATGCAATGACAGTTTATCATTGAGAACGGATCGAAAATGTGTTTTTTCGCAAAAATCTGACAATTTCGTCAAACCAGCGTTTTTGACACTCTGAAATTGAAATTGTGAAAATCGACGACGACAAACGAATATTTCACGATTTTACTGAAATACAACTATTAGTCCGATCCCGATGATGATTTGTCGTTGGGGAATGCGTCAAAAGTGTGTTTTTTCATAAAAGACGGACTTTTTTTGTGAAATCGGCGGTCTTCAACCTCTGAATATGAAATCGTGAGAATCCACTACGCAAACGAACATTTCACGATTTCGCAAAAATACGACTTCGATTCCGATGCAATGTCTGTTTGTCATTAAGAACTGATCGAAAATATGTTTTTTCGTAAAAATCTGACTATTTTGTCAAAACGGCTTTTTTGACCCTCTGAATTCGAAATCGTGAGAATCGACGACGACAAACGACCATTTCACGATTATGCTGAAATATAACAGTAATTCCAATGCCGATGATGATTTGCCCTTGGAAATGCGTAAAAATTGTGTTTTTTCATAAAAGACGGAGTTCTTTGTCAAATCGGCGGTCTTCAACCTCTGAATTTGAAATCGCGAGAATCCAATACGACAAACGAATATTTCACGATTTCGCTAAAATAACGACTTCGTTTCCGATGCAATGTCAGTTTGTCATTGACAACCGATCAAAAATATGGTTTTTCATAAAATTCGGACATTTTTGTCAAATCGACGTTTTAAACCGTCTGAAAAGGGAATCGTGAGAACCACCGACAAAAAACGACCATTTCTCGATTTCGCTAAAATACAACTGTAAGTCCGATACCGATGATGATTTGACGTTGGGAATGTGTCAAAAATGTGTTTTTTCATCAAAATCGGAAATTTTCGTCAATTCAGCGTTTTTGACACTCTGACATTAAAATCGTGAAAATCGACGACGACAAACGAATATTTCACGATTTTGCTGAAATACAACTATTAGTTCGATGCCGATGATGATTTGTCGTTGGGAATGCGTCAAAAGTGTGTTTTTTCAAAAAAGACAGAGTTTTTTGTCAAATCGGCGGTCTTCAACCTCCGAATTTGAAATCGTACGAATCCACTACGAGAAACGAACATTTCATGATTTCGCAAAAATACGACTTCGTTTCCGATGCAATGTCAGTTTGTCATTGAGAACTGATCGAAAATATGTTTTTTCGAAAAAATCCGACTATTTTGTCAAAACGGCTTTTTTGACCCTCTGAATTCGAAATCGTGAGAATCGACGACGACAAACGACCATTTCACGATTATGCTGAAATATAACAGTAATTCCAATGCCGATGATGATTTGCCCTTGGAAATGCGTAAAAATTGTGTTTTTTCATAAAAGACGGAGTTCTTTGTCAAATCGGCGGTCTTCAACCTCTGAATTTGAAATCGCGAGAATCCAATACGACAAACGAATATTTCACGATTTCGCTAAAATAACGACTTCGTTTCCGATGCAATGTCAGTTTGTCATTGACAACCGATCAAAAATATGGTTTTTCATAAAATTCGGACATTTTTGTCAAATCGACGTTTTAAACCGTCTGAAAAGGGAATCGTGAGAACCACCGACAAAAAACGACCATTTCTCGATTTCGCTAAAATACAACTGTAAGTCCGATACCGATGATGATTTGACGTTGGGAATGTGTCAAAAATGTGTTTTTTCATAAAAGACGGAGTTTTTTTTTGTCAAATCGGCGGCTTTGAACCTCTGAATTTTAAATCGTGAGAATCCACAACGACAAACGACGATTTCACGATTACGGTACAATACGACCTTGTTTCCGATGCAATGACAGTTTATCATTGAGAACGGATCGAAAATGTGTTTTTTCGTAAAAATCTGACTATTTTGTCAAAACGGCTTTTTTGACCCTCTGAATTCGAAATCGTGAGAATTGACGACGACAAATGAATATTTCACGATTTTACTGAAATACAACTAGTAGTCCGATGCCGATGATGATTTGTCGTTGGGGAATGCGTCAAAAGTGTGTTTTTTCATAAAAGACGGACTTTTTTTGTGAAATCGGCGGTCTTCAACCTCTGAATATGAAATCGTGAGAATCCACTACGACAAACGAACATTTCACGATTTCGCAAAAATACGACTTCGATTCCGATGCAATGTCTGTTTGTCATTAAGAACTGATCGAAAATATGTTTTTTCGTAAAAATCTGACTATTTTGTCAAAACAGCTTTTTTGACCCTCTGAATTCGAAATCGTGAGAATCGACGACGACAAACGACCAATTCACGATTATGCTGAAATATAACAGTAATTCCAATGCCGATGATGATTTGCCGTTGGGAATGCGTAAAAATTGTGTTTTTTCATAAAAGACGGAGTTCTTTGTCAAATCGGCGGTTTTGAACCTCTGAATTTTAAATCGTGAGAATCCACAATGACAAACGACGATTTCACGATTACAGTACAATACGACCTTGTTTCCGATGCAATGACAGTTTATCATTGAGAACGGATCGAAAATGTGTTTTTTCATAAAAATCGGAAATTTTCGTCAATTCAGCGTTTTTGACACGCTGAAATTGAAATCGTGAAAATCGACGACGACAAACGAATATTTCACGATTTTACTGAAATACAACTATTAGTCCGATGCCGATGATGATTTGTCGTTGGGGAATGCGTCAAAAGTGTCTTTTTTCATCAAAGACGGAGTTTTTTGTCAAATCGGCGGTCTTCAACCTCTGAATTTGAAATCGCGAGAATCCAATACGACAAACGAACATTTCACGATTTCGCAAAAATACGACTTCTTTTCCGATGCAATGTCAGTTTGTCATTGAGAACTGATCGAAAATATGTTTTTTCGTAAAAATCTGACATTTTTGTCAAAACGGCTTTTTTGACCCTCTGAATTCGAAATCGTGAGAATCGACGACGACAAACGACCAATTCAGGATTTCGCTGAAATATAACAGTAATTCCAATGCCGATGATGATTTGCCCTTGGGAATGCGTAAAAATTGTGTTTTTTCATAAAAGATGGAGTTTTTTTGTCAAATCGGCGGTTTTAAACCTCGGAATTTTAAATCGTGAGAATCTACAACGACAAGCGACGATTTCACGATTACGGTAAAATACGACCTTGTTTCCGATGCAATGACAGTTTATCATTACGAACTTATCGAAAATAGGTTTTTTCGTAAAAATCTGAAAATTTTGTCAAAACGGCAGTTTTGACCCTCAGAAATCGAAATTGGGAGAATCGACGACGACAAACGACGATTTCACGATTACGGTAAAATACGACATTGTTTCCGATGCAATGACAGTTTGTCATTGACAACCGATCAAAAGTATGGTTTTTCATAAAATTCGGACATTTTTGTCAAATCGACGTTTTAAACCGTCTGAAAAGGGAATCGTGAGAACCACCGACAAAAAACGACCATTTCTCGATTTCGCTAAAATACAACTGTAAGTCCGATGCCGATGATGATTTGACGTTGGGAATGTGTCAAAAATGTGTTTTTTCATCAAAATCGGAAATTTTCGTCAATTCAGCGTTTTTGACACTCTGACATTGAAATCGTGAAAATCGACGACGACAAACGAATATTTCACGATTTTGCTGAAATACAACTATTAGTCCGATGCCGATGATGATTTGTCGTTGGGAATGCGTCAAAAGTGTGTTTTTTCATAAAAGACGGACTTTTTTTGTCAAATCGGCGGTCTTCAACCTCTGAATATGACATCGTGAGAATCCATTACGTCAAACGAAAATTTAACGATTTCGCAAAAATACGACTTCGTTTCCGATGCAATGTCAGTTTGTCATTAAGAACTGATCGAAAATAGGTTTTTTCGTAAAAATCTGACTATTTTGTCAAAACGGCTTTTTTGACCCTCTGAATTCGAAATCGTGAGAATTGACGACGACAAACGATCAATTCACGATTATGCTGAAATATAACAGTAATTCCAATGCCGATGATGATTTGCCGTTGGGAATGCGTAAAAATTGTGTTTTTTCATAAAAGACGGAGTTCTTTGTCAAATCGGCGGTTTTGAACCTCTGAATTTTAAATCGTGAGAATCCACAACGACAAACGACGATTTCACGATTACGGTACAATACGACCTTGTTTCCGATGCAATGACAGTTTATCATTGAGAACGGATCGAAAATGTGTTTTTTCATCAAAATCGGAAATTTTCGTCAATTCAGCGTTTTTGACACGCTGAAATTGAAATCGTGAAAATCGACGACGACAAACGAATATTTCACGATTTTGCTGAAATATAACAGTAATTCCAATGCCGATGATGATTTGTCGTTGGGAATGCGTCAAAAGTGTGTTTTTTCATAAAAGACGGAGTTTTTTTGTCAAATCGGCGGTCTTCAACCTCTGAATTTGAAATCGTGAGAATCCAATACGACAAACGAACATTTCATGATTTCGCAAAAATACGACTTCGTTTCCGATGCAATGTCAGTTTGTCATTGAGAACTGATCGAAAATATGTTTTTTCGTAAAAATCTGACTATTTTGTCAAAATGGCTTTTTTGACCCTCTGAATTCGAAATCGTGAGAATCGACGACGACAAACGACCAATTCACGATTATGCTGAAATATAACAGTAATTCCAATGCCGATGATGATTTGTCGTTGGGAATGCGTCAAAAGTGTGTTTTTTCATAAAAGACGGAGTTTTTTTGTCAAATCGGCGGTCTTCAACCTCTGAATTTGAAATCGTGAGAATCCAATACGACAAACGAACATTTCATGATTTCGCAAAAATACGACTTCGTTTCCGATGCAATGTCAGTTTGTCATTGAGAACTGATCGAAAATATGTTTTTTCGTAAAAATCTGACTATTTTGTCAAAACGGCTTTTTTGACCCTCTGAATTCGAAATCGTGAGAATCGACGACGACAAACGACCAATTCACGATTATGCTGAAATATAACAGTAATTCCAATGCCGATGATGATTTGCCGTTGGGAATGCGTAAAAATTGCGTTTTTTCATAAATGACGGAGTTTTTTTGTCAAATCGGCGGTTTTGAACCTCTGAATTTTAAATCGTGAGAATCCACAACGACAAACGACGATTTCACGATTACGGTAAAATACGACTTCGATTCCGATGCAATGTCTGTTTGTCATTAAGAACTGATCGAAAATATGTTTTTCGTAAAAATCTGACTATTTTGTCAAAACGGCTTTTTTGACCCTCTGAATTCGAAATCGTGAGAATCGACGACGACAAACGACCAATTCACGATTATGCTGAAATATAACAGTAATTCCAATGCCGATGATGATTTGTCGTTGGGAATGCGTCAAAAGTGTGTTTTTTCATAAAAGACGGAGTTTTTTTGTCAAATCGGCGGTCTTCAACCTCTGAATTTGAAATCGTGAGAATCCAATACGACAAACGAACATTTCATGATTTCGCAAAAATACGACTTCGTTTCCGATGCAATGTCAGTTTGTCATTGAGAACTGATCGAAAATATGTTTTTTCGTAAAAATCCGACTATTTTGTCAAAACGGCTTTTTTGACCCTCTGAATTCGAAATCGTGAGAATCGACGACGACAAACGACCAATTCAGGATTTCGCTGAAATATAACAGTAATTCCAATGCCGATGATGATTTGCCCTTGGGAATGCGTAAAAATTGTGTTTTTTCATAAAAGATGGAGTTTTTTTGTCAAATCGGCGGTTTTAAACCTCGGAATTTTAAATCGTGAGAATCTAGAACGACAAGCGACGATTTCACGATTACGGTAAAATACGACCTTGTTTCCGATGCAATGACAGTTTATCATTGAGAACGGATCGAAAATGTGTTTTTTCGCAAAAATCTGACAATTTCGTCAAACCAGCGTTTTTGACACTCTGAAATTGAAATTGTGAAAATCGACGACGACAAACGAATATTTCACGATTTTACTGAAATACAACTATTAGTCCGATCCCGATGATGATTTGTCGTTGGGAATGCGTCAAAAGTGTGTTTTTCATAAAAGACGGACTTTTTTTTGTCAAATCGGCGGTCTTCAACCTCTGAATATGAAATCGTGAGAATCCATTACGTCAAACGAAAATTTAACGATTTCACACAAAATACGACTTCGTTTCCGATGCAATGTCAGTTTGTCATTAAGAACTGATCGAAAATAGGTTTTTTCGTAAAAATCTGAAAATTTTGTCAAAACGGCAGTTTTGACCCTCAGAAATCGAAATTGGGAGAATCGACGACGACAAACGACGATTTCACGATTACGGTAAAATACGACATTGTTTCCGATGCAATGACAGTTTGTCATTGACAACCGATCAAAAGTATGGTTTTTCATAAAATTCGGACATTTTTGTCAAATCGACGTTTTAAACCGTCTGAAAAGGGAATCGTGAGAACCACCGACAAAAAACGACCATTTCTCGATTTCGCTAAAATACAACTGTAAGTCCGATGCCGATGATGATTTGACGTTGGGAATGTGTCAAAAATGTGTTTTTTCATCAAAATCGGAAATTTTCGTCAATTCAGCGTTTTTGACACTCTGACATTAAAATCGTGAAAATCGACGACGACAAACGAATATTTCACGATTTTGCTGAAATACAACTATTGGTCCGATGCCGATGATGATTTGTCGTTGGGAATGCGTCAAAAGTGTGTTTTTTCAAAAAAGACAGAGTTTTTTGTCAAATCGGCGGTCTTCAACCTCCGAATTTGAAATCGTACGAATCCACTACGAGAAACGAACATTTCATGATTTCGCAAAAATACGACTTCGTTTCCGATGCAATGTCAGTTTGTCATTGAGAACTGATCGAAAATATGTTTTTTCGAAAAAATCCGACTATTTTGTCAAAACGGCTTTTTTGACCCTCTGAATTCGAAATCGTGAGAATTGACGACGACAAACGATCAATTAACGATTATGCTGAAATATAACAGTAATTCCAATGCCGAAGATGATTTGCTGATGGGAATGCGTAAAAATTGTGTTTTTTCATAAAAGACCGAGTTTTACGGTACAATACGACCTTGTTTCCGATGCAATGACAGTTTATCATTGAGAACGGATCGAAAAGGTGTTTTTTCATCAAAATCGGAAATTTTCGTCAATTCAGCGTTTTTGACACTCTGACATTGAAATCGTGAAAATCGACGACGACAAACGAATATTTCACGATTTTGCTGAAATACAACTATTAGTCCGATGCCGATGATGATTTGTCGTTGGGAATGCGTCAAAAGTGTATTTTTTTTCATAAAAGACGGAGTTTTTTGTCAAATCGGCGGTCTTCAACCTCCGAATTTGAAATCGTACGAATCCACTACGAAAAACGAACATTTCATGATTTCGCAAAAATACGACTTCGTTTCCGATGCAATGTCAGTTTGCCATTGAGAACTGATCGAAAATATGTTTTTTCGTAAAAATCCGACTATTTTGTCAAAACGGCTTTTTTGACCCTCTGAATTCGAAATCGTGAGAATTGACGACGACAAACGATCAATTAACGATTATGCTGAAATATAACAGTAATTCCAATGCCGATGATGATTTGCCGTTGGGAATGCGTAAAAATTGTGTTTTTTCATAAAAGACGGAGTTTTTTTGTCAAATCGGCGGTTTTAAACCTCGGAATTTTAAATCGTGAGAATCTACAACGACAAGCGAACGATTTCACGATTACGGTAAAATACGACCTTGTTTCCGATGCAATGACAGTTTATCATTGAGAACGGATCGAAAATGTGTTTTTTCGCAAAAATCTGACAATTTCGTCAAACCAGCGTTTTTGACACTCTGAAATTGAAATTGTGAAAATCGACGACGACAAACGAATATTTCACGATTTTACTGAAATACAACTATTAGTCCGATCCCGATGATGATTTGTCGTTGGGAATGCGTCAAAAGTGTGTTTTTCATAAAAGACGGACTTTTTTTTGTCAAATCGGCGGTCTTCAACCTCTGAATATGAAATCGTGAGAATCCATTACATCAAACGAAAATTTAACGATTTCACAAAAATACGACTTCGTTTCGATGCAATGTCAGTTTGTCATTAAGAACTGATCGAAAATAGGTTTTTTCGTAAAAATCTGAAAATTTTGTCAAAACGGCGGTTTTGACCCTCAGAAATCGAAATTGGGAGAATCGACGACGACAAACGACGATTTCACGATTACGGTACAATATGACCTAGTTTCCGATGCAATGACAGTTTATCATTGAGAACGGATCGAAAATGTGTTTTTTCGCAAAAATCTGACAATTTCGTCAAATCAGCGTTTTTGACACTCTGAAATTGACAACGTGAACATCGACGACGACGAACGAATATTTCACGATTTTACTGAAATACAACTAGTAGTCCGATGCCGATGATGATTTGTCGTTGGGAATGCGTCAAAAGTGTGTTTTTTCATAAAAGACACAGTTGTTTGTCAAATCGGCGGTCTTCAACCTCCGAATTTGAAATCGTACGAATTCACTACGAGAAACGAACATTTCATGATTTCGCAAGAATACGACTTCGTTTCCGATGCAATGTCAGTTTGTCATTGAGAACTGATCGAAAATATGTTTTTTCGTAAAATCTGACTATTTTGTCAAAACGGCTTTTTTGACCCTCTGAATTCGAAATCGTGAGAATCGACGACGACAAACGACCAATTCACGATTATGCTGAAATATAACAGTAATTCCAATGACGATGATGATTTGCCGTTGGGAATGCGTAAAAATTGTGTTTTTTCATAAAAGATGGAGTTTTTTTGTCAAATCGGCGGTTTTAAACCTCGGAATTTTAAATCGTGAGAATCTACAACGACAAGCGACGATTTCACGATTACGGTAAAATACGACCTTGTTTCCGATGCAATGACAGTTTATCATTGAGAACGGATCGAAAATGTGTTTTTTCGCAAAAATCTGACAATTTCGTCAAACCAGCGTTTTTGACACTCTGAAATTGAAATTGTGAAAATCGACGACGACAAACGAATATTTCACGATTTTACTGAAATACAACTATTAGTCCGATCCCGATGATGATTTGTCGTTGGGGAATGCGTCAAAAGTGTGTTTTTTCATAAAAGACGGACTTTTTTTGTGAAATCGGCGGTCTTCAACCTCTGAATATGAAATCGTGAGAATCCACTACGCAAACGAACATTTCACGATTTCGCAAAAATACGACTTCGATTCCGATGCAATGTCTGTTTGTCATTAAGAACTGATCGAAAATATGTTTTTTCGTAAAAATCTGACTATTTTGTCAAAACGGCTTTTTTGACCCTCTGAATTCGAAATCGTGAGAATCGACGACGACAAACGACCATTTCACGATTATGCTGAAATATAACAGTAATTCCAATGCCGATGATGATTTGCCCTTGGAAATGCGTAAAAATTGTGTTTTTTCATAAAAGACGGAGTTCTTTGTCAAATCGGCGGTCTTCAACCTCTGAATTTGAAATCGCGAGAATCCAATACGACAAACGAATATTTCACGATTTCGCTAAAATAACGACTTCGTTTCCGATGCAATGTCAGTTTGTCATTGACAACCGATCAAAAATATGGTTTTTCATAAAATTCGGACATTTTTGTCAAATCGACGTTTTAAACCGTCTGAAAAGGGAATCGTGAGAACCACCGACAAAAAACGACCATTTCTCGATTTCGCTAAAATACAACTGTAAGTCCGATACCGATGATGATTTGACGTTGGGAATGTGTCAAAAATGTGTTTTTTCATCAAAATCGGAAATTTTCGTCAATTCAGCGTTTTTGACACTCTGACATTAAAATCGTGAAAATCGACGACGACAAACGAATATTTCACGATTTTGCTGAAATACAACTATTAGTCCGATGCCGATGATGATTTGTCGTTGGGAATGCGTCAAAAGTGTGTTTTTTCAAAAAAGACAGAGTTTTTTGTCAAATCGGCGGTCTTCAACCTCCGAATTTGAAATCGTACGAATCCACTACGAGAAACGAACATTTCATGATTTCGCAAAAATACGACTTCGTTTCCGATGCAATGTCAGTTTGTCATTGAGAACTGATCGAAAATATGTTTTTTCGAAAAAATCCGACTATTTTGTCAAAACGGCTTTTTTGACCCTCTGAATTCGAAATCGTGAGAATTGACGACGACAAACGATCAATTAACGATTATGCTGAAATATAACAGTAATTCCAATGCCGAAGATGATTTGCTGATGGGAATGCGTAAAAATTGTGTTTTTTCATAAAAGACCGAGTTTTACGGTACAATACGACCTTGTTTCCGATGCAATGACAGTTTATCATTGAGAACGGATCGAAAAGGTGTTTTTTCATCAAAATCGGAAATTTTCGTCAATTCAGCGTTTTTGACACTCTGACATTGAAATCGTGAAAATCGACGACGACAAACGAATATTTCACGATTTTGCTGAAATACAACTATTAGTCCGATGCCGATGATGATTTGTCGTTGGGAATGCGTCAAAAGTGTATTTTTTTTCATAAAAGACGGAGTTTTTTGTCAAATCGGCGGTCTTCAACCTCCGAATTTGAAATCGTACGAATCCACTACGAAAAACGAACATTTCATGATTTCGCAAAAATACGACTTCGTTTCCGATGCAATGTCAGTTTGCCATTGAGAACTGATCGAAAATATGTTTTTTCGTAAAAATCCGACTATTTTGTCAAAACGGCTTTTTTGACCCTCTGAATTCGAAATCGTGAGAATTGACGACGACAAACGATCAATTAACGATTATGCTGAAATATAACAGTAATTCCAATGCCGATGATGATTTGCCGTTGGGAATGCGTAAAAATTGTGTTTTTTCATAAAAGACGGAGTTTTTTTGTAAAATCGGCGGCTTTGAACCTCTGAATTTTAAATCGTGAGAATCCACAACAACAAACGACGATTTCACGATTACGGTACAATACGACCTTGTTTCCGATGCAATGACAGTTTATCATTGAGAACGGATCGAAAATGTGTTTTTTCATCAAAATCGGAAATTTTCGTCAATTCAGCGTTTTTGACACGCTGAAATTGAAAACGTGAAAATCGTCGACGACAAACGAATATTTCACGATTTTACTGAAATACAACTATTAGTCCGATGCCGATGATGATTTGTCGTTGGGAATGCGTCAAAAGTGTTTTTTTTCATAAAAGACGGAGTTTTTTGTCAAATCGGCCGTCTTCAACCTCTGAATTTGAAATCGTGAGAATCCAATACGACAAACGAACATTTCACGATTTCGCAAAAATACGACTTCGTTTCCGATGCAATGTCAGTTTGTCATTGAGAACTGATCGAAAATATGTTTTTTCGTAAAAATTTGACATTTTTGTCAAAACGGCTTTTTTGACCCTCTGAATTCGAAATCGTGAGAATCGACGACGACAAACGACCAATTCAGGATTTCGCTGAAATATAACAGTAATTCCAATGCCGATGATGATTTGCCCTTGGGAATGCGTAAAAATTGTGTTTTTTCATAAAAGATGGAGTTTTTTTGTCAAATCGGCGGTTTTAAACCTCGGAATTTTAAATCGTGAGAATCTAGAACGACAAGCGACGATTTCACGATTACGGTAAAATACGACCTTGTTTCCGATGCAATGACAGTTTATCATTGAGAACGGATCGAAAATGTGTTTTTTCGCAAAAATCTGACAATTTCGTCAAACCAGCGTTTTTGACACTCTGAAATTGAAATTGTGAAAATCGACGACGACAAACGAATATTTCACGATTTTACTGAAATACAACTATTAGTCCGATCCCGATGATGATTTGTCGTTGGGAATGCGTCAAAAGTGTGTTTTTCATAAAAGACGGACTTTTTTTTGTCAAATCGGCGGTCTTCAACCTCTGAATATGAAATCGTGAGAATCCATTACGTCAAACGAAAATTTAACGATTTCACACAAAATACGACTTCGTTTCCGATGCAATGTCAGTTTGTCATTAAGAACTGATCGAAAATAGGTTTTTTCGTAAAAATCTGAAAATTTTGTCAAAACGGCAGTTTTACCCTCAGAAATCGAAATTGGGAGAATCGACGACGACAAACGACGATTTCACGATTACGGTAAAATACGACATTGTTTCCGATGCAATGACAGTTTGTCATTGACAACCGATCAAAAGTATGGTTTTTCATAAAATTCGGACATTTTTGTCAAATCGACGTTTTAAACCGTCTGAAAAGGGAATCGTGAGAACCACCGACAAAAAACGACCATTTCTCGATTTCGCTAAAATACAACTGTAAGTCCGATGCCGATGATGATTTGACGTTGGGAATGTGTCAAAAATGTGTTTTTTCATCAAAATCGGAAATTTTCGTCAATTCAGCGTTTTTGACACTCTGACATTAAAATCGTGAAAATCGACGACGACAAACGAATATTTCACGATTTTGCTGAAATACAACTATTGGTCCGATGCCGATGATGATTTGTCGTTGGGAATGCGTCAAAAGTGTGTTTTTTCAAAAAAGACAGAGTTTTTTGTCAAATCGGCGGTCTTCAACCTCCGAATTTGAAATCGTACGAATCCACTACGAGAAACGAACATTTCATGATTTCGCAAAAATACGACTTCGTTTCCGATGCAATGTCAGTTTGTCATTGAGAACTGATCGAAAATATGTTTTTTCGAAAAAATCCGACTATTTTGTCAAAACGGCTTTTTTGACCCTCTGAATTCGAAATCGTGAGAATTGACGACGACAAACGATCAATTAACGATTATGCTGAAATATAACAGTAATTCCAATGCCGAAGATGATTTGCTGATGGGAATGCGTAAAAATTGTGTTTTTTCATAAAAGACCGAGTTTTACGGTACAATACGACCTTGTTTCCGATGCAATGACAGTTTATCATTGAGAACGGATCGAAAAGGTGTTTTTTCATCAAAATCGGAAATTTTCGTCAATTCAGCGTTTTTGACACTCTGACATTGAAATCGTGAAAATCGACGACGACAAACGAATATTTCACGATTTTGCTGAAATACAACTATTAGTCCGATGCCGATGATGATTTGTCGTTGGGAATGCGTCAAAAGTGTATTTTTTTTCATAAAAGACGGAGTTTTTTGTCAAATCGGCGGTCTTCAACCTCCGAATTTGAAATCGTACGAATCCACTACGAAAAACGAACATTTCATGATTTCGCAAAAATACGACTTCGTTTCCGATGCAATGTCAGTTTGCCATTGAGAACTGATCGAAAATATGTTTTTTCGTAAAAATCCGAATATTTTGTCAAAACGGCTTTTTTGACCCTCTGAATTCGAAATCGTGAGAATTGACGACGACAAACGATCAATTAACGATTATGCTGAAATATAACAGTAATTCCAATGCCGATGATGATTTGCCGTTGGGAATGCGTAAAAATTGTGTTTTTTCATAAAAGACGGAGTTTTTTTGTAAAATCGGCGGCTTTGAACCTCTGAATTTTAAATCGTGAGAATCCACAACAACAAACGACGATTTCACGATTACGGTACAATACGACCTTGTTTCCGATGCAATGACAGTTTATCATTGAGAACGGATCGAAAATGTGTTTTTTCATCAAAATCGGAAATTTTCGTCAATTCAGCGTTTTTGACACGCTGAAATTGAAAACGTGAAAATCGTCGACGACAAACGAATATTTCACGATTTTACTGAAATACAACTATTAGTCCGATGCCGATGATGATTTGTCGTTGGGAATGCGTCAAAAGTGTTTTTTTTCATAAAAGACGGAGTTTTTTGTCAAATCGGCCGTCTTCAACCTCTGAATTTGAAATCGTGAGAATCCAATACGACAAACGAACATTTCACGATTTCGCAAAAATACGACTTCGTTTCCGATGCAATGTCAGTTTGTCATTGAGAACTGATCGAAAATATGTTTTTTCGTAAAAATTTGACATTTTTGTCAAAACGGCTTTTTTGACCCTCTGAATTCGAAATCGTGAGAATCGACGACGACAAACGACCAATTCAGGATTTCGCTGAAATATAACACTAATTCCAATGCCGATGATGATTTGCCCTTGGGAATGCGTAAAAATTGTGTTTTTTCATAAAAGATGGAGTTTTTTTGTCAAATCGGCGGTTTTAAACCTCGGAATTTTAAATCGTGAGAATCTACAACGAAAAGCGAACGATTTCACGATTACGGTAAAATACGACCTTGTTTCCGATGCAATGACAGTTTATCATTGAGAACGGATCGAAAATGTGTTTTTTCGCAAAAATCTGACAATTTCGTCAAACCAGCGTTTTTGACACTCTGAAATTGAAATTGTGAAAATCGACGACGACAAACGAATATTTCACGATTTTACTGAAATACAACTATTAGTCCGATCCCGATGATGATTTGTCGTTGGGAATGCGTCAAAAGTGTGTTTTTCATAAAAGACGGACTTTTTTTTGTCAAATCGGCGGTCTTCAACCTCTGAATATGAAATCGTGAGAATCCATTACATCAAACGAAAATTTAACGATTTCACAAAAATACGACTTCGTTTCGATGCAATGTCAGTTTGTCATTAAGAACTGATCGAAAATAGGTTTTTTCGTAAAAATCTGAAAATTTTGTCAAAACGGCGGTTTTGACCCTCAGAAATCGAAATTGGGAGAATCGACGACGACAAACGACGATTTCACGATTACGGTACAATATGACCTAGTTTCCGATGCAATGACAGTTTATCATTGAGAACGGATCGAAAATGTGTTTTTTCGCAAAAATCTGACAATTTCGTCAAATCAGCGTTTTTGACACTCTGAAATTGACAACGTGAAAATCGACGACGACGAACGAATATTTCACGATTTTACTGAAATACAACTAGTAGTCCGATGCCGATGATGATTTGTCGTTGGGAATGCGTCAAAAGTGTGTTTTTTCATAAAAGACACAGTTGTTTGTCAAATCGGCGGTCTTCAACCTCCGAATTTGAAATCGTACGAATTCACTACGAGAAACGAACATTTCATGATTTCGCAAGAATACGACTTCGTTTCCGATGCAATGTCAGTTTGTCATTGAGAACTGATCGAAAATATGTTTTTTCGTAAAATCTGACTATTTTGTCAAAACGGCTTTTTTGACCCTCTGAATTCGAAATCGTGAGAATCGACGACGACAAACGACCAATTCACGATTATGCTGAAATATAACAGTAATTCCAATGACGATGATGATTTGCCGTTGGGAATGCGTAAAAATTGTGTTTTTTCATAAAAGATGGAGTTTTTTTGTCAAATCGGCGGTTTTAAACCTCGGAATTTTAAATCGTGAGAATCTACAACGACAAGCGACGATTTCACGATTACGGTAAAATACGACCTTGTTTCCGATGCAATGACAGTTTATCATTGAGAACGGATCGAAAATGTGTTTTTTCGCAAAAATCTGACAATTTCGTCAAACCAGCGTTTTTGACACTCTGAAATTGAAATTGTGAAAATCGACGACGACAAACGAATATTTCACGATTTTACTGAAATACAACTATTAGTCCGATCCCGATGATGATTTGTCGTTGGGGAATGCGTCAAAAGTGTGTTTTTTCATAAAAGACGGACTTTTTTTGTGAAATCGGCGGTCTTCAACCTCTGAATATGAAATCGTGAGAATCCACTACGCAAACGAACATTTCACGATTTCGCAAAAATACGACTTCGATTCCGATGCAATGTCTGTTTGTCATTAAGAACTGATCGAAAATATGTTTTTTCGTAAAAATCTGACTATTTTGTCAAAACGGCTTTTTTGACCCTCTGAATTCGAAATCGTGAGAATCGACGACGACAAACGACCATTTCACGATTATGCTGAAATATAACAGTAATTCCAATGCCGATGATGATTTGCCCTTGGAAATGCGTAAAAATTCTGTTTTTTCATAAAAGACGGAGTTCTTTGTCAAATCGGCGGTCTTCAACCTCTGAATTTGAAATCGCGAGAATCCAATACGACAAACGAATATTTCACGATTTCGCTAAAATAACGACTTCGTTTCCGATGCAATGTCAGTTTGTCATTGACAACCGATCAAAAATATGGTTTTTCATAAAATTCGGACATTTTTGTCAAATCGACGTTTTAAACCGTCTGAAAAGGGAATCGTGAGAACCACCGACAAAAAACGACCATTTCTCGATTTCGCTAAAATACAACTGTAAGTCCGATACCGATGATGATTTGACGTTGGGAATGTGTCAAAAATGTGTTTTTTCATCAAAATCGGAAATTTTCGTCAATTCAGCGTTTTTGACACTCTGACATTAAAATCGTGAAAATCGACGACGACAAACGAATATTTCACGATTTTGCTGAAATACAACTATTAGTCCGATGCCGATGATGATTTGTCGTTGGGAATGCGTCAAAAGTGTGTTTTTTCAAAAAAGACAGAGTTTTTTGTCAAATCGGCGGTCTTCAACCTCCGAATTTGAAATCGTACGAATCCACTACGAGAAACGAACATTTCATGATTTCGCAAAAATACGACTTCGTTTCCGATGCAATGTCAGTTTGTCATTGAGAACTGATCGAAAATATGTTTTTTCGAAAAAATCCGACTATTTTGTCAAAACGGCTTTTTTGACCCTCTGAATTCGAAATCGTGAGAATCGACGACGACAAACGACCATTTCACGATTATGCTGAAATATAACAGTAATTCCAATGCCGATGATGATTTGCCCTTGGAAATGCGTAAAAATTGTGTTTTTTCATAAAAGACGGAGTTCTTTGTCAAATCGGCGGTCTTCAACCTCTGAATTTGAAATCGCGAGAATCCAATACGACAAACGAATATTTCACGATTTCGCTAAAATAACGACTTCGTTTCCGATGCAATGTCAGTTTGTCATTGACAACCGATCAAAAATATGGTTTTTCATAAAATTCGGACATTTTTGTCAAATCGACGTTTTAAACCGTCTGAAAAGGGAATCGTGAGAACCACCGACAAAAAACGACCATTTCTCGATTTCGCTAAAATACAACTGTAAGTCCGATACCGATGATGATTTGACGTTGGGAATGTGTCAAAAATGTGTTTTTTCATAAAAGACGGAGTTTTTTTTTGTCAAATCGGCGGCTTTGAACCTCTGAATTTTAAATCGTGAGAATCCACAACGACAAACGACGATTTCACGATTACGGTACAATACGACCTTGTTTCCGATGCAATGACAGTTTATCATTGAGAACGGATCGAAAATGTGTTTTTTCGTAAAAATCTGACTATTTTGTCAAAACGGCTTTTTTGACCCTCTGAATTCGAAATCGTGAGAATTGACGACGACAAATGAATATTTCACGATTTTACTGAAATACAACTAGTAGTCCGATGCCGATGATGATTTGTCGTTGGGGAATGCGTCAAAAGTGTGTTTTTTCATAAAAGACGGACTTTTTTTGTGAAATCGGCGGTCTTCAACCTCTGAATATGAAATCGTGAGAATCCACTACGACAAACGAACATTTCACGATTTCGCAAAAATACGACTTCGATTCCGATGCAATGTCTGTTTGTCATTAAGAACTGATCGAAAATATGTTTTTTCGTAAAAATCTGACTATTTTGTCAAAACAGCTTTTTTGACCCTCTGAATTCGAAATCGTGAGAATCGACGACGACAAACGACCAATTCACGATTATGCTGAAATATAACAGTAATTCCAATGCCGATGATGATTTGCCGTTGGGAATGCGTAAAAATTGTGTTTTTTCATAAAAGACGGAGTTCTTTGTCAAATCGGCGGTTTTGAACCTCTGAATTTTAAATCGTGAGAATCCACAATGACAAACGACGATTTCACGATTACAGTACAATACGACCTTGTTTCCGATGCAATGACAGTTTATCATTGAGAACGGATCGAAAATGTGTTTTTTCATAAAAATCGGAAATTTTCGTCAATTCAGCGTTTTTGACACGCTGAAATTGAAATCGTGAAAATCGACGACGACAAACGAATATTTCACGATTTTACTGAAATACAACTATTAGTCCGATGCCGATGATGATTTGTCGTTGGGGAATGCGTCAAAAGTGTCTTTTTTCATCAAAGACGGAGTTTTTTGTCAAATCGGCGGTCTTCAACCTCTGAATTTGAAATCGCGAGAATCCAATACGACAAACGAACATTTCACGATTTCGCAAAAATACGACTTCTTTTCCGATGCAATGTCAGTTTGTCATTGAGAACTGATCGAAAATATGTTTTTTCGTAAAAATCTGACATTTTTGTCAAAACGGCTTTTTTGACCCTCTGAATTCGAAATCGTGAGAATCGACGACGACAAACGACCAATTCAGGATTTCGCTGAAATATAACAGTAATTCCAATGCCGATGATGATTTGCCCTTGGGAATGCGTAAAAATTGTGTTTTTTCATAAAAGATGGAGTTTTTTTGTCAAATCGGCGGTTTTAAACCTCGGAATTTTAAATCGTGAGAATCTACAACGACAAGCGACGATTTCACGATTACGGTAAAATACGACCTTGTTTCCGATGCAATGACAGTTTATCATTACGAACTTATCGAAAATAGGTTTTTTCGTAAAAATCTGAAAATTTTGTCAAAACGGCAGTTTTGACCCTCAGAAATCGAAATTGGGAGAATCGACGACGACAAACGACGATTTCACGATTACGGTAAAATACGACATTGTTTCCGATGCAATGACAGTTTGTCATTGACAACCGATCAAAAGTATGGTTTTTCATAAAATTCGGACATTTTTGTCAAATCGACGTTTTAAACCGTCTGAAAAGGGAATCGTGAGAACCACCGACAAAAAACGACCATTTCTCGATTTCGCTAAAATACAACTGTAAGTCCGATGCCGATGATGATTTGACGTTGGGAATGTGTCAAAAATGTGTTTTTTCATCAAAATCGGAAATTTTCGTCAATTCAGCGTTTTTGACACTCTGACATTGAAATCGTGAAAATCGACGACGACAAACGAATATTTCACGATTTTGCTGAAATACAACTATTAGTCCGATGCCGATGATGATTTGTCGTTGGGAATGCGTCAAAAGTGTGTTTTTTCATAAAAGACGGACTTTTTTTGTCAAATCGGCGGTCTTCAACCTCTGAATATGACATCGTGAGAATCCATTACGTCAAACGAAAATTTAACGATTTCGCAAAAATACGACTTCGTTTCCGATGCAATGTCAGTTTGTCATTAAGAACTGATCGAAAATAGGTTTTTTCGTAAAAATCTGACTATTTTGTCAAAACGGCTTTTTTGACCCTCTGAATTCGAAATCGTGAGAATTGACGACGACAAACGATCAATTCACGATTATGCTGAAATATAACAGTAATTCCAATGCCGATGATGATTTGCCGTTGGGAATGCGTAAAAATTGTGTTTTTTCATAAAAGACGGAGTTCTTTGTCAAATCGGCGGTTTTGAACCTCTGAATTTTAAATCGTGAGAATCCACAACGACAAACGACGATTTCACGATTACGGTACAATACGACCTTGTTTCCGATGCAATGACAGTTTATCATTGAGAACGGATCGAAAATGTGTTTTTTCATCAAAATCGGAAATTTTCGTCAATTCAGCGTTTTTGACACGCTGAAATTGAAATCGTGAAAATCGACGACGACAAACGAATATTTCACGATTTTGCTGAAATATAACAGTAATTCCAATGCCGATGATGATTTGTCGTTGGGAATGCGTCAAAAGTGTGTTTTTTCATAAAAGACGGAGTTTTTTTGTCAAATCGGCGGTCTTCAACCTCTGAATTTGAAATCGTGAGAATCCAATACGACAAACGAACATTTCATGATTTCGCAAAAATACGACTTCGTTTCCGATGCAATGTCAGTTTGTCATTGAGAACTGATCGAAAATATGTTTTTTCGTAAAAATCTGACTATTTTGTCAAAACGGCTTTTTTGACCCTCTGAATTCGAAATCGTGAGAATCGACGACGACAAACGACCAATTCACGATTATGCTGAAATATAACAGTAATTCCAATGCCGATGATGATTTGTCGTTGGGAATGCGTCAAAAGTGTGTTTTTTCATAAAAGACGGAGTTTTTTTGTCAAATCGGCGGTCTTCAACCTCTGAATTTGAAATCGTGAGAATCCAATACGACAAACGAACATTTCATGATTTCGCAAAAATACGACTTCGTTTCCGATGCAATGTCAGTTTGTCATTGAGAACTGATCGAAAATATGTTTTTTCGTAAAAATCTGACTATTTTGTCAAAACGGCTTTTTTGACCCTCTGAATTCGAAATCGTGAGAATCGACGACGACAAACGACCAATTCACGATTATGCTGAAATATAACAGTAATTCCAATGCCGATGATGATTTGCCGTTGGGAATGCGTAAAAATTGCGTTTTTTCATAAATGACGGAGTTTTTTTGTCAAATCGGCGGTTTTGAACCTCTGAATTTTAAATCGTGAGAATCCACAACGACAAACGACGATTTCACGATTACGGTAAAATACGACTTCGATTCCGATGCAATGTCTGTTTGTCATTAAGAACTGATCGAAAATATGTTTTTCGTAAAAATCTGACTATTTTGTCAAAACGGCTTTTTTGACCCTCTGAATTCGAAATCGTGAGAATCGACGACGACAAACGACCAATTCACGATTATGCTGAAATATAACAGTAATTCCAATGCCGATGATGATTTGTCGTTGGGAATGCGTCAAAAGTGTGTTTTTTCATAAAAGACGGAGTTTTTTTGTCAAATCGGCGGTCTTCAACCTCTGAATTTGAAATCGTGAGAATCCAATACGACAAACGAACATTTCATGATTTCGCAAAAATACGACTTCGTTTCCGATGCAATGTCAGTTTGTCATTGAGAACTGATCGAAAATATGTTTTTTCGTAAAAATCCGACTATTTTGTCAAAACGGCTTTTTTGACCCTCTGAATTCGAAATCGTGAGAATCGACGACGACAAACGACCAATTCAGGATTTCGCTGAAATATAACAGTAATTCCAATGCCGATGATGATTTGCCCTTGGGAATGCGTAAAAATTGTGTTTTTTCATAAAAGATGGAGTTTTTTTGTCAAATCGGCGGTTTTAAACCTCGGAATTTTAAATCGTGAGAATCTAGAACGACAAGCGACGATTTCACGATTACGGTAAAATACGACCTTGTTTCCGATGCAATGACAGTTTATCATTGAGAACGGATCGAAAATGTGTTTTTTCGCAAAAATCTGACAATTTCGTCAAACCAGCGTTTTTGACACTCTGAAATTGAAATTGTGAAAATCGACGACGACAAACGAATATTTCACGATTTTACTGAAATACAACTATTAGTCCGATCCCGATGATGATTTGTCGTTGGGAATGCGTCAAAAGTGTGTTTTTCATAAAAGACGGACTTTTTTTTGTCAAATCGGCGGTCTTCAACCTCTGAATATGAAATCGTGAGAATCCATTACGTCAAACGAAAATTTAACGATTTCACACAAAATACGACTTCGTTTCCGATGCAATGTCAGTTTGTCATTAAGAACTGATCGAAAATAGGTTTTTTCGTAAAAATCTGAAAATTTTGTCAAAACGGCAGTTTTGACCCTCAGAAATCGAAATTGGGAGAATCGACGACGACAAACGACGATTTCACGATTACGGTAAAATACGACATTGTTTCCGATGCAATGACAGTTTGTCATTGACAACCGATCAAAAGTATGGTTTTTCATAAAATTCGGACATTTTTGTCAAATCGACGTTTTAAACCGTCTGAAAAGGGAATCGTGAGAACCACCGACAAAAAACGACCATTTCTCGATTTCGCTAAAATACAACTGTAAGTCCGATGCCGATGATGATTTGACGTTGGGAATGTGTCAAAAATGTGTTTTTTCATCAAAATCGGAAATTTTCGTCAATTCAGCGTTTTTGACACTCTGACATTAAAATCGTGAAAATCGACGACGACAAACGAATATTTCACGATTTTGCTGAAATACAACTATTGGTCCGATGCCGATGATGATTTGTCGTTGGGAATGCGTCAAAAGTGTGTTTTTTCAAAAAAGACAGAGTTTTTTGTCAAATCGGCGGTCTTCAACCTCCGAATTTGAAATCGTACGAATCCACTACGAGAAACGAACATTTCATGATTTCGCAAAAATACGACTTCGTTTCCGATGCAATGTCAGTTTGTCATTGAGAACTGATCGAAAATATGTTTTTTCGAAAAAATCCGACTATTTTGTCAAAACGGCTTTTTTGACCGTCTGAATTCGAAATCGTGAGAATTGACGACGACAAACGATCAATTAACGATTATGCTGAAATATAACAGTAATTCCAATGCCGAAGATGATTTGCTGATGGGAATGCGTAAAAATTGTGTTTTTTCATAAAAGACCGAGTTTTACGGTACAATACGACCTTGTTTCCGATGCAATGACAGTTTATCATTGAGAACGGATCGAAAAGGTGTTTTTTCATCAAAATCGGAAATTTTCGTCAATTCAGCGTTTTTGACACTCTGACATTGAAATCGTGAAAATCGACGACGACAAACGAATATTTCACGATTTTGCTGAAATACAACTATTAGTCCGATGCCGATGATGATTTGTCGTTGGGAATGCGTCAAAAGTGTATTTTTTTTCATAAAAGACGGAGTTTTTTGTCAAATCGGCGGTCTTCAACCTCCGAATTTGAAATCGTACGAATCCACTACGAAAAACGAACATTTCATGATTTCGCAAAAATACGACTTCGTTTCCGATGCAATGTCAGTTTGCCATTGAGAACTGATCGAAAATATGTTTTTTCGTAAAAATCCGACTATTTTGTCAAAACGGCTTTTTTGACCCTCTGAATTCGAAATCGTGAGAATTGACGACGACAAACGATCAATTAACGATTATGCTGAAATATAACAGTAATTCCAATGCCGATGATGATTTGCCGTTGGGAATGCGTAAAAATTGTGTTTTTTCATAAAAGACGGAGTTTTTTTGTAAAATCGGCGGCTTTGAACCTCTGAATTTTAAATCGTGAGAATCCACAACAACAAACGACGATTTCACGATTACGGTACAATACGACCTTGTTTCCGATGCAATGACAGTTTATCATTGAGAACGGATCGAAAATGTGTTTTTTCATCAAAATCGGAAATTTTCGTCAATTCAGCGTTTTTGACACGCTGAAATTGAAAACGTGAAAATCGTCGACGACAAACGAATATTTCACGATTTTACTGAAATACAACTATTAGTCCGATGCCGATGATGATTTGTCGTTGGGAATGCGTCAAAAGTGTTTTTTTTTCATAAAAGACGGAGTTTTTTGTCAAATCGGCCGTCTTCAACCTCTGAATTTGAAATCGTGAGAATCCAATACGACAAACGAACATTTCACGATTTCGCAAAAATACGACTTCGTTTCCGATGCAATGTCAGTTTGTCATTGAGAACTGATCGAAAATATGTTTTTTCGTAAAAATTTGACATTTTTGTCAAAACGGCTTTTTTGACCCTCTGAATTCGAAATCGTGAGAATCGACGACGACAAACGACCAATTCAGGATTTCGCTGAAATATAACACTAATTCCAATGCCGATGATGATTTGCCCTTGGGAATGCGTAAAAATTGTGTTTTTTCATAAAAGATGGAGTTTTTTTGTCAAATCGGCGGTTTTAAACCTCGGAATTTTAAATCGTGAGAATCTACAACGACAAGCGAACGATTTCACGATTACGGTAAAATACGACCTTGTTTCCGATGCAATGACAGTTTATCATTGAGAACGGATCGAAAATGTGTTTTTTCGCAAAAATCTGACAATTTCGTCAAACCAGCGTTTTTGACACTCTGAAATTGAAATTGTGAAAATCGACGACGACAAACGAATATTTCACGATTTTACTGAAATACAACTATTAGTCCGATCCCGATGATGATTTGTCGTTGGGAATGCGTCAAAAGTGTGTTTTTCATAAAAGACGGACTTTTTTTTGTCAAATCGGCGGTCTTCAACCTCTGAATATGAAATCGTGAGAATCCATTACATCAAACGAAAATTTAACGATTTCACAAAAATACGACTTCGTTTCGATGCAATGTCAGTTTGTCATTAAGAACTGATCGAAAATAGGTTTTTTCGTAAAAATCTGAAAATTTTGTCAAAACGGCGGTTTTGACCCTCAGAAATCGAAATTGGGAGAATCGACGACGACAAACGACGATTTCACGATTACGGTACAATATGACCTAGTTTCCGATGCAATGACAGTTTATCATTGAGAACGGATCGAAAATGTGTTTTTTCGCAAAAATCTGACAATTTCGTCAAATCAGCGTTTTTGACACTCTGAAATTGACAACGTGAAAATCGACGACGACGAACGAATATTTCACGATTTTACTGAAATACAACTAGTAGTCCGATGCCGATGATGATTTGTCGTTGGGAATGCGTCAAAAGTGTGTTTTTTCATAAAAGACACAGTTGTTTGTCAAATCGGCGGTCTTCAACCTCCGAATTTGAAATCGTACGAATTCACTACGAGAAACGAACATTTCATGATTTCGCAAGAATACGACTTCGTTTCCGATGCAATGTCAGTTTGTCATTGAGAACTGATCGAAAATATGTTTTTTCGTAAAATCTGACTATTTTGTCAAAACGGCTTTTTTGACCCTCTGAATTCGAAATCGTGAGAATCGACGACGACAAACGACCAATTCACGATTATGCTGAAATATAACAGTAATTCCAATGACGATGATGATTTGCCGTTGGGAATGCGTAAAAATTGTGTTTTTTCATAAAAGATGGAGTTTTTTTGTCAAATCGGCGGTTTTAAACCTCGGAATTTTAAATCGTGAGAATCTACAACGACAAGCGACGATTTCACGATTACGGTAAAATACGACCTTGTTTCCGATGCAATGACAGTTTATCATTGAGAACGGATCGAAAATGTGTTTTTTCGCAAAAATCTGACAATTTCGTCAAACCAGCGTTTTTGACACTCTGAAATTGAAATTGTGAAAATCGACGACGACAAACGAATATTTCACGATTTTACTGAAATACAACTATTAGTCCGATCCCGATGATGATTTGTCGTTGGGGAATGCGTCAAAAGTGTGTTTTTTCATAAAAGACGGACTTTTTTTGTGAAATCGGCGGTCTTCAACCTCTGAATATGAAATCGTGAGAATCCACTACGCAAACGAACATTTCACGATTTCGCAAAAATACGACTTCGATTCCGATGCAATGTCTGTTTGTCATTAAGAACTGATCGAAAATATGTTTTTTCGTAAAAATCTGACTATTTTGTCAAAACGGCTTTTTTGACCCTCTGAATTCGAAATCGTGAGAATCGACGACGACAAACGACCATTTCACGATTATGCTGAAATATAACAGTAATTCCAATGCCGATGATGATTTGCCCTTGGAAATGCGTAAAAATTGTGTTTTTTCATAAAAGACGGAGTTCTTTGTCAAATCGGCGGTCTTCAACCTCTGAATTTGAAATCGCGAGAATCCAATACGACAAACGAATATTTCACGATTTCGCTAAAATAACGACTTCGTTTCCGATGCAATGTCAGTTTGTCATTGACAACCGATCAAAAATATGGTTTTTCATAAAATTCGGACATTTTTGTCAAATCGACGTTTTAAACCGTCTGAAAAGGGAATCGTGAGAACCACCGACAAAAAACGACCATTTCTCGATTTCGCTAAAATACAACTGTAAGTCCGATACCGATGATGATTTGACGTTGGGAATGTGTCAAAAATGTGTTTTTTCATCAAAATCGGAAATTTTCGTCAATTCAGCGTTTTTGACACTCTGACATTAAAATCGTGAAAATCGACGACGACAAACGAATATTTCACGATTTTGCTGAAATACAACTATTGGTCCGATGCCGATGATGATTTGTCGTTGGGAATGCGTCAAAAGTGTGTTTTTTCAAAAAAGACAGAGTTTTTTGTCAAATCGGCGGTCTTCAACCTCCGAATTTGAAATCGTACGAATCCACTACGAGAAACGAACATTTCATGATTTCGCAAAAATACGACTTCGTTTCCGATGCAATGTCAGTTTGTCATTGAGAACTGATCGAAAATATGTTTTTTCGAAAAAATCCGACTATTTTGTCAAAACGGCTTTTTTGACCCTCTGAATTCGAAATCGTGAGAATTGACGACGACAAACGATCAATTAACGATTATGCTGAAATATAACAGTAATTCCAATGCCGAAGATGATTTGCTGATGGGAATGCGTAAAAATTGTGTTTTTTCATAAAAGACCGAGTTTTACGGTACAATACGACCTTGTTTCCGATGCAATGACAGTTTATCATTGAGAACGGATCGAAAAGGTGTTTTTTCATCAAAATCGGAAATTTTCGTCAATTCAGCGTTTTTGACACTCTGACATTGAAATCGTGAAAATCGACGACGACAAACGAATATTTCACGATTTTGCTGAAATACAACTATTAGTCCGATGCCGATGATGATTTGTCGTTGGGAATGCGTCAAAAGTGTATTTTTTTTCATAAAAGACGGAGTTTTTTGTCAAATCGGCGGTCTTCAACCTCCGAATTTGAAATCGTACGAATCCACTACGAAAAACGAACATTTCATGATTTCGCAAAAATACGACTTCGTTTCCGATGCAATGTCAGTTTGCCATTGAGAACTGATCGAAAATATGTTTTTTCGTAAAAATCCGACTATTTTGTCAAAACGGCTTTTTTGACCCTCTGAATTCGAAATCGTGAGAATTGACGACGACAAACGATCAATTAACGATTATGCTGAAATATAACAGTAATTCCAATGCCGATGATGATTTGCCGTTGGGAATGCGTAAAAATTGTGTTTTTTCATAAAAGACGGAGTTTTTTTGTAAAATCGGCGGCTTTGAACCTCTGAATTTTAAATCGTGAGAATCCACAACAACAAACGACGATTTCACGATTACGGTACAATACGACCTTGTTTCCGATGCAATGACAGTTTATCATTGAGAACGGATCGAAAATGTGTTTTTTCATCAAAATCGGAAATTTTCGTCAATTCAGCGTTTTTGACACGCTGAAATTGAAAACGTGAAAATCGTCGACGACAAACGAATATTTCACGATTTTACTGAAATACAACTATTAGTCCGATGCCGATGATGATTTGTCGTTGGGAATGCGTCAAAAGTGTTTTTTTTTCATAAAAGACGGAGTTTTTTGTCAAATCGGCCGTCTTCAACCTCTGAATTTGAAATCGTGAGAATCCAATACGACAAACGAACATTTCACGATTTCGCAAAAATACGACTTCGTTTCCGATGCAATGTCAGTTTGTCATTGAGAACTGATCGAAAATATGTTTTTTCGTAAAAATTTGACATTTTTGTCAAAACGGCTTTTTTGACCCTCTGAATTCGAAATCGTGAGAATCGACGACGACAAACGACCAATTCAGGATTTCGCTGAAATATAACACTAATTCCAATGCCGATGATGATTTGCCCTTGGGAATGCGTAAAAATTGTGTTTTTTCATAAAAGATGGAGTTTTTTTGTCAAATCGGCGGTTTTAAACCTCGGAATTTTAAATCGTGAGAATCTACAACGACAAGCGAACGATTTCACGATTACGGTAAAATACGACCTTGTTTCCGATGCAATGACAGTTTATCATTGAGAACGGATCGAAAATGTGTTTTTTCGCAAAAATCTGACAATTTCGTCAAACCAGCGTTTTTGACACTCTGAAATTGAAATTGTGAAAATCGACGACGACAAACGAATATTTCACGATTTTACTGAAATACAACTATTAGTCCGATCCCGATGATGATTTGTCGTTGGGAATGCGTCAAAAGTGTGTTTTTCATAAAAGACGGACTTTTTTTTGTCAAATCGGCGGTCTTCAACCTCTGAATATGAAATCGTGAGAATCCATTACATCAAACGAAAATTTAACGATTTCACAAAAATACGACTTCGTTTCGATGCAATGTCAGTTTGTCATTAAGAACTGATCGAAAATAGGTTTTTTCGTAAAAATCTGAAAATTTTGTCAAAACGGCGGTTTTGACCCTCAGAAATCGAAATTGGGAGAATCGACGACGACAAACGACGATTTCACGATTACGGTACAATATGACCTAGTTTCCGATGCAATGACAGTTTATCATTGAGAACGGATCGAAAATGTGTTTTTTCGCAAAAATCTGACAATTTCGTCAAATCAGCGTTTTTGACACTCTGAAATTGACAACGTGAAAATCGACGACGACGAACGAATATTTCACGATTTTACTGAAATACAACTAGTAGTCCGATGCCGATGATGATTTGTCGTTGGGAATGCGTCAAAAGTGTGTTTTTTCATAAAAGACACAGTTGTTTGTCAAATCGGCGGTCTTCAACCTCCGAATTTGAAATCGTACGAATTCACTACGAGAAACGAACATTTCATGATTTCGCAAGAATACGACTTCGTTTCCGATGCAATGTCAGTTTGTCATTGAGAACTGATCGAAAATATGTTTTTTCGTAAAATCTGACTATTTTGTCAAAACGGCTTTTTTGACCCTCTGAATTCGAAATCGTGAGAATCGACGACGACAAACGACCAATTCACGATTATGCTGAAATATAACAGTAATTCCAATGACGATGATGATTTGCCGTTGGGAATGCGTAAAAATTGTGTTTTTTCATAAAAGATGGAGTTTTTTTGTCAAATCGGCGGTTTTAAACCTCGGAATTTTAAATCGTGAGAATCTACAACGACAAGCGACGATTTCACGATTACGGTAAAATACGACCTTGTTTCCGATGCAATGACAGTTTATCATTGAGAACGGATCGAAAATGTGTTTTTTCGCAAAAATCTGACAATTTCGTCAAACCAGCGTTTTTGACACTCTGAAATTGAAATTGTGAAAATCGACGACGACAAACGAATATTTCACGATTTTACTGAAATACAACTATTAGTCCGATCCCGATGATGATTTGTCGTTGGGGAATGCGTCAAAAGTGTGTTTTTTCATAAAAGACGGACTTTTTTTGTGAAATCGGCGGTCTTCAACCTCTGAATATGAAATCGTGAGAATCCACTACGCAAACGAACATTTCACGATTTCGCAAAAATACGACTTCGATTCCGATGCAATGTCTGTTTGTCATTAAGAACTGATCGAAAATATGTTTTTTCGTAAAAATCTGACTATTTTGTCAAAACGGCTTTTTTGACCCTCTGAATTCGAAATCGTGAGAATCGACGACGACAAACGACCATTTCACGATTATGCTGAAATATAACAGTAATTCCAATGCCGATGATGATTTGCCCTTGGAAATGCGTAAAAATTGTGTTTTTTCATAAAAGACGGAGTTCTTTGTCAAATCGGCGGTCTTCAACCTCTGAATTTGAAATCGCGAGAATCCAATACGACAAACGAATATTTCACGATTTCGCTAAAATAACGACTTCGTTTCCGATGCAATGTCAGTTTGTCATTGACAACCGATCAAAAATATGGTTTTTCATAAAATTCGGACATTTTTGTCAAATCGACGTTTTAAACCGTCTGAAAAGGGAATCGTGAGAACCACCGACAAAAAACGACCATTTCTCGATTTCGCTAAAATACAACTGTAAGTCCGATACCGATGATGATTTGACGTTGGGAATGTGTCAAAAATGTGTTTTTTCATCAAAATCGGAAATTTTCGTCAATTCAGCGTTTTTGACACTCTGACATTAAAATCGTGAAAATCGACGACGACAAACGAATATTTCACGATTTTGCTGAAATACAACTATTAGTCCGATGCCGATGATGATTTGTCGTTGGGAATGCGTCAAAAGTGTGTTTTTTCAAAAAAGACAGAGTTTTTTGTCAAATCGGCGGTCTTCAACCTCCGAATTTGAAATCGTACGAATCCACTACGAGAAACGAACATTTCATGATTTCGCAAAAATACGACTTCGTTTCCGATGCAATGTCAGTTTGTCATTGAGAACTGATCGAAAATATGTTTTTTCGAAAAAATCCGACTATTTTGTCAAAACGGCTTTTTTGACCCTCTGAATTCGAAATCGTGAGAATTGACGACGACAAACGATCAATTAACGATTATGCTGAAATATAACAGTAATTCCAATGCCGAAGATGATTTGCTGATGGGAATGCGTAAAAATTGTGTTTTTTCATAAAAGACCGAGTTTTACGGTACAATACGACCTTGTTTCCGATGCAATGACAGTTTATCATTGAGAACGGATCGAAAAGGTGTTTTTTCATCAAAATCGGAAATTTTCGTCAATTCAGCGTTTTTGACACTCTGACATTGAAATCGTGAAAATCGACGACGACAAACGAATATTTCACGATTTTGCTGAAATACAACTATTAGTCCGATGCCGATGATGATTTGTCGTTGGGAATGCGTCAAAAGTGTATTTTTTTTCATAAAAGACGGAGTTTTTTGTCAAATCGGCGGTCTTCAACCTCCGAATTTGAAATCGTACGAATCCACTACGAAAAACGAACATTTCATGATTTCGCAAAAATACGACTTCGTTTCCGATGCAATGTCAGTTTGCCATTGAGAACTGATCGAAAATATGTTTTTTCGTAAAAATCCGACTATTTTGTCAAAACGGCTTTTTTGACCCTCTGAATTCGAAATCGTGAGAATTGACGACGACAAACGATCAATTAACGATTATGCTGAAATATAACAGTAATTCCAATGCCGATGATGATTTGCCGTTGGGAATGCGTAAAAATTGTGTTTTTTCATAAAAGACGGAGTTTTTTTGTAAAATCGGCGGCTTTGAACCTCTGAATTTTAAATCGTGAGAATCCACAACAACAAACGACGATTTCACGATTACGGTACAATACGACCTTGTTTCCGATGCAATGACAGTTTATCATTGAGAACGGATCGAAAATGTGTTTTTTCATCAAAATCGGAAATTTTCGTCAATTCAGCGTTTTTGACACGCTGAAATTGAAAACGTGAAAATCGTCGACGACAAACGAATATTTCACGATTTTACTGAAATACAACTATTAGTCCGATGCCGATGATGATTTGTCGTTGGGAATGCGTCAAAAGTGTTTTTTTTCATAAAAGACGGAGTTTTTTGTCAAATCGGCCGTCTTCAACCTCTGAATTTGAAATCGTGAGAATCCAATACGACAAACGAACATTTCACGATTTCGCAAAAATACGACTTCGTTTCCGATGCAATGTCAGTTTGTCATTGAGAACTGATCGAAAATATGTTTTTTCGTAAAAATTTGACATTTTTGTCAAAACGGCTTTTTTGACCCTCTGAATTCGAAATCGTGAGAATCGACGACGACAAACGACCAATTCAGGATTTCGCTGAAATATAACAGTAATTCCAATGCCGATGATGATTTGCCCTTGGGAATGCGTAAAAATTGTGTTTTTTCATAAAAGATGGAGTTTTTTTGTCAAATCGGCGGTTTTAAACCTCGGAATTTTAAATCGTGAGAATCTACAACGACAAGCGAACGATTTCACGATTACGGTAAAATACGACCTTGTTTCCGATGCAATGACAGTTTATCATTGAGAACGGATCGAAAATGTGTTTTTTCGCAAAAATCTGACAATTTCGTCAAACCAGCGTTTTTGACACTCTGAAATTGAAATTGTGAAAATCGACGACGACAAACGAATATTTCACGATTTTACTGAAATACAACTATTAGTCCGATCCCGATGATGATTTGTCGTTGGGAATGCGTCAAAAGTGTGTTTTTCATAAAAGACGGACTTTTTTTTGTCAAATCGGCGGTCTTCAACCTCTGAATATGAAATCGTGAGAATCCATTACATCAAACGAAAATTTAACGATTTCACAAAAATACGACTTCGTTTCGATGCAATGTCAGTTTGTCATTAAGAACTGATCGAAAATAGGTTTTTTCGTAAAAATCTGAAAATTTTGTCAAAACGGCGGTTTTGACCCTCAGAAATCGAAATTGGGAGAATCGACGACGACAAACGACGATTTCACGATTACGGTACAATATGACCTAGTTTCCGATGCAATGACAGTTTATCATTGAGAACGGATCGAAAATGTGTTTTTTCGCAAAAATCTGACAATTTCGTCAAATCAGCGTTTTTGACACTCTGAAATTGACAACGTGAAAATCGACGACGACGAACGAATATTTCACGATTTTACTGAAATACAACTAGTAGTCCGATGCCGATGATGATTTGTCGTTGGGAATGCGTCAAAAGTGTGTTTTTTCATAAAAGACACAGTTGTTTGTCAAATCGGCGGTCTTCAACCTCCGAATTTGAAATCGTACGAATTCACTACGAGAAACGAACATTTCATGATTTCGCAAGAATACGACTTCGTTTCCGATGCAATGTCAGTTTGTCATTGAGAACTGATCGAAAATATGTTTTTTCGTAAAATCTGACTATTTTGTCAAAACGGCTTTTTTGACCCTCTGAATTCGAAATCGTGAGAATCGACGACGACAAACGACCAATTCACGATTATGCTGAAATATAACAGTAATTCCAATGACGATGATGATTTGCCGTTGGGAATGCGTAAAAATTGTGTTTTTTCATAAAAGATGGAGTTTTTTTGTCAAATCGGCGGTTTTAAACCTCGGAATTTTAAATCGTGAGAATCTACAACGACAAGCGACGATTTCACGATTACGGTAAAATACGACCTTGTTTCCGATGCAATGACGGTTTATCATTGAGAACGGATCGAAAATGTGTTTTTTCGCAAAAATCTGACAATTTCGTCAAACCAGCGTTTTTGACACTCTGAAATTGAAATTGTGAAAATCGACGACGACAAACGAATATTTCACGATTTTACTGAAATACAACTATTAGTCCGATCCCGATGATGATTTGTCGTTGGGGAATGCGTCAAAAGTGTGTTTTTTCATAAAAGACGGACTTTTTTTGTGAAATCGGCGGTCTTCAACCTCTGAATATGAAATCGTGAGAATCCACTACGCAATCGAACATTTCACGATTTCGCAAAAATACGACTTCGATTCCGATGCAATGTCTGTTTGTCATTAAGAACTGATCGAAAATATGTTTTTTCGTAAAAATCTGACTATTTTGTCAAAACGGCTTTTTTGACCCTCTGAATTCGAAATCGTGAGAATCGACGACGACAAACGACCATTTCACGATTATGCTGAAATATAACAGTAATTCCAATGCCGATGATGATTTGCCCTTGGAAATGCGTAAAAATTGTGTTTTTTCATAAAAGACGGAGTTCTTTGTCAAATCGGCGGTCTTCAACCTCTGAATTTGAAATCGCGAGAATCCAATACGACAAACGAATATTTCACGATTTCGCTAAAATAACGACTTCGTTTCCGATGCAATGTCAGTTTGTCATTGACAACCGATCAAAAATATGGTTTTTCATAAAATTCGGACATTTTTGTCAAATCGACGTTTTAAACCGTCTGAAAAGGGAATCGTGAGAACCACCGACAAAAAACGACCATTTCTCGATTTCGCTAAAATACAACTGTAAGTCCGATACCGATGATGATTTGACGTTGGGAATGTGTCAAAAATGTGTTTTTTCATAAAAGACGGAGTTTTTTTTGTCAAATCGGCGGCTTTGAACCTCTGAATTTTAAATCGTGAGAATCCACAACGACAAACGACGATTTCACGATTACGGTACAATACGACCTTGTTTCCGATGCAATGACAGTTTATCATTGAGAACGGATCGAAAATGTGTTTTTTCGTAAAAATCTGACTATTTTGTCAAAACGGCTTTTTTGACCCTCTGAATTCGAAATCGTGAGAATTGACGACGACAAATGAATATTTCACGATTTTACTGAAATACAACTAGTAGTCCGATGCCGATGATGATTTGTCGTTGGGGAATGCGTCAAAAGTGTGTTTTTTCATAAAAGACGGACTTTTTTTGTGAAATCGGCGGTCTTCAACCTCTGAATATGAAATCGTGAGAATCCACTACGACAAACGAACATTTCACGATTTCGCAAAAATACGACTTCGATTCCGATGCAATGTCTGTTTGTCATTAAGAACTGATCGAAAATATGTTTTTTCGTAAAAATCTGACTATTTTGTCAAAACAGCTTTTTTGACCCTCTGAATTCGAAATCGTGAGAATCGACGACGACAAACGACCAATTCACGATTATGCTGAAATATAACAGTAATTCCAATGCCGATGATGATTTGCCGTTGGGAATGCGTAAAAATTGTGTTTTTTCATAAAAGACGGAGTTCTTTGTCAAATCGGCGGTTTTGAACCTCTGAATTTTAAATCGTGAGAATCCACAATGACAAACGACGATTTCACGATTACAGTACAATACGACCTTGTTTCCGATGCAATGACAGTTTATCATTGAGAACGGATCGAAAATGTGTTTTTTCATAAAAATCGGAAATTTTCGTCAATTCAGCGTTTTTGACACGCTGAAATTGAAATCGTGAAAATCGACGACGACAAACGAATATTTCACGATTTTACTGAAATACAACTATTAGTCCGATGCCGATGATGATTTGTCGTTGGGGAATGCGTCAAAAGTGTCTTTTTTCATAAAAGACGGAGTTTTTTGTCAAATCGGCGGTCTTCAACCTCTGAATTTGAAATCGCGAGAATCCAATACGACAAACGAACATTTCACGATTTCGCAAAAATACGACTTCTTTTCCGATGCAATGTCAGTTTGTCATTGAGAACTGATCGAAAATATGTTTTTGCGTAAAAATCTGACATTTTTGTCAAAACGGCTTTTTTGACCCTCTGAATTCGAAATCGTGAGAATCGACGACGACAAACGACCAATTCAGGATTTCGCTGAAATATAACAGTAATTCCAATGCCGATGATGATTTGCCCTTGGGAATGCGTAAAAATTGTGTTTTTTCATAAAAGATGGAGTTTTTTTGTCAAATCGGCGGTTTTAAACCTCGGAATTTTAAATCGTGAGAATCTACAACGACAAGCGACGATTTCACGATTACGGTAAAATACGACCTTGTTTCCGATGCAATGACAGTTTATCATTACGAACTTATCGAAAATAGGTTTTTTCGTAAAAATCTGAAAATTTTGTCAAAACGGCAGTTTTGACCCTCAGAAATCGAAATTGGGAGAATCGACGACGACAAACGACGATTTCACGATTACGGTAAAATACGACATTGTTTCCGATGCAATGACAGTTTGTCATTGACAACCGATCAAAAGTATGGTTTTTCATAAAATTCGGACATTTTTGTCAAATCGACGTTTTAAACCGTCTGAAAAGGGAATCGTGAGAACCACCGACAAAAAACGACCATTTCTCGATTTCGCTAAAATACAACTGTAAGTCCGATGCCGATGATGATTTGACGTTGGGAATGTGTCAAAAATGTGTTTTTTCATCAAAATCGGAAATTTTCGTCAATTCAGCGTTTTTGACACTCTGACATTGAAATCGTGAAAATCGACGACGACAAACGAATATTTCACGATTTTGCTGAAATACAACTATTAGTCCGATGCCGATGATGATTTGTCGTTGGGAATGCGTCAAAAGTGTGTTTTTTCATAAAAGACGGACTTTTTTTGTCAAATCGGCGGTCTTCAACCTCTGAATATGACATCGTGAGAATCCATTACGTCAAACGAAAATTTAACGATTTCGCAAAAATACGACTTCGTTTCCGATGCAATGTCAGTTTGTCATTAAGAACTGATCGAAAATAGGTTTTTTCGTAAAAATCTGACTATTTTGTCAAAACGGCTTTTTTGACCCTCTGAATTCGAAATCGTGAGAATTGACGACGACAAACGATCAATTCACGATTATGCTGAAATATAACAGTAATTCCAATGCCGATGATGATTTGCCGTTGGGAATGCGTAAAAATTGTGTTTTTTCATAAAAGACGGAGTTCTTTGTCAAATCGGCGGTTTTGAACCTCTGAATTTTAAATCGTGAGAATCCACAACGACAAACGACGATTTCACGATTACGGTACAATACGACCTTGTTTCCGATGCAATGACAGTTTATCATTGAGAACGGATCGAAAATGTGTTTTTTCATCAAAATCGGAAATTTTCGTCAATTCAGCGTTTTTGACACGCTGAAATTGAAATCGTGAAAATCGACGACGACAAACGAATATTTCACGATTTTGCTGAAATACAACTATTAGTCCGATGCCGATGATGATTTGTCGTTGGGAATCCGTCAAAAGTGTGTTTTTTCATAAAAGACGGAATTTTTCGTCAATTCAGCGTTTTTGACACGCTGAAATTGAAATCGTGAAAATCGACGACGACAAACGAATATTTCACGATTTTGCTGAAATACAACTATTAGTCCGATGCCGATGATGATTTGTCGTTGGGAATGCGTCAAAAGTGTGTTTTTTCATAAAAGACAGAGTTTTTTGTCAAATCGGCGGTCTTCAACCTCCGAATTTGAAATCGTACGAATCCACTACGAGAAACGAACATTTCATGATTTCGCAAAAATACGACTTCGTTTCCGATGCAATGTCTGTTTGTCATTGAGAACTGATCGAAAATATGTTTTTTCGTAAAAATCTGACTATTTTGTCAAAACGGCTTTTTTGACCCTCTGAATTCGAAATCGTGAGAATCGACGACGACAAACGACCAATTCACGATTATGCTGAAATATAACAGTAATTCCAATGCCGATGATGATTTGTCGTTGGGAATGCGTCAAAAGTGTGTTTTTTCATAAAAGACGGAGTTTTTTTTGTCAAATCGGCGGTCTTCAACCTCTGAATTTGAAATCGTGAGAATCCAATACGACAAACGAACATTTCATGATTTCGCAAAAATACGACTTCGTTTCCGATGCAATGTCAGTTTGTCATTGAGAACTGATCGAAAATATGTTTTTTCGTAAAAATCTGACTATTTTGTCAAAACGGCTTTTTTGACCCTCTGAATTCGAAATCGTGAGAATCGACGACGACAAACGACCAATTCACGATTATGCTGAAATATAACAGTAATTCCAATGCCGATGATGATTTGCCGTTGGGAATGCGTAAAAATTGCGTTTTTTCATAAATGACGGAGTTTTTTTGTCAAATCGGCGGTTTTGAACCTCTGAATTTTAAATCGTGAGAATCCACAACGACAAACGACGATTTCACGATTACGGTAAAATACGACTTCGATTCCGATGCTATGTCTGTTTGTCATTAAGAACTGATCGAAAATATGTTTTTCGTAAAAATCTGACTATTTTGTCAAAACGGCTTTTTTGACCCTCTGAATTCGAAATCGTGAGAATCGACGACGACAAACGACCAATTCACGATTATGCTGAAATATAACAGTAATTCCAATGCCGATGATGATTTGTCGTTGGGAATGCGTCAAAAGTGTGTTTTTTCATAAAAGACGGAGTTTTTTTGTCAAATCGGCGGTCTTCAACCTCTGAATTTGAAATCGTGAGAATCCAATACGACAAACGAACATTTCATGATTTCGCAAAAATACGACTTCGTTTCCGATGCAATGTCAGTTTGTCATTGAGAACTGATCGAAAATATGTTTTTTCGTAAAAATCCGACTATTTTGTCAAAACGGCTTTTTTGACCCTCTGAATTCGAAATCGTGAGAATCGACGACGACAAACGACCAATTCAGGATTTCGCTGAAATATAACAGTAATTCCAATGCCGATGATGATTTGCCCTTGGGAATGCGTAAAAATTGTGTTTTTTCATAAAAGATGGAGTTTTTTTGTCAAATCGGCGGTTTTAAACCTCGGAATTTTAAATCGTGAGAATCTAGAACGACAAGCGACGATTTCACGATTACGGTAAAATACGACCTTGTTTCCGATGCAATGACAGTTTATCATTGAGAACGGATCGAAAATGTGTTTTTTCGCAAAAATCTGACAATTTCGTCAAACCAGCGTTTTTGACACTCTGAAATTGAAATTGTGAAAATCGACGACGACAAACGAATATTTCACGATTTTACTGAAATACAACTATTAGTCCGATCCCGATGATGATTTGTCGTTGGGAATGCGTCAAAAGTGTGTTTTTCATAAAAGACGGACTTTTTTTTGTCAAATCGGCGGTCTTCAACCTCTGAATATGAAATCGTGAGAATCCATTACGTCAAACGAAAATTTAACGATTTCACACAAAATACGACTTCGTTTCCGATGCAATGTCAGTTTGTCATTAAGAACTGATCGAAAATAGGTTTTTTCGTAAAAATCTGAAAATTTTGTCAAAACGGCAGTTTTGACCCTCAGAAATCGAAATTGGGAGAATCGACGACGACAAACGACGATTTCACGATTACGGTAAAATACGACATTGTTTCCGATGCAATGACAGTTTGTCATTGACAACCGATCAAAAGTATGGTTTTTCATAAAATTCGGACATTTTTGTCAAATCGACGTTTTAAACCGTCTGAAAAGGGAATCGTGAGAACCACCGACAAAAAACGACCATTTCTCGATTTCGCTAAAATACAACTGTAAGTCCGATGCCGATGATGATTTGACGTTGGGAATGTGTCAAAAATGTGTTTTTTCATCAAAATCGGAAATTTTCGTCAATTCAGCGTTTTTGACACTCTGACATTAAAATCGTGAAAATCGACGACGACAAACGAATATTTCACGATTTTGCTGAAATACAACTATTAGTCCGATGCCGATGATGATTTGTCGTTGGGAATGCGTCAAAAGTGTGTTTTTTCAAAAAAGACAGAGTTTTTTGTCAAATCGGCGGTCTTCAACCTCCGAATTTGAAATCGTACGAATCCACTACGAGAAACGAACATTTCATGATTTCGCAAAAATACGACTTCGTTTCCGATGCAATGTCAGTTTGTCATTGAGAACTGATCGAAAATATGTTTTTTCGAAAAAATCCGACTATTTTGTCAAAACGGCTTTTTTGACCCTCTGAATTCGAAATCGTGAGAATTGACGACGACAAACGATCAATTAACGATTATGCTGAAATATAACAGTAATTCCAATGCCGAAGATGATTTGCTGATGGGAATGCGTAAAAATTGTGTTTTTTCATAAAAGACCGAGTTTTACGGTACAATACGACCTTGTTTCCGATGCAATGACAGTTTATCATTGAGAACGGATCGAAAAGGTGTTTTTTCATCAAAATCGGAAATTTTCGTCAATTCAGCGTTTTTGACACTCTGACATTGAAATCGTGAAAATCGACGACGACAAACGAATATTTCACGATTTTGCTGAAATACAACTATTAGTCCGATGCCGATGATGATTTGTCGTTGGGAATGCGTCAAAAGTGTATTTTTTTTCATAAAAGACGGAGTTTTTTGTCAAATCGGCGGTCTTCAACCTCCGAATTTGAAATCGTACGAATCCACTACGAAAAACGAACATTTCATGATTTCGCAAAAATACGACTTCGTTTCCGATGCAATGTCAGTTTGCCATTGAGAACTGATCGAAAATATGTTTTTTCGTAAAAATCCGACTATTTTGTCAAAACGGCTTTTTTGACCCTCTGAATTCGAAATCGTGAGAATTGACGACGACAAACGATCAATTAACGATTATGCTGAAATATAACAGTAATTCCAATGCCGATGATGATTTGCCGTTGGGAATGCGTAAAAATTGTGTTTTTTCATAAAAGACGGAGTTTTTTTGTAAAATCGGCGGCTTTGAACCTCTGAATTTTAAATCGTGAGAATCCACAACAACAAACGACGATTTCACGATTACGGTACAATACGACCTTGTTTCCGATGCAATGACAGTTTATCATTGAGAACGGATCGAAAATGTGTTTTTTCATCAAAATCGGAAATTTTCGTCAATTCAGCGTTTTTGACACGCTGAAATTGAAAACGTGAAAATCGTCGACGACAAACGAATATTTCACGATTTTACTGAAATACAACTATTAGTCCGATGCCGATGATGATTTGTCGTTGGGAATGCGTCAAAAGTGTTTTTTTTCATAAAAGACGGAGTTTTTTGTCAAATCGGCCGTCTTCAACCTCTGAATTTGAAATCGTGAGAATCCAATACGACAAACGAACATTTCACGATTTCGCAAAAATACGACTTCGTTTCCGATGCAATGTCAGTTTGTCATTGAGAACTGATCGAAAATATGTTTTTTCGTAAAAATTTGACATTTTTGTCAAAACGGCTTTTTTGACCCTCTGAATTCGAAATCGTGAGAATCGACGACGACAAACGACCAATTCAGGATTTTGCTGAAATATAACAGTAATTCCAATGCCGATGATGATTTGCCCTTGGGAATGCGTAAAAATTGTGTTTTTTCATAAAAGATGGAGTTTTTTTGTCAAATCGGCGGTTTTAAACCTCGGAATTTTAAATCGTGAGAATCTACAACGACAAGCGAACGATTTCACGATTACGGTAAAATACGACCTTGTTTCCGATGCAATGACAGTTTATCATTGAGAACGGATCGAAAATGTGTTTTTTCGCAAAAATCTGACAATTTCGTCAAACCAGCGTTTTTGACACTCTGAAATTGAAATTGTGAAAATCGACGACGACAAACGAATATTTCACGATTTTACTGAAATACAACTATTAGTCCGATCCCGATGATGATTTGTCGTTGGGAATGCGTCAAAAGTGTGTTTTTCATAAAAGACGGACTTTTTTTTGTCAAATCGGCGGTCTTCAACCTCTGAATATGAAATCGTGAGAATCCATTACGTCAAACGAAAATTTAACGATTTCACACAAAATACGACTTCGTTTCCGATGCAATGTCAGTTTGTCATTAAGAACTGATCGAAAATAGGTTTTTTCGTAAAAATCTGAAAATTTTGTCAAAACGGCAGTTTTGACCCTCAGAAATCGAAATTGGGAGAATCGACGACGACAAACGACGATTTCACGATTACGGTAAAATACGACATTGTTTCCGATGCAATGACAGTTTGTCATTGACAACCGATCAAAAGTATGGTTTTTCATAAAATTCGGACATTTTTGTCAAATCGACGTTTTAAACCGTCTGAAAAGGGAATCGTGAGAACCACCGACAAAAAACGACCATTTCTCGATTTCGCTAAAATACAACTGTAAGTCCGATGCCGATGATGATTTGACGTTGGGAATGTGTCAAAAATGTGTTTTTTCATCAAAATCGGAAATTTTCGTCAATTCAGCTTTTTTGACACTCTGACATTAAAATCGTGAAAATCGACGACGACAAACGAATATTTCACGATTTTGCTGAAATACAACTATTAGTCCGATGCCGATGATGATTTGTCGTTGGGAATGCGTCAAAAGTGTATTTTTTTTCATAAAAGACGGAGTTTTTTGTCAAATCGGCGGTCTTCAACCTCCGAATTTGAAATCGTACGAATCCACTACGAAAAACGAACATTTCATGATTTCGCAAAAATACGACTTCGTTTCCGATGCAATGTCAGTTTGCCATTGAGAACTGATCGAAAATATGTTTTTTCGTAAAAATCCGACTATTTTGTCAAAACGGCTTTTTTGACCCTCTGAATTCGAAATCGTGAGAATTGACGACGACAAACGATCAATTAACGATTATGCTGAAATATAACAGTAATTCCAATGCCGATGATGATTTGCCGTTGGGAATGCGTAAAAATTGTGTTTTTTCATAAAAGACGGAGTTTTTTTGTAAAATCGGCGGCTTTGAACCTCTGAATTTTAAATCGTGAGAATCCACAACAACAAACGACGATTTCACGATTACGGTACAATACGACCTTGTTTCCGATGCAATGACAGTTTATCATTGAGAACGGATCGAAAATGTGTTTTTTCATCAAAATCGGAAATTTTCGTCAATTCAGCGTTTTTGACACGCTGAAATTGAAAACGTGAAAATCGTCGACGACAAACGAATATTTCACGATTTTACTGAAATACAACTATTAGTCCGATGCCGATGATGATTTGTCGTTGGGAATGCGTCAAAAGTGTTTTTTTTCATAAAAGACGGAGTTTTTTGTCAATTCGGCCGTCTTCAACCTCTGAATTTGAAATCGTGAGAATCCAATACGACAAACGAACATTTCACGATTTCGCAAAAATACGACTTCGTTTCCGATGCAATGTCAGTTTGTCATTGAGAACTGATCGAAAATATGTTTTTTCGTAAAAATTTGACATTTTTGTCAAAACGGCTTTTTTGACCCTCTGAATTCGAAATCGTGAGAATCGACGACGACAAACGACCAATTCAGGATTTCGCTGAAATATAACAGTAATTCCAATGCCGATGATGATTTGCCCTTGGGAATGCGTAAAAATTGTGTTTTTTCATAAAAGATGGAGTTTTTTTGTCAAATCGGCGGTTTTAAACCTCGGAATTTTAAATCGTGAGAATCTACAACGACAAGCGAACGATTTCACGATTACGGTAAAATACGACCTTGTTTCCGATGCAATGACAGTTTATCATTGAGAACGGATCGAAAATGTGTTTTTTCGCAAAAATCTGACAATTTCGTCAAACCAGCGTTTTTGACACTCTGAAATTGAAATTGTGAAAATCGACGACGACAAACGAATATTTCACGATTTTACTGAAATACAACTATTAGTCCGATCCCGATGATGATTTGTCGTTGGGAATGCGTCAAAAGTGTGTTTTTCATAAAAGACGGACTTTTTTTTGTCAAATCGGCGGTCTTCAACCTCTGAATATGAAATCGTGAGAATCCATTACATCAAACGAAAATTTAACGATTTCACAAAAATACGACTTCGTTTCGATGCAATGTCAGTTTGTCATTAAGAACTGATCGAAAATAGGTTTTTTCGTAAAAATCTGAAAATTTTGTCAAAACGGCGGTTTTGACCCTCAGAAATCGAAATTGGGAGAATCGACGACGACAAACGACGATTTCACGATTACGGTACAATATGACCTAGTTTCCGATGCAATGACAGTTTATCATTGAGAACGGATCGAAAATGTGTTTTTTCGCAAAAATCTGACAATTTCGTCAAATCAGCGTTTTTGACACTCTGAAATTGACAACGTGAAAATCGACGACGACGAACGAATATTTCACGATTTTACTGAAATACAACTAGTAGTCCGATGCCGATGATGATTTGTCGTTGGGAATGCGTCAAAAGTGTGTTTTTTCATAAAAGACACAGTTGTTTGTCAAATCGGCGGTCTTCAACCTCCGAATTTGAAATCGTACGAATTCACTACGAGAAACGAACATTTCATGATTTCGCAAGAATACGACTTCGTTTCCGATGCAATGTCAGTTTGTCATTGAGAACTGATCGAAAATATGTTTTTTCGTAAAATCTGACTATTTTGTCAAAACGGCTTTTTTGACCCTCTGAATTCGAAATCGTGAGAATCGACGACGACAAACGACCAATTCACGATTATGCTGAAATATAACAGTAATTCCAATGACGATGATGATTTGCCGTTGGGAATGCGTAAAAATTGTGTTTTTTCATAAAAGATGGAGTTTTTTTGTCAAATCGGCGGTTTTAAACCTCGGAATTTTAAATCGTGAGAATCTACAACGACAAGCGACGATTTCACGATTACGGTAAAATACGACCTTGTTTCCGATGCAATGACAGTTTATCATTGAGAACGGATCGAAAATGTGTTTTTTCGCAAAAATCTGACAATTTCGTCAAACCAGCGTTTTTGACACTCTGAAATTGAAATTGTGAAAATCGACGACGACAAACGAATATTTCACGATTTTACTGAAATACAACTATTAGTCCGATCCCGATGATGATTTGTCGTTGGGGAATGCGTCAAAAGTGTGTTTTTTCATAAAAGACGGACTTTTTTTGTGAAATCGGCGGTCTTCAACCTCTGAATATGAAATCGTGAGAATCCACTACGCAAACGAACATTTCACGATTTCGCAAAAATACGACTTCGATTCCGATGCAATGTCTGTTTGTCATTAAGAACTGATCGAAAATATGTTTTTTCGTAAAAATCTGACTATTTTGTCAAAACGGCTTTTTTGACCCTCTGAATTCGAAATCGTGAGAATCGACGACGACAAACGACCATTTCACGATTATGCTGAAATATAACAGTAATTCCAATGCCGATGATGATTTGCCCTTGGAAATGCGTAAAAATTGTGTTTTTTCATAAAAGACGGAGTTCTTTGTCAAATCGGCGGTCTTCAACCTCTGAATTTGAAATCGCGAGAATCCAATACGACAAACGAATATTTCACGATTTCGCTAAAATAACGACTTCGTTTCCGATGCAATGTCAGTTTGTCATTGACAACCGATCAAAAATATGGTTTTTCATAAAATTCGGACATTTTTGTCAAATCGACGTTTTAAACCGTCTGAAAAGGGAATCGTGAGAACCACCGACAAAAAACGACCATTTCTCGATTTCGCTAAAATACAACTGTAAGTCCGATACCGATGATGATTTGACGTTGGGAATGTGTCAAAAATGTGTTTTTTCATAAAAGACGGAGTTTTTTTTGTCAAATCGGCGGCTTTGAACCTCTGAATTTTAAATCGTGAGAATCCACAACGACAAACGACGATTTCACGATTACGGTACAATACGACCTTGTTTCCGATGCAATGACAGTTTATCATTGAGAACGGATCGAAAATGTGTTTTTTCGTAAAAATCTGACTATTTTGTCAAAACGGCTTTTTTGACCCTCTGAATTCGAAATCGTGAGAATTGACGACGACAAATGAATATTTCACGATTTTACTGAAATACAACTAGTAGTCCGATGCCGATGATGATTTGTCGTTGGGGAATGCGTCAAAAGTGTGTTTTTTCATAAAAGACGGACTTTTTTTGTGAAATCGGCGGTCTTCAACCTCTGAATATGAAATCGTGAGAATCCACTACGACAAACGAACATTTCACGATTTCGCAAAAATACGACTTCGATTCCGATGCAATGTCTGTTTGTCATTAAGAACTGATCGAAAATATGTTTTTTCGTAAAAATCTGACTATTTTGTCAAAACAGCTTTTTTGACCCTCTGAATTCGAAATCGTGAGAATCGACGACGACAAACGACCAATTCACGATTATGCTGAAATATAACAGTAATTCCAATGCCGATGATGATTTGCCGTTGGGAATGCGTAAAAATTGTGTTTTTTCATAAAAGACGGAGTTCTTTGTCAAATCGGCGGTTTTGAACCTCTGAATTTTAAATCGTGAGAATCCACAATGACAAACGACGATTTCACGATTACAGTACAATACGACCTTGTTTCCGATGCAATGACAGTTTATCATTGAGAACGGATCGAAAATGTGTTTTTTCATAAAAATCGGAAATTTTCGTCAATTCAGCGTTTTTGACACGCTGAAATTGAAATCGTGAAAATCGACGACGACAAACGAATATTTCACGATTTTACTGAAATACAACTATTAGTCCGATGCCGATGATGATTTGTCGTTGGGGAATGCGTCAAAAGTGTCTTTTTTCATAAAAGACGGAGTTTTTTGTCAAATCGGCGGTCTTCAACCTCTGAATTTGAAATCGCGAGAATCCAATACGACAAACGAACATTTCACGATTTCGCAAAAATACGACTTCGTTTCCGATGCAATGTCAGTTTGTCATTGAGAACTGATCGAAAATATGTTTTTTCGTAAAAATCTGACATTTTTGTCAAAACGGCTTTTTTGACCCTCTGAATTCGAAATCGTGAGAATCGACGACGACAAACGACCAATTCAGGATTTCGCTGAAATATAACAGTAATTCCAATGCCGATGATGATTTGCCCTTGGGAATGCGTAAAAATTGTGTTTTTTCATAAAAGATGGAGTTTTTTTGTCAAATCGGCGGTTTTAAACCTCGGAATTTTAAATCGTGAGAATCTACAACGACAAGCGACGATTTCACGATTACGGTAAAATACGACCTTGTTTCCGATGCAATGACAGTTTATCATTACGAACTTATCGAAAATAGGTTTTTTCGTAAAAATCTGAAAATTTTGTCAAAACGGCAGTTTTGACCCTCAGAAATCGAAATTGGGAGAATCGACGACGACAAACGACGATTTCACGATTACGGTAAAATACGACATTGTTTCCGATGCAATGACAGTTTGTCATTGACAACCGATCAAAAGTATGGTTTTTCATAAAATTCGGACATTTTTGTCAAATCGACGTTTTAAACCGTCTGAAAAGGGAATCGTGAGAACCACCGACAAAAAACGACCATTTCTCGATTTCGCTAAAATACAACTGTAAGTCCGATGCCGATGATGATTTGACGTTGGGAATGTGTCAAAAATGTGTTTTTTCATCAAAATCGGAAATTTTCGTCAATTCAGCGTTTTTGACACTGTTACGTCCAAAATGCCGAAGTTTTGCCTCAACAATTTGTTGGTAACTGTTGCACCTTTTAAATCGTCTCGCGCTGGTCAGAACGATAATAAATCGATCTATACCACACCTGGAGTCGATTCTAGGTGTCAACGTACGCTCTTTTTTAAGCCTAACCTTGCGGAAAATTGCTTGGGATAGAGCCCTAGGAATGCTTGTCGTTACGAAGGTCTAGAGGTATCTATATCTGTGTTTTAAATCCCTTAACTAACAGCTAAAGATTTATGATCCTTGAGACTACCTGAGTGGTCCAAGTACCCGAGGGCGTCTCTTTAAACTGAACTGGTAGGAGATTGACAAAGGAATTTATTAAATGGTCATGCAGAGAATCACAGAGGGAGGAAAAAAAAATAAAGATGTACTTACGATTGCTAATGGAGAGCAGCAACGGCGGTGATTTCGTGGTTTCTTTTGTTGATTGTGCTGATCGGTGATCGCGTGTGAATGATTTAAACACGAATAACTGTTTTTAATATTTCACCTCCTTTTAATGATTAAAGAATAAACAAATGGTTCTCAATAATACACGTAAGAATTGTTTACAAACGTTGGAATGAAATAATAATTCGAGGAAAATGACAAATTTATCGTTGTCCAACCGAGAATAGTATTCCGGTGAACAGAGGATCGATGAGAAATATAAGTTTTACAAAACTCGAGAAACCGATGTTTGATAAAAGTCGAAAAAAATGTCGTCGGGTAGAAAATTTGACAGCAAAACGCTCTGTCCGCTGGTTCAACTGACTCTCCCTGAGTGGGCGTTTTTGGTGGGTTATATACCCTTTTTTTCGTATCCGGAGACAATGCTTTGTATTACATGTAAGAAATTTTCTAAACGTAGTGGGGATGTATTAGATGAGGTGGACGGATTTTAGGGCGGGATTTTGATCGTACGATCGTACATTGATTTTTTCCGTTGGGAGGCCCATTCCTCACAGCGAGGCTAGAGTGGGGTGTGCGTATGTGCCTAATCTGACCTGTCGTATGTCTCCAAGGTTTCGGGCGGTTACATTTCTCGGAATCGATTGTCCATCCGAAACCGTTGAGATCCTCGGTGGAGAGAGAATTTTACTTAGAGTCGCACACGAGATGTTTTGTAAATTAATACATGTTTTTCGATTCTCCTACTACTGTTTCGTAAGGTGTAGACTTTTACTACTTACATTGAACGTTTCGGTAATAAAATAGATACGTGTATGTTTATTCCATACTCAAGAAAGATTGGTAGCCTGAGTTGGAATATTAATAATTTCCTCTTGGTTTCGTGAAGCTTATTAGAAGTGAGGTTTTTATAGTTGTATATTCCTTAATTATTCAAGTCGTGGTACAGGGGTACGTGGTTTCCGGCAGAATTCTGAAAGTTTACTACTATTTCTTTAGCGCGTGATTGTTGCTAAGGAGAGACTTCGCACCTTGATCCGCCTCTCCCCCTTTTTGACATCAGAAGTCTCTCGGAGACCCGTTGAGGCATTTTATCGTTATTGCCAAAGGAAGTATCAGTTGTAGTCTATGGTTAACATAGATCATCGATCGTACGTGCGTTTATTTGAGGTGGATGGGCATAAGGCCCCGAGGTGACATAGGCGCGCGCCGCGGCGTGATTTTATGAATATGTAATGTGCTCGTGCCTTAGTCATTGATTTCGCCGGTCACGCGGCATGTGTCACCTTGCCTTCCCCCTTTGAATATAAATGAGATTAAAAACAGATCGTGGGAAATATTTTGTTCGGCATATTCGCCGATTTCTGTGCTTATTATCTTGTGTGTAATTGCTCGTAATCAAGTAACAACGCATCATTCATTGAGGATATTCATTTCTTTAGTTTCCTTGTATTTGTCTTTTCCCTCCCGTCACTTTGAGTGCCCTGAGAGCTGTCTTTTTAGTTCGTATTTCCTTTTTTAAAATAATTTGAGAAATTGAAACGACTAAAGGTGTCTTTCTACCCTCTGCAACGATCCGTATCTATTTCTTTTGCCCTTCTCTTTTCTAACTGTGGGTCCTTATTTACACACAAGGCGGCTTCGGCAAGTTATCGTTAGAGTAGTGGCCGCCGCCCGAAACATTATTTCGGGGGTCTTGGGCCCCGCGGCCGGTGGACGTAAGTCCCCTCGCCGATGACTCTCCTACTAGTGGTAAAGAAGCGAGTAGATCCTAGGTTACCATAGGCGGGCTCTTTTTTTGTTTCTTTTGGTAAAACGCCGGAGCGCCAAACGGGGCAGAGATTGGACTTGCCACCGCCGGTGAATGCCTAGATCTGCTTCCACCAGGAGTCTATTAGATCGATTTGTCGAATTGCCCGCCTGTTTTATCTTGAGTCGTGTATGTTGTGTTTTTTGTAGATACCGATCGCGGCCGAAAAGTAAAAAGCACTCTTTTGAGAATTATTTAATATTTTAAGACTTTACTTGATTCAAGGTTTCTTGTGAAGAAGGGAAAAGCAATGATTAGAAAGAAAAATAAAAGGGTCGTTACGCAGGACGTAACAACACTCTGACATTGAAATCGTGAAAATCGACGACGACAAACGAATATTTCACGATTTTGCTGAAATACAACTATTAGTCCGATGCCGATGATGATTTGTCGTTGGGAATGCGTCAAAAGTGTGTTTTTTCATAAAAGACGGACTTTTTTTGTCAAATCGGCGGTCTTCAACCTCTGAATATGACATCGTGAGAATCCATTACGTCAAACGAAAATTTAACGATTTCGCAAAAATACGACTTCGTTTCCGATGCAATGTCAGTTTGTCATTAAGAACTGATCGAAAATAGGTTTTTTCGTAAAAATCTGACTATTTTGTCAAAACGGCTTTTTTGACCCTCTGAATTCGAAATCGTGAGAATTGACGACGACAAACGATCAATTCACGATTATGCTGAAATATAACAGTAATTCCAATGCCGATGATGATGTGCCGTTGGGAATGCGTAAAAATTGTGTTTTTTCATAAAAGACGGAGTTCTTTGTCAAATCGGCGGTTTTGAACCTCTGAATTTTAAATCGTGAGAATCCACAACGACAAACGACGATTTCACGATTACGGTACAATACGACCTTGTTTCCGATGCAATGACAGTTTATCATTGAGAACGGATCGAAAATGTGTTTTTTCATCAAAATCGGAAATTTTCGTCAATTCAGCGTTTTTGACACGCTGAAATTGAAATCGTGAAAATCGACGACGACAAACGAATATTTCACGATTTTGCTGAAATACAACTATTAGTCCGATGCCGATGATGATTTGTCGTTGGGAATCCGTCAAAAGTGTGTTTTTTCATAAAAGACGGAATTTTTCGTCAATTCAGCGTTTTTGACACGCTGAAATTGAAATCGTGAAAATCGACGACGACAAACGAATATTTCACGATTTTGCTGAAATACAACTATTAGTCCGATGCCGATGATGATTTGTCGTTGGGAATGCGTCAAAAGTGTGTTTTTTCATAAAAGACAGAGTTTTTTGTCAAATCGGCGGTCTTCAACCTCCGAATTTGAAATCGTACGAATCCACTACGAGAAACGAACATTTCATGATTTCGCAAAAATACGACTTCGTTTCCGATGCAATGTCTGTTTGTCATTGAGAACTGATCGAAAATATGTTTTTTCGTAAAAATCTGACTATTTTGTCAAAACGGCTTTTTTGACCCTCTGAATTCGAAATCGTGAGAATCGACGACGACAAACGACCAATTCACGATTATGCTGAAATATAACAGTAATTCCAATGCCGATGATGATTTGTCGTTGGGAATGCGTCAAAAGTGTGTTTTTTCATAAAAGACGGAGTTTTTTTGTCAAATCGGCGGTCTTCAACCTCTGAATTTGAAATCGTGAGAATCCAATACGACAAACGAACATTTCATGATTTCGCAAAAATACGACTTCGTTTCCGATGCAATGTCAGTTTGTCATTGAGAACTGATCGAAAATATGTTTTTTCGTAAAAATCTGACTATTTTGTCAAAACGGCTTTTTTGACCCTCTGAATTCGAAATCGTGAGAATCGACGACGACAAACGACCAATTCACGATTATGCTGAAATATAACAGTAATTCCAATGCCGATGATGATTTGCCGTTGGGAATGCGTAAAAATTGCGTTTTTTCATAAATGACGGAGTTTTTTTGTCAAATCGGCGGTTTTGAACCTCTGAATTTTAAATCGTGAGAATCCACAACGACAAACGACGATTTCACGATTACGGTAAAATACGACTTCGATTCCGATGCAATGTCTGTTTGTCATTAAGAACTGATCGAAAATATGTTTTTCGTAAAAATCTGACTATTTTGTCAAAACGGCTTTTTTGACCCTCTGAATTCGAAATCGTGAGAATCGACGACGACAAACGACCAATTCACGATTATGCTGAAATATAACAGTAATTCCAATGCCGATGATGATTTGTCGTTGGGAATGCGTCAAAAGTGTGTTTTTTCATAAAAGACGGAGTTTTTTTGTCAAATCGGCGGTCTTCAACCTCTGAATTTGAAATCGTGAGAATCCAATACGACAAACGAACATTTCATGATTTCGCAAAAATACGACTTCGTTTCCGATGCAATGTCAGTTTGTCATTGAGAACTGATCGAAAATATGTTTTTTCGTAAAAATCCGACTATTTTGTCAAAACGGCTTTTTTGACCCTCTGAATTCGAAATCGTGAGAATCGACGACGACAAACGACCAATTCAGGATTTCGCTGAAATATAACAGTAATTCCAATGCCGATGATGATTTGCCCTTGGGAATGCGTAAAAATTGTGTTTTTTCATAAAAGATGGAGTTTTTTTGTCAAATCGGCGGTTTTAAACCTCGGAATTTTAAATCGTGAGAATCTAGAACGACAAGCGACGATTTCACGATTACGGTAAAATACGACCTTGTTTCCGATGCAATGACAGTTTATCATTGAGAACGGATCGAAAATGTGTTTTTTCGCAAAAATCTGACAATTTCGTCAAACCAGCGTTTTTGACACTCTGAAATTGAAATTGTGAAAATCGACGACGACAAACGAATATTTCACGATTTTACTGAAATACAACTATTAGTCCGATCCCGATGATGATTTGTCGTTGGGAATGCGTCAAAAGTGTGTTTTTCATAAAAGACGGACTTTTTTTTGTCAAATCGGCGGTCTTCAACCTCTGAATATGAAATCGTGAGAATCCATTACGTCAAACGAAAATTTAACGATTTCACACAAAATACGACTTCGTTTCCGATGCAATGTCAGTTTGTCATTAAGAACTGATCGAAAATAGGTTTTTTCGTAAAAATCTGAAAATTTTGTCAAAACGGCAGTTTTGACCCTCAGAAATCGAAATTGGGAGAATCGACGACGACAAACGACGATTTCACGATTACGGTAAAATACGACATTGTTTCCGATGCAATGACAGTTTGTCATTGACAACCGATCAAAAGTATGGTTTTTCATAAAATTCGGACATTTTTGTCAAATCGACGTTTTAAACCGTCTGAAAAGGGAATCGTGAGAACCACCGACAAAAAACGACCATTTCTCGATTTCGCTAAAATACAACTGTAAGTCCGATGCCGATGATGATTTGACGTTGGGAATGTGTCAAAAATGTGTTTTTTCATCAAAATCGGAAATTTTCGTCAATTCAGCGTTTTTGACACTCTGACATTAAAATCGTGAAAATCGACGACGACAAACGAATATTTCACGATTTTGCTGAAATACAACTATTAGTCCGATGCCGATGATGATTTGTCGTTGGGAATGCGTCAAAAGTGTGTTTTTTCAAAAAAGACAGAGTTTTTTGTCAAATCGGCGGTCTTCAACCTCCGAATTTGAAATCGTACGAATCCACTACGAGAAACGAACATTTCATGATTTCGCAAAAATACGACTTCGTTTCCGATGCAATGTCAGTTTGTCATTGAGAACTGATCGAAAATATGTTTTTTCGAAAAAATCCGACTATTTTGTCAAAACGGCTTTTTTGACCCTCTGAATTCGAAATCGTGAGAATTGACGACGACAAACGATCAATTAACGATTATGCTGAAATATAACAGTAATTCCAATGCCGATGACGATTTGCCGTTGGGAATGCGTAAAAATTGTGTTTTTTCATAAAAGACCGAGTTTTACGGTACAATACGACCTTGTTTCCGATGCAATGACAGTTTATCATTGAGAACGGATCGAAAAGGTGTTTTTTCATCAAAATCGGAAATGTTCGTCAATTCAGCGTTTTTGACCCTCTGAATTCGAAATCGTGAGAATCGACGACGACAAACGACCAATTCACGATTATGCTGAAATATAACAGTAATTCCAATGCCGATGATGATTTGTCGTTGGGAATGCGTCAAAAGTGTGTTTTTTCATAAAAGACGGAGTTTTTTTGTCAAATCGGCGGTCTTCAACCTCTGAATTTGAAATCGTGAGAATCCAATACGACAAACGAACATTTCATGATTTCGCAAAAATACGACTTCGTTTCCGATGCAATGTCAGTTTGTCATTGAGAACTGATCGAAAATATGTTTTTTCGTAAAAATCTGACTATTTTGTCAAAACGGCTTTTTTGACCCTCTGAATTCGAAATCGTGAGAATCGACGACGACAAACGACCAATTCACGATTATGCTGAAATATAACAGTAATTCCAATGCCGATGATGATTTGCCGTTGGGAATGCGTAAAAATTGCGTTTTTTCATAAATGACGGAGTTTTTTTGTCAAATCGGCGGTTTTGAACCTCTGAATTTTAAATCGTGAGAATCCACAACGACAAACGACGATTTCACGATTACGGTAAAATACGACTTCGATTCCGATGCAATGTCTGTTTGTCATTAAGAACTGATCGAAAATATGTTTTTCGTAAAAATCTGACTATTTTGTCAAAACGGCTTTTTTGACCCTCTGAATTCGAAATCGTGAGAATCGACGACGACAAACGACCAATTCACGATTATGCTGAAATATAACAGTAATTCCAATGCCGATGATGATTTGTCGTTGGGAATGCGTCAAAAGTGTGTTTTTTCATAAAAGACGGAGTTTTTTTGTCAAATCGGCGGTCTTCAACCTCTGAATTTGAAATCGTGAGAATCCAATACGACAAACGAACATTTCATGATTTCGCAAAAATACGACTTCGTTTCCGATGCAATGTCAGTTTGTCATTGAGAACTGATCGAAAATATGTTTTTTCGTAAAAATCCGACTATTTTGTCAAAACGGCTTTTTTGACCCTCTGAATTCGAAATCGTGAGAATCGACGACGACAAACGACCAATTCAGGATTTCGCTGAAATATAACAGTAATTCCAATGCCGATGATGATTTGCCCTTGGGAATGCGTAAAAATTGTGTTTTTTCATAAAAGATGGAGTTTTTTTGTCAAATCGGCGGTTTTAAACCTCGGAATTTTAAATCGTGAGAATCTAGAACGACAAGCGACGATTTCACGATTACGGTAAAATACGACCTTGTTTCCGATGCAATGACAGTTTATCATTGAGAACGGATCGAAAATGTGTTTTTTCGCAAAAATCTGACAATTTCGTCAAACCAGCGTTTTTGACACTCTGAAATTGAAATTGTGAAAATCGACGACGACAAACGAATATTTCACGATTTTACTGAAATACAACTATTAGTCCGATCCCGATGATGATTTGTCGTTGGGAATGCGTCAAAAGTGTGTTTTTCATAAAAGACGGACTTTTTTTTGTCAAATCGGCGGTCTTCAACCTCTGAATATGAAATCGTGAGAATCCATTACGTCAAACGAAAATTTAACGATTTCACACAAAATACGACTTCGTTTCCGATGCAATGTCAGTTTGTCATTAAGAACTGATCGAAAATAGGTTTTTTCGTAAAAATCTGAAAATTTTGTCAAAACGGCAGTTTTGACCCTCAGAAATCGAAATTGGGAGAATCGACGACGACAAACGACGATTTCACGATTACGGTAAAATACGACATTGTTTCCGATGCAATGACAGTTTGTCATTGACAACCGATCAAAAGTATGGTTTTTCATAAAATTCGGACATTTTTGTCAAATCGACGTTTTAAACCGTCTGAAAAGGGAATCGTGAGAACCACCGACAAAAAACGACCATTTCTCGATTTCGCTAAAATACAACTGTAAGTCCGATGCCGATGATGATTTGACGTTGGGAATGTGTCAAAAATGTGTTTTTTCATCAAAATCGGAAATTTTCGTCAATTCAGCGTTTTTGACACTCTGACATTAAAATCGTGAAAATCGACGACGACAAACGAATATTTCACGATTTTGCTGAAATACAACTATTAGTCCGATGCCGATGATGATTTGTCGTTGGGAATGCGTCAAAAGTGTGTTTTTTCAAAAAAGACAGAGTTTTTTGTCAAATCGGCGGTCTTCAACCTCCGAATTTGAAATCGTACGAATCCACTACGAGAAACGAACATTTCATGATTTCGCAAAAATACGACTTCGTTTCCGATGCAATGTCAGTTTGTCATTGAGAACTGATCGAAAATATGTTTTTTCGAAAAAATCCGACTATTTTGTCAAAACGGCTTTTTTGACCCTCTGAATTCGAAATCGTGAGAATTGACGACGACAAACGATCAATTAACGATTATGCTGAAATATAACAGTAATTCCAATGCCGATGATGATTTGCCGTTGGGAATGCGTAAAAATTGTGTTTTTTCATAAAAGACCGAGTTTTACGGTACAATACGACCTTGTTTCCGATGCAATGACAGTTTATCATTGAGAACGGATCGAAAAGGTGTTTTTTCATCAAAATCGGAAATGTTCGTCAATTCAGCGTTTTTGACCCTCTGAATTCGAAATCGTGAGAATCGACGACGACAAACGACCAATTCACGATTATGCTGAAATATAACAGTAATTCCAATGCCGATGATGATTTGTCGTTGGGAATGCGTCAAAAGTGTGTTTTTTCATAAAAGACGGAGTTTTTTTGTCAAATCGGCGGTCTTCAACCTCTGAATTTGAAATCGTGAGAATCCAATACGACAAACGAACATTTCATGATTTCGCAAAAATACGACTTCGTTTCCGATGCAATGTCAGTTTGTCATTGAGAACTGATCGAAAATATGTTTTTTCGTAAAAATCTGACTATTTTGTCAAAACGGCTTTTTTGACCCTCTGAATTCGAAATCGTGAGAATCGACGACGACAAACGACCAATTCACGATTATGCTGAAATATAACAGTAATTCCAATGCCGATGATGATTTGCCGTTGGGAATGCGTAAAAATTGCGTTTTTTCATAAATGACGGAGTTTTTTTGTCAAATCGGCGGTTTTGAACCTCTGAATTTTAAATCGTGAGAATCCACAACGACAAACGACGATTTCACGATTACGGTAAAATACGACTTCGATTCCGATGCAATGTCTGTTTGTCATTAAGAACTGATCGAAAATATGTTTTTCGTAAAAATCTGACTATTTTGTCAAAACGGCTTTTTTGACCCTCTGAATTCGAAATCGTGAGAATCGACGACGACAAACGACCAATTCACGATTATGCTGAAATATAACAGTAATTCCAATGCCGATGATGATTTGTCGTTGGGAATGCGTCAAAAGTGTGTTTTTTCATAAAAGACGGAGTTTTTTTGTCAAATCGGCGGTCTTCAACCTCTGAATATGAAATCGTGAGAATCCATTACGTCAAACGAAAATTTAACGATTTCACACAAAATACGACTTCGTTTCCGATGCAATGTCAGTTTGTCATTAAGAACTGATCGAAAATAGGTTTTTTCGTAAAAATCTGAAAATTTTGTCAAAACGGCAGTTTTGACCCTCAGAAATCGAAATTGGGAGAATCGACGACGACAAACGACGATTTCACGATTACGGTAAAATACGACATTGTTTCCGATGCAATGACAGTTTGTCATTGACAACCGATCAAAAGTATGGTTTTTCATAAAATTCGGACATTTTTGTCAAATCGACGTTTTAAACCGTCTGAAAAGGGAATCGTGAGAACCACCGACAAAAAACGACCATTTCTCGATTTCGCTAAAATACAACTGTAAGTCCGATGCCGATGATGATTTGACGTTGGGAATGTGTCAAAAATGTGTTTTTTCATCAAAATCGGAAATTTTCGTCAATTCAGCGTTTTTGACACTCTGACATTAAAATCGTGAAAATCGACGACGACAAACGAATATTTCACGATTTTGCTGAAATACAACTATTAGTCCGATGCCGATGATGATTTGTCGTTGGGAATGCGTCAAAAGTGTGTTTTTTCAAAAAAGACAGAGTTTTTTGTCAAATCGGCGGTCTTCAACCTCCGAATTTGAAATCGTACGAATCCACTACGAGAAACGAACATTTCATGATTTCGCAAAAATACGACTTCGTTTCCGATGCAATGTCAGTTTGTCATTGAGAACTGATCGAAAATATGTTTTTTCGAAAAAATCCGACTATTTTGTCAAAACGGCTTTTTTGACCCTCTGAATTCGAAATCGTGAGAATTGACGACGACAAACGATCAATTAACGATTATGCTGAAATATAACAGTAATTCCAATGCCGATGATGATTTGCCGTTGGGAATGCGTAAAAATTGTGTTTTTTCATAAAAGACCGAGTTTTACGGTACAATACGACCTTGTTTCCGATGCAATGACAGTTTATCATTGAGAACGGATCGAAAAGGTGTTTTTTCATCAAAATCGGAAATGTTCGTCAATTCAGCGTTTTTGACCCTCTGAATTCGAAATCGTGAGAATCGACGACGACAAACGACCAATTCACGATTATGCTGAAATATAACAGTAATTCCAATGCCGATGATGATTTGTCGTTGGGAATGCGTCAAAAGTGTGTTTTTTCATAAAAGACGGAGTTTTTTTGTCAAATCGGCGGTCTTCAACCTCTGAATTTGAAATCGTGAGAATCCAATACGACAAACGAACATTTCATGATTTCGCAAAAATACGACTTCGTTTCCGATGCAATGTCAGTTTGTCATTGAGAACTGATCGAAAATATGTTTTTTCGTAAAAATCTGACTATTTTGTCAAAACGGCTTTTTTGACCCTCTGAATTCGAAATCGTGAGAATCGACGACGACAAACGACCAATTCACGATTATGCTGAAATATAACAGTAATTCCAATGCCGATGATGATTTGCCGTTGGGAATGCGTAAAAATTGCGTTTTTTCATAAATGACGGAGTTTTTTTGTCAAATCGGCGGTTTTGAACCTCTGAATTTTAAATCGTGAGAATCCACAACGACAAACGACGATTTCACGATTACGGTAAAATACGACTTCGATTCCGATGCAATGTCTGTTTGTCATTAAGAACTGATCGAAAATATGTTTTTCGTAAAAATCTGACTATTTTGTCAAAACGGCTTTTTTGACCCTCTGAATTCGAAATCGTGAGAATCGACGACGACAAACGACCAATTCACGATTATGCTGAAATATAACAGTAATTCCAATGCCGATGATGATTTGTCGTTGGGAATGCGTCAAAAGTGTGTTTTTTCATAAAAGACGGAGTTTTTTTGTCAAATCGGCGGTCTTCAACCTCTGAATTTGAAATCGTGAGAATCCAATACGACAAACGAACATTTCATGATTTCGCAAAAATACGACTTCGTTTCCGATGCAATGTCAGTTTGTCATTGAGAACTGATCGAAAATATGTTTTTTCGTAAAAATCCGACTATTTTGTCAAAACGGCTTTTTTGACCCTCTGAATTCGAAATCGTGAGAATCGACGACGACAAACGACCAATTCAGGATTTCGCTGAAATATAACAGTAATTCCAATGCCGATGATGATTTGCCCTTGGGAATGCGTAAAAATTGTGTTTTTTCATAAAAGATGGAGTTTTTTTGTCAAATCGGCGGTTTTAAACCTCGGAATTTTAAATCGTGAGAATCTAGAACGACAAGCGACGATTTCACGATTACGGTAAAATACGACCTTGTTTCCGATGCAATGACAGTTTATCATTGAGAACGGATCGAAAATGTGTTTTTTCGCAAAAATCTGACAATTTCGTCAAACCAGCGTTTTTGACACTCTGAAATTGAAATTGTGAAAATCGACGTCGACAAACGAATATTTCACGATTTTACTGAAATACAACTATTAGTCCGATCCCGATGATGATTTGTCGTTGGGAATGCGTCAAAAGTGTGTTTTTCATAAAAGACGGACTTTTTTTTGTCAAATCGGCGGTCTTCAACCTCTGAATATGAAATCGTGAGAATCCATTACGTCAAACGAAAATTTAACGATTTCACACAAAATACGACTTCGTTTCCGATGCAATGTCAGTTTGTCATTAAGAACTGATCGAAAATAGGTTTTTTCGTAAAAATCTGAAAATTTTGTCAAAACGGCAGTTTTGACCCTCAGAAATCGAAATTGGGAGAATCGACGACGACAAACGACGATTTCACGATTACGGTAAAATACGACATTGTTTCCGATGCAATGACAGTTTGTCATTGACAACCGATCAAAAGTATGGTTTTTCATAAAATTCGGACATTTTTGTCAAATCGACGTTTTAAACCGTCTGAAAAGGGAATCGTGAGAACCACCGACAAAAAACGACCATTTCTCGATTTCGCTAAAATACAACTGTAAGTCCGATGCCGATGATGATTTGACGTTGGGAATGTGTCAAAAATGTGTTTTTTCATCAAAATCGGAAATTTTCGTCAATTCAGCGTTTTTGACACTCTGACATTAAAATCGTGAAAATCGACGACGACAAACGAATATTTCACGATTTTGCTGAAATACAACTATTAGTCCGATGCCGATGATGATTTGTCGTTGGGAATGCGTCAAAAGTGTGTTTTTTCAAAAAAGACAGAGTTTTTTGTCAAATCGGCGGTCTTCAACCTCCGAATTTGAAATCGTACGAATCCACTACGAGAAACGAACATTTCATGATTTCGCAAAAATACGACTTCGTTTCCGATGCAATGTCAGTTTGTCATTGAGAACTGATCGAAAATATGTTTTTTCGAAAAAATCCGACTATTTTGTCAAAACGGCTTTTTTGACCCTCTGAATTCGAAATCGTGAGAATTGACGACGACAAACGATCAATTAACGATTATGCTGAAATATAACAGTAATTCCAATGCCGAAGATGATTTGCTGATGGGAATGCGTAAAAATTGTGTTTTTTCATAAAAGACCGAGTTTTACGGTACAATACGACCTTGTTTCCGATGCAATGACAGTTTATCATTGAGAACGGATCGAAAAGGTGTTTTTTCATCAAAATCGGAAATTTTCGTCAATTCAGCGTTTTTGACACTCTGACATTGAAATCGTGAAAATCGACGACGACAAACGAATATTTCACGATTTTGCTGAAATACAACTATTAGTCCGATGCCGATGATGATTTGTCGTTGGGAATGCGTCAAAAGTGTATTTTTTTTCATAAAAGACGGAGTTTTTTGTCAAATCGGCGGTCTTCAACCTCCGAATTTGAAATCGTACGAATCCACTACGAGAAACGAACATTTCACGATTTCGCAAAAATACGACTTCGTTTCCGATGCAATGTCAGTTTGTCATTGAGAACTGATCGAAAATATGTTTTTTCGAAAAAATCCGACTATTTTGTCAAAACGGCTTTTTTGACACTCTGAATTCGAAATCGTGAGAATTGACGACGACAAACGATCAATTAACGATTATGCTGAAATATAACAGTAATTCCAATGCCGATGATGATTTGCTGTTGGGAATGCGTAAAAATTGTGTTTTTTCATAAAAGACCGAGTTTTACGGTACAATACGACCTTGTTTCCGATGCAATGACAGTTTATCATTGAGAACGGATCGAAAAGGTGTTTTTTCATCAAAATCGGAAATTTTCGTCAATTCAGCGTTTTTGACACTCTGACATTGAAATCGTGAAAATCGACGACGACAAACGAATATTTCACGATTTTGCTGAAATACAACTATTAGTGCGATGCCGATGATGATTTGTCGTTGGGAATGCGTCAAAAGTGTTATTTTTCATAAAAGACAGAGTTTTTTGTCAAATCGGCGGTCTTCAACCTCCGAATTTGAAATTGTACGAATCCACTACGAAAAACGAACATTTCATGATTTCGCAAAAATACGACTTCGTTTCCGATGCAATGTCAGTTTGCCATTGAGAACTGATCGAAAATATGTTTTTTCGTAAAAATCCGACTATTTTGTCAAAACGGCTTTTTTGACCCTCTGAATTCGAAATCGTGAGAATTGACGACGACAAACGATCAATTAACGATTATGCTGAAATATAACAGTAATTCCAATGCCGATGATGATTTGCCGTTGGGAATGCGTAAAAATTGTGTTTTTTCATAAAAGACCGAGTTTTACGGTACAATACGACCTTGTTTCCGATGCAATGACAGTTTATCATTGAGAACGGATCGAAAAGGTGTTTTTTCATCAAAATCGGAAATGTTCGTCAATTCAGCGTTTTTGACACTCTTAAATTGAAATCGTGAAAATCGACGACGACAAACGAATATTTCACGATTTTGCTGAAATACACCTATTAGTCCGATCCCGATGATGATTTGTCATTGGGAATGCGTCAAAAGTGTGTTTTTTCATAAAAGACGGACTTTTTTTGTCAAATCGGCGGTCTTCAACCTCTGAATATGAAATCGTGAGAGTCCATTACGTCAAACGAAAATTTAACGATTTCGCAAAAATACGACTTCGTTTCCGATGCAATGTCAGTTTGTCATTAAGAACTGATCGAAAATAGGTTTTTTCGTAAAAATCTGAAAATTTTGTCAAAACGGCAGTTTTGACCCTCAGAAATCGAAATTGGGAGAATCGGCGACGACAAACGACGATTTCACGATTTCGCTAAAATAACGACTTCGTTTCCGATGCAATGTCAGTTTGTCATTGACAACCGATCAAAAGTATGGTTTTTCATAAAATTCGGACATTTTTGTCAAATCGACGTTTTAAACCGTCTGAAAAGGGAATCGTGAGAACCACCGACAAAAAACGACCATTTCTCGATTTCACTAAAATACAACTGTAAGTCCGATGCCGATGATGATTTGACGTTGGGAATGTGTCAAAAATGTGTTTTTTCATAAAAATCGGAAATTTTCGTCAATTCAGCGTTTTTGACACTCTGACATTGAAATCGTGAAAATCGACGACGACAAACGAATATTTCACGATTTTGCTGAAATACAACTATTAGTCCGATGCCGATGATGATTTGTCGTTGGGAATGCGTCAAAAGTGTGTTTTTTCATAAAAGACAGAGTTTTTTTGTCAAATCGGCGGTCTTCAACCTCTGAATTTGAAATCGTACGAATCCACTACGAGAAACGAACATTTCATGATTTCGCAAAAATACGACTTCGTTTCCGTTGCAATGTCAGTTTGTCATTGAGAACTGATCGAAAATATGTTTTTTCGTAAAAATCTGACTATTTTGTCAAAACGGCTTTTTTGACCCTCAGAAATCGAAATTGGGAAAATCGACGACGACAATCGACGATTTCACGATTACGGTAAAATACGACATTGTTTCCGATGGAATGACAGTTTATCATTGAGAACGGATCGAAAATGTGTTTTTTCGCACAAATCTGAAAATTTCGTCAAATCAGCGTTTTTGACACTCTGAAATTGAAATCGTGAGAATCGACGACGACAAACGAATATTTCACGATTTTGCTGAAATACAACTATTAGTCCGATGCCGATGATGATTTGTCGTTGGGAATGCGTCAAAAGTGTGTTTTTTCATAAAAGACGAACTTTTTTTGTCAAATCGGCGGTCTGGAACCTCTTAATATGAAATCGTGAGAATCCACTACGACAAACGAACATTTCACGATTTCGCAAAAATACGACTTCGTTTCTGATGCAATGTCAGTTTGTCATTAAGAACTGATCGAAAATATGTTTTTTCGTAAAAATCTGAAAATTTTGTCAAAACGGCAGTTTTGACCCTCAGAAATCGAAATTGGGAGAATCGGCGACGACAAACGACGATTTCACGATTTCGCTAAAATAACGACTTCGTTTCCGATGCAATGTCAGTTTGTCATTGACAACCGATCAAAAGTATGGTTTTTCATAAAATTCGGACATTTTTGTCAAATCGACGTTTTAAACCGTCTGAAAAGGGAATCGTGAGAACCACCGACAAAAAACGACCATTTCTCGATTTCACTAAAATACAACTGTAAGTCCGATGCCGATGATGATTTGACGTTGGGAATGTGTCAAAAATGTGTTTTTTCATCAAAATCGGAAATTTTCGTCAATTCAGCGTTTTTGACACTCTGACATTGAAATCGTGAAAATCGACGACGACAAACGAATATTTCACGATTTTGCTGAAATACAACTATTAGTGCGATGCCGATGATGATTTGTCGTTGGGAATGCGTCAAAAGTGTGTTTTTTCATAAAAGACAGAGTTTTTTGTCAAATCGGCGGTCTTCAACCTCTGAATTTGAAATCGTACGAATCCACTACGAGAAACGAACATTTCATGATTTCGCAAAAATACGACTTCGTTTCCGATGCAATGTCAGTTTGTCATTGAGAACTGATCGAAAATATGTTTTTTCGTAAAAATCTGACTATTTTGTCAAAACGGCTTTTTTGACCCTCAGAAATCGTAATTGGGAAAATCGACGACGACAATCGACGATTTCACGATTACGGTAAAATACGACATTGTTTCCGATGGAATGACAGTTTATCATTGAGAACGGATCGAAAATGTGTTTTTTCGCACAAATCTGAAAATTTCGTCAAATCAGCGTTTTTGACACTCTTAAATTGAAATCGTGAGAATCGACGACGACAAACGAATATTTCACGATTTTGCTGAAATACAACTATTAGTCCGATGCCGATGATGATTTGTCGTTGGGAATGCGTCAAAAGTGTGTTTTTTCATAAAAGACGAACTTTTTTTGTCAAATCGGCGGTCTGGAACCTCTTAATATGAAATCGTGAGAATCCACTACGACAAACGAACATTTCACGATTTCGCAAAAATACGACTTCGTTTCTGATGCAATGTCAGTTTGTCATTAAGAACTGATCGAAAATATGTTTTTTCGTAAAAATCTGAAAATTTTGTCAAAACGGCGGTTTTGACCCTCAGAAATCGAAATTGGGAGAATCGACGCCGACAAACGACGATTTCACGATTACGGTAAAATACGACATTGTTTCCGATGCAATGACAGTTTATCATTGGAGAACGGATCGAAAATGTGTTTTTTTTCGCAAAAATCTGACAATTTCGTCAAATCAGCGTTTTTGACACTCTGAAATTGAAATCGTGAAAATCGACGACGACAAACGAATATTTCACGATTTTGCTGAAATACAACTATTAGTCCGATCCCGATGATGATTTGTCGTTGGGAATGCGTCAAAAGTGTGTTTTTTCATAAAAGACGTGTTACGTCGCGGGTTCTGTTATCGATCAATTTTGATTGTGGATATTGATCGTGCCAACACAATTGTTGCGAGAGCGACAAATAACAGAATATCAATGCGCCGGTCAGGGATCGGAACAAATACTGAATATGTGCATCCGATATAGATAATGAAATAATTATATATATCTTTATATATTGTGACGGGCCGTTTCGATCAATCGGGTGGACCGAAACCACCGCCGCCCAATAATTATGACGCCCTGGGATTTTTAATTCTTGGTCTCTTACCGTTAGGCGCCAGGGAGTTGTTTCTACTCCCAACTCCCAAGGAGGTCGATTTTTACTGATGTTCCCTGCTCCTCTGTACGCTGATACAGGGATGCAGTCCGACGGGCTAATTAATATTCTTGGATATGCGAGCGAAAATAAAATATGAATACCAGCATCTTCATACAATAACAAAATAAAATAAAAGAAAATAAGAAAATACAATATATATCAATCTCTCTCTCGGAATTAAACGCCAATAATATTCACGCGGAATTCGACGTAACGGTCGGAGAGGCCGGCACGGCCGAGGATACGATGACACGCGTATTCTACCCCGGGAGAGACACTTCTCATCCACGGAAATTATGCAATGGAAACAATTCGGCTTCGCCTACCTTTACAATTTTCCGCCGCTGGACCTCATGTCTATCCTGCTCCCGAGTACTCGGCTCTCACTATCCTCGACTTCCCCTGCGGCTTCGCCTCGCTCGGCGATTACACTTTCCTTGGAAAATCGGCACGGCCACTAATACTTTCCTCGCGAACTATTATTACTTTTAACTCGATACTGGATTAACTACCAGCCAGACTATAGCCGCTCTCGGCTCCATTATACGAGAAAATAATTCTCTATACTATTCGTTATGCTAACGATTTCGGACTCCTGCCGAATTACTGCTCAGACGAACGCCGATTACAATCTCTCACGTCGACTGTCTTCTCTCGACTCCCCGCTACGCTCGTCTCCCGAAAATCGCTCATCGACACCTCGGTGTGTCGCGTGCCGGTGAGGAGAGGGGGCAACGCGCTCGATTATCGAGCGTCGCCTCACGTAGATCCTTCGTCTATCGCTTCTCACGCTGTCTCTCCTCTCGCGTGGTTGCCGAATTTACCTGTAACGAAGTCGACTAAACGGCAGCAACGCGCTCGATGATTTTCGGTTATCTATCGGCGCTCGGCGGGAGAGACGATCCAGTGGCTTATACTATAGCCTATATCGCACGTTACGACGACGGTGGTAACGCCTCGTCACACCCCCCTGCTAGGCTCGGCCTACGCGCGAATTCGCGGAGGAGGCTCGTGCCGAACTGTTTCTCAACGTGCCTTTCTGGATCGTTCCTCGACCGCCTCGGCCGATAGATTATTTTCAGAATAATCCCATAACCAAAAAAAGCAAAACAAATATACACGCTATTACATTCGATTTTATTGCTCAACACACTCTGGTTTCCTGATTCTTTCACAGTGAAGAATTAAACGGAATTAAATGCCGTCTCGTGATACAGTCTCTACGTACCGTGCGTCTCGCTCGAGCGCACTTTCTCCAAAAAAAATAAAGGAAATAACTCAAAATTCCTGTTATCCTAATTTTCCAGAGTGTGTGAGTCTCTACCAAAAAAAATTAAAGAAAAATACAAAAATAGTTTCCTAACAAAATTTCTTATCAGCTACTGCTCGCACCCTGTTACTCGTCATGCTCGGACAACGGCTCCGTCGCACTCTCTTGGAGATCTGTACCATTTACGAATTTTAAATCTTTTACGTGATATCTCCCAGCGGGTTGGCCATCTGTAGTTGATAACTCTACGATACACGGCGAAATTAATTTCGTGACTTCGAACGGACCTGTATACTTTCTCGTGAATTTCGCTGTCATGTTGTTCGACGCTTTCGACAACACGCGATACTTCCGATATACTCGGTCTCCGACGTGTACTGCTACGTCACGACGCGTTCGATTGTAATATTTCGCTTGTTTTTCCGACGCTTCGCGAATTTTCTGAGTGACTAGATCGCGCATTTCGACGAGTTTGCCGATTCTCGCGAGCCACTGTTCTCTATCAGGTGCATCGGGGGCAATATCTCGCTCGATTGATCGTCTCACATGCATTGCGGGCCTCGGTTCTCTTCCTAAGTTCAAAAACGCGGGACTCACTCCCAACGCGGAGTGTACCGCGGTGTTGTACGCGAATTGAAATTCCGCGATTCTCAAATCCCACTCGCGATGATCGGCGGAAATATAGCTAGCGATCATCGTCTTGAGATTGCGATTTACTCTTTCCACCGGATTGGCTTGCGCGTGATACGGCGGCGTTGTGACTCGGTCCATTCCGTACTCATCGGTTAACTTCTTTATCGTTTGATTGACAAACTCTGTTCCGTTGTCTGTCAATAATACGCGCGGCGTACCCCATCGACAAATAATTCGCGTACGAAATGCTTCGGCAATTATTTTCCCTGTCGCCGCGGTTACCGGTACACACTCTATCCATCGAGTAAACAAATCCTCAAATACAATTAAATGTTTGTTACCTGATGTCGATCTTGGATACGGGCCCATTGCGTCGGCGGCTACTGTATCCCACGGGAGAGCTACTACTCGCGGTCCCATCATACCCATCGGTTTCGTTTGACTCGATTTTTGCATCGCGCACGTAATACATTTCCCTACGTATCTCTTAACTTCGCGATACATCCCTGACCAATAATAATACGTCGCTATTCTCCTGTACGTCTTCTCTACTCCCGCGTGCCCCGATTGTTCGCAATCATGCGCTTGTTCGAGAATTCTTCCGCACTCTTCCGACGGTATTACTAATTTCCAGGCGTCTGGGTCTTCCCCAGTTGCCTCTTTCATACTATCTGGCCGATAGCAGTACAAATTTTTACCCTCTATAACCCATCCCGGGAACGCGCGCGGATTTCGTTCGATAGCTTGCTCGGCGAGCGTTAGCTCGATAGATTGCTCGGCCGAGCGTTAGCTCGGCGTACCAATCGATCTCATCGATCTCTTCGAGAGTCTCGATCGCGTCTGTCTCCTGATTTTCGCAGCCCTCGAACATTCGCGACAGCGCATCGGCGGCTTCGTTCTCGGTTCCTTTCCTATGGACGATGGTTATATTGTATCCTGACAACTCAAACGCCCATCTCGCGAGTCTACCCACGGGGTCTCGGAGATTATACAACCATCGCAAGCTGCTATGGTCCGTTACAACCGTGAACGCGTATCCTTCCAAATAAGCACGAAATTTTCGCGTCGCCCATACTACGGCGAGACACTCCTGTTCTGTGACGGTGTAACGCGTTTCAGGTGCCGTCATCGCGCGACTCGCGCATGCAATTAACATTTCTGAATCTTTTCCCTGTTGCGTGAGCACGGCTCCTAGCCCTGAATTACTCGCGTCCGTATACAAAATAAACGGTAACGCGTGATTCGGATAAGTTAGTATCGCGGCGTTTGCTAACATCTTTTTCATCGCCTGGAACGCGGCCTCTTCGACTTCTGTCCACTGCCACTCGGTGTTCTTTCCCGTCAATCTATTTAAAGGCCCTGCAGTCGTCGAAATATTTTTCAAATGCCGGTGATACCAATTACACATGCCGTTGAAGCGTCGTACTTCTTTTACGTTTCGCGGTCTCGGATATTCTAAAATCGGCTTTACTTTTTCCGGATCTGGTCGCAGACCTTCACGATTCACTAGAAATCCCAGATAACGAACTTCGCTTCGACAAAACTCACTTTTCTCGAGATTCAATATCAAACCCGCATCTCGGATGATTTTTAAGACTTTCTCGAGCCATTCTAAATGCCCTTCGAACGTACGATGCACGATTATCACGTCATCTAAATACGCGAACGCGTGAGGCTCGAGCTCAGGTCCTATCAGACGATCCATTAATCGCTGAAAGGTTGCAGGAGCGTTACACAACCCGTAAGTCATTCGGCGGAATTGAAACAAACCCTTGCCTTCAACGATAAACGTGGTATAGTGTCGGCTTGACTCTTCCATCATTATCTGATGATATGCCGCACTCATATCGAGCGTCGTTATGTATCTCGCTTCATGCAATTTATCTAAGATCGTATCCATTCTCGGTAACGGGTACGCATCTTTCCGAGTTACTTTATTAAGCTAGCGGTAATCAACACAAAAACGATACGTTCCGTTTGGCTTCGGCAACATAACGGGAGGACTCGCCCAGTCGCTGTTCGAGCTCTCGATAATTCCCGCGGCTAACATCCGATCCACCTCGGCGTGCAACGCTTCTACCACCACCGGGGATCGCCTGTACATTCGCTGCCTCACAGCTTTATCTCTCGGCGCTTGGATAGTATGCTGTGTCAGTGTGACTGCTTTATCAAAATCTTTTGGCATCGTTGGTAATATTTGCGCGAGAAATGCGTCTAGCTGTTCGCGTTGCGACTCGGCGATCTCTTGTATCCCACAACAAAAACCTAGCGCGGCTATTTCGTTGTGCGCGGGTACGATAGGCCGTTCGGGTCCCATCCCCTCTACCTGCCATGTACGCCGCTTTCCCGACACGTTAATACCGAACGCGAAGAGAAAATCCATTCCGAGTAAACACGATGATTGTAACTGTTTCACGTTCAATATCGGAAACCATTTTTGCAACCCATCTAACTCGATTGGAAATAGCCCTTCGCCGAGTACGCGCTCCAACGTCCCATTTGCCATTCTCACATGATTTTCCGGACTCGGTGGAAATTCGCGAAACGGAAGCCCAAGTTCCCGAATGATATGCCTACCTATATTTCCGATTACCGATGTCGTCGCGCCCGTATCGATCAATGCTTCGAGAATCTTGCCCCCAATGAGTAATTGTACAAAAATTCTAACTCGACTCTCCTCTCGCCTCCACTCCGTCGGCGGCGGAGGAAAATCTTTTAACAATTCCCCGGGCTTATACTCGCTCATCGCAATGACGTCTGTCCCCACAGAAAACGGCTGAATATTTTCATCATTATTCACTACGCGATTTTCGGTCTCACGTGTCTCGCGCAACTCGCGTGTCACGAGGTCAGGCCTATTCTCAGTCACGACATTAATTCGTTCGTTAATCGCGATCTCAATATTCGATTCGTCCGAAAAATTTTCATCAAGTGTCCAAATCCCTACCAACCCGCTAGGAGACTCACCTTGTGTTTCGCTGAACTCAGGAGCTGCAACAAAAATTTCCGGAGAGCGCGGCGTGCCAGCGTTTACAATTTCGCGTGACTCTACGTTTTGGCTCTCTACAGGAACTGCACCCCCGTTCGCACTCGGTGTTGTTTCCTTCGACGGTTGAGGATCCCTCGACGTTTCTTCTTTACTTTGCGAAGCTTCTTGAATTACTTCTGGACCTGGCCGCTTCGCGCCTGCCAGTCCTTGCTTACGTTTTTTGAGTAGAGGCAGCCACAATTCTCTTTTGTGACGTCTCGTCGTCCACAAGCGATACATAACGTTACACGAGTTTTCGTGCAACCCCTGCTGAAGTGTCCCACTTCCCCGCAGTTGTAACAAAACGTAAGAAGTTTTCCGCTTGCGCTCGGCGATCCTTTCGTGTTACTCGGGTTTCCCGTCGCTCGGGGCTTCCCGGTCTCGTTCGGCTGTGAGGGCCTCGCGCTCGGCGGTGAGGCTGCAGCTGCGGTCGGCGGTGTGCTCGACTTGAGTCCGGCGGCTTTACTGCTACCCCCACTTCGCTTGTTTGGACCTTCCTTTTTCTTTTCGGTTTTATTCCGATCGACGTTCTCTTCTACGGCGTTTACTTGAGTCGATGAGAAGCGGTTCGTCTTCGAATAATATGATTTATTGATGTATCTCGATGTCGATGGTTTCTTTGTTTCCTTCGCGGTACCCTTCCACGCAAATTCCTTAGCATGGGACTCCTCTCGACTCGGCGGAGGACGTCGGGCTTCGGCTCGAGCCCATCTTCGCTCGATCCGCGTTGCGAGTTTAGCCAGTTCACTGAAAGATCGAAATTCTTCACGATCGATCATATCCCAATACTCGGGTCGAAGGCCGGAGTATGCTTGTTGTAGCTGGGTGTTCATACTCCTCTTTTTCTTCAATCGACTGTACAATACTTGTACGCAGATGAGATAATCTTTGGCTGTCTCATCTGGTCCCTGTGTGCGTCTTCTAATGTCGTCGCGTAGTCCCTCTTGATCTGAATCCGCGAAGAACCAACTGCGAAACTCGCGCACAAAATCTCGCCACGTTTCCCAGTATCGACGATTCGATCGATACCATTGTATGGCACGGCCCTTCAACACTTCCGGTAGGATAGATAATCGTTCGCTTTTCCTGATCCCGGACATCTCGATTTTTTCTTCCAGCTGTTCTAAAAATTCTTCACAGCCTAACTCGTCTTCACCAGAGAAGGATAACTTCCATTTCCTGGCAAGGTCACTCACGTCGCGCTCACGCTTCGACGTATGCCGCGTGGCTCTCCTCAGACGATCGTCTCGAGCGCTGTGTTTTCTCTTCTCGTTCTCTTCTTCGCTCTCGTCCGATGTTTCGGACTCACTCGGCGTGTCTGATTGCGAAGAATCGCCGCTGCTCTCCCTTCGAGAGCGATGTTTCTTCTTGAGTGTTTTCTTTCTGAGCGTTTCATTTTTTTCTTCACGTGTCGCAGGCTTCGGTGGTGCATTGGAGATTTTTCGCTTCAAAAATTTCTTGAGAAGCTCCTCCAATATTTCGTCATCATCGGCCTCTTCATCGTCTTGCGCTGGTTCCTCGCGCTTCACCTCGGGTGCGAGTCGTGCTTCGACCTTCGGCGCTGTCGTGTCACGTTCCTTCGCGGCGGCGGACATCCCCTCTGGTGCACCCTTTGGGGCTTTTCTCGAGGCCTTGTCCCCCCCCCCCCCCCGCCGCGCTGTCACGTGACTGCTGCGCGCACGAAATTTTTCAAAGCTATTATCAAGCTTGGTACCCTCAAGACTCGGTCGAACGATCTTCTTGCCCAGGCTCGGCCTTGCAACTTCCGTTTCTTCTTCGTCGTAAGCCATGATGTCCTCTGTTGTATCGATGGTCTCACGAGGGTGTTGTCGCGTCCCTTCTTGCTTCGGTGGTGGCTCGCGTCCAGAATCCACGTGTACTATCGCTTCTGTCGTTATGCTTCCCGCCTTCCCCTCTCCCGTGGCCTGACACACAAATCTTTTGAGTCGGTTACGCACGACAGCTGGTTCCCCCAACGGATTTAGTAATAGAGCGCGTAATGATTCTCGCACTCTCTCAGGTGTCATTCCTTCCACGAGGGGAAGCGTCGGAGTGGGAGGTCCTTCTTCCCCCAATGTGCGGTCTTCCGCTGTTCACTTAACACTTAGATCACCGTTTTCCCGAAGCTGTAGTCTCGCGTATCGATTGCGGATCTCGTTCGCGTTACCCTCCACCCGGCTCTACGTCCGAATGGTACGGTGTCCCGTCTTACGAACTTGCTTCGTCTTCCATGTTTCACACGACCGAAATGTTATTACGCTCAGCTGTCAAAATTCTCGAATATTTATTTCGACCGAATTTTTATTTCGCACGAATTTTTATTTCGCAGGATATTTTTTTTCCGCGCGTTAATTTTTATTTCGCGCGCTCGAGTATCTTCGACTCACGAAAATATTCTACGAGAGTATTGTCTGTCTTTTTCCCACACACGCACTATTCACAGCCTCTGAAGTAGCTCGGCTCGATTCCTCGCGGTGTGTTGACGTTTACAATGTTTATCCGCCCGCGGTCACTTCGAGCGGCGCGGCCTCGACTCGATACAATATACGCTGTGTCCACAGTTTCTCAACCCGAATTTTATCTTTCCGAAACTCGAACCTCGATCACGGGTGAGCGTCACTGAAATATTCGCGCGAGAATATTTTCTAACACACGATTTTCGCGAAATTATCTTCGAGTCGGCTCGGCCCGTTGTCAACGCGACTATGTTTACGTTTCGAACACTGTTTACACTCGCGATCACTCGAGCGGCGCGGCCTTGACTCGAACGCGAAAATACTTTGTACGTTACGAATTTCAATGTTCCGAATTTTAGCACGTATAATTTTCACTCGAATATTCAGCTAATATTCCCGATCTTTGCCCAGCCCCACGTTGGGCGCCATTAATTGTGACGGGCCGTTTCGATCAATCGGGTGGACCGAAACCACCGCCGCCCAATAATTATGACGCCCTAGGATTTTTAAATCTTGGTCTCTTACCGTTAGGCGCCAGGGAGTTGTTTCTACTCCCAACTCCCAAGGAGGTCGATTTTTACTGATGTTCCCTGCTCCTCTGTACGCTGATACAGGGGTGCAGTCCGACGGGCTAATTAATATTCTTGGATATGCGAGCGAAAATAAAATATGAATACCAGCAATTCGTAAAATAATAATGATCACAATATATTTCTCGGATCTTCGTACAATAACAAAATAAAATAAAAGAAAATAAGAAAATACAAAATATATCAATCTCTCTCTCGGAATTAAACGCCAATAATATTCACGCGGAATTCGACGTAACGGTCGGAGAGGCCGGCACGGCCGATGATACGATGACACGCGTATTCTACCCCGGGAGAGACACTTCTCATCCACGGAAATTATGCAATGGAAACAATTCGGCTTCGCCTACCTTTACAATTTTCCGCCGCTGGACCTCGCGTCTATCCTGCTCCCGAGTACTCGGCTCTCACTATCCTCGACTTCCCCTGCGGCTTCGCCTCGCTCGGCGATTACACTTTCCTTGGAAAATCGGCACGGCCACTAATACTTTCCTCGCGAACTATTATTACTTTTAACTCGATACTGGATTAACTACCAGCCAGACTATAGCCGCTCTCGGCTCTATTATACGAGAAAATAATTCTCTATACTATTCGTTATGCTAACGATTTCGGACTCCTGCCGAATTACTGCTCAGACGAACGCCGATTACAATCTCTCACGTCGACTGTCTTCTCTCGACTCCCCGCTACGCTCGTCTCCCGAAAATCCCTCATCGACACCTCGGTGTGTCGCGTGCCGGTGAGGAGAGGGGGCAACGCTCTCGATTATCGAGCGTCGCCTCACGTAGATCCTTCGTCTATCGCTTCTCACGCTGTCTCTCCTCTCGCGTGGTTGCCGAATTTACCTGTAACGAAGTCGAATAAACGGCAGCAACGCGCTCGATGATTTTCGGTTATCTATCGGCGCTCGGCGGGAGAGACGATCCAGTGGCTTATACTATAGCCTATATCGCACGTTACGACGACGGTGGTAACACCTCGTCACAATATATAAAAGAAAGTCCCGATTTTTCTTGTGTGTTTGTCCACGAGACGCTCACAGACACTCACAGACACTCACAGACACTCACACAGACACTCACGGACACTCACAGACACTCACAGACACCTATGCCCAACATCGGGGGACCGAAGGAGCCGCGACGGTTCCTTCTTTCCTCTGTTGTGAGCTCCGTAATTTTCTACGGGGCTCCGATTTGGGCTGGTGCCATGAAGACCAATGCGAGTTACGGAGCCACATGCCGACGGGCCTGCCGGACTGTCGCGCTAAGGGTGGCCCGAGCGTATCGAACCGTGTCTGACATCGCTGTCTCGGTGATCGCAGGACTGCCTCCTGTTGATCTACTGGCAGCCGAGAGGGCCAGGGTGTACCGTGAGCGTAGGCGTACTGGTGCGGATGGCGACGATCAAGAGCGTGGTGATGATCGATGGTCCAGCAGAACCTTCGAAGAATGGCAGGAGAGATGGGATTCAGCAGGCGAGGGTCGGTGGACCCACCGCGTGATTCCTAATGTGAGAGCGTGGACGAGCAGGCACGGTGGACTTACAACTTTCCACCTGACCCAGGTACTCACCGGGCACGGCTGCTTCCGCAGCTACCTACATCGTATTCGCGTGTACGATAGCGCGGAATGCCCGGTGTGCCCTGGGATCGACGAGGACGTGGAACACGTGCTCTTCTATTGCCCGAGATTCGCCGATGACCGGAAGCGATTCCGAGCGTCATGGGGAGGATCCATGACGCCTGAAGGCATGGGGAGGTGCCTGCTTGGCTCACAGGATGGTTGGGATGCGGTGGTTACCCTCGCCACGTCCATTGTGGAGAAGCTGAATTCCATCAGGAAGATGGAAGAACGGCGAGGCGGATGCGCCTAAAATCAGAGCGCGTGCTAGAAGGGCCGTCTGAGGCTTAGATTGCCCCTCGCGAAGTAAAGCCTTTTGGGCGGTTTCCGCGGGGGGGGGGGGGGGGGGGGGGGGAATACAGTCGAGAGGAGGAATGTTTTAGTGGGTATTGCCATGAATGGCCGAGTCCCACATAACCCACTCGGGTATGCGTAAATGCATTTTCAAACCTCCTCTATAAAATTAAAAAAAAAAAAAAGACACCCCTCACAGACACTCACAGACACTCACAGACACTCACAGACACTCACAGATACTCACAGACACTCACAGACACTCACAGACGCTCACAGACACTGTAGCGTAAATTCTCTACGCCGAATTTACCTACTCGAGAACCCTCAACCTCGAGCCACAAAACGTCACGAAAATTTTCTCCTTTTTTATTTTCCCTCGCGGGATGGGCGCCAGGCGCGTAACACGCCAGAGAAAATTCGACGAGGTTGATTAGCTAACGGCTAGCTGCAGCTTTTCGAGAACCGGAGAGGGGCTGGGTAAACTCAGCGTCGGTATTCGGACGAGACAACAAAACAAAATAAAGTGTAACTCAAAACTGGAAATATCCGGGAACCAAAAAAATCACCAATATTTTTTTTATTCGAGTAATTGATCAAGCTAAGAGAGGGAAAACCGAAGATCTCGGAGGAAACCTCTCGTCCCGGGAACCAATGAAATTTTACAATAATTTTCTTAGAATTTTCCCAACGCTCGGGATCTCGCTGTCGCTCTCACGCACTCGCTCACTCACACACACACATTACCGCGTCGCGCGAAGGCTCTCGTTCTCGCGTCTCACTCTTTCTCTCCCACACAATAAAAATTCGATTTTCGGGGAACGAACGGAGAATCGAAGACACGTTAAAACGATTAATGCAAAAAGAACAAAAATATAAATACAATACAAAATTACTTCGATTTTTTTTCCCCCGATTCACTCGCACACACACTCTGGCACACACGATGGCCTCGCGCGCACGACGGTAACGGAAAGGCGACTTCCCGTGGGATTTATCCCCAAGGCACGTTCACGGAAATAATTCGAAAAATTATAAATTTTGAAAATATTATCGCGACTCTAAATTACGACCGATAAGCTGAAAAACGAGCACGTCTCGCGGCTCCGCACACACAATTAACCGATTTTCGCCGACCTCGAAGAAACGGCCACGCTTTCTCGAGAACCGTCGAACCTGGAGTACGCGACAAAATATAAATTTTATTTCCACGCCGGTAACCCAAACGCGGAAAAATAAATAAATATCCCGAAACAATAAAACAAACAAAATCCGCGAACTACCGATCTTAATTCAGTCCCTCGGACGAAAGAGCTCACCGGTGTCTCCCAATTTCTCGTCGTGAGCGATCCAATTGTTCGGCTCGCGAAATTCTCCTCCGTACGGTATCCGAGATATCGATCGACGATCCAGCTCGCTCCGAAACTCAACGGGAAGTGCCTCGAGTAACACGTCTCTCACGCTCTCGTTAGCGACACCCCTACCCCCTACCTAATCGCGACGATTACGGATATTCGCGACGCTCGGCCCTTTTCGGAAATTTGAATATTTCTCGAACTCTCTCGCAACGTCGTAGCGCTGATTGACGCGCGAGAACGAGACGGAAGACATTGTCTCCGCGGTACTCAATGCCCGCGTTCGAGAACCCATGCGACGATTTTCTTTCTTCATTCTTCTCCCGCTCGCGATAATTCGAGAGCTGCGATTTTTAAGGCGGCGACGCCGGGAAAACAGTGTTCTCTTCCCTCGACGTTCTTATCGTCTAACCAACGATAGGCTTCGGGGGTAGAGGCTCCTCGATGATCGTTCTCCGTACGGTACGAGAACCTCTGCCGCCGCTGACTTGTCGACGGTAGCAATGCCGAAGATACTCGGTAGAAATCGATGAGAATCGATGTTCTGTCTCCCTCGCTGTCCGGTCGCGGTACGCTCTCTCGCCCGAGGCGCGGGTACATGAAATAATTTTGTATAAAAATAATTAAAAATAATTCTAATTCTACCATCTGGCCCTAAGGAATCGCCTTGTGAGTGCCGGAGCGAGCTGTAAATAACGGGCTGAATTTTGCCACGTTACAACACATATAGAACATAAAAGTAATCTGTAAAAATCATACTTTATTTCCGGTTTTTAATGCTGCCTATTGTGGGAACTTAGATGATTTTTTTACCGGAACAAATTTGATTCGGATTGCGCCGGTGATGTTGTAAAACACCATGCTTTTTTGCAAACATTCGTTCACAATAATTGTACTGAAATTTATTCGTCCCAGGGACATACGCAAAAGAGTTATTGAGAGTCTGTAATTGTTCTTGATTCTGTCGATAGTATTTGTGGGAGATTTTCGACAAACTCTTCCTGTAATACCTAGAGGCAGTAAAGCCGACGCCATTAATGCATGTGTGAAATCATCTTTTTGTGGGAATCTGTCGGAATTTTGACTCTAACAATAAACATGCAAGGTTGTTTAGCAGTAAAGCCGACGCCATTAATGCATGTGTGAAATCATCTTTTTCTGGGAATCTGTCGGAATTTTGACTGTAACAATAAACATGCAAGGTTGTTTAAAACGTGACGAGTAGGTGTATTTTGTGATACACTACTGCAAGTTGGCAGTGGAACGTACCCTGAACAGAATGGCGAAAATAATATTAATTCAAAATTAGCGACGGACGTACCTGATCTGACTGAATTAATATCAAAAGTCTATCCGAATATATCGACATCTTCAAAACATACGGGCTCTTGATTTCGGGAACGCGCTATACTTGCGCCGAAAAATGACAGAGTCAATTTCATCAACGAATTGATAGTTAAAGGTACACATAAATATGTGTATCGGTCGATCGATAGTGTCACAGAAATTCAGCAAGTAACAAATTATCCCATTGAATTTCTAAATTCTCCCAACCCTCCAGGACTTCCATGACATACCCAAAAATTAAAAATCGTAACCCTTATCATACTATTGAGTAATTTGAATGCACCAAAACTGTGTAACGGAACCAGATTAAAAATTACAAGATTAATGACTTACACATTAGAAGCTGAAATTATTACCGGTAATTCAATCGGCGAACATGTGTTAATACCACGCATACCCGTGATACCAGTAAATTACCCATTCGAGTTCAAACGGATCCAATTTCCATTCATACTATGTTTTGCGATGACAATCAACAAATCACAAAGTCAAACTTTTCAAGTTGCCGATATTGATTTACACGATGTATGTTTTTCACACGGTCAACTATATGTAAGGTGCTCACGCGTAAGTTCAGAAAAAAATTTATTCATTCACGTACCTGGAGATAAAACACCCAATATTGTGTACACAGAAGTTCTCCAATAGGGTGGCAATTTTAAATTATGGTTTTGATTTTTCAAAATCGTGTTCGTGAACCAAATTTGTAAATTTGGTTAATAAAAATGAAATTGATAATCAATATACTTTATAATTTTCAATTGCTATTTTAATTCGATAATCGTTACGTAGTAATTTTGAAACTCGCTACGTAATCAATCGCGAATTTAAATGAGATGCTTAGTTATTTACCTTCCCATGGTGCATCTCGAAAAAAAATGCTCAACTCAAAGACTATGACTCAATTACGAGCGAATTTGGCCAAAAACCAACAAATAAAAATCTATCAATTGTATTAACACGTCGAATTTTTTTCGTTTATTCTTAAATATTCACTGACACTGCATAGGCAACCCTTTACTTAGATAGTTCCAATGTAATCCAATACGAGCGCGCGAAGCGCGCGAGCCCAACAACCTGCTAGTTTGAATATAAAATCTTACCTTGTTTGATGATCTTGCAGGTGGTGAGCTACGAGCGTAGCGGGTTGATGTTCTACTCGAGAGACGTTGCTGGTGGATACCTGGGAGCCGTCGATGACTCGGAGAGATGGTCGTTCTCTGTGATGGGTTTAGAAACCGTAGAACGCGATGCTGCACCGAGAAGTCGGTATGTCGGCGGATTTTCACACGACAAATAGATGCGGTAATTTACACTTTCGATAGAGACTACTTTTGGCAATTCGCGTTCAACCGGGATCGAATTTCGATTGTTATTCCACCAATATTCACAAAGTGACGAAACGCTAAGTATTTTTAATGTCGAAGAAGCTGATCTATGGTGCACGGAAACCGTTTTGTCTTTTCCGGATGCTAGAGCAAGGGCTTTGCGAATTGCAAACTGTTTGCCGGCACGTCTACGACCCATAATAAGAAATCAGTATAACACCAAGCATGGCTGATCCGCACTCCTCATAGAGATTGTTAAGAATGTATTATGTGTGACGTGATTTTTCCAATCATCGTCACAAATAACGCAAGAAGTACAATTTTTTACAGATAGCGATTCTTGTTGTTATAGTTCCGGTTTTTGCTGCCTCTCACTAACGTTCGCATTACGGTTTTGTTCCCGTATGTTCTCGATTCAGGATTTTTGCAGTTATTATTTGAATTTAGTTTTGGTTTGTTCGCTTCAGTTTTGTTCAGTTAAGTTTAGTTGGTCGGCGTACTTGACTTTACTCGGCGGTGAATCGCGAAGAATTAAAAGCCCGAGTAGAGAAAAGTCCCGACAAGGTGTAGTTGCAAGACGGCAAAGTCCGGTGCAAACCCGGCACCCCGCGGCATAGTGCAATGCGTGGAAGAACAGGCGGAGATTTAGTTTGAGTCCCGGGCGAGGTTGGAGCACCTTGCCGCGGTTTTGTTAGTCGAGGTGAGTGCCTTGTTCTCCCGCATTGACTAGGGGTAACGATTGCGAAGATTCCTTCTAGATCCCCGATTACCGCTAAGAATTTCGAGTCTCGTATCGATAACGTAGCGAAATAGTTGAGAGGGCAGTAGCTATCGATCGCGATCTCCGAAATAATAATAAGATTTCGTCGAGATAGTGTAATAGGCAAATCAGTCTACCGAGAGCTGCCCTAGAGGTAACTCGGGTCTCTCTCGCGCTCCCGTGTTGTTAACGTTCGGCCTATTGTTCGCGCGCTCGAGTGAGGCTATCTCTCTCGCGCACACAGTGTGGCCTAGCTGTCGGTTTCTCGTTCGCGTTCGGCTATCGCTCGAGTTTTGTGAGCTGAGTGTAGCGAAAGAATTTTGTAATAAATCCTTCGCGATCCCGTGCGTGAGTGAAGCATTAGAAATAATGCTCCTTGTGCAGCGGTGATAGTGATTCGGTTCTCGGTGTATCGTGAGATACAGGTTCCCGTTCATTACAGGATTAAAGTGAAGTTTCGGTGTGTTTTTGAATTATAGAAATTTGTCGATCGCTTATCGATCCGCTTTTGTTACGTCCTCGTTAGCTCGCTTCGATCGTTCGATCAGCTGAGCGTTTCCGATGCACTTGCGTGTGATCCCGTGGCTTCTTAGCCAAATTATTATTTTTCGGTCCCGCTTAACTTAACGTTGAGGTTTCGATCTCCGTTTCTCGTGGCTATTCTATTGACCTCGGATCGCGACCCTTCTACCACAACCCGCATCCTGAGCAACCGTGCATTTCCGCAACCGTTTGCTTCCGCGAATGCGTCGGCGTTAGTTCTCGTATCGTTTTCGTTACGTTTCGTTTTGTCGTTGCGGAGGTCGCAGTTCCACCGACTTACAGTTCAGTCAGGATTGGTGATTCCGGCGAAACAAAAATCTACCCTGCGGAGGTCGTTCCACCGGTCTCCAGTTTAGTGCGGATTGGTGATTCCGGCGAAACAAAAATCTACCCTGCGGAGGTCGTTCCACCGGCCTCCAGTTTAGTCCGGTTGTTAATACCGGCGAAACAAAAATTAACTGGCGCCCACCGGGACGCCGATGCATCCGCGAGGGTGGACGGCCGAAGGTGACGTAAGTTTCGTTCGCGTTTTGCTCCCGTTTGGTTTGAGCTTTTCGATTTTTGGTTTTTTTTAATTTTATTTATAGAGTTTGAGTTAGAGTTCCGTTAGGTGAAAAATACGTCACATATGATAGATAGGGGATTGGATTTACCCGGGCGCACGATAAAGAGCGCCTCGTGATAAAGGAGGATATAGTTGGATTTATCCGGGCGCACGATAAAGAGCGCCTCGTGATAACGGAAGACAAAGGATAAAGTGGGACTTACCCGGACGCACGATAAAGAGCGCCTCGTGATAAGGGATTATAGGTTGAGTTGCAAAAAGAAATTGGCGGAGCTTGTTGCACAATAAAGGGGATTTTAAGGAGAAATGCGTAACAGCCCCTATATGATGCACGATGTGCAGTCTTTTAAGCAAATTCCCGAATTAAATTCCCGAATTTCTTACTCGTGAATGATTAACACATGTATTGCGGTTAAATATCACTTTAATAATAATTTACTGAATACACTGGTTAATTTGTTGTTATAATTAAGTGATTACAATTGCACGAAATCGATTGAATATTATTTAACGGATTATAAAAGGAAATGAAAACGATATTACCCGCGTACAATATTTTATAACGGTCCTAAGACACCGCCTGATCACAGTCAGGTATTGTACACGTATTTAACCGTTGAGTTATGCAAACAATATCATATCGTTAATCGCTAAGATCACGAATGGATATTGCATGTAATAGACAATGGAGCACCGCGACGAGTGTGTCTCCAAGGGAGTTACTAACTTTCGATCTGCCGGTTGCAAGAGTCGAAGATGAACTGACTTAGTCTCGCGCTGGATTTACCAGCAAGACTCCGGAGAGTCCCATACAGTGGGGGCAGCCGAGAGTGGGGCCTTACGCTGCCGCAGCATCTCACGTCGGGACCGCAGCATCAGCGGAATTGCACGTGTGCGTTATAAGGTAAGCGTTCTCAGAACGAAGCGTTGTTATCAAAATGCTGACGATGCGTCTGGGCTCCGTCCGGTCCCACACTCGGTTTGCAACCCGATACTTATTCGTACCGCTAAATAATAACTAGCTGTATTATATGAATAATTATATATATATACTATCCTGTATTAGCATTATAAACATTGCTGTTGATATTGTCATGTATGACAATATACTTGAACGCATTTGTTGAATAATAATATTGTTATTGTATATTTATTTGTTTATATTATTGGTTAAACATATGTTAAACATATACAGTCCTCAAATGTGTAATGTGTACTTATGAGTGAAAATAATTTAGCATTTCGCGATGAACTGCACAGCTGCAGCTGCAGCTGCAGCTGTTACGTCGCGAATTATTTTATCGATATTAATAAGTACCGGCGATTAACGTGGTAATGTCTACTCGATGGAATAGCGACAAATAACGGAATAGTTGCTCTTCATTTAGACCGGAATGCGCCGATCAGGGATTAGAGCAGAACTGAACATGTGTCGAATTGCGAGATTTATAACAATGTGGTAATATAAAAATCTTACCTTTTTCGATGGTCTGGCAGGTGAGAGAAAAAAAATGAGCGGATGAGCGTAGCGGGTTAGTCGTTTTTAATCAAGATCGATGATCTCAGGAACTGATGCGGAAACAGTCGAGGCGTTGGATACGTTGTCGTCCTCGGGAATTGCGGTGGTGACAATAACGCTGGGTTTGTCGAACCGTGTCACAACTCCGACCACTGGCGCCGTGTTCTCGTTTGTTGATGTATTGACCACCGGTTCCAAATTATCGGTAACTAACTTCGATTCTGGCGTAATTAACTGCTCAAAACTATATGAGCTATTGTCCTTGATATGAGTACCAACTAAATAGGCCGCGGTGTCGATTGCAATACTCGCGCTGAAGCCGGGGTGTGACGATTGAGCGTCTGTGGGTTTTAATACCAATTTCTGTCTATGTATACCCCGATTGGATTTGATTTTACCACCTGCGATAGCGGGAGCCCTACGAATTGCAAATGCTCGTCCTGCGCGTCTACGACCCATTATTGACAAGAATTATATATGCATACGTGAAAAGTTCACTATCGCGACAATTCATGTAAGTGTCCATTTTACCCGGAACTACTATAGAAAGCTCGCGTGGTTTTGTTAAACCAAGGAAAAACTCGGGAGCACAATAAAGAGCTCCACGTAGTTTTTATTTAGTGAAAACAATTCGAGAGCACAATAAAGAGCTCCGCGAATTGTTTATTAGTAAAAGGAAAACTCGAGAGCACGATAAAGAGCTCAGCGAAGTTTTATTAGAAAAAGGAAAACTCGAGAGCACGATAAAGAGCTCAACGAAGTTTCGTTAGCAAAAGGAAAACTCGAGAGCACGATAAAGAGCTCAACGAAGTTTCATTAGCAAAAGGAAAACTCGAGAGCACGATAAAGAGCTCAGCGAAGTTTTATTAGAAAAAGGAAAACTCGAGAGTACGATAAAGAGCTCAGCGAAGTTTTATTAGAAAAAGGAAAACTCGAGAGCACGATAAAGAGCTCCACGTGGTTTTCATTTGAAGGTAGAAATACGAGAGCACGATAAAGAGCTCCGCGAAATTTCTATTAGCAAAGGAAAACTCGAGAGCACGACAAAGAGCTCCGCGAATTTTGTAAAGAAATCAGACGTTAGTTAATGATTTTGAAGAGTATTGAATTGTTGCGCTGTGAAATTAGACAAGATATGCACAAGAATTAATTAACTTTGGTTGGGCCCTAAATGGTAATTCTTACTCGTAAATAGCAGACACCAAGAGTTCGGTTAAACTGACAGGTTTAATTATTGATTTTTTTTTTGTTTCGCACTACACTGGTTTTACACGAATGTCACAACTCACGAAAATTGTTTGTCCTATGATTACACCCGATTAACATAGATTAAAAACGAGGTTTCTCGTAACAGGCGTAGTTTCACAATAATTCACGATGTTCGTTACGCTATTAAATAATGAACGTTTATATTTAATAAAAACGAGATCACTAATAAACGATACAATTCACGGTATTCGAATATATTAGAAACACTGTTCGATTACTTCGTTTTTAGAAAAAGAGATTACTCACAATCGTGTGATTATTAAACTTATAAATTGTTTGAGTCACTAAGACCAAACTAACAAATGAAATGAAATAATAGTAAATCGGAAATCCGCGTCGCGAGTATATCCGTATAGTTCTCGGCTTTTTCGGTCTGACGGAGACGAGAGTTGAAAACAAAACTGATTTACTCTCGAGCTGTATTAACCAGCAAGGCTTTCGAGAGTCCCATATGCTGGTGGGGGAAACACACGCGGAGCCACAGCGCTGCGTCGTCCGATGGTGGGGCAGCCGAGCGTGGGGCCTTATGCTCTCACAGCATCTCGCGGCAATCCTGCAACGTCAGCGAATCTGCACGTGCGCGTTGCTGATATCAGTGGTAAGCGTTCCGAGAACGGAGCGTTGCCATCGATGCTGACTATGCGTCTGGGCCCCGTCCGGTCCCACACTCAGTTTGTAACTTAATATTTATTCTTATCGTACTATACTGAATAACAATTTGCGGTACAATATGAATAATAGTATTTATACTATCCCGTATTAATATCGTGAATATTAATATTGATTTTACTAATTTATTGTTTATTACTACTATCGCAGAGTGAACAATTTGTAAATAACGATAAATGTTGTTAATTAGATATTATGTGCCGCTTATAATTATAATTATAGAAAGTTCTCACGAATATCGGTCTTTTCCAATTTCGTATATTAAATATTTATTATTTTCCCGCGTAGAAAAAATTAGTATGGGATTGACTCTGGGAGAACGATGGTCGAGAGTCTGGGATTTATTTGGGATTGAATCTGGGAAGCACTATGGGCAGTTATCTGGGTTTTGGGACCCGGCTAGATGGTTTCCCAGACCTTTTCCCATAGCTTCAGTGGACGGGGGGAGTCCTCGTGCAATCAATCCCATACGTTTTTCCAGATTCTCTCCCGGCCGTACCGTACGACCGGGGGGATCCTCGCGCGATCAATCCCATGCATAGAATCCCTTATTATGTGTAAATGAAAGAAGAAGGAAAAATAGATTTTGTCAAATGGGAGGGAAAAATGAAAAACGAAGAAATATGCTCAAATCTAATTTTTTTTCAACGAATATGATTTCGCCGTGCAAAGTTAAGCGCTGTAGTACATAATCGGCGGTTAAATTTCATTTAAGGCCCCAAAAATAATGTGATGTACTGGGAAAAGCTTGGATAGATAAATTAAAAGATCTATGTTAAACTCATCCAATACTTTACAATATTTTTGGGACCTACATCGAATTTCAAACGCCGATTACGTATAGCAGCATTTAACTTTGCTCGGGGAACTCATATCCGTCGAAAAAAATTGGTTTTAGGCATATTTTTTCGTTTTTTATTTTTTTCTTCCATTTGACAAAATCTATTTTTTCATCTTCTTTCACTTACACATAACATGGGATTCTATGTATGGGATTGATCGCGCAAGGATTCCCCCGGTCGTACGCGACGGCTGGGAGAGAATCTGGAAAAGCATATGGGATTGATTGCACGAGGATCCCCGTTCGTATGCGACGGCTGGGAGAGAATCTGGAAAAGCGTATGGGATTGATTGCACGAGGATTCCCCCCGTCCACTGAAGCTATGGGAAAAGGTCTGGGAAACCATCCAGCCGGGTCCCAAAACCCAGATGACTGCCCATAGTGCTTCCCAGATTCAATTCCAAACAAACCCCAGCCTCTCGCCCATCGTCCTCCCAGAGTCAATCCCATACTAATTTTTTCTACGCGGGTTGTTATTGTTAATTGTTTATTTGTTTAAAACATTTAGTAGACACATACAGTCCTTAAATGTTGAATAGATTGTTATGAGTTATCATTGTTTAGTTTTTGAGGCAGAGCGGCGCGTTTCGCAAGTCGAAACGAGCAGCTGGTGCATTTTTTTAGAAAATCGCAATTATCTCGGAAATTATGACTCCTAGAGAAAATTTAGTGCTAAGACTTTTAAATTCGTAAATGAAATGCTGAATCTATTGCACCAGTCAGATTTTGTTTATGTCAAATACTTTAGTTGTTATTCAAATTTTAATATTCGGAGTGAGACTCTATTTTTATGTACTGGTTTCTGATGAAGGTATTGGACTGTATCTGTCTATACGCATGCCTTTTTATTATATGTTTAACCCTATTGTTATTTAGATTATGCCTTGCGAATAATAATAATAAATGATTGGTGATTAATGTGATTAATAATAGTAGATTAATAGATTAATAAATTGATCGTTGTGTAGTTAACGATCGTTTGGAAGTATATTTTATTATTTTTTAAGTTGACAAATAGACCCAGGACGTAACACAGCTGGTACATTTTTCCATAAAACCGTGATTATCTCGGAAACTATGAGTCCTAGAGCATTTTTAGCAGAGGATTTTTATAACTCCTAAATTAAATGCTGCATCGAATAGACTAATCAGTTTCTGTTTATATATAACACTTTTGTTGTTATTCAATTTTTAATGTTAGACTTGAGACTCTATTTGCTCTATGGCGGTCTCTTGTGAATGTATTGTACTGTATGTGTTTGTATGTATATATATGTATGAATATCGTCGGTCTGTCCTTTATTTTTGGACGCGAATTGACCCAGGACGTAACAGACGGAGTTTTTTTATCAAATCGGCGGTCTTCAACCTCCGAATTTGAAATCGTGAGAATCCACTACGACAAACGAAAATTTCACGATTTCGCAAAAATACGACTTCGTTTCCGATGCAATGTCAGTTTGTCATTAAGAACTGATCGAAAATAGGTTTTTTCGTAAAAATCTGAAAATTTTGTCAAAACGGCGGTTTTGACCCTCAGAAATCGAAATTGGGAAAATCGACGACGACAAACGATGATTTCACGATTACGGTAAAATACGACATTGTTTCCGATGCAATGACAGTTTATCATTGAGAACGGATCGAAAATGTGTTTTTTTTTTTTTTTTTTTTCATAAAAACGGCATCGACTGCTAGTTGGTCATTAGCCGTGTTCTTGTGTTCTGATTCGGTACAAGTGCGTTATAAGATTTGGTATGTATGGACCGTTTCCTTTTATAAATTATTTTACTTATCGCTTCTGCAACTATTGCTTTGCTAGACACGTTCTCATAAAATTTGGTTTCATGCACTTCTATTATAAACTGAGGCTTTTAAAGTAAGGCCCTGTGTCTAGTATTTTTTTGTGTTCTGTTTCTTATATTTGATTTATGAGATTTGTTTTTTCACAGAATTTTATAATTTTCTTTACGTTTTCCTTGTTCGTTCCTAGAATTGCGCTTAGCTCCTTTTGTAGCTTAGCTTCATGTCTCTGTATTTTGTATTTTTTGCAATTTTCAAGTATATGTTTTATAAATAGTAAAAACATTTTTCTTCAAAAATGTGAAAAAAAAAAGACGCCAAGGGGTTTAAATAATTTTTTGCGAGTAAAAAATTTAAAAAATCGTACAAGCCAAGTAAAAATAAAAATAAAAAACTGCTCGTCCTTTCTTTCATTGCTATTGCATTGATTTGTGTTCTAAGGACTCGCCAATTTTTTTATTTTTATTTTTACTTGGCTTGTACGATTTTTTAAATTTTTTACTCGCAAAAAATTACTTAAACCACTTGGCGTCTTTTTTTTTTCACATTTTTGAAGAAAAATGTTTTTACTATTTATTTTATTCTTTTTTAAAATTTATTTTTTTATGGTGAATTTAAATTATTTATTTTTAAAGAAAAATATTTTTTTTGTATCACACGCATAATAATTATTAATTAAAATTCTCACTCGCCTGCTATTAGGTGATATAATTTTTTCACACACGTATCCGTTTTTTTACCACGAGAGAGGTTTTTTTTATTAGTGGTTTTCGCGATAGTAAAATTATAAATACCCCTCACTATTTAACCTCTTTTTCAATGACTGAATGAGTGTACTATTCGCGGATCGCGGATAAGGATATATCAAGTTGCTGTGTTCACGAACTGACACTTGGAAATCGGTGACAGCTAACCGTTCGTTCTGCCTATACCATTGTGTATGCCGGGCACACGCATGGACACACAGACGCAACACACAGGCATGATGGGACATCGGACAAACAACGGACAGACGAAAAAATCTCTGAAGAAAAATTTTATCGTGAAAGTGAGGATTTTTTGGCGACATCGCCATATCTCATCATTTCGTGCACCGATCGGGCTGATTCCAGGCGCAGTGTAAAGCTTGTATTCGAATTATATAATAAAAGTGTCTTTAAAATTCAGATCCGATGTCTCGTTTCGGAGAAAAAAGCTGTCAAACTTTAGGGGGCACGATATTGGCGTATAAGTACACGGAGGCGCTCGACTTTTTAAACCACTTGGCGTCGAGACGCTACCGCGTCTCTTGATAGTTCTTCGAGTATTGCACACGTCGCAGATTGGTGGCATTCTTCGTTCAAAGAGATACGACTGGGTTAGCCGGGTGTGCCCAATTCTCAACCTCGTCAACAATACTGTTTCTTTTCTTGATAATAATTGTGGCAGCAGCCATTTTTCCACCAATGGTTTTATTTCCCTCAGCTTTGCTGGCGTGTTTTCCCATTTTTGTTGCCAGATTTTCCTCGCGATATTTTTTGTGTATGTCATAAGATCTGCCGGCCGCACTGTTACGCTGCTGTTCGTCAGCATTCTACCAGCTTCTTTTGCTGCTGTATCAGCTTTATTGTTTCCTACAATTCCACTGTGCCCTGGACTCCACGCAAACGTGACGGCTTGATTTCTTCGGGAAAGTAACCATGTATTATCGATGATTCTTTGGATTAACGGATCATCCGAGAATTTCTGCTTTATACTTTGCAGCGCGCTTAACGAGTCTGTGCAGATTAAGGCTTCATTGTTGCTGTCTGGAGATTTCAATAGTGATTCTAGAGCCTGATTGATGGCGTACAGCTCCGCAGTAAATATACTCGTCGATGTTGGTAAGCTCCATTGCAGTGTGTTGTCTGCCATTACTATTGCGCATCCTACTCGCTGATCGGTTTTTGATCCGTCTGTGAAAATTACCGTGGCATTCTCGTATCGTTTGGTTAAGCACCGAAATCCTGCCGAGTATACAGCGTCCGGTGTGTCTATCTTTTTATGCTCAGAGAGTTCCATATGACATATGGCTGTTGGTGTAAGCCAGGGCGGATATTTATTGAAGCCGTAGTGCAAAACGCCAAAGAAGCGGCCGCCGTTCTCATTAAGACAATCTCGTGCGCGTATGCACAGTGGTTTTGTGCGAGTTGGCCACTTCGAGTATGCTTTTCGCAAAACCGGGTTAGCAAACTTGGCGTAGTTTAGGTGTGCTATCTTTGCTCGCATCTTTGCGGCATATCTGAGTCCTTGTTCGACACGCCTGACCGCCAGGGGGGCTAAGCCGGCATCACAGCATATGCTTGTTGTTGGGCTGGTCCGAAATGCTCCGATTGCAAATCTAATTCCGTTGTGGTGGACTGTGTCTAGCTTCGCGAGGGTAGTTTTCCTGGCCGACCCGTACACAACTGCTGCGTACTCAAGTTTTGATAGCACCAGGGATGTATAGATTTGGAGAAGCGTTTCGCGATCAGACCCCCAGCTAATGTTGGACAAGCACCTTATGATGCTCAGTGACCTATGGCATTTTGCTGATATTTCTTCAATGTGATATCTCCATGTAAGTTTTGTGTCAAAGGTAAGACCTAAAATTTTAGCTTTTTCTTCAATTTTGATGCTATGACCTAGAAGTTGTAACTTCGGTTTTTCGTGTGGTGAATGTGACCGGGTAAATTGAATGCAATAAGACTTTTGGGGGGAAAATTTGAACCCTCTTCGGCCGGCTACTTTCTGAAGTTCATCTATTGACGATTGCAATCTTCGATTTATATCATGCATTTTTTTTTTTATTAGGCATCGACTGCTTTGGTCATTAGCCTTCTATTTACTGTTCATTTACTCACTGTTCTACGTGCCTATTTCCTCTTTACTGTAGTTATTTCTGTATTACTTTCTGTTTATGTTTTATCTATACTTTTAATTTGTCTGCAAAATTCTATTGTTTTTACGATACTATTCTCATTGTTTTCTAATATTTCAGAGATGTTTTTTTTTTGGCGTCGATTACTCAGATCATTGCCCATCGCGTGTTTATAACTCCATATTCATTGTATTTCGTGTTCGTTATCTCTTATTTATTTTGTTTACGTGATACATTAATTTTATTAATTTTTAACAACACAACTTTACATTGGTCTTTTTTTTTTTTTTTTTCTATAACATTCTCGCGTTTCATTTGTCTGTTTTATGTGGTTTTTACAATTCTTTGTATATTTTAACAGTTTTGCAATACTCTATTATTGCTTTTAGTGCTGTAGTATTTTGTCCTAGAACACTGGACAATGTGTTGCCGATCCGTAGCTTTTTCCTCTCGGCTTTCCATTTTTGACAGTGCAATATGATGTGCTCAACTCCCAAGATTTCGCTGCATGTTAGACACATTGGTTGCTCTGTTCGTTTAATTAAATAATCGGTTGTTAGTCTCGTATGTCCTATTCGAAGTCTCGTTATAATTACCATGTCTCTTCTACTCAATGATGCTGGCATTACCCATTTGTTCACTCTTGGTTTCACTTGTTTTAATTTTGCATTCGTTTCATTCCATATATCTTGCCAGATTTTCCAAGCTGCTCTACGTACTTCTGCTCTTAGGTCACTCGATGTATCGGTGGTAGTGTTCCTTCTGCTGTCATATTTGCAGCTTCTTTTACCGCTTTGTCTGCTTCTTCATTACCCTTGTACCTATGTGGCCTGGTGTCCATATTATTAATATTTTTTTGCCTTTGTTTTGCAATTCTTTCATGCTTGCAAGTATTTCTTGTACCATTGGGTCGTCAGAAAAGGGGTTCTCAAGGCTTATTATTGAGCTCAAAGAGTCAGAACAAATTATATTTTCTGTATTATCATTCCGTTGGCAGTATTCTAGCGCTTTCAGAATTGCGGTAAGTTCTGCAGTGTAGATGCTTGCTGCAGGTTGTAGTCTCCATTTGTATTTGTTGCCGTTGATGACTAGGGCACACCCGACATTTCCCTCCGTTTTGGAGCCGTCTGTGTAAAGGAAAGTTGCTTCCGGGTACTCGTTTTTTATTGCAAGGAAATTTCTTTTGTATACTTTACTGTCAGTTTCGACTTTTTTATGTTGGCTAAGGTCGGTTCTATTTTTTGCACACGGTATGGTCCATGGCGGTATACGACAGAATCCCTTGGGCAATGTCGGGTAAAACTTTATTCCCATTTGTTGTTTAATCTTTTCTATTCGAGACCGGAAGGATTTCGATTTTACTATGCGCTCTTCGTCGTTTTCTTTTATTTCACTCGTTAGAATTTTGTGATTTATGTTATCCGGTTGCGACCATATGTTTACAGCGTAATTTAAAGTTAGTTGTTGGCGTCTTATCTCTAATGGCAGTATACCGGCTTCGTTGCATAAGCTCGCTCTTGGGCTTGTACAAAATGCGCCCGTTGCGCATCGTATGCCACCCTACAATATCGGGTCGAGTTTTGTCAGTACAGATTTTGTCGCTGAGTCATATATTATACTTCCGTAGTCTAGTTTTGATTGGATTAAGGCCAAGTATATGTTGATTAATGATTCTCGATTTGAACCCCATTCGATATTGGACATACATTTTATAATATTTAGTGCTTTTTTGCATTTGTCTTTCAACGCTTCTGTATGTTTTTTCCACGTGAGTTTGTTGTCAAACACAAGTCCCAAAAATTGTGCGGAGTCAACCACGTCTATTTTTTTTGTTTTGTTTATTGTAAGTCGCGGTTTAACTGGGATGTCTCGTAACTTGCAGAAGTCCACGCAATGCGTTTTACTTTCGGAGAAGTGAAACCCACGATTATTTGCAAAATTTGTAACTCCGTCAATTGCTTTCTGCAGCCTCGGTCGTATTTCTGACATGTATCGCCCGGAAGTGAATATCACTAGGTCGTCGACATAAAGGCTGCGCCCGATTCCGTTGTCTATCCCTTTGGTGATGTCATTTATTGCACACATGAATAGTGTCACGCAAAGTGTGGAACCCTGAGGTACTCCATTTTCCAGTCTGTATTGTGAGGAGTATTCATTGTTTATTCTGACCCTGAAACTTCGCTCTTTAAGGAAGCTCGTAATGAATTGTGGGAGGTTCCCTTTTAGTCCCCAATCATGAAGCTTTTCGAGGATGCCGTATCTCGATGTTAGGTCGTACGCTTTTTCCAAGTCGAAAAATATTGCAACTAGGTGCTCCTTTCGTTGAAAGCTGCTTTTGATTGCATTTTCAAGGTTAACGAGTTGATCCGTAGTGGAGTGGAATTTCCTGAAGCCACATTGGTCGGTGGATATTACTTTGTGCGTTTCTAACCACCACATGAGACGGTTATGTACGATTTTTTCCATCAGTTTACTTAACAACAGGTTAATGATATTGGCCTGTAGTTTCGAGTTTCCGTTCTGTCTTTGCCCTCTTTCAGTATTGGGATAACCGTCGCTTCACGCCATTTGTCTGGATACAACCCGCTTTGCCAGATCTTGTTGTACAATTCCAAGACTTTTTCTTTCATTCTCGTCGGTAGCATCTCTAGTATTATTGTTGGAATGTTATCGGGGCCCGGTGATGAGTTGGATTTCATGTTTTTTAGGGAAAACCGGAATTCTTCCATTGATATAGGAACATTATAAGCCTTCAATTCTCGTGTGGTAAAGTTCAAAGGTTGTTCTAGTCTTGATTTTTTATTTTGGAATTCGGCATCGTAGCTTGCTGTACTATTTATGCTTTCAAAGTACCCGGCAAAAATCTCGACCATCTCGTGAGGGAGTTCCGTGAGTCGCCCGCTCGATTTCTTTATGGGTCCCAATATTACTGGAGCGTGTCCTGCGATAGAACGGACCTTTTGCCAGACCCGCCGTATGGGAGTATTCGTTGTGATCGATGATACATATTCCTCCCATGTTTTCTTTTTTCCTGTACGTATAGCTTTCCTGCAGATAGCGCGGAGTTGCTTAAAACGGATCATGTTCTCGGTTGTCGGTCTTTTTCTAAATACGTATAAGACTTTCTTTTTTTCATTAACCAACTTAGCGATATCTTTATTCCACCATGGCACTGTTTGTGATCTACCACGTCCCGACGACTTAGGAATCGCTATGTCAGCTGCTTTCAATATGCTTTCTGTTACGACTGATAGAGCCTCGTTAACATTATTTGGTAGTTCGGGAATTTCTACCGATTTCCTATATTTCTCCCAGTCGGCTTTTTCGGTTTGCCATCTACGGGGGTAGGATTTTAGCGGAGCCTCGGTTGTTTCGAATATGCGGATCGGATAATGGTCGCTGCCGAATAGATCTGGGAGAGGTTTCCATTGCAGTTTGATTGCCATGCTTGGTGAGCTCAGTGACAAGTCGATAACAGAAGTATTGCCGGTGCCCAATGTTACATGCGTCTTTTCACCATCATTTAGAAGAATTAAGTCCGTTTCGTCCAGAAACTGTTCCACTACTTTGCCACGATTGTTCGTTCGCGAAGAGCCCCACAAAGTACTATGTGCATTAAAATCTCCCAAGATTGTGCACGGGCTGGGTAATTGTTTAAACAAATTCAAAAGATCGGTCGACGTAAAGTTATTGTCAGGGGGCATATAGATATTGCAGATTGTCATATTATCACAAGTAGGCAGTCGTATCGCAATTGCTTGTATCGGTGTAATTAGAGGTATGCTCGATGTCATAATTTCCTGTCGGATGAGGAGGGCAACGCCAGCGTGTGCAATATGTCCAGTGGTGCAATCGTTTCTAAGTACTTTGAAGTTTCGCAGTTTGAATTTGTCCTGTTCATTCAAGCGAGTTTCTTGTATGGCGAAAACTGTTGGTGAAACGTGTGCAGCTAGTAATTGAAGTTCTGGCAGATGATGGTTAATGCCATTACGTTAAGATGCATTGTATATAGTTTATTTAGAGTTTAATATCGGGTACAACTACTTATTTTTCATTCCTTTCTTGTTTCGCTTCGGGCTAAAAATTGCGTCTGTGTCCATTTCAGGATCCTGTTCAGTGTCCTTCGCTGGTTGGTGTGAAAAATGACTATCTGGGCTTGTAACTCGGGAAGATGTATTCGATTTTTTCTTGATTGGTGGCGATTCGTCCGATCCACTATGTTCTCGGGTACGAGAATTCTCCCTGGAGTGCGTCAGGGAGCTCTCTGCTGAAGTCGATGGTGACATTCTGCTCGTGGGAACTAGATCGTAAAGAAGTTTCTCAGCCTGCTGTTATAGCTGTGAGAGTTGTACATTGTTAGTGTATGCGCCCATAGTGTCGTCGCGTTTCGTGTGTCGGTTATTCGTTTTCATAGTTGTCAGTAGCTGAGTTGGTCTAGGTTTATTTAACGTTCCGGTGTTGCTTCGATTATTTGCGGCTAGAGTGACTGGTAATGTTTTCGACAGAACAACGGTTGGTATGGGGTTCTGCAGTCGTATTGGTGCTGGGGCAGAAGGCGCCGTTGACGCTGGTTCGCCAGTAGCTCGCTTAGGCAAATGATCTTCGAGAAGGCGTAGTAACTCGGGGATGAGAAGTTTAGCCAAGTCAGTGATACTGGACGTCTGGGTGTTAGGGATTGCTGAAACATTTGCAACGTGTGCATAGGAACGTGACAGTTGCGGATTTTGCTCGTCGTACTTCCGTTTGGCGTCTACGTAGCTGAGCCTCTCCGTTGCTTTGATGCGCTGGATAGCCGCCTCTTTTCGGTACACAGGGCAAGATCTCGAGCTTGCAAAATGACTTCCCTCACAGTTGACGCAATTCGGTGTCCCAGTACAATGATCCTCGTGAGGGGCAAAACCACAATGACATTTTTCTTCGTTTTCGCATCGTGATGACGTGTGATTAAATTTCTGACACTTAAAACACCGCATCGGTGGAGGGATGTACACCCGTACTGGTAAGACATGAAAGCCTGCCTTTATTTTTTGCGGTAGAGATGGTGAATTAAAGGTAAGGATAATTGACGGTGTAGCTTGGCGGCTTCCATTTCGGAATGTTGTCATTCGTCTGACTTCGATTACTCCTTCATTGGACAATCCGGTCTTAATCTCATCCTCTGAACAATTGAGCAAATCCTTACACGTTATAACACCTTTAGAGGTGTTCAGACTGCCAAGTGCGCCCACTTCCACCTCCATGTTAGCAAAATGAGTGATTTCTCGTATTTTCATCGCTTGTTTTGTACTTGTAGCTTCAATTAACAATCCCTCTTGGATCTTTCGAACAGAGTTCACGGTGCCAATAAGATTAGTTATCTGCGCTTCAATGAGGAAGGGGCTTGTCTTCGAGAAATCCCCCGATTTGGGTTTGATTACCAAAAAGCGTGGAACGGAACTTTCGCTAGATTGACAGATCGGATGTAACTCAGGGTTCCGGTAGGTTGTTTTCTTTCGATACTGAATTTGATCTGGATTTGACGAGCCAGATCTCTCGTTTGGTTTGTTAGTTTTAGAAAGGGTGCTCATTTTAATCCCACGAGTATGCTAGGAAAAAAGGTCGCCTGTAGCAGAGCCTGCTTACAACAGGAAGGCTAGATACAATCAGAGGGCGCCAGGTATCTGAAGGACACCGTTTGAGACTCTCTAACGGGGAGCCATACATCTTATGGACACGGTGGATTAACATCACAAGATTCCGGCTTATTTTAACGCGGTGGGCTCCTCGGTGGACTGCTCTTAGTCTGGACCTTCACTACCAAACAATCCAGCATGGGAATCCCTGTCAGGGGCCGAGGCCCCGGCTGGCATAGCTTGGCAAATCACAAGGACACGCAAGCCCCACCACCACGGCAAGGTGGCAGTCCCTCGGAGGGGACGCATTTCTTTCCCTGCCGCGTAGATGATTAAGTCGTCCACATATGCGGATTTGCGAACTCGGGATTGAATGGAGTTTATGACTTCATTAATTGCGATTGGGAATAACGTCACACTGATTGGAGAACCTTGGGGGATGCCGTTCATCTGAGTACGTGGTGCGGAGCATTTGCCATTGACCTGAACGACGAATTGTCGCTCTCGCAGGAAGCTTTCGATAAACATAGGGAGAAAGCCACGTATATTCCATTTATGTAATTGTTGCAGGATGCCATGACGCCACGTCATGTCAAATGCCTTTACTATGTCTAGAAACACCGCAACAAGGTTTTCTTGCCGCATGGATGCGTTTTGGATGCCGTTTTCCAAGTCTACGAGGTTGTCAATTGTTGAGTGATATTTGCGATATCCGCATTGTTCGGGTGCAATCCGTTTCTGGGTTTCTAGTACCCACATCAGCTGGTAGTTTGTCATGTTTTCTAGAATTTTGTTGAGGCAGCAAGTTAACGAAATAGGCCGATAGCTTGAAGGGCTGTGACGATCCTTCCCGGGTTTTAATACTGGGATGATAATGGATTTACACCAATCAGTCGGATATTATGACTCTTTCCAGATTCGGTTGAAGAGATTTAACAGTTTGCTTTTTTCTGTTGTCGGCAGATTAGTTAGCATGGATACAGGAATGTCGTCTGGTCCAGGGGACGTGTTTTTCGCTTTTGACAGAGCATAGTCCAGTTCCTCGGGTGTGAAATCAGCGTTATATGGTAAGTCTTCTATTGTTGAAAAGTCTAGGCGTTCTTCAAGTGCCTGCTTAGCGGTGCGGAAGGGAGCTTCGTAATTCTCGTCGCTGCAGCTCAGGTCGAAGTGCTCAGCTAATGCTTCAGCAACGTCATCGGGATCGTCTATTATGCGGTTGTTCATCATAATTGGTATGTTCGGTGAGCCAGTCGACCGGCCTGAGATCGCTCTTATTTTTCCCCACACATCTGACAGATTTGTGGACATGTCAATTGTTGAGACGTACTTTTTCCATGATGCCGTCTTTGCATCCCTAATAGTCTTGCGGGCCAATGCTCGGCACTTCTTGAAGTTAATGTGGTTGTCTGAAGTTGGATTTAATTTGAAAGCTTTCAGTGTACGTTTTCGGTCGCGTATGACTCGCGCAACTTCGTCATTCCACCAAGGTACTGGTTTACGACGGTGAGGTCCGCGTTTTCTACGAATTGCACAATTGGCAGCCTGAAGGATGGCTTCAGTAATTTCATTCGTCGTTGAATCGATTGTGCCATGCTGTTCGCTAGGCAATGAGACTGCGGTTTGGTAAGTATTCCAACAAGCGGTGTTGAGATTCCATCGAGCACGACTGTACTGCATCATTGTTTGCCGCTGGACCTCGGAGATGATAATAGGGTAATGGTCACTGCCGTGCAAGTCATCGAGCGGGCACCAGACTAGATTGTGAGCAATGCTTGGGGAACTGAAAGATAAATCTATGGAGGTAAAACTGCTCGATACCGCTACATAATGCGTGTCTAGGCCAGTGTTTAAGAGAATTAAGTTGTATGCGTCAAGTAGATCTGCTACAGTTCGGCCGCAGCTATCCGTGCGTTTAGAACCCCAGAGTGAATTGTGCGAGTTAAAGTCTCCCATGATTAGGAATGGGTGAGAAAGTTGGTCAAGTAAACTCGCGAGTTCATCGCGAGACCAGTGTCGGTTTGGCAAGTAAAGGCTACAGAGCGTTATTTTACGTGGGTGCAAGATACGTACCGCAATCACTTGAAGATCTGTTACAAGAGGGACCGGAGAGGTTATAACATCTTTATGCGTGAATAGAGCAACTCCACCTTTACCTACTGTAGTGGTATCGACGTCTTGTCTGTGAACAACGTAATTGCGAAGGTTAAAATGTTGCGTAGGACGAACGTGTGTTTCTTGCAGCGCTATTGCGGTAGGACTATGAGTGTTTACTAGAAGTTGAAGTTCACTGCGGTGAAGTAGAAGACCGTTACAATTCCATTGAACGAGATTCATTGTTTTTAGTATTGTTTTCTGGTGGTGGAGCATGCTGCGAATTAGGTTTGGCTGTTGGGGCATTGTCAAAAATAGATTCTTCTTCTGAATCGACATCGGTGTCGGCATCGGCATCGGCATCGGCAGAGTCATATCGCGGAGTCTGTTTGTTGGGTTTCTTCGGTGGTGCTTTTCCTCCAGAGCTGCCACTATCAACGGTGTTTTGTTCGTCGGGTGCCGAGGCTGCCAATGTGGCAGAGGAGTGGTCGGTCTTGCGCTTTAGTTTTTGTTTTGGACGAATTTCTTTCTTGTCTTTGATTTTGTCGAACCAGGATGACACGCTAGTTGTGTCGAAATCATAACGCTGTTCCGTTGTCAACTTGGATTTAACGTTTGCTTGCTGGCGGAGTACTGACGTTGGGACTGGGTTTGGTAGATGGACAGTGGAAGAGGAAGACTGAGGTGCTTGCGACAATCCAATTGTACTAGGATCCAATTTGCTGATGTTAGGCTTCAATCCAAGGGCACGACAGAGTTCTCGCACCAGCACTGCGACGAGTTTCTCGATGTTTAGGGCGTCCGGAGCTGGACGAGCGTTTGCGACTGCAGAAGCATACGATGTTGTTGGGGAACTTGAGAAGTTCCCGCAGATACGTCTTCGTGCTTCGGGATAAGAAATACGTTCGGAAGTTTTTAAATTCTGAATCGCCTGTTCCGTTTTGTAGACCGGACATTGATTTGATCTCGATGAATGGGAACCTTTGCAATTGACGCACGTTTGATTCTCAGGGCAGGGCAGTTCTCCGTGCGGAGAGTTTCCACAAGTACAACTTTCGGGAAAAGCACATGATTCAGACGTGTGACCAAACCGCTGACACCTATAGCAACGCAGTGGAGCTGGACTCCACAGAGTGACGGGTAGCGAAAGGTAGCCCGCTTTGATTCTCTTCAGTAGATCGGGACTGTTGAACGTTAGTACAAGGGTGGATGTGTCTTCGCGCTTTCCATTTTTCATTATTGTCCGTCTTAATACATTAATAACGCCTTGAGATGCCAAGTTTTCTGCGATTTCTTCCGTCGTGCAGTGAAGAAGATCTCTGCAGGTTATTTTGCCTTTGCAGGTGTTAAGCGTCTTGTGCGGTGCGACTGAAACAGCATATTGTCCAAAGGTTTTCATCTTCATGAGACGTGTTGCTTGTTTCGAATTCTCGATCTCGACCGTATCTCGCCCATCCCGGGTTTTACTGACATTTCTTGCTTTGCCGATTGTGTCTGTAAGTACTCGATCAATTACGAACGGACTGACGGAGTCAAAATTACCACTCGCCATCTTGATTATGAAAAAGCGCCTGTATCGTGTAGGCTCTTCTTCGAGTTCCTTGTTTAGTGATGAGGAAGCCTCAGTTTTTTTTGGGTTTTTAGAAAATGAAGATTTCATTTTTGTCCCACGAAAGTGCAAGGAAATACATGTCCACCGCAGCAGAGCCTGCTTGCAACGGTAAGGCTTCATATGCAACTGGATTGCGCCAGGTTTCCAGAGGTCACCGTTTGCGACTCAGTATCGTTGAGCCATTCATCTTATAGACACGGTAGATAACATCGAAAGATTACGGTTTATTTTAACGAGGTTTGCTCCTCGGTGGACTTCTCTTTGTCAGGTCCTTCACTACCAACCAATCCAGCATGGGTCAAGGGCCGAGGCCCCGGCTGGCATAGCTTGGTAGATCACGAGGACACGTAAGCCCCTCCACCACGGCAAGGTGGCAGTCCCTCGGAGGGGAATGACAGTTTATCATTGAGAACGGATGGAAAATGTGTTTTTTCGCAAAAATCTGACAATTTCGTCAAATCAGCGTTTTTGACACTCTGAAATTGAAATCGTGAAAATCGACGACGACAAACGAATATTTCACGATTTTGCTGAAATACAACTATTAGTCCGATCCCGATGATGATTTGTCGTTGGGAATGCGTCAAAAGTGTGTTTTTTCATAAAGGACGGAGTTTTTTGTCAAATCGGCGGTCTTCAACCTCCGAATTTGAAATCGTGAGAATCCACTACGAGAAACGAACATTTCATGATTTCGCAAAAATACGACTTCGTTTCCGATGCAATGTCAGTTTGTCATTGAGAACTGATCGAAAATATGTTTTTTCGTAAAAATCTGACATTTTTGTCAAAACGGCTTTTTTGACCCTCTGAATTCCATATCGTGAGAATCGACGACGACAAACGACCAATTCACGCTTTCGCTGAAATATAACAGTAATTCCAATGCCGATGAAGATTTGCCGTTGGGAATGCGTAAAAATTGTGTTTTTTCATAAAAGACGGAGTTTTTTTTGTCAAATCGGCGGTTTTGACCCTCAGAAATCGAAATTCGGAGAATCGACGACGACAAACGACGATTTCACGATTACGGTAAAAAACGACATTGTTTCCGATGCAATGACAGTTTATCATTGAGAACGGATCGAAAATGTGTTTTTTCGCAAAAATCTGACAATTTCGTCAAACCAGCGTTTTTGACACTCTGAAATTGAAATCGTGAAAATCGACGACGACAAACGAATATTTCACGATTTTGCTGAAATACAACTATTAGTCCGATGCCGATGCATTATGAACTGATCGAAAATATGTTTTTTCGTAAAAATCTGACATTTTTGTCAAAACGGCGGTTTTGATCCTCAGAAATCGAAATCGGGAGAATCGACGACGACGAACAACGATTTCACGATGACGGTAAAATACGACATTGTTTCCGATGCAATGACAGTTTATCATTGAGAACGGATCGAAAATGTGTTTTTTTTTCGCAAAAATCTGACAATTTCGTCAAACCAGCGTTTTTGACACTCTGAAATTGAAAACGTGAAAATCGACGACGACAAACGAATATTTCACGATTTTGCTGAAATACAACTAGTAGTCCGATGCCGATGATGATTTGTCGTTGGGAATGCGTCAAAAGTGTGTTTTTTCATAAAAGACGGACTTTTTTTGTCAAATCGGTGGTCTTCAACCTCTGAATTTGAAATCGTGAGAATCCAATACGACAAACGAACATTTCACGATTTCGCAAAAATACGACTTCGTTTCCGATGCAATGTCAGTTTGTCATTGAGAACTGATCGAAAATATGTTTTTTCGTAAAAATCTGACATTTTTGTCAAAACGGCTTTTTTGACTCTCTGAATTCGAAATCGTGAGAATCGACGACGACAAACGACCAATTCACGATTTCGCTGAAATGTAACAGTAATTCCAATGCCGATGATGATTTGCCGTTGGGAATGCGTAAAAAGTGTGTTTTTTCATAAAAGACGGAGTTTTTTTGTCAAATCGGCGGTTTTGAACCTTTCAATTTTAAATCGTGAGAATCCACAACGACAAACGACGATTTCACGATTACGGTAAAATACGACCTTGTTTCCGATGCAATGACAGTTTATCATTGAGAACGGATCGAAAATGTGTTTTTTCGCAAAAATCTGACAATTTCGTCAAATCAGCGTTTTTGACACTCTGAAATTGAAATCGTGAAAATCGACGACGACAAACGAATATTTCACGATTTTGCTGAAATACAACTAGTAGTCCGATGCCGATGATGATTTGTCGTTGGGAATGCGTCAAAAGTGTGTTTTTTCATAAAAGACGAACTTTTTTTTGTCAAATCGGCGGTCTTCAACCTCTGAATTTGAAATCGTGAGAATCCACTACGTCAAAAGAACATTTCACGATTTCGCAACAATACGACTTCGTTTCCGATGCAATGTCAGTTTGTCATTGAGAACTGATCGAAAATATGTTTTTTTTCGTAAAAATCTGACATTTTTGTCAAAACGGCTTTTTTGACCCTGTGAAATCGAAATCGGGAGAATCGACGACGACAAACGACGATTTCACGATTACGGTAAAATACGACATTGTTTCCGATGCAATGACAGTTTATCATTGAGAACAGATCGAAAATGTGTTTTTTCGCAAAAATCTGACAATTTCGTCAAATCAGCGTTTTTGAGACTCTGAAATTGAAATCGTGAAAATCGACGACGACAAACGAATATTTCACGATTTTGCTGAAATACAACTAGTAGTCCGATGCCGATGATGATTCGTCGTTGGGAATGCGTCAAAAGTGTGTTTTTTCATAAATGACGGACTTTTTTTGTCAAATCGGCGGTCTTCAACCTCTGAATTTGCAATCGTGAGAATCCACTACGTCAAACGAACATTTGACAACTTCGCAAAAATACGACTTCGGTTCCGATGCAATGTCAGTTTGTCATTAAGAACTGATCGAAAATATGTTTTTTCACAAAAATCTGACAATTTCGTCAAATCAGCGTTTTTGACACGCTGAAATTGAAATCGGGAGAATCGACGACGAAAAACGACGATCTCACGATTAAGGTAAAATACGACATTGTTTCCGATGCAATGACAGTTTATCATTGAGAACGGATCGAAAATGTGTTTTTTCGCAAAAATCTGACAATTTCGTCAAATCAGCGTTTTTGACACTCTGAAATTGAAATCGTGAAAATCGACGACGACAAACGAGTATTTCACGATTTTGCTGAAATACAACTATTAGTCCGATCCCGATGATGATTTGTCGTTGGGAATGCGTCAAAAGTGTGTTTTTTCATAAAAGACGAACTTTTTTTTGTCAAATCGGCGGTCTTCAACCTCTGAATTTGACATCGTGAGAATCCACTACGACAAACGAACATTTCACAATTTCGCAAAAATACGACTTCGGTTCCGATGTAATGTCAGTTTGTCATTAAGAACTGATCGAAAATATGTTTTTTCGTAAAAATCTGACATTTTTGTCAAAACGGCGGTTTTGACCCTCAGAAATCGAAATCGGGAGAATCGACGAGGACAAACGACGATTTCACGATGACGGTAAAATACGACATTGTTTCCGATGCAATGACAGTTTATCATTGAGAACGCATCGAAAATGTGTTTTTTCGCAAAAATCTGACAATTTCGTCAAATCAGCGTTTTTGACACTCTGAAATTGAAATCGTGAAAATCGACGACGACAAACGAGTATTTCACGATTTTGCTGAAATACAACTATTGGTCCGATCCCGATGATGATTTGTCATTGGGAATGCGTCAAAAGTGTGTTTTTTCATAAAAGACGAACTTTTTTTTGTCAAATCGGCGGTCTTCAACCTCTGAATTTGAAATCGTGAGAATCCACTACGTCAAAAGAACATTTCACGATTTCGCAACAATACGACTTCGTTTCCGATGCAATGTCAGTTTGTCATTGAGAACTGATCGAAAATATGTTTTTTTTCGTAAAAATCTGACATTTTTGTCAAAACGGCTTTTTTGACCCTGTGAAATCGAAATCGGGAGAATCGACGACGACAAACGACGATTTCACGATTACGGTAAAATACGACATTGTTTCCGATGCAATGACAGTTTATCATTGAGAACAGATCGAAAATGTGTTTTTTCGCAAAAATCTGACAATTTCGTCAAATCAGCGTTTTTGAGACTCTGAAATTGAAATCGTGAAAATCGACGACGACAAACGAATATTTCACGATTTTGCTGAAATACAACTAGTAGTCCGATGCCGATGATGATTCGTCGTTGGGAATGCGTCAAAAGTGTGTTTTTTCATAAATGACGGACTTTTTTTGTCAAATCGGCGGTCTTCAACCTCTGAATTTGCAATCGTGAGAATCCACTACGTCAAACGAACATTTGACAACTTCGCAAAAATACGACTTCGGTTCCGATGCAATGTCAGTTTGTCATTAAGAACTGATCGAAAATATGTTTTTTCACAAAAATCTGACAATTTCGTCAAATCAGCGTTTTTGACACGCTGAAATTGAAATCGGGAGAATCGACGACGAAAAACGACGATCTCACGATTAAGGTAAAATACGACATTGTTTCCGATGCAATGACAGTTTATCATTGAGAACGGATCGAAAATGTGTTTTTTCGCAAAAATCTGACAATTTCGTCAAATCAGCGTTTTTGACACTCTGAAATTGAAATCGTGAAAATCGACGACGACAAACGAGTATTTCACGATTTTGCTGAAATACAACTATTAGTCCGATCCTGATGATGATTTGTCGTTGGGAATGCGTCAAAAGTGTGTTTTTTCATAAAAGACGAACTTTTTTTTGTCAAATCGGCGGTCTTCAACCTCTGAATTTGACATCGTGAGAATCCACTACGACAAACGAACATTTCACAATTTCGCAAAAATACGACTTCGGTTCCGATGTAATGTCAGTTTGTCATTAAGAACTGATCGAAAATATGTTTTTTCGTAAAAATCTGACATTTTTGTCAAAACGGCGGTTTTGACCCTCAGAAATCGAAATCGGGAGAATCGACGAGGACAAACGACGATTTCACGATGACGGTAAAATACGACATTGTTTCCGATGCAATGACAGTTTATCATTGAGAACGCATCGAAAATGTGTTTTTTCGCAAAAATCTGACAATTTCGTCAAATCAGCGTTTTTGACACTCTGAAATTGAAATCGTGAAAATCGACGACGACAAACGAGTATTTCACGATTTTGCTGAAATACAACTATTAGTCCGATCCCGATGATGATTTGTCATTGGGAATGCGTCAAAAGTGTGTTTTTTCATAAAAGACGAACTTTTTTTGTCAAATCGGCGGTCTTCAACCTCTGAATTTGAAATCGTGAGAATCCACTACGACAAACGAACATTTCACGATTTCGCAAAAATACGACTTCGTTTCCGATGCAATGTCAGTTTGTCATTAAGAACTGATCGAAAATATGTTTTTTCGTAAAAATCTGACATTTTTGTCAAAACGGTTTTTTTGACCCTCTGAAATCGAAATCGTGAGAATCGACGACGACAAACGACGATTTCACGATTACGGTAAAATACGACATTGTTTCCGATGCAATGACAGTTTATCATTGAGAACAGATCGAAAATGTGTTTTTTCACAAAAATCTGACAATTTCGTCAAATCAGCGTTTTTGACACGCTGAAATTGAAATCGTGAAAATCGACGACGACAAACGAATATTTCACGGCCATAAAACAAATGAACAAGCGTCTCAGCGCCCTGCGGGCGCAGATGCTCTTGTTGGTGGGCTCCGCCCCCCAAACCCCCAGAAAAATGTCCCGAAGGGACATTTTTAAGGCACTCACGGGGGTGCACGTCGCGCTGCGCGCTCCGTATCGAGTGTATTTACACATCGCGCTATGCGCTACGGATGAAGTATGTTTATACGTCGCGCTCTGCGTTACTTTTCGAAAGTACGTATGAGGGAAAAACATTTATCAGTTACGTAAATTAATTCATAGTGTTTAACCTTCGTCGAATAAAAATATTTCTTTTTTGTACCAATTGATTATTAGTATTCACGACGGATATTTCCTTTTTGTTTGACGATAAAATGTCAAATATTGAGACACGAGACAAATATAACGAATTGCACCACGTAGAAGTTGATCAAATTAATTTAACGAATCAAATAATGTCTAGTAAAGTCTTTTTATTGGCTTAAAACTTATGACCAGATTTAATGAATATAAAACAAACACACAAAACATGTACCGACACCAATACGATTACCATTTAGCATTCAGGCCAAATATCCCCTTTAAATTCTTACCCTTCAGTGTTTTTTTTCTTCCCCATAATTGATGGAGTCAGTTCGTTATTTTATCTGTAGGAAACCAAATAATTGTAGAAGAAAAGTTCAAGAAATTTGCTATTCTTTGTGATTTTTAATGTAATTTTGTCGTTATTTATGGATGCTGCAAAAAAATGCTATCTCGAGAACGAAAAAATATATCGTTTTGGTTCCTGTCTTGTATTGAAGAGGAAGTAGTACGTTACTCGAATAAAAAATTTGTCATCTTGGATGGCTCCGAAACATTTTTTACAAATTGATGAAATTCTTGAAAAATTCGACTTTGAAGGCTCTTTGACAGTCCTCTTATAACAAATTTCATTTCTACCTTTTGAGATATATTTTTTTTCTTCTTCGTAATACATGGAATCAGCTCGTTATTGCCTCTGTAGAACAGACAAGTATTGGAGACGAGAAGTTTGAGAAATTCGATAATTTTTTTCATTTTTCAATGAAATTTTATTGATATTTATCGTCGCTTAAAAATATCAAATTTAGCATCATATCATATCGTATTTTTTTTTATTTTATTTCATCACAAACGAGGATAAGTTTTTCGATACGGCATAACTCGTAAAATCGACAAATTCAGTGTATTTCACTTTCTTGATAAATAATTGTTTATAATTGTTCTTTAGGAGTACAATTGTTTTTTTTTTTTTGCGAAAAAAAACTTTTCAAGACGTGAGCATATGAAAGAAATTCGTATTTCGACGACAATTTGAAAAAATTTGAAAAAAAAGAAACATTGGAAATACGTTGATAGAATAATCATTAGCAGTTTTCTTATCAAGTGTAAACGAATAAATCCACCGAACAAAATTGACAAAGATTTCGAATGTGATGAATCTCCGACGGTCGAAGTGTAAAAACTTAAATTTTTCAACATAGCACACTTTTTATCTGCGCAATAACGCGGAGGGTCAGTTTGTAAATACGATTTCTTTGAGAGGAAAGGATTAGAGACGGCAATTTCGAGAAATTTGAAAAAACGATTCGTTTTTAGACGAAAATTCGTAAAATTAGTCTTTGCTTAAAAAAAATCATATCTCGGCAGCGAAAAAAGATTTCGACTCTTATTTTGGCTTGTTTTGAAGGGGAGAAAATACGTTGCCAGAAAAAGAATTTGCAGTTTTTATTATTAACTGTAAACGAATAAATCGAGTGAACATAATTGACAAAGATTTCGACTGCGATGAATCTTCGACGGTCGAAGGATAGAAAATTCTTTTTTTTACGATTGCACACTTTTTATTTGCGTTATACCGCGTAGAATCCATTTATATTTACGTAAAATAGGAACAAAGATTGAAACGAGATGTCGATTTTTTTTAATTTGAAAATCATCCGGCCACAGAGTACGCGCGCCGCGACGTATGAGCATCTGTGTATCGTCTGCTACGAAATTGTCATCTACTTCCAAAGTTTGACAGATAGAATAAAACGAAAAAATATATACTCGCGATTTTTTTAGTTCTATTTGGGAAATTGTAATTATTTTGGATATTCGATGAATCTTTTTTGTGAGTTTACTACCAATTTTTTCAGTGAATACGTGAAATTTATCATTTTTATTACGAATGTGAATAAAATATGGTAAAATATTGCGAATGATTTTCGGTGATAATATATTATTTTCGAAATAGAAAACGCAAACATTTGTGAATCTGTGTATGATATTTCGTGTTTTATTTTTCACAACCGAAGTTTTTTTTTTAACATGATGAAAAATGGATTTTTGGCAAATCTATGTAATATAACCTTTAAACCAAATCTTGTTATAACCACTGTTTTTGAATTATTTTATAATTAAAATTGTATTTGTCAGAATGACTCAAAATTTGTTGTGCATAGTGCTTTCAATGCAATGAAATATTGTTGCGATAGAGAAAAGAATTGGTTTCCAGGATTCTTAATTGGAGCATCGTACGGACATCAGATGTGAGAAAATCATTTTTTTATGGAAAATTGTGATGAATAAATAGTTAGAGATGTAGGATTGTCTCTAAATTTGCTGTGCGTAGTGCTTTTGATAAAACAAAATGATGCTGCGAAGGAGAAAAAAATTGGTTCGTAGAGTTCATTATGATGGCACCGTACGGACACTTGACCGAAGGCAAATGCAAATTGTGGCCAATAATTTTTTAGAAAAAATACTTAAAGGTCTTAGATTGGTTTTCAAAGTAATGTGCATACTGGAAATAATGTAATAAAAAAACCCTGCGAAGGAGAACAAAATTGGTTCGCACCATCTAAAGTTACAGTGTGATACGGACGTCCGAGAAGAAAAATTCAGCCAAAAAGTTGTTTTCATTGCACCGCAGACTAAAAAAAATATTTCTATTCATCGCAGTCACTTCAAAGTAACTACGCATGATGTTGGAGATACACCGAAGCAAATGGTGAAAAATAAAAATTTTTGGAGTATGCGCTGCGGAGTAACCCCCTCGACAGGCTCCGAAGAGCAACGGATGGTCATTTTAATAGGCACTCTTTGCCTATTGTTATAGTGAGTGCCTAAAAATGGAAAAGCACCCGGAGCCGACAACATTGAAACAGCAGCAATTAGAAGGTCCTGGCCATTTATCAGCGATGGTCTAATGAATGCATTTAACGGCTGTCTAAAATGGGGGATTTTTCCAGAGCAATGGAAAAAAGGAAAAATTATTCGAATTCCAAAGGGAGCGGGACGCGATCCATCAGATCCCAAGTCATATCGACCGATAAGCCTTTTACCGACACTCGGTAAAATCCTCGAGAGGCTTATATTAAAGAGATTACGTTATCTACAAGAACAACAGGGCAGCGATAGACGATTTGGCTTTAAGAATGGGATGGGTACCGGAGACGCGATCGTATTTCTAAGGTCCAAAGTCGCAGAGAAGAAAGAAAAATTTGTTCTCGGAATATTCCTGGACGTCGCGGGAGCTTTTGACAATGTATGGTGGCCCAGTGTACTGAATGAACTGAAAAAACGGGAATGTGAGAAAAATCTATAAGCGATAATCCAAGACTACTTTAAATCTCGAACTGTATTCATAAAAGAGAATGAACAGGTTGTAAAGAAAACTTTTACGAAAGGGTGTCCCCAAGGATCCATTCTCGGGCCTTTTATGTGGAATCTCATTTTTGACGGAAATCTCAAATCTATCGTAGAAACACGAAAAATAGACACAATCGCTTATGCGGACGATCAAGTTCTGATCATCGCAGGTAACGATCGTAGAGAAATCGAGAGTCGTGCACGCTTGGCAATAAAAATAGTTTCGGATTGGTGCCACCAGAACAAACTGCAGCTTTCGGCTGAGAAAACGTCAATGATGATGCTGAAAGGCAGATCAATAAGTTTGGGAACCAACATCGATATAAAAATAAACGACACAAGGATAAAACTAGCAGACTCAGTCAAATATCTAGGTATTGAAATCGAGAAAGGACTTAAAATAAATGCACACATAAGGAAAATTTGTGAAAAATCAAAAAAGATATTTCATAGCTTAGGAAGGGTTGCACAAAACAAATGGGGACTGGGCCATAAAGCTATGAGTACAATATATAAAGGCGTCTATATCCCAATCTTAACATATGCAGCCAATGGATGGGCAGACAAACTGACAGTTACTATGAGGAAAGCGTTAGCCAGCTCACAACGTCAAGCGCTAATTCGAGTGACAAATTCGTATAGAACTGTATCGACAGACTGTTTACCGGTGGTAGCCGGACTACTTCCTATAGATCTGGAAATACATAAAAAAGTAATAAATTACAAAATAAGACGAAAACATGATTTTACTATCGAAGAATTCTCGGTTGAGTGGACGACGGTCGGAACATCAATAGACGGTCTGACAGTAAATGAAGTAAGCAAGAGGGTATTCGAAATACTCACTGAAATATGGCAAGACAGTTGGACACACAGCACCAAAGGGAGAATGACGTTCAATTACTTTCAATCTGTGCAGAAAAGAACAAAATCGACATGGATAAAACCGAATTTCTTTGTGACACAATTTTTAACAGGGCACGGATATTTCAATAGTAAACTCAAGGATCTGAATATTGTAGCAAGTGAATACTGTAATTGTGGAGAGCGCGAAACTCCGGAACATATGCTGTTCAAATGCGCACAATACGACATCGAAAGAGCCATGGCGGCGGATGCGCTAAAAAAACTGAAAATACATGAACTTAACATGAGTATTCTAATAACGAACAAGGAAACATTTCAAATCTTTGCAAATTACGCCAGAGCAATATTGGAAAAAAGGAACCGGAGTCTAGGGTATATATTAGATCATTTGGATAAAACAGAAAGCGATTCACTTAAAAAGATGATAGCAAAAACAGCCGATATATTCCATTTGCCAGGTGAGCCATTGGCCGCCACCGACGTAGTAGTGCATAGAATCCATACCACAGATGATTTTCCCGTAAACTCAAAACAGTATAGATTTCCGGAAGTCCATAAAGAGGAAGTTAGAAAACAGATAGACGAATTTTTAGCAGCAGGATTTATTCGTGAATCATCATCTCCGTATAATACACCTTTATGGGTAGTACCGAAAAAACTCGATTCTAAAGGAAATAGAAAATGGAGAGTAGTTCTCGATTTCAGAGCGTTGAACGAAAAAACAATAAGCGACGCTTACCCTTTGCCGAATATAGTAGATATCTTAGATCAACTTGGAGGAGCGCATTATTTCTGAGTGTTTGACCTAGCCTCCGGATTCGACCAGATTAGAATGCACCCAGACGATTGTCATAAAACAGCGTTTACGACACCCTACGGCCACTACGAGTACGTACGAATGCCGATGGGACTCAAAAATGCACCACCGACGTTTTAAAGGGCGATGAATTTGGTGTTATCAGGGTTGGAAGGTCGCGAAATGTTTGTATATCTCGACGATATAGTCATTTACGCGAAAACCCTCGAGGAACACAACGAAAAATGCGAAAGATTGTTCGATCGACTAAGAAAGGCTAATATGACGTTACAACCGGATAAATGTGAATTTTTGAAACGCGAAGTAGCTTATCTTGGTCACGTTATCAGTGGAGATGGTTTGAAACTCGATCCGAAAAAGATAATTGCCGTAAGAGAATTCCCAAGACCAAAGAATGTAAAAGGAATTCGTCAATTTTTGGGATTAACAGGATATTATCGTAGATTCATTGAAGGTTATTCGAAGTTGGCAAAGCCATTGACTAACCTGTTAAGAGATGATGTCCCTTTTGTATGGGGGAATAGCGCAGAAGAAAGCTTTAACGAGTTAAAAGAAAGACTTTGCACAGAACCAGTTTTAATTTTTCCCGACTTTTCAAAACCATTTATAGTCACAACAGATGCGTCCGGATATGCAATCGGAGGTATTTTGTCTCAAGGAGTAATAGGAAAAGATAGACCTATAGCGTACGCTTCACGTACCCTTAAGGATCCAGAAACCCGGTACGATACGTACGAAAAAGAAGCCTTGGCGATTGTTTACAGCGTTTTGCATTTTCGACCGTACCTTTATGGTAGGAAATTCATTTTGGTTACCGATCATAAGCCTTTGATATGGTTCAAGAACTGTAAGGATGGTAATGCACGCGTCCTTTGTTGGAGACTAAAATTGTCCGAATACGAATACAACGTTGTGTATAAAACAGGAAAAACAAACGTGAATGCTGACGCATTGTCGAGAAATCCAGTCGAAATGCACTCTAACGAGAGCGACGAAGAGATTTTCGTGACATGCGAGGATAATAGCGATTTCCTAACCACCCACGAAATATTGCGTTTACTCGAAAATGCCGAAATAGAGACCGATGGAGAGAGCGATGAGGAATTCCCATATGAAGAGGATTATAAGAGCTATGGAGAGAGTCACTGACCCCTATGCAGCTGCTCGAGGCCGACCGAAAGGACGGTCCGAGTGAGTCAATGGGTCAGTCGACTGACCCTTTAGCCGAACGTAAACGCAGGTCAAGATACGACCCTTCGTATAGCTTAGGAATAACAAGGCATCAAGCGAAACAACAACAAACGGAAGTTTTAAAGCCTACCGGTAGTCCGTCTGTGAAAGAAATTTCGAAACAGATGAAAGAAACGCCAGCGCGCATAATTACTCGACAACAAGCAAAGAAACAACAGGAAGAACAACTACAAGAGAAAGATAAGGTAGATAAAGTTCCAATTAAAAAATCCCCTCCGAAGGAAAAACCAACAAAGAAGAAAAGTCAACCGAAGGTTGTTCCAAGGCAGAATCCGCCCAAGGAAAAACAATGGAAGGAAATAGATAAAACCAAATCCAAGGATTATGCACCCGAGGAATATGACAATCAAGTAGATCTAAGTCATCGGGAGGAACCAATGGAAAATCCACCAGACGAAGATTCTGAAGATTCGCAAGACGAGAACTGCGAGGATCCAAGAGACAGAGATTACGATCCACGAGAAGAGATACCACGTGAAGATTTTATCATCGATGAAGACCAAAAGTCCGTCAATGAAGAGAATTTCCAACCAGACGAAAATATTCAACCGAGAATAGACTCCGAGGAAGACGATAGTAATTCTGAGGAAGAAGAAAACAATGATAGCGATTTTAACAAAGACGATATGCCGTTAGAAGAACGACTCCGAGTAGAGCATGAAGAGAAAACCCCTTCGAGAAATATAATCGAATCGCGAGATCTCTTTTTCATACGAAAAGATAGTTTCGCGTATTTTGTCAAAACTAACGGAGCACCCTTCGACCTCGGATCTCGAAAACTCGTTGAGCGTAGAGAAATGCCGTACTTCCCTGATCTCGTACTTGGCAAAGCCAGTGCGGTGAAGCGAGGGAACAGGTACCATATAGCTCTACCTGTCAGCGACGAGTCCGGAGAAGGTTTGTCGGGGACGTTAGCACAGATTAATAGCTCGATTATTGGCCTTCGAAATACAATGGAATCTTTAAGTATTCCAAGTGTCAGTATAGCCAAAACAGAGAAAGTAGATAACGTACTCTGGGACGAAATTGCTTCAAAATTGCGATCGAGATTTAAAGGGAGTAGAGTAAAAATAATAGTTTGTCATGGGATAATTCGATATCCGAAGAAAGAAGTGAGGTACGGGATTATACGCGAATTGCATAGCTCAGCTGTGGGAGGCCACCGAGGAGTTAGCAAAACTTATAATCGCGTGCGACAACGCTTCTTTTGGGAGAAAATGAAAACCGATATTCAACAATTTATTCAACAATGTTTGCTGTGTCAATTAAACAAATGCGATAGATTCAGGACAAAACAACCACTATTAATAACTGATACACCGGGAACAGCTTTTGAGAAAATGGCGATGGATATAGTCGGTCCGATACCAAAAACTAAAAGGCTTAACGAATACATTTTGACAATTCAAGATCAATTCACGAAGTTTTGCATCGCGATTCCTTTGCCAAACGCAATGGCCGTAACAGTAGCCGACGCGTTCGTAAAACATTTTATTTGTATTTTTGGATCTCCTAAGGCAGTACTGACAGATCAAGGCAGTAATTTTCTGAGCGGATTAATGCGACGATTGGCTAAACGATTTCGTATCAAGAAACTGCGTACAGCCGCGTTTCATCCTCAGTCCAACGGATCACTCGAGAGGTCTCACCATGCTCTAGGAGAATACCTGAAGCAATACAATGGTCGAGAGTTCGAGTGGGACGAATGGGTCGAGTTAGCGATATTTAATTACAATACCAGCGTTCATGAGGGAACGCTCCAGTACAGATAGGTTACGAGAAATTAAAGACCCTACTGTACTACTACACTACGATGGTGCCCCAGTTTACGGACAAGGAATGCGAAAACCTCGTGAATTCCTCGAAATTCACGGACAAACCTATATGGAAATTTATTTGGAAGAAGAAGCATCGGTACACTTCATCAGGAAAAATGAGGACAAAGTTCATGAGCGTCGTCTCATGATGATAATAAAAATAGCAACGGAGGTTGTGCGGATTTGCAGCTCGAGAGGGTATAGAATGCACTAAAAATTTATTTTTCTCCTCGGTATAGATAACATCTTGAGTTTGAAATTTTTTTTTCCTTCACACAAAACATCCCCTAACCATCGGCACATTTAATTTACAGCATCCAATAATGGCTTTCATTGAGAAAACACCGGTCTCCGAACTCCAAGAGATGCTGATAAGGGAGGGACTCACTCCCTTGTACACCTTAGTACATAGTCAGGAAGGGAGTCACCTCAATTCGTTTATATATCGGGTGGATTGCTTCGGAGAATCGGCATTGGGAGCGGCGCGAAGCAAACAGGGGGCTAAGCAGGTAGCTGCGAAGAACTTCCTCGAGTTTATCCGGAGGAATCCGGAGCAATTCTTCGGCAACGCGACCAGCCACGTGGCCCCGCCACCTCCCACCAACAGCCCCGTGCCCCCGCGATCCCACCCGGTAGCCGTTATTCGGCCCATTATACGCAACCCCAATAGTCCCTTAACCCGTCTGAGAACCATAGAAACCAAGTTAGAATCGATTAATACACCATCCGACGAGGAATGTGCGGACTTGATTGGAGAATTTGGTGCATTGTTGGACATATGGGGGTTCACAGTCGAACGCCACGTAAAGAAAACGCCGTTAGGAGAATATTCCGCGGAGTGGACGGTCGACTGTTACCCGTCTGCCAGCCATTCGTTTACATATACGAATAAAAATCTTCTCGTCATTATCATGATGAGGATTATGATAAAAACTCTGTGCACAATATATACGGTAGCACCATGGGACCTGAATTAGGCTGAGGACGGCCCATAAAAAAAAAAAAAGAGAGAAAGATTTGTTTTAAGGCATAGATTTACTTTTCTATATTGATAAATATATACTTTTTTCATATATACATATATATTCTTTTTTTTATTTTAGTACTTACGAAAGGAAGTGGGAGTTTATAATAAATATCTTTCTTATATTAAACCTTTTTTTTTGTATTTCGCGTTTTAATTTTCCAGCTTCAGAATAAAATTTATATATACATATATATAAAAATACAATGGCGCCACAACCGGAAGTAGCCTTGCGAGAATATATGCAGCTACGAAAGATAAGGCCTCGTTTCGAATACTCCGGGGAAAACCCAAGTTATTGGGTTTGTTGGGTGATCTGTGGGCCATATAAAGCTCACAGTATAGGTAGAACCTAAGAAAAGGCCAAGAAGACAGGGATACTTCGTATATGGAAAATACTAACAAACACCATGCTGTTTCCCTGGCCTACACATCAGGCAGATGACGTGGTAGCAGCAGAGAGGAACAAGGAAAAAGTTTTGGAGCTCCTAAGGGCCTTATTACATCGAGTACAAGAGCATAAGGCCTCCTGGAGTGAGGGGCACTCATTAGTATTTAGAGACGAACTCGTACGTTTTTTAAGATCACAGGGAACAGACATGACGGAAAAACTTACACTATATAGGACACGAAGTTTCATGTGTTGGGAATTAGATACAATACCTAGTATCATTCGTATTTCCAGGGGTATCTTACGAAGTGAACTTAGATATAACCTGCTTCTTAGCATCATCAATGCTTGCAAGAATCGTCTTGAAGGAGGGGGATGGGAACTGACGGCATCATCGCCATAACATAGTTGCATGAAAAAAAAAGGAGCGAGAAATTTTCTATCTCTTCTTCTCTTCTGTCTTTCCTCTTTTTCTGTCTTTTCTCCTCCTAGTATTGTTTACGATTCTGTAGTTCGCGTTTCCTTTATTGATTCCAGCCGCTGAAGAAATGGAAGGAATCGAACGGCAGCCGGCATTAGATCTATAAGCGTATATGTTAAGGCGCCATGTCACGCCCCGATATGAATATTTTAGAGAATCGCCAACAGAGAATATCTGGAGTTGCCGTATAATGTGTGGGCCATATGCCGCTCTCGGAATAGGCAGATCAGAAAATCAGGCAAAACATGCAAGCGTACTTCGCATGTGCAGCATCATAGAGGGAACTTATACGTTTCCATGGCTACAAGGCGTAGGGCGAAGATCATCGCGCATTAATAGAGATCATGTAAATCGCATATTAGTAGAACTAACGCATCGAGTGAAGAGTCACCAGAGTCATTGGAGTGACGGCCACGCTTTCCTTTATAGAGACGAGTTCGAGCGACTCTTGAGATCACAGGGGATATACTTGAAGGAACGCCGGAACGTGGGAGTTGACCACAACTCCAAAAATAATTCGTGCGGAAATGGGAGGGATATACAGTATACTTAGATATAATTTGCTTCTTTCGGTCATCGAGGCATACAGAGAAAGAATAATGGGCATTGTAAGATAAGATAAAATACGTAAAATTATATAAACATACTGATAAGTCAAAGTGAGTGTTTAAAGTTCAATAAGCAATTATACAATTAAGCAATTAAGCAATTATTATTAACTTTGCGAGTTTGTAGTCCGCGCTTTATTTTTCTTTTATCGTATCGAATGGAGGACTATTCGGTGGGAGCTCTTCGAGAATATATGCAACATCGCCACATTAGGCCACATTTTTTATTCACGGAATGTCCACGAAATCTATGGGTTTGCGAAATAATTTGTGGACCGTACAGAACTCTCGGTATAGGGAAATCCAGGGATAATGCGAAACGCGTAAGTGTCATCCGCATGTGGTGGACCATAGGGAGAACATACGAGTTCCCTTGGTTGGGAAACGATATGGATAGGAGAAACAGTAGGTTCGATAGCGCAGACCTTAGGAGAATTCTAACGACTCTGGCTCATCGAGTACGGAACCATCAAGCCACATGGAATGAGGGTTACTCACTGATATTCCGCGATGAGTTCGTGCACATCCTAGTATACCGAGAAAACACCCTAGAAGAGGGAATGGAATCGACTAGTTCAGGATACATAATGAGTTGGGAGGTGTACCCGACGCCTACAATAAATTGCAGTTCAGAAGGGATATTGCGGAGTATGCTCAGATACAATCTGCTCCTCTTGACCATTGCCGCTTACACAGAATATCTAATGGAGGAGGAATCGTCCGAATCCGATTCATAAAATAGTCAGACCCGTATATAAAAAAAATATATATATATATATATATATATTTTTTATAACATAACAAGCGTCTCAGCGCCCTGCGGGCGCAGATGCTCTTGTTGGTGGGCTCCGCCCCCCAAACCCCCCGAAAAATGTCCCTTCGGGACATTTTTTAAGGCACTCACGGGGGTGCACGTCGCGCTACGCGCTCCGTATCGAGTGTATTTACACATCGCGCTATGCGCTACGAATGAAATATGTTTATTCGTGCGTTTCTTTTCGACAGTACGTATGAGGGAAAAACATTTATCAGTTACGTAAATTAATTCATAGTGTTTAATCTTCGTCGAATAAAAATATTTCTTTTTTGTACCAATTGATTATTAATATTCACGACGGATATTTCCTTTTTGTTTAACGATAAATTGTCAAATATTGAGACACGAGACAAATATAACGAATTGCACCACGTAGAAGTTGATCAAATTAATTTAACGAATCAAATCATGTCTAGTAAAGTCGTTTTATTGGCTTAAAACTTATGACCAGATTTAATGAATATAAAACAAACACACAAAACATGTACCGACACCAATACGATTACCATTTAGCATTCAGGCCAAATATCCCCTTTAAATCCTTCCCCTTCAGTGTTTTTTTTCTTCCCCATAATTGATGGAATCAGTTCGTTATTTTATCTGTAGGAAACCAAACCATTGTAGAAGAAAAGTTCAAGAAATTTGCTATTCTTTGTGATTTTCAATGAAATTTTATCGATATTAATGGATGCTGCAAAAAAATGCAATCTCGAGAACGAAAAAATATATCTTTTTGGTTCTTGTCTTGTATTGAAGAGGAAGTAGTACGTTACTCGAATCAAAAATTTGTCATCTTGGATAGCTCCGAAATATTTTTTTACAAATTGATGAAATTCTTAAAAAATTCGATTTTGAAGGCTCTTTGACAGTCCTCTTATAACAAATTTCAATTCTACCATTTGAGATATATTTTTTTTCTTCTTCGTAATACATGGAATCAGCTCGTTATTGTCTCTGTAGAACAGACAAGTATTGGAGACGAGAAGTTTGAGAAATTCGATATTTTATTTCGTTTTTCAATGAAATTTTATTGATATTTATCGTCGCTTAAAAATATCAAATTTAGCATCATATCATATCGTATTTTAAAAAATTTTATTTAATCACAAACGAGGATAAGTTTTTCAGTACGGAATAACTCGTAAAATCGACAAATTCAGTGTAATTCACTTTCTTGATAAATAATTGTTTATAATTGTTCTTTAAGAGTACAATTGTTTTTTTTTTTTTGCGAAAAAAAACTTTTCAAGACGTGAGCATATGAAAGAAATTCGTATTTCGCCGAAAATTTGAAAAAATAAAAAAAAAAAAAAACGTTGGAAATACGTCGATAGAATAATCATTAGCAGTTTTCTTATCAAGTGTAAACGAATAAATCCAGCGAACAAAATTGACAAAGATTTCGAATGTGATGAATCTCCGACGGTCGAAGTGTAAAAAATTAAATTTTTAAACATAGCACACTTTTTATCTGCGCAATAACGCAGAGAGTCAGTTTGTAAATACGATTTCTTTGAGAGGAAAGGATTAGAGACGGCAATTTCGAGAAATTTGAAAAAACGATTCATTTTTTGATGAAAATTCGTAAAATTAGTCTTTGCTTAAAAAAAATCATATCTCGGCAGCGAAAAAAGATTTCGACTCTTATTTTGGCTTATTTTGAAGAGGAGAAAATACGTTGCCAGAAAAAGAATTTGCAGTTTTTATTATTAACAGTAAATAAATAAATCGGGTGAACATAATTGACAAAGATTTCGGCTGCGATGAATCTTCGACGGTCGAAGGATAGAAAATTCTTTTTTTTTATGATTGCATACTTTTTATTTGCGCTATACCGCGTAGAATCCATTTATATTTACGTAAAATAGGAACAAAGATTGAAACGAGATGTCGATTTTTTTTTTGTTTGAAAATCATCCGGCCACAGAGTACGCGCGCCGCGACGTATGAGCATCTGTGTATCGTCTGCTACGAAATTGTCATCTGCTTCCAAAGTTTGACAGATAGAATAAAACGAAAAAATATATACTCGCGATTTTTTTAGTTCTATTTCGGAAATTGTCATTATTTTGGATATTCGATGAATCTTTTTTGTGAGTTTACTACCAATTTTTTCAGTGAATACGTGAAATTTATCATTTTTATTACGAATGTGAATAAAATATGCTAAAATATTGCGAATGATTTTCGGTGATAATATATTATTTTCGAAATAAAAAACGCAAACATTTGTGAATCTGTGTATGATATTTCGTGTTTTATTTTTCACAACCGAAGTTTTTTTTTTAACATGATGAAAAATGGATTTTTGGCAAATCTAAATAACATAACCTCTAAAGCAAATCTTGTTATAACCACTGTTTTTGAATTATTTTATAATTAAAATTATATTTGTCAGAATGACTCAAAATTTGTTGTGCATAGTGCTTTCGATACAATGAAATATTGTTGCGAAAGAGAACAGAATTGGTTTCCAGGATTCTTAATTGGGGCACCGTACGGACATCAGATGTGAGAAAATAAGTTTTTTATGGAAAATTGTGATGAATAAATAGTTAGAGATGTAGGATTGTCTCTAAATTTGCTGTGCGCAGTGCTTTTGATAAAACAAAATGATGCTGCGAAGAAGAAAAAAATTGGTTCGTAGAGTTCATTATGATGGCACCGTACGGACACTTGACCGAAGGCAAATGCAAATTGTGGCCAATAATTTTTTAGAAAAAATACTTAAAGGTCTTAGATTGGTTTTAAAAGTAATGTGCATACTGGAAATACTGTAATAAAAAAACCCTGCGAAGGAGAACAAAATTGGTTCGCACCATCTAAAGTTACAGTGTGATACGGACGTCCGAGAAGAAAAATTCAGCCAAAAAGTTGTTTTCATTGCACCGCAGGCTAAAAAAAATATTTCTATTCATCGCAGTCACTTCAAAGTAACTACGCATGATGTTGGAGATACACCGAAGCAAATGGTGAAAAATAAAAATTTTTGGAGTATGCGCTGCGGAGTAACCCCTTCGACAGACTCCGAAGAGCAACGGATGGTCATTTTAATAGGCACTCTTTGCCTATTATTATAGTGAGTGCCTAAAAACGGCATATATAAAGTAACTAAAATCCTTCAGTTTTGCTTGTATTACTTTTCGTTGTCCACTGACAGGTTCCAAATACCGGAAAAGAAGAAGCGTGGAACCGAACGGTCAGAAAAAGAACACTGCGGAGAGCCTCCTTCGCGATTACATGCGGTACGGGCAGATAATACCGACGTTTAGACACATGAACCCAGCTCCGGGTGTTTGGGGCTGCCGGTTAATTTGTGGACCATATGTCACGCACGCAATGAGTAAGACATTGAGGGAAGCCCGAGAAAAGGCCGCGACAGCTCTATTAAGAATTATCGTAAAAACTAGATCCTATCCATGGATCAAGAATATTCAAGGAAATCCGGTAGAACAACACCGATTCTCTTTCTCTTATTCCGATTCTCTTATATACGACAAACGTTAAGTGAAATCCGCTTTAAGACCTGGTCAAATTACGCTAATTGGAACAGGGAATGTGCCTTTCTTCTCACATGTGAGTTGAGTTATCTTCTAAGGTATCAGGGACATACCATACATCAAACGATATGGCAAAGACAGCAGGACAAAGTAGTAATCTGGGACATTAGTACCGTCCCGAAGATAACCCAAGTCGCAAAGGGAATAGACCTCCTAATGATAACCTTTGAACTCCTCGTGCAAACTATAGACAACCTCATGAACCGAATGACAATACTAGAAGCAGGATTAGGTGTTACATACTCCGGAAACGTATGGGCGTACGCAGGACAATCATAAGAAAAGAAAAAAGTAAAGAATAAACGGGTGTTACCATTGGTGGAACGACGCTAGCGCCACCCTCCTCCAAAAAGAGTTAGATATACACTGCATTTCTTTGAAGCTAGCATTAATAACCGCTTGAATACCTCGTGAAAAAAAAAAAAAATGTTGTCTATAATAACAACGATAGGAATAATGATAATAATCATAATGTTAGTACTGATCCTGAAGTTAATCCATGACAATGAGACGGGTCGGACGATGGATGACTGACCATGGACTACAATTAGCGACGGAGAAGACAGAACTGCTTTTTCTCACGAGAAAACGCATACAGACGATACTACCGATGAAGGTCGGGACGGACGACAACGAGACCAAAGGGGACGTCAAATATCTGGGGGTGACCCTAGATACAAAGATGACCTTCTGGCCTCACATACAAAGGACAGCTCAGAAGGCGGCTGGAAGGATAGCATCCTTAAGCCGCCTGATGGCAAATACGAACGGACCGAGACCGGGGAAACGGAGACTACTAATGTCAACGGCCCACTCGATTCTGCTCTACGGCGCGGAGATCTGGGCGGACTCCCTGAAGACGAAAAAATACTGCCACGCAATGATGGCAGTACAAAGACAGAGCGCGCTGAGGATCGCCTGCTCCTACCGGACCGTCTCTGCACAGGCTGTTCTGGTGATAGTGGGCGTGATTCCCATAGACCTCCTCGCTGTCGAGCGCAAGAGGATCTACGGTAAGAGCGCAGACACAAGGCGACAGGACGCCGCATCGACAGAAAGAGACAGGACGCTACAGATGTGGCAAGTACGATGGACAGAAGAAACGACAGGAAACTGGACGAGACGACTGATAAAGGACTTGAGACTGTGGTTCCGTCGGGAGTTTGGGGACGTAAACTTTTACGTCACTCAATTCCTGACGGGACACGGTTACTTTAGACGGTACCTACATAAAATGAACAGAGTACGAACACCGGACTGTACATACTGTGGACACGATTGTGACGACGCGGAACACACCTTCTTCAGATGTGACCGCTGGACAAGACTGCGACAAGAAACAGAATCGGTGGTCGGAAGCATCACCCCGGACAACATCGTCGAGGTGATGCTCCACGGAAACGACCAATGGCAAAACATCGCCACTTACATAGAAACAATACTGCGACAGAAAAACGCGGACGGCTGCCTGACATGGCAGACCAGACGCGACAAAGAAAACAGAAACAGAACGCACGTACAACATGACAAGACAAACACAGACAGATCCCCCGATCAGAAGTAATATTAACATAGTTCCTGGTCGGGGGCGGACGCAAAGGAGGTGGCGGTTTAGTGGGTAGGCCATTCGGGAGTCCCACATTTGCACCAGTCCGCATGGCTGGGGTGAATCCGTAAAAAGGATTCCGCAACTCCTCGGAAAAAAAAAAAAAATAATAATAATAATAATAACAATAATAATACTGATCCTGCAGTTAAGCCTAAGGAAAATTGCAACCTTTTCACTTGAGAACAAGGGTAGTTAAGGGGGGAGGGGGTGGGGGGGGTTTGCACTCAAATATTCTCTGTATACAGGAAGAAAAAGAAAAAGAGACAATGAATCTTCATCAAATTACCCCGTTCATAATGATATGGATATGGACATGGATTGGATCTTGTACCGTAAATGGTCTTGTGGGATACGAGTGTGGAGGGATGGCATCAAACATCACCACGCTATCACTCTTAGACATAGACGAATGCGATATTCCACCGCCGATTCCGAACATAACAACCGAGCGTATCCAGTTTCTTCAAATCAACGAATATGCATCGGTGCATGTACGACAATGCAAAATCGAGATTCGACGGACAGTTCTTCGGTGCGGCATGCATTCGCATGTTAGCAATGTGGACGGTGGAAAAGCATCCTATATACTTGAGATATCACGTGAGGCCTGTGAGCGTGTCCATTTGTTCAGCACGTTTCAAGTAGAACGGGTACAGTTTGCCGGTGTCCGACCAAACCAAACTCAGTCCTTTCCAGCAACTCTAGTGGACTGGGTGGGGACCGATGGTTCTTGTGATTGTGTCTCCTACACGGATCCCTTTGGTAGCTGGCATTCGGTTTACGTATTGGCAGACATAACAGTGACGCTACGAGACTATCGTGCTCGGGTGGGACTCAAAAATAATATAGTTTACATGAACTCAGGAGTGAGATGTGAATTAAGTAAAGGACAGTGTACCGATATAGAAGGTGGACCCACTTTCTGGGATCCCATCCCCTTGGACAAATGCGGGGACAAACAATACAGTGTTTTGTACGAAGGTATGGCACAACGAAGTATAAATCAAGACTCCGGAGTTTTATATTCACTAACCGCATCAGATATTACCTTTGCACTCACCACTCTCCCTCCGATAACGGTGTGTGGACAAGTACTGATACGAACGGAACATCCGCATCTTCTGATTCATGAAGTTAGAGGAGAACAAGGATTTGTGAGCGCAACGCGGTTAGACGTTACAAACATGGACATTTTCGCATACGTAAATTCGAAATTCGTGTACGTGGAAAGGCATATTAAAACAGAGATTCAACAATTATATCACGATGTCATGAACCACAAGTGCAGTCTGGAAAGGGAGATGCTGAAGAATAGGCTGGCCATAGGTGCTCAATCTCCGGATGAATTCGCCTATCAGCTAATGAAAGGACCAGGATACATGGCTGTAATATCAGGAGAGGTGGTACATGTCGTTAAATGCGTACCCGTCGAAGTTCGAGTACATCATTTGCAGGAATGCTTCACTCAACTACCTGTGGTTGTAGGAAAAGAAACTCAATTCTTGTCTCCTCGTACACACGTGTTGATGAAGATGGGCGTTCAGGTGAATTGCAATCGCCTAGTGCCAACGATGTATCTGATTGAAGGAGAATGGTTCGGCTTGACGCCAGGACCAGTTCGAGTTATTCCACCGGAAAGTTTAAAACCAATGACTACACTAACATGGAGATATCGGAATACCCAGTGTTTGGCTACCAGTGGAATCTATTCAGCCACTGATCTCGACCAGCTGAGGGATCATGTGATGTTCCTCGCGGAACAACCGGCAGTACTAAATACCATGGCACGAGGAATGATGGGTAAACCCGTGGTCTCTCAGGGAGGATCAATCGCAAACCTTCTGAAGGGACCTGAATTTAACAAAATAATGGAATCCGCATGGAACAAAGCATGGTCAAAATTCGTCTCTTTTGGGCACATCAGTGCAGGACTAATTGGTGTTATAATGATAATTCGTGGAATAAAACTCTTGATAGACACTATCATACATGGCTATGCATTGCATACGGTGTATGGATGGTCTCTTTATCTAGTAGGCGCGATATGGGACTCTGTGACAAATCTATTGTTGCACCGTAAGCGAGGTGTAAAGAAACCCTCGCCAATGACAGTATCTATGAATGTAGAAAGTGAGACAGTACATCTTCCCGTCGAGCAAGTAGATAAATACGACGGTGCTAGTGCACCTTTGAATACGGCACCAACCCCAGTTGCAAGGAGTGATATTGCCCCAAAGATCCCTCTTTACCCAAACCTCGGAAGGTTGGGCTAAAATCGCGTGACTAGAATTCGCGACATTCGAAAATAAACATTTTAAGATCATTATTATTTTCAGCTTAGGAAATCACCTGCCTATGACGATAAAATATTTTTCAAATCTCGGGTTGAAGACATTACGTTTTATTTTTTTTCTTTTGCGCTTAAAGTCAAAATGGTGCCCTATGGATCCGAGGTCATCACATTGACGATTACGATGAACCAGTCATGGCCAGAGGGACCCCCAGCTGGACTAGAGGATGAAATTGAATACTGGTTGGCAGCCGACGGAATTTATGTGCCACCCGAATGGAGGCTCCTGGCCTTATCGGTGGTAAGAGCGTGGATTGAAGCCATAAGGGAAGCAAGGTGTATGCGTCTTGGAGGGATCATATACACCCTAAGGGGTGTACCGTCCTACCACTGGGTCAGAGGCCCGAATTGATCCTTTACGAAAACGACTACGACTACGAAACGGACAGCCTTGAAGACAACACCCCCGGAGATCTTTAATCAACCTAACCTGTCAACGGCGAAATCCATATTTATACTATCTATTTTATTATTCTTTTGATGGCACAATTTAAGTGACCAAGAGATCAAAACATATCAATTCTTTTATACGCTTTTGTTTTCTTATGGGCACATTATACCAGTGACCCATAATATAGCTTATAAATCATTATTCATTCATCCGTACATTATATTAGCAACCGATATTTAATCATTATTCTTTTCTTTATTCATTTATTAATTTTTCTTTTTTTTTATATAATAATTACTGTAACCATTAAAGAAACCTTTTCTTGGCCTTCTTTTTAATAAAACGAAAAGCTATCAGAAATTCAGACTGTGTTCAGAAATTCAGAAATTTAGAATCCTAAAGCATAACAAGATTTTTACGATAACAAAGTCAACAAACTTCCATTCCAGATAGATATCCGGTTATTTATTTGTATTTTTGGATCTCCTAAGGCAGTACTGACAGATCAAGGCAGTAATTTTCTGAGCGGATTAATGCGACGATTGGCTAAACGATTTCGTATCAAGAAACTGCGTACAGCCGCGTTTCATCCTCAGTCCAACGGATCACTCGAGAGGTCTCACCATGCTCTAGGAGAATACCTGAAGCAATACAATGCCATTAATGCCACATACAATGCCACAATGCTATTAATCGTCGATTTTTCTTACGCATTAAATTTTTTTCTTAGTAAAATATCCAATGACTCGTTGTCATCGTTGAATTTATATATTATTTCTAAGTCGCATTTACAATGCGAAACTTGTGAGACTCGAAACGGAATCCGAGTCCCACACCGATAATTTTTATCATGCGTCGCGAAACAAAGTCGAAGACTAAACTCACGATAGCAGTAGCGAAGTACCGAGAATGAGACGTTGCATCAGCCCGAGAGCCGTGAGATGCTGTTCCTGCACAATCAGCACTTTTAGAGGTGATGAAGGTGAGGAACGGCACTCACGATTCGCATGTCGAAGGGCAGCGCAATTAGTCTTTCTCCGGACCTCAAAACGACAGGTCAAAACGCGAATTCAAATTCTTTATGTAAGCGAATAACGCGAAACTATTTTTCTTTGCTGTGAATTTTATACGCGCGAAAGACGCGAAGTTAACTTTTTGTAACGAGAATAATCGCGAAGTGCGAGTGACGTTATCTCACCGATTTACGGGAGTAACGCAAACTCTTTCTTTAGGTGTTTGATTTTTTTTTTGTGATTTTATTGTGACTCGAATAAACCATCTTCGATTGTTTTTAATAAAAAATAATAGTTTTGAACCATCGTGTTGAAGTGAGTGGGGAGGAGGTTACCCTTTTCCCTTACGCTTAAGTACGCGAAGGATAAAGTGTCGAGGAGACGAGACTCCGGTACCAGCGATACCGATACAGCGATACAGCGATATCGGTGCCGACGGCAACGATAAACCCACGAGGATCTACAACGCGAAGGATCTACAGTTGTCCACTGCGACAATAGCTCGAGAGCAAAGGTACGTTAGCGATTTTCGATAAAAATTACGCGAACGTGCACAGGCACTTGCTCCTATCCCCGGCTTGAGATTCCAAGCCCAAACAGGAGCGCGAATAAACCTGTAACGTGTCGCGTACATCGGCGGAAAATGACTAACGAAACCTGCCGGGACGTAACACTCTCAATAGTATATCTCGATGATTTTTTGTTGTTGGGAAAAACGCAAAAAGAGTGTGCAACAAACGTATCTCAAACGTTAGCATCACTACAGGAATTGGGGTTCATAATTAACAGGGAAAAAAGTCATCTCTCCCCAGCTCGGAGCCGCAAGTACTTGGGGTTCATATTCGATTCTGAACGAATGACTATTACACTTCCGCCAGAGAAAAAAATCGAAAGTCGTGGAATTAGCTTTAAAATTTGGCAAAAAGCGGGAGTGCAAGATCAGAGATTTTGCAAAAATGGTAGGCTCGATTGTTTCTTGTTGTCCGGCAGTGCCCGCGTAGAAAAAATTAGTATGGGATTGACTCTGGGAGAACGATGGTCGAGAGTCTGGGATTTATTTGGGATTGAATCTGGGAAGCACTATGGGCAGTTATCTGGGTTTTGGGACCCGGCTAGATGGTTTCCCAGACCTTTTCCCATCGCTTCAGTGGACGGGGGAGTCCTCGTGCAATCAATCCCATACGTATTTCCAGATTCTCTCCCGGCCGTACCGTACGACCGGGGGGATCCTCGCGCGATCAATCCCATACATAGAATCCCATATTATGTGTAAATGAAAGAAGAAGGAAAAATAGATTTTGTCAAATGGAAGGAAAAAATGAAAAACGAAGAAATATGCTCAAATCTAATTTTTTTCAACGAATATGATTTCTCCGTGCAAAGTTAAGCGCTGTAGTACATAATCGGCGGTTAAATTTCATTTAAGGCCCCAAAAATAATGTGATGTACTGGGAAAAGCTTGGATAGATAAATTAAAAGATCTATGTTAAACTCATCCAATACTTTACAATATTTTTGGGACCTACATCGAATTTCAAACGCCGATTACGTACAGCAGCATTTAACTTTGCTCGGGGAACTCATATCCGTCGAAAAAAATTGGTTTTAGGCATATTTTTTCGTTTTTTATTTTTTTCTTCCATTTGACAAAATCTATTTTTTCATCTTCTTTCACTTACACATAACATGGGATTCTATGTATGGGATTGATCGCGCAAGGATTCCCCCGGTCGTACGCGACGGCTGGGAGAGAATCTGGAAAAGCATATGGGATTGATTGCACGAGGATCCCCGTTCGTATGCGACGGCTGGGAGAGAATCTGGAAAAGCGTATGGGATTGATTGCACGAGGATTCCCCCCGTCCACTGAAGCTATGGGAAAAGGTCTGGGAAACCATCCAGCCGGGTCCCAAAACCCAGATGACTGCCCATAGTGCTTCCCAGATTCAATCCCAAACAAACCCCAGCCTCTCGCCCATCGTCCTCCCAGAGTCAATCCCATACTAATTTTTTCTACGCGGGTGAAGTACGGGTTTGTACATACAAAATTGCTGGAGAGAGAAAAATACTTAGCTCTTGAGAAAAGTAGCGGAAACTATGAAGCGTCTATGAAATTAAGCAATAACATTAAGGAAGATCTTCTCTGGTGGCGGTACAATATCCACGCATCACAAAACTCGATAAAAATGTTAGAATTTCGGTTAGAATTTTTTTCGGATGCATCGCTAACGGGCTGGGGAGCGGCTTGTGGAAAAGAAACAGCTCGCGACTCGTAGATGACAGAGGAGCGGGCATGTCATATCAATTTTTTGGAATTGAAAGCGGCATTTTTCGGTCTAAAATGCTTTGCAAGACACGCGCGAGGGATAGATATTCTACTCCGCATTGATAACACTACGGCTATTTCGTATATCAATAAAATGGGGGGCGTGCACTTTCCTAAGCTAAATAAGATCACGCAAGAAATTTGGCACTGGTGCGAGCACCGAAATATCGTTGTGTTTGCATCTTACATAAGTTCAAAAGAAAACTGCGTGGCTGACGCGGAATCAATGAAAACTGAACCGGAAACGGAATACGAATTGGTCAATGAAGCTTTTGAAAGGGTTGTTAAAAAACTTGGAAAGCCAGAAATCGATTTGTTCGCGAGTCGAGTCAACGCGAAATGTAAAAAGTATTTTTCATGGGGAAAAGATCCAAACGCAATTTCGGTTGATGCGTTCACAAAAACCTGGGAAAAATTGAACTTTTATGCTTTCCCCCCGTTTGCGATAATTCCAAAAGTTCTTCGGAAAATAAGAGAGGAAAAAGCAGAAGGCATTGTAGTCGTACTGGAGTGGCCTGCTCCGCCCTGGTTCCCCCTATTCTATTCAATGATAATCTCGGAACCAATTTATCTCAAGCCAAACATTAAATTGTTGATTTCTTGCAATAGGAAACCTCATCCGTTGTGGGAAATACTTACCCTGGTTGTCGCCAGATTATCAGACATGGATTCGAATTGCGAGGCACACCACATAACGCCATCGAGATAATGCTATCGTCGCTAACGGAATCATCTTTAAAACAGTACGATTCGGTTCTGAAAAAGTGGTGGCTTTTTTGCAACAAAAAATCAATCGACCCGTTTACGACGTCAGTTCAAGATATCCTTGCTGGACTATCAGACGTTTTCGAACAGGGAGCTTCATACGGAACGATAAACTGTCTCCGATCGGCTATCGCATTAGTAGTAGGCAACGATATCGGACAGAATCCTAGTATCAAAAGATTCTTGAAGGGAGTGTTTAATAAAAGGCCTTCTAGACCTAAATACGACAGTACCTGGGATCCAAAAATCGTTCTGAATTATCTGTCGTCGCGACCCGATAAAGAAAACATTACATTAAAAGACTTATCTATGAAGTTAATCACTCTACTCGCTCTAGTCACGGGTCACAGGTTACAAACCTTCGCGTTAATAGATATACGGAACATTCGCGAAACTGCGGAAACGATCGAGATAAGAATCCCTGACAGAGTGAAAACTTCTGGGCCAAACAAAATGCAACCTTGTCTAGTCTTGCCTTTTTACGCCGAAGAACAAAATATTTGCGTAGCATCGACCCTACAGCTATATCTAGAAAAAACTAAAGATATTCGCGGGTCGACGAATACATTGTTTATTTCGTTTCGAAAACCGTTTTCGACAGTAACGTCCCAAACGCTTAGCCGATGGGTTAAAGAGACACTCTCGAGAAGTGGGGTCGATACGGACATGTTTACCGCATACACTACGCGACATGCATCAACATCTGCGGCTAAAAGACGAGGAGTCGATTTAGATAGTATTCGCAAAACGGCCGGATGGACGAACAACTCGTCAATTTTCGCAAAATTTTACGACAGGAACATTATAAAAGGAACTGACACGTTTGCAAAATCTATACAAAGATTATAAAAAAAAAAAAATAAAAAATTAAGAAACATGTAAAATATAAGCAAAACTGGAAAATAAACATGTTCTGCTGTAATCCACAGTGCCGTAACTAGCTTAATCATCTGCGGGATTTGAACACGAGGAAGAGGCGCGAAGTACAATTATAGATTAAACGAACTTACTTAGTGAAGTTCGATCATAATTGTATGAGCGCCTCTTCCGAAGTGATTAGTCCCGCCCTAAAAACCCTCCCTGAGAGTTACGGCACAACTTTGAAAAAATGAGTTCGGGAATGTGCGGCAGTAATAACGGCAGGGACGCTATCCCCTCTTTTTAATTTTAACTTTGAGATGGTGTAACATCGGTGCTGGGTGGGGGTACTACGGGATTTGATCACTTCGGAACAGGCGCTCATACGATTATGATCGAACTTCACTAGGTAAGTTCGTTTAATCTATAATTATCTTCTTAGACGTCCGTATCACAGTGTAACTTTGGACTGTGCGAAGCAATTTTTCTCTTCTTTGCAGGAATGATGTATCATATCATCACCATTGTGCACATACATTTTGAAGCCCCTTCAAATATTTTGCATTTGAAAATTTGCTCAACAAAAAAAATCTCTTTTTGCCTCGACAAGTGTCTGTACGGTGCTGTAACTTTGGACTGTGCGAACCAATTTTTCTCTTCTTCGCAGAGGTGATGTATCATATCATCACCATTGTGCACAATCATTTTGAAACTACTGCGAAGCCTTTAATGAAGTGTTTTAAATTTTGTTCTGATAAATATCCATACGGAGCTCCAATTATGAAATCTACGAACCTAATTTTTTCTTTTTCGCAGCATTATTTTATTTTATGAAAAGCTCTACGCACAGCAAATTTGAAGACATTCTTACATTTCTTAATATTTTTATTCTCCAATTATTTTTAGTGAAGAATTATTTTAAAAGGTTATATTATTTTAATTTTCCAAAAAATAATTTTTTATCATGGCACAAACGAAAATTTGGTTGAGAAAAATGAAATACGAAATATCACACATTGATTGCCAAATATTAATCCTTTTTATTTCGAAAATAATATATTTTGAAGGAATATCATTCACAATAATTTATATACGTTATTCACATTCATAATAAAAATAAAAAATTTCATGGGTGCACTGAAAACTTGGTTATAATTCCACAAAAAAGAATCATCGAATATCCAAAATTATTGCAATTTGTCAAATAAAATTGAAAACAATCGCGGCCATTTATTTTTTTCCATTCATTCTATATATCAAACCTTGGAAGCCGACGATAATTCGATTGCAGACGTGATAAAGTTTGCATACGCCGCGACGTTGGTATTCTGTGTCGGGATGATTTGAATCGGAAACAAGCGTCTCAGCGCCCTGTGGGCGCAGATGCTCTTGTTGGTGGGCTCCGCCCCCCAAACCCCCCGAAAAATGTCCCTTCGGGACATTTTTTAAGGCACTCACGGGGGTGCATATCGCGCTACGCGCTCCGTATCGAGTGTATTTACACATCGCGCTATGCGCTACGGATGAACTATGTTTATACGTCGCGCTCTGCGTTTCTTTTCAAAAGTACGTATGAGGGAAAAACATTTATCAGTTACGTAAATTAATTCATAGTGTTTAACCCTCGTCGAATAAAAATATTTCTTTTTTGTACCAATTGATTATTAATATTCACGACGGATATTTCCTTTTTGTTTGACGATAAATTGTCAAATATTGAGACACGAGACAAATATAACGAATTGCACCACGTAGAAGTTGATCAAATTAATTTAACGAATCAAATCATGTCTAGTAAAGTCGTTTTATTGGCATAAAACTTATGACCAGATTTAATGAATATAAAACAAGCACACAAAACATGTACCGACACCAATACGATTACCATTAAGCATTCAGGCCAAATATCCCCTTTAAATCCTTCCCATTCAGTGTTTTTTTTTCTTTTCCATAATTGATGGAATCAGTTCGTTATTTTATCTGTAGGAAACCAAATCATTGTAGTAGGAACGTTCAAGAAATTTGCTATTCTTTGTGATTTTCAATGAAATTTTGTCGATATTTATGGATGCTGCAAAAAAATACTATCTCGAGAACGAAAAAATATATCGTCTTGGTTTCTGTCTTGTATTAAAGAGGAAGTAGTACGTTACTCGAATCAAAAAATTGTCATCTTAGATAGCTCCGAAATATTTTTTTACAAATTGATGAAATTCTTGAAAAATTCGACTTTGAAGGCTCTTTGACAGTCCTCTTATAACAAAATTCATTTCTACCATTTGAGATATATTTTTTTTCTTCTTCGTAATACATGGAATCAGCTCGTTATTATCTCTGTAGAACAGACAAGTATTGGAGACGAGAAGATTGAGAAATTCGATAATTTTTTTCGTTTGTCAATGAAATTTTATTGATATTTATCGTCGCTTAAAAATATAAAATTTAGCATCATATCATATCGTATTTTTTAAAATTTTTTTTCAATCTCAAACAAGTGTAAGTTTCTTGGTACGGAATAACTCGTAAAATCGACAAATTCAGTGTTTTTCACTTTCTCGATAAATAATTGTTTATAATTGTTCTTTAAGAGTAGAATTGTTTTTTTTTTTTTGCGAAAAAAAACTTTTCAAGACGTGAGCATATGAAAAAAATTCGTATTTCGACGAAAATTTGAAAAAATTTGAAAAAAAAAAAAAACGTCGGAATTACGTCGATAGAATAATCATTAGCAGTTTTCTTATCAAGTGTAAACGAATAAATCCAGCGAACAAAATTGACAAAGATTTCGAATGTGATGAGTCTCCAACGGTCGAAGTGTAAAAAATTACATTTTTAAACATAGCACACTCTTTATCTGCGCAATAACGCAGAGAGTCAGTTTGTAAATACGATTTCTTTAAGAGGAAAGGATTAGAGACGGCAATTTCGAGAAATTTGAAAAAACGATTCGTTTTTTGACGAAAATTCGTAAAATTAGTCTTTGCTTAAAAAAAATCATATCTCGGCAGCGAAAAAAGATTTCGACTCTTATTTTGGCTTGTTTTGAAGAGGAGAAAATACGTTGTCAGAAAAAGAATTTGCAGTTTTTATTATTAACTGTAAACGAATAAATCGGGTGAACATAATTGACAAAGATTTCTGCTGCGATGAATCTTCGACGGGAGAAGGATAGAAAATTATTTTTTTTATGATTGCACACTTTTTATCTGCGCTACACCGCGTAGAATCCATTTGTATTTACGTAAAATAGGAACAAAGATTGAAACGAGATGTTCATTTTTTTTTATTTGAACGACGAATGAGTATCTGTGTATCGTCTGCTACAAATTGTCATCTGCTTCCAAAGTTTGACAGATAGAATAAAACGAAAAAATATATACTCGCGTTTTTTTTTTAGTTTTATTAGGGAAATTGTAATTATTTTGGATATTTGATGAATCTGTTTTGTGAGTTTACTACCAATTTTTTCAGGCAATACGTGAAATTTATCATTTTTATTACGAATAAAATATGGTAAAATATTGCGAATGATTTTCGGTGATAATATATTATTTTCGAAATAAAATACGCAAACATTTATGAATCTATGTATGATATTTCGTGTTTTATTTTTTACAACCGAAGTTTTTTTTTTTTAACATGATGAAAAATGTATTTTTGGCAAATCTAAATAACATAACCTTTAAAGCAAATCTTGTTATAACCACAGTTTTTGAATTATTTTATAATTAAAATTATATTTGTCAGAATGACTCAAAATTTGTTGTGCGTAGTCCTTTCGATGCAATGAAATATTGTTGCGAAAGAGAAAAGAATTGGTTTCCAGGATTCTTAATTGGAGCACCGTACGGACATCAGATGTGAAAAAATCATTTTTTTATGGAAAATTGTGATGAATAAATAGTTAGAGATGTAGGATTGTCTCTGAATTTGCTGTGCGTAGTGCTTTTGATAAAACAAAATGATGCTGCGAAGGAGAAAAAAATAGGTTCGTAGAGTTCATTATGATGGCACCGTACGGACATTTGACCGAAAGCAAATGCAAATTGTGGCTAATAATTTTTTAGAAAAAATACTTAAAGGTCTCAGATTGGTTTTAAAAGTGATGCGCATGCTGGAAATAATGTAATAAAAAATCCCTGTGAAAGAGAACAAAATTGGTTCGCTCCATCTAAAGTTACAGTGTGATACGGACGTCCGAGAAGAAAAATTCAGCCAAAAAGTTGTTTTCATTGCACCGCAGGCTAAAAAAAATATTTCTATTCATCGCAGTCACCTCAAAGTAACTACGCATGATGTTGGAGATACACCGAAGCAAATGGTGAAAAATAAAAAATTTTGGAGTATGCGCTGCGGAGTAACCACTTCGACAGACTTCGAAGAGCAACGGATGGTCATTTTAATAGGCACTTTGCCTATTGTTATAGTGAGTGCCTAATAAAAATCTTATTGTTTTCTCATTGTTTAATGTATTGTGATTTTTCTCGAAATAACCGTCCCGCTGGTTTCGCGATTTCGATAAAAATAAAATCTTTCGTTACTTTCCGACCGGGGTTCGGCTACAGGGCCCTACTCTTTCTCTATACGATGTTGACAGTGCAGGCTTCAGAGTATTGGTTCTCACCTGGTCTGTTGACCGAGAAATACATTCATCATAAGCCTCCCTACGAGATGATGGAAATTTATAGCGTTAAGTTTTGTTTTTTTTTTATGTTCTGCTTCCTGCCCTCGAGTCGTATTTCGGTTCGATGTAAAAAAAAAACTAATCTATCTCCGTAATAACGGCGAGTGTGCGGGCGGCGGTAGCTCACGCTGGCGTTCCGACTGCTCGTCCGATATCCGGGCTTTGCGCGGCGTCGCCTTCTATGTCGGTGACTTCTATAGGACGGGATAGAGGCGACGGTATACGAGTTTCTGCGAAATTTAAAGCCCTACGATTCTCGAGCGCACGAAATACGAAATAGATTAGGCTCTTTAATTCCGGTGTTGATGTTGTCGCGCGATTTCGTAGTCGAGGGATTCAGTCCCGCGTTACGCAACGGTGCGAATCTCGAAGGAAAGCGTTTGTTTATATCGCGCTCCACGGTCGCGAGACTACAGTCGCCTGTGTCCGCGCGTCTCGAATAAAAGGAGGACGCAAGACTTTCAGAGTACTTTGTTTCGATACCGCGGATTAATAATTAGTTGATTAGAATAAGGAGAAAGGTAGCAATGAAGAGAAGTAGTAAGACAAAAGTTACACGGCAAACGAGCGCGTGATTCAAAAAATTTATCTAAGAACTTATGTAACGACTCCGCTCATCGTACCTGTCGGGAGTTGGGATTTTCGCGAGCGGGATTGACGAGTTTTATCGGGGAGGCCGGGGGTTGCCTAGCGGATCGAATGATCAGGTCGGCGCTATGCCGTATGCCGACCACGCCGATCGGGATTAATTAAATTACGAGGTGCTAAGCACGAATTAAACGATAAGGGGTGCTGAGCACGTAAGTAGCTTACTAAGCGGTATGATATGATAGGAATGCATCACGAGATCTTGAGGATCAGATTTTTATACCCTCAGATCTCGTGTCACGTGACATACTTTGGGAGAGGGACGGTTACGTCACTTAACCGAAATTTTGTCGTAACTTTTTTGTCGTAAACTTGCGATTGAAATTTGTAACGGCGTCGTCGTCTTATCTCTCCACTGTATTTGTCGATGCAAGAGATCTGGGGCGCGCGGGGCGTTTCTGCTTCTTCTAATGGTCGCGACGGCTTATCTTTGCGTACGATTGCTTAGCCCCGTCTACGCTAAGGCGTGCCCAATTTAATTTTGATTTGAGCGTCGCCCGAGCTCGATATCCTATATCTGTGGCTGTTTACCTCGTCGCGCTCGAATGATTCAACGGACATTCGCTCTTAACTCGGAGGTGAATTGTCCCGTCACAGTATATAACTTTAAATATTGGGAAACTGCAGTTTACTTTTTTCAAATCTCTAACAATTTTTCGAAAAAAAAAAAAATTAATTTTTACCTCGTATGTTTCCAACCACCCTTCTACTTTTTTTCAATTGTTTCAATATACTTATCTCAAAACAAAATAAAACGATAGAAAAATAAAATTTCTCGAATTTCTCGTCTGCAATGTTTTACTCTCCGACAGTAACAATAACCAGTGAATTGATTCTATCTATTATAGGGAAGAGAAAAAATGCTTAAAGTGTTATAACCGAATTCTCTTGTAGATCGACAGTCCAAGAGTCGCCGTCGAATTCATCGAGAAATTGATTTTTTTATTTTGGACGCATCCAAAACACTACAACTTTATTTTGAGCAGGGTACTACTTCCTCTTCAATACACGAACTAAAACGATATCTATGTTCGTTCTCGAGTTATAATTTTTATGCTACAACAATTAATATCAAGTAAATTTAACTGAAAATCGTATCAAAAAGCAATTTTTCTTAATATTCAGCTCCAATACTTCGGGTCCTGTCCAGAGGCAATAATAAAGTGATTCCATGTATTTTAGAGAAGAAAAAAACATTTAAACAGATGCATTTAAAGGGGACATTAGACCTGTTGGTAAATGGTAATGGTGTTCGTGTTGGTAAATATTTTTTGTGTTGATTTATACTCATTTAATCTGGTCATAAGTGTTAGGCCAATAAAACGACCTTTACTAGATATCATTTGATTCGTTACATTAATTTGATGAAGTTCTACGTGATGCAATTCGTTATACTGATCGTAAAACAAAAAGGAAATATCAGTTGTGAATAATAATAATCAATTCGTATAGAAACGAAATGTTTATATTCGTTGAAGGTTAATGAATCAATTTACATAAGTGATAAATGATTTTCCACCATACGTTCTTCCGAGATAAAACGCGCAGCGCGACGTATAAACTGTGACGTGATTTTTTGGAATCGACGTCACAAAAACCCAAAACTACCGTTACTCGCATGGAAATTACGATTTTAGTGCTGAAGTTCGCGTTACTGCCTCTCCCAGCGACTTAAGATACCGTCACGCTCTCGTTGAGTTATCGATCGAGATTTTTGCAGTTTATTTTGTATCATTTTGTTGTAATTATTCCCAATTAGCTTCATTATCGTTACTATTTTAGTTCAGTTCGAGTTTTGAGATTCCGTTTGTTTAGTTGGTTCACGATTTCCGATTTCTTTTTTAGTTCAGTTTAGTCGGCGTTCCCGACTCTATTTGGTGGTGTAAGAAGTACTAATAAAAAGCCCAAATAGAGAAAGGACTCGGCGAAGAGTCTTGCGAATACGTCAAAGTCCGGTGCAAACCCGGCACCCCAAGAGATAGTGCAATGCGTTGAGATCAGGCGGAGGTATCGTTTGGTCCAGGTAAGAGTGGTGGAACACCTTGCGCTGCGTTATAGTTGAGGAGAGCCTTGTATCTCACGCATTGACTAGGGGGAAGCGATTGCGAAGATTCGTTCAAGTTACCGCGTTATAGTATCGGCTCTCGATTCGATAAAGTCATGAGATGGTTGAGAGGGCAGTAGTTATCGTTCAAGCTCCCGAAAATAATTATCATAATTCGTTACGAATTTTCGTAGGCAAATGGACAGTCTACCGAGAGCTGCCCTAGAGGTAACTCGGGTCTCTCTCGCGCTCCCGTGTTATTCACGTTCGGCCTATTGTTCGCGCGCTCGAGTGATGCTATCTCTCTCGCGCACACAGTGTGGCCTAGCTGTCGGTTTCTCGTTCGCGTTCGGCTATCGCTCGAGTTTTGTGAGCTGAGTGTAGCGAAAGAATTTTATAATAAATTCTTCGCGATCCCGTGCGTGAGTGAAGCATTAGAAATAATGCTCCTTGTGCAGCGGTGATAGTGATTCGGTTCTCGGTGTATCGTGAGATACAGGTTCCCGCTCATTACAGGATTAAAGTGAAGTTTCGGTGAGTTTTTGAATTATAGAAATTTGTCGATCGCTTATCGATCCGCTTTTGTTACGTTCTCGTTAGCTCGCTTCGATCGTTCGATCAGCTGAGCGTTTCCGATGCACTTGCGTGTGATCCCGTGGCTTCTTAGCCAAATTATTATTTTTCGGTCCCGCTTAACTTAACGTTGAGGTTTCGATCTCCGTTTCTCGTGGCTATTCTATTGACCTCGGATCGCGACCCTTCTACCACAACCCGCATCCTGAGCAACCGTGCATTTCCGCAACCGTTTGCTTTCGCGAATGCGTCGGCGTTAGTTCTCGTACCGTTTTCGTTCCATTTCGTTTTGTCGTTGCGGAGGTCGTAGTTCCACCGACTTCCAGTTCAGTCCGGATTGGTGATTCCGGCGAAACAAAAATCTACCCTGCGGGGGTCGTTCCACCGGCCTCCAGTTTAGTCCGGATTGGTGATTCCGGCGAAACAAAAATCTACCCTGCGGAGGTCGTTCCACCGGCCTCCAGTTTAGACAGGTTGTTAATACCGGCGAAACAAAATTAACTGGCGCCCACCGGGACGCCGATGCATCCGCGAGGGTAGACGGCCGAAGGTGACGTAAGTTTCGTTCGCGTTTTGCTCCCGTTTGGTTTGAGCTTTTCGATTTTTGGTTTTTTTTTTATTTTTATTTATAGAATTTGAGTTAGAGTTTCCGTTAGGTGAAAAATACGTCACAAAACATATTCGATATGCAGCGCATAACGCAAAGTGTAATCATACTCGATACGGAGCGCGTAGCGCGACGTGTATTCCTATGAGTGCCTTAAAAAATGTCCCAAAGGGACATTTTTCGGGGGGTTTGGGGGGCGGAGCCCACCAACAAGAGCCTCTGCGCCCGCAGGGCGCTGAGCCGCTTGTTCTCTTATACCGAACGAATCACTATGCTGATAACGAGAATATCCGCCGAGTCCGCAGTCTATCTTTCGGAATTCTTACGAGAATATAAGGCGTAAGATTATCGCGTTTTGGGGGAATTCCTCGACATCAGTACGAGAAACACAGCGGGACTGTCGAAGTTGTGACTCCATCATAGTTAAGATTTGCAGTTCCGATACTCTCTGATTGAGTTTGAGAATCGTTAAGTCTATTCCCGTAATTGAGATTGGAATTTCGCTCTCGTCGGTTTGATTAAAAGCTGTGACAGATGCTGCGCGTTGCAATGCCCCGTCAGCCCATTTGCAAAGAAATAGAGACGGAGAAAAAATTTGAAGATAATAGATCGGCCGAATTCGAGTCGTCGATGGTCGAATAAGCTACTCCGTGCTTCTTCCACGAATTCAGTGTGCCATCGATACTCTTTTTACTTTACTTCCGCAATTAAAAAAGGATTCGGTACATATTTTTTCGTTTTATACTTTTACCATTTATTCTTTTTCTAACATATTCACAGGTACAGTTACGTACAACACACTAGACTCGTGTGTTGAAATTTGGTAAAATATTTTTCTCAAGTGACACATATATGAAGCTGAAGCTAGCCGCTGCGGCTAGTTTCGCCAGGGGCGAAGCCTGATGAAAAAGGGGGGCTATGGTGCCCCATGTGTTATGGACGTTCCGACAATGTTTAAATTCGGCAGTCATCTTTACATTAATATACCAGACACGGAGAATGCAATTTTGCGAAGGGACGAGGTTATTAACTATTTTTTTTAGCAATTGTTTATAACGAGCGAAAACCGTATATCGCCTCGCATAATTCGCTTGATTTTTTTTCGAAGTCGAAACTTGGTACAATAGTTACGGTTAATGCCCCGAACACGTAGAATATGATTTCGTGAGGGGACGAGGTTGTTAACAATTTTTTAGTTATTGTTAATTAAGTACAAACGGGCAAAATCACCTCGCATAATTCGCTTGATTTTTTTTCGAAGTTGAATCTTGGTACAATAGTTACGGTTAATGCCCCCAATACGTAAAATATGATTTCGCGAGGGGACAAGGTTGTTAACTATTTTTTAGTTATTGTTAATTGAACACAAACGGGGAAAATCCGGTCCTTTTTCCAAGCCTTGCAAGATTGTAACTCGTTAACATCAATTACAAGTAAATAAATATCAGATAAAAATCCGTAATCCGATTATCCGTAATCGTTGCACCAAGTTTCGACTTCGAAAAAAAATCAAGCGATTTATGCGAGGCGATATACTGTTTTCACTCGTTATAAACAATTGCTAAAAAATAGTTAAAAACCTCGTCCCTTCGCAAAATCATATCCTACGTGTTCGGGGCATTAACCGTAACTATTGTACCAAGTTTCGACTTCGAAAAAAAATCAAGCGAATTATGCGAGGCGACATACTGTTTTCGCTCGTTATAAACAATTGCTAAAAAAATAGTTAATAACCTCGTCCCTTCGCAAAATTGCATTCTCCGTGTCTGGTATATTAATGTAAAGACGACTGCCGAATTTAAACATTATCGGAACGTCCATAACACATGGGGCACCATAGCCCCCCTTTTTCATCAGGCTTCGCCCCTGGCGAAACTAGCTGCAGCGGCTAGCTTCAGCTTCATGACACATATCTACTGCTATTGCGTTTTCCAGATTCAACGTTTTACACTTGTAGATGAATTGAAGAGCATAGTCGTCTCACGAAAAAACGTTGAACGCTTCGCATTTAAACATAACAGCATAAACTTTACAATTATCGTGGCATTTATCACATAAATCACCACTTTCGCATTGAGCGACTTGCAAGAAATATCGTATCAAACCTATCTGATCGTGTATGTCATTACATTGATACGCAAGATGAACTTGTCTTTGAGTTTAGTGACCGTTCTTCGCCAGAGTAGATCTGACCGTTTCTCAAAAGTTTATAAAATTTATGTGCACTAGCCTGAGCGCGCGCTTCGCGCGCGTATCATTAACTTCGCACAAAAAAAAAATTACTAAACAAACACGTATATGGATACGTTACATTAAGCGTTTTCTTTCAAATATATAATATATACAGTATCGAGTTCTATTAATCGATCGGTACCGAGGTTTATCGACTATTCCCCGCAGCAACGAAAACAAAAACTTTGTTTACATAGTTACCGTTACAAACGAAGAATCTCAGTCTAAGACTTTTATTCGTTCGTGACGGTTTACTAACGAGAAATGTCGAAAGAAAATATATCGGGCGATTCCGGGTTTTTGGAATTCGACGAAAATTACTCCGGTACAATCGATATTAAAACAATAAATATTTAATTGCTTAAAAGTAACAGTGAATTTTTTGATTCGCTGATACTTTTGAATTAAATATTTATTATCTTAATAACGATTTTTGTGTGAAAAAAGATGGACCGGCAAATTTTCGTGATTCAACGTCGCGTGATGTTGTTCGCAATGCTGACGAGATTCCTTGCACATCGTCCGAGGATCTGAGGAAAATAAAAAAGTTCAACCCTGCGGTGTAAGTACTGTTGTACCGCGTAACCCCGGTACTCGGTACACGGGAATTCGTAATGGTAGTTAGTAGTAGTAAAGGCATAAATGGGAAATAAAACTCTACAAAGAGGAAAGTGGAATAAAAATACAAGTAAGTAAGTATCGAATTCCTTGCGACATGTGTACTACATATGCACTGACGAAATACAAGGAATTCGAGTGGCACGCGCTTAAGCGTGCCATCGTCGCGCCAAACGCATAGTCAGCAGTTTCGCGAGCGAGGCCTCCTCGGCGAGCGTCCGATTGCGAAACTCGTCAAACACCTGAGTCGGCTTTACGCAAATCGAGGTAACTCGGATATCTGAATTCATACAGAGATTGGAGTAAAAATATTATTAAACAAAAGATGATGAAATGAGAGCATCGAGACGATGCCCATCATCAAGGGAATCCGCTGAGTCGAACGCTCCACTTTACGCTCGGTAAAATGTGGGCGCGAGCTCACGGTAAACAATAACATAAAATATACGAGCTGACATCGATCTCCGTTCATATAAAGGGAACAGAGATCGAGTGTCAGGCAGTTGTTAATCGACTCGTGAACTGTACGTTTGGTCCGGCAAGATTTGAGGTAACAATCTTGTTAATTGATACACGTAGAACTGTGTGAACTGGGTGAACTGTGTGAATTGTGTAAACGCAACGTGTGCGAACTATACGACTGTTCCAAGGGGGATATTGGAACATACAAACTGTATCTACGTGTAAGACTTTCAACGAATAAAGTATTCTTTTGTTATTTACTCTCCGATTCAATTCTTACTTGGGTTCCAACCCTTAACTGGTATTCCTTTTTACATAAATTTGAAGAAGATCTTCGAAACCGCGGACTCAGAGTAGCTAACTGGGTTCCGGCGGTATAACAGTACTATATATATTGACTAATTATATTACTTTTGGAATCAATTCATTATGAATAAGGTATATTATGTATTTAGACTATGGTGGCGATTTTACTTTGAATTTTTGTGTTTTTTAATTATTTTATCGAAATCATTGGATACGCCGATAATGTCGAAGAATCCAAAATTGTGGGGAATAATAATTTGTTGCTGTTCCGATTCGCTCTCGATAATGGAGATGGCGAAAGGGTGCAAGTTGTTGTATGGAACAAGGAAGTCGAAAGAATTGCGGCAATCGTGAAAAAAAATATGGTATTTATAAAAATTTATTAACAATTTATTTTACATTTTACATTTATTTACAAAAAAAAAGATATATTTACAATTATATTGATATTCACACGAAATTATACATAAAAAAATATATTTATTTACAATAATATTGATATTTACACGAATTTATACATAAAAAATATATTTATTTCAGATGGTCCATTTGGAAGGAGCATATGCTTGTCCGCTGAAAGACGGTTTTCCCACAAAAAGCACGATATACGTGGAATTGCGTATTGACCAAAATACTCGAATTAATATTTTGGGGAAACGAGAACGCGACGTCGAGTGTAAACCGAGCACATCTTCGGCAAAAATAATAAAAATATAGCATGGAGTGCAGCCGTAAATAAAAATACATTTTTTAGTTGATTGCCAAACTGATAGGTTATGTAAATGAAGTCGAAACGAAAAAAAAAAAAAAATAGAGAGATAAAGGTACGCACGCGAAGCGTACGCTCGCTGTTAGTAAACCGATTATCACGACATCAGGCCCCACCGTCGAACGATTGTTTACACACTGCCGTCATAATAACGTTACGACAATCGCGAAAACTATCGTTGACTCTTCTTTCGATTAGTAATACATTTTTCTTCGATATATCGATCGTCACATTTTCGTCAATTGCACACGTCGATTTACATGCTTTTGGCATCGTAACTCGATTAGTAAATGAAAAAACAAAAAAAAATAAACATAAAAAAACATTCACGATCGGCAATAGAGATCGTTAAATTTTTGTATACGTTGCGATTATTATCTATTTGGTTTTTTCACATTTCTCGGTTCGGCGTACCGTCGCACTTTTCCTCAGTTTCCATCTTTTTTCTTCGTCGTTGCTGATTTCTTTTTAGGCACTCACTATAACAATAGGCAAAGAGTGCCTATTAAAATGACCATCCGTTGCTCTTCAGAGTCTGTCGAAGGGCATACTCCAACATTTTTTATTTTTCACCATTTGCTTCGGTGTATCTCTAACATCATGCGTAGTTACTTTGAAGTGACTGCGATGAATAGAAATATTTTTTTTAGCCTGCGGTGCAATGAAAACAACGTTTTGGCTGAATGTTTCTTCTCGGACGTCCGTATCACACTGTAACTTTAGATGGTGCGAACCAATTTTGTTCTCCTTCGCAGGGTTTTTTTATTACATTATTTCCAGTACGCACATTACTTTTAAAACCAATCTACGACCTTTAAGTATTTTTTCTAAAAAATTATTGGCCACAATTTGCATTTGCCTTCGGTCAAGTGTCCGTACGGTGCCATCATAATGAACTCTACGAACCAATTTTTTTCTCCTTCGCAGCATCATTTTGTTTTATCAAAATCACTACGCACAGCAAATTTAGAGACAATCCTACATTTCTAACTATTTATTCATCACAATTTTCCATAAAAAAATGATTTTCTCACATCTGATATCCGTACGGTGCTCCAATTAAGAATCCTAGAAACCAATTCTTTTCTCTTTCGCAACAATATTTCATTGCATCGAAAGCTCTATGCACAACAAATTTTGAGTCATTCTGACAAATATAATTTTAATTATAAAATAATTCAAAAACAGTGGTTATAACAAGATTTGCTTTAAAGGTTATGTTATTTAGATTTGGCAATAATCCATTTTTCATCATGTTAAAAAAAAAACTTCGGTTGTGAAAAATAAAACACGAAATATAATACACAGATTCACAAATGTTTGCGTTTTTTATTTCGAAAATAATATATTATCACCGAAAATCATTCGCAATATTTTACCATATTTTATTCACATTCGTAATAAAAGTGATAAATTTCACGTATTCACTGAAAAAATTGGTAGTAAACTCACAAAAAAGATTCATCGAATATCCAAAATAATTACAATTTCCCAAATAGAACAAAAAAAATCGCGAGTATATATTTTTTCGTTTTATTCGATCTGTCAAACTTTGGAAGCAGATGACAATTTCGTAGCAGACGATACACAGATGCTCATACGTCGCGGCGCGCGTACTCTGTGGCCGGATGATTTTCAAATAAAAAAAAATCGACATCTCGTTTCAATCTTTGTTCCGATTTTACGTAAATATAAATGGATTCTACGCGGTATAGCGCAAATAAAAAGTGTGCAATCATAAAAAAAAGAATTTTTTATCCTTCGACCGTCGAAGATTCATCGCAGCCGAAATCTTTGTCAATTATGTTCACCCGATTTATTCGTTTACAGTTAATAATGAAAACTGCAAATTCTTTTTCTGGCAACGTATTTTCTCCTCTCAAAACAAGCCAAAATAAGAGTCGAAATCTTTTTTCGATGCCGAGATATTATTTTTTTTAAGCAAAGACTAATTTTACGAATTTTCGTCAAAAACGAATCGTTTTTACAAATTTCTCGAAATTGCCGTCTCTAATCCTTTCCTCTCAAAGAAATCGTATTTACAAACTGACTCTCCGCGTTATTGCGCAGATAAAAAGTGTGCTATGTTTAAAAATTTAATGTTTACACTTCGACCGTCGGAGATTCATCACATTCGAAATCTTTGTCAATTTTGTTCGCTGGATTTATTCGTTTACACTTGATAAGAAAACTGCTAATGATTATTCTATCGACGTATTTCCAATGTTGTTTTTTTCAAATTTTTTCAAATTTTCGTCGAAATACGAATTTCTTTCATATGCTCACGTCTTGAAAAGTTTTTTTTCGCAAAAAAAAAAAAAAACAATTGTACTCTTAAAGAACAATTATAAACAATTATTTATCAAGAAAGTGAAAAACACTGAACTTGTCGATTTTACGAGTTATTCCGTACCGAGAAACTTATCCACGTTTGTGATTAAATAAAATTTAAAAAAATACGATATGATATGATGCTAAATTTGATATTTTTAAGCGACGATAAATATCAATAAAATTTCATTGAAAAACGAAAAGAATTATCGAATTTCTCAAACTTCTCGTCTCCAATACTTGTCTGTTCTACAGAGACAATAACGAGCTGATTCCATGTATTACGAAGAAGAAAAAAAGTATATCTCAAATGGTAGAAATGAAATTTGTTATAAGAGGACTGTCAAAGAGCCTTCAAAGTCGAATTTTTAAGAATTTCATCAATTTGTAAAAAAATATTTCGGAGCTATCCAAGATGACAAATTTTTGATTTGAGTAACGTACTACTTCCTCTTCAATACAAGACAGGAACCAAAACGATATATTTTTTCATTCTCGAGATAGCATGTTTTTGCAGCATCCATAAATATCGACAAAATTTCATTGAAAATCTTAAAGAATAGCAAATATCTTGAACTTTTCTTCTACAATGATTTGGTTTCCTACAGATAAAATAACGAACTGATTCCATCAATTATGGGGAAGAACAAAAAATACTAAAGGGGAAGGGTTTAAAGGGGATATTTGGCCTGAATGCTAAATGGTAATCGTATTGGTGTAGGTACATGTTTTGTGTGTTTGTTTTATATTCATTAAATCTGGTCATAAGTTTTAAAGCCAATAAAACGACTTTACTAGACATGATTTGATTCGTTAAATTAATTTGATCAACTTCTTCGTGGCGCAATTCGTTATATTTGTCTCGTGTCTCAATATTTGACAATTTATCGTCAAACAAAAAGGAAATATCCGTCGTGAATATTAATAATCAATTGGTACAAAAAAGAAATATTTTTATTCGACGAAGGTTAAACACTATGAATTAATTTACGTAACTGATAAATGTTTTTCCCTCACACGTACTTTCGAAAAGAAACGCAGAGCGCGACGTATCAACATACTTCATCCGTAGCGCATAGCGCGATGTGTAAATACATTCGATACGGAGCGCGTAGCGCGACGTGCACCCCCGTGAGTGCCTTAAAAAATGTCCCGTCGGGACATTTTTCGGGGGTTTGGGGGGCGGAGCCCACCAACAAGAGCATCTGTGCCCGCAGGGCACTGAGACGCTTGTTTTATTCTGGAAATGTATGTCGTACCGGAAATGACGATTAATCGCTCACGAGGATACACGGGAGAATTTTTTTTTTTTCATAATTTTATGTATCATTTGCACTTTGCAATGCTCAAACCATTCGGCTCGTCAGGACCACCGTATGGAAGCGGATCTATAACCGACGGAACATATATGCTTCGTGTACGAATCACGAATTTCGATGATGAACACGGGTTTTAATAAAGGAGATCACGTCAGAGTTCGTGGATATATGAGACGTTCGGGTAAATAATCTATATTTAATAAGACATTGGCAAATATTTCTATTCGTGAATTTATAATTTTTTTTTTCTTTTCAGCGAACCCGCCATTTTTTGCAATTCAATCGCTCCACGACATCGACATAATCGACGATCAACAGATGAATTTCCTCGCATTACTCCGTGGAGTAAATGAAATAAATATAAAACGCGTGTCTGGTCCGCAGAGCAACTTATTCGCTGCATCGGGGTCGGAACAAAAAAAATCAAAAAACGATTAAGGAATTTCAACCGGGTTGTTGAATTTCCGGATACATTATTTATGTGGTTAACTGAATAGTTCCGAGCTTAATGATGATGATTAGGCGACGATTCGACGATTCGATGATTTTATTTATTTATTCAAAAAATTATTTCATATATGATGATTGTTCAACAATTTTCTCACAATTGTATTTTTTTTTCGTTCACCGGTTGAATTTAATAATAAAATGATGACAAAAAAATACTGGATACTGAAAAAAATACATATTTTTTTTATGTAATTCGCTGAATGTAATTATTCCCTTTATTCGTCGTATATAGTGCGATTATCGTTTAAAATCGGAGATAATACCTTTTACTCGATAATTGTAACGTGAAACTTTTACTTCACGGTGGAGGAAAAATTCCAAAAGATTCTTTAGGAAACGAGTTGCGTTTCAGCAACTTTTTTTCTTCTACTAATATCCAAACTCTGGACGCATTTTTACGAATAAAATATTTCCTCAATGCATCAGTGATGAAACCGCGAGAGAAATTAAGGTCTCCACGATTCTAAATTTCAAAAGAGCCGAACGATAATAAAACATTGTTTCCTCGTTAACTGTATAATATACTTGATTTTTTTTTAATCTCTAAAACGACTACGACACGTGTCAATCTTTTAATACTCAAGTCCCCTTTTCGAGAAGAAGTCACCGGTCCTCGAAGCAGAAGAATGTTGAATAAATGCGTCGATACGGCGGACTTTCGTTTTTTTATAAATCGAAGTTTATTCTTAAGTCGACTTTTGCGTATTCTGAATAAAAATACATTTTTTTTTTGTCGCAAGTGTATTATTCGTCTATAAATGCGTACGTATGTATATAAATATAATATTTGGCTCTACAAGGATCGTGGTGAGGGGGGGGGGGGATTTTTATACAAATTTACATTCCCGGAGATGGAGGCGGTGGCGGCGAGGCGACAGGCCACGTTACACCGGGCTGTCGTGGTGACTGAGATCGCCATGAAAAATTCGTGGGCGGATATCTGAGGGGGTTCGATTGCTGTGCGTAAGGTCTGCTTTGGATGTACGGATTTTTTCCAGAATGGAACGACTAAGGAGGTCTGAAAAATGGAGGTGCGGTTCCACGTGGATGTGCCATTTAGCCACGATGTGCCATTTCCACGTGGCACATCCACGTGTATTTAGCCAAGCGAAGGTCGCGGGTTCGGTGGGCCATTCGTGCAAAAGCAAGATCGATCGTCTTTCATTGTCGAGCAAATTATCGGAAGACGCGGTGAAAGCCTTCACATCGCTGATATCATGTCAATTATCAAAGTTACTGTAAAAATCCAATGGAGCCAAAGAATTAACAAGAGCCGTTGAGGACACCGCGACGGCGGTCGAGAGAAGCGAACAATTGGCCAGAGAAATATTCGAGAGATACGGCGCGGGGGCAAAGATGAATCTCGAGTTAAACAAAACTTGAAAACGAGAGTTGGAACCCAAAAGCAAAGAATTATTAACCGAACTCGCGCCGGCGATCAGTCAACTTCATCAACGGTTCGTTTCTAATGAAATTCTTCGATTGTATCGAATCGCAATAATCGAATTACTCTCTTTCCCTATAATGAGAAAAATGGTAAAAAAATGTTATGTTCTCGATAGATAAGTTCGCGAAAGCAATCTTTCGGCCGAATGGGACAGTGGCACTCGTCAATTGACCTGTCCGTGGAAAAGCAAAGCGAGTCAACGAGTGGCAACCCTCGTCGATCGACTGCGCGATGGCTGGCAGCATCTTCTTCGCGACAGAGCGACTCGAAGTCTCATTTACAACGACGAACAGTTTAACGTTTTGGAGCGCAGTCCAATGCGTACCGGCGATAACGCAACGCTCCGAGTGTCTCGCCGATTGGTACAAAATGGCGCAAAAGGTGTATTTGCAAATGCAAATATTGAAAAAACATATGATTATCTACGAGAGATCTGTCGATACGTATTCCTATAGACTTTCCCGTGAGAGCACCGAGCGTCACGAGGTTCTCATGCGTTTTATCGAAAGACTTCCCGAGAGGCAATCTGGAAATCAGATATCGACGCTCTCCGGATATTCAAGAGGAAGGAACGAAAAAAAGGCAAAATATTTGCGAAACGCAGAAGTCGATTTCTCGTTTAATCTCCGAGTCGGAAATGCTGATTCAAGAAATCGATTAGTTATCTTTGTCGAGCGGCGACTCAACGGATTCTGATTGCGACGAGTAAACTTAATAACAGAATTAATAACGTCGAAACTCGCGTAGAAAAAAAGAATCGCAGCGAGATTCTTGCCGAGAATCTCGGTGAGATTCCTCTGAAAATCTTTCCGAGATTCTCAGCGATCTCGGTGAGATTCCTCTGAGAATCTTTCCGAGATTCTCAGCGAGATCTTGCTGAGAATGCCGCATGTGTCCCGGACCGCGATTATCGCCGCGCTTCTCCGCGAGATTTTTGTTTATCGCTGCGGGGAATCTCTCGCACAATCTCGCAGTGCTTCTTGCCGAGATTTTTATTTATCACGGCGGGGAATCTCGCACACAATCTCTCCATGCTTCTTCGTGTTTGAGCGAAAAATTAAAGAGAAAAAAAAATTAAAATTAGTCAAATAGAAGGCGAAAATAAAAAATGTAGAAATTAGCTCGGAACCAAATTGTGGCAACAAAGTTGCATTCAGCGAACAATATTAGACGCTATAGTAGAAAACGCTGATTTTTTTTTTTTTTTTTTCAAAATTCTGCAAACTTTTGGCCGTCATGTGGGACTCTTGCTAAGATTCCTTGCGGAAAACCGGGAGCACTTGGAAAAAAAACCAGCGATTTTCCATTATAGCGTCTAAAATTTCTCGTTGAATGCAAATTTGTTGCCGAAAATTGATTCCGGCCAAAATTCTACGTTTTTTATTTTCGCCTTCTATTTGACTAATTTTAATTTTTTTTCTCTTTCATTTTTCGCTTGAACACGAAGAAGCACGGCGAAATTGTGTGCGAGATTCCCCGCAGTGATAAATAAAAATCTCGCCAAGAAGCACTGCGAGATTGTGCGAGAGATTTCTCGCAGCGATAAACGAAAATCTCACGGAGAAGAATGGCGAGATTGTGTGCATGATTAAAACAATCACGCGGAGAAGCACAGGGGGATTGTGCGCGCGATTAAATAATCTCGCCAAGAAGCACGGCAAGAATCACGGTCCGGGACACATGCGGCATTCTCAGCGAGATCTCGCTTAGAATCTCGGAAGGATTCTCGGAAAGATTCTCACAGGAATCTCACCTAGATTCTCGCCAAGAATCTCGCTGAGATTCTTTTTTTCTACGCGGGAAGTGAAAGAAAATTTATTTTAAATTTCGATATTGTCGATAATAAGCAACAAAATTAAATATATATGTATAACTTAGCGGTTTTGTCACGCCGCGTCTTGGAGCAATTGGTTGAAACTCAATTGCTCCCGTTCGATCAACGAACTTATTCTCTGCCGTCGTTTTTGTTCCTTGTGGTCCTCCTGTACGTTCTCGAAGTGACGCGAAAGTTTGGCGAAGTCGATGTCGTGAGTTGACGCTGCGTGAGACTTTCCCGACGCCGGTAAACTCGGAGTTCCCGGTGGAATCGTTGCTATCACGGCGGTGCAATGTCGAAAATGCTTCGCTCTGCGGAAGGATCATCAGGAGCCCGTTAAAACCGTTTGCGTGTTATATATATCGCGAAATATCTTCGATTTTTTTTATTGGGCGTTTTCTGTTTGTTCCGCTTTTACACCTATATGTATACGAGTTTACACCGACCTGTATCAACGTTTAAATGTTGATCAACCTGTATCAACCGTTTAAAACGTTACATCAAGAAACAAACCGGTTCGCGGATCTATCGGTCCTCGCGCGGTTACCTCGAGTAATTTTAATTAATTTAGAATTAATATATATAATAATTGGAACACAATCGTCGCTTGTGTAGATACAGTTTCACTATTTTGTCACAGGGAGACCGGAGGTAATTGAAACACGTGGGAAATTGGGAAAACGTTTTAAGAAAAAATTGAAAATTCTACGTGCCGAGTATGCGATTCGAAACTACTGTACCACCGGACCGGCCATCCTACACTCAGAAAAAGGTATAGTACCGTCAAAGGAAATCGGTTTGAGTTAACTAAATCCTGCAGTCAAATGGAGCGGACGAAATATATTTTTGGAATGACTGTAAGATTTAGTTGAATTCCAAATAATGATTTAGTTACATAAAATCTAGTTTCCATTCATTCGAAAACACCGAGATTTTAATTGACGCTATTTCGGGTAGTTTCGTACGAAACTAAGCTTGAATTTATTGAATGTTTAGCCGATTAAGCTCATCGATCAGATGCAATAAAGAAATATATATTTTAATCAAACACGTACATAGTGGAATGAACCACGTATGCGTTTCATGGAAGGCAGTGCCAATTAGGTTTGATTAATAATATCTGTAATATATATTGATGTTTATTTGATGCAAATATAACTTTGTTGGTTTCGACCGAATAATATGACTGAGAATATATAATATTTCACTAATTGGAGAAGCTCTTCATTGTCACTCAAAGGAATATTTGGTTGATTTCAAGAAACATTATACGAATTACAGCAGTTATTATATCAGATGAACCTCTTATTCGTTACAGTGAAAAGCGATGTGTGTCGCAAGAATTCAATAATTGATGTCCAATAGGTGTGTTAGTTGGTACAATTCAAGATTTTGTTAAAGCAAACTGGGCTTTCCTTTATTTCAACATGTATTATTATTGGTCGAATAGAATAGTATTTATCGAAGAAAGCGTTCTTTGTTAAACAATTGAATATTTAGTTCATTTTAAGAAACATTTTGTGAATTTCAGTAATTATTAAATTGAGAGGATTTTTTACTTGTCAATGTAAAATCCGGAATTCGTTGCGACAATTCAATAAATATAAATTCAATAAATAGCATCTATTTACCGTGACTCAACTATATGAAGAATTGCTTTTACCGCAATTTCTGCGTTGATAATTGCGTATTTCATATGGTAGAATGAGAAATGTTACTTAGATGTAAAAATGCAACGATACAAGTAATGGATGAAAAGTATTTATTAAATAAAATGTAATCATATATCAAACCCGAAAAACTTACAAGATATAACATTCTCTTATGGATTACTTGTACTTATGCGTATTAAAGAACATTAAAAAATAATAATATCGAAACATGTTTATAGGAACAAAACTTTATCGACATGGTAAGTAGGAGAAACCGTCCGATTTCGGGTGTTCACGAAGTGGCATTGGCGCAAACAATGTGTTTTGTTTCACACACTGCCAAGTGTCACTTATCGTTACTCGAAAAGCATGGAAATGTTTAGAGAAGCTTACCCGCCTAGAAAAAAAGAATCTCAGCGAGATTCTTGGCGAGAATCTAGGTGAGATTCCTGTGAGAATCTTTCCGAGAATCTTTCCGAGATTCTAAGCGAGATCTCGCTGAGAATGCCGCATGTGTCCCGGACCGTGATTCTTGCCGTGCTTCTTGGCGAGATTATTTAATCGCGCGCACAATCCCGCTGTGCTTCTCCGCGTGATTGTTTTAATCGTGCACACAATCTCGCCATGCTTCTCCGTGAGATTTTCGTTTATCGCTGCGAGAAATCTCTCGCACAATCTCGCAGTGCTTCTTGGCGAGATTTTTATTTATCACTGCGGGGAATCTCGCACACAATTTCGCCGTGCTTCTTCGTGTTCAAGCGAAAAATGAAAGAGAAAAAAAAATTAAAATTAGTCAAATAGAAGGCGAAAATAAAAAACGTAGAATTTTGGCCGGAATCAATTTTCGGCAACAAATTTGCATTCAACGAGAAATTTTAGACGCTATAATGGAAAATCGCTGGTTTTTTTTCCAAGTGCTCCCGGTTTTCCGCAAGGAATCTTAGCAAGAGTCCCACATGACGGCCAAAAGTTTGCAGAATTTTGAAAAAAAAAAAAAAAATCAGCGTTTTCTACTATAGAGTCTAATATTGTTCGCTGAATGCAACTTTGTTGCCACAATTTGGTTCCGAGCTAATTTCTACATTTTTTATTTTCGCCTTCTATTTGACTAATTTTAATTTTTTTTTCTCTTTAATTTTTCGCTCAAACACGAAGAAGCATGGAGAGATTGTGTGCGAGATTTCCCGCCGTGATAAATAAAAATCTCGGCAAGAAGCACTGCGAGATTGTTCGAGAGATTCCCCGCAGCGATAAACAAAAATCTCGCGGAGAAGCGCGGCGATAATCGCGGTCCGGGACACATGCGGCATTCTCAGCAAGATCTCGCTGAGAATCTCGGAAAGATTCTCAGAGGAATCTCACCGAGATCGCTGAGAATCTCGGAAAGATTTCCAGAGGAATCTCACCGAGATTCTCGGCAAGAATCTCGCTGCGATTCTTTTTTTCTACGCGGGTACTGTCTTTAACGCGAGAAGTAAGAAGTAAGCTTCGGAATTATTACTGATTAAAATATACCTTATTTTACCGAAAGCGAAGCTGTCGCCTTCTTCCGCTATTGTTACAATCATATTGTTTTCGTACAGAGTGCCGTTTATCTTTGCCCACTTTGTGCAGAATACGTTTTCTAAGTTATCGAATAAAACATTTTTGTACGAATCGTAATCGCAATGTTCTGATAAACTCATTTGTGTGCCGGGGCCGACATTTATCCTACGTTCAAAACCTTTACTTGCAGCCAATCTTTGGCAAAACGTTAATTGGTGTCTCTTAGCTATAGTGTAACAAATATTTTTCCGCGAACGGGTGTTATTTGCTTGATCTTTCAATTCTTTATGTTTCCCTTCGAAGCGCATGCAGGAAATACTCCAAAGGGGCCCGATCTGTTTCAGAATTCTTGGATAATGTATTAGATAGTGGTGTTTTGGTTTCAAATGATCGTTGAATAGCGTTAGATAAATTGAATGGTGTGCAGAAACTAAATGCTCCAGCTTTTTTACGTCATTCGGTTCAATCGACGGATTTAGCAGCAAGCAAATAATAGACCGCAGAATAATATAGAATTCCCACGTCTTATTATTTGTTGGGATAAGATCTCCGATCATCAATCCTAACCATTGTACCAAATGAAGCATTTCCGAAGCGGAAAGTATGAGACTACCGGATGTTAAAAATGCATTATTTATTTCCGGAAGTCTTTTACCCCCTGACGCGTTGCCGTATTGAAAATATTTTACTCGATCATTTAGGATGCTCAACGACAATAACTTGTCTTCATTGATTAATCGTCGGAAAATGTGTGCCATGTCGTATCGGCATATTCCTTCAAGTAAATCATGCATTATATCGCCATATACATTTATTGTCACATAAAAATTCGGAATTGCGTGAAAAACGCATTTCTCGTTTATGCCCCGAGCCGATTCAGCTAAGTCTATTTCGAAGTTTTTCTTTGTACGCACCATGCTCTTTTTTTCTTTTAACTGACGCCGAGAATCAGTTTTGTCGACCCGACAAAACCTACATGAATACGTAGAGTTAAAACTTTCCTGAAAACCGAGGAGAGCGTGCAATCTTGCGTTGTCTCCTAATATTGTCGTTAAAACAAAATGAACTCGTTTAACCGTGTTATCGATATTAATCGATATACCGTTCGTTTGAAGATAAATTAATTCTTGAATTAGGCGATGAAATGTTCTGTCATTGCCGAATGTTGACCTATCGGAAGAATTGTGGAGTTGTGCAAGAAGAATGTTTTCGGTCATGGAACTGTACTCGGGGGGAATCGTAGTGATTCTATAATACACTGCCCCAATTTTATTGATTCCGGCGTGTGTTCCCAGCGGATTATTGACTTCAAAGTCGTCGAAATATATAACCAGCGGTAGAACTAACTTATCTTCAAACGTTGCTTCGATGTCCTTCCAGAACTTAGTAGCTACTATATTGCTGATGGTACCAAGTTGTTTTTGCTCCATAATATAAGTAACTATCGTCGAGAATATATCAGGCAGCTCCAAATATTTCTGTAAAACCGTTCGCATAGGTATTATTTGACCTGTCAAATCTTTTATAACCATATACGATTCACCGCCTGAAGCAGCAGCATCGGGAGCTGTGCCGATAGTGAAACTCTCGGGACGAATCAACCACTTGGAATTTTCAAAAAACTTATCCCTCTTGTAGTCCGTTAGTAAATTATCGAATGAATGTTCAAATAAGTCGAACATTTCGGTTAACCCTGAACCTGTCTCGAGCCCTTGCGTACTCTTGTACGATTCACGTAAAATTGCAATAGGAGATAACAGCTCGTTAGCACTCTCGACTATTCTTTGTATCACTGTCCTGTTTATGGACGGATTCGAATAAAGTTTAGCTATAAATTTCGTAGATGCGTCTTTGATAATCGTTTGAAATTCGTCGATCGAAATGGGTTGTTTTATAGACGATTCTATCGCGGGAATTTCATCTGCTTCCGATATACGATTACTCGACGAAAATTCGTTTACGCAGCCATTAGGACCATGAGCATAAATGAGACTTGAACTGTCGCGGTGTTTTAGGAAAAGATGTTTTTGAAAAGCCCCAGAATTCCCGAAATGTCTGGTACATTGATCTTGTTTGCAATTTAACATAACATACGTCGCAGGCGGATGTCTCAGTTTCAAGTGACCAATAAGCAGAGGGACATTCGTTACCGAAAATTCACAGAGAGGACAAAAATACGTCATATTTACGCTTTATTAACTAATATACTATCTTTCAACTGGTTAGAAATGGCAGTAAAGAGCGCGAAGCTTCGCTGATGAAAGCACACCGTTTCTCGCTTATAATATAAGAAAAGTGCAAGTTTCGTACAAATCGCTGTGTGACACCCGTATGCAATTTTACGTAATCGATACGTAATCAATACGCAATGCCGATGGCAGCCTGCGATATATAAATAATGATAAAAAAAACTTTCAATCTTTGGCGCTTCGTTTCTCCAACAGCAGCCCGTGATATATAAATAATGATAAAAAAAACTTTCAATCTTTGGCGCGCCGTGTCTTCTTAAGATATCTCTTATTATCGCTTACCGCGATGTCTTATGATTCTCGTATTATTGCATGCCGCGATCTCTTGTCGCGAAATGTCGCTCAGTGCAATCTCTTATATCTATTATATAGCGATGACTATATAAAAATCACAGCCCGTTAGTAATACCTGAAACGCAGGGATGAAGCTCTCCCATCTCGATTACTTAACCTGCTTTACAATGTCCATGATATAAGAGATTTGTTTATCCGAATTTGTTGCGAAGTCGTAGACCGCCAATTGGAGCAGAAGGTAAATATGCTCACTTTCCGGCGGATACAGGGCGTTAAAAACGTGGAAACTCTTAAAACAAATGTCGAAGGCTAGCAGCGGTGTATCCACGTGATACATCGACTGATCAATTGCGATGTAATAGTCCTTGATTTCTTGAAGAGTGGGTCCCACGGCAATCATGTACGGCTGTACCGTAAGCCCGTGTGCAGCCATCTTGTTGACTCTGTCTCTGCGAGCCTCCGTTATGTCCCCGGCTTCCTAATAATGATAAATTGAATATTTATAATCAAATCGTAAGTCATTATACACAGCTACGAAAAGGTGGAACTTACTTTGACATGAAGGACTATACTTTCTTGACACTCGGTAATTGACGGTTTCCAGTGCTGGCGTTTTTTTTTAATTCGGCCCTTGGGAGGTACGTAGTACGAGAGCAGCAGAATTTGCGCCAATATCTTGCAATCTGAAGTGTCATAAATTTTTAAAACTCGTTTATCGTAGCAGGGAGAAGTCATGCGAAGGAGAGGAGACGATATGGAACGCGAACTGCTACAGGAATATATAATGTACGTCATAAAGATTTTTGATAAATTTTATATTCCCACATCCTGTCTAAATTATATTAATGAATGGTTAATTCCATTTTCTTGCGCATTAACGCGTCCTGTATTTCTGTTATTAATCGCAAATTGATAGAATGGAATTTTAGAATTATCTTCGTTCCGTTAAAGTGATCGAGTTTCGTCGGAGATATAAGATTTTGCAACCGGTCGCGAGTCGCTTTTTTGCATCGACGTTACGTGAAATATTGATACATAACGAAAATTGGCACACGGTGGCGCGGCGGGATTGCGCGGTGAGACAGCGAATATATTCATTTTTGTACATCCACAATGCGATAAATAATTTTATTTATAAGTTTCGTTCACGAAAATTCATTGTGGAACGAGGGAACGGGATGGAAAATTATTTCCCCAGCAATTATTCGTGTCGTTGTGAACGATTATTGAATTGTAATTCTCGTCGATTTAGAGGAATTTCAATTTGTCGACTGTACGAAAAAATTAATCAACCCTTTATTTATTTTATCTGTGAAAAATTGCCAAATAAATGGTTATTCAAAATACGATTCAATTGATGTACAATAAAAACTATCTTCTGGACTACAGTTACAAATTCGGTAAAAAAACAAGCGTCTCAGCGCCCTGCGGGCGCAGATGCTCTTGTTGGTGGGCTCCGCCCCCCAAACCCCCCGAAAAATGTCCCGAAGGGACATTTTTAAGGCACTCACGGGGGTGCACGTCGCGCTGCGCGCTCCGTATCGAGTGTATTTACACATCGCGCTATGCGCTACGGATGAAGTATGTTTATACGTCGCGCTCTGCGTTACTTTTCGAAAGTACGTATGAGGGAAAAACATTTATCAGTTACGTAAATTAATTCATAGTGTTTAACCTTCGTCGAATAAAAATATTTCTTTTTTGTACCAATTGATTATTAGTATTCACGACGGATATTTCCTTTTTGTTTGACGATAAAATGTCAAATATTGAGACACGAGACAAATATAACGAATTGCACCACGTAGAAGTTGATCAAATTAATTTAACGAATCAAATAATGTCTAGTAAAGTCTTTTTATTGGCTTAAAACTTATGACCAGATTTAATGAATATAAAACAAACACACAAAACATGTACCGACACCAATACGATTACCATTTAGCATTCAGGCCAAATATCCCCTTTAAATTCTTACCCTTCAGTGTTTTTTTTCTTCCCCATAATTGATGGAGTCAGTTCGTTATTTTATCTGTAGGAAACCAAATAATTGTAGAAGAAAAGTTCAAGAAATTTGCTATTCTTTGTGATTTTCAATGTAATTTTGTCGTTATTTATGGATGCTGCAAAAAAATGCTATCTCGAGAACGAAAAAATATATCGTTTTGGTTCCTGTCTTGTATTGAAGAGGAAGTAGTACGTTACTCGAATAAAAAATTTGTCATCTTGGATGGCTCCGAAACATTTTTTACAAATTGATGAAATTCTTGAAAAATTCGACTTTGAAGGCTCTTTGACAGTCCTCTTATAACAAATTTCATTTCTACCTTTTGAGATATATTTTTTTTCTTCTTCGTAATACATGGAATCAGCTCGTTATTGCCTCTGTAGAACAGACAAGTATTGGAGACGAGAAGTTTGAGAAATTCGATAATTTTTTTCATTTTTCAATGAAATTTTATTGATATTTATCGTCGCTTAAAAATATCAAATTTAGCATCATATCATATCGTATTTTTTTTTATTTTATTTCATCACAAACGAGGATAAGTTTTTCGATACGGCATAACTCGTAAAATCGACAAATTCAGTGTATTTCACTTTCTTGATAAATAATTGTTTATAATTGTTCTTTAGGAGTACAATTGTTTTTTTTTTTTTGCGAAAAAAAACTTTTCAAGACGTGAGCATATGAAAGAAATTCGTATTTCGACGACAATTTGAAAAAATTTGAAAAAAAAGAAACATTGGAAATACGTTGATAGAATAATCATTAGCAGTTTTCTTATCAAGTGTAAACGAATAAATCCACCGAACAAAATTGACAAAGATTTCGAATGTGATGAATCTCCGACGGTCGAAGTGTAAAAACTTAAATTTTTCAACATAGCACACTTTTTATCTGCGCAATAACGCGGAGGGTCAGTTTGTAAATACGATTTCTTTGAGAGGAAAGGATTAGAGACGGCAATTTCGAGAAATATGAAAAAACGATTCGTTTTTAGACGAAAATTCGTAAAATTAGTCTTTGCTTAAAAAAAATCATATCTCGGCAGCGAAAAAAGATTTCGACTCTTATTTTGGCTTGTTTTGAAGGGGAGAAAATACGTTGCCAGAAAAAGAATTTGCAGTTTTTATTATTAACTGTAAACGAATAAATCGAGTGAACATAATTGACAAAGATTTCGACTGCGATGAATCTTCGACGGTCGAAGGATAGAAAATTCTTTTTTTTACGATTGCACACTTTTTATTTGCGTTATACCGCGTAGAATCCATTTATATTTACGTAAAATAGGAACAAAGATTGAAACGAGATGTCGATTTTTTTTAATTTGAAAATCATCCGGCCACAGAGTACGCGCGCCGCGACGTATGAGCATCTGTGTATCGTCTGCTACGAAATTGTCATCTACTTCCAAAGTTTGACAGATAGAATAAAACGAAAAAATATATACTCGCGATTTTTTTAGTTCTATTTGGGAAATTGTAATTATTTTGGATATTCGATGAATCTTTTTTGTGAGTTTACTACCAATTTTTTCAGTGAATACGTGAAATTTATCATTTTTATTACGAATGTGAATAAAATATGGTAAAATATTGCGAATGATTTTCGGTGATAATATATTATTTTCGAAATAGAAAACGCAAACATTTGTGAATCTGTGTATGATATTTCGTGTTTTATTTTTCACAACCGAAGTTTTTTTTTTAACATGATGAAAAATGGATTTTTGGCAAATCTATGTAATATAACCTTTAAACCAAATCTTGTTATAACCACTGTTTTTGAATTATTTTATAATTAAAATTGTATTTGTCAGAATGACTCAAAATTTGTTGTGCATAGTGCTTTCGATGCAATGAAATATTGTTGCGATAGAGAAAAGAATTGGTTTCCAGGATTCTTAATTGGAGCATCGTACGGACATCAGATGTGAGAAAATCATTTTTTTATGGAAAATTGTGATGAATAAATAGTTAGAGATGTAGGATTGTCTCTAAATTTGCTGTGCGTAGTGCTTTTGATAAAACAAAATGATGCTGCGAAGGAGAAAAAAATTGGTTCGTAGAGTTCATTATGATGGCACCGTACGGACACTTGACCGAAGGCAAATGCAAATTGTGGCCAATAATTTTTTAGAAAAAATACTTAAAGGTCTTAGATTGGTTTTCAAAGTAATGTGCATACTGGAAATAATGTAATAAAAAAACCCTGCGAAGGAGAACAAAATTGGTTCGCACCATCTAAAGTTACAGTGTGATACGGACGTCCGAGAAGAAAAATTCAGCCAAAAAGTTGTTTTCATTGCACCGCAGACTAAAAAAAATATTTCTATTCATCGCAGTCACTTCAAAGTAACTACGCATGATGTTGGAGATACACCGAAGCAAATGGTGAAAAATAAAAATTTTTGGAGTATGCGCTGCGGAGTAACCCCCTCGACAGGCTCCGAAGAGCAACGGATGGTCATTTTAATAGGCACTCTTTGCCTATTGTTATAGTGAGTGCCTAAAAACAAACGTGACGAGCTTTTCGTCACATTGATTTTTTCGGAATTTCATTGTAGACCATTTTTTGTGTATAGAGCCGACATTTTTGAATTTATAATACATTTTGTACATCGTATACATTTTTCGGAAATGTGAAGTTTCGTTACTCGATTATCAAGAATGATGTAGAAGCTGCCGTAACTACCGGCAAGGGGGAGGAAGTAACGGACACTGTTGGTCGGGACGACTTACATTGTCTCCCTAAACATTTTGCTCACTTGCTAGCGGAACTTGTTTACTACTGTATCGGGTATCTTCGTGTCGGTCGGTATATATTCGCATACAATTATCAATCATAGATTATAAATACATAGATTATAAATATTGAAGAACTTACGTTCAGTTGTGTTTTTGTCATCGATTATGCTTTCAAGCAGTTTCGCGTTCGGGCTGGTGAGACAACGAACGTTTCGGAGTTTGCTGAAAAATCCTGACCATCTTGTATAAATAGCAGCGTGTTGATTCTTCCAATTGAGCCGAAAATCTGCTTCGATGAGTTTGTGTCCGAATGACTTCGCGAAAATTGGCCACTCGATGATGTGATTTGCGATCGACGTGTTCGAATTCTGCAATTTATTGCATCGATATCGTGCCGTTTTCTCCCAGTGGACCAGCACGTCAGTCAACGGTGCGTCGGCATTATGTTTCAACCACTAAATACTGATCTCAATTTCTTCCGTCACTAAAAATTGGAAAGGATTTTTTTATTCTATTTGTTTTATATTGTCGCAGAATGGACTGACCAAAGTAACAACATTATTATTGCTTCGGTCAGTTATTTTTTATTAAATTCTCTAAAGCTATATATACCTTCTTTCGCATTGTCGGTTTCTGGCTTATCCTTTTTTTTGCATATACCTGCGATGGGACGATACTCCTTTATTTTATTGCGGAACTTGTTTACCAGTTTGCCCTTAGCAACTTCGGATTTTTTGTAGCGTGAGAGGTGTTTGGGCACTGGAGGGATGTAATAACTGGCTTTGCATTCCGACGGGAAAAGTTTGACAATTTGCGTTGACATTCGATCGAATTGCTACCGACGGATGACTCTGTAACATTAAACACCATAAATGTAATTCTGTGATTTTTTTATTACTTTTAGAATTTTTAAAAATGCTTAAAAGCTTACGAATTTTCATCAATCACGTTGGCGGAAATCACCAGATCAACCAATATCCTGCGAAACTTCGGAGTCAAACTGTTGGTTTTTTTGTATCCCGCCAACAGACATTTCCCGACTGAGGATTTCTTCAATATGGCTTTGACCGACAGCGGTTCTTCTTCCTTGATTCGCTTCTCGAATTCCTTATTGCCGACAAATGCCTTGCGCCTTCCGTGGGATCTGAGTAGCGTAGACGAATTGTCGCTATCGCTTAGAGACGCTGATTCGTCGGACGTTAAAGATTTTTCTTGCGAGCGTTCGCCGACTGTGTCTTTCTCCGACAATGGTCTCTTTTTTTTTTTTCTTTAACGCTTTGATCGTGATTTTTTTTGCGTTTTTTAGGCCGATGTTGATTTTCTTTTTCGCTGTCAGAGTCGTTACTATCGAGGGTTACATCGGCCGTTGACAATTTTTTTTGCGAAGCCTCGACGCTCGTTTCCTCCTCCGACAATTCGCTCTCTTCTTTCTGCTCAACGCGTCGTCCGCGAGATTTTTCGAGTGTTTTCTCCTGATGTGTTTTTGTGCAAACATCCGACGTTTTCTCTAAAGAAGTTTCAGCGATTCCCCCAGCTTTTTTCTATAATCGATTATAAATTTGTATGAATCATTTTTTTTTGTCAATACCATCAATATATCAATATACTCACTTCAGCATATTTCATGTTCCATTGTTCCTCGAATATCAACTGATCTCCTACTGCTGGAATTAACCGAGCTATATACGATGGAGTCAGTTTCTTAAATACCTCTATATCAATCTTGTTATCTAGAAAAACCCAAAGGAAAGGAAATCGCTGTTAATACAACGAATTATGTAGGCAAAACACAACATCAATATTACAAAACAATATAGTTCTAACGCTAATGATCGAGTACGATAGCACGCGGAATAGTATATAACGCTCGCCTACGCAGCGAATCAACGATCTAACGATCCAAAGTCGTGTATTTGCTATACGCCGTTCTTATAATACAGCCGCAGCAACAAATATTGCGGCCGAGCACGGAGCCGCTCAAGTAATTATACAATCGGATACAATCACGATTGTCGTCGTCCCAACTACGTAGCTGTTGGTAGAACCGAGCATTCGCGAAAAAAATCACAATTTGCAAATTCTTCGTATACAAAATTCACACGCTATGAATAGTACGCGCCCGGGCCGAAAATTACGACAATCCGCCTTAGACACGAGTTGACGATTTAACTTCACAGAAGTGCGATCGGCGTGTAATGCGTGACCGAACGCAAGGACGTCATGATAACATTCGCTACCATGAACTATGGCGTGTTCAAATCGACCGCAGCCATAATTGAATGAAACGAAATAAAGTTAAATGTACTAAATATCCGTTTAACGGCAACGCGTGATAAATGATATCCGCACTGACTAAAATCGACGATAGTCTCGTGTTGCCGCGAAAAACAATCTGTACCGGGCACACACCGAATGATCTTTTTTCATAACTGCCGAATACCACGTCCAACGCAACGCAACGTAACGCAATCCTGGCTCAAACAAGGAAAAGATAAACGTACCTCGGAATATCGAAATAAGAGACTCGAGTCCCCAATTCATTAGAATGTCGTCCACCTCAAACATTGTACCGCACCGCCCTATCGAAGATTTTTTTTTTTTTCCGAAAAATGTCGCGACTAATAATATTACGAACTATTCGTGAGCTCGTCCACGATGTCTTCGACCGCGGCGACGATTTAACTGAACGAAAGTGCGATCGTCGCGCAGCGCGAGAGCGAACGTGAAAAACCACAATGGCGTCCCCGTCAATCGACTCAAAATTTTCTGGATCGCAGTAGTGATTGAACGAAACAAAATTAAGTAAAATTCAGTAAATATTCGTTTAACTGCAACATGACATTGTAACGACGCGCACTAAATGATATCCCCACCGACTAAAAACAACGATAGTCTCAGGTTGCCACGACAATAAATCTGTACCGGGCACATACCGGTAGATTTTTTTTATAGCTTTGCCGAACACCACGCGGCGCAACGCAATCCTCGCTCAAACGAGAAAAAAATCAAACGTACCTCGGAATATTGAAATAAGAGACTCGAGTCCCCAATTCGTTAAAATATCGTCCACCTCACACATTGTACCGCACCGCACTTTCAAAGAGTATTTTTTTTATTTTTCGAAAAATGTCGAGTCGAATAATGTTGCAAACTATTCGCGAGCTCGTTCACGATGTCTTCGACCGCGGCGATAATTTAACTGAACGAAAGTGCGATCGTCGCGCAGCGCGTGAGTGAACGTGAAAAACCACAATGGCGTCCACGTCAAACGACTCGAAATTTTCTGGATCACAGTTGTGATTGAACGAAACGAAATTAAGTAAAATTCACTAAATATTCGTTTAACTGCAACCCGACATTGTAACAACGCGCGATAAATAATATATCCCTACCGACTAAAAACGATAATTGTCTCGCGTTGCCAGAACAAGAAATCTTCACCGTACGCGCACCGAAAGAACTTTTTTTCACAGCTTCGCCAAATAGCACGTGGCACAACGCAACCCTGGCAGATACCGAAAAACGATGAACGTACCTCGGAATGTCGAATCAAGCCACTCGAGCCCCCAAACCCTTAGATTGTGTCCCACCTTGTGCACTGTTTATACCGGAATTTAAAATGTTTTTTTTTTTTTTTTCAAATCGTAGCACCGAATAATATTAGAGAATAACCGTGAACTTAATCGCGACGTTCACACGACATAAGTCGACGATTTAGCTGACCGGAAGTACGATCGTCGCGCACCGCGTGAGCGAAGGTAGGGAAGCTGAACAAAGTCTGCTAGCAATAAATCATGACGAGCTCCGATCAACTATATCTACGATCGAACGACACTGAACCGAGTCGATGTTACACAATCTTCTTTGTACTGCAGCACGATTCTGTAACAACGCGGTAAATGATATTCGCACTGGTTAAAAAATTACGTCAGTCGCTGTTGATACCACACTTTCTTAAAGGTTTCTTCCGAACGATTGTCGCGTCGAATAATATTCTAAACGATTCGGGCGCTCGTTCGTGAGGCCGGCGAGACACAAGTAAACAATGTAGCCAGACAGAAGTGCTATCGTCGCGCAGCTCGTGAACGAACGTACGAGAGCTAGAATAACGTCTGCTAGTATCGAATGAACTAAAATCGAGTCGATGTCCGCGAATATTTTTTCACTTGCGATTCGACTTTATGGCTCAGAACAACAACGGTAAAAACAGAAACGCATAAATAAATGTCTAAATAAAGGCAGTTTATAAGTAATACATAAGTAAATATACATACCTTTACACACAAATAGTCACATGAATCAATGTATTTAGTTGATTGTATCTCCGATAATACATATTACACATACGAAAATCAGGTTCATTGAATCCCACTGTAAACTTCTTTTGACTGTGACGTATTGAAACAATCCACCGACACGTTATTTCACCAACATGTTTATTCGTATGAACTGTTTAGTTATTTTAGATCCTCAAATTTGTATGCAAAATAATGGGTAAATCAAACGAATCTCCCCATGATATGAACGAATGATTGGTTGCTTCAACCAATCAATTTGTTTCCAATAAATAAGTAACGATACGGCTCGAACTAAATAATTGTCTTTCTATTAACTCATCGAATTGTTGATAAAAACATTATCTTTTTTGAATGAAACAATAAAATTAGTCAAAGTAGCAAAAAAGCATGCAGCCCAACAAAACCATTGTTTAGTTGAATTGACTTTGATGTAACTCAGCCAACAAATGATATGGTTGGATCGGAATGGTAATTCGAACTTAATTTTGTTTTTGTTTCAAGTTAACTGAATTTGTTGGATGAACCAAGCCGAATTTAACGGAAATATGTTTGGTTCTGGCGAAACAAACGTGCCTTGACTATATATATATAGTTGACCATACTATTCCTTTCTCTGAGTGTACCGAATGGCTTGCGGTATTTCACGAAACGGTTTATTCGCATCATTCAGTATGCAGCGAAATACATATAGTATACTTTACCGAGCTATGAGAAACAATAATTTTTTTTTATATCAAATACCTGTTCAAAATTTAAAATACTATTGATACAATTCCTTGAAAACGGGATTTTTAACAATCGTATTTTCTCGTTGGTCGCCAAGATATGCACGTAACGACTCCCAACAACGCACTCTTGAAAAAGCGACGTATAATTGTCCGTGATTAAAAACATCTCGTCGCAGATCAATTACGATTCGCTCAAATGTTTGTCCTTGAGATTTGTTGATGGTAACAGCGAAGGCTAATTTCACAGGAAATTGCCGTCGTTTAAAAGTAAACGGGAATTCATTTTCGCAATACAGAGTAATTCGATTTAAATAAATGATTGCACCAGCTTTGTCACCAGACAGAATTTCGCATCGTAGTAGATTATTTGAAAATTCGAGAATTAATAGCCTAGTGCCATTACAAAGGCCTTCGTTGATACTAAGATTTCTTAGAAGCATCACTACGCTATATTTCCTTAACCGTAATTCGTGCGGAGGAAGCGAATTTGGAGCTAACGTGTTCAAGTATTCAGGCAATAGAGCTTCACCAATTTCAACGTTATCATCGCATTCTGCACTATCTACGCTTGTACATATGCGTTCGGTAGTCGAATCTAAAAGATCAACGACTCTGCCATTGATCTCATCTACATCGACGTTTCGTGCAGAAATTATTGCGCACCTGGACGCGGCTTTGTAATTATTTCCTCTAATTAAATCACCATACGTGTGTATAACGATATCTGCATTAGTAATTACGATACGTTCGGGTAGTTCTATATTATCTTTAGAATCATTGAGTATTCAATCCCACAAAAACACCAATAATGGTGTACAAAAAGTTGAGACAAGTACATTTACAGTAGTTGTTTTGACAACACACTAAAATATAAAAAATAGTTCTTTAAAAATTAAAAAACATATGTTCGATCTTTGCAAAAAGTTATTAAATAAATTAAAAGCTTCTTAGGGTTCGTGGCCAAGTACATGTACATTTTGACTCACTTAGTAAAAGGTCAGTCATAGCAGCATACGAGTTATGAATTACAGTCGGATCATTTTGTAAGTCAAAGTATATTTTAAAAGTAACTTGTCTGGCCGTAATCGTCACATAATAATTGATTACAAAGTTATTAGAAGTTTTTTTAGCTAATTACGCATTCACATATTGATTTGTTCAGTATAATGGCCAGACAAGTTACTTTTAAAATATACTTTGACTTACAAAATGATCCGACTGTAATTCATAACTCGTATGCTGCTATGACTGACCTTTTACTAAGTGAGTCAAAATGTACATGTACTTGGCCACGAACCCTAAGAAGCTTTTAATTTATTTAATAACTTTTTGCAAAGATCGAACATATGTTTTTTAATTTTTAAAGAACTATTTTTTATATTTTAGTGTGTTGTCAACCAACTACTGTAAATGTACTTGTCTCAACTTTTTGTACACCATTATTGGTGTTTTTGTGGGATTTCATATCTTTTTGCAAAGATTTGATTGAAATATTTTAATGTCCCGTTTTAAATGTTGATTTATCATAATTTTTCTTCAAAATATTTGCGTTTTTTTATTTTTGTAATATTTTTTTAATACTTCCAGTCATATGTTTATAATATATACATACGAACTTAGCAGCAGCAAACAAAAGTAAATGCAGCGTCCGCTGCAATTTGCAGCGATATATATATATATATATTGTGACGTATTTTTCACCTAACGGAAACTCTAACTCAAATTCTATAAATAAAAATACAAAAAAGCCAAAAATCGAAAAGCTCAAACCAAACGGGAGCAAAACGCGAACGAAACTTACGTCACCTTCGGCCGTCCACCCTCGCGGATGCATCGGCGTCCCGGTGGGCGCCAGTTAATTTTTGTTTCGCCGGTATTAACAACCGGACTAAACTGGAGGCCGGTGGAACGACCCCCGCAGGGTAGATTTTTGTTTCGCCGGAATCACCAATCCGGACTGAACTGGAAGTCGGTGGAACAACCTCCGAAGGGTAGATTTTTGTTTCGCCGGAATCACCAATCCGGACTGAACTGGAAGTCGGTGGAACTACGACCTCCGCAACGACAAAACAAAACGGAACGAAAACGGTACGAGAACTAACGCCGACGCATTCGCGAAAGCAAACGGTTGCGGAAATGCACGGTTGCTCAGGATGCGGGTTGTGGTAGAAGGGTCGCGATCCGAGGTCAATAGAATAGCCACGAGAAACGGAGATCGAAACCTCAACGTTAAGTTAAGCGGGACCGAAAAATAATAATTTGGCTAAGAAGCCACGGGATCACACGTAAGTGCATCGGAAACGCTCCGCTGATCGAACGATCGAAGCGAGCTAACGAGAACGACACAAAAGCGGATCGATAAGTGATCGACAAATTTCTATAATTCAAAAACTCACCGAAACTTCACTTTAATCCGGTGATGAGCGGGAACCTGTATCTCACGATACACCGAGAACCGAATCACTATCACCGCTGCACAAGGAGCATTATTTCTAATGCTTCACTCACGCACGGGATCGCGAAGAATTTATTACAAAATTCTTTCGCTACACTCAGCTCACAAAACTCGAGCGATAGCCGAACGCGAACGAGAAACCGACAGCTAGGCCACACTGTGTGCGCGAGAGAGATAGCCTCACTCGAGCGCGCGAACAATAGGCCGAACGTCAACAACACGGGAGCGCGAGAGAGACCCGAGTTACCTCTAGGGCAGCTCTCGGTAGACTGTCAATTTGCCTACGAAAATTCGTAACGAATTATGATAATTATTTTCGGGAGCTTGAACGGTAACTACTGCCCTCTCAACCATCTCATGACTTTATCGAATCGAGAGCCGATACTATACGCGGTAACTTGAACGAATCTTCGCAATCGCTTCCCCCTAGTCAATGCGTGAGATCCAAGGCTCTACTCAACTATAACGCAGCGCAAGGTGTTCCACCACTCTTGCCTGGACCAAACGATACCTCCGCCTGATCTCAACGCATTGCACTATCTCTTGGGGTGCCGGGTTTACACCGGACTTTGACGTATTCGCAAGACTCTTTGCCGAGTCCTTTCTCTATTTGGGCTTTTCATTATTACTTCTTACACCACCAAATAGAGTCGGAAACGTCGACTAAACTGAACTAAAAGAAATCTGAAATCGTGAACCAAACTAAGCAAACGGAATCTGAAATCGTGAACCAAACTGAGCAAACGGAATCCCAAAACTCGAACTGAACTAAAATAATAACGATAATGAAGCTGATTGGGAATAATTACAAAAAATAATACAAAATAAACTGCAAAAATCTCGATCGGTAACTCAACGAGAGCGTGACGGTATCTTAAGTCGCTGGGAGAGGCAGTAACGCGGAACTTCAGCACTAAAATCGTAATTTCCATGCGAGTAACGGTAGTTTTGGATTTTTGTGACGTCGATTCCAAAAAATCACGTCACAACTCCTCACCTCTTGGGGAGCGTTTCGAACTAGAGTTCGAAACAGTAGTGGTCCCGAAGAATACGAGAATTAACTCAAGTATCTTCTTCCCTGGATTTAATCCAAGGGGGTTACGGGAACTTTTCGGAATCTTGACACGCGTAGCGTGTATCGGTAGCGGCTCGTCTCTAACACGGTTCCTCAGCGAATAACTCGCGAGTTCTTCGTGGAGGAGCGCACGAGAGGGTTTGCCTCTCGGTACGGGAATCGTCGGAAGAGACCCACGGCCCGTAATTCGGTCGCCATGATCTCTTGCTCTTACCCCTGTAGCTCGTCGGTAACTAACGTTTGGGGTAAGACGGAACCTCACGAGGGACAAAGTCTCGATCGTGGAACGGGAAGTATATAAAAAAAATTTGTTTGTTCAACGGGTACGACAACCCACCACCCCCTTTTGGACAACCACAAGTAGTCATAGAAATTTTCTACGTTACCCCAACATCCTCCGGCGTCGATTCCGGTGGTCGGTGGCACCGTAGCGGGGTCTGATGGTCTCTTTACCCGTCGAGATTTGCGGCCCGGAGGCCTGCAAAGCGGAAGCTGCGACTGGCGTCGCGTACGAGAGCTTGGAATTTTCTTCCAATTGGCGGAAACTGTTGCCCGAAGGCCTACAAAGTGGGATCTGAGGCCCAAAGACCTGCAAAACGGTATCTGCGACTTCTGTCGCGTACGAGAACTTGGACCTTCGTCCATGTGGCGGGAACTGAGGCCCGAAGGCCCATAACGACAACTACGGCCAGAGTCGTGTGCGGGAGCTGGACCTCCAATGTTCGATCGCCGAGGTCCAGGGCTTACAAGGCGAGAACGGCGAGATCAGGACCTCATAGGGGTCCTATACGGGAGCTACATCCGAAATCAACCCCTTTTGGCGAGTCGGGAATCCGTCGTATCCCGACAAGATCGCCTGGTTGAAGTGTCTCCGCTCGCAGCGGAGAATCAAATTCGGAGCCTCAGTGAAATAGGAGTGGAGAAAATCTCCAACGATCCATCCGAGAGGAACAGTGCGATTGGAGTGGAAAAGGATCCTACTTCAAAATCGATCCGAGAACCAACTTGAATTGAGCGGGATGAGACACCTCGAAAATCAGTTCAAGTTCGGGAACCAAGAATTAATTCGAACGTCGAAAATAAATTCGAGTTCGAAGAACGAGAATAGATTTCGAACATCGAGAATTAATTCGAATTCGAAAAACGGGAACAAATTTCGAACATCGAGAGTTGATTCGAATTCGAAAAACGGAAACAAATTTCGAACGTCGAAAATTAATTCGAGTTCGAAAAACGAGAATAAATTTCGAACATCGAGAATTAATTCGAGTTCGAAAAACGGAAACGAATTTCGAACGTCGAAAATGACTTCGAGTTCGAAAACGAGAATAAATTTCGAACGTCGAAAATTAATTCGAGTTCGAAAAACGGAACCAAATTTCGAACGTCGAAACTTAATTCGAGTTCGAAAAACGAGAATAAATTTCGAACGTCGAAAATTAATTCGAGTTCGAAAAACGGGAACAAATTCAAACGTCAAAAATAACTTCGCGTGTGAATAAACGAGAGCAGATTCAAACGCCGAAAATTAATTCGCGTTCGAATAAACGAGAACGAATTCAAACGTCGAACTTAATTCGCGTTCGAATAAACGGGAATAACGAACAAACAAACAGACAAATAAATGAACAAACAATAACAAAATAAACGAACAAACAATAAACAAATAGATAAATAAACGATAACATGAACAAAACAACACACAGACAGACAGGCAGACGGACGGACTGAAAAATGTTCGAACCTCGAAAATTAATTCGAGTTCGAATAAACGAAAGCAAATTCGAACGTCGAAAATTAATTCGAGTTCGAATAAACGAGAGCAAATTCGAACATCGAAAATTAATTCGAGTTCGAATAAACGAGAGCAAACTCGAACGTCGAAAATTAATTCGAGTTCGAATAAACGAGAGCAAATTCGAACATCGAAAATTATTCCGAGTTCGAATAAACGAGAGCAAATTCGAACATCGAAAATTATTCCGAGTTCGAATAAACGAGAGCTAATTCGAAACTCGAAATTTAGTTCAAGCTCGAAATCGAGAACTAATTTGAAAACTCAAAATTTAATTCGAGCTCAACATTTTATCGAGATCGAAAATTAATTCGGAATCGGAAACATCGCGAAAACAAGAATTTCATCGAAATCGAAAATTAATCCGGAATCGAGAAATATTGCGAGAGCGAAAATTTTATCGAAATCGAAAATTAATCCGAAATCGAGAAATATTGCGGGAGCGAAAATTTCGTCGAAATCGAAAATTAATCCGAAATCGAGAAATATTGCGAGAGCGAAAATTTCATCGAAATCGAAAATTAATTCGAAATCGAGAGATATTCCGAGAGCAAGAATCACTTCGGCATCGAAAATTAATTCGGAAGCGCAAAGTAATTCACACGAGAACGAGCTGTCACGAGAGCGTGTGACGAGGCTTCGCAATCGAGAGCGTCTCCGAAGAACGGGGCTCTCGACTGTTCACGTCAAGTGTCCCCGACGAAGTGATCGAGGAATCTCCGAGATCGGCGATCGAGAGCGAAGAGCGAGGAGAAGCGAGCCCTCCAAACTCAAAATTGTTTGTCACAATTTCGAGCATCTTCCGATCACCGCCGAGGCTCGGATAACGGTATCTCCCCCCACTCTAGCGCGTGCGACGCGCGAGCATCAGGGGTGAGAAAAATTCATCATTTTCGAAAATTCGAAAAATGACGAAAATTGCCGAAAACATGCCTTCACGGCCTATCGAGAACTTGATGTGTCACAAAAAAAAATTTGACAATTTTTTTTTTTCCAGACATCCGAGAACTGACAAATGTCAAACAAAACATTTTCAAAAAAAAAATGCTTAATGTTCGTATTTGTCATCGAGAACGTGGGTTCGTGCGAACATCCACGACGGGAAGGCGTTAAATTAATAACGCGAGAGCGACGGAAAAAAAATATTTTATTTATCGCATCAAGATCGAAATCGATGCAACAAAAGAGAACAAAATCGTAATTAACGGGAACGGCTATTCTATCGGCGTGGCCCCACGTTGGGCGCCATTTGTGACGTATTTTTCACCTAACGAAACTCTAACTCAAACTCTATAAATAAAATTAAAAAAAAACCAAAAATCGAAAAGCTCAAACCAAACGGGAGCAAAACGCGAACGAAACTTACGTCACCTTCGGCCGTCCACCCTCGCGGATGCATCGGCGTCCCGGTGGGCGCCAGTTAATTTTTGTTTCGCCGGTATTAACAATCGGACTAAACTGGAGGCCGGTGGAACGACCTCCGCAGGGTAGATTTTTGTTTCGCCGGAATCACCAATCCGGACTAAACTGGAGGTCGGTGGAACTACGACCTCCGCAACGACAAAACGAAACGGAACGAAAACGGTACGAGAACTAACGCCGACGCATTCGCGAAAGCAAACGGTTGCGGAAATGCACGGTTGCTCAGGATGCGGGTTGTGGTAGAAGGGTCGCGATCCGAGGTCAATAGAATAGCCACGAGAAACGGAGATCGAAACCTCAACGTTAAGTTAAGCGGGACCGAAAAATAATAATTTGGCTAAGAAGCCGCGGGATCACACGTAAGTGCATCGGAAACGCTCAGCTGATCGAACGATCGAAGCGAGCTAACGAGAACGAAACAAAAGCGGATCGATAAGTGATCGACAAATTTCTATAATTCAAAAACTCACCGAAACTTCACTTTAATCCGGTGATGAGCGGGAACCTGTATCTCACGATACACCGAGAACCGAATCACTATCACCGCTGCACAAGGAGCATTATTTCTAATGCTTCACTCACGCACGGGATCGCGAAGAATTTATTACAAAATTCTTTCGCTACACTCAGCTCACAAAACTCGAGCGATAGCCGAACGCGAACGAGAAACCGACAGCTAGGCCACACTGTGTGCGCGAGAGAGATAGCCTCACTCGAGCGCGCGAACAATAGGCCGAACGTCAACAACACGGGAGCGCGAGAGAGACCCGAGTTACCTCTAGGGCAGCTCTCGGTAGACTGTCAATTTGCCTACGAAAATTCGTAACGAATTATGATAATTATTTTCGGGAGCTTGAACGGTAACTACTGCCCTCTCAACCATCTCATGACTTTATCGAATCGAGAGCCGATACTATACGCGGTAACTTGAACGAATCTTCGCAATCGCTTCCCCCTAGTCAATGCGTGAGATCCAAGGCTCTACTCAACTATAACGCAGCGCAAGGTGTTCCACCACTCTTGCCTGGACCAAACGATACCTCCGCCTGATCTCAACGCATTGCACTATCTCTTGGGGTGCCGGGTTTACACCGGACTTTGACGTATTCGCAAGACTCTTTGCCGAGTCCTTTCTCTATTTGGGCTTTTCATTATTACTTCTTACACCACCAAATAGAGTCGGAAACGTCGACTAAACTGAACTAAAAGAAATCTGAAATCGTGAACCAAACTAAGCAAACGGAATCTGAAATCGTGAACCAAACTGAGCAAACGGAATCCCAAAACTCGAACTGAACTAAAATAATAACGATAATGAAGCTGATTGGGAATAATTACAAAAAATAATACAAAATAAACTGCAAAAATCTCGATCGGTAACTCAACGAGAGCGTGACGGTATCTTAAGTCGCTGGGAGAGGCAGTAACGCGGAACTTCAGCACTAAAATCGTAATTTCCATGCGAGTAACGGTAGTTTTGGATTTTTGTGACGTCGATTCCAAAAAATCACGTCACAATTTATACAAATATTTCACTGATCTGATGCTTGAAACGACTTCAACATTGATATGACTATTTAATAAGTACAATAACTTTGGTGAATATGGTACAACGAATCGGTTATCTACGACATATCCGCCTGGTCGTTCAAAAGTTTCATCAGTATCTCTGCGTCGATAATACGGATATCCGTCGGCATCCATTGTTGTTTCTGCTCTATAAGATTTCGGAAAGTGTTTTGAACATTTACCGTCCACAAAACACCAATCACCACATGGTCCATGTATCATGTTTCGCATTACAATATCATGTAAAGTCTTGTTTTCATCTGGATTCGGTATTTCTGCTGCAATATAGCGATCCACTATTTCAGAAGATGTTATTTTGTAGTTTGACTTCAAAGTTACGAGCATATGTATGTGGGGCAAACCACGTTTTTGAAACTCGATAACGTACAGCTGCACTTCTCCGCTACTTCTCCGAATTTCTTTTTCACGATCAAGTTGACTAAGTAATCTTTTTTAATGTTGAATACTCGTGCACAAATGTCTGGTCTATCAGCCGTCCCTTGTCCTGGTAATAGATTTTCTGTAATTTCTCGCCACTTTGGGTTACACGTCATAGTTATAAAAAGATCTGGTTGTCCGTATTTTCGAACGATAGCCATGGCATCTTGATAATTTTGTAACATGTTGCGTGGCGAACCAACGAATGTTGAAGGTAATATGACCATTTTACCCACGCGACTATTACTATCATTTGCGACTCCTTGCAAGTAATCTACAAGGCCTTGATAACTTTCTGCACGCAAATCTTTCTGATGCGATCTACAATACTCAATTCTGTCTTTTTCAATTTTAACGTAGCTATCGGTAAGCCATTGTTGGAATAATCGACGACCCATCAAGAAAGGATTGAAATCATTCCGAATAGCCATTCGATACTTTACATAAGCATTCCTAGTTACACGCCTTGCAGTATTCAAACGCATGAGATCACGATGCCAGCCAGGTGAACCGTATGGATATAGTAATGGATAAATCCACGGTTCAACGTTCGGGTCCATCGTACTAACATATTGAAGAGCTCTAGTATTACGATTACGAATAGTAACGAAAGATGGTGGTATCTCACCGTCTGTCGATGTCGTAAAAATCGCAGCAACTTCATTAGTCCTTTGAAAATTGTATCGGCGTCGATCTACGTCAGGCTTTAAATTAAAGACCATTTGTATTTCTGGCACAGTTTCATTGAGTTGCAATGCTGTCTGACGTTGTATTTCGACTTCTTCTCCCATCATTTGATAGGACTGTGCGAACACATTATGTTCCCGAATTACACGATCGAGTATTGTTAAAACTTCTCGATCTAATTCAGAATTACGGTTCAAACGGTGCTCAGTAGCCTCATTTGCGTCCACAATAAATAATTGACCGTAATTGGGAGATTTATTGTGTTCTGGATATAAAGACGTATTTACTTGATAATAAATTTGACCCTGAATCTTAAAACAATATGGGCCTCGACATCTTTCATTGAAATTGATCAAATTCGCATTAAAAGATGCAAAAGATAATGAGTTCTTATAGCATCGAATACGATTGAAAAAATCGATTGATTTTCGATGCGTCGATTCGTAAAACTCAGGCAATTCATCGGGGAATTCAGGGTGGGCATCAAGAACTACGGCTCCATGACTACAACAATCGTTGAAAGACCAACCTTTATTGATTACTTTTTCTGCTGCGAAGTGTTTGGCATTACAACGAATGCAACATTTGTCCATTAGACCAATGTAATGTTCCTCACAATCATTGTGCATAGTTCCAATTTTATGGCAGTTTGTCTGTATTCTGAACGGCACTCGAACATTATTGTCGAGCGGGTTCGGAAATTTTACCTGAGTAGGTAAACTTGTCTGTAGGTTATTTGCGTCATTATTGAGCTGATTCGCTCTTGACGTGGATTGAGAAGCATGATCATTATATATCTGTGATGGTAATGTAAGCACAATATTATTCTTTTCTGCGGCTTTACGTGCGCGAAGACGACGCTGATTTTCGAGATTCCTTACTAAGCGAATACGATGAAACTCTTCTTTTTCCTCTGGTGTACGTTTACGTTTCGTTCGTCCCATTGAAAATCTAATAAATTTTTGTGGATTCTCAAATAAAAATAATAATAACGAAAGTATATAACTTTACTGTGTGACACTACTGCTCACCGTATCGATTTATTCTGATTTATTCAAATAAAAATGTGCAGTAATCGTTAGTGAACTGAACGAATACTTCACACAAAGGAAATGAAACGACAAATGCGAGATATGGTTTGAATATTTCGTGTAATCCATCAATCGGTAGCGCATCAAGAACGAAAGTTATGTTAAAAAATCGACATTATTCATTGCCAAAAGTGTTCAACCGATATCTCATCACGTTAATGAAATAAATCCATCAATGCAGGTGCAACAAACAAAGAAAAAATGGCTTGAGCCTTACGTTAAGATATTGCGAAAAAATGTCCGTACGCGCAAAATAAAATAAGTAGACACAGCAACAAGAAAAACGACAGATCAAACAGCAGGATTTCAACAAATCTTAAACGAATTATCGGACAAAAAAACTTGTTAACAATAAATCTGTTTTATAATTTGTATAATAATATTTTTTTCATATATTTGACATATAATTTTTCCTTTGGTACATCTGGTAATTCTTTATATATCTTATTTATTCTCAGTATCTCCGGTTATCAGAATCTCATTTAGTATTTCTGTATCTCAGTATCACTATTGACGTCAATGACGTTACCTTTTCTTCGGACACGGCAGCGACCTGAAATACATTTCAAAATATAAAATAAGAATGTTCGAAACGTATACATAAGTATATAGAGTAATACTTTGAAAAATTGACACACTCGTAGATCGGCTGAATTCCGATTGAATTGTAGATCTAGGATGCTGTTATACCGACGACGTTGGGCAAATTCAGTCGAAATATTGTCAGCGGGAAAAATAATAAAGTGCAGATATTCAATAACAGCGAATTTCGAGAGAGTCGTTTTGGAAGGCAAAGGGAAATACGACGCGATTAAATAATAAAACATTGATTATAAGTTTGTGCCATACATGCGATTCAACAACGAAAAAAAAAAGAAATAAAAATGCTTTATAGGGTTAATAAGTTTTACGATCATCAACAATAATAGTACATTACTAGTACACGAGGGCGAATAACGTTTTTTTAACGAGTGTGAGTTTGCAGCACGAGCCGAAGGCGAATGCTGTAATCACACGAATTACGTCAACAAAAAAAAAAAATTTATATTTAAAAGAAAAACTTGCAACAAAAAATAATAAAAATTAATTAATTAATTTTTTATTTATTTATTTATTTAATTTTATTTATTTATTTGCGGCTTCTTTTAGTTTTACTCCCGCTCTCCCGCTCAGCTACGTTTACTCCCGCTGGTTAAGAATAGCTAACTGTATTAGACCCGCGTTGCAGGCATGAAATACGGTCTTTTAGCGCGATCGAGAAAAAATATGATTTTTAATCGGACTCGAAGCCGTGGAGTTCTTGAGTTGAGTTTGTCACGAATACATAAACAACCCGAATCTCTCAGCAGGACGAGAGTAATGATTGGTCCACGAGTGTATCAGTTTTCTAAAGACTATAATTGATTCATACATTATAAATATGCATATATATATATACTAGCAGGTTGTTGGGCTCGCGTGCTTCTCGCGCTCGCATTGGATTACACTGGAACTATCTAAGTAAACGGTTGCGTACGCAGTGTCAGTGAATATTTAAGAATAAACGAAAAAAAATCGACGTGTTACTACAATTGATAGATTTTTATTTGTTGGTTTTTGGCCAAATTCGCTCGTAATTGAGTCATAGTCTTTGAGTTGAGAATTTTTTTTCGAGATGCACCATGGGAAGGTGAACAAGTAAGCATCTCATTTAAATTCGCGATTGATTACGTAGCGAGTTTCAAAATTACTACGTAACCATTATCGAATTAAAATAGCAATTGAAAATTATAAAGTATATTGAATATCAATATCATTTTTATTAACCAAATTTACAAATTTGGTTCACGAACACGATTTTGAAAAATAAAAACCATAATTTAAAATTGCCACCCTATTGGAGAACTTCTGTGTACACAATATTGGGTGTTTTATCTCCAGGTACGTGAATGAATAAATTTTTTTCTGAACTTAAGCATGAGCACCTTACATATAGTTGACCGTGTGAAAAACATACATCGTGTAAATCAATATCGGCAACTTGAAATGTTTGACCTTGTGATTTGTTGATTGTCATCGCAAAACATAGTTCGACTGGAAATTGGAACCGTTTGAACTCGAATGGGTAATTTACTGGTATCACGGGTATGCGTGGTATTAACACTTGTTCGCCGATTGAATTACCGGTAATAATTTCAGCTTCTAATATGTAAGTCATTAATCTTGTAATTTTTAATCTGGTTCCGTTACACAGTTTTGGTGCATTCAAATTTCTCAATCGTATGATAAGGGTTACGATTTTTAATTTTTGGGTATGTCATGGAAGTCCTGGAGGGTTGACAGAATTTAGAAATTCAATGGGATAATTTGTTACTTGCTGAATTTCTGTGACACTATCGATCGACCGATACACATATTTATGTGTATCTTTAAGTATCAATTCGTTGATGAAATTAACTCTGTCATTTTTCGGCGCAAGTATAGTGCGTTCCCGAAATCAAGAGCCTGTTACGTCCAGCGTAACGCATAGTTTATTTCCTGTTTTACCTTCAATAGTAGTTGAGCCTAAACCTTCTTTGTGAAAGTAAAAAGGGGAATCTGATCTAAAAATTCTTCATTTAACAATATCTATTTTACCTACTGCTTAATCAGTGTCAAGGTAGCCTAGAGTCTTTCCAAAATCGGTGTCCTACCTTAGCGAGTCGATACCGATGAAACAGGGTAAAACAGATCCGGGCCTCACAGGCGGAGGTCGAGAAAGGCGGTCTCTGACCCCTCTCCTGAGCGCCCCCCTGGAGAGCCAAAAAGGAATTAAAAGAAACGCGGCCCGCTGACAGTTACCATTGGGACCTACTAGTATCGATATCGACTACCTCCCCGTAGATCAGTAAATCTATTTTACCATGGCTCGAAACCATTCAGGGAGGAATTTACAGACAGTCGATTAAAACCGTCGGGTTTAGATACATAGAATCGGGTCGACAAGTTATCCTCGTTAAGGGAAACGCTTTAAACAGTGTTTTAGTTGAACCGAACTCCACAAGTTAAAACAAAGGAGACGGGGCTCATGACCTTGATTTTAGCAGGAAGAAGGAAATATCTTCTATTAAATCTTAATTAATTAATCCTTAAATAATTAGTAAACCACGGATTCCTGTCATTATAACACATCGGAAAGCAATAGAGGTCAGACTTCTGAAGAAAATAATAAAGTAATGATCAATAGAAAAACGAAACTGAGAATATAGTCAATTTAAAAAGAAATAATAATAGACAATTCACCCCCAGGAATTGCTCTCTTGAACGCCTGTGTTTATCCTTATGGTATTAATTAAGTACGTAGTAGTAATTACACGGAGAATGATACCATTATAAAAACGAAAAGGGATTTTCACCTTCTGGAAATTATACAACGTTTGGCATTCGACAGTTCAGGTACAAAACCGCCGAGTAACGAAAAATAGTTCTCTCGCAACAGGCAGAAAACTTGTCCATAAATTCTCCGACTGTAAAGAAATTACTACACGTACAATATTAATTTAGTTCGTCCTTCGAGAAATTCTTAGCCGTGGACAACTTGTACGCCATTTGTTTAAACAAATGACTGAAGGAGTTAACGGTAAAGCATTTGCCGAGGAAAGTCTTTTCCATGGCACGCCCCTGGACGAAATAACATGGAAAAGATTTATTGCTTTTTCTTTTATTTTATTAGTAATATAGAATTATACTTTTGCATTATTATCCAGACAGACGAGTACAAACTAATCAAGTACTAAATAATTAGTTCACGATAATAGGTTATGGTTTATATCAATGATATTCATTATTATATTTCATTATTATATTCATTTCTGTTAGGAATAAGCGAGTCCTGGTTATAAGAGTCTTACGAGAAACTACGAATTTTATAATTCACGTAATACGTACAAAATTCCGAAGACATAGGAGAGCGTATTTTCACTGTTCAATACCGGTTTTTATTTGTCTAGACAGTTGACGAAATTCTATAGTCCGATTGGAACTCGTGCGACCTTTTTACATATAAAGTATTTAGTCATAAAAGGCTGCATACCAACAAAAATCTCTCTGGTAATGACTTCCCGGAAAACGGAAACGAGAAAAGGAGGGGATTGATGCCTACGTGATCTCGTCTGCGCCCTTTTACTTTTCGATACCCCACCCCGTCATCCACGGCGCGGGGCCCGATAAACGCATTGCGCCTAAAAGAAGGACTTAAGATCATGGACCAATCAGGGATGAGATCGGTAGCATCACCTCATCTTCTCGTTACTGTACCAGAATTTTATACCGAATAGATATACAAAAAGACACTCGCATAGCAACATCCCCTCTACTTGTCACCAAGAAAAATGGTATAAAAACCCCCGAAATTGTACGCTCAGGAGCACACTTTACCTAGTTATTATCGGGGGATATTCCTTCAGTTTTGTTGAGCACACTTTACCCAGTTATTAGAGGAGATTATTCTTTCAGTTTTGTTCAAGCACATTCCTTCAGTTTTGTTCAGCACACGTTTTTCTGTTATTAGAGGAGGATATTCCCTCGGTTTAGTTCAGTTTTTGTTCAGTATATTCTTTCAATTATTTGTTCAAAATACCATAGTAGCACAATTCAAATCAGTTATCCATTGTTCGAAATTCAGTTTCTACCCGATTGTCTTTCAGACTTTCGAGTTATCAGTATAAAATCCAGGACTCAGAGAAACGAAATTATTTCTTCAGTTTATAATTTGACATTGTATTTCGCGAGTTTTAGAAATTCTAACCATATAGACACTTGGTCTCCATTGGTTTTCTTTTGTTCAATTTTATCAGTTGTATTACTCATATTTTTTGTGGCATTAAAATAGTGTTAACTCTACCTGCATTTCCGTGAAACACATTATTTTTTTCTTTAAATTCATTTTCGAAGTAAATCAACGTGAAGAAAGTTCTATATCCACCAACACCAGGAACACCGTTTATTACCGTAAATACCTGTTTATTTATTTATCAACAGTGCATTATTTCATTTTGTTCTTGCAACCCAGTGATTTGAAGTGACCACCAAAATCTCGTTTAACCGTGTCGCGTGCTCCGACACCTGGTCGGAAAACGGCAGGTAGCTGCCGTCTCACCGAAGATTTCCTCTCTATCTCTCTTTTGCCTGAGAGACGCCGAACCCTCTACTAATTAGTTTACACCCTACGACACGCATTTAACAAGCACTCTTAAGGGCTCCATCCCAAGCAATTTTCCGCAAGGTTAGGCTTTAAAAAGGAGCAATCGTTGTCCTCCTTATCGACACCAGGTGTGGTAAAGGTTGGTTTAACACCCACTTGACCAGCGCGTGCGATTATAACGGAGACAACTGTTATATTTCAAACTAGTAAAGAAACAATGCTAGTTTGGACGTAACAAGCCCGTATGTTTTGAAGGTGTCGATATATTCGGATAGACTTTTGATATTAATTCAGTCAGATCAGGTACCACCGTCGCTAATTTTGAATTAATATTATTTTCGCCATTCTGTTCAGGGTACGTTCCACTGCCAACTGGCAGTAGTGTATCACAAAATACACCTGCTCGTGTAACTCTTACACGATAACTCTTTTATGTCCCTGGGACGAATAAATTTCAGTACAATTATTGTGAACGAATGTTTGCAAAAAAGCATGGTGTTTTACAACACCACCGGTGCAATCCGAATCAAATTTGTAAGCGAATTTACACTTGTATTTATTGTAAGAAGACGTTCCGGTAAAAAAATCATCTAAGTTCCCACAATAGGCAGCATTAAAAACCGAAACTAAGGTATGATTTTTACAGATTATTTTTATGTTCTATATATGTGTCTGTGAGTGTCTGTGAGTGTCCGTGAGTGTCTGTGTGAGTGTCTGTGAGTGTCTGTGAGCGTCTCGTGGACAAACACACAAGAAAAATCGGGACTTTCTTTTATATATATAAAGATAATCTTATTACTTACTCGTCCAAACTGACGAGCCACCACTTTCGCTTTCGCTTTGTCGCCCTCGATTATTAAACTTTTTTTCTCGATGTTTTCGTTCAATTTACGAAATAACTCTCGTTAATACGAACGAAGTTCCGTCTCGTTGAAGTAACGAAGGACTTCTGTTCGAATATAATAAAAATAATAACAAATAATAACAAGTATAAATAAGTAAAAAAATAATAATTTGTGTTCCTGCCACATACCTGTCTCGTACACTGAATCTGCACCTCGATGACGACAAATATTTCACGAGTCTCCTCGACGCATCATCAATATTATCCCTCCTTAGACCGCATTATTCTCTTAATCGCTTAATCGTTTTTCTTTATCCTTAGTTTTATAATTCCCCGTACGCACTATTTTTTTAATTATAAAATAAATACCAGCGTTCTGATCTGACAGCAGTTAACTGTCAAAGTATTACTGTTTGTTTATACTGAAATTGGTTGTCGAACGACTTGAGCTTCAAGCTCATGTAACAGCCAATCAGGCAACGAATAAAGCGACAACAATACATGTATCGAAATTTCGATATATTTTAGCCACGGATTTTTTGAAGAGGGACTAGGAGCGCTGCGCGCTGCGCGCCCGTAACCTCCTGTCAAATCTCGTCGACCAATCACGGCACGAATAAACCGACAACAATACATATATCGAACCTTCGATAGTGAAAACTCGAAAGTCGATATTAATCGCCACCAACTTTTTAGGAGAGGATTCGTTCTCTCATGTTCGTACGCGACGCTTCATTTAGCAATCGGATACACGATGCATTTTAATGTATTTTCCTATTAATCTTACTCCTCGTGTAATATATAATATTTTTCGTCTAAATTTGCGCGTATTTTCGAGCTTATTGCAAAATGAATGCGCGGTAGTTCCGGGTACCAATACTCGATTTTTCAAATTTAAAAATCTACGAAATAGCGATAAGGTACGAAGTTTTTTAGCAACCCATTTGCATTTTAAAAGGGGAAGCACGATGTGGCCCACAGAGGATCTAAGTTTCTCACTACTTGCGGTGGATGCAATTTCCCAAAATATTTTTTTCAAAAAAAAAAAAAGGTACGCCAAGTACTGAAAAATTCGATTTGCAAATATTGTTTAAAAAAAAAAAATGAACAAAATTTTATAAGCCAAGCATAACAGAAAAATAAAGAAATCAAAAAATATTTTCTTTTTGCATAAAAATTGCTGAAAAAAATTGGCGTTCCAATGCTAGTGGTTTATTGTGACGCTTGCAAACACCGGAACGCCAATTTTTTACAGCAATTTTTGTGCAAAAAAAAATATTTTTTGATTTCTCTATGTTTCTGTTATGCTTGGCTTATAAAATTTTCATTTTTTTTTTAAACAATATTTGCAAATCGGATTTTTCAGTACTTGGCGTACCTTTTTTTTTTTTGAAAAAAATATTTTGGGAAATTTCACTTCTTTTTGAAAAGCTACTATTTTTTTGTAATTTTCCCTTTAAAATTAATTTCGAACTCAGAAAATTTAGATCGAACAAAATTAATTCTATATTCAAAACCGGGCGAACGGCACGTCACATATTCCACTTGATGATTGCCGGTTATGTTGTTCGAGATCGCAAAGAAAAGTTATAATCGACATAAAATCACACGTATAACACGTAACTCGGCATTTTTCTTTTTTACTTCGCGTCGAGACACTAAACCACGATACGCAATACATAATTATTATTTTCGGAAACACTCAAAAAAATGTTCACGCCGCAAAAATACGTGCCGACGATAAGAACTGTCAGCTGTGCCGGCTGTGGCGACGAGCGCGCCACCGCGCGAATTTTTCTATGAACTTATATAAACGTAGACGGCGTATAACATTGCCACCGACAACAGCTGACAGCTACGCCGGCTGTGGCGACGCGCGCGCTACCACGCAAATTTTTCGATGAACTGATGTAGACGCAGACATATATATACGGGACAGGACACTTTATAATCGTTTCGACCCTGTGAAATTCCCGACCTCGAGATCTCGAAATAGGCTAAACCAATTGAATGGTAACTAGGCTCTTTCGAAAGATTGACCCATAATTACATTATAAAAGTGTCCATGAAAATTCGATTCGTTGTCTTATTGCGAAGATATATCGATCGAAAGTTCAACGCACTATACACTTCCGGTATATTGGCGTAGGTTACTCTCAGTACCGACACGCCTTGTACTGTTTTTTCAGTACTTGGCGTCGAAGCGCTACCGCGCTTCTTGATAAAAGGTGTATGTTAGCAGACAAGTGTCGTATTCCATAAAGATTTTGAACATCTTTGACGTTCACTGCCGTTCATTAATGCCTGTTTTGACATTTCTCGCAAAAATTGATAGTGTTTTGTTGTCTGGTGGAGTTCTGGTGACGAGCGAGATTCACATCGATGTGTCGTAACGTAACGTCTTTGAAGGATAAATGACAGAACCTAACAAACATTTGATATCGGTGCGGTGATGTGAACTAAATCGGCTAATGGCCCACCATAATGAAATATTTTTTATTGGGGTTAGCCCGCGGCGATTTCAAATGAAGAGTCGAGATGTAATATATAATGTGTTTCAGAATAAAAATTGAATAAAAATAAATGTTTCTCTTATTTAGAATTTAGAAATTAGCGCTGTCCAGGTCACCCTAGTGATTTCTCGACATCGTGTGACTTTGGCTCCGTAGTTTTTAGTTGTCCGGCGCATCAAAAACCTTCTCCAGAGTATCGCGTCGAAGCACGTTAATGCCCGACATGTCCAGGTCACCATAGCGATTCCGCGACATCGAGTGACTTTAGCTCCGTAGTATTTAGTTGTCTGCCCTGTTGAAAATGTCTGATAGATTCTAATAAAAAAAAATGTTATAAGAAATGATTGTGCATTTGTCCGTGCAATAACTTATGGATGCAGTTGCAAACAGATATCATGGAATTACAAGTTATTCCGAGATCGAAACCGGATGAAAATTTTAACGAAATTTCAAGTAGATTCTCATTCCATTCCATAAAAGCGCCGTTTGGAAGTATCCGCAGAAACAGATAGAAAATTGAAGGCGCTGGAATGAACTGTATTTTCCAATAGCAATATTATCCTGTGCAAGTAATATGGTGGAATCAGAAATTTCCGACAAAAGGTCTTGTGGCCTTTGGTAACAAATACATCCGAATTTAATGGAAATTTCGAAGGGTATGTTATCAGCGTTTATGAGCAAAGTTGGACGATTATTTTTTTGGGATTTATTAGCAAAATGCAACAAGCAACTGTTAACAATCAATGAGTTTCTGCTCGACATTGCTACTATGTGTTTATGTGAAACAATCTGGGATAACAGATAAACATCAATACTAAACTCGAATCCTTTTTATAAGTAGTAATCAGAAACTTCGGATAAGAGAATGTATAATTATTTATCGGCATTTCAAGGCTGTTATTTTTTCAGAAATTTATGGACATTTCGAACAGTATTTCATCAGCGTGTATGAGCAAAATTGCGAGATTATTTGATCAGGATCTATTGGCACAATGGAAAACGCAACCGACCCAATGAATGGGTTTTTTCTGGACCCTTTTTTCAGGTTTTTCGTCAATCGTAAAATATTTTGAGTTAAGACCCATTTGGGGAATATTTTTGCTTTTTCCGCCGCCGACCACCGCGGCTGCCTCCTTCGAAACGCACCTGGAGGGGGGACTTAGAAGATTTTTCTCTCCCCGCCACCCTGCTATAGTGACCGTTGCTATGAGGACGGTTTCTATGGGGACCGTTGCTATGGCGACGCTTACTATGACGACGGTTGCTATGGTGACCGTTGCTATGACGACCGTTGCTATGGTGACAGTTGCTATGGCAACCGTTGTTATGGCAACCGTTGTTATGGCAACCGTTGTTATGACAACCGTTGTTATGGCAACCGTTGTTATGGTGACCGTTGCTATGGCGACCGTTGCTATGGCGGGCGTTGCTATGGTGACCGTTGCTATGGCGACCGTTGCTATGGCGGGCGTTGCTATGGTGACCGTTGCTATGAGGACGGTTTCTATGGGGACCGTTGCTATGGCGACGCTTACTATGACGACGGTTGCTATGGTGACCGTTGCTATGACGACCGTTGCTATGGTGACAGTTGCTATGGCAACCGTTGTTATGGCAACCGTTGCTATGGTGACTGTTGCTATGGCGACCGTTGCTATGCCGACCGTTGCTATGGCGGGCGTTGCTATGGCGGGCGTTGCTATGGTGACCGTTGCTATGACAACCGTTGCTATGGCGACCGTTGCTATGGCCGTTGATAAGGGGATCCCCCCCTCCAGGCAAAAATATTCTAAGTCCCTCTAAGGGGGACTTAGAAAATTTCCTATTTTTTTAAGTCCCCCTTAGAGGGACTTAGAATATATCCTACTTTTTTGCCCTTCCCTCCATTCCTGAAAAAGACTTGGGGGACTTAGAATATTTTAGAGGGATTTTATTTTAGGGGGTTCTAGAGGGACTTAGAATATATTTTCCCTCCCCTCGATTCCTAATAATGTCTAATAATGTCTCCGGCTAACCGCAGCACTGTTGGAGAGAGAGGAGGTCCGACAATACTCCTGGCAATAACTCGGAACAAATATACGCGAAAACAATCAGCCCACTTTATTGAAAATAAAGATAAGGTTCACAAAAAAATAATTTCTTGGGAGCGTTACCCAAAAATGACTCGACACCAATAAAAGATTACTCTACTAAACTTCGACTCGGCTACTCGGTTCACCGAGGGGAATTTCTAGCAAAAATATTAATCAAATGATTCTTAATTTATCAATTTCCCTACTAAAAGATTTTACAATAAATTTCGTCTTCGCTTACCGGTACCGAATACAATAAACACACATCTAACCGGTGTGGAAACCCGGCGCGTAACGAGCTCGCATCCCGCTTTCTTTGTCAATCCCGAGGCTTTAAAGCAGCGCGAACGGCAGGGAGACTCGCACGCCACATTCTTATGGATCTCTCGCGTAATAATTAATAAAAGACGGTCTCAAAGGCTTTAATAAAGTTAATAAAAAAATATGGATGAGCCCGTCCGACTAATACGCGGCGCTTCCCTTGGCAGAGAAGTCTTGTATTTGCTCGGGACGGTGCTCATCGTCGCGACGAGAGGCGCGCACACTCAAAATTAATAAAAAGCAACAGACAAATTGACATGGGAGTTCGAGAATCGAGAAGTGAAAGGCTTACCGGCGAGAATCGAATCTTGACCGATTCCGATATTCAATAATCAATTGGTAAACAATCGAACATTTCAATAATCGATGAATAATCACGATTATTCGGCCAAAAATAATCGATTCTCGATTAATTGAATCGGAATTTCGCATCACTATTTCGTGATCGTAGGAGTGTCTCTATCGTTTGAAAGATTGTTCAGCGCGGGAGGAGATATCATTAGCGCAAAGCGCATTAGACTCACGGGAAAACGAGCATCGAATATTATGTTTTTAGGATCGCTGCCACAGAAATACCGGGAGTAGATCACGAGGGGTTAAAGTGCTATATACTACGTCTAAAGAGAAAAAGATAAAACTATGATATTATGGGGTTGTTGTTTACAGTAAGCGATATATCTATTGTTGAGAGATTTCTTTTTTTTCGATTTCTTTATTAAAATTACCTTCTTATATATTCACTCCTCGAGATCGGAGATGGATTCGGCACTCGATGTACTTTCATCCTCCGAACTTGAAGTCGAATCGTCGGAAGAATCGGCGCTTATTTCTTGCGAAACTTGTTTGTTTTTTTCTCCCGTCCCGTTTTCGGCGAAACTGACGTTTAAATCGTCTGGGGTTTGCCCCTTTGTTGCCTCAGGTTTTCGCGCTGTAGCTTTTCGTGGCATATCCGAGATTTTTCCTCGAATATACCCTGTACAGGCGGCAAGCTCTTCCGCAATTTTTTCATCGCTGTACCCTTTCTCTTCCAGGTACACTCGAAAGATATCTGTAATCAACATTCAGACGTGGTAGAAAATGCGCTGTTGAAAGTTAAACATATTTACAAATTACATTCGAGATCGCATTTTTAGAAGCTACTTCCGATAAAACAATAACAAACAAGCGTCTCAGCGCCCTGCGGGCGCAGATGCTCTTGTTGGTGGGCTCCGCCCCCAAACCCCCCGAAAAATGTCCCGACGGGACATTTTTTAAGGCACTCACGGGGGTGCACGTCGCGCTACGCGCTCCGTATCGAGTGTATTTACACATCGCGCTATGCGCTACGGATGAAGTATGTTGATACGTCGCGCTCTGCGTTTCTTTTCGAAAGTACGTGTGAGGGAAAAACATTTATCAGTTACGTAAATTAATTCATAGTGTTTAACCTTCGTCGAATAAAAATATTTCTTTTTTGTACCAATTGATTATTAACATTCACGACGGATATTTCCTTTTTGTTTGACGATAAATTGTCAAATATTGAGACACGAGACAAATATAACGAATTGCACCACCTAGAAGTTGATCAAATTAATTTAACGAATCAAATCATGTCTAGTAAAGTCGTTTTATTGGCTTTAAAACTTTTGACCAGATTTAATGAATATAAAACAAACACACAAAACATGTACCGACACCAATACGATTACCATTTAGCATTCAGGCCAAATATCCCCTTTAAACCCTTCCTCTTTAGTATTTTTTTTCTTCCCCATAATTGATGGAATCAGTTCGTTATTTTATCTGTAGGAAACCAAATCATTGTAGAAGAAAAGTTCAAGAAATTTGCTATTCTTTGTGATTTTCAATGAAATTTTGTCGATATTTATGGATGCTGCAAAAACATGCTATCTCGAGAATGAAAAAATATATCGTTTTGGTTCCTGTCTTGTATTGAAGAGGAAGTAGTACGTTACTCGAATCAAAAATTTGTCATCTTGGATAGCTCCGAAATATTTTTTTACAAATTGATGAAATTCTTGAAAAATTCGACTTTGAAGGCTCTTTGACAGTCCTCTTATAACAAATTTCATTTCTACCATTTGAGATATATTTTTTTTCTTCTTCGTAATACATGGAATCAGCTCGTTATTGTCTCTGTAGAACAGACAAGTATTGGAGACGAGAAGTTTGAGAAATTCGATAATTATTTTCGTTTTTCAATGAAATTTTATTGATATTTATCGTCGCTTAAAAATATCAAATTTAGCATCATATAGGGATGTACGAAAGCTCGACTGTGCCGGAGCAGCTCGGCGTTCGACTCGGCTCGACGATGCACGAGCCCGCTCGAGACAGACCGTGCCAGACTCGGCGTCGTAGCGATCGGCGAGCTAAGCTCGACTGTCAATGCATACTCGTGTTCTAAAGCACGGTAACAGGTCGAGCACTCCGTTTGCTCGAACTGCTCCGAAGCGCTCAAAGCATTCGGTGTACTCGAATCACTCGAACTGCTTCGAAGCGCTAGAATCATTACATCTGCTCGATGCGTTTGAACTACACGTTCACGAGCTCGAGTTAGGTACATGAATTGTTCGACTTGTTTCTAAGTTTCCCTTTGTTTCTCGATTTCCTTTTACCAATAATACATTTGTTATTATTAAATTGATATTAAAAAATTGTTATTGTATAAAAAAAATGCATTCAGGATTTCATGCAAACCGGATACTTATTGTTAATAAATTAATTTTAAGAAATTACAGCAGACTGGTTTTATCGCTTATAATAATTATAGTAATAATAATAATAACTTTATTAAATCGATTTATATACTTTCAGAAAAAATCGAATAATAATTAGATATTTAAATTAAATTTAAAACATAAATGCATTATCGTATGTATGTAGGTTTTTTATTGACTCTTCTATGGGGTTACAAGTCCCTCCGTCTCCTTCTCCCTCTTCTTTGTTACAAATATTTACATTTTTTACAACACATTTTCTCTTTTCCGTTCCATACCTTCTCTTTTTTCACACTCATCCCTCCATACTCGCATTCTCTCTCTCCCTCTCGCTCCGATACACTTTCCTTTCCTTATTCTACTCACTCTCTTTCCCTCACTCATCCCTCCATACTCGCTCTCCTCCCCTCTCTCTCTCTTTTTCTCACACTCATCCTTCCATAACCCATACCTTTACAATTTCTACCCTACTCTTATTTCTCCGTACTCGCTCTCCTCCCCTCTCTCTCTTTTTCTCACATTCATCCTTCCATAACCCATACCTTTACAGTTCTTATCCTACTCTTATCCTAACTTATCCTATCGCCTCGTTCGTCTCTTTCGCCTCGCTCGCCCGTTCGCCTTTCTTGCCTCCTTCGCCGCGCTCGCCACTTTCCCTTTTCGTTCGTCTCGCTTCTCCCGCCTCGCTCCTCCCTTCCTCTCTCTTTTCTCATTCTTTTTCCTCCTCCATTCCTCTCCCCCCCCCCCCCCTCTCCGCCCCTTTCTCCTTTCCTTTCTTCATCCCATTCTCCTTTCCATGTCGGCTGGATCTGTGGCATCCTTTCGGAGTCCACAGATCCATCCTTGACTTCCGTTTCCTTTGAATCATTCACTCTTCTTATTTTTATTTTTTCATTCCTCTTCCTCCCTCCCTCCTTCCTTCCCCCTTCTCACTCTATCCATGTTCTTCATCCATGCTTCCCCCCCTCCACCCTCCTCTAGTATCGTCCTCACTTTCTCCCCTATCCCTCCCTGTCCCTGCACATGTCCAGAACATGTTCCCACGATTCCACCTCTTCCCCACATACCCTGCACGCCCTTTCCTCTTCTCCCTCCCAATATCTCCCTTCCCTCATCTCGTTCCCTAACCTGTACCTCGCTATCCTGACATACCTCTCCTCCGGCCACCCTTCCCCTAAATATTTCGGTATTCCTTCCACCCTCACCTCTCTATACCACCTGTTGTAATTCGACTCTATTATCTTTTCCGCCCTTTCTCTTTCCTGCTCCTTTAAATCTTCTTTTTCCACTCTTTCGTATCCCCCCTCCTCTTCTCTCTCCTCTCCTGCGCGTCTAATCGCCTTTCTTCCCTCCTCCCATTTCGATAACCTCCCTTCCCCCCCTCCTCGCCCTCCTTTTGATCTCCATCAAGCATTCTCTCGCTATACCACTCCCCTCGCCCCTCTCTAGTTTTTCCTCATACGCCCATGCCCTCCTCCTCGCCCTTGTTCTCATCTTCTCCCTTTTTGCTTCCTCCCTTACCATATACCCCGGCGTCCTCCAGTCTAGCCCTAACACCCACCTTATGTATCTTTCCTGTGTCGCTTCCACCTTACTTCTCTCCTCCCAGCCCCATATTTCCACCCCATACCCCATCACCGTCCACACTAGCGTGTCGAACAACCACATTCTCCTTTTCCAGATCCTTCCGAATTTCCTCTTTCCTATCCCCCACACCTGCTTCATCACCATTCCCGCTTTCCTTATTCTGTCTCTTATCTGCGCTTCTTGCCCCCCATTCTTCCCAAACACATACCCCAGATACTTAAACTCCCTTACCTCTTCTATTTCTTTCCCTTTCCATCTCCATTTCACCCTCTTGCTTCTTCCTCCTCCTTTCCTAAACCTCATCACCTTTGTCTTCCCTACGTTCACCTCTAGCCTTCTCTTTTCAAAGTACCCTTCCAACACTCTGATCGCACCCTTCATTTCCTCCTCCGTCTCCGCCATCACCACTACATCGTCCGCGTACGCCAGGCTATAGACCTTTCTTCCCGCCAGTTTAACCCCCCCGTACCCTGCTCTACTCAATTCCTCCTCCATGTCCGCCGTCACCAGATTAAAAATTATCGGGCTCAGCGGACATCCTTGCCTAACCCCTCTCGCTGTCCAGAAGGCCTCTCCCAACTCTCCCCCCACTTTCACCCTACTCATTGTTTCCCTATATATCTCCTCCACCCTCTCTCTCAACCCCTTCCTCACCCCTTTCTTCTCCATTGCCCACGCCAGTACCCCCCTGTCCACTGAATCAAAGGCTGCCTTTAGATCCACGAACAGGGCCACCAACTTTCCTCTCTCCCTACTCACCTGTCGCCCCACTAGGTAGTTTAACGCAAATACGTTGTCTACCGTTCCCATTCCCCTCCTGAAACCCGTCTGATTCTCCGGCACCAACCCCTTTTCCTCCACTTCTCTCTCTATTCTTTTCGCCAGCACCGACGCGTACACTTTGTACAACGTCGGCATCAGCGTCACTCCTCTATAGTCCTGCACTTTCCCCCCTTCCCCCTTCTTTACTATTGGCGATATTATGCCCTCCTTCGAGCTCTGCGGCCACCCTTCTCCCCTCCATACTCTCCTACATATCTCCCATGCCATCTCCTCTGTTTCCTCTCCCCCGAACTTCCACGCTTCGTTTGGTATCCCGTCCCCCCCACATGCTTTTCCTTCCTTCAGCCTTCTTACCGCTCTCTTTATCTCCTCTCTACTTAACTCCTCTTCTTCTCCCTCCCTTCCCCTCTTTTCACTCCCTCTCACCACTCTTCTCTCCTCTCCCCCTAGCAATCCCATAAAATATTCTTTCCACTCCCCCTTTCCTATGTTCTCGTTCACCTTCTTCCTCTTTTTCCTCCCTCTATTTACGATTTCCCATACCTCGTTCTCTGTTCTCGCTTCTGCCACCTCTCTTATTAACCTTTCCTGTTCTTCCTTTTTCTTACTCTCACACATCTCCTTATACTCCTTCTTTCTGTCTCTGTATCCCTGCTTCGAGCCTCCTTCCTTCCTCCACCTCCTTAGTTCTCCTCTTACCTCCCCCTTCTTTTCCCTGCACTCGTCATCCCACCATCCCTCCCTTCTCTTCCTTCTTTCTTCCCCCTCCCCCTCCTTAGTGCATTTCCTTATCGCCCCCATGATTCTTTTCGTCACCCCTTCCACCAACTCTTGTATCTCTCCCTCCCTCCCCGTTGCTCCCGTCATCTCCCTCGCGTACCTCGCTTTCGTTTCCTCTGTCCATTTACCTCCCCCCCCCCTCCTTTTCTTTCCCTCTTTTCTCTCTCCCTTCTCTTCCCCTTTCCCTCCTTCATCGTCACCACCAGCGGGTGATGGTCCGAGTCCACCTTTTCCCCCACTACCAGCCTCTCGATTCCTTCCCGTACCCTGTGGTCCCCCAATACGTAGTCTATCACTGTCTCTCCCCTGCCCCCTGTGTACGTGAACTCCCCTTCCTCGTCCCCTTTTACGCTCCCGTTCATTATCTCCCAGCCCACCTCTTCCAGCATCCCTATCAACTTTTTTCCCTCTCTGTTCACTTTCTTGTCCTTCGATTTCCTCCCTCCCTCCTCCTCCTCGCTTCCGCCCGCTCCTCCCCCTTCCTCCCCTGTCCTTGTGTTAAAATCCCCCCCTATTATTATTCTCTCCCTCTCTCCTTGTCTCTCTACCCACCCCCTTAGTTTTTCCACTTTTCTTTCTATGTCTCCGTTCACGTACACCCCTATCACTGTCCAGCTACTTCTTTCCGTCTTTATTCTCTTCACCATCATCCCTTGCTCCATCTCCTCCTCTCCCTGTTCCTCGCATGCCATTTCCTCCCTCACTCCCACAATCATCCCCCCCCCCCCCCCCCCATCGCTCTTCCCTTCCTGCTCTTTCTCTCCGCTCCTTGTACTGTCCACCTATACCCTTTTGGCAACCTCTCCTTCATCCTGTCCCAACCTCTTTCTTCTACCCACGTCTCCATCATCACTATTACCTCCCATTCCTCCAGTTCCTTCCAGAATTCCCTATCCTTGTTTTCCAGCCCCGCCACATTCCAAAACGCTATCCTCCACTCCCGATCTCTTTCCTCCTGCCCTTTCTCTTGCCCCCCTATTCGTTTTTTGCCTCCCCCCTTCCGCACCTTCCGTGCTTCTGTTTCGTTCCTCGATCCCCCCTCCCTTCCTTCTATTATTACTTCCCTGCTGTCCTTCCCCCTCCTCTTCCCACTCCTCTCCTCTCCAATTTCTCAGCTTCTCTCTTTCCTCATCCCACCACCACATTTTCCCTTCTATTTCTATCTTTCCGTAGCTTATCCTTGTTCTTCTCCCCTTCCTCCCTTCCCTATATCCTATTTCCCTTAATCGCCACTGCATTTTCCTTTCCTTCCATGTCATGTCGTCTTCTATCCTCACTTCCCTCTCCTTCACATTCCATCTTCTCTTCATCACCTCTTTTTTTCCTTCCACGTCTCCCATCCTCACCTCCAATATCGCTTGCGTTCCCTGCTGCCCCCTGTCTCTCATTCTCCCTACTTCTCTCACCGCTTCCACCCTCGCCTGCACCCCTATGCTCTCCATTAGTCTCTGCGTCGTTTGCCACGCCGTGTCCTCCATTTTCACTCCCTTCACAATCACGTTTCTTCTCCTTCTCTCCCTTTCCCCTTTTTAGGCACTCACTATAACAATAGGCAAAGAGTGCCTATTAAAATGACCATCCGTTGCTCTTCGGAGGCTGTCGAAGGGGTTACTCCGCAGCGCATACTCCAAAAATTTTTATTTTTCACCATTTGCTTCGCTGTATCTCCAACATCATGCGTAGTTACTTTGAAGTGACTGCGATGAATAGAAATATTTTTTTTAGCCTGCGATGCAATGAAAACAACTTTTTGGCTGAATTTTTCTTCTCGGACGTCCGTATCACACTGTAACTTTAAATGCTGCGAACCAATTTTGTTCTCCTTCGCAGGGTTGTTTTATTACATTATTTCCAGTATGCACATTACTTTTAAAACCAATCTAAGACCTTTAAGTATTTTTTCTAAAAAATTATTGGCCACAATTTGCATTTGCCTTCAGTCAAATGTCCGTACGGTGCCATCATAATGAACTCTACGAACCAAATTTTTTCTCCTTCGCAGCATCATTTTGTTTTATCAAAAGCACTGCGCACAGCAAATTTAGAGACAATCCTACATCTCTAGCTATTTATTCATCACAATTTTCTATAAAAAAAAGATTTTCTCACATCTAATGTCCGTACGGTGCTCGAATTAAGAATCCTGGAAACCAATTCTTTTCTTTTTCGCAACAATATTTCATTGCATCGAAAGCTCTATGCACAACCAATTTTGAGTCATTCTGACAAATATAATTTTAATTATAAAATAATTCAAAGACAGTGGTTATAATAAGATTTGCTTTAAAGGTTATGTTATTTAGATTTGCCAAAAATCCATTTTTCCTCATGTTAAAAAAAAAACTTCGATTGTGAAAAATAAAACACGAAATATCATACACAGATTCACAAAAGTGTGCGTTTTTTATTTCGAAAATAATATATTATCACCGAAAATCATTCGCAATATTTTACCATATTTTATTCACATTCGTAATAAAAATGATACATTTCACGTATTCACTGCAAAAATTGGTAGTAAACTCACAAAAGAGATTCATCGAATATCCAAAATAATTAGAATTTCCCAAATAGAACTAAAAAATATCGCGAGAATATATTTTTTCGTTTTATTCTATCTGTCAAACTTTGGAAGCAGATGACAATTTCGTAGCAGACGATACACAGATGCTCATACGTCGCGGCGCGCGTACTCTGTGGCCGGATGATTTTCAAATAAAAAAAATTGACATCTCGTTTCAATCTTTGTTCCTATTTTACGTAAATATAAATGGATTCTACGCAGTATAGCGCAAATAAAAAGTGTGCAATCATAAAAAAAAGAATTTTCTATCCTTCGACCGTCGAAGATTCATCGCAGCCGAAATCTTTGTCAATTATGTTTACCCGATTTATTCGTTTACAGTTAATAATAAAAACTGTAAATTCTTTTTCTGGCAACGTATTTTGTCCTCTTCAAAACAAGCCAAAATAAGAGTCGAAATCTTTTTTCGCTGCCGAGATATGATTTTTTTTAAGCAAAGACTAATTTTACGAATTTTCGTTAAAAAACGAATCGTTTTTTCAAATTTCTCGGAATAGCCGTCTCTAATCCTTTCCTCTCAAAGAAATCGTATTTACAAACTGACTCTCCGCGTTATTGCGCAGATAAAAAGTGTGCTATGTTTAAAAATTTAATTTTTTACACTTTGTTGCGAACGATCGCTTATTTTCCGGACTGCCGCGCTCTCCTAGCGCGGCAGCACGCTCCGGCATCGATCACTGATCGATACTCGCGCACGCGCGGCTCCGTCGTCTTGCCGCTGCTCGACGAGAAAGAGACGAGACTACCGGCACGGGACGACGGCGGCCATTATCAGCATCGGCATTGTGCGAACTCCACGTGCGTTCTCGCGTCTCTACGGTTTTCGGATACTCTCGGACGTTCTCTCGGTCTTCTCGTCATCGGAATATTCTCGCGATCAGCTCGGTGATAGTGGAAAGGGTGTGTGCGACATCTCAGCGCATATTTGCGACCAGGAGCGCTCATCAAGAATACTCTCAACGACTCAGCTACTCTCGGCATCACCAACGGACAGTTCAACGGTCGACTCAACGGCGTCGCGTCTCACCGTCGATTTATTATCACACGGAGCGCTCAAGAACTCGACAGGTATTTTTCACTCTACGCGGTACTCTCGAATTGTATAGTCAAATAAAGACAACGCTCGAATACCTGTAATGCGTCTCTCGAGGTAAATTTATTTAATTGCCCTGACCCCTCTCCCGCGCGTCCATCTTGCTCTCGATCCTCACTACGCGAGTTTCACGACTATACGAAACATTTTTTGGTCCTTCGAGCCGGATCGAGAGCTCGTGGGTGGAGTGGTCAGTGGTTTTGTGTGGACTTCTCAAGACTTTGCAAAAGGGCACTCGTAAAAAATCGGCTCGGTGTTTTTCTCGCGTGCGGCTCTTTGTGTGCGGGTGCATCGGTGAAATTGACAGGGCAATTTCTATCTCGCGGTACTCTTGTGAATTGTCTCGGGAAAAACTCGGATGTTGTGCGCGTGTGGCGTTTCGCGGGCATAACATAATTTTCGCGGTATTCGCTCTCGCGTGGGGAACAGCGTGAGACATCGAATATTCTCGGCATCTCTCTCTGGCTCGTGAGGGGAACAGCACGAGCCGTCGTCTTTCTCTCTCTCTTTCTCAGTCTCGCGCGCGAAACAACGGCTTTCTCGTCGCGTGGGCTCTCTCGCGGCGGTTGAGCTCTCGGTCTCTCTCGTGCCTCGTGCGCACTTCGATCAACGGTCGATCGGTGCGTCGAAGTCTCCGGGGTATTATACATGTGGTAGTGCGCGTCGGTTGGGTGCTCGTGTACCGACTTTGTCTCGCGTTCGAGCGTGCAGTGCGGCGTGGTGGTGCGCTCTCACTCGCTCTCTCGCATTGTAACGGGGATTCGGTGCGTCTCGCTTGCACGGCATACCTCGAGCTTTACGCCTATCGGACTTCTCTCTCTCGCGCACGGTGACAGATAGGCGTAAATGTTCGCGCGCTTCGGGTATCGGCTCACGGTTCGGTTGCACGTTTTTTAACGTTCGGTTTCGCTCAACTTTGTGCAACTTTGTGTTATCGAGAGTGCAGATAATTTTCGGGCAATTGTTTGAAGAAATTTCTCTCTTTTGGACAATTTATTGTGCGCTGTTGCTGTTGCCGTCTGTGTCTATCTCGTCTTCTTTTATCCTCTGACATTGCGCTCATTTACAATGAACTCGACAGGAGGAACTCAAGACTCTGGGAATTCGACAGCTCAGGATACGATGGAGGACAAAAAGAGACCGGCTCCTCCCCCGCCCATGAGTGGGCCGATGACGTCTCTCCTAACGAGAGCATTACGAAGGAATCGGTGTCGGCAACAGCTCAGGATTCAGCTCCGGAATTCGCTCAAGGAACGACTCGCGGTGAACAGGATACGTCTCTTGATGGTAATCAAGGGGCTTCTCTCTCCGCTGTGGAGACTCTCAGCGTTCCGTCTGCTCAGACAAAAAATCGTCGCACTCGTTCGGCATCTCCTGCGAGGGTTACCGGACCGATCTCATCTCGCATCTTCCAGCAGGAAGAGAGGTTGGAGATGCTCGGAGAGTTCGCGCAGTCCGTCGCGCAGGCGCATGATCGGGAGTCATCGCTCTCGCATCTCGCTATGTGGGAAGCGCGAATCGAGGAGCTCTTTAACGACGCGAAAGAGGCCAACGAATTTATTTCGGATCATTGGCCATCAGAGAACTTGAATCATCCCTACTTTACGGAAGGGTTGTTCCGCAGGATCACCAGCACTCGGAACAACACTCTCATGGCGATCTTGGGGCTCAAGCGCAGTTTGGGTTTAACGGAATCGGCTCTCTCGGGCGCCTCGACGGCGGGCGGCTCAAAGGTCACGGCGGCAGCCAAGCTCCCTAAGCTTGACTTGCCGACCTTCTCGGGGGCATACTACGAATGGCCGCGTTTTTCGCAGCTGTTCAACTCTCTGGTACTGGAGCCAGAGAGCATCTCGGAGGTGCATAAGCTCCAGTATTTGAAGCTCAGTCTCGAAGGGGAGCCCGCTCAGCTCATCTCGGCAGTCCCTCTCCAGGAAGGAAAACTCAAGGAGGCCTGGGAACTCTGACGGCTCGATACGAGGATAAGGGACGAGTCATCGCCTCTTACCTCGAACGGGTGCTCTCGCTCTCGCCGTGCACTTCGTCGAATCAGGCGGAGATGAAGAAAATATACGGTGTCGTGTCGGAGGCGGCAAGGACCGTGAAATCTCTTGCGGCCGAACTCGACATCGGGGATATTTTCTGGGCGCATCTCATGGTGAGAAATTTGGACCCCTCGCTCAGGAGAGATTTGGCTTTCGCTCTCGGAAGCACGAAAGTTCCCTACAGCTACGATAAGGTAGAGGAATATGTGCGAGGCAAACTGCGCGCTCTCGAGACGACGGAACAACCTCAAGGTGTCGCAGCTCAGAAGAAGGCTCACGGATCGACTCAATCGGCAGCTCAACAACGGGGATCGGCTCTCCAGACATCGGCTCAGGGATACGGCGCATCTCGATCGGCCTACGCATGCGACTGCTGCCAAGGGTCGCACTATATCACGGCCTGCGCCTCGTTCCTGCATAGGAACGCGAAGGAAAGACGCTCGCTGGTCGTCGAGAAGCGGTTGTGCTTCAATTGCCTGGGGAGGCATAGCGCTCGTGTCTGCAGGAACGCACAACTGTGCAAGACTTGCAAGGGGAAACACCACACCCTTCTGTACGAGGCATCCGCATCAGCTCGACCAGCAACGACTCAAGGCACAGCTCAGCAAGGAACGAGCTCGACCTCGCAATAGGGAGGTTATGCGGTCGTCGCTCTCCAGGATTCAGCTCACTCACTTCGCGCGTCGCACTCGATTAGGACAACACGATCGTCTTTTAGCCAGGACGAGGCTGGAAATTCTCACCCGGACACGGCTCGCACGGAAATATCTCACGAGTCATCAGCTCTCTCAGTGACTCAAGCTCTCATCCCATCTTCTCAGTCGTTGCTTGCAACTGCCGTCGCAGTTGTACGCGCGTCATCGACGACTCATCAGGTTCGACTTCTCGTTGATCCTGGATCAGAGTTCAGCTTCATCGCTGACGAGCTTGTGTCAGCTCTGCATCTCTCTCGACAATGGTCTCCGCTCATCGTTACAGGCATTGGAGGCACTCACACGACAAAGACCAAGGGGGTCGTTCAACTCTCTTTGGCTTCGGTATACTCGTCGGAGAGTGTAATGGTTCGAGCTCACGTGCTTAAGAAGATCGCAGCGGCGTTACCATCTGCCGACGTGATCGTAGATGCATGGCCTCATCTGCAGAATCTCGAACTCGCTGATCCGCTGTATTATCAATCTCGAGCAGTGGACGTGCTGCTCGGAGCAGACGTCTATAGACAAGTCATCAAGCCCGAGGTGATAAGGGGATCTCGTTCAATGCCAGTGGCGCAATGCTCAATTTTCGGATGGTTAATTCTCGGCCCAGTGACAACTCAAGGGGTAACTGCTCATCAGAACGTCTCGTTCGTTGGAAGGATCGACAACGACTCTCAAGCTCTTCAGGATCTTCTCGCGAAATTTTGGGAACAAGAGGAAGTTCCAACAGACGAGACAGCGATTCTTTCGCCCGAAGAACAGGAGTGCGAAAGTCATTTCCGGTCGACTCATACGAGGGATGAAGAGGGACGATACATCGTGCGTATCCCTCTCAAGGCTCCCGTCTCATTGCTGGGCGACTCGTATTCAACGGCGCGTCATCGTCTCCACAAAACTTTGCAACGGCTTGCAAGGGATGACGTGTACACCCGCGTAGAAAAAATTAGTATGGGATTGACTCTGGGAGGACGATGGGCGAGAGGCTGGGGTTTGTTTGGGATTGAATCTGGGAAGCACTATGGGCAGTCATCTGGGTTTTGGGACCCGGCTGGATGGTTTCCCAGACCTTTTCCCATAGCTTCAGTGGACGGGGGAAATCCTCGTGCAATCAATCCCATACGCTTTTCCAGATTCTCTCCCAGCCGTCGCATACGAACGGGGATCCTCGTGCAATCAATCCCATATGCTTTTCCAGATTCTCTCCCAGCCGTCGCGTACAACCGGGGGAATCCTTGCGCGATCAATCCCATACATAGAATCCCATGTTATGTGTAAGTGAAAGAAGATGAAAAAATAGATTTTGTCAAATGGAAGAAAAAAATAAAAAACGAAAAAATATGCCTAAAACCAATTTTTTTCGACGGATATGAGTTCCCCGAGCAAAGTTAAATGCTGCCGTACGTAATCGGCGTTTGAAATTCGATGTAGGTCCCAAAAATATTGTAAAGTATTGGATGAGTTTAACATAGATCTTTTAATTTATCTATCCAAGCTTTTCCCAGTACATCACATTATTTTTGGGGCCTTAAATGAAATTTAACCGCCGATTATGTACTACAGCGCTTAACTTTGCACGGCGAAATCATATTCGTTGAAAAAAATTAGATTTGAGCATATTTCTTCGTTTTTCATTTTTTCCTTCCATTTGACAAAATCTATTTTTCCTTCTTCTTTCATTTACACATCATATGGGATTCTATGTATGGGATTGATCGCGCGAGGATCCCCCCGGTCGTACGGTACGGCCGGGAGAGAATCTGGAAAAACGTATGGGATTGATTGCACAAGGACTCCCCCCGTCCACTGAAGCTATGGGAAAAGGTCTGGGAAACCATCTAGCCGGGTCCCAAAACCCAGATGACTGCCCATAGTGCTTCCCAGATTCAATCCCAAATAAATCCCAGACTCTCGACCATCGTTCTCCCAGAGTCAATCCCATACTAATTTTTTCTACGCGGGCAAAGAGTTGTACACGCAGTTTCTGGGGGAATACGAGAAGCTCGGGCATATGGCTCGCGCTTCAGTACCGGCTCAACGCTCGGAGGATCCGGTGGCATACTATCTGCCGCATCATGGGGTGTTACGACCTGAGCGAACTACAACAAAGCTTCGGGTTGTGTTCAACGGATCTAGCGCCTCAGAATCAGGATACTCGGTAAACGATCTCTTGCACACTGGTGCCAACTTGCTCTTGGACATCTCGGACGTTCTCATGTTACGTGCAGTAATTGGATCGCGTCCGGCTCGCCACCGGTTCCGCGGGACGAGCCGGTTGCGAGTTTAAAGGACCGTCGGGCCGCGACGCCCGGGCCTCTGCCGCGCGTATACGGTTCCACGGGCAACAAGGACAGCCTCTGCCCTGAAACCAACAGAACTCGTGCCCGCAGCCCTCTGCGTCCATTCGTCTCGCACCCTCTAATTGCTGAGGTGCGTTGCCGCGCCCTTCTCTCGCTTGCCAATTGGGACTCGGCGAGCGATTTCCGGGCCGTTGATTAGACCAATTTGAACGGGAATTTGGCGATCGACTACGCGTGTCGCCGAAGTTCCCGTAGAGCACTTGCGCTATATTACCGTCGCGGCGAGACCGGCGTTCTTCGTTTTCGATGAACTCCGCCGCGATCTCAAAGGCGTCGTCTAAAGTCTTTGGCGCACGAGGCCACACGGCCTGGCCAATATTTGTCGGCAATCCATCCATGAATACCGCAAGTGCAAGATCGTAGATAGGATCCGCATCCTTATCAGGGGGATCCCTGCCGTGTTGCGTCCGGTACGCAGTACGGCTGCCACTAACTAAAATACGGATTCGGTCGTAAAAATCGCCTACGCTTTCGTCCTTTTTCATTCTTATGGACGACAATTGTTGACTATAGTACGCGTAGGTCTTTCCTCTCGCGAGACGTTTCTTTAACAACTTAGTCAGCTGTTCGACCGTGTTGATCGTCTCCCCGTATACGCAATTACGAATACTACCGCGCAATTTAGATATTACCGTCGCGACGAATTCGGATTCGTTTTCCGCCGGCACAAATATCTTTATGTTTTGAATATCCTGAAGGAAGTCCCTCAGTGACATATTCTTTCCGTCAAAGGTCGGCAGGTTCGCGTACCGATTATAGAGGGTCATATTCTGCATCGCGGTGCTTACGTCTTGCAGAGCTCGCGTCGAGACGTCGAGCGTCGGCGCCGACACCGACGCCTGCTCTCCACCACCCGTCGCCATTTTTTTATACTTTACGCACGGACGATAGTTACAACGGAATTATAATTATTACCAGTATTCGCGGTTTATTCGCCCGGCGCAATTATAATCGGTTGATAATGATAGTTTGACGGGTCCCAAGTGGCAAACGTGCCAACCACCCCCGCGTAGGGACTTGTAAAATTCTCCGCGATATGAAATAAATACGTATTGTGTATAGGACCCCCAGGTCCTGCCGTCGTAGTGACGAGGACAGTTCCGAGGAGCTCGATTATATCGTCGCCTTTCAAGAGCAGGACGGGAGTTGCAGAATGTATTTCTACGCTCGGTTCGAGCTCGCTAAGGCGGACGATATTTATTCCGTAATTGAAATTAGGTTCGAAGATTGCCGAACCTCCTGCCAACTGATCCGAGAAAATCTCGTGCTCAGGATAGCCTTGTATCACAGGTGCGTATTCCTGCTGCACCATTTGTCTGATAACGTAGGTTTGATTGTCAATATCTCAATTTAACGTCTTTCTATGACGGATAACGGTATAACGGTTAAACTTCAGGTTAAGAAAAATGTTGAAGAAGTTAAGTCAAAGAAGTTCGAAAAGTGATTGCAAGTCTTTTACAAAGTGAAAGTGTTGACGCTTATCTCGTCAACCAATCTCAAGAAGTAATCAGAAGATCCCACTTCTGACACCAGTTTACTTGTTACGTCCCGGAGCGGTCTCGGGAGTCAAGTTAAACCTCCTCGCGTGAGGCGCGAAGAGTTTATATTTAATTTTTTTATTGGGATCGGTCTGATTCGCCCTGTACAGGACGTTCTTGAGGTTGATTGTGCGAATGATAAATGCGATTGGTAATTTTAATGTATTCCGATTTATTAATAGTGAAGTTAAGTTTGAATTTGAATAGAGTGTTGTATAAATTGAATAGAAAATAGTAGTTTAGGACAAATCGCTCCCCACTCACACACGCATACTGACTAATACTACTTACGATAAATTTTGGAATTCGATGCTTAAAGCTACACGACAGTTAATATTGTTCGTGGCGTAATTCAAGACACTATAACTAGCGGGAGAAGACTGACCACCGCGACGTAAAACACTAACTTGGCTCCCTTCGGCCTTATCGACTTTCGAACGATTTCTGTAGACCGCGGATTTCCAAAGAAAGATTTTAAGTTTACTAAGCAGGAGCTACTCGAGGAGTTTTTCCGAGACTAGCTTTTCGCTCTCGTTGTCTAACGGGACTGATCTCTCCGGCGTGCACATCCGCCGATCTCGCGACCGGCGGGTGGCAGGCCGGGGAGGATTCTTGCTGCCGTCGCGTTTTGTGGTCAGCGGAAAAGGTAACGAAGCCGTTCTCGCGGTATTCGTTACTATCCGCGGAACGTGCGCGGCAGTCAGCTCATCTCCTTGCTTATCTATCTCACTTAGCTTATATTTCTTTTTGGTTTCTATTTCGCGCACTCGCGCGATCGAGGCTACGGCAGCGAAATTCGCTACCGCATCCACGACCAACACGAGTGCGAGAACTTAGTCGGCATGATGAGGGGCTCTCGAATTGCGCCGGGGAATTTTCCGTTAAGCACGGATCCTTTCCCGGCGCGATCGTAACACTCATATGGATTCGGCATCATCGACATCTCTTCGCGACGGATGTGACGAAGATGTTTCGTCAAATCAGAGTGCACGAAGGGGATCAAGACCTTCAGCGCATCCTCTGAGTCGATGAAAAGCTTAACGAGGTACCGTATCGTCTCACCACCGTGACGTACGGCACGAAATCAGCGCCGTTCTTGGCGGTGCGAACTATGCTTCAGCTCGCTGAGGATGAGGGGCACAACTTCCCATTGGCAGTGCCTTCTCTCTTGTACGGAAGATATGTTGATGATATCTTTGGCGGTGCTGACACGGAAGCAGCTCTTTTGGAAACGGCTCAACAGTTGAAGGGACTCTGTCACGCGGGAGGATTCCCGTTGGCTAAGTGGCATGCTACGAGTCCTTTGGTTCTCGCACAGCTTGGGTCATCTGGTGATCAGCAAACCATCCAGTTCGACGACTGCACAACCAAATTACTCGGGGTTCAATGGTCGCCAAAGGATGACAAATTCACGTTTGTTTCTCGGTCAAGCTCGCCTATCGGCAAGGTCTCAAAACGCGTGGTTCTCTCGGAGGTCGCGAAGATCTTCGATCCTCTCGGCTTTATCTCACCGGTTACCATTCGCGCCAAAGCGTTGATCCAGGAGCTTTGGCTGTGTGATGGACAGCCAGGTGCGGGAATAATTAAATAGAATCAAAAAGACTGAAATTGAATAAACAACCAATAGCTGATATTTTATTAGTGAAGAGTATAGGTAATTATCGGGAGAGTGTACCGTCTTACACTGCTGGAGGTCTGAGTAGAACTGACTAATGAAGTGTCGAAGCAAAGGGCTTCGACGCCGGTGACTTGTATTGTTGCGCGCGTGAGGTGTACCTCCGCTGATAAGGACCGTCGCGCGGATGCTGGTCGCGCGACGGCTTGACCGTTGCCGTGAGACGGCGATCTTATTGTCGCTCTCACGGCAAAAGTGCTGACGTCAAAAAATGCAAGTTATCTCGCTTCTCAGAGGGAAAAGCGAGAGTGGCGAAATATTATGCGGCATATTACTGAAAAAGATTCTTTTTATATATAGGGACCGTTACAGCTGCATAAACTCGGATGGGATGAACCACTCCCAGCTCTTCTGGCGGAAAAATGGCAGGCGGTAAGAGAAGAGTTCACTCAACTGGCCAGTCTCTCTGTTCCAAGGTGGTTCAACACATGCCAGGGGGCACGTGTTACTCTGCATGGCTTCTCGGACGCGTCACAGCTTGCCATGGCGGCCGTGGTATATCTCACGGTCGACTCGCCGTCCACGGGGAAAGTGACGTCACTAATCTGCTCGAAAACAAAGGTCGCACCCTTGAAGCGACTAACCATCCCGAGGTTAGAGCTCTCTGGTGCTCTCATTCTGGCGAAGCTCGTGAGTCATATCAGGAAGAAAAAGGGTCTTGATATCGATGAGGTATTTTTGTGGACGGATTCGAAGGTCGCTCTCACCTGGATCAAAGCTCATCCCTCTCGGTGGAAGGATTACGTGCGGAACCGAGTCACGCAAATCCAGGATCTCTCACCGGATTGCTCGTGGATGCACGTGCCGGGAACGTGCAATCCCGCTGACTGCGCGTCGCGCGGGGCGACAACGCAAGAACTGGCAGTTCTCACGTTGTGGTGGCAAGGGCCATCATGGCTCACTCAGCCCCGGGAAAAATGGCCTTCTCAGACAGACGTGTCTGAGGTGGCTAGCGGCTCAGAGGCGAGGCCAGGGATTTCGCTTGTGGGGGCTCTTCCGGAACCTGATTGCCAATGGGATCTGCTCTTCAGGTACTCATCCTATTTTAAACTTCTGAGAATTACGGCTCTGTGTTTCAGGGTGATTGACCGGCTAAAGCGACTACCGAAAGCACCCATCGGACGACTCTTACTACCCTCGGAACTGCATCGTGCACAGCAGTTTTGGGTTAAAGCATCTCAGGCGGCATCGTTCGCCTCGGAGCTCAGGATGCTCTCGAAGGGGGATACTCTTCCGCCAGGTCATCCTCTGAGCAGGTTGACGGCCTTTATCGACGCAGATGGTGTCCTCAGAGTCGGTGGACGGCTCGACAATTCTGCTCTCAAGGAAGAGAGTAAACATCCGGCAATTCTCTCACGGCATTCGCACTTGTCGTCGCTGATAATCGACGAAGCTCATCGGAGAACTCTTCACGGCGGGACTCAGCTCACTCTGTCTCATACTCGACAACGGTTTTGGATTCTTGGAGGAAGGAATACGGTACGAGCTCATGTGCTTCGGTGCGTGGTGTGCGCTCGGCAGAGGGGGATCCGTGCCCGTCAACTGATGGGCCAACTACCTCTTTGCCGGGTTACACCATCTCGCCCGTTCATGCACACAGGCTTGGACTACGCTGGACCACTCATGCTCAAGTCGTGGCAAGGTAGAGGAGCTAACTCACAAAGGCTGGCTTTGTGTGTTCGTCTGCCTCAGCACTTCGGCGCTTCATCTGGACGTTGTCACGGACTACTGAACGGAAGCGTTCCTCGCAGCCTTTCGGAGATTTGTCTCACGGAGAGGCATCCCCACGGCAATGTATTCGGACTGCGGGACGAATTTTCTCGGAGCCGACGCAACTCTCAAACAGATGTTTACGGCAAGCGCCCGTGAACATCGGACGATGGCTCTGGAACTCTCGAGGGAAGGAATCAGCTGGGTATTCAACCCCCCAGCAGCTCCGCATATGGGCGGAAAATGGGAAGCGGCCGTAAAATCCGTCAAATACCATCTTCGGCGAACGGTACGTGATGCATTGCTCACGTATGAACAGTGGGCTACGCTGCTCACGCAGATCGAGGCTCTGCTCAACTCAAGGCCGTTGGAACCTCTTCGCGACGATCCAGAGGATGTCTCAGCTCTAACACCCGGACACTTTCTTGTCGGCTCTGCTCTGACGACGATACCTGAGCCTTCAGTACTCGATCTCAGAGAGGCTCGCCTCTCTCATTGGCAACTACTCCAGCAGAAGATGCAGCAATTTTGGAAGGTTTGGTCAACTCATTACTTGCATCAACAACAGGCGATCTCGAAATGGCAGCACTCTCAAGATGCAATTGAGATCGGCTCTCTGGTTCTCATCAGTGACGAGAGAGCCCCTCCAGGGAGATGGCCTCTCGCTCGAGTCACCGCTCTTCATCCAGGGCGCGATGGACTAACTCGGGTTGTTACCCTGAAAACCGCAACGACCACACTCACTCGCCCCGTTGTGAAACTCGTCCCTCTGCTCACAGAAGGGACCAAGGGATAACATCTCCGCGGACGCGGAGATGGCGGGCGGGAATGTTGCGAACGATCGCTTATTTTCCGGACTGCCGCGCTCTCCTAGCGCGGCAGCACGCTCCGGCATCGATCACTGATCGATACTCGCGCACGCGCGGCTCCGTCGTTTTGCCGCTGCTCGACAAGAAAGAGACGAGACTACCGGCACGGGACGACGGCGGCCATTATCAGCATCGGCATTGTGCGAACTCCACGTGCGTTCTCGCGTCTCTAAGGTTTTCGGATACTCTCGGACGTTCTCTCGGTCTTCTCGTCATCGGAATATTCTCGCGATCAGCTCAGTGATAGTGGAAAGGGTGTGTGCGACATCTCAGCGCATATTTGCGACCAGGAGCGCTCATCAAGAATACTCTCAACGACTCAGCTACTCTCGGCATCGCCAACGGACAGTTCAACGGTCGACTCAACGGCGTCGCGTCTCACCGTCGATTTATTATCACACGGAGCGCTCAAGAACTCGACAGGTATTTTTCACTCTACGCGGTACTCTCGAATTGTATAGTCAAATAAAGACAACGCTCGAATACCTGTAATGCGTCTCTCGAGGTAAATTTATTTAATTGCCCTGACCCCTCTCCCGCGCGTCCATCTTGCTCTCGATCCTCACTACGCGAGTTTCACGACTATACGAAACACACTTCGACCGTCGGAGATTCATCACATTCGAAATCTCTGTCAATTTTGTTCGCTGGATTCGTTTACACTTGATACGAAAACTGCTAATGATTATTCTATCGACGTATTTTCAAGGTTTTTTTTTCAAATTTTTTCAAATTTTCGTCGAAATACGAATTTCTTTCATATGCTCACGTGTTGAAAAGTTTTTATTCGCAAAAAAAAAAAGCAATTGTACTCTTAAAGAACAATTATAAACAATTATTTATCAAGAAAGTGAAAAACACTGAATTTGTCGATTTTACGAGTTATTCCGTACCGAGAAACTTATCCTCGTTTGTGATTAAATAAAATTTAAAAAAATACGATATGATATGATGCTAAATTTGATATTTTTAAGCGACGATAAATATCAATAAAATTTCATTGAGAAACGAAAAAAATTATCGAATTTCTCAATCTTCTCGTCTCCAATACTTGTCTGTTCTACAGAGACAATAATGAGCTCATTCCATGTATTACGAAGAAGAAAAAAATATATCTCAAATGGTAGAAATTAAATTTGTTATAAGAAGACTGTCAAAGAGCCTACAAAGTCGAATTTTTCAAGAATTTCATCAATTTGTAAAAAAATATTTCGGAGCTATCCAAGATGACAAATTTTTGATTCGCGTAATGTACTACTTCCTCTTCAATACAAGACAGGAATCAAAACGATATATTTTTTCGTTCTCGAAATAGCATTTTTTTTGCAGCATCCATAAATATCAACAAAATTTCATTGAAAATCACAAAGAATAGCAAATTTCTTGAACTTTTCTTCTACAATGATTTGGTTTCCTACAGATAAAATAACGAACTGATTCCATCAATTATGGGGAAGAAAAAAAACACTGAAGGGGAAGGATTTAAAGGGGATATTTGGCCTGAATGCTGAATGGTAATCGTATTGGTGGCGGTACATGTTTTGTGTGTTTGTTTTATATTCATTAAATCTGGTCATAAGTTTTAAGCCAATAAAACGACTTTACTAGACATGATTTGATTCGTTAAATTAATTTGATCAACTTCTATGTGGTGTAATTCGTTATATTTGTCTCGTGTCTCAATATTTGACAATTTATCGTCAAACAAAAAGGAAATATCCGTCGTGAATATTAATAATCAATTGGTACAAAAAAGAAATATTTTTATTCGACGAAGGTTAAACACTATGAATTAATTTACGTAACTGATAAATGTTTTTTCCTCATACGTATTTTCGAAAAGAAACGCAGAGCGCAACGTATAAACATACTTCATCCGTAGCGCATAGCGCGATGTGTAAATACACTCGATACGGAGCGCGTAGCGCGACGTGCACCCCCGTGAGTGCCTTAAAAAATGCCCCTCCGGGACATTTTTTGGGGGGTTTGGGGAGCGGAGCCCACCAACAAGAGCATCTGCGCCCGCAGGGCGCTGAGACGCTTGTTTTAGTTCTATTTGGGAAATTGTAATTATTTTGGATATTCGATGAATCTTTTTTGTGAGTTTACTACCAATTTTTTCAGTGAATACGTGAAATTTATCACTTTTATTACGAATGTGAATAAAATATGGTAAAATATTGCGAATGATTTTCGGTGATAATATATTATTTTCGAAATAAAAAACGCAAACATTTGTGAATCTGTGTATTATATTTCGTGTTTTATTTTTCACAACCGAAGTTTTTTTTTTAACATGATGAAAAATGGATTATAGGCAAATCTAAATAACATAACCTTTAAAGCAAATCTTGTTATAACCACTGTTTTTGAATTATTTTATAATTAAAATTATATTTGTCAGAATGACTCAAAATTTGTTGTGCATAGTGCTTTCGATGCAATGAAATATTGTTGTGAAAGAGAAAAGAATTAGTTTCTAGGATTCTTAATTGGAGCACCGTACGGATAACAGATGTGAGAAAATCATTTTTTTATGGAAAATTGTGATGAATAAATAGTTAGAGATGTAGGATTGTCTCTAAATTTGCTGTGCGTAGTGCTTTTGATAAAACAAAATGATGCTGCGAAGGAGAAAAAAATTGGTTCGTAGAGTTCATTATGATGGCACCGTACGGACACTTGACCGACGGCAAATGCAAATTGTGGCCAATAATTTTTTAGAAAAAATACTTAAAGGTCTTAGATTGGTTTTAAAAGTACTGTGCGTACTGGAAATAATGTAATAAAAAAACCCTGCGAAGGAGAACAAAATTGGTTCGCACCATCTAAAGTTACAGTGTGATACGGACGTCCGAGAAGAAACATTCAGCCAAAACGTTGTTTTCATTGCACCGCAGGCTAAAAAAAATATTTCTATTCATCGCAGTCACTTCAAAGTAACTACGCATGATGTTAGAAATAAAAAATGTTGGAGTATGCGCTGCGGGGTAACCCCTTCGACAGACTCAGAAGAGCAACGGATGGTCATTTTAATAGGCACTCTTTGCCTATTGTTATAGTGAGTGCCTAAAAAATGTAACTACGAGAGACATCCCTTATGGTGCAAAAAAGAGAGCGTAGTCAGTGTTCAGTAAGAAACATCGAAACGGTTCCAGTTCTAGAAGAATCGACTGGGACACGTGGAGTAATGACGATTTGTCAATATTATCCGTAAAACGAGAATTCTGGTGATCGATAATTGAACAATTATTTTTATTTTGAGCAATAATTTTTAGTTAGTAAAATTATTGTGTTAAAAGTTCACTTCACGTATCGATCGAAATTTACGCATGTGCGTAAATCTCGAGGTGCATGCGCGGGTGGTGTGATGTCTCCGAGAGGCAACCTTCCTCGGTGCGTGAGCTCTCTCGCCCTATTTCACTCTGGGGACGTCGTGCGCGCAACGTCTCCATTATTCACGAGATTACGACTCATCCACAAAATCCAACAACTATCTCCGGCTATCGTGTCGTCAGTGTGGCCAGCCGACCGACAGCTCTAAGGAAATCGTCGCCAAGGATTCCGTCCTGGTGATCAACGAGTCCCAGAGCAAGAAGACAGAGCCATCGATTGCAAAGATGTGTACTTGTATCTATTATCTTTTGATATTTTGACGGACCTCGTATGAGGTCACGCGAGTCTAAGATAGAGAGAGCACATTGCGTTTCGTCGATTGATATATTCTAAATTATTGTCGCTGTGTGGTGAGTGGGAGTTATTTTCCGTGTGTGTTGGTCGTTATCAACGAATTGGAGCGGTTGGCTCCGATATAACCAACCATTGTCTTCCATTATCATTATTCTTTTTATTCTTTTTGTGAGATCGCTGTGTGGAAAAGTGAAGGGGTCACTATTATTGTACCGGTGATCTGTCGGCACGGGCTCATTATAATAAAGTTTGTTGCCCGGCAACGTGTAGCCGGTGATATCCAATGAATTTTTGATTCTATAAAAAATACTACAATCCTAAACTCATAAAGTATTGCGCCGCTTGTCGAGCTTTGTCGATCACGTGATATGAGTCAATTAGGAAAGAAAATAGTATCACAAGACGAATCTAATTTAAAAAATCTGTCTATGCAGTAATCACTACATATCATTCATGTTATTGAAAACATTTTTGATATTGATATTGACATTGAAGACATTATTGAATCGGAGGCAGCAAATATCGTTCTTTTGTTCCAATTTAACTCATTTTAAGCCATCCTTGCAAATCAGAAATGGGATAAAAAACGAATATCGGTCACGAAAAGTATAAAGAGTTAAATAAGAAATTAAATTTAGCAAGGTATGCGATCGGGTTAATTGGTAAACGTGGAAAATAAATAACGCGAAAAAATAAAGTCATGATTACGCGGCATGTAACATGATTTTTGGCGGTGTTGCATTTATTAATTAAATAGACGAGACGAGATGATGGTCATGAAGAGTGCAGAAAGATTCAAGGTATCAAAACTAAAGGCGAAATTAGAACATCTTGGGCTTTTAACGAGCGATAAGAAACAAGAGTGAATTCACTGTTTGGACGAGCATTATCCGTCAAGAAATTGGACCGAAGAAAACGTTCTCCGCTCGGCAGATCAGGAATACAAAGATAACCATGAACAAAGTAATATACGGGCAAATTCCGATGAGATTAGTGTTACTTCAAGCAGCGACGGAGCGGGAGACGGTGTTGGATTATCAAGAAGCGCGGTAGCGCTTCGACGCCAAGTACTGAAAAAACAGTACAAGGCGTGTCGCTACTAAGAGTAACCTACGCTAATATACCGGAAGTGTATAGTGCGTTGAACTTTCGATCGATATATCTTCGCAATAAGACAACGAATCGAATTTTCATGGACACTTTTATAATGTAATTGTGGGTCAATCTTTCGAAAGAGCCTAGTTACCATTCAATTGGTTTAGCCTATTTCGAGATCTCGAGGTCGGGAATTTCACAGGGTCCAAACGATTATAAAATGTCCTGTCCCGTATATATATGTCTGCGTCTACATAAGTTCATAGAAAAATTCGCGCGGTGGCGCGCTCGTCGCCACAGCCGGCTCAGCTGACAGTTCTTATCGTCAGCACGTATTTTTGCGGCGTGAACATTTTTTTGAGTGTTTCCGAAAATAATAATTATGTATTGCGTATCGTGGTTTAGTGTCTCGACGCGAAGTAAAAAAGAAAAATTACGAGTTACGTGTTATACGTGTGATTTTATATCAATTATAACTTTTCTTTGCGATTTCGAACAACATAACCGGCAATCATCAAGTGGAATATGTGACGTGCCGTTCGCCCGGTTTTGCATATAGAATTAATTTTGTTCGATCTAAATTTTCCGAGTTCGAAATTAATTTTAAAGGGAAAATTACAAAAAAATAGTAGCTTTTCAAAAAGAAGTGAAATTTCCCAAAATATTTTTTTCAAAAAAAAAAAGGTACGCCAAGTACTGAAAAATCCGATTTGCAAATATTGTTTAAAAAAAAAATGAACAAAATTTTATAAGCCAAGCATAACAGGAAAATAAAGATTCTATATATCAAAAAATATATTTTTTCACACACCTGCACGCAAAGTTCGTACTTTGCTCCCTGATGAGAGGGGAGAAAGTGAGCACTTTGCTCCCTAGGGAGCAAAGTAACTCCCAAGGGAACAAAGTAACTCCCAAGGGAGCAAAGTGCTCACTTTCTCCAACTCTCATTAGGAAGCAAAAGTACGAACTTTCCGTTACAGGTGTGTGAAAATAGTATATTTTGCACCAAGGGCGGAAAGTTGAACATTCTTGACGAGTGTGTTTGGGGATGCCAGAGGTGGGTAAAGAGGGTCAGGGGCCCGAGGGCCGAAGGCCCGAGGGCTTCCCCGGGCCTCTTTGCTCACCGAGGGCAGAGCCAAACACATGAGTTGGAATGTCAACTCCGCCCGCGGTGCAAATACGATTTTTTCATACACCTGTAACGGAAAGTTCGTACTTTTGCTTCCTGATGAGAGTTGGAGAAAGTGAGCACTTTGCTCCCTTGGGAGTTACTTTGTTCCCTTGGGAGTTACTTTGCTCCCTAGGGAGCAAAGTGCTCACTTTCTCCCCTCTCATCAGGGAGCAAAGTACGAACTTTGCGTGCAGGTGTGTGAAAAAATCGTATTTGCACCGCGGTCGGAGTTGACATTCCAACGCATGTGTTTGGCTCTGCCCTCGGTGAGCAAAGAGGCCCAGGGAAGCCCTCGGGCCCCTGATCCTCTTTACCCACCTCTGGCATCCCCAAACACACTCGTCAGGAATGTTCAACTTTCCGCCCTTGGTGCAAAATATACTATTTTTTTTTTGCACAAAAATTGTTGTAAAAAATTGGCGTTCCGGTGTTTGCAAGCGTCACAATAAACCACTAGCATTGGAATGCACCGAGGAAGACTATCATCAAGAAGTCAAATACGAGATAAGCTTCGGAAGTAGTAGTCACGAATTGAGTCTTAGTATCTTTGCTAGATACAGGTAGTGTTACGAGGTTCGCGAAAATAGGATGTATTCCGAACGAAGTAATCTATGGGGTTGATGTTGCTGACGGAAAATATAACGGGATTATCAAAAGTAAATTAGAGATTAAGGGTCGAGTCACGGCTAAAATAACGATAGGACATATGGTGTCAAGAAAAGCATCGTTGTGAATAATAATAATCAATTCGTATAGAAATGAAATGTTTATATTCGATGACGGTTAAACTATGAATCAATTTACATAAGTGATAAATGATTTTCCGCCATACGTTCTTCCGAGATGAAACGCACAGCGCGACGTATAAACATATTCGATATGCAGCGCACAACGCAAAGTGTAATCATACTCGATACAGAGCGCGTAGCGCGACGTGTATTCCTGTGAGTGCCTTAAAAAATGTCCCAAAGGGACATTTTTCGGGGGGTTTGGGGGGCGGAGCCCACCAACAAGAGCCTTTGCGCGCGCAGGGCGCTGAGGCGCTTGTTTCATATTAGACACGATAAAGATTCGATAAAATATACTGGCTCCAAAATCCCTTTCGGACACTATGAGTATACGCGTATACTGTTTAGCTTAAAGTAGCCCCGTCGTGATTTCAGCGGTTTGTAAATCAGATGTTAGCGGATCCAATTAGACATGGCAATGTTGTCGCCTACATGGATGACTTCCTAATCGTGACAACTACCATTGATGATCATATAGAAGTGCTAAAACAAGTTTTTGGACCATTGGTTGAAAACTGCCTCGAACTCAGATTAGATAAATGAAAATTCCTGGAAACGGAAGTAGATTTCTTGGGATATTGTTTCGGAAAAAAGGGTATGGCCTAGCAAACACGGTATCGAGTTAGTACAAAAAATTACGATTCAGCAGAATGTCAAACAAGTCCTTAGCTTCACAGCGTGCTGCGCATATTTCAGAAAATTGATAAAATCATTTGCTCTGATCACGAAACTTCTTTATGATTTACCTTGTTAGAATGTGTCATTTAACTTTGTCGAGATAGAATTGCCAGCTTTCGGAGCACTGCAGGAAAAACTAACTGAAGCACCAGTGCTTAGCATATACAACCCAGCTGATGAGATGGAATTACATTGTGATGTAAGCACGGCGGGATACGGGTCAATCCTTATGCAACGGAAAAAATATGGATTGTTACCGCCGATATTCTTTTATTCAAAGCGAACTACGAGTGCGGAAAACCACTATCACAGTTTCGAGCTTGAAACTCTCGCGGTTGTAAACGCACAACAACAATTCAACATTTGCCTGATAGGGTTTCCATTTCCATTTAATGTCTTTACGGGCTGTAGCGCCGTAGGCGCAACACTAAAAAAAAACGTTCCGACTTCATACGTATGAAGTCGTTCGGCTAATTCGAAATGACAGGTACGTTGTTCGAGAGGTTAAGTGCAAACCAATAGTTTATAGAGAAAAAAAAATTGTTCATAAATGTGATTGTAAAACTGGATTCTATTGTACTCCGAGGGCGCAGTCTGTCAAGCTGACGATCGTTGTTGATCCGAACAACGGCCACTTTGACGAGAGCGACGATACGATCGACATGTTACAAATAAATATCGTTCTTTTTTCCAATTTAATTCATTTTAAGCCATCTTTACACGTTATTTTGAAAAATGTCTTTTTTCAATAATTTATTTAGTGAAAATCATTCGCAAAGAACGTCGTCTACGTTTATAAATATTTGCATGAATTGATAAATTACCAAACAAAAGTTATTACAACTCGACTGTGCCCAAGGATAGAAGAATCTTTTTATCAGTATCCTACGAAAGGTTATGGTTTGACTATGGCCATAGCCGTACGTATAGAATAAATTATTAGTGCATCTCACTTCATCAACCTAACTGTAACCATCAATGTGCGACGACCTTGTACATTCGTTCGATTCGTATTACAACTATGTCAGACGGGTTTAAAATCAATAACCCCCTACGATAACTTTAGAACATCTGTTAGTGTATTGCTTTCAAGATGTCATGCTGTTTAGGATTGAAAGTTTCTTTATTGACATACAGTAATAATTATTTTGAAAGAAAAAAAAATATTAGGCTGGCACTTGACTGCCCTGCTCGACGCATCGAAGCCGACTGACTGGTGATGGTACACGCTCGCGCAGCCTATACCCCCTCTCCCATATCTCGAGCGTACGCAGCGCTCGTCTATCGAGCTCGATCGCCAACGAAATTAAATAAATAAATGATTAATAACATAAATAAAATAAAATAACATAGAATACGAACTGAGCACATGCTTCTATCTGAAGAATTTACCATGACTTGAAATTTATTTATAAACCGTATTATTCGTTCTTCCATGATTGCTACACATTTTTTTTGGCAGAAATTCCCTGTCATTAAAAGAACTTTCGCCTTTTTCACTTTCCCATTTTCCCGTTGCGACACACGTAATGTTTAGATGTACGGTCTCGAGACAAGAGAACATCACATTTTTATAGTTTATTGTCTATGAGTATGCAAAATTTATTTCTAATTGCGTGAGCATTTTCTTCACGAAGTATTTCAATCACACATCTCTCATGAAACCCGCAAGAAAAAAAGAAGTAAAAAAAGGTTACTCACATTTTTTTCTCGAAGAGTCGCTAATTTCGCTTTCAGAACCGTTATTCGTTCGTCACGAGCTTTAGTAATTGATGAATTCAGAGTTCGGTTCGGAACGTCACAATCACTCAAATCCGAAGCTGATTGTAATAAAGCCTTCGGTATTGCTCGTGCACGCTGTGATGATATTTTCTGTTTTAACGCCTCCTCGCTCTCTGTAAAATGACATTACATAGATATAAAAAAAATAGTGCGATAACAAAATTATTGCCTTTTTTAAGTCAGTGGACTCGTAGGTTTCAGCAAATTAGACACCGATTCAGAGAATTTAAAAACATTATAGTAAATCACGTGGAATCGAAATTAAGTGAGAAAAAAGAATAGCCAAACGTAACAGATTAAACTTTAGGAAAACTCTTTTTGTTGTAATCACTTATTATCTACTACCGTTTCAAAATTAAATAGCTAGCCGTTGTTTCGAAAAAAAATTAACTGTTTCGAATAGGACAAAAAAAGACTAGACAGAAAACAATGATACTGAAACAGCGATATTTTTTAATCATGCAAGTAATTCTTTTAATTAATCTATGAGAATAATTGACTAAATATGATCAAACGGAGGACGAAATGTTCAAAAGAACGCCGATGACATTTACGATATCTGACTCATAGATAATAAAAAAGAAGCGCGAGAAAGATAGGCGACGATAAGATGCGAAGACGCCGAAGGATATTAGACGACGACGACGACGACGATTTGATCGACGAAAAGAATCAACTCGTACCTGTCTTAACAAAATAAAGCGTTGGCGAGTTAATAGAGAAAAATAACTATCAGCGTTTCAATACGACGACCGAGACGATATTCGAGAACACCGAGGACGCTGGGAATTTCGCTAAGATCCGCGAGGACGCTGACGTTCTGGATAAAATGTTGATACCAGTTACACGTATCAGTTGTACGATCCTTGCACCAAAACAGCAAAGTTAAAAGCCTTCAGAACAATGGAACCGATTGCAGCCGAGAGATCGTTAGGCTTGTGAATATTCTTGAAAAGAATATCCGCGACGGTGCAAGAGTATTGCCTCTCGCCTATTCCAACAACGATATCGACGAGAGTCGTTTGTGGACGCAACTCGTTATGGAACGCGTACAACGAACTCGTGACGCATTGTAAATAGCACTTGTTGTACCGCGAATATCGCAAGCGTTACAGAAAGATGCAATGTGCAATAGCGGAGGTATGCAGGCGACGCGTGAGGCGCGATCGCCGAAATCGAGCGCCTCGCAGCGATTGAGCAATCGACGCATCGAGCGCGCGACTCTCAATCGCGGTCAAGTAATACAACGCGTCAGCAGTTAGTGTAGCGCGGGGTCTCCAAATTCTTGAACAGAATCTGGAGCGGTAAATAATAAACAGCAGTCAACGAAAAGCGACGAATGTCGTAATATATCCGATGGTCGCATTATTACCGAATATTGTAATAATACTTCGTCATCGGAATTATGTTGACAAGCTCGTCCGTATATATCAGTACGAGCGCGAGCATCAGACAGTCTGGTATTGACTCGTGATACAGGGGGTCCGAATTGACTCCTGAAACTGTGCGTCTGGTCCAAGGAATTCGAGCAAGGAATCCAAGTTACAAGTATTATACGCGATACCGGGTCGAACCCGAGTTCTATCGAAGAGTGAGTTATATCGTAAAGTGAAATAGTGAATTGTTCAGTGGGCTATACTGCTCACACGAATTGTATTTGATTGTAAAACTGTTCTGTTGTTTTATCTCTTTTAATAAATATCATTTTTTACAACGTTCGGTGGTTCTCACTGGAGTTCTAACTCCCGACTGGTACAATCCCTTTTATTAATTCGGGTTAAAATCCCAACCTTCGAGCACGGACTAATCAACCGGGTTTCGGGGGTACAACACACTGAACAAAATATGCCGAAAACCGTATATCTTGAAGACGTTATCGATCGAATATTTATTTTCATGAAGTTTCAACCACAGAACACTATTTCTCCATCGATCGATTCAGTTTATAGACTAGATTCTAAGAATAAACCTGACCAATATGAATCTTGCAGTCGTAAGAAAAGAGGCTACATGAAGAAGGTACGAGAGATCAATATAATGACAGTTTACAACAAAATGTGTGAACTCGCATCTATTCTGGTGGAATTGTTAAGTATACAATTGTCCTTCACGCATCGACCCTCGGCGTTGGCCCCGCTTTTCGTCGAAGGTGTAAGCGATTTGTAGCGCATTGAAACGCATAACCGTTATATTCACAAAGTACTAGAAACATCGAAGATTGTGGCTCGATAATATACTCGCATCGACCGCAACATTAGCGAGCAGCAAGCGAAACGTATGAACCTATAGGCTCACTTCGAAGGATCATATACACATGCTTACGATTGAGTTAACGAGGAAAAACGCGAGGACTCAAAAAAACGATACAACTCAACGTCGATGTTTTGATAACCAACAAGTATGAAACGGGGGGTAATTTTTTTGTCTATTTTTCTAAATAAATACGGAAGTAAAGGGGAGGAAATCGATTACAGGCCGCTGTTCGAGAATTTTGTTCAAGATTTACTCGCAACGGTGAATATATATGTACTCCTGTAATGTTGTATTGCATTAACCAAACGGTTTCAAATGTTATGATTTATCCGAAACTGCGCAAGATTTTAAACTAAAATGTTTATACCTTCCACAAAAGCGACGACACCTTCATTCCATTCAGTACCAACGCGTATGTGGTAAACCTTAGCCTGGATCGGCAGTTGAAAGTTCCGAATTCGGCTGGCTTCTACTGCTTCGTACGACGAGTTGTTGTTTAATTTGACATACGCCCACATCGCCACCTGATTGCGAACATCAAACATACATTTACAGCATCCTAAAGTTCACGCTATATGTTACTTATCATGTGTTATAAACGTATTATCCGTCAGAAATGCTGCTGATTCGTCAATAATGAATGTATTGTACCGTAAATTCTCTACGCCGGATTTACCTACTCGAGAACCCTCAACCTCGAGCCACAAAACGTCACGAAAATTTTCTCCTTTTTATTTTCCCTCGCGGGATGGGCGCCAGGCGCGTAACACGCCAGAGAAAATTCGACGAGGTTGATTAGCTAACGGCTAGCTGCAGCTTTTCGAGAACCGGAGAGGGGCTGGGTAAACTCAGCGTCGGTATTCGAACGAGACAATAAAACAAAATAAAGTTCAACTCAAAACTTGAAATATCCGGGAACCAAAAATCACCAATGTTCTTTTATTCGAGTAATTGACTAAGCTAAGAGAGGGAAAACCGAAGATCTCGGAGGAAACCTCTCGTCCCGGGAACCAATGAAATTTTACAATAATTTTTTCATAATTTTCCCAACGCTCGGGATCTCGCTGTCGCTCTCACGCACTCGCTCACTCACACACACAAATTACCGCGTCGCGCGAAGGCTCTCGTTCTCGCGTTTCACTCTTTCTCTCTCACACAATAAAAATTCGATTTTCGGGGAAACGAACGAAGAATCGAAGACTCGATAAAACGATTAATGCAAAAAGAACAAAGATATCGCGCGAAAGTAAATACAATGCAAAATTACTTCGATTTTTCCCCGATCCACTCGCACACACACTCTGGCGCACACGATGGCCTCGCGCGCACGACGGTAACGAAAAGGCGACTTCCCGTGGGATTTATCCCCAAGACACGTTCACGGAAATAATTCGTAAAATTATAAATCTTGAAAATATTATCGCGACTCTCGATTACGACCGATAAACTAAAAAAACGAGCACGTCTCGCGGCTCCGCACACACACAATTAACCGATTTTCGCCGACCTCGAAGAAACGGCCACGCTTTCTCGAGAACCGTCGAACCTGGAGTACGCGACAAAATATAAATTTTATTTCCACGCCGGTAACCCAAACGCGGAAAAATAAATAAATAACCCGAAACAATAAAACAAACAAAATCCGCGAACCACCGATCTTAATTTAGTCCCTCGGACGAAAGAGCTCACCGATGTCTCTCAATTTCTCGTCGTGGGCGATCCAGCTGTTCGGCTCGCGAAATTCTCCTCCGTACGGTATCCGGAATATCGATCGACGATCCAGCTCGCTCCGAAACTCAACGGGAAGTGCCTCGAGTAACGCGTCTCTCACGCTCTCGTTAGCGACACCCCTACCCCCTACCTAATCGCGACGATTACGGATATTCGCGACGCTCGGCCCTTTTCGGAAATTTGAATATTTCTCGAACTCTCTCGCAACGTCGTAGCGCTGATCGACGCGCAAGAGCGAGACGGAAGACATTGTCTCCGCGGTACTCAATCCCCGCGTTCGAGAGCCCATGCGACGATTTTCTTTCTTCATTTTTCTCCCGCTCGACGCCGGGAAAAACAGTGTTCTCTTCCCTCGACGTTCTTATCGTCTAACCAACGATAGGCTTCGGGGGTAGAGGCTCCTCGACGATCGTTCTCCGTATCGTACGAGAACCTCTGCCGTCGCTGACTTCTCGACGGTACCAGTGCCGAAGATTCTCGGTGGAAATCAATGAGAATCGATGTTCCGTCTCCCTCGCTGTCCGGTTGCGGCTCGCTCTCTCGCCCGAGGCGCGGGTACATGTAATAATTTTTTATAAAAATAATTAAAAATAATTCTAATTTTACCATTTGGCCCTAAGGAATCGCCTTGTGAGTGCCGGAGCGAGCTGAAAATAACGGGCTGAATTTTGCCACGTTGCAGTATATAATATTTCAACAAAAATGCTCATAATTGCTTATAATCAACAAGAATAAATAGAATAGCATAAATTTGGCAAAACACTAATGATATTTCATTAAGGCAGAATAGCATTTGCGTTCTTTTTTTTCTCAATGTATCTCTTAGTATAATCTTTGCACGAGACTCTGCCGAATTTCTTGTTATGAAGAGAAAGCGTTTTTATAGCCCATGGATTTGTTGATATTTTGAAAAAAATATGTTTTGAGTGTTAACAAAGATTTCGGGAAATTGAATCTCAAGAAAAAATAAATTCATTTAGAATATGATTAGCGGATAATTGCAACAATCATAAATGATAAAAATTATAACGTATCAAACGGGCATCGTAAAAGTCAAATGGATAATCATTAATTACCGCGTGATTCTATTGAAAAAAAACCTTTTTCAATAGCGAACTAATTCTCATTTGCAAAAAAAATTTGTTTTTTATTAATTCGGGGTCTCAAGTTTTCGCATAGCACGTTAAGAAAGTAGGAATATGATATTTTGTTAAGAATTCCTTTAAAAAAATATTAGTAAATTTTCGCAAACACACACATAGCATTTTACTGACAAAATCAGATTCGAGCAAATTATCATTCAATGGATCATAACTGTTATTATCTGAACCGATCTGGTTTGCTCAGGATTTAACAAGAATAATACTACGTATCCATTGCGGAAAGGAAACTGCACCGATTTGCATCGCCGGTGCTATGCCGGTGGTAAGACAGCCTAAATAAAATCAGTAATCGAGTTACATAAATGTCTTCCCCATAGAATAAAAGATTGACAATTAAATGTCCAATTATTCGACATATGCCACAACCCATAAAAACTTATTATTGATCGTATTTCGTCCCTATTATTTATCAAATTTTTCGATAAACGAAATGAAAATTACACAATTTTATCTCCGTCACACAATAATCTTAATTAAAAAAAAATATTAAAATTGAAAAAACTGAGATTGTAATCGTAGTTTGTACTTTGCTTTCATCGCGTCCCACTGATAGAGTCTGATAGGAGCCACTGACAGTTTAATGGATTTTAAGAGTTCTTATACGAATTACAGGGGTTCTATCGGTATTGGTACGGAAAACGCCAACGAAAACGAATCGGTGAACATAAATTTCCCGTCGAGTATAATGTTTAACCACTCATATATGGTCCTTTCTAATATTATTTAAACACTGACACGATGTAAAGACACTTACACGCCGAGCCCAGATGCTTCGACTACTTTATTTTTGGCACAACACAATCACTTTGACGATTTCAAAAAAATCCCGAGTAATCATACGATGCTTCGTACACGCACGTCGGCAGTAAACTGAGCGCAGTCCGTACTCCCTCCCCGACGCCGCAGCCAGTACTCCCTCTCCGACGCCGCACTCGTAGTCACTCTCGCGGCTAACAGCATCAACTTCTATACCGACGTACTGTGGGTAAATGCGTTGGCGGTCGAGACGAAACGGAAAGTCCAACCAAAAGTATTATTCGATAAAAAGTAAAGAACTTCGTAATGTGCGAAAAATGTAATAAAAAATCCCCTGTATTGAATACATTATTAAATTTGATTTTGAATAATAATTCCAAAAAGTTGGTGATAAATTATTTAAAAAATTAATTGTTCAACAAACAAATAGTTGAAACTTTTAATGAATTTTATCGAAATGAAAAAAAAAATTGAAGAAATAATGTAATACTTGATAAAAATTAGACTCCAATGAAGAGTTGTATCAGTGATTACAACGGCGAGCGTTTAAAATCGGATAAGAAAATGATATAACTACCATTAAATGAGAATAAAAAATCCTTCATTTGTAACTGACTTTAACCGAATAGAAAAGCATAACTTACCTTACTTATCTTACCTTATAACATGCAATATAAACTGCGTACACTATGCGCATATATTTCAAATAATTTCAAATAGAAATATATAATGATAAAATCTCTTGGTTACATATAGATTAACAATGCAAAATACGAGTCTTCATTATGCCATATCGAATACAATAAAACAGTATACGCCATATTGAAACATATAAATCACGTCGAGATTATATCCTATAGTATCCATGACAAAGTGTAGAAGGATATCCCAATAAATGCCGATTAAGGTTGTAAATGGGAATACACGTAAAAACTATTAATTCGAAAAAAGTTTCTATTGGAAAGTACCGTCGTTTTGTCCGTGTAATCTCTGAATGAATCCATCCCGAAACAATTGGCACTAGCGCTTAAAACTTGATAACATCGGCACTTTCCAATGAGATAATTCACATAATTACAGTCATCGTATTCTTCCAAATGAATCATATTCGTTAATTCATACGGATTTACTGTTAACATCATATAATGAGAAATGTTCCCGATTCCCTATAAAAAATGTTTGAACGGTTATGGCATTTACGGATAAGCACATCAAGCTATATACATTCCATCCAAACACGCATTAAACCTAATTCGATTTTACTCATAAAAAACAGAATTTTTTTACAGCTGCTAGCACCGCATAAACTTTTAATGCGGACATCCGGATAAATCCACTTGTCTGATAAAATCGGATAGATTCTCATTTCATGCGTATCCGGAAATTGTACGGTGCATATACACCAGGTTAAGTCTGATAAATTCTCTATGAGTATTTATTAGAAATCATAAGGGTTTTTCAACAGGGTGGCACATGAAAAAGATTTTCAAGAGTATCGCGTCGAAGCATGTCATTGCTAGCGATGTCCAGGTCACCCTAGATGATTCAAATTTACCTTAGGATCGATCTAAAGAAGCGAGACCGCCCAAATCACCGACAGGGTTGATGATAAGATACCAAACCACGAGTAAAGACGTGATCGACACTGCTGGTTTCATCTCTTTCCGATCGCCGTTTCAAAAGTCGCACTACCGGTGCGTTCACTGAAGCATCTTTTTGTTATTGAACGCACCGGAGCTACGATTTTTGATGATTGATCATTGATGATAGCAAAATTTACAAAAAAATTCAATAATTGCAATTTTTAATCGTTTCAACATTAAATGGATTTATTCAAACATCCAAAATACATATTCTGTAAAAGTTTTTCAATTGTCACCACGTAATTAATAACGCAAAATTATGGTTTCCGAGTTAAAAGTATTGTTTTGTTAATTCTAGTAGTGTAATGTTCCACGAACAACGAACAAGAGTCTAGAATGACACAAAAAATCGCAACAAATCGCGTTAAATCGCGAATCGGGGGGGTTTTTTTACAGTTTACCGATAATCGAACGGTTTCCACGAGGAATCACAAGAGGACGCAGAGGCTTTATCGCCTTGAGAATCGGTATGCTCGGTGAGGGTGAAGCCTCTCGGCCGCATCGGAAAATCCGTCGAAAGATACGACAGGGCTCGCCAGATATCGATCAATGCAGCGCTTCTCCTTGGACGAGATAAGTACAGTTGCAATGTTTACATAGACTTATATTTTTGTTTTAATTTTCCTCTTTTTTCTATTTGAGGTGCCGGAGTAATATCAACGAGGGATCGATGACGACGGACGACACCGAGGGACGAAAATAGGCATCAACGATGAAAGGTCGCTACCGGGGCTCGACGAGGGACGACAAGAGACATCCACGGAGGATCATCGGCTTGGACGAGGTAAGTACAGTTGCAATATTTACATTGATTTATATTTTTCTTTTAATTTTTCTCTTTTTTCTGTTTCAGGTGCCGGAGTAGTATCAACGAGGGATCGACCACGAAGGACGACACGAGGGACGAAAATAGGCATCAACGATGGAAGGTCGCTACCGGGGCTCGACGAGGGATGACAAGGAACATCCACGGAGAATCTTCGGCAAGGGCCAACGACTGGGATCGATAACGAAGGATCATCGGCACGGGATGACGGGGATCGACGACGAAGGGTCATCGCGAGGGATAACGGGAATCGACGACGAAGGAGAGCAAAAAGAGTATGCCAAAGCAGTAATCGATCGGATAACCGTTGTTCTCGATAACGCATCGCATTCGATTGGGGAGAGAATTGACGAGCTGGAGTGAAAGCTCTTGTCTTTCTCTCAATCCATCCCACATACGGTTTACATGCGCAGCGAGGTCTTCTCGGTTTCGGTCTGCGCCAGAGAGCCACTCTCGGATCATTACACCTTTCAAATAGACATTTAACAGTAACGACGAAAGTTAAAGCTAGTGACCAATTCGAAAAACTTACTCCACAAGTTTTCGATCGGGTTCATATCCAGCGATCTGCTCGGCCAACGCATGAGCTCAATCTCCGGATGCTCCGCAAAGCACGCCATGGTTACCCGTGATGTGTGCACGGAACTGTTATCCTGCATAGAATGGATAACTGGAAACTAATTTTCCCGAAACCTCTCTCCGACACACGGCAGCATTATATTTTCCAAAAGCTCAACATATTCTTGCGAATTCATGTGCCGGGTAATTTCATGCAGGGCCATTACGCCAGCAGCGGACATACAACCCCAAAAACCGCACGATATACGACCGCTCAACTATTTTTGAACCGTATATCGCGGATTAGTACCAAAGACTCGTCCTCGTGGTCGATATTTTCCAAAATAATTTTGTCAAAAAAAAAAAATGGTATGCCATTTACTGAAAAATCCAATTTGCAAATATTGCTTAAAAAAAAATGATCCAAATTTTATAAGCCAAGCATAACAGAAAAAAAAAGATTCTATATAACAAAAAATATTTTTTTTTGCACAAAAATTGCTGTAAAAAATTGGCGTTCCAGTGTTTGCAAGCGTCACAATAAACCACTAGCATTGGAACGCCAATTTTTTTCAGCAATTTTTGTGCAAAAAAAAATATTTTTTGTTATATAGAATCTTTTTTTTTCTGTTATGCTTGGCTTATAAAATTTGATCCATTTTTTTTTAAGCAATATTTGCAAATCGGATTTTTCAGTACTTGGCGTACGATTTTTTTTTTTTTTTTTTTGAAAAAAATATTTTGGGAAATTTCACTTCTTTTTGAAAAGATATAATTTTTTTTTAATATTACCTTTAAAATTAATTTCGAACTCGGAAAATTTAGATCGAACAAAATTAATTCTATATGCAAATCCGGGCGATCCGCATGTCACATATTCCACTTGATGATTGCCGGTTATGTTGTTCGAATCGCAAAGAAAAGTTATAATCGATATAAAATTAAACGTATAACACGTAACTCGTAATTTTTCTTTTTTACTTCGCGGCGAGACACTAAACCACGATACGCAATACATAATTATTATTTTCGGTAACATTCAAAAAAATGTTCACGCCGCAAAAATACGTGCCGACGATAACAACGGACAGCTGAGCCGGCTGTGGCGACAAGCGCGCCACTGCGCGAATTTTTCTATGAACTAATGTAAATGTAGACGGCGTATAACATTGCCACCGACAACAGCTGACAGCTACGCCGGCTCTGGCGACGAGCGCGCCACCACGCACATTTTTCGATGAACTGATGTAGACGCAGACATATATTGTAACGTTCACCCTCTAGCCGATGCCACCCACTCGGTTTGAGAGATCGCGTTAGGGGTTCGGGGCGAGCAAAAAGTCATGAGACGTTGTCGATTCGGCGATATGATTTTCGTTATTCAAACATACTACAAGATATTTAAAATATGATTCATAGAAATCAATAATATCGACGCTTACCTTTCTAATCGGTTTTTATTTCTATAACATTTTGTGAAACACACTCGAGTTATTGACCGGATGTCGGTAAATCGTACATCAAAATAATTCTACTAAGTCCTTCCCCTTTATTCTACCATTCTTTCCCATCGAAAGACTTTACGCGTAACGAGTCAAATCCTCGATACAAAGAACGATAAATTTTGCCATCCATACTGTTGTATCGGCGGAGCTTCGTTCGTTGACATAAATTTTTATCAGTTGCATCGTTTAAGTTTTCATTTTAAATTTGGGAGTAAACTATTATCACAAGTGAATTTTAATGTCGTTTCTACTCTGCCGTGCCTACAGGGTATCCCACAGGAATATCGTGCGAACCTGTCGACACGATTTTCCGATACCCGCAGAACAGGGCCCTCATCGGAGAGTTCAGCTTCCACAAGATCGTGAACCAACCGTGTCGCCACTTGGTCGATCCGCGACTCGCTTCCGGCTCCCTCCCGTTCGGGTTACCTACCTATCGCGACCCTACTAGCGGGGACTGGTAACAGGAATGCCCACTAGTTCGTCACCAAAGATGTGTGCACCCGGAGGTATTGATGGAATTCGGTGACAATTCGACTCGCGCTCGCCCTTTTACGCGCGCGCTGTCGCTTATCCGTTCGCGAGAAAATGCGGCATCTAGCGGCCGCCTTGCCGACTACCGCCGCGTACTACCCGCGTAGAAAAAATTAGTATGGGATTGACTCTGGGAGAATGATGGTCGAGAGTCTGGGATTTATTTGGGATTGAATCTGGGAAGCACTATGGGCAGTTATCTGGGTTTTGGGACCCGGCTAGATGGTTTCCCAGACCTTTTCCCATCGCTTCAGTGGACGGGGGAGTCCTCGTGCAATCAATCCCATACGTATTTCCAGATTCTCTCCCGGCCGTACCGTACGACCGGGGGGATCCTCGCCCGATCAATCCCATACATAGAATCCCATATTATGTGTAAATGAATGAAGAAGGAAAAATAGATTTTGTCAAATGGAAGGAAAAAATGAAAAACGAAGAAATATGCTCAAATCTAATTTTTTTCAACGAATATGATTACGCCGTGCAAAGTTAAGCGCTGTAGTACATAATCGGCGGTTAAATTTCATTTAAGGCCCCAAAAATAATGTGATGTACTGGGAAAAGCTTGGATAGATAAATTAAAAGATCTATGTTAAACTCATCCAATACTTTACAATATTTTTGGGACCTACATCGAATTTCAAACGCCGATTACGTACAGCAGCATTTAACTTTGCTCGGGGAACTCATATCCGTCGAAAAAAATTGGTTTTAGGCATATTTTTTCGTTTTTTATTTTTTTCTTCCATTTGACAAAATCTATTTTTTCATCTTCTTTCACTTACACATAACATGGGATTCTATGTATGGGATTGATCGCGCAAGGATTCCCCCGGTCGTACGCGATGGCTGGGAGAGAATCTGGAAAAGCATATGGGATTGATTGCACGAGGATCCCCGTTCGTATGCGACGGCTGGGAGAGAATCTGGAAAAGCGTATGGGATTGATTGCACGAGGATTCCCCCCGTCCACTGAAGCTATGGGAAAAGGTCTGGGAAACCATCCAGCCGGGTCCCAAAACCCAGATGACTGCCCATAGTGCTTCCCAGATTCAATCCCAAACAAACCCCAGCCTCTCGCCCATCGTCCTCCCAGAGTCAATCCCATACTAATTTTTTCTACGCGGGTATACATTTTGAGGGAGTCGGGTCCTACGCGGGCTCTCGCGCTATACTCTGTACACTTACCTATAGTGTGCTGCCTATGAGACACGTCTCAATATATAGGGGACAGGACACTTTATAATCGTTGGGACCCTGTGAAATTTCCGACCGCGATATTTGAAAATAGGCTAAACCAATTCAATGGTAACTAGGCTCTGTCGAAAGATTGACCCAAAATTACATTATAAAAGTGTCCATGAAAATTCGATTCGTTGTCTTATTACGAAGATATATCGATCGAAAGTTGAACGCACTATACACTTCCAGTATATTGGCGTAGGTTACTCAGTAGCGGCACGCCTTGTACTGTTTTTTCAGTACTTGGCGTCGAGGCGCTTCCGCGCCTCTTAATAATTAATTAATATTTTCCATTCATAACGTGGCACAGATACACACCAATCGACGATATACTTACAATTGCGAATTTTCCGATGTCGATTTTATGATGTCGTTCGACTCAATAAAATTGACAAAAAATCCGCGCTTTCATCTCACCAATACCCTGATGTCTCGTCTCTCCTTCGTTTGCTTGTAATCATACATGAACTCGCATATCTCGTTGAGTACGGTGCTTCCGAGGCTTTGGTTATCTTTTTGCAATTTTAGCAGGCCCACATAATCCACTAGTGCAACTATCAGTCGCCCAAATAATTCGGCAGAGTTTACGATATTCGTCACAAATTTAGTAATTCTACTACGAGTGTATGGATATCCATCGAGAAAATCCATAACTTTTTTAATTTTGCCAATTATTTCTCTTTCGCGGTTGAACACGTCAAAGCTTTCACGTCTATCTGTTTGAAGTGAGCCGTGATAAATACATCGCCATGATTTCTTTTTTTTTATAATCGCGGCAGCCTAAGTATGAAAATCACAATAGATGACTCACTGCAAGCAGATAAACGTGTAAGCTTTGATGTGTTCTACCGCGAAATAGGAATAATCGGGAAAATTAAAAAAAGAAACGGAATTACTGGACGACTATCCATTCACTCGTGGTAAAATTGTTAAATATGTGATTAACATCGTAAACTCTGCTGACATTTTTTTGGGCGCCTGATCGTTGCATTAGTAGCTTAAGTGGGAATGCTAAATCACTAAAAAAACCAAAGTCTCATACGCACCGTACTTAACGAGATATGCGAGTTCGTGTATGTAATTACAAGCCAAAGAAGAAGAGATGAGAATACCTAAGGGGATTAGTGAGGCGGAAGCGTAACTTCCTTGTCAATTTCATTGGCTCGAACGGCATTAATAAATTTGTATCGGAAAATTCACAATTGTACGTATATCGTTGATTGGTGTATTTGTGTGCTACATAATGAATAAAAAATATTATCTCTCTATATATATACTAGAGTTTCCCCGGGCTCGCGCGCTACGCGCGCTCGCTCGTCAATCGTAAAATATTTTGAGTGAAGACCCATTTGGGGAATATTTTTGCTTTCTCCGCCGCCGACCACCGCGGCTGCCTCCTTCGAAACGCCCCTGGAGGGGGGACTTAGAAGATTTTTTTCTCCCCGCCACCCTGCTATGGCGACCGTTGCTATGGTGACCGTTGCTATGAGGACGGTTTCTATGGGGACCGTTGCGATGGCGACGCTTACTATGACGACGGTTGCTATGGTGACAGTTGCTATGGCAACCTTTGTTATGGCAACCGTTGTTATGGCGACCGTTGCTATGGCGACCGTTGCTATGGCGACCGTTGCTATGGCGACCGTTGCTATGGTGACCGTTGCTATGACAACCGTTGCTATGGCAACCGTTGCTATGGCAACCGTTGCTATGGCAACCGTTGCTATGGCAACCGTTGCTATGGCAACCGTTGCTATGGCAACCGTTGCTATGGCAACCGTTGCTATGGCAACCGTTGCTATGGCAACCGTTGCTATGGCAACCGTTGCTATGGCAACCGTTGCTATGGTGACCGTTGCTATGGTGAGTCTAAGTAACTAAGTAACTAAGTCCCTCTAAGGGGGACTTAGAATATCCCCCTCCCCCGACCGCTTCGACTGAAAATATTCTAAGTCCTGAGCGAGCGGGATCGAGGCGGCAGGGGTCTCGATTCCTGACACGGCGGCGGCGGCGACGGCGGCGACAGCGGCGGAAACTTTATATATATATGTAGCAATCTCCAATAAATATTCGGTCGTTTTTATATAATAACTAGAGTTTCCCCGGGCTCGCGCGCTACGCGCGCTCGCATTTCTTTTATCAACATTATAATAATGTTTAATCACCGCCGCAACTTTTCACCAATGCAGGTCGCCGCCGCTTTTTTTTGTATTTTTACTTAGTCAGTCCCCTTGAAGGGACTTAGAATATTTTTCCCCTCCCCCCCCCCATTCGCCATTACTCCTTCGACCAAATATATTCTAAGTCCCCCTTGAAGGACTTAGAATATTTTGACTTTCCCCTCCCACGACCCCCCCCCCCCCCCTTCAGAAAAATATTCTAAGTCCCTCTAAGGGGATTCCCCCCCGCCCCCTTCGACCGAAAATATTCTAAGTCCCCCTTAGAGGGACTTAGAATATTTTAAGAATTTCTATAAGAATATTTTAAGAATTTTTAAGTCCCTCTAAGGGGGACTTAGAAATTCTTAAAATATTCTAAGTCCCTCTAAGGGGGACTTAGAATATTTTCCCCCCCTCCCCCCCCCCCCCCCCCCCTTTTCCCCTTTTTTTTTTCTAAGTCCCTCTAAGGGGGACTTAGAATATTTTTATTTTCCTCCTTAGAGGGACTTAGAATATTTTTCTTTTCCTCCTTAGAGGGACTTAGAATATTTTTTTTTTCCTCTTTAGAGGGACTTAGAATATTTTTCTTTTCCTCCTTAGAGGGACTTAGAATATTTTTGCCCTCCCCTCGATTCCTGACACGGCGGCGGCGGCGGCGGCGGCGGCGGCGGCGACAGCGGCGGAAACTTTATATATATAGAGAGATATATAATAATAATAATAATAATATTTATTGAACGATATTACATCTTGTCTTCTCGACATTTATTAACCGACTGACTCTCGCTGTGTAGTCAACAAAAACATGTGATAATGCATAAACCTTAGCAACGCTCGTTATCATGAATGTCCTATAATAAAACACTATAATTTCGGCCGTCCTGATATATCGGCGTCCTCGACGATAAGATAATGAATTTTTTTTTTTCAATTTTTATTTTCCGCTGGGTATTATTTTCAATCGGTCTATCGCGATTATCCCTTTATAAAATCGTTGACTTTGCTGTTCCCTCTCGATGTCCTGGATAAGATATCTATCATTACCGATTTCTTTAACTACCTCATACGGCCCACGATATTTTTCTGTTAATTTTCTGCTTGTCCCAGTTGCAGGCGCTTCGTATCTTACCAGTACCAGCTGACCCGACGTCAATTTCTCAGCTGCCTTCCTTTTTTTATTAAACTGCTCGCAAATCATCGTTTTATTTTTTTTTTTAATAAATCCGAAACATTATCTCCCTCTAATTCTGTTCCCATTTCCTCATTCAATTCTCTAATTTCTTTTGTCAATAAGCTGTCTTGCCTTCCCATCGATTTATAATTAAATATCAACTCGGCTGGTGTTCGTCTAGTAATTCTGTGGGTACTGTTATTGATTACCCATTGTACATCGTAAATTTTCTCGTCCCAGTCGTCATTTTCTAAGTCTCGTGTTATTGTAGGTAAACAGTTTATAATGATACTGTTAACTCTTTCTATTTGACCGTTTGCTCGTGGTGTACCTGACGCTACCTTCACGTGCACAATCTCGTTTTGAGTACAAAATTCCTCAAATTTACTCGAAATATACGCTGCACCTCGATCGGTAATTATTCTCCTTGGTTTCCCATAATGAGATATAATTTTTCGCAATTCCTCTATCGTTTCATCTGAACCTGTGGTTTTTACTGGTTGCAAAATGACGTATTTGCTGAACGCGCAAATTACCCCGAGAACGTATTTGTTCCCTCGATCTGTCTCGACAAGTGGACCCAAATGATCTACGTGAACTGTCTCGAAAGGGACACTTCCTTTATCAATTGGATGTAAAAATCCGGCTTTCTTACCCGTTTGGGGCTTATAATAGAGACAATTTATGCATCGGTTCACGTAGGTCGTCACGAACTCGCGCATCCCGGGAAAATAATACGTCTCTTTCAGTTTCGCAACGTCTTATCTATTCCGAGATGAGCTAAACTTTTATGCGTAACTGCTACGATTTCACTTTGTAATTCTTTTGGCACATATAATCTCCACCGTCCTTTAGTTATCTTTTAAACTCTCGCGTTTGCCATACTAAATTTTCGATGCGTTTCTTGATCACCTTCTTCCAATTTCTCTCGAATTGCCAAAATTTCCGGAGACGAACGTTGCATCGCGGCGATCCAATTTGTATTTACGTTTATTCCCAAAATTGGAATGCCAACGATCGGTGTCTCTTCTTCCGGTTCAACGGGAAATCTGCTCAGTCCATCTGCGACTACGTTCTGTTCCCCTTTCATATGCTCAATTCGATAATTAAATTCTGCCAATCTCACGAACCAGCGTCCAACTCGAGGATTCAAATCGCGTTTGTTCTCCAACATCGTTAAACTATTACAGTCTGTTCTTATGACAAACTCGATTCCAATTAGATACACTCGAAATCGTTCCAGAGCGTTTACTATCGCCAAAGCCTCCAGTTCGAAAGAGTGATACTTCGACTCGTCTTTCGTTGTTTTCTTGCTATAATAGCATATCGGATGTATGCGTTTATCATCCTGTTCTTGATATAAAATCGCTCCTAGACCGTGTTGACTCGCATCCGTATGAACCTCGGTTCTCGCTTGAGGATTGTAAATTGATAATATCGGTCGCGAAGTCAATCTCCGCTTTATTTCGTCGAAAGCATTTTGTTGCTCTTCTTTCCACACGAATGTCGCATTTTTCGATAATAAATCGGTCAAGGGTTTGATTATCAATGCGAAATTCTTCACAAACCTGCGAAAGAAACTTGCTAATCCCACGAAGCCTCGAATTGCTCGTACATCCGTTGGGATTGGAAACATCTTGACCGCTGTTATCTTCTTTATTCCCGGCTCGACTCCGTTTTGAGATATCTCAAAACCCAGATACTCAACCTTATTCTTGAAGAAATGACATTTTTCCAAGTTCAGTGTCAATCCCGCCGAAATTAAAAGTAACAAAACAGCTTCTAATTTCTCCATTCCTTCCTCGAAAGATTTGCAAGCTGTAATAATATCGTCGAGGTACGTCATCGCCAAATTTCCATTCTTATTTTGAAAAATACGATTAATCATTCTTTGAAAGACCGCTGGCGCATTACACAGTCCAAAGGGCATTCTTTTGAACTGATAATGTCTATCTGGGGTTACGAAAGCTGTTTTCTCCCTTGAATCTCTCGATACAGGCACTTGATAATAACCGCTGAATAGATCAAGACTTGTTAAATATCGATTACCTCGCAATCCGTCGATTTGGTCGTCTATCAGCGGCATAGGATATTTGTCCTTCACCGTTATCCTATTTAGTGCCCTATAGTCAACGCACATTCGCATATCCCCATTTTTCTTTCGAACCAATATGATTGGACTCGCATACGGTGATAAACTGTCTTCGATAACATCAGCTTTTTTCAAATCTTTTGTCATGTTCCTTACTTTTTCTTTCTCGTAATAAGACAGACGATACGGTCTGTAGAACACCGGCTTGTCGGAAGATAACTTGATGTCCATCTCCGCTACATTCGTTCTTCCCATTTCGTGAACATTTTTCGATACCACGCTCCTGTATTGATTCATCATTGTAGTTAACTTCAAATGCTCTTCTTCGTTTAGGTCTGAATCGATTTCATCTTTAGTTATCTCAGCAGTGTTGAATTCTCGTGACAATTCCCTTTCCTCGCATAATTCTCCACGGGAAATCGTTTGTCCCTTTTTAATGTTTATCTCTTTCTCGCTTAAATTCATGATCGGTATCTTCGAACCACCGATTTCATCGGTACTAATTATACATCGAGGTATCGCGTCTCCGTATTCTACAACTCGACCCTCTATGAATAAATCGCTCTCTCGAATGTCACCCACAACATTCACATAACCCAAATAGTTTTGCGGAATTCTTATGTCATCGAGCGATACGAGTTTTGTTTTGTTTGATTTTGACGTCTCGATCTGACAGAGTTCGCGAATATCATTCGATATATTTAAGGATCCCATGCTATTAAGGATGTGTACGTTCGGCTGCTCGGTATACGAATGTCCTATCAGTAAAGGAACAATTTGCGCATCGTTCGGTACAACGTAAACCTCGCATTTCACCGATACTCCGTCTATCTCGATGTTAGCGGTCAATATTCCGATCGGAGTAACCTCTCCACCTCCATACCTATCAACGGTTTGAAATTACTCTCGTAATACGATAAACCTAAATTATCCGCGTTTTCTTTGCGTATCGCCGTCGCGCCACTACCCAAATCGACATAGCAACGTATTTTTTTATCATTTAGTAATGCCGTTTTAAAGAACTTCGCGTGAGAGTTACCTGCGATGTGCAAGACTTTCTCCCCTTCGTTACTTTGACTCGATACTTCCTCTTTTTTTTTACTCGATTTACAATTTCGCGCGTAATGCCCTACCTTACCGCATTTAAAACAAGAAAATTCTCGATTCTCTTTCGTTACTGAAGATGACGATGATTTCTTCTCATTTTCTTCTTTTCGACAGAATTTCGCTGTATGTCCCGTTTCATTACAATTGAAACATTTAACATCCCTTCTTGAGCTCGTCGATTTCGGAGTCGACGAAACGTTGCTTTTGATAAACGTGCTCCCAGTCTTTAAATCAGGTAGAAGATCGTCAGGTTCCCCATATCGCGAAAGAGGTCCCAAATATCCTCGATATCGAGAATCGTCTAAGCTGTCGATAATCCACTCCATCGTTTCGCGCTTCCCCATGCGCGCTCGATTGCATTTAGCCAATTTCTCATAGAAATATTCGGTAATATTTTGATTATGACGACGTTTGTAATTCTGAGCATCCATAACCTCTCTAATGCCCGTTTCTTCCGATAGAAAAGTCTTCTTCAAGAGAATTTTCTAATCATCCCATGATCGATTAGCCTTTTCGAGACTGTCCTTCCATTTCTTCGCTACCCCTTCCAGTTTTGAGAGAGCGTAGTGTCTCGTCGCCAAATCGTCCCACTGATACATCTCAGAATATTCTTCGATCTTTTCGATCCATAAATTCACATCGGCATCGTCTGTGACGGGGTCGAAACTCGGCAAGACTTTTGATAAATCCATAAAATTTCGAGATCTATGCGTTGATTGATTCAATAAACTTAATCGATCTAACTCCGGGAAGTTCGGCTCCAAATCAAGCAATTGAAGATTATTCGACACCCCTTGCCCATCCGCTTCTCGTCCGCCACTCGCCTGTTGTTGTCCGATAGCTTGCGTAATTGGAGTCCGTCGAATTCTTTCACCGCCCAAATCTAACAACGGAGTCCCATTCATATTATTTTGCTGACCCGATGTCGATGGAATCGGAGTCTGATCCATGATCTCTTCTCTCCTTTGAATCGGTGTATTAATCACGGCGTCGATTTGTATTTTCTTCGGACGCCCTCTTTTCTTTTTATTGGACGTGCTCTCAACGTTCACAGCCAGCGTGTATTTTTAATACGAACACGAATCCCAGATCCGTGTCGACTTTTTACTTCAAATCACTTATCGATCAAGAAAATTCGCTATCCTGAATCGACCGATGAATCCCAGATTCACCATTCAAATACACGCAACTTTCGGATTATTATCCCACTTCTGATAATTGTAGCAATCTCCAATAAATATTCGGTCGTTTTTATATAATAATATTTATTGAACGATATTACATCTTGTCTTCTCGACATTTATTAACCGACTGACTCTCGCTGTGTAGTCAACAAAAACATGTGATAATGCATAAACCTTAGCAACGCTCGTTATCATGAATGTCCTATAATAAAACACTATATATAGAGAGAAAGTTTCCGCCGCTGTCGCCGCCGCCGCCGCCGTGTCAGGAATCGAGACCGCTGCCGCCTCGATCCCGCTCGCTCAGGACTTAGAATTTTCAGTCGAGGGGGTCGGGGGGAAATATTCTAAGTCCGTCTAAGGGGGACTTAGAATATTTTCAGTCGATGGGGTCGGGGGGGAAATATTTTAAGTCCGTCTAAGGGGGACTTAGAATATTTTCTCTTCTCCTGGCCCCGCTCGACCCTTCCCCTGCCACCCCGCTCCCGCTCGCTCAGGACTTGAATATTTTTCGGTCGAAGCGGTCGGGGGAGGGGGATATTCTAAGTCCCCCTTAGAGGGACTTAGAATATTTTTGCCTGGAGGGGGGGATCCCCTTAGCAACGGCTATAGCTACGGTTGCCTTAGTAACGGTCACCATAGTAACGGTCACCATAGCAACGGTCGCCATAGCAACGGTCGCCATAGCAACGGTCGCCATAGCAACGGTCGCCATAGCAACGGTCGCCATAGCAACGGTCGCCATAGCAACGGTTGCTACAGCAACGGTTGCCATAGCAACTGTCACCATAGCAACGGTCCCCATAGAAACCGTCCTCATAGCAACGGTCACCATAGCAACGGTCGCCATAGCAGGGTGGCGGGGAGAGAAAAATCTTCTAAGTTCCCCCTCCTGGGGCGTTTCGAAGGAGGCAGCCGCGGTGGTCGGCGGCGGAGAAAGCAAAAATATTCCCCAAATGGGTCTTAACTCAAAATATTTTACGATTGACGAGCGAGCGCGCGTAGCGCGCGAGCCCCGGGAAACTCTAGTATCATTATATTTTTTACAGTACGCGGCCATCGAAAAGATATGAAACCAGCAGAGTCGATCGCGTCTTTACTCATAGTTCGGTATCTTATCATCAACCCTGTCGGTGGTTTGGCCGGACTCGCTTCTTTAGATCGATCCCAAGGTAAATTTGAATCATCTAGGGTGACCTGGACATCGCTAGCGATGACGTGCTTCGACGCAATACTCTGGAAAAGCTTTTTATGTGCAAGACAACTAAATACTATGGAGCCAAAGTCACTCGATGTCGCGGAATCACTAGGGTGACCTGGTCATCTTGGGCATTGACGTGCTTCGACGCGATACTCTGGAGAAGGTTTTTCATGTGCCGGACAACTAAAAACTACGGAGCCAGTCACACAATGTCGCGGAATCACTAGGCTGACCTGGACGTCGCGGGCATTGACGTGTCTTGACGCGATACTCCGGAGAAGCTCTTTTATGTGCCGGAACACTAAAAACTACGGAGCCAAAGTCACACGATGTCGAGAAATCACTAGGGTGACCTGGATATTTTTCTAGCGCTAATTTCTAAATTCTAAATAAGAGAAACATTTATTTTTATTCAATTTTTATTCTGAAACACATTATACATTACATCTCGACTCTTCATTTGAAATTACCGCGGGCTAACCCCAATAAAAAATATTTCATTATGGCGGGCCATTAGCCAATTTAGTTCACATCACCACACCGATATCAAACGTTTGTTAGGTTCTGTCATTTACCGTTCAAAGACGTTACGTTACGACACATCGATGTGAATCGATGTAGTGCTTGACTGGAAGGTGCGCCAAACTCGTTTGAGCCAAAACTCATTTGAGCCAAAAAGTAACTAGGCTCCAGAATCACATTATTAGTTCGGTTTTATGCACTAGAGGGCACTGCGAGTTTGTTTTGAAATGAATAAAGCTGTTGCGGGAGAAGAAGATGCGCCGAAATAAATTTGATTTTCAAAAACTTGAAGCTTGATCTGTACGTGAAGGTAACTTTCGACTCCAACTTCACTGGGGAGAGTCTTTCAACTTTGAATGTTCTTGTTCTGTGAACATTTTTTTCTCACCGCTCATTTTTTACGAATAATTCACGTACATAAATTACGTATATTTCTATGGATCCTAATTAAAAATGACGTAAGTTCTGGAACGGATAATAAGGCTACAATAATTATTAAGTAGCTCGGCCCCCTCCACTTCATCGTCTGTTCTGCAATAATAGAATATGTATGTTCGATAGCGGCTTTCCAGTCGCTCTTCCGAATGATTGTCATCACTTGTTCCAATGCTACGATTGGTTTGTCCTAATAGATTAGGATAGTAACCGACGGAATACACGGATAGTAGTATCGAAATATGTAACGGGATCGTTTTAACAAGCGTCTAGAAAGTACTTATATATAGAGGATGAACCAGGAATACCATTATTCAAGTGTTGTAAGCCAATTGTTCATACCTGTTATTCGTCACTGGTACGTATGAACGTGAATTAGCTTTCAACAGAATCCTTCACTATCGTTTCGTGTTTATTTACGTTTTGCTTTATTGTATGTATCCGGTGGCTTCATTAGGATGATAGAGTTGAAAAAGAAATTTATTCCAAGCGATTTTATTCCGAGCAATTCGTGTTATTGGGCGAGATATACCACGATTATCTGGTCGATTATTCCACGATTATTGGCAGTCAGGGTGCTAATGGAAAATCGCGAACTACTTCGGAAGCTACTCGGAGAGCAACAAGAGCAAGTTCGTCAAGAAATCAAGTCTACAAAGTTTTTGAAAGTGGAATGCTGTCTTCTTCTTATTTTTCTTAGCGAATTAATGACGGCATGTGCCATAGAATTAGAATCTCGTGTTATCGAATACAAACAATTAATTGACGACTTGACATTGGTGAGTTTTGTAACGAATACATAACTAAGAAGTGAATGAAAGAATTAATAAAAATGAAGAATAATCCGAATAATATCATAAGCTCGTAGCTACGCCCGTGATTACGGTGAATGATAATAATGAGACGAGCGTCCGTGTCAACCAAATTAGGTTTTTTTTGTACGGTTTGCTCACAACGATTGTTTCGTAAGTACGAGCTATTGAAAATATCAAGACGGAAGGCGTTATGCTCACGAAATCAACAAACAACCTCGAGGTTTTCGAAAGAGATGTAGTTTACTTCTCGCGATTTTAACGAAAAACTATCGGTATCGAAGGAGTACCAGATCCATCATCGATTCTTGGATAATCATGAATAACAATCTGCAAGAAACGTTCGATCTACAAAAGGTTCGATCCCAACTTTCGAAGCATCGATTACCTATAATAGTAATTATTTAACTCCAGTAACAATAATTTTTTAGATGTGCAGAAAAAGTTAGAAAATTTGCGACAAAGTGGAACTAGAATCAATTTGCAGTGGAGCCGCCACAGGTGGAAATACACGACACTGCATCTCATTAACTCCCTATTCGTCGGGGGAAACGAAGAAGGAGGAAGAATATTAACAACATACTTCAGATAACTTGTACATAAAATAACATGTTCGTAAGATACATACAGGCGACATACAGGTAAAAATAATATAATTATTATGCATTTTCTTTTGTTTCTCTTGGCTTGGCTTGGCTCTTGGCATTAATCGTCAAAAGTGGTTTCCAATTTATCGTCGGAATTATTCAACCGATTTCTATGCATTCTTCAATGGATTTTTCCCTAATTCTTTTTCATAACGAAGAATTTTATAAAATTTCACGTACAATATGTAATACCAAAAAAAAAAACAAAATCTGATTGTTTAACGTAATAAATGCCTATCGGTTGCGGTTAAAACAAAAAAGGAAACAAAAAAGAAACCTTACTGACATTTGAGAAGGAAGAAGATCATGTAAAAATAATAATCGTAGAAGAAGAAAACGAATATGGGTCGGAAAATTTGTTTTAAGACGGGGAAAAATGTGCAATGCCGATCGAACGGCTTGCACCGATCACTAAGACACGCCAAACCGCCACGAACGAAACCGATCAAGCCTTATAAAAAGCCAAATACGATTTTCGACGATTATCGCTATCATAAACGTGGAAACTTTGTTACGGCAAGCGGTGAAGTCCACACGTGAGAAAAATTCGTTAAAATACAAACATTCGTATATATTTGTTGAACCGTACAGTTTATTATTCATTTTAATATTTGAGATATACAAAAAAATGTTTTACATCACTGCGGGATGGAAAGTGTGGTTTTCCGTGCGTGTCGCGTGCGGAAAACGCGCTTTCTACATTTCGTGAAGTAAAATCGAATACGATACGCGACGAAAAAACGTTTTCTCAGCTGGTTCGATCATAGCACTGTTACGTCGCGAATCGTGAATTTACGTGAGGAGCCGGCCTCATCTCGGTCAATGAACTTAATCAATTTACTCGGTATCGAAGCGGCTACGATTCGCGGATGCCTCGTTTTGAGCCTAACCTCGCGGAAAATTGCTCGGGAAGAGGCTAGAGTTCATTCGCGAAATGGGAACAAAGGGGTATCTAAACGTTTTTATTGATAGGGTGGACAACATGACAATAAGGGCAAAAATATTCAAGGGGAGCACTAGGTGCTGCAACGACTTCTTGCGGGGTAACGGAACGGAAAACGCGGAGATACCAAACTATCGCGGCTATTATAGAAACTATGAGAAAACAACCAAGGATAATCACGACAATCAAAGGGGAGTTCATCGCGATATTGAAAAATTAACTAAACTCGCGGATTAATTTGAGTGACTCGACGCGCGGTAGACACTGGATAAATTCGTACACCCGAGTGTACTACAGGGGTTTCACGAGTGACTCTAGAATCGCGAATATTAACGGTGATTTTAATAGAAATTCCGCACAAAAGAATAAAAATTAACACGATCACTATAATTGCCAGAAGGGCGATAATAATCTGAGATGCGTACATCTCTGAAACTTTTAAATGGAGTGGAAGGGTTGAGGGGAAAAATCGCAAACTCAGGAAAAAAATAAGACTTACCGAAGAACAAAACTATCCGGAGGACAGGAAACACGAAGAGGTTGCTGCTGGTGGTCGTCGGTGGATCGCTGGTCGATACCCTCGGCGTGACGAGGAAATTACCGAGCGGTTGAAGGATTTTTTCACGAAGAACACGGAACACACAAAATTGAACACAGAGTTTTTATTTTATTAACTTCACTTGAAGTTAATAGTGAAACAAAACTTGGTACAATTTCACAAGCACAAAACGAAAAATAAGACTTGGAAAAAAACCTTCTAAGTCTTTCACAAAAGATGGTCGCGAACAAAGTAACGTCGTTGACTTCCGGAGGAGTAATAAGTGACTTGAAAAACGTTGAGTAGCAGTATGGCAGTACAGAATATGAAAATGGCAGTGTCCCTCCATAAAGGGCACAGTTTAAATAGTCTTGACATAGACGGTGGTGGAAGGGGCAACTTTTCGGTCGAGGCGTGATTTTCCACGCCTCCCTTGTTCTCTTTCTATTGGGTGTCGATTATCGATAATTATTCTAATTAACTATTTCCAGATTGATTTTGGATTTGTTAATTAACAATTTATTCTTTTTATTTATTTCGGGAGAGTCTCGAATTTGAATCACCTTTCTAGGTGGAAAATTACGGATTTTAATACTTGATAAAAATGAAAATTTTCTTGATAAAGAAATAATTAATTATCAAACCCAAAAATATTAAAATGAACTCTATTGATATTTTGCTTTCATTCTTCACTCTATTACATGCATTTTCATTCGGTTTTTACTATAATATGTGAAATATCGATCGATATCGATTTGACAGATCTAATTAAATTGATTTTAAATTCAATATAAATTTCATAATAACCAGGATGTTCTGGTATTCATTCTTAATGGTTTTTCGTCGGCTTTCAAGATAAAATGATGAATTAATTAAATTAATTAATTAATTTGTTTAACCTTTCCATTTGTCAAATTAACAAATTTCGGGTTAAACTTTTACGACAATTGTGACATTTGGCTATTGTAAAACATGGAAAAATGGTTATTATTAACGATTGTTAATAATTATTATTCGGTTATTCTCTCTTTCTTTATCCCTACTCTTGGCTAAGAATTGCATTTGTCTCTTGATTTTTATGGCTCTCTTCCTATTGGTTGAGAAAAGTTCGGCTATCGATGAGTGGTGGGCCTTCTCGTTCGCTTAATGCATTGCGCGGGTGGCTCACCCTTCCCCTACTCTCTCGGTACGATCACGTGCACCGTAGCTGGCCCGCGAGCTAGCCAACAGCGCTACCTCCCCTTTGGGGTGGCTCTTGACTTCCCTTGTTCGTACCAGCCACGCGCACGTGGTCGCTTCTCTTTCTATCCTACCTAAAAAGTATGCTGGTACAGAGGCTTTCTCCGTCGTGGCGACATAGCAACAACGTGCAATCCTCTGTTCTTTCCCAGCACAGAGTCTTCTCCTCTCTTTCTTTCTAGAAACCGTGACAAATCAGCGAGCTGAATAGAATCGCTTCTTCGAACGAGCACCACTTATCTTTATTTATTTCAACCAAATGTTTAGAAGAAACTTCTCGGAGGTGGTTGTTGAAAAAAAACACTTCATATGTAACTCGATATTCTTCTTTCATCGCTGGTAAATATCGTAAATTGAACTATTTATCTTTGAAGCAATATCGGTTTGCAAGATATTTTTCATTTAAATGTTTAGTCTCTGAGTAATGCGAGATATTGCTGAAGGCGTAAATAATATAATTCGGCGTTTTTTCCGAATTGCTTTTTATGATGGGAAAAGACCAGAAGGTTTATGATGGTTACCTGAGTAACGCGCAAATACCTGACCTACCCCTAGCAATAAAGTATAGCCGGGGTAATACATGAAAATATATAAAAAATAATATGATTACAAAGTTTGAATATCGATGACGAACTGACCAATATTCATATACATGCGTGATTCTATCGGAAATTATCTAATTGTCAAATTCGCGACATTCGGGAATCTCTTATTGTTCGCGGGGGTGGCTGTGAACGATGCCCGAGAGGTGCTGCACTCGTCGGAGGAGATCGGAAGTTTTTCAACTCACTGGGCCCTATGCATAGTGGTTGGGGGTGAAGCTGTCGATATCGCAGCTCCGAGGTGTTGGTCGTCTTCGGAGTTGTCGAGCGCTCGTGTCCATGAGCCTCGCTACGTCGTGGTGTTGGTGAGGTACGGAGTCATCGAGCGCTCGTGTCTATGAGCCTCGATGCTTCATGGTGTTGGTGAACTTCGATGCCATCGAGCACTCGTGTCTATGAGCCTCGATGGGTCATAGTGTTGGTGAGTTTCGGAGGACAGCGCCTTGCTGCCTTAGCAACAGCCTAATACCTTCGATGTTGACTGGCCCAGGTACATGAGCCGGCGTTTCTTGCTGGTGTTAGTGAATTTTCTTCACAGCATGTTGTCGAGGCCACGTGCTCAACTTTTGGTGATCGAGCCGTGGTCCTATATCTTCAAACAAAACGTTGGAATACTCGAGTAACTCGAACCCATTGAGGATGTTGATTTTTTTCATGTCTTTGAAGACAGAATTATTTTACGACTTCGTCTCGACGATGTCGCTTTCGAAAGTTTGTTAGATTTTCTCCAGTCAATGGTCCTCTGTCTGCGATTCCCACACACAGCGATTTTGGCTTTTTCCTTTATTTCCCTCAGTCTTTCCGTCTCCTCGCGAGTGTACGCGTGCAGCTTCTCTCGGTGCGGTCGAAGAGCAGCGCAAATTTCGCGAAAAGAGTTCCCAAAAAGTGCGTGACGTAACAGCACTCGCTTTCGGCTCGTGCCGCAAGCTCACACTCGGGAGAAAAAACTTTTCCTTCCTCATGACATTGTTATACCGCCGAATCCCGGTTAGCTACGCCGAGGTTAGCGGTAATGAATATTCTCTATTATTTTTGGGATGTTTATCGGTCAAGGGTTGGAACCCCAGTGAATGTTTGAACTCAGGAGATGTAGGCGAAAATGTCTATCTTCATTATTGCGTCGATACGCGAACTCAAATTATCACACAGAATAATATTACACAGAATATGGACTACTGTCCGACCAAAGTTACGTAGTACTACTTACAGACCCTTTGCACGAGTCTCTCTACACGCAACCAACCGCGCAGTATCGGATGTTCAATTGTACTCCCCGACTTGCGCTCACTCTCACACTTTATAGGAGATAAAGTGGAGCGAGCGATTCAGCATATTTACGAGATTTGGTAATGATGTTTACCTTATCGTCGTTGCAGTATGCGATACTGTGCAGTTGGCGCAACATTTCATGATCGCACGCCTCGGTTATTGCGTAAGCGTAACCTCGGCGGTGCTCTCATTTTTCGGGGGTATAACAACATAATAAACTATTCCTTGATGTAAACTTAGATGATCTTATTTATTAAATATGGTTTTATAAGAAGGCACAGTCTCCATTTTGTTTTTAATAGCATTATCATTTTCGGATTCAAACTATATATTATATTACGTCAGGCTTCATCAACAAAATGCTCAGCATGTTTTCTTTTTCACTCAATAGATACCTTCGATGCAGCAAGCAAAGAACGATCAATTGTACTGGCAAGGGGACCTTAGATGCAAATGGAGCATTTCATCAAACGAGTGAACACCTCCCAAATTGTAAGGAAGAGTTCCTGAAGGACAAGTCCGAACACAGGCAGGCGCTCTATGACGGGGTAAAGAGTCGTCCTGATACCGTGAAAAATATTCATCGAGCCGTTTCGAGGAGGCATGTTGCATTCAATATTTTTATAGTAATTTGTTCAGATTCACGATATATTGATATATAGTGAGACGGTGTCTCAGTTTCCGAGGACACCGCTCGTTCCACCGATTCGATTATTTTCTCGTGAACGGAGTATCCACGAGTAGTTAGCGAAGTGACCGCGAGATTTCGCATTTGAAAAACTTTCTCGATAACGAAGGGACACCGGGATGTATGTAAATAGGCGACTGCGAAGCAAATTATGATCAGTTCTTTCGGCAACGGGGAACTGATCACACTTTCCTCTAACACCTCCGGGTCCCCGGAGCCTTCGGTGACGTTGGCTCCAGGTGTACTCAATCTCCCGAACCAGGGTGCACACATCTTTGGTGACGAAGTAGTGGGCATTCCTGTCACCAGTCACCGCTTGTAGGGAACCGCGATAGGGGAGGTAACCCGGACAAGAGTGAGCCGGAATCGAGTCGCGGATCGACCAAGTGGCGACACGGTTGGTTCACGATCTCGTGGAAGCCGAACTCTTCGACAAGGGCCCTGCACCACCACGTGGGCACGGCAGAGTAGCTTCGATATTAAAGTCACGTTTCGAAATTATTTCTTTTGCGATTAATAACCTCAAAATTCAACCAATGCGTTTCATCATAAAGTCATGTCGATAAGTGCAGCTCTGTCGGTAATTCAGTATAAAATTCTATAAAATGATAAAATTGGATTCTTTTCCATCGATCGATCGGGAACCTTTGTTTATAAATGTTCTTTCAATGATGTTCGAAAGTTAAGAGGAAAAACTTTCTAATTCACAAAAGACCGACGAACGGTCGGTAAAATTTGGTTCTTTCGCTCCTTCAGTATAGGATGCAAACTTTAATTTCATTTCAACGTAAATTTGTCCTCACAATGAAAACCGCGATAATTTAAGTTAAGCGTCGATAATATGGGAATTCAAACATTGTATTGCAGTTTTCATGTTATTTTAATAAAAACTATTATTTTCACCAAAATGACAACATCTAACGATTATTCGCTCGCCCTGAACTCCTAACGTGAGCCTTCGAACCGGGTGCGTGGCACCGGCCAAAAGGGTGAACGTTACAATAGATATATTATTATTTTTTCTCTTACCATTCTGAAAATCGGTAGGCTCATAAATTTTAGGTAATGTAATCAATTTTTCGTAAAACTGTATTTGTACTAATTTATATCATTTGATAGTATAAACATTTTAGCTGGCGCGTTAATTCGATTATTTTTTTGTATAGTTATCCCATGGGCGGGCAGTTCTCGAGCTTTCCTCATGTCGCAAATTCCATGCGAAACTGGCGCAACGAAAGCCAACCGCCTCTTCCAAGCCACATTTCAGAAATCGCCGAAGTTTTACAGAGTGAGCAGTGGGCTGACGAAAACACAGGGTCGACAGAGGAATCTCTTCATAAATTAGAAGCATGGGGAGTCGATGTCCAAGGTACCAGGACAAGAACAACGAAAAACGGAAACAGCATTACAGAGCGATATACGTGGTCGCATATAGTATTTGGCACTCCGTCATATGCCGCTGAATTTGTTAACGATGAACATACGGAGATTGATGCTACGTACGATACGGCCGTAAATTGTTTCGGAGTTTACCAATTACTTACCGTAATGATCGATCATCAAGGACTGGTAAGCTTAAATATTTGTTATCTCGTATCCAATATGAAACGTATATGTATATGACACTGGTGTCTTCACGTCCTCGTGTCGACAAGACCTCGCGTCTCGCATCCTCCAATTGTCGCATATTCTTGCGAATTTGCATGCTAGGATCCTTGGCTCCTCGCGTCATCTGCTTCATGCAACTCCGGTCCTCTGGTCCTGGATTCCTCCCGCGTCCTCTGGTCCTCGAGTCCTCGTATCCTGGCGTCCTCGAGATCTCGCGTCCCCGCATCCTCGGGTCTTCTCATCCTCGCATCCTCGCCTCCCCGCATTCTCTAGTCTTCGCGTCCCCGTTTTCTCTTGTGCTCTTCTTCGCGTGCCCTCGTTTCCTCTGGACCTTAGCTCCTCGCGTCCTCGCGTCGTTGGCTCCTTGTGTCCTCAGGTCATCTGGTCGACGCATATCCGCATCGTCGGTCCCTTCGATTTTCGCAAGCTTCGTTCCTCTCATCCGCGAGTCTTCGCAATTTCATTTCATTTATAGCATTGACCAGTAGCGAAATTATTTTTATGTTTCAGAAAGTACCTGCAGCTTGGGCTTTAATGAGCAGAAAAAATGCGGATTCTTACGAAGCTGTTTTAAAGTTCATCTTCGAGAATCTTCTTCCGGACTTTAAACCGTCGCACGCCATGACAGATTTCGAGGATGCGTTGCAAAATGTAATACGGAATATTTTTCCGGACATCACAATACTCGGCTGCAATTTTCAACATTGTCACGTAAGTATATCAGAGGCTTTCGATTTATTGTTATATAACGGATATATGTTGTAGGCGATACTGAAGAACCGCCAAAGATTTTCCGTAATAACTCGCGTTACAAAATACCACCCCGACATGATCGCCAATGCATACAAATTTGAAAGAACGTTGATGAATCTGTCCCTTTTACCGGCTGAATTCATCGAGGAAGCATTTGAAGATGTACTCAGTGAACTAAAGCAGAACGCACCACTGCACAATATAATGGGCAAATTATTCGATTATTATAAAAAATATTGGATCCATGGCAAAAGGCCTGCCGCGTATTCGATGTTCAAACAGCCATGTCGAACAAATAACGCAGTAGAAAGATATCACCGCTCTTTGAAAGCCAAAATGGGTACGAAACCCGAGTTTTTCAGATTCTTAGGTTTGTTTTTCGGTATTTATAAAATTTAAAAAAATGATAAAATCAACGAATTTTAATTATGGTTTTGTTTTTGTGCCGGCAGAATCTTTACTCGAAGTGCAACACGACTCTCACATCGATCTCACGATATTGCGTCATGGGGAGAATGTCACTCGGTCTAAAAGCAAAGCTGGAGAATCGAGAGAAAAGGCGTTACGGGCCGCTTGGACGACTCACGACGATCTTTCTTCTGTTCCAAAACAGAGTAGACTGAAAAAGATCAGGAACTTTCTAGCGGCAATCTCTCCTCACACACTTCTAACTGAAGGTTCGTTTATGAATTTTGCCTTCTCCAAGAAAAAGGAAAGTAACAATATGAATTATCTTTATTCTTTTCGATATGGTTCTTTGTTGTTTTTTGACTATGTTTTTCACAGAACGCGTAGCGACGGAATCTGATCTTTTATTGACCGCTGTCAACGTTGAATCATGCATGCGATCGATGGAATTCACGGCAAAGAAATTTGTTTTAACAATGAGGATGTTGCTGATCGTGATCACAATGAAGATACTAATATATGCAAAGAATTGTTCGACGACATGCTGCTCATCGGTAAAATTGCCGCTTCATCTGCCGATGACGGTGCAGTTGAAAGCACATCTTTAATCGATCAAATTGTAAGGAAAAAAATCTTATTTGGATAATGAACCCCTAGGTGATCAAGAAACGGCAAATGAAAACTTCGACAACGGCGAATCTCTGAATATATCGGACGTTGCTGATGAAATTGGACCGAAAAAATCGGTGTCGCATAATACACATGTTAGCAATCAAGAGAGCGTCACTTCGTTCTTCGCCACTTTTAATCCGTATTCAGATGACGAGTCCTCGAGCGACGGATTAATAAAAAGTATAAAATGCACGGAAGACGACGCGTATGCGAAAGAAAATTTGTTCGATACGTCCGCGAGTGATAACAAGCATATATCATTATCGCAAGTACCGAAGAAGATTGTATTGCGCATAATCTCGAACGTGCCGTGTCAACTTCCGGTTGTATTTAAAAAAGAAACGAGAATCAATACGACGAGAAAATACCGTGAAGCACGAATGCTCGACGTTTATTTTCCGCACAACAGCTCAGCAAAATCCGAAATTACGGCAACAAGGGAGCGGTCGACGACCGGTGTGATCACATGTATTACGTCACCTGTTCATTCACAGACAAAAAATTTGCGCATCGGGGATGCGTACTGATTGTAGGGACGGGACCGAAACCGATTTTTCAATAACGGGTACGCCATTATGATTATTTATAATTTAGAGAATCTTTATCTTATTCACTTTTTCTTATACTCGTATCTCTGCAACTACGCGTCTGCGTATTCTCGCGTTTTTTTATTCCAATATCATCCTCGCTTTCTAGTGTTTGCGCGTTATCGCATCCTTGGGAACGTTAAGAAATCATGAAATTAGTTTTCTATTTTATAATAGAAAACTAAAAATCTATTTTATAATAGAAAACTAATTTCATGATTTCTTAACGTTTAATTTTTCCGTAGAGTATGCATAAAAAGTCTTCCCTTTCAATTTAAGGCACATAAAGATGCATGTTCCTAGTGTGCATTCTTTGCAGCTTTTTACTTTGGCGTTACTGCATTTTATTATTTGCGGTTTGGTTCCGGCGTCAAACAAAGGACGCTCAGGTCCACAAACAATAACGAAGCGCGGTGATAGATTCTCAAATTGTTTCTTCACGTCATCCATTATTATCATACTGCTTCCGTTATTGACGTTACGATTGCTGTTTTTCTCGAAATTTCTGGGCGACGTCGAAATTATTATTGAATAAAATGGATGGAGAAGATATACCTACGAAAAATGGTATGTTTCTTCGAGAAAAGCTTGAATAATTTAGACTATTCACCTTTGATCCAGTGATATGTACGACACGTAAATTTCCTGGATTTTATTTTTTCAGACGTTGAAATTTTGGAGAATGAGAGAAAACAAGATCCGCCGGTTATTGACATTTCTTCGGGTGAGGATGAAGAGTTATGCGACATTTGTGGTGATCCTATTGATTTCTGTTTTCCTCGTTGCGGTCACTTAATCTGGTTTTGCAGCAAATGTATTAATCAAATGCTGCGGGATTGTAAGATTCCCGTGTGTATGTTGTGCTTGCGCACTTTATTCGAAGTAAAGATGGTCGAACCAACAAAAAAAAACGATTGAGGTACCTTTAAATACCTGGGTAGCATAATTTATTTATAAATAAATGTTTTTGAAATCGTTTATTTCACTTGTGCAGGTCATTATCGGCGCTTCAGCAGTTCTCTGACGATATGAATATTCACACAGACCGCATATTTTGTTTGTATTTGTTAAAAAAAAAAGTAAAATGTTGGGGGCCGTTCCGTCCAGTTTATTGCGTATTTTCGTTCGGCTCGTTCGTGATATATAATAAATAAACAAAATAAACGATGTATGTCTTATACAATTTTTATTTCTAACGCGAATGTTCAAGCGAGCGCACGATCTCGAGCAAAACGCACCTCCCGTTTAACCATTCCTCAACTAAGTCTTCCTGATGCAGCTAAACCCTAGCGTGGCGGTACCGTTCAATATTGGGTCTAAAAAAAGTCGTAACGGACCCCAAGAGTAACCCCGGTCCGATTTAACCCCGAGGAAGTCCTCCTGGTATACCTGGAACGAGAAGGGTACTCCGGGTCGAGCATTAGGGTTGGGTACACCCTATTAGAATCGTCGTAAGTAGTCCCGGTCATAGAAAGTAATCATAAGAAATTTTCAAATCGGCGCAATCATAGTTGCGAAGTTCTCAGACAATCCGAAAATTGAAATTGAAAAAACAAACACGCAGTGCCCTCTTGTGCATAAAACCGAACTAATAATGTGATTCTGGAACCTAGTTACTTTTCGGCTCAAATGAGTTTTGGCTCAAATGAGTTTGGCGCAAATGATAGCCTACCGACTGGAAATACTCTCTTGATTGAGTAAGTATATTCCGAAAACAAGTAATTTGTGATGTGCGAAATATTCGTTTTCCATTAAATCGTGTAATACTGCAAGAGAATAATATAATAACCACATTTTTAGTTCTGACGCTTTCCAGTAAGCCGCATCCGTTATTTTGCGCGGCAGTTGGCACACAAAAGATGGCGATGAAACAGCTAGAACTTTTTCGTCAACTAGATGTGCATAACGAGATAGCGAGAAAGGCTGATCGTGATATTTCGTTTGAAACCAGAGATTCAGAAGCTTTTTCGTAATTGCTAAATATGCAGCGTGCATTACATCGGCGGTAGTACTTTCAATAAACTTATAGACGAGTGTTGCCAGTACCGTGACACGTTTCACTTCAAAAACAGACCATTTTTGTTTACCCCCTAGATTATTTCGGTGGGCTTTAATACCATGTCGTATCGTAACTGCGGTTGTCCATAAGTAAGCGGGTTGTTGAAATGGATACACACGAGACTTTGCTATTGACTGTCCCTTCAGTAAACAATGAGGACATCCGAATTCCGCATTAAACTGTTTCGTATTAAAGAAATGCGATTTCACGGGAAGATTGCAAGTGGCACATAATATTGCCCCTTTTATCGTAACAGGGTTAATCTCTTTCGGAACATAGAATGGAACACCTTCCTTAAGCTTATCAATGCTCTTCGAAAGATATTTTTCTAAATATAGATTTACGTTTGGCTTACTTTTTCCAAACCATAAACCGACTAGTAAAAGGTTTTCGCTCTTCACTCAGTTTATATACGGTAGTTCATTGATCTGAAGGTACATTGGCCACATGCAATACTTAGATGACGAAAATAGTGGAAAACCATCGGAATTCCACGTAAAAGTATCACCGAACGCGAAATTTTCTCTACTGAAGTCTTCGTAAAATTTTCCGTCGTAAATATCTTCATAATTATCATTACATTTTTTTACCCGCGAAGCAGGGTGGTCAAGACTTTCTTAGAAACCCGGTTGAGATAATAATTTTTGGAGTTGCGCAATAAGATCGAGTTCCAAGAAGTAACTAGTACCCTCGCCGTTTCGCCGCATTTGGGACATTTAGAATCTTGCATTGGGAGTAACGATGTGCACGACGAACAAAAAAAATGACGATGGATGAGAGTCTCATCGTTTGTAAAATATTTTTTCAACTTATGTCGGGTTTTTACGACACCGTTGCCGTTTTTACAATGCAATTCGATGAGATCTAACATGCTTGATAAACAAGCACCGGATTGTTTAAAGCGTAATTGATGAACTAATGTCGCAGTGACGCTTTCGTCTATCGTTATTTAAGCGCCATCGTAAATTAGTGCACTCCCTTCATCATCGATGTGCGAGCTGCAAGTATAGTACTCTTCTTTATCATTCGAATCAAAAGATGTCTCGGTAGAGCTTTCATCACGGTTACTCGAGGATACATTATCGTCCACGAATGAACCATCCGAAAACTCTGATAATTCTTCTTCCGCAGTGATAATATTGGAGCAATCGTAAAAGATATCATCGCAGTTAACGACTGACGTCTTGGTACACGGAGCAGATTCCGCAGCCTCTACTTCCGACTCGTATAAATTCTCCGCGTCATGAAATACGTTATCTTCGCCTTCAATAAGTTCCGATTCATCTGATTCATCCGAGTTCGACAATTCGTTATGACTCGAAAAATGATGTTCTTCTGCGTTTACTCTTGCTTTTTTTGCCCAGCGATATTGAGTTGCGCGAGATAAACCATCAAACGATGTCGCGCGTTTTGACATTCTTTGTAGTTTTTAATACATAAATATTCGAGATGCAAAGGGAAGCTAAAATGAAATCGAAATCAGAACGCATTGATGTAATATATCGTAATAAAGACGAAGAACGTTACCGTGTAGAATACGGTACTATCCGATTGTTAGCGAGCAGTCCATCGCCTATTAATCGATTATAGTTCCCGATTAGTTGAGCGAGCGGTCCGGAGTACTGCATACACCACGAATCTCTTGCCTCGACGCTCACGAGATATCGAAGCTTACTTCCGATTTGTAGCGATCTTGAAAACGTGAAAAAAAAAACGAAAGTGACAAACGAGGAAGCGGCGATACGTCGCTAATGAATTATTATACGTTATTATCCATTTGTCAAAAAAACATAGTCGGGGGATAACATCCAATACAAATAGACGATATTGGTATGTATTCGCTGGTATTGTGGAAAAACAAAAAAAACTGTGAACGTTATACCGAGTGAAGACATAATTAAAAATAAGAACGGGAGTCTTTCAGCCAAGTGGAGTAACCGAATTTTTCCGGTAGAAGTTTTACGGACTGACGGTAAGATAAAAATGATGATTTATAATATCCGCGAATGCCGTTTGTAAAAAACTTAAAAAATATAGTATATGTTATAAATGTTCACGTTAACTACAGACAAGAAGGATTATCTAGAATCTTTGGAGGTGGACGAAGCCAATAAGCCCGTCACCCCTCAAAAATTAGGAGACCACCGAAACCGACTACTTCTTCAAAGTGAGGCTGCCATGGATCGAAAAAAGATAGCTGCTACGAATGATCACGACGAGCTCGTGGTGCAAAAACTCATAGGTGGCGAAGAAGCGACGAAGGTGCGATCGGAAATTTCATCATGTCCAAGATGCCCCATTGGTTACCGCAATGTAAGAACGTTTATCAGTTTTTTTTTTCACGTAATACTTTTGTTTTCACAACTTTTTTAACAATTTTTAGGCACTCACTATAACAATAGGCAAAGAGTGCCTATTGAAATGACCATCCATTGCTCTTCGGAGTCTGTCGAAGGGGTTACTCCACAGCGCATACTCCAATTTTTTTTATTTTTCACCATTTTCTTCGGTGTATCTCCAACATCATGCGTAGTTACTTTGAAGTGACTGCGATGAATAGAAATATTTTTTTTAGCCTGCAGTGCAATGAAAATAACTTTTGGGCTGAATTTTTCTTCTCGGACGTCCGTATCACTCTGTAACTTTAGATGGTGCGAACCAATTTTGTTCTCCTTCGCAGGGTTTTTTTATTACATTATTTCCAGTATGCACATTACTTTTAAAACCAATCTAAGACCTTTAAGTATTTTTTCTAAAAAATTATTGACCACAATTTGCATTTGCCTTCGGTCAAGTGTCCGTACGGTGCCATCATAATGAATTCTACGAACCAATTTTTTTCTCCTTCGCAGCATCATTTTGTTTTATCAAAAGCACTGCGCACAGCAAATTTAGAGACAATCCTACATCTCTAACTATTTATTCATCACAATTTTCCATAAAAAAATTATTTTCTCACATCTGATGTCCGTACGGTGCCCCAATTAAGAATCCTGGAAACCAATTCTTTTCTCTTTCGCAACAATATTTCATTGCATCGAAAGCACTATGCACACCAAATTTTGAGTCATTCTGACAAATATAATTTTAATTATAAAATAATTCAAAAACAGTGGTTATAACAAGATTTGCTTTAAAGGTTATGTTATTTAGATTTGCCAAAAATCCATTTTTCATCATGTTAAAAAAAAAACTTCGGTTGTGAAAAATAAAACACGAAATATCATACACAGATTCACAAATGTTTGCGTTTTTTATTTCCAAAATAATATATTATCACCGAAAATCATTCGCAATATTTTACCAAATTTTATTCACATTCGTAATAAAAATGATAAATTTCACGTATTCACTGAAAAAATTGGTAGTAAACTCACAAAAAAGATTCATCGAATATCCAAAATAATTACAATTTCCCAAATAGAACTAAAAAAATCGCGAGTATATATTTTTTCGTTTTATTCTATCTGTCAAACTTTGGAAGCAGATGACAATTTCGTGGCAGACGATACACAGATGCTCATACGTCGCGGCGCGCGTACTCTGTGGCCGGATGATTTACAAATAAAAAAAAATCGACATCTCGTTTCAATCTTTGTTCCTATTTTACGTAAATATAAATGGATTCTACGCGGTATAGCGCAAATAAAAAGTATGTAATCATAAAAAAAAAGAATTTTCTATCCTTCGACCATCGAAGATTCATCGCAGCCGAAATCTTTGTCAATTATGTTCACCCGATTTATTCATTTACAGTTAATAATAAAAACTGCAATTCTTTTTCTGGCAACGTATTTTCTCCTCTTCAAAACAAGTCAAAATAAGAGTCGAAATCTTTTTTCGCTGCCGAGATATGATTTTTTTTAAGCAAAGACTAATTTTACGAATTTTCATCAAAAAACGAATCGTTTTTTCAAATTTCTCGAAATTGCCGTCTCTAATCCTTTCCTCTCAAAGAAATCGTATTTACAAACTGACTCTCCGCGTTATTGCGCAGATAAAAAGTGTACTATGTTTAAAAATTTAATTTTTTACACTTCGACCGTCGGAGATTCATCACATTCGAAATCTTTGTCAATTTTGTTCGCTGGATTTATTTGTTTACACTTGATCAGAAAACTGCTAATGACTATTCTATCGACGTATTTCCAACGTTTTTTTTTTTTTTTTTCAAATTTTTTCAAATTTTCGTCGAAATACGAATTTCTTTCATATGCTCACGTCTTGAAAAGTTTTTTTTCGCAAAAAAAAAAAAAACAATTGTACTCTTAAAGAACAATTATAAACAATTATTTATTAAGAAAGTGAAAAACACTGAATTTGTCGATTTTACGAGTTATTCCGTACCGAAAAACTTATCCTCGTTTGTGATTAAATAAAATTTTAAAAAATACGATATGATATGATGCTAAATTTGATATTTTTAAGCGACGATAAATATCAATAAAATTTCATTGAAAAACGAAAAAAAATATCGAATTTCTCAAACTTCTCGTCTCCAATACTTGTCTGTTCTACAGAGACAATAACGAGCTGATTCCATGTATTACGAAGAAGAAAAAAAATATATCTCAAATGGTAGAAATGAAATTTGTTATAAGAGGACTGTCAAAGAGCCTTCAAAGTCGAATTTTTTAGGAATTTCATCAATTTGTAAAAAAATATTTCGGAGCTATCCAAGATGACAAATTTTTGATTCGAGTAACGTACTACTTCCTCTTCAATACAAGACAGGAACCAAAAAGATATATTTTTTCGTTCTCGAGATTGCATTTTTTTGCAGCATCCATAAATATCGATAAAATTTCATTGAAAATCACAAAGAATAGCAAATTTCCTGAACTTTTCTTCTACAATGGTTTGGTTTCCTACAGATAAAATAACGAACTGATTCCATCAATTATGGGGAAGAAAAAAAACACTGAAGGGGAAGGATTTAAAGGGGATATTTGGCCTGAATGCTAAATGGTAATCGTATTGGTGTCGGTACATGTTTTGTGTGTTTGTTTTATATTCATTAAATCTGGTCATAAGTTTTAAGCCAATAAAACGACTTTACTAGACATGATTTGATTCGTTAAATTAATTTGATCAACTTCTACGTGGTGCAATTCGTTATATTTGTCTCGTGTCTGAATATTTGACAATTTATCGTCAAACAAAAAGGAAATATCCGTCGTGAATATTAATAATCAATTGGTACAAAAAAGAAATATTTTTATTCGACGAAGGTTAAACACTATGAATTAATTTACGTAACTGATAAATGTTTTTCCCTCATACGTACTGTCGAAAAGAAACGCAGAGCGCGACGAATAAACATACTTCATTCGTAGCGCATAGCGCGATGTGTAAATACACTCGATACGGAGCGCGTAGCGCGACGTGCACCCCCGTGAGTGCCTTAAAAAATGTCCCGAAGGGACATTTTTCGGGGGGTTTGGGGGGCGGAGCCCACCAACAAGAGCATCTGCGCCCGCAGGGCGCTGAGACGCTTGTTTTTATTACGAATGTGAATAAAATATGGTAAAATATTGCGAATGATTTTCGGTGATAATATATTATTTTCGAAATAAAAAACGCAAACTTTTGTGAATCTGTGTATGATATTTCGTGTTTTATTTTTCACAATCGAAGTTTTTTTTTTAACATGAGGAAAAATGGATTTTTGGCAAATCTAAATAACATAACCTTTAAAGCAAATCTTATTATAACCACTGTCTTTGAATTATTTTATAATTAAAATTATATTTGTCAGAATGACTCAAAATTGGTTGTGCATAGAGCTTTCGATGCAATGATATATTGTTGCGAAAAAAAAAAGAATTGGTTTCCAGGATTCTTAATTCGAGCACCGTACGTACATCAGATGTGAGAAAATCTTTTTTTTATAGAAAATTGTGATGAATAAATAGCTAGAGATGTAGGATTGTCTCTAAATTTGCTGTGCGCAGTGCTTTTGATAAAACAAAATGATGCTGCGAAGGAGAAAAAATTTGGTTCGTAGAGTTCATTATGATGGCACCGTACGGACATTTGACCGAAGGCAAATGCAAATTGTGGCCAATAATTTTTTAGAAAAAATACTTAAAGGTCTTAGATTGGTTTTAAAAGTAATGTGCATACTGGAAATAATGTAATAAAACAACTCTGCGAAGGAGAACAAAATTGGTTCGCAGCATTTAAAGTTACAGTGTGATACGGACGTCCGAGAAGAAAAATTCAGCCAAAAAGTTGTTTTCATTGCATCGCAGGCTAAAAAAAATATTTCTATTCATCGCAGTCACTTCAAAGTAACTACGCATGATGTTGGAGATACAGCGAAGCAAATGGTGAAAAATAAAAATTTTTGGAGTATGCGCTGCGGAGTAACCCCTTCGACAGCCTCCGAAGAGCAACGGATGGTCATTTTAATAGGCACTCTTTGCCTATTGTTATAGTGAGTGCCTAAAAAACAGAAACACGGTTGGTGAATAAATGTACAAAGTAATATTTAAGTGTTTTGATGAAAAAGTTATTACAAAAGACGAAAGACCAAAGAGTATATAAAAAAAAAAAAATAGAAACACGGTTGGCGAATAAATGAACAAAGTAATATTTAAGTATTTTGATGAAAAAGTTATTACGAAAGACGAAAGACAAAAAAGTATATAAAAAAAAAAAGAGAAACACGGTCGGTGAATAAATGAACAAAGTAATATTTAAGTGTTTTGATGAAAAAGTTATTACGAAAGACGGAAGAGTATATAAAAAAAAAGAAACACGGTTCGTGAATAAATGAACAAAGTCGTATTTAAGTGTTTTTATAAAAAACTTATTACTTATTAAGTGCTTTTATGAAAAAAATAAAGATTATTTGACAGATGTGTCATTTATAAAAAAAAAATGGAGCCTGTTTATTTATTTTATTACAATTTTCATTATATTATTTAAATGAATTTTATATTAGGATACGACTGAAAATCTCATGATAAATCCGATTCGTTCGAATTCAGTTATCCAAAGAATATCGGCCACTCGTAATAAATTATCCTTCGACATTCACATGGATAGTTCGATGACCCAACAACGCGCCATGTCAACGACCAAGAAATATCCCAATACCACTTATCACATTAAATCGTATCACGATCAGAAGAATCATCACTATCACAATTCTTTCACGAATTGTTAATGCATATATATTGTTATTATATGATTATTCGTGACACGGATAAATCGTTCATCATTTTTATCAAGTAATTCGCTAAATGTTACCAAAACAAAAATGATTATCGAATTTATCGAAAAAAATCCATTTTTTTTTAGCTGTTCAATAAAAATCATAAAAATATCGAATATTTATAATTTTTCGTTTAACAAAATTGCAAAAACATTTGTCAACGAACAACTATTGAATATAATAACATTTCAATTTTTTAGACTCATTCAACTACCTCAATTATTCAGAGGCTCAATGCTCAAGGTGGAGAACAGCCGTCGAGCTTGTAGCGGTCCGTTAAAAAAAGCTTCGACTCTGAGTTGCAAATAATTTGATAAACACGAATCTAAAGATTCCATTGGCTTGCGGAGATCCTCAGGAGGTATCCGGTAAGAAAAATTCACTGTGGAACAATAATATGTTTGGAAAAAAAAAATTGAAATATACGATTTTTTACTTTTTCTACAGCTCTGGCGGTGCAGCCAGGAATAGACGGAGTATCGAGTACAGATAGTGTCGGAACTCATAGTGACGTATCGGGAAACACAACAATATCCGGTAGACCCAGAATGGACGTCGCCTGTGTTCTCGATCTTCAGCAGCCAGAGCATCTGGCACAGCGTAAAAGAGCACTGGAAGAAGTCAGACAAACGTGCAATTTGGTTAACGCCAATATGCATCACATTCAGGTACAAAATTTTGCAAATCTCGTAAAAAAGAAAGTAATTCAACCATTTTTTTCCATTGTTTATTAATTTCCTTATTTATTCGCAGTTTGAAAAGCTCGATATCGGCAAAACAAACGTATTGGATACGTTTTACAATGCCGTCGTTGCCGTCGTCGATTTGAGCGTTCAATTGCAACAATCTTCTTTGTTTTATCGTTTGGGCGTTAGAGAAAGTTTTGGAATGAAAGAAAATATACTTTTGTACAACGATATGGATTCCGAAGCTACGATTAGACTTAAGCTAAGTTATTTCGATTTATTAATGTTTGGGAGTCTTCTTTCCGGGAATGAAACGCTCGATTGTTGACCAATTATTCGGATAATTGTTGTAATCGATTTTTTTGAGCGGCAAAATGTTTTTATACACATTTGCTAAACTATCGACTCGTAGTTGATTTATTTTTCTCGTAACTAATTAACAATTTTTTTTTTTTTTAATCGATGACAATAAATATTATGAATTATTTCAATTCGATTGGTATTAATGCCGGGGAAGGCGCCGATACATTTCGATGCGTTGCGGGAAGAAAAAAAAAAAGTCGACATAACATAAATATATGTATTCCTGGGAATGAGATACGTGTGGGCTGTTGAGGATAATATGTAGGCGGCTTTCGTTATTAGTTAGATCTATCATAGACTTCTAAGCGTTAGATTCAATTAAAGATGTTATTAATAGCCACGGAGCTACAGCATCCATCCCACTTTGTCGTATTGCCTGGCGATCTTCGCAAACAGACTAATATCAATTCATGACCTATCGTGCACCACAATCCGTGCCAAAAATTCGTCACGCGAGGACGGCACTTTGTTCACCAACATCTCCTTAGACTTTCGTAATAAATTTATTGAATCTGAAATGCGTAACGATTGATTCAATATTTGCTTCACCCATCAAGAAAAGCATTCGATAATTTCGTAGTAAAATTAATTATCATTATAACTTACGATTATTAATTAACGAGAATCACAATCCAATCGCTGATTCTGCAGTCCATAAGGATCTCAGTATATCCAACAAATTATAATCGCAATTCTAAACTGATTAATACTTTACCACGCAAATCCGTACTGTAAAGTGCCTTTTAATCAGCGAATAATTATAATAAATTATCTCTCAGACCGTTATAATCACATTATCCTTTATTTACGACAAAAAAAATAAGAAAACATTCACCGCTACTGGAGTTGCAGTGCGATTAATTTTCATTCGTTGATAATCTATCGTCTCTTTTAATTATTCTTGCAAATCTATATTGGAAGTTTTCTTGAATTCAAATCGGCAGTAAATGAAAGAAGATACATTTTTTTTTCTTTTTTGATGATTACAAATGTTAGTCTCTGTGAAGATAGTTTTCTTTTTTTATGAACGATTTCGTTTGTTTTATTTTCTATTTTTTCTTCTTACGTGTAAGTGTGTATTCCATTTACCGATTTAATTTTCTTCATTTTTTTGCTTTGTATAATTTGATTTTCCGTTATTTCTCACGCTCTATCGTAACTGCATGTGAACTTTGGCGTTCGCAGAGATTTTCCAACGAACGACGATACCGGCGAGACCCGGGAGGCCGGCAAGCGTGGCGAGCCTCGCCGTTCCCCACCACCGGAGAAACAAAGCGTTCCGATGCGGGAACGAACGACGCCGGTGAGTTTCTTAAGCCCGGAGATTCTGAAGTATCTGGCAAGAGAGTTGCATCGTGAAACGATCGAAGAAGAATTCTCGATAAGGGTAAGCGGTGCGCGTAATTGTATTTTCGGCGCGATAAGTTGAAATTTTCAGTGTGATACGCGCGTGTGTGCGCATCCCTCGTGCCTCGTACTGAACGATCGACGCTACTTTGAAACGATAGAGAAGAATGGCTCTGGAAGAGGCTTATCGGGTAAAAGGCGAATCTCACTCGGGTCTTCGGGCTCCTCGTCAAGCTACGGGCGTTCCGTTGCAAAATGTACCGAGAGTATTTTCCCGTCAAAGTTGCAGGTTTCAAGTTCTCGACAGTGCCAGTCTGGCAGGTATATTTTTCAAACTATTTTTTCGATACGCTAAAGTTACATAGAATCGCATGAAAATTCAATCTTAAAATAGCAAAAACAACGAAAATATGATAATCAAGAGACGCGGTAGCATGTCGGCGCCGAGTAATTTTAAAAGATGCAATACGGTATAGTAGTTTAAAAGAAATATCCCTCTATTTTCTTCTATTCATATCATTTTTCCATTCGGATCTCTTCGTTTTTCGTATAAAAACGAGTCCGCGTAACGAATCTATGGCGTCGATTGAGTTTTACAGAAATTTAACGTGTCGAGACATTTTTTTAATTAAACACAAAGTATAAACAGTTTCTTCCCCCCCCCCCCCCCCCCCCCCCCCCCCAATTCTCTGTGATTCTTGTGAAATATCGTAAAATGTAAATTTGCACAAATTGCAGATACGAAACCGCTCGAGTATCTGAGTAGACACACGTCTCTGACACCGGGACGAAAATTGATATTCGGATGAGCATTCGATCGATACTACGAGGAGACGATGGACGGTGCGAGATACATCCAGCCGAGCGACATGAACGAAGTTCTGCGGGAGATTCTCGGCAAACCAATGACCGACGATAAGAAGCTCCGTTTGGAAGAAACGCTCGGCGAAATCGAGGACCTCTTAATTTTCGCACTTGGTGCGGCCTTTGCGCAGCCGTTGAGAGAGCCATCGCGAGTCTCCCATCGAGAGACATCGATCCTCCCGCGTGGATCGAGAGAGCGGATTTCGAAACGCTCGAGAGAAGAATCCGATCTGTCGACATTCATCCGAAGCTTCTTTCTCTGTTGAGGGAAATTCGCGATCGTTTAGATCCAACTTTCGATATTCATTCGAATAAACAAAACAAAATAAAAACTTGTTGCCATTTCATTTTCATATTCGCTCATCACCCGCTGAATCTTTTCAGTCTAAAACTTTCGCATCCAAATATTATATTGTCATGTTATTTTCAAATTTAGTCATATCAATTCGATTTTAATGAATCAAAGCTCTTTTTGTCGGCGGAAAGCCGATTTTTTTTTAATCATTCGGTTGCCAACATTTCTTTCTTTATTCAGCACGGTGAAGTAAAATTTATCACTTATTGAACGAGCGCGAGAAAAATATAATCCGGCGATTTTATCGCCGAAAATCTTCCGACAAACGAAATGCGTTACAATTCATCGAAATCGAATAAATTGCACGATTTTGACGTCGCAAAAGCTATGGAATAAAATGAACATTGATCGACAACTGTAAAGATTAAAAATAAATTGAAAAAACACGAATATACAAATGTCATCCTCAAAGCCATTGAATTTATATCGTACATTTTTGTTTTATTGCTCGGGCAATCTGCGCGCGTCAGCCCGATCTTACACAGTTATAACAATATTAATTTTTCTTTCTTTCTATGTTTTTTTTTTTATTTTTTTTTGTTTCTTTGCTTTTTTTTATTGATTTTTTTCCCGTCGATAGTATAAAAATTTTTATATTATTTTCGATATTATTTATCTCGGTGATTGGCTACACAACGAAATAAATAATGGATTGTTTTGCGTTTCATTTTCATTTTGCGTCTCGTTATCCGATAATACGATGCACACTGAAGTCGTTCATCGTCAATTGAATATTTAGCTCGAGATTCTTCCATTGACAGAAGCGCGTGTATTTATTACTGAAAATTATCGAAAAATAATTAACGTTAATGATACTTTCAAGTTTTCAAATGACCATTAAACGGCGGTTTATTCGATCGCGAAAGCGAGTGAAACGCTCGTCTTGCAATTTCGCAACACGGCGTTATTCAATTTTTCTAGTACGTGTATAATAACTTCGTTGTTGTCCTCTTGGCATTGTTGATTAACAACGTCGACACATTCCTAAATATTTGGACCACTCAATTGACACGGCCCTGGGATGACAGCCCCATGGAGCTTCATTTAACATTATTTACCTCCAGAGCCATCTCTAGCTTATGACTTGTACCATCAACAAGCGTCTCAGCGCCCTGCGGGCGCAGATGCTCTTGTTGGTGGGCTCCGCCCCCCAAACCCCCCGAAAAATGTCCCTTCGGGACATTTTTAAAGGCACTCACGGGGGTGCACGTCGCGCTACGCGCTCCGTATCGAGTGTATTTACACATCGCGCTATGCGCTACGAATGAAGTATGTTTATTCGTCGCGCTCTGCTTTTCTTTTCGACAGTACGTATGAGGGAAAAACATTTATCAGTTACGTAAATTAATTCATAGTGTTTAATCTTCGTCGAATAAAAATATTTCTTTTTTGTACCAATTGATTATTAATATTCACGACGGATATTTCCTTTTTGTTTGACGATAAATTGTCAAATATTGAGACACGAGACAAACATAACGAATTGCACCACGTAGAAGTTGATCAAATTAATTTAACGAATCAAATCATGTCTAGTAAAGTCGTTTTATTGGCTTAAAACTTATGACCAGATTTAATGAATATAAAACAAACACACAAAACATGTACCGACACCAATACGATTACCATTTAGCATTCAGGCCAAATATCCCCTTTAAATCCTTCCCCTTCAGTGTTTTTTTTCTTCCCCATAATTGATGGAATCAGTTCGTTATTTTATCTGTAGGAAACCAAACCATTGTAGAAGAAAAGTTCAAGAAATTTGCTATTCTTTGTGATTTTCAATGAAATTTTATCGATATTTATGGATGCTGCAAAAAAATGCAATCTCGAGAACGAAAAAATATATCTTTTTGGTTCCTGTCTTGTATTGAAGAGGAAGTAGTACGTTACTCGAATCAAAAATTTGTCATCTTGGATAGCTCCGAAATATTTTTTTACAAATTGATGAAATTCTTGAAAAATTCGACTTTGAAGGCTCTTTGACAGTCCTCTTATAACAAATTTCATTTCTACCATTTGAGATATATTTTTTTTCTTCTTCGTAATACATGGAATCAGCTCGTTATTGTCTCTGTAGAACAGACAAGTGTTGGAGACGAGAAGTTTGAGAAATTCGATATTTTCTTTCGTTTTTCAATGAAATTTTATTGATATTTATCGTCGCTTAAAAATATCAAATTTAGCATCATATCATATCGTATTTTAAAAAATTTTATTTAATCACAAACGAGGATAAGTTTTTCGGTACGGAATAACTCGTAAAATCGACAAATTCAGTGTTTTTCACTTTCTTGATAAATAATTGTTTATAATTGTTCTTTAAGAGTACAATTGTTTTTTTTTTTGCGAAAAAAAACTTTTCAAGACGTGAGCATATGAAAGAAATTCGTATTTCGACGAAAATTTGAAAAAATAAAAAAAAAAAACGTTGGAAATACGTCGATAGAATAATCATTAGCAGTTTTCTTATCAAGTGTAAACGAATAAATCCAGCGAACAAAATTGACAAAGATTTCGAATGTGATGAATCTCCGACGGTCGAAGTGTAAAAAATTAAATTTTTAAACATAGCACACTTTTTATCTGCGCAATAACGCAGAGAGTCAGTTTGTAAATACGATTTCTTTGAGAGGAAAGGATTAGAGACGGCAATTTCGAGAAATTTGAAAAAACGATTCATTTTTTGATGAAAATTCGTAAAATTAGTCTTTGCTTAAAAAAAATCATATCTCGGCAGCGAAAAAAGATTTCGACTCTTATTTTGGCTTATTTTGAAGAGGAGAAAATACGTTGCCAGAAAAAGAATTTGCAGTTTTTATTATTACAGTAAATGAATAAATCGGGTGAACATAATTGACAAAGATTTCGGCTGCGATGAATCTTCGACGGTCGAAGGATAGAAAATTCTTTTTTTTTATGATTGCATACTTTTTATTTGCGCTATACCGCGTAGAATCCATTTATATTTACGTAAAATAGGAACAAAGATTGAAACGAGATGTCGATTTTTTTTTGTTTGAAAATCATCCGGCCACAGAGTACGCGCGCCGCGACGTATGAGCATCTGTGTATCGTCTGCTACGAAATTGTCATCTGCTTCCAAAGTTTGACAGATAGAATAAAACGAAAAATTATATACTCGCGATTTTTTTAGTTCTATTTGGGAAATTGTCATTATTTTGGATATTCGATGAATCTTTTTTGTGAGTTTACTACCAATTTTTTCAGTGAATACGTGAAATTTATCATTTTTATTACGAATGTGAATGATTTTCGGTGATAATATATTATTTTCGAAATAAAAAACGCAAACATTTGTGAATCTGTGTATGATATTTCGTGTTTTATTTTTCGAAACCGAAGTTTTTTTTTTAACATGATGAAAAATAGATTTTTGGCAAATCTAAATAACATAACCTTTAAAGCAAATCTTGTTATAACCACTGTTTTTAAATTATTTTATAATTAAAATTATATTTGTCAGAATGACTCAAAATTTGTTGTGCATAGTGCTTTCGATACAATGAAATATTGTTGCGAAAGAGAACAGAATTGGTTTCCAGGATTCTTAATTGGGGCACCGTACGGACATCAGATGTGAGAAAATAAGTTTTTTATGGAAAATTGTGATGAATAAATAGTTAGAGATGTAGGATTGTCTCTAAATTTGCTGTGCGCAGTGCTTTTGATAAAACAAAATGATGCTGCGAAGAAGAAAAAAATTGGTTCGTAGAGTTCATTATGATGGCACCGTACGGACACTTGACCGAAGGCAAATGCAAATTGTGGCCAATAATTTTTTAGAAAAAATACTTAAAGGTCTTAGATTGGTTTTAAAAGTAATGTGCATACTGGAAATACTGTAATAAAAAAACTCTGCGAAGGAGAACAAAATTGGTTCGCACCATCTAAAGTTACAGTGTGATACGGACGTCCGAGAAGAAAAATTCAGCCAAAAAGTTGTTTTCATTGCACCGCAGGCTAAAAAAAATATTTCTATTCATCGCAGTCACTTCAAAGTAACTACGCATGATGTTGGAGATACACCGAAGCAAATGATGAAAAATAAAAAATTTTGGAGTATGCGCTGCGGAGTAACCCCTTCGACAGACTCCGAAGAGCAACGGATGGTCATTTTAATAGGCACTCTTTGCCTATTATTATAGTGAGTGCCTAAAAAGTAAGGTGCCTATATTACCAACACTCCACAACTTTTGTAGCCGGTATTTTACCTACTTGATGCGGTGCGAATGGTAAACAGAGCCAGGATTATACATTGCACGAGATTGGGATGACTTAGTCTTCTGAAGTAAATAGTTACAGAGCTACGGCGGCTCCAATCGACTCGGAGTTTTAACAACTGGCACGCTTTACAGAAACGAAAAAACATATCATATGGAATCGTAGAAAAAATCGTATTTACGTATTTGATTCAACGTATATGCGTTCAAGAGTTTATTCCTCAATTGGACATTCGAGAGCGCACGCTTCAACCATTTTTGTATGTAATCATCGTATTAGCTATATTCCATGAAAAACACTGCTTTCAATGATATGGAGCATATTATTCTTACTCTGGCGGGAGATGAAATTATACGGAAATGACGGACGTCTCTAACAACGCTGCAACTGTACTAGTTTTTGACGAAATGAAATAGCGTATAGATGATATTAAATAATGGAGTTAATGTTCGAAGTCCAATTGTATATTGTATGTATCAAGTTGTCCTATTCACTCGACAAAGAACAGTTTATTTATTCAAAGAGAGACGCTCTTTTACATTTTGGAAGATTTATCATTTGATATTCGCGCGCTATTCCTCTCGAACAAGTTATTTTTGAACATATTCACCATAGGAGGCGTTCGCGTTTCAGCCATTTGATAGCCACCCTGTCGATAAGGCCGAAAGGAGCCAAGTTAGTGCATTGCCCCGCAGCGGTCAGTCTGCTCGTGCTAGAATAGTGTTTCAATTTACGCCACGAACAATATCAATCTGTCGTGTAGTTTCAGACAATCGAAACTAATAATCGTAAGTAGCATTAGTCGGTATGCGTGTGTGAGTGATAAGTGTTTTGGGTACTAATTAGGTACAACCATACTATAGATTTGTTGATAGCTTTCAATTCCATTTTTTCTTTATAACTAAATCAATAATAAATCAATAAATCAAGGGGTACTATAACACCGTCTATAAATCCTTCAAATCACCCAACCAACCTCGAGAAACGTCCTGTACGGGACGAATCAGCCTGATCCACAAAAAAATTAAATATAAACTCCTCGCGCTTCACGAGAAGGGGTTAACTTGTCTCCCGCGACCGCTCCGGGACGTAACACATGAAATACCGGACACAGCGGCTTCTGACGACAACGAGGACTTTTCAAGAGCGCAAGGACCTGCATTTCCAGTTCGCGGTAAAAATTGTGGAAATACACTCCTGGGAACACCAGTACCGAAGACTGCAGAAACAACTGAATATCAATAGAATGATAGATATTTAAATATTTCATAAGAGGTCCAAAAAACAGTTTTGCATCGCAGCCTTCTATGCAGCAAGGATACACTCCTATGGATTCGTCGACGGCGGTTCGGCAGGAATAACGTCATCAGTTTGCAATCCAACCGAAACTCTTTTCGGTATCAACAGTCGGTTGATCTCCCCTTCCGGGTCCACCAACAATAACTGCAAAATACACAAATTGATCAGAATAACGAGTTCAACTGTTACATCGGGTGACCGTATGGTGACCGAAAGGCGAATCCCTACGATGACGAACTGACATCCAATGACTGACTGATTTTTGTCGTAAATGACATCCAATGAGAGTGGCTTGAACCGTGTAGGCAATCGTTTTTTTTCTGATTTCCGCTTCATAATGATTTAAATCGACCGCAACTGAAAAATTGGAATAAGGGAGGTGTGTGTAAGCATGCGGGAACGGCTTCATCACGTAATCGTTCGCTGTCGCATGTCTTATGGATTCTCTGTTTTGGCAAACGCTCCTCTTCGCGCGCTAACCGTTTCGCCTAATATATAGTCAGTTTGAGTGGTATTTTCAACGTACGATTTCAATTCAAACGAAAGGAGCATCGTAGGGATTCGCCTTTCGGTCACCATACGGTCACCTGTTACATCCTAGCTGCGGTTAACGGGGTTGCTATCAAGTCGCCGAAAAACCAACGCCACCTATGACCAAAACGCGTAAAGGCGATGTATTCCCATGTAAAAACGCGCACGGATTCAAACGACAAGTGGTATCCTACAAAAAAGAACAGCTGCCTCCAGAAAAGGCGTTCATATTTTTGCCATTGCAAACAACGGCGTCGAACAGAATATGCAAAAGTACTCCTGGATACAATGAAGACTTTTACAATACCACTCAGGTCTCCCGGTTTTATTTCACGAGGTCGTAAAAACGTAGAGTGTCCTCGGAACGTTTTGCGCTCCTCGTTGTCGTGCATCCGCGGACCGGCGAACGCGCCTACGACAGACTCTCCCGAACAAAGTACATTTTATGCATCATACACTTATTAACCGTTACAAACAAATGGGACTGCAACATAGGCATGCTGATACTCTCGAGGGATGGTCATTTTTGGACGCGTCAAGCAATGGCCTCAAGTAAATTAATACGCATGCATTTGAAGGCCCATTATTCTTTTTTCATTTGCATCCGGCCCCTGCGACCACTCTAGTACCGATGTCATTTGGAACATAGGACGTTTAAAACTTCCGACGCTCTCGAGAGACAGACACTCCGAGTCGAAAGTAACCTTGAACGCCTCTGTAATTACCATTCGCAGCTGTCGGAGAAGATAAAATACCGACGTCGCAACGGAAGACTGTCGGTAATGTAAAAATCTGACTTTGCGAGGCTGCAACTATACGAGGCTGCAAAATATGATGCATAAAATGTACTTTGTTCGGGAGAGTCTGTCGTAGGCGCGTTCGCCGGTCCGCGGATGCACGACAACGAAAAGCGCAAAACGTTCCGAGGACACTCTACCTTTTTACGACCTCGTGAAATAAAACAGGGAGACCTGAGTGGTATTGTAAAAGTCTTCATTGTATCCAGGAGTACTTTTGCATATTCTGTTCGACGCCGTTGTGTGCAATGGCAAAAATATGAACGCCTTTTCTGGAGGGAGCTGTTCTTTTTTGTAGGATACTATTTGTCGTTTGAATCCGTATGCGTTTTTACATGGGAATACATCGCCTTTACGCGTTTTGGTCATAGGTGGCGTTGGTTTTTCGGCGACTTGATAGCAACCCTGTTAACGTAGTGCCCTCACCTATAGTTTGCTAATTCTAGCGCGAATATAAGAATAGCAATGCGCGGTTAATTTACAGTTTTTAAAATTATATATCCTCTAGTTAAGTATTCATAAAACTGTCATTGCCAGTCATTTATTTCACTTAAACTTAAGTCAGACTAAACCATTTAATCTTATCATAAACATAACCTTTTCAAACATGGACACTGAAATTTGAATCCATAAACAGAACAGCACTCGACTCCGCTCGCGCTGTGTGAAACTCTGTTTGGTCACGTAGGCCACTCTACCAAAAAAGCCCTTCATTCCAACCCCCTTTCCCCCCACTCTAACAAAAAAACCCTTTATTCCAACCCCCTTTCCCTTTTTTTTGGCTTTAAGCCAATCAGAGAAAATACCTTTAGTCCCACTATTACATTCCAACCCTTATCGCTCCTCTGGACCATCCGTTTGAATCTCCTCTGAAACTCATAGTTTTCTCAGTCTTAACTAATATTTCCACCCGACAACAATTGTATCCGCGAACGAACTTACTTTAATATTTTAACAATAGATAACCTGCGAACAATCGAAGTTACAACACACCACTGTTAATGTGTAAATTCTCAATTTGAGTTGGTGAATAAATATATTGTTATCAAACAAGTATGTACTGATTGTGACTACACAGAGTATTGTGTTAGCCAACCCTGAAACATTAATATATGAGTGAGCTGCAAATTAAAACCTCTCATGGACAAATGTGGACGATCGGTAAAAGACGAATCATCTTTACCGACGTCACTTCATCTGAGAGCAACTTCACCAAATCAATTCAACCACGAAAAGGTAAAGTATACAATATACCACCAGGAAGTAAATTAACTGTAAAAAAGTCTCCGTGATCTTTACTTTTATGTCGTCGAGTTTCGAACACAAATTTCCAGCCAAACGATTTCTTGTGGCGTACGAACGATCGTGGCACGTCGGACAATCATCACAAATGATGGCCTCTTATACATTGATAAACCGAGTCCTTTGGACGATTCATGCATATTGGACATTGCAACAATTCCTCCAAATCATGACACCACTGAAACGTTTGTCACGAAAATGTGTTAACTCCTACGATTTAATTGTTCAAAGATATATTAACACGTACCTTGTTACGAAGTATTTCCACCATTTCTTTCTTTCTATCGTGCAGCCCATTGACCAGACACTGAATAAACAAACGGCTTATCGTCAATGTAAAAATAACAATATTATTATTACTATACTGATTATACATACTTGGAAACGAGATATGATAATTTTGCGATAACATTCGCAAAAAAAGTCTTTTGTAATACGATCATAAAAATAAAATGATACCTCAATAAATAAGTATTCAGGACCAATGCTATAATGTAGCTTACATTGAATATCTTAATGAGGTATTCGCCCAGTTATGCAAATTCCACGAATACTTCGACGAGTTATACGCAATGCTCTGATCCAATATAACGTTGGAATTTCTTGTGATACGAGTTTGAGTCCCACTGACAGGTTTCGGCCTCAAAGTATCTCAGAGGATAAAAGTGTGGAGGGGATGATATTTACTGCGAAAATGAATAGCGGCTTTCGTACGACTCACCGAAGTGACTGCTATTAAATAATAATCGGATAATCGGATCGGAATAATCGGAATAAATATTCCGATTTTACAATTGGTCTGTTCTGATAGACTACAATAGATCTAATGCAATGTACCAATTACAGAATCCGCCAAACTAATGGAATCATTTTAATGAACTGTACGAAAGTACGTAATGCACGGTGATAAGTAAAACTCATTAACAGTCTCCTGAATTTAGATTCGATACAATTTAGACAAAGTTGAAATTGTAACAACGAAAAGTTCTTTTATCAAAGTTACTTTGATCCACTAGCTATTTTAATGAAATTGACAAGTTTTACAGCGTTCATCGTGTATGAAGCATTTCGTCAATCTAATTTTATGTTAACCTTCAATATGTTAGAACCATTACGTAACTTATCCATTTATTCAACAATGTATAAACGGTACAATGTTTGAAGCATTTGTTATAATCTATAATATTTGGGGTAAATAGCAATAAAATAGTATTTGGAATAGTCGTTATTCAACTTAAAAGAAAAGCTCAATCGGTAAAGCTCATCGATTAATCTGCAATTGATTAACTGGACGTGGAGCTTTCTGAGTATCTGGCAACATATGCCACTGTCGGATGATCATTGTCAGAATCATGACCATTGGAAGGTCCGGGTGTCACCGGGCTTACCGGCTTCGACTTCGGTTCATTGTGACCATTTTCTCGAAATGGCTTTGCGGAGTTGTTGCGTTTTCTCGGGTACTTTGCTTTCGAAGCTTGTTGCGACGACTTCTCGTTATCTTTCCGTGGCTTCATTGTGACAAGAAGAGTGCACTTAAGGTTTTTCTCGTGTTCCAGCATTCGTTGCATCTCCGAACGCTTTATTTGCATGCATTTTTCGGGAATTGCGGTCACGAACATTCGGCAGGTCATCACCTTAGCATAAAAAGGCCTTTGTTGCATATAAATAAGCGCACTTGCCGGAGACTCAATATTGTTTTAACGAATTTTAACTCACCTCGCCAATATAGGTCGACCCATTGTGTTCCGCACAGCAGTTTACCTCCAGCTGATAGCTGTATTGTTTCGAAATCGTGACGTTCTGAACCATCATCACGTAACCAGTAAAATTTCCGAATACGTCCGTCGATATTTTCAAGAAGAATATACCAACTTCAGTAATTCGAATGGCCCGATCGAACTTCATCTTTTCGGTGCACTCGATGAACCATGAATGTTCGAACACATCGCCGCTTTGCGAAACCTCCAAAAATACGTTTCTCCATTATTTTCTATTATATATCTCAAATTCGTTAACTAATTAAAAGAATCTTTTTCTAAATACAAGTAAAAAACATAAAACAAAACAAAAAACAATACGTATGAATTGTTTTTTTAAGAAATTGTTTTTTTAAGTGGGAACAATATGTGAAAGAACACACAATTCAAAGTTAATTGGAAAATCTGAAAAAATGCATACATATTCCGAAAAATGGACGAATCATTTTCATTAAAAAAAAAAAAAGTTGGGTTCCCGGGAAATTTGTTGACCAATTAATTTTTTCATCAATTTGTTAATAATATTTTGGAATTATTATTATCCAAAATAAATATTTTTCGTACCTTTAAAATTTTTATACTATCGAGAAGTGTTCGCAATTCTCTCTCATTTTTTTCGAACTTATGCGAAATGAGCACCACATGCTGTGTGTACTTTAAAAGAATAAAATGCATAGTTTTTATGAACAAAATTATCACACAATTTAATTAACTCTGTTATTTCCTATTTTATATCTCAAATAAATTAGTTATAAAATAGAAAATAATGGGTAAACTAAATTGATCATTTTATTCATTAAAATTATACATTTTTTTTTAAGTATTCAATTTTTTTTTACTTATTTTTCAAAATTAAATTTTATGTTATTAATTTATTTACGATAAAATTTATTTCATAACGTATTTTTTTTTTTATCAGATGGATTATTTATATGAATCACATTATTTAATAATTTAGGTACATACTACATATAGAATAATTAATGTACCTCAAGAAATTGGGTTGAATGATGCATCGCAAGATGTTTTATCAGTGGTTCAAAGAGTCGATGAATATTGCAGGTACTGATGCGACAGGGAAAAGTACCTGTAGGGGTTTTCTGAACTCTTTCAGCAGATTTGGAAGCATTCTGCATTCCATCAGTCTGACTTCCTGTAGAAACTGTATCTGGTATCAAGAGTTTCTTGAACTCTTCGTCTTCGTCGATCAACGACGTCTGTTGGATATGCAACAATGTAACAACAAGAGACACAATATCAGGTGATATTTTTATTAAAAAAAAAAAAAAACGTATGTAAAAAATGATGCATTTCTTTTTTAGTCTGATAGATTTTACCTTGATTTGGGTGAGTAGCTTGCATAAGTCTTCGGCCACACGATTTCTGCAGGACCAATCCTGATTGCAAAATCCGCAAACGGCCAATTGGTTCTTGCAATTAATGCAAATGATATGCCCTTCTGTACACTGATGAATATCCGCTATTGGAATCATCATGCATATGGGGCAATGTAAGATTTTTTCTAAATCTTCACACCACTGCAACATTTATCGTTCCATTTGTTATTTTGTTGCATTGCGCTTTCATTTTGCAGAAAAGTAATTTTTATTGTCATTAATAATGGTAATTATTTATTACCGATATCAGTGAAAAAACATCGCCATTTGCATTTACCTTATTGCATGTAATTTCGACCATTTTTGGCTTTATAAGTATTGACCTTCGAGTTGTCCGGGCTCTAAGAATAATGAAAAAGGTCGCCCGAACTACCGGCGTTACGTCAAAACAATAATAGTAGGCTGTTATTATATATCAAATGATTCGCAATGATAAACGGTGAAACTTCGTCGTTAAATGCACTATTTATTTTTTCGCCGCAGATATGAAATACGCGATGAAATGTTCGCCGGTTGTTGTGCCGCATCAACGTGAAAACGTGCAACGCAATAACCGTCTATTATCGGGAATCCCTTGGATACGTCTGGATTGCCCGCTGTTTTTCCCGCTCATAATTCCCACCTGAAGTATAGGAGAGTTCTTGTAGGCGCCGCGAGTAGCGACGCCAAACAATCGATTGCAGCGCTAAACGCGTCGAACGCCAAAAATTGTACAAATTTTTGTTTTGTGTTTCGTCTCTTGCTTGTCGCGTGTATTGTGTATTTCGTTGCGATATCGGCTGCTTCGGACGAAAGGGTTAAACGCGAATGAAACATGGCGGGTTACGGGAGAATCTTTTCTACCGCTTCGAACTGTTGGAATCTTTTATCGAGCAGGTAACTGATGAACATTTATAACCATCCTACCAAAACCGAAGCATCGAATCACGGTGAATCCCCAATAAGTTTTGTATAAATTGTTGGTTGAATTATGTTGTTAACATTCAAACAGCACCATACCGTTGTTCCACGATTGAAAATAGTAACGTCTCTGTTCACGTGTTATGTTTTATCAACGACGAACTATTGTATAGACGATATACGAATTGCGTAGATAACGGCCCGGACTTACGAGACGTGACAACACGTTATTTTATTGTTTTATCGCGTGGCTTCGAAAAAATGTATTGGAACGAAAAAAAAAATAATAGGTAATGAAGTATACATTATCAATAATACGATTAATAATTTTCAGGAATGTTCTTCCGAGTTTACAACAATGTGCAATGCTGAAGGGAAAAGCACTGGAACAATTGGGTTTTCCGCCGAAACCCAAGAAGCCAATGTCTATTTTTTTCAAGTTTCTGAAGCAAGAAAGAGCTAAAAGCGAGGTCATAAATTCAACGTTGAGTCCTACAGAAAAAATAAAGATGTTGTCGAAAAAATGGGCAGAATATGATACGAAAGAGAAAGAGGCACTGCGACGGGAGTACGATTTAGAAATGTTGACTTACTCCAAACAAATGATGACTTACGAACAATCAATCACTCCGGAGCAAAAAAAAATTCTTGCGGACACAATTAATTTGCAAAAGGAGAAAGCTGAGAAGAATGAAAAGAAAAAGGTAGGAATATGTAATTGATAAATGGAAAAAAAGAATAATTAATAAAATAGAAACACAAAAAAAAAGTGAAAAAACAATTATTATTATTGTTTAAATAAACCATAAATTCTACATTTTCAATTCTTTTTTCACTGAAATGGTAATTAAATAAATAACAGGTATAGGAATAATACAAGGAATGTAAGGAAAAAATAAGGGAAAGAAATTAATAAGGTATAAAAACTGTAATTGATTCAGATAAATTAATCGTAATTAATTTGGGTGACTACTTGCATGCAATAGTCAAATGATTGCAAATGCGCAATTGACGGTACCAGATATACAATATTTTTGCAAATCTATTGCTATTAATATTCTTCAAGGTTGAGGACATGCGCTGTGATATAAATAACTATCGACTACATAGGAGTAGATGCACAAAGCGCTTTATAAACGATTCAAAAGATTTGCCACTCATCCGACCATGAATAGATAATTAATAAATTAATGTAAGGTAAATAGGGCGCGTGGCGTTTTTTTTATATGTATTTGTATGTATTTTTTTATATGTAAAAAATGTAAAAAAAAAAATTAAAGATTAAAATCAGAGAAAATTCGTACGTATTCAGAAAAATAAACGAATGATTTTCATTTAAAAAATTAAAGTTGCATTACCAGAAATTTGTTGAACAAATTTTCTTTTTTTCATCGATTTGTTATAACATATTGAAACCATTATTATGCAAAATTAATCTTTTCAGTATCTTTAATATGCATGCATTTTTTCAGATTTTTATGCCATCGAGAAGTATTTGCAATTTTCTCTCATTTTTCTCGAACTTACGCGAAATGAACACCACGCACTCTATCTACCTTAATTGTAATTGATCACCTATTTACTTACTTCATTAAAACATTTCATTTTTTACTTATTTATTTATATAGAAATGCAGTGACCTCGGAAAGCCAAAGCGGCCGCCAACGGGATTTCTCCAATTTTTGCAAGAGAATAAATACCAAATAAAAAACAAAGATGGCAAGAGAATGGTAAGTACTTGAATTGATGCCGAAGCGTTTTGATGTTTTACTTACAGTGCCTGAGTAAACGTTTGCGATGTTTTTTTTTATTTCAGGATTTTATCAGAGAGATGGCTGCGCAATGGAAAGCGATGTCGAGCGACGAAAAATCAAAATACACAATGGAAAGTAATAGACTAATGGTGCAGTATAAACAGGACATGCGAGAGTGGGAAGAGAATATGGTGAAACGGGGGCACTTCGATGTCGTTAGAAATCGTGGATTGATGGATATAAAAAGTAACAATCAGCCGAATACGCAATAGAGATACTCGTGTCCCACCGGAACCGCCGAGATTGCCGGTAATTCTTCGAAGAGCCAAAGGATTTGTCTCGAACATCGCTAATCCGGCCTGGGACACGAGACGCGCAAAACTCGTCACATCAAACATTTGCATGAGGCCCGTCTATGTAGACGAGAAATCACCAAAAAACTTGAACGTTATATCGTTGTCAACAATAATAGTGCAATCGGAAAGAATCGATAAACTATAAACAATGTCAACGATTATAGCAACGATGAAGCTGCATAATGAGAAAAGCTTTTTCGTGTTTGCACTTTTTTTTATTCCAATCGTAAAGCCCCGCAGAATGTATCAATTTCCACTCGTAGTTATTCAAGGTAAATTGAGTTATACTTTGGATGCGAGTTGTTACTTTTTTTCGATTACACGACCAGTTTTTTTTTTTGTTACAGTGAAATTATAATTTAGTTATCGTTTTTTTTCGTTGTCATGATATCCCATTGCTGTATTATACGCGATTCATTTGTACGTATTAAGTACTGTAGAGCGGATCTCATGACCGTCGATACCTTTGACGTACTTTTCGTTTTGTCGCATCATCACTGCAACGACCTTAATGACTACGATATTATGTACTCTTAAATATTTTTATTCCAGAATAAAGCATAACTTTCGATAACGAAAAGAAAAGTTGGAGGTCTCGCCACGGCGTGTATTATAATTAATCTGGAATGCGCGATACATCAATAAACTTATTTCGGATTTATCTACTTTCGATATAGTGATGTTTTTTTCTTATATCTTCTGTCCTCAAGAAATGCTATACTGACGAATTGACTATGTGAAAAGGCGTGTAGTTTGTTTATTATTAAGTTGATTACACTCAGAAGGCAATACACAGCGTCGAATGAGATCAGACTTTTGTGAGGTGTGCAAAGCCTCAGCAGTCCGCGCGATTTTTCTTCCTTCTTCCACAGTATTAATAACGGGGGACGTATTTACAAGTGCAAAAGGGTTCGTCCGCCGTTGTTCTCCGATATGAGAAAAAGCACGGGATTTTTTCTTTTTCTTACGTCGAATAAAATATATAATTCATTGGTATATCTCGAAAAAAGGATTCAGGCGCTTAAATCGACGCGTTGTCTTTAAATATTACTTCCGATTCGTTTGCGAACGGCAGGATATCTTCGAGATCGTTCCAATAACGATAAATTATCGTGTACACAATTACGAACGTAAATATGTAAACGGCGAAATCTTGAAAAACGACGCCGAGCAACGATAAAACGCCTTTAAATCGGTGTATTACTTTCACAAAATTGGGCCTCACGTTCGATAATATCAGAGCGGCTACGAGCATATTGGTGCCGCGCGATTCCTCATGACTGTTGCATACGCATAGCCGGCCGATCGTGACGACGAAAAATGGAATGACGATGCTCTGCAACAACGAGAAACATTTATTAATTTTGCACATCAAAAATTAAAAGAACGTCTGCTTCGGATAAATAATTATGTCTCAAAATATCTTGATTCTTGCATGTTTAAAATTGTGAAAAAAAAAATAACAAACGTAATGAAAACATTTTTTTCGATCGCAATTTCGTGCTAATTTTTTTGTTGTTGACGTGTCGTCAGTAATTATATGGCATCATTGAAAAAGACATGGGGGCAAACGAGAAAAATAATTCTTTCTATTCGGATGAATTTATTTAAAAATAACCTTTGAAAGTTCAAAAAAAAATTGATCAACTCGCGTTACTCGATGAATAACAATTTGATCAAGCGGAATTTCACGATAGCATGATTGTTTTTCGTGTTTTGGCAGTGATAAAAATAGTTTTTTCCAAAACCTGTGCGGGCAATCGAGAAAAATAATTTTTTCTTTTAAATTATGTGGAATGGTATGTCTTACCGTGCCAAACAAGTGCTCCATTTTTAGAGCCAATGCAATATTTATAACAATGGCAAGTATCACATAGATGCAGCGATTGGACAAAAGTGTGTTGAACATCGGTAGCTCTGGACTCATATTTGAAATTGAATTTTCTCTCTCAGTGTCCATTTGCACTCCCGATGTGCCATCTTGTCTGTCAGAATTGAATGCAATATTGTTGGAGGCATTGAGTTTCATGGCTCCAATAGCATTGCCATTTTCATTTGGAACATTGGTTCGTCCCGTATTTCGTCGATGCGGTTCATAAAAATTCTCTCTTTCACGGTCATTGGCCTTTGACAGTGCGGTAAAAATGTCACCAAACCTGTCGGCATACTGCGATGAATTTGTCTCATCGTTGTCTATGTTGGCGTTCATTTCTAATCAAAAATCAAAATGAAAATACATTTTAGTTTGGTGCAAAATCCTTCTTAACTTCTACCAAGAAGAGTTACCGTTGATCAGAGAGTCGACGGTTTGATGTCCGATGAGAGTTTCATTTACCAGGATGCCATTGGTGGTACACGTCGTCGTCATCGTTGGTTGAACCTCCGTCGGAGTGACTTTTTTGCATTGTTCAGCTGAGAAAATTGAAGCGTCGCGATGCCCGTTAGGAGGTTAAATCCGTTCGCGAACACGCGAGTGAGGTTGGTTCTTCGTATTTCGACGGTAACACCTGCTTACCTGAGGCTTCCATGTGGTTAACCTGCGGTTCTCGTTCGATCTCATTCGGCTTTGCCGTGTCACTTAGCCAACCACCGGTGATTCTTTGTAGTCGATACTCCGCATTTTCCAGTATTCTTCGTTTTCTCGCTTCCCTTCTAGCGGCCACATCAGCCATGACTAAATTATTATATCGCCTTTCAAAATTATTACACCACGTTCCGACATCGGTCAGAATTATGGATGAATAACAAATGCTAACGACGGCGGGAACTGTCTAGTCATGACGCGAAAATTTTTATCACACGTGGGATATAAACTGTGACAATGTTTTCCCGAATGCCATTCAATCTATCGACGCACGATGTTTTTTTTTCATACATACAAACAATTTTAACGATGCGAAGTCGTAGTTAATCGTTTTTTCGTACTTACTGACGATCTTTACGATCATTGCGAAAATTATTTCCCGTTCGCGTTACATTGGTTTATTAAACAGAATAAAATGCAACATAGCAGTAGCTGGAAAGATTATTTCAAAACAATAAAACATCATCGAGCATATCCGGTCAAATGTCACTTGACCGGAAGTACATCGCGAGGAACCAATAAGAAAAAAGATCAAGCAGCAAAATGGGGCTCGAGCCATGATATCCCCACTCTCGGACATTTTCTCGTATTTCATATCGCCGCCGGTTGCCCGTCGCGATTCCCGGTGTCTCTGTACAACCCGTGTGTCTTTTTTGGCGGGCACACTTCTTTTGGCGGTAGTCGAGAATATATTTCATCGTACCGAAGACCTATCATCGTATTATAAATGGGAGACAAAGACGGTGGTAAGAATCCGTAAATATACATAATCCGCGTAGCGCACACTTTTCGCCAACTTGGCAAGTATTACAACATTCGTTCGAACGATGCGTCGGCTGTAGGGGAGTATCAGTAAACAACGTCACTTTTATTCGTTTTCGTTTGTGCACAGTTTTCTGTCTGAATGCTCGTCGTATCTTAACTCTAAGTCCTGTAATCGTTTCACGAAATATCGCTCGACGTAACAACATGCGATTCGATCGCGAATAACGTGCACATTTTCGATTTTCGATCGGGTACAATGCGTTAACCCCGACGTACGGCATCCCGTTACAACGACCAATTAACCGATGCAACGCCAGTGGTAACAATTGCCCCAAAATGATAATTCGTTCTCTGTCTCGATAGCAAATAAATAGCTCGATCATAATATTGTTGTCTAATAATACAGTATGAACGTTCTTTTGTTTTTTTTTTTTTTTTTTTTTTCAAGAAACCTTTGACGATGCGGTCGAGGAGCGTGTCATCAACGAGGAGTATAAAATATGGAAGAAAAACACTCCTTTTCTATACGACTTGGTGATGACCCATGCTTTGGAATGGCCATCGCTGACGGCCCAATGGCTACCGGACGTAACGAGGCCGGAGGGCAAGGATTATTCCGTTCATCGTTTGATACTGGGTACCCACACATCCGACGAACAGAATCACCTTCTCATCGCCAGCGTTCAATTACCCAATGAGGATGCGCAATTTGACGCTTCTCACTATGACAACGAAAAGGGCGAATTTGGAGGCTTTGGTTCCGTCAGCGGTAAAATTGAGATTGAGATAAAGATCAATCATGAAGGAGAGGTCAACAGGGCACGATATATGCCTCAAAATCCATGTGTCATTGCCACAAAGACACCTTCAAGTGATGTCCTCGTTTTCGATTATACCAAACATCCCAGTAAACCTGATCCCAATGGAGAGTGTCATCCTGATCTAAGGTAATTTTATACAATGATCATAAAGAAATAACGACAGAAACACATTTACTAAACGAAGTAAGTAAATTTCTGAACTAAATGTTAAAAAAAAATGAAATATGGAAGGACACAAAAAAAAAGGAAAGGCAATTCGAATTAAAAAATAAAACATAAAAACTTATTGCACAAGCAAATGCAAACAAAGAAATACAAAAGCAAATCGTAAATGAAGATTCAAACAATTACCAAACCAATTACCAATTTCAAAACGAATAGCAAGTGCAAACGAAAAAACTGGAAGGCACACTTAAAAATACGACGTATTTTTAACAAATACACATACATATAGCAACAAAACAAATATGTGAAACAAAAAAATCATCGGGTAATGAAACTTTCAACGCTTTTCTAAAAGACCCTTATTTTTTGGTTGCTTTGTTAATAAACTTGCGTATGAAAAATCAATTTTTCACAAAATTTTCAACGACATTGAAACTCTTTCTGAAATTATTGCTACGCCTCCAATTTACGAAGTGATATATTGATTAAAAACACTAAGCTATTCAAAATAATGAAGTACAATTAAAATCGATCCTTCATCTCTTTGGACAATCAGTTTTATGAATGTGAATTGATCATCGGCTTGCTGTATGCATTAGAAGCAATGAAAACACTTGGGTCACGTTGAAGCATTGTCCGGTTAATTTAAATTTTACCATAAACGATTTTTTGTTTTTGAAATCTATTCCGGTTCCTCAAAGTTCTCCCGTATTTTAATAGGCTGCGTGGTCATCAAAAGGAAGGTTACGGTCTCTCGTGGAATCCAAATCTCAACGGTTATTTGCTCAGCGCATCGGACGATCATACGATCTGTCTGTGGGACATAAACGCGACGCCGAAGGAGAATCGCGTTATCGATGCGAAGACTATCTTCACAGGACACACGGCGGTCGTCGAGGATGTCGCTTGGCATCTTTTGCACGAATCTCTGTTCGGCTCTGTAGCCGACGACCAAAAGTTAATGATATGGGACACCAGGTTTGTATCGCGTAGTCGTTATTAATGTTTTCACCTAATTAAATCAATTACTTCACGAAACTATCAACGAAACCTGACGATTGTTTAATAATTTTTTCTTTTTTTTTTTAATATAACGTTCTACAGATGTAACAACACCAGCAAACCAAGTCACACCGTCGACGCTCACACCGCCGAAGTCAATTGTCTCAGTTTCAATCCCTATTCGGAATTCATACTTGCGACCGGAAGTGCCGATAAGACCGTTGCGCTGTGGGACTTGCGAAACTTGAAGCTAAAATTACATTCTTTCGAGTCCCACAAGGATGAGATTTTCCAAGTTCAATGGTCGCCGCACAACGAGACAATACTCGCGAGTAGCGGCACCGACAGACGTTTGCACGTCTGGGATCTTAGCAAAATCGGCGAGGAACAATCTCCCGAAGATGCGGAAGACGGACCGCCTGAACTACTGGTATTTTTTTCATTTCCGCATCGATTATCTTCGATTCGACTTAAAACGCATATCTCGTTAAGTAATCGTCTATTTTTCCTTTTCGTTTCAGTTTATTCACGGCGGTCACACAGCTAAGATCAGCGATTTCTCATGGAACCCGAACGAGCCGTGGGTCATCTGTTCCGTATCGGAGGACAATATAATGCAAGTGTGGCAAATGGCTGAAAACATTTACAACGACGAAGAACCGGATACACCGGCGAGCGAACTTGAAGCCGGCGCGTCATAGAGGATAACAAGTAATTTATTAAAAACAAAACAAAAAAACCATTTTCGGCTGTAAGAGGCGATTATAAGGCATCAACGTTCAAGCCATTTGACGTTAAACACAAAACGAAACAAAGAAAACAAACAAAAAAACGCGAAAATATTATTTCATTGAGTCAATAATCACATTACCCGCGAGGCAAAGGAAAAAAAATTGCCTTGTCAATGATCCATTCATACAATTTTCAAACGCACGTTTTTTATCTCGTGTAGTAATCGGTCGAATGAATGTTTTCAAAATTGTTACAAACACAAGGCGTGGAATTAATAATACTGACCGACGATACGATTAGTCTCGTTGGTGGATCGGTGTTTTGCATTGTTAAAAAAAAAAACAATAACTGCGTAGATTCAATTTGAAGATCCGACGAGGTCCAATCGATACAGTACGCAGTGCGGATTTTTGAGTTGCTTCCTCTTGTTGATGCGAATGCTCCATTGTGGCTACGATATTACGAGTATTTTTTCTACTTAGTTTTAAGTCCGAATTAAGATGATCGAACTGAAACGAATATTCCTGTTACTTATATAGGATTTATCTCCAAAACTGGAGAAAAATCCTCCTCTGAACTACTTTTCCTCAACTACGCATATTACGAAGTATCTGTACTTGTAAATTTGTCTTAAACGCAATGCCGTAAAAGTAATGTGGTCATCAAAAAAAAAAAAATTAATAAAATATTTGCATAAACTTGAGCAAAACGTTGTCTGGAAAGAATTCTTGAGAGGCCAAAATGATTCGCCGTTGAAGATTTCGTATGTTTATTACGATAAAGAAGAAAAAAGAAAAAAAAAAATAAAAAGATGCATTGGACAGTTAGATTATTTTATTATGGAAAAACGTGAAAGATTAACTGCATTAATTATTATGCAAGCAATTGTAGTCTGCGTAGAAAGATTCTACGGGCAACAGATACATTTTTTTTTCATTTGTTTCGTAATATTCATTGATTTCGATTCGCGATTCGTTATATGTATATTGGCACTTAGTAAAGAGACGTTTGAATTAAATCTAATTGTCACTGAAAGATAATTGTTCCCACGATTTAGACCGTTGTATTTGAAAGCTCGTTGTATATCTGATCTAAAAGCGAATCCTCTGTTGTCTCGGCCTCGGGACTCTTCAGTGATATCATTTCCTCTCCGTCGGTACTCGACGTTCTGTGGACAGAAAGTTCATTTGCGTTGTCTACAATCATTTTGATTTTTAACCCATACCTTTGCACCTTCGTCGCGTTATTACCAATATCTTTGGGGTCAATAAAACATCGACCGTTTCATGTGGCCATGTCTGCTATGCATGCAAAACAAAATCAAAATAATAACGTGCAGTTAAATTGAGAAGTACAATCGTGCGTGAGATATATCGATTAACACGCCGCCGATATAAAAACGCTGCGTCTTCATTAATTATACACTGAGAAATAAAACGACCGTGTCAAAAAAATGGCCGAGTGAATGGCGTCGACGGTATATTTTATAGTTCCACTATTACGTCTGATTTCCACAATTTTATATAGCATTCAAATCATACGAAATCTTTGTGCAGAGTTTTCGTTTCCGGTTTCAAATTCATACGATTTCGTAAAAATTGGCTACAAGGTTGAAATCAATAATCATTTTTCAATTTGTTATTTTTATTAGTTTTTTTTTTATTTTATTTATCTATGAATAAATCAAATCTGTGTATGGTGACCCATAGATCATCATAGATCGTGCCGTTGGCTCTATTCATTTGGCCTTTTCAGTGAATAAATACTATTTTTTTCGTGTATATTTGTTATTCGCGTAGCATCGTACATTTCGCGTACCTTTTTCCGCTATTGTGTCTCTTGATCCCGTCGAGTAGATTCAGTATAGAGGGCGTTAAAGTTGGACGAAATATCTGCGCCAATTTTAACGAACCGTAAGTTTCCAATGATTTTAAAGATAATGATTAATTATGCTAAATAATTTTTTTTTATCCTTACAGTAACCGGTGCACTTCGCATTTCTCGCAGATCGATATTTCTGAATATGTCGTGAACCATTAGCTCCTCGACGCTCGGATAACGACCATTGATTTTACTGAATATCACGTCCATCAGATTGACGACCTGAATGTTAGAAAACTTATGTGCACTTGTGATTTCACAACTTCACCGGCTTTTTACCGTAAAAAACGGTACGTGGCCCGCGATTAAAATGACTACACACACAAATGACAAACACATGAAAAAAAAGAAAAGAACTAGAGGTAACTGTTTAGCGATTTTATTTTAGTTTTAACTTTTTTTTTATCAAATTTACCGTCAAACCGGTACTATACACCTATATAGATGCAAAAATACCGGTAACAACTTTTTTCCTCAGATTACCGTCATGAAATTCGTTTACACATACTACCCGTCCTTTTATTTTAATATTTTTACCGTAAAAAAAGTTGAGTACCGGTATTTATATATCCCAAAGTTATGAAAAAAAAAAGTAAAAACTCGATATTTAAACGCTAATTTTACAAAAAATAATAGACAGTGTTTTTACATTTTTATGTTCAATTGATACATTTACCTGTGGATACATTTTGAGATCAGAGATATGCATAGGCGCCGGTTTGAAGGAGCAAAGCTCGTAGCCGGCGCACATTTCGAATAACATGTGACCTGGAAAAAAAAAAAAAAAAAAATCAATTCACAACAGGAACAATTTAATTTTCGCTCAGTTTCTATATAAATTAAGATTCTTTGAAAAACATACCGAAGCAAATGCTATCGACAGAGGTGCCGTAAGGCGATCGCGAAGTCACAACCGGATGTATTCGACTCGTGAAACCGAGAAGAGAATTTTCGAGACCCGCGAGACGCGCCACACCGTTCTGTACGACAACGTTTCCCGAGTGTAGATGCGTGACCGTCGGAAATCCGCGCTCTTTGAGAAAAACCAGCGCCTCGAGTATCTGTCGTCCCATTTGTTGTATCTGACGCAGCGGTAAGCCTTTTCCGCGAGTCGCGTACTTCTGTCCCCAATCTTCATTCCAGCAGTTTCTCTCGATCTATCAGACCGAATACCGATTTTACGTAACGATCGAAAGGGGAAATAAATTTGTTTTTTTTTTTTTTTTGACGCGAAAACTCACGCCGTAGATGAGATCCTTAAGGCTTCCCTGATTGATCGGTTGAACGAGAATAACGTAGTTAATTCCCTCGTAATCAACGAATTCTAAATCGAGAACCGGACATATGTACGGATGCTGCAAAGCGAGGAAAAGATTGTTGAGAGTATCTTTGGTCGACGGGCAAATGCTCAACGAGCAATTTCTATTCAACGGCGCGAGAGTCAACAGTCTATCGGTCTTCAGCATAGTGTCCCTTACGGCGAACCAGTACTTGTCGACGCGAGAGCCTACGAAATACGAAGCGTTAAGTTTTCTCTACAGTCCGGCGACTCTTGTTGTTCAAAATTCTCGGATGTTTTTTACGCTTTTTTTCGTCATTTATAAACTTCGAACGCTTACCGACATTATTCAGCTGTTTTATGAGCGTATAACGAGCGGTTTGCTGTATGTACGCCTGACAAATCGACAATGCGCGATCCCTCGTTCTTTTTTCCATCTCCATGTATTCACCGACTTCCTCACTCGCTGTCGGCCCACTGCCTAGCGCCGTGTACTGGTGTCCCCTGTTTCTGCGTCACACACAACAGCGATTCTGCTTAACCCGCTTTTTTTTATTATCCAATATACAATGCACATCGAAGAGACTATTTCGCTGACGGGTAAAAATTCTGTATATCAATAATTTCCATGAGTAAATTGTTGCGCTCCAATAATTCATAGGGGGGATGCATTTGAAGTTCATCGAGTAATTAACGTTTTTTCGTCAATTACACATCAACGTACGCGCGCGCTAATTACCTGTTGTCAATTTCATCGGTATTCGGCGAATTTCCATTATTTATTTCATTTATTTCAATAACATCCGAAATGTTAGAACTGTCTCTCGAACGTCGCCAGAAGAGGATTATGTTTGTCGGGCAGTGATAATGCGAAGAGCTCGTATTACTATTCCACGTTGCGCGACGACTGCAAATGTTTTCATCCAATAAGAAACAGTCATAACAATATTATTCCTATTTTCTCCAACTTCGCGTTCGACTTTTGTATGTTATATATTATGACGTTACCCGATTAGCACGCGTGTCTTCACCATCGACGAAATTCGATCATTAACTCAAAAGTTGAAACTAAGAATCGATTGTCTTTTTTAACATTTTCTTGTTTCATATTTACCTCCGAACTCTACTGGGAATCGGTCGAAGATATTTTTCAGATTGAAATTCTCTCTCTTGAATATACGCTCTGTGTACATCGCTGATAAACTGTTGCTGGTTAATCATTCTGAAGCGACACTATTCGACTGTCGAAAATCCCGATTCTTAAAGGTCCATTACTTAAGATAGTCGAACGGGGAATATCGTTGAGAAGATTATAAGAAACAATAACAGTACTGAATAACTTAATCATCCGGAAGTTTTGTCGTGCCGCCGTGCGGCAACGAGGAAAATTGTATGTATAGCCCTCAATCGATAGTGAGAGACTTTATTCAGTCTGTACCGTGTTCCCTCGCGCGTGGCCTGTATATACATTTCTTAAGCTTCGAAGCTTAGCACAGCAACTACTCAAGTGGTAGATAAAGCGACGCGAAACAATGCGGGTGGTTTCCACTCCCCGGAAAGTCGAGGAGGTCCCCGGCTGCCGGGGCCTCTTCACCACATCGGTGAGTGGCGAGCCGCTTGTTACCGGAGTTACGCTATCAAGATGAAAAGGTCAGCTCCACTTTTCGTTTCCCTTTGCAGCGCTCGGTGTATTAGCTCAATGCATTGAATAATTAAAACGCAATCTCTATCTATGGATGCTGTTTTTATTTTCTCATCCCATACGACGTACGGAACGAAAAAAAGCATCGTAATAGCGAGAAAAGATAACCCCACACGTTTATCAATGAAATAACTTAATTTTTTATTTATTTTTACGGCAATGACAGTCAAATTTCAAGAGTAAAAAAAAAAAATGTATGAAAGAATACGGAGTTATTTATTATTATTTCGGCCGCTTACCTTGTTTCGTTGTCTCGATAAGCTCGCGCCGCCGATACTCGATTGAATAGGATTTTCGCGAGACTGTCGATTTTGTTTGTCAATTGATAGCCTTTTTCCTCCTCGCTATCGTCCTCCTCGATGCTCGCGCTTCTTCCACGCCGAAGAACCGCCCGCGCGGTCGTCATCGCCTCGGAATCGAGTTCAATTGCACTCTGCGTTCTTCTGCCAACGGGTCGTCTTTTTTTCCGCGATTTAGGTCTCGCCTGGCAAAATCTATCGTGTCCCGTAACGTCCGATCCCCGCCGGCTTTCGCCTTCGTCTCTTTTGTTCATGTTTTGATAAAGATTGAACATCGTGTGTACCTTCGGCACGAATGACTGTACTAACTTGGTCCCGAGTTTTCTGAAAGTCGGTGCAGATTCTCTTTGTATATTCGCGCTAATCCTTCCTCTATTTCCATCGAACTGGTCACTGTCCGCGCCAAAAACCAAGCTCATCCTTTTTTGCGTGGAAAGAACATATATTTATCGGATTCTCAATAATTAACGCCAATCGCAATTCGAGATAAAAAAAAACGATAAAATGTAAACATTGCCGTATATTAGAATTCGGCATTCTATGATTCTCTACGTTCTAAAAAGTTTTCTAAACGGATATAATAACAATACGTTATTATTTTTATGCGATTTTTCTAAGCTATTGAGTGATCCGATGAGCTCTTTTTTTTCGGGAGGGGAAAAAAAAAAGATGAAAATTTGGAGTTTCTAAATCGCGCGTTTACTACACGAGGAGATCGTTGTTGTCCGATTGAAATTACCTTAATGATTAATAATCACAGATGATTCGATTTAACGGACGATTGCCGATCGCGAATCGATGGGTTTTGACTCAAATTTATTCGCGATACGCGGCATGTCGCGATGAAACTCATTTATCGAATGGACAGTCGCGAGTGGAGAGATGCACTACGAAATAACGAGGCAAACCCCACGGGTTGCGGAGTGAGTGCAGTCAGTCGAGAGGGTTGATGAGAACTGAGTCGCGCGCGGGTTCGCGCTTACCCCCCGCGCAACGGTACCAGGCGTGACACAGATTCAGGAAGGCAGGTAGAGTTGTGTTTGGTGGCTGCGCCGTGACCGAAGATCCAATTGCATTTTGTTGAACGCGAGAGAACGAGAAACCGCGATTCTCGCGCAGGATTGACGAATTGTCGTTATAAATGCAGTTAGAGCCATTGTACCGCTATCCGGTACTTGTGTTCGATGCTACTGATCCGAGTAGCGAAAGATACTAACCCACGGGATTATTAACGCACCCGCTATTAACTCCTTCATTTTCTCTCGTTAGTATTCAAACTCCTATACGATTCGAAATATAATGAGAAAAATGGGCCCCATTCATATTACCCGAATGGTTCTTACGAAAGGCAATTTATTTTATGCGAAAGAAACGCGAAAATAGCAGAAATTTAATGAGAAATAATTAATAGACGAGTCTAAGTTTGTATATAAGGTTGAGATACGCTCTCGTGAAATCCGTTTAATCGATTGATTGAATAGTTAAAATAGATAGTTGACACAACAAGATGGATACGGGACAGTTACGAATCCAATTATAATTGAGGCGATTTAACGGAAGACGGACGGATGTATCCTCAATAACTTTTATAATGCTACTCAGCCGAAGTAGAACAAACACGGAGAGGCGCGGGGTTTACACCCTCCGTTATCCCTGACCCCGCAAAACTGAACTCGGAGACCACACTCGTACCTAATCTGGCGCTGGCATTCTTATGGCTGCGTTTAGGTATTGCGAGGAAACCTACGGAGCTGATAAAAAAAAAAAACAATAATTCACACCTTGGTTTTAATATCATTCTTTTGGTAATAACAATACTTTTGTTTCGACGGTATGGTAACGTGTCTCATATTAATTCGCTATCCCGAATCAAGTAGACAGGCTATTTTATTAAGATTTAAAAAAGTAAAGATATTTTTTAATAATATTTTATGAAACGTCGTATTTAGATAAAAGCATTTTTTTGTCGACTTTTTTTTATCTCTTATATTAATTCGGTTTAAGCAGAATGACATGGAGGGTTCATTAAAACATTGACAATATATTATACGGGTATCACAAATAAATTTTACGAATTTTAAGGGACTCGCGCTTACTCGGCTTCATTAAGATTCTCGCGATTTTGCATGATATTGAACTGCTCCGTCCACGTATTTAATGGTCGACCTCCGAAGATCTGCAACAGCGTGAGTGTACAAAAGTGATTATCTTCGCGAAAATTCTCGAATATTTTACAATGGTAAGTTAATTATTTCATTAATTCTGTAACGTAATACCTTCGACATAAATTCGAGGACTCGACGCGGCGTTAGTTCATTTTCCGCTCGCGGTCCCCACTGATAATGTTTTATCGGTGGATCCGACTTGTCTACGGTAACCAAATCAAGATATCCTTGTTTCACGAATCTCTAATGAAAAATAAACATCAGCATTAAAATTAATCATAGAGAAGATTAAAAAAACGGTAAAGACGATTAAAAAAAAAATTCATTAATTACTTCATTGAAAAAAGAAATTTTTTTTTATTATTTAAAAATAAAATAATTGTGATTCGCAAAGTTTACTCACGTCGGTGATCAAGGCTTTTACATCTCCGAAATATTCGTGGATGAAATCATCTTCTTCTATGATCTCCAGAGATCTCAGCAGCTGGTATAATTCCTCTAAAAAGCGAACATTGTTAACGATATCGTTGAAATACAGACAATAAAAAAAAAAAGAATTTAAATGAGTCAATGATTCTTCTAACCTTCGCTGCAACCGCTCTGACCGCACATGAAAATGTGCGATAACACAATAAAACAGAGAACCTGTTCCTTCCTCTCATTTGCAGAAAATCGCAGATGAGGCCCGCTGTTTTCTATGTTATTGGTAAGAATGTATTTACTTCCTTCCAATTCAACCAAATTATAGCCAAAAACCTATATAATGATGACTATTAATAAATTTTTTGTTTTTTCATTTTTCAAAGGGAATCGAAAAAATGAATTTGCCATTTATGACAATGACAATATTTTGTTTTTGATCCGTTACCTCTTGCAGTGTTAGCGGAACTTGAGTCATAATCTGTTTGTAATGTTTGGAATGTTCCGGCAGCACATTCTTAACGATATGCGCGCGTTGTATAATGGTTTTGGAACGATCGGCGACAAAGAAATATCGAATGACACTCGCAACCAAATGAGTTTCCTCGTCCGGTGGCAGTTTGTTGGGATTGGCTCTCTGAGTGCCCTGCATCTCGGCGTCCATAACTTGAGTGTCGAGACGATGACTCGGACCAGCTTCTGAGGATCTTCGAGGTCTCGATTTTCGGCGATTCTGCGATACATACGACGGAATCGGCATTTCCTCGTCTTCGCTTTCTTCGCGACGTCTACGGTGGTGCCGAGATCCCGTCGCGGATTTTGATCTTCGAGACATTGCGAACTTCTGCGGAAAAAAAATATTACGAGTCAACGCGAACCCCGCTACCGCGGCTTATCAAAAGCGCGAGGTGACAATTACATTTTTCGTACGAACGACAGGTTAAGTTTAGCGACGATTAGTGATACGATTTTTACGCATTTGAAAATTCATTCGATTACTCGATTGCGGAAATAACACATGAAATCAATGAAACAAAATCAAAAGGACGAACATTGATTGACAAAGTTTTCTCGGTGCTCTCACACGGTCACATTTTTTTCTTCCTAAATTCGAATGCACCGTATTACCGCGTAGTCAACGAAACATCGCGAGCGACGCAGCGTTGGTGAACTAACGAGACATTGGCACGTTAGTTCTGAGTTGTTGACCGTTGGTACCCGGCGAGCCCGGTTGGTGTGCGCACGACGCGGATACCTCGGAAGGATCAGTTGAATCCGCAGATGGTTTGTTCAACTCTACTTTATCGGTGATATTCGAGTTTCGTATATAGCTATGCCTTCAGATCTAATCGCAATGTGGCAAGTTTTCGTTTATGTTAAAATGGTAAATTGGTTCATTAACGTACGGTAAACAACTCATTTACGATATATAGTGTACAATTCAAATCTTTCGTAACGCATCAATCACGAATTATTCTTCATTTGTTAATTTGTCTCTCGTGTCAGAATTAATGAAATGCGGTTTTATGTTATTTAGTTATTTTGCGAATTCGGAGCAAAAAAGAGTATACAATGTATATCGCGAATAAAAAAAATATTGGGTGCGGCGATGCATGAATTCAATGTGTCGGAACGCGAGTACGGTCTTTGAATGCGACAAATATAGCGTTGGATCTCAGGCGACGAGGCGCATTTCCTCGTAGGCATCAAGATCGATGCGATCGTCGTCGTGGTACGTATAAAAAAAAAGCTTCCATCTCGCTCTCCCATTCGATTTTTCATCTTCGCCTCTCTCGGTCTCTGGCACAAGTCTCGGGGTCTCGGATGACGACGGCTGCACCTGTCTGGCCGTCTGCCTGCAGTCCTCGCGGCGCCAACAATCCCCGCCCGTTCCCGTCTCATTCCAACACCCCGTGAAGCTAATTCCATTCCGACGCTCGGGCGACAATAGAGCCACCTTCGAGTGGCCCCGACCGTTCAGAACGGTCTTTCTACTCGATTATGTTTTTTTGTGCTTCTTTTTCATTTCTTTTTTCACATCTCGGATCCTTTGTCGACGAGGCAAAGATCCTCGTCAACCCTTTCGAGATTTTCGTCTGAGACAGATTTTCGAGATTGAAAGTAACTTTGCCCGTCTTTCGCGATCGAACGTTGGCACGAGAGTCACGCGAAAAACAACAGTATAGTCTACATCTAGGAACTCCAAGTTATTTTTTTTGCACAGAATGCATTTCTCGACGCCGTCGAATTGCGCGGGGACCAATGAGGGTATTCGTCGAGCGAGACCGCGGAATATTGTTCGTCGTACAGAACGCGAGTAAACAATGGGACGTTATAGCTGTATCTCGTCTCGCCATTGTTGTTCATCGTCAACGAAAGAATATAGATGGGGCGAACTAACAAAAAAAAAGAAAAACGATCGCGCTTAAACCTTGTATACGAATTCGCGCACCACAGAGTATAAACGATAATAGAAGAATCTTTGCTGCCGTCATAAAGGGGTCTGTATCGGTATATATCGGAGAGGCGCTCCTATATCGGAATTGTATACCAATTTGCCTCGAACGAGTGACGCCGTCGAACACGCATCGGCATATATCGAAGAAAAAAATACTTTCTCCACCCACTCTTTTTCTCTGACCGATGTGATCCTTGACGAGTCTCGTGGGGCGAGATAAGCGACAGACAAACGGCAAGCATATATATAAGCAAGAATACCAAACAACGCGGTTCCTCTCGGATAATAAATAATTGCCTAATTATAGGGTAGCCAAGATCTGTGAAATAAAGGGGACCGGTCCTAGTCGACAGAGAGAGAGTGACTATTGGCCGATCCTCGCCCGAGAAGCTGTTTCTTGATATTGTGTAGTTTTTTATATTCTTCATCATCTAAAATTTTTTCAGTATGAGTACCGAATTCTCGATATTCTATTGTAAAGCGTACAGATATTATTAATATTTACTTAATAATGAAATTCTGTTGCACGGAAGTTTCATTATTCTTATGATTATTAATCTTATTGTCAATATTAAGTTTAATTGTTTTTTATTATAATTCCACAATGTTATCAACAAATTGATGGAAACATTAATTGGCCAACAAATTTCCCGGAAACGCTACTTTTTTTTTATAATGAAAATGATTTGTTAATTTTTCTGAATACGTATGAATTTTTTCAGACTTTTCAATTTGTTTGATTTTTTTTTATATGGAAAAAATTAATGAAACAACAGAAAAATGAAAATAAAATGAAAAAACTGATAAAATTCACACGTATTCAGAAAAATCAACGAATCAATGCGATTAAAAAAAAGTTGAGTTGCCGGGAAATTTGTTGACCAATTAATTTCTTTAGTACCTGTAATATGTATCAGAGCTCTGCAGCACTCCAAACACCGAGTACTTGTTTTCCACTTCAAGTAGAAAGAAAGTGCATCAAGTACTTTTTTGGGACTTCAATTACCAAGTACAAGTCCTTTCAAGTTCTTTTCCAGTAACAGTACTGAAAAAGTCTCGAATAAACCCTCCGTTCTGTATTTTCTTATAATATAATTCTCCGGCTAAAATTTTCAGTAGGTATGATTTCACCGAGTGGACAAAGTCATTCACGAATTGTTTCGTTCACTCAGTCGGGCGATCGAGACTCCGTATTCCGTGTTTACTAGATATGCGTCTCGCAACGCTGTAGGTAAACGAATGATGAGACTCGGTGTGAAAATTACAACTTCAGAATCGTAGTATTGTGTTCTGCTACGAACGGCTTTGTCGAGTCAGTGCGGTCCTCGGCAGCTATCATACCGTGTTTACGATATGTCTATGGGCTGTTAACTGAATTCGATTATCCCACAAACAGTAGTAGCAATCGCGAAACCGAGCCGATAGGTTATACCTCGGCGAAGAAGAAAATGATTACTTTACGCCTGTATAACCAAAAGAATTTGGAGCAATGAAATCGCGTGGCTTAAAATCAACTTCACCAAATTTTACAAGTGAATCACCGATATACACGCAAACAAAGTGAATAAGGAGGATTAACATATCACGTTTTTCCATCACCAGAATCTGTCTCTTACCAAAGTTTGAGTAAATTACAGCTACAGAAAACTGAATTTTGATTTGAAACATTCTGTACGTTTCAAAGGTATATCATAGAATAAACGAGCTCCGCCGCGGGTCGAATTTCCGCTATGCCGTTGCAGGCATAGAAATATGGTCGAATTTTAGCACCGTCGGAAAACACGGGAGCAGCGGATTTTCGCCTCGCGCGAGAGCTGGCCTCGTTGCGCTCGCGCCAGCAATTCTCACATGCAGTGAAAATCACGCACTTTCCTCCCTTGTAGCATAATGTACTGTTTTTCACGGGTATCTTTACTTTTACTCTCCCTTAGCTACTCTTACTGGCGCTGTTTTAGTTGACTTAGTTTCTCCTGTAGTATACGTGCTATTTGATGACACTTTTTTTTAGGATACGTTGATGGCCTCGCAATCTCCGTTGCCAAAAATCAGCGAATGGGAAACACTCTTGAGACGGAAGAAGAACACTAGCTGAAACCTCCGTATTTAACTGTGCACTCCCAGAAGCCTACTCCAATCAATCGCCATCTCCAACTAGGATGTCTCGTCGCGATAGTTTCCATTCTACGCCTGGCGTCGAAGCTTCAAACGGACTATCTACATCTACGAGTAAACTGGCAGAATATGCTCCACCGAATACCTTAAAGAAAGTTAAAAAAAGTGCCATCCTGGACGGCAAAGTTTTCGAAGTCTGCGCGAAAGTTGGAAATATTGATCTGATATTGGTAAATTGCAATCCGAAGTGATTAGAGCATAAAAAACGAAGAGGATACCGCGGAAAAGATAGGCTCCACTTACGCGGTCTGAAAACGAGCAACCTGCCAAGCGACGAAAGAATACTTTGCATCGATCCACTTTAAAGAGGCGAATCGCACAGTTGGTAATCGAATCAATCTCACCGTTGTCGATTGTCTGTCAGCCAACTTGTAGAAGAGTTTGCAGATTTCGATGTCACATCAGTCATGATCAGACGTACATTGGCAAGAGATATTGAGAGAGAAGAAGTATTTATTGACAATATTTACAGATTTGAAGTATTTACAGATTCGGTAACAATTATTGTTTATATATACATTAATACACATATTGCCAACGGGCCATCAAAGAGATATTGTTTAACTCGATGAACGAAGATTGACGTTGACAAAACAAGCCCTTTCCATAGCGTAATTCGTATGCACGACGCAGATATGGGGTTTCGAAGGTGAAGACGTTTTTTCGGAGTGGCATGCCTCATCATCGATGATAACTTAAAACGTGACTCCTTTCCGTTAGCGTATACATGATTTACCGGTTCCCACGATTATCAAAGAATCGCGTAAATCTTGAGCGGCATTCATTCACGATCGGTGCGGATTGTACGGTCAAAAAATGGTGCCAATTATCATCGATAACGCGAGAAAATTCGTAAAAACGTTCCCTGAATGTTCAGTTCAATTAAGGAACCCGATGCTCCAAGAGTCTAACGATGATGAAGAAGAACTTGACGAAAGTTTCAGCGATGCAGATGAATGAAATTTCGATATAAATGTACGTTACAATTTCGCCGAAGATCGAGTGCGATGCTTAACTTGCCTATTGCCAATGCATATAAAATGTACTGCTCACACACTGAATTTCGTTGCGACGACCGACTTAGCAAGAACACTAAAGAGCAATGTACGTTTAAACACTCTGCATTCGAAAATTATCGGTAAATTTTCGGGCTTTTGGCGCAAAGCTGGATTGCCCAAATTCTCCGAGATCATTAAGACAACTGTTGGTTACACGTTTACCTACCGGGTCGTTACACGGTGGAACTCGCTGTACGATTCCCTAACTCAAATAATAAGCGAGAATGATAAAATGCTCGTCTTATTCGAACGGTTCGATCTGAAAGATTCTATTTCTTCGAGGAAAATGCTATACACCGAGAAGTATTGCACCGTTATGAAGCCGCTTGTGGAAGCATTGTATATACTGCAAGGGGAACAGAGAGTATACTATGGAATGTTGGTGTACCAACTCTCATTGCGCATTGCATCAAAGGCAAATTCGAAAAACTTTCGGAACATGGTCTTTAATATGAGCAAGCGATAGTAGGCTCAATGGCCTTGACAAACGTTTCGCAAATCTGTTATTCTTTGATAATCGCGCATCCGACGCTATCGTAGCGACGCGCACTCAATCGAGCAACTGGAAAGTGTACTTGGACAAAGTACTTGTAAAGTACTTCAAGTACATCATGTATTTTGTAATTTGTACATTTCAGTACTTTGCGATACTCTACTGTGCATGATTGTTTTCAGATTTTTATACCATCGAGAAGTATCTTCAGGCATTATTCTCAAACTCATGTGAAAAGAACACGAAGCAAGATAACTACCTTAATTTTACATTAAACAATCGAGTACGCGCATCATTTCTATCAAATATATTTACTCGATTCTCGATTAGTATACTCCCATCACCCGGTACGTGTACTCGTCGTACACGATCGTCGTGTAATCGCCACGCTTCATTTATTTCAAACATGTGCGGTCTCTCGGGGTGCATGTAATAGTAAAATAAGTATAATATAGCATCGATCGAGTAAATGTGTTTCAGTGCTCACATTGTATCGCGAAATGGTAGGGTGAAAAAAGACAGATAAAGCATCCCAAGTGTCGATACACCTGTTGCGGGGGGCATATTATCACGTTCTACTAACCGACTCCACGTAATGACAAGCTGCGCGCACGCAGTGGTCCCGGCAGAGTATGAGAAATACTCGCGGGTTCTCCACTTCGCATACCTTCTCACGCACCCATACAGCCTCATATATTCACCTGCGGGGATATAGATATATCTATATAGCTACACTATAATATCCTCGAGGTATGTATCGTTCGGGATATTTTCTCCTCTCAATAATTTTTTTTTCTTTTTCTCGTATACACCGCGCTATCATTGCTCGCGCTTTTGTTTGCCTCGCGCTTCGCCATCGTCATTCTCCATTTCTGCATATCTTGAACAAGATCGGTGCTGGAAGCTCCCAACTTTCGTCGTCGGCAAGAGTTTTCGTACCTGGAGTTCCACTTTATCCTCCCCTTTCCACTATGGAGAATACTGTACGTTCCCGCGTTGATCGTTGATCGCCGACGCTCCGTGGTTGCCTCTCTTTCGCTCGCACGTGTGTGCAGTGCGCCAACATGCGCCGCCAGGCCCTCCGATAAATTATACAGCAACTCCCGCCGTATAAGGATCGAGCGAAGGGAACGACGTGAAACTACCACGTGGTTACCTCCGAACGCAGGTCAACACGAAAACTCGAAGAGACGAGAAATTCCTTGGTACTCAAAGGCTCTCGTTTATTTCAATCCGTAGCTTCTGCAATCCAACAACTTCGTTTATTAGCATAAATCAGCAAATCCAGACATATGAAGTATAATAAACCATTCGAAGTACGAAAAAATCAAATTAGCTTTCCAAAAAGAATGACGATATCAAAAAAAAAAGATAAAGAAGAATGAAAAGTCGTCTATCGTCTCCGGAAAAGACTGTTCTCCGGATCTTGATCGTCAAATCCGGATGAGATACACTTACTCGCTTGTCCCTCGGCGAAGCAGAAAGAGAACTGACGGACCCGGCGATCTGGCGCCGCACTGTCGCATCCTATATACCCATACTACATACTATCTTAAACATTTATATCTATATATCTGTATATATCGTATACCAAAGTCGGATTATAGTAGATAGAGTAAGTGCGGTGAGAGAAGATGCGAGAATCAAGCGAGTCGCGAGGGCCGCTGTGCTCTCACGCCAGATCTCCTCTCTGTCCCGTTCTCCAACAAGCATCGCCCCGATGTTCCGCAGTCTCTGTTCCCATTCCCGCTGTCGCTGCTTCTGCTGCTGCTGCTGCTGGTGGTGGTGGTGGTGTGCATTAATTAAGCGCAGATGCCGATGCCTTGTCACCCGCCATTTGCCATTCGCGTGAGCGTTTGCGTTTGGCGAGGAAGGACCAGGAACCGGTGTAGTGTGCCGGGGCGGCACCTAATTCATCCTCGTTCGTCCGAACCGTTTCTGTCCGCCTGTCCGTGTACATTCCCTCGACCTCCTCTTCCTCCTCCTCTTTACTCCCTTTGCCAGCGACTTTCATCTATATCTGCGAATGGCAACAGCATCGAGTGCATATAATCTACACGATTGTAAACCCTCACCAAAGGCCAACAAAAAAAAACAATTGTCGAGTTTGAATAAACTTAGACAGACTTTTATCGCTTCAGACACGTGAAATAATTATCTTGTGCATTGCTGCTGGTAAGTACAATTTTTACATATTTATCGGATAAATTCAGTATTATTACTTTTATTAAGGATATCAAAGCTCTGTAAGTAAATCTAAGTGATCCACACGCACGCTCAATTTTCCTTAACTTTTATTTTTATTTTTAGGTGTTTTTTTTTTACGTGAGAAGAACTCGTATCGTCGCGCACCTGCTTCGTCGTTACGTCGAGATGAGAATACGATGCGCGGCGCTCTGTGGATATGCTGTATAATACTTTTTGTTCCACTTTTTTTCTTTTTTTTCTGTTTTATGCTCTCGATGACACGTATCTGGACGATGTTGCTTCGTGGCTATATGAAGGTGTCGCGCAGAAAAGGTCTCGCGGTTTATAGCTCGCGATTCTCGCCAAATAACCTGCGGTGAAGTTGAGACGGCAGACACGTATAATCACCCCTCCCAAACGGTATAATGGATGCGGCATTCCTGAGGAGGACATTGGAAGAAAGAGAAAAAAAAAAGAAAAACAGAAGCCAGAAGATGACCGTTCCGTGGACACACCTGTTCCGACGACGACGAAAATGCAGCGATTGCTACCTGGTCGACGATCGCGAACCTTCATTTTGCGCAAGAATTCGACCTTCGATTTATCAACTATTTCGGATCAGTGAGCTCTCGAAGATTCCTTCGTTGGTTCGTTCTTTGCTAATTTCTCTGATTCGCCTGTCAATTGTCTTTCTTATGATCGACGATCCAAAGAATTCTTCACTGTGAATACTTCATCCCCTGTCTTACGAGATTCGAAAAAAAAATATATCTTAATATATATAAAAGAAAGTCCCGATTTTTCTTGTGTGTTTGTCCACGAGACGCTCACCGACACTCACAGACACTCACACAGACACTCACAGACAATCTCACAGACACCTCTCACAGACACTCACAGACACCCCTCACAGACACTCAGAGACACTCAGAGACACCTCTCACAGACACTCAGAGACACTCACAAACACCTCTCACAGACACCCCACACAGACACATATACGGAACATAAAAATAATCTGTAAAAATCATAATTTATTTTCGAACCTTATTCTTATTTTTTTTGCGATTTTTAATGCTGCCTATTGTGGGAACTTAGATGATTTTTTTACCAGAACGTCTTCTTATAATAAGTACAAGTGTAAATTCGATTACAAATTTGATTCGAATTGCGCGGGTGGTGTTGTAAAACACTATGGTTTTTTGCAAACATTCGTTCACAATAATTGTACTGAAATTTATTCGTCCCAGGGACATACGCAAAAGGGTTATTGGGAGTCTGTAATTGTTCTTGATTCTGTCGAAAGTATTTGCGTGTGAAATCATCTTTTTGTGGGAATCTGTCGGAATTTTGACTCTAACAACAAACATGCAAGGTTATTTAAAACGTGACGCACGAGCAGGTGTATTTTCTGATACACTACTGCAAGTTGGCAGTGGAACGTACCCTGAACAGAATGGCGAAAATAATATTAATTCAAAATTAGCGACGGTGGTACCTGATCTAACTGAATTAATATCAAAAGTCTATCCGAATATATCCACACCTTCAATACATACGGGCTCTTGATTTCGGGAACGCGCTATACTTGCGCCGAAAAATGACAGAGTTAATTTCATCAACGAATTGATACTTAAAGATACACATAAATATGTGTATAGGTCGATCGATAGTGTCACAGAAATTCAGCAAGTAACAAATTATCCCATTGAATTTCTAAATTCTCTCAACCCTCTAGGACTTCAATGACATACCCAAAAATTAAAAATCGGAACCCTTATCATACTATTGAGAAATTTGAATGCACCAAAACTGTGTAACGGAACCAGATTAAAAATTACAAGATTAATGACTTACATATTAGAAGCTGAAATTATTACCGGTAATTCAATCGGCGAACATGTGTTAATACCATGCATACCCGTGATACCAGCAAATTACCCATTCAAGTTCAAACGGATCCAATTTCCAGTCAAACTATGTTTTGCGATGACAATCAACAAATCACAAGGTCAAACTTTTCAAGTTGTCGATATTGATTTACACGATGTATGTTTTTCACACGGTCAACTGTAAGGTGCTCACGCGTAAGTTCAGAAAAAAATTTATTCATTCATGTACCTGGAGATAAAGCACCCAATATTGTGTACACAGAAGTTCTCCAATAGGGTGGCAATTTTAACTTATGGTTCTCATTTTTCAAAATCGTGTTCGTGAATCAAATTTGTAAACTTGGTTAACAAAAATGAAATTGATATTCAATATACTTTATAATTTTCAATTGCTATTTTAATTCGAGAATGGTTACGTAGTAATTTTGAATCTCGCTACGTAATCAATCTCGAATTTAAATGAGATGCTTAGTTGTTTACCGTCCCATGGTGCATCTCGAAAACAAATTCTCGACTCAAAGACTATGACTCAATTACCAGCGAATTTGGCCAAAAACCACAAATAAAAATCTATCAATTGTAGTAACACGTCGAATTTTTTTCGTTTATTCTTAAATATTCACTGACACTGCGTACGCAACCCTTTACTTAGATAGTTCGAATGTAATCCAATGCGAGCGCGCGAAGCGCGCGAGCCCAACAACCTGCTAGTATATATATATTCGATACCTGTGAAGTTAATGAGGTAAAAGAAAAAAAAAATTACAAAACGGTCAAAGGAGCAGGTATCGCAACCGTGGTATTTCTCCACACCCGAAGCTCCGTTGGGCGCCAGTGCTAATGTTTCGTCCCGAACCTGTAAAACCTATAAGATTTTTCCTACAGTATTGGTACATACATCGCATGCGTTAACCCGCGAGTTTCCGTCCGTTTCGTGTGAAGCAATTCGATATACGAGTGCGAGGAGGCGACTCATTGTTTTCACGAGACCCATGGGGTCTGTTTCTTCGAGATGTACCTTTTCTGAACTGTACGTGGGTTTGTAGGAGTGGATGCTGCGAGGAGAAGGATCATTCAGGGTTCGTCGGGGGCAAGAAAAAAGGATGCATACGAATAAGGGAAAGGGAAAGACCGGTCAGTCAGCTGCTGGCGCCAACGGGTCGTCCCCATCTCGTGCGCTAGACTGGCCAGCTATCTTCTACCCGACGGACGTATAGATATTATTCAGCCTCCGTCTCGTCGTCTTCTCGTTTCTTGATCTCTCCACTGCCCCTCTCTCCCGCTTCTTCTTCTTCTTCGCGCGGCACCCAAAGTGCATTTCGCCTCATTAATCTTTCTTTATGGCGTGTCGGCTCGCACACCTCACAATTTCTATCGTTCCTTTCTCGATGTTCTTCTCTTCCGCTCATTCTCTCCTCCCTCGCGCGACTTTGAAATCGATATAATTTCGAATGATTAATTTATTTCAGTGAACTTTACAATCTCGTTATTCTCGATTAAATTTAAATTGAGTGTCCAAACCGGACAGCTACAATTGGAAACAAAAAATCAATAATCGATCGATAAGATGCGTGTAGAATTTTTGCGAGTCGCTCGTTGCCGAGTAAAATTGTTCGATAACGAATGAGTGCGATTATTGGGCATTTGTATATGTAGCTTTGTTCATTGCTCCATGGTAAATTTCCGCTTAGCTTAGTAAATCTCCTTGGGTATTATACCAACAACATCGATCTTATAATATTTCATACCGCTTTCTGTGGGATAACGCAGAGGCTGTATAAAAAAAGCCCGTCTCGCCGTCCCGTTGGTTCTTACTGGGCTGATATATAGTAACAGCGAAAAAGCGGGCAGGACAATGGAAGCAAACGAAGACTTGCGGCGGTTGTGGGAGGGGTCGTCGACTGAGTATTCATCCCTTAGCGAGCACTCGGGCTAGCCCTTGTGTTTCAATTACGAACGCTCCACTGCGGTCCCTCGTCACCTCGAAAGCCTCTACGGAGGGTTCAACTGCCACTGCAGTCTATTCTCGGTACTTCGTCAAAAGATCGAAGCGAATGAGCATTGTAGAATTTTTTTTAAATTGAACTGCAATCATCGAAAAATGCTTTCTCGATGATTAGCGGACAAATTTTTGACTAACGGAGCCTCCTTTCCGTCTCATTCAAGACGTAACAAGTAGAACAGATGACTGGAATATGAATCTAAAAAAGTCGTCGTTCGATATAAAAACGATAACGATGTTTGCCATCGGCGTGGTCGTAAACGACCTTAAGAAACGTGGAAAACTAATATATAAAAGATCAAGAGGCAGCAACTGTTGATCTTAATATATATAGTACAGTCCAAGCTCCGTATTCTTAACTGCTCTTAACTTAACCACTCCCTTATTTTGACTCGTTACCATGGCAACAATTTCCCTTAACTGTATTCCTCCTGAGTCCATTCTCCTCACTCTATGGCGTATCTACGGACGCCTATATCTCTCATTACCCCTACGCGCAGCAACTGGCCGGGTGCAGGGACGATAGGGGAAATGCAGAAACGGGAGCGTGTCCGGTCCCGTTGAGTTAAAAATACGGAGAATGTACTGTATGCCGAACGAGTTTACGTATTGATTTTGTTTTTTCTGTTTTAACGAATGGATCTTGAACTGGGGCGCCGCGTGTCTACGGTACAACGAGAAGAATCACCGTAGATATACTGGTGAGGAAACACGGTAGAACGGCAAGTTGTGCGATTCGTTTCAAGAATCGCTCCAGAGATACAGGAAATAAAAATCTGTTCTACGGCGGGCGTGTTTGCGGTCGAAAGAGGCGGTGCAGATGGATTCTACGTATTTGCGAACGTTTCGACCACCGTTTGTTATGTAAATCTTTCTCGCGCAGTCAGCGACGAAGGAAATTTAACGACTCAACGATGAATTCTCGAAGGACGAAATCGCGTTTGCGAAGACTCGGGCAGAGGCGAGCAAAAAATAAAACAAACTATTTGAGATCGCGGACACGTCGGAGAAACGCGAACAAGAGTGACTCGGGACGGAAGAATAACGAGGACTCGTTTCTACGATGGCAAATGACTCTCGCATATCGCATGATACCAACCCTGATTTGCGATATCGAGGGGTTGCGCGACGGTTGAGTCTTCGAAGGGGCTTTACGACGCAGAAGTATGTAGCGAGTGGACAATGCAATGCGTGACGAGGGGTTCATTCGGCACCAACAAAGAAAAGAGATGCCACAAGGACCGAGAGAGCGAGAAGCTTCTGTGCGATGAACGGTCGCGTGCCGTCCGGAAATGACTGCAGAACCGGAACCGGATCCCTCGAAGCGCGTGCAAGGGTCGTCGGAGCACTCGCACGCGCGACCAACGATTTAGGGCGATTCTTTCCATCGTTGTGAGAGAAGAAGTACTGAAAAAAGTATGATGAACCGACAGAGAAGACAAGCTTTTCCAGTTGTAGATTTCCATTTGTTCACCGTAGAGAAAAGCGACGTTAAGTGAGTGTATCACGGATAGAGAAATCGATGTTCTTTGTGCAATAATGGCAATGTCTGACTCAGCCATTTGGTATTCGCAATAAAATATCCGATTGATCGTCGCGAGCCTGTCGATGAGGACGCACGATTCCTCGAATGATTCACCCCGTGACCGATATTTCATCGTTCAAGGGTGGTAAAGTGGCTGGACGCAAAGCCGTACTGCTCTGGGAATCCGTGAATTCCACAATATCCAAGATACACGATATTGCACGTAACTGGCAAATGCTATCGTAGTATCAATCGTCTTTGATTTCCGGAAACGACGGAGCTCTCTCGTTGAATAGACGTAGAAGCTCTCGGGGAATCATTGTCGAGGAATGTCGTATTTGCGACACGATGATGCGGATTATAGCGGGCCGGGAGAGACAGGGCCTGTAAGCAAAAGCCACATACTGTATGCCGACGGGTCTAGTCGGTAGTCGGAGATGCGGAGGAGCAATTTGTTTGCATGTAAATTTACGCAACGTTGTTATATTCATGAATTAGCATACTGTGCTCGGTTCGGCAGCGATGCAGGGAAGGTATTATCACTGTCGCTGCCGGGAGGGGGTAATGCGGTTGAACCGTTGCACTGATTCGTATAGATGATGAGGGCATGTGTTAGCCCGGGCGTCGCGGAGAATAGAGGAGATTCTCGTTCGAATAGCGTCAAGGACGATGCCGGTGATCCGTACTGTACGACTAGGAGAAACCCACGGAAGCCTGTAACGAGCTTTCAGCTCGGTTGGACCCTCGGGATCATCATCGTCCCACTTGCACAAGGGACTCTTCGGTCCACACGTCTCTCTGATATAGTTCTCTCCTTCAGAGTACGCTATCACGAGAATGCGCGCGCATCATTGAGCCACTGACACGCCATCGTGAACGTCATTACGCGGATATAGAGTATTCCACCATCCCGTCTGTCTCCCGCTGCTAATAGGAGAATATAATTCTAGGGTTTGATGCTCCTAGGATAATAGTCAAGCCGATCGAATATACTCCGATTGAATTTTACATGCATAGACATATCACTACTGGCAACCCCTACGAAAATAAAGTATACATATGCTGAGATTGAATAAACTGCAGATCTTCTTATCACAAGATACATAATTATTAATGACTAGCAAATTATTTATTTTGCGCGCTCGCATCAATCGTTTCAATCAACGAAAATTAGATTGGATTGCACAAGATTTTACCTTTTGAAACATATTACAAATTGCATACGCAGCTGAACGCTAAGTCGATCGGATGCTCAGCGTCGGGATATTTTTCATTTTTATGTTAGATCCTTCCAATTCATCGTGCAGCAAGCAAAAGATATCAGTTAAAAAATAGTGGTACAGCGTAATTTGCGCCCACATATCGAAATTGCCTGCTCTCTAAGAGGGTGGCATGAATACTTTCCTCCAACTTTGCAGACGAAGGTTTTTGTTTAAAACGGACTTACGATAATGAATTCGTGGATAATAAATGAGCCCAGACACTTGGTGTTTGTGAGAGGTGTCCGTGTAAGTCGGACAAAGAAACAGTTTTCAGAAATAATTATAAGATAGTGATAATAATAATGGTAACTGGCTTTAATATATAGTTTTTTTGACATTACATGCTATGCGCAGTCACGTGGTTTTCTCAGCAGGAAGACTCGTGATTCAGCTCAAAAAACCTGGAAACCTGGAATTAGGAAAACCTACAGATATGGATTAGACAACTAAAAAGCCTTCCAACTTGAATTTTAGTTCGATTTTAAAATCGATCTCGCGTTCGATCATTCGTTCGATATTAAGCTCGAATTCGAGGTATTTTTTTATTAGTCTTCAAGTCGCACCTGGAACTTGGAGTGTGCAGACTTCCTGTGAATACAGACATACAAACGTTTGAGGGCACTTGCATTTATATATGCAGAAAAAGAAGATTTTTCCACCATTATACATCACATATATCACATATATATATCTTCCAAGATATACTCGATGGATATTTATACCCAAAGTGATTTTCGGTGTCGAAAAATAATCGATATCTTTGCTTGATTATGCGATTTTGATAGAAAGTCGTGATGCCTATCGTGATCTATAGACAGAAATATATGCGTGACATGGTAATTGGCGGAATTTTGTATGCTTTTTGTCGCCGCAGTACGATAAAAAACATGAAAGAAGCATGGAAGGCTTTTCCTTTTTTTTTTCTTTTTCATAATTGAAGGGTACAAAAATAATGTTTTATATCACAGCTGGGAAACAGCTATAAATACTTACTTGACAAACGTAAGTAAAGCAACACGAAAAGTCACGCGAATACTTAGTATGCTAGGACCAGAGCCTTCTATAAATGCCGTACACACCCAGCAGCCCAGATACTTAAGTACTTGCGTATACTAAGCGGGTACTTACAGCTTTAGCCCGCAGCTCTGTTTTATCTTTCATATTTCGGTATGTTTTTTTCCCCACAAATACAAATCTAATTGGTGAACCATTTGAAATCGTTAATTTAAGTGGATTATCAGTAAACGCGAAAAAAAAAAAACAAATCTTGACGAACCGATCTCACTGCTACTCCTTTTAACAAGAAGTAACAAAAGTCGTAATTGTGACATTTTGACTTATCTCTTCCCAAAATGAATTCTCTACATAACGTTTATATGAAATCATATGAATCGAACACAATTGGAAACTGGCGTAGATATTAGCCAAAGTGCGATAACCCAATGAAATTACGGTTTACTTCTATACAGAATTATAATTTCAATCTACGGAAGATTTGCAGCATGGCAACTGGCGGAGGTATACCCGTGCGTGCGTTAAATCTCGATCGTGTTTCCGCTACTAAACCGTGTGTCTGTGTGCACACCGGCTGTGCAATTTGCCATTGCGAAGCCCCCAGAGCCTCGACTCTGGCGCGTTCGCGAAGGGTACACGAAACTCCGGGCGCTCTTTTGCTCCGTACCTAATGACGGATTCGACGCGGAGCTAATGACACATTCGATTCGGCGATTCAGTAATAAAAGGAAGGGTAAAAAAACGAAATTCAAGGCGGAGAAATAAACGTGAGCACGCAGAGTGAGCCGCTTGGGGAGAGGGGGCCGTTTTTTTGCCACCCAAAATATGATTTATAGAGGCGGAAAGGCGGTACCGGTGATATTCCTCGCTGCTTGGATGTTCGGCAAAAGTACACGCGGCTAGCACCGATCTCCAAAGACTGAACTCGACTCCGGGGCTCGCGTCCGAGTGGCAAACTCGAACACCGCTGCCGACCGCAGAGACACGCAGAGGAGAAACAGGTGTCGGTGCATCCTGCGTGCCTCTCGCTTTTCTCTTTCCATCGTCTGCCCCCCCGACTCAAAACTGACTTGGAAGCCTGAGCAAGCAATTCGGAGCGCTACCGAAGAAACGCGCGACTTGCATTAAAGCCACACGCATCGACTTCAAAGTTTTTTTTTTAGAAACCTTTCTTTCTCTTTTGTTTCGATTTTTTTCGCTGTTTCTCTCAACCCTTATAGAAGAATGATATTACAGTATGAAAGACGATGAGATGGTTACCTCCTTCTTCTACTCTCTGCGGACTTATTATTCTGGGTATGTAACCGCCAAAAATTAAGTAATGCTTATAAAAGGTACGCAGTGCACCTGCGCTCGCTGTCCGTGCAGCTCAGCAGGTGATGCGCCCTTTAGCCACGAAACTTATACGTACGAAGGCGAAAGACGACGACGACTATGACGACGACGTTCGGAGGACGAAAACGTTGACGCAGAAAAGAAGAACGATGATTTGAGGGGAGGGAGGTAGAGCGTGTTGCCGAATGCAGTTTGGAGCTGCTTTGGCTTTTGAGAAGGCGTTCACTGGGTAACGCAGACATGCACGCGTGCGCGCGAGAGATTCCCGGTCGTCTCACTTTGCGTGTCCCTTCAGCGTAAAGCCGTAACGAGCTCGTGCGTGTATACGTACGTGAAGAACCTTTTTGTTCTTTTATTTTTGTTTCTTCCACTCCACATTTAGCGCATTTTAGTTGCACGCGCCTCGTATACGCACGCGAAAGGGAGAGTCTTTCATCCCTCCGGTGAGGTTCTCGAGACGTTAAAAAAAGGAAAAAAAAGGCTGAAGGAACGTTCATCGGGGATTAGAGACAATTTCAATTGAATAACAAATAAAATTGAACGTAAACCATGAAATATAAGGAATACATAAATCATTGGTAAATATCATTAATGATATTTTATCGACCAGATATTGGTGACTTCGAGTTCTCAATGATAAGCCACTCGGAGTTGTCGAACGAGCCGATGTGAGCGGTGCCGTTCGTTTAATTAACCGAGAATCGGATCGGATGGAGTAGCAACTGTTGCCGATAAACCGTGCGACACTCTCGTTCTCATCTCTTCCTACGCTTAGCCAGCATTTTCATCTCTGTTTCGGTTCCAGCGAAATCTCGTCTCGAATATACGCATAGCTCTGCGGCACTGTATCTCGGAGTAAAATACCAATGAACGAAGGTTCTCTACGTGAGTTTGTGCACAAGTACAGGAGAGTCTTATCTCGTTGGGGGTGTTAGTGCGAACCGGCTTTCTGCTCGGGAGTCGCCGTTGCGAACCGGTAGCAGTTTCTGTACGCTTCATGCTGCGATACTATATACTGTCTCCTCTCTCACCTCCTCCGGATGATCCCTCGCCGCAAACGCCCGGTAGCCGCGTTCGCACAGCGGCGAACTGGCCTTCTCGGAGTCTTCTCTCGTCGTACTGAGAGATGCCCGGCGGCTTGGATTATACATACAGTACGAGGAGAACGATGAAAAGGCAAAAAATAAAAACGAGGGACACGCGATACCGTCGAAGGCTTTGCCTCCTCCTCTGTGGCTCAATGATATTGTACGAGTTATTATTGAGAGACATCGAGGATGATGGGTAAACATTTTTTTTTCTCTCTCGACTTGTTACACACGCGGAGAGGTCCCTTGAGAAAATAATTATGTGTTCATCTATTTATCCAGACTCACTCGCGGCTCCGCGGCAAAGAATCTCTCGGTGTATGATTCATACACTGTAACTAACTAATAATCGGAAGAAAATGCGAGGTTGCGCAGTTCTCTCTCCGGTTAACCATATATTCGTTGCAATCTTGATCCTCTCTTTCATTACGGCTAACGACTCGAATATTCTCGCGCGTTGTATGTGTATAGACTTCGTAACTCGTATAAGAGTGTAACTACCTCTGGTCGAAAAAAAAAAATATGAGGAGTAATCGAAAGAGCCGACGGGTTAGGCGAAACAATCAAGGGTAAGTCTTGTGGCGTGTTCGTTTCATTCGCGTCTTTCATGGTCAATAGCGAAGGAGGCATCCAGCTGCTCCGAAAGTTGATTAGAGTTAAACCGACGATGGTTTTTTTTCCTTGACGGTAATCATTATGTTGCTGTATTACATCGACAAAACTTCTCGCGTGCAACGAGACAAGGTGCTTGGGTAGAGAAAAAAAATATATATATATACGATGGATCTCCGGTACAATATAATGAGTGGAAGTTAGGCGTTTTCATCCGCACATGAGATACACTATACTCATATAAGAATAAAAAGTAAAAAGTCGAGTTTTGTATTTGAAGCCGATATTACGATATGCAAACACGCTGTACGCGAAAAAAAAAAAAATAACGAAACACTTTGACGGTAACCGTGACTGAGTATTCCCAGTTCTCTCGGTCCGCGAGAGAAATTCTTCGGGTAATTGAGTGTCACGGGTGTCACTGGGTTGTCGGCGTGTTCACGCTGATACAGCGCGAAACCCGCGGAGGTTCGGGGAGCCTCGTCGTGGCAAAAGGCATGAGTTAAAAGAGGCGTGCGATCGTTGCTCATTGATAGCCGCACCCGGAGCAGGTGGTTCACCGATCGCAAAAGCCTCGACGAATTAAACACGCTTTGTACACGTTGTATACTTATATACGTGTTTGCACGCCGAAAAAGTGGAAAGAAAGATAGGAGGCGTTTTAAAATTACAAAGATTATATATATGTATAAAAAATGTATATATATCGCGACGCGTGTCGATGAGAAAAAATATACATATACGAAGAAAAAAGCCTCGTCGATTCGGATATGGGAATCGGGTCGATCTCTCGCGCAAAAAGTAAGAAAAAACGAAGTACCGAGCTCAGCATCGCAATCGATGTGTGTACTATGTAGTAGCCATTTTTTTGAAGAGCGCCTGAAGAATTCCTCAGTGAAAGTTTCATGGGCGGAGAGGAGAGAGAGCTTTAACTCGGTTTGGCGAAGAAGTCGGAGTTTTATGTATCGTGGGATCCGAAGAGGTGTTTGGTACTGCACCCGCTGCTCATACACTACACGGACTCTCGACGCCGGTGCGTGCGATCGGCCTCCAAGCAGCCGTTGACTTCCGCAAACTCGTTTAATCGTTGCAAGCGCCTATAACGCGAGTTTGCGAAAACCGTTCGAATTTCACATTATTGAGTATACATCGCGCCTGTTAAATTTCATCGTTTTTTCTTTTTTATCATTCCTCAAGGCGCCCTAACGAAGTACGTAAATTTACAGCTTCATTGGAAGATTATACGGGTGGAAAAGTTTTCACGTTGCACTATATAGTAAGATGATAAGTGCGATCATGATCGCGCCTTTTGCTCGGACGGGCGTGTCTCACAGGAAAAGATCGAGATACAGTAGTTGAGAGATATACTTTTTAGCTTCGGATATCAACAGCTCGGTATATGGTGCTTCGAGGCGAGTCATCATATCCTTGCGAACGAGTTTTTATTTATTTTTTTCGTTCCACTCGCGGTTCTTTCTCTATGCGAGATAAACTCGAGAGACAGAGATCGGAGCCGAGGCGATTGGCTGTTTACACTCAACCGGCTCCGTTCGCAGTGTGCACGATTTTTAATTGCACCACAGGCGCAATAAACCAATCGGTGATCGGTGGGGACGAGGGTGGGCTTGTGATATACCAACTCGGTATTTTACTCGAACATTTGTCGCGGCTAAGTCTCTCGTCAAAATAATCGGGAAAGTATAACTCGATCGCGCGCGGGTGTTTGTCGGATATACACAAGAGAAGCCAATATGGTCGACGTTGTACAACGACAAGTAGCCGAAGGGGGGCCCCACAGCAGGACATTTAAGGCCCAGAGGAGGATAATCGTTCACCGGACACGCCGTTAATTAGGTCACGTTCGTTCGTTCGCGTGTTCGTGCCGGAGCCGCAGCAGCTTTTACACTGCTCGGACTGCTGCGACCCGTGAGAAACTCGACGCGAGATTTCAGACTCTTCTTGTTTATAATTCTCATTTTATTTTTATTTAATTCTGAATGTTTTTCTTCTCGGAGTTTGGCGATTCAACGAGCAACGACAATTCGGAGTAGTCAATTTCGTGAGATAAACGCCAATAACCTTCTGCTATCCTGACGACGAACGTTAAAGAACGGAGAAGAGTACACTGCATCGTTTTGTATGTCATGCTGCGTGATACACATCTACCCTCCTTGTGTATGTAATACAGAATTCAACTCGTGTTTGGCCTCAGTAGTCCGGATCCACTGAAAAAACAATGAAGTAACAACAAAATCCAATGCAGACATTCCGGAGCGCTGCTTTCGTCCGCTCTAACTAGGCACCGTTTGCAATTCCCCGGATCTTCAATGACAATCGATAAATCCTTTGAACATTTTTTTTGTGTGTCGAGATCCATAGCGCGACAGCGACTACGTCACCCAAATGTGCTGTTATATCGAATGCTGAAAAGTAGAAGAGCTCATAGCTGCGTAGCGAATTTTTCACAGCTGGTGTTTTGACTTTTAACCTGAAACTTGCGGTATAGTCTCTTCCGTTTCTTAGAATTCGATACATCTTATGTGTGGTACATCAACAAATCACAAATAAATCTAAAAAGAAAATAATACTCGGCGAAAGGCCGAATACTGAGTATGTACTGTCGGGCATTACTAAAGTACTTACCTAAATGCGAAATATTGCTTCACTAATTTTTCACCAAAAGGTAGGCATTTCGTGTGGGCTTTGAATTTGATGGCTCGAGCTGGAATCGTGAAGCACGAGCCGAAGGTGAGTGCTGTCTGTGGTACTAGTTTATCGCTTGAACAGTCAATTTCACACTCGAGATCGAAGTCCACTTATTGGATGTATCGCATAGTATTTTTCGAAAAAGTTCCCAAAAAATCTCCCTTTTAGTGCCTGTAAAGTGTAGTGAAAGTGCGCGAAAAGTAACTTGCGTGTCAACGCCGCATCTGAAAACTGGTCTGTTATAAATATGCGAAAAAAACTAACTGACGCATCATAAATACAAAAGTTCTTGATTTGCGCATGCGCATAATTTTTTTGGCATACCATACCGAAATGGGCGACTGTTGCCACACTTTACAGGCACGAAAGGAGAGCCTTTTTGCGAACGTGTTACAAAATAGTAAATTGTGATACTAGTACGGGAAAGCGGATATTCCGCGACGGTTAGGAAGCGGCGCACGAGCCGAATCGAGGAGACGCGGAGAGTTGCTTGTAGCGCGAGAGAATACGAGTGCAGCTTGCTCCTTACCGCCGTGAAATGTCCGCTTTTTCGTACAGGTATCATATCCCGTGTTTCGTGGCTGTAAAGCGTGACCGAAAACATAACCTCAAAGTTCGAGTGTCAAAAGAGGGTAAAAGTGTGAAATAATGATGGAATTTGAAGATCTGTGCATGCGCGAGAATATTATTTCACGCCTTATTACAATACGCTACTCCGCGAACGCTTTGCAGGGATGGGACACGGGACATTCTGTACATGAATTAAAAAAAGACTTCAATAGGCTGCTAGTGAGGAAATTAATCAAATAAATTAAGAACAAATTAAATATAATTAAAAAATTCGCGTCCGAACAGGGGTTTCCCCCCTCTCACCATTATTATACAACGTTTACTGCAACGCCATATACAACTACAACCGTTGAAGAAGAGCCACCGCATCAACAAAGAATCGATAAATCAAGAACAATACATACTTCAGTTTGCAGATGACACAGTCGCAATAGCACATCATAAAAATTTAACAAAAGCAATAGACATTCTGCAAGGCTCTGTTCAGAGGACAGTTAAGTGGTTCAACAATTGGCGACTCAAACCCAACCCCTCGAAAAGTCAATTAGTAATATTCAATCACAATCCAAAACCGGAATCACCAAAAATTCAGCTATACAACTTCGACATTACACCGCAGGAACAGGCCAAATATCTCGGAATAACCATAGACTCTAAATTAAATTTCAACAATCACCTACAGCAGTGCAAGCAGAAAATGATAACAAGAGCTTCACACTTCAGAAGCATAACCTTCAAAAATCGTAATCTGCACATCAAACACCTATCCACAATATATAAATCTATCTGTCGACCAGTAATAGAATACGGACACTATGTACTCATCGACTGTAAAAAAAACGCCATCAAAAAAATTAAAACAGCAGAAACCACCGCCTTCCGAAACCTGACACGCATTCGACACCCTTCGAACCCCCTATACAATATATATATAAACAATAAATGTTACCGAAACCGTAAATACGTCACATCTGTAAATATTGTCAATAAATACTTCTACTACAACTACTAATTAAAAAACACCTTGTTGATCGGTAAAATTGCCGTACTTTGTAACATAAGTCCAAATACAATTCTTTTTTCCGTCGCCGTAGTTTTTAAAAAGCTTATCAATTTATTCATAATTAATATAATAACGCAGTAATTTATTGTCAATTTAACTGTTCCTCCACCAATTATAATTGTTTCAGAAAATTCTCTCAAATATTCGTTTAAAATAATAAAATAAACACTTGAATGTGAGAAGCATCATTTTTCCATATTTCGATGCATTCGCCATGACCGCGATTTCGATCTCTAGTCAAATCCTTGTTCGCAAACAAAAAAAGCATTTACGTTGATCAAGAACAAGCGCCATTCCCGACAAAAAATTCTCCGAAAATCACAGCATCGGCAGATCGAACGGAGGAGTTTTTTTATTCATTGGCCCGCAATGGTGAGTCTCGATTCTCTTCTTCTCGACTGTCCCAACGTGTATCGGATGTTTTGCGCGATTGATCCTCGTCTCGTCGTCCCATTGCGGCGTCGAGAATCTCGAAATTCCGACAAGAAAGTCGCGTGTGACCGTCTCTATGTGCAATAATGTCGAAGAAAAATCGATGATGATTGTGTTTATCGAACGGAGAATTAAGATAAGAAGACATCGGTAGGTATCGATCAATCGATTTTTTCGTTTGTTAAAGGCGCTTGTAACTTTAATGAAGTAAAAGATAATCGAAGGAGTCGTCCGACGTGCACACATGTGGGATTTGAATGGTGGAACGAGCAACGAGAGAAAAACGGCGAGATCGGTTTTTTCGATGCTTCGTATACCGATACCAATCGCTCTCGGGTGCTTGCCGATTTTTTTTGCGCACCGCGCTACCTGCCCTGCTGCACATGCACATCCACCGGCAACGAAAATTAGCGTTGTTAATTGGACCGCGAGAGCGTGGCGCATGCACGTTGCACACACGGCGCACAACGAGTCGACGAGGAGAGGAGACATATACAAAGACGGAAAAAAAACCGCCGAAAATGAGAGAAGACGCGTTGTAAGAAGAGCAAGCGAGAGAAAAAGTGCAGGTGTGCTTGCGCCGCTTGCCTCTCGCTGATCGTTCTCGAGAGAACTCCTTTTGGGTGCATCTTCTCGGACTCTTCTTTTCGACGACCGACCACACACCTTCCGAAAGACTCTCGATCCTCTCGTGTGTCCGTGTCTCTCGACTCTATCTATCTCTCAGCTCGTGAATTCCCTCTCGAACGATTCGCATAACATTAAAATACACACTCGCACTTTGAATACATCATTAAAAAAAAAAAAATTGCATGTCCGATGCGATCGTGAAAAGTGAATATCTCTCGTTGATCATCGAGTCTGAGCGTATCGATCGTCGCGAAAACGATTTTTATCTCTCGACTGGCCAATATATAGGGGCGATATACAGGGGCAATATACAGGCATAGGAGAGCCTACCGTGGTTCTCGAGGCAACGAACGAGTGACGAGAAAGCGCCAAAGAACGTTATGAAAAAAAAAAAAACTTCTTGAGAAATTTGACCGTCGTAAAGACTCGGGTGCACCATAATTTCGAGTTACACGAACTCTCGATCCTTTGCATTATTTTCTTCTCGATTGCCGATTCCTCCGGTTTGTCCTCCGATACGTTGCCGGACGCACGAAGAGCAATTGATATTCGAGTCGCAACGTTTGGGGCGCGTCGTGGCTGTTTCATAGTATTGCAAAAAGTCGACGTCACCAAAAGCAAATGCTCGCGAATCGTGGGGCGCTTGCGTCAGGTGCTTCGAGCCAATGATGCCTCTGTACGCATTGGAAAAATTCTTTTCTCCCTGCGTTTATATACTTACAATAAAATACGCATGCTTTTGAAACGACTGTGAGAGAACAAGAAGTCCCGCGATCGCGTCTCTCGGTTTGTATAGCACACCGAGAACGATGGGAACCAACGATATTTATTTGCGCGAGAAGACCAATCCAAAGTGATTCGTTTCCTTTGAATTTCATCGGTAGGAATGACGAGAGAATTTTTCTCGTCTTTCGGGGGGCCCTGCATACTTCAGGGGACTATCAAGAGTAGGAACTCTGAATCTCAAAACGACGGCGAGCGTTGCGCTGGACCGCAGCTTCAGCGGGGTTATGCTTGCTAATTGGAAGAGTCAGTTTTATCGACGAGAATTCTCTCTCTACCGGTCGTGAAGAGATACCACGAGGTAGGAAAGACAGCAACGGCATGCAAAAGGGAGGAGTATTCTCGCGAGGAGATCGTTGAACGCGAGACGAGAGAAAAAAAACAAAGGTATATAAGAGAAGAAATTAAAAGGGAACGCAAAGGGATGACTGGCGAACATGGCAAAGTCTCTACTTCTCCTTCTTTTTTTCCGTTCCTTGTATCGATAATTCAACGTTAATTAATACCGGATAAGAATTCTCGCAACACGAAACGTTTCATTACAAACGCCGAAATAGCAAAAGCCAATCGTTTCGTAATACAACTTGGAAAATGTTATGATCAACTAAGAGGTTTCGAGTTTCGAGGATCTTGTCTATTAATATAAACCGCCGAGCAACACTCCAAGTAAAACGGTAATATAAAGGAAGATTAGTCTCAAGAAGAGTTCGCGGGTTTGCTTTCGTGGCTTCTCCGTCCGGGGCTCGTTAATATTTCTCAAAATGGTTAAGCGGTCGATTTAAGGAATGGGCTCATTAAGGGGGCAGCAGGCGAATCGTCGTGGCCGCTTGGGCTCTCTTCTTCCTTCCTTCGCTCTCTCGAGCATCTGATAACGCGTGGCAGTGGGTTGTTTGGCGAACATTCTCAACAGAGAAAGAAAGACCGAGCCGGTGAGTCTCGCGAAGCAAACTCCGGCGGTCCCGAAAGTTAAGCACGAAGTTATACCGCGATGTATAAAGAAGAAGAGAAAACAAAAAAAAGGCGATTAAAAGAAGAAACGAAGGGCACTCGCATTTGCTCGCGCGGGTTGAGAAAACCGCAAGAAGTTCTCTAGAGAAAAGGAACACACAAGAGAGTATATATAAAGCCATGGGGTTTTGAGGGAGAGGATAGAGGGCATATAAGAGAAAAAACGCGAATGGAAGGACAGTTGAGAGAGAGAAGTTGGCAATCGAGTTAGTTGTTATCGGTCGGCGAGCATCTGCTCGACTTTGTCATTCCTCTCTCTCTCCGTCGGTACATCTGTCTAATTGACGCACGACGTCGCAGTGGGTACATTTTATATATATAACACGACCAGTGTCGCGAAAGTGAGCGTCGTCGAGAATAATCGGTATGCGAGTTTCGTGCGCGATTACGCTCCGCGACACTCGACGGCCCGCCTTTCTCTCCTTATTCCTATTACTCTCGCATCCCGCCGCATCTCTCGATTCGCGACTCAGCAGGCCGGAAGTCAACGTCATCCTCGGGTCTCTCGCGCGTTCGTGCGGGGCCTGTGGCAAAGCAATTGCGGAACTGCGCAATCCGCGGGCAAAGGCGAGTCTCGAGGGTACGGAAGCTAAAGAGAAGCGTGCGCCCGCGCGAGAGAGCGGGCAGATGTTCATTACTCGCGGCTTCTGCGACTGTCGGCCTTCCGGAGTCTCGCAATTATTTCAACGTACGATGACACGACGAGGAGACAGTGTATTCCGCTTATATTGGCTCTCCCTTGTTACACACACGAGAACAGAAGCACATAGCAATTCTACTCCAGTCTCTCAAAGTTAAAATGTAAAAAAAGCTTCGATATCTTTTCGCAAACGGACACGTGTGGCTTTAGTGCGAAATTTGTTAGCGCCCTTCGTGGTTGTTAAATTCAAGTTGAAATTATGCAGATAACACGAGAGCTAAAGTTTTTTCGCTTTTTTTTGAGCCCTCAACCTATTACGTCCTGCGTAAGCTGGACGAAGTATAAACGCAGAACGTCATTGCCACCTGCCGCATTGCCCGCCAAAGTCGCCCGGGATGAGGACGAAGGCGAGAGTGCGGGGTAAAAAAACGAAGCAACGAGCAAGAGAATGCGGCGAAGAAGAGAGGAGAGTCATTATATTTTAGGCAATTTGCCTTCATGCTAAACAGCTGCCAAACCTGCTCTCTCGTTATGTCGCTTTTTTGTATGTTTTTGCCTTCTGTGTTCGGACAGGCGTATCGATTCAATAATAATCGATGGACATTTCGTCATGCGACAAAAGTCACGGCGATAACTTGGAATTTATTCCGTCGCCGTTTTTTATATTCTCTCGAATATTCTTCATTTTATTTCTTCTCTCAGGCGATATCGTCTTTCGCAAATATATTCTACACCAGATACATACATAGTAAATATACGCTATAAATATAACGATATAGTGAGAATATAACGATATAGAGAGCTTCGAGCGAATGGGTGTTTCATCCCCCTACTTGTCGAGAAGAATCGTCTGCTTCTCGTGTTCACCGAGGAATATAATCGTTCCACCACCAACAGCAGCAGCAGCAGTAGCGGAGTGTCCGAGGCGTGACGATGATTTAGTTCCAGGAGAGGTGTTTATAGTAGTAGTACGCGAGGCACAGGCTTCCAGTGGCTATAAAGGGCCTCTCGTTGCCATACCCCACCTCCCCGTAGTATACAACGAAGACAGAGAGATGAAAATGCGCGAGTACCGGTACTACAGAGTCGGGATTTATGCACTGTACCCACCCCGTTAGGTGAGGTCTCTCGCGAGTTGCGTGCGAAAAGCCACAGCAGCCGGCCAGCTGAGGGACACTCCGGGATCCTCCGGTGCTCTCTCTACGCTTGTCTCTTACTATCTACATATACCAGAGGGGAGGAAAGGGGACTTTCCCCACTCTGCTTTCTGGTATATCTGCATATCCGGCGTTTATATAGCCGAGAGAGAGAGCTTGCAGCTTCCAACCAGCTGGATACCGCGCGTGTTGTTCCCGTTCGTAACGCCAGACTCACGCGCGGAAGTCCTCTAGTCTCTTCCCGTGTATTCCTGATGCTGTTACTGCTGTTGGTGCTGCTGCTGGTGCTGATGCGGTCTTGTAGTACAATAAAAATATACAACTCGTCCAGATGGCTCGCAGTCTCTACGAATACCGATGGTATTCGAGAGTTAGTTATTTCAGGCGGAACATAGAACACAGTTAATTAAATTCAAATGTTCTCGGTAACCAGATATTTGATCATATAATTACTGTTTATTAAAGTAAAGTTTATAATATACAAGTTTCTCGGCTTATATCATAGAGTGTGTGGACATTTAACGATCATCTCTCAGTGAATTATGATTACGACGACGATCATCCACTTGTTCGATACGCTTGTCGCGTACTATTCCGTGTCGGTATACGTCCGGTCGTATATCTTACAACATTGTATTTCGAACTTTGTAGGGATTTATCGACTCCCAATGGGAAAGTCATTAAAAAACGCATTAAACGAAATCGGCTAATAACTGGTCTCAGTATGTATGCGTTCGCATAAGCTGTCGAGACATTTTTCGCGCGATGGACATTTAGTTATATTGCAAAATATAATGGCACGCAAATGCGATAGGCGTAGAATAAAACGTGAAAAGTTACTCTGTGCAGTATGACACTCCATCGCAGTGAACTTTAAACCTTTCGAGAGAGTTTTTATCTGTATAATTGTTGAACGTGTTCGAGAGTCACAGTAGCAAGAGCTTATCGTTTATGTGTAATTAATGAATTAATGAGAAACGATTATGGCGCGAGGTGGCGCAGAGAACTGCTGCGGTTGGTAACGATATGCCATACGATTCAGTGGAGATATATGGTGGCGCCGGTATCTTTTGCAACTGTTAGCTTCTACGGTTCGGGTTTATAATACTCGTGGGCGGTCTCTCCGCAGCGATTGTCGACGACGATGACTACGAGAACCCATCGAACAGCTGACAGAGATAGTGGGGATAAACGAAATGTTACGAGGTATATGATGAATGACAATGTTAAAATTGTCTTCATGTTTGCGAAGTTTTCATAGGTAATAACAATTTTTCAGTGAAATAATTATTGGTCATTTTACCCAGATACAAATTCGGAATAAAATTATTTTTAGATCGTTAGATCACCTAGAAGACAAAATCATTCGAAGAATGATTTCATTGACATTTTTTGACTTGCATATCCAAATATTTGGATTTTTTACTTTCACATTGCACACGAAGTATGGAAAAAGAAAAAGTATTGTAATTGCAAAAAAATAGGGTCGATCATTGTGGCTCAATCTATCATCTTTCATGACCACAATAGTTGTTTTTACTGTTAAGTATACTTTACTTTAAGTATAAATAAGTATATTAAATCAGTGATCAGTGAAAAAAACTCCAAAAAACTTTGGAAAAATATTCAAAATACCTCAATTATATTTACGAATGAAGTTTTACTAAAACGGTTCACAGGAATTGACTTTCCGTTCACCAGTTTCTTATCCACGTTGCAGATCGCAACATAAAAAAGTTTTTGAGATTATACACTCGTATGCACTTTTTTTTAATCTCAAACACCATGTTTCATTGTAATAAAAATGATTCGTCGTATTCCATAAATAAAATAAAATTGTTCACATTACATTCATCAATAATATTAATAAAGATAAAAAAATTATGACAAAACATCGCGATCTCGCAAACTTTTGCAGTATATATTTCTAGAGGTAACGTCTATAGATCGAACTCCAACTGTAAGAGGCGTGATGGGCCCCAAAAATTCGACACGCCACCGATACGACATTAGCAACTGCTTCGTGTCCAATTTTTTATATTCAATTTTGCGTCCTCAAGAAGTTTGAAGAAGAAGTTTGTTTTGGTGAAAACATTTTTTTCGAGATTTTCATGGAAACGTATTCAGAATGTTCCAAAACGTCGAAAAATCACATTTAGAAAAAATGTTCGCCCGTCCGTCCATGCATGCGCGCGCGTGTGCGTGTGTGACTTTTGACCTCATAACTTAAGAACGGTGTGAGGTACAGCACAGCCCCCCTTTTCTTAACTCGACGGGACCGGACAGCTTCATTATTCTGTATTTCCCCTGCAGTCCCCACTCCCGGTCAATTGCTGCCGGTAGGAGTAACGAGGGGTAAACGCGTACGTAGATACAAAGTCATGGCGAGAGTTTGCGCGTGCGCAGCGCTCATAGTGGGGCGAGCGGACTGAGGGGAAATTCAGGTGACCGAAATCTTTGTCATGGTAACGGGTTAAAGTAAGCGAGCAGTTGATTCAAATGAAGTTAAGAAAGGAGGGGTTCCACTGTATTAAGCTGAAATTTATATCGCATGTTGCGGGGCCTCTTCTTTGCTCCGATTTGTATGAAAATCGACCGAGGCGATCAGTTTTTACGCTATTTTGATTTTTTTTTATAAACGGTGGTGACGCTCTAACTGACATATTTTTCGAGATATCTGGCTATAAACTAGCAACATAGTCCTGAAAAACTATTTGCGTACATTTTAAAAATTTAACGTCGCTCGCTATCTTACTTACTTATCCACAATATAATAGAATATATAATAGAATATTGCGATAATATCTGGAAATTATCGAATGGCGATTTTTCGCATCGAAGCCCATTGTTGTCGGTTTATTCGTGCCGTCATTGATCGAGATTGGACGAAACCATAATTAAAAAAATTAACCATTTAAATAACCTATCACAAAACGAAGCTTCTTGACGGAGCCAAAAGTAACAAACATCCGTTTCTTAAAAATAGCGCTGGGTAAACTGTAATAAAATAAAGAGAGAAAGCAATGTCCCAACGTAGTTCACACCGTTTTTTAATTATGTCATTTTTTTCTTTTCAAATTTTCAGTAAAAAGAAATGTTTTTATTTATTGGGCGATGACGTTACAGAGAAATTTGGAAGTCTATAATAGTGTTGTACGGAGAGAAGGACACGGGATAAGATACTTAACAGAGTTATAATCTTTTTTTCTCGTGCAAATTTGGAGGGTAATGAGGCTTTGCGGATCCCTTAGCATATGGAACTTAAAGTCAAAAAGAATATTAATAAAATAAAAAAAAATATATTCCTTTTAAAGATTACTCCAAACGGAAAAATCATTAATATTTCATATAGCTATATCCGATATTTATAACTATTGAAAAATGGATGAAATCGATAGGTATCAAAAAATCGGGTGCAATTCGTATTCGGATAATTGATTTTGCAACGCTCCATTTGCGCGCCAATGCTACCGCGTGCCACCGGTGTAAATCACTTTGGCAAATGCCAAATGACATTCGCGTGTAAACTTCCAATTAGATCGATGGCTACGATGGCCATTAGCCGAACGATCGCGTTAACGATAACTGTTTACTCTTGCAATCATTCGTAGATTACATTTCATAATTCTGTTATCGGGGAAATATTCGTACTGTGCGGTCCCCGAGAAAGATCGCTGTTCGTCCGTTCGTGTTTTTTTGTTCTTTCTTTTCTTCGTCGAGATTCGCGTTGACGAGAACCATTGGTTCGCCAATGTTCGTTTCTCCGACTATCATCGAGTCAGGATCGCTCCGAGAAAAGGCGGTAATGTCGTTGGTAAATTGTGGAATTACGATAATGTTAAGTGGTTACTAATTGCAGATATCTACACCGCTATGATCACTTTGCGTCTCGTTCGATTATTTAAATGTTATTGCCCGGCTGTGAATAGGTCTTTACCGGACGAGCGCACGAGGAAGGTGCGTTTATTCGATATCTCGCCGCCACGCGAGAGACATTTTTACACAGTCGATTCTTGTGTATCCTTCTGACTCCCATTAATCTTCTCCTTTTCTTCCTCGATGATTCCCTGCGAGTTTAGTCTTCGAACTGACCTCGTCGCAAAGATACAACTGAAGACCTTTGGAAATTTCCTTATCGTCCGTCGTACGAGAGTTCGTCGCGTTTTGTATTCACAGTTTAAGGATCGCATTAGCGCATATAAGTCGCTTCGTGAATTTTCATTAAAAAATTCGCACCCTCCAAACCTGGTTATAAATATTTGCATTTCTTAACCGTTTCTATACTATGTAGAATTCAAGGTCATTCGATAAATCGACGATATCAATATCGACTGCTAATAAGCCATTGGATTTTAAACTCATTTACATTAAAAAATTCGGCCTTTTCAAAATCCGGTATAAAAAATTGCATTTCTAGCCATTTACAAAAATAACAATAACCATTTTTATACTGCGTAAAATCCAAGGTCATTCGATACATTGAAAATACAAATATAGACTATTAATAAACTATCGTATTAAAAAAAAATATACGTTCAAAACCATGTAACGTCCATTTTACTCAGTCGTTATGGTTTTTGCTCGAATTATTTTTACTCAAACGGAGCGATGATTGGATTAAGTAAACCCTTCGAACCCACAGCGAGACCTTCGTGTTCCGACGATGACGATGATGGAAAGAACAATAAGTATTTTTCTCCTATACCTCGCTTTAATAAATATTGATTGAAACGTTGAGTAGGTCGAGGCTGTGTAAGAAGAGTTGTTCGAGAGCCAAAGCTATTATTCTTAACGCACGTGATCGAGCATTAGATAATTATTTATCCGCTCGCGCGTACAGGTAAGACAGCGCCCGGTGTAAAGTAAACTACCGCGATGATAGTTGAGCTCAGCTCACCCAATATATCACAATTTTATTACCTCTCGTGGATTCTCTCGTGATACCTGGAGACTCTGGCGGTTCGTTCCATACCGCCGGAGTATCATAATACTGTGGACCAAATATTTGACTGAACGTAACACACCGTGTACCCAGGAACTCGCGATAACGGCGTCGTCGACCGATAACCCATTCTATAGTCCGTTCTCCCTGATATTTTCGTCAGTGCGAATCCCGATCTTCCGTTCATTCTCTCTCGCCTCATAGGAATTCGTCGAGCAACCATAGAGTGTTCCCCATCGTCGGTCGTTAATTCGCCCCCGAAAGTGGGGACGAACGTCCAAGGGGTTACGATCGAGGAACACGCACGCGCCTTTTGCGAGCTCCCGATTTCTCCTCTCTCGATTTTGTCTCCTTCCCATCCGTTTCCCTCGTCGTGTGGGCCCCCGTGAGAAACGCGAACGATCGGGATTGCAAATATCAAAAGAATTCCCAACTGTTATTTTTGTTTTATTCGTAAAAAAATTGAACTCAAACGATCCAAAGATTCGCCTGTTTGATAGCTGTTATAAGCCACTGCATAATCGTTGATGTAAATCATTTCACGAATGACATTATCGAACCCTCTCGTCACGCCATTGACTCTCATTAAAATATATTTAGACGTATATGTTACTCGTTCTTGTTAAACGTTCCTTGCTCTCGCGGAATCGAAATATTTTTTTCTATATATCTATACTGTATGGGAAAGTAGCAGTGATAAAATTAATCGTATTGTTATTTAACATTCGCGTGTATACGTTTCATCGTTTACGTGGCGCATTGATCTTCATTAAGAATGCAGAATAAATTTCGTGTATTGAACTCCCGGCGTTATATGTGAGGTCACGCGTGAAAAATTGTCTCGGATGATCGCATGAATCGAGCAGACTTCCTATGCATATAGAATTAGACGATACAGCGGGGGACCCTTTTACGTCTGCGGGTTTGCGAATTGACGTCTTTCGCTCCACTTGAGTAAATAACCACATATTTGCCTGTACAATTGATAGAAAAACCTTGACGGAAATAGCGATATATTTTTTTTACGACTCTATTACCTTGTTGGAGGCAAATATTGAACAGTGGTAGTCGTGAATAGGATTTTTCGGCATACGGGATATCAACCGGATTTCACCGGTTAAGGAATGACAATAAAAAAAGAAGAACAAATTCGATGTATGCGTAATCTGGATGAAATTTAATGTTTATTTGAACTTCGACAATTCAAAGAGACGAGAAATAAGAAAAAAAAATATATATATATATATATATTGAACTCGCGCGAGATATTCCTTAAATCGTAAAAAGGTACATACAGGACATTGCGAGGCCGAAACGGCCTCATTTCATATAATATTATATATCATCTATATTCATATTCTGTTCAACATTCATCGTCAATAATATTATTATCATCATAGGTTGTTACAATCGTTCACTAAATTCATTTTGTTTGACGCGCTATATTACGCGGACGCGCATACGATTTCACTTCCGCCGCGCAACTTATCAACTAAATAGTTATTTATTATTTACAAGGCTTGCGTGGCGCGAATCGTACAAGAAAACAGCGCGTCGAATTTAATTTTTTTTGTACTTGGCATTCAGTCGGCCAATGGGCTGTGGAAGCATCACGATTAATGAAGGTGCGCGCTTTCGTTACAAAGAACATTTCGAATTGGCAATTATTTATTGTCATCTGCAATAGAACTTTTTTTTATTAATATTTTCCTTTTTCTTCACGTCGATAATTCTCTCCGTACTTCCGGCGCTATTTTATCTAACATATTGTCACAATGACGCATTCGTTTTGCGCTGTTTTCCCGAAATTTCGAAATCTCGAGACTCGTTTATTACGAATAATCTGCAGAGAAAGAGAAAGAGATCTACAGCTTAGAAAATCTATAATCGGCGAGTACACATAATTGAGCATCGAAAACACGAACAATAAACATAGTTGTGACTCGTCGCGGGTACTAAAGAGTTTTTTTTCGTTACATTTTATTATCGCCAACAGAAGTTTCAGTCGTATTTATGTATCATCTATCATAGTGTTTTTCTCCATCATCTACCTGCGTTCTACCAAAAAAAGAAAAAAACAGTGTATATCACTTGCGGACACCGGGTCCGTGGGTTCGCATCGTTCGAATTTGCTCCGAAATCACCGCGATCATCATTGAGGACACCAGTTCCTCTCCGAAGTTCGATAGGCTTATCTTCTTTTCCAATTAAAAAGAATGCTAGAATCACCGGTACTTCTCAAATAGTATTCGAATTAAGAGAATTCGACGATTCTTATTCGTCTTTCTTCTTTCTCAGCTTTCCTTCGGTTTGTATGGTTCGCGATACGAGATCAACGCACGCACCGAGCGACGGACTCGTTGTCGGTTCGCCTTCAGGTGTATTCGCTATGTTACTCAGCGTCATAATGTAACTGCAAGCGATCCTGAGAACAGAGAGCTTCGAGAGTTTCTGATTATGCGAATACGCAGGTATCGCTCGTCTGAGAGTATCGAACGCGGCGCTTATCGTGTGAACTCTCGTGCGTTCGCGAGCGTTCGCTTCGATTCTTCTTTCGCGTGTCATATTCTTATAATTTCTTTGCTGTTGCTGTTGTTGTTGTTGCTGTCCCTGAGAGGTCTCGTGATGCCGCGGATGATCGTTGATCGAATTTCTGTGAATCTCGTCGTTCTGATTGTGAGAAGAATGAAGCAAATGATCGCTGTTATTGTAAGTAGAAGATGATCTCTCGTAGCCGTTTACCGCCGGATGATCCGGAACTCTAGGATTTTCTCCGCGAAGTACCAGCGACAAGGGTTCGTCCTGATGCCTCGGATGCGGCATAATGGGACCGACATTCGTTAATTGTGGCGGTGGCGGCGGTTCGAATCTCTGCTGTTGCCGATTCGTTCGTCTCTGACTGGAAGATTGACCCGAATGAACGGACGAGGAACTGGACGACGATGCGAGTAACAATTGCGGCGATACCGGCGACAGCGGTCGTTGACGATAATGACGATTGTCGGATTCTTGAAGCCTCGACAACACCTCCTCCTGTATTCTCGCCTCGTAACGCCTTTGGCTCTCCTCTTCGCGTCTCTTGTTCTCCTCCTCCATCCATCTGATCTCGTCGTGTCTTCTCGGTGTTTGTTTCTCGTGTCTCTTTAGACTAACGATACTTCCTTCTTGGGAATCGGTTTCTTCCTGAATCGGAAGTATTCTTTCGGAAGACTTTTTCATCTCGTTGTTGTTGTTATTAAGGTTATTATTGTTGGTATGATTTTTCGGTGGCGCAGGACTGCTCCACGGTCTGAAGGGACTCGGAGACGGTGAACCAGCGGGTCGCGATTCCTCTTCTTGTACAACGCTATCCATGGTATTCGTCGTCGTTGCAACGATCGTTCTCTCAATCTGCTCGAATCTGCGTTTCTTCAGGGGCGCTGTATTCGGTTCCTGAATTTTTCTCGGCTCGGCGAGTTTTCTTTTGTTTCTCAACGATATTGGCGTCACTTGTACCTCGACGCTGTCCTCGGACGCGCTAGGCGAGTGCAGTCCCGACATGTTGTCGTCCTCGTCGCCGCCGCTGCAAAATCCGGCGTCCCTTTCGGATCCCGCAGCCATGACACCGCCTGCAACACGAGAATACAAAAAATCGACATAAGATAAAAGTCGAACGAAACGAAGGATACGAAGGTATGCGAGAGCGATGGTGTCTCATATAAACGCGTATAAAATCGACGTCAGTCAAACTCTCCGACGCTCACGCGGGATAATTACACGTTTAATAGGTAATAACCGTGAAAGCTGCTGCCCAAGAAGGCAAAGTTCGGTGCAGTGAGAGATAAAGTGTAAGAAAGGCTTTTCGAAGGCGGCGCGTTCATCGACAACGCATACTGCGGCGAAAGCCCCCCCGAGTCGGGGATAAGAAAACGAACAAGTAGAGAAAGGATATGCTGCGCGGGAATGAAGTATATAGAGGCGATAGAGAGGAAACCCCTACCATGTGGAAGGTGAAGAGAAACGAGGAGAACTGATGTTAAAGAGCTACCGGTTTTTATCGCGTGAAATGCCCACCGATGGGGCCACCCGGGGAATGGCGAATCCCGCTGATGCCTTCTGGTAGCAGCATCGCGCACCCGGCAACCGGCAAGCATCTCCGATCTTTCTTTCACTCTCATCCTTCCTCACTCTCTGTCTCTCTCTATTTTGCTGTTAAAAATCTTTCGTGCACTCGGCACGAGTTCGCGCACCGGCACCCACGGCCAGTGGCGGCGGCTCCTCTCATTCTTCGTGGCGTAAACCTAAAGCTATACATTCGATCAACGAGCACTTCGGCGGGTACGGGGAATTCACCCCTCGCGAATTCCTTCCTTTTCCTGTTGTTCCCGATATCCGTCGCGTAGGAAGCCAATTATATTTACACGTATATATAGTTCCAATTTCGAATGGTCCTCGAGGATCGTTATTAAAACGCCATAATAATTTTTTTTATACATACAGTTTGACCGCTCATACATTCGTTCGGTATTTATATCGGGTAAGCGAAGTCGTGGCAAATTCTATATCGTATTACAAAGAAGGCATCGAGTTCAGCAGAGTCTCTTCACGCTATTTGCTTGGCTACTGGACGCGCGCGCTTAAGGTTTAGCAACTATCGTCTCTTGTCTGCGCTACCCGACGAACGGATAAATAATTGGCCGCTATGGAGGATCGGCGGTCACCAGCGATCGATCGTCGAGACAATAATTTATCGCGTCGCGCGTACCTGCTGCCCCAACCGACGGGAACTTACGCGCGGTGAAGAACGTATATGGCGTTGTTCGGGGGCTTCGGGTTTCGCTCGATTACAGATTGCCTTTGGTAGGTAGGTATATCTACTACCATTCTCTTGGCGTCTTACGCTATACGGAGAGACTCTCGACGATTCTCGTTTCTTTTCCTTCGCCTCATTCCCACTCATCGACCCATCTCTCTTCCGTTCATCCATTAATTCCGCGACATTCTTTTTTTTCTTCACGCGCGCGCGCGCGCGCTCTCTCTCTCTCTCACTTTCTCGCGAGTACGAGAGCATCTTGAGCGCAAGAGCTCAGTATCAGCGGGAGCGTAGAAAGAAGAATAAAAATAAAGAAGAAACGCGGAGAGAAGCGGAGAGTGAGAAAGAGGAGTTGGAGCGCGACTAAGAGGATCGTTGGGTCGCCGAGCCACATGGCACTGGCGCCAGCCTCCTCCTTCTTCTCTCTTACCGATCCTCGTCGTCTCACGAGCGTTTCGCTCCTTTTATTGCTTTTCCAAGAGTCGCGGGCGGTGCGCGTTACGTACCGTATACTCGCTCTCAGCGGTATCGGAACCCGACGAATGAGAAAATAAAATCCCTCCGGTTGCGTTCGCGGCAATTATTGGTTAAAAAAATATGAAACCTCGAAGAAACTCGAATGTTTAATCACGAAAACATCGATTGCAAAAAAACAATGTACTATCGCGATTGTTTTTCATTTTTCTTTTTATCGATAAACAAACTAAGTCTTGATGGAGCGAAAAAAGAAATGTATCGTCTATCGCGCGAGAAGAAAAAGCGCATATGCGACAAGCGCAGCCGGACGCTGCTCTCCCTCTTTGCTTCGACAATCGCCGTTCTCTTATCGAACTCGCGGGGCCTCAGCCGCCGGCGCTCTGCGGGCCGATAAAACCGACGCAGTAAATTCGATTACGTTGCGGCTTAACGTCGTTTCCTCGTAAGCGTTGCGCTCGATTAAGGTTCGAGAGGAACGAAAAGGTAGAGAAACCGTCGGAGATGCGAATGAGATCGAAGGACCCGTAGGGTTGTACACCATGCTAAGCCACTGTATGCCTTTCATGACGCTGTTGCGTCGAAAGGTTCGGCGCCGTTCCCGATGCAAGGAAAGGAGCGCTCGCGCGCGCAGTGGGAGTTTGTGGAAAACGTCGGCGCCGCGATGCCGTCTCCTCGTTTCCTTCCCCCGAGTTGAGCTCCGGTACCCGGTCGCTTTCATCGTTCAATCCAACGCCCGGCTGCGGTTATCGCCGATCGTTACGTTGCATTATTGTTATAACTATAGCGCGTATAGGGATCTATGTTGGGTTGCATACCACAGGTCCCCGCGCGACGCACTCGCGAAGTCCCATTGGGTGTAAGTTGAGATTCTATGGGACGGTTCACCTCGAGTTCTTGGCAACTAATCCGAGAGTCCAGTATACACATTACCTTTACACACACATATATATATATATATATACATATAAGTATACAATATACCGAGAAGACGATATCCCGCTTCGGTTCACTTCGCTTTCTCAGCCCGGTCATCGATACTTTACGCGATAACTCAACGATAGCAGACAATCGTTTATTTACACTAAACCACATGCAAATCTATGTTTCTTCTCGGTTTTTTTTTTCCTTTTTTACCGTTTAAAAAGTATTATAGGATCATAAGAGAGGAAAAAAGAAATCTTTGGCTGAGATGCATATGCATACGCGAGATTTCTCATAGCAATAGTTCACCGAGATATATATCAGAGAAGTCGGTGAGCATTCAGTTCACACGTTAATCATAGCCCGTGTGTTAAATCAGATACGAAATCGCAGAAAGACCGCGTGTCGTGGCGGTTTCGAATAGATCGCGAACTGTTTTCAAAAGGTGTTTGTGTGTGTGTGTGTATAAGGAAAGAAAAAGATCAGCGGCGAACATAAATACCAACACGCTGCGGTGTGTGCCTCTCTTATCGTCTCGTAAATATTGATAAATTATAATCGTGTGTACTCTCGCGCGCACCGTGTTGTAAACGCTGTCCCCTCCACCTTTCCTCCCTAACCTCCCAGCCGGTGTAATCGTACGAAAAGATCGCGCGATCGCAATACGCTTAAACTATTTCGCAATTTCGCTATAATTTCGCTATAACGTAACTAGTGTCCTATCGTTGTTCTATACTCGATTTCGACCGGTATATAAAAAAAAAGTTGTGTAAACGAATAAAAAAATTACCGACGGCGAGAATTCACCGCGCGATTGAGCCGCGCGCCGCAAGTGGTATATAGAAACAGTCGCGAGTCGAGATAGGAAATTGTTCGGAAAGCACACCTGGCCATGATTCGCGTGTGCGTGAGTGGAGATGAATCCAAGAAGAGATTCTTTCGCCCGACTTTCGACGCAGATGGACGAGCCGCGAAGCTCCACTCGGTGGAGCTTCACTCGGCTGCGCACACAGCTTATAGAATGTATAGACGCGCGGTGTGCGCGAGGAAACAGATAACGCTCTCTTGGGCTCTCGCTCCTGCGAACACCTGGCACGCGAGAGACCATATACGCTGATCGTTCACGAGAGCAGATACACACTCTTTCCGCGCGTTGCCGTTCGTTTATCAAGTTTCCTCGTGAGAGATAACCGTTGCCGGTACACGGGGCACCCAACGCGGAGGAGGATTAATTCATCCGTATAACCCGCATTATCAGCCATCTGCTGCTACACTCGTCGATTTTCTATTCCTAACCTCTATAGACTCTCTCCGCATCGATAATCTCTATGTGGCACTAAAATATTTCCTCCGTGTCTTCGCTTGTCACGACCACCCGTTTTTTCTCTTTTTTCATCTTCATTTTTCTCGTCGGTGGTTTTCTAATAGTCAAATTCTTTTTTGAGGTATTCAGTAATTTTCGAAAAAAATACGTTTCTTTGAATTTGTTTGCAGAATTACTAACATAAAAAATTTCTTGAATTTTTATCGGCAAAAGATCGAGGGACGTCAACACGAGACGGGCATAAATGGAATTGAGAAGTTAGCAACGGCTTTGCGTGAAAACATAAAAGGGATTATGTATATACATATAGAGAGAGAGAGAAAATAAAGAGCGAAAGATAAATGCAGTGCGATCGAGAGTCGCGTATGTATACGTTTGGTCGAGCGGCTGTGCTGCTCTGTGTTGTGCTCGTCGAGGTCCTCGAGGTCAGCGACAGGCGCCACCGAGTCAGAGACGCCGAGATCGATCTCCCCCCCGCATCTCGTGTAACACGAGTGCCCAGTAGCAGCATCGGCGTTTGTAAACATCGGGTTTCGTCTCTCGGATAAAAAGCAAAAGAAGTAGACGCAAAAAGAGGTACGCGAGTATATCGGGATATCGTTATATAGTATTGGCAACTCGTCGAGATTCTCGTAATGTTCGTAATAACGGTAGCGAAAGAAAAGAGAAAAAAAAATTATGACGGATGAATGACTCGATGAATGGCTCGTGCGAACTTGCATCTTGTGTGTGTTTAATTAAAAATATGAGGGTTATCGGTCGACCGAGCCGCGCTCTTCCATTGAGAGAAATTCCCGAGGTCTTCGTTGAGAGTTTTAAAATGGTATATAAATCGTGTACAACCGCCGATAGGTACAATTAAGTTCAGTTGCACCGAAGAATTATCGTAGACAACACCAAGAGTATTGTGAGATTGCATTATGGATGTTTTCATTGAGAGGTTTATTTGAAATATCGCGAAAGATAGGAATATTGTGACGTCGGGGAATGGCGCACGGGCGCGTCTTTGATCTAATCGTAATCGGGACACGTGGAGAGCTTTGGAGATTAGAAAACGCGGCGACGTAATTCCGATGCGTAGTAAAATTGAACAACACTCGAGTTCAGCGTATTCAAACATTTTTTGTTTTCTTTCTTTTTATTTCGCGGACTTGACCCCGATGTATGTAGCAATTTGCGTTTCACCACGAAAATTCCCCGTGGAATCTTTCGAGAACTGCAATGAGAGCGGTACAGAGAGACGCCAGATAGGCGAATAAAATAAGAGGCGCCGACTAAGCGAGACACGAGCGTAACACGTGAAGGAACATTAACTTCGATCTAATTTCCTCGACGATCGCCAGTTGTTGAAACGAAACGAGACGAGACGAGACAGAGAGCCCACTTCCTTCTCGATGTCTCGGATACGAGAGTAATCGGGGATAAAGGGAAGTGGGGTTAGGACACATAACATCTCGAAAATAGCATCGAACATCTGTGCAAACGTTGCATTCTCGTTCTTCTTGTCTCAAAGTTTCCTCTCGCGAGAAGAGAACTCTCTCTGTTCTCGTGTTCTCGAACACGGAGCCCCCGAGAGTCAACGGGATGCTTTGGCTTCGGGAATTTACGAGTGCGTATCAACTCCGCGTGTTCGCGTAAATTTCACGATTACCGAGCTTCACGAGAAGCCACAACCGTTCGTACAGAATTCTTCGATATTGAAGATTGTCGAGAGATCGTCGCGTCTCGTGTTCTCTCGAGTTCGCCAGATGTTTACATTGATGATTTTACCGAAAAATATATATCTTAAGACTTAAGAAGGCACACTGCGCGCATTCATCCACTACCACGAGTTTTTGGGATGCCATCGAGATGATTCGTGGAGAGTGCGAAGCCAGCTTCGCGTGTATACAGAGAATTCGTAGCTGTTTCGTTACGAATGACTAGCCGCGCTGGCAACGAGGACGCTTGCCAAGTCGCGAGCGGCGTTGTAAATATAAGTGCGACGCTTGTTTCGCGCGCGAAGCCCCCGGCGCGCGTATATACAATTTATACCTCAATCCACGCGACGGGCGTCGAGGAACACGCCGTATGCCACAGCAACGAACGTTTCAAGATTTCGAACTCGGTGACGCATTAATAGGCGCGCGCGTCCGTTCGACTTGCAATTTCTTCAAAATATTATTATTTTGCGCCAACAGGCGAATTCGTGATTCACGCGCACGCCTGACGACCCCGTTGTGTGAACTAAATTCTTCGCGAGTGATTTCTCGTTGTACCGAAGATTCGTGAGATGCCAAACACATTCGGGAAACGAGGTTGTTAATCGTCGCATTGTCGGAACGGTTAAAAATCGATAGACGAAATCTTTGTACACTAATCTGAAGTCCCTCCTGTGAAAACTACTTGACTTTTAATGAAATAATCGTGGTAACTCGCGTGGGAGGTTAGACGAAGAGTTAATGAGGACTCTCGCCTATATTATTTAAGAATAACGAACGTTGGTGACAAACGCGTGAAATATCTAAAAATCTCTCGGCGGCACTGCTCGTTTCTAAGTCAATATTAATTCTCCCACAAACGTAGAAAATTCACATTACCATAGGATATGATAAATATGAAATTTCAAAGTCATGACATTCGAATTAAGTCGAGAGTTTGAAGAGTCGCCATACATATACCGGATGTAGGAAGTACGTTCGACGCGAACAAAAAAAGAGGAATATAAAAATGAAAATAAACGAGTAAAAAGGAAGTAGCGAACACCTCCAACATTCGCATGCCGTAGACACGGCCTGTGCGGTACTCGAGGATCGGGAATATAATTGTAATGGTCCCTGTTACTACGAGTGTGTTGGCTATATTATGCGCACGACTCGGATAATATTCGCATGACGGTCTACGGCCATCTGGGTAGCGCCATCCGGATGCCCCTCTACTCCTCTTCCCTTCCGCGGACTATCGTACAAACGACAACGAGCCACGGGAGGGATAGTCGCGATTTATCCTCGAACGATAGAGAGAAAGAGATTCATGCGCGCGGGTTATTTCCTCGTGTGGGTAATATTGCTCGATCGTGTCGTGTGCGCGTGCTGCCATATGAACATAAGTACCACAGCGGCAATATCCCAGCATCAACGGAAGGAGCAGCGACAGTAGCGGCTGAAATAACGTTTTGTCTGTGTGTATGTGCGCTTAGAGTGGAGTTTCGCGAATGGGCGCGAGTGGGCGAGAGAGGCGACGGTCACCAGCTGTGCCGCGCCGCTGTGGCGACGGAGCTCCTCGGCGCGCACTCGGCCCTCACGATCTACCGCCGACGCCGCACTGTCGCGACTCCTACGTGTACCAACCCGTTCCTTCTCTTTCTCTCGTATTTGAATCCTCTTATTTTCTCTCTCTCCCTCTCTCTCTCTGTCGCGATCGTAGTATGTACAGTGTGTTACGATCGGGCTATGTAGTACGTGGCGTCACGACGACGTCTGCGGTCTCACTTTTTCTCTCTACATCTTCGCCGTAACGCTGCGCTCGACGAGGCGCTCGACGAGGCGCATTGCCTTCGATATACAACTATCTTTTGCTGCTGGTACTTGACTCGTTACTTATAAGTATATACCGATCGTATGAGACAAAAAAAACGCATGATCTATGAGACTGCGACTGTTTGACTATTGTCGTTGACGATTATCTCTCTCTTTACATATCGATTATTCGAGACACCGGCAACGGTTAATGAGCTTCGTGAATAACGTTTAACACGTTTGCGAGACAACGAAAGGGAACGATGTAACGTAACCTCCAAACGAGATCTCTGACTCATTGAACGATTGAAAATACTCGAGAGAGTCATCCGGTAAAATCTGTATGTGGTATGGGAACCCCGCGTTTTATCGTGTCTTTAAATTTTTGTCGTCATTTTTTAGATTGCGTGGGCGCGAGTTTTTCGAACGGTAAATCTGTTGTTTAAGGATATAAAACGAGAAAAGTGCTCGTGAAGCGTTTATATACGCGGAACTCGAAAATAGCCAAATCGATGAAATATCCAATTTTTCAAGATCCACAGAGATTAATATTATGGAATGAGAAACAAAAAAAAAATGATCATTTTTACGGGGCAAAAGTTTGAATAAAATTCATAATTGAGCTGTTTTTAAGCATTTTCTTCTCCGATCACGAGATTAAGACACGAAAAGCCCGACTACACGAAAATCATTTTTTTTGTCCTTTAACTCGAAATTCTTAAAATCCTTAAATTTGGCAAGTTGATTTCGTGTTTTTTTGCGGCGCAGTTCAACCGGAAAATCTTTTTGACTCAGTGAGAGATTGAAATACACCGACGGAGTCATCGGGTAAATCCGTATCGGAATTAACGCGTTTCGTTGACTCGCAAGTTTTGCATCGTCGTCGGAGAGAGTGCGTAGGCGCGTGTATGTCTCTCCGGGATCCGTAACGCTCGTTCAGCAAAATACGGCAACGATCCAAAAAGAGTTTCGTCGGGATCTATGCATTCGCTCTCTCGATGGTACTGTATGACTCAAAAGCCCCGCCTCCGACTACGAGATGCATATGCGATTGCTATCCACGCAGAGACCACGATAATGGCGACTGTCATTCTTCGGTCCTATTGTTGCTACACACCATTGACAATACATTTTCGCTTCGAATAGATAGATAGAGAGACAAATGGATTGGGCAGATGGAGATTTGGAAGTTTGTCGAATGCCATTAGAATTTTTAATCGGACTTCTACGACTGTATGATAATACGGGGAGATATACCGGAAGTCTCAACCCCCGGAGGTTATAGAAAGCGGCGTGGCACGTTATACCGTAGACATCGCGCTACAATATTGCGGATCTATACCTGTGGTATCGACTATTGGCGATAGTCCAGGTAATCTCTCATCGATAGACTATTCATTTATTGACTCGACCGACACGTGCACGACGAGTGTAGTCTTCGAGTTGCTATATTAGAACTCGACGTGGCCGATCGATTGAACCATTTCGCAAGTTTCCGGTTTGCATTGCCATCGATGACTTCGCAACTTCGTTGCTTTATACCGCTTACACGTTGATTTCCATTGCTTGACACTCGGACATTAGTAATTGTCTTAAACTTACGGTAATTCACTCGGTACGCACGGACTTACCGGAGTGTTGATTATGCACTGCAATATCTTTCGCTTTAAAAGCTCCTCTCCCCCTTATTTCGCCGTGTGCTGTTCGACGAAACGTGTAACTACTAAATAGCTCTTCGCATTGCTTATTATCGCTGCAAAGAGTCGTTAAGAGTTGCAATTAGGGGATACGAGACGAGGTACGCTGGGGACTTCGTATTACAATCGCGAGGCTAACTGCGCGCAAACGCGCAACGGGAATTAATCGCAATGGCACGTGTTCGCCGATAAAGGGTAACGTAACTCTCGTTACTTTCCTCATCGTCGTTGACAAAATATGAAATTTGATAAAGGAAGGAGATTATTCGTTATTGGGCCCAATGAGGCGAAATAAAAAATAAAAAAATTCAAATTCAGTATAATTCATCGATTTTTCTCCCATTGAGCAATATGTTTTGACTCGTCATGTCGTCTCGTCGAAGTGGAATTACTAACTGCGACGTAAAATCGTATCTAAATATAAACTTTTTTTTTTCTATCGAACGCACTTTGGTGTCTGGAAACATAATTTCTTTTTTTTTTTGAATAACGCGCCTCAACGTCGCCGCGAATTAGGTTATCAGGAGGGATATAATAAACTCGAAATGTATGTGTAACGTGATTCGTGGACGAGAATTCACGGTTCAGCGAGTGCGATTTTATTTTTACTCGGGTAATACGCGATCTGACTGTCTCCCGAATCCAAGCGACCGTAACGTGTAAATTCGTACAGAGGAATCAGTCTGCTTGAGATATTAAACACTTATGTTTATCCGCCTTATGGTCGTCTTGTATCGCAGACGGGAATCAATGTTTTTTTTCCCCAATTACTCGATACAGCGAAAATTCTATTTTTGGCTCGTATCGCGCGACGCGTTAGACGCTAAAGATTTATCATTCGATTATCATTATTCTTTTTATATTATTAACCAAAAAAAGTAAAAAAAAGTTGCCAAATTGCCTAAATTTCTAATCTATCTAAATCATTTCTCATATGGTCCACGTGGTACCGTTACAGTGAATCACGAGATATTCCGAGACCGAGAGACGATGACAAATAGATATTATCATCGCGAGAGCCCGCCGCACGTAGTCTAATATATTTATCTCTATATCGCTATAAGCGTCTCGCCGTAGATGAACGTAGGCGCCAATAATGCCACGTGGCCGCAAAAAAGATTCCGAAAGAATTTGCGAACGATATAACACTGAGAAAAAAAAGAAGAAAAAAACGAAAGTATTAATCGTAACGACTAATAGTACACGGAAATACCGAAGGCCTGCGAGATTATCTCGTGAGTTTGAGGTAAAGCCTGCAACACATGCGCGTTCGTCGCACAGGTGCAACTCTTATCTGGCACCCGCCGTTGCGGTAATTCTCGGGGGCCTGTGAACGATTGCGGAAACGCCGTGCACCGTGAAATTCACCCCGAACAGGAGGGTCGAGAGTCGCCGGTAGTTACGGCGCTCTCTCTTTCGTACGCATGAATTTATAATATTTTTGTTTCCCTCTCGAATAACAGAGGGACACGCGTATACTCGAGCACTGCTGCGTTTCTCTCCCTTTATGTTTTTATAATGTATTATTTATGTACCTAAATTATCCATCGCATCGGCCTTCCAAAGCCGTTTCCCCTTATTCCGCGGACAGAAGCGCAGGCAATTATTATTTCGTAACGCCATCGAGAGGGGCAAACGAGCAGAAGCTTAAGCGTGTAATCGAGGTGTTGATATGCGGGACAGATAGTCGGAGGCGGTCAGCCATCCGCGGCAGGGCCGATCCGGAAATGGCTCGGCAATAAAAGTCAAACCGATGGTTAACTGTTACCGCTGCGGCTCGCCCTGCTCTCGATTCTCGTGCATTACACACGAACGCTCACGTGAATTCGTGTATTAAGTTATTTATCAGGTGCATTACCGCTGCGCACGCTTTGCTTGTTGATTCTTTGTCTCCCGTTTGATTCTTCGGTGCAACTGCTCCCCTATGTTATTTATTTTTCACCCCATTTCAGCCCTTCAGTCGAAGGAGAAAAAAACGTTAATATCCTTTTTTTACGCATTAACAAAGGCGACGATGAGATTGCTTTCACGATTTTATACTCCGTTACGAGGGCTTAGAACAGAAAGAAAATATAGACGAAGCGACGATAAAGCGAACGGAATTCGCAGCAGGTAGCAGGTGCGCCGGGGTCACAGGTGCAGCGGTCTCTACCGATGCTTCAGGGTTGCAATATTGTTGCGGGACATAAGAGACTGTTCCTACCCTTGACGGCTTGCGAAGCATTCAAAATGCTTCTTCTTTCCCTGTAATATATATATATATATATACCTATAGGGCATAATACTCGAAGTCGATTTCCATCTATACTTCGAACCGATTGAAAGACAGAAAAATGGAAAACCTCTGCGAGATCGCTGAACACAATGAGGTATCGCTTACAACCGGAACCCTTTTGCTAATTTCACCGTTAGGATTTTCAACCAACCGTAACTACGAACTATAAGACAATCGATAGTTCCAAACAAGAATATATATATTTATATATATATATATAAATTGCGCGGCGATATTACAACCGCTGAGTCATCGTCGATCCCGTCGGCGATCGTTTCAACGCTCGCGACGACTTTGAACTTCTGAGAGATGGAAATTTTGGAATTTCTTTTCTTATCTTTCGGCTGAATACAACTTCGCTCTCTATCTTTTTTCTGTCGCGCACTCTATCTGTTCCGAACGCTCGTTTATTTTCGGAGCGTAATGGGAAAAAAACATTCATCAGTCTCACGCGCGGTTGCGCGTGATGTTACTGTTGTGATGCGGCGCACAGTCGAGTCGAGGAAGTGCGACGGGACCCTCGCGCACCTTTTCGCTAATATTGTCACAGGTTTTTTTTTTTTCGTAACCGTTTCGAAATGAAAAACTCCCGTGAGATGCCTAATTCGTGACCAGCCGTTCCTTGCGGGACTCTCACTGGCGAGAGTCGAAATACCCGGCGGCGAGTCAGCGGATTCTCGAAATACCTGACACCGGCCACTTCCGACTTGGCTTCGAATTCTGGCTAACGTTACGACGATTAACGATGTGCTTCTACCGGAGCGCCGTGTGCCGATCGAGAGGTGCAACTCAACGTCGATTATATCGTCACGCGATTGCCGATATTTTGTTAAGTTGTTTTTTTTGTACTAAGCGAGAGTCGAAAGTTCGGAGTATAATAAGCTTAAAGTTCTCGTACCGTTTTTGTATTATTGTAACTGACCTATACCTCGAAACTAAGCGTTTCCTTAATTCCTTCTCCGCCCCGTTCACTCTGCTGATGTGACTCAATAACTCGTTCAAGCTATTCGACGGAGAGGTACACGCAATTTATCTTCGTATCATCGGAAAAAACATCGGTTATGTATTTCTTTCATCTCTATATATATATATTTTTTTCGCATTTTATCGCAATTGATGGATATAAATGTGACTCAGTCAATCAATAAAGCGGTGGAACAGGTCGCAAATGTTATTTCTTAGCGACAACAAAACCTCGAGGAAAAAACAAGGAAGTTGTATAAAACACGCGAGAGCGATTAAGATACGAGAAAAGGATAGAAACACAGGCGTTAAGCGTGAACTGACCTACTCACTGCGACACTGATTAGTAAATTCAAGGTTTCGCGTCTTGCGAGTCACGGAATTGGAAAAAAAATCAATTTTTCATGAATAATATAATCTCATTGATGTTGATATTGCAATAAACGAATTTGCATTTCTAATATATTTAAAAAAAAAACAAAAATGGAAATTTCTCGTATTTCTCGTAATATTGCAAATTGATTCACGCAAAGAAATTGATGAATGAAAAAAAATCAATAAAATGAGAGTTAATATCGGTGCGGCTGAGTAAAGGAAAAAAAAGTACATCTCCGTGTATGAAATTCACGTCTCGCAACCGGAGAGATTTCTCGCTCTCCTAACACTCGAGAGAAGGCGAGAAGCGAGAGATGCGAAGTGCGGTCAAGGGGTCGTCTGTTGGAGTTAACGCGCTCGCCTCCTCTCGGGGGTCTCTCGTTTCGTTCGGCGGGCGGGCGTCTGTGCGGCGACCCACGCTGGCGCCGATCGACGCCGCGCCCTGTCTGTCTCTTTCTCGGTTATACGCGCTCTCAACAACTACAACGCTCGCTGCTCTCGGGGACGTCACCGCGGTCCGTGTAGAGGACACAATAGTTTCTATGGCGGGTTTAAGTTCGGACCGAATGATCGCATTCCTTCATTGCTATCTCGACGGCCAGTCGATCGGCACTTGTTACCTTCGACCAAACGCGGGCACATTGCTTGGTACACGCGTGTGTTGTATTATACACGAGCAAAATCATTTCCTATTCCTCTCTGTTCTGTGTCCCCGCGCGCGCATGAGTTCGACGCGACTGGCGCCTCTCGTAATAATAATTATCATTCCACCAACTCGCGCGCTCTCCCTGCGCACGCTATAAATCGGTTACCCCGTCAATCCTTCAACAAATCTTTCACTGCAGCGTTCACTTTGATTATTCGTCGCGTAGCAATCAACTACTACTGCGCTACTAACAACCCTGGCAACTCGATTCAATCGCGATCGCGATTGCGCACCTTTTACCATATTGAAACCCTTCGATGCAACGCTCGACGCTCAAGCGCCTTCGATACTTTTACGGACTCTCTACGAAAACTCGACGGACGTTCGTATTTCTTCATCCGACGAATTGGATACCTTTTTATTTTTTTCAACCATATTTCAAAGTTAGTGCGGCTGTTTCTGTGTGAGTTTGAAAAAAACGATTTACCGTCAATTTAGAACACTCCAAATGACGAGACTCGTTTTTTTGTTTTTTATGGGTAAAGATTTGAGAATAAAGTTTGTGTAAAAAGATAAGAAATGTATGCGTCAGTTCGATTAAGAAAAATCTCGATTACTATTTGAAAAATAAATCGATCTGAATAAAATATGATATTTACCTTTCATAAAGGCAGACAGCTCGCAGGTAGTTTCCACCACGTGGGCGCTCATCGTCCTCGCATCGGCGAGCATATATATACCGTAAATGTATATATTTCGTGTATAATATTTCGTAGCACCTCGTGGCACGCACAGAAAAACAGCTTCAGCACTCGAAATATGAGTATATCACCACTCGTTCGTTTGTTTCGTAGCGAAACAAAAGTAAATAACGAACAAAAACTACGTAAAAACAAAACGAAATATCACTCGGCAAAATATTGTTTTGCTCCTCGTATGCGGCACTCAGTTTTTTATTTTATAATCCCAGTCAGTTGTTCGATGATTTCGTCTTTTGCCAAATGCGCGTATACACTTCGTTAACGAAAAAAAAAAAAAAACGAAAGAAAATTAAACTTGTAACAAATATTGTTTAATTCTTCTTCGCACAGTATGTCGGCGAGTATAAAGTATTATTTTATATTCGTGTGAGAAATTCCAATGAGACCGCGTGTGGTAAAACGTCTTGTCTCTCGCGTTACGAAAAAGTTCCTTCACGGAGCGGCAACGAACGTGGGAGTGTTCCTCCTTCGCTTGCGCTCGGCAACGGACTGACTGGCCGCGTGCACCAACGCTCGGCTGCTTTTCGTCGTCGTCGGCGGTGCGCGGTGCGTGCACCCGTAGAGAGGGTGACGGTGTATTGGCTCTCCGGCCTTCTCTATCCTATACCCGGTGGCATATCTCTCGCTCCCACCCTCGTAAAAGATCTCGGTGGGCCCTCTTTCACCCGTCCCTTTTTCTCTCACTCGCACCCATACGCTTGGGATTTCTCTCGTCTCTGATGGGATACGAGCGGATCGCGCGCACTGCCCCGTAACCCTGGCCACTGGCGGCACAGAGTTTCAGCCTCGTAAACGTTTGTGTGGGTGACCGTTCGTGTACCCGGGGGTCCCAGACTCGGGGTCCGTCTCGAGAGCTCACTGGGTCTGGAGTTCGGGCGGCTAAGAGCCAATGCCAGCAAAGACGGAGTAGGAATCCTTCTCGCTACCGCAGACCACGATAACTTCAGTGATTTTGCTTATTCCTTGTTTTCATAAACGTCATCTTTAAATCCTTTTCGAGTACACATAGAATGGAATGTAGAAGAATATTACTTTTTGCATATCGTTTAATTCTTTGGACTCTTCATTTACAGCCACTTTGCGAAAAATTTAACATTGCTGTATTTTTTTTTTTCTAGAAACAATCTTATATAAATCAGGGTTTTCGAGGGTCGCTCGGAGTTTATGGAATATTAAAGAAAACCTTTTGAAAATTTAATTGAAACCCGTGGCATACTACAATATTATAGTATACAATATATAATATATAGTATGTATATTGTATATCGGATCGACAAACAGACGTTTTCGTATTCTGCACGTCGTATAACGATTGCACATTGAATCGATATACAATGTACATATATACTATATTCTGACTGCTATATATTATATATGTTTTGGTAAAAAAAGTTTATCTTTTTAATAAACTTTTTTTTCGTCTGCACGCTTGAATAAAGTATCATTGTAAATAAACCTATAAGAAAAAAAGTTGCGGTCGTGTAGGAATAATAAATGTTTAAACTTTTTCCACAGTGTACAAACTATATATACTGTATACTAAAACTTACTGGTATGTCACTGACTTTAATTATATTTTCAACAAGTTTTATTTAATAATCCATAACTCCCAGATAAACATTTATGCAGGATAGAGGATATAATACATAGAATATACAGTATTTATTGTGTTTAACTGTATACTTCGTAGAGCTCTCCGAACCGCATGGCAAACTATTATATTATTACCAATAAATGTTTCTTGACTATTTGTGACTCATTCGACTCATTTCGGTGTTCGCAATCCTATTACATAAAAAAAACTGCTTTAATTATCGTCGGAAAATTATAATTATCCTGATATCAAAAAGTCAGAAACAACCGCATTAGGTATTTCAAAACATCCTCTCACGATCTATCACCACAGTGGAGGACAAGTGTCGTTGTAGCAATTACCACGATTTTATCACTAACAACTCGCTGGTCCATCTATTTTCTTTATACACAAACGATATGTTACGATGGTTTACCTATAAACTCAGAAGAGTACCAAACTTGCGCCTCTTTCCGTCTTTTCCACTCGTCTCAGTGGGGGATGGTCCACGCATTGTTGTTGGCGAAACGCGCGAGAGATGGAAGAGAAGCCAAGAGAAACAGAGAGAAAGAGTGGTGGGACGTCGGTGGCCGACAGAACGGCGCCAGCAGTCCGGGAGTTTGGCTCTACGATCGTGCGTTCCCTCTTCAACTTATGCTCCGTCGCCTTGTACCACCGTTCCCATCCTCTTCACTCCTTTCTATCTTGCCGCGGCTCTTGTGCTGCTATATAATACCCTCTCTCCCTCTGCAGGGAGAGCGGATTGAGAGAAGGGAGAAAACGCGAGAGTCTCCGTTCTCCCCGGTCGTATCGTTCTCTTCTCGCGCCCACCCACCAGAGCTCACGTTACGACGAGGGTCCCCGCGGTCAACGAGAGAGAGAACGCAAAGAGGTGGACCACTCGAACATAGAGAACAGCAGCTATAACACACGAGAGCGCCGAGGTCCGGCATGTGCGCTACCTCTCTGTGGATGCTGCCTCTGCGGACTATATATATGCGCCTTCGGACGGTTGTTTGACGTTTGTAAGGCGCTCCTCTCGCGATCACACGCACGTGGACGAGACAGAGAAATCTCTGAGGTTCTTCTTTGCTTCGAAGGAGCGAATGAGAAGAAAAAAAAATGAGCGGTGACTTTATGAGACCGCTGTAGCCTCACCGCGGGGACGACGACGCCTCTCCTAAGTCCTGTTCCCGCGATGCCCATTTACCCAAAGCGTTATTCGGTACGGCGCGCGGGACTCCTTCCTCTCTCACTGCTCCAAAGATCTCTCAAGGATCTCGAAGAACTCGCTCGCCCCTCGAAATTCTTTCTCCCCTCTTCCCCCTTTTCTCCCTCTCTCTCTCTCTCCAGCCTTCTCATTCAGCGCATCTTCTTTACTTCGCTTCTTTTCTCTTTTTTTTTCTCCAGCCTTCTGTTTCTCTTCTGGGTGTATATCGTTGGACTTGTATGGGGACTTTGTTTCTTCCCCTTGACTTTCTTCGCCCCTTCGTTCATCCGTTCGTTACGGTCGTACGAGATTCCGTGTATCGCGCGTGTGTTTTTTTTTCTCTCGAGTCGTACAGAAGAAGATAGACGTATCGTACCCAGGAGTGCGCACTCCACTGTGCACCGCGATGTGGGTTCGTCGAGCTCGAAAATCATTGAGAGTGCGGGTGTTCGATTTTTTTTTTACTTCGACTCACTTCAGAAAAGAAAATCCCCTCGAGGAGACTGCTCCGTGTTTAATTTAATATTCATCTCAATTTCGATTCTCGGCCCCTCGACTCGAGTAGAGAATCGCCAAAAACTCTCGGGATAGTGTGGTAAAAAAAAACAATAGTCTCCCCGATTCTGCGTACCGATATATTCCTTTCAAGCTGCACGTGTTTCAGCCACGTGTGGGCTGTTTTTCTCTCTTGAAAAAAAAAAAAATGAAAATTCTTCACCAAACGCACTGTCTTCTCGTTTATGACTAGAAAAACCTAAATGGCCCGACCAATGTATGGCTAAAGTTCTGTGACTGTTCTCAAAGGTCGTGTCTTTCGCAGTCAATTGTTCGAAACGTGTCCAACATCGGCGCATGTACGATGAGAGCATGTAGAAGTCTCTTAAGCGCGTCGACAGGCATACAGCCAATTTATACGATCTACCAGCAGAAAGCGAGCCAAAGTATGGTAACCATCTGGCCGCAAAGGTAGAGTGGCGCGTAAGAAATTTTTCGGATTCTCATCCTCGTGTAAATTCGAATCCGAGTGACCAAAATATGGGAAGCGCTATCGTGTGTTCAATGTAGCATGCTGTCGAGTATTTGGTCAACAGATGCTGGCTAACCGGCCAAAAACTTCAGGTATCAAAGCTCCACGAGTACCCGCTATTAAGTAGCCTCCCTTTTGCCTCTTGTAATAATGAACGAATTTACTTAATTCCAACAGTAAACCGGGTGGGGGAATATGATGATAGGGTTCGAATATCGCGAGAACATTTGGAGCTATCGGTCGGAAAAATCGATGGAATTCCGAATGAATCAACGATCCGTTGATGCTGGGTGGTGTGTGGCGATAAGTAGAAGGAAACGGGATGCCCTCCAGCGTGATCGCGTAGACGATTGATCAGAGAACACGCCGATTCACCACGGAATCCGTATTCATGTTACCAACCGACGTACGGCTCATCGAGGACGAACGTCGAGGACGCTTGCGTTTGCTGACGGTCGATCGGGTTTTCCTTGATCCACATCGATTCCCCTGCTCCCCGATACTGTATTTCCCTCCCTCCTTCGCGTTACCGAGTTTCGCTGCTTTCACAAATCCGTGTAACGATCGATTTATATATCGCGACGATATTCTTCGGGATCATTTCGATAATTGATACGCGAGCTTTATATCTCGACTGCGGTATCCACGAATGAATGTAAAATAATGAAATAAGACGAAAAAAAAATGTCAGAAGGTCAAACACGAAGTCTCGGTAGGTGCATCTCATTTTATTCGCCGGTCAATCGAGTTTTTTTTCGTGTATTCGAGAAATGACTTTTTAAATGACCTTTGAATTATGAAGATCGTGAAGAATGAATAACAGCAGATTGATGATTATTCTTTTGCCGACTCGAGAGTAATATTTTTTTTTAAAAGAATCCTTATCGAACAACGTAATACGACATATGGAATCGCATCGGTGTGCTTTTGTGTTTAACGATTTGTCTTTATTACTTATATCTAATAATATTGCTTTATATCTATATTAGTTTCAATGTGTTTACTAAGAAATATACATAATGAATGTGTAGCCAACGAACAAACGGAACCAACCAAACAAACAAATAATACAATTACAAGACAAAAAATAACAACAAAACTGAGAATTGGAAATTCAATTAAAAAAATTAAAGACACACAAAGCAATTAATATTTCATAAAAAAAAATACAAGGATACAACATATTACATACAACGCGGCACATATCACATCACAATTGATAAAAAAAGCTCAGTTATTGTATTCTCTGTAATACATTGCTATTCATTAGCAAAGAAACAGTTGGAGAGGCAAGTAAAGTTAGATCTTGAAGTAAATTCCGTAACACCGGAGGATACGATAATTTCACACCGCGGTGACGAACGCGTGAACGTATCCCGACACTGTGTCAGCATAAGCTCCGGTGAAGAAAAAGCGTTGGTTATTCGGGTACCTGCGGCTATTCCGGGTAAACAGGTAGCCGTTGAAGACGAGTATAGAAGTCGAGATAGAATAGCCGAGAGAAGATATCTCTCGGAGGTAAGCAGCCGCAGCGGGTATCTCGCGCGTATACCTCTCGGTTGTGCGTTGTTTGAGCTCCAGAGAGAGAAAGGTCTCGGGGCTTCCTTCGCCAACGCCACCCTCGAGATCGAGATTGGAATAATTGAGAGATCTAGATACGGTGCAGAGGGCTCCGACGTTCGTTAACGGTGAGTCGGTGGAGGTAGTACGCCAGAGGAAAAGGAGCGTTTGTCTGACACACAGACACAACACAGCCTTTGCCTTTTGCCTGCACGATTCCTTTTTCGGTTCCTCGAGGCACGACTACCGACTTCCCAGCATCCTTTCCCGTGGGTCACTCTTCTCACCCGTGAAGAAAACAAGATTGCCGAATATTATCCCTCAGGTGTCGTGTCTTGTTTTTCGTCTTCTCCTTTTTATACTATCTGGCAACTTTGCCTTCGAAACGAAAAGGGTGACGCTGCCAAAACTCTCCTCCGTTCCGTGTGCACCGCACGAAATTTTTTTGTTAAACAGTTTATTTTTTAGTTTTTTTGAACTTCTCTCCGCGGCTAACGAGGGAACGAAGCGTGATGGAAGGTAAACGAGGAAGATACGCGTCTTAACGTATACAAAATAACGATTGAAAAAAATAAATAAATATATTTAAAACAAAAACAAAATTGACCACGAGACAAGCATCAGATAAATTTTATGAGAACTGATAGATCGCGTCCGTCCTTCGTGATCCCAGCTACCGCGCTTTTCCGCGAAATCATCGTTCAAACTCGTATGTACCTCCACTGTAACATCGTAAACGAGTTATTAGTCCAATGGACGATATTGTTGCGAGATAAGATAGTGAGGTAGGTAGAGCGACTCTATTGCTTTTTTACGCAGAATCGCGAGAGTTCTCAGGTGAGCGAGGAGATGAGATTAAATTCCAACATGGCAAAAATTTCGCGTTATCGGCCACTCGGTGAAGACGCGCAATCCGAAACGCGTTTCGCACGAAGGTATCTCACTCGCCCGATTCGTTAAACACTTCTCGGATATTGTTGCTTCATCTCGAGAGGTCCGCGCGTTTGTCGGATTTTCCCCACGCGAGTACGCGCGCACTGTCCGCGTCGTCGTATTGCCTCGGAAGCTCGTGAACTTCGAGTGCGCCACCGAAATTTTGTCGGCGACGAAAACTCAGACTGCACCGTTCAGGGAAACTCGAGAAGCGATCAAGTGCTCGCGATCGGCCACGCTAATTGCTCGTCTAGACACCTAATCAGAGGGTTCAGGGGTGGTCCCAAAGTTTATATTTTTCCCAAAGCCTATCGACTTGACCCACACCTGCTTCACGGTTCTTCCCAAAGTTTTTTTTTTTTTTAACTTTCACGAACGCATGCGATGTTTTTTCTTTCTCCGATTCTCGAAATCTCCACGCCCCTTCGTCCTTCACGAGTTTTTTTTTTCTTCTTGAGTAGTTTCAATGTGTCTTTCGAGTATCTCGAGTGTTCGAGAGACCTTCACTTGTTCAAGACTGCGTCTGGTTGATTAGCGGGCAACAGGTTCTTTTTTGTATATCCCCACGTTTGCTCTTTTGGTACCTTTATCTTAACAGTGTCTCGTTGATGCTGCAAGATTCACGTTAGTCGAATAACGTCGTCAGTTACACGCGAGCGAAAGATATAGATGCGTTGCGACAAGAGGAAAGAAAGGCAATACGAACTACAAGATGAGAAGGAATAAGAAGAAGCAGACGATGAAGAAGAAATGCGTTTACTCGCAGTCGCGTGCTGCCTATTAACGTAAATCACGTTGCGCGCAGGACGGAATTTACCAGTAGCATCAGTTGCAGCATATAACGGTATAACTGCATCAGCGGAATACAGACCCCTCTCTCGCTTCGTTTGTTGTGTAGCCTCCTCTCGCGCGAGCTGTCGGAGTATCAGCTGTCGGACGACTTCCGTTTTTCGTGAAAGGAGAAGGAACGAACTTTATTCTTAGAAATCGTGTGCATCTTCCATGATCGCAAAGCGAGTTTTTCCTCTTCTGTTTTTCTTTCTACTTGTTTTTTTTAATACGAAAAAAAAAAGCTGGAATCGTCTGATCGACCACGTCGACTGAGTGGCCATGAAAATCTCTCTATATTATAATTATATCTTGCCGCCGCCGCCGTGTTCAAGAATTGAGGAGGGTGGGGCGGGGAGAGGGGAGGCTGAAATATTCCAAGTCGTTTAGAGGGCACTTTCGGAATAAAAATTAAAAAAAATATAAGAACATAGTGGCGACGAATAGTGTCTTTCAAAAGCAATGTACAAACAAAAAAACAATGCAAAAATTACAAGTCCTTTAAAGACACTGGAGCGTTGAGACCTAAGGGGGGTATTGGGGGTATTGACGTTCCTAATAACTATTAGTTGCAGCGGCGATAAGGCATTTTTGCAATGTCGATATGTAAAAGGAAGGTGAGCACGCGATCCCGGGGAACCTCTAGTAGGTTATACATGAAGATGCGATCGCTTTGCAAAAGATTCTCTGTTTTGTAACAATGATGCAGTTACGAGGAAAGCTTGAGAACGTTCTGTGCTTCTCTTGCAAAAGTCTTCATCGCCAATATTCGATTAATAATAATTGTTATTCCGCGCGTATAAAACAGCCAGCCACATTGCAGCGAAAAGTTTCGAGACTCGTATACGGAATATTCGGGGGTGCAACTGCAGCGGTGAATCGGTAGCAAAAGGCACAACAGAATTACACTTCGGTACTTTGCGGGACTGCTGTTTTGAAGCTATAATTCGTTCACCTCGAGATCGAGCCGAACCCCAAATTGGTTAAATTCGCATTCGTAGTAACTGGCTCTCTACCTATCCTCGTACGGCGCATACAGCGCATAGAAATCGAATACGTTATATTCGTTATATCCTCAATCGGATGGTTATTCGAATCACGTATCGATAGCATTTCTTTTTTTTTTTATTCATTCTCGTACGTTGATTGCCAAACCGTAATTTCCCGGCGCACGTAATTATTTGAATAACGATCGCGGCCTCCCGACTCTCGGTGGGGAACGAATCGTTCGTAATAGAAGCGAACTGAAATGAATTAGCAAAGAGCTTTTTGGGTATTCGTTCGTGTTTTGCCTTGCAAAAGCTTTCAATTTAAATGATGGGCATTCAACACTCGTGTGATTTTATGCTGATGCACATTACACCGATCGGGGGAACGGGGAAAATCAGGCGAATCGACTGTGCCGGTCAGAGAGACTCGATCGCGACACGGTGCACGTGCACTCGAACGAAACAGAGGATATCTCCGATAAGCCGTATGGAACGATAATTGTATCTTCCGTTCGGATCTATTCGTCGCATTTGTAATCCCATTTTCTTATCGTTGGGAATTCACCGAGATCATTGTCTGTTTGACTGTATCGCTGCTGGGGTTAATGCCTACTATCGGCCAATTTGGATATGCATGCCTAGGCCCGATCCCACTCTGTTCTCTCTGTTTTTCTTTTCATTCTTTATTTTATTTCGCTTTTAAATCTCCAATAACAATATATTTTTTCGTCTTCGGTGAAAGATTTTTTTGTGTAGAAAAGATAAATCGGACCTAAAGTCGCAACGGATTTTTTATTATTAAATATCGAGTGAAAGTACTCTTTCAGTAAACGCTCCTTAATCCCCGTCATTGTATTCTTTACATGACGTCTTTCTTATAATACAATTATCTGCTTGCAGTTTATAATAGGTATAATTTTACTGAGAGTTTTATGATGTTACGTTGCATCCTTGCGATACATAGTATACATGCTGCCGCGATCGCTTGATCTCGCGTGCCGCGTGCGATGTAGAAGCAATCGGGGCAAACCCGCGGCAAAACGATCAAGTAAGATAGGCACCGAAGTAAACAATCGTATCTCCCTTAAAAATGTCTTAATTCTGTCTTTTAACGATCTTTCTAAAACAAATGAGCAACATTTGTGTGTTTCAAAAAATAAACGGTTCAGCAATGTAGTTTCATTGACTTACTGCTTATCTCGTTTAGGTAATTCGATAGCTTTTTCGTACTTTCAGCGAAATGTTGCTGGTATAAAAGAACTGAACGATTGTAATTTTTGTTACTGATTTCTAACATGTTTTCGATTTAAAAAACACTCTGCTATTTTCAATGAAATAAAATTCGATAAAGCTTTTATTATTTTCCGATGATGCCGAATCGTGATGTCTGCTTCGCTTCTCACAGAAACTTAAGAAATATGTGCAGTAACACTACGAATCTATTTAAGAAAACTACTTGCAGAATAATTCAAGCAGAAAAAGAACTTCATACTTGAAGCACTTTTTGATACTTTGCTCAGGTCCGATACATATTTCTATGTATTTTTTTACGGTGAAAGTAAACCAGATAATAATTTAGTCTGAACTCAAAGGAAACCATCGTAATGGTAAAAAAAAAAACGAATACTGCTCCCAAATCATTCTGATTACAAAATCATTTTTTTTGTGTTCCTTTCGCATACTTTACCGAACTTAACTAATCGATTCAATGGATCGAGAACATAAGTTTTTAGACTAATTCCATGAAAAAAAAAATCGACGATGACGCGTGGGCCGCGTTCCGCGTATGGTCTGTGTCAACATCGCGCGCGAGCTCGATTGGCGCGAGTAATCGTTCCTGCGCGTTACAGCTGAAACAACAACGCGAGACCGGCGTCGTAACAACCACCCGTGTCTCTCTTAGCTTATTCAAGACAGAAATCAACTTATATATTAAATCTTTTCATCTTTTCGCAGCTTATAATCAATGTATCGACAAAGATTGAAGCAAGATATCGAACAGAAGTGTTAAATAGTTTCAATCGTCTTATCGTTGCCACTGCGGAGCTTCGAAGTTCAATAACGCGTTAATAATTCGCGAAAGGTGAAAAAAAAAGTAATTGCCGCGATCTTAAAAATTTGTCTTTCCCGTTGGTCTCTCTTTGCCGCAGCTGTAAAAATAACCGCAGACGAACGCGAGTTTCTCGAAATTTGTTGCTATTGTTATTGCAACTATCGTCGCTTCGTATTTCATCCGTAATCAATCGAACTTTTTATCGTCGGGAGCCGAGCGCGAGATAACTCTTCGTCAACAGTATTTCTCTTCGTTTCGCTGCATCCCGCGAATCATCTGCGTAAATAACAACAGGATGTATTACAACTTCGAGCTGCTTAATGTGTGTAATCGAATAATTCGTTCTCGAGTTTCACGCGGGAGTCTCACAGCTGTGACAATAGCCAGTGGAATCTAAAAGTGAACTAAACCGTTCCGCAATGACGCGAGTGGTAAATCTTATCGAGACGCGACTAATGCGAAAGCGAAACTTCGCTCGCGACAATGACTGTATCGAGTTTCGATCGGTTTTTCACAGTCGAACGTTTTGTCTCATCTCTCGTGCAGCCGCGACGCGAAATGAGAGAAACCAGCATCCAGTGAGATGAAAGAAGCTCTCTGTTGAATCGTCGAAATAAAGCAACCGACCGCATTGCAAGGATCCACAGAAGATCGGTATAGAATTTCGTTCAAAATGTGTCATAACGTTCAGCGTTTTCCTCGCGGCTCTCTTCCACCCCGCCTCCGTTGCATCACGCGTTCCCGGGAATTCCGACACTGAGATTTCCCATCTGGACGTAAAAGAAACGAGGGCTGTGGCGCATCCCTCAACCATACAGAAAAACCCTTTGTCCGCCCTCTACGATTAGCTCGAAAATTATACGTATTATCTCTTAACTTATTATTTTTTTCCTTCCGTCTCGTAATTAAAATGAAAAATTTCACTCGGAAAATCCTAAGCAACTTTTGACTTTATCGATCTATTATTCGCCGCTTGAGGTGCGGGACACTAAACACCAGTAATGACTGGAAAAATTTTACGACTTGTATTTGGAACGTAGGAATAACACAGATTGACCGAAAAATAAAACCCTAACGATATTGGTTGTTACAAAAGGTTTTTAAAAGATTGAAAAGGGGCAAAGGGAACTATCGACTTCATGGCCGGAGGTATATCTTCCGGTTGGTTCTCCTTTTTCCCTCTTAGCTCTCGCGTGTTCTGGCTTCGCTGCGGGTGGTTTTCCGCGTGTCGACCATCTGGTCGAGTTGTACACATCGAGCGACGAAATAGTCGCAGGCCATTTGAGTCACGTTCGCCGTCCTATGCTTCTGACTAATTGGGAAAGTTTTCGGGCGATGCGAACGGTACATCTAGAAAGGACCGATTGTTCTCCTCGCGCACACACGTATTACTCCACACATATACACATTGTTCTTATACTTTGGTAGATAAACGGCGGTAATTATCGCGGCGGTTGTACGTGAACGATGTTTACCAGCGGCGATGTATGTGCCTTCTGCACTCACGTGTTCTTCCAACGTCCGGACAACAATTGTGCACCGTCCGAGAGTTTACCGATCGAAAAGTTCCATTCACTACGTTGCCTTTAACGTGCTATGTACATAAACGTTGCCAATGTGTTGCTTCTGTTTTCGGCATCTTGCTGACCGGCATGAGTAACTACTTCAACATATTGCTATGGCTCTGCCGCTTGTATAATTAAGCATACCGATTGCATTGTGCAAACTGTAATGAAATATTTGTTGTTTGCTTTGGATAACGCTGGTATATACCGTCCAACGGCTCGCGGACGATACCACGGAAACAATAGTGGGGGACAAATTTTCCATTGAAATACATAACAAAAAAATGTGTGGATGTGTATTGCAACTGAAGTGAGCTTCAACGTGTAAAGCAATCGTCGTTAATTGTTACTGGAACTTTATATCAAGTACCGGCGATATATTTCCAAGGGCCGTAACATAAAACACGTGTTTCGATCGTTGATACACAGGGAACTGTGTACTACGAGGACTTTTTTTCAGTTTTTTTGCTAACGAAAAAAGCCACAAGAGTCATGAACGAGCGTTGCATTATGTGAAGATGGCCCTCCACGTTACTCTCGAGTGTTCAAGGGCCTCTTTCTCGTTATTCCAGACTCGATCGCGGCACTTTGCTAAGCTTTTTTTTGCTTTCCTTTTTTCTAGCGAGTCTCGACGTCTTGCCAGCCACCCACATTTTTTCTCTCATCGACACTTTCTCACTGCGAACAGAAAGATATCGACGAAACCAGACAACGCTGCAGCGGTAACAGCAATGAGAATTATGAATGTATGTGAGACCGTCTTAAATTCGTTAATTCTACTTTCACTTTTTGCTTGGATTTTATTTAATTCGACATTTTTATAAATTTTGTTGACCGGAATTCATATCCAAATCGTTAACGTTCAGAAACGTTTATAAATATAATTACCGACGTTTTTATACCAACAAACAGGTTTCTCTTGTCATCATTCACTCATTTTACATTCACTTATAGCCGAAGGATTTTTTTGTCTTTAATTTTTTAGTTAACAGTAAGTAATTGTCGTAAATATTTTAACGTTGCGTTTTTATACACAGATAATACGTGACGCGTTTGTATTAATTCAATCTGTTTTTACTTTGTGCACCAATTCTTTTTATTTTTCAGATAACACTCAGAAATTTGCATGAATTTTGTTACCAACATCTATATACAGAAAGAAAAAAATCTCTTGCGTTCATTGCTTCGTTCTACTTCTACTTTTTCTCTAATTTTCTTTTTTTTTTTTGTTCATTTTGTTAGCCTAAAAATGTCGATGATTTTTCTCGACGTGCATTTATATACAAATAGACGATCATTAATGCGTCATCGTTAGAATCGAATAGACGAAATCTGACAAATGAAAAAGGGGAGGTTTTTTTCCCGCGGGACCGGAAAATTAGGTAATTCGGACACGCGCATTTGTCGTTGACACGGGAGATATCGCGCCTTATGGTCTCTCGTCTGTGTGATGTTGAAAGTTCCGCAAGCCGCACCACGATGACGTTCTATATTTACGTTGTTCTCCCGTGCGGGTTCTCTTTCTCATTCTCTCACGATTTTAACCCACAGGGAGGGAGGGGGCGTTGCGCCGAGTCGTTCACCCCGTGTCCGAGACACGTGGGCTTCAACTTACCTACCGAAACACCCGAAACGACCCCCTGCCCTATGTGACTCCGGGTGACTTTAGCTATACACTTCTCTTGCCTTTTTGAAATGATTTTTTTTTTCAGTAACGATCGTCCGCCCGCTTTCCTTGCCACGTGGCTTTTTTTACACATGCGCGCCCGACGTGCTTCTTGTCGATTCGACAACCCCGCTGAGACGCGTGTTATAGTATCCATTATCATAATATTCCAGAGACGAAAAAAGAACATTCGGCGGAATTTGGGAAACTCAAAGTTGGAGAATAAGCTTTCAGGTTTAAGATAATATGATTAAAAGGATATTCGTTAGCCGGGTGGGGGATGTTTGGGAAGAATCAGCCGGAAAGAAAGGCTGCCACTGGACTGGGCATCTGTTCGATCAATTACTCGCCCCTAATCATTATACTCAGCCGTAGTATACGTCTGCAGTCTACGACACAGCCTTTTTGCTGGTATGTCAAAAGGCTGTTACTTTTTTAGTATTGTTCAATTGTTATCTTTAAGAATCTAAAATTCTTCATTAACATTATTATGTTGTAAATACTGTGTAAATAATCTTTCAACGAAAGAAATATCTGCCCGTCAGCGTAAGTAAACGTAAGCGTCTATTTAATTGATTCAACTGATTTTTTCTTCTTTCTGAAAGTTTTTACATGAAAGAATAAAAAAGACGATGTGACTGAAAAAGATATCAGAGTTGCCGCACAAAGACCAACGAGCCCTTTTGCCACTTTGCTCTCGCAATATAAAGCGGGGGAAGTCCGCAATCGGGCACCGCCGGGAAACCCCCAGCGACATTCTCCTTTTATTTCTTCTTCTCTTTCACCGGCTCTCGCGTATCTGCGAAGCATATGCGTCGATAGGGGTGTCACAGCTCGTGAACATCCTTACTAGGGAGGGGTTTCATCGTCGTCGTCGTCGTCGTCGTCTGGCCTTACAATGTTACAATCGGTAAAAGTTTTTCGAGTGCACGCCAGATGTCCGAAAAACCGATCGAACGTCATATAGCCGCTGTCGTACCGTAACCGAGGAAATTCCCAGTGGCGTGCCGTATGTCCCAAACAGCTTAACCCTCCCATCAACATTTCCGGGTTGGAACCAGTAACCAGGAAAAAAGAGTAGTTGAAATGTTAATGAGAATCACGGCAAGGGGCATCGAAGTTAAAAGTTAAGAAGCTTACGGGTTTATTGAGCCATTGGCAAATTAAAATCGATTTCACAATGAAAAAGGCGCTATCTTCTTAACTTTTCACTTCAGTAATGTGCTACTATTGAAATCTATTGCTGAAAAAAGAAACAATAATTGATACAATTTTTTTGATAATTAATACATTATGAAATTCTTCATCGTGAATATAGCGTCTATATCAATTATTCGTTTCTTTTAGGTCTCGAAAACAATACGGAGCCGCGTATCATGAAAAAAAATCTAATAATGAATAAAATTTGTTTTATTATTAATACATTTTTTATTCTTATTCCCAAATGGTAAATTGACAATTAATTTTTTTATTTCTCACAGAACAATCGGCTTATCGATATAGTTATTGATTCCATGGACGTTCGATAGACTTTTCGTTATTTTTTCGTAACCAGCTTCGTCGTATGACCCTCAATCCGAAAGATACAGTCCGAAGATTCTTGTTTCCGTACCCCAGAGACTCCGTCACTGGATCACACCCTTAGCATCTCTGCGGTTCTCTCCGTGAGTACGTAAAAGACCGCTGAAAAAGAAACGGAGATCTCGAATAAACAGTACGGGAGGTCCCTTCGAAGCTAAAAAGGATCGGCGAACCCACGGGAGTAATAATCTCGATTGCGTCAGCTGTCCGTTACCCTACCGGCTTCTTCAAGTAATCCTTCGCACCGCGTCCCTGATAACAATTTTCCACCAACGTCCACGGGGAATGGTACGAAATAATGGTTTTTTGTAAAATTCCAAAAAAAAAATAAATAAATCGTATATCGTTCAATTCGAAATTTTAGCGAATTTCCAAGAGACATTCTCTTGGACGGGTCTCCGGACGCCGACCAATTTGCGCTTTTCTTTCCTCTATCGTCTCACGACAAAGCTTTGGTCAACGAAGAACGGAGATTCACCGGGGGAGTAATAAGTCCGATTGCGTCAGCTGTCCCGGTCGTTCGAGTGGACGGCGCGTTGAACATCTCGTGACGACGCCACGCGTGTTTATCTCTTGGTCGACAGCTCGAGCAGCAAGTAGAGCACCCCGATGCTGTCGGTGCGAATGGCGTTCGAAGGACGCGCTGTATGCTGCCGGTGCGCGACAATGTTGGTCTAATCCGCTCTCGCGTATTTCGCCGAGGGGTTCACTGTTGTATATATGTATATATTGTATATACAAATATATATATATATATATATCTCTTCCTCGCACTCTATCTCTCGATCCTCTTGCGTCTACTCGTGAAGCATAGCGGCATCGAACATTCGTAGCAGCAGATGGCCTCGTCGACGCCAATCAGCTAATCCTCCCGTTACTCCTGCGCTTGACATCCGTACCGAACACTCGGGGTACTCCGTAGACCTCGTACCCCTCCCCGTCGCGAAGCAGAGATCGGTCTGACTATGGAGGTGCGGCATCGAAACGCCTCAAAGTGCAAATTGAAAAACAATATAGAACAAAAAAACAAGTGTCAAAACAAAAAAAAATCGACAGTTCATATCAACGTCAAAAGATATAATCATTCTATTTTCACGCGATGCAGATAAGAATATATTAAAAAAAAAAAAAATCGATATATTTTCCGGAAGAGTTATTTGTGTTTTCTTTTTACGGTTGACACTCTCCAGTCGAAATGTTGTGTCTAAAATTTAAAAAAATACAAAACTTTTTAAAATTCTCAAAGTTCTGAAAACTTATAATTGTTATCAACGTTGATGTTTCGTCGGCTTGTTTGATTAGGTAATGAAAAAGAAGGAATTTTTTTTAGTACGATTCTCATCAATATTCCGCGCGTCGCATTCGTGATTCGCAATCTCTTGACAATCGTATTAGAAACACCTATGCAACGCTTTGTCGCCGACGTGGATTGCACTTTTGTCAAGCGTCACAGGCACCTGCTTCACAGGGGTGGACTGTTCAATGGGCGGCTTCCCCTTTATACTTTTCACAAATAGACACACACACACACACACACACATAAACGTGCCTCTTTCTCGTCGAGAATGAGATTCGAAGAAGTAAAATAAAAGTTTCTCTAATACGATTCGGAAGCGCGAAAGGAGTTATTGTGAGAGGTGGAATGAGAAGACTGCGTTCCAAGGTGTCACGATTTGTCAGCCTCCCTCCCTGAGATTCGCGCATATAGAGCCTCCCTTTCGGAATCGAGCGCACCTGCGGGTTCTCTCGTTGGCCGCGAGATTCTCGTATTTTTCATTTTATCCTTTTCGTTCTACGTTCTCATTCTCGCTCCCGTGACTTTTCTCCTCCTACTTGGAACTAATAAATTTCATTACTCGGCTCCAAATTGCCGTGCTTGGCGACTCGCCCGCGATCTCTTAAAGCTCCGCTATCTCTGTCTCTCGCGAGAAGGTATTTTCCCCTCTCGTTTCGTTGCCGTCGAATCCACGATCTTCCCATTCTCTTGGCGAGTAATTACGATCGTTTCTTCTCCCTGCGCATGTATGGGCGTATGTAAGCTTTCGTTGCTTTCTCTGTGGTGAATACACTCTCGCCACTGTGTTCTCTCGCGTAACACTTAAAATTACAGGGAGTCGTCGGTGCATGCGCCCGCTTCGTACAGGTACTCCGGCACCCTCTTCAATATGCCCAACCCCTCTTTTTCGCATTCAACTCCTCGAGACCTACTCTCTCCTCGAATCTTTTTATCTCCCCTTTCGTCTTATTTTCATTCCTCGCGTTCAGTGTATTAGCTCCCGCGCGCGCGTTCTCGCACACTCGTCGATTTGCCGAAAAAAAGATATCGCCGTCGGCCACTCGGCGTCAAAGGGAAGCGCTATCGACAGGGCGCCTGAAGAGTTTCGCCGAGACGAGGGGAGAGGAGAGAGGAGGCGGGGGCGGGCAGGGTGGAGAGAAGAAAGGGTTCTAATACACCGAGCGCGCGCGCGCGATCGCGCTCCGCGTTGCTTCCGTATAATTTACGATCTCGCGCGTTAATACTGATAAATATTATCCGATATGCCGTCGGCAATATTGGCTCCGTCCAACTTTTCGGTCTTCGTTCGATTTATGAATATGTTACGAGTTCGATCGTCGACGAGTTTGCATTACAGCCGAACGAGAACGTCGATGAGACTTTGTGATTATCATCGTTTTGGCGTAACTAAATTATTTATTATCCGATATTGGATTATTCATTATCGATAACAGCTCGGGAGACTCTTTTATATACTGCGTAAATAATTAATGCAACTGTCGTTCATTTTTGTAAATTACGATGCGTGTATCCGAGGGAACGAAAGTATATCGAAATAGTACATTTATGCTGCAAGGGAGAAAAGTGCGTATGGAAATCCGCTCCTCTCGTATGGCAAACGATACTTTTTTTTCGACTGCGCTAAAACTTGACCGTATTTTTATGCTCGCCTCGGCCTAGCGGTACGAATTGGCGATAAGGGAAATCGAGGCCGCGTCTCAGAAGCGGTCGATTGATCCGTATTTTCTATTTATTTATTAATAAATAGATAAATTAAAAAGTTATTTATTTATTTTATTTAATTCACGGCTACTTTCACTCCCGCTGGTCAAGAATAGCTATGGTCTTTTTAGCGCAGTTGGGGAAAAATATATATTTATTATAGCATATCAGAAAAATTGTATATTGCGGATGCATTTTGAAATATATTTCTCCGTTAATATATCATCGGATATTTAACAAATTATATGATTAATGTATTAATTATATAACAACGTTGAATTATCCGAGTTTCTAATATACAGTAAAAAAAAATTATTGTACATTTAATATACCGCCATTGGAAACTTTAATGCATAAACTGATACAGTAAATTTAATTAATATATTAATCATATAATTTTTTATATATTTTTTGCGAAATATATTGAATGTATAATAGATATGTATGAGATATAACTTTATTCACGCGGGGTACGTGGATTTTACAACTTAACTTAATACTTTGGCATTTAGTGTCGAAACACTCAAAGTAAAGCAATCTCGATTCTTCGGTACACAGTAGTGGAAGGTGTGCGAGAGGTACCGGTGTCAGCGATTTTAACGCGCCCACTATCTCGCGCCGTATTCATAATCTCTAAATATTTGATGGGCGGACCACGCGACCGAAAGCAGCACATCGGTGTCGAAGCGCATCTGCGTCGGCATCAAGCTTAATTATTAAAGCGCCCATATGTCCCCCCCGCCGGCAGCCGCGTATTACGTTCGTCGACACCGGAGCCCTGTCTACATAGTCACGCGTCCGCACACTTGACTTATGCGTTGTATTAGATTATATACTATCGTGTCGAATGTAGTGTCATTGAAAAGAACGTGCTGTTGCTATTATAAGGACATTCTTAGGGGTTAACCGACGAAAGTTACACAACTTAGTCCGGTGAAGAAAACGTTCAATGTCTCAATGATTAAATTTTTTAAAATCACCTTTCAACTTTTTCCGCATAAACGTTAATTTCGAAACATTGGAAAATGTTGGCACAAGTGTCATCGCTGCTTCATCGGTTCCCGATCGATTATACATCGGCGCCAATCTTTTCCCATTTGCGATATTTTAATGACTTTTAGATAATGATGGATTATTGACTCGCATATCATTTCGTAGTTATCGAGTTTCTATGATATTACGATGATAATAAGAGAGCATTAAAAAAATGGGCAACGAGGCCGTTCGCGAGAACGCGCAGATGAACTCGTAAGCCTCGTGCGGGTGCCCCCACGTGCCCGACCAATGTATGTTGGGGATTCTATGTAGGTGCAACTTTGAATCAACTATGACGACTACCAAGCCAGAGAAAGCTGCTGTCTAAATAGGGGCGGCCAAATGTCACACTCTCGGCTGTTTCTCCGTAGATATATACATTGTATAAACTCGCTGAAATTCTCCATTCGTCCCGGCGGGCCGCAACGCGTGCGGAACGGCTGTTACATTCGAAGCCTTATCCCCCTCCCGACTTATTAAACGAGATTGCCCTTGTAAAACAGTTGGTCTACTCTATTCGTGGATTCTCCGTTTCTGTGGTTCCGTTTGCGGACCCTGGAGACCGGCAGATGGGAGTGTCCGGGTTGATTATTCACGAAAAAAAAAAAAATGAAATCATCATCACCGTCCCAATCGTTGGGGATACTACGATATTCGAGGCCCCCAATATTGATAGTATATTCTTTATATTTCGACTGAAATAAACACTTTCTCAAGAGCACAAAAATCGCCGATTTAATCAAGCATAGAAGATATGACGATTCTAAAAATAAAAATAAAAACCTCGACGCACCTAATTTTGATCGCGTATTCTACATATTTCGATCGGAATAAACACTTTTCTTAGAATACAAAAATCGTCATTTCTGTTAAATTCTGCAGATGTGACGATTTTTCCAAATACGTATGCATTATTTCAGAATTTTGTCTAATTTTTTGAAATGAGTTTTTTTAGACAAAATGAACGAATGAAAATGCCTATAAAAAAAAAATTTCGTTGCACAAAGTTTTCTTAAAAAGTAATTACAATTGTTTAAATTTCCGAATGTCGATTTGATCGGACAATTCACCGAGCTGTACACCAATTTACCATATTCCGAAAATCCCTTCTCAAAATCATGCCCCGTAACGTTCGCTACCCCTCCCAAATGTATATAAACGATGCCCGACATTTGGTTATCACCACACATACATATTACTACCAGTTATAATCGACACTGTTATGATAGAACGCGGTTAGCTATCGCGTGAAAAATCTCGCGAAACGTGATATTTCCGTACGTTCGACAGAGATGCGGTAAAGCGTGCCGACGAGATACGCGTACACACACACTGACGTTTCGATGAAACGAGAGCTCATAGAAATTACTATGATAATGAAGCGCGAATGAGCACAACGAAGCCGTGTGGTCAATGCGCCTTAGTTCTTCCTTCCGGTTTTAACGGAACCAAAGCTGTGAGCGAATGTCGAAATAACCCGCACGGAGGACAGGTGCGCAGATATAAACTACAAACACCTGCTGCGCTTACATAGTTTAAGCTGACTTATACTTTTCTCTTTACGCTCTCTTTATATTTATTGCTCAATGAATCTACCGAGAGTTTTTTATCGATTATGTGGTACTACTATGTGTATGAAATCTATTATGAAGAAGTTGCGATGTTGGAATCGCGGAAAACGCGCCTCATCTCTCTCTTCCTTCCGGTATCGAGAGGCAAAAGTCGATATATCGACATTGCCCGTAGGCCTTCGTACGTACGATGCCAACGCGAAGGCACGACAAACCATGTGACCGGCTATGCGTCGGCGTTGTCCACAGAAATTTCGTATTCCGTTGTCTATCCCCTTTCGAAGCTTCGAGAGCTCTGTGGCATACATCCGTACCCGTCAACCCCTCACTCTGCTCGTGACGTCTCTGATAACGCAATGGCGCCATTAGTTCGCCCTCTCTGTGCCGGATGACACGTGCTGTTTCAATTACAGCGCCATAAGGGTCCTACCGCTGTTGCCCCCGATGCTGAGGGAATTCTCTCGCCCCCTCCCCCACCCCACCTCCTCCTTTTCTCCCCTGGAATAACGATATCCCCAACTGTACCAACCCAATGCCTATTGTCTACTGTACTGCACTATCCGTATTGTATGAATTGTTGGTATACTTCAACTAAAGACTCCTGCTGCTGCTCGCTGATGTATAAACTAATTGCTGAAGCGTACTAAAAGCGAAATTCTATACTGCTCTCGAATTTAAAAAAAAATCGAAATATTAAAAAAAAACAATTAAAGTGAAGCAATTGCTAAAGAGGGGTGTGACGATTTCAAGGAAAAAAGGATTTTCTTTTCTAGGCGAAAAAAAAATTGTACCACTGATCCTATGCTATTGTTTTTATTATTACGTTGTTATATTTGGACTTAATTTTTTTTTTGCATTTTCGGAGATAAAAAAAAAAGTTGTTATTTACCGATAAGAAAAAAAATCGTGCTTGTTGACCTAAAAATATCCCTTCCCGCTTAATTTACAAAGAAGGATAATAAAAATAATTTCGCGAACACCTAAAGAGTCTCCGCTATAGTTCAGAAACTATAGGACACGCTATGAGAGCTCAGATAATAAATGGATAATTTCACTCCAAAATCAGAGGAATAACACCCGAAATTTTTCTGTCTGGCGTTAATGGCCATAAAGCAATTTTTTTTGTTTCTTCCCATAGGTACTTATCGACATGAACGAAGTGATTTTTTCTCATGGATCGAGATAATTTAACGGAGGGAGGGCTTCGAGCGTTCTAGCGAGAGGGCGAGAGATAGCTTTCTTCGAAGAAAAAAAACCACGCCAAAGGTACATGTGCTGACCCGGCGCCAGACGGGAGCAAGTGGCTGTCGGCTCTTACCAAAGACTTTCTCAGACTCATCTCTCCCTCTCGCTCATCGAGTTTTGTTTCTCACAGGATCATCGAGAGCATGCGGGGGAATCGAGGATCTAGCGCCGTTGTTGCAACGTTCGCGGTAACGCCTACCCCCGTCGGATTTAGCGAATTTCAAAGAACCCGTGGCGAAAAGACGGCCTCGGGAGGGGATTGGAGCCGAAACATATGCTTGTCTTCGACGGAACCAGATGAATTCTCACGACTTTGAAGCCCAATATATTATCAACTAGTCAACTTTTTCGTAATTGGTATTTAATGAGCGAAGAGTGAACGATGCGGTATCCGAGCCTCTTGTGTGAAAACACATGACTGTCCCGTGTCTGCATGTGTGTTGCACGAAGTAAAGAGCTCTCGAGTGTCGTCGTGGCTATTACGAGGAAGAAGGATCCTCCACTGATCCTATTTTCGAAGTATATCCCCGCCCACCCACATGTTCGCTTCTTTTTACAGTGCCTACAAAATAGCACATCGTGTACCGTGTCGAGGGCGAAAAATGAAAAGGCCCTTATTACTCTATACTACAACACAGGGATTTGTGGCGTCGTCAGGCGTCGACATACATAAAGAGATCGAAATGACTCGACCATTCTCCAGCTTTCCACCGGTTAGAGGCCCATAACCTTCGTCGTTTCACTCCTGATTACCGTTACCACGCCTAACTTCCGTTTACCCTCGAAAAATAACATGAAGCGCATCGCTTTCGTAGCCGGCATATAATTTGACACATCAGCGACCGAGGCGAGAGTTTGACGCATTTGAAAAAAAAACGCTATACCGGATACAAACTCCGCTGACGGTTGCCTGTTTCTTTAATTCATGTTTTGCTCGCCCTCATGCATCGACGGCAAGAGATTCTCTGGATGTGGATAGAATTACTAACTTTTATATAGAAAAAAACAAGAAACAGAGGAACGACAAAGGGACACGTGTCTCTCTCCACGCCCTCGAGATACTTCGATCCCTATCGACGGGCATTGGCGAATTTTTCAACCTGGCAAATTGGATCGGCTTTTATAACTCATGCTCGCCTCTTTCTTGCTGCTGCGCCCACACTACTCTGTGTTTCTCTCCTTTATCGTTTCGTTCTCACACCGTTGAAAGTCGCTAAAGGCAAAAGGCTCTTTCGATCGCGGCGAACGATCCCGGAGAGAGTTTCGCACACCTGTCGCCTCTTCCTCGCTCGTCGAACGTGTCACTGTCAACCGAGTGAACGCTCTTCCCTTTTTCTTTACTACACGGCGGCACTTCTCTTCTCTCCATCGGCGAAGCTTATCTCGTCACCGCGATCGAACGGATCCACTGTATTCGGCCGAAGCTCGCGTGAATGAAGTCGCTCCTCTCTGCACTCGAATTAACCTACCAACCTTCGTGAGTCTTCTCGCGCACAACATTCTCTTCGGCTTCCTTCACTTTTGTGTACAGTGTTAAGGCCTCTCGTTTATTCACGTCACCTCGCGTCACGCGAGTGACATACGCTCGATTTCGTTTGCCACTCCTTCTGGTTTTTTTTTACACACGTACATAGCGTGCTTATCGCCGAATTATCGGTAATTACAACGCAACATTGGTCAGCTTGATGCTTCGTTATCGATCAAATGTTGCTGTTCATTATTTATTGTTCACTGAGATTTGCTATTGATGAGTTGGGAAAACTAATTACTCGTTAGTACAATACATTTTTTTGTAAAAACTCATCCCCAATCCAATACGATTTTTCTAATACAATCTAATACGAATACCTTGTGATTGTATAAATCACAAGGAATCAAGTATTCGACTGCTTTTCGCATGAGAAATAATAATAAACGGTTTTTTCTCTGCAGTTGCCGTTCCCCTCCGCCTTTACTTCGAAGTCTCTTTATTGTCGAAAAAATATATTTCTTCACAATTCCTTGACCCTTTTTTCTATCGAACCATTTTGACATATATTAGTGTTGAAAAAATACGGTTTTTAATTTTGTCTACCAAAAGACAATGAAAAAAAAAAGTTTTGTGGAAAAAAGAGTTCTTTACATTGCATCACTATTTGTAAAATCTTTTCAAAATTCTCCGATTCAATTGAGTAATAAGGTAAATTTTTTAAATTGCTAATTATTGGTAAGAAAGAACGATGAAAAAATATAAAATTTTTCAGAAATTAGTAGAGGTAGTGAAATTATACTAAGGTAAGATAAGGTAACATCATCTTCTGCCGATGAGAAGTTTATTATACTAGAATAATTTCCGTTCTCGTCAATAATGATATAAATTGATGCAAAGAAACAGATAGAAGCGTTTCAGACTAAAATATTTAGTGACACGTTAGGCAATCGTTGAGTTTTAGGACAGCACGATAAACGATAACGAAGCAAAACCAGGCAAAGAAAAAATATTCCCATGAGAGTGTATCGCCTACAGGTGTAACTTTTTTTCCCGTAGCGCGAAGTCATCGACGAAGAGTGCACCCGGAGGCCCGCGGGAGAGAACGTCGAAGTTAATTGAAAGCAAAGGTCCACGCGAGCGGTGAGGGTGGGCAAGGGGGGCACATGGTCGCGCCGAATCGTATTTTCTCGTCTAATTAGCGAGTTAGTACGACTTACCAGCTTCGCTACCGCTGTGCGGCTGGTTTCTCTCGTTCCTCTCTTCAACACTCCGAAACTTCGTGGCTGTGCGGTCGTAGCAGCAGCTGCAAACCTCTCCGACTGTCCTCTCTCGCTTCTCTTCCGATATCGTTTTCTACCGTCGTTTCTCTGGTTCCCGTCTCACTTTACTCCCGAACAACACCCGCGTCTTCGCACTCTCCATAACAGCTGATGAAAAGAAAAAAAAAAGAAAATGCCTCAAAGACTATTCTCGAGTCCCGTCGTCCGTTTATCTGGCTTTTTCTCCCTCGACTCTCACTAATGCCTAATACAAATTCAAGATACGCCCGAACGATTGTGTAGACGAAAAAAAAAGAGGCATCGAAGTAAAATATAACTTCCAGGGGACTAGGAAACGATTTTGAGATTCCAGGAGAAAAGAAACGTCTCTGTTTCCCCCTCGGCGTTTTTTCGCCTCGAACTTAAGAACTCATAGTTACACCTGTGAGATAGCCGAGGGATTTGGGATACGAGGGTAGAGGAATAATGAGCTGCTAGGAGAGATAGCGAATAGTACTCATAGAGTAGTCCGACATTTCTTTTTTTAATTTTTAAACATAGCTACTGATCGGCGAGTTAAACGCTTTCGTGCAAATATTTGTATCCCATATAGTTCGCGCGTTATTCCGCGAAATTCATTCTTCCTCCTCTTCTTCTTTTGTTTCCTCCTTTTGACCCGAGCGAATTAGCGTTACGGAAAAGAGAATGAGACGCACGTGCGTGCTCCAGCCGCCGTTGCTCTCGTCGAGGCAGCGGGACCGCACGCCGGCATTAAAAAAGGTTTATTGTAGTAATTTGTAAGCGCTTCGGGGGAGAGAGAGGATGAGGTTCCAGCAGCCAGCGGAACCATAGCAGTACAGCAGCACCATCACCGAGAGTAAAATATCGGCTCCCACGCCTGTTCTCTCCGATGTTTCGCTTCTTTTATCTTCGGTCCTCTCTCGGGTTTGCTATGTGATAATGGCATCCAAGGAAATGCCGGCACTCTTCGCGATCGCGTCTCAGCCTCTTTATCGCTGCTCGGTAGAATTCGTTGCTGAATCTTTCTCTCCTTTCCGAAGAAAAAAAAAAACAAAATTCACCAACTATTGACACTTTAATAATCTGTGAAATATTGGCGCACGGTGCCGTCCGAATCGCGGTTCCTCGTTTTCATGGATCATTTAACGCCATAATATGGCCAATCGCTGTAGCGATTCACTGCGTTTCGCTCGTTGGAATGGAAACGATTGCGCGGAATCGGATAGTTCCGCTGCGGAATCGTTTCGGACTCTTCTCGAATTTTACGGCTCCGGGGCACCGGGAGTTTCGTGGGCTGCGTTAAATTGCTTTCGAAAATTACTCTCAACCGACAAACCTGCGAAAGCACCCAAAGATCCCGTGCGCGTTATCCTATTCGCCAATTCGTAGAATTTTTCGTTTCGCTCCGGTGTTTGACCCCCGCGCAATAAAAAAAAACGAATCCTTTCGACTCCCACGAAGGTTTTTTTTTTATTATCCTTCTTTCTTTGGGCACTCCCCCCGATCGTAGTCCGATGTTCGAGACATCGTGCATCGAGCGAAATTGCTACGACGGCCGGTTAACGAGACTTGCGATTAATTTAACCAAACAGACACATGAACACACAGAGACGCTGAGATCGAGGATATCTTGAACTAGTAGGGATTTTGAAATGAGCTGCACTTGCCTCGTACGCGTGGGTGAACCGTGGGAAAGGTACACTTGTACCACAGCTTCATCAGTAGAGACGACGAAGCTCTCGGTGTATCGAAGCAGGCAGCATTAGAAGGCAGTCATCTGTTTACATATACGAATATCTTGTGTACCCGGTGGCACACGAGGGGTACTTGTACCACCTCCAGCCATTGAACCTTGTCGTCGTTGAGCCAAAGATTCAAAGCGGCCGAGTAAAAAATTGAGAAAAAAAGAAAAAAATGCAACGAACAATCGTAAATGAGCTACCGGCGTGTCTCTATTATCGCTCCGGTAGTTCACGAGCCCTAAGTGGTACTCGACGCGGCTGTAGAGACTTTTAACTCGAAATCCTCGTCGATATTGTGCCTCAACCGGCTATAATATCCGTCAAGATTTTTCTCAGGCTTTTTCGTCGAGTGTTTACGAGAGATTTTTGGGGTATAGGTTACCCCAGCGTTACCCTCCTTCGTTTTCTAAATCATAAACTCGGAAGCCGCGAGTAAAAGAGCTCTCGGACACTTGTCTCACGATTCTAAGCAAATATCGCCATCGCAAATCATAATTTCAGAAAGAGCCAAAAAATTCACTTTCAGAGATACCCGAGAGAATGTATATTGATGAGTTGAGACATTCGACGTTTGAAAAATATCGAAACGGCTCTTTGACTGTGACTCGCTCACCTGCCCTCTGACTATTCGCTCACCTCGGGCATTCAGGTGTATCTCGCACTCTCCGTTTATGGGCCAAGCTAAAGAGAAGCGTACAACCTGTCGCGAAGGGCTCGAAAAGAACGAACAGCGGAATAGCCAGAGAAAGGAAAATGTGGCGAGGGTTCGAATTCTTCTGTTATACACAGAAATAGCTTCGAAATGGAAGGGCGCATGGCTGAACGCATAATATTTTGTAAATTATTCGCAGACATGATGGCTTTTACGAATTTCGATTTTTCGAAAGCGTTCCCATAGACTCTACTTTTTCCCTTTAATGCCTCTACTTCTCTCATTCGGGGATACCTTTGGCTACTTTGCTACTCCTCGGACCCTATAGACTGACCATTATAGCCTACGCTCGGCCTATGGTCACGCGACTATCCGTGCCGCACAATCGCGAGCCTAGGATTAAGGTCTCGAGAATTCGGAAGGAAACTGTAGCTATTCGAGTTGTACTGCTGCTCGTTCCTGATGCTGCCCGCCTTTGACGAGTATCATGGAATATCTCCTCTCTCCCAACTACCGTGGGAAGCTAATGAACCGGCGATGCGAATTCGGCTATTTCTTCAGAATGCTTACGAATTTCCTATTCGAATTATTATGATTTTTTGCTGTCGTTTTTTTGCTTCTTCATTCTGCTCATCATAATTAGCGAGAATGCCGATGATAGCAGTCTCGATTCGAAATTGGTCTGTACGCGGTGACTCGTAAAGATCGAAAAAATACCGCGAATATATACATTGAATTTGCTTCCAGTCCGGATTGTTCAAAACGACTTGGGACAGCGACGTGCGTCTCCGAATCCCATAGCCACTGCCGCAGCCTTCGGGGTCTAAGGTCTAAGGTCTAAGGTCTCGCAGAACGTTTTCTTCCTTTCGTTTACTGTTTTTTTCTTTTTTCTTTTTAATCTCTTCTACTCGTCGAGCACAGTAAAGCGGTGAATCGTAGACATGGGTGGATAGGTAGAGAAAATAAAAAACCGAAGGCGAAGGATTTGGCTGCCCGCTGAGTCCTGGCGCCTCTCATCGAGTCCTCAGGCACACACACCTGTGTTGTGTATTCTCGAAGCGGAGAATCGAGCGAACGTAAAAACACGCTGTATCCACGGGTAGCCTCTGGCAAACGGGTGGTATATTGCTCAAGACACGAAATTATAATACCGTTACCCCAATGTAACGCCTCGAAGAAGGTAGGAGAAGCATTTCGAGGAAATAGCATTGGGGTCTTGAGATAAATTCGTGTGGGCAACGGCAATACGTGACCCGAATTGCATTTGTACGTTTACCTGTTACACTCACCTACCGATGGTCCAGTCCGAGAAATCTTGAGGGGGGGAAATCTTTGTCGACAGGGTAGCACCAACACGACGGACACTTTGATGCGTTGGTCTTTCACGCCCTCGGGTTCTTCGTCAATATAAGTCGAAGCCCGCATCTCGTATACACGTTTTGTGAAAAATCAACGAGACGCGGAGACAGAGAGTGACGGCAGGCACCTGGTCGTATTGCATCGGCAACGACGGTGTGACCGCTAAGTGAAGAAAACGTACGTGGCCGTTGACCAATGCCAATTTACCGAGTGTAACCCGCCTATACGTGATCGGGTCCACCGTACGCGAGCTTAGGTAATCTTCTTCGGTCAGGTGTTCCCAGTCCGAAGCTGAAAGACGGACTTATTATTTTTTTTAGTTCACGCCTCGAATGACTGTGGGAAAAGCCCGGGCGTCTTTCACTATGTAGAAACTTTTGAGTACCAAAGCTGTCGAAGGGTTCGGGTATTTCCTGACAGTTTGAAGAAATATCTCCACACTTATCGGAGGTCTAGCGAAGAGCAAATAACGCTGGAAAATATTGGCATTACCATATTGTATATATACTGTGCAGACATTGTTGAATATCGTAAATTTTATGTGTGGCAAAAAATCGGAAAATACTAACGAGCAGTAACCTTGTGTTGAGGATAGCCAATTGAAAAAAAAATCATACATAAAATATATTCATAGTACATGAAATTCGGCGTATTTATATTATTAATTTGTTCATCAGATTATTTCTTATATATATTTAATGACATATTTGTAGAATTATTTTCTAAAATATATCCATAATAGTATATATTTAGATATTTATTATTTTTTTTCTCCATGGGATTAGCCGTTTTTCAAAAACACGATAAAGAATACGTGATCTCAAGAATGGAGAACTGGTTAACTTTACATATTTGCTAATTTACAAACTACTAAACTACTATTGACAAAAAACTAAACTACTAAAATACAAAAATGAATATTATTGCAATATATTTTTTTATATAAATGCATCTTTTTCTTGTGAATAGGTAATTATTTAGAATGTTGGTTGGATTTAGAGTGTTGGTTCATTCGTCATGAAAACTGTGAACCAAATTAAAAAAAATTAACTGGAAAAATGTTGTTCTCCGTCGAAGTGAATAGAGGATTAATAAAAAAAGAAGGTGCGTTACAGGTGCCGCAGCCGGAGCCTGGGATCCCGAAGCGAAAAGTCGTTAAACACAGAAGGACGAAGCACCTGCCCGGGTTGAGCTGCGGACCTTCGCGTTTCTCGCATCATTCATCGGTGTGGCTTTGGTCGAATCTCTCTCATTCCGACTCTTCTTATTCAGCTTTACTAAGCCTGAGTTCCCGTCATCGGGTTATTCGGATCCCTCCGCATCTCATACAACCGCTTTCATTACCATAGAACTTTGACTCTGTTTCGCATATCCCGAAGATACAAGACGAGGGAAGATGCGAAAGGAGAGTGAAAGACATAATGAATCCTTGACGGTGGCGATCAAAAAATAATTTTGCGAATGAAAAATGTTTTTAAAACTCGCTGGCGGCCAATTACAATTTGATATCGTCGAGGAAGCGTTGCCAAGTATATTCGAAGCTGCTGATGAACATCAGTCGTTGAAGCGGAGGATGATGATGAGAAGAAGAACGAGAAGCGAGGAAACTGGACACCTCCTCGGCGCGCGGTTCGTTGCAAGAGAATTTCTGCTCGAGAGGGGGCCCCTCTCTTTTACATGCTGCGAAGGAACGAAGGAACCGGCAAGAGTCATGCTGGTTCGCGACGGTGGTAGTGGTAGGCGGCTGTCCGTCCATCTTCTCGTTGTCGTCCGTTCTCGCAACGGGTGCCCGGGTGCATAAAGGTTTTACAACCGGTGTATAAACCCCCGGTATCGATTTCAAAGCCTCTTCACCGACCGGACAATCACGCCGTGGGGTGTACGGGAATATCATCTTGTCACGCCACTTTGTCCGCAAAGGGAGAGAATTTACGAATGCCTCTTTACCCAACGTCCGCGTCTACGGCAACCTTCGCGATTTTACCGAATCTCAATTTCTCGGATGTTTTCACTACAAAATTTGATAAAAATTCTAACGTTGATAGTTTTAAAAAATTCTTAATTTTCGTGCTTTATCTTAGTTTTCTCTTTATGTTGTTGCGTAAAGACGACGAGACCCCGAACGCGTACATTTTTTTTTATCCGCGCTTATTTGGTAGTCTCTCATTCTGCAGGCTCGTTAGTCATGTAAGGCAAAAGGTATGTAAGACGCCAGTGTAATACACACGCTCGTTGGTCATTCCTGTGTTACAAGACGAGGACGCGCGCGGGACTCGTTAAATTCCCATTTATCAAACAAGACAAGAAGATCTTTCGTCTTTAGGTTGTCACTACTTTCACTCGCGATAATCAGCCCTTATTAATTGTTTTACACAGCAAAGAAATGATAAAATTGCACACGGACTCGAGATGTATTCGAATGATATACGTGAAAGAAGAAAGTGGCAAACGATTGTTAGTTCGGAGGGTTCGGTGGTTCCAAGTTGCAGCGGATATAACGGAGGGTCAGCAAAAGTGCAGTCGAATTTGGAGTGAAGGATTGTCGGTAGGGAGTGCAGGTGCAACGGCCACAGAGAACCACCAAAAGGTTTTGGGTATCGCTTACAAACCCCTGTTGGAGAATTACGACGGATATTACGACGACGACGACGACGACGACGAGACAGAGAGAGTCACGAAGTCGAAGAAACGAATAAAGGAGAAACTGACCGCGCTAGAGAGAGAAGAATTTATACAAACGAAACGGAAAGGTTCGAGAACGTGGTACTGCTCACGATCGCCAGGTGCTCCGACTCCGACAAATGATTGCATTTGCATATTAACCTACCCTACGTATAGATATACTATACAGACGAAATGAATCTATACGCTTACGCCGAGGCATAAATATACAACTGCTAACTCGCGAGAATCTCGCTGTGCTCGCTCTCTCTTGGTTACCTCTGGGAACGAACTTGATAACATCTAAGACACGTGAGAGAAGAGCGTGTTAATTATTCGACGGCCTCGAATTCCACGTGGAAGCAGTTATATTCCCCTATCGTAAATATATCGATAGCTCGGCTCTACATGAGATCACCTGTATGCGATATTTTTTCCATAAGGCAAGAAATCAATTAATCGATAGTACCGAACGAGCTTTGAGCGGTGAATTGCGCAATTCAAATTTATTATTATTCATCGTTAATGAGTCTGACATGAAATGAGAGAATAGACCAATAAGAAGAACGTTTTGGCAATCGTTTTGTCAGAAACACGTTTGTTTCTTCGTTTTTTGTTATGTATTGGTTTTTATTTTTTACATTTTCGTTTCGTTCAAACAAGTTTTCCGTATAAAAGGTTGAAAGGCGAGAAAAATGACAAAATTACGAACTGTGAAAAAATAATCGTCAGCTATATAGTCTCGATGCGTGAAAAAAAAAACAAATTATGAGCAATAACTTTTATTATTATTTTTCACCGTCAAAAAATAATAAAATTAGTTATTTTTTTTTTTCGTTGATACAGGACGATGAAAAATCATTAAGAAAGCACACCCGCATTTTCTTTTTTTTAGGGAAAACGTAGGGTCCAATAAGGAAAGAAAACGTTATTTTGTCGATTGCCAATGTGTCGATTGACTATAAAGATAAGCAGCCACCGAAGTCTTGAGTTTAACAAAAAAAATATCATAAACACGCTATATATTGTTTCTCGATAATCGACAGAATCACAGTTCTTTTTTTCTTTTCAAACTGTAGTTCATCTCGAAAAGCTTCTGGTACGACTTTCGCGTAACAATCAATCACAAATCGAATATAAACGACGACATTGTCGCTATCGGATTCGTTTTGCCGTTCAAAAGTCATTTGTTTCGCTGGTTCTCCGAGCCTTTCCGTTACGTCCCCAAGCGAAGTTGAAACTCGTCATGACGGCTCAGTGCCACTTTACTGTGCAACAGGTGTATTCGCGATTTTGGATAGGTATCAGTTTCAAAGAGTAGTAAAACTATACAATCCATAGAATTTTCCTGTCGCATACCTTCTGCGACTTCGTCGCATTTGCTGCCGTGGCCCTCCGAGAGATATACTCGTTCTCAGCCGAGCCCTGCAGTGCTTGGAACCCCGAAGAGACGTCATTGTTCTCTCGACGAAGATATACGAATTTACCGTAAGATTTTGGGGCGTAGGCTCGTCATCAGAGGGAGGATTTTTCTGACCATCGACCCCAATGTGTAACTTACACTTTCCTCTATTTCTTTTCATTTATCCTTATACAATGCCAAGTACCGTAGAATACCGCCTATTTTTCTTTCTTTCGTGCAATAAAGTCAGAAAAACTATCGGCATCTATATCCCTTCGTCTTTGACTCAACTGAAGAATCTTCAAACAACTGAACAACATTCCGTCTTTCTCGTTAAGCCGGGTAGGAGGATAAGTCAAAGGAAAAAGGTAGTAACGAAAAAAAAGGAGAAAAAAATAGAATACTCGGCAGCATCGACCACCTAGAAACAATGCACTCCGTTTGACGCCCGAGGGGTGCGAAGATCCATGTCGCTATTTTTTTTTTTTTTTTTAGGGTCGCTCGTCGTATGTTGGCGACCGCAATATACTTCAGTCAAACCACTGAAGCGCAGTGGACGAATATGCATGAGATATCATCGTGACCCGAGTACGCGTGCTCCTGGCTATGGATTAGTTACGCTTCGAGTAGTCGAATAAGAACAAAAAAAGTACAGGTGCACACGAAAGCGTGCCTCTCTCTCGAGAAGCGTATCGGTTACTAAGCGCGGAGTAAGAGACAAGTAAAGGAATGAGACGCTCCAAGGAAAGGAGTCAGAGACGCTTTTGAATTCATTGCAAGGCACACGGTTAAAGGAACGTGTTTAGCAGCTCTTTCGCGTGGGCGGTTAACAGGTGTATAGAATACAAGACGTTGGAACCTGTGTAATATAACTATAATACCAACACCGACTGTAGTAGTTTCGTCCCAATGGAATGAATAAGGGTCGAGAAGTATCAGTTACTAAGCACAGCGAGGAAGCGACCCGATGGCGAAGCTTCCCATCGGAAATCTATTGTTGACCAGTGGAAAATTTACGAATATTCCTTGTGGGCTTTGGAACGTATTCCCTTGTCGAATTTGGTCATTTTCCGAGGGGGGATATACCTGATTTATGCAGAGGTCAGGTCAGTGCCGACAGTGCAGGACGATCACCTGCCCTCCGGTTGCTGCTGCTGGCCTTTTGCATCCTCTTTGCCCTTTTTCCTACGACCTTCCGTCTTTTTCCTGATGAGGCAGCAGTAACGAGAGTTGCCAACTAAGAATCGAGTGACCGCTCGCCGGACTCTCGCTTTTACAACGCGAACAATTTTCGTCCTCTTGTTCGTTGCCTTCGTTGTAGACGAGGCTTTGCTCTGTGGCGCGATGAGCAGAAAGAACTGAAAGGACGCGTACCCTTGTCTCTGCAGAAACCAGTGTCTTCTTTTTTTTTTTCTTATTCTTCTTCTTCTACTCCGCAACGAGTTTCTTTGGAGGATATGCTATGTTCCTAGCAGCGGGTGACTCACTCTACGCGGTCCGGAGAGAAAATTGAAACGAGCAAAGACAATGAGAATAACTTTCGTTACATTTGTTGCAAATGCGACTTTTTGTGTAAATAACTGGATAGAATCGAAAAAAATCGCTTTAATAATGGTTTTTAATACGAGAGTTACGACGATACGTTAACACCTCACATTCGGAAGACTTTTGCCCGGCCAAATACAACGCTAATGTCGTTTTCTCATAACAACAATACACAAGAGCGTAAAACAAATCATTGAATCATCGAGAAAACAGCAGTTTATTTGTTGTTTAATTTACAATTTTTTTTTCAATATTTTTTCACGATTTTTTAATCGTTAAACGAGGCAATTGAAGGTAACGGCCGGGTGTGAAATTTGAACGTATATATACGTCTTTCGTACGCGAGGGGTCAATAAAACTAGAAATGGAATGATTCTTTTTCTTATTAATATTTTTTACGTAGCACTGTTTTATGTCAATATTTTACTTGTTTTATTTTATAAGTAATTGAAGAAATCATTATTTCGCGTACAAAAAACTCGGCAATCTGTTGAGATTAGAAATGTAATCGATCGAATCTATTGTCAGTCTTGCAACATCTAGTTGAAGAAAGAAATGGCGAGGGATCCTTAAAATCGTAGCATTGAAGCGAAAGTTCTTGGGGTTTCGGTTGGAATGTCTGTAGACTGAGTCTTGGGAGTACAGGGGCACAGGTGTGTCCCGGGGGTCCTTTCGAGATCGTGGCGAGCGCAGGCAAGCGAAGCTATAAACGCAGAGAGTGTTGAGGACCGAACTGAAGGGAAGATCCAGGTGGCAGAACCTATTGTCCTTCGTGTCACCGATACCCCAAATATACCCTCGGCCCCCCATTGTTCTCTTGTAACTGATACCTATCCTCTCTCGAGAGAGTTCCAAGAATCCAAGGATTCTCCTTCGGTCCGCACCTCCTCTCGTATACCTGACAGAATGTTATTGAAGTCGGTGCTATGGAAAAAAAGAAAAGGAAGGAAGGAACTTCACGATTCTTCCCATTGTCCAATTACTCTCCTACTCTACAGTGGTTCATTTCTCGTGGAAGATAAACATATTTCCACCCTATTTTGTACCCCTTAAAACGTTTTCGATTCATTATGGAAATTCATTATTTTCACGTTTTCTGAAGAAGAAAAAAAATGAAAATTTTTTTTATCAATCTTGGCGTTTTTCCTTGCAACTGGATCACTCTGCATGAAAAGTGCCGCTCGTATCATCAATTTCGTCGTTCGTTTCCGAGTTTCGAGATCCGAGTCACACCGAAGACCGATGTCCACGAGGGTCGTCGCAAATCATACGTCATGTTCGCCCTGCGAAACCCTCCGAAGCCTGCGAAGCGTTGTGTCACGGACGCGTTCGCGTAGGACGAGAAGATATCAAGCAACGGCGAGCGCCAGCTCAAGCACATTTCAGAGAAGCGGTTAAAACACGCAGACGAAAGAAGAGGAAGAAGAGGAAGAAGACATACGTGGAACGCGAACAACCTCTCTGATATGGCGAGCTTCACCACGGGAGGTACCTTATACACCGTTCGCGTGTGGACCGCGCTTACCGAGCGTAACGGAGAGCAACGCGCCAGCGGTTCCTCTTTCATCTTAGCTTCTTTTGTATATACACACTTTCCTTACACTTTCGTATTGTATGTATATATATCTTCGCGTAGTTTCTATCTTTCTCAAGACTCTCTTAGCGCCTCATTCGCGAGGTTTCTGGCTCTCGTCACTCCTCGCCTTTCGTCTTCGTTTGCTCGTCACCGGAGATAATCTGCCGCCTCGTATCTCGATCTCCGGTACGCTCTTACTTATTCTTCTTTCTTTTTTTCTTATTCTCTAGGTGCATTATGCTTTGCCGTATGTGGGAACTGCGATTACTAAACATACCGTAGCTTTGTTTTTCGGATTACGCTTTCAGCATCAGACGAGAAGTTGGCTAATCGCTACAGCGATCCCCTTCCACATCGTTGTGTGTGCATCGAACTGCAATATCTGACCATAGAATACCATAGTTGAATGAAAAAATAATTGTCATTTTACATATCTTTCAAGAGAGTCTAACTTCTATAATACGTACCGCATCGATATTGCTCCCCGATACATTTCTTTTTGGTGTACTGAACTTTCGATTTGATTAGGAACAAAGTTAGAAAATTGCAAATTTAATTTGCCCATCATTGTTTGCTCATTGTTTTACCATCAATTAATCAATTTTTAGCTTCTTCGTAGAGCAAGTTTTTTAAACACCAATAAAGAAAATTAGATATCGAAGTGCATATTAAGCAACGATCGATCAGCATCAGGGCATCAATATGATCCAAAAAAATTGGGAAAAAATATCGTTCCTGTAGACATTTTTAATAAAATAAAAATTTGTCGACCAAAATTAAAAAGACGAGATAACGGCATACGTTTCACCAAAATTTGACAAAAATAATATGAAACAGTGCTGAAAATTTCGAAACAGTGCTCTTTCATGTTAACAACGTTTTTTCCTATGAGGCGACGACGTATTAATTTCTGTTTTCGCGATAACGAATCTTCCTGAACCACTGGAAGTGACGGATTTCCATTTTTGTATTTGTTTTTATTATTTTTTTGTACGCGGTTTCGAATTTTTATCGTGTATCGTGAAAAGTTGCAAACATGTGTGTGATGCTGTAGGGTTAACGTTCGTTAGTTCGTTAATCGTCGAAAAATAATTACTGTATATCGAGATATATCGTCTTCTTCGTCAATGAGAAAAGTATACAGTCAGAACCATTTACCCAGGTGTGAGTCATTCTTGGAACTGCGGAAGAGTTTTTTTTCTTTCACGTAGGCGTGCACGGCAGGCTTCATCGCGGAGGAGTTTATCGTCTTCGTGTCCCTCCGTCCACTCGTGGCTACAACCAAAACTCTTTGCCACAACCATTTCAAGTTTCCGCTTTTCTCCCACTCTGCGCGTAATATCACGTCACTTTTGTAGATTCTCTCTCTCTCTCTCTCTCTCACGAAACACAGCTTAAGAATGTATGCTCCATTGTTTCCCGTTGACCTTTATTTTTTTCTATCTCACGCAAATTCTCCGGCAGCTTATACTCTCGTCTTCGACGATTTTCAAACATCTGCGCTTGGTAGCCTCAAGGAGAATCGAGATACCGGCCAATGTTGAATGAAACTTTCTGCAGTCTTTTGTAACCCGGCATAGCACTTTTTTCGAGTTTCATCGTTTCTCTCGTGTCTGAAAAGAGAATCGTCGTCGATTTCTCGATCGTTTCGCAAATCATTGAGTAATGGCGAAACTCTTGTTGGATGCTGCGGATCGGAGTGAAGGCGAAGGTAAAACGAAGGTAAATAGCGAGTAACGAATCACTGGAACTCGATTCGACGCCAAGATATCGATCGAAGTCTCTTGGCCGCGCGCGTCCATCGATTCGACTCGATGTCTCTTATGGTGGTGTGTCTCCTGTTCCTCCGCGTATTCGCGTACTCGCGTGACGAGCGAGGATAAAGATACGCCCTCGGAAAGAGTATATATACTTTCTTTCTTGCTCGCGAAACGAGACGAAGATTCTTCTTCGTTTTTTTTTTTAATTTTTACTTTTTTATTCTCTCTTCCCTCTCACTGATATAAATCTCGTGGTAGTCGTCGTTGCTGATTATAAGAATCCTGTTCTCGGGCGTAATAAATCTCATTCTATCTCGTTCCCTTTCTCGCGCGAGCTTCTGCGTATATCGGGGCGCGAGAGAGCGCAGTTTCACACAAATACATACGAACACGATACGGTATAAAGCCTTTTGCCACGTCTCGTTACACGCTCATTTGCGATAAGAAATTATTTCTGCTTTTTTCGCCAATGATTAAGGATTAATTTATATTCCAACTCAAGTATTCCCACAGAATTATTTTACTCGGTAATTACATATGCGATACGCGTATATGCATACATGTTTTGCAACGAAAATTATTTTACAAAGTACACTCCTACTCCGCTCGATACCGCAAGCTTGTAAACCTGTGGAGTTTCGTATCGTGAGAAGTCCCCGATTCCAATCGATTTTACGGCTATCAGCATTTTAACTCGTTTTTCTTGCATTCATTATTATTATTCTTTTTTTTACGGCTGTAAAAAATCGGTATCAATGTTAAGGTTATGCAGAAATAAGATACGGGATGTTTTCGAACTTTTGCTGAAGTCGTGGTTTCTGCCGATAAAGCGAAGAACCACCGCTACAGTAAAAATGTATTATATATAAATAACACTTGAAAATTTCATCTAAGAAAAGATCGGCAATCTATGACAATAAAGACTATGAGAGACGCAGTTTCTGGCACCACGTGCACATATTAATAAAACTTTACGATTCCAAACCACCCGATATTTTCTTCCGTGTGTCCGCTTGGTCTATGGATTACATTTTTATTTACCGGCGCAAGACATTTTTTTTCTTCTATTTGAGAAAATTGTACGTTTCATATCGTGAGAAGCCTTTGATTAGAAGCGATTTTATGGCTATCGGGATTTCAACTCGTTTTTGAGGTATAATTTTTTTTATGCCGCCGCTGAACATCGTTATCATTGCTGAGATTAGTAGAAATATATGGAATGGTTTCGACGTCTCGCCGAAGCCTCGATTTCCGTCGACGAAGCGAGAAGCGTGAATATATGATAATGGAGATTATGCGTATCGCAGTATCTGGTGTTATTTCCTCATAGAAATTAACCATACAGCACTCATGGGTCTGGTGGTACTGAGCTGTTTGCAGAAAATCGGGGGATTGCAAAAATGAGACTTTGAGAAAATAAAATTTGACAGGTCTTTTAGAAGAATGTAATTTTCACGTTTCCGCAAACAGCTTCATTACATTCTGGCGTTTCGATTTGACTATAATTAAACTTAATAATATTGATTTTTGGTCAATTTTCTTCGTGATTTCGTCGAAGGGGTCTCCTGGACCCATGTGTGGTATGAACAATGTTTAAAAATAAGTGTGGCGTTCTGGAGCTAAAATCTCCACGATTGAACGTCACTCGATATTTTCTCTGATTTATCACCGTTGTACCTATCAATTAAAAAAGACAAGAAAACGTCCCGCGACGATCTTGTGTATCTACATGGCAAGAGGCGAGAGGATTTTTGGTTGTCGCAAATAAACCAACGGGCCGATACGAAAGCAAAAGCTTTTGGTACGTCGTGTCTCGGCAACAAAACAAGGAGGCATTGAATTGCACGACACCGCGGCGCCGACGTCCAGCTGGCGTTTCTGTCACCCCCTCCGCACCTTCCGTTGTACATACGTGGATTCTTCGCCGACCCCACAGGGCCGTCTCGTTTGCAAAGTACCCGATTCTCTTTTACTCGGGTATAGACCGCCCGTAATCACTTTCCGCACGATCGAGAATGTCATAAACAACGGGAAGAAAAATCTCTCGATCTTTTTCGATAATCTACCAGTCTTGTTGAAATAAAAAAAAATAATACAAAAGAAAAGAGTTTCCGATGGTTTGTTCAATGATTACACATCACGAATGTGTACGCACGTTCCTGAAGATTCGACCGCGTCGTCGCGACGCACCGTGGACTCCGAAACTCGCGAGGGCGCGAATTACACGGGAGAGCGTTGGAAATAGACCACGTGCGTCTAGACAGCATCGAAGTCGAGACGAAAAAGGTCGGTATCCAACTAAAACTCCCGAAGGTCCGACGACCCATGGAATAGCGGCTACGAGGGAGACGTCAAAAATGAGAAGAAAATGATCGAATGCAACATCTAGTGAGCCCAAGAGATATAACTAGCACAGCGCCAAAGGGTTAAAGGAGAAGCTCGATGGAACATGCAACTCGTTGCGTACCACCATCGGAATAAGCGAGAAACATCGAGACACCGAGACGAAGGAAACGCATAAACGAGGCAGGATGAGAAGAAAAAGGATTCTCGTTTGGCATACCGATCGTGCCAACGGGCGGCCTCCGTGTGCCGCCTCGAGGGCGCGAATTAATACGTTCGAAATAGCGGGCAATTACTGAAATCCCACGTGATCTTCGCCATGCCTTCCCTCGCCTCTTATATACCACTCCCGTCTGTTCTCCGCTTCTCTACTTCGGTACTCCATTATCTGTCAGGAAGGGAGAGAACACTGTGAACCGTAAGGCTACCGCGCTACACAAACGAGTCACGATTCTTGGGGGGTGCTTTCACGAGGCTGCGAGAGACGCGGCGAAAGAGTTTGCGGAGAAAGATGCCGGTTAAAAGAAAAATATAAAAAGGCCTAAGTTATGTTGAAGATGAATAAGAAACGAGATTTAAGCGAAATAATAAAAGGAAATTACCAGTTATTCAACGGAATCAATCACTAAAGAGCCCGAAGAAGGAGTTCCTCAACGCGAAGAGAACCGATTGATGGGAATCAATGCTTTTTGGAGATTATACATATTCGATATCGCGAACGTTCCTTTGCTTCTGGGTAGAAATTTCGGAGCTTTATGAAGGCTTATAAATTCGTTATCAAGGCTCCGTGAAAGGACACAACATTTTTTTTGGTTTCTCGTATTTATTGTGGTGAAAAAAAATAGTTTTATGTGGCCGGGGGCACCCCTATTTCTGGAAAGTTTCTCTTAGAGTGCACGCTGATGCAAACCGTTTTCGACAACTTTCATTTCCGTTTTAAAACATTTGGAAACTTGACAGTGAAACAGCAGAAAGGGTGTTTCACGTAATCTTGGAAGACTAACCATATTTTTTAACCTTCTCAGCGCCACACATGGCTTACATCCTTGCGAAACTTGTTAATAATTAATATTTTTTAGATTAAGGAGAATGTATTATTGTATGTCAGTCAAAAATGAAATTCGGGGAATACCAAATACTTGCCAACAGGATAAAAATCTGAAAAAAATCTATAATATAAAAGGTGCTACGATCATTAATTTCGCATAGTAATAATTTCAACAAGTTATTAACACACTGATTTAAAAAGATTAATTAACGTATCATCTCGTAACCCTAATTTTTTTACCAGAAAAAGAACCATTAATTTTTCTGAATATACATGTGTATTGTTATAGAAAATTTTACAATTTTCGATACATATATTTTTTTAATGAAACGTCACGAAGTCTCGATACGAGTTCGAAAAATACTATACATTACACTCAAAAAGTGTGCGATTATATCATCGAACAAATTTGCAAATGCAGAATAACCATTTTTTTAAATTAGGAAATTCTCTCTAAATCTTACTTTTGCCTGATATGCGTACAACGATACACCCTCCTTAATTGTAATAAAATCCAATCGACAGGGTTTATGAGATATGCGCAATATCCATATCGTAAAAATAATAAAAATTACACTTTTGTGTAAAAGACCTAAAAGAATATAATAAAAAATTTTGTTGATATTTTGGTCCAACAGATTCATACGGTGTTTCAGAATTAACGATGAATAACGATTTATTGCATTCACACCGAGGCACTGTCGCGATTTTAATGAATCATCGTCTATCGCCTAAAAAATGAGTTCATCAGCCATCAACGCTTTACGCGTCTTCAAAGTCGAGAACATCGAACGACGATGCCGGTCGAAAGTCGATATTATGTTATTATAGATGTATAAATGTAGTACGCGCGTGCGGGGAAGATGATGACGATGATGAGAGAGTAGCGTAGCCAGCCGGCACTCGGGGGATATTTTCGTGAAACGTTCTAATTCCGTGGGCGCGCGACACACGTGGGACGGCACCAAGTCCACTGGTGGAGTGTATGGAAGGAAAGGCAACCGGCGGCGGTGGAAACAGATGTGCCTGCGGGCTGTGCCGCTGCTGCTCTATCGCGTATAAATATATCGTCTCTTCTGTACCATAGGGCAAACGTACGCACACATCCGTGTTATACGCGGAACGTTACCACCAGCGTTACTCGTTAAGTCTTAACGGGGCACACGCGGACTTCTTCATCTCATTCCGCATCTCGCTTTCTCTCGTTTGCAGTAACGACGCGTCGCGACGGCGACGACTGTGAGAGGTTGAGACTTCGTTGAACATCGCCGGTGTGTATAGAGCTCAGCCCCGCGGCGTGGCTCTCGATATAAAGTTACCGTCGTTGCGGGTCTGGCGCCATACTGCCCCGGACATTCGAGCTATTTGGATCGCGACACGACGACTAGAGGCTGCAGCGAGATTCTCCGTAGAAATTACATTCTATCTATATCTATATATATCCATATGTATGCTACATCGACTGTACTTTACTAGAATGATATACAACTCGTTCTCGATATGCGTTACAGCATTTTTATTGCAATTTATTTATTGCATTATCGCAATGAAATATGAAAATAAGTATATCGGATTGATAAATCATTGGGAACGAATATACAACACTGGTAAACTTTTATCGTTTAATTATTTCGTTCAAATGCCGGAGAACACGGACAATATCATTTACAATATATTATACACTGAAAATCGACTATTTTAATTGTCGGAGTCGAGCGATCTCCGTAAAGCTCAACTCCATTGGTACCAAGTGACGGCGGAATGCCAAACGACTCTGCGCCAACAAACGAATTGCCGCTCGAATGCCCGAGAACGCGAAGCGCACCGTGGGGAGATCGGAGAGACTGGTAGCAGCTACCGTGTGCGCGGGATAGAGAATCCTGCTATGTATGCAGACGAGTACGAGACCGGAGATGCGGAGTTCTTTATCATCTGTCCGGCTAAACGCGAGACTTCGAAATACGACTATGTCTATATATTTCGAAAGTACTTTGTTCTCTCTGCTTCTATCCGTCTTATCGTTTGCCGATTGTACCGGAATGTACGACGTTCAGCTGCGTGCAGCAGTATATATATATATCGCGTACGTGACTTCCCATTTGCTGCTGATGCATTTTTTTTTAATCATATTAACTCGCGCAATATAGAAAAGAAACGCTTCTCGTGCACAAGCGAAGAATCCAGAAAGGGCAAGGGGTCGAATCCGCTTGGTATACAGTCGACTCGACGTTTAATTACCGCGTGTAGCGAAAACGGTGACAAAAAAAGACGAAAAAAAAAAACAAACAAAAAAAATTGAAGAAAAGAAAAGAACGACAAGTGGAGGACTGTACGATATAATGCGTGGATACATGGATAAGTAGACATAGAGTCGAGTAGGAGAAAACCGGGTGAGTTCGCACGGTTTCAATTCTCTCTTTGCCCAGCAGCGAGTTAAGCGAACTAACGCGCTCGAGTGTCGGAGTTGCAATTAGATGTAGCAGCCACCCACGCGCACCCGGTAAAACCGTGTGACAACGGTTAATCAGTGATTTCGCACGGCGCCACCATTAATTCTCCTTGACATTTTAAATTCATTAGAAAAAAATGTATAACTATTATTATTATCGTATACTACTACTTAAGGATATATCGTTTCTCCGTTCGCGGGTACTCGTCGACAGAGCCTGTCGTTCGGAATACCAAAAGCTACCGAGTCGATCATTCACTCGAAGAGAGTCTCATCCTCGGCCTTTACAATGATACGTCTCTACCATCAAAGGCGGAAGTGAGACCCCGAGTCTCTCAGCGTTGATTCTTCTTTGGATGCGGAGCGATAGATCGAGATTGGTACCTGTCGAGCGCGCTGGCGCCTTGTCGACTCGCCCCCCCGTATTCTTCGTCTCAAAAACCCTCCCGCTTTAGATGATAGAACACGCGTACAAGCGAACGCGCCTTCGTAAATAGTATAGCGTTGTAGGAGAACGCGCGCAACTCCCGGACAGGAGAAAACCGCGTGACAGCGTCTAATTACTATCCTGCAGCATGACATCATTAACGGGCCCCGACGATTATGAATGAACACCGGCATCAAGGAGAGACTCTCTCTCGTCTCTCGTCTCTCGTTGCGCCGGCTCGCGGGGCTATCTGTGTGTGTAAAACGTCGACGACGCCGGCGGCGCGCGCCGTGTCGACCCCGATTCCAGGGTGCATGGGAAAACTTTGGAGTGTGCGAGCCTCGAGCGATATTGCCTTTACTGAGAGCTCCACGAACGAGAGTTTTGTATGTTGTTGCCGATCTCCCCTCCCCCTCGGGACATAGATCTTCTTCTTCTTGCGACTCTCCCTCGCGATTCCTCCTTTACGATTTTATACCGCAACGGAGGAAGGAAGAAATATTCGCATGCGTGTAACGTATGTGAATAGGCGCGAATATACCATTATGCATATGGGTGCAGCAGTGCATCGTCGAGTGCCTTTATAGGAGTAACAGCAACGCAGTAAACCCTCCTTTACCAGCTTAAGCGTTATATCTACGTATATATAGTATATAACGCTTCGCTATATAACTATATACACGTGTAATGTATACCTACATAGTTATATATTTTGCGCGTAGGGATATAGGTACACACAGCTGAGTACGCGAGAGCGAAGAGTGCTTTACTAGTCTGCGTTAGAGTTTTCCTTATCCGAAAGGAGCCATGAGATGCGCCTACGTATATGGCTCGACGCAACTCCTGGCGCCAGTGTAACTACAGCCCCGTGATTCATGCGACTCCGTGCTCTCCCGGTGTGCTCTGCCCCCTGTTCTTCGCGATTTCTCCTTTATACCCTATCCTTTAGCTTCTTTTCATCTTTTTATGCCGCGCGATCCCAATGCGTGTAACGCTTCTTTCAATGTTCTCTGCGGACAACTTTAATCTCTCTCGACCCTCTCAAGACTACTTCGCGTTCGCGCTATATATTTCATACCGCTTGCGACAAATGCGCACGAGATCCTCGGGATATAACGTAGATACACCGTTATTGCTGTAAGTTAAATGTAAATTGATAAATAAGAGACGAACGGAGTGTTTCGTTACACCCGCAGACTGTTTTTAGCGCGAGTCAATAGCTGCATGCGAGAACGAGAATTTTTCATATCGCATAAGGCCGGCCATGTGTTACGCTCATTGAGCATTATGTACTTCTAACGAACCATTTGGCGATTCCGCACATAATCGCGTAATTTTATTTGACCTTGTAGACATTATTTCTCCGTCTGTTCGTTATAGTCGCTTCTCCTCCTATCGTTGCATCTGGATGACGTAAACGCCCCCCCCCCCCCCCCCCTCTCCCTTCTCCTTCCCTGGTGACAAGTCTATTAGACGAAAGTCTGTCATATGAAATTTGGAAATTCCCTAAGGATTTTGGGATGTATGAAATTTTTGTATAGACGATCGTTAGTCGACTGCTGCAGTTTAACGAGGAAATTCATGAATTTTCGCATAGATGAAGAATTAGTTGCCCAAGTCGTTTTCACGTGGAAAAAATATATTTGGAAGATACGAGAAATACATTACGAATACATTGAAAATATATAAAATTCAACGTTTTTATATAATTAAGAAGAGGGTATCATTATATTACCAGACAAAAGTGAGATTCAAGGAGAATTGCGATTTCTTTCTTTTGAAATAAAAATCCGATGAAATTAACTATGCTATGAAGATTAATTTTGCATAATAATAATTTCAAAACAAATTAGATCAACTAATTGATCAACAAACAAAAGTGATCAACAAATTAGATTTAAAAAAACTGTTTAACATATTACCTGCCATCCGAACTTCTTTTACAGGAGAAGTAGATTCGTTACCTTTCCCGAGTAGATCTGCATTTTTTTTTCAGAATTTGTTCTCATTTTCGAAAAATGTTAAATCGATTCTTGCGAATATGTTCGATCAATTACCCGAAAAGTTCTTGAATGCAAATGCATTGTCTTATTGTGAAAACGTTTCCAAAATATTTAACTTATTAACCATAAAAAAAATTCGACCATTAGATAAAATTCTAAGAACTGTACATACATTCGAAAAATGTACGAACCAATTTCTGCTGAAAAAGAAAGATAGGTTACCGGATGTATCGTTAATCGATTTTTTTCATAAATAATTCATTAATAACTTTATGGCATTATTATTATGCAAAATGAATGTTCTTATCACCTTCTAATATGTCAATTTTTTTTCCGATTTGTATCCCATTGGGAAATATTAAAAATGTTCACTTTTGTCTTAAAACCTAACAATACGTGATCCGTCATATATTATCATACCATTCAGTATACATTTGATTATATATAGTCGAAAAAATGTCAAACAAATTTGAACGAAAATATATAAAAAATATGATAAATGTATTTAGCGATATACTTTTTTTCCATGTGGTTTAATATTTCAATAGAATTAAAATACATATTTTGTTAATCCCCAAATTGTATATTTCGCAAACATCGAAGTCTTCGTCTTAATTCACTGGGACTATTGTATGTATCGTGTTGATGTATCTGTTGAATCTACGTGGAAGGGGGCGCGGCTCGAGCAAACCCTCGACACGTCAGGTGCAACTCGGCAGTTTCTCGTCGGGAATATATACCCCCATCCCCTCTCCGTATAGCTTTATTATTTCGTCTTCTTTCTCTCCTTCTCTCCATCTTGGGCGCGAAGAAAGAAAACGAAGGGCGATCAGAGTGCACACGGCAAATGGGGCACCTAAACATTCACGTGTACGTGTACGTCGTCTGTGTACGTGGTCGATATACGTCCGTGTGCCGGGTGAGCGTCGAGCACGCGCCGGAACCGGAAGTTCGGGGGGTTGAGCACGCGAGCGCATCGAACATTCACATACAGACACATACACACGCAAACCACCCGTCCACTTTGTACATCGCAATAATCGCGCCAGCGAAGGAAAATTGGTCCGGGAGCGCAAAACTCACCACGCGAAAAAGAGATCATTGATTAGCTTCATTCGATGCTTAAGTTCTGCGGTTTTTGGTCTCCCGCATCTGCATCGTTCGTTCTTCACAGAATGCTCTAATTTATACACATACACATATACATATGTATGTTCGCGGAGAAGTTCGAGAATACGAGAAATAACCGGTGCCCCAGCGCGTATACCGGTTGAAAGGAAAATTTGCATCAACCTGCCTCCGGGTGAAAAAAATTCGCTTCGAACTTTCGTCGAGAGGTCCGGTGGCTCAAAAGCGTGCGCCGAGTCCCTTACCACACATATAATGGTACTCACCGGCTTGGTGGATATATATGCACTCGACGATGGCTTTTGAGATCAGAGAGGTGAGATATACAACAACGATCCTTAGATATATCATATGTATTAGATTTCTTATCCGCGCAACGCTTCGGGCACCAATTCGTTTTCTTTTTCCATAATGCCTACCCGACGATGTATGAAATCCGTGCCTCCGACGCGACTGTACTATAATTACGTAGACACCGGGGCCCCTTCATTGAAAAACAGTTTACTGGCATATAGAAGAGATACAGGAATCCCCCCGTATTTAGGTGTGTGTGGTATCATAGCGAAGAAGAAACGAGACGGAGAGCGGAAACAGGCATCTGGATTCCGCACCCAAAATTGCTTATTTCTTTAATGATCTTTGCGTGTCGTGCTATAAGGTTGTAAACGTGATTAACATTTTTTTTCTTTTTTATTACATTTTTTTTCAAACTTCATAGCCGCGAGATATTACGAGAATTCTCGGGATAACCAGAGGCATTTCGATCTTCGTATGAAAGTCTCCCGGAGAGTGTGAATAAAAAATCGAAAATGAAGGTTTATCGATAACCCGAGGGTAGGAGGTATCGACGATCTCGATAGAACGATAACTTTCGTATCGATAAACACCTGTAAGGTTAATAAACCTCCATTTCGCTTTATTAACGGCTTTTTCTTACTCATTAAAGTGGCGAAATGTGGCGACTCTTGTGCATCGCGCCCGGTCTCGCGACCTGCCTGATCGCGGACAGAAAACGTTACGACGCTTTACGATGCCGTCTCGCACACGCTTTTAATTTCGGTAGACACTTACGCGTTTGCCGCGCGCAAAGCCTCGGGTATCGGGTTCTCCTCGACGATGCAGAGCCTTTCGCGAGGTTCTCTTTCTCTCTGTATAAACGTGCAGCACAAAGTACCGTGCGCCGGCGGGCTAACACCTTACAGCACCGCACGGGTGTAGTTATATAGCTTCAGCGATCTTTCGCGGCTCAGGAACGTTTCCATTATCGATTGCCTGAGGCGTTAAAAGCTGTCATTACCCGGCCGCAATTCTTGCTCACGTTTAAGTACAACAGTACTTGTTTTTTTTGTTTTCATCCTTCATCGATGTAACGATGAAAATTCGCGCTCGTTGCGTATATATCGATGACATGGATTGAATTTGATTGATCGATTTAAACGAAACGAGAAACTGTGGACATCGCTTCAATGTCGGCTACAAAGTCCGCATATTTGTAAAAATGTAATCTCAAATGTCATGGATGAATGTTTCTGATTATATATTTTAGACGATTCTGCGGCGTTCGATGTCAGGCATATTGCTTTGGTTCGGCCGCGAAATACGTTTACGCCATAAATGGTAATACTGATAATCAACGACGATTGTATCAAAGTTCTATAGATATATAAAATATCTACTAATCCGCTATAACAAAAATCCATAGTATAATAATAAAAAAAATGTCTTCCGTTTGTTCTGTGTTTGAAACAATATAGTAACGTTTTATTCTATCAGTCATGTTTTTCTGTGTTAAAAGTTTATCTTCAAAAATTCGAATGCGGCCTTGTGGATCTCGATCGACGTCTCTAATCCACTCGAAAAGGCGTGAAAGAGGTTTCTCCTTTTTATTTTTTTTTGCTTGAGAAGATTATCGAGAGAACTAATGTGACGTGTGCTCGTCCTTCCTGTTCCCGGTACGTTGAGAGAGTTAAGTGGCCAACGGTAGGTTGGGCCCCAGAGAAAAAGAGATTTAACCAGCGCGTACCTATAATTCTCGGTTGGCTACACGCGTTGTGTGGAGCGCGGTAGCGAGTAGCGATCGTGACGCTGGATAAGCTTCCGAAACGAAGACGCATGAGTCGTGTTTCAAAAGGGTTGCGCTTGCTGCCTCGTGTCCAAGGAGAAGTTCATGATTCTCCAACGAGAAAAGATCTATAAGAACGCCCCTTCGTTCCCCGCGCTCTCGCTACTTCATGGCGCGTTGCGAGTAGCAACTGTTGAACGTTCAAGTATCGCCGATCGAACAATATAGATAAATAAATGGGACACTATCGGTTGTGAAAAATCTTTGCCGTAAATCTTCGCGGGTAAACGCTCATTTCGCGAGAAAGTATATGAAGCCGAACATTGAACGAGGCGAAAAGTATATCGTTATCGGTACGCGTCGAAAATAACGAGTCGTATTACGCGTTGGTTTGATTTACAACTGGAAAGAAGAATTCATCGCGCGGCGAAACATCTGGACATTGAATATCGGTCGCATGTGGGTTCGCATGTCAACCGGTTAACCCCTATAATGCTTAAGGTCCTTGCATACCTCTCGCGAGTTACGTGCTACCAGAAGCAGCAGTAACATCTTCAAAGCTACGCGAGATAGCGAAGCGCATAACGTTTGATGTGCCTTGCGGTTTCGGCGCGTCTGCGTGTACGTGTGGTTGGATTCATCTGCGTCTTTACGCTCCAGTATATCGGCACCCGCAGGTGAATCCATCCACCTGGTACCATGACAGCCAACTGCCTAATTAATAACAATCGCGAGAGCGACCATTCAGCGAACACAAAGTGACCCATAGTCTGTGCAATGCTTCCAGCTATGCCGCTTCGATTCATGTTCTTCGTCGTAACGCTAATGTCCACGATTGCAACGCGAAGGACATTGAAATTTTCATTCTTTCTTCTTGTAATATACTTTGATGAACGTGTTATGGAGTGCCTCCAATTACGGTGCCTTCAATTGCTTTCATGCCAACACGCTGGTCATCGATCCGCGATCGTTACTGCACTCGATCAATCCTCGGAGCTTCGTGGGTGGTTTAGCTATAGCGTGGAATCGTCACGATTCGAAACATCCTCCGCGTCGTTATCGGACAACCAGGAGGATGAGTCGGAGTCGAGGGTCAAGCCTCCGTGCCGGTGAAACATCGGTCACGAAGGAGCTTCGGTATTCTCGATTCGCTTCGAATTAGACTAATTGCCAGAGCCTCGACTTAGTTTATGCCTCCGGAACTCAGGAGGGACGGCGGGGAAAAAAAACCTTTTGAAATACTTTGGTCTCAATTTTAACAATACACGAACAATGATTATTCGATTTGGCGAAGGTGGATGCGTGACCTCTGGAACGTGACGCATAAAAGACGTTTAATCGTTATGCTCGCCGAGTGGTGTGTATAAGTCGCTTGGCAAATGATAGGGAGCACCGGTGCTTCTGGCACGCTGCTGAAACACGGAATGATCTGGTGCGCTCTCTACGTGTATTTTGCCACGGTATTCACGAGATACAGAGAGAGAGAGACAGAGAGAGAGAGAGAAAGACAGAAGAGAGGCTGAGGAGATGAGAGATGAGAGAGGAATCTGCGCATTTACCATTCGGGAGCATTTACGCCGCCGGGCAACGATGAACTTGTAACGTTCGAGGGAGCGTGGGACCGGGACGCGGCTGAGACAGGAGAACATCGCCTACACACATAGACACCGGTCCACCGTTGTACCGGTCTTATACACCGGGATGATCGGGGAATTCAGGGTGAACGACGGAGGTGAGGGCGTCCTCGTGTATACTGGTGTATATGTGTCGGCATTAGCTCGCGCGGGACACGAACGCGACTTTTCTGTTGCCCTCGACGTCTCACGTGGGACGTGGAAACGTCGACCCACCATCGCGCGTCTGTAATTACGCACTATCGATATATAACAGGCGGCTTTCCCGCACGAGAACTTGGTAACGGTTCGATTCGTGAATCTTGTAATTCATATTTTTTACCATTTCGATAGAAATAAAAGAAAATCCCGGTAAAAAAAAAAGTGCAAAGTCGAACCGTGCATATTGCTTCCTTATTATTTTCCCCACATTTTTCAAAGCTCCGTCTGTGAGAGACTAGGGTAATAGAAAAATTATTAATAGTGGAAAATAATGAGGACGAAACGTGCAACATCCAAATTGCAATTTTATTTCATCATAAAAATCTTTAAAAAAAAAAAGTTTATTTAATGGACCTGGACACTAGAAAATGACAACAATCGTAGATCAATCGGAAATTAAAAGACCCTAATATGTCAATTTACAAAAAAAATGTTAAAATAGAAAAAGAAATTATGTTACAATAACAAAATGGTTAAAATTCCAACACATATGTAGTTAAAATGTATTACGCTGTTCATGCATAAACGCTCTCGATACCGGTATTTGAAGCAATTTTTATACAAAAGTGTACGTATTATCTCTAAAATAGTAAAAACATTTTTCTTCAAAAATATGAAAAAAAAAGACGCCAAGTGGTTTAAATAATTTTTTGCGTGTAAAAAATAAAAAAAAATCACACAAGCCAAGGAAAAATAAAAATAAAAAAATTGCTCGTCCTTTCATTCATTGTTATTGCATTGATTTGTGTTCTAAGGACTTGCCAAGTTTTTTTATTTTTATTTTTCCTTGGCTTGTATGATTTTTTTTATTTTTTACACGCAAAAAATTATTTAAACCACTTGGCGTCTTTTTTTTCACATTTTTGGGGAAAAATGTTTTTACTATTTATTTTATTCTTTTTTTTTCATTTATTTTTTTATTATGATTTTGAATTCTTTATTTTTAAAGAAAAAGATTTTTTTTGTATCACACGCATAATATTTATTAATTAAAATTATCACTCGCCTGCTATTAGTTAATATAATTTTTTCACACACGTATCCCTTTTTTTTATCACGAGAGAGGTTTTTTTTTTATTACTGGTTTTCGCGATAGTAAAATTATAAATACCCCTCACTATTTAACCTCCTGTCAAATCTCGTCGACCAATCACGGCACGAATAAACCGACAACAATGAACTTCGATATGAGTAACAACAATAAATGCGATCTATTCGATATATATCGCAAGGACCTTTTTAAGAGAGCGATTTCAATGACTGAATGCGAGTGTACTATTCGCGGTTCGCGGATAAGGATATATCAAGTTGCTGTGTTCACGAACTGACGCTTGGAAATCGGTGACAGCTAACCGTTCGTTCTACCTATACCATTGTGTATGCCGGACACACGCATGGACACACAGGCATGATGGGACATCGGACAAACAACGGACAGACGAAAAAATCTCTGAAGAAAAATTTTATCGTGAAAGTGAAGATTTTTTGGGCGACATCGCGATATTTCATCATTTCGTGCACCGATCGGGCAGATTCCAGGCGCACTGTAAAGCTTGTATTCGAATTATATGATGAAAGTGTCTTTAGAATTCAGATCCGATGTCTCGTTTCGGAGAAAAAAACTGGCAAACTTTAAGGGGCACGATATTGGCGTATAAGCACACGGTAGCGCTCGACTTTTTAAAACTCTTGGCGTCGAGACGCTACCGCGTCTCTTGATATGTATAGAACATTTCAGCTCATTGTCTCGAAATTTGCGAAAGTTAGGACAGAACCAAATATGTAAAAGAAAAAGTTCAATATTCGATGAACTCTGAATTTCTTGACGAATTCACGACAAATTAAATCCCAAACTTTATTTGATAACGTTCCCACGTCGTTCTAATTTCAATCCGATGTTATAAAAATGGCACCCGTTAAAATGCAAACCTCTATTCCTTTTAAATTAAAAAACACATAAACTTAAAACACTCGAAAGACGCTTCAACGCAGGCAAAGTGCGAGAGTGAGGTCCGCGTTGCGAGAACCCAGCGAGTCAGGGCTGCAGGCAGTAAACGAACTTTGATGTATAATATCTGAAAAACGGCGGTCAAAAATTTCTCAATTTTGACAACTTACCTTTCGAAAGCATATTCTTACTATATAGGATAGATTATCTAATGACACAAGTTCATTCAAGTTTTTGTAAAGACACTGTGTACGCTGAAAAATAGAGGTATTTCCATACAGCTAATGCTAAATAAATCAACTTTCATAGTAAATATCTCAGAAACGAAACGATCAATCGATTTGATATTTTGCACGCATCACGATTTCGTTGTTTCTTATCATATTCATCTCAAATCATATACAAATATTCAGACCGGAATCTTCTAATGACCAATCACTGAAAGTTTTCTTTATGAAGAAACAAATCATTTCAATTATTCAATTACGGACAAAAAAATAATTACAGAGATTGGGGAAAAAAAATGTCGACTGCAGTAGGGGGTTATACCCATTCCATTTGGCAATTCTCGATTAGCCTGACTGCAACGGACACTTTTTACCTGCCTGTAAAATAATTTCATTATTTTTCTGAACCAAAAAAATTCCACCGACAGTTATGTTTATATTCCAAAAAATTAAAATCTGCCTTTATTTATTATATCCAAATGGTCCAAAAGGTTATTGAACGACACTGGACTAAACAAGGAGGAAAACAAGCGGATGCTTTTTCACTTCGATATCAAACGCATAACTTCCATTTTCATCCAAATGTCAATGAAAAAAAAAACAGGACAAACGTTTATCCAACAGAGAGCTTACGGTTTGTTGAACTCAGCAAGAGAATACATAATACCGCGTTGTATATTCTATTGTATTCGACAATAATTTATCTCTTCGCGAGAGTCCGCATATGTACCTCCGCGCTCGTGCGTTATGTTTCTTCTGCTTCGCGGTTTATTCCTTTTATTCTTGTTTATCCGTTCTTCGCTCATAATCTTCTTCACGTTCGTGGCGGCGGCACGGCTCGCGTGATGCTGGCGTGTGCCCGCGGGGGCGTTCGAGAGACCACGCCACCCAAACATCTCTTGCTGAGAGTGAAGCTGCTGCGCGTAGTCGGCGGAAGAGAAAAAAAAAGAATAAATAAAAAAAGAACTACGATAGCCGGATCGCGTGTGCTCGACTCGTCAGTTTTGTTCTCTTGCAGGTGGAGAGAATCCTCTCGGCGACCTCGCGCTCGGGGTTCGGCCAGTCCGGGAATCGTCGAGGCTCGCTACGGACTTTACCGCAGGACTTTCGCGAGAGAGTAACGGAGGAGGAAATATCGTACAACGCACAGAACCCGGTATACGTATCGCTGTAGGCTACGACGATGGGCCAGAGTGGCTGTTTCCACCGCGCGTTGTGCACCTTAAACGTGGGCGGAACATCAGTCTCGCCTGCGGGTCGTTCTCACCCGCATACCTCCCATACGTTCTCTTCTTCTTCGCTCTTTATTTTTATAATTTTTTTTCGTTTCAACCATCGCAACAATACAGCTATTCCTCTGTTTTCTACTACGCCTCGATGATTTATTAAGAAAAGTCATAGTACTACAACGTGCTAAAGTTTCGAGAGTCTGATTAGTCGAAGACGAGTAGAAGAAGGTCATCAGGAATATACGAAATTCCTGTGAAAGATGCGGCTGGCAGTGGCCGAGAGATCGGCGCAATCGGAGCTTTCTACTGCGAGAACGAGAGGAGGATGATGATGCGACGAGCGAAGGGCGAAGAAACGAGTCTCGAACGCGTCGGGTATAGCCCCGAGGAAGTTCCCATGAGTCGGGGGCGGCCACCAGTGGTTTGCCGCGGCTTCTCCGCAAGGTATTCCGCAACAGGGTTCGAGATGCCTCCGGGCCACATATCTGCTCTACTCTTCTCTATACGCTGGCCTTTCTCTCCCTTCATCTTTCCTATGCTATCATATATACTACCGGGGGGCAGACAACACTGCTATGAGCTGCTTTTATCCCCGAGGCTTATGCCCGTTGCTTCTGCGTGCAGCTCTTCTCTTCTTCCCTTTCCTACCAGACGCGTTATTACGAGAAACCCCTTAATAACCGTCAGCTTCCCCCGCCGCCTTGTTCTCTCGTACCGAAAAGAAGCTAACAGAGAGCTGCGGATTCGATTAGCTCTCTCGGTTCTGTGTTTCTTCAAGTAATGTTCAACATCGGCGAATTTGAAGTCTCGCAGTCTTTACCCCTATACCAGCGGCATTAACTTCGGAGTTCAGCTTCCAGTCCTCGTTTCCAATGAGAAAAAAGCATAACCGCAAGAATACGCCCTCATTTCTTCTTCATAACTCCGTCGCAACCATTTCACCGTGTATTATTCTTTATTTCGTTCTTTTTTCGCAGCTTTCACCCCCTCAACTGAATTCCTTACCGAGTTCTCACAGTTTGAACGGATATATGCCGTTCAAATTGTCAAAAAAGCGAAACGGCACGTAAAAGAAGATTCTACGATTTATCATTACGGACTTCCATTTTTTTCGAGTCCCGTGCTGTGGACGCTTGTGAATAGCTTTCGGAATGTTACGCGACGTGTTCCAGACAAAAATCGATGTGATTTCGGTACGAGTTCCTTCGGACCTTTCGACTTTTTGCTCTCTTCATCTTCATCATTGAGTCCTCCTCCCTATCCGCAAAAATTCAACATTCTGTGCGTTCCATTCCCACAGCCGGATAAACGGTGTACGAGGATCTCTTCGTGGTACCGAATTCGACAACTGGTTCTCCTCTCACCATCCCTAATGGACCAATTCATCGAGACATCTGCGAAGAAATGTAAGCAAAGAAGACGAAAACATTGAAAGAAGAAATAAAAACACTGAAGAATATTACAATTCATCGAGAATTAGCTTCGTTCCTCTTCTTGACGGTGGTTTACGAACATTGCGCGAAGAACTTGTGAACGTTGATATCAGGGCGCAATCTCAACGAGGAGCAAAGAGGATTCAGCATCGACCGGTTACGCCACCCGTATGTGTACCACAGAGAAATTTCGTTCCCATTCGGGTGAAGTGTTTTATCACAGTATCCACACGTGTGACTTTTTTTTTGGACGTCGCGGCTTGTTGGTTTCATTCGGAAAAGTTAATTTTCTAGTTCTTGTCTAAGACGACATGTGGAAGATACTCTTTTTTAAAGTAAACGGAAAAAAATACGAAAAACCAAACCAGAAAAACGTCCAAAGTGTCGTCAACGAATGACGATACCAATCCAAGTTTTTCGCAATTAAGAGTACAGTGTTGATCGGTACAGATGATCGAACACAATTCTGTTACGGGTGATGTACAACAAGAAGAATCAGCGCTCGTGTCCGCGATGCGTCTAGCATTATGTGAATTTTGGTATCAGGGCACCAAAGACGGAGCTGGGATAGAAATTCTCCCTGGAAGAGCAACACGCAGAGAGACTCGGGCGCTCTCTGCGTGACTGTGCAGTCAACGAAGAAATTGTTACCGCCCACGCGAATGCGAACCATAGGGAATATACTCTTCGTATTTACGGTGGCGGGAGTTGGTCGTCGATGTTTGGACTTTCAACGCCGATGCGGCTTGTCCCCGGCGTCTGGTGAGGAAGAGAAACTTCGATAAAGTAGAGAACATCGGTGAGACTCACCGGTGCGTTTTCGGTCCGTTTCTCTCCTCTCCACTCGTGTGACCTTATGTATCGGCCCGAGTATTATGGTCATAGGGTGTGTGTATGCGCTGTTCGAGGCTCGTTCTCGCGGCGAAACGACGAGTCTCTCATCTTCGCTCGGTAGCAGGGGAAACAGAGCCGAGGCGGAGGCAAACCGAATCGAGGAGAGACCCGATAGAGAGAGAAGTAATCGTTTCGAAGGCATTGTGGGACAAAACCATCCATCCATCCACTTGGCCAGCAAGTCCCGCTTGCTGCCACCCGGAAAGATAGCCCCGGATTATCATGCACGTGCATGTTGACAAAAGAAGTTTAGCTTGTAAAGCTGATTAAACCTTAGTTAATCACAACCGAACAGGAGATTATGAAGACCATGGAAGTTTCAACGCTTGCCGCTGAGTTCGGGACGCAGGGGGGAAGGCAAGGCAAGCAGAGGCGCGGATGGTTCTTCGGAGCCTTTCTGCTCTCCTGTTCGATTGCCGTTCGAGCGGGCGGTCCCGCGCGGCAAACACCATTTCCATTACCTTCTCGAATCTCATGTTCTCCCGCTAATCTCGACATAGCAACTGAATTCAGTGCTGCAGTCCGTGAATTCCTAAGATTCTACCGTCATACCTAACGGCAGCACCGATGAGTTTCGCTTGGGAACATTTCGTACGTCTAATGTTCCTAGCGTCGACGCTCAGAGGGCAGCGGCAAACGAGGCCTCGCGGCTAACGTTCGTATTGAAAGAGTGTCTATATAACGTGGTCGGTGGCGAGAAGTAACGAGAGCCAACTTTACCGGCACAACGGGTAGAAACGAGGAGGAGTTCGCAGACGAGGTCGTTCGAGTCAATGGAGGGAGATATTCCGATGCCGTTTTTTTTTTTTTTTTCTTGAGAACGAAAGGTTTCCTGTTTTACACGCATAGGTAGAGCAGGCGTCTCTGTTGTCACTACTGGCTATTACCGGAGGGACACCTTATATTTATAGAGTTATTATTATCTATAGCGTAAGAAATTCAATACAAATAACGTCATGGACTCTATAAAAAAACTTGTTTTACTTTTTTTTTATAAATAAAAAGGAAATACCTATCGGGTTTTTGTTTCGCATCACAAAATATATCTAAATGAATAATTTTTACATTGCCGGAGTGACTGTATTTATAGATTTATTATTGTCTGTAGTGAACGGCATTTTCAAGACTGCATCGGTTGTATAAAAAACTTGTTTTATTTTTTTTATAAAAAAAGAAACTTATCGGGTTTTTCATTTGTATCTCAAAATATCTGTAAATGAGAATAATTTATACATTGCCGGAATGACTTTACATTTATAGACTTATCATTGTCTATATACAATCGCTATAGCTAAAGCAAAGGAAATGCATAGAGTTGCATCGGTTGAATAAAAAATGTATTCTATTATTATAATAATAAAAAATCTACGGGGAATTTTTAATTCGTTTCTAGAAATATCTTCACATGAATACCTTTCAAATTGGCGAAGTGACACCTTATATTCATAGTTTATTATTATTTGTAGCGTCAGAAAATGCTAAAAGTTGCATTCGCAATCTGAAAAACTTGTTTTTTTTTTATAAATTTGTTTTTTCTTTCCAACGGAGTGTTCAATTTATATCTCAAAATATGGTGAAATGAATAATTAATATAAAATACATTCAATATACATCCGAGTCGCTAAAATTATTAGCCGAATGTATTTTTATCGGCATGTAATTTATATTTAATTGAATTCGAGATTACGAAAAAACGAAGAGACGACTGTGCACTTTGAGATAAAAGAATTTACGGGAGCAACGCAATCGTAATGCATTAAGGTAACGATCGCAGGAGAAAGGCAGATCGGTAGGAATAACTAATATAAAGTTATGTTTATTGACACGGCAACGAACAGGAGCCCGTAGACGTCTGTGCGATATCATCGGTATTATAATTAAACGACCGGATGTGGGCAAATATATTTCCAACATTGTTGCCCATTGCGCATCTGCCTGTTTAATAAATATGTGTGATTTTTTTGCAGGTACTGTGATGTTCGTAATTTAACTAAAAAAAAAGAAATTAATCGCGTGTCTAAACGGCGAATGCCTAACGACACGCCATCGTCGCGTTGCACGCGGCTACTGAGGGTCAAAGCGTCCGATAATGGAGTATCTCGTTCTGTGCGATCTCCTCGGTATCCTGAGTTCCTGGGACGACGGTAGAGCGCCGCAGCGCCACGCGTCACGGCGAGCAGCACCGCAACGCCCGGCGCCTAGACGCGTACGACGACCACCGCGACGCATCGATAGCCACGGCGCGACGCGACGTCGAACCGATCCCACACCGGGGAATCTGTAAATTTGACAATACAAGAAGAGAACCGTCGTCAACGACTTTACGGTTTCTGCCGGATTGCATAAAGTATTTCGGTGTTCGAGAATTTCGATCTTCGCCCTCTGCGAACGATTTTGACCAATAGACGGAAGGAAAACGGACACAATGCCAGTGTGGAATGTAAAACGGTAGAATCGTTGGATTTTTCAGAACGAGCGCCGATCGCTAGTCATTGGCAGACTTCTATCATCATCCGTAAAAACTATGGTGTAGTTTATTGTTACACGTGCTCTTCGGTATGAAATTAAAGTTTGTTGGTCGCCATCTCTCAGCAAAATACTCAAATATGTGCCGAAACTAAGGAAATTACAGTATTTTCTTTTTTTCTTAGGATACGCGACGCACGCTATGAAATCGAGTATCGATTATCGTTACTGCAGAGATCCGGTCGACGCAACAAAAAACGCGGGAGAAATACGAGTTTTCTGGATTACCGGTCGTGCGCATTGTTCCTACAGTTGCTGACGTTATCCTGCTGGGATATTGACGCCTGTAATTACGAAGAAACAGGGACTTAAGAACTTCGATCGATGGCTCGTTGGAAATATATATGTATATATAGTTCTATGAATACCTCTATCAGTGTCAATAAACAGCCATATACTACTACTAAAAAAAGAAAATAAAAAGATCGTACAAAAAATTGTGCTTTATTATTTACATATACTTTGGATACATAGAAATAGCGATCGATTATAACGAAATACGAAAGTGCGTGTTTTTTAAATTCAATTAAAAAAAATGTTTAAAATATATCCTCGTCACGCGATTTGCTTCTTCAGAGGTTTCTCTTCCTCGGGATAAGTTGTTCGCTCGGCGGATTTTGTCGTTTGATCAATTTCCGGATTGTTCCATCGCTGTAGCTCACCAGTACCGAAAACCGCGAAAGTCAGTGCCCCGACGAAGTACGTTGCCGCGAGAATCCAGAATATTATACTCCAAGCCGCGTAAGTTTGATTCTGATAGGTGATACTACCGACCATAAGGGCGCTGAGGTAACCACCCAATGAGCTCAATGTGTTTGCCAAACCGAATATCGTACCGGAGAAATTCGGCGCGATATCGAGACCATTGCCGAGATAACCGGCTGTGACACCGCCGTTTATCGTTAGTGCTGCTGTAAATACCACGACTGACGTCACACGGTCGCAGCCCCAATTCGCCAATACGATCATCAGAAGACTCGGACATAGAACAGCTAAAATGAAAATCGTACGTAAATCGTACGCCTCGTTAACAAGATTCCCATAAAGACCGGATAATCAATCGATGATATGCGTCGTTTGCGATCGATTGTTTTTGTCTACCGAATTGAGGACATTCGATCGTACGATAGAACTGCTCGACATACATTTATTAACTCGTATTTATCACTCACCGAACGTAGTGAATATCTTGCGAATCATTGTCACTCCAAGTTTTCCTGTACGGCGAAGATAATCCGCGAGGGTAGCGGTCGCAACAGCAAAAATATATTTACCCAAATACGGCAGTGAAGACAGCAGACCGTTCTAAAATTCAGGTTTAATATTCCAATTATCTAAAGAATTTTGTTTGATGTTAACTTTCCCGTGTAAAACAGATTTGCGTTGCGAAATTATCGGTTCTTATACGAGGGTGAAGCTACGCACGAGGAATTTCAATTACGTAAGGGAAAAAAAGTTTGTTTTTCGTCATAATCAATGGCCCGTTTGACCTCAGACCAAATTAGCTGTTAAATTTATGTTCAGCGCGAAAAAAGAATACAAGACAATATTTGCGCCTAAAAGATTTCTTGGGAAACTTGTATTTTTCAGGCAAAAAAGAGTTGAGAGTTTTTTCACTTATTTAATCTCCCTGCAACGGCCGAAAAAGCTGTTCTGTAACTTCGTTAAGGATCCTACTTTCTATATTTTTATCTACAGAATATAAAAAAAAATAAAAAAAGAAGCAAAAAAATCTTTCGTAATATCGGACTAGTAAAATATTCCTCACAACTGCACATTTGATGATGAAACAAACCCCATATTTCTCGTAGCTTTACATTTGATGCGCAAACGAATCCGCGCAACACGATTATTTTGCGGTTTGTTCTATTGGTAGTAACTAAATAGGTACCTCTTTAATGTTGAAGTTCAGTATGTACTTCATGTAAGTGGGTAGTTGATTTACGACCGTAAAATATCCGTAAACGCTGCATCCGTGAGTTATGATGATAGCCCACACCGGAACGGATGTGAAAATTGCTTTCCACGGCACGGCGAGATGCTGCGAGGTAAGAAAAAAATTGAAACATGCAATCTCGTGTATTGGCATTGCTCGCCCTTAGTATTTATCGCATACCTTCGTTGTCGAAGTTGTACCAATAGCTTCTTCGATGTATCTTCGCTCGTCTTTAGAGATTCTAGGATGCTGCGCCGGTGAGTCGAATACCAGAACGAACCACATGAGACTCCACGCTAAACCGATTCCACCGGTCACGTAAAAAACAGATTCCCACCCAACGGCAGATATCAGAAATCCACAAATTGGCATAGTGATCGCTGCACCGAGCGATGAGGCTGCGATGGCAAACAAAGTTTATCTAAGAATTGTATTAAATCCCGTTGTTGTTGTTGTTGTTATTATTTACCCATCATATTTGAAACGAATTTGCTTCGTTCCATTGGCGGAATCCAGTGTGAGGTCATCGGTTGGATCGCGGGCCATGTCGCGCCCTACGATATTAAATACCAAAATCACATCGCAACGAATATGATAAAAAAAGAAAATAACATTTATCCCGAAATTTGTATACCAGCATAAATCCAAGTACAACTCTGAGACCGGCAACCATCGAATATCCAAACGTCGCCGCCAAAGGCGTCAAAAGAGTCACGAAGCTGGAAACCATCATACTGTAGCCAAATACCCTTCGAGCTCCGATTACCTCGGCGAGTCTACCGCCCGGAAGTTCCGTACATATGTAACCCCAGAAGAAGCTTCCGAGAATAAAGTTCACCTGATACTCGTCCCAAGCATATCTCGTCTGATTGAATTCATTGTCGACCTTGAGTTCCATTAACAAAAATCGATCTAAATAATGGTTTGGCTCGATTTTTTCAATTCCCACGCGTGCTTTTACCATTCGGAAATTTCAGATGCTCGTATATATTTTGTAATAAATTAATAATAATTATGATAAATAACATTGAAGACATACGAGATTGAGAGGGATGTCGGGAAGAGTGGAGCCATTCATCGTATTAATGTTAGCGCTATCGTTCTCATAGCTGATCTGTCCTTCGAGTTTCATTGTTTTTCCATCAACACCTGTCGTCGTCGTCGTTACGTTTATCGTACGATTATCCGTTAGATAAACGCCTATTGATTCGTCGTACGTAACCCGACATTGGCCGGTGTTTTGTAAACTCGTGAAGTTGGAATGTGCAGTTTCGTTCGGTATCACCATCGCCACTATAGCTATCGTCAAATTGACGCGTAACATATAGTTCAGCATGAATCCTAATATCACCATTATGTTCAGTACTTGACGGCATGTTAAGCAATCTGGAAAGACATGGAAATTTTGATCTATCAATCAAGTGCCACGAGTTCGAACTTTTATCGTCGGATATGCATAGTACTTTCCGACTGTTTTCCCGCATAGCACGGTTCGCGTCGCGTGCGAGGAAAATCGGTCTCTCTCACACGCGTGTGAAGCGCGCTCTCGCATTCGGCTCGTGCCTCATTTCACACTCGTCGAGATCGACCTGTTTTTCCTCGCTCCAGACACGAAAATAACTAATGTGCGAAAATACAAATGCCTAAAACTGGGCATTCGCTGTAGGCTGTGAAGTTGACAGCTTGAGCAGTCAATTTCGCTGTTTGCGCCGAGTATCCTATTTTTTGCGCATGTTTCGCATAATATTTTTTGTAAAAAGTTCCTAACCTTCGCGGAATATCTGCTTTCCCGTACTAGTATCACGATCTACTATGCCACTCGATGAGAGAAGTGCCGACTTCTCGCACTCGTGACACAAAATTTCGTAAGATACTCGTGCGAGAAACTTTTTCTCTATTCGTGTGATTGCAAACTCAAATTCGCGAGAAAAAATTTCTTCGCACTAATATACTATTAGGTTTCTGCAAAGAGTGGTGAAAGTGGCCAAAATATTTCACGACTAACTACAATACGTTACATCGCGAATGCTTTGCAGCCACGAAACGCGGCACATTCTGTGGATGAGTTATAAAAAGTATCGTATGCCACACGGTAGGGACGGATTTTCACCTTGTGTGAGTGCTACTCTCGCTGCGCTTCAGTAAGAAATCTCACACTCAGTGAAAATCACGAAAATCACTTTCCTCCCTAATAGCAAAATGTACGTAATGTATACGTAATGAACGTATGTAATGTACTACTTGATTCGTTCGTAAGCGTAAAATATAATTAAGTTATATTGGGGCGATGCCACAAAAGTATTAATACTAAAAATGGCCGAAAAAACAGTTGCTAAGAAGGGGTGGCGTTGGCACGTGCGTCTTCTGGCTATAAATCCGTTCGTAAGTGTAAAATATAATAAAGCTATGCTGGCGCGACGCCATAAAAGCAATAATAATAAAAATTAACGAAAAAAAAATTACACACTTATCCAATGTATTTTTCGCAAGTTACGCACATCTGTTGAACGCGAAAATGAAAAGCGCAGTTCACCACACAAAACCGCAGTTTATTACGAGGATAAAGTTTTCCGGGAATTGTTGCAACAGACGGTTAGTACGCTCGTGCGGAAAGAGCGCTTCGACGTGTTCTTTTCTTTCGTGGATCATTGCCAATGCCAAACGCTCATGAGAAAAACCATTCGTTCCCTCATTCAGCACAGATTTCACTCGCGAGATTTATTTATTCTTTTTTTCATATACTCGGAATGTTTTGTCGATACGAGAAAAATACTCTTCGAGTGTGAAAAACTAACAAACTAACGACTCGTCGAGTACGGGTCGAAGGGGGGATACAGTGTTAACGATACTCGTGGCTCTCCGATCCGTGCAAACTAAAAATTCGGTCCAGAAAAAGTGGCGACCGAGTGTCGCGCGAGAGGCTTCTCAATGGTCTGCTACACAACAGCCTCGCACGAGTCTTCTCCTGACTCCGCCATAAATACACATCGATTCGCTTGTCTCGACTATTTATAGTTCTCTATTTTGCACTCTCGGTATATACGGTGAATAGGAATAGAGAGGTGAGTAACGTCAAATCTCCATGGAGCGCCACTACGGGTGCGCCTTGCATCTCGCATCAGCTGTTTTTTTCTTAGCCCCGAGGTTATTAGAATTATTTGTGCGATTTGATTGAAAGATTTCATTGAAAGTTTTAACGGCACGGATGAGAAGTCAGGAAGTCGCGCGTAACCATAACTCGTATATTTCGATGCCTTTTGCTCGATTGTGCAGTTGTTACGGGGTATGTCGGGATTTGCGAAAATAAAAATACGAAATAACTCGCGTCGCGACTCCGTAGCGATAAAATTTATAAATGCAAAACAGAGCCGAGTAAAGTAATGTGTCGCTCGTCTGGAACCGCGAGACGGTTAACGTCAATCGCGTATATAAGAGAACGCTATTCCGGTCGTTGCATTTTCTTTGGTGTATAGTATACGTGCGGAAAAAAACTCGTAATGCGATTAGTACAGTGCGAAAAGTTTGCGAATGAACGGTCAATGAGGCAACAATCAAAATGCTCCATACCATTGCATGCGCACAGCGGAAGAAGCACTTTGAAATGAAAAACCGTGAATTTTTCGACAAAGCGAGTAGTCAGACCAACCGTGAACTTCCAAATCAAACGAATCCATTGATTTACAATGTCGTACAACATCGAAACGAACGTGTGTAACGAGCATTGCCCAAGGACAACCATACATTTGCGATAAAAAAAATTCTTTTTTATTTCTCTGCTCGAAAACCGGAAATTGAAGCGCCTCGTCGAGTGTCACGCAAGCGGAAGCGACTGCACACTATCCTCCTTCGTCCGGTTGCAATGAATTGCCGTATATGCGATTGGAATATTGACTATCGATACAAAAAGTGATTATATCGATCATATCATTTATATCGGTACTATTTGTCGACTGCAGATTAAAATATTATTTCCGATAAAATCGACGAATCTATTGATACGAGCGAATTGCATTTAAAAAACCGATAAAATTAGTATCTCTTCGCACGCGCGCACTTGTTGCATTTATCCGCGAATCGCGACGCGCGACTTCGAGATGCTCTTCCGTATTCGATAATACAATGGGGATTAATTACTATCATCGAGCGATTAAGCATCCCGAGCGGAGACGCTTCATTCGCGGAAGCGGTGTAAACGAAACCCAACCAAAAGGGAAGCGTGTTAATAGCCAGCGATTAATTATCACCGCTCCGTTGTATCGTAAAATTAAGGCGCGTCACGCCATTCTATAGACGAGCTGCAGATCTGTTCGGATTAAATAAAACATGTCGTCGGGAGGCAGAAGGGTAGAAATGTCTGTCACTTATTCGTTAAACTAGTATACGATATGTTTTACATATATATAGACCGATGTAACGCGTTTACGCGAATGTTTATTCATTTTTAACGTCTGTATTACTTAATGTCGGTTTCCGTGCAATAATGTATTATATCCCCGGCTGGACGCGTTGCACGGTATAAAAGCGTTTCTCGCAACATCATTCCCCATTGAGACAATTAGGTCGTTGAACGCGCGCGCAGAGAACTTTTCTCGAGGCATCGAAATGCGAATCGCGCACGTCCCATCGAAGAGAAGTCGCGTAGCTATGAAATTTTCAAGGGAAGCAAAATGGATGTCCTCGTTTTCGTTTCGTGTGATCCCGTTCATTCGTGTGTTTAGAAAATAAGATGATTGGATAAATGCAGGATGGACCGATAAACCCTGACCCGTATACGAACTTCTAAGTGCCCTAATCTCGGGACGTGAAAAATGCGTTAGTACCCGAGCTATCGCCGTAACTCTATACTCGTAGACTAACTGCATCGAGAAGATTAAATGCCATTAAACGACGTGACGAATGCGTCGTCGTCGTTATTAAAAATGACCCTCGAAAATAATCATTGCGTGAACTTGATACTGGGTGTAAAGACCGACCGTAAAACCTCATCTCATTGATTATTCATTGTCTTCAAACGACATGCTTCCGTTATCGTTATTCGTTCGCGGAACTCGTCGGCGAAGTACAATGGACGGTAAAGTAGTATATCGCTATGAAATAATTTGCTTACCTGCTATGTAACTATACAACGCCATCGTCGAGGTTGCGTTTTATCACAGTGTTCTCGGGGGACCTCGAGTTTCAACAATAAACCAGTCAAATCAGAATTATCACACTCGACGAAATTGTCCAGCGATTTCGTGAGTATTTAAAAAGAATCGTACGAAAATAGCGGAAAACTGTCGGAACCGGTGTCGGAACGATATTTTCAGTAATCCCGCGAACGTCGTGTTTTTCGTCGACTGTTGGCGCGAAAACTTCGACCTCGTGACCGTGACACTTGCTTGATGGCTTTTTATTTATTTATTTTTTTCCCGCCGCAAATACGACACGTTCAACCTTCGGTAATGTTTAATGACAACGCAGGGAGCCGGTCATGTTTATCCGTGACGCGAGAGCTTTGAGAGCGGGATAACAAGCTGAGGTGCAGCAGCACGTGCCAAGTTTTGCGCAAGTTGCGGCACACCACACCACGAGGCAATGCTGACGTTCGGCCGGTGGACTTGAAACTGAACTAGCGTCGTGCGAGCGTCGAGCGAGCGACGAGCGCCAAGCAGCCCTAGGAATCAACGTTTGTAGCCTATATACCGCATAGTCTTCGATGTATAGAGGAATCCGACACGTCTATACGTTGCGCCTGTGTCGTAATTAACGACAGACATACTTTGTGCGTGTACGTGTACGGACGAGAAAAACATATATATAGGTGTTACACACTCGGGTGCGCGCGCGCGCACACACACACACACACAAGGCGCCGAGGGCAGAGATATTTCATTGGCCGGGGAACGCAGCAGCAACTCGGAATTGTCGTTGCGAAGATTTCTCTAGCTTCTCAAAGTCCCATCAGCCTGTCCCTCCCCCTTTGGACCTTTTTTTCTCCCCTATTCGTTCGGCGGCATAGAAACTTACCGTTCGGGACATCGACAGATGTTTTTACTCGAGGAATTAGAAGTCTCGAAGCAAAGTCGAGTCGAGTTTTCCCGGTTATTCGATACCGATCACTCGATCACAGATTTGGGTATGGATAAAAAAATAAAAAAGAACAATGTGCGACGTGACAAGAAAATAAATTTTACGCATAAGTTTGTAACTTAAACACATTTACTGACAAACTTTATGTACAATTTTCGCACCTATATGCGTTTAAATTCCATGGTACAAATATCGATATAGAGCCGCACGCGTAATTATTATAAAATTGGTCGATTCTCTCATTCCATTGATCATCGCGAAGGCGCGAGAGGTTTCGCGTAGTTAATAGCGCGCGATGGTCTCTCCAGCGCAATCACGAATTGTGTCCGTAGCTACGATACGGCTAATCATTAAATCTTCGTCATCACAACGGTTATCCGGTGGATAATAATAATACATAATGAAACTTGTTACTGGACGATGTAAACTCGAACGCACGCGACGCTGTTTACCTGATCTTTCATCTTCTTGCGTAGAATCGTGACGATTCCCAATTATTTATCGTTCCAGTAAAAGTATAAACAAAAAAAAAAGAAAAAAAAATATATCGGTAATATTGGAAATATAATATAAAAATAGGATAAAACTAGTCGTGAGTTTGAAAGATTTGTAAACGGATTCGTTGGATCGATCGTGCATCGAGCAACGCGTTCCCTCCGTCTTGCGCAGTCAAATCATCACGTGATTCCAGGTACGCATTCCCCATCGGCATATTCTATACGTGTATTTATCAATCGATGATGTTAAGTTTGCTGTTTGTCTTTCTCAATTGCGCTCTCCACGGTATTATCGGCGCATCGTCGTCGTCGTCGTTTTCGCACTTTTTCTCATCGCTCTCAACTTTTTCGGCTTCGACGACTTTCGTAACCCTCAAAACTGTCGCTGGTGATGAGTCTCTCGTTGTTATTGGGGCAATTTCAATTTTAACTGGCGGAGGAACGATCAATGCCGCAGTTGCGGGCGGTTGGGGAGACGCTGTTGGCCTGTAAAATAAACATCGATTATTGTTTTCATCGTTATTAGCGAATCAATTCGTATGTGTTGACCGATAGATAAATTGAATTATTGAGATTATCGGCTTGTCAATAATGTATAACGGTAAGAAAGAATGCGGTAGGTACTTTTTATCGTCGCAATCCTTTTTGGCGAGCAATTGCCGTTTCCATGGTGGTATAGCTTGTTGCCTTTTCTCCTCGTTTTCTCTCGCTATCTGTTCCTCCAATTCTTTCTTCGCACGTTCGGCTGCTTTGCGCGCGAGCATTTGTCTCTTCCATATCGGTATTACGTTCCCCGAGCTGTCTTTCTCCGGAATCTGACGATCGATAGGCAAACATTAGCATATTGCGATCGATCGAAAATGCATTAAACACCTTTCGACATACATTTCTTCCTGATAAGAATTCTAATTACGATAGTTCGCATATTCATTACTTTTAAAATCATCTGCACGAGCTCGTTGACATTTTTATCAACTCATTTGTCTTTCGGAAAATCGGTGACATTACGAAATTCAGAATAGTGTCGAGAAAATATTTTCATCTGTAAATATTCATTCCATAGCTATTTAAAACAAAAATCTTTTTCAATTTTGAACTAAAAAACGTTGGGACCAATTGATAAGTATAAATGAATGCGAATGAAAGTTTTTCAAATAAAATTACATTTTCTTTAGTTTGAATCCAAAAACAAAAAATTGATTTTTCATAAATAATATGTCGCAAATATTTCGATGCAGACAATGCTCGAGGCGTTGAAACATTTTTTTTTGGCCGCAAAGTTATGTATAATATAATCCATTTGTATAAATTATGTTTAGAATTGGCTATACGTAATAAATATATATACAGCATACAATATATATATATACTAGAGTCCCTCTAGTCCCTCTAAGGGGGACTTAGAATATTTTCGGCTTTGCCGCCGACCACGCCGGCTGCCTCCCTCGATTCCTGACACGGCGGCGACGGCGGCGGCGGCGACAGCGGCGGAAACTTTATATATGTAGATATATATATATATACCGTATATATAGATTATACATGCCAAATTATAAATATATAAATTATGAAAGACCGTTAACGATGCAACTGCAAATTTTTTTTTTTACGTGATAATTCTTATCGTTACGTTCGAGAGCGTCGGTAAGAAAGAGAGAGAGAGAGAAGTTAAATGAATTCCAGAAAAATCGCAAAAGTTCCCTAACAATTTCCGGTTTTCCAGATTTCCATGACCGCTGTTATAGACACCGCGTTATCGATTTGAAGCCAACACAGAAATTTTCCGTCTGAAATCCTTGAAATAAATAAAAACGATGAAACTCACCTGATCGACAAAGTTCGACACACTAAACGCTTTGCTTATCTCCGTTATCATATTCTGCTCCTGTGTTTTCTCGACTATTGCTCTCTCGACTTTAAGTTTCTTTATTCCCGGTATATCCCGAGTTTTCTTCAGTTCCGCTATCAGGTCAGTTTTCTGTACGAAGAACGGTTCGGAAACTGTAAAAAAACACGTGACGATTCAAAGAAATTCCGACGTATCGTACGTACGTAGAGAAAATTTCATATAAAGTACCATTAGTCATGGAGACACTGCGGGGCGGTGGAGCCGAAAATGTTTTAGTCGCGTGCATCTTGATATTTGTTCTTCGCAACTGTACGCTCGTGAGATCTTGAATACTAATCGTCGCGAGTGGTTGTGGCGTTTTAGGCGATTCGGGTTCGTGAGGGGTGACCGGACTCGCAGGAATATCTCTGGCTGTTGGCATCGGCGGTAAGGGCGGCGGAGGAGGTCCCGGCGCCGAAGCCTTTACCTCCTCGCTGCTCCGTACCTGTTGCGCGTCCTCTTCCTCCTCCTCTTCCGTTCTGCTCTGAATATCCAAATTGTCGACCGATCTACGGGTATTCGCCACCAAAAACCACAAATTCCATAAACACGCGAAGCAATATGAATCCACAGAAAAAAAAAACGAAAAAAAAAACACACTCATTTTTATAAACAATACGATTTGCGCGCACTGCGGAAAAATCGTAGCACTTATTACAAAAATCATAGTATCAATAATAACCTAACAAAATATACGAAAAGTGCGGTGGTTGACTCACCGTGCCTTGGAAAGGCTCTTCTTAGCAGAGGCCTTGCAGATGCTCTTCAGATATTCCGACGGCTTTAGCAAAGTATTAGAATCGGCGGCATTGGTGAATTTCGGTGGTATGAAAGGAAGAACCATATGTTTGTTCACCAGGTGGGAGACCTGACTCGCCTTGCCGTCTTCAGTATCCGACGACGTACTGGACGCTTGGACTTCCGGCTGTTGCTCGCAGGATACGTCGGACTTGATGGCCGCTGTTCCGCGACAGAAGAAAAGAGTTGCCACGGTAGTTAGGAACCGACGGTGGAGGAGGATGAGGATGAGATCGACCGGGAGAATCTTTCAAAGTGAGAGACGAGGCTTCGCGCGTCTGTGTGCTCGCATTGAATAAAATCGAAAAAAAAATGAAGAAAAAAGCGCCGAGTGGGGACGACATACACGAGAGGGGACACCGGTAACACCGGCCGTGCACTCGTTATATTAAAAGAGGGAATGTATGGGCTATGCACGAGTTTTCTGTGTGTGTATCTGCGTGGTGGCGGGGGAATACCTCGCGCGCAAGTGAAATCTAGGTAAGTATATTATATGCCCGGTGAGCGCCATGGTCTACTAATACTTCGCATCCATAATCGCTAACGGGCCAATTAAAAACTCCGTGCAGCGAATAAACTCGAACATCCCGAAAAACCCCTTCTTCCCCACCCATCAGTTTAATTAGTTCGCGACTCCAATTAGGTACTTCGTTACCCCACCTGAAGACTCGAAAAAAATAAATATATATATATATGCTAAGACACCAACGATGCGTCTCGAGTAATGAATCAGAGTTCGTTACTCAAAGTCTTGAAAATCTCGTTTATTTTTTTTCCATCCTTATCCTTATCGATAAACGTTGAACTGAATTCCTTTTACGAGGTTTTCGTACCATTCGGAATATTGAGAAAATGATATGCAATTTTTTTTTTATTTCGCGATAAATATACCGGATACGAGTGATTGCTTACTCCCGAGGAACGAAAGAACCTTTCACGTCACTTGATTGCTATGGTGTTTTGAAACGTTTAAAACACATGATGCGGGGATAAAATGATAGGAAGGATATTGAAATGGGAGATAAAATCATTGACTCACCCGATGAGGCTGTGCTACTCGTCTCGCTTCTGGCATCCTTGTCTTTTTTTTCATCGCGTGGGTTTGAATCGATGATTTTTAAGCCGAATGGAATATCGTCGATGCCGTCCGGTGGTGGCGGTGGCGGCGGTGGGGGCGGCGGTTTTACGATACTGAAGACATAAATTCGATCTCACCGCATTGACGATTATTTTAATCGATTCTGAATCGCGATTATATGGCTATTTGTCGAAGTGGCGTGAGTTTGAAAGGGAAGAGCTTTCGCCGGAAATTGTGGAATAAGTAGGTCGACGAGTCGATTGAGTTCTCGCGCCAAGAAACGATTGAGATGATTTTGATTGAATAAGAAAGTGGTCCCTCCCTTTCAGCGGAAGTCTGTCTAATCTAATAATCGATCGAATATACTTGTTTAACCTGCAAGTAATTTTCAAACGCGAGAGAGTTGCGTCCAGTTTACGTATAAAATTTGCAATAATTGCATCGTTTTTGCGTTTTTACGAATATAAATGATAATTTCAGGGTAGCGATAGAAAAATAGCGAAATGTAAAGCAACGGTGGTAATAACAATTGTCCTACTAACCTCTGTCCTGTTATCGACGCTTTCGTCTCTTCGATATCCACCGCTGTCACGATAATCGAGTTTTTCCTTTCCGTCGTCGAGACTTCCGTCGGGGGCTTTGGGATTTTTCCGACTCTCTCGTTACTACTGTTTCTCGACAGCGACGGAGTCGATGTTGTCGAGGAATAGCAATGAAGTTCACTACTTATGTTTGATGATTCGCTGCCGCTGCTCGATCGACTGAAACGTCTTCCCACTGTTCTTGAACGTCTGTATATATGCAGAATTATTGTACGATTAATGTTGTACACCATAGTCATTTCACATTTTGTTTATTAGTTCTTTATGAGCGGAAACAGGTTAACGTGGTCTTATCGCAAATTCAGAGAAGGAGAGAGAGAGAAAGAGAATATTACGGTAAAAGCCTAAGAACATCGCATGTGACTTTTTCGAAACCAAGTGCTTTAACAAAATTTCGAATTTTTGTCGATTTTCATGTCGTAGAAAATACGTGTAATTTCTATAGTGTTTACTAATATCAAAGACATCGGCTCTCCTCACCCCTGGAGATATAAAGAAAATATACGGAGGAATATAGGGAAAAGTGGGGCAAAATGAACCGCGTTAGCAATTCCGAGAGCTTTGTCGATATACGCAACACTTTTCCACTACTTATAAAAATATAATAAAAAATTAATTTTTCACACCTCCTTGTAATATTAAGACGCAAAAAAAATAAGGCAAAATGGATTATAATTAAATTGCATGAAAAAAATGAAAAATTTTGAATAATTTACTACCACCACGTAAAATGTAAAGTATTTTTATCAGTAAATATACATTTTTCCATATTAAAAATAATGGAAGAATTTTTAAACAAACAATTATCGAATTATAATTTTATTTATCTACATTTGTATTTTTCCCAACGGTTCATTGTATCTCAGACAGTGACTTATCCGCTGAATTTCATTCAACGTCGTCTCCGATCTTTTTCAGACACTGTGATGTAGTTTTCAGAAAATGTCGACATCGTTTTTTCTCGTGAAAACATAGCTCCTTCTTCGATGAAGAAGCAAAAAAAAACTAATATATTTGAATTGTTTCGTATAAAAAATTTACGAATTATCTCGAACGTATTTTCAATATATTTTGTATCGATGTATATTCGAATATATATACATATGTCTCATTTATTCAATGTAAATGTAAAGTTAATGTTGCAAAGGGTTTTTTCACCGGCGTAAATAAATTTGACCTGAATCGTTTGCGTATAAAATACATAATTCTGAAGAGATACAAAATATATAAGATGTATATAAAATATGTAAATATAAAAAAACAACTGTTCCTATCCATAATTTACCAATCGCGACTTGAAAAACATGAATTTAAAAAGCGGACGAACATCTTTTATAAATGTATATTATGTGTATGTTGCACGTAAAACTTACAAATTTTTCTTAAATACATGTTAAGGCATGAGGTCACGAAAAATCAGATAAATTTGCAAATACTTCTCGATAGTGTAAAAATCTGAAAAAGAGCATGCATATTAATGGTACTGAAAATATTAATTCTACATAATAATAATTGCAAAATGTTATTAACAAATTGATGAAAAAATTCATTCGTCTACAAATTTCCCGGACACCAAACTTTCTTTTTAATGAAAAAGATTCTTTTATTTTTCTGAATACATATCAATTCTTTCAGATGTTTCAATTTGTTTTGAATGTTGTGTTTTTTCACACATCTTTCCCATATAAAAAAAAGTTTCACAGCAAATTGAAATATCTGACAAAATTCATTCGTATTCAGAAAAATAAACGAATCATTTTCTTAAAAAAAAATGTGGGTTTCCGAGAAATTTGTCGAACAATTCATTTTTTCATCAATTTGTTAATAACATTTCGGAGTTATTATTATGCAAATGAATCTTTCCAGTACATTTTTCGTGAACTTATGCGAAATGAAGGCGAAGCGACATAACTATTTTAAACGTAACGAGTGAATATAATTCGGGCGCATATAGAATCCATAAATATTCATTATCTCATTTTTTGGCAGAATAGATTAATAGTATGTAAAATAAAATGTAGCTTTGGCGAAAATGGGGCAAAATGGGACAGTTGCAGAACCCGAACTTTGAGGCAAAATGTACCAACACTAAAATTCATGAAATTTAAAAAACTTTTGTTTTTCAAGTTCCAAGTTTATCAATAAAGCTAAAACTTTGCACACGACTCGAGCGCCCATTAAGATGTTTGGTTTCAACCAAATGGATAAAGTGATACAAAACTTATGATTTTTTTTGTTTTCGATATTTTCGTCAAAATCGTTCGTCATTCCTGTCGCTACCGCATTTATCAATGCATTCGGTTAAAGTTTCTCGTGAACATGTAGGTACTATCAAGATATCTGTTTAAAGATTATATCTTTTTTCATCTTCATTTTTTTCGGTGATATTTAGAATTAAACAGAGCGATAGAAAAATGCTGCAAACTAAATGCACATCGTTTCCTTATTTTCTTTTTAACGTCGTCTACAAAGCTTCAAAATTTAATAAATTGACTAAGTAACTTTCTAATGGAAAAGTTTTGTAAACGACCTTAGAAAAATGAGAAAGCAATTAGCAAATCGAATTTACATCATTTTTTTCACACTCAAAAAAAAATATATTTTTTTCTTACCCGCTCTCGGAAGTGACATCATTGAGCTTTTTGTTAGACGACGAATGAACGCTATCGTTTTCCTCGGGACGGAGGCAAATTTGTTCGTACGCGTGTTCGGTACCGCTGCCGCTGTCTTTTATCGAATCCGCTCTTATCGAATTTCCATTGCTGACAGGTTTGTAGTTGCTATTGTTTATATGCACATCGACTTTCACTGAAAAAAACGAAACACGAAAATATACGAGTTATTTTGCCGTTTAATCATTCGCTACCGCTCTCTATTACAATAAACGCAAAAACATCCGTCAAAGAAGAATAGCGATGTGCCTAATTGATTCAGACTTTTATTTTATTTTTAACCATATAATTTGAATATCCGAAAGACCACGCGAGCCGCATGCGGCAATTATATACGGGTGAAAAAAAAAAAAAAAATAACGTTGCGAGTTCGCGAACGCGAGAAGTAACAATAGATTCGTTGCATTTCCGCTCTCGTTCCTCGGCTTCGGAATAATATAATACGTTTTATCTTCATCTATCCGCATCCGCACGAAGGAATATAGCGGTACTTCCTTAAATTTAATAACTGAAACGGACGACTGTTCTTAAATGCTTCGTTAACATTGTCGTAAAAGCAAAAAAAAAAAAAAACAGCGAATAATTAAAAACGCCTGATACATAAAAATATCCGCAACTAATCCTCCGCAAAGCGTGTATTTCATCGCGCCGCGAGAACAGGTGAATTCTCTTGTTACCGAACGGTTTGCGAGCACTCGAGCCTCGCAGTCGCAACTCAGATAAGCTATCAGAATTATTCGCCTTAATCATAATCCGAAGTGCAATAATTTTTTTTTAAATTCATTTCACGAAGCATCCATAGTCGACGATGGGCAAATATTTCCTACACGCGCAGCGAGTAAACATCGATATTCTCGAAGAATATTAAAAAATTGCGAATCATCGCATGCTTCGAAGGATTCTACGATTGCCCTGTGCGTAGCGAAGAAAACTATATACCCGAGAGCATCATATCGTTATTTTCTTTCGCACTATTTCGACGCAGCTATAACGGCTTAACGGGTTTACGGAAGATCGCGCGTAAAGACTCTTTAACCCGGTTTTCCCCGGAGCGCAACGGAGTTTTATCATTGAGCGCGTGTAGCGCGCACCGAGCTTACGGAATACATTTGTCAGAACGTTGAACGCCGATACGCTTGACGACAACAGGAAATTCCAAAAAAAAATACGGGAATCTCAAAGGATTATCAAGATGAAAAAAAAAATGATCTCGCGGTCGAGTAAACGTTTTCTTTCTCTTTTAAACTTGTATAATTATGATTACGCGCTACCGTGTATGACCCCTGTGGACGTACCGCGCTGCTGTTGATTCATGGATGCAACACTTTATCTATCCGACAATCGCGAGACACGATGTACGAGTGAACTTATAAAAAAAGAAAAAAATAAGAAGAATTCGATTTCAATTATTGATGAAATCGTCTCATCGATAAATCGATTGACCGCAAAAATTGCGGAGGCAGTATAATAATTATATGGGGAAAAACTCGAATGATTTTAAACAGAGAATTGTGATTGAAGCGATGAACCGTCGATACGAGAAGCCGGAAAGTGACTGACAATGAGAAATGGGGTCGTCACGGGTGAAGCAACGACGTCGGTGGGTAAGCATCTGGCAATCTGAACGATTAGATACAGCGGGTGGATAAAACGTTGCCGTCTAACAGTTGAGCGGCGGGCAAAATCAAGTTGAACACGTAGCCGGCCGGTCGTGTCTTTTCGACGAAACGACGATTCACCGACGATGGAAGCTGACGGTAAACATATACGGATAGATAAAACAACGCGGATTATCGCGCGAGTGTCTACGATATCAATGATCGAGAAACAAAGGGGCGTATCGAAAGTTTTACCGTGTTAAAGAGAGTTTTGCCGATTTTGGTTTTAAAAAAACACAATTTTTTCCCTCAAAGTTTTTTTTTTTCTCAAGATAGTCACTTTTTTCTATAATTTCTTTTATTTGGATCTATATATATTAAGTTTTTACGAAAAATCTCATGCAATCAATTGTTCGTATCGATCTTATCGCAAAAAATATTCTCGAATCAGAATATAAAAAATTGTAGACATATTTTTTTTTTCGATATAATTCTTCACATTGATTAAAAGTAATTAAATTGAACCGAATATTTTTAATCTCATTAATCGTGCAGAATTTGTGATGCGATTTTTTGCATTTACTAAAACAGAAATAAAACACATTTTTGTAATTGGAATCGCCGAATACCCTATAAACGCTGGAGGATACACCTTTTATCATCGAAGCGCTCGATTTACATATACACCTGACGATTATCGAGACGCTTTCATTTCGGAGTCTCGTCGATAATCCATTAAAAAGTTAAAAAAATCGATCGTGAGTATCGAAGAGTGATGGGCACTAGAGGATAAAGAGACTTCCGCACTCGATGGAGTTAAGAATATATCTGGTAATGTCGGCAAAGAAACGCGCTTAGGAAGGACGCGGTGCGACGATTCGTGATGACGGTATATCGAGGTCGTCCTGAGCGGATAGTCGCCGACGACTCGCCGGTAGTCATCACGAAAGCGCGTCACAGCGTCGAGAGTTCTCGACCAGCAGCAGCAGCAAAGCGTTTACCAGCCAAAGCTGATATCTGGGACGTGCCACTTACCCGTTAAAGTCTCGTCCTTCCTCTCGATACTGCTACGTTCGATATTTCTCGATTTCTCACTGTCGCAAAACAGGTGAGTTATCCTCGTGTAGACGAGATCGTGAGGGCTGTGAAGATAAAACGATTCTCCGTTGTCCCTCGGTTTTTGCGTTGGTTCGGCGATGAATGCGCTCATGGGATTTATGTAGATACCATCGCGGGGCCGAGTACCAGGTGGATGAAGGAAGAACGGCTCGTGAAACATTCCGCAACTTCGCAACGAACACTACAATCATCGAGAGCCAACGATTATAATACAATTATTCTATTATCGCTATAATATTTTAAGAAGATACATCGTTATTTTTTTTTATTCCGAACACGAAACAGTATTGCGCGTATCTAAACGCGTGCGTGTCTCGCGAACGATGAGGTAAAAAAAAACGCGATGGTATTTTCTAAAGTTTAATAAACTCGTTTTTTTTTTCATTTTTTTCCGCGATTTCCAACGATAAATACACACACGCGGTAGTCTTCGCGACTTTGTTCGACGAACCGTATCGATAATTAATTTTCATCGTTGCGATTCATCAAGATCGTTATCGGACGAACGCGTAGAGAACTCTTTGCAGTTTCGTTGAGGAAAGTCGGGGATTGCGAGAAGAGATAAGTCGAATCGATATACACAAACGATTAGAAAATGCGAGTTTTGCACGCATACTATTCCGGAATGGCGAAGAAACGGAAAGGCGTATCGTAAAAAAAATACGTTTATAAAAATATGAAAATACAAAAAAATTATAAATTTAATAATAAAACATAATATAACATAGTTATTACTTTTTTTTAAATACATTTCTTTAAAAATATTGTATTGAAAAACACAATTCTATGTTTCTTCGGCAACCGGTATGAATTATTCGCCAGTGTAACGATAACAATTGATATCGATACTTGCCTTATCGATCGAATTCGTCGTACAGCTGCAAGTTGTCGCGTCGCTCATATTCTCCGAATAATCAGAACCTAACCGGTCTCTGGCCATTTCATTCGTGACATCAGAACAATTTTCATCTCCCAGTCTTTTCCGCTTGTCGAATGACTAAAAAAAAAAAAGTAAATAGTAATTTACCGAACGCGCCAAACTAAACGAATCGGCCAACTCGATCGCACATCCAAATTTCGAAATCATCGGGGGGATCTCGGAGAATCACAATGCTGGCATCGCGAATAATCGAGGCTCGAGCCTTCGATTCACGGAAGCGATTGTGCAGCGTAGCTAAGTTGTTTGTGCAACAATAACACTAACACGCGCGCGCCCCTGTACTCTCGGTAAAATCGTATCTCACTCTGAGAAATTACCGTAATTCGGACCATTACACACCTATACGAAGTAACGTCGAAGTAATTCACGCGCTCCGAGACGAACGCGAGGTTCGATGTTCTGTTGCTAAACCCCTCGTCTCCTTTCGGCCAATTTGGTGCGCACTTACAATTACTCAACGTTTCATTACAATCGGTCGCATGATAAAATATGCTGACACTATGACGAAATACGTGTTCTCGTAACGATAATTCATTACCTACACACATATATAAACGTCTTATTTTTTTTTCTCTATAAAAATTAAGGTAGTTATATTGCCTCGCGTTCATTTCGCATAAGTTCGAGAAAAATGAGAGAAAATTCCAAATACCTTGCGATCGTATATAAATCTGGATAAACTTATGCATTTTAATAGTACTGAAAAGATTAATTTTTCATAATAATAATTCCAAAATGTTATTAACAAATTGATGAAAAAATTAATTAATCAACAAATTTCCCGGAAACCCAACGTTTTTTTAATGAAAATTATCGGTTCATGTTTCGGAATACGCATGAGTTTTTTCGGATTTTTCAATTTACTTTGAATTATTTTTTTATATGGAAAAAATGTACCAAAGAACCCAAAATTCAAAGTACATTGAAAAATCTAAAAAACAAACATACGTATTCAGAAAAATGAACGAATCATTGCCAAAACAAACAGATTAGTTCTCGGTAAATTTGTTGAACAATTGATTTTTTTCATCAATTTGTTAATAACATTTTGGAGTTATTATCATGCACAATTAATCTTTATAATACTTTTAATATGAATGAGTTTTTTCCGATTTTTATATAATCGAGAAGAAGTCATAATTTTCTCTGGTTTTTCTCGAACTCGAAATGAAAGCGAAGCGACATAACTACCTTCATTCGACGGAAGAATCGATGGTGAAAGGGATAGTGTTTTATCGTTTGAACGCCGAGATGCGAAAATTGTCTTGTAAAATTTACTGACTTTTGTAGGAAACGAGTGATCCTCGTTCTTGTTTAGGAGGTATTAAATTTTTTACTAAGACGGTCTGCAATTATGAATATTTTTAATGTTTAAAGATTGAAACATAATCGTTTTAGTGGACAATTTTGTTGTCGAAAAAGCATTTGGCAATCGTGCACACTGCGGCTGATATAAATTCATTTTCTTTACGACGTTATATAGTCGTTATAAAAATGAACTATTACCGATCGATAATTCTATTGCCTTTCCACCACCTCGTCGGCTGCGAGTTTTACGATCGTCTCGGTACCTTTCGCGTAATTGCTCTGCCGCGTAACGGAATTCGTGAGGCTAAATGAAACAGTTACCTCAACGATCGTATTATTCTCTCCATTTTTATTTTAGTCGACATAAATGTTACTTCTCTCGCGGTGGTTTGCATCACTTTTGAAATAACTGATTTATCGAACCAATGAGATCGATCGCTGTCGATAAAGCAATAATAATGATTTCGGTTGTAAAATATAATGATCGACCGGTCACGTGTGATTACGATAAGCTTTTCTTTCACAGACTATTAACCCACGTGCGTTGCGCATTTAGCACCGGAAGTTAGACACGAAAGTTGTAAAAAAAGAATTGAGAAGGAATGGGGGAAAAAAATGAAGTTAAATATCCCAAGTCGAGTGACTCCCGTTTGGACGTTCGCGAAAGTGGATTTTACTGCATCGTAAATTCTATTTTCTTCCGCGCGGTACGTGGAACTCCGTCGTATTAACGTAAAGTATGAAGGAGAAATTCTCAGTGTATGTGTGTGTTATATTATACGAGAACGTAAAGCTCGGAGACTGGCGAGAAACCCTCTTCTCTCTCTCGACTTTTACGTCCACTTGCCTTTTAGAGACAACACACAGCTATAGCGCGTATGGAATAATTATTTCTTCGAAAGAATCTTCCCCGGCAGAGCTGAAGGTCGTGAAAAAGCGCGTATAATCCTCGCCGCCCAGTGGCAGTAGTGCAAAGCTGAGTACTTGCTAAATACTTCGTAAAAAGAATCATTTAATCAGCTCACGAAGTTTTACGCACTGTCAGAGGCCTATTATTGTGAAACTTGCGCACCTGGCGCTCTGACGTGCAGATCAAAATCATCTTTCGCGTTTTCTGCGTTTAAAAAAAATACGAAAAAAAACTTGAATGATGATCGCGGGGAGCACATCGCGTTATCATTCGATGGTATCGTGCGTGAACGCTTTTGGCGCGATGAGCTCAACGTTCGGAAAGATTGTTAAACGAATATGTATTAAAAAAAAAAGGAATTCGAACCTTTCTCCCAACGCGCTGCCACAACCGACGCCTCGTTCCGGTCGAAGCTACGAGTTGCATTCGCCATTCGACTGTATTTTCTGTTGTTGCCTGTGCGGCACGCTTCAATTCTTTAATTAACGACGCGGCCGAAGTGAGAAAACGCGTTGGCGAGAGTAAGAGAAATGCGTTATATCGAATTGTTCGCCGGTTATGGAGTTGTTGTGTTTTTTTTCTTTTTTTTTCTTCGAAAGAAATATTGTTCGTCTGGATGGAAATAAAAAATACATATAGTTACGGAAGATGTGACAGAGGCGAAAAAAAGTGTATAAGCGACAACGGGTGGGTTCGTCGTTCCCGAAGGGTGACGATAGTTGCGGGCCGCTATTACAGCTCCCGCTATACAAGTATCGTGGGCAACAAACTCTCAGAGACATCGTTATTTACCGGGTACTCGCTACTATATCCTTTCTCCGGCTCGCATACACATACGGCCTGTACTTTGTATATCCGGTTACGTGGCCGCAGTGGCTACGGATATGCTTTTTGCTCAACTGGGTGAAGGACGATTAACAAATTCATTCTATCCAATTCTCCGCTAACTTGCATCGATTAATCTAATTCTCGTGATCAACAACGCCCTCTGCGTGTCGTGAACTTGGTAAAAAAAAAAAGAAAAAAAAAATATTTATAAAAATTCATACGCTAATATTCGAAGTTCTTACGCTTCGCACGACTCTCCAGAGAATTCTCGAAGGAGAGTTCGACAGCCCGTGAAACTCACGCGACACTTTTCGCTCACAACAGCTTATATGTTATAACGACGTGAAAAAAATCCACCATCTCATCAGAGTTACTCCAAGTGTGACGTTCTCGTCACTCGCGTCACGACAATTCGTGTTTTTTTTTTTTTCGCAAAGTTGAAATAATACATTTTCTCAATACACGTCATCCGTCGAAGCGTACAATGAATTCTTCGGATGTTCGACGAGAAATGGGGAAGTTCCGGTGTCGAAGACACGGAAAGGTACTTCCGAATATATCCGGTTGTTTTGTCGCCTGTGTGGAAGGACGAGGTTAATATTTTCTCACGCGCGCGCATAGTCGACGATTTTACGGTTTCGTCGAGGCGCCGAAGAAATCCCCCGGCTGTCGTTCAATGCCCCTCGAGGAGTTTTCACTCTTCGGACGAATAAGTACCGCTCGCGTATCCACACATACACACACACACGTGGGCTATTAACCCCATCGACCCTGCGTGAGAGCAGTCAACCGACACTTTCTTTGCTTCAGCAGTCACACAGACACACGTGCATAACCATTTATCAAGATATTAAAAACTTCGCTTGATTACTCGCGTTTCATTCTACTAGCAACGCGCGCCGCGCAGCGTAAGTACTAACGTATTTTCGTTGCACAGCTGACCACGAGCGGCAGTGCTGCGCGCGCCTCTTCGTAAGTAAAGATGAGACGATGTTTTTGTTATTAATGAACCGAAACTTCACAAAGCAAGACTTCACGATGTCGGTAAATATATAGCGATGTATTAAAAAAACTGCTGGGATGAGAGGGTTTTCGCGAATTAGACGATTACCGTGTTTTTTTTTTGTTATTCGATCGATCTTACGGGCGACAATTTTCCGCAAAGGTCGATAACACCGAAAGTCCGTTACTCTCATCTTTGGTTCGAAAAAAACAATGTCAAAGACCGAAATGCCGTTTCGTTCGAAATATGTCACAGTTGCGTGTCAACAGTGAGTTTATTAGTCACACGTGCCACTGTGCGCTATAATCCGATACTAACTCTTACGAGCGAATTCTTCGGTATACGTTTATTTGTATGTACACAGAAAAGCATCGTTCGCGTACAGTATCGTTCGTGCAGAATTACAGGGCAACATACTTTCATAATCGCTTTGTGTGTATTTTTCAAACAGTAAAGAACCGGTAATAAGCAGAAAGAAACGTGGCGAGTCGTGGATTCGATGTTTTTCCCCGGAGAAAGTCGACGTTATTCTTGAGGTGTTGCGTTTTGAAAAAATTAAAAGAAGCACACGTACTTAATATTTTCTGCGATTGTCGTGTGTCCCAGTTACCTTTGCCACATATCGTAAGGCGTTCGAATAAAATCGCAACATCCTTTATTATAAGTCAAAATTGAAACAAACATTAATGAAACATCGAAACGCAAATAATGATCTATCGGGTCTCAATAAACTTTATTATTCCACGGATATCGATAAATTACAATAATCCGACAAGTCGCCGAATGTTTTTTCCGCAGCTCTCGATTCTCCGTTCGTGCGAAAGCCTACGAGAACACCGGTGAGAGGAAGTCACTTCCTGGGCGTAATATTACACTCTCTCACGGATATGCGAATATAAAATTGAACTATAATAAAGAGCGTTTCGCAAAGAGCCTATAATTTGTTTTTTTTTTTTGTATCGATTATTGCACCGTGCAGTACCAACCGATGTTTTTCTTTCGAGTCACCGCGTGAATTCGATAAATAAAATCCGAAAGGGGACCAAGACTCACGGATTCTTGAACTCGTTTCGAAATATCTGTGACTGATTCCGTAGCATCTAAATCGTTCTACTCGGCGGGTCTCTTGACTTTATACTCGAAAAAAAAAAGTCGAGGGCACGCGTGTTTAGGCCCATCGTTAATACCAAAGTATAATATTATTCTTTTCTTGTTCCCCTTTCTCCGGGAATCGAGGAAGAGTCACTTAGCGTGAATTTATTAACGCACCGGCGTTACCAGGTATATTATATTTTTCCAGTGAGCTTCTGGCCATCGCGTAGAGTGGAGGAAAAGGCACAAAGAGAGAATAATCGGCGCAGCACGAGAGAATCGGGTTCCAACTCTCTAACAGGTGTACAGAAGAAGGTATAACACAGATGCGCGCGTAAGGCAAGTCTCGCGAGAGTTCGGAACGGAGCCTAGAAACGAGCGAGCCTCTCGCACAGCGCGGTATGATCCTTCAGAGCTCTACGATGGACTGAAAACGCGGCTAGTCAAGCCAACCTACTTCGCGCGCGGGGATCTCCGGAGATCGCACGCAGAGAACAGCTAAGATGATTTTACGTTCCACGCGACGTCTCTTCCATCCCAGTTTCGTCTCAGCTGACTGAATAAATAACGTGAGTATCCACTGTTACGGGTTTCACAATTCAGTTATATACCATTTTCGTTTCTCTTATATTCCGAATCTTCGTTCTCGTGTAACATATATACGAGAATAAATATCGATCGAAACTCGAATGATTTTCTCGCGTATCGTTACGAATATATCTTGTTACGCCTTTTGCTCTCAATATTCATCCGTTAGTCCGTTATTTCTATCCATAAAATTAACTTACCTCGCGAGAAGATATATCGCTGGATATGTGACTGAGCGTCGAACACGACGAAACACGGCAACTTTGTTTATCAAAGTACAATATATAGATATACGTATATATATTTTAAAAAATCCAATAAACGTCAAACCGCGCACAAGTCCTCATCACCGGTAAACCGTCAATTACTTTTCGTCCCGCGAACCATCGATACAAACCGTAATATTGTAATTCCAAATTGCGAGTCAAACTCGAGTTACAAACACCGGCACGCTAATGACAGTACGAGAAGTTGCCGGGATCGGTACGGCGGGCACGAGTCTCTCCCGAACCGGATTTACACGCGAGTTGGCGCACTCCCGTAGTTCACGAAATGTGGGCCGGTTAATTAATTGTACATGACAGTTTATTCTTTTCTCTCGTTCGTATTTTCTCGGGACTCACTCGTTAGGATTTCTCTGAAAAGCCGCACACTTGCACGAACAACGGGATTGTTTTTTTTTTCTTCTTTTTTCAGAAAGAATATATCGAAACAAGCGAATCGCGAATTTCGCCGTTTCGATGTATTTTTTTTTTTCGTTCACGTCAATGCCGCGGCAAACACAAAACGCGAGCGCGGATAAACAGTTCGGACAACGAACTCGCGGCAAACCGGCAACTAGGTGCGGAAAGCGACAGACCGGGACTCGAAGCGGAGTAACGAGTCGAGTAGATGTACAGTGAAAAGTAGTGGCTCCGGCATCGCGTTAACCGTTTCTGTGTGTTTCTCTTTACTTCGGGCGTCGTGGAGTGCTAGTCCACCTGACTCGATGCGACCAACTGGCGCGAGCTGCCAGTGAATTCAGCCTCATGGTGTATCATCGGAGGGGGGGGGATGTGTGCGCACCGCGCGGTGAGGAACGCTCCCTCTTCTTTCAGCGCCACCTCTCAAGTCTCCTTCTTTCTCTTTTTTTTTTTTCTTATTACCGTAGTATATAAAATACACAGCTATACATACGAATAATATGATGTACTTTACGGTACGTTACTAATACAAGCAATTTGAGTGAAACAGCCGCAACCGCGAGCTCACATGTTTCCGCGAGGTTGGTGTTAATGCCGTGGCCGTTGGGGGTTTCGTGTCTCGATATTATGGAGTATTATAGCTCGAAGAACTTCTGCGCCCGGGGGCTTTCGCCGACTACGGATATCGGGCGAACGCATCACGCACTTGCGGAAGAAAAAAAAGAAAAAAGCAGCCTCAACACAGCCCGAGTGTGATTTAGTTGAGCATATATCGCACGCGGATATGTCGAGTTAACTGAATATAAAGTACGGCGAATACGATGACCGCTTTGGCGGCACGAAAGATCTATGAAAAGATGTGATCTCGCGGATACCCTCGGTGAGTAAAATTCGCTCGATAATCTTTAGGTAATCCGAGGTTCATAATGCATACGCACTGCAAACACTGCGCACAGAGGACATTATATGTATATCTCGCGGAGCATATTACAATGTTGGAAAAATAAATAAAAAAAAACATCTCGAACTCGTTCTCTCGCATTAGCATTCATTTTAATATTAAAATCGTCGAAGGAGCGGCAACGCGCGAGCTCCGCAAGGTCGAAGAACACATACAACTCTTCCGCTTTTCATCGAGAAATCTGGGTTAAGATGGCGACGAAGATTCTTCACGAATCGTCGTAGTTCTTTGATCACGTATTATATACTACACAGTTTCTGTGTATCGACCATTAAGAATCAAAAGGGCTGAACCCGTATATTCCAATTTGTGCGTTACGGCTTTTTGATTCTTATCGGTCAATATACCATATATATACATAGTTGACCTGTGTCCTACCAGAAGAATCTCATCGGTGATTTCGACGAGACATGGTCGGAAATTTCGAAATCCGGATTCTCAGTAATTTTGTGATTTTTTTCATCGATCTCCAGCGAAATACATCGCGAGAATCCACGTGTGGTCGTCGCACGTGGTCGTGAATTTTTGTCGTTTTCGAATATAGTTATATCTCGTATCTGCGCGCGGGCTGCGAGGAACAGATGCACAAGAGGTTCGGGTTCTTGCGGAGTCTCGAGCGCCTCGAGAGATACCAAGATTTGTGAACCCCACTCCTTCAGCTGCTGTTGCTGCTGCTGCGCTGAATACTCTTCCGTTGCTGGGATTCTCGTCTCCTTTCTTTCTCTTACATTTCTTCTCTTTGCTCTTCGCGCAATCTCATCTAACTGTAAAGCAGGTCCTCGTTCCCTCTCCCCTTTCCGATCTCGAACTATAGAAGTTCTCTTACTCCTTTTCTCGCTCGCGGCGCTGGAGGTAACGGTTGGAAGGGATATCTACGTCTGATGCAATTAATAATGACCCGATTGCGGAGCCATGGTTCTAAACTTTTTTCCGCAGTTTCGGATGCAGTTGGCGAATTATTAAAATTTCAATCGAGATTTTTCGTTACTGGGTGTTCCAATATAATCTAATCGTTTCGTAGTTCATTTGAACTTTTAGAAATGATTTCACACGTATATATTAATTAATTACGTGAATAGCAACTAAAAATAACCCGATAGTGGAGCCATAGTTCGAAACTTTTCACGCAGTTTTGAATGTAGTTAGCGAATTCTCAAAATTTGGTCGACTTTTACTTTTTTCACTATGTATTCCGGTATCTTCTCATATTTTATTTGATTCTTTTACTTGGAAATTTATTGCATCCTTAAACGTTGGTATTATATAATTTCTCATTTATTTTAATTTTTATTCACTATATATTAATTAATTGTTAATACAAAAATTAACAATGCGTCGATTACGCAGCTATGACACAGTTTTCTACTATCGGTTTTGTCAGAATTGGCAAATTTGGCGAAATCGAAAAATTTTTTTGTCGGGCATTCCGCTGTAATCTTATCATTTTATAGTTAATTTGTGCCTATAACTTGGAAATTAATTTCAACCATAAACATTTTTTATGCATAACCATTATTATTTATTTATTTAAACATTTTTTTTCACTGTACATTAATACAATCTCATCCTTGCAATTAATTATGAAGCTATTACGAAGTTATAGCTGTATAATCTCCTATAGACGGTTTTGTCGTACATCGCCAACTCTCAAAATTGAATACAGTTTTTTTTTTCGCCGGACATTCCGGTATAATCTTATCTTTCCATAGTTATTCATTTAATCCTTTCACTTGGAAATTATTTCACGCATGAGACGCGTGCGTGAGTAATTTTTAATTATTTTTTAAATTATTTTGTAACGATATATCGACTATTCTCGGAGAGAAAGGTGGTAAAAAGCTCCGAGTTTCGAAGACCTGTTTGATAACGTGTTCGTTTGATAAATTGCACGATCCAGTGTTCTGCTGCGGTTCGCATGATTGCCGTACACTTCACTTCTAACAACGTTCCCGGTTTAATATGTAATACTCAATTGGCAAGTGTCCACTCCACATCACGACATCGGCCGTTGTACGCGCATTTCTTATTACAATATTAATTAAATTTAGTCGCAGTTTCGCTCGATTGGTCATCAACGCGAGTTATCGAATCCGTTCAATCGTGAAGCGTCTACACGCGATAGGTCAGCGAAAGCCGCGGAACGCTTACTGACGTTTATTCGGCATTTATCTCGACGCCGGCTATTCAAAACGATTTTATACGAAAAAAGTGAAAGCACCACACGGTGAGGCATTTCGTGCTTATTGAAATATATACTGCCTATATATACTCGCGTAACTGCTGGGCTCGTCACTTCGAACCGATTGACTTGTTACTTAATTATCACTATAAAATCGCATTCGACGATCGCGGTTTATATTATTAATCGATGCACCTTTCTCCACTCGATTATTACCCATAATTTCTAAAATATCGCATTTCGAAAAAAAAGGAAATAAAAAAAATGAAAAAATTGAAACTCGTTGAAGATCGTTTATCATGAAAGAGCTCTCGCGACGGAGACTCGCTTTGCCAGTTGAAAAAACCAGTTTTGCGCGACGATATATCTCGCATACTTTATCAAAGTTCGATACAAATGTTTGAGGTCAACGCGGATCCTCGAAAGTTCGTGCCTCTCGTTCGAGAAAACGACACGTTTAAAGTTCGTGACTTTTATTTCCGGCTCCGTAAACTGTTTTCGCATCGGAAAATTTACAACGTGTTTTTGCGAACCGCGACAAGTCAAACTCCTTTCGTTCGAATGCGACCGATCGGAAAAACTAGTTGTTCGGTATCGGTGCGCATTGCATAAGTTTGACGAGTGTAACAGGTAAGAGATACGAAAACCCTTTCAATTGCGGACAACCGATAAGAAAACTTGAATTACCGACTTTACAACTATGGAGAACAAAAATTTCATAAGGAATTATCTCGTTCGACACACAGGGACTCAGTTACAAAACAAAAAAACTCTTAACGTTTTACTAATAACAGAAGATATCACGTTGTGTTCATAGGTTTTTATCATCGCTATATCAGTTTCATTTCATTATTTTAATGCTAATTCTGGATCAATTTTCTGTTTTTGTGGTCTCTATTGGGGAATTACCCATCAGATGCATGGAAGTCGATAGTTTCAAAATTCTGCATTCAATAATACATTTTTCACTGGCAAAAGGCGAAAGAGTTTTCTCGCATAAATTGCTCAGTATGTCATTCGGTCAATTCTGTATTTTTCTTTTTTAACATTTACTGTAAGCAGTTTGTAGTTTTCTCGTCTCGGAAGTAGTGTCCGTTCTGGTAATTCATATGAAATCTTTCTCGGGTTATCCGTGTTTCTCTGGTACTTAATGACCGCCAGAGATCTCACCGTAGCTTTTTTTTTCTTTTTCGAAGACATTATAAAGAGAACGAGATCGTTGTGAATTTAAATACGGAGAATCTTCTCGACGGACGGAACACAAAGTTTCACCTGTAAAACATCGTGGATGAGATGTTTATAAGTGGAGAGAAAATACGTCGTGTCAAGTAGAATTGTATGTACGGATTATTGTAGCGGCAAATATATTATCTCTTTAATAGCAGAACACTGAGAAACTGCTTCTGACGAGAGCAATTGTCGTGTTCTCTAGAAACCCGGCTATCGATTATTATCGTCGACGGGGGGCTCGTCTTCGTCGTACGAGATTCCCGCAAAACACGATGATAAATTCACCTTAAAATGTTTTCCCGCACGAGGTGCGGATTCTTTGACATCGCGACGATATGTATCAGCAACCTACTAAAATGAATCTGAATTAAGGTAAATTAAGATAAACAATGAACTTACTGAAAAATAATTTGGTTTACGTAAACTAATCCACAGCCATATTTTTACGTAGTTTTTGTAATGTTGAATTCGTAATTTTTTTTCAATTCTGACGAGTTATAACTTTTTTTTGTTTGTATATATTTCACCAATTCCCTGAACAATTTTTTTCGGAGCCGAGCAATTGTGGTGTTTTCTATAAATCCGACTATCGATGACGCGTTCTAATCATCGTCGACGAGGGGCTCGTCTCCGTCGTACGAGTATCAGTCGAAAAACGATTATAAATTTATCTTAAAATGTTTCCCCGCACGAGGCGCGGATTCCTCGATGTCGCGACTATCAGCAACCGGTATCGTGTCAATTGAACAGTCGGGTCGTGCCTTCGTTTTCGATCCTTGCCATTGGTTTGAATCCGCGAGGAATCTTACGATCCCGACGCGGCAAACACGTTTCGCATAATCACAATCTTGTTGACGAAGATATCGCGCGAGTTTCTAAGGTCGACCGGTGTTCTCTACCTATAAAACGTCGGGACGCGGAATATTTCATGGTATTTTGTATTGACCAGAGAGAAGAGATAACCACACGCCGAGTCATGACGGACAATCTTAAGGTGCGCAGTAAACATTTATTTGTAAAATAAAAAAAATTAATAAATAATGTTTAAAACAATTTTTAAATTGGAGGTAATTGTCGCTAATTCTACGAGACTTCTCGATAAGGCATGTATCGAGAATAAAGCTCGAGCGCAGATTTAGAAATTTACTTAATACATTCGAGACACGATAAAGAGGCAGTTTGCCGATTATGATAGCCGTGGTGTTTGGACGAGATAACGCTAAAATAGAACGAGGTACAGTAGTAGAGCAGTCAGATTTATTTTACGAGCAAACGAGTAATGACGTACGAACCAGAGGTGCCGTATAGTGTTATTATTAGTCAGAAAAAATTTAGGATACTTTTTTTTTTATTTTTTCAATAAATACTTTTTTTTTCTTATCGATATATCCGTCAGTATCTGTCGGGTTTCGATAATGAATTCGCGAGTGAAGATCCCCGGTGTCCGGGAGCCCTGCCGGCGATTCAGAATACACCGCAAAAGTGTCCCTACGGTCTGTACGCCGAGCAACTGTCCGGCACAGCATTTACCGGTGAGTAAATTGTTACCTTCTCTGTGGACGGTAATTGAGAGACGTTCAACACTGCAACGATGAGCCTCAAGTGCCGCGCGGTCTTCCCGGTGAAACATATAAATAAGTCTGTGGCATTAAAATAGAAAGAAATATATACTATATTCGCGGCTACACGCGTGTTGCACTGCGAAATGCGAGAGATTTGCACTGCACACAGGCTTTTTGTGGTTCGCTAAAACTATATAGTGTTATTTAACATACGCATTACTCGCATTGCAGCCCCGCGAGGAGAGAACAAGAGAACGTGGTTTTACAGAATAAAACCATCGGTTTGTCACGGAGCTTATAAACACGATCCGAAATTAGCGTCGAGATTGACTCACGAATGGGACAAGACGCTGCCGAATCCCAATCCGGTGAGTTCACGTATGAATTTCTTTTTTACTATAAAAATAATAAAAAAAATTAAAAAGATTCTAAATAAAAATTAATATATCGGTATTTAATATTTTTATTGACAAATCATGTGTTACATATCAAATTACAATCAAACTTCCGTAATAACTTTGAGAAATTGTTGTAATTTAACAGTAACATAGTGACTTTAATGCAATTGATGAACATTTTTACCAATTTTTTTTTCAGTGTTTTTTACGAAAATTTTTTGCAAAAAATTTTCACGGTGTTCTTGACTTTCTTATCAATTTGCAAAGTGCATACATTTTTTAAAAATCGGGTCCATTCAATTTTTATAAATTTAATTTCTTTTCAACTTGACGGGTGTACAATTTTTTTTTCGAATACGTCTCAATTCATCGAAGAATTTTTGTCATTCGGATGTTTAATAAAAAAAATAACTTTATTAATGTCGAAATTCTGTCAACAAATGGGTTAAAATTTGTAAACGATGAATATTATCATGAATGTGTCCGAACGAATTTGTAGAAAATCTATCGAGAAATAAAATCAGTTTTCATTTGTTTAGATTCAACGAAAATTATACAATGAACTTCAAAATAACGGTGTGAAAATATTTCAGTTAATTTATCGTCGTAAATTTAGATCATTTTATATAAATTTATTATTACAATTTGTTTTTACATAAAGTATTACCTCTCTAATGCAAATTTATTTTAGTTTCCACGAGATTATCGTGCGAAACTTATTGTGCTAATAATTTTGAAAACCTTAATATTCGATTGACTTAACTATACCGTGAGCACTGCATTATGTAAAAAATGTACGATCTCCGTATATCGGATGAGCAATAAATTTACCCTGCCCTGTAAATTTACAAATAATTCATAAAATGAATACGATAATTATTAAAATTACAAAATCATTGTAGGAAATTTACAAACCTGTTAATTAACATTAAATGATGACTTTTAAAAAATTGCAGCAGTACATGTGTTTGACATTTACAAAATATTGCGTGCATAAAAACTTTCAACACAGTTTGTTAATTGTCAAGCAATTTTTTTTACGATCGCAGTTAGAATATCTAAAATGAAAAGACGCGGAGGTACTTGAATATAGGCGCGAATCGAGAGGTGGACGGAAGGTTTAGAAGAGAAACCTTTCGGAGCACGTGAAAGTAACATCCTCGAGAGTTACATCGTCCACAGCAGCGTTAACAGCGGCTATGATGCGAATGGGATTCATTCGGACTCATTAAACTGTCGCGCGAGTCGTTCGAATGGCCGCGGCGATCATCAGGCAGCCGCGAACGATTTTAAATAAGATGCAACTAGCGAAATCCTATTTTAATTGCAGCTGCGCTGGAGGGCATTCGAACTGCCGACTCACGGCCGTGAGTCTGTGGATTTCGTCGACGGTCTTCACACCGTGTGCGGCGCCGGCGATTGCAGTCTTCGCAATGGAATTGCCATACATATGTACCTTTGCAACGTCTCGATGACCGACAAGGCGTTCTACAATGCAGACGGAGACTTTCTTATCGGTAAGCTGAGCGATCGCACATTGTAATTACTCTTTCAATCAAATTGATCGGTACTCGGATACGCTAACGATGCTTCTATGTCCGCGCGATTCGTTGCAGTGCCTCAGCTTGGAGAACTCGATATTACCACCGAGTTTGGAAAGATCCGTTGCAAACCGGATGAAATCTGCGTAATTCAGCAGGGAATGAAATTCTCCGTCGGCGTTTCCGGACCATCGAGAGGCTATATACTCGAAGTTTTTGACAATCACTTCCAATTACCTAATTTGGGACCTATAGGTAACATTTCGTTTGTCGTTAGGTATATAACGCGACTTTTTTTTAATTCGAAAACAATGAAACCTTTTTTTATCCGTAAATATCGATGCTTTTCTAATCGTAAAACGACACGGGTTTTATTGTAAAAAAAACTTTTTTCTACAAAACAAAACGTGCAGTTAAAAACAGTCATTTTTTTCACGTGAAAAGAACGGGAGATGTTTTTTTACGTTAATGATTTAATTGAAAAGTTACATTTGTTAAATGCGCTACGTCGTTTTTTAAAGGAGCCAACGGTCTGGCACAACCCCGAGACTTTTTGACTCCGGTAGCCTGGTACGAGGATCGTGAAGTTCAGTATACGATAGGCTGCAAGTATCAGGGTAAATACTTCGAGGCACAGCAGGAACACAGTGCTTTCGATGTCGTCGCTTGGCACGGAAATTACGTACCATACAAATACGACCTCACGCGTTTCATGGTCATCAACTCTGTTTCCTTCGATCATTGCGTGAGTCTATTGTCTCACTATAGAGTACCAATACCACCGGTTTGTTACGAAATTGTACACAATTCTTTTTTTTTTTTTTTTCAGGATCCCTCAATTTTCACTGTCCTCACCTGTCCATCGTTGAAGCCGGGAACAGCGATAGCGGATTTTGTCATTTTTCCACCGCGATGGTCGGTTCAGGAAAATACCTTCCGACCACCGTATTATCATCGTAAGTATACAGAAAATCGTAAAGCAACGCGCATTATTATATTACAGCAGCGAATGAAAGAAAATAACCATTGACATTCTCCGCAGTCAATCGTATTGTATGGAAAGACAAGATACACGTTCGTGCGAATTGCTGTAATTCTCGTATACATAGCATAAATACGACAAAATCGATATCTCGCTAATAATACGAGAATTCTTCATATAATGATCGTAATTCTCCGAGTTCCCTTGGTACTTACTGTGCGACTCCAAACTATGCTGATAATACTTAATGTTACAGAAAAACTAGTGCGCTGAAAAAAAAAGATGAAAATTGATCGGTAGTAATTGCGCGAAAGAAAGGGTTTTTTTTCTTCTTCCTCGAGACTCAAGAGTCAGACGAACGCTCGCGAGTCCCGTGGTCACCACTTACGTCGCTCGGTCAAGCGGTCTCGACGAACGTGTCTTCGTTACGGTAGAACGCTGCCGACGAGAGAACCCGCGAGCGACTTACGCTACTACCACCACTACCCGCAATATTGCGCTCACGGCCTTTTGAATTCAGGAGAAAACGCGGAATTCGACGTCGCATCCCTGATTCACGGGAATGTCAATCATTCCTTCGCGCCTCGATGTATACCGGTGTTTGTGTCCCTCATTGTAACAACAACGGACGCTCCACCTTTCGTGAATTTCCCTGCTCTCCCAATGTCACGGCACCGTGACGATTACAACCGCGAATGAGTTTCGTTTTTCTTCAGACTCCTGCGTATTCTTTTTTTTTTTGGATATCATGAAATTGTAGCAATTTTATTGAATTTTTTTGAACGCTCGTATTTTATTTATATATTGATCAATTTTTTCCTATCGTATCGGGTGAATTTTTTGTTTCTTACGATTTTTTCGAGATAATTACAACCGCGAATGAGTTTTGATTTTCTTCAGACTACTGCGTCTTCTTTTTTCGGATATCGTCAAATTGTAGCAAATGTATAGCTTTTTTATCGACCGTTTTTTTTATGTCGAATTTTGTTCTATTTATCGAATTTTTTCATGATTGATGATTTATGAAATTGCACACGTTTTTTTATCGGTCATATTTTATTTGTATATCCATCGATTATTTGTTATAACTGTTGAATTTTTTTTGTAATCGATTGTATTTTTATTTTAGGAAACTGCATGAGTGAATTTATGGGTTTGATAAAAGGTCGTTACGAGGCAAAGGAGGAGGGTTTCCAGGCCGGAGGAGCGTCTCTTCACACGATGATGACCCCCCATGGACCGGATGCTCAGTGTTTCGAGGGCGCATCCAAGTGCAAGCTACAGCCCGAACGAGTTGCCGACGGAACTATGGCTTTCATGTTCGAGACCTCGTTGTGCATGCGTCTCACCGAGTGGGCAACGGATACCAAGAGTCTCGACAAGGATTATCATCTCTGTTGGGAGAGTCTGCGGAAACACTTTAATCCGAACGATAGGCCTAAAGTTGCATCGAAATGAAATAATGAAGAATTCTGTACAATTCTTATACAATAAAATATCTTTACTGTTTTGATTTTTACGATATTTTTATCGACCAACATCGTTCTAACAGTTTGAAACATTTTTTCAATTGTTGTATGTTTTCGTTAAAACAATAAATAATCATTTTTAGTGCTTGTGACATCGTATTTTTAATCACGTTGTGTTTTAAAAATTATTATTGGAAGAAAAAGCCTTTCTTATTGGATATTCCGAAGAATATAGAGCGGTGATAAAGATAACGCAATGGTGAATCATCGAGGTTGGCAGGAATCAGAGTCCAAATCCCACCGCGACTACATTAATTAAGGGGACTGAGTCACCTAAAAAATCGAAAAGTAAAAATTTTTTTTTGCAGTATATATAAGTTCAATGAAAAATTCCATTTTACCTCCATAATATATATGTGTTAGACTACCGCTGTGAATTTTTTTGGAGACCTACAGTGTATTCCGGTGTAATGCGCAATGGTCAAACATTTTTCCTTTGCCGCAGCTTTCGGACTGAACGAAAGCATCAATCTTTGCTTGCGATGTCTTATTTTCTTCGTTAGACAGTTTATTGCGGAACGAGTGCGGGGATTTTTTTTTGAAGCTTCGCTGGCGAAGCTATGAGTTAAAAACTACCAAAAAATTCACTTTTTCCACTTTTTGTCTCGTAACCACTCACATAATGGCTTGCGATAAATCCATTTTTGATCGCATGAAAAATCCCCGCACTCGTTCCGTAACACTGACTGTTACGAAGAATATAAGCCGTCGCAATCCAAAATTGGTGGGGCCATTCTCTCTGAAACCTGCGGCAAGCGAAGAAAAATAAAATGGAAAAAAATGAATTTCACAAATTAATGTAAATAACCAACTTGGGTGATCCGCAATAAAAAAAATTATTTAAAAATTTTTTTTGTCACATAAAAATGTCCACTTTTTTTTTCTATCACATAAAAATCAGATTTTCTTTTTCGGTTTTTTTTTTTTATTTCACTTCGCAAATCTCGTAAATGCAAAAAAAATGTTTAAAACATAAAAAAATATACTCTTACGTCAAATCTGACGTTTAAAAAAGAGGTTAAGTCTGCGAGACTTTTCGCTTTGCGACACTGTCACTGTGAAAAACATTTTTACACTATTGCGGGCAAAAATACAGAATATATTCCGTTCATTCGGAAAAACTGTAAACACTGACACATACTAATACACTGAGTTTACAAGCTCAGTTTTTTACCCGATTGACACAATCGAGTAAAAATCATCGCTGCTACATTACGCCGGTGTATCGCAGACTCAAAACAAAGCGCGGTAGCGGCGATAATCTGAGTCGCATCGATTAGACGTAACGACCCTTTGGTCGGTAAATCGTTACCTACCGAACGCAGTTTCGACATCGATTGTTTTTTTATGTTCCTTTCTCGATGTTTCTTATTCTTCTTATTAGAAGAAAAAAAAACATGCGGAGATGCGGTATTCCGGCATTGTACGTGTTGCATTTCGGCATTTTTTTTTTCACGCATTATTTATTTCTAACACTACTAAAATGCTTCTAACTTCGGTAATTTTTTAAATTTCGATCTAAAATTTGGTGTGTATGTAGTACACCGCATGTACATTCAGAAAAAAAATTAAAAAAAAATAAATAAAAAAATAATTTTTAGGTGACTCAGCCCCCTTAACGAAACATTATTATATATTACCAATTTCTCCCGTTTTTTACGCGTTCAATATTTTCGATCACCACCGCCAGTGTCGTGGCGTGCGCCACCAACGCTGCGAAGCAAGGTTATCGCATCGCGACAATCACGGGGCCGAGGCATCGCGCAGTGGAACAATAATAATGTGGTTTTTCCTGGAAATACGATTGACCGCTAGTGTTACGAGAATATAAGTAACAATTTATAATATTTGTGACGACAAGCAACGCCAAACTATGATAATGACGCGGTAACAGTATCAAATCGTGGACGTCTTTAAACTTTGACGAATCGTGAGAGTGTTTATAACCTCGAACGATGTACAAGATAATCGATGGTTTCGTGATAATTCTTTTGTGTTTGGCGTCGAAAACCTCGGCGTCTCGTTGCTACTCGGATTTTTGTCACAATAACGTACGTATCACGCGGATGATCCGTAGCCTTCGGCAATCCAGAAAAAAATATCTCTGTTCTTTCGAGGTTATGTTTTTCGTAATTTTTTTTCTACATTTGTACATTTTTATCGCTTGCAGACAATAGGATTAAAGAATTCTGGTCCGGAATGTCTCATTACCTCTCTCCAGCGTGGCAAAGGTGAAAAATAATCGCGTAAAAAACATTTTTATCGTATTTGCCACAAATAAACATGGAAGAGTTGTTTTTTTTTTTTCAGATTGCGCCAACCTGAGATTTGAAAATTTGGGACACGCTACCCCGGTTGGAGAATCGCTTGGAAACTTTAGGCTTTCTGCTTATTTGAGAGATTTTGGTGGATTCGAAGGTAGAACTACCGCTTTCAATCTCTCGATTAGCGACGTCAAGTTTTACAGTGAGTTTGATTAGAATTTTTAAGAAGACATAGCAAAGGAGAATTTTTAGATCCAGGGATGATGATTAATTTGATTGGGCGTCAGGATTGATCACACGATACCAGGAGTTGGGCAACAACAGACAAGCAGCTTGCAGAGAAATTGAAGTGTACGGCAGACAAGCGGATATAACATTTCCTGAGCTATACATTTCTTGTCCATTCGCCGAAGAAATTTTTGAAAGCCTTCCTTATCGATTGGAATATCTGGCTGTTGGGAAAAGCTATGAGTACAGCAGAAAATTGGTATTTTTTGTGCCAAGACACAAATACATTGGTATGTATTCTCCATGAACTATTTGAATCATTGCTATAGACAGAAAACAAGACAACAAAAAAACAAAATAAAGAACAAAACAAATCAACAAACAACGATAAAACAATAAATATTTCATCAAAATTTACGGTGTTAAGTCCTAAAAACAATCTCTTGGATGTTTTTATTCCAGACAAAGATGCAAACGATGTACAAACGTACGTCCCGTTCATCTACGTTGATGTGTCTAACACAGCGGCGCTTTTGCTACATATACAACCATTGCCCGAGAAATACAACGTTACTCGATACAAAGTTTGGCTGATAAATAACGGCACGAATAGCGTTATTAGCACGGAAGTGGATTTAAACGACGATCGAGAGATTCAGTGCAATTTTTCGGTCGCCGAGGGCGTCCATTATTTCAAAGTCGCGGCAATGCATCCGATGTGCGGAGATTACGGCTGCGCGAACGGAACCACACCTCTGATAAGTACAAGTAAAGTATCGCAGAATTTATTAAACAAATTGACACAAGTAAAATATAAAAATAAAAGCTTCAATGTTTAGTAAATTGGTTATATTAATTAACTTGAACTTCTTAATAACTGATAGTAGTAATTATTGTATATGTCAAATGAGTTAAAAACAAAACAGTAAGTATATTGCGTGCACTCGCGAAAATTCTATGTGAAAACATTTTCAGTACCTTTACCTTCAAAATTGATATTCAATTAAAATTCTCGAAGTCGTAATCAGAGCCCAGGAGGCTATGATTATTCCAAGTCTCTTCAGAGGGGTCGTAATGCTTTTTGAGGGCATTTTGCATTTCTTTAACTTCATTTTTAGAAGAGATTTTTCCACATGGCTTTAGGAGGTCACTGCATTTTTGTTACTCTGTTTCCAGAAGACCCGTAATGCTTTTTGTGGATAGTTAGTTTTTTTTCCATTTTCAGAAGAGCCGTAAACGATTTGTGTGAATTGCCCTTAAGAGACGCCAAGTACTTTATTTCTTTTACTCTATTTTCAGAAAAGTTGTAAGGCTTTTTGAGGACTGTTACTCCCTGAGTTTTCGTTCACACATTTTTAATAAACAATTTTCATTTATTTTATTTCTATCGCCGTTAATCCGATAGCTGAGACGCAACAAGGACACTGGATTTTTTCAATGAATTTTCAAAAAATTTCACTATTTCAACTCCATTTTTGAAAGTTTCAAACGCTTTTCGGACATTTTGCACCGAGAAGTTTCGCTAAAGATGTTTTCCCATAAAAAAGCTATTTTTACGTTTACTGCTCAGTTGTTATTTTCTTAATTTTATTTTTTTCTTATTATTTCCGATGTTCCTAATATAAAAAAAAAAAAAAAAACTACCAGTCGTTCAAACGATTCGTCATCAAGATAAAGCAAATGTCCAATCGATCTTTCAGAACAACCAACGCGTCGGTTGCTGATAATGATAATCAGCGTCGTGTGGATACCTCCAGCGATAGCCTACGCGATGTTTTACGCATACAAAATGTACAAAAAAAATGTGTTGGCTAAGCGTGGACACCGAAGGATGAACTGCTTATTGGTTTATTCACCGACGCACTCTGCTCACGTCGACGTTATGCAAAAATTAGCGCTGTACATGAGAAGCTGTAACATTAACGCAATGATCGATATGCTCAATATACCCGAAACCATTAATAAGGTAAAGAGCCACGAGAATCTTTTTTAAAAGATTTCCTATCAACAAATAAATGTCTTATTTAGGATCCCGGGCTGTGGTGCAATTCGGCCTTTCAAAGCGCCGATGTGATAATAGTAGCAACATCGCCGCCACCCACTGACGTCGTCGTTCCCGTGATTTATCACAACATGGATAATCACGCGCTGCGACTATTAAAAGAAAATTATCCACGACGAAACAAGCGATACTTTGTCATACAGTTTCCGTACTGCAATCGCGACGATGTACCTGAAGAAGCGAAACTTTTCAAGCGTTTCGATATGCCACAAGATCTCGATAAGCTCATCAGGAACATCTACGGCGTCGACAGAGTGCGCTTCTTCGGCGTCGCGAATAAAGAGTTTCTCGAGAGCATAAAGCAAGCGATGTCCGAGATACCACAAGCCACGCGGGAGAAAATGCACGACGAGACCGGTGAGTTTACTTATCGCTAATTAAAAAGCTCATTTCCTCATACTAATCGGAATACAAATATTTTGAAAAGGTCATAAGATCGAAGCGCAATTCTCGGAAGGACTCTTACCGTCTGAGATAAAACACGATATAAAAGTGCAACAGGGTAAAAGTTTCGAAGTTAAACAGTTACCGGACGATGCGGATTGTCGTCGATACTACGGGACAAACATAGATGAGCTGAATTTACTCGGCGAGAACGGTGAAGGTGAGAATTTTATATATACACCGTCAACAAGCGAAACCGAATTTCGAATCGATCGATTAAACTTGTAAGTACCTTCATTCGATTTGAATAATATTTTAGATACTAGCAATGCGTTTTTAAATTAATGTATTTTTGTACATCACATTGATCACTGGACTGAAAAATAATAAATATTAAACACTTTCGACGAATAGTCTTAAGTCTGTTTTCGATGGGAACGAGAAGTGCGTTTTTACTACCCAGTCAATTGCATTAAGGTAGTTATCGCGGGGGAATTTCACTGAAGGGTATAGGCGACACCAGTCGCGCGGTGAGGCGTTGCGACCGACTGCCCGTCGTACCAGTGTTACGAACAGCATGAAACGATATTTCGGATTTTTTAACTTCGGAACTGGATGGTGAATCCCCTTCAAAATGTTCGCAATGTATCATCGAATATTGAATTTATATACAAAAAAAAATCATTGAAATAATAATAACGAATCATTCACTGCGACAATAATTTCCAATTTTTTTTCATGTTTTTGCAGAGTATTGAATTAGAAATGGGCAAGGTTCAATTTATTTTGTAAGAAAATCGTTACCTCGCGAGAACTACCTTAACATGTCAAGTGGTCTTGGAAATTCTGTCCGTCCGGAGAGTGTCCTCAAATTTTTTGTATCTCAGAAACGTCCTGAAGCGTTCTTAAATTTCATCGCTGGTCTTAATTTTTTTAATCCCTTAAATTTCGTCTTTTTAATAAAGACTTTTAATGACTCTTTAGCTCCTGCCATTCGGGTGATGAAAATGTACATCCGGCTTTTTTTCCAGCTATTATCTTTACATGATCAGCTGAACTGTAAAATATCATGAAAAAATTCTGATAAAAGTTTCATCGTTCAAAGATAATATGTTTTCCGCAATTTCATATTATTATTATAAGAAGAGTCCAACGTTGTATATACATAGAAAGCTAAAAGTTTCCCATACGCGAGGGGTCAAAATGTTTTCCTCTGTATTTTAAAAACTGTAAACTCTATTTCGGCTTTTTAGCCGCTAATCCTGTGATGCACATATGTTTCGGATTAGTGTCTCAAGAAAAATACATATAATTGTTTCGTATTTCATTTTTTTAACGTCCTTAAATGGTTTTTACTATCTCGATTATGTCCGGAAAAAGTTCTGTAAATGTCTCAGAATTTTTAGGGGACCTGCTATCGGACTCCATGAATAACAAAGAACAATCGGCGGGTCATTTTTGTCTTCAAAAAGTTAGCACTTTATTCATTATGTTACAGTTATATTAAAAGCGAAGGGTGCGCCTCCTACGGGGCGCAAAGTGCATTACAATTATGCGACGAAAGAACCATCTCTTTGTTTTTTTTTTGTTTTTGGTTTAAATATTACATTTTTTTATACACGTCGAATACATAATAACTTCGTTCTACATTCGTATAATAAATAGCTGCGGACTAAATGGAATGGTTTACAGTGTTACATTTAAAAAATACAAAAATTTACGGGATACTTATACGATACGGTAAACGGGGAGAGGGGAAACGCAGTCTTCCACTTTTCGATATGATTGCTCGAACAAAAAACAAATCAGCCCAACATATCGGTTTTTCTTTGCATCACTGCAAGTTCGCGAATGAGGTTTCCACGAATATATAATAAATTACACGTCTAACGAAAATACATTTAATAGGAAGCATAAACCAGCGATCTATGCGATCGCAAAACTGAACAAAACGTGGTTTTCTTTTTTCTTTTTTTTAAATTCAACGAGGAAGATATAACTATTGTTGTCTACTATCGGCGACTACCGGCAATCGTTAAAAATTATTTTTACTTTTAAGTACAATAACGGTATTAAATAGATAAAAATAGCTCGAGATTATTTTGTATTATTTTGTATTTGTTTTTTTTTTTGGTATCATTCTTAGTCAAACTTTCGGCTACCCTTTTCTTGGTCCTATAGAGTTCTCGTCTCACTATTACGATTCGCCTACTCGTTTCTCGCTTCTCTTGTTAATCGATTTGGCATAACGATCGAATAAAATAATTCGCGAATCCTTTCGAAGGTTCGCTCCGTCTTCTCGCGATTATTTCTTTCACTCGCGTTATTATTCTGCCGGTCAAAGGCTCCCAACCACTGCTCCGGACGAGCTTAATCTTTCTCTGGTTTCTGCACTGAGAAAAAAAATCGCTTAACCGGACTGAAACGGCGTTTGCGGGTGCCGAAAAAAATATTCGGTCGATTAAATGAAATAATAATCAAAATAAGAGAAGAAATATTGAATTTAACTAACAATTAGTCCGATTAACTATTTCTTTCAATGACCAAAATGTTTCTATCGCCACTCACAAATGCCGATTTAGTTGATTAAACCGATTTCTTTTTTCTCAATACGACGACTAGTTTTCGTTCGAAATAAAAGCTAATTATTCTACAATCAGGTAAATTCTCTGCTCTCTTCTCGTCTCACTGACGGAATCTTCCGTTTTATTCTCGTCACATTGACGATTTCTTCATTCGTTTCACTGTCGGCGATCGTTTCTCCGTTGTTGATAAAAACTTTTACACGTCAAATCGATTCTCGTAACACATCTCGTGTCTATCGAGAGTCGTTGGTTGTTCACATAGTTATACCGTTGGGCATTCGATCGTCGTGATTGACTCGATCGACGTTGTTGAATAGCAAAAGATCGTCCTGACCGTTCTTCTCCGGTTTCTTTCCCGCCATATCGATGTAAGACTGCGGCCTCTCGTTCGTTGGCGTTTTAAGATCGTTCTCGCTGCAACTTGTAACGCTCGTGTGTCGCAATTTTATGGGACTCTCGTAGTGATTGATATTGAAGGTAACCGGTCGATCGTTTACGTACGAAACGGCACCGGCTTTTAGCGGTTCTTCGGGAAACGACGCTATCGGATCCTGCCATAGGGCGTGAAGCTTGTCAACATTGTCGCACTTTTGAATTGGCTCCGCGGACGGTTTACTCAGGTAGTTAAACGCCTCGCTTCGTATTATATTGAAATTTCCGCTCACTATACCCTCGTTACTCGAACCTGCGGAGAAAAATATTTGAATTTACATTTGTAATGTAAGTTCGATTTCTTTTACGATTAATACTTTCCAAATACTCAGAAATTAATTTATGATAATACTTATTGCATAGAAATTTCCGCCGTTTGATTATGAAAAAATGTCAGAATTTAACCGATAAAAATTATTTGGTGTATTTGCGAAGCTAACAACAACAACAACAAGTTAACAACGAAGTGAACAATCATTACGAATCTTATTTTAGAAAAACTTCGTAAAAATATCTCTGTTGATTTATGCATTAAGTTATTTTTAACTCCCGACTGGCCGTTAGGAGAAAAAGACGGGAGTTATGCATTTCACAGCAACGTGCGATCTCATTTCATTTCGGTAGAAATAAAAGCGATTTCCTAAATTGTCTATCGAATATATTGAGGATTGAGCGCCATTTTCTGCGATATATTTTTTTCAACTCCCGGTAGCTCGCAAGGCCCTCGATCTTCGTGCGCTATAACCTCAAATTCACGGGAGCACAGTTCTCAATGGAGACATCGTCTTCAAAAACGCATGAAATACATTTTTTTTACGAAAACTTAAAAACTCACACCTACAAAAAGAGTGAAATATCAATGAGTTATTCGTATGTTATAGTCGGGGGATTTTCACACTTAATGACGGAGACATCGCTGGACTATAACATGTCAATAATTAATTGTTATTTCACTCTTTTTGTAGCCGGGAGTTTTTAAATTTCGGTATGATTTTTTTTTAAAGTAAATTCAATATTATACTTTTCGTTACTCAAAGTAACTATTCGATAATCCGAATTGACTCTAGATTCCACACTAGTCTCATTCAAAAAGAATGCAAACAACTTTTGAAACATTAGTACAGAATTGACTCTACTGCACCGCAAGGACTGTCGCAATAATAGACTAATCTCCTCAGAAGATCGTATTTGCGATTGTGATGAATTTTTCCCGATGAAAATTGAAAGTCAGTCCACCGATGAAACATTTGTCAGGTGTATGATACCAAATATTGTTTTCGCGCGTAAAATAAATTGAATATTTGGATAACGACGAACATATCATGCGGCAAGAGAGAGTTTCTTCGCGCTATAATCGAACTCACTAGTCGGGCTGTCGAGGGCGTGAAGAGAGGCGAAGTACGCCTGATTGTGAACGGTTCTAGGATTCAGGTCGAGATATTCGACTCCGTCCTCAAGCATACGTTCCCAGTGACAAGTGAGTTCCTTGAAAGAAGGCCTCAGACCGGCTTCTTCATGCCAACACGATACCATCAATTTGTATCTGCAAAAGACGAAAATATATCATTTATTATTACAGTTCTTATGATCGAAAAGGTGTTCGTTCTTTTTCGTTTATATAGCTCTCGTCATCAATCTCTGTCGGGACGGGAATATGGACAGAACATAAGATATCTTTCACGAGGGTGTCATACGCGAATAACAACGCCTATTTCTCGGACCTCGATCGTTGGGCATTATCTCCTTATCCAAAGATCCAATTCCCGTCGATTATCGGAGTAAAAGACCGGAATACTAGAGGGCGGTAAACAATAATAATTTTCTTACAATTGAGTAGAACAGTTTGCCGGCCTTTCCATTCGATAACCGGCTTTGAGTAGATTGTAGAGATTGTGAACATCGACGCCGGGATAAGGCGATGCCCCGAGAGTAACCAATTCCCACAGCAAAACCCCGAAACTCCAGACATCCGATTTGCTCGTGTAAACGTGATCCGCGAGAGACTCGGGTGCCATCCATTTTACGGGAACTAAAATAAGTTTTTTGTTGTTTTTTTATTATTCGTAATGTTTCAATTGGCGATAATTCCGTGTAAATTGATTATCTTTGATCAACAAACCTCTTCCCTTACTGCGTTTCAAATACGCGTCGTCTTCGTACACATCGCGGGTCAATCCGAAGTCGGAAATTTTGCAGACTTTTCCGGTTGCGAGAAGAACGTTTCTCGCGGCTAAGTCGCGATGCACCAACTGTAATTTTTACGAATTAATTTAATCAACGTGATCGATTACTTATGTGGATGATAAAAAGTCGACGTTGAGTTTCTACAATTCGTCATCGTTAATACCCTCTCGACGGATAAGTTCATAGAGTCCTTCATTTACCTTGATGTCGGCGAGATAGGTCATTCCTTTGCTTATTTGCCAAGCGAATGACAAAATATCTCGCGGAGTTATGGCGTAATTTGCGGAAGCGTCGTTTGTCTGCAATTCGTCACGAGCGTTGCCCGGCGAGGCGGACAGAAGCGAAGTCGAACAGGGCGCTCGTCCCTCGGATTCCAAGTGTCGACTTCTTCTTAAGTAATTTCTGACATAAAAAGAAATTAATAATAACTGAGGTGTTTGGATTCATGATCGTTATTCAGTTTTTTATTCGCGCGTTCGTATCGTCATGAGCGGAGGAGACGGTCGGATGATAAGTTTAATTACTATATGATGCGTAAACGGGTTCGGTGAACTCGCAGTTATTACATCGTTGGCATTCGCTATCGCTTAACGGGGAATTTGTTTAACGTATTCTCGTCTTTATCGCGAAATACTCTCGAAAGAGCAGTACACGTTCATCGCTAAAGTAAATTGATATTTACCTCAAGGAGCCAAATTCGGCAAATTCGATAATCAAATAGACTGGCGCACCCGGCGACGTACAGGCGCCCAGAAGTCTTATGACGTTCGGATGTTGCGCCTCCTTCAGAAGTTGATATTCCGACAACAGGTCGGCGAGTTCCGAGGCGCTTGCATCCTCTTTGAGTGTTTTAACAGCGACGGTCGTAGGTCCCGGCCATCCGCCGATATCGACGGCTTTGGCTCGTAAAACTCTGCCGAATTCTCCCTCTCCGAGAACTTGTTCGATCGTCAATCTCGCACGTGGAAATTCCCACTTGGGATCGGGCTGTTTGTATGGTAAAAAGTTTTGTTTTTAAACAGTGGGTATTGTTACAAGCCCAACTGAAAATGAGATTCCGAGTGGATTTCGAATAGTTCCCAATGGGATAAAAACCTGAAAAAATAATCCATATAGAAGGTCCTAAGAAGATTCATTTTGCATAATAATAATACCAAAAAGTTATTAACAAATTAGTTTCAAAAGAAATTCGTCAACGAATCATCCGATAACCCAACTTTTTTTAATCGCAGAAATTGGTTCATAAACTTTTCTGAATAGATACAATTTTTTTCCCAATTTTTCAATATTTTTTTTATGGATTGAAAGTCACGAATTTTGGTTACGAGTTCAGAGGAACAATGCGTATTACACCCGAAAATATTACGGGCAATCGATCGAACATATTTTGTTCGATCGATTGTGAACATCGATTTTGAACATATTTCCAAATATCGATCAATAATTTTTCCGAAAAGGCTATTTTCGAAAATTAGAAAAAATTCTAAAAAAAACATACCGATTCGGAAAAATGCCCGCATCAACTTCCGCAAACAACAGTTAGATTACCGTATGATTCTTCGAACATTATTTTTCGAACTAATTTTTTAACAACTTTTCCCACTACGATTATTTTAAATGAATGTTCTTATTACTTTCTGTATAGTTAATTTTTTTCAGATTTGAATGCCATCGGGAAGTCTTCAAAATTCTCTCCGAATCTTACTTTCGGCAGAAAATGTATTGATACATCCTTCTTCAATATCAATAAACGCTCGACTACCTTCGCCCGTCAACGGAAATAAAAACAAAGTGCAGAAGGTTGGAGGGCGCGAAACAATTTTCTATTAACGAACGATATCGACGAGTTTTTGTATGCAACGGAGCTTCGTGAGAAAAAAAATAATAACGTTATCGTTCTCAATTTGCTTGAGCGGAGAATTTAACTTTCGGTACGGTGAACAATCGATTTTAGCTTTGTTGCCCGGAGGCCATTCGCCTCCCCCCATGCAATTTCAAAAGCCCTTTTCCCCGCGAGTGAGTTGACGGAAAAATGTGCAAGTAAAAGCAAAGCCAAGAGTCTGCGTCATAATCGTTGCTGTTATTCGTCGGTCGATTAATTTCAAGTACCATTTAATGTACCGATATTCGCCAAAACATTCGGTGAGGGGGAAGCAAAATCGATCGTAGTTCTCATTAGCATAAGGTGGCTGCACTACTATTCGGTAGACAGTATTTTGCCACGTCGTAAAGCCAGAGGCCCCTGTCCCCTTCGGACTCCAGACAATTTCCGGAAGTCCTCTTTCTCTCCGAGGGTTCCCCGCGCGCAGCGTGAATTATGTAGGGATCGTTATCGCGCTGGACAACCCCCCCGGAATAATCGTGTACCGTTGAATTATCGTTTCGCTTGCGGATAGTTTGAAAAGATGCTTTGGCAGTGTTTCAAGAGGAATAGGAGAACTTACCGGCGATGCTTTCGGCAATAGCAGACTTCGGTTTAGACCGGTGAAGGAGTCAAGACCGATAAGATGACCGTCTCCTCGATCGAGATAATCGGAAGGCAATATTCCCAATCCGTTAACTCCATCCCCCGTTCTATGCTTGCATTCGCGTCGTGACCCCTTAGCTGCCGTTCTGCGAAAAATCCGAAAAAAAAAGATATGAAAAGATATGAATCCAAGAAAAGTCGGGGAATACAATTTCGGAACTAAAATACATTTGTCGTGTGCCCTTTTGGCTTCATGACTTATAGTTAATTGTAATTATGAAATATAGTGCCAGAAAGGTACATGACGAGTTGACCAGCTATTACGAGAGGGGTTGGTCCGCTGTTGGCTTTGCAAAGGAATCGAAGGTCGCGTCGGCGTATGCTATTTGCTACAGCTGTTACACCATACCTCTGGCAAACTCGATTGTTGCGGACGTTGCATGTCACGTCGATAAAGATCTCGTCTCCCTTGACGAGCGCTAGTGGACTTCTGCGTGTCCTGAACTATGTTTTATGTCCACGTGCATTATCGATCCTTGCGACCATGAAAAATCGCTCGCGAGAACGGACGTCTGTAGTCTCCGTTTCGCAGCTACTTTGGAGCGTTTTTTTTCCCTTTTTTTTCTTCAAATTTCTCGGTACGAAGAAAGCACGAGATTTAACGAGCCGCATAAAAGTCTTGGCGCGGGTAACCGAACGGTGAAATATCCTTCGAGGGGTGGATCCCTCGAAGCAAAGAGTTCTTTTTTTTATTTCCCTGGTAACATTTGTTATTACCCCGTAAGATATTCTGTGTGGAATTTCGCGTCGGCGGTGAAAGGCACGAAACGCAAGAGAAAAAATACAGAAGGATACGACGCATATGCAATTTTGGTAGCATAGGAATAGTTTATCACCGCGAGTTTGTATGCTAAAACAGTGATAAGTCAATTCAGCGCTGAAACGAGATTGCGGTGCTTTGCAAAAGAGAGAGAAAAAAAAAGTCGAATATCGTTAAGAATTCATAGAGCGTTGGAAGGAAGTACAGCTGCTGATACTCGTGCGTAAAACTATTACCGTATAGAATATGCATTGCAAAACGTTGGAGAAAATTTCCGAGAATTGCCGAGGGAAATAGGAGGTCTTAATGTTGAAGAATTACATCCTACTATCGCATCTATGATGCACTCGATACTGAGATTCGGTTTCGAAAGATTCGAATGGTCGAAGTCAGTTAGTATTTCGTTGAATTTTGCGAAGACAAGTACAATGAAAAATGTTGCGAACATCTCGCACAGAGAGATACTGGACGCGTGCGTTACAACCCTGAGGTAAAAAAAAAAATTACAAAAACAGGCGGAATGTTTCCAAAGTTTTTACCGTTTCTATACGTTCCAAAGTATATTTCACCGATTCCCCTATAGATATTTCGGTCTGTGGTCGCCGCATCCCGATTCCTCAGCGTTCATCAAATTATTTTATAAAATTTACAACAAGCTGACACTCTGTTTAATCTGCACATTCGCGGCAACTATATTCGCCGATCTTTGCCAGGGACGACGCGACTTGATGATAGTCACCGACGACGGTTGCTTTCTCGCTGGTATATCGGTCGTTATTTTCAAGTTATTTAACTTTCAGATGCGCCGTGAGAAGATTGAACATTTGATTAACGATATTCACAATCCTGTAGAGACACTGCACCGCTCTTCCGGTGAGTAAAAGGTGTTCTTTTTTTTCCTCCTTTTCTATCGCAAAGAAATCTCATTTCGTCTGTCCCGATCGTTTCTTCGCAGATCGGACGGTGTTAAAGCTCGTAAAATCCTTCGTTCTTTACGAGAAAATGACAGTTTATTGTCTCTCCGGTTTGGCGAGTGTTCTGATAGTGGCGTTGATATTCTTCGTACCGACAGAGAACGGATCATTGCCTATCAGAGCTTTGTATCCCTTCGATACGACAGTACAGCCTATGCACGCCGTTGCATTTTCTATTCAAGCGGCTGCGGTTACCGCGGGTATCGTCGCAATTCTTGCGATGGACACTGTCGTCATAGGATTTTGTCGTTTCACCCAATTACAACTTTGCGTTCTCAGCTCGAACTTCGAAAATTGTCAAAGTTCGAGAAGCACTCGGGCCACTCTCTTACGGACCATCGGGGATAACGGCGATTCGTTGGTCGACCTAGCGGCGAACCGCGACATTCCATGCTTCGTTCCTTTTGATCCAAAAGAGGTCAACGAGATTGACGATTGTTTTCTGAAGCGTTTCAAAACTTGCGTCAAGCATCATCAACGTCTCGTCGGTATCGTCGATGACATAAACGAGATCTTCAGCTCCAGTATGTTCGTTCAGCTGTGCGCGAGTTCCTTGATGATTTGCCTCACGGGATTTCAAGCTGCTCTGGTGAGTTTATTTCGTTTCACTCGAGAGATCAAGTTTTCTTGTTAATTGAAAAGAGCTTCGGGACTCTAAAAGTTTCCTTATCATTGTTCGTGTCAACTAACAGGGCGCCAAGGAGAGCGCAAATTTGATGAAATTCGCGCTGTACCTTGGCGCGGCATTCTCGCAACTATTATGCTGGTGTTGGTACGGAAATACATTGATCTATCAGGTCAGTCGCGACTATACCGTTCCGTTAATTCATTGAATTTTAATTGACGACTCTCTTGTGCGCCGAATCAGAGCGACACTCTTGCGGATAGTCAATGGTTTTCTGGATGGGAGAACGAAAAAGATTTATCCGCCGTAACTGTCCTCATAATTGTTTCACTGATTCGCACTCGAATACCCATGGAATTGATGGCAGGACAATTCTACACGATGTCGATGGATACATTCATCACGGTAAGACTTTGCTTTGAACGATAAAATTACTCATTTGTTTTTAATTTAAAAAAAAAGAATAATGTAAAAAGCCTTAACGTCTCTGTACAGATATTGCGATCCTCTTACTCATTCTTCGCTCTCTTAACAAACGTGAACGACGAAGGATAAAATTGATATTGTTTCACCGCGATATCAACACAATAGTGAAAAAAAAAAAACGGAATAATTCCGCAAAAAAGAAAAAATGTTCTCCAAAATCAAATGTACAGTCTTACGATAATAACATTACCGAGTTCCTCTTACCTGTATCGCCACATTACGAAAGCCCCGACGACAACGACGAGAACGAAAAAACTCGCGCCGACGGCTCCAATCATACACGTTGGACCACATCCGCCGCTTGATTCTGCTGAAACACCGAGAAGAACCGCTGGTTTTGCTACTTGAAAAGTATTGAACCGACGATACGTATCGATCTCTAAGAAATCGTTTTATCGATCTCGTACACCTCCTCCTTGAACGGCGCGAATTCTCTTTAACGACCTCGCATTCGGCTCGGTAATTATTTTCGTTACTTCCGACAAAATTCGGCAAAGAATAAGGAACCATTCGACTTGACAAATCGTGAAACTACGATGGTCAGCTATTCGATTCAACTACCAATCTTTTGCTCAATGAAGTATTTCCCTCGTGGGTGCGAATCCACTCAAGTTTCGCTTGGAATATCCGGTTTATTTACTACTCCAACCAACCTTTACGGGCATTCGAAACGACTGCCTCCTTCTCATGTTCCTTCTTCCACTTGCCGCCGACTCTTCCATCTTTACTGCCACCGCCTCCATAGCCATTTAATCCATTGGCATTTCCACCACCGGTGCCTGCCTTCCTAACGGATACAGGTCCACAGGTGCACTGAATCATGTCGTTACACGAGCACCTCTCCAGTCCGCTTCGTATACCGCGTCCTTCCTTATTCATCTCGGCAAAGTGCGTTTCCGCTGTAATGAAATATTTACAAGGAACCTTTGATAATAAGATTTATTTTTCGATCTTTTCATGGCACTTAATCGCCAATTTGTAATGTTCTGACTTTTCTGGGGTTTTCTGACTTTAATTATGGAATTCGATTTATATCATGATTGCTGAATATTCAATTTCTATCGTATCTTTTAATGAAACCCAGAAGAAAAAAGCGCCCGGAAAGTACAAAAATCGAAAAACGGGGATTTTTGTTCCAGTTTTTTTTCCGTGGTATCTATCGAAAAAGACAGCACGTATTTTTTTGGCATTTTTTAAAAATAGGCCCGTATGAGCGTGCGCCATGCGGCGCTAGCACCTCGGGCGTCTTCGGTAGGATACCGGATACTTTCTAGAGGCCTTTTTTCGACTCACTTTTTTTTTTGGCATTTTAGATAATTTTAAACATCAAACTCAACACGACATTGAGGTAGTTATTTCGTTTCGCGTTCCTTTCACATAAGTTCGAGAAAAATGTAAGAAAATTGCATACACTTCTCGATAAGATAAAAATCGGAAAAAATGCTTGCACATTAAAGGTACTGAAAAGATTAATTTTGTATAATAATAATTCCAAAATGTTATTAACAAATTGATGAAAAAATTTATTTTCCAATCCAAATGTCCCGGAAATCCAACTTTTGTTTTTTGAAAATGATTCATTCATTATTCGAAGTACCTATGAATTGTTTTTTTAATTTCAGTTTGCCTTGACTTATTTTTTTTATATGGAAAAAATGTGATAAAAAACACAAAACTCGAAGTACATTGAAAAATCTGAAAAAATTCTTTCGTATTCAGAAAAATGAACGAATCAATTACATAAAAAAAAAGTTGGGTTGCCAGGATATTTTTTGACCAATTAAATTCTTCATCAATTTGTTAATAACATTTGTTGGAATTATTATTATGCAAAATTAATCTTTTTAGTATCTTTAGTATATATGCATTATTTCACATTTTTACACCATCGACAATTATTTGCAATTTTTTCGCATTTTTGTGGATTTTATGCGAAATGAACGCGAAGCGACAGAACCACCTTTAAAAAAACTCAGAAAAAACCTTCGTTTCGTATTTTCGGGGGTCTTCTTGTCAAAATGATTTTTTTTCTGAGGTTTCTTTCCGGGAGTATTTTTTTCAGGCTTTTTTCATTCTCCGACCGTTAAAAAATACGATTTTAAAATTTCCCGGCTTTTCAAAAAATGCTGACTTCTCCTTGACACTTTCAAGTTTTTTAGGCTTTCAGGTTGAGTGGCTACTATGCAAATACAGTCCAAGCTCCGTATTCTTAACTCCTTTTAACTTAAGCCCTCTCTTATTTTAACTCGTTACCATGGCAACGATTTCCCTCAACTGTATTTCCCCCGAGTCTGTTCTCCCCACTCCAAGCGGTATCTATACGGACGCGAATACCCCTACTCGTAGAAACTAATCGGGAGTAGGGACGATAGGGGAAGTGCAGAAACAGGAGCGTGTCCGGTCCCGTCGAGATAAGAATACAGAGCTTATACGGTAGTTTTAAATTTAAGTCCTCGCGTAGGGGCAATGCAAATGTACTTTCGGATTTATTGATTTGGCACTGAATGTGCAATTAGCCGTCCGGCCATAAAATGTATTACAAAAAAAGTTTCGATATTGATCGATTAATCCTATAATATTGTTCCTTTGACAGATAGAGACAAAGTTACGATACCAAGAAACAGTCTCCCGTACGCGAGGGTTTAATAGAAATTCTAAGACAAACTGAGTTTGATGTTTATAGAAAATATTGGGGAATCGTAAGAGACACAGGTAAGAATAACAATTACATTCGATGGCGCAATCTTGCGGACATATCCGATGATCCAACTGTTCCAGTTCGTCGCAAACATTGTCAGGACAGTGCGATAAGTTTGGAGTGCATGTCTCGTATCCGGTGGTCATTTTGCCAGCGTTGTTTGGATTGTCGGAACGCCAGACGCATTCGCCCGACCATATGCTGCCGCTGAGTAAAAGGAGAGCAATCATATTTGAGAGTCTCGTTAAAATCTATCGTGGAGAATTCGATGGCTCGCGTTATTGAGGACCGCGTCGTTGTTTTGCTTGTTACTCACTTGCGGGAACCGCTACCAATTCCACAGTGTGACTCGCACTCCTTTCTGGTCATAGCATTGGCGCATGAGTGCATTGCCGTCATCTGATTATTGTCGCACGGATGGCTCTGGGATAGTGTTACGTTGATGAGATTCACCGTCATCAATATGGACGAATTTTTCTTCGACGATCGCCAGTGTATCGTTAATCTAAAAAATAATTGAGTGGTTATTCAAGATTTGTACATAGATTGGTAAATAGATTCTGTCGATTATAATCGTTTCCTCGGTAATTTTGGTAGGCAAACATCTCCTTACGGGATTTTCGACGGAGAATATTGCAAGAGGGTAGAGTTTGCCACATAAACGATTCCGCCCTGAGGAGTAACGCCGAAAATCTTCGAGTCCGGAATGTTGAATGTTATTTGTCGATTCGGTTTAAACGTCGGTTGAACAATACGTGAAAATCTCGTGGATGCTCTCGCTATCGAAATTGTCGTGGGAAACGATATCGGTGTTTTAAGAGGTCCCGAAGTAGTCGTTGACGTTGTCTGATGCTGTGGCCCCACAAATGACAATGTGATGTTCACCTGAACATCCATGTTTCGCGTTAGTAAAACATTTCACAACACGCGGCGTCCCGCCGTATACATAAAAATAACGTTACTGTTTTTTCGTGTGAGAGATTACGAATGACCCGCTTAAGTATAGACAAAAACTTCTATCGGATTTATTCACCGCGAAAAAATTGTGAAATTGTCCGGTGTATTTTTAAGGGATTTTCGATTATTGGCTGACAAAGTATGCAGAAATACGTTGAATATATATATTTTTTTTTCAAGTTTTTCATGGAACAGAAACGATGAAAACCGGTTTTGTACTACTGCTGAAAAAGGTGTCTCGTGTGTTTATTTTCTCTGTAGAACACGATAAATGATATATCGCTGTTAAAGAATTTTGAAAAATCGCAACTTTCATCAAATTTAGTGGGTGAAAAAAAATTGTCAAACTGGGTTTTAGAAAAATTCAATCGAAGAAAAAAAATTTCTTGAAAATCGCATTGATTAAGGATCGGTTATTTTACTATTAGCTTAATGTTGTATACACAAACTTTGAAACGTGGAAAAAAAAGAAAAATTCTTTTCGTCGACTACTCAGTTTGTTTGAAGCTCCGATCCTTTATTAAAGAGGATAAGACGAAACGAGCCGGCCTCGTCGCATATATTTTTCGTCGGACGAATAATTTCTGAAGGAGTTCGGAAAGCGGATGAACCAATTAATTATTCCACAATTGCCGAGGATATCCGACGATGAGTCCTTTCTGCTATGTCCCCCACTCTCGCAATCCGCGCGTTGAATCCGTAATGCATGCAGCCTTTCAGTTATTAAACGTTCAGACAACTCGCCAAGCTTCATAATTTCTTGGGTGCGGCATTGATTTCGCTATCCCCTCTTCACAAAAGCTAATCGCTAATTAATACCAGTTTTTGCTGTGAAACAATGGCCACGTTTTCGCGTGGGCGTCGCCGCGGTTGCATCCGGCGCTCTCGCCGCATTATTGCGGATATTATATTTTACAGGTCGTATCGTAGATTTCCACAATTATCGGAGTCTCGTAAACTTTCGTGTATCGTAATATCGTTACCGATTAAAATCTTACCGATTTAGCGCCGCGACCCGACAACAGACTCTCGTCAGTCACCTGCAGGATAACCGTATAGGGAGATTTCGGAAGAAGCGTCGTTCTCGAATATATTCCTAACAAAAATACAAGCGAATCATGTAAATATTTCTAAAACAATCGAACAATTATCAGGTATCATAATCCCGAAATCGCAAGTATTTACTAACTCGTGAAAATAGCCGTCGTCGCTGGATTTTCCGGTCTCAATGGATGTTCGATAGGCATAGTATCGTAAGTTATATTGAGAGCGTTGTGTGTATCGCCAAGAATTTTAACTGTGTACCGATTAGACGTTATTGAATCGACGTCGGTGACCATAAGTTCATTGCCGTCGAGCCTTTCACCCTGTTGAACCGAGAAAACCATTTGTTTCAATCGCCCGAAGGCACGCGTAACGATAATCACTGAAGGATGAGGGAAGCATTTTCTTTCTTTTTTTTCGTGAGGATAAAGTTTAGAGTCGAAGAGCGCTCGAGACGCGAGGGATTATCCCGGTCGTTCGTCACTCGGGGCGAGTTTCACGGAGGAAAAAAAAAGATGACGAGCAAAAGAACGCAGAAGAATGAAAGCGCGGTGAATGCTTTAATCTGGATCAGCGCGACACGAGTGTTCTTTCTGTTTCCCTGAAGTTTTTGCTTATCCTTCTCGACTGCTGCGCTCTTCGCAATCTTTTTCCATAAAACTAAAAAAAAAAAAATAAAAACGAACGTTCCCAGTTACGTTAGATTTCTATCGTTGCTTTCTCACCACAGTGAAGTCGTGCAAATTTATCTGAACGTCGGTGTCCGATTGGGCAATCGGCGGATTGTCATCCTCATCGAGTACGTCGATCGACAAATTCGATTCTGGTGCGTGCTGATTGCCAGTGTTTTCCTCCCAAACTACGCAACGCACGCGTATCTGTACGTGAGGTCCCGGACCTCCCGGGAGTATCAGACTGTCACGATCCAGCGACGCATTGGAAAATATTTCGTCGTTGACGATGTGAAAGTAATCCGTACCTTTTGTGAAAAAACGTGAGGTAAATAGACAATTTTTTTCTTCTCTGTATCGTCTTCAATGCGAATGGGGTTATCAATTTTGTGTTTGTACCGTTCAAAAGCTCGTAACGGGCGACACGAAAATTCGGACAAATTTCACGATACGCCGGAGGTCCAATTTTTCCCAACATCGTTGAGGGTTGATTCTCGTAAATCCGGTACTTCGATACATTCCAGAAGCACATATCCTGGTGATCGAAAAAACATGACAAAAAAATGACACAAGAGGAAGAGAAAAAAAATACAGATATTGGAAAACACGGCAGAGACGAGAGAAATTGGTTGAAGAGCAACGACGCAGCGTTTATTGTACGCTTGAGCTGATTCCGTTCAATTTTAATTGGATAAACGTTATTGGATTGTCGGGATGGTTGGAAGGTTGTTACCTGCACGTAATCGCTGCAGTTGATCCTATCGCCCTTCGTGTCAATGGGCTGTACGCTAATTTCGAGAAACGCCTCACCGCTTCCGCGTTCGGTAGCCTCAACGATTATGGTTTTCGATGCTCCTGAATAGCAAAAGTTTGTCCATTGAAAATCTTTTGCTGTATATTAATACTTGTATTTCAGCTTCTTTTTTTATTTCAAACGTTAATCGTTGTAACGCCATATGTTTAAATGGCGATCCCGTTTATGTAAATATTTGGCTATCCGAACGAATATACCGAAACATTTTTGTGTTGAAACATTTTGCGATATGTTGCGATTTTTTTTGTTTCTTTCTGCCAAAGAAACGAGCATTTTGGAAGAAAGCAGCTAATGCAGAAGAATCATCTTTTCGATGAATCTCAAGGCATTTTGTACGGTGCAGAAATCACAGATTCACCGGTAAGTAATTGAAATCATAGAGTTTTTACCTATCAAAACTTTGAAAGCTATTTTCTCAAAACTGTTTTTTCAAAATTGGTTTGATGGTAGTTACGAAACTAATCGACCGATTTTGATAAAATTTAGTACACATCTTTCCAACTTTGTTGTCTGAAAGATGAACCAAAATCGTTTTGAAATAAAAAAAAGTATTTTTTAATGAAAAAATATAACGTTTTTTTATTTTGAAAATTCAATCAATTTATGTTGAAGCGCACAATTTCATCAATTTTCAATTTTTTCACTTTTTCTTGCTTCATGTTTTGCATATGAATATTAATAAAGGAAAAATCTTCGTTGATTTTTTTTCACATTAATTCCGCTGATGCTACAGGCCTCACCGCCGGACGTCATTCGCCGCAAGCCGTACAAAAGGCCGTACCATACTTCCGCCATTTTTAATGACAAAAAAATACGATGCAATATTCAAAGGCATAACAAAAAAACCCAAAGGTTCGAAAATGTGCACAACGTACCCCGACGATAATATTACAAACAAAAAAATAATACATTTATAAATTGTTTTTTTGCCGCGGAATATTGCTGTTCGATTATCAAAACCGGTGCTGCGCCTGAATTTATTTCGACAATCAACGCTTTACTATACGAAGAAACCATGACTCACCTTTCTTCGGCAAACTATTCAAAAAGATTTTGCCACTTCCGGTATTCACTGTTGCGAACTTTTCTCTCGTCGAGGTAATCTTGTAATTAGCGGCCTTTGGTATCGAAGAATCATTTCTCAGAGTTCTAAGATCAAGTAGTGTCACTTCTCTCTCCAATCGACCCCCATTTTTCGTTAAATGTGGTAATCGCAGCGTCAATTCCGACTGTGGGAAGTACAGAGCTGCAATGAGAAAAAAATAACAACGCTGAACGTTAGTTGCCACTTTTTTCCAATTTGTGTCGCGAACCCATGGTGCGGACAAATTTGAAAAAAAAGATTGAAAAAAAAAATCATATCTCGTAAAACCGTATACGTGGCCTTTTCAACGTAAGGGGAAAACGTGCGGCACCGCAGAGGTTGGCGTGAGGGCGGCTCGCAGCTGCCGGCCAAACAACCCTGCGGAGTTCCACAACCACAGTAGATTAAGCATAAATCAAGAACTCTCACGCCTCCGCAAAGCACGAATGGTACCAGACAGGGTACGTTATTTCGCGTAGTTTCGCTTGGCGCGACGCCCTCGCGCTTCCAAACTTGAGATCATTCGGACCGTTTTTTTATTATTGAGAAAACAAAGGATTCCACGTTTTTGCATATTGATTGGTTAATTTACCATCGATAACGATCAAATACCGTGAGAACATGAATATTCCCGGATTTTATGTATTTCCGCGTATTTTTTTGCAAATCGCATAATTCTTCCGGACATCAAGCAAAAGATATTGAAACCCCCGCGGATTCGCCGGTAGTGAAGATATTTCGTGGAACTGCGCGAAAAGAACAATGGTCGATGCACGCCAACGTTCGACCCCGGAATATATTGCATAAATCTCCGAATATGTGAAAATACGGAGCTCTCGATTATTCCTAAGCGCCCATTGCCTCTTCACTGCTTACTTCGCTAAAACTGCTGTTACCGCATACATGGACGCGATATCGTGAAAATTCAACATTTACGCTTCTTCTCAGCCGCTAAAACGAACGATCCCACGTGTCGTGCGGCTCTCGTGGAGTTTAACGAGTCGATGCATAAACACGCTCTGTGTGCCGTTCATGCGAGAGGAATATCGATATTTCGCGGAGAAACATCGGAGGCCGAGGAGAGGCTCAGTTTTGCGCGCGCGGGGGAAAAACCCAAAGCTTTTTCGCAAGTCGATCATGAGAAGCTCCGCATTTTTCTCAGGTATCCTCTAGAGATCGACCGATGTTTCGCATACAACGTCGGAAACCGTGAAGTGTATATAAATATTTATTCGCCGTAGGTAAAGCCCCTCCTTGTTGCTCTGAATATAATGTATATGTATTTTTCCTTTGCTCAGCGTTGCGAATGAAATTATGATAGAAAACCACAAAATGAGAGAACTTCGCAAACGGTTTTACAACGCCCTTTTATTTCCCGCAGTGTATATATATAGTATTTAAATTTTCTTCTAGCACTCTCATATATCATTAGTAACGCAATTAGCGCAAAGGTTAAAAGTGGGCGCGTAAAGTTTCCATTCTCTTCACGTATAACCATCCGGAATACACTCGAAAGAGCCACTGTTCTCGTTCCGCGGGTCTTTAATCCTTCGCAATTAACCCAACTTCTCGAAGCTGCTTCGAGCCTCGGGCTTTATACGACGATCGACAGTGTTCGGCGTTAAATAGTTCGGGTACATGCAAATTCTAAGATATTGCGGGGGAGAAGAGCAGTGTCTTAACGCGTTCGCAACAACGATAGATCGATATTTCGCGCTCAATTAACGAACTTTATCGTTCGATTGTCGAGCCGAACATCGAACTTTCGAAACTATTTTCATATAATTTTCAACGTCGAAGAGGTCCAGGTGTTCACCTGGGATATTGAGCGCGACAACGACGAGTCTCGCCGCCACGTTTGCAATAACGATAGTTCGAACCGTCTTGCAGGTACCGAAACTCGAAATACGAACGAATAATCGTAAAGACCCAAAGGAGACACGAAACTATACGGGTAAAGTGCTCTCCCCACATTTGTTTCGTAAAAAAAAAACTATCTCGATCTGTTTCGTAGTAAAATATGGTATTTCGTAAATAATAGTAACCCTAACCTTACCTACGTGAGTCATAAAATACTAAACACGTGCACATTCATATGTCATGTCAGCTGTACGAGACACTGCGGCGCCAACGATATTTTACACTCACAGTACGAGTCGAAAATTTTCCAATGTACAGTTTTACTATGCACTCGAAAAAAAAGCAACAAATATGCGACATATGAGTGCTAAGCTCGATGTGCATTACCGGATCACAACCCGATGGTAGGAATTACGCTCACAGCACCATCCGAACGTGAGGACCCAAAGGACGAACGTGGCGTAGTTCTACCCACAATTCCGCACGCGCTCGTCAGCTGGTCGTAGACACGACCACGGTATTTACACGGGTCCGGGAGACTTTGCCTCGAGTTCTTTTTTTATTCGAAAAAAACTCCGTGGTGGCTACACTTTCGATGTTAATTCTATTTTTCTCGGATTTTTGTATCGATTAAGCGATTATGACGAGCATCCGTCTCGTAAAAGAACTCTATTCCTCGATATTATTCAATTAAAAATGAACACAGCGAGGAAAATTAAATTCGGTTGATTGATAAAACATAAAAAAAACACTTTCCGTTGGTAATACGATTATAAGTATATCGTTTGCCGTGTTATTTTTGTGCAGTGAAGCGTTCAGTGTTATATCAAATTGAATTATATCTCCAAGAACATCGTAATAGTAAGTTGATCAATGACTCCAAATATCGCGACGCCCGATGAAAGGACAAGAGTGAAGCGATTGGGTTGTCGCTAGTTACGTGAAAAAAAGTTATACCGAATCTGGAAAGATCAGTTATGTCCCCCGCGGACGAATAACTCGCGAGTAAAAATCGCCATTTTCCGTGGTATTGTAACGTTTCGAATGAATGGGTTTGAATGGTTTTTCTTAGTATCGAGAGTTTGACGCATGCTTGGTCTAGACCCTTCGATGAGGAAGAAGATGCACAGTACGCAATTCCGGTTTCGTTTTGATAGAATATATTGAGAGGTCTCTCCGCCCCGTGTATCTCTCGACTCGGCAATAAATGCGAGAAGAGTGCGCGTGGGACGCGGGTGTTTATACGCTTGAATTTATACGTAGACAAAGTTCATTGTCGGGGGGAGGGAGGTGGGGGGGATCGACAGTCTCGGTACGTTTCTATAGTCCCGTCTGCATAGTGTTATGCGGTAAACAGTCGTAACCGTGAGTGTTGAATTGGGTACCACGTCAAGGTGACACGTGATCGATATTTCCAAGGCAATTAATTGTTATTAGGGTTCGCGTGTTGGACAGCAGTTAAAGCGTTTGCTTAACTTTCCTCACTGGTTCACTCACCCTTCCACGCTTTTTAATATTTTCGCTTCGTCTGGCGTATCCGTTGTGTACCTTTATGCAGACGCGCGAAAGATAAAAAAATGGGCATTACTGCACTTTCGATCTCAAATCGCAAGATTTATAGCGTAATTCTTCCAACTAATACGTATCATCGTGAAAGTCAGTTTGCGCAGTGATCGTAAATTGTCTGCGTTTTTAATAAAGTAAGTAACACGCGTTAGCAACATTTTATGCGACCGGCGCTAAAAGCAACAATCTGATAAACTGCAGATAAATCTATTCGGAGCGTAGATAGCACGATAGAAAAAGGGTTTAACCGCGAGGCCAAAGTTTCTCAACCCTCGCGAAGGAACGTCGCGGCTTGGATTAATTCTTTTTTTTTTCGCTCGCAGCAACCACGGGGGCTGAGAGATGGGTCACGCAAAAGTCAAGTTAACTCGACTCGAGGGTGGCGAACTGCGTGGCTATCTCGTGCTTTAACGGAGCGCATAAGCGTTAGGCAACCCCCAGAGCACGAGGAATTATACATATGTAGGAACTAATACGTTGATGGGATATAGGGTACTTGCGTTTAACACAGGCATAAGGCAACAGAGTGCACACGTGACTCGCATCTACAGCCTACTGCATCGCTGCTGTTCCTTATGCCTTTGCTATCCATATATATACATATATATCTACACACAAAACTCTCGTATCAAGAGCCTTTGCGTGTCGCGAAACGGCCTCTGACGGCAGCAGAGTATTTGCATATTATTCAAGCTACGAGGAGCTACGAACGAAAACTTAGTGAAAGCTGATACCTCCCGACACAAAGATTTTCCTACTCCGGATCTTTATTTTCTCTCATGTTCGCTTTTCGCTTAATAGCACAACAAAAATAAATTTATTATTCACAAAATAAAATATACGAATATTATTATTATTATTATTTTCAATGTATTATAAAAATGATTTTTTTTTATTTAGCACGCGTAAAATTCAATGTTATGCACTGTTTTGGTGCAAAAATGAATTTTCACGCACAGTATGTGTATAATGAAAAAAGTTCAAAATCGTCATGTTAGAGAAAATACGATTTCGTAATTTTTTGATATGGTGGCATAATGTACTATTTCTTTACCTATTTATAATAATTCGCATCGTTTTAATTAACGAAATTAAATAAATACAAATTTTTGGAACATTCATACGTGTATTCCATCACTCCAAGCTATTCTGTAGAATGAAAAAAAAAAAGAAAAAAAATTCATCACAGTATCGCGATATTTTTATCAGTCACCTATTCTAGTAATTCTATGATTGCTGATCGGTTGTTAATTACTTCTGCCATTGTTGTTCTTACGATTAACATTAATTTGGAAATGTATAAACAGTTTCACATGGTTTCGAGTAAATACTTTGTATTTTGTTGTTTCGTTTCCTTTAAATGCCGAAAAACAATTGTGAAACTTTGTTGAAAAAAAAAAACAATTTGCAAAAGCCAATATTTTACGTGCAGGAAATACGGCCCATGGCAATAATAAGGAATAAATAATGATAAGAATAATAATAACGATAATAATACCTGGACATCAATATGGATAGTACATGAAGAGAAGATTCTGATAAACTTTGCCGTTTCTGGATAAAAACAATTACTATAGTTCCTTGTAACGCGGCGCTACAGCGGCACCTATGGCAGTGACTACGAAACTTATAAGAATTTTTACTATAACTATATAAGAAGTTTTTGCCGGATTTTGTGGTAAAAATTAATGTAAATTTTGCACTTTCCGCGATAGGTGGCGCTGTATAGCGCCGCGTTACTAGTAATTTTTATTCTTACGATATGGCAATGTTTGTCACATCCGTCTCTCCGTGTATATATAGCTTCATATATGAATATATACAATTATTTATCGATTGGTATACAAATATATATGATCGTATTTAATTACACACGATTACATAGGTTTAATCAATTTTCCTGGGTCGACTCTTAATCGCAGGAATTAGTTGAAAGATATGCTTCAGGGGTTTCCCGATAAAGGTCGCGCGAGTGGTTTCCCCCTAACGAGTTCAATCCTTTTCGGAAGCTCTGGATAATCCTCCACCTCCGTTATATCGTTCCACGTGACGCTAATGTTACCAATAACTCGAAGCAAACTATTGGACGGTAATTAGAAACCGTCTCGAAATTCTAGAATTTTTCGGAATTCCTGTGTCGTTACTACATTTCCCACACGTTTTCTCGACGATGTAAAAATAAAGGGCGACCCTCCGGATCAACGTGGTTCCGCAGTGACCTCCAAGTGTCTCGGTGCTTCATGCATGTTAGGAGATGACGCTGCTGCGCGATGGTATATCGTCCGTCGGGTCGCTCTCGTCGTTGTAACCCTTGCTAACCCCAGTTTATTGTGGCGATAAAACGTTAATCCCAGTGCCATCGGCTTGCCGCGTACTGTCCGCTCTCCGGTAACAACTTCTCTCTGTCTCCTCTGTTTCACAGCTGAATTCGTAGAAACGGACGCATTTCTCGTGAAGTTGTTGCACGAGAGATGGAGGGGTGGATAGAGGATAAGCAACGATGCGAAATGGGAATTACTACGGAGAAATCCCTTGTTTTTGCATGAAGTACTTCGCGACTTGAATGACCCACTCCTCGTCATTCCATCGTTCGAAAACTTGCATTCGAAATCCGTTAAAGGAATTCAAGTTTGCCTGTACGAAATTTATTCCAACTTTTCCGAGTGCTGTCCTCTCGCAATCGGAAACAATTCGTGTCCTCGAATGAGAAAACATTCCATTGTATTGCCAAATGCTCGAGGTAGGAATGTCTGCGGGCGATCGATGTAAAAACTATTCCGAAACTTCGACAACAATTGTGTAGAACACTAACACAACTCCGAAATTCACTGCGTCGTTGTGGTCTCACCAACGGAGGATCTGCACGCGAACGTTTTCCATTACCGGAAACACATAATGCCGGCTGGCCACGATGTCACATACTCTCGCACGATGTACTTCGATTTTATCTGTATCTTCGTTTCACTGTCTACATATCGCGCATTCTATTCGATACACAGTGTATTTGATTATCGGCGCTTTAATCTACGTCGGGATTAAAACAGATGTCGCGATGATTATTCTTTTTCTTAATAAATCGGCTCAAGAAAATTAATGGATTAATTAAGAAACAAACAAACAAATGAATACATAAATAATTTACTAAAAAAATGGCACCGATATATTTGCACGCATGTCTGAATATTTTTTTCTACTTTTACACAGTTTATAGAAATTTCACAATATTACCAAAACGTAATTTTTTTTATTCCACATTTCTGGTTTTAATCAAAACAAAGCTTTCGCTATGAGGAAGAAAAAAGAATCGAATTTACAGGTAAGGAAGAGAAAGAATTCCCCGTCATCACGGTATCGAAAGGTCGTACGTTGAAACCCTATTGGAACATCGAGTTACAATTCCCGAAAACAAGAGACCCAAAGTGAATACGATACCGAGAAGAAGGCAGCCTTACAACTGTCTCCCCGTTGCGAAAAAACCTTGCATTTCGTTTCCCCTTTGTCACTGCCGGCGAACGAGAGTGAATTTCGCTATGCCCTTTCCCTTTTTTTTTTCGCTTGACGGGACTCGGAGATCCCCCGGTGGGACGCGTGCGAAGGGAACTCCCGAGTATATACAGCGCGAAAAGACTGCATTTCGGAGTCTCGAGAAACGGATGCACTCAATTTTCTTGTAGCGTTATCTCGAGTCCGGTGTCTGCTTCTCGAGTGTGAAGATGGAGAGAGAAAGTAAAATACGGAGAGCGCGTTCGCGCGCGCTATCTGTTACATCCCTAAATATAAACGGCGGCACGCGCTTCGCTGCTATTTCCATCCTATCCATTCTCTTACGGTGTCGAAGCGGGGAAAAAACTTTTACTACACTCTTTATAGGAGCGGATATTGCAGCAGCAAATGGAAAAAAAAAAAAAACAAAAAAAAATAAGACGATGGGGGAATTCTTTAAGAAAACTGTACAAAAGCGGTGAATGATACAGTACGCGCTTATAGTGACGAAAAGAAAAATACGTTGTGTCCCACTTCTTCCGGAGTAACGATGTATATATTTTTCTCAATTTTCTTATTTTTGTTATTCAAAAGTGAGAGAGACGAGTACACGCAGGTGTCCGAACCCCATGATCTATGTTCGCCGTTCACCTGCACTGTGTATTCGTGGTATACGTCCGACTGATTTACCGTTAGAGAAATGAAAATGGAAAGTAGAAAAAAAATGACTTGGTGGACGAGTATAGCGAGGGAAAAAACAGAAGCAGAAGCAGCGGTTCACTGCTCGCTTCGCGTTATTTCATCGCGTCAAAGGACAGCAGCGTGGGTGTGCTGCTAAACACTGCATCGTCTCTTAGCTCCTGTATGCAAGCTGCCTATATAGTTATAGGTGTATATACATATATAGATATATGCGTGCATCAATACTTGTGTGTCAAACGCGCGAGAGTGAGAACAAGGGTGATGGACAGACGCGGGCTTCCACGTTGGAACTCGCGCCTTTTTCTTCGTACAAATATTTGTACACGTGTACAATTACGATCGCGTTACCGGGGATCTTTCTTCGCTACTGATGATCACCACTCTTGTTCCGCGCCTTTCATTGTAATTCTTCTCTTATGTTCGGACTCCGCATCACGTATGGATAGCTTCACTTCTATATATTTATTTCTATATCTAATAGTATATATAAAAGTTTTTCCAGTTCTAACATAATAATAATAATAATATACAGATATTTTATAATAGAATATTAAATGTATATATGATTCTCGCAAGGAATACAATAACTATCATATATATATATACAGTGAAATTATTACTTCCGGAAACGGTATTTAAAAGAAACGTTATGCATGAAAGTTGCAGTAAATTTTTAAAACAAATGTGTGTTGTAATTGTGAAAAACTTTTTGCGATTTTACGAAAAAATAATTTTCAAGAGATGTAAATATATGTATATACGTTTACATTTCTTGATAGAATTATATTTTAATTTCCCTCTCTTGACGATCAACGAATCATACTACGCGCTTTTTTCTCTTTGGGACTGTTTTGAAAAACTGTTGGAAACTATTATCAAACGCTGTTGCGGGGGCGGAAGCATATACTCGGGGTAGTAATTCTTTCGCAATGGCTTGCAGGACACCGAGAGTGCCGGGCGAGTCTCTCGGTGTTCATACGATTTATACGCGACGTAATCTCCTCAGCGTAAAAAAGTTTAATACCCTTGCGCTCTCGAAGTCTTCGTCTTTTTTTCTTCTTTTTTTTATCTCGAGAATGAATGACGAACGACGATCGATAATAAGATACTGCAAAAATAAAATGGCTCGACGTCTAAACTTCCATTACCAAACGACTCTCAGCGTCGCTTCCACATATCTCTGACACTCGTATCGTCTTCGAATTTCCCGCGTACTATATCGAGCGTCTTACGCCCACGTGATTTATTATCCGTGTCTTTTCGGCATTATCTTTCTTCTCGTGAGACAATTTTTCCTTTTTATTTTTTTTCCCATTGCGAATTCTGTGGGCCATCCAACACTTTCTTTTCTTGGAATTTTTTCGCCGCTCGCGTAGCACTCACGAGTTCACGTGGACAATCCGCAATGCCGCATTTCGCTCTTGCGGTTTACGAGCGGTCCGGTGTGTTTGCTATATATATATATACCAAACTGCAATACGGTCGCAGCTTAAAGAGCCCCCAGTGAAGATGCTTCTCCAGAATCTCGAGGAGCTTCCCGCTATACAGGATACAATTAAATGGGCCAAAGCAGCGAACGATTTGTTTTTGCCAAAGAAGCTTTCGCGATCGTTTGCTCATTCTCACGTTTTTCTCTTATTTCGCAGAACCGCCACGCGGTGTATCGACATTCGAGAACGGATATTGGCTTCAGGGGTCTCGCTATTTCTTTTGCTCGTAGGCGAAAAAATAAAACTATTTGACCTACAGAGCGGAGACAGTTTTTCTCATTTGTTTTTTAACCTATTTATTCTCCCGGCGTCGGTAGGAGTCAATAAATGTCGTGTATTCTTCTTCTTTGCGACGCCAATAGAATCAGAGCAATGATTCATTTGCTTTTGCCTTTCTTTGAGTTCCTTTACTTTGCTTTTCTTTTTTTGTTTTAGAAGAGCTTTAACATGTTATTCCTTCGTTTTATATTGCTTGATAAGTTTGCCCGTTTTTCCCTTCGCTTCTTCGTCGTCATTACACACGAGCAGTTTCGATGAGTTTTACTGAGCAACAAGGTGCGGTGAAGGTTAATCAAAGACTTCGTAAACACGGCCCACTTTTCGTAGCCTTTCTCGGTACCGTCACTGGCTGTTTTTTTAATCATTAGCTTCTTTACAGATTTAATCTCGCGGCGTTTTATGCGCACGTTGCAGCTGAATTTTTAATGCGATGCTTGAGGTACTAAAAAATTGGAGAAGCCGTGATGCAGTTTTTATTTACTCCGCGTCTGATTAAACGGGTCGAATAAAAAAAAAAAAAAAAACAAACGAAAGAATCAAAAAGGTCAAAAGCCAGAATATATTTCTCGTATATTCGGAATATTCGATAGATAGATTGACACGAGTTGCATTATGGATTGATGCGACGCTCGTGTTGACGGACGACCGGTGGAAGTTAACTCGGGTGTCCAGCGCCCCTAAAGCGGAAAAGCTCACACCCTCGTCTACCCTCAACCGGTCACCGTCTCTCCTTGTTTGCTAAACGTATATATGCGTAAGACCGCTACGTTACTTTGCTCGATGCGACATGAAAATGACAGAACAAACATTGCGAGTGCCCCGAGAGCGAGAGTCTGCCTATATGTATGCTTTTGTAATAAGAAAACCTTTCTACCTCCCCGCCCCCGCGCGCTCTCGGGAGCATCAATTAAAGCAGAATATGTCACTCAATCGTTTCACTCGCAGCATACCTTTCCCATTTCCTTTTCATTCTTTCGAGAATTGCACTCCGAGTTGCTTCGTTAATTTCTTTTTTTTGTTATTCGGCGTTTCGCGCTATTTGCCAATCTACGGTCCCGAAAAAAAAAAAACAAAGTGTACAGAGAAAACAAATTTTAATGAATCGTCGTGGTGCACGTGATGCCCGTGTGTATTTGACCAGGGGAAATTCATTTTCTTTCATTTATATACTTCGTTTTTTTTTTTTTTCGTATCGCATATACATATATGCGCATATGTGCGGTTCTGCGACTGGATGCTGAAACACCATGTTCGGCGTAGCAATAAGCGAGATTTATGCCGCTCGAGGGAAAGAATACGAGTTCTCGGCGAGACGCTGCAGTAGTACGAATCAATGAATGGTCAGAATCTGAGAATTTTCGCGTCGACTTGTATAACGAAACTTATTAATGAAACGGAGAAATTAAGGGAAACAAATTATCGAGATATTATCTCGCACTTCACAGTCCATACCGATTCAGAACCCACACGAGGGTTATGCATTTTCCTGGAGAACGATAATACCGTGGATTTCACGGAATGCTTAACTGTAACTAGAATCCATACAGGTCGGTGCTAGGATTGAAAAATCAGCTCTCACACCTGGGGATGTACTACTCTGATCGAGTATAGAATTTCAAGTATACTTCGAACGATTTCTTGACCGTAAAATACAATTTTCGAACTACGAACGATTCTAATTCACCGAAATTGCTGATTTCGGAATACGAACGTAGTTTTCACCTACATACCATCTTATCCGAAAAGCCGTAACATTTTTGTCAACGCGGCAATACTTACTGGTTTGTGATGCGTGTACAATGAGCAATACATATATATGCGGCACACTTTGTTCTTTAACTTTCAGAAACTTAATTTTTTTCTGAAAAAAAAAAAAAAAAAAAAAAATTCTCAGTTTGCTTATTAATAAGTGCCTTCTAATTACAATGAATGCCTGTTGACATATTTTTCACACACATTTGGGTTTTATCTCTGACGCTAAATAAGTATATTTATTATCTTCAAAAAATCTTTTGTTTTTTCATTAGAAAGAGCGATAATATACGTGGGTTAAACAACGATCCATCATCTTTTAAGGAATTAAGTAACTTTACAAAAGGTCATCGCATACATGTGTTCGTTTTTTTTAACGTACGTGTTTTTTATTAGAAAAGTTATGCTGTTGATAAAAAAAACTCACTGATCTGAGAATCCAATTACCTAATAATATTATTTTTAATAAGGCGGTAATCGTGAAGAGTTATATTGTATATAAAATAATTGATGCAAAACAGAGTGATAAACAAAGATGTATCTGAGGCTTTTTTTGGCCCTTCAACTATTTAAAATATACATTTCTTGCAGAAAAAACCAATTTATTCAATTAGATATTACTCGTTCTCTTTGTACTTAACAATTAATGCTTATTGACGCTTTCCCGAGACTTTTGCGCGTTTTACAAATCGTCCGACTCCACAAAACTTTAGTTTTTTTTTTCCGAAAAATAATTTTACGTTGATTCATTTAAACGTGGAAGGGGAGAAGTTGTTGTCAAACGGCTAACCAGGCGAAGGATTTATTTACTTAACAAAAGATTTTTATATGATGATTTTGCATTTTTTTCGTTTAATCGACGGTACTGTTTAACGTAGATACAGCGCGTTGTGTTCATTACGCATGAGTTCGAGAAATGTGAGAGAGAATAGCAAAAATGTCTCGATGGTACAAAAATCTGAAAAAAATCATGTTTATTAAAGGTATGAAAAATATTGATTTTAGATAATAATAATTGCAAAAGGCAATTAAAAAATTGATGAAAAAAAAAAATTGTTCAACAAATTTCTGGTAACGCAACCTTTTTTTAATGAAAATGATTCGTTCGTTTTTCTGAATACTTATGAATTTTTTCAAATTTTAATAGTTAATGTGAATTTTTTTTATATGGTAAAAATGTGTGTAAAAAAAAAATTCTACCGAATTGTTACTGGTATTTTTCATTGCATTTTAACGGCGTAAAGACGTTAGACTCTACAGCAGACTGTACTACGATTTCTGTCTACAATATGTACGTCTACACTGGTCAACGTGTACCCTTAACTGAGCGAACAAATATATTGCAGTATTTGTTTCTGTGTTCATAATAATAACTTCTCTTCTGTTTTTTAATTCGTTAAAAAGGATGAAAGAAAAATAATTGTATAATTATTTATAAGTACAGAAAAACAATTATCGTACAAAAATAGCAAAACTCCCGACTGAAAAAATAAGTGTTAGAAATAAATTGCTTAATAAAAAAAAGCGTTAAATAACATATAATTATTCGCATATTATAATGAACAGCCACCTCCACTAATTGACGAATAAATCTATTTACTATAAAATACGAATGATTGTTTATTATTTGATTTTTTTTGTTAACGCTTCTTTTTCCGTTGGTAATTTATTAATTTGTATAAAATGACTTTTATGTACAGAAAACTTTTGTTGTCGATGGAAAAAAATCATCAGCCATTCGAAATTCTATAAAATCTCGTGTTTCTGAACGACTCTGTAGAGAGTAGGATGGAGAATCTTGATTTCTCGTATACAAATTGGAAACTCCTAATGACAACGTGTTTCCACTGTGGGGATAGCTGCAGCACGTACGTACAACGGCTAATCCTCACCAGCCAATCCCCTCGTTTGCATACAAATCCTCTGAACTTTGTACTTCGGTTTCCCTCTCCGGTTTCCTAATTCTCACCGTTTTGGCACTCAAGTTTACTTCCGGGTAACTTAAGTGGTAAGACGGCGAATTTAATACATCTTTGGTCTATGTCTCGTTGGGGGAGGGGTCCGTACGTGATTGGCCTGAATAAAATACGTCGTACTACTTGCGAGAAGGCATGGAAGGATATTTCCTCGTACGAGAAAGCTTCTCCAAAGAGCGGTGGTTATCTGGCGAAGCGACAGCCTTGATTTCCTGGTAGAAATTGATAGTGGAAGGAAACGTTATAGCGCCAAGACATGTGATCGTGTTATACATGTAATACGTATAACACTGATACATAGACTACATCGCGGCTGCACTTGTATATCTACTTAATACATATATATTTTTGTTATATATGTATATATGTAACTTGACACATTGCACAAGTTATCGCACATCGTCGAAGTCAGCTCTCAGCCGAGTGTACTGGTGTAGAGAACTGATGATTTCCGTTGGGAGACTGACACTCCGGTTTCCATGGAATTCAGAATGAACCGTTAGAATCGTGTGGGCGACGATGCAAGGGCTTTTCCAAGGATATAACATCGAATTTAATGTCCTGCGATATCGCAAAAACACGCGTATGTCCTGTAGGATACGCTCGACGAACTAAGCTGATTCTGCACCAGAGCTCTTTTGTTCGTCTTTATGATAGCCGACAACAACGAAGCAACGATAACAGTCGCAGCGGCGTTCGCATCAGCCAACAAAGCCAGATCGATGCGAATTCGAAACGAGATTACGGCATACTACGCGCCATTTAGTTACGCGCGTATATAATCCGATATTTTTTTTTCTCCCCGCGTCTGCTTTATGGGATTCATTAAAATTCATGGAATTTTAATTCGAATGTCGACCCGTGACATTTTCTTCGGGTTGATCCGTTCGCGCGGGTTGAAAACACATACGCGATCCATCATAATGCCGATCCAGTGGTATACATAAAAGTAACGCGAGATTCGTTGTCAAGAGTCACGACGTCACAGTCCCCCGGGTATTATTGTATCCATCATTTACGTGTCTGTCCGCCTTGAGGATTAGAATAACGATAGAACGGGCGTAACGCGTTCGTGTGTTTCGGACAAATGAAATAGGGTCAGAGACGTACTTATTTTAGAACCGGTTAAACTTTTCAACGATGTCGATCAAGGTCCTCCGGCGCTAAATCTCTGTCTCGGTTCGAAAATTGCGCTGAAAATTTTGCAAACACTTCGTTCGTGTTAACGTTTTGTTTAGACAGTCAGCTGACACACTCTCGTTAAATTGTCGAAGGAATAAGAAAATAGCGTTTTGAACTACTGTTTCGAGAGCGTGAAATGGATTGCCGCGGGCAATTGATACCCTTCGTCAATTCATTACGGAAAAATTGTATTGTATCGTCGTTCTCGTGATCCGACCACACCGTTGTATTTCAATTAGCTCTATTTCCGACGAGAATTGCGGGGGCGGGGGGGTGTCGTTTCTCTTAACGCTTATACGCCTCGTTGTCGTTGCGTCATTGACGCAACAATACTCTCGCGGATATTGCGCGGGTGGTTTGCCTGGCCTTTCGATGTATCAGTTTCGTAAAAAATTCGCTGTTCTCTCGGTTGTTATTTAGGTTAGGCGTGGCGCGGCACCCGAGGGACCCCCGTCTATGTTATCCGTTTCACCTACATAAAAGTATCGTTAAGACCTTTTCCCCACTGTATACACACACCGACAACTTGTTCTGTGTATATTTTTCGTTCAGCGAGATTAAAAGTCCGACTAATTAATAGAATTATGCGACGTGTTTGTCGTTTGGCTAATAGTCCGTAAATATCCTCGACCTCGTGCGAACAGATACCTTTAACGGTATAATTATAAAGATTACGAACTTTTAGCACTTTCACCAACTTGATAAATTATTATGAAAAAAAAAATAATAATTATCAAAAAATAAAAAAAGTGTACAATCTGCGAAATGTGTTTGTCGTTCCGCAACGAAAAAAATATTGTTGAGAATATAGAAAATACATTTTTTGGTATATGTAACAGCGAAAATATATCTTATGTCTCAGATATGTATCTGTTGGATTTATTTTCGAAGATATATCTCAGAGATATGTCCAGTGTGTAGAATAAATATGAAAAAAATATGTATACAAAATAATATATCTTGCGGCAAAAAATGTTAGGTATTGTTGTAGTATTGTGTTGTAGGTGTTTAGGGTTTCGGTTATTTCGGTTAGGTACAAGAATCGAGGGGTGGCAAAAATATTCTAAGTCTCTCTAAGGTGTAATCGAGAGCGGCAGCAGTGGTGGTCGGCGGCGAACGAAAAAGCAAAAATATTTGAATATCGAAATTCTGTTACCAAAGGAGCCTTAACGCAAAATGTTGCGAACCGAAGTCTCCAAGAATGGGTTTGGTTCGAAATATTCTCTAATTCTCCAAGTCCCTCTAAGGGCACTAACAAAAAAGAAACTGAGTCTCTGTAAAGGGAAGAGATCCGCTTATACGGAGAGAAGAATCTACTAGAAATGACTATGTCATTTCGTAAAATTTGACTGTCGCGCCACCTATGACGAAAATACTCGATATCATGAGATTTTTTACCACATTTATGGGGATTTTTACCATATTCTATGGTGAAAGTTCGCACAGTTTTCTTAAGTTTCAATAGGTGGCGTCATTGACTTCGCATTACCAGAAATGTACGATATTTTTTTACCAGATATATGGTGAATTGTACCAGGTCCTTCTCTTCGAGAAGAGAGAGAAGAATTCCATTTAGTGAGAGATTTTTCATTTTCTTTAGAAGAATTCAGAATATATTTTCGTTCCTCACGGCGGTGAGACCTTTTTGGAATCTAAGCACCGTTATCTATGAAACAATTGACCAGCGAACGTGCGCAGCGCGCGCGCCCGCGGAATCTCTAGTATTTTAGCATGTCTGTCATTTTCATAGTCGGTAAAGATATCAAAAAAAATATTTCTACACGATTTATGCGAGAAATTACTGGGAACTAAAGTGAATATGGATTACGAACTTCTTAATTTATTTCGATGAAAAATGTATAGAAATAAATGTACAGTAAGTTAATTCGAATTGAGATAACAACTTCGCGAATATGTTTTTGATTATTTTTTGTAATGTGTAATTGTAATTTGCATTCGATCGCGAAAAAATCAGACTCTTTTATTTCGGAATCAATTTTATGATTTTTGATCATAATCATCGTTTCAAAATTGGAGCTATTTGTGCATTAAAAGCTCTAGAAATATGATATCCATGGATTTTTCTTCTGATTAAGAATCTGAACGAAAAAAAAATGTTTGGTAGATTCGTGAAACATCGTGAATAATTCGCAAAACGTGAAGATCGAAGTACTCTCGTCAATTTATCGGTGTATAATAAGTTGCTTTCTGAGCTATTCAATATTATTCCATTCAATTAAATACTATTGAAAATAAAAAAAAATTCCATATTATTTTTCTTTCAATAGGAAATAGGCACACTTTACGTTTATTTCACTTTAGTTCGATTTCGAAACCTTAGTTCCCGATTGACGCAATTGTATTGCATAGACCACCCAAATCGAGTCGTATTTCGCCGTTCGCGTCGTTTTTTTTTCTCATGTTCCTAATCTACGATAATAAATATAGATCGGATCGCGCTGCCCAGTGGAGTATTTGGAATTGCCTCATATTTCGTGGTTAACGAAAAAAAAAAATGTTGTTCGATGGCGATCTGTCTTGGCACACAGTTCGCAGGTTTATTGATGACCACGAAAAAGCGTTCGCGATACAGTCGTAAAATAATCAAACTGGCAAAAGTCTGTGCGTTTTTTCGACGTTTCTTTTTCGTTTATTTTCTTGTTTACGACCCTTCGACATTTTACATCTTTCGTTTTGCGCTTCAATATTCGTCAATGTAAAATTTAAATAACTTACATAAAAAATTACAAACAGAGTACAAACGATGCAATCGAACGAAAACTCGAAAGACGACATTCGTCGATTTATTATTTATGAATCTCATTTCGATTGCATCGTGTTATCCCTGACCGTTGTCCCCCGATAATGCCGAGGCATCAATATCGAGCCGCACTACTATTCGGATCTCTTCGCGAAAGTATTAACCGGGCCCTGGTAACACGTATAGAAATCACAGTCGGATATTTTCGTACAACGTGGTTCTAGAAAATAAACAGAGCACAGTGCACACACGAGTAGACTGCAAGGCCGCGCGATTTACTCCGGCTTCTGGCTGTTCCTTTCATTGGATCGCTAAAGTGCTCAGCAGTGATCGATTGTGAATTTTATAGGATCCATACAAAGGTCACCGCTGAATTTGCTATTAGTACAGTTGAAATTTGCCTCATGGTTACGTGTGTCTCGTATATCGAGAATATATATACATTAAAACGGCCACAACGATGCGATCGTACCGAAATTATGTTCCTCGAAGGCAAACCGAGAGGCGTCATCCGAGAACGCATCTGTAACTACACTCGACTGTTGCTCGAGACAGGGAGCAGGGGTTGTTCGAGTTAACAGAATTTACAGCTTTAGCGGGTGCTTTTACGCGCAGCGATTCGATAACCGAGAACACACGGTGCCGTGGATGAACTAAACACCCTTTCACCCTTCGTGGTCGGGCATTAATCGAATAACCTTTTGAGCTCACGGTTGCCGGAAATGCCGGAAAACACATAACCACATTTCGTACACCGCGATTTCGCGTTCAGAAATAACGAGTCATATACCTACACTAATAATTTAGACCGCAAATGTATATTGCGGATAATTTGGTTTTTTTTCGAAATTTCGTATGATACTAATAAATAACAATTAGAATAAATAATAATTATTATTCTTCAGATATAATAACAAATTTCAATTCATTTTTATCGGTATATCTATCGGTATTGGACGTTTTTGTGCGCAAATTTTATTTAGATGGGGATTTTGAAATAAATACGTTTTGCAATTTTATAATAACGTATTTCGATTCTACAACAATATTTGCGATTTCAATGCAGTTCGTTTTTAATTTGAACGAAGTTTGATTAAATTTCCGATGAGTGTTCGATTAATTTATGATTATAGTAAATTAATAATTTCTAGAAGTCGTAAGTATAGAGTAAAGAAGTCATGCGATCCTCTGGTAACTTGTGACTTTGCGTGGTTCTCGGTATTCGATATTCGCCGGAATTACTGAAAATGTCTTAACAATAGTTCGCTCACAGTTTCCTTGCATCGCAGCCGGTGGGTTTTATTAACGATTTATTACGAATGAGTCGGAGTTGATATAGCTAAATCAATATTGAAAAAAATACGTCGGTATATAGAATTATTATCCTTTTATTCGTTCATCGGACACCAGAGGGTACATAACCGATCGTATTTCAAGTTCGTTGCCCAATGTGGTGCAAAACAATGAAATAAAAATAATTCAAAATCGACGTCAAAAATAAATAATAATTCGTATATTCTAATCATTAGATCCTGCACTCCTCGTCCTCCGCCGCCTCCTCATTAAGTCCTACACTCAATGACCAATAAAGTTCCCGACAATATTATGCGGATAATAGGTTATTTTACTTTTTATCGTTAACACAATTCGTCTATTGGACTATCTTGTCGGTCGGAATTTTTTTCCAATTTTCGTACAATTTCTTTTTTACCGCTTAAAAATTGCATCGGATCGATTTTGCTCATCCTTCTTCTCATCCCTCGTTGTTATCGCGTCTGCATTACATTTTCCACACTGAGAAATAAATTTATTAGCGGAGATCTAATCGCGATATTCCATCGCAACATGTCGCAATATTCACGAGTAGTGCATATCTTCTCGACCATTTGTTTCTCCGACTGTATATATGACAGCTGAGTGTGAGGGGGGATGGGGATGGATAAAAATAGACGGTAAATACAAAGATTGCGAATAGAGGTAGGGAAAGCGAGAACTCTAGTGTAAACTTGTGGCTGTAGCCGAGGTTAAGGCCAACAGAAAACTCGCATGCCGGCGAGCAATGATTAGTACAGTCGAGATTACGTATAGTACTATGGGAACCGAGTATATTCTGGTAACGTCGACTATACACAGAACTAACCACGTAAACACGAGTCTCTAAACCAATCGATATACGCGCGGTATGTCCTGTGCCCCTGTTAATCCGGCACGAGTTTGACTCCATCACGAAAGCCGACTTTACACCCAGACGCCCACACACACACGCGAAATAGTCGCAGAACTCACGTGGACTGAGAGTGCGTGTACGCTTGGGTGAGATGCATTTTACGAGGGTGCGTAACGACTGGTATAACGACCCCTTTTTCTTGTTATTTCCTTTCCAAAAAATCGATTCTTCTACATCGTCATTAGGAGTCTTGTGAGACTTTACTCCGAAACTCACGTCGTGCGTTTACACGATTTTCTTTTGCAACTGTGTATAACGAAGTACATTAAAAATATTTATATATGTACGCAGCTCGTTTGAGGTCTTTGAGAATGAATCCGACAGCTCGATTACACGAGATCTTTACTCGGCGAGACGCCGTCGAAAGACCGGCATAGAGAGCCTAAAATGTTGTTTGGTATTTTGCACGGGAAATAATTTATATTTCTACCAACATTAGTCACGAGTGTGTGCATACTGTTCGCGGTTGAACGCCCGACTTGCATACAAGAGACGCACAGTGCGTTTCGGGGGGATGGAACGGGGGAAGAAGTAGGAAATAAAGGTACACGAGACCGGCTGAGACTTTGTTAAGGTAAACCCCCCCCCCCCCCACTTCGCGTCGGTGAGACTTTAAAAACGAACACCATTCGCCTCCGACGAATGGAACTTGCTTAATTGCTGGGCATTAAGATTGTCCCGGTGAAAAAAAATATATACAAGGCGCTAAAGATCGCGAGATGCCGCGAACGAACGTAGTCGGCTCTATATCTACATACCGTATATTTATCATGCAGGTTACAAGTATATGCGCGACCGCGCTCTTTGCACGGGGCGTCGTCCATCGGTCTCGCACGCGGACGCTCGTTACACTCTCGTAAATCGGTGAATTCGTTAATTTATCTTTCCGCTATCTCGGTTGTGGTGCAATTAATGTTTCACGAGATATTCCCATTCATCCTATTAATTTTATTTTTTTTCCAAACGTATTCATTCTTCGCGAAAATTAGCGGTAAATTGTTTCCTTTTTTTCGATAATTTCGGTGATCTTTCTATAATTGTCTTTTTAAAATTCACACAAGTTAATCCGCTTACACAGCAAAGGGATTACGTAGATAGTGTCAGATTTTTGGAAAAGTGTAATTTATCGTTTCCGGCGAATCTTAAAGGTAGTAACTAAAAAAGATTTGTTGAAAATAATAAAAAAATAGTTTTTAATAAAAATGAGAGGCGAATTACTTATAATGAACTTTTATTTTAATAATGAAATAATTTTTTAAATAATAATAATAGAAGAATTATTGATAATAAAAAAAATCAAGTTATGAATAGCTGACCAGATTCGTTTTTTTGTTCTTCGACAACCACGTTTTTCGACAAAGGCGCTTACGACAACGGTCACATATTTACATAGGATTTCGCCCCCGCGATTCTCTGGTTTCCGCAGCCGGTCGGCACAAGCGTTTAATATCTTTTTCTCCTGATAAGCCTATGCTGCAGCGGAGCGACCAAAAGCCCGGGGTAACATCAACGAGTTATTTTTCTAACAGACCAGACCATTCAGGCTGTCGCTGATATACACATACATATTTTCGTCGAGAGCCGCACATTGTACAATTCCAATCGATATCTTCCTTGGGCTCGTTCAACCGCCATGCCTCGTCCTGTCTGGTATCGGCTGAGCCCTTTACCGTATCCCTCGACTCGGTACACAACCACAAGGTATACACGTTGCACGCAAAATAGAAGACCCATTATATATCGTCAATGAATAGACCGCGGATCAAGAGACGCGGTAGAGCTACAAGAACATCTGATCGAATACAATCGGTTACTGACCCTTCGCGTTCGCGATTATTATCACCTGGAACTTTGAGAGAATCGACAAACGTGAGCGTTGTAAATTTTCGATATGTTGGACGAATGAATAACGCGTTAACCAATAAAATACTATAACCAGCGATCGTATACCTATCGCGCGTCATCGAGGCGAGGAGGGTGACCGCCGAGATTAATTTTTTGGCTGCTGTCATCGAGGCAACTATAGCGCTGGCAGCCCTTTCTCCTTCCCTCTACGTCCTAAATCAATGTCTCCATTCAGGTGATAACTTATCAACGTCGACTCTCGCTGTTTCTGGAGGACGATATCGCTCTCTCTCGCATATAGTCTATTGTGAGTCTCCGCGCGATCGACCTTGTGCTTTTGCGATTGTCCAGCGCGCACGATGGACACACACGGTGTGCTCGCTAACGTCCCACGCGAGTTCGGTATTTTCTATCGACGGTATCTTCGCAAATGACGTTCATCGAACGTTTCCTCGTGACGATTACGGCATAGAGTGGTAATAGCAGGTCAGAGAGACACGCGCGCACTGCATAGAAAGTTTCATGTCGGGATGACACGGTTTTTTTTTCGATCATCGAAATAAGATAATGTTTATTAATGGGTAATGACTGTTTAATTTGGGTATGTTAATGTTTTTTTTGGTTTGGTACACAGGAAATAATGTCAGACATACCGGATTCATGTTTTATTGCGTATCATGGGGTTTGGAAAAAGTTTACATTTCTTTTCGTTTCCCAAATTTGTCTGCTTTTCTTTTTTCCGATGATTTTTAAAATCCTTAACTGTGTTCGCACCTTTTAGTTGCTGAGGCAGTTTGAGTTAATTATATCTTTTTGCATTTGTGTTTGAAACGAGAAATATGTATAATAATTTACCGCGAAAGTGTTCTTTTATCGCGAATTCGTATCACTGGTTTTTGCATCTTTACAAAATCACGTGAATCAGCACGTTATTATTATCGAAGCTACACTTTTTCTTTATTACCACCCGGTTAAAGAAGAGTAGTCCGGTACGCTTAAAGTAACCATAAAGTTATCATTTTAGTTTACGTGTTCTTCTACCGTCTAAACTGATGAATGAACTGTAAAATGCCCCACAGGTAAATCGATCACAATTTTTTGCTGCGTGTTCGCGGATGTTAGCCCGGGTATTTGTTCATTTGTTCGGCGGTTCGTTTACAAAGTTTCTCGTTTAGTTGCGGATCGAAGCCAAAATTTTAACGCTATAATAAATAAAAAAAACACAATAACAACGAACGCTGTCGCACTGAACAAAATTATGAATGGAAAGGGGGGGGGGGGGCGATTTTGTCTTCATTTATTAGCGTTTTTAAGCTTTTTTCATTCAGGATTTTTTTTACGACAAAAATATATTTATAATATTTTTTTCCAAATGCTCATTGTTATAATTAAATTCGGAATGCTTTCAATAAATTTCAACATCGCCAATGATAAAATAAAAATCGTTCGATTTAAATCGGTGATAGAAGTTATTGCAAATGGTACGTATCAACATGCTACCAAAGGGTCCAAAAATAGACATACAGTTGCCGTGAAAATTCGTAATGTCGTCTACTTTTTATTTTCAGTGATGTTCTTGAATTTCTGATGAACTTTTTACTGGTTATAGCTCGGGACATAGCGTCTATTGTTCCAGTAATTATGCTGCGAAACTTTGCCCCCTTTCATGGCATTTTTTTTGTTCCTAAACCTTAAAACCCTTGTCGTTGCCTTTTTTTCAACAAGAGGAAACAAAGGTTTTTTCGAATATTCGCCACAATGTCGACGGGCGACGAGCGGGTGAAGAGACGTCGCGTGTTGTGTCGCAGTTAGCGCGATCATTTTGCCGCTGGTCGATGACGGTAGTAGGCGATAGCATACGAACTGTAGCTGTGCGGTAGTTCAGCCGATAAAATAAAAACGACACAGAAAGAACGTTGCGACAAGTAACGAAGGAAAAACGCTAAAACGTCTCGATAAAATTAGTTACGCGCATCAGAGATCACCGGAGGTTTTTTCTTCTTCTACATCCGTTTGTATGCAATTGTGGATGCAAAAAAACTGCAATGTAGTTAAAACATTAAAATGTTCACGTTGGGTCGGTGGGCTATCGTCAGGGATTGCCGAAGGGCCAAAGATCGAGTCGACTGCGATGGCGTGACGCGAACAATAAGAAGCACAACCCCCTCGCCGAGTGAAGGGGAGTCTTTGTTGAGGGGGATGAAAAAGCATCGGTTCCAGTTACAGCAAAAGCCCGAATAAAAAAAGGGGTGTGCGAGCGCGAGAACGTGGCGAGCAAGATATAAAACGTGTGAAAGGGAATGGCAGAGAGTCGAAGAAAGCCGAGTTAGATGTAGTACCCGCGGGTCAGCTTACCCCTATGTTGATGAGCAATAATCTTTGCGAACCCAATGATTGGAGAATATCGATTGCGAAAAAAAAATAAAAAGTATACGCTGATAAAAGCTGAACATCACTTTCGTTCCTCGATGATACTGAGTGCTCTAAACTCCTCAACATGGTTATTAGGTAGACGAAAGTAGCGACAGACACGAGAAACGTCTGCGACAAAAATATCGATCTTTAGCAATGATACCATTTCTTTGATTTTTTTTTAACGACGAGAGCGAGTCGACTTGTGGAGTCTGCGTCGGTAGTATTCCTGTGGTAAATACGCGTAAGCTCGGCGCTAAAACGACATTGTCGTGGATGTGCGTAAACGAGAAAACTTCAACGTCATATACGCGCGTTAACGATCCAAAGTTCTCGGTGTTCGCTTTAACAAAACGAGAAAACAGGAAGTATAGTGGAGCCGTGAAAAGCGCCAAAGGCACCGGATTACCGTGAAACAAAAAAAAAGCTCATGCCATCCGACGTGCGAAACAATGCGAGTCCTTTCGATCCGTGGAAATCGTCGACGACGTGCCTGATGAGTAGTCCTGCGATCGCGAGCATAAAGAGAAAGAAAAAAAAAGCGAGAAAAAAGTATACTTTTCGTTACCTTTCTAGTTTGCTTTTGTCGTAAAGCCGGGAGATAATTTATTCGGATGAGTGCGGAAGAAAGTAAAAAACTATATATAATTTGCCATGAGGGGAGAGAGGAAAGAGTTTCGCGAGATCGGGCCATTTTTGTAGTAGCGTTGACCGTTAACGGACAATGCGACGGTTATCTTTTTTTATCCAGTTAACGCTCGAGTCTATACTATATATTTTTTTATACTACAGCACTGCACTCATCTTTCCTCGAATTATCTTGGACAATTATTTCGTTCGATGCAAACAAGAGTCTGCGAGAGTCTACCAACATTTGCTTGCTTATCTATATTTTCGCGTGTGCCACCATTTATTGTCCAAGAAGAAATGACTGTCGTGAAATGAGTGGAATAAACAGTGGTGTAGTTGAACACGTGGTGCAGCTGGCGTTGCCCAACGTCTGTGTGATCGGCGGTTGGGGAATTAGACTGTACAGCGTCGACGATGACGACGACGATATAGAATGTTACAGGACTCGGGAGGATTAAGTCTATCGACAAACGACACACGGCCGAGAGTCTGCTAATAAGCTGGCGAACGTTCTTTCGTCCAATTACCAAGGTACTCATGTAGTATCGTGCTATATCGTAGATACTATATAACGTATTCTCAACGGGTGTAGCTATGTAGAATCGAAGAATCGTGCGTCGGTGGTTATTACACTTGTGGGTGGATTTGTTCTCAAATGTGTGTTAACGAGGTCTGAACTATAATTGACCTTCTCCCGAATATGAATTTCGTACGTCGCTTGTATATCAGTTCCATTCGTCTTTTATTGTCGGAGTGACTCTATGTTATAATGGTTCGTGCATACGATATTTTCAACAAATAAAAATATGTGATTCTTAAATTTATCAGTGCGGAACGGATGACAACATTTTTGAATAGATTTTTTTTCATTGAGTTATAACCCGATCTAATTGTAATTAACTGTCTCATAAAAAAAACCTTCAAATATGCAAATTTTATTTCTGTTTTATTTCTAGACTGATACGACCGGTCTATTTTAAGGGCACATTTGCGGGCATACAACTGAACAGCTACTTTATGTACTTCAAGTGCTTTGGTATGTATTTCGTACCTTATATTATGGAGATCATTAAGTACCAGCGTAGTTGTTTCATACCTGAAATACGTTCTATAAGAACCTGCATACTCGTTTCGTTCCTTAAACGCGTACTTCAAGGGCTCGGGTACTCGTTTCATACCTTAAATAGGTCATGAAGCACCCGACTACTTGTCTCGTACCTTAAATACATACTGCAAAGCCTGGGGTACTTTTTTCGTACCTCTAATCCGGTTATTAACAACCCGGGTACTTTTTCGCACCTTAAGTACGTACTGCAAGTGCTTAGCTACTTGTTTCGTACCTTAAAAAGGTCGTCAAGTACTCGGACACTTGTTTTGTACCTAAGGTACGTACTTGAAGTGCTCGGGTACTTCTTTCATCCCGGAATTACGTTTTTCAAGTACCCGGGTACTCGTTTCGTACATTGACTCAGTAATTTTGCAAAGGCTAATTTTACAATCGTAAAAGTACCTCTGCTATTCTCTACAAATATCCTTTTTGCAACGCGTAAATGAGAAGGGGTTCTTCTCGTGACTGCCGAAAGTGGCGTAAGTGGTGCTTTATAGCAAACCGTACTGTAACGACACGACGCATGCGCACGTCGGCCCAATTTTACTTCTCGCATGCTTCTCTTGTACTTCTTGCATGCTTTCGCAGCGCCACAATCGGGAGGCACGGACGTAGAACTGCTCCTGCCCTTGTTACAAGATAGTATATTATGCAACGAGAGCCAAAAGTTGACGATTGGTAATTTCAGCTCGAGTTGCACGCTACATTTTTTGTAACGAGTGCAGGCAAATCGGCGCATTTCGTGGCAATTTTGCGGGGTGGGCAGTGAAAAAAGAGGTTATCATTTTTTGTCCCAAGGAATGAATGTGACCAAATTGCCAAATCGCCAGTCGCGCGCATGCGCAAATCTACTTTTTCAATACTGTCAAACAAAACTGGAATGAAATGTGATACGAGTGGGGGAAAGTGGCCTTCCCAGAACGACAACTTATCCGCACGAGTGTCACATACTGTTTTTTTACATACAGTTTGCAGTTGCAAAATAAATGCTTACAAGTTACGTTCCCTGTTGTTCAGAACTTTTCGGACGACAGTTTTTGCCTTACGAGTTTCGCTGCTTCGCGTATTTATATAGGCGTAGAGTCTCCATTGTCTCCGATTTCCAAAACATTTGATCGAAATTCATTATTCTTAAATGATGAGTCCGATGGGGGGTGGGTGGGTGATGGGTTTTATCTTATTATTGTTGATTTTTTCAACGTTTAATCTTAAAAATAACAAATTGTTGCGAGAAAAAGATTCGGAAAATTGTACAGCTGAGTTCGACTGTACTCACATGCGACTTTATTGGCAAAAGTGAGAAATAATCCCGTAGAAGAGTAACATAATGAAAGAAGAATAGTACATTATGCTACAAGGGAGGAAAGTGCGTGTTTTCCACCGAGTGGGGTTTGCAGCCCGAGCGAAGCGAGGGCTGTGATCACACGAGGTGAAAAGCACTTCCTCCCGTGTGGCATACGTTACTTTATTCCCGACCACCCTATAAAGTTTATATTCCGTACATGCGACGGCGAAAAGGGTTAACTCGGAGTACGGGCACCTTTCGGGCACCTCTCGGGCATCGGAGTACGGGCACGGGAGGGCGTGCGTATATAAATTATAATACTGATATTTTTTTTAATAACAACTTTTTTTAATAACAACATACGGTGGAAAAAAAAGTACTACTTTATTGCCCGGCGGGAAATAAAGTACTACGGTAGCGGGAAATAAAGTGCTACTTTATTTCCCGCCGGGCAATAAAGTGCTACTTTATTTCCCGCCGGGCAATAAAGTAGTACTTTATTTCCCGCCGGGCAATAAAGTGGCACTTTATTGCCCGCTCCGTTAATTACGTCCCGCTGGATTACAATTCGCCACTTTCCACCCGCCTCGCAGGTACGGAATGTGAACTTTATAGAGTGGTCGGGAATAAAAGTAATAAAACAGGAGGTTCGGGGGTACTAGGGATGAAATAATTAAATGTTATTTCATGCCTTATTAAAAAAAGTACACTTTAGAGGGTACGGAAAAGGGCACTTTTTGTGTATGTGTTAAAAAATCATACATTACGATACAAGTGCGAAAAAAAATTGCCGACGGTTGTAAGTTTGCAGCACGTTTGCAGCAAGTTGAGAAACTGTTTTTCGCACAAGAATCGTACAAAATTATGATTCATAAGGTGTGAAAATGGAGGTTATATGTGCACGAAGCGTGCATAAAAGTGCCTTTTTCACACTGAGTGAAATAAAAAATATTATGCGATCCTTGTACAAAAAAGCGAACTTCCGGGTGAGGAACTTAGCACTCGCCAAACTTCGCCGTAAAATCGGCTTTGTCGCACTAGTGTCACAAAGTACTATTGGATTAACATTTGTTCTTTCAAAGACTTGATTCTAAAAATCAAGTCTGGTACATCTACATCAGCCCAATGCGGACAGTTTTAGCCACATTCTCGGCATCAGACAAAAAATCAAAATAAGTCAAGGATTTTTAAAATGTTTGTAGAATATCAATTCCTCTCAAGATAAAAACATACACAATCTAGAAATATGCATCAGATAAGCCCCCTCTCTAATCCAGATTCTTCCAATTATTTGTTTCAATCAATTTCAAGAATTATCATTTGTCGGATGGATTTGTTCCTAACTGAGCAATAATGAGGCTTCAACTATAATTCACTACCTGCCAAAATACTCTCAAAAATACTAATTAAATTTCCTTTTCTTTTCGTATCGAATCTATAGATGATCGGAATATTTAATACATATTTTTCAACAATTTTCCTGCAATTTCCAATGAATGATTGATTTTCCGTCGCCGAAGAAATGGCAACAATTACGGATAGATTTGTCTTAATTGAACGTTAACGACTCCTGGATTACGATACGTACTTCGCAACAATAAAATGAAAAATGCGAATTTTATTTCTCTTTTATTTACATATTTTCTCCACAGATTATTGGTGCATTTAGTACATATTTTTCAATTTTTTTTCGGCGTTAAATTTTGTACGAATGTTCGATATATCAAAATCTGAATGGGTAGCAGTTAGACGTCGATAGCACCGGTTACAATGCGCCCATATTCATACGTTTAATCTCACACGAGAAGAGGTGTACTCGCATTTTACGATATAAAAAAAATAATGAAAAAAAATACCAACCCACCACCTGTGCAATATAACCTTCTCTCGCTGTCGCTATTACCTCGCAAACTTTGTACAGCGATAACCTGTTGCGTACATAGAGATGCACTATTGCGACACTTTTAACGGATATGAAAATTTTTATATGTAACTCGGTCGATCTCGTCGTATAACGAAATCGTTGGCTCGGAGTCGCCGCTATATACTAACCGACGTGCCGCGACTCTATACGCGATTTATCAGATTTTCATTAATATACAACACGCGACGACGGCTGTGACAGTAGGCGCAATAGCGAGGGTGGTTAATTAATTACCACGGGTTGCATTCAGCGGTGCGCCATATGCGTGTCTCGCGTTATAACATTTTTTTTCTACGTGTATCGTTTCGGGTCAATTACACCCTCGCAACTAATATACACAGTACTCGACTCCCGGGAGATGATAAAATGGAGGGTTGCATACGAGCATAAGTTATATTAAAATTTATATAAAAGCCTCAATTGGAAGAAAGGGTTGAAAAAAAAAACGTGAAGCATGAATCGCTCGAGTACAGGGCATTCATATTTTTACAAACAGAATTTTTTTTATTTTTTTTCGTTCCACAACTGTATTTCACTGCATATATTAAACTCTATCGACGTCCGGGTGGACGAGGACGTTTGCGTGGAGAAATAGTGGAAGAGGGGGTGAGAGGAGTCGAATGTATCGCACCTGCACACACTACACTACAGTTGGTTAGGACTATGACGTTGCCGTGCGCTCTCTTCTCTGTTAGTGTTCCTTCGCTACTATGTGTATAGGTACTGTATAGGTACTATATGATCTACGAGCGGATAGTGGCGGTCGGCTATTCGACCCGGTGCCTTTTTTTTCTACGAGAACTCGTACGACATTATAATACGAGTGTCTCTACCGTCGACTATATTATGTATTCAAGAATACAATGGCAGAATATACAGAGACAGTCCATTCGGTTTTGAAGCGTAGTGTGATCGACGTGTTCGAATAATGTTTCTCACCTGATGCAAATTCCGTCGATAGAACGAGCAGCAGAAGCAATCCCAACGAAGTGGAAGCTTCGCGAGTAAATGAAGTTCTCATTGCGGTAGGTCAGCCTCCGTACCAGTAGAGATAAGACGATGGGAACTTTTCGCGGGCTTTTTCTTCGCCTTATGTCGATTACTCCGCTGCGAAATCACCGACAGTAAGTTGGTGTCCGGAGACGGCCTCAGCCCGCGCGGAGTCACTGAACTCGACGCCGATGCTCGGCCATCGAATGCAAATATTGCAAGCCGCGTTTCGCTGTTTATTTTTTTCTTCTCTTTTTTTCGTTTTAATTCTTATTATTGTTCAGACCGATTCGCACGATCCTCGCGCGCCACTTTTGTTTTCTTGACTCCGTGACATCATTCACCTTTCGTCGTCCGATCGTAAGCCTAATGATCAAATGAATAAACCAATCGTCGGTTAATCGACGATTCTCGGTCTTGGTAAAAAAAAATGGTCACTCTAGACGGAAGAAAAATTTTGGAGGATAACCGATGATTTATTATATTTATGGACTCGCTAGTCAATTAAATTTATACGTCACACACAACGATAACGACATATGTAACAGCATTATTATTTTTTAACAGCGAAAGATGTATTTTTTTTAGTTATTCAATCGCGTTAAGTAAAACAAATTTCACTGCCGCTCACATTCGATACACATCTCCGACGTTACAATAATTGACGTCAATACGTTATTGATTTTTGAAAATATCGCGATTTGTGAATTAAGAGTATTTAATATTTTTAAATTTGATCACAAACGTAAGTTTGTACGCGTCCGTTAATTTCGGGAGACTTCAAGCCGCGTGTCGAACGTCTGTCAACTAGTGTTTGGGACGGAGGCGTCGTACGGCGTCGCGACGCCACGGTGTTACGACCGGCACTAAAACATCGTACGGTTCGCCCGCAAGCGTTATCAGACAATTTTCCCCGCTTGCGCACGCGCCGGAAGCGCAGCCGGAGCACTATAGCGGGATTCGTTCCTACCATACTAAGCCCTAAGTCCACCCATGGCCACCATGGAGTTAGGGGAGTTCACCACTGCGGTCCCTTCGACGCTCTCACGAATACACTGGATAATTATAATCCTAATTGGGATGAATACATATATACATATATATTTCACAGATTTCTACTACCATTCGTTAGATCCATATCTCTTGCCGTCGTTATTCGAAATGGAGAATCAAAAAAGTGAATATAATACTCCGAATAATACCGATAATTGTATTCTCATTGAAACTCGGTTCGTTCGTCGAATTTGTTTACCAAATGATTGCGCCAATGAAACTTTTGTGCAAAGTTACATCGACGACTATACTGGTTTAACTTTTGGTCGACGCGCGGTGAGCTGCCACCGGAGGTGGTTTCGAGGCGTCGATTTCGTTTTCTCACCTTTGGCCCGCTTGTGCTGCCTTTAACGTTGCACTGCATCCCTACCCTTCCAGGTATTGGCTTTCAGTCAATAGCCGAGCAGCAACAACGAACACCGCGTATAGCCTCCCCATCTATTCTAATTCAATTAGAATATCGATTAATTTTGAGCTCCAAGGCTCCTTGGATCGTCGATATGCGAGGGTTGACTTTTTCGTCGTACTCCGAGCTGCGACCGTCGAAATAAACGAGAGTTCTTCTTATACTGGTACTTTGCACAGAGTAAACGTAATACACCGTTAGTGGCCGATGCACCATTCGTAGCTAATTGTACTCTCAGTCACTATACAATTATGTTTTTTTTTTACAGAATAGCATTCTGTAATTGTTGATTCTTCGAAAATATTAATTCGCTTATTAATCTCGATACCTATCCGCTTGTACATCACATATCATTTAGTGTATATATAATCTACAGATACACTTTACATCGTTTTCATGTATGTGGTAATATTATGACTAAAAAAGAAATAAATAAACAGCATATACTTACAAATACTATATATATGTTCTATACCCAGTTATCAAAAGACGCGGTAGCGGTTCGACGCCAAGTATTTTAAAAAGATAAAAAGTCCGCGCGAGGAGTTCGCGCTCATGGAGCGCTATCGTGTCCTTATACGCTAATATCGCGCCCTCCAAACTTTGACAGCTTTTCCTCGAAATTAGACACCGGAACGAAATGTTGGACATTTTCACCAAATAAATCGAATACAAGCTTCAAAATGTGCCCAGAATCAAGCCGATCACGAAATAAAGAGATATCGCGATATCGCCCGAAAAAATTACGCTTTTACGATAAACATGATTTTCAAAGATTTTTTCGATTGTCAGTTGTTTATCCCATGTTCCTCAATACCTGTATCATGTCCGTGCGTTCATACGTGAGTCGTGCATACACCACGGTATGAGCGGAACGAACGATCAGCCGTACTGACTTCCAAGTATCAGTTTGCGAACACAGCAACTCGTGATATCCGCGATCCGCGAATAATCCACTCGTATTGAGTCATCGAAATAGAAATTAAATAGTGAGGGGTTATTCATAATTTTATTACCGTGAAAACTAGTAATAAAAAGAAACCTTTTTCATGGTAAGAGTTGTGTGTACGAAAAAATTAAGCAAACTAATTGCAGGAGAGTGGTAATTTTAATTAATAAATACATGTGATACAAAGAAAAATCGTTTCGTACGGATTCTTAACCTTGCAAAGTGAAACAGTTTCAATAATAAATAATAGTGAATCGACAATACAAAAAAGAATTCAATAAAAAACATTTTTATACATTCAGTAGAAAACTTGGGAAGGATAATCGACCAGAATCGTTCAGTGGTACATCAGTGCTTTCAGTGCTTAAAGTGTATTCATTTTAGATTAGGATACATTTTTGTAGAAAGAAAAATATATCATATTTTCTTTCGGCAACGTTTCAAGGCGTTGATATTTTGTGTTAATTGACAATTCGTGTCTTTGGTTTATACTTCCCCTGAGTTATTAAATTCTCTGGAAACTCAACTTTTCTTTTGATTCGTTCATTTTTCTGAATACGTATGAATTATATCAGATTTTTCGATTTGCTTTGAATTTTTTACTTTCTCATTCCATACGAAGCATCTAAGAAGAAAAAGTAGTGTCATCGCGAGAAAATATAACGTCAAATTTATGGAATTAATAATTATTTTCATCATGACAAAATGTTAAAAAAATCTTTTCTCACGTTTGTCCTCATAATTGTGACCGAATATATCATATTTCATGACCCGAATATTTTTTTTGCTCAAAAGTAGGTAAAAAAAGGGAATTTTCTCTGATGTCTGTCGGTTTGGACGTACGTATCAAATTTTTTGGCGTAGACATTTTCTATCGCTATACGCAACTTTCAACATAACTTCTATATGTGGAGTATGAGTTTGGTATTGAAATTCAAATATTTTTCTCCACGTTTAATAGTTATTTCCGTGCAATGTGAGAAATTTTCATTAAAATTTTTTTAACAATGCCAAACTTATAAACAAATAGCTAGTAAATGTGGAGGAAAAACTCTGAATTTCAGTATCTAATTTATACCATACATTTAGAAGACATTTTGAAAGATTCGTAGCCGTAGAAAATGTCTGCGTAAAATTATTGTGTCTGCGCTAAAAAGTCGTTTGTCGGTCTGTACATACGTATCAAGTTTACTGGCGTAGACACAATAACTTTACGTAGACATTACTAAAATCTACGAAGTTGGTATGCATATTCTACATATAAAATCTGAGTTTAGGAGTGAAAATCAGTTTTTTTTTTAAACGAGAAAAAGAAAAACTTTTGGAAGTTGTACACACATATACAGTTTTTATCATATACACCATGGTTCATTGCAATAACAATCATCAGTCATATTCCATAAATTAAATTTCGAAGTAAAAATGTGCACACTCATGTCTCAATAACATTAATAAAGAAATAGAAAAAAATAACGAAAAAACATCGGGAAGTGTCAGACTTATGCTATTGTTAGCGGTAACATTTATGCCTGAATTCCAATCGAAAGAGCCGTGAACGGGACCAAAAATTTAACTTGCCACCTATGGTGTGTAACATAATATTCGAACTTTTCAGCGGTAAACGCAGATTGCAAGCGATCAACAAAATTATAACAAAATTTGAGTTGCAATTATGAGGACAAAAATACATGCGTTCGAAAACAAAACTCCTCCACTAAAAACATACATATCAACACAATACTAACTTTACGCAAAGAACAATTGGGATGAGAAACTCACGAGTTGCAATACGCCAGTAGCAACGTGTCCTTTTTTTATATGGGAAAAATGTGTGAAAAAACATAAAATTTAAAGCAGATTGAAAAATCTGAAAAAATTAATATGTATTCAGAAAAATGAATGAATCATTTTCACAAAAAAAAAAGTTCGGTTATCGGCAAATTTCTTGCCCAATTAATTGTTTCATCAATTTGTTAATAACATTCAAAAATTATTTTTATGCAAAATTAATTTTTTCAGTACTTTTAATATGCATGTATTTTTCAGATTTTTATACCAAATGATTAAACAAATATTTGTTCCAACGTAAAGCTTCTCATTTCGATTGATGTTATTCGATGGATATCTGATATTTGCCCGACTCCGATTTATCCCCGGTGGATATAAAGAGGCTTACATTAAACGATTTCTGAAAACTAGAAAATTAGTTCGAGATCTTGTGCTCGCTGAATCAACGACGATTCGATGGTGAAACATTCTCGATAATTAGCAGTTGGAAAGCCCGATTGAAATATTGACGTGAGCTCGTTTCATAAACCAGTGACGAAATGACGAACCGATGGATTAAAGGAATCCCCTACCCAATTGGTATAATCCTCTTACAGCGAGAGCCCCGCGTTCCCTCGATTTCCTACTCGCTCTGTATATTCACGTGTGTCCCGCTCGTCGTCGTCTAATACGTATTTATTTCCGTTCTAGCGGCGTTGACTGTGCTCTGCTCCAATGGGATGTTAATGCCGGGACACCACGACTGAAATCCCGGGAACGAGATGTGCGTAAATCCCGAACCCGTAACACTGTAATTGAAACAACTTCCTTGAATTAATGTAATCTCAGAATTCAACATTTTATTATAAAAATGTATAAATCTTCACATTCAATTTGCATTCGATAGCGCGATTCGAAGGTATTTCCAATTCACGAAATTGTTCCGAATTTTTAAACCGGATGAAACCCTCTCGTATCAATTTTTTTTCGTCGCGATTCTCTTGGCAATCCTCCAACTTTCGTTTGGTGATTCACAAGAACCCGATGAATGAAGCGAAGTCGGGTAAACAAAAGCTCCGCTCGTTTTCCGGTATGACGACGTATTTTATGTGAACAGACTTCTTAGCGAAATCGTACGTTGCTTCGCTTATACACTGTCCCGGAGCTCATGAATTATAAAATATTTCTTCCCAATTACAATAATCGATTCGACCGTTTGACATAAAAATTCAAAACAACGTCCATTTGTTTGATCGTTCTTTAGTTTTTATCATGTTTAATAATATCCTTTTTTTACCTTAATCGCCATTATTGTGCAGAGGGCGTTTATACGAAGTGAATGGAAAAAAACTCGACTGTCGCTTATAACATAAAAATGCTCAGCTACGCGGGTTTTCTTTTGTTTCAATCGCTCGATTTTTTATGGTGGTTAATAATTAACACATTAAACTGTACGAAGGTCATTTGTACGAAGGGAACGAAATAAAAAACTAGGCATTCATGAGTATCGACGCCCCGCTGTTTCACCCACGGGATCTGTAGGTTTATCGCTCGTTTGCGATAGGCTGTAATCTTCCCCTGTGTAAAAATGTCCTGTACGCCAGGTTAGTGTGTTAGAAACGCATAGCAGACAATAAAGGAAAGTTAGGCAGGGTGGTTCGGAGACTCGCACAGCCATTTTGGATCATTGCACGTATAATGATAGGCCGCACGCAACCCTCTGCATTATCGTTATAGCGTCAGACACAGTTGGATATGCAGTACCGAGAGTGGCGTACACAGGAAGTTTTCGATGTGGCTATGTGAGCGGCAGTTTAATAAGTATTGACTGAGGGGAAGAGAGTTAGAGAGACCGGAAAGGCATATACATCGACTCTCCATTTCTTCCATCTTTCTGCACTTATTCCTCCGCATAAGGTTCTACTTCGCCGATAACAAAAGTCCTATTAAATTGCTCACTAAGAACGAGAGTGCATAAAACGCTGATGCGTCAATAGATCGAAGAATTTTCATTGATGACGCGTCACAGTACGGCTGGATTTCTCCCCCGGATAAGCAAAATACAATACGGATTCAAGCGAAAACTGTAATGGAGTAAACGCTCGAAGAATAATCGTTTTTCCATCACGACTTCTTTTTTCGCAAAAGTCATCTATTGTTTTACACTCCTTTTGTCCCTTAAAGAGAAAAACTGCCCCTTCTTACACAGAGATTTCTCGTTGCGACGGATAGTTTTTACTATACTTCGTTATCTGTTGCTATACTTCGGACTTTCACCGGCTAGATTAGAAGGATGATGGAAGCTTTCTCCGACCAGAAAAAAGAAGAGCCGAAAAAAAAGGGATTTCTCTGAACTCTGCACTTTGCTATACTTATCCGATCTTTTGTAATTGAATTTGGAAGTATCGGCAAACCGAACCGCCGAAGAAAAGTTATTATCGTTGTCATTAGGTTCATCGTGTTGATTTTATTTTACAAACTTTAGGTATGTGGCTAACTGACAAATTGTTTGTTTCACGATTGCCAAAATACGTTCCGCTCAAATTTCATTACATAAAAAAATCTTTCGGTGGTATTTCTCGCAGGTTTGCTAAGTATATTGGCGCCATTTTGTTCAATCGCGGATTCGCGAATTTGAGGGTCTGATGCTGAAAGCACTATTTGTGAGTACCTTTAATGGCACCGAAAATAAAATCAGGGTGCTGACTAACCATCAGGATTCAAATTCCCTGACAATTCCCTAACGTTTTCCACATATTTCTGGAAAATTTTCTGAGAATATTTTTCTGAAAACATTTTCACATTTTCAATGATTCGCTTATTTTTCTGAATACGAATGAATTTTTCATAAAGTTGGGAGTCCGGCGAATATGTTGACCGATTTATTTTTTCATCAATTTGTTAATAACGTTTTGGAATTATTATTATTCAAAATTAATTTTTTCAGTACCTTGAATACGTATGCATTTTTTTCCATTTTTATATCATCCAGAAGTAATTGCCGTTTCCTCTCTCATTTTTTCCGAACTTAGGCGAAATGAACGCGAAGCGACATAACTACCTAAAATTGATGGGTTGATTCGTGTCAAAATAAATGCATTTACAGATAATAATATCAATTCGTGAACTCTAAAACTATGCAAAATGCAACAAAAACAAATAATTGTTAATTCGAACGAAAAAAAGTTGAAATATCTATGAATTTCAGGTACATCGCATCATACTGACAGACGCATATTGAACATTTTCTCGAACAGGAATTTTGGATGTTTTCAATAATTTCGACAAAATTTAAATGGAAATTCCGAAATAGAAAAGTATTCACGTGAACAAAAATCACGTACAACAATATTTTTCGGCCACAAAAGAATTGACAAATCTTAATTGAAAATATAAAATTGTTTTAATTGTAATCCAACAATTTAATTTTCATAATTCCTTGATAAATATTAATTTTCTTAACATTTGCTAAAAATAAATGTTTTTTTCCAGCAATTGGAAAACAAACTCTATTTATACGGTTGAAATAATTTTTGAAGCTCTCCCGATTGTCGTAAAAATAATCTAAACATTGACATTGCGTGATATAAAACTGTTCGAATATAGAGAATGGCTCATTATTCCCAACAACTGGCACTGCCAGTTACTTTATCCGCAACTTAAAAAAAAATTATATTATTATTGATTATTACCGGCATAACTTATTCTTGAGTTTGCAACGTACGCTGATGGTGTTTATAGCGATGAAAAATGAACTCTTTAAATTGCTCAGACTTATTTCGCGCGTGTGATGTCTTCTTTAATATACATCGTGGCTCAACCTCGCGGGTGGTTAACCACTGTACAGCAAATGTACTGTACCGCTTACGAAAGGGGGCTCAACTTACCGTAGATATAATCGCAAGTGCGCACATTGAATCCCTTGCGATAGAATAGAGAAAGGGAGAGAGAGAGCGAGACTTCTCGGGTTGAGCCTTCGCAATCATTATTCCCGGTAATCGCAGTGTGCGGCAAAAGCGTGGGCCGCTTAACTTCGTACAATTCCGGTAGCGGTTATTGGGCCAAAACCATTAATTAGACAGATAAAGTGAATTTACGTTTCGACTGGCATAGCTCCGTGCATCGTGTGCCCCTTCTCGAGTAATTCTCCATTCGTTCAATAACGTAAAAAAAACCTAGAGAAAATGATTCTATTCTCAACTTTCTGCATTTGTTTTTATTTCTTTTTTAACGCGAGAGCCGTCATGATGAGAAGATATATGTAATGCTTTTATCACTCTCGAAGTGTCAAAGGACCGCGTGAGCGTTTCCCAATCGGTCGCACGAGCGCAGAGAGGAAAAGCAAAAGAGGGGCCGCCAGCGAGGTCGACGACGCGCGTTTCTCTTCTATGTAATTTATAGCTCGCTCGAATATATAGTACAAGCATAATAGTTGTAGCAGGAAGAACGAGAGGGTGGCCGGTGACATCGGGGTATTTCTTCCTGCAACTTCCCGGCGCCTCGCGGTCCATCATCTCGTTGCTCTTCTTATGCTACTGCTGCTGCTGCTGTGCATGCGTACGGGAAAAGCCGGGTGACTCAGACATCGAGAACCGGAATCATCCCCCTGACGTAACGACCTCGTAGAATAAAAACTGGAAGTTCCCTATGGCAACAAGATTTCAATATTACTTCATATCAAAAGATCGACCGGAAAAGAGATGGTTCACGACTCAACAATCCACTAAAAATGGGTTTAATTCCCGAAAAGAAAAAAAAAAAAATTTTAATGGGAACTCGGGTCTCCACGTGGAATCAATGGACAGCGAAAACAAAGACCACTCGCGTATCATTAGCGCTGAATATTTCCAGCAACCATTAACCGCTGTTCTTCTAACGATTTTTTTTATTAACATACAGCGGAAAAACGCTATGGTTGCTCGATACGAGCAATTTTTCCAGGAATGCGATTTTTTTTCTACGAAGCCACGAGTCCCACGTGAAAAAAATGTAATTTTGGCAACTCAATCTTTTTTCCCCTCATATTCTCGAACGATCGTTCGAGAGAGGATATGACGCTACAGAAGCATTAGAGGGTTGTCCCGGAATGACGTGAACATGCTTTCAGCTGTGAACGTCGCGTGGCCGGGGTCGACATTCTCCTCTTCCACGGGTGCGTACACACAGCCCGAATGAATATGTTAATTTTCGAAATTCACGAAGGCCCAATGGTCTGTATGCCAGTTTTAGTTTATATATTTCTCCCGAGACCCCCTGGCAATGTCCACACACTCGTAATATTTCGGATGTTCCAAAGTCTCCCACGCACCACCTCCGGACACTATGCATTATTCAAGTCTCGGCCTTTCCAAGAGAGTCAACTAACGTTTTAGAAACTTCCACAAAACTTCCATCACCGCATATAGAAAACTTATAATTTCGCCTTTGCATAGAGCAGTTTATGTATTGTTATGCAGCGGTATGAAAGAATATAGTATATGTAATTTTTCATTTAATTTTTTTCTCTCATTTAATTACAAAATTTAATTAGAGCAGAAGGGTGTAACCGTCGTACTCTCGTGACTGAGGCCAAAGCCTCCCAGACATCAATGATTACGCGATAGGCTTACGTACTTGGGTCACTTAAAAAATTATTATTATTTTTTTTTTAATAAATATCTCTTCGTGGCATACAATTTAGCTTCTGGAAGTTTCATCCGGGATCGAGTGAGCGTGCCTCCGCACCTCCGACGGAATGTTTTAACGAAAATTAAAATTTCTCTTGGCGTGGCGGATATCGCAATTCTGGCACCAAGTGCCTCCGCTCACCGCGCGCATCACCGCACGTTTGTACTATTTTCCTCGTGGTCATCGCCTCCTTTGCCCAGACGCCAGGAATTCTCGTCTGTGTTCACTCGCAGGAATCAACTTCCTGGCTTTGCGTCTCGACGCGCGTACGATAAAATTAATGCAGTTCATCTCCATCCTTCTTCTATGCTACTCTCTCTTCGTCTAAAACTCGTTAGCGAATAAACGGGAATGAATTCGGATTCTTTAACCGCTACAGATATATATATATTTCCTTGAATAGTTTATGATTTCGCGCAATTTCATGTTAAATGACGCTAAAAAAAATGACGATGCGTGGGAGACAATGGGATATTCGTGAATATTAAGTTCCAAGCTGTTAATGCGTTTTAATGCGTGAACGCGAAAGAAAGGGAGTGTTTAAAAGCCCGATGACACAATGTATTCAGGTTAATGACCATCTATTAGCTCACGTTTTATACCCCGCTCCAGTATATGTATATATATTGCACACTCGCACTTTGCTCTTAATTGACTTTTTTTTTAAGTTCATCTACAGGTTTTTCTTTTCATTTTATACCGAGAACAGCGTGTCGATATTGTTTCTCGGTAAAGGTAATACAGCGTCTACATAAATTGACCGCAATCAGAAAGGATTTACATTTTAAAAAGTAGGAAACACAATCAAGTCTACCTATTTATGTAATGTTATCACTCTCCTTAATTATAGTCAAACACTTAGGTAGCTTTTACAACTTACCGTGAGGATCAAGATTTCGCTGGGTTGTCCACTGCGCATATTACCTGGAACTTCGCGAGTACTAAAGTGCGATCAAGCGTGCTAGGACTGTAAAATCTCGGATAGAAGATAATAGCGTTCATAGCTCTTGCAGATCAGCGATTCCGATAATCGCGATATTACAGTCCGTGTTCTGCATTGAAGGGTCGCACAATCCGGGTTCTGTAGGGGATGTTTCCTGATACGCAGTCGATGGAATTAATCGTTTTGAAGAACGATGGCACCACATGCCAATAGCGTCGAGTTTGAAAATAGTCGATAAGGCAGATTACTGCATGGGGACTTCGTAGGAAAATTAATTCGACTGAACCGATTGCTGATACGTAAGGCTTTCGTTTAGCTAGCGTGTGTTAAACGGAGACTGACTTTACCACCAGTAGTTACCATCTCCATCGATGAATCCCAGCGCTGCAGAGGTTGAATCATCCCTCGATACACCATACAGGCGTAAAATATATTTCTAATAGCTTTTCGATTTTGTATTTTAACAATGACGTATTACCGAAATGTTTCAAAGTAAAATCATATGAAAATCCTAGAGGTTCCCGGGGTGTGCGCACTCGCTGTTCAATTATTTAATAAGCTAAATAAAAAAGACGGTCATCTTCACAATCACTCAGTAATCAGTCAAATCAGTCGAATTCACATCTAGAGTAATGGAATTATCAACAGACGCGGTAGCGTCTCGAGACAAATACATCTATAATGTCGTCGGTAAAACAGTAACGAGACGCACCAAGACTCCTTTACTCAAAGGATCACAGTTTTAGTCTTACTTCAAAAACAATCTTGCATCAATCTTATATTGACAATAAAAAATTATTACCATATACTGTGTAAACAAGAAATCTTTAACTATTTATCGATTAACACTAAATGAACCAACGCAATCCAAAATTGGTGCAACCGCTCTCTCTGAAACCTACGGCAAGCGAAGAAAAATATATGTGGCGAGAAATGAATTTCAAAGACTGATAAAAATAATTGACTTGGGTGATTTATGAAAAAAAAATAATTTTTCAATTTTTTTGTCATCTGAAAATTTACAGTTTTTTTTTGTTTCATATAAAACTAAATTTTTCCCGATTGCACTAAAAAGACCGTATTTCATGCCTGCAACGCGGGTCTAAAGTTAGCTAGCCAACGGGAGTAAAAGTAAAAGCAGCCGTGACTAAAATAAAATAAATCATTTTGTTCGTCGATTTTTAAAAAAGTTTATTTAATAATAAATAAATACGTAATACGCATCAATCGACCACGCCTGAGTCGCGACCCCGGTTTTTGTTATCGCTAATTTGCGTCACTATTAGGCGGTTGCAGGCATACAAATATGGTCGATTTTTAACACAGTCGGAAAAAAGGATCTTATGCCACACGGGAGGAGCGGATTTTCACCCTTTTGGCATAATGTACGATTAAAAAAAACTGATTTTTTTTCATCTCTCCCACAAATCTCATCAAGGCCAAAATATATTGAGAAAAAAAAAATATTCTTATGCCAAATGACGTTTGAAAGGGAGGTTAATTCTGCGAAAATTTTGACCTTGCGACACTCACTGAAGATAACTTTTGCACTATGTCGCGCAAAAATACAGTATATATTGCGTTTGTTCGAAAAAACTGTAAACACTGACACAGGAGTAATTACATCGAGTTTATAAGCGTAGTTTTTTACGCGATTACCAGAATCTGGTAAAAATCATCGCTGCTGCATTACACCGCTGTTCGTAGACTCAAAACGAAACACGGTGGCGGCAATAATACGACTCGTATCGATCAGAAGAAACTACCATTTCGTCGGTAAATTTACCTATCGAATGCAGTTTCAACGTCGTTGATTTTTTTTGTTCCATCCTGGAAAATAGAACTATATTGACGACATAACGATTATTTTTAAGTCCTGTTTAGAGAAAATGGTTTCTCAGCAATGTTAGCGGATGGGAACTTTGTAACAATTACGTTGAGAAAAATAGTTCATAGGATATATTTCCGCGGTCTAAAAATTCAACATAAGTGCACTTACAATTAAATCGATACATTAATTTATTTCATTCGAGTCTTCGTAAAATATATGAAATCCCACAACAAAAAAATACCATAAATGGTGAAAAAGTTTGAGACAGGTACATTTACTGAATTATCGCTAAGTATGCAGAAAAATTTCCAATAAATTGAAATTTCTCAAATATGTAGTACCAAGTACACGAAATTTGCATGTACATTTCGCGAAAGCTCATTCTTATCGAGAAAACACAACATGAAACACATCATGAATTTGAAACACAATACTTTATTAATCTTTATATATATAAAAGAAAGTCCCGATTTTTCTTGTGTGTTTGTCCACGAGACGCTCACTGACACTCACAGACACTCACAGACACTCACAGACACATATATAGAACATAAAAATAATCTGTAAAAATCATACTTTATTTTCGGTTTTTAATGCTGCCTATTGTGGGAACTTAGATGATTTTTTTACCGGAACGTCTTACAATAAATACAAGTGTAAATTCGTTTACAAATTTGATTCGGATTGCGCCGGTGGTGTTGTAAAACATGCTTTTTTGCAAACATTCGTTCACAACAATTGTACTAAAATTTATTCGTCACAGGTACATACGCAAAAGAGTTATTGGGAGTCTGTAATTGTTCTTGATTCTGTCGATAGTATTTGCGGGAGACGTTCGACAAACTCTTCCCGTAATACCTAGAGGCAGTAAAGCCGACGCCATTAATGCATGTGTGAAATCATCTTTTTGTGGGAATCTGTCGGAATTTTGACTCTAACAACAAACATGCAAGGTTATTTAAAACGTGACGCACGAGCAGGTGTATTTTCTGATACACTACTGCAAGTTGGCAGTGGAACGTACCCTGAAAAGAATGGAGAAAATAATATTAATTCAAAATTAGCGACGGTGGTACCTGATCTGACTGAATTAATATCAAACGTCTATCCGAATATATCGACACCTTCAAAACATACGGGCTCTTGATTTCGGGAACGCGCTATACTTGCGCCGAAAAATGACAGAATTAATTTCATCAACGAATTGATACTTAAAGATACACATAAATATGTCTATCGGTCGATCGATAGTGTCACAGAAATTCAGCAAGTAACAAATTATCCCATTGAATTTCTAAATTCTCTCAACCCTCCAGGACTTCCATGACATACCCAAAAATTAAAAATCGGATCCCTTATCATACTATTGAGAAATTTGAATGCACCAAAACTGTGTAACGGAACCAGATTAAAAATTACAAGATTAATGACTTACATATTAGAAGCTGAAATTATTACCGGTAATTCAATCGGCGAACATGTGTTAATACCACGCATACTCGTGATACCAGCAAATTACCCATTCGAGTTCAAACGGATCCAATTTTCAGTCAAACTATGTTTTGCGATGACAATCAACAAATCACAAGGTCAAACTTTTCAAGTTGCCGATATTGATTTACACGATGTATGTTTTTCACACGGTCAGCTATATGTAAGGTGCTCACGCGTAAGTTTAGAAAAAAATGTATTCATTCACGTACCTGGAGATAAAACACCCAATATTGTGTACACAGAAGTTCTCCAATAGGGTGACAATTTTAAATTATGGTTTCGATTTTTCAAAATCGTGTTCGTGAACCAAATTTGTAAATTTGGTTAACAAAAATGAAATTGATATTCAATATACTTTATAATTTTCAATTGCTATTTTAATTCGAGAATGGTTACGTAGTAATTTTGAAACTCGCTACGTAATCAATCTCGAATTTAAATGAGATGCTTAGTTGTTTACCTTCCCATGGTGCATCACGAAAAAAAATTCTCGACTCAAAGACTATGACTCAATTACGAGCAAATTTGGCCAAAAACCAACAAATAAAAATCTATCAATTGTAGTAACACGTCGAATTTTTTTGTTTATTCTTAAATATTCTCTGACACTGCGTACACAACCCTTTACTTAGATAGTTCCAATGTAATCCAATGCGAGCGCGCGAAGCGCGCGAACCCAACAACCTGCTAGTTCAAATAATAATTGGGACTAATAATTCTCATATTTGATTTCAAAAAGGTACTTGAAAATTCGGTTGCCAACAATTATTTTTAAAAAATCAGTAAAATTTTATAAGCCAAGTATAACAGATGAAAGCTGATTCCATGTGACCAAAAAGTATTGGTTTTACTGCAAAAAAATTGCTGTGAAAAATTGGTATCCCATTGCTAGTGATTTATTGTGATGCTTGCAAACTCTAGGATCGCCAATTTTTTACAGATTTCTTTTTATATTCTGGGAAATTTCACTTATTTTTGAAAAGCTAATATTTTTTGTCGCAGCGTTGTTATGCAGCAACTCAACGTCGATGGCCCCAAAGCAATCCCAGAGTCGTGTTCTTCTCAAACCCAGAAGATCTCGAATCAGCATCCATCGATATCGTTTTTTCGCCAGTTTCGTAATTCCTCGCGCAATTCGTCAATTTGCGTTTCCTCGTTAGTGCGACTACTTCGCAAACTCGACGCCGAGGACATCAAAGTACTGAACGCTCTGCCGAGCGGATGATACTGCGACGTCGGGAGAGACATTGAAAGACAAGTTATTGATGGTCCATCGGCAGTAGCTGGGCCGTTGGGCTGCGTCGCTGAGTCGTCTCCTCGTCTTTGACTTCCCTATTCTTTGTTGGTTAGGTTACTTGTGCGGCCGGTGGTAAGTGGTGGATGGGAAGTGATGGTGAATGTTGGTAGTGGTGGTAGGTTACTTGTCCAGCCATCATTATTTCTGATTCTATGAAATAATAATAAGGCTGGACAAGTGACTTTTATAATCTAACTAGCAGGTTGTTGGGCTCGCGCGCTTCGCGCGCTCGCATTGGGTTACATTGGAACTATCGAAGTAAAGGGTTGCGTACGCAGTGTCAGTGAATATTTAGGAACAATCGAAAAAAATTCGACGTGTTACTGCAATTGATAGATTTTTATTTGTTGGTTTTTGGCCAAATTTTCTCGTAATTGAGTCATAGTCTTTGAGTCCAGAATTTTTTTTCGAGATGCACCATGGGAAGGTAAACAACTAAGCATCTCATTTAAATTCGAGATTGATTACGTAGCGAGTTTCAAAATTACTACGTAACCATTCTCGAATTAAAATAGCAATTGAAAATTATAAAGTATATTGAATATCAATTTCATTTTTGTTAACCAAATTTACAAATTTGGTTCACGAACACGATTTTGAAAAACCGAAACCATAATTTAAAATTACCACCCTATTAGAGAACTTCTGTGTACACAATATTGTGTGTTTTATCTCCAGGTACGTGAATGAATAAATTTTTTTCTAAACTTACGCGTGAGCACCTTACATATAGTTGACCGTGTGAAAAACATACATCGTGTAAATCAATATCGGCAACTTGAAAAGTTTGACCTTGTGATTGGTTGATTGTCATCGCAAAACATAGTTTGACTGGAAATTGGATCCGTTTGAACTCGAATGAGTAATTTGCTGGTATCACGAGTATGCGTGGTATTAACACATGTTCGCCGATTGAATTACCGGTAATAATTTCAGCTTCTAATATGTAAGTCATTAATCTTGTAATTTTTAATCTGGTTCCGTTACACAGTTTTGGTGCATTCAAATTTCTCAATAGTATGATAAGGGTTCCGATTTTCAATTTTTGGGTATGTCATGGTAGTCCTGGAGGGTTGAGAGAATTTAGAAATTCAATGGGATAATTTGTTACTTGCTGAATTTCTGTGACACTATCGATCGACCGATACACATATTTATGTGTATCTTTAAGTATCAATTCGTTCCCGAAATCAAGAGCCCATATGTTTTGAAGGTGTCGATATATTCGGATAGACTTTTGACATTAATTCAGTCAGATCAGGTACCACCGTCGCTAATTTTGAATTAATATTATTTTCGCCATTCTGTTCAGGGTACGTTCCACTGCCAACTTACAATAGTGTATCAGAAAATACACCTGCTCGTGCGTCACGTTTTAAATAACCTTGCATGTTTGTTGTTAGAGTCAAAATTCCGACAGATTCCCACAAAAAGATGATTTCACACATGCATTAATGGCGTCGGCTTTACTGCCTCTAGGTATTACAGGAAGAGTTTGTCGAAAGTCTCCCGCAAATACTATCGACAGAATCAAGAACAATTACAGACTCCCAATAACTCTTTTGCGTATGTACCTGTGACGAATAAATTTTAGTACAATTGTTGTGAACGAATGTTTGCAAAAAAGCATGGTGTTTTACAACACCACCGGCGCAATCCGAATCAAATTTGTAAGCGAATTTACACTTGTATTTATTGTAAGACGTTCCAGTAAAAAAATCATCTAAGTTCCCACAATAGGCAGCATTAAAAACCGAAAATAAAGTATGATTTTTACAGATTATTTTTATGTTCTATATATGTGTCTGTGAGTATCTGTGAGTGTCTGTGAGTGTCCGTGAGTGTCTGTGTGCGTCGCGTGGACAAACACACAAGAAAAATCGGGACTTTCTTTTATATATATAAAGATTATATTATTTGAATAATTTTCTCTTAAAATTACTGGGGAAGAGCGGTCCACGAGCGCTGCAAACGCGAAGTCTCCGTGCGATGAACATCTATCTGCATGAAAGGCTCGCGTAAAAAACGACGTTAAGTCAAATAACTATACCCCGTTTCCATTCGAAGAATTTTGAACTTAATTTGTTCGAGAAAATAAAGTAGTTTTAAAAATTAAAATAAAAAAAATTTGTTTGGTATAGATTAATTTATTTAAAAGAATTCGGACTAAGGGGCCGCATAGAGGGCTTTTTTTAATAATATTTCGGCTTGAGGGGCCGCCCAGGGGGACTTAGAAAACGTTTCATCTCAGTGCCCCCCCTCTTCATTCTTGAACACGGTGGCGGCGGCCAAATTTTTTTAAAATATAGGGAGATATGTCACAATGTGCTTTTTTAAATATACATCAACAACATTAGGTAACAAGTATTTACAACATTCGGTTCATGTGATTTTCACATTCAAAATCGTGTGACCATTTTAGGTCCATCCGATAGTTCGACGTCCGGTGACTCCGCTGGTGACTTTAATGCAAATATCGATACAATGGCGCAGACTGTTGATTAACATAATAGGTTATTATAGTAAAGTCGTTATTTTAAGTAATTATTTTAACTTAAAGAGATTTTCTGTGCTTACGTAAAAGAGAGCAACCGAGCCACATAAACGCAGCAATACACTCTGTGCTGAGGAGAGTCGAAAACATGAGGTTACCGACAACGGTGCCAAGACTTCCGGTGATCGTTATCAAGCTCGTTGCGGTGACCCTTTGTACATCGAAAAAAAGATAAGGATAATTTTGGCATGATGCATGGAAGCATAGTACACCACCACGTAACCAACTTGCCGAGCGCCACTATGACTCGCGCGTAGGGATATACATAGCCGCAGAAAAGCCCATAATGTAAGGTAGCATAAGTGGATGTCCCAGTCATCGCCACTGTACACTCGACTGTACCAGTAATCGTCAGTATGATCTTTGATTGTATCAAAATCGGTATTCGATATACACAATTGCCATTAACTAGTACACCGAAAATGTCTGAGATGGTCGCCGTATACCCGTAACAATGTATTTCGCAGCTCGAGTCATAGTTTAAAAATCGGATTCTAAATTTGAATATAATATATATTCCATTCTATGAAACCCCGATTTTACACGTTATACATTTACCATTCATTTGATTTTTTTGCTATTTTGATGTTTTTCGTTGGCCGATGAAAAAACTTATCTGTAGTACTAAACAATAGTTATTATGCTGCAAGCGAGGAAAGTGGGAGGTGAAAATCCGCGCCTTCCGTGTGGTATACGATACTTTTTTTCACCGATCAAAATCGACCACATTTTTTTATCTCCAGCGGCCTAGCGGCACTAATTGGCGATAAGAGAAACCGGGTCCGCGGCTTGGGAGCGGTCGATTGATGCGCATTTTTTATTTATTTATCGATGAATAAATACCTTTCAAAAATGTAATTATTTATTTATTTATTCATCCATTTACTTATTTATTTATTTATTTATTTATCTTTTATTTATTTACTTTTGCTACCGCTCAGCGACTTTTAACTCCCGCCGGTCAATATTAGCTAACTGTAAACTCGCGTTGCAGGCATGAAATATGGGCTTTTTTGCGCAAGCGGGAAAAATATTCCATTTCACATCGGAATGACGACAACAAACAAAAAATTATGCGAATGGCATTTGCACATCGCTTCCTCATTTCGTTTTTTACATTACTTACAAATCTCCTCTATGAGTAAGTAAGTTTTAGCTTCGTTATAGAGGAAACTTTGTAAACGTTATTACGATCAAAATGCGAAAGCCATGTGTAAGTCTAATTTGCATAATTTTATTGTGGTGGAGTATAATGCGAATTATTATTGAAAAATTTTAACCATCGGATGCTAATAATTTTTTTAGGTAGAATTTTTTACTCCGATTTCTGAATGATTATAAGAGTTATCGTGTTAACAGACATATTAGACACAAATTACACAAAACTGTAAAAGTTTTTCGTTTGTAAAGATTTCGACAATAATTGAACCGAACAATGAGCATTGACTCCTTCATTGCCCCGTAAAATTTAACTCTATAACTGAAGACGTTCTTAAGTCCAAATGATAGATTCGCATAAACGTTAAATTTTTCAAAACTTCACACACACGCGCATTTCTAAATATATACATTTTCCTAAATATGACTTTCTGACGTTTCAGAACATTGTAAACACGTTGCCATTAAGGCGCTTCGAGTTTCCGCGTACTCCGAGCCCATGTCCCATAGTAGTAGTAGTAGTTTTGACTTTGTGGCAGAATTACGGCAATGTACCAGATGCTCGAACACGAGAAATTGAAAAATATGAAGAGTCCATCGATTTTTGTTTGGAATTAAGTTTAACATTACTCTTTATCGCGTTAATAGCCTCTGTGATCTCATTCGCAGGTAGCGAAAGAGAAGGAGACACTGATTTCTTCACGTAGCAAGTGGACGGAGCCTGAGAAAGGATCCACTTGCACTTCCGCACTTGTGATTTCCGGACTTTTGCGGTCGGTTCTGATTACCAGGTTGGGAAATACGCGGTCGTATCCTGTATTAGGAATTTGATAAAGAAAAAAAAATCATTTACCTTAACGAAAGTGGTATCACATTAGCACTGGCAACAACAATGTTACTAGCTATTCTGGAGGTAGCGATCGTAGTCGAGCATAGGATTAGCATGATGGGCACTATTTGTCCCCAATTTGCACCAAATGTGCACAGTGTCCCCATCAGGTAGCTTAAAACTATAAATGGATTTTGATTCTCAATCTCTCTCTTTTTCGTAATTGATTTCAACCAATCTTCATCACTTTATCAACGGCAGAATATTAAACGCTGATTAATGGACGGTTACTTACGCAAAACGACTTTTTTCGTTATTCTGGTTTCCAGACACATTACGATGAAGAACGAGAAACCCACAGCCGAGGTAGCTATTACCGTTGAGTTCATGTAAATAAAAGATTCGATACGCCACTGAAAACAGTTTCATTGAAGAATCGATCGGAAATAAAATGAGAATAGCTGAGCTTTCACGGACTATGTAATCAATGAGCTTCCGGAAAAAAAAAAAAATTTCGATGTATTACCCGTATGCACGTATCCGTGACATTTGCATAGAGAGCTGGATCGTCCAATCCTGGTAGCACTACACCGGGTACCAACATTTCGCACAGTGTTGGCTTAGTTCGCGATGGTTGCCACAGCGTGTAATCAAAGTTGTTCATTATTGTAAACATGTGCGGTACCCAGAGTCTCATCGTGTTGAATCTACGCACAGAGAGCATCGAATTTATATGAATGAGGAAATAGTACAATGGGTGACATGAACCGAACGATTGCGCCGAGTGCGAAGTTTGCAAAAGTTGGCAATCACACGAATCGTTATGACCAAATTCGGCTCGTGTTACACACACACATACACTTTTTTTTAACACGTACATGAAAATTGGTACTTTGAATGGCAGTTTTGCGGATTGAAAACGAAGTATCCATACGAAAAATACATTCATAATATATGAAAAAAATCAACACGGATTATATTTTACGTACTATAAATCTGTTCCGACAAAAGATAACTACTCAATACATGTTTTCTAAACCAACGGTATAGGAAAAATGTATTTAAAGTGGCGAATTATTCCTTGTGAGTACATTTCTCCTCCTACGAGATAAAAGTGAAACAATTATGAATAGCGCACGCACGAACTTTCTTTTTAATGTTGTCATGAAACAGGTCACTTTTGCCCCCAAACTACCACGCAAAGCAGTACTTTCCATGCACGTGTAATAAAAAAGTGATTTATATGGCAGAGGCGTAGAAAGGGAGTGACGTTAGAACCGTGATTTTCGTGAATTATTTATGAAGTATTCACGACAATCACGTTTTTTGTGTTTGGAAAGTATGCGCAAAAAGGCACTTCTTCGCACTAGTGCGAGAAAAAAGACGAATTTGCGTTCGATCGCATGCGCAATATTTTTCTTGCACACCAATGCGAAAAAATGCCTTTATCCGCTCACTTCGCAGGCATGGAAAGCGGGATTTTACGTGTATGCATTATAAAACAATATTTGGCTTCTTTGTTGTTTGGCACTAAACAAATTGGCAATAAATTAGAAAAATGTTGACATACCCCAACATACTTCCGAATTGAAGACAAATAATGATGATAAATTGGCTACGGTGAGGCGGTCTTAGAAGAATCTTCAAATTGTTCCAACTCTCGCGCATCCTTTCGTAGTTCGATCGACTCTTTTGACTCGTTAGTTTCGACTCAACGATTAACGTTTTAATCTATTGGAAACATCAGGCAGATGCAGTATAATAGTCTGATAATTTGTCAGCTATAAAAGTGATAAGGCGTCACGATGCCGAATATTTTTAAACAATCCCGCAGAACCTTGTTCCTATTCTCTACCATAAAAGTAACTTTTCATGAGTGAAAAAAACGCCGGATTGTGATAGGAGTGTAATGCAGAAATTGTAGTAACAAAAACAAGAAGAGAAGGCATAATTATTCGCATCATAGTCCAGAGATTCACACGTAATTGAATTTGAAAATTTCCCCACTAATGATGTGCGAATAATAATTTCTTATTTTCCATTTTTTTGATAATACAATTTTGGCAATACATTCCTTTTACAATCCGAGTTGTGTAAGTTTTGTAAAATTATTTTTATTTTCGCCAAAAGCATAATTGGCTCCCGTCTGTTTCCTCTAATGGCAATCGCGAGTTAAAATTGAATTGCCGTCGGAAGCAGCGCAAATTATAAACTATCCCGCCCATCGCATTCAATTGTGCAGTGAATTTTATACATTAAAGAATTTTTCTTTACGGGAAATGTGTCAGCCGACTTGCGTGTATTAATGGTGTACATCCTCTTCATAAGTTCCAATGCCCTGGCTGACTTTCCATTGGCTATCAGACGTTTTGGGCTTTCAGGTAGAAAGCACATCGTTAGAATGCCAACAATCGATGGAATCGAGCAAACGAGAATGTATATACGCCATGCATCAAATACCCGATCAAATACGTTGAACGACCATTTCAACGGTAAAATTGCAAAAGCCAGAACTGGATTTAGAAAAAAAAAAAAAATCGTTAGCCCACAGTCGGTGAAAAGAAAAGTTTCTGAAAAAATCAATATTGACAAAAACTATTCGGGTCTTCTGACTAAGTGGTTTATCCTCGAACAATACGCGATTCTCGTGATGCGATGAGTCATTATCTTATCGTCATTATCATTAAGCGAAAAACGCGCGTGACCCGCGCGCCGTCCAATTATCGCTATCAATATTAAATTATTATTTCCGCCATGGAATTGTTCGTATCTGAATCTAGTAACTATCGAGAATAATGCTAATCTCCGATAATATTTGTAAAGCCAAGTGCACCTGATTACGCCTTTCCGTAATACAATGCTAATAAAAAAGTAGACATACTCGTTTATCTTACCGACTTGACAGTATCCTACATTTTTTTTTTTCGTATAGTTTTGATACACACAATATTTATTTAGTTCCGACAGTACGATCAAGGTATCTCGAATTTTTAAAAGCATCACGTATATCGGGAGACAATGCACGCTGTTTTTTTTTACTTCAAAGCAACACCAGCAATAATAATGATTAACCTGCCTATTTGATTTGAATAACTCAAGGATAATATTCTCTAAGTATTCTCTTCTAATAACTCAAGCATAACATTATTGAACGAACCATAATTCATTTTATAAAATAAACTTACTAGCAGGTATGACGTTTCCAATTGCAAATATGAATCCTGTCCAAGAGACAAACTTAGCTCGATGAGTAATCGATTGAAATTCCGCTAGATAAGGGACTAGTAGCGAAAACGGTCCGCTAATACTGAAAATATTTGCACTCTGATTTCGAAACTTCCAAACTTGGTTTTGAAATTCTTGTTGATTTGTGTCGATGATACGCATAAAGTAACTCACATAGTACCGGTCATAAATTTCAGCAGCAAAAAAACATGATAAGAGTCTACAACGCTGCTGAGAATGTTGCAGCACGCGTCTACTACCAAACCAAGGATAATGAGAGGTTTTTTTCTCGCGTTGTCTGTCACAAAACCCCAAAAAAACGAACTCGCGATCATTCCTGTACAAAAAAAAATAATTAATTTTTTTCCTTCATTTGCTCCATTTAAGATCGGAATCGCCATACCGATGTAGACAAACGAGACGAGAGCGCCGTTACGTATAAACGTAAGTTCGAGATCGCATTCGGCCGATGCTATAAAAAAGGCCGCAGTCGTCATGTCGAAAGCGCTCGCCCATCCTGCAGGTACAGCCGCAAGGAGGAGAACGATGTTGTATGTGCCAAAACCTGATGACATAGTGATAAAACTGCGGTCTCTAACGTTTTAGGCAAAAAGAAAAAATATTTTGTAAACACTCACCGGTGGCTGTAATCGCTTTCTCAAAATCCGCCGGGGTTTCGACATGTTCGGTTTCTGTTGTGTTAAATACATTGTAAGTCCAATAAATTTGCCTTGTATTGAAGGCAGTTCTTGTGGTAATGTCGGGTCAATCGGGTCGGATTGGGTGAAACGTTAGGATTCCAAAATTTTTTTGCATAAATCTTAAATGAAAAATGTGGGTAAGCTAAAACTGAATTGAAGAGTATCTACTTTATGTAAAAAAAAAATAAAGTATATTATAAAATTTACCGAAAAAAATACCGTTTACGCGAATAAATTAATAAAACCATATGCATATTTTTCCAATTTTTTCGCGATGTTACATTCGCCATTGTTGTTCGATTTCAATGAATGATATCTCATTGATTTAGTTGAAATATGTTTTACAAATTTACTAAAGAATTACTCAGAAGTCATAACCTTCTTTTTTTTTGTACATAAATGGTTCTGATTTGTAAATGGCGAATGTTATCATAAATGTACAAATTGACCAAATCGACTTCAGAAAAAAATAAAAAATATGCGACCGGATTTTTTTGCCGTAAGTTGGGCGAATTTTCTGTAAGTTTATTGTTATACATTATTTTCTACATGGCTGCTGGAATGTCTTTAATCCAAATTTAGCTTAGTTCGCACAAGTTTCTCAGATAAACCGTAAAGACAGAATTTTTTAAATGAATAATTGTCCTAATATCGATATTGGTACTTCCTAAATACTCGGAAAATAATGTTATTCAGAGTCTCCGTCTAAAATTTATTAAACAAGTCGAATGTTTTTTTCATGCGAAAGTATGTAGATATCAGTGTGCTACTGTATTCATAAATGTAATTAAAATGAATACATTTAAATTAAAAGAAAACCGTTAATAAATAAATATGAAATATCAACATAGCATAGTGAATAGATGAATGGCAGAACAAGAACCTACGAACTCTACGAGATTACTTCGTGCGAATCTGTTAATAAATTATGAGATTCAACTCACCGGCGAGTGTCCGAGCGATCGAGTTATTCCTCGGGTTATTCTGAACACCGTTTGCTACCATTCTTGATGCGTTCAATCAAAAACCGTCTGCGCACACAGGAATTGGAAAAAACTCGAAAATGTATAAAAAGAATGATTTCAGGAATAAAATTGTCTCCTGCTATGATATCTCTCGGATTGATGCACTCTTTCGACTTTCGCTCTATATAACGATCGATCCGGAATCGCTTGTTTAAACATTCAGTAACCCACTCCTTGAGTGTTTTCTCGTTTTTCCAACAAGATGACCTTTTACATCCGTGGAGAACTTCCGCGATGAGCATCGCTCTAAAAAAATGTCTTTGCCCACAGATACGTATCGATGGCTTTGAGAACTCCGAAACGTTTCTCATCCACCCGTCAAACAAACTAACAAGCCAAGAAATCCAGCCAGTATCAACTATCCCATCGAGGAAGTGATCTTGCCGTAGTATAAGCGTATGCATATATAAGGATTCTTCATTTGCGCGGGCAACTTGCGCTCACACGTGACAAATACGTCACAACGTGTTTATATTCTGTCGACACAAAATGGGTTAAACGATTTGATCTCCTACCCGTCGCCACCCACGAGTGTGATCGCCTAGAGGCACGAGGACTTTCGATTACAAATACTTAAAACGAAAAAATATCGGGATATGAAGCCTGACTGTCCTTCAGAGACGGAGAACAGTGTCAAAAGTGTACACAGTCAACATGCTATAATTGATGATATTTCTTATCCATCGCCAATTTTTTTATTTTAATATATATAAACAGGTGGCTTTTGCGTGATCTGTTTGCCCGTAGAAACAAAAAAAAATCGCACAATGTGTATACCTCAGAACGATAGACATCTCACGACTCTCTTATCGGTCGTGTATCGTCGACTCGCCGAGTGTGTCATATTTATAACTATACTAACGTCCAACTCTCATTTGGTATCCGTTGAGTTTACGTTTCTTTGCGAATTTGCCTGTTATTATGAAAGCAGAAAAATGAGTTTGAGTATCTGTGCCCGAAGCTCGTTGATTTCTAACTCCAAGACCCGAAAGCTGAATTACCAGACAGCCGGGATTGTGGTGCCTAATTAATTCAGCGTTCCGAGTGCCACGGGTTACGATTGTGGTATGGTAGCTCCCTGCAGGCATTAGTTTAGAGACAATGAAATTACTTTCGCAGACGATGACTTGATCCACTTCTTAAGTGTTAACCACATGAATAAGGAGTCTCGTGATCGGCATCTATTCTCCAATCGGCTAAAACGATCGAATGATTTGCATAATTATAACTGGATACCCTAAAAACCCATTCATCAGATTAGAAATTGGCGAATTATCTAATGATTGTTTCTTTTTCATTGATGCTCGATCAATGAATTTCTTTTGTATACATAGATTTGTAATACTGTTCTCTGTAAGCGGACAGAAATTCCAAAATGATAAACTAATAATGTGAATCTGCAGTCGTATATTTAAACCTTGTTCTCCTTGATTACCCGAGAAACATCACTAATACACATGCGTCTAGCAGATCCAAAATGTACGAAGAAAATGTTTCAATTACAAACACTTGTTGTCTTCGACTCCTTTTCAAAACATATAAATTCGTAAATATCTGCTATATGTCGCTTTTCGATAGACACTTTCCTTAGCGTTAGGATTTACTACAATCGATGGATGCATGTGTGATACAGCTGAAATTTGCCACACCAGCTGAGTTTACCGCCGAAGTTGTTAGGTATGGAACTCGGAAAGAATGAGCAAAGAGATTCGACAGTTATGAAGGTCTAGAACATGTTTACTTCCTAAAAATTAGAATAACTATTTTTAAGGAGTTGCCGTTTGCGCAAATTTCCATCAATGAAGCTGAAACGTTTCATATAAGTTAAATCATTATAAAAGTTGTTTGGTATACAATTTCGTCGGGGACCCACAGAAAGATGTAAAAGTTATGAACACTTTAATGTCTTTGTAAAAAAGAGCTTTCACGTTATGTAATTTTTCGGGTTGAAATTTCTTGGATAAGTGGTGCTCCCACCATGAATATTTGAGATTCATGATACAATCGCATAATCATTCACTTGGTATAACAGTTTAAATGTAATGGAATTATATGATTTTAAAACCTCTGTAATGTACAGTCGCAAAAAAAACTCTGAAAATTAAAAATATCTACATTGGTCTCATAAATTCTCCTCACTCGCAGGACGATTAATTACACACGATGCTTCCGCATATTAGAAGCTTTGTGGTTGAGCGATGTTAATAAGAAGCAATGTGGAAAATGTCAATTTTCAACAACTTTAGTACAATTTTGTATCGTTGAAGACATTGGGTTTCCCAGAGTCATTCATAAGATGTCAATGAAGTGCACAAACATGTGTGATTTGCTGGGGTCAATTGTGTTATAGCTCAACAGCTTTATCCCATGTTATGTAAAGTTATTTACTCTGCATATGCGGCAAAAAGGGAATGCGTATTACTGTGCCGTATCCGTCAATTTTAACAGCAACTACTGTAGCACATAAAACAGATGTCATTACTGAATTAATATCGTTAACACAACTGACAAACGATCAAAGCTTTCGAAGATCTCATATAGCGTCTCGATCTGAGATAAATTGTGCATAAACACAGTCGTGATATCCACTACGTTATAGCTGATACCGATCCCTCGTCTAGATTCTCAAGCCGAGGTCTTTCACATAAATTGTTTCACAGATACGCACGCGCCGTTTCTACAGTAGTACAGTAGCGAGAAATCCCGATAAAGTAGATATCTGTAAGCGCGCCCAGTTGTAACGTTTCAGTTGTGATTGAACCTACCGCTGAAGTTTCCAGGATTGTTTGTATTTATTTGATGTGCCGATCGCTAACTGTCTTTACCACTGCTAGTAGAGACTAAGCATAATGCTTTACTATTTCCGCCGTAAAACCTCAGCGCTCGATAAAAATGTTCAACGTCTCCGTGACGTGGTATAAAAATCATGTTTACAAAAAGAAAAAAAAACGAAAAATGTAGCTCATCACGGCTTCGAGGAAGGATACGGAAACTCGACGAAGCATCGTCTGTATTAACGCGCGAATTCAATATTTACATACTCGAATCGGCCCGAACAGATTACGATGAGAACTTTGATGCCCGAAGGTACATTCATAGAAGGATGTTAGATTATTAAAGAGAATCTTTGAAGCTTGAGAAGCACGGAAAAGGTAGCAGCAGATTATTGTGAGCGATGTGAAAGTAGGTCAGCGATACGGGAGATTGGACGGGATTGTATAACGTGGTCAAACAGACGCTGGAATGTTTAATATTTTACAAGCGAGCGAGAAAATGATAATAATGAGAGAATAACGAAAGGTGGATGGCTATGAACGTGTCCACGTTAGTGCGATAAAACGCTTTCGAAGATTCTCGAGTTTTAGAGTCTCCGCTGTACAGGGTAATACAACTATATTTCGAATGCCTGCTATGCTTGCGGCGAGCTTCGCGCATTACCACTGACTTTAATATCGTCCCCGTGTCCTCGCCGACTTTACGTCCGTTTTATTTGCATTTCACCGCACACACACATACAGTAAACGAATTCCCTTATGAGAAGAGCCCATACAACTCCCATCGTGTTCTTGTGCTCGTCGCGACCAACACCGCACAGCCCATCCCTCCGTTAGATCCTTTAATATACAACTGCATAACTTTGCATACTGCAAACCGAGAGATAGCCCCATGGCGCCATATAGTTTAACTCCAGTGACCATTGGACCCTTCTCTCAGCTTCCGGGTCTCGTTGGTAGCGCTCAAGAAAATTCAGTGCCGGCTTTGAACGTTATACTCCCTATGCGCGTGAATAAACAAAGAACAAAAGAAAATAACCGACCCGTAGAACGATGTCAAACTTCAACCCCTTAATGCAGCTCTGCTCTTCATAAATTCACAACTTTCTCCCATAAATTTAAACACAATCGTGCCGAGACGTTTCTTTAATCCGATATCGAGTGGGGAAAATTTACCGAACAAATATGTGCCCACGGGGCGGTGGAGGAAGAGGGGGGGGGGGGAGGGGGGTGGCTTTGGTGTGTGCTGTGCCCCAACGAGTTCTCTCGCGTTCCCAGTGTATGTACATATTGAGACCAGGCCAGCAGGTAGTACTCATCCACTGTACAGCCAGCAGCCTTCGCCGAGTACGAAGGCTCGCGCGCGGTCGTTACGATACGGAAGCTGCGCACCGTAATTTGCCGCTGTGAACTTCCTATGTTTATGTACAACGATTCGAAGTGTGTATGCCTCGACGTTGCATTTGGCCCGGTTGCTTGCCGAATATGTTGCTACTACAGGAGCAACCCGTTGCTTACCAGGCCACCGGTGAACGACGACGAACGAACGTGAAGTGAACGGTATGCTGTATATGTATACCGGAACGAGAGGAGAGTATAGAGAGTATTAGTCGCGGGGATTACTCTCGGCGGGGAGACCACGTGTAACCGTACTGTGCAGGCGATATGCTACTACTCTCGATGGTATAGGTCTCGATGGTATGTGCAACACAGCAACAGCAGCACGCCGAACTTGCCGGGGGTAAACAGCCGGATGCCTGCACCTCCGAGCTAATTAACTACCGTTGTAAACAACCTGTAATATCCCAATCTCCCTTGCGTCCTCGGGAAATTAGATCGTGGACTACGATAGCTTGCTTCTGCCGCTGGAAAACCCCTGCTCCAGCTTCTCGTCTAGTCCCGGCTTTGCACACTACCCCAGCTTCTCTACGTGCCAACGTTATCGCTTAATTTTCCGAATGAAAATCATGCCAAGGAATCACACGAAACGTACACGACACCCATGAATGAGAAAATCCTTCGGAAGAACCTGATCAATTCATTTAATTTAATTGATAAATAATTTAATTCGATACATATATCTCTCTATATATAAAGTTAGCCCCGCTGTCGCCGCCGTGTCAGGAATTGAGGGGAAGGCAAAAATATTCTAAGTCCCTCTAAGGGGATTCCTCCTTGGGGGTCCCTCTTATATTTTTGGTCGAAGGGGGCGGAGGGAATCATCTTAGAGGCACTTAGAATATTATTCTGCGGGGCGGGGGTGGGGGCGTGGGAGGAGAAGTCCAAAATGTTCTAAGTTCTTCAAAGGGGGACTTAGAATATTTTCGGCCGAAGGGGTAATGGCGAGTCCCTTTAAGGGGGACTGTTTAAGGAAAAATACAATAAAAAAAGCGGCGTCGACCCCGATTGGTGAAAAGTTGCGGCGGTGATGAAACATTTTTATAATGTTTTATGTTAAAAAGAAAAGCGAGCGCGCGTAGCGCGCGAGCCCGGGTAAACTCTAGTATATATATATTGTAACGAATATAGCTGACTATTTATTAAGACACACGATATTCGTTCGGTTAATAATAGCCAAACGTACGAACGATCGATACGATATCGATCGTCACGACAAAAAGAGTCTGGAGAAGAGTTTCGTGTGAATATATTGTTACATTCGCGCAATGAATAAGACACCGATATCTACTGAAATAATAACGAGCGTTTATTAATCGCGAATTAAGGAGTTTGGTCTGTGAATGCCAAATGGTAAAAATGCATTTGCAGAGGATATTCGTCCATGAAAATCATGGCCTCATGCCAAGTTTCAAGTCAATCGTCTGCTTGCTTATCGTTATATTAATTATTTAATATACATTCTTATACATGGGCAGCATAGAAAAAAACATTCGCAATTCGAATGCAACACTTGAAACAACGTTTAAAATTGTAAGAATTTAATGGCAATAGATCCAAATCATCCCTTGCATCTTCGGGAAGAACATCTACAAAGACCAAAATGATTCGTCTGCATGGTTGTAGAGAAAACTCACAAATAAAACCGTTCGAATAAAATACAAGAATGTACGCCTGCACTCGTGCGACACGGGTCTCTCTTTCTCACACTGCGTTCTCGTTAATCCGCGCACCATTCGGTCTTTCAGCGCACCTCCCTGCCAGAAAGACCCTGAGCATTCTCCTTAATCATATTGTCGATGATAGTGACTCGTCAATTGTCAGCCTTGAAGCTACGGTTTCAATATATACATATTTCTTTTTTTTTCATCATTCATGAAAGATTACACTTTTTTTTCAGTATTTATGTACATTTTTTTTTCTTATTACAATTGGATCTTTTCGTCGTGAGGTCTTCCCATAGGTTACCGTTTGTACCTCTTCCGCTTTCTGCTGCCGTTGCCGTAATCGAGTTCGACGAAACTATAACGCTCGTTGAGTTTCGATGATTTGTCGAGTTATGCAACTTGTAGTGGTGAGAAACGTGCGGAGATTCGAAGAGGTGGAGATAATCGCCTATACATAGCCATTGGTACATCCGAATTCCCGATAGCAAACAAAACTTGCACTTCGCGTAGACGCTGCCGATAGAATCTACTTGGGATATACGTTAAACCCGTATAACGTAATCTTCTTGGGCTCTCGAGTCTCAAAAGACGTCGCTAACATCGATGAGTATTAGGAAGTTTCATCAAGAATCGAAACTATCCTTCGCTTCGATTAATTTCCTACACGCTGTTTATACAGCTTTGATTGCGTTTGATTTGTACCGATGGATTGGACGCTTCGAGCGTCCAGTCATGCGGCTCTCCCTTTCACAGCAAAAAGATTAAGGTATCGAAAATCTGATTAAAAGGATTCTCTCTAATTAATCTAATGCATTGTTTTCCGAGCGATTTTTGACTGCGATATCTCATAGCTAAATGAGGTTATGTTTAAAATCCCTCGAAAAAACAAAGCAAATTGAAACGATTAAGAATAATTTTAGACGCCTTTCAGACGTCTCCAAGGTCTCGTCGCGAACATATACATATAGCGATGTTCAAAGTGTGTTTTATTTTTTCTTGTCGGTAAAATAAATCTTATCGAAAAACTCTTCCGATTATTTTTTCGTATAGGCGTCCCTATCATTTGAAAAAAAATCTTCGATCAAAATATTACAGCGTGTAGAAAGGGTTTAATTTTTTCAATTTCATTATTTGAAATACTCTATTTGAAAAAAAAAAACTTTACAACTTAAATTTTGAATATTTGGACTTGAGAATTTTTTTAGATGATCGGAAGACCAATGACTAATTATGATTTTCTTTTCACTTACAGAAAAAAAATAAAATACACATCTGTATTTGAAACATCTGAACTCCCACCCACCCCCTTAATCTTCTTGCTGCGGGGATCGTTAAAAAAATGATTCGTATAACTAAGAACTATTTACAATGCTTCTATGCATAGATTTCGATCTACGAATTGGGCTGATATTAAAATCTAGTGACCATCTTCGCCGGCTCCTCCGGTTCGGGATCTGTTGGTTTGGGCGGTGGTCTTAGAACGAACAATGACACGATGATGCAGACTGCATTAAGCGTAAAAAAAGAAATTGTCAGTAACGAAACATAACGACATTGTATACAAATTAAGACGATTATCATTCAACACTCACGTATGAGGGAAGCCCCGAGCCACATAAAAGCGGCGATGCAGTTGGCACCGAGTAGAGCGGAAAAAATGAGATTACCGACAACGGTACCGAGACTTCCCATCATCGTAACGAAACTCGTTGCCGTTGTCCTACGAACGATAAAAACAAAACAAGTCGTTAAACGTGAGATTTCTCGTTGCACGTTTAAGTCGAACAATGTCCGGCAAATCTGGGAGGATATAAACTCTTCTCTACGCTCGTGAGAGACAAGAGAAGGACGTAACGTCCGCGTTCCAATTACAAAGTTATAAAGAGCAAACGCGCGCGGGCGCGAAAAGCACGAACAGTTGACGGTCGTTGATGAAACAAAGTCTCGAGGTTTATACCTATAATAATAGCGGTATTACGTTATATCAGCGCCGCGGTGTGTATTACCTCAAAGGAACAGGAATGACGTTGGCGTTAACAGCGATAACAATGTTACCGGTTATTCTCGAGGTAACAGCGATGGCCGCGCATAAGCTCAGCATGATGGGCACTAGTTGCGCCCAATTTGCACCGAAAGCGCTCAATGCTCCAATTGCGAAACTCGACACTGCAGACATCAATCATACTTTCGTTTAACGAAACAATTTTTATTTTCATCATATTTCAAAATCAATTGAAATTCAAATTTATAATAGGGTAGAGGTGCCCATTTCAGACACTTTGGTCACTTCTGGTCACTATGTTCGAATATATAGTACACCGAATAAAAACAATGTAAGCTGTTCGCGGAGTGATCATTCTATTCGGAGTGATCACTTATATGAATATTCTCTAAGTATTAACATGGAAATATAGGGAAACAACAGTTCAATAATAACGTTTAATGAAATGGCCACAATGAAAAGGAAAAAAATTGTTGTTAATCTAGAAAAATGGTTACTCACTCAAAATGACTTTTTTCTTTATCCACGTGTCGAGATACATGACGATAAAGAATGAGAAGCTCACCGCCGAGGCGGCTATGATCGTCGAGTTAATGTAAACCGCCGGATTGATATGCCACTGGAAAAGTTTAATTCTGTTTTAACGAACCCCAGCTCCCCTCCGGGGTTCTCTGTGTGCAATGTAATGAGAATAGTTGAGGCGAGAGCTGCACGCCGGAGCGCGCATACACCTTTCATAACGAGGTTGAGGATATGCCGACGAGAGTAAAGGAATAAAGGAAAGAGATAAGCGAGATAGAAGAGGAGCACGAGCTGCGGTTCTAGTTAACTGTTTCAACGGTGTATTTTACCCGAATGCAGGTGTCGGTGATATTTGCATAGACGCTGGGATCGTCCAGTCCGGGCGGTAATACTCCCGGTATCAACAACTCGCACATGGTTGGCATACCTCGCGACGATTCCCAGAGCGTGTAATCAAAGTTGTTCATTATTATGAACATATGCGGCACCCACAGTCTCATTGTGTTGAATCTAACGAAAAAAAAAATCCGTCTTTATTAATAACAACAAAATTATCTCTAAATCGTCGTAAGAGAAGCAACGGGCCATGCGCGAAAGTCAAATTAAAAAGATACATAGCAAACAACTATATTACGTACCCGAGTAAACTTCCGAATTGAAGCAAATTAATGATAAAGAAATGTCCGAGATAAGGCGGCTTACAGAGCAACCTAAACGAGGCCCAGCTATCGCGTATTTTTTCCACGTTCGTCTTGTTCTTTGAATCCGTTTTTGCCTCGTCGACAAGTGATTGGATCTGCAGCAGGCAACGGATATGAACACTCATCAGTATAAATAATACTACATCGAGATTACTGTTTAAAATTTTTTTATTATTTAATGATAAGACTCCGAGACGATTAACAATGTATCGCACAACTTTGTCAATTATCGAAGTACTTATCGATAAGATCGATAAATCTGAGAGTATGGAATTTTTCGGATTTAACTGAATTTTATCGCGTTATTTAATAATAACTTGATCAACGGTAATAACTTTACCGGGAAAGTGTCGGCCGGATTGCGCGTATTGATAGCGTACATTCGTTTCATGATTTCCAATGCCTTCGCTGGCTTTCCAATGGCCACAAGGTGCTTTGGACTTTCCGGTACAAAGCACATGGTGACAAGACCCAGTACCGATGGTATAGAACATAGAAGAATGTAGATACGCCAAGAATCAAATACACGATCCGCAACGGTGAAGGTCCACGGCAGCGGTAGAATCGTGAAGGCCAAAACTTAATGATCAATAAAAACAAAAAGAAACACTTCTCATTAATATTATCTTATCGACGAGAAAAAAAATCGAGGGAAACATTCGTAAATGATACGTATATCCGGTTTTCATCGATATATTAGAATTACATTATGCGATGAACTATTAATTAATATTGACGAAACGGGCATTTGTCTCATTATATCGTACCGATCGATCATCATTGATTGCTCTCGCACGAAGAATGCGTCACAGACGACAAATCGTTATAAGGAAAAGTGTCGATCCTCCAATCGCCCGCCGTTTGTAAAATAACGTGTTAATGAGAATAGTCGACCGGAATCTTCTGTTGTGCGCAGTAAATGCTTATATCGACGAAAGATTTTTCACTTCGTTTTTTTCTCAACAACCTTTGCAAACACGTGGCCGATACGTGGGCGATAATCATTATTCGTATTTATTTTACAAGAGCTCGACGTTCGAGCGTTTTCCACGTACGTTCGATTTATGCTTTACAGCGAAGCGTCGAGATAGAACTTGTATGGGAACGAAAAAAAAATATACACGTATGTGACGCATTTGCATCGAGATATATTCAATTGCGTTATGGGCGATACTGGTTCGCCTCATATGAGCGAATATTCAAATGCGCCGCTTAGCCAGCCCGATCGTCCGGTGCAGTAATAATGAATTAAATAACTTATATTCCGTATTTATAATGCCATGTCGTTGCATATTGATTTCAATAATCCAGAGAGCCAAAGTATTAACATTATCCGGCGAATTATCGAATAATTTATGGAATAATTTGAAAAGAACTCACTGGCTGGGATCACGTTTCCAATCGAGAATATAAAACCCGTCCAAGCGACGAACTTCGGACGATGGGTAGTTGACTGAAACTCCGCTAGATAAGGAACTACGAGAGCGAAGGGTCCGCTGATACTGCGAAAACATATCGGTGTCAGTGTTGTGCACTATCATAATCCTTGTTATCTCTTAAATGTGGAGAAGCGGCATTTAATTGCTCTCAGCGCCTGATAAAACGAGAGAATGGACCAAGTTCACTGCCACTTCGTCACGTAGCGTAGTGCTGTGTTTTTAACTCGACCGTGAAAACTCCACATGAAAGATTACTTACATAGTACCGTTGATAAATTTCATCAGCAAGAAAACGAGATAAGAGTCCGTTACGCTGCTTAGAATATTGCAACAAGCGTCAGCCAGCAAACCGAGAATAAATAGTGGCCTTCGACTGAAATTGTCTGTAACGAAACCCCAGAAGAAAGAACTCACGATCATACCTATAGGATAAAATGTTTAAAGATGTAATTTATTTCACCTTTGCGAAAACGGAATTTGTTCGATTTAATTTATCGAAAAAATCGTATACCGATGTAAACGAATGCAACGAGTACGCCCTTTCGTATGAAGGTAAGTTGAAGGTCGCATTCGGCGGATGCCAGAAGGAATGCCGCGGTCGTCATGTCGAAAGCGCTCGCCCAGCCTACCGGTATCGCCGCCAGGAGGAGAACGATATTGTATGTTCCAAAACCTGTGACGCCATTAATATTCATTCATGATTTGTCTCTCGTCGTACATAGCACGATAATCAACGAATTAAGTGGGGAGTTTGACGATTGCAGGCAAAAAAGCGGGGATTTTTTTATAGGTGAAAAAATCGTATAGTCTTGTGTGATTGTTTGTTGCGGAGGCGTTTTAGTCACGTTAAAAAAAATCGGTCCGAATAGTTAATAATTATACATGTGTTTTTTTTTATGTTTAAAAAATGATGTCGAAAAAAATTTAACTTCGGCTACACGACGTTATATTCCAACCAGAATTTTTTTTGCATGACCGGTACATCGATACGCGCAATCCGTCGCATCGATATTTTTATAAGAATTTTTTTATCGATAAAAATAAATAAAACACGCTGTTTGCCTTGATATTGCCGAATCCCCTTTAATACTTTGCCACTCGATGTACTCACCGGTGGCTGATATTGCTTTTTCAAAATCCGCCGGTCCATCGTTATTTCCATTCTCTGTTGTGTGTACAAAAATAAAACACGATTGCATAGTTTTACAATAACTTCGGATGCTGACATTTGGAAAAAAAATGGAAGAAAAACAAACGTCTCACCGGCCCGCGCACGAGTGATCGAATTGTTTCGCGTTTCATTACGAAGCCCGTTCGCCACCATCCTCAACCTTCCACGCTGTCGAGGATACTGCACGTGAAACGCGCACGAGGACCACAACTGAACTCACGCTATATCCTGTATACCCGAAACTGAGAAAAAGGAGCAAAGAAACCTGTTGTGAATTAAATTGGCTTGCGGAGTGCGAACTGGTTCTCACTGACGTTAGCCGAATACATCAGTTCACGTCAAATCTGTTCGTGATGATGGTAAAAAAAAATGCTCACCAGGGAAATTATGTGGTTCGACGGTTGTCGAAGAACTTTCTTACCTTCGAGAAACTTTTGTTTCACCTGCTACACCGTTGATCAGCTATTGTTTGGCACTCCCACATATATGTGCTCCAACTATCCTGAGCTTGTGTATCGATCAGTGGCGAAGTTTGTTCTATCGTACACCACACATAGCCAGCCACGCACTTTTTTTCTCGTTCACTCCGAAGCCAAATATATCTATTTACATTCTATTAAAATGCCGACGCACATTGCTCCGTGTTGTGAAATTGAGTCTCCGTCGAGTGTAACGAAAACCGTGATCGAAAACTGTGTAGTATGCGAAACTTCTAACGCGTTCCGTCAAACTCACTCGGGCACCTATCTTACAGTAAGAACGATTTCAACCAGTGCCACCGTCATCTCGCGACAACGACGAATGGCTTACGCGACGATGAGGAGGAGCTCTGCTCGATTTCTATTATCTGGCACGTTTCCCGCTCGCTTGAGCTTCAGCTTGTGACAGAATCTACGTCACCATAAGTACTATCCCGGCTTGACTGTCGCCAATAAAAACGGGTCAAACGATTTAATTGCTTCCCGCGCTATGCACCCGCTGTCCCGCGTGCGACACACACGCGATATGCTTAATTACCATCGAATTGAAAATGGACACTCTCGTGTTTATCTGTGGCTAATAGATATTTGTTTATTTTTTGTTTTTTTTATGGATCCTCGATGAAGGACCATTTAATCTTCACCGGTATGGCAATTTTATTTTACCAGATGTTCATAATAATAAAAGCTAGTAAAGGAATGAAAATAAACGTTAATATTAACAATAGTAATAAATAATAACTATTAAAAAAAATTAACGAAAATACACCGAAAATAAGACACAAATGAGTCTCAATACCATTAGGATTTTTTTCCTATCGCATAAAAAAGAATTAAATTATCCAACACGGGAGATAATTGACTGTAGATTTCGAAATTACAAAGAATTGAGCTCATCATATTTGCAATATCGAAGTGTTATATAACTGACGAAATTGCTTATCTACTGGAGCGATTCGACTCCGAAATATAGATGACATCTGCTCGATCGGTGTATTGAAAGAAAAAAATTGATATTGAAAAAGAAAAAATTGATATCGTACGTGGGCCGATTAAGGGGGATTACCGGGAACTCTTATCGGTTGTTTCGTCGCGCATCACGCAGACTTCTTTGTAATTCTAATATTAGCAGAGTTTCAATATCCGTTTCACAAATTGGAATTTCTTCTGTTTTTTTTGCAACATACTTTATCTTTTTGTGTCGAAAAAAAACTCCCGTATTTACTCTACGCAAGTTAAGGAATGTGCGTCTTACTGTGTAAAAAAAAGATCGTTGAACGATATAAACCCCGAAGACATTCTAGATCGCTAGCCAAAACCTCAGTCTATAATTAATTTTTCGCCGCGAGAGAGCGAAGTTGCGCGAGTTACGCCGCGTGCGCGTCGATCTTTGAAACGCTTCGAACGAGGAACCGGCGGGTCTTTTAATGACGCGACCGCATGTCGCACTGCGGAACGATCGGACGTACAGGGGAAAAGTAGTTACACCAAAAAAAAAGAAATAAAAAAAAAGAAAACACAGTTTAGCTCACCGGTCTGAAACTTTTTTATTCCCGTGTATCGTCGATTATGGATTAATGGACTGGAAATTGTGAGAGAACAGCAACTAACCCGGCCATCGAACAGTGACACACACCCGTGCGGTTATAAAATTTAATCCATAACTACCCCTGGTGCAGAATTGAAACGAACGAGTCCACACGCAGACGTGTGGCGAACTCGAAGCGAGAGGGAGGATCAAAGAGGCGAGTCCGAGCAATTGGACACGTGTGTACCGAAGCCCCGCTGTCGGGTTAATTAAGTAATTAAACTGCTCTGCGGCCGTGTCGCATTGCGCACTGGTCTCGATCCCGCGGCTATCGGTTGATCGACTTCTACCGTCAGTTTTGGCAGAGGCCAACGCGTGTTATGTTCGCAAACGCCTATCTCACTTTTCATTCTCGTTTAATTCTACGATCCGCAAACCCATCAAATTATCCCGAAATAAAGCCAAGTGATGGAGCTTCGATCCATACGTATATTATATATTTATCTACGACCAATATTTGAGGCTCATGTTCCTGAAGTGCGTATGTCAAATATCGTTCAGTCGGTGGCGACTTACGAATCCTTACGATGAATAGTTCGATATACTGATTAGCTGAGAAGCAGACGGTCTCATCCTACAGCATTTAGCATGTGAAACGATTTGAGTTCCGACCTTTTCTTTCTTGGCTATCGGTATTCTTCTCTATACCTGTATTTTGTCAATGGAAACTACCGGGTAGCCGAAGTATCGAAGAGGAACTACTAAACTCCTGACCCAGTTGACGAAGTACATGAGAGCGCCATTCGAAACGTATTACAAGCCAGCCAGCCATCCAGTGGGAGTAAATCACACAGCGAGAGGAGTTTATTCGCTGTATCCTAGGGCAAACGCTCGTTTTCCTTTGATTTTCATCGAGTCGATAAACCGTCCACCGATGCTATTGCGCCAGCGGGTGAGACACGATCTGCTGTTCTTGTCTTTCTTTATTTCCGTACCGACGGTAGATGAGACGTATGATGCAGTAACTTAAGAGACTTCAAAATTTGAAAAGGCGATGACAGCGATGGATCCAAGGAATGCACAAGCGCACGACTAACTTTGTGCAGTTGTATCGTGGAACTGCATTCTTCGCTGACTAGATATGTTGAATTTTACTATGAACGTCGGCGAGATACATAGGATACTTTCCAAACTGCGACATGTGCATCAGATCTACATGTGTTTGACTTGTTCAAGTTAATATAGTTCATGACGCGCGTAGAAGTACTATAGTGTTTTCAGTTTTCGAAGTAGAAACGAGAATTTCGCATCGCGCCACTTTATTGATATGGATGCGTTATCGCCAGGTCGCTTTTACCTCGCGATCTAATCGCTAATTAACGGTTCCGACGGTTCATAGACGTTTCCAGTTTTACGTGTCGACGAGCACACGAGAATGATATGACAGGTCAGGTGTGACCAGTGTACGTTTCACTCACCGTGGCTTTTGATTATACTTGTGGTTTGAATGTGTGCCCATAAATTCCGGGAATTTTCGCTTTACGCATGTCACGGGTATATTTAATCTACTGACGAGCGATATCATTGATGAAGTAATACACGGCGTTCAATTGTACGGGTGAGCAGTATAACGGCTGGCATCTCTACTCTGCTATTGTCGATGGCGCGTGACCGTCAATAAGAATAAAAAAAAAATAGGTTAAATCGATTGCTAGGCGCGAACGGAATGTCATTGGCATCTCAAGTCTAGTCACGAATCGATTTATATATGTTTAGCTTCTTGAACGTTGTTATTAAGGTTTGAGCTAAAATCTTAGAAAAGTTGTAGGATTCAGAAGTTCTTTGGTTATCTGTAGCGAAGGTAGTGGTACGCGTTGCGATAGGGCCTGCCGGGCAACACTGATAGGTTGCAAATCCTAACGAGTGTTCCTATTAGTGGCTGTATAAAGCTTTTAGGGGAAAGTATTCGAAGTAGTTGTATAACCATTGGTATCTGGAGGCTGGAATTGCTGCCATCGAGAAGCTAACCAGTTCATTGACTAACCAAAATCCTGCAAAAGTGCCCAATTGTTTATGATTCTCTAAAAGAGATATAAGTAAAATTTTGAATGAATATCGTTATTTTCATTCGTGACCTATGATACACAATGGTGACCATTAATGGCAATTCGATGTATGTAATAGTAGTGTATCCACACTTATATATCCACAAATATTTTTGTAATTCAGTCGAACGTTCGCAAATACCACAGTTGTGCAATTGCTAATGTACTTGGGCGACAAACGAACACATCTGTCGATGTTGCACGATTGCCCAATTGTAATAAAAATGTTCTGAAAATTCAATACTCTGCTCCCATCGTCGGCTCTGGTCGAGCGATTATTTTTCTTCGCAGGTATCGCCAACACTCCGAGACGCCATGCGTTAAGCGATAACCGTGCCAACAAATGATATGAGCACGGTGGTGTCGAATGATTTCATTCCCACGCTCACATCTATTTCTTTGCTTATTCGTTTGCGACTTAATATTGCAGTTACTATTATAAATAATAAAAAAAAAACATTTTTCTTCAAAAAATGTAAAAAACGTCGCCAAGTAGCTTAAAAATTATTATTAAATAATTTTTTGCAAAAAAAAACTTTGCTCGTCCTTTCTTTTATTGCACTACATTCTAAATTTTTTTACTACATTTATTTGTGTTCTAAGGACTCACAAAGCTTCTTTTATATATTTTTACTTGGCTCATATGATTTTTGTTTTAAGTTTTTCATTTGCAAAAAATTATTTAAAAACAGTTTTTAAATTACTTGGCGACGTTTTTCACATTTTTTGACAAAAATTGTTTTTTATTATTTCATTCTTTTTTTACATTTATTTTTTTATTATTAATTTGAATTATTTTGCGTATTAAATACAAAATGCGTATTAAACGATTTTTTTTTGTATCACACGCATAATATTGTAACGACCGAGCGAATGAATAACCCGCGTTTTTGGTTTTGGGGCGAATATTATTTATAATACGAAACGTTAATTATCCCGATTTCGAAATGTCACACGTTTGCTCGCTTTTAAAGTCCCGTCCAGACTCCTTTGTCGTGACGATCGATATCGTATCGATCGTTCGTACGTTTGTCTATTGTTTACCTAATTAATATCGTGTGTCTTAATAAATAGTCAGCTACATTCGTTACCAGAGCTGGTCAAAGTTCTTAAAGCACCAAGTATAGAAAATACGCAGTACTTAAAGTATAATGTACTTCCTGAATATTCAAGTACCCGGCGTTTTCGTTTTCAGTTTATTCCACCGGATAATATGGTTTCAAACTTCAGTACAAATAAAGATTCGAACAGTATAAAACGTTTCAACGATGATGCGCTTTTGGGAAAATGCTTTTAAAAATCAAAACTCAGTTTTGATTTATTTAATCAACAGAAAATCGCTAAGAATAAGAGTAACATATGAAAATCCTATATTAATTAGTTTAAACAGTAGAATTCAACTTATAGTTAGTTTGAAAAATAGAAATTCCTTACTGATTCGTATAAAAAATCGAAACGTATTTCTACTTAATAAAAAAAAACATTTCTAACTTGCTAAGCATGATGTTTAACGACGTGAAAAGTCTTGATAATTCTTATTTGTCATGAAATTTCATGCGACTTGAAAAATAACATGAAAAGTCATTAAAGTCAACGTGGAAACTTGAGTTTTTTTATTGGCTGGCCGATAATATGCTTATCGGCAAGCAGATTTATTCTTAGGACTTAGAATATATTCTTGCAGCAGGCATTTTGTTTTTAGGGTGTGTATTTCTATTCAAGTCCGTCATTACATACAGAATTGAATGCAATGCAAAAAACAGAAAACTTAGTGAAAAATTATCATAAAAAATGTACGGTTGTTTGTCGGTTTTAGTAATGGAAAAAGGACTGAACGCCCATTTAAAAGTATACGATCCGTTTTGCCGTTTTTTGAGCTCCATTTCGGTCCATAATGTAAGTCTCCGTTTTTGTGTACGCTTTTCCCCAAAGAGGGACGGTCGTACAACTTGCTAAGGTCAACGTTTGTGCAATGTAAGTGTTCATAACAAACGTATGTATTTTATCAGTGTTTATTTGTTGGCGGAAGGTAATAACGATATTTCATAATTGTATACAGTCGCGACGAATGGCGATATTGTGCTTGAAATGACCTTAAATGTTGTGAAATAGCATGAAGTAGTTGTTAGACACCCTGGTCAGGAAATCGAAACACCCGCTGATTTTAAAAATCAATAAAATATGAATGTTAAAGGTTTTCTTGCAAAAAATGTAAAAAAACGCGGCGAAGTAGATTTAACGTCGTTTATTTTCTTATAAAAACGCAAAAACTATACAATTTTCAAAAAAAAAAAAAATCAAAAACGACAAAGTGGATTACTAATCAATACTACTATGGTAGTATCATTTTTTTTTTAAATCACAAAAAGTATAATTTCAATCTAAAATCTTGATGTTCCAATGTTAATTTTTGTACACAGCTCGTTATAGGAAATTGAGGAGGGTGCCTTTTCTTGACGGTTTTTCAGGTAAATTACAAAGTGACCCTCTGGGTCCATCGTCATCTAACTTTTAAAAAAAAAACTTCAGCAAAACCAATTTTACCAAATTCAATATTGTTAATTTGATCAATAATTATCTTTGCTTGCCACCATCCCCTTAAGAGCGAATTCAATTTTTTGAAGCTAATACCCCCCTTGATACTTGGAATATCTTTGCTTCGTTCCTCGTCTTCATCATAGGTGCCTCTAAATGTATGAATATCCCCTCCTCCCTCTAAGGCGAAATCGGAGACTTAGAATATTTTTAGCTAACGCCCATTCGGGGACTTGCAGTATTTAGGTCTCAGGTTACTTCAAAGACTTAGAACATTTCGGATTGTGAAAGAGGGCGGGGAAAGGGCTGGATTTTTTAACACGGTGGCGACGACGGCAGCGGCAATATGATTTTACAATATATAAACACATGAAATTGTTACATTTTCATCTAAAAATGATGTTCATTCGTTTATCACGATAAGAACAGCGCGTGCGTATTAAATTTCAAACGGCATTGTTTTTATATATTCTGCAAGAAAAATTTAGTTATATCTGCGTATGTAGACATACAGAATATAGCATAAACAAATTATTTTCTAACCCTCTCTTATTTTCGTTATGTATTTCTCAATGAACACGTTCCAGTTAAAAAATGTTATGCATTGTACTTTGTACTTCGTCCTAGTTAAAAATACTTGAAGTACCTTAAAATATTAAGTACTTAAAGTACCAAATATGTACTATGTACCGCCCAGCTCTGCCTACTACTCCCGAACTGTACTCGCTGGCTACACTTGACTCTGGAGTAGGATCTTACGGTATAGTTAAGGCCCATGTACCTACGATGGTTACGCAAATTTGGTTATCTGTTTTTAAGTATGTCTATAAATGTTCTACCTATAAAAATAAACACAGTTAGAAATGTATAGTTAAAATAGTAATAATTTACATTAGTAATTTATAGTTTTGTTTTTCTCGCAGTTTTGTCTACATTAAGAACTATAAATTTTGATCTTTTTCTATTTGTGTGTTTGGTAAAAAATGTATTTGGATAGCTTAGAAATAGATAACCAAACTTGCGTAGCAGACGTAGAAACATGAGCGCATATGTCCATGAGCTTTGGATCCCACCCAAACGTGCCAACGGCAGTCCAAAGAGATAGCATCAAATTGGGATGACAGAACTACTCGTCTGAAATCGTAACGGGGAATAAATCGTACGAAGATCATTTATGTCACTTGTTCAACAATTACGAAAAAATAACAAATGAACTTCAATTTTTTTTTCTCCATCATTCAGCTAACAGACTTCGTTGTCTTTCCGAGTTGCCCCGGGAAAGCGAGGAAAGCTCTAAGAGTATTTACTCGACGAACGCCCATTAGACTTTCATGAAGATGAGGCACGGTACGGATGGAGAGGGAAGAGGGAAGCACACAGGCGAGCTGTGCGCGCCAGAACTATATGCATTTTGGAAACGCCTGTGACAACAGACGGTACAGGGTTGAGGGCTCGCGTGAATAGGAAGATGGTCTCTCGCGTGACGATGAGTACGCCGTCCGTGTGGCTTTGAGCTTCGTATACGAGGCCAAGCTTTCTCCTCGTCCTTTTGCCCGTTAATGCTTTTAGAAGATATGTCGAGCGGGGGGCCGTGACGCGCGTTTCAAAACTCCACTGGGTACCCTCGTCATCTACTTCCAGGCAAGAGGTCGAAACCGAGAGCAGAGTACCGCCGGTATCCATTTGCACATGTGTCGTATTCGTTTTCTGGCGCATAACTCGAATATAGTAGAACATTGTATGAATCATGAAAAACACACGGTCCTATCTCATATAACTTAGCACGTTAAATATTGTGGTATGGGTCCTTCCGTTTTTCAATACTTCATATGGTTCATATCGCTTATGAGGTAACCCATTTACGTATTGTACGGGTGTACATATGGAACCGCAAAGGTAATACCAGAATCGTGACGATGAGTCAGCGAAGAGGATCTCTGGCCTCTCGGGTCACTGAATAACTCTCATCCAGTCCACGAAATGAAGAATGGCTGAACACTGGAGTAGCTTCGTGTTTCACTGTGTCATTCCACTTCCATTATTTTCGTCGGTGATGCCCGTGAAATATCCGTACCCTATTTGTCGAAATTAGGTGACGTTAACAGGAGAAACGCAGAAGAGCAATGGAAGAACGTTCGTTGGAATATGGCTCTTGGTACGGTAGGTGAGCTACTTAGGACAGACGTTGACGTAACGAACTCGCGATGCACTCCCGTCACGTCACAGTTCGTCAAGTGTGTATGTCCCACAGGCGAGTGCATTTCTCCAATTTAGTACGCAACAACGCGAGTGTGGCTTGTTCCGCATAAGCAGAAGAAACAACAGCAAGGTGCATCGGTTGAGAACATACGAAACGTGTATAGCACGAGATGCCGGAGAGTGGCTTCTATTGCGAACCGTGAAAGTCGACGAGTCTCGACAGTCATGGGGTAACTCGTAAATGAGTTTCTCGGATATTCAATGCGGAATGCGAGCTCTATTCAAACTTCTGCCATCTCCGTCTATTTCGTTTCCTCTCTATATGTAGCATTTGAGCGTCACTATATTCTCTAGCGTTCGCTATCTAGGCCCAGCCGTCCGACCCTTGAAGCCGTTTCCACCGCTTCAGTATTCTCGCGAGAGAACATCGACATAATAATGGGGATATTATGTATCTCTCTATATATATATAGTTACCGCCACGGTCCCCGCCGCCGCTGTCGCCACCGCCGCCGTGTCAGGAATCGAGACTCCCGCCGCCTCGATCCCGCTCGCTCAGGACTTAGAATATTTCCAGTCGAAGGGGTAATAGCGAAGGGAGGAGGAGAAAAATATTTTTAAAGTCCTTTTACTTCATTTTTAAAGTCCCTTTAAGGGGGACTGTCTAAGTAAAAATACAAAAAAAAAGCGATGGAAACATTTTTATAATGTTGATAAAAGAAAAGTTCGCGCGCGTAGCGCGAGGCCCGGGGAAACACTAGTATATATACATATACAGATTATTGTGTACTGAGCATATCTTTTGTTTATTTTTCTCTTTTTCTCCCATTACTTTTACTGTTGACGGAATGAAAACTTCAGAAATCCGCGGGAATAGTTGCCCGAGGGGTACCTTTTGTATAATGATAACGATAAGATTATTCTACAATGTTTGATAAACTAGTGAAACTGTGCGAACTGCGAATGGAATAACATCTTCAACTTTATACCTAGCGCATTGTCAGGTAAACGGCCCAATGACTGACCACCTAAGCTCCCCGCGCCATTCGATTGGAAATGGAATCAGATAAAAAAACGTAGAGCTTCAAATGTTCGGTGTTGCTGCAAATTATGGACACTGAATTGACTAAAATTGTGTCGCGGTATTCGATATTTTACAGTTTAAGTTAATAATTTTGACATATATGAATTCATCGCAATGACCCAATTAGTGTCCTACAATTTTTTCAGGTGGCCCATCGACTAACCTATTAATGGCCGTATCACCGACCTATCGCAAATAGTTGTATGTCCTACAACTAAGACTAAGACCATGACTGACTAAGATCATGAACACGACGTCCGAAGTAATGACCGACGGCCGCTTTCGTAGTTTCGGAACGTCAACAATCCGAATTTTAAGGCTGAATTATATACATACCATATTATATTTGCGAAAAAATAATAATAATAAAATAGTTATTTTGAGAATATAATATTTTTTTTTTATATTTGGGGAAATTTAAGTCTTTAGTACAACGAATAACTCACAAAATAAAAAAAAACATGAAATAATTTTTTTATAGAACGCAAATAAAATAAAAATCTAGTTAAATAAAACACTTATCGTTTATTATTTTTTAAGCTTCTTTTCATATTTCTTTTTTTATGCGTTTGAGATTGACGAGCTCCTCCGCTCTTTTTCGTTTTTTTTCTCATTCTCGCTTCAGCCTTCTTTTTCTTATTGATGCTGGCTTCTTGTCGTTGTTTTTTCCTATGTTCGATTTCCGCTAGTTTTTTTAAGCTTTTCCGCAGCGGCTTCTTCCCTTTTTTTAAGCACTCACTATAAGAAATTTATCAAAATATTTTTAAAAAAAAAAAAAAGGTACGCCAAGTACTGAAAAATCCGATTTCCAAATATCATTAAAAAAAAAACATGAACCAAATTTTATACGCCAAGTATAATAGAAAAAAAAGGATTCTATATAACAGAAAATATTGTTTTTTTTTTTGGAAAAAAATTGCTGTAAAAATTGGCGTTCCGGTGTTTGCAAGCGTCACAATAAACCACTATTTGAATTGGAACGCCAATTTTAACGCCATTGGAACGCTGCGCGTGTCCGAAACCTCCTAGCCCTCTCCTAAAAAGTTGGTGGCAATTAATATCGACTTTCGAGTTTTCACTATCGAAGGTTCGATATATGTATTGTTGTCGGTTTATTCGTGCCGTGATTGGTCGACGAGATTTGACAGGAGGTTTCGGGCGCATTCGCATTCCTTCGTGATAACTCTGTCGATTGATGTATCGTCATGGACGGATTCAGTAGAGCCTCGAAGTCGTATATACAAATGTATTTTACAACTTGCTTACTACGAAATATATGAAATATTTTTTTCCTAAAAACAGCAGTGGATAGAACAATACTGAAAAATGTATTACCTAAAACTTCTTCGTTGGTTGATATGCCGTTACGGTCTACCGTAATGGTCCGCCACCACATCCGGAAGTTGTGGTGGACTCAGCGGCTAGTACGTACATAGACCTAAACATTCGCAATATAAAAATCTATTTCACAGAAATGAAAAACGGTGAGTGAAAGGAACTTAAAAAAGCAACGAGAATTACCTGAGATGCTTCGAATTTGCAGTCAGAATTTAAAGAGACTTTTGTGATCGCGGTCTCCGCTCCAGACTCCATTCGATTCTTGGAAAGCCAATAGAAGTTCTTTATCAACATTCTCTTCGAAGAATGCTGGATGTCCAGATACTTTTTTCTGGTCAGCGTTGATATTTGCTGGAGTTTCTGTTACATGTTTTTCTTCTGCAGAATCGTTTTGTACTTCAATGCTTCGGGGTCAAACGGGCTTATCCATAGCCTCTAAATCCGTGTGATATAATCATTACCATGTCCAAAGTTTCCACCGCCTGTTTGAGAACCGATGCAAAGTCCGCTCTTCGAAGACGGTCTCCGTTGTATTCCATCCGCCAATCGTACGTTTTTTTTCCATGCAGCTTTGAGTGGCCAAAATAAAGCTACGTCCAGAGGCTGCAGTAAATGTGTTGCGTTTGGATATAAAGCAATCATTCCGATTTGCTTTTCGACGCAAAATTTGCTCAATGGCAACGTTAGATGCAACGAGTGTCCGTCGACATATAGCGCGACTGGTTGTTCTTTATCATTCTTCGTCAACCATGGCTCAAATATATTGTAAATATGTTCGAAAAAAGTTTCGCTTGTCATCCATCTTCGCTCTGATTTGGCAAGCAGCCACGACGACGGCATACTGGCAGAAATGCTGTGTGGTATTCTTTCATAAGGGAAGACTATCATTGGTGGCGGTAGCATTCCTGCGGCATTCGCGGTGAGGAGAGTCGTTAAGCACTCCTTCTCGTTACTGTCCGTAAACGAATATACGGTCTTTTCGCCTTTGTGCACCAACACTCGATGGCCTTTGGGGCATAGAAAAAAAGCGGATTCGTCGAAATTAAATATACGCGATTTGTGGATGTTCAGCAGTCCTTTCGCGTCTAAATAGCTTTTTACTTCGGCAAACCATCCTCGTAGAGCTTGTTCGGTTATTGATGCACGACAATATGAGAGATTTGGTGTGATTCTTTCCGCTCATTCAGAATGGCGTCGTGAAACCCATCGAACCAGCGTCGGCCGGAGCGTCCATTCTTGAACGAAGTTTCGCGGCCCAATTATTTAACGTGCTGTTGTAGACTGTTCAGTAGTTGATACCGAGTTTTCGGAAATCCTCGTTGCCTTAGTGTCATGATCCACCGCACGAGTTCAATTTCTTCGTCGATAAGTAAAAAAAGGCGGCGGACTCACAGCCTTATTGATTGGCTATTTTCCTTCATATTTGTAGAGTAGCGTAGTCTTCGGTATTTGGTATTCCTTACTGACGCTGTGACGGATCTACTAGAACGGACGGCCGCGAGAGCGTCCATAAGATTTTGGAGGGAATATCGCACACACTTTTTCTCCATGTCTGTGAATTTATAAACAAAACAATAAAATTACTTTCTTTAATATTAAATCCATTAGTTATTAATAAATAGTCAGTAGTTAATAGTTCATACCAAATTAATAAAAATTGAATGCAAATTAATGCACACGAAATTATAATACAGTCCACGCTCCGTACTCTTAACTCCCCTTAACTTAACTGGTCCCTTATTTCAACTCGAATTCCCTTAACTGTATTTCTCCTCAGCCCCTTTTCCCCACTCCAAGCGGGGGAAGCCGTATACCCGCGCGCATACCCCTCGGTACCCCTACTCGCAGGAACTGATCGGGAGTAGGGACGATAGGGGAAATACAGAATAGGGATCGGGTCCGGTCCCGTCGAGTTAAGAATACGGAGCGTGGACTGTATGCGCGTATTTTTACGCACAAAACTATGCTGATTGATCACTAATAAGTGCAGCGAATGAGATTTCATATTCCCTGCGCCGTATCAAAAACGAAAAAAAAAAAACATTAATTTGACTCGCAACTTCTTAACACGTAGAGATGAATTCCGACTCTTCGCCGGGTCCATCTACCTACACGGCGAGGCAACGCGCTCCTTCCCTTTTGATACCGATTAATAGACTCATTCCTGCAATTTGTGCGACAGAGAGAAAAGGCGGTTGTAGCGCGTGTCAAGACAAAAATGGATGATGTTCTCCTATTCTACAATTTTTGGTATTCGGGCAGCGGGCACATTTCATCCTTTTACTAAAAAACAGAAGCAAACCCGTGCGGTAGCATCCTGCCGTGAAATTGACGAAGATTTTCCTCTTCAATATTGGAAAAGTTTTCTTTATACCAAAAAAAATTGAAACACGATCAATATGCAAAATAAACACTTTTTTCAAATTCAAGCAGAAGTTAATTGAGTTGACTCAGCGATTTTTGCTTTGAAACTTATTAAGTTTTTTCAACATTATTGATCTCAAAAAATCGTTGCTATCTACTTTCAGCTATCTTTTTTAAAATTATGAACGATGTTTAAGCCTGACAATAAAAAACTCTTTTGGCGAAAAAAATCAATGGATTTTCACAGCAAACTAATATTATTTGCATGTACATTTAATTATTAAGTTTCAATAATAATAGATGATGAAGAAAAGATAATTTTTTGAATGAGCAAAGATATATACAAGTTTCAGATTTTTGAACACTGAGGAAAAAAAGGTTGAATTGATAAAAATGTGCGGTAACATACGTTCAATCAAATATTGAATTCATAAAATTAAATATTAAGGGGACTGAGTCACCTAAAAAATCGCAAAGTAAAAATTTTTTTTTCCAGTATATATAAGTTTAATGAAAAATTCCATTCTACCTCCATAATATATATATGTTAGACTACCGCTGTGAATTTTTTTGGAGACTTACAGTGTATTCCAGTGTTATGCCCAATGGTCAAACATTTTTCCTTTACCGCAGCTTTCGGACTGAACGAAAGCATCAATCTTTGCTTGCGACCTCTTATTTTCTTCATCTTCGTTTATTGCGGAACGAGTACGGGGATTTTTTTTTGAAGCTTCGCTGGCGAAACTATGAGTTAAAAACTACCAAAAAATTCACTTTTTCCACTTTTTGTCTCGTAACCACTCACATAATGGCTTGCGATAAATCCATTTTTGATCGCATGAAAAATCCCCGCACTTGTTCCGTAACACTGACTGTTACGAAGAAAATGAGCCGTCGCAATCCAAAATTGGTGGGGCCATTCTCTCTGAAACCTGCGGCAAGCGAAGAAAAATAAAATGGAAAAAAAATGAATTTCACAGATTAATGAAAATAACCAACTTGGGTGATTCGCAATAAAAAAAAATTATTTTTATATTTTTTTTGTCACATAAAAATGAACACTTTTTTTGGTTTTTTTTTTTTCACTTCACAAATCTCGTAAATGCAAAAAAATGTTTAAAAAATCAAGAGACGCGGTAGCGTCTCGACGCCAAGTGGTTTAAAAAGTAAAAAGTCCGCGCGGTGAGTCCGCGCGCGTCGAGCGCTACCGTGTACTTATACGCTAATATCGTGCCCCCTAAAGTTTGACATTTTTTTTCTCTGAAACGAGACATCGGATCTGAATTCCAAAGACACTTTCATTATATAATTCGAATACAAGCTTCAAAATGCGCCTGGAATCAGCCCGATCGGTGCTCGAAATGATGAGATATCGCGATGTCGCCCAAAAAATCCTCACTTTCACGATAAAATTTTTCTTCAGAGATTTTTTCGTCTGTCCGTTGTTTGTCCGATATCCCATCAGGCCTATGTGTTGCGTCTGTGTGTCCATGCGTGCGCCCTGCATATACAATGGTATATGCGGAACGAACGGTTAGCTGTTACCGATTCCAAGTGTCAGTTCGTGAACACAGCAACTTGTGATATTCGTATCCGCGATCCGCGAATAGTGCACTCGCATTCAGTCATCGAAATAAAGGTTAAATACTAAGAGGTTATTTATAATTTTACTATCGCGAAAGGTACTAATAAAAAAAATCTCTCGTGGTAAAAAAAAGGGATACCTGTGTGAAAAAATTATCTTAACTAATTGCAGGCGAGTGGTAATTTCAATTAATAAATATTACGCGTGTGATACAAAAAAAAATCTTTAAAAATAAATAATTCAAATTAATAATAATAAAATAAATGAAAAAAAAGAATAAAATAAATAGTAAAAACATTTTTCTACAAAAATGTAAAAAAAAAGACGCCAAGTGGTTTAAATAATGTTTGCGAAAAAAAAAAAATCAAAAAATAAAAAATCATAGAAGCCAAGTAAAAATAAAAATAAAAAAACTTGGCGAGTCCTTAGACCACAAATAAATGTAGTAGGAATGAAAGAAAGGACGAGCAAAGTTTTTTTTATTTTTATTTTTACTTGGCTTCTATGATTTTTTATTTTTTGATTTTTTTTTTCGCAAACATTATTTAAACCACTTGGCGTCTTTTTTTTACATTTTTGTAAAAAAATGTTTTTACTATTTTAATAAAATATACTCTTACGTCAAATGTGACGTTTAAAAAAGAAGTTAAGTCTACGAGACTTTTCGCTTTGCGACACTATCACTGTGAAAATCATTTTTGTACAGAAATATAATACAGAATTTACAATAATTTTGTACAGAAATATAATACAGAATATATTCCGTTCATTCGGAAAAACTGTGAACACTGAGACATAACTAATTACACTGAATTTACAAGCGCAGTTTTTAACCCGATTGACGCAATCGAGTAAAAATCATCGCTGCTACATTACGCCGGTGTATCGCAGACTCAAAAAAAGCGCGGTAGCGGCGATAATCTGAGTCGCATCGATTAGACGTAACGACCCTTTGGTCGGTAAATCGTTACCTACCGAACGCAGTTTCGACATCCATTGTTTTTTTCATGTTCCTTTCTCGATGTTTCTTTTTCTTCTTATTAGAAGAAAAAAAAAAACATGCGGAGATGCGGTATTCCGGCATTGTTTGTGTTGCATTTCGGCATTTTTTTTTCACGCATTATTTATTTCTAACACTACTAAAATGCTTCTAACTTCGGCAATTTTTTAAATTTCGATCTAAAATTTGGTGTGTATGTAGTACACCGTATGTACATTTAGAAAAAAAAATAAATAAATAAAAAAATAATTTTTAGGTGACTCACTCCCCTTAATCTCACCTAATAATTATTAGCTTCAGTGGAGGAAAATATGATTGAAGCAAAATTTTTTTTCGGACTGCGCTAAAAAAACCATATTTCATGCCTGCAACATAGGTTTAAAGTTACCAATTCTTGACCAACGGGAGTAAAAGGAGCCGAGCGGGAGTAAAAGTAAAAGTTGACGTGAATAAAATAAAATAAATGAATAAATAAATTTTTTTATTCCCGACCACGCTATAAAGTCCACATTTCGTACCTGCGAGGCGGGTGGAAAGTGGCGAATTATAATTCAGCGGGACGTAATTAACGGAGCGGGAAATAAAGTAGTACTTTATTTCGCGCCACCGTAGTACTTTATTTCCCACCGTTTATCGTTATTAAAAAAATATATTAATAAAGAAAAATATCAGTATTATAATTTATATACGCACGCCCTCCCGTGCCCGTACTCCGACGCCCGAGAGGTGCCCGAAAGGTGCCCGTACTCTGAGTTAACCCTTTTCGCCGTCGCAGGTACGGAATATAGACTTTATAGGGTGGTCGGGTATAAAGTAACGTATGCCACACGGGAGGAACGTGCTTTTCACTTTATTTCCCGCTTGCTACCGCTTTTCCGTGTTTGCTACTTTATTTCCCGCCGGGCAAACTACTGACAATCGAAAAAACACACACTTTCCTCCCTTGTAGCATAATGTACTATTTCGATTTTTTTTCCAAATTCGTTTATTAATAAATAAATCGAGACATGCGGTAGCGTCTTGACGCCAAGTAGTTAAAAAAATTAAAAGTCCGCGCGCGGCGTGCGGTACCGTGTACTTATTTGCCTATATGGTGCCCCCTAAAGTGTGACAGTTTTATCTCGGAAACGAGACATCGGATCTAAATTCTAAAGACACTTTCATATAAATCGATTACAAGTTTTAAAATGCGCCTGGAATCAGCCCGATCGGTACACAAAATGATGAGATATCGCAATATCGCTCGAAAAATCCTCTTTCACGATAAAAATTTTTCTTCGGAGATTTTTTCGATTGTCAGTAGTTTGCCCGATGTCCCATGATGCCTGTGTGTTGCGTCCGTGCGTCCACACGTGAGCCGCGCATACATCATGGTATAAGCGGAACGAACGATTAGCTGTCATCGATTTTCAAGTGTTAGTTTGTGAACATAGCAACTCGTGATATTCATATCCGCGATTTGTACACTCGTATTGAGTCATCGAAATATAGGTTAAATAGTGAGAGGTTATTTATAAATTTATTGTCGGTAATAAAAAGAACTACTAATAAAAAAAAAAAACTCTCTCGTGGTTAAAAAAGTGATTTGTGTGTGAAAAAATTGTATTGTAATTGTATTGTATTGTGGAAATGCGTTTCGATTTTTATACTAATCAGTAATGAATTTCTATTTCTCAAACTAACTAGAAGTTTTATACTGTTCGAATATTTATTTGCACTGAATGTTGAAACCATTGTTATTCGGTGGAATAACCTGAAAACGAAAATTGCGGATACTTGAAGTACTTGAAGTACTATGTACTCGCATCAATAGATTCTATACATTTTTCTTTCGGTCATGTCCATGTTATCTTATATAATGTAATATAACTTCACTCCGCGGATCGATACAACTTCTCCCACAATGAAAAACGTTCGTTCTGTTTTTTCTCACAGTGAATTCACATTTTGAACATTGGCTTTGCATTAAAATCCCCATCGGTTAGTGAATAGGCCAGCAACGATCAAGGCTACTGTGTGAAAATTATCAACGTGCATTATTCCACTGAATGATCCCAGTGCCAGAGTTCATTTGAACAGACAACTGAGTATCCAGCAAAGATCGGGATTGAAGAGTTAATAATCAGTATCTACCATGTGTTGATATAGGATGCTACGTGAGTAACAGGATCACGAAGGTGGGAGGTAAGGAAAGCATTCACAGCTACAACGGTAGCCTTAAGCAGATAGACATGAGATTTATGCACGTCGTGTGCACACTGGGGCGTTGGACCTACACTTAAGGGACGGGTGACGTGACCTTATATTTGCGTTTCTTTTTATTTCCAGATGCTTTGATTGAGCTACAACGCAAAAGGAAAGGCTACAACAACGATTGGGCACGATAGAATCGATGGATAAATTTAGACATTTTTGAAAAAATTTTAAACTGGCTAAAATCTTAATGGTTGCGTGATTTTAGCAATAATTAAAACGAACAATGATCCCACTACTTTCTCAACTTTCTCAAGTTATAGAGGTTTAATTTTTTTTTCAACCTTAGCACACACACAAACACTAACCCACACACACACATTCACAGATTTTTCCGAAGTGGATATCCCGACGTTTCGGTACATTCTTTGCACGTTTCCACTCAAGTGTGTATTTTTTTTTCGTGATAGCAAAATTTTCTCTATGAACAATAGAGAAAACTTTCTATGTGCAACATTATTTAAAAAACATACTTTTCCTAAAATGTTCGCAAGAAACACGTTGCACTATAATTTTTCACTTATTTTTACAAAAGTTTAGACAAGCCGCTATGTCAGTAAATGCTTCTTGTAAGATAAATTCTGTTTCCTCCATCACAACTTCTACCATATAGATGTACATTCCAGTAAGGACTCGCCCGAGAGAACGTTGATGAAATATACAAACGATAATCTATAACACGTTGGCCTTGATTGTCAAGTGCATCTCCCACCCGGCTAGAAATCTAACGTAAGGCGAACAATTGAATTTGAAGAATTCATCGTGAAGCAGGGAGGGGGGGGCGGCAATAATATCACATTACGTAAGACTATACAAACGTTACACGAAGAAAAACCAATAGAATTGAATTGCCCACCGTCGTCGACAACAGCATGGCATAGTCTCTTGGGACAACAAAAAGACGCATAAAGGTGAGAAGAATGCATTCTTCAATATAGTAATAAAATTTTTTACAAAAATTAAAAATCCTCCGACCGAAAAAAGAGTGAAATCACCATTAATTATTCGCATGTTAAGTCTGGAATTTCCATACTCAATTACGAAAACTTCGTACAACTACAACATGCGTGCAGAGCTGGGCAAAGTACTTAAAGTACCAAGTACTGTAAGTATGTAGTACTTCAAGTATAATATACTTTCTGAATGTTTAAGTACTTAGTACTTGAAGTACCAAGTACTGGAAATACTTCAAGTATCTGGAATTTTCGTTTTCAGTTTATTCCACCGAATAATAATCGTTTTAAAATTCAAAGCAAATAAAGATTCGAACAGTATAAAACTTTTCAACGATGAAGCGCTTTTGGGAAAATCCTTTTTCAAAAAATCCGTGGCTAAAATATATCGAAATTTCGATACATGTATGGGTATCGCTTTATTCGTTGCCTGATTGGCTGTCAGAAGGGGCTGAAGCTAATGCTGTTAGACAAGCACTTCAGTGATGTTGCATTTTGATAGTTGATAGTTGATTGACAAACTTCGACAGTTCAAGTAAATAATAAAGTTCAGTAAAAAAAAAAGAAAAATTAAATAGAAGAGATAAGGCTACGGACGCGAAGCGTGCGCTCACTGCTAGTGCTTTTAAAAATAAAAATTCAGTTTTAATTTGTTTAATCAATAGAAGATCACTAAGAATAAGTGTAACATATGAAAATCCGATACTAAGTAGTGTAAAAAGTTGAATTCAACATCTAGTTAGTTTGAAAAATAGAAATTCATTACTGATTAGTATAAAAAATCGAAACGCATTTCTATTTTATTAAAAAAAAAAAAAAAAAACATTTCTAACTTGTTAAGCATGGTGTATAACGACATGCGTACTGACATGACGTGAAATTTCATGCGTACTGAAAAATTGCATGAAAGTCATGAAAGTGAACATGGAAACCTGAGTTCTTTTGTTGGCAGTAATAAATTTAAAAAAGACCAAAGTTGTTGACTATTAATAAAAAGAACGTTTTTATACTGAGAAAAAATGTAGTTTGATCAGCAAAATATTCGATTGAATACGTTTAACAAAACATTTTGAGGAAATTGACATCTTTTTTTATTGAATTAAACATTGAGATGAACGTATGCAACCGAAAATTTTGTTAATTCAACTAATTTTTTTTTCTCAGCGTGAGGTAACGTGTTCACTAGCAAGTCGACGGGTTGTAAAACAGATTGAAAAACTGAAAAGACTGTTGGGAACCGACTAAGACCGCAAAAAACAAATGCAACGGATGGTACATTTTTGAATTGCTATTTAGCCCTTTTTCGGTTGTCAAAACTGAAAACGCACTTAACATTTTTTTTTTTCAAAATTTTGTTCAGTCCATTTTCGGTTTTCTCATCCGAAAAGAATACTAAGATTGTATTTTTATCAAGTCCTTCATTAAATACAGAATTGAATGCCATACAACGAAGAGAAAACACAGTAAAAAAATTTCATCAAAAGTGTACGGTTCTTTATCGGTTTTCGTAACGGAAAAACGACTGAATGCCTATTTAAAAGTTTCCGGTCTGTTTGTCGTTTTTTGTGCTCCGTTTTCTTCCCTAATATAAGTCTGCGTTTTCCTGTACGCTTTGCAGATTTTTTACCCAAAATCGGACGGCCGTACAACTTGCTAGGGTTAACGTCTTTGCAATGTAAGTGGTATCCATAACAAATGTATGTATTTTATTAGTGTTTATTTAATAGCGGACGGTAATAACGATGTTTCATATACGTATACAGTCACGAAGAATACTCACCATACTTCGAGCTGGGGCGACATTGGAGACTTGGAATATTTTTAGCTAAGGCCCATTCAAGGACTTGCAGTATTTCGGTCTGAAGGTACTTCAAAAACTTAGAATATTTCGGATTGTGAAGGAGGGCGGGTGAAGGGCTGGATTGTTGAACACGGTGGCGACAACGGTAGCGGCAATATCTTTTTATAATATACTAGCAGGTTGCTGTGGCTCACCCGCTTCGTGCGCTCGCATTGGACTACATTGGAACTACGTAAGTAAACGGTCGCGTACACAGTGTTAGTGAATATTTAAGAATAAACGAAAAAATGTCGATGTGATAATACGATTGATAGATTTTTATTTGTTGGTGTTGGTGTGGCCAAATTCGCTTGTAATTGAGTCATAAACTGTGAGTCGAGAATTTGTTTTCGAGATGCTCCACGGAAAGGTAAACCAATTAAGTATCTCATTTTAATTCGAGATTGATTACGTAGCGAGTTTTAAAACTACTACGTAACCATTCTGGAATTAAGGTAGTAATTGAAAATTAACAGGTATATTGAATTTCAATTTCTTTTTTGTTAAACAAATTTATAAATTTGATTTACGAACACGATTTAGAAAAATCAAAACCATAATTCAAAATTGCCGCTCTCTTGTAGAACTTCTGTGTACACAATATTGGGTGTGTTACTTCCAGGTGCGTGAATGAATAACTTTTTCTCCGAACTTACGGTTGGGCATCCTACATATAGTTGAACGTGTCAAAAACATTCATTGTGTAAATCAATACCGGCAAATTCAAAAGTTTGACCTTGTGATTTATTGGTTGTCATCGCAAAACAGAGTTTGACTGGAAATTGGATTCGTTTGAATTCGAATGGGTAATTTGCTGGTATCATGGGTATGTGTGGTATTAACACATATTCGCCCATTGTATTACCGGTAATAATTTCAGCTTCTAATATGTAAGTCATTAATCTTGTAATTTTTAAACTGGTTCCGTTGCACAGTTTTGGTGAATTCAAATTTCTCAATAGTATGATAGGGGTTCCGATTTTTTATCTTAGGGTATGTGGTGGAAGTCCTGGAGAGGAAATTTAGTGGATTTAGTAGATTTAGAAATTCAATGGGATAGTTTCTTACTTGCTGCATTTGTGTGACACTGTCGATCGTCTGATACACATATTCATGTGTACCGTAATCTTTAAGTATCAATTCGTTGATGAAACTACCTCTGTCATTTTTTGGCGCAAGTATAGCGCGTTCCCGAAACCAAGAGCCCGTATGACTTTTTATATTAATTTAATCAGAAACAAGCGTCTCAGCGCCCTGCGGGCGCAGATGCTCTTGTTGGTGGGCTCCGCCCCCCAAACCCCTCGAAAAATGTCCCGAAGGGACATTTTTTAAGGCGCTCACGGGGGTGCACGTCGCGCTACGCGCTCCGTATCGAGTGTATTTACACATCGCGCTATGCGCTACGGATGAAGTATGTTTATACGTCGCGCTCTGCATTTCTTTTCGAAAGTACGTATGAGGGAAAAACATTTATCAGTTACGTAAATTAATTCATAGTGTTTAACCTTCGTCGAATAAAAATATTTCTTTTTTGTACCACTTGATTATTAATATCCACGACGGATATTTCCTTTTTGTTTGACGATAAATTGTTAAATATTGAGACACGAGACAAATATAACGAATTGCACCACGTAGAAGTTGATCAAGTTCATTTAACGAATCAAATCATGTCTAGTAAAGTCGTTTTATTGGCTTGAAACGTATGACCAGATTTAAAGAATATAAAAGAAACACACAAAACATGTACCGATACCAATACGATTACCATTTAGCATTCAGGCCAAATATCCCCTTTAAATCCTTCCCCTTCAGTGTTTTTTTTCTTCCCCATAATTGATGGAATCAGTTCATTATTTTATCTGTAGGAAACCAAATCATTGTAGAAGAAAAGTTCAAGAAATTTGCTATTCTTTGTGATTTTCAATGAAATTTTATCGATATTTATGGATGCTGCAAAAAATGCTACCTCGAGAACGAAAAAATATATCGTTTTGGTTCCTGTCTTGTATTGAACCGGAAGTAGTACGTTACTCGAATCAAAAATTTGTCATCTTGGATAGCTCCGAAATATTTTTTTACAAATTGATGAAATTCTTGAAAAATTCGACTTTAAAGGCTCTTTGACAGTCCTCTTATAACAAATTTCATTTCTACCATTTGAGATATATTTTTTTTCTTCTTCGTAATACATGGAATCAGCTCGTTATTGTCTCTGTAGAACAGACAAGTATTTGAGACGAGAAGTTTGAGAAATTCGATAATTTTTTTCGTTTTTCAATGAAATTTTATTGATATTTATCGTCGCTTAAAAATATCAAATTTAGCATCATATCATATCGTATTTTTTTAATTTTATTTAATCACAAACGAGGATAAGTTTCTCGGTACGGAATAACTCGTAAAGTCGACAAATTCAGTGTTTTTCACTTTCTTGATAAATAATTGTTTATAATTATTCTTTAAGAGTACAATTTTTTTTTTTTTTTTCGAAAAAAAACTTTTCAAGACGTGAGCATATGAAAGAAATTCGTATTTCGACGAAAATTTGAAAAAATTTGAAAAAAAAAAAAACGTTGGAAATACGTCGATAGAATAATCATTAGCAGTTTTTTTATCGACTGTAAACGAATAAATCGAGCGAACAAAATTGACGAAGATTTCGAATGTGATGAATCTCCGACGGTCGAAGTGTAAAAAATTAAATTTTTAAACATCTTTACACACCTTTACACATCTTTATCTTTATCCTTTATCTTTACACATCTTTGCACACTTTTTATCTGCGCAATAACGCGGAGAGTCAGCTTGTAAATACGATTTCTTTGAGAGGAAAGGATTAGAGATGGCAATTTCGAGAAATTTCAAAAAACGATTCGTTTCTTGACGAAAATTCGTAAAATTAGTCTTTGCTTAAAAAAAATCATATCTCGGCAGCGAAAAAAGATTTCGACTCTTATTTTGGCTTGTTTTGAAGAGGAGAAAATACGTTACCAGAAAAAGAATTTGCAGTTTTTATTATTAACTGTAAACGAATAAATCGGGTGAACATAATTGACAAAGATTTCGGCTGCGATGAATCTTCGACGGTCGAAGGATAGAAAATTCTTTTTTTTATGATTGCACACTTTTTATTTGCGCTATACCGCGTAGAATTCATTTATATTTACGTAAAATAGGAACAAAGATTGAAACGAGATGTCAATTTTTTTTTATTTGAAAATCATCCGGCCACAGAGTACGCGCGCCGCGACGTATGAGCATCTGTGTATCGTCTGCTACGAAATTGTCATCTGCTTCCAAAGTTTGACAGATAGAATAAAACAAAAAAATATATACTCGCGATTTTTTTTAGTTCTATTTGGGGAATTGTAATTATTTTGGATATTCGATGAATCTTTTTTGTGAGTTTACTACCAATTTTTTCAGTGAATACGCGAAATTTATCATTTTTATTACGAATGTGAATAAAATATGGTAAAATATTACGAATGATTTTCGGTGATAATATATTATTTTCGAAATAAAAAACGTAAACATTTGTGAATCTGTGTATGATATTTCGTGTTTTATTTTTCACAACCGAAGTTTTTTTTTTTAACTTGATGAAAAATGGATTTTTGGCAAATCTAAATAACATAACCTTTAAAGCAAATCTTGTTATACCCACTGTTTTTGAATTATTTTATAATTAAAATTATATTTGTCAGAATGACTCAAAATTTGTTGTGCATAGTGCTTTCGATGCAATGAAATATTGTTGCGAAAGAGAAAAGAATTGGTTTCCAGGATTCTCAATTGGAGCACCGTACGGACATCAGATGTGAGAAAATAATTTTTTTATGGAAAATTGTGATGAATAAATAGTTAGAGATGTAGGATTGTCTCTAAATTTGCTGTGCGTAGTGCTTTTGCTAAAACAAAATGATGCTGCGAAGGAGAAAAAAATTGGTTCGTAGAGTTCATTATGATGGCACCGTACTGACACTTGACCCAAGGCAAATGCAAATTGTGGCCAATAATTTTTTAGAAAAAATACTTAAAGGTCTTAGATTGGTTTTAAAAGTAATGTGCATACTGGAAATAATGTAATAAAAAAACCCTGCGAAGGAGAACAAAATTGGTTCGCACCATCTAAAGTTACAGTGTGATACGGACGTCCGAGAAGAAAAATTCAGTCAAAAAGTTGTTTTCATTGCACCGCAGGCTAAAAAAAATATTTCTATTCATCGCAGTCACTTCAAAGTAACTACGCCTGATGTTGGAGATACACCGAAGCAAATGGTGAAAAATAAAAATTTTTGGAGTATGCGCTGCGGAGTAACCCCTTCGACAGACTCCGAAGAGCAACGGATGGTCATTTTAATAGGCACTCTTTGCCTATTGTTATAGTGAGTGCCTAAAAACTGTAAAATAAAACTGAAGTAACGATGGATCGCGAACAGATGCAACTCGAACTCAAATATTCAGTTGACAACTCCGCTTTGATTCTTCTCTCCCAATTATTCTGAAATTATAGACAACAAATTCACAAAAAATCAATGTCGCCGACTACATTGCCAAAGAATAACACCGTATTGAATCAAGGTAAAGATAATTTAATACTATATCGATATTTAATTAATATTTTCTAGTGATTTTGTTTGTAAAATGTAGATAACCCCGAAATTACAATCTCACCTCCCGAATTTTCAACGATTGATCAGAATCAAGATCAATTACCGGCTCTCAATAACCCTTTTATGTATATCCCTTGAACGAATAAATTTCAGTGCAAATATTGTGCACGAATGGTTGAAAAAAAACATGGTGTTTACAACACCAACGTCGCAATCCAAATCAAATTTGCAAGCGAATTTACACTTGTATTCATTGTAAGAAGATGTTTCGGCAGAAAAATTACCTGAGTTCCTAACACTAATTAAAAAATAAGGTACGGAAATAAAATATTATTTTTATGGAAAAAAATTATGTATTAACGTATGTTAAACGTAAAACGACGTCGGAATTTTTACTCGCCGAGGTGTCTGTGAGTGTCCGTGAGTGTCTGTGAGCATCTCCGGGAAAAAAATACATGACAAATTGGAACTTTCTTTTCTCTCTATATATGTAAAGTTACCGCCGCTGTCGCCGCCGCCGCCGCCGTGTCAGAAATCGAGGGAGGCAGCCGGCGTGGTTGGCGGCGAAGCTGAAAATATTCTAAGTCCCCCTTAGAGAGACTTAGTTGGGACATTTTAGGGACTTAGTAGGGACTTGTTGGTGGGCTCTGCCCCCCAAGCCCCCCGAAAAATGTCCCTTTGGGACATTTTTTAAGGCCTTCACAGGAATACACGTCGTGCTACGCGCTCCGTATCGAGTATGATTACACTTTGCGTTATGCGCTGTATATCGAATCCCACAAAAACACCAATAATGGTGTACAAAAAGTTGAGACAAGTACATTTACAGTAGTTGTTTTGACAACACACTAAAATATAAAAAATAGTTCTTTAAAAATTAAAAAACATATGTTCGATCTTTGCAAAAAGTTATTAAATAAATTAAAAGCTTCTTAGGGTTCGTGGCCAAGTACATGTACATTTTGACTCACTTAGTAAAAGGTCAGTCATAGCAGCATACGAGTTATGAATTACAGTCGGATCATTTTGTAAGTCAAAGTATATTTTAAAAGTAACTTGTCTGGCCGTAATCGTCACATAATAATTGATTACAAAGTGATTGGAAGTTTTTTTAGCTAATTACGCATTCACATATTGATTTGTTCAGTATAATGGCCAGACAAGTTACTTTTATAAATATATAATGTAATATAATGAAATATTTTAATGTCCCTTTTTAAATGTTGATTTATCATAATTTTTCTTTAAAATAATTGCGTTTTTTTTATTTTTGTAATATTTTTTTAATACTTCCAGTCATATGTTTATTTTTTTTTAATGATTTTCTTAAATTTTCTGTAAAATATTTGCGTTTTTTTATTTTTGTAATATTTTTTTAATACTTCCAGTCATATGTTTATAATATATACATACGAACTTAGCAGCAGCAAACAAAAGTAAATGCAGCGTCCGCTGCAATTTGCAGCGATATATATATATATATATATAGTGCACAGTGTGCGCCGACGACGCCGCTGATATCTACCTATATACCTATATATATAAAGCAATATGGCGGCGAACACTACGGTGATGGGTGCCGCCATGTTGTGTGCGGTGGAGACGACCACTGAATTCGTATTTCGGGTCGCTCAAAAAAAATCAAACCGATATTTCTTATACGCCGGTATCCTACAGGCTTGAAATAAATCGGATTTGATAGATAAAAATAAATAAAAAATTAATGTTCAAACGTTTATTACGTAAAACGTTCGTGTATTAATAAAAAAATAAAAATGTTTTTCGAGAGGCCGAAAACAGCGATGTTTCGCGTATAGGAGTCTTGTCGCGTCTATCGAGCGTCGTCGGTAAAGTAGAACGTAAATGTACTTGTCTCGAGACGCGACCGCGTCTCTTGATATATGTTTATACGTCGCGCTGCGCGTTTCATTTCGGAAGAACGTATGGCGGAAAATCATTTATCGCTTATGTAAATTGATTCATAGTTTAACCTTCATCGAATATAAACATTTCGTTTCTATACGAATTGATTATTATTACTCACAACTGATATTTCCTTTCTGTTTGACGAACAATATAACGAATTGTATCACGTAGAACTTGATCAAATTAATGTAACGAATCAAATGATATCTATTAAAGGTCGTTTTATTGGCTTAACACTTATGGCCAGATTAAATGAGTATAAATCAACACAAAAAATATTTACCAACACGAAGACCATTACCTTTTACCAACAGGTCTAATGTCCCCTTTTTAATGCATCTGTTTAAATGTTTTTTTCTTCCCTAAAATACATAAAATCACTTTATTATTGCTTCTGGATAGGACCCGAAGTATTAGAGCTGAATATTAAGAAAAATTGCTTTTTGATACAATTTTCAATTAAATTTGCTTGATATTAATTGTTGTAGTAAAAAAATTATAACTCGAGAACGAACATAGATATCGTCTTGGTTCGTGTATCGAAGTAGTACCCTGCTCAAAATAAAGTTGTAGTGTCTTGGATGCGTCCAAAATAAAAAAAATCAATTTCTCGATGAATTCGACGGCGAGGACTCTTGGACTGTTGATCTATAAGAGAATTCGGTTACAACACTTTAAGCATTTTTTCTCTTCCCTATAATAGATGGAATCAATTCACTGGTTATTGTCACTGTCGGAGAGTAAAACATTGCAGACGAGAAATTCGAGAAATTTTATTTTCCTATCGTTTTATTTTGTTTTGAAAAATTGTTAGAGATTTGAAAAAAGTAAACTGCAGTTTCCCAATATTTAAAGTTATATACATTAAACAATGAGAAAACAAGATTTTTATTTTCGATTCAAATTATCCCGACACAGAATACCAACGTCGCTGCGTATGCAAATTTTATCACGTCTGCTATCGAATTATCGTCGGCTTCCAAGGTTTGACAGATAGAATGAATGGAAAAAAATAAATGGCCGCGATTGTTTTCAATTTTATTTGACAAATTGCAATAATTTTGGATATTCGATGATTCTTCTTTGTGGAATTATAACCAGGTTTTCAGTGCGCCCACGAAATTTTTTATTTTTATTATGAATGTGAATAATGTATATAAAATATTGTGAATGATATTCATTCAAAATATATTATTTTCGAAATAAAAAGGATTAATATTTGGCAATCAATGTGTGATATTTCGCATTTAATTTTTCGCAACCAAATTTTCGTTTGTGACATGATAAAAAATTGTTTTTTGGAAAATTAAAATAATATAACCTTTTAAAATAATTCTTCACTAAAAATAATTGGAGAATAAAAATACTAAGAAATGTCAGTATGTCTTCAAATTTGCTGTGCGTAGTGCTTTTCATAAAAAAAATAATGCTGCGAAAAAGAAAAAATTAGGTTCGTAGACTTCATAATTGGAGCACCGTATAGACATTTAGCAGAACAAAATTTAAAACACTTCATTAAAGGCTTCACAGTAGTTTCAAAATGATTGTGCATAATGGTGATGATATGATACATCATCCCTGCGAAGAAGAGAAAAATTGCTTCGCACAGTCCAAAGTTACACTGTGATACGGACGTCTAAGAAGATAATTTCAGTAATAAAGGTATTTTTATTCAATCGCAGGCAAAAAAAAAAATTGTATTGCGCGCCTCTTCCTCGAGATCAACTGTGTAGTCCCCCCCACTTTCACCGATATCGCCACAAATTTAAAGCTATAAACGTAAAGAAGAGGGCGCCGGGTACGACCACGACGCGCGCCCGCCATGTCTCATTCTTTCGCTTTGTGCCGATCAGCCACGTTGTACAGAAGAAAATTTTTGTTTTGTTTTATCGTTTTTTTTCCGAAAGCAAGATAATGAATCGTAAAAGATCAAGATCGGAGTCGTCGGATGAAGAAAGCCGGACGATTAGACTTGAGAAGAGGCTCAAAAAGCTGGAGAAGGAGAATAGAAAATTAAAAAAGAAAAAGAAAAAACATCGTCGCAGAGAACGTTCGAGAGTCTCCGAGACCGAGGAGTCCTTGTCTGCGAACGATCGTAAGCATGTTATCTGTGATGGTTGGTTTGTTTCTTTATGTTTCAGTATGCTGCCCGTTATGGAAAAAGCTCGGGATTTTAGTTTCAGACGATTAAATTCGTTGACATTTATGTCACACAGCTCGCGCAGGCACTAACCTGCAAGAGTGTCGGAAATAGACTGCACTGAAGGCTCTAACCTAGAAAAGTGTCAAGTCTCGATCTCACTCACAGGCTCTAACCTGCGTGTGTTGATTTGTTCACATTTCGGGCCCTTACCCTTAAGAAATGTTGATTGAGAGTCGCGGGCAGAGTAGAGGTTATTTACAGGCTCTAACCTGTCAAATAAATATTCTTGCCTCTCGCCAAGGAGGCCGAGGGATTCATCCCGTGATAACGCGACCTCAATATTTTGTATCATGCTGCCTGAGTCAAAAAATGGGACTAACCTATTTTTTGTCGGTCTGGATTTCCAGAGCGTTACAGCATTGAGAGGTCCGTCGTGAGTTCCGGTCAAGGGAGTCAGGTGGAGGACAACGAGGAGAGGGACAGTGTCAGTGAACAACGAGCCCTACGCGACATAACGAATCAGTCAGTCGACCAGCCAACACCATCCGTCGTTGTTGCTCAATCGATTCCGTCCAGCGATGTACCGACGACGGCTACTTCTGTCTCGCAATTAGCGCAGCCAGATGTATCACAGGCTGTGTTAGCCACCACCTCTCAGCCAACCTCGTCAGGTGCTCTGCAGTCTCCGCCAGTCGACGTCGCGACAACAGCTCAGGCTGTTTTAACCAACTCAGAGGTTACCCTCAGTCAAGACGTCTTGAATATCATTGGCAAACGTATATGCGAGGAAAGAATACTCGCTCCGCCAGTGCACAACGATTTAGTTGTAAGGTGCGAAGATATTATCAAACAGGGTTTGCCGGAGGATAGCAGGACGGAATTTCTGAAAAAATACCCACCTCCGAGTAATTGTACAGCTATCGACCCGCCGAAATTGAACCCAGAGTTCAAGACCGTTGTTCAGGATCTTGTAACGAAGAGAGACGAACGAATTCGTAAAAAACAAGAAAAAATTTCGGCGTGTTTGGCATTAGCTATGCAAGCGATGTCTAATGCAGTGAGAGACAAGGATAAACCGGGTATGCTGACCTTCGTTCAGTATTTGTACGATATGATGCAATTGCTCGCAGATTTGCAGCACGGCGAGTCTACAATCCGTCGAAGTCTCATCATAGCTAACATCAACACGCCTCTGAGAGACACGTTGAACGCGACTAACTGCGAGGAGTTTTTATTTTGAAAAAATCTAGAGGAAGTCGTGAAGTCGGTTAAGACAATGGAAAATTCTTTCAAAGATCTTAAGGTCGTGGCGAAAACGCCAAATCCTAAACAGGCAAAAAACGCGAAGACCCCGCCCCGTCGACCTCCGTTGAAATACCATCATCCATCGACGTCGGGCGGGCCGAAACAACGATACCAACCGCCAATGAAGAAACCGCCGTGTTGCGATAGTTTGACGCGGATTCGCCCGTATACTCTAGTCATCGAACGAGAGAGCGCCGGGATTGGTCAAAACGGGAATCATCCGAGAGAGAGGAGACAGCGAGACGCTCGCGATAAGCTTGCGATAAGCAACGACTCCCTCTCACTCGGCGTCTATCCACGAACGGATGAAGTATCGATATTACGCGAAGTCTATCGCTTATATTTTTGAGTTGTTCGTTTTCGTTTTTGTTAGGAGAAGGGAATAATTCGTCGCGTCGATCGACGTGTCATAATAAAGGAACATTAAGTTTTTGTGTGCAATCTCATGTGTGAAATATTTATTTGTTTTTTGCCCTCGAATCTCCTCAGCCACCTCTTTTTCTCGTCGAAAAACGTGTTGAACTGAATAAAAGTTCAACACGCCGCAAGCTTCCCAACAGAAAGCGCGGTATCAGAGACGGGATCGAGATCGAGATCAGGAGCGTTCGAGGAGACGATAGAAGAAACTGTAAGTTCAATAGCCGGTCGGCTGCGTTTTTTCATCGAGGAATGGAAACAAATAACCACTGACTCAAAAATTTTGTCCTGGGTACAGGGGTATAAAATCCCATTCTGTTTAAACGTTAACCAATGTCAGTATCCTACTGAGCAAAAATGGTCCGTTAACGAGCGAACAAAAATCTCCGAACAATTGGGAGACTTAATGGCAAAGGGCGCGATTCAACCGTGTGAGCCAGTTGTGGGACAATTTTTATCGAGTTATTTTTTGGTTCCTAAACCCGATGGGTCTAGTACATTTGTTTTGAACCTAAAGGCACTAAACAAGTTTGTGGAAACGATATATTTTAAGCTCGAGGATGCTCGTACGGCATCGAGGCTGATAAATCGTGGAGATTTTTTAGCCACGCTCGATCTTAAAGATGCGTATTATACGATTGCAATTCACGAGTCACACAGAAAGTTTTGAGATTTAAATTCGAGAATCAGATTTACGAATTTACTTGTTTGCCGTTTGGGTTAGCAACCGCGCCATACGTTTTCACCAAGATTCTGAAACCAGTAGCGACGTATATGCGTCAATTAGGTTTTGCTACAGTCATTTATATCGACGATATCGTGTTAATAGCGGATTCGGCGGACCGATGTTCGGAAATTGTAACAAAATCAAAAGTCTTTTTTGAAAAACTGGGTTTCGTCGTAAACGAGAAAAAGAGTCAAATGACGCCGAGTAACCGATGTCGGTTTTTAGGCTTCATCTATGATTCCAAACAAATGACAGTAGAATTGCCGCGAGAAAAAATTTTAAAAGTTAAAGAAGAAATCACGAAATTCAGAGTAAATCAAAGTTACAAAATAAGAGATTTTGCGAAGCTGGTGCGCACTATAGTTTCGTATTGCCCAGCAGTGAACTACGGTATAGTGTACACAAAAGCGTGTGAGAGAGTTAAATTTTTAGCACTACGAAGTAATCACGATAATTACGAGGGTCGGCTAGTTATTTCTCGAGAAGTAGAAAGGGAACTCAATTGGTGGAGAACGGTGGGTCCGGAATCCCCTAATCCTATTAGAAACTCGTTCTTCGATGTCGAGATTTTTACTGATGCCTCTCTCACAGGCTGGGGGGCGTTTTGCAAGGACTCTCGAGAGAAGGCTCACGGGCATTGGTCAGAAGAAGAGAGAGTTCTGCATATTAATGTTTTGGAATTGAAGGCAGTTTTGTTCGGTCTGAAATGCTTTGCTCAGAACTTACGAGGGAAACAGATTCTTCTTCGCGTAGACAATACGACCGCAATCTCTTACGTCAATAGAATGGGCGGCGTGCAGTACGAGAGCTTGAATAAATTGTCGAAAGAGCTCTGGCAATGGCGCGAAGAGAGAGAGCTGTGGATCTTCGCGTCGTACGTCGCGTCACAAAGGAATAGCGAAGCCGATGCGGAGTCGCGAAAATTAGAATCTAATACGGAATTCGAATTATCGACCAGAGCTTTCGAAAAAATTGAAGTAAAGTTTGGTTCGCCAGAGATCGATCTCTTTGCAACAAGATTGAACGCGAAGTGTGAGGCTTATGTTTCCTGGCATAGAGATCCAGACGCACTTGCTATCGATGCGTTTACGCTATCGTGGAAACCGTATTTTTTTTACGCCTTCCCACCATTCTCGATCATTTTACGCGTTCTGCAAAAAATGAGATTTGAAGGTTCACGAGGCATTGTTGTCGTGCCAGAATGGCCCTCTCAGCCTTGGTTCCCTTTATTCCAGTCGATGTTATCGTCAGATACAGTTCGTTTCCGTGCGAATGATGGTGCAATAATATGCTTTAATAGGGATGCGAGAGTCTTCTGGAAAAACCTTACCCTGGTGGCCGGCGTCTTGTCCAGAAAGCCTTCGAGATGAAGGAAGTTCCAGAGAAGTCCATCGAAATTTTATTATCATCTTTAAGCGAACCATCGTGGAAGCAATACGACTCTGCGCTGAAAAAATGGTGGACATTCTGTCAGGAAAAGAAAACCAGCCCGGTTACAACTAATGCGCCAGAGGTTCTAGCTTTTCTGACAGAGGCCTTTGAAGATGGAGCTTCACAGGGAACGGCGAACACGTATAGGTCCGCGATTTCGATGCTCGTTGGGCCGGAACTGGCGCAGGATTTTCGATTAAAAAGATTTTTCAAGGCACTGGGGAGATTAAGGCCATCGAAGCCAAAATATAGCTCTACTTGGAATCCAAAGATAGTCTTAGATTATATCGAGACACAGCCCTTAAATGACGAGTTGGCTTTAAAAGACTTATCCTTCAAACTTATGGTGTTGTTAGCGCTCACTACGGGTCACAGAATGCAGACGTTTTCACTCATCGAAATAGAAAATATTCAAAGAATCGATAATTCGATAGAGATCAAAATTCCTGATCGAATTAAAACGTCCAGTAAGAATAGACACCAGCCAGTTCTGGTATTACCGTTTTATTCGGCAAACGCAAAACTCTGTGCGGCTTCGACCCTAGAGTGCTACATTAAGAGAACTGCAGATACTCGAGGATCTATACAAGAATTGTTCTTATCGATAAAGAAACCTATTAAGGCGATGGGTGCGCAGACTCTTAGCCGATGGGTAAAGGAAATGCTGGGCAAAAGCGGGTTAAATACGGATATTTTCACCGCGCATTCCACGAGGCACGGATGGACCTCAGCGGCTAAGAAAAAAGGTATTGACTTAGACACTCTGAGAAGAACGGCGGGTTGGACCGCAAGCTCTCAGACGTTCACGAAATTTTATGACTTACCTGTATCGAATCCAAGAGATTCATTCGCAAATGCGATTCTAGATGGTTAAAAAAAAAATGTTATTTCCATTGTATTTTGAGTTTGGTTAGTAAAGTAATATTGTTCGCAAGTAATTAACTTTACTCTTTTTTATCAACCGTAACAAGCGTTAAACATCTACACAGTTGATCTCGAGGAAGAGGCGCACAATACAATTGTATGATTAAACGAACTTACCTAAGTGAAGTTCTATCATAATTGTATGAAGCGCCTCTTCCGAGATGATCAACCCCGCCCTGAGGATCCCTATCTCAAGGTTTTCTCAACCCTGAGACCCAAAGAAATTGTGACGGTGAAGCTTTGAAATAATGAGACATGGCGGGCGCGCGTCGTGGTCGTACCCGGCTTCCTCTTTTTTACGTTTATAGCTTTAAATTTGTGGCGATATCGGTGAAAGTGGGGGGGACTACACAGTTGATCATCTCGGAAGAGGCGCTTCATACAATTATGATAGAACTTCACTTAGGTAGGTTCGTTTAATCATACAATTACCAGTCATTGGAATCACTTCAAATTAGCAGCACATGATGTTGGAGCAAATGACATGGAAGCAAATGGTGAAAAATAAAAATTTTTTGAGTATTCGCTGCGAAGTATAACCCCACCTACAGACTCCGAAGAGCAACGGATGGTCATTTCAATAGGCACTCTTTGCCTATTGTTATAGTGAGTGCCTAAAAATCGAGACTTTCTTTTATCAAGAGACGCGGTAGCGTCTCGACGCCAAGTGGTTTAAAAAGTAAAAAGTCCGCGCGGTGAGTCCGCGCGCGTCGAGCGCTACCATGTACTTATACGCTAATATCGTGTCCCCTAGAGTTTGACATTTTTTTTCTCTGAAACGAGACATCGGATCTGAATTCCAAAGACACTTTCATGATATAATTCGAATACAAGCTTTACACTGCGTCTGGAATCAGCCCAATCGGTGCTCGAAATGATGAGATATCGCGATGTCGCCCAAAAAATCCTCACTTTCACGATAAAATTTTTCTTCAGAGATTTTTTCGTCTGTCCGTTGTTTGTCCGATGTCCCATCATGCCTGTGTGTTGCGTCTGTGCGTCCATGCGTGCGCCCTGCATATTCAATGGTATATGCGGAACGATCGGTTAGCTGTTACCGATTCCAAGTGTCAGTTCGTGAACACAGCAACTTGTGATATCTGTATTCGCGATCCGCGAATAGTGCACTCGCATTCAGTCATCGAAATAGAGGTTAAATACTAAGAGGTTATTTATAATTTTATTATCGCGAAAGGTACTACTAAAAAAAATCTCTCGTGGTAAAAAAAAGGGATACCTGTGTGAAAAAATTATCTTAACTAATTGCAGGCGAGTGGTAATTTCAATTAATAAATATTACGCGTGTGATACAACAAAAAATCTTTAAAACTAAATAATTCAAATTAATAATAATAAAATAAATGAAAAAAAAAGAATAAAATAAATAGTAAAAGCATTTTTCTACAAAAATGTAAAAAAAAGACGCCAAGTGGTTTAAATAATGTTTGCGAAAAAAAAATTCAAAAAATAAAAAATCATAGAAGCCAAGTAAAAATAAAAATAAAAAAACTTGGCGAGTCCTTAGACCACAAATAAATGTAGTAGGAATGAAAGAAAGGACGAGCAAAGTTTTTTATTTTTATTTTTACTTGGCTTCTATGATTTTTTATTTTTTTAATTTTTTTTTCGCAAACATTATTTAAACCACTTGGCGTCTTTTTTTTTACATTTTTGTAGAAAAATGTTTTTACTATTTATATATATATACTAGAGTTTCCCCGGGCTCGCGCGCTACGCGCGCTCGCATTTCTTTTATCAACATTATAATAATGTTTAATCACCGCCGCAACTTTTCACCAATGGAGGTCGCCGCCGCTTTTTTTTGTATTTTTACTTAGTCAGTCCCCCTTAAAGGGACTTAGAATATTTTTCCCCTCCCCCCCCCCCCCCCCCCCCCCCCCCCCCCATTCGCGATTACTCCTTCGACGAAAAATATTCTAAGTCCCTCTAAGGGGATTCCCCCCGCCCCCTTCGACCGAAAATATTCTAAGTCCCCCTTAGAGGGACTTAGAATATATTTCTTTTCCTCCTTAGAGGGACTTAGAATATTTTTGCACTCCCCTCGATTCCTGACACGGCGGCGGCGGCGACAGCGGCGGAAACTTTATATATATAGAGAGATATAAAGATAAACACATGAAAATGTTACATTTTCATCTAAAAACGATGTTCATTCGTTTATTACGAAAAGGACAGCGCGTGTGTGTTAAATTTCAAATGGCATTGTTTTTACATTTTTTGCAAGAAAAATTTAGTTACATCTGCGTATGTAGGTGATATAGCACAATCAAACTATTTTCAAAATATGTTTTTTTCGGTATGTATTTCTCGATGTACATGTGCAAGTTAAAAAATGTTGTGCATCGTACTTCGTACTTCGTCCGAATTAAAAGTACTTCCAGTACTATACTTGAAATACCTTCAAAATATTGACTACTTAAAGTACACCGGTACTTTGAAGGTCGTACTTAAAGTACCAAACAAGTGTCATGTACTTAAACAACCGCCCACCTCCGCATGCAAATAATTAATTGTGACTTCACTCTTTTTTCCAGTCGGAGGTTTTGTTTAATGTTTGTAACATTTTTTAATTCCATCCTTTTTAAAAAATTTCACTAAGACCTAGACTACCGTTAAATTGAGGTTGTGCCGACAAAGATCGAGCGCCGTCCTAGTCACCGGAAGGCGAAAAAATATATCGCAGAAAATGACGCCCAATCTTCTTTATATCTAACGGATTCTTCCGTAAAATACTTTTTTCTTTACGAATATTCAACTAAATTGAATCCTCCATTGCAAACGATATTGAGCGAACGTGTTAGAGACGCTATATATAATTCTGTCAAGTAATTTTTAGCCGCTTTTGGAAAGATACCGGACAATGAAATCGCACGTCTCCGTAAAACGCAGAAATGCCGTCTTTCAGCTCTGGTGGGTAGTGGGAAGTAAAAAATACATACGTATAGTGAAATGCATACTCTTACTCCTAGGGTACGTTAGAAAAGAAGTTTATAATTTTTTATTCTAAGATTGCCTAAAGTCTGAAGGCCTAAGATTCTCGCCAGGACATGCATTTTTTATGCGGGTAATTAACCATGTTCGATCTTCGCACACTGCAAATATTGAGAATATGTTGTACTATAAGATTGGAGTTGACTGAGAGGGACATATACTTCAAAAAATTTGCATATTTTTCAACGCACCATAGTTTATTCACGCTCTGTTTTAGATCAAGATACATAACATCTACCAAAATACCAACAAAAAATGACAACAAATACAACAAGTGATGGGTCGAGTGTATCCACATGTTGCACACGGAACGAGCGCTATCCTTCAAAATCGAAATGCTACTGGAACGCCTCTTTTTCCACTGTAGATACGATCATTCCAGAGCCCCGCGACCTGCGTTGTCCAAGTAATGCCATCTGCTATCCGGTTTACGACGCAGCTGAAAACATTTCGACAAACGGTCGAATCATTTTGGCTTGCAGACATAGCGCAGACGAATATTGTTTCCTGTCTCATGCGGCTGACAACGCGAGTTTAATAATGGACACTTTAGTAACCGTTTACGAGACATTTTTTAAATGGCTAATAAACAAGACTAAAGAGTTCGATTTGGTTCGCAATGAAGAAACTCCGGTCCAGATAATACTGCCGGTTCACCAGCCAGTGGTTACTTTATATCGCCACTTGTAGCATATCGCTGCTTTTTTTCACAACAACATTCGTCGTTTATACGATAGTACCGGAATTGAACAATCTTCACGGACTAATTCTTCGGAGATACATATCGTTTTGCTTCGTAGTATTTATCATCATCATAATTATGGCTGTGGAACCGTTTTTTATCTGCCATCCCTTCATAGGTAATTCGTAGGATTTTTTATATTTATGCATATGTAATTGCGTAACAAATCACATATTTATTTGCCGTCATCAGTAGCCACGTCTCGTTTTTGGCAATATTCTTTTGGTTGAATGTCATGTGCTTTGATATTTGGTGGACCTTCTGGTGAGTTACAGAAGTTGTTGTTCTAACGTATGTAAGGATGACCATTTTTTGTTTTGCCTGTCGTGCATTTAGATCGCTCAAAAACCGCACCAAACAGTTCTCCCGAAAAAAAAAACGATCGTTTATTCGATTTACGTATGGGGAAGCTCGATAATGATAGTGGCACTTAGCCTCGTGGCAGAGTATGTTCCGGATTACAAGACGGTTACTAGCTGGGCGGTCGGTATTACTGGCACCTTGACAATGCACGCATGGCGTATTTACATATTGGCGTATATAGCTGTATTTCGATAGGTTAGCCGATAGTATTCTCATAGAAGAATTGGGTTTTGATGGGTACACAGTGTACAGGTACGATCGAATAAGAATGCGATGAGAATACGACTCAAGCATTGCATGGTGTGGGAGCACTTATCGTAATGGACTCCTCGCCGAATATCGTTCGCACTGCGAGAGCGTTAGTGCTATAGCCGAGGTCTATTCATTTTTGGGGACTACAACTTACCATACACGTCGTGGCACGAGACTGAATTTGGCACTATAGCGGTTTTCTCTCAACACGCTACCTGTGAAACTATGGAAGTTACAACGATCATAGCGACGGACTTTGCCAGTAATAATCTGAGAGAATACAACACTGCGAAAAACATAGACGGCGCCTTATTGGATCTAAAGTTTTTGAATGTAAATGCTCTCGTCACGCGGACAGCGCATGATTTCGGAACAGTTTCGGATTTCGGTTTTTGGAACAGTTTCTAATCTAACACCTAACCCCTACGCTAAAATCGCTTACGATTTCGACAAGTTTTATATCGGATATTTGAGTTACCTTGTTACCTTGCGTCTTTAATCGTAGAATTTATTTTTTTATTTTTTTTCTCTTCGTTTATTGTAATTCAACGATAATTAGTTTTGTGTATTTGAGAAAAAATTCTCGATGAAATTCAGCGTCAAAGTGTGACAAAACACTGACTGACACTGACTGTATGTGTGTGTGTTATTCCCAAATTAGGATGTAGGGGGAGGGCCGATCTCAAACAAAACAATCCGTTACTTTTTTACACGTAAAATAATGATATCATCGTTGTATGCGATTGTTTGTTGTGATGCTGTTCCGATTAATAAAAAAAATCACCAAGGAAATAAAACTCTTTCTACACGTTGTTGTATTCGGGCCTATAGGCATTCCTTTTATACTAAGAAAGAGTTTATTTATAATAACGCATTGCCTATTTGGATTTAGCGAAATAAATATTTAGTCATTGTTGTCATATCTCAGTTGCGACCAATAAGATATGTTATCTAAAAATAAATGTTTTGCAGGGACATTTGGTGCAATTGAATTTGGTACTTGGTTCAACTGATAGTTTAATACAATAACTAAATATTTGTTTCGGTACATCCAACGAATCATTTATTATGTATAAATAAAGTATTTTCTCAATGTACATGATCAAGATAATAGTACGAACAATCAATCTTATGCGATTATTGGTAAAGCTCTTTCAGCAATAAGAAAAATTAAACCCAAAATCGAACCAATTATTTAATAAGCGTTTGGACGAAGATAAACCAATGTCTCGTTCCGATCGTCGGGTATCGTTCGCTGCCATGATACACCCAATACGAATTTAATACGTTTGTCGAACAATCGTTCGAACAGCCATGGACCATAGTCGCGTTCTGATTGTCGTATGCCGACTCGCTGTCGCTATACAGCTAAGGGTCGATTGCATCAGGGCAGTTAACGTTGCGCTTGCTACAGAGCCCAACGTCGACACGATTATCAAATCAGAGTACGGACGATGATGGGCCATAGTCGCATTCCGATCGTCGTACGTCGACTCGCTGCCGCGATATTGCCAATCGTCGGCCGTACTCGGAGCATCGGCTAACCCTACATGGCATGTCTTACTTATTCTTCCGTGGAATATATTGGACTTACTGAACTTCAAAATTGTAGATAGTAACCTATGTAACAGAACGGCCGATATCTTCAATAAAGTGATGGCAGACGATGATGCGACGGTAGGGCCAGAAATGAACGACAGAAAATATGGTGACCCCGGGATTCGAACCCAGGTTGATCAGGTACTAGTTAAGAGCGCCAACCACTGCGCTATAGTCACCCATATGTTTCTATCATTCGTGTTGTCTACTTATATGCAAAGCTGGACCCGTCCGTCACACACCGTTACACCTATAACTCGGAACTCTTACTTTTGTAACATATTTGACTTACTCTTTCGTAAAATCAGAGAATATAACACGTAGTGTATACTTTGGTATATGCCGTAATCTCTTATTATGTAATATGCAGGGGTAAAACGTAAAGCATGACGCGTTTCTTTGTATCGTATGTAACTTAGGCTCCTGCAGAATAGCAGAGCGTAATGCGTAACACGACGACTCTCCTATCAAAATGCAAGACGCAACTAAAGAAGTTTTAGTAGAATTAAAGGATGTCTTGAACGACCTTAATGTAATAATACATGTAGTATTGCAATGGAATAAATACTGAAATAACAAACGCATAACGAATAAAAATAATGATTTGATAAATATGAATGCGTCTTATTATATCGATAGCTTGATAATGACTGACTCTTGAACCTCGATGAGTCAACAACATTTATATCTCCATAGCAACATTAGGCATGCGGGCCTTTGTTGCAAGGGTCGACAAAGATAAGCTTTATTTGCATTGAACATATTTTAAAGCCAATATTTAACGGTATACCAAATTGAATAAAACTTCGCGCATGCTACCGCGTATTTTTGAGAACCGTACATGTGGTTGCCAGAAACTGAAAAAAATAGCGCGTGCGCACACAATGATTTATGCAACCCCTGCGTCGCTCGTCGAGAAAAGGATTGGATGCTTTATGTAACTATTAATAATAGTTTACGTATAAACGTAAACTATTATTTTTAACATCGCTTGTGACCAACGTCGGTTATGTCGGTCGATGGTTTTCCTGAAGGATGGAGCTAAAATTATGTTTAAATTCGTTCGTGTTGGTCCTGAAAAGGATCGGTGTTCCCAAAAATTTGGGATCTCCACCTCCTCTTAGACACACATTTCGGTGGGTGAACCACTTACATTGACCTAATCGTAGGCTTAGCTCGAATGCGCGCGAGGACGGCCTGGATGGACGGCGTCGTGGGGCGCGTTATCGTCGATGGTTTAGGCGCCTTGCGAGATGATACGTACGGGGAAGGCGGGACTGGGGCCTCGGCGGCCTGTGCTAATTTTTCGTACAGCGCATCATAGTCTTCGTTTTAAATCGCTGAGTGCGGAGGCTCTTTGGCCCGTTGTTGAAACTCGAAAAGTCTACGTTCCGCTGCCGATTTCGCGGGTTCCCGGATCTTTTTTTTTTGCCCGCCGCTGTGAAGTTGGCGCGTTGAGGAAAGCCCCGGCCGTATCGTAGAGCTTCTTAAACTCTTCGTTCATTCTTTCCGGAACTTCTACTCTTCATTCCGGGTTCTCACGCGCCCAGCGCAGTGGTGCCGTGAGAAAAAGCCCGCGTTTTTGTCGTGATTTCGATTCCCGACCGGCTGTTCGGCGAGGGTCGGTACCGGAGGAGGCGCCGTTTCTAACGGTTGCTCTCCCGTCTCTTCAGGTATCGGGGTACTTGGCGTTGCGATTAAGGGGACTGAGTTACCTAAAAAATCAAAATTTCATTATTTTTTTTTCTGGTTTTGTCATCACTAATAAAAATTCTTTCTTACCTTCATAATATATATATGTTACACTACCGCTATGAATTTTTTCAGCGGTCTACAGTGTATCGTATTACTGGTACGTGACATACTTTTTTCAGTTGCCGCAGGTTTCGAGCCAAACGAAAGCATGAATCTTCACTTACCAAGGCTCATTTTGTTCGTCAGACACTTTATTGCGGAACGAGTGCGGGGATTTTTTTTTTGAAGCTTCGCTGCCGGAGCTATAAATTAAAGTATGTCAACAAATTCACTTTTTACACTTTTTGTCACATTACCTGTTATATAATGGCTCGCCATAAATTCAATTTTCATCGCATCCAAAATCCCCGCACTCGTTCCGTAACGTCAATTGTTCTGAATAAAAGAAGCCGTCAAAATCCAAAATCCATGCAGTTGTTCAGTCTGAAACCTGCGGCAACCGAAAAAAAATATTTTTCTGAAAAAACGAATTACTAAGTTTGGGGAAAAAAATGCAATTTGGGGTTTAATATTTAAAAAATTCAATTTTTTTTATTTTATATAAAAAACAAAACTTTTTTTCCCCGTTCAAAAAAAAAACTAACAGAAAAATAAATTTTTTTTTTATGCGAATCACTGATTAATTCGCGAAGTTCGCGAAAAATAATCACTAAAAACGCGAGAAAGAAATACGATCACGTCAGATGACGTTTAATGAAAATTGGTGAATCGACCGAAGTTGTGTCACCACTCGCGTACGGACGAAAAAAATAAATAGAGATGGGGAAGAAAAAATCTTTTTTTTCCAATAATCGATGAAATTTTTATAACACACAAAAAATCCTCAATAAATCCGAAACAAATACCGCGACGTCAGATGACGTTTAAAAAAGAGGTTAACTTTTTGATATTTTACACATGTCCACTGTCTCCACTGTCACTACAAAATATCTGTGTCACTATTTCGGACGAAAATACCACTGGACACATGAGGCAACACATAATAATACCACAGAGTATACACGCACGGTTTTTTACGTTTGACAAAATCGATTGCAAATCATTGTTGCTATAATACACCGGTGTATCATAGACTCAACGAAACGCCGCAGCGGCGATAATCTGACTCGCATCGATCGGGAGTAACGACCGCCGGATCGGTAAATCGTTACCTACCGAATGCAATTTTATAATACACATTATTTTTCGTTGGCGCTGCACGTGTTATATCACGGACGAGTTTCGAGAACGAATTGTTGTGACAGCATCGAGCAAACACGTGAGGTGAATCGTCGGAATTTTTTTTATCGATTACGCTATTTCGCTTTCTCGATTTTCTGTATTTTCTGCATTTCTTTTTCTCTTCATTTTGCTTCTTCATTTTTCGTTTTATCCATCTTTTTCGCTGACATCGTTTGTTTATTTTTTTTCTTTGTTTTTTTTTCGACTTTTTTCTGTTTTTATTTGTTTTTCTTCGATCATCTGCATTGGTTCTATTCTTTTTCTACCGTCCTTTTTCATTTCCTGCTTTATTCTTCGCTTTGCGACTAACATCTTTTTTTTTTTTTTCTCACTATTTCATTCCTTCGATTCGAGAGAGTTAGGTTAGGTTAGGTTGATCCCCTTTTGTTGTTCCGCCGTATACCCTGTTGGATTTTTACGGTACCCCCCCTCTAACACACCCTACCCGCACCAAGCTAAGCTACCTAACCTGTCCTGTGCGTCCGCAGCCGGCTTAGCTACACTGTACCGCATTTGCCGAGGACACAGGAAAGCTGCGGAAAACCTCTGTCGGTACAGACGGCCATATCCTAATGATTCCATGATATTTTTTGCACTTATGTGAAGTACAGAAAACACCATGGCGTTAGAAGTACGAGCCTCCCGCTCAACGGTGAATGCGCCAGCCAGTGCGTGGCTAAGCGGTCACCCATCCAAGTACTGCCCGCCAACATAGTTGCTTGACTTAGGTGATCGCCGAAGCCACGCACCGACCGCGCATTCACCGCTGTCGGTGATTCGAGAGAGTTATTTGATTAGATTTTTGTACAATACAAGTGTTATTTAGAATACTTACGAAATATTTATTGAAAAATATAATTGTGTTTATTTGTGCGAGTGTGTGATTTGTGCCAGTGACAAAGTGACGTGAGAGACAATGGGACGAAGCAAGCGAAGCGATCAGGGACAAAAAACACGTGACTGGCCGACATCGTAACAGGCCGAAACGATGCAACGCGGTCAAAACAAAAAAAATCTTTGATTTTTTGAGTGCGAGCACGAGAAAAATTCGAGAAGAAGATATTCCGTCTTCCGATTTTGAGGGCTATAGATTATTTGATTTGTCTCTTCTCTTTGAAAGTCTTCAAGAGGCACTTTGCTGTACCGGGTGTCACGGAGCCGTCGTGTTCACCGAGATTAGTCTGCGAGATCTCGGAGGAAAGTACGAGATCCGATGCCAGAACTGCGACGTAAAAACAACGTTCGCCAGTTCTTCGACCGTTCAAGATGGCCGCGGATACGAAATAAATCGGCGAAGTGCACTGGCAATGCGTTGTATCGGCCAAGGACTTGCGGGTCTAAATACGTTCTGCGGAATCATGGACTTGCCGCAACCGGTACAATTGTCAACGTGGAAGAAGATCGGCCAAAAAATGCTGGAGGCTACCACCGAAGTGGTCCAAGATAACATGAAGAAGGCTGTCGAAGAAGAAATACAGTTGATGCCGAACGACGACGAGGAGCCCATCGCTAGTACAAGCGCTGCTGACCCCGAACCGCTGTATCACGGTTCAAGGTGACGCCACCTGGCAACGTCGGGGTTTTATTTCGCTCAACGCAGTGTTCACAGTAATCGGCACCGAAACGGGAAAAGTTTTGGACCAGGGAGTTCTGTCGCTGTGGTGTCGACAGTGTCGTAAGTGGGCAACGGACAATAAGAACGCCTCAGAAGAAGAAAAACAGAATTGGAAAAAAGCACATGAGGAAGTGTGCACTAAAAACTCTTCCAGATCGTCAGGATCCATGGAGGTCGATGGAATGATGAAGATTTTTAGGCACTCACTATAACAATAGGCAAAGAGTGCCTATTAAAATGACCATCCGTTGCTCTTCGGAGTCTGTCGAAGGGGTTACTCCGCAGCGCATACTCCAAAAATTTTTATTTTTCACCATTTGCTTTGGTGTATCTCCAACATCATGCGTAGTTACTTTGAAGTGACTGCGATGAATAGAAATATTTTTTTTAGCCTGCGGTGCAATGAAAACAACTTTTTGGCTGAATTTTTCTTCTCGGACGTCCGTATCACACTGTAACTTTAGATGGTGCGAACCAATTTTCTTCTCCTTCGCAGGGTTTTTTTATTACATTATTTCCAGTATGCATATTACTTTTAAAACCAATCTAAGACCTTTAAGTATTTTTTCTAAAAAATTATTGGCCACAAATTGCATTTGCCTTCGGTCAAGTGTCCGTACGGTGCCATCATAATGAACTCTACGAACCAATTTTTTTCTCCTTCGCAGCATCATTTTGTTTTATCAAAAGCACTACGCACAGCAAATTTAGAAACAATCCTACATCTCTAACTATTTATTCATCACCATTTTCCATAAAAAAATGATTTTCTCACATCTGATGTCCGTACGGTGCTCCAATTAAGAATCCTGGAAACCAATTCTTTTCTCTTTCGCAACAATATTTCATTACATCGAAAGCACTATGCACAACAAATTTTGAGTCATTCTGACAAATATAATTTTAATTATAAAATAATTCAAAAACAGTGGTTATAACAAGATTTGCTTTAAAGGTTATGTTATTTAGATTTGCCAAAAATCCATTTTTCATCATGTTAAAAAAAAACTTCGGTTTCGAAAAATAAAACACGAAATATCATACACAGATTCACAAATGTTTGCGTTTTTTATTTCGAAAATAATATATTATCACCGAAAATCATTCACATTCGTAATAAAAATGATAAATTTCACGTATTCACTGAAAAAATTGGTAGTAAACTCACAAAAAAGATTCATCGAATATCCAAAATAATTACAATTTCCCAAATAGAACTAAAAAAAATCGCGAGTATATATTTTTTCGTTTTATTCTATCTGTCAAACTTTGGAAGCAGATGACAATTTCGTAGCAGACGATACACAGATTCTCATACGTCGCGGCGCGCATACTCTGTGGCCGGATGATTTTCAAATAAAAAAAAATCGACATCTCGTTTCAATCTTTGTTCCTATTTTACGTAAATATAAATGGATTCTACGCGGTATAGCGCAAATAAAAAGTGTGCAATCATAAAAAAAAGAATTTTCTATCCTTCGACCGTCGAAGATTCATCGCAGCCGAAATCTTTGTCAATTATGTTCACCCGATTTATTCGTTTACAGTTAATAATAAAAACTGCAAATTCTTTTTCTGGCAACGTATTTTCTCCTCTTCAAAACAAGCCAAAATAAGAGTCGAAATCTTTTTTCGCTGCCGAGATATGATTTTTTTAAACAAAGACTAATTTTACGAATTTTCGTCAAAAAACGAATCAAAAATTCAAATTTCAATTCAATTTTCAATTTTTTTCAAATTTCTCGAAATTGCCGTCTCTAATCCTTTCCTCTCAAAGAAATTGTATTTACAAACTGACTCTCCGCGTTATTGCGCAGATAAAAAGTGTGCTATGTTTAAAAATTTTATTTTTTACACTTCGACCGTCGGAGATTCATCACATTCGAAATCTTTGTCAATTTTGTTCGCTGGATTTATTCGTTTACACTTGATAAGAAAACTGCTAATGATCATTCTATCGACGTATTTCCAACGTTTTTTTTTTTTTTTCAAATTTTTTCAAATTTTCGTCGAAATACGAATTTCTTTCATATGCTCACGTCTTGAAAAGTTTTTTTTCGCAAAAAAAAAACAATTGTACTCTTAAAGAACAATTATAAACAATTATTTATCAAGAAAGTGAAAACCACTGAATTTGTCGATTTTACGAGTTATTCCGTACCGCAAAACTTATCCTCGTTTGTGATTAAATAAAATTAAAAAAAATACGATATGATACGATGCTAAATTTGATATTTTTAAGCGACGATAAATATCAATAAAATTTCATTGAAAAACGAAAAAAATTATCGAATTTCTCAAACTTCTCGTCTCCAATACTTGTCTGTTCTACAGAGACAATAACGAGCTGATGCCATGTATTACGAAGAAGAAAAAAATATATCTCAAATGGTAGAAATGATATTTGTTATAAGAGGACTGTCAAAGAGCCTTCAAAGTCGAATTTTTCAAGAATTTCATCAATTTGTAAAAAAATATTTCGGAGCTATCCAAGATGACAAATTTTTGATTCGAGTAACGTACTACTTCCTTTTCAATACAAGACAGGAACCTAAAAGATATATTTTTTCGTTCTCGAGGTAGCATTTTTTGCAGCATCCATAAATATCGATAAAATTTCATTGAAAATCACAAAGAATAGCAAATTTCTTGAACTTTTCTTCTACAATGATTTGGTTTCCTACAGATAAAATAATGAACTGATTCCATCAATTATGGGGAAGAAAAAAAACACTGAAGGGGAAGGATTTAAAGGGGATATTTGGCCTGAATGCTAAATGGTAATCGTATTGGTGTCGGTACATGTTTTGTGTGTTTGTTTTATATTCATTAAATCTGGTCATAAGTTTTAAGCCAATAAAACGACTTTACTAGTCATGATTTGATTCGTTAAATTAATTTGATCAACTTCTACGTGGTGCAATTCGTTATATTTGTCTCGTGTCTCAATATTTGACAATTTATCGTCAAACAAAAAGGAAATATCCGTCGTAAATATTAATAATAAATTGGTACAAAAAAGAAATATTTTTATTCGACGAAGGTTAAACACTATGAATTAATTTACGTAACTGATAAATGTTTTTCCCTCATACGTACTTTCGAAAAGAAACGCAGAGCGCGACGTATAAACATACTTCATCCGTAGTGCATAGCGCGATGTGTAAATACACTCGATACGGAGCGCGTAGCGCGACGTGCACCCCCGTGAGTGCCTTGAAAAATGTTCCTTTGGGACATTTATACTTAGGGAAAATGTCCCTTAGGGACATTTTTCGGGGGGTTTGGGGGGTGGAGCCCACCAACAAGAGCATCTGCGCCCGCAGGGCGCTGAGACGCTTGTTCATCGTTGAGTAGACAAGTACGATGTAAAATACACGAACTACATCGGGGATAGTGATACGAAAAGCTACTCAAAAGTTAGTAGCTCTATGCCTTACGGTCCAAACATCGAGATAAAAAAGATAGAGTGCACCGGTCACGTTCAAAAACGCTTTGGAAACCGGGCGCGAAAACTGAAGTCTTCCCTCGCAGGGAAGAAACTCAGCGACGGCAAAACAATAGGAGGAAAAAGATGGCTGACAAATGCATTGATCGACGAAATGCAGTCGTTCTTCGGAAATGCGATTCGCAATGATTCTGCATTAGTCAGCGACATGACAGACGTAATTTGGGCAGTCTGGCATCACAAGGCGTCTACAGATGAGAAGCCACAACAACACTTGTGTCCACCTGGTGCAACGTCTTGGTGCAAATATCGACAAGCAGAAGCATCAGGAAGAGAGGACTATCGCCATCCCAAAAAAAGAATAATGCCAGCGGCGGTAATGGGGGCAATCAAGCCGATTTTCGAGGATTTGACATCTCCAAGTCTTTTGCAACGCTGCATCGGGGCAAAAACTCAGAACGTAAATGAATCGCTGAATAGCGTAATTTGGAAGTTCTGCCCGAAAACAGTATTCACAGGTATCAAGACTGTGCAGATTGCTAGCAACCTGGGAACTATTCAGTTCAATTCCGGACCGGGAGGCCTCATCAAAGTGATGAAGAGTGTTGGAACTGTCCCAGGAAAACACGCCGTCGCTGCTGCGAGAAAAAAGCTGAAGTTCGAGTCACGCAAGCCGACCAAAAAGCTGAAGCAAACACCAAAGGAGCGAGGATCAACAGACGTCGTCAGCAGATGATAGTAGCAGATGATTCCTATGAACCTGGAGGATTTTGAGTGCAGTGAGTGTAGTGAGAGCAGTGCAGTGTCCAGTGCAATATTCGAATATAAATTTTAGTAAAAAAAAACGGACACATTTGAGACAGTACTAATAATAATAGTGATAATATATGAAGTGTTGTTGTAATTATAATTGAAAATTATTATAAGATTTTTATCATTGCGATGTATGAAATGTATATAATGTATGTACTGTATGTATATGTATGTATTGCATGTATACGAATGTATGTATATTGTTGTATGTATGTATATTGTTAGCACTCTCGTTTCAAGATCTCGAGTCGGACATCGCGAGATTGGCGAATACGCTTTCAGGTATCGTTAAAACGGGTTCGAGGAGATCACATAACTTCATGAACGAAAAATTTTTGCCCAAATTTGATCCGGCTGAGAAAACCATCTCTGCAGCAGAGTGGTTAGACAAAGTCGATAATTGCGAAATTATGTACGACTGGGATGAAAAAATTAAACTATCCAGCGGTGTGTAAGCTACGGGGAAACGCGAAGCTATGGTACGACGAGAACGGACCGGATCCCTACTCTGTATTTCCCCTATTGTCCCTACTCCCGGTCAGTTCCTGCGAGTAGGGATACCGAGGGGTATGCGCGCGGGGTTTTCCCCGCTTGGAGTGGGGAAAAGGGGCTGAGGAGAAATACAGTTAAGGGAATTCATTACCATGGTAACGAGTTAAAATAAAGGACCAGTTAGGTTAAAGGGAGTTAAGAGTACGGAGCGTAGACTGTACAGCCTCGAGTCACTAGATGGTGGGTGTATATGCAAGACTACGACTTCGAAGTCGTCTATCGCCCGGGTGCAAAAGCTGCTCATGTCGATTATTTGAGTCGTAATCCTGTCGAATGTATATCTGTTGATGTCATGCATAGCGAGTGGATAAAAGTAGCTCAAATACAAGACCCGGATATTGTCGTGATACGAAAAATTGTAGAATCCGGCGATGTGAGGCACGACACAAAGCAATATTTTGACAAGTACGATCTTAAGGGAGGGGTGATATTTCGAAGAACGGAAACGGGTAATAAGTGGCTGGTACCGCGTGCCTCACGCTTTAGCGTTGTAAAAATATGCTACGACGATCAGTGACAATTTGCCGTTGAAAAACTCATTGAGAAAGTTCGAGAGAATTACTGGTTCAAGGGAATGCGGAAATTTATTACCAAGTATGTACGAGCGTGTTTGAATTGTCTCTACTATAAGTCCACATTCGGGCGTAAGCCAGGCTTTTTGCATCCGATCGAAAAGGTCGCCATCCCATTTCATACTTTGCACCTTGACCATCTAGGTCCTTTCATACGTACAAAACGCAAGAACACTCAGATATTGACGATAGTAGACCGGTTTCTAAAGTTTTGCATTTTCGAGCCCGTTCGCGACACGAAAGCGAAATGGGTTATTAAAGCCCTCGACCAGCTGTTTGCAATATTTGGAGTCCCTACACGCATCATTAGCGCCAGAGGGACCTGTTTCACTTCGCATAGCTTTGCAGCGTTCTGCCGAGAGTACGGAATTAAACAAGTACTGAACGCCGTGGCGACGCCGAGAGCAAACGGGCAATGTGAGCGCATGAACCAAACGGTTTTGAATTCTGTCGCTGCTACTACTGCAGAGGCACCCGAAAATTTGTGGGACAACGACCTGAAGAAAGTGGACTACGCGACACAAACAGGACTACGCGAAGGAGTCCCGCCCAATTGTTGTACGGGTACAAGCCTCGTACTACGGCGGATCCTGCGCTGCTTAGCGAGATCCAAGCAACACTTGATCGTGTGGACCTGAAGGAACTGCGTAAGGAGGTGAAGCGTTCGACCGATGCCGAGCAGGTTCAACAGAAGGAGAGATTCGACGCACGGAGGTTCAAGCCACCGCAATATACAGTTGGCAATGTCGTCATGGTGGCTTCGAATCCGGCGGCTACTGGACAGAGCCGGAAGCTGATGGCCAAGGCAAAGGGGCCATTCGAGGTTACGGTTGTATTACCAAATGATAGATACGAGGTCGAAGACTTACGGGAACTCCAGAAGGCCACGGGTCAAAAGAGTGTAATCTCCGTTGACAGCCTGCAGAGATGGGTTATGTTCGACGCTCTCGAGTAATACAAGGTAACGTCTGCTAATTTCACCTGAGGAACGATTGTTGACCCTGAAGTGCTCTTCGTGACTCTTGGCCAGAGTGCACGCGTCAAGAGACTTCAAGGCGAGATCGCAGGCTCTTTTCATTTCTATGCGACAGTGGGAATATATTCCTTGCTGTCAACCTCTGCATGATGCTTGCTATACCTTACTTCTTGCCACTCTCTCTGCTTTGCTTATCTATATTTTTTTTATTAATGATTGGCCGGGTCGGTAAGAGTTGCTCTAGCCATGACTCCTGGTCAGAGTTGATGTATATGAAGAATCCTAACATGGCAGGACAATAGACCAATCAGTCGAGTCAAGTACTCAATAAGTTTGGCGAGATCCGTGGTCGAGCTCGTGCAATAGAGTTCCCTTGGCGTAGGCTGGGACCACTTGATTCTGAACTTTGGCTGATTGTTTGCCGAGGTGTTGTACCTTATGTAGAAATTGTACCTATGGATACCTCCTGGCGTGCTGGCGTCCCTTCCCTGGAGGCAATTGATCACTGCATCCAGGGAGGTTGGGACATGTTCCGGAGATTACTCCATTTTGTTCAGCAGCTGTTCAAAGAAAAAAATAATAATAATCAAGAGGTGGGCCCTTGACGAATTTTTTCAGAGCGCAACACCGTCAACGCGACAACGATACAAGGAATGTGAAAGAAGAAGAACCGAGGGCGGTTCGATAATCAGAGAGGCCGAATGAAGGGAGCAAAACGCCCGTTCAAAAGTACCCGTATAATTTTTCGTTTTGTTCTATCTGTCAAATTTTGAAAGCAGATGATAATTTCATGGCAGACGATACACTGATGCTCAGAAGTCGCGCCGCGCTTACTCTGCGGCGGGATCATTTTTAAATAAAAAAAATCGACGTCTCGTTTCAATTTTGTTCGTGTTTTTCCCAAATACAAATTGATTCTACGCGGTATTGCGCTGATAAAAAGTGTGCAATCATAAAAAACAGAATTTTCTATCCTTCGACCGTCGAAGATTCATCGCAGTCGAAATGTTTATCAATTATGTTCACTCGATTTATTCGTTTACAATTAATAATAAAAACTGCACATTTGTTTTCTGGCAACTTATTTTCTCCTTTTTAAGGGGACTGAGTCACCTAAAAAAACGAAAAGTAACTTTTTTGTTTCAGTATATATATGTTCAACGAAAAGTTCCATTTTACCTCCATAATATATATATGTTAGACTACCGCTGTAAATTTTTTTGGAGACCTACCGTGTATTGCAGTGTTATGAGCAACGGCCAAACATTTTTCCTTTGCTGCAGCGTTCGGACTGAACGAAAGAATCAATCTTTGCTTGCGACCTCTTATTTTCTTCGTTAGAAAGTTTATTGCGGAATGAGTGTGGGGATTTTTTTTTGTAGCTTCGCTAGCGTTTTGTAGCTTCGCAAGCTATGAGTGGGCTCCGCCCCCCATACCCCCCGAAAAATGTTCCTTCGGGACATTTTTTAAGACACTCACAGGGGAAAAATATTTCCAGTCATCGGAATCACTTCAAATTAACTACACATGAAGTTCGAGGTACACCGAAGAAAATGGTGAAAAACTAAATTTTTTGGAGCATACGCTGCGGAGTAACCCCGTCGAAACCCGTATGAAGAGGCCTCGCAGGTCATGTTAATAGGCATTCTTTGCCTATTGTTATAGTGTGTGCCGAAAAACTACCAGAAAATTTTTCCACTTTTTGTCTCGTAACCACTCACATAATGACTTGCGATAACTCCATTCTTGATCGCATGAAAAATATCCGGACTCGTTCCGTAACGCTGACTGTTGCGGAGAAAATGAGCCGTCGCAATCCAAAATTGGTGGGACCATTCTCTCTGAAACCTGCGGCAAGCGAAGAAAAATATAAGTGGCAAAACATGAATTTCACAGATTAATGAAAATAACCAACTCGGGTGATTCACAAGTAAAAAAAAAAAATTTTATTCTTTTTTTTTCACATAAAAAGGTACATTTTTTTCCTATCACATAAAACTTAGAATTTTTTGTTGTTTTTTTTTTTTTTTTTCATTTCACAAATCTCGTAAATGCAAAAAAATGTTTAAATAATAAAAAAAAATACTCTTACGTCACATGTGACGTTTAAAAAGGAGATTAATTCTGCGAGACTTTTCGCTTTGCGACACTGTCCTGTGAAAATCATTTTTGCACTATCGCCGACAAAAATACAGAATATATTCCGTTTGTTCGGAAAAACTGTAAACACTGACACACACATAACTAATTACACCGCGTTTACAAGCACAGTTTTTTACCAGATTGACACAATCGAGTAAAAATCATCGCTGCTACAATATGCCGGTGTATCGCAGACTCGATAGTATTGTCGAGTAATCTCCCGCCGAACAGGTAGTGACTATTCACTAATACTGGAAAGTATTACTTCTAATAGACTACTGAAAAGAAGTCTCGCTCTATACAGTTCGCCCTCCTACACACTCTGTGTGCTAATTGTAACAAGGGTAAAATAAAGGGTTAAAACAAACATCAAGCGTCTGGTGTATGCCACTACAACCTCCTAATCCGACATATTTCCAACTACGAGAGGAACGGCGTGATCCGGGAAGGGCAATAGCCATCGTCGCTGCACAACGTGTGGATCCGTGGCGAGTACAACAATATCCGATCCCATCAGCTTCTCTCCCGAATCTTCCGCACAGATAGTTCTACCCACAACCCTGTCATCCCTAGATCCCGATCCAAACCAGGAGAATATTCCTCCTTCTGTACATCTTCCTAAAAAGACACGTCCTTCTTCCTAAAAGTTTCCCTATTACCCCTATTACCTCTCCTTCGATATTCCTCCCTCTGGTTCCGACGCGGATTTCAAGGAGCTGTTCAACGCTCTCGCCGCGGCCATCAAACACCCAAGCCTCTTTCCACCACCGAAATAATGCGTGCTTTCCCGGATCTCCACTCGATCGGACAAGCCGACCACCTGGCAGCGTCGACCGGCGATCAACAGCCCGTAGAAACCGAGGAAGAAACCAAAGGCAGATTAACGGGGCGATATTAACATCTTCTAGTGGAAAAAAGAAAGTCCCTATTTTACACATACGCAAGGGTCGAGCTCGTGCCTCCTCGGTGCCCATCTCTTTATACCCATTTCACGCCGTCGCACATGCGTGGGAGCGTTCTCGAATGGCGTCGACACGTATCGGTTGGGAATCGAACTTCTCGTCGCTTCGCTTGCGAGAGGGATCGGGATCGCTTCACGTCGGTTTCCCGAACGTGTAGGCGAATTAAGCGCGAAAGATATGAATTGCATTTTGTGCCTCTTCTTCGAAATCGACTGGTAGTACCTCCACTTCAAACCGATTCCGCCACAAGCTTCAAAGCTTTCTTACTTCTGTCTTTCTTCTTCGTTATGCCGAAATGCCACGACCGGTTTAATAAAATAGAAGTTTAAAATGGATCGAGAACGAAGCGGAAGTAACGATTCGGAAAAGGAAAACAACGGAGATTCTCTCGAAAGACGATTAGAACGTGTCGAACGCAAATTGCAGAAAAAGAAGTTGAAGAAAAAGCGACAACACAGAAGGCGAAGCTGAAGCTTGTCGGACGCGCGATCGTCGAACAGCAATGGCCGCTCGAAACGCAAAAAGATGAATCGTCGACGACATTATTCGACGTCGGTTGAATCGCATCGGAGCGATGGAGACAAATAGCAATCGAACATACGCAAAGTTCACGGTAAGTCCCTCTGAATTAATGAGTCTGTTGCAGGCTATTCCCCAGTGGACCAGAAAGAAAATGATCTCGTTAATTTTCGTTGTAGCGTTTTCGCACTCTGCAGGCTCTTACCTGCCAGAGGAGTTGTAATTCAGCCTTAGCGTGGGAAGCGTGCCGCTCAGATAGGTTATAACCTTTTGGAGTCAGCTGTATAAGCTGCAGAGAGCTTATACGGCACACACGTATTCCTGGAACATTGGAGGATATATCCTCATAACAGGCCGAAAAATGGCAAGACTATGTACAGTCAACTCGTAAATTTGGAAATTTGTTTATTCAGACATGTCACCGTTACCGTCACCCGGGCGAGAGCCGTTGAATGTCGTTTCGATAGAAAATACCGTCGTGCCAATAGTGACAACGGAACCTCCGGTTAATTCAGGGGGCTCGTCGACCCCCCGTCGTAATGGAGGAGGGTTCGAAGGCCATGGGAAAACGCATTGCGCCGAACCGAGTTCTGACGACAGCGATGCCGAAACCCATTGCTGTGCGACTGCAGGAGATCTTGAAGGAAGGACCCGACCGAGGAAAAAACCGAGCTCCTCAAAAAATATCCTCCGCTGAATAATTGTATTTTCATCGATCCACCAAAACTCAATCCGGAGTTAAAAGAAGCGGCAACTGAAGTTATCCTTAAAAGAGACGCACGCATAGTTCACAAGCGAGAAAAAATCGCTGCGTGCCTGGCCGCTCAAGGAAAAGCCTTAATGCTAGCCCTTCAGAAAAATGGTGACGCCGAAAACTTGATGATGATCGTTTTTCTGAGCGATATAAGCAGACTCTTAGCTGACTTGCAGTGAGAGGAAACCTCGATCAGAAAGAGTCTCGTCTTAACTTTTGTTAACGTCGCAGTAAAAGATACTCTTCAGATGCCCGTCGATAGACCACTGTCGGAAACTAGCTGGTCGTCAGTGGAAAGGGCACAGCTATGTATTTTAATCGGTCAGCTTTTGGAAAAAGGGGCGGTCGTCCCTTGCAAACCAACACAACAACAAGTTATCTCGAGCACATTCCTTAGACCAAAACCAGATGGTTCTCACAGACTTATTATAAACCTCAAACTTCCTTGGCTCAATCGTTTCATGCTGTTTTGCCGTTAATTACGGCTGGGGCCGCACTAAAGCGTTCAAGCTCTATACCGGACATTCTTAGACACCTCGCGAATGAATATACCGAGGGAGCATCACATGGAACGCTAAACACCGTTAGGTCCGCAATCGCACTTATCGCTGGACCGGAAGTGGGACAAGATCATCGAGTTCAGAGATTTTTTGAAGGCGTTTTCACAATGAGACACAATGATACGACTCAACATGGGATCCAAGGACGGTACTGAATTTTCTCAAGCCGAGGCCGTTGAACGAGAGTTTTAGCCTACAATAATTGTGGATGAAACTCATCACACTGCTAGCGCTCATCGCCGGTCATCGTATGCAGACATTCGCTCTAATAAAAATAAAAAATATTCAAAAAGTCGATAACGTGATCGAGATTAGGATACCGGATCATATAAAAATTTCCGACAGTAATCGGAAACAGCCCTTTCTGATTATACCGTTTTATACCGAATGCACCAATATATGCACAGCGGGTACGTTGCAGTGCTATATTGAAGGAACTAAAAATTCACGAAACGTTGAGTCGCTCCTCTTGTCGTTTAAGAAACCATTCCGTGCAGTCTCGGCGCAGACACTAAGCCGCTGGGTTAAGATGATGCTAGGTAAAAGCGGCATCGAAACGAATAAATTTTCGGCCCACAGCGCGCGACACGCGTCAACTTTGGCCGCTAAACGAAATGATATCGACATCGAGACCATCAGGAAAACGGCAGGTTGGACTGCCGAACTTCGACTTTGCAAAATTCTATAATTTAAACATTTCTAATGATCAAAACGCTTTCGCAAACGCGATTTTAAATACATAAGTCAACACGTTAATGATTTGCAATATGTCCAATAAACGTGTGTTTTTCTGTTGCCGTAAATAAATTCTTTCAACATCTACCAATTGATCTCGAGGAAGAGGCGCAAAATACAATTAGATGAGTAAACGAACTTACCAAGTGAAGTCCTATCATAATTGTATATAGCGCCTCTTCCGAGATGATCAACCTCACCCTTAAAAGGCCATATCCCTGTCGTTAGACAGAGATCGCGGTAATCTTATGGCAACGCCTTAAAAAAATGACGCAGGATAACAGTTGCACGCGCATCACGCGGCAGGGCTAATTTTAGTTTAGTAAGAAAGCTTTGAAGGTTGTTGCGGAATCGGTGTGGAATGGAGGTACTACCAGATGATCATCTCAGAAGAGGCCCTACATACAAGTATGATCTTCATCTGAGCTTTACTTGGTAAGTTCGTTTAATCATCTAATTATTTCGAATACGCAATACGGCCGAACGAGCGGAAAAAGGTGCGGCGTACAACAACGCGTATACATAGGTATCCCTCCCATACCCACCGTGCGATTCGTGACGTCCAGCAACAACGGCTCGCCATCGCCTCATGTGACCGCCATGGCGAGAGAGCGAGGGAAACAGAAGAAGGAGATGCGAGAGCGTCGACGAGGGGAATCGTCGTGCCTTGCACATCACCGCTTGTGAATTGCCGTCGCTTCGCCACTAGCGACCACCACCCGCCACCCGCCACCTACTATCGTTGCTCGAAAGTATTGAGCGACGATCCAATGGTCCAACTATTGCTCTCCTACGCAACGCCGTCGACCGCTCGAGTAATCGACTGACGCCGGGTACCGAACTTTCTTACTTTAAGTCGTTCAGCGAATAACAGAAACGGTGTTACACCGTAAATAGTAACCGGCGCCTAAAGTATAATTTCCCCTGTATGGTTTCCAATGTATTATTTCATTTCATTATCGAATCGCCTGACGAATCAGTCCCTTCCCTCGTAAAACTGTTTCCCTCAAATTTCAAACGTGTACGATTTATTAGACGGCAAAAGTTCAGCCGCCTCGAGTGACGACGACATTTTCATCCACCGTTATCTTCCCGAGTGACCCTTATATCCCTGTAAAAAGCAGCATATTGTTTTAAATTTATTCCCGTTTTTCTAGTAAATAATTTTTTTCCTCAAAATCAATGATCAGTCAGCGCATTGGATAATCATCGATTATTGCTTGCGAATTATTATATTATTTTTTCATGAATATTGGTTTTTCGAGTTATTAGTTTTACGAGTTATTATTTTAGCGTGTTACGCACGAATCGACGTGAAATTGTTGCTATTGCATTCTTTTATTTAGTAATTTATTCGGATCATTAGAATTTTCTATTTTTTTTTACAAGACAATTATTTTGCGTTATCCATTATTTTCTTTCCATAACTTCTAACACATTGTGATATTCGATATCTACCGACAATATACGAGAGATTATTTTTGTTCACTAACCCGTTTATTTTGTTTGAGCACCCCCGTTTCCCGCTGCCCCTTTATTTTCCCGCAAACTGGTGGCAATTCCAGCGAATGAGAGTTTACAAGGACTTTGGGAACCTCCGTTACACCACCTTTTCCTCATTATCGTTTAAGAAAATTTTTAATTCAGTGCTATTTCCTTCAAGAATCTCTTTTCAAGGTTATCTCGTAAGCGATCATTCTGTTTTACCATATGGGTTGCGTAGATTCCTCATATGTGTAACGAATTTTTTTTTCTGCGATTGCACTTAAGGTGATATGAAATATTTCTGGTGATAAAACAGTGTCATATTTTATACGTTGATTCCGTCAAAACGAGATCCTGAATTTCTTCGCGACAACTGAGTAAAATGCAATAAAAATGTAAATGCACACGTAGATATACTAGACGCAGGTCTACGATCTCGATTTTTTCCTCAATTAAAAAAAAAAGTAGTTTTGTTATCGCGGGTACCCTACAATTGCAGAGGTTATGCTATTTTATTGCTTTTGCTCATTTATGAAAAACGAAGAGAACGTAGTGCTCGGCATTAAAAAACCCGTATTTAAAAATAAGGTTGATCCGCGATAAGAATAAAGAGAATTTCAGGATCTTCGATTATGTAGGTAATTATCGACGTTTTTGCGTTCCTCGCATCACTCCGATAGGGGCACTGACTTGACGTTCTACGTCGTAAAAGTTCGAAGTGAAGCGTTGGTGCGAAAGTTGTTATGAAGCAACAGATTTTTTTATTCGTTTCGTGCATTATTCGTTCCGATAAAGAAACAAGCGTCTCAGCGCCCTGCGGGCGCAGATGCTCTTGTTGGTGGGCTCCACCCCCCAAACCCCCCGAAAAATGTCCCTAAGGGACATTTTCCCTAAGTATAAATGTCCCTAAGGGACATTTTTCAAGGCACTCACGGGGGTGCACGTCGCGCTACGCGCTCCGTATCGAGTGTATTTACAAATCGCGCTATGCGCTACGGATGAAGTATGTTTATACGTCGCGCTCTGCGTTTCTTTTCGAAAGTACGTATGAGGGAAAAACATTTATCAGTTACGTAAATTAATTCATAGTGTTTAACCTTCGTCGAATAAAAATATTTCTTTTTTGTACTAATTTATTATTAATATTCACGACGGATATTTCCTTTTTGTTTGACGATAAATTGTCAAATATTGAGACACGAGACAAATATAACGAATTGCACCACGTAGAAGTTGATCAAATTAATTTAACGAATCAAATCATGTCTAGTAAAGTCGTTTTATTGGCTTAAAACTTATGACCAGATTTAATGAATATAAAACAAACACACAAAACATGTACCGACACCAATACGATTACCATTTAGCATTCAGGCCAAATATCCCCTTTAAATCCTTCCCCTTCAGTGTTTTTCTTCTTCCCCATAATTGATGGAATCAGTTCATTATTTTATCTGTAGGAAACCAAATCATTGTAGAAGAAAAGTTCAAGAAATTTGCTATTCTTTGTGATTTTCAATGAAATTTTATCGATATTTATGGATGCTGCAAAAAAATGCTACCTCGAGAACGAAAAAATATATCGTTTTGGTTCCTGTCTTGTATTGAAGAGGAAGTAGTACGTTACTCGAATCAAAAATTTGTCATCTTGGATAGCTCCGAAATATTTTTTTACAAATTGATGAAATTCTTGAAAAATTCGACTTTGAAGGCTCTTTGACAGTCCTCTTATAACAAATTTCATTTCTACCATTTGAGATATATTTTTTTCTTCTTCGTAATATATGGAATCAGCTCGTTATTGTCTCTGTAGAACAGACAAGTATTGGAGACGAGAAGTTTGAGAAATTCGATAATTTTTTTCGTTTTTCAATGAAATTTTATTGATATTTATCGTCGCTTAAAAATATCAAATTTAGCATCATATCATATCGTATTTTTTTAAATTTTATTTAATCACAAACGAGGATAAGTTTTGCGGTACGGAATAACTCGTAAAATCGACAAATTCAGTGGTTTTCACTTTCTTGATAAATAATTGTTTATAATTGTTCTTTAAGAGTACAATTGTTTTTTTTTTTTGCGAAAAAAAACTTTTCAAGACGTGAGCATATGAAAGAAATTCGTATTTCGACGAAAATTTGAAAAAATTTGAAAAAAAAAACGTTGGAAATACGTCGATAGAATGATCATTAGCAGTTTTCTTAACAAGTGTAAACGAATAAATCCAGCGAACAAAATTGACAAAAATTTCGAATGTGATAAATCTCCGACGGTCGAAGTGTAAAAAATAAAATTTTTAAACATAGCACACTTTTTATCTGCACAATAACGCGGAGAGTCAGTTTGTAAATACAACTTCTTTGAGAGGAAAGGATTAGAGACGGCAATTTCGAGAAATTTGAAAAAACGATTCGTTTTTTGACGAAAATTCGTAAAATTAGTCTTTCCTTAAAAAAATCATATCTCGGCAGCGAAAAAAGATTTCGACTCTTATTTTGGCTTGTTTTGAAGAGGAGAAAATACGTTACCAGAAAAAGAATTTGCAGTTTTTATTATTAACTGTAAACGAATAAATCGGGTGAATATAATTGACAAAGATTTCGGCTGCGATGAATCTTCGACGGTCGAAGGATAGAAAATTCTTTTTTTTATGATTGCACACTTTTTATTTGCGCTATACCGCGTAGAATCCATTTATATTTACGTAAAATAGGAACAAATATTGAAACGAGATGTCGATTTTTTTTTATTTGAAAATCATCCCACCACAGAGTATGCGCGCCGCGACGTATGAGCATCTGTGTATCGTCTGCTACGAAATTGTCATCTGCTTCCAAAGTTTGACAGATAGAATAAAACGAAAAAATATATACTCGCGATTTTTTTAGTTCTATTTGGGAAATTGTAATTATTTTGGATATTCGATGAATCTTTTTTGTGAGTTTACTACCAATTTTTTCAGTGAATACGTGAAATTTATCATTTTTATTACGAATGTGAATGATTTTCGGTGATAATATATTATTTTCGAAATAAAAAACGCAAACATTTGTGAATCTGTGTATGATATTTCGTGTTTTATTTTTCGAAACCGAAGTTTTTTTTTTAACATGATGAAAAATGGATTTTTGGCAAATCTAAATAACATAACCTTTAAAGCAAATCTTGTTATAACCACTGTTTTTAAATTATTTTATAATTAAAATTATATTTGTCAGAATGACTCAAAATTTGTTGTGCATAGTGGTTTCGATGTAATGAAATATTGTTGCGAAAGAGAAAAGAATTGGTTTCCAGGATTCTTAATTGGAGCACCGTACGGACATCAGATGTGAGAAAATCATTTTTTTATGGAAAATGGTGATGAATAAATAGTTAGAGATGTAGGATTGTCTCTAAATTTGCTGTGCGTAGTGCTTTTGATAAAACAAAATGATGCTGCGAAGGAGAAAAAAATTGGTTCATAGAGTTCATTATGATGGCACCGTACGGACACTTGACCGAAGGCAAATGCAATTTGTGGCCAATAATTTTTTAGAAAAAATACTTAAAGGTCTTAGATTGGTTTTAAAAGTAATATGCATACTGGAAATAATGTAATAAAAAAACCCTGCGAAGGAGAAGAAAATTGGTTCGCACCATCTAAAGTTACAGTGTGATACGGACGTCCGAGAAGAAAAATTCAGCCAAAAAGTTGTTTTCATTGCACCGCAGGCTAAAAAAAATATTTCTATTCATCGCAGTCACTTCAAAGTAACTACGCATGATGTTGGAGATACACCAAAGCAAATGGTGAAAAATAAAAATTTTTGGAGTATGCGCTGCGGAGTAACCCCTTCGACAGACTCCGAAGAGCAACGGATGGTCATTTTAATAGGCACTCTTTGCCTATTGTTATAGTGAGTGCCTAAAAAGTGGTGTGAAACATACGTCGGAAATTCCGAGTACGAGAATGGTGACGGATAATCATGAATACCTGCACGTCTCTTAGTATCCTCGAAAGCTCGAAGATTCAAGAGAAGACAAGGTTATGTACTTTTTTTTTAGAACCCTTCTTTTTATCCACAATCCTTCCCAGGATTTACAGGCAATACAGTGCGAATATCGATGCGATCGATGTTTTATAACAAATTTTGTTTACGGGTTAGATATCTCTCTGCATTAGCTTTCGTTAAGTTGACTAAAAAATTAATCGGTGTGCTCCCATTCATAATAATGGCATTTGCTAAGTTTTCCATTGCTGAAAGGTATCGCTTACCTACTTTGCCAATATATGGTTTGGCAAAAAGAATATTGGAAGCTTCCGATATTGGTTTTTTTATTTTTACTTTTATACCAATCGGTGACAAAAAGTCAATAGAAGATTAGACATTTTTTTTCTAATTTACACTAGTCGCATTGTATCAAGATTTTAACCAGTCACTGCGATTGGAGAATTTTTTGATGCAATTAAAAAATTAATCGGTGATCCAATCCATAATAATTAGATTTTCGGTTTTTCATTACGCTTGACTACTTTTCCAATATATTGTTATACATAAAATTAACAAGATATCTTTGAACTTATATAGAAGAGAATGGATGAATAATAATCCAGACCGGTCATTGCTGCGATAGAAGTTTGAATCCAATTCGTATGTTGTCGCAGCGATGACTGATTTATCAATCATCCATTCGAAAAATCTAAGTTTCTTTCCCCTGTTTAGAATAATAAATGCTTTAATTTATCATTCATTAGTTGTATGGGATAGCGAAAAGTTTATTTTCACACTCGCCAAAATGTGCAAAATAAACGATTATTTTTACTTTCTATTTCCGACAAATGTCTTGTCGGTCATTTGTTTTTATTTGTGAAGGACGATGGGAAAATAATTATTTTTCGCCTGCGGTTGAATAAAAATACCTTTATTACTGAAATTATCTTCTTAGACGTCCATATCACAGTGTAATTTTGGACTGTGCAAAGCAATTTTTCTCTTCTTCGCAGAGGTGATGTATCATATCATCACCATTGTGCACAATCATTTTGAAACTACTGCAAAGTGTTTTTTCAGTTCATTCAAAATAAAAATTCAATTTTGTTGAGCTAAATGTCCATACGGTGCTCCATTTATGAAGTCTACGAACCTAATTTTTTCTTTGTCGCAGCATTATTTTATTTTATCAAAAGCACTATGCACAGCAAATTTGAAGACACTAGATATCTGCGCGCGCTTCGCGCGCGTTTTAGACGGGAGGCGCTGCAGCGCTCTTATACAATTGCTTGTTGTTGCTTTTGTTTAGGTTTAATAGTATCACGTTTTGAAGTTTTCGATACTTTTTAAACAAAACTGAAATAGATATATACGATTGCGTCGAATGTGCATTTAAATGTGAATGGGACGGGGTCACCTCCTGCGCCTCCATCAGTGAAACTCGCCTGTCCTACATAAGATTTAGGAGAGTGAGGGGAGTGTCTCTCCTTAATTGAATACGATATTAATTTGTGCATTTCATTTAGCATTGTTTTTGCGGTATTATTTCATTACATCAGATTCTCTACAAATTTTTAAACCTTATAACATTTAAATTATAGCAAACGATTACAGAAACCATTGCAAATATCGCAATGACTTATAGGGGTAAATACTTGTTGGGTCATTGGAATAAAATTCTCGTTCATTGGTACAACTCTTTGTATACAAAATTCTTGACCATTCCATCTTGTTGTGGCCCAAGATAAACTTTCAACGATTCCCAAGACCGTACTCTTGAGAAGGCCACATACAATTGACCGTGATTAAATACATCTTTGCGAAGATCAACACTAATCTTTTCGAACGTTTGTCCCTGTGATTTGTTGATGGTCATCGCAAAAGCTACCTTCACTGGAAATTGACGTCGCTTGAAGGTGAAGGGATACTCATTCTCACAATAAAGAGTTATGCGATGCAAGAAAACTATCTCTCCGGTTTTATCACCGGAAAGAATTTCACATCGCAAAACCATGTTACCTAGTTCTAAAATCATCAACCTTGTACCATTGCATAAACCTTCGTTGATGCTCAAGTTTCGGATAAGCAAGATGATACTGTACTTACGAAGCCGCAATTCGTGAGGCGGCAAACTTGGAGGTGACAGCGTATTCAGGTACTCGGGCAAGACTATCTCGTTAATCAGGTCGTTGTCGCCACAATTCTCTGTAATGTCAATGCTCGTGTAGAGCCGTTCAGTAGCTTTGTCATATAAGTCCATGACTCTGGAGTTGATTTCTTCGACATCAACATTTCGAGCAGACAGCGTCGCACACTTCGCCACTGCTTTGTATCGTCTTGTTCTCACCAATTGTCCGTATGTATCTTCAACTATATCTCCGTTCGAAGCAGCCAGGCAACATTCTGGAACTTGGAGGTTGTCGTTCGGGTCATTAAGAATTCCATCACCAACGTTGAGTAGAAATTTCGCGAATTCCACTTCGTTCGGTAAAACCCTCATGTTCTGAGTCAACGCGTACTTGGAAAAATGTTGCCATAGTGCACTGAACTTGATTGACAGGTTCACTGTTTCGCTACGAGTGCCTCGAACATTGACCGGTAGGAGTTGACGAAAGTCTCCCCCGAGAACAACCACTTTTCCACCAAAAGGTTTGTTATTGTTCATTATGTCCTGCAATGTTCGGTTCGCCACTTCGAGTGCATACCATGGAGCCATAGGGGCTTCGTCCCAGATGAAAAGATCGACGTTCTTTAAATACTCACCCTGTTTTGATTGTACCAAACGTTTTGTGTACGGTCTTACCTTCAGGAAGTAGTATCGCTGCGATTCTGGTGAAAGCCATGGCACTAACGCATTTACCTCTACCTCGAACGAGATTTGAAAGGGTCGTATACGTGAAAGTCTTGCCGGATCCTCCCGGGCCATCAACATAGAAACAAGTTTGTTCGGTATCATCGTCTTCGATAGCAATTAGAACGGCATCAACGAAAGTTTTCTGGATATCGTTCAGCTGGCCGTACTGTTGCATGCCAACGTCGGTAAAATCAGCAGGCAACGTCTCCGGCTCGTCTTCATCCAAGTTCTCTATCTATTCCATTCCTGGGAAACGAGATAAATTCGAACCTTCCATGTTCAGCATACGCGCGATTTGGCTGTACGCTTTTCTTTGGGCTCGTTGGATGCTCATGCGTCTCATATAAGCTTCCGACAATTTGTCTTTGAATTCTTCCCATAGTTCTTCCGGACAAATCGGTTGACAATGAATCAGAATTCTAACGAACAGTCGTCGCAACAGACCAGGCATCATCCAAACTGCCGCTTCTTCTATAGCTTTTCGCCATTCATCATCGTCCTCGATCAGACCTAGAGCTAGACATGTTGCGACAAAACTTTCGCGAACTTCGCCATCAACAGTTATCAAGTCTTCGAAACTTCTTGCTCCTTTAACCTTTAATAAAAGTAATCGAAGATGAAATAATTCGGTTTGAGCCGGACTTACCGAATACATGCGTCCAATTGCATTATGTCCACGTTGTCGTTTTTCCCACCGGAAAACAGTTCTTCCGTCAACCTTAATTTTTTTGTAAACATAATGCGATGGTATGTCTGGGTACGGAATCTGTCTTGCAGATTCGTCCCGAACGTTTAACGCAAAGTAATCCATGAGCATGGTTACACGACTTATGGCATTCCTTATCCCATCTTCATTCATATCTGCTGGAATCGTAACACTGTGTTCGTTGGGTAGATGTACGGGAAGGCGTATCACAGGGTAGCTTTTTTCTTGCATTTTTTTGTCAAGCATTCGCCAAATTGCCTCGTTTGGACCAACGTAGCGAGCTTCTATATGGTCTTTTATTTCGTCGTGATCAAGAACTCTTTCGTCCGCCTCTCCATTCTCGCCGTTTGTTATCTGAATAGCAGCCGCATCGTGTCCCTTATAAACATACTTGTACAAGTACTTCGGAGCAGTCACACTCGTTACAACTTCTACGTTGATGTGACTGTTGAACATGAGTGATAACGGTGGACAATATGGAACAACCCATCGATTATCGACTACGTGTCCTTCTCGACGCTCGTACAGAGCTCCGGTGTCTCTTCTCCGATAGAATGGATAAGAATTTACATCCAACGTCGTTTCCTGACGAAATGTTTTCGGGAAGTGTTTAGAGCATTTTCCTTTTACTTCACACCATGCCCCGCAAGGACCATGGATCATATTGCGTATGACGATTTGGTGCAATTCCGGATATAATTCAGGGTCGGGGATCTCTGCCGAGATAAAATGGTCAACCATTTCTGGAGTTGTGAGCTTGTGCTTTAAGGTCACCAGTAAGTGAATATGCAACAAGCCACGTTTTTGCGACTCGATCGTGTAGACATATGCTTTTGTTTCACCAAAGAAAGCTTGTCGCGTAATAAAATCAAGCAATTGTTTTTTCTTCATATCAAAGACTCGTGTAGTAAGGTGTGGTCGGTCCGAAGGCTGTTGACCGGGGAGTAAATTTTCCCTGATCTCGCGCCAATTCGGATTGCACGTCATTGTAATGAAAAGATCTGGCTTTCCGAACTTTCGAACTATTCCCATTGCGTCTTGATAGTGCTGCATCATATTTCGCGGTGAGCCAGTGAAGGTCGATGGTAAGATGACAATTCTTCCGAGTCGTGCATTCGCCTCATGCGCAGTAGTGTTCAAATAATCTACCAATCCAGTGTAGGTTTCGGCACGGATCTTTGCTTGATTGGACTTAATAAATTCAATGCGATCCTTCTCTACTTTCACATAATGGTCGACAACCCATTGCTGGAATAGACGTCGTCCCAAAAGAATACCGTTTCCTTCATCGTTTTCACGGATTGCCATTCGATGTCTTACATAGGCTTCTCTAGATACACGTTTTGGATTGTCACCCGTTTGTTTCAGATCCCGATGCCAGCCTCGAGTACCAAATGGATAAAACAATGGGTAGACCCAAGGCTCAACATTGGGATCCATGGTACTGACAAACTGTAGTTTCCTTGTGTTTTTGTTACATATGGTGATATATGATTCGGGTATTTCGCCATCCGCGGTAGTCGAGAATACAGCAGCGACTTCGTTACTTCGTTGGAAGTTAAATCGGCGACAATCCATTCCTGGCTTCAATGTAAATAATAACTGTAATTCACCAGGAGGTTGCATATCGGTAGATTGATTGACTTGTTGTCGTTGAACTTCCAATTCTTCGCTCATCATCCGATAAGATTGTGCGAACACATTATTGTCGCGTATAATACGATCAATTGATTCCAGTAGACCGCGATCAAGAGCTGTATTTCGCCGCCGTAAAGAGTCTACTGCTTCATTCGAATCAACTATGAAGAGCTGACCGTAGCTTGGTAGTTCGTTAGGAGCTGGATACAAAGCTGTGTTTACTTGATAGTAAATTTGGCCTTGTATCTTGAAGCAATACGGTCCGGGGCGTCTTCCCTCGAAATTGATCAAGTTGGCGTTAAAGGACGCAAACGAAAACGAAGCGTTGTACATTCGAATACGTTCGAAAAAGGCGTCTGATTGATCATGTATGCCAGCGAATAAGGAAAGCAATTCCTCCGGCATAGCTGGAAGTGGTTCAAGCTGAACTTTCCCGTGGCTGCAACAATCATGGAACGAATTTCGCATGTTTGATACTTTTTCTGACTTAAAATGTGCAGCAGTACAATGTGTACAGAGTTCCGTCATGCTTCCTCCATAGTGTTCCTGAACATTATTGATTGAACATGCAGGAAATATGTTTCTTTCTCTCTGAATTCTTTGATATTCGCCGCGAATGTGTGCCACTGGCAATTCAAGTGGCGGTTCTATGACGCACTCACGTTGTATTGGCAATACACTTGGTGTTTCTAATTCCAAAACCTCTGTGGGTTGTTCCCTTCGGGCAGAGAGATTAGCATTACGACGGCGACGCTGATTCTCAGCATTTACTTCTCGTCTGCTACGTTGAATTCCTACTCTTTGCTCGGTTGTTCTTTCGACGCCATTACATTGCACTGTGACTTCTTCATCTATTTCCATGCTGCAAGTTACTCGTACTGGCGGCTGCTGTGCTAGCACCTCCTCGGTTAATACAGGTCTAGTATTCTATGCAGCATTTCTTATTCTGTTGAGACGCTGATTTTCAGCCATCCTTTCTCGACGAATTTGCTTTAATTCTGTTTCCTCTTCTGGTGTTCGGCCTATTTTCCTTCGCCCCATGATGACGTATTTATATGAATAAAATCGTCCAGAGTTGAGTTTAGTATTCTATATATGTTCTATATAATAGCAATTATAGAACTTACACATAGACTTGTCAAACATATGTCAAAATCACGTTATAGGTCATAATCATTTTCCAATCAGTTTGCAATCAAAATCGTACTCTCAACAATCTCATCACCCTCATGATCATCAAAATATATTCCCACTCCCACCCACCGCCCCCCCCCCCCCCCTCCACCACCCGACCTCTCGATCTCTCGATTGTGAAATAGATAAAAAGTATTTCTCAGAAACGAAAAATTGTTTGACTATATCTGGTAGCCGAAAGCCAAATCTTTACGACGTTTTTTAACATTCCACAAGGTCAGTTTCATCACCATTTCTGCTATTTTTGGCAGTCATGTTCCGTGGGTATTACACTACAACATTAGCACCCGACGCACACAGAGACTTTTGGACGAAAGAGACAAACAACGCGAATGTATGGCGCATCGTGAGTTACGATTGAGAATACACGAGAATAAATGACAAAGTGGATTTGCATGGCAAGTATATACGGCTGTTCGTTATTTGGATGATGGGTAACGAAGTTTAGTTACCGATGAGTATAAGCTATCTCGTCATTATGACGTATTCTCGGTTAATTATCATTGCGATGTCGTGGAAAATTTTAACTTCGCGTAACTCAAGTGCCATAGTGCACTTTACAATAAAGTGTCGATGCGGCTGAACATGTCCGCCTGAACAAGGCAAATTCTCACAAAAATTAGATTTTAATGTTGAACTACGCTTAAATGCTGAATGCCTTATTGGATGCAAACGGGGTGTAATATCGCAGAATTGCATGAAATGTATAATTAATATCCATCGTAAATTCGATTTTCTGGTATACATTCGAACGGAAGTAAGAATCGGATTCACAATTGGTGTTTGTATTCTACGCATTTCAAATATTACCCGTCTGGAAAGCGGTTATTTTCATCAAACAAAATCTATTCAATCCTAAAAAGCATCGTAAGGATTAGTCTCTCGGCCGCATCTTGTAGTCACGAAAAAATGTGCATTTATTTAAACCTACAAAAATGTCCATCAATTGGAAAGTCGCTACTTAAGTTAACATTTGTGTCCGAAAATTTGAAATCAGAGTCCCATTATGTTGAGAATTGCATGTTATGAATCAAACTTTGTCATGAATTTGAATTTGGAGTTAAATTTTAAAGAGAATTTGGAAATTAAGTAAAATTTTGTTATAAACTTACAATTTAAAAAATAAAATTTTGTCGGGAATTTTTGATTTAAGTCAAATATTGAATAAAATTTGACCGTCAAGATTTGAAGTTAAATTTTTGTTCAAAGCGAGAAAAAATTCAAAATACGATTTTTTGTACAGCTTTGTGAATAAAGAGACATTATGAGAAAGCATAATTATCATTTTTCGATTTCGAGGATATTTTTTGCATTATACTTAGGGTTACGCGATCATCAGTTTTACTCACTTTTTCGTATACAGTAATCGTTCTCTGAGAACAGTTAGGCAACGTGCAATTTCGGCGTCTATAGTATAGTTGTAGTTGGTCGACTTTTCTTCACAATCGTTTTATGAATCGAAGAAATTTGATCGAAAAAATGTGAAGAGATATATTTCTCCTGTCACCATATGTATACAAACACACTACACTCTTATATTTCGTCACCGATTTAACTTTCTTTATATAGTTTGTGACGTATTTTTCACCTAACGGAAACTCTAACTCAAATTCTATAAATAAAAATTTAAAAAAAAAACAAAAATCGAAAAGCTCAAACCAAACGGGAGCAAAACGCGAACGAAACTTACGTCACCTTCGGCCGTCCACCCTCGCGGATGCATCGGCGTCCCGGTGGGCGCCAGTTAATTTTTGTTTCGCCGGTATTAACAATCCGGACCAAACTGGAGGCCGGTGGAACGACCTCTGCAGGGTAGATTTTTGTTTCGCCGGAATCACCAATCCGGACTGAACTGGAAGTCGGTGGAACTACGACCTCCGCAACGACAAAACGAAACGGAACGAAAACGGTACGAGGACTAACGCCGACGCATTCGCGAAAGCAAACGGTTGCGGAAATGCACGGTTGCTCAGGATGCGGGTTGTGGTAGAAGGGTCGCGATCCGAGGTCAATAGAATAGCCACGAGAAACGGAGATCGAAACCTCAACGTTAAGTTAAGCGGGACCGAAAAATAATAATTTGGCTAAGAAGCCACGGGATCACACGCAAGTGCATCGGAAACGCTCAGCTGATCGAACGATCGAAGCGAGCTAACGAGAACGTAACAAAAGCGGATCGATAAGCGATCGACAAATTTCTATAATTCAAAAACTCACCGAAACTTCACTTTAATCCTGTAATGAGCGGGAATCTGTATCTCACGATACACCGAGAACCGAATCACTATCGCCGCTGCACAAGGAGCATTATTTCTAATGCTTCACTCACGCACGGGATCGCGAAGAATTTATTACAAAATTCTTTCGCTACACTCAGCTCACAAAACTCGAGCGATAGCCGAACGCGAACGAGAAACCGACAGCTAGGCCACACTGTGTGCGCGAGAGAGATAGCCTCACTCGAGCGCGCGAACAATAGGCCGAACGTCAACAACACGGGAGCGCGAGAGAGACCCGAGTTACCTCTAGGGCAGCTCTCGGTAGACTGACAATTTGCCTACGAAAATTCGTAACGAATTATGATAATTATTTTCGGGAGCTTGAACGGTAACTACTGCCCTCTCAATCATCTCATGACTTTATCGAATCGAGAGCCGATACTATAACGCGGTAACTTGAACGAATCTTCGCAATCGCTTTCCCCTAGTCAATGCGTGAGATACAAGGCTCTACTCAACTATAACGCAGCGCAAGGTGTTCCACCACTCTTGCCTGGACCAAACGATACCTCCGCCTGATCTCAACGCATTGCACTATCTCTTGGGGTGCCGGGTTTGCACCGGACTTTGACGTATTCGCAAGACTCTTCGCCGAGTCCTTCCTCTATTTGGGCTCTTTATTATTACTTCTTACACCACCAAATAGAGTCGGAAACGTCGACTAAACTGAACTAAAAGAAATCTGAAATCGTGAACCAAACTAAGCAAACGGAATCTGAAATCGTGAACCAAACTAAGCAAACGGAATCTCAAAACTCGAACTGAACTAAAATAATAACGATAATGAAGCTAATTGGGAATAATTACAACAAAATGATACAAAATAAACTGCAAAAATCTCGATCGATAACTCAACGAGAGCGTGACGGTATCTTAAGTCGCTGGGAGAGGCAGTAACGCGAACTTCAGCACTAAAATCGTAATTTCCATGCGAGTAACGGTAGTTTTGGGTTTTTGTGACGTCGATTCCAAAAAATCACGTCACAAGTTATATAGAAAGTTATAACTTTCTTTATTTTTTTTATTATTAAAGCCCGTTTGATTTCGCCAGCTTTTTTGATTTTCTTGTCGATCGCGTAGTTTTAATATTTCTTTTGCTGAACGGTTTGGCAGTTGAAGTTTTAGTAACAATAAACAAATGCAAGAGAGGACGTGGCGAATGCTGCATTAACATCAAAATTATATCGGTGAACAATATATATCGAATCGCTCGGTAAGGATTATTATTGTCGAAATTTGTATTCGCAATCGTTGTAAAAGTTTCGTTTCGTTTGACGTCATGCAAGACGAAACAGACCCACGAGCAACGGGAGCGGACAAATTGTTAGTCACTGAAATCACGGATTCGATCATTTTATTCTGCCGAAAAGTGATGAGTTATTTATTCATATGCGTTAATTTGGTAAATGGAGATTTCATTATTTTTTGAAAGAAAGAAGAAAAAGAATTGATTAGCGGTTAGTTAATATTGCTGGAAAGTGGAATTCGTTTTATATTATTTTATTATCATTTTATATATTATATTATAAAACTTCGGAATTCAACCATTCGATTGAATAGACGCCGAGCGATTGGATTAACGTCACTGAGATGAAAGACGATTCGAGGCGTACTCCAAACACCGAAGATACTATCGCAAGCTTTCCCAGCAAGGTGAATCCTCTTGTTGAGACTCCGGGAAGGGGCGAAGATACCAAGAACAACATTGTGTGCAAAAACTATTTTTTATTTTTTTATTAATAAATGAACAATTTTTATATGTATGTACTAAAAAAAAAAGTAGTAACTTCATAGTAGGTTTTTTTTATTGTTCAATTAACTGGGTTGCAGCGCAAAAAACTTAAGTTTCCCTTGTCTCGATTTGGCGAGCATGAGTTGCTTTCTCTCGACATTCGCTGCGCTTAACGTTGACTCCAGATGATGAACCTGCTGCAGGAGTCGTACGGTTATCATAGAACTCACCCCGGTCGAAGCTCGCGAACATTTGAACTCTCTCGTGAGCTGTTGCTGTTCGTGCAGCAACGATTCTCGATCCTCCTGACCATTCAGCTAAATAAGTCCACGGATGTACAGAGGATTCTCGACGAAAATTGTCCTCTCCGAAACTGCAGTAATCGTTCCAGTAACTAAAGTACCGAAAGCTGCGTAAATCGCGCAAACCATACTTTTGGAAGATCCGCGGAGTTCTGCACCCTCTCCATATTTGATCCCTTGTACGAATCCTGTGGGGTCTCGTTCCTGAAAAAATATTGCCAGTGTCCACTTTCGAAGAAGAATCCTCCAGCTTCTCCGTCGAACAAGAATCCTTCAGCTACTTCCGACGATAAATTAGAATAATTTAGGTTAAAGAACGCGGATGGAAATTTGATTTCTTTTTGCCGTTGGTTGGCTTTTTTTAATCACTTCAGTTAAATCAGCTAAACGCTAACATGTTACATGCTTTTTTTAATTATTTATTTACGCAATAACATTTTTACCGTACACAATTATAGTGAGGTAATTCGTAATTTTTATTATTATTGTACTCGGACATCGAATGCTTCGTTAAAATGAGATTCTCGGTCAAGTTTTTTAAGGCGATAATGGGTTGGAAAAAAATTACGATTAAAATAAATAATTAAATCTATCCGTAATGTTAATTTCCTTGAAGCCCACTGAATTCAAAGCATTGCATCTGTCAAGTGATAAATGCATAACCAAAAACGTCACAGCAAACGTCAAATAAAAAAAAATCTTCTCGTTATGAAGGGCAATAGAATAAACTGAAAGAGAGCTTGATATTAAAAAAAAAGATGCTCCAAGAACGGGAGATAAAGCGCAAGAATATATGCATGTGATACGTGGCGTATATCGAAACGGGCTTCTCCGGCGAACGGCCTCTAACATCTTTTTTGAACAATCCGCTGCATTCGCAAAAAAAAAAAGAAAAAAAATCTCGAAGCAATACGCAGCGTGTTACATGCTTGTAGTGGAATTTTCATTCGAGTCTTCTTCTCTTAACGGGAGGAGAGGTGATGTTCAACAACTGTCTCACGTCAAAGGGTTCGGCGTCAGTCCTGACAACATCTGCACCTGACTCTAGTTTCAGATACAAATACGCTCCGTATTGCACAGTTCCTGTCAGCTTTACCGCGATCCCTCTCTCTAGCCCGTCCGGAAGACCCGATAGAGACGTCAAGCGCACTTCTAACTTTAGATGACCGTTCGTGATGTTGCCGAAACCGAATGATGATTCGTTGTTAAAGTGACGTGATTGATATTAAATAATGGTAATTAGTTGAAATAAGAATAATAATGTAGCACTTACAAACTTTCTCGCCGTCCATATCTGCAACTTCATCCCACGCAACAACCGGTATATCCGCGTGTGGCCTCACATCTGGCACTCGAAACCCTTCGTCCTCGATTTCAGTCATCGATCTGATATTCAGCTCAAAATGGACGTTCCCCGTGTTGTACCGAGCATTCGTAATCAGTTTCGCTTGAGCAGCCTGGATGTGTAGAATCTAGTAGAATAAATAAAGAGATTCACATTAATACTTTTGACGTCAAGGTTAGAATTTTTTTTTTACAAAAATCATCTTTGGGTTTCGAAATTGTCACTCACCTTGTCCATTACGATGACTTCGTCTACTCGATCGACTTCGTTTTCCCACGCTAGACATTGTATACGTTTTCCGGCACCGTTGTTTATTACGAATTTAAATAATTTTAATTGTCGAGTTACGCCCACAATTGAACGGCCGGGAATAGCATCAACGTACCCTCGGACCTCGCTGTGAAAAAATATAATGTTTTTTTTTTTCTAAATTTTCTGTTAATTATATTGTAATAATTTTTTTTTGTAAATACTATTTGTATATTTTTTTTTGTAAATACTATTTGTATATTCTTTTTTTGTAAATACTATTTGTATATTTTTTTTTGTAAATAACTATTTGTACATTTTTTTAAATACAATTAAAATTTTCTCGATACTTACATATTGTCGTCGCCTCCGATCATTTTATCGATTGCTTCACTCGATGAATATACGGACATTCTCTCAATGAGGGAACTATCGCGCGATTAAGTCGTTTATATTTACGAAAGAAATTACGATTTATAATGGAGGATATTCGCCCGTCGCGTGCTTTTGACTCCGATTCACGAGAACAACTGACGATGTGTTTATACCTCTCCTTCGTGTACATATCAACGCTATATCTGATGATCGTTGGAAAAATAAAAGACGACCACCAATCATCGATAGCTCGCGCAACATCAATATACACTAATAACGCGCATACACTAATATATTCTCAGAGCCTTGCGGACCCGTCCGAAGCAACCGAACTCGGCCACAAATTCCGCGAAAGTTGTTGGTCGTCCAGTGACCGACCAATCACGGCACGAATAAACCGACAACAATGAGCTTCGATATGAGTAACAACAATAAATGCTATCTATTCGATATATATCGCAAGGACCTTTTTAAGAGAGGGATTTCGACGTCTATGAACATTTTTTGCAGCCATTTTCCATTTAAAAATTGATTTTCTCCCGTCAAATATCTGTACGGTGCTGCAATTCTGAAACCAACGAACAATTTTTTTTCTAATTTTCCGCAATATTTAATTGCATCGAAAACACTATGCACAGCAAATTTGAAGACATTCTGACATTTCGTAATATTTTGATTCTCCAATTATTTTTAGTGAGGAATTATTTTAAAGGTTATGTTACTTTTAATTTATTATGAATGTGAATTCATAATAAAAATCAAAAATTTCGCGGGTGCACTGAAAACTTGGTTATAATTTCACAAACAAGAATCATCGAATATACAAAATTATTGCAATTTGTCAAATAAAATTGAAAACAATTGCGACCATTTATTTTTTTCTATCCATTCTATCTGTCAAACCTCGGAAGCCGACTATAATTCTATAGCAGACGTGATAAGGTTTGCATATGCCGGGACGTTGATATTCTATGGCGGGACGACGATTTAAATCGAAAAAAGAAAAAAAAATCTCATTTTTTTTTTTCATTTTTTAGGCACTCACTATAACAATAGGCAAAGAGTGCCTATTAAAATGACCATCCGTTGCTCTTCGGAGTCTGTCGAAGGGGTTACTCCGCAGCGCATACTCCAAAAATTTTTATTTTTCACCATTTGCTTCGGTGTATCTCCAACATCATGCGTAGTTACTTTGAAATGACTGCGATGAATAGAAATATTTTTTTTAGCCTGCGGTGCAATGAAAACAACTTTTTGGCTGAATTTTTCTTCTCGGACGTCCGTATCACACTGTAACTTTAGATGGTGCGAACCAATTTTGTTCTCCTTCGCAGGGTTTTTTTATTACATTATTTCCAGTATGCACATTACTTTTAAAACCAATCTAAGACCTTTAAGTATTTTTTCTAAAAAATTATTGGCCACAATTTGCATTTGCCTTTGGTCAAGTGTCCGTACGGTGCCATCATAATGAACTCTACGAACCAATTTTTTTCTCCTTCGCAGCATCATTTTGTTTTATCAAAAGCACTACGCACAGCAAATTTAGAGACAATCCTACATTTCTAACTATTTATTCATCACAATTTTCCATAAAAAAATGATTTTCTCACATCTGATGTCCGTACGGTGCTCCAATTAAGAATCCTGGAAACCAATTCTTTTCTCTTTCGCAACAATATTTCATTGCATCGAAAGCACTATGCACAACAAATTTTGAGTCATTCTGACAAATATAATTTTAATTATAAAATAATTCAAAAACAGTGGTTATAACAAGATTTGCTTTAAAGGTTATGTTATTTAGATTTGCCAAAAATCCATTTTTCATCATGTTAAAAAAAAAAACTTCGGTTGTGAAAAATAAAACACGAAATATCATACACAGATTCACAAATGTTTGCGTTTTTTATTTCGAAAATAATATATTAGCACCGAAAATCATTCGCAATATTTTACCATATTTTATTCACATTCGTAATAAAAATGATAAATTTCACGTATTCACTGAAAAAATTGGTAGTAAACTCACAAAAAAGATTCATCGAATATAGAAGAAATAGAACAAAAAAAATCGCGAGTATATATTTTTTCGTATTATTCTATTTGTCAAACTTTGGAAGCAGATGACAATTTCGTAGCAGACGATACACAGATGCTCATACGTCGCGGCGCGCGTACTCTGTGGCCGGATGATTTTCAAATAAAAAACAATCGACATTTCGTTTCAATCTTTGTTCCTATTTTACGTAAATATAAATGGATTCTACGCGGTATAGCGCAAATACAAAGTGTGCAATCATAAAAAAAAGAATTTTCTATCCTTCGACCGTCGAAGATTCATCGCAGCCAAAATCTTTGTCAATTATGTTCACTCGATTCATTCGTTTACAGTTAATAATAAAAACTGCAAATTCTTTTTCTGGCAACGTATTTTCTCCTCTTCAAAACAAGCCAAAATAAGAGTCGAAATCTTTTTTCGCTGCCAAGATATGATTTTTTTTAAGCAAAGACTAATTTTACGAATTTTCGTCAAAAAACGAATCGTTTTTTCAAATTTCTCGAAATTGCCGTCTCTAATCCGTTCCTCTCAAAGAAATCGTATTTACAAACTAACTCTCCGCGTTATTGCGCAGATAAAAAGTGTGCTATGTTTAAAAATTTAATTTTTTACACTTCGACCGTCGGACATTCATCACATTCGAAATCTCTGTCAATTTTGTTCGCTGGATTTATTCGTTTACACTTGATAAGAAAATTGCTAATGATTATTCTATCGACGTATTTCCAACGTTTTTTTTTTTTTCAAATTTTTTCAAATTTTCGTCGAGTTCGACTTATTCGTCGAATAAGTCATAAGCCAATAAAACGACTTTACTAGACATGATTTGATTCGTTTAATCAATTTGATCAACTTCTACGTGGTGCAATTCGTTATATTTGTCTCGTGTCTCAATATTTGATAATTTATCGTCAAACAAAAAGGAAATATCCGTCGTGAATATTAATAATCAATTGGTACAAAAAAGAAATATTTTTATTCGACGAAAGTTAAACACTATGAATTAATTTACGTAACTGATAAATGTTTTTCCCTCATACGTACTGTCGAAACGAAACGCAAAGCGCGACGTATAAACATACTTCCTTCGTAGCGCATAGCGCGATGTGTAAATACACTCAATACGGAGCGCGTAGCGCGACGTGCACCCCCGTGAGTGCCTTAAAAAATGTCCCCTAGGGACATTTTTCGGGGGGTTTGGGGGGCGGAGCCCACCAACAAGAGCATCTGCGCCCGCAGGGACCTGAGACGCTTGTTAATGTATATAACTTTAAATATTGGGAAGCTGCAATTTAATTTTTTCAAATCTCTAACAATTTTTCGAAACAAAAAAAAAATTCAAATTTTAGCTCTTATTTTTTCAACTACCCTTCTATTTTTTATCAATTGTTTCAATATATCTATCTCAAAAAAAATTTTACTCTTGGACAGTGACAATAACGAATTGATTCTGTCTATTATAGGGAAGAGAAAAAACGCTTAAAGTGTTATAACTGAATTCTTTTATACATCGACAGTCGAAGAGCCCTCGCCGTCAAATTTATCGAGAAATTGAATTTTTTTTATTTTGGACGCATCCAAGACATTACAACTTTTTATTTGAGCAACGTACTTCCTCTTCAATACACGATAAGGACCAAGACGATATCTATGTTCGTTCTTGAGTTATAATTTTTTTGCTACAACGATTAATATCGAGTAAATTTCATTGAAAATCGTAAAGCAAATTTTTTGGATATTCGGGTCGTGTCCAGAGGCAATAATAAAGTGATTTCATGTATTTTAGGGAAACAAAAACATTTAAAAAGATGCATTTAAAGGGGACATTAGACCCAAATGGTTAATCGTAATGGTGTTCGTGTTGGTAAATATTTTCTATGTTTGTTTTATACTCATTTAATCTGGTCATAAGTGTTAAGCCAATAAAACGACCTTTACAATATGATTTGATTCGTTAAATTAATTTCATCAAGTTCTACGCAATGCACTTCGTTATATTTGTCTCGTGTCTGAATTTTTGGCAATTGATCGTAAAACAAAAAGGAAATATCAGTTGTGAATAATAATAATCAATTCGTATAAAAACGAAATGTTTATATTCGATGAAGGTTGAACTATGAATCAATTTACATAAGTGATAAATGATTTTTCCCCATACGCTATTCCGAGATGAAACGTGCAGCGCGACGTGTAATCATATTCGATACGGAGCGCGTAGCGCGTCGTGTATCCCAGTGAATGCCGTAAAAAATGTCCCAAAGGAGCAGAGTAACTTGTAAAAAAAAACGTCGGTGTCCTGAAAAACTGGTTTACAAATGCAACGTCAGAAACAAATTTTCCGAATGCAAAAATGATTCCGCCGAAAAATAATTGATTTCATTGAAAAAAAATGGATTTCATGAAAAAAAAACAAAACAAAACATGATTACTACGCACTAAAATAGTCCCTGTAAAAATAGCTTAATTCATGCTGAAAAATATGCGGTAAAAAGAATTCTACCTGAAAGATTCGTCGGAATTTTTCAATAAAATGAAATAAACCAAAATAAATAAAGAAGAATATGAGACGGGCCGTCCTACTATCGCGGGCCACTGTTTTGCCCGCGGTGAGAACCGTCATCGCGAGGAGTGCGCGCGGACATTCAAAATTAAGGAATCGACACCAAATAATTCAAAATAACGCGTCCGAGGAAAAGGACGGCAGCCTTACCGGCGAGAGACGGATGTTACGATGAGGAATTATCGGAATTGTTCCAACCCTCCAATCCGTCGATTATCCTTGAGCCGCGATCGGTCCGGTACCGAGGTGATACACGCTTTGGCGCGGAGTTGTCCCTTTGGCCAACTCGATCACTCGAGCACACGTCCTCACACCACAAAAGATACGACGAGAGGCACCGAGTGATCTACGCTAATTCGTATCGCGGTCTCGCTCTCCCCACCTTTCGCAAATATTTTCGGTACCCCGTTACCTAGCGACGCCCTACGATTATCGCGAACTATCGCTTGCGCGAAATTAATATTCGAACGCAGACGGTGCTGACGCCCCGTTCGAACCATCGCACTACGTTTCGCTTGAGAATCTTCGTAGGCGTTGGTCCCGGGGCGCAGACATCATTGAGACGATGCTGACCTCGCTAAGCTGCGACTTCTCCGTTGTCGGTGCGCCCAGAGCGATGATTTTTGGTGTTGTCGGATGATAAGTGAAGATGCGACAACCATGTAGCTGTACCGTTAGCCAGAAAACAATACTCCTGTTCAATTCGTCTCTAAATAATGACGCGGAAAAGTAGATCCCTCGTCGCTGAAACTCGTCTCGTTATGATCGTGTAAAATAAATAAATAGAAGAACAAAGAAAGTAAACATTTTCTCGCTTTCTTAATTTTTGAATCCTTGAGATCGCTTGGGGACTCTGTCAGTGGGGAAAACGTGTGCCCGACGGGATCAAAATCTGCCGATGACGCAATTTTTGTAACGCGCCAAAAAAATTAAAAAAAGCGTTACAACAGAAAGTGCTAATGGTATTTACATAATAATAGACTTTACATAATAATAATAATTGCGCAGAGTTATTAACAAATTAACGAAACGCATGTTGATGGGCATATCGTTGGAAAACCTAACTTCTTTTTAGGCACTCACTATAACAATAGGCAAAGAGTGCCTATTAAAATGACCATTCGTTGCTCTTCGGAGTCTGTCGAAGGGGTTACTCCACAGCGCATACTCCAACATTTTTTATTTTTCACCATTTGCTTCGGTGTATCTCTAACATCATGCGTAGTTACTTTGAAGTGACTGCGATGAATAGAAATATTTTTTTTAGCCTGCGGTGCAATGAAAACAACGTTTTGGCTGAATGTTTCTTCTCGGACGTCCGTATCACACTGTAACTTTAGATGGTGCGAACCAATTTTGTTCTCCTTCGCAGGGTTTTTTTATTACATTATTTCCAGTACGCACATTACTTTTAAAACCAATCTAAGACCTTTAAGTATTTTTTCTAAAAAATTATTGGCCACAATTTGCATTTGCCTTCGGTCAAGTGTCCGTACGGTGCCATCATAATGAACTCTACGAACCAATTTTTTTCTCCTTCGCAGCATCATTTTGTTTTATCAAAAGCACTACGCACAGCAAATTTAGAGACAATCCTACATCTCTAACTATTTATTCATCACAATTTTCCATAAAAAAATTATTTTCTCACATCTGATGTCCGTACGGTGCTCCAATTAAGAATCCTGGAAACCAATTCTTTTCTCTTTCGCAACAATATTTCATTGCATCGAAAGCACTATGCACAACAAATTTTGAGTTATTCTGACAAATATAATTTTAATTATAAAATAATTCAAAAACAGTGGTTATAACGAGATTTGCTTTAAAGGTTATGTTATTTAGATTTGCCAATAATCCATTTTTCATCATGTTAAAAAACAAAAATTTCGGTTGTGAAAAATAAAACACGAAATATAATACACAGATTCACAAATGTTTGCGTTTTTTATTTCGAAAATAATATATTATCACCGAAAATCATTCGCAATATTTTACCATATTTTATTCACATTCGTAATAAAAGTGATAAATTTCACGTATTCACTGAAAAAATTGGTAATAAACTCACAAAAAAGATTCATCGAATATCCAAAATAATTACAATTTCCCAAATAGAACTAAAAAAATCGCGAGTATATATTTTTTCGTTTTATTCGATCTGTCAAACTTTGGAAGCAGATGACAATTTCGTAGCAGACGATACAAAATGTCCCGACGGGACATTTTTTAAGGCACTCACGGGGGTGCACGTCGCGCTACGCGCTCCGTATCGAGTGTATTTACACATCGCGCTATGCGCTACGGATGAAGTATGTTGATACGTCGCGCTCTGCGTTTCTTTTCGAAAGTACGTGTGAGGGAAAAACATTTATCAGTTACGTAAATTAATTCATAGTGTTTAACCTTCGGCGAATAAAAATATTTCTTTTTTGTACCAATTGATTATTAATATTCACGACGGATATTTCCTTTTTGTTTGACGATAAATTGTCAAATATTGAGACACGAGACAAATATAACGAATTGCACCACGTAGAAGTTGATCAAATTAATTTAACGAATCAAATCATGTCTAGTAAAGTCGTTTTATTGGCTTTAAAACTTATGACCAGATTTAATGAATATAAAACAAACACACAAAACATGTACCTACACCAATACGATTACCATTTAGCATTCAGGCCAAATATCCCCTTTAAACCCTTCCCCTTTAGTATTTTTTTTTTTCCCCATAATTGATGGAATCAGTTCGCTATTTTATCTGTAGGAAACCAAATCATTGTAGAAGAAAAGTTCAAGAAATTTGCTATTCTTTGTGATTTTCAATGAAATTTTGTCGATATTTATGGATGCTGCAAAAACATGCTATCTCGAGAATGAAAAAATATATCGTTTTGGTTCCTGTCTTGTATTGAAGAGGAAGTAGTACGTTACTCGAATCAAAAATTTGTCATCTTGGATAGCTCCGAAATATTTTTTTACAAATTGATGAAATTCTTGAAAAATTCGACTTTGAAGGCTCTTTGACAGTCCTCTTATAACAAATTTCATTTCTACCATTTGAGATATATTTTTTTTCTTCTTCGTAATACATGGAATCAGCTCGTTATTGTCTCTGTAGAACATACAAGTATTGGAGACGAGAAGTTTGAGAAATTCGATAATTCTTTTCGTTTTTCAATGAAATTTTATTGATATTTATCGTCGCTTAAAAATATCAAATTTAGCATCATATCATATCGTATTTTTTTTAATTTTATTTAATCACAAACGAGGATAAGTTTCTCGGTACGGAATAACTCGTAAAATCGACAAGTTCAGTGTTTTTGACTTTCTTGATAAATAATTGTTTATAATTGTTCTTTAAGAGTACAATTGTTTTTTTTTTTTTGCGAAAAAAAACTTTTCAAGACGTGAGCATATGAAAGAAATTCGTGTTTCGACGAAAATTTGAAAAAATTTGAAAAAAAAAAAAACATTGGAAATACGTCGATAGAATAATCATTAGCAGTTTTCTTATCAAGTGTAAACGAATAAATCCAGCGAACAAAATTGACAAAGATTTCGAATGTGATGAATCTCCGACGGTCGAAGTGTAAACATTAAATTTTTAAACATAGCACACTTTTTATCTGCGCAATAACGCGGAGAGTCAGTTTGTAAATACGATTTCTTTGAGAGGAAAGGATTAGAGACGGCAATTTCGAGAAATTTGTAAAAACGTTTCGTTTTTGACGAAAATTCGTAAAATTAGTCTTTGCGTAAAAAAAATCATATCTCGGCATCGAAAAAAGATTTCGACTCTTATTTTGGCTTGTTTTGAGAGAAGAAAATACGTTGCCAGAAAAAGAATTTGAAGTTTTTATTATTAACTGTAAACGAATAAATCGGGTGAACATAATTGACAAAAATTTCGGCTGCGATGAATCTTCGACGGTCGAAGGATAGAAAATTCTTTTTTTTATGATTGCACACTTTTTATTTGCGCTATACCGCGTAGAATCCATTTGTATTTAGGTAAAATACGAACAAAGATTGAAACGGGATGTCGATTTTTTTTTATTTGAAAATCATCCGGCCACAGAGTCCGCGCGCCGTGACGTATGAGCATCTGTGTATCGTCTCCTACGAAATTGTCATCTGCTTCCAAAGTTTGACAGATAGAATAAAACGAAAAAATATATACTCGCGATTTTTTAGTTCTATTTAGGAAATTGTTATTATTTTGGATATTCGATGAATCTTTTTTGTGAGTTTACAACCAATTTTTTCAGTGAATACGTAAAATTTATCATTTTTATTACGAATGTGAATAAAGTGTAATAAAATATTGCGAATGATTCTTGGTGATAATATATTATTTTCGAAATTCAAAACACAAACATTTGTCAATCTGAGTATGATATTTCGTGTTTTATTTTTCACAACCGAAGTTTTCTTTTTTACATGATGAAAAATGGATTTTTGGCAAATCTAAATAACATAACCTTTGAAGCAAATCTAGTTATAACTACTGTTTTTGAATTATTTTACAATTAAAATTATATGTGTGAGAACGACTCAAAATTTGTTGTGCATAGTGCTTTCGATGCAATGAAATATTGTTGCGAAAGAGAAAAGAATTGGTTTCCAGGATTCTTAATTGGAGCACCGTACGGACATCAGATGTGAGAAAATAATTTTTTTATGGAAAATTGTGATGAATAAATAGTTAGAGATGCAGGATTGTCTCCAAATTTGCTGTGCATAGTGCTTTTGATAAAACAAAATGATGCTGCGAAGGAGAACAAAATTGGTTCGCACCATTTACAGTTACAGTGTGATACGGACGTCCGAGAAGAAAAATTCAGCCAAAAAGTTGTTTTTATTGCACCACAGACTAAAAAATATATTTCTATTCATCGCAGTCACTTCAACGTAACTACGCATGATGTTGGAAATAGACCGAAGCAAATGGTGAAAAATAAAAACTTTTGGAGTATGCGCTGCGGAGTAACCCCTTCGACAGACTCCGAAGAGCAACGAATGGTCATTTTAATAGGCATTCTTTGCCTATTGTTATAGTGAGTGCCTAAAAAGGAAGGGAAGTTGATTAACGACTTCGCTGGAATATAAACTTGTTGCCGATTATGTAAAAACTACGAACGCGCATTACGATGCCATTTCAAAACTAATACCGGAACTATTCCCTCGCGAATCTGAGGTGCGGGGATTTTATAACCGCGAATTATTTCAAAGTTTTGTGCGTAATTATTATTGTACGCGGTTCCATTTTCTTGTAGACAACGTACTATATAGCTCCGCAAAGCAAAGGCAAACACCAAAAAATTTCGAAGGGTTAACTGCTGTACAAGCACCGAAATCTAAGATCTGCAGGCAAAGCGAACAATTTATGTAGCACGCAAACATCGTCAAAAGAAATTGACACGAACACACCACAGATCGAAAATCGTAAGAGAAAGCTTTATCATATTTTATCAAGAAAATTAAACCAATGACGGTATGTGTATGTTCGGATATTTATATTTATTGCAGTGCTGCCTGAACAAGAATTTATCGAATCTCAAAAGTGGCTTCAGAATTTTTCCCAACCGTGGCCAGAAGTTTTGAAGTTGTGGCAAAAGACCGCGCCAAATCGCATTAGCCAACTGACGAAAATGAATGATCTATCGATCGCTGCTATATTGAAGGATTGGCCACTTTTGAAGCACCCATTGGGCTCATTGATATGCAATATTTCCAGTGTTTCCCAACGTTTTGATATATTTTTTTTCCGTAATCACCATTATGGAATCAATTGTTTGCATAGGTTTGATTCGATTTCAAAATATTGCATCCTACCGAAGATCTCGGACTTCTGACGAATTAGGCGTTGAATACAGATAAGATTCTCAAGGTCATGAGTAACCGAGCGAGTAAAGACAAACACGGCGCGTACCAGATCGTTAGAAATTTCTCTAAAGAGATATCTGAAGGTAAAATATGAATTCATTACAATGTCGATGATATTTACATAAAAACCCATAAGATAAGAACAAAATAATAAAAATACGTACAAATAAAAACCATAAAAAAATATGTAGAAATTTTTTAAAAAGTAGAAAAAATACATACAAATAAACAAGCGTCTCAGCGCCCTGCGGGCGCAGATACTCTTGTTGGTGGGCTCCGCCCCCAAACCCCCCGAAGAATGTCCCTTCGGGATTAAAAGGCATTTTTAAAGGCACTCACAGGGGTACACGTCGCGCTACGCGCTCCGTATCGAGTGTATTTACACTTCGCGCTATGCGCTACGGATGAAGTATGTTTATACGTCCCGCTCCGCATTTCATTTCGAAAGCACGTATGAGGGAAAAACATTTATCAGTTACGTAAATTGATTCGTAGTGTTGAACCTTCGTCGAAGAAAGAATTACTATTTTAGGCTAATTGATTATTATTATTCACGACGGATATTTCCTTTTTGTTTGACGATAAATTGTCAAATATTGAGACACGAGACAAATATAACGAATTGCAACGCGTAGAACTTGATCGAAATAATTTAACGAATCAAATCATGTCTAGTAACGTCGTTTTATTGGCTTAAAACTTATGACCAGATTTAATGAATATAAAACAAACACACAAAATATTTACCAACACCAACACCATTACTATTTACCATTCGGGTCTAATGTCCCCTTTAAATGCATCTGTTTAAATATTTTTTTCTTCCCTAAAACACGTGAAATCACTTTATTATTGCCTCTGGACAGAACCTGAATATTCAAAAAATGTCCTTTTTGTTATGATTATCAATGAAATTTACTCGATATTAATCGTTGTAGCAAAAAAAAATTTAAACTCAAGACCGAACATAAATATCGTCTTGGTTCTTATCGTGTATTGAAGAGGAAGTAGTACCTTGTTCAAATAAAAAGTTGTAGTGTCTTAGATGAGTCCAAAATAAAAAAAAAATTCAATTTCTCGATGAATTCGACGGTGAGGGCTTTTCGACTGTCGATGTATAAGAGAATTCGGTTACAACACATTAAGCATTTTTTCTCTTCCCTATAATAGACAGAATCAATTCGTTATTGTCACTGTCCAAGAGTAAAACATTTCAGACGAGAAATTCGAGAAATTTTATTTATCTATCGTTTTATTTCGTTTTGAGATAGGTATATTGAAACAATTGAAATAAAATGGAACGGTGGTTGGAAAAATATAAGGTAAAATTTGAATTTTTTTTTGTTTCGAAAAATTGTTAGAGATTTGAAAAAATTAAATTGCACCTTCCCAATATTTAAAGTTATATACGTTAAATAATGAAAAAAAAAAATGAGATTTTTTTTTCTCGATTCAAATCATCCCGCCACAGAATACCAACGTCGCGGCGTATGTGCACTTTATCATGTCTGCTATGGAATTATCGTCGGCTTTCGAGGTTTGGCAGATAGAATGAATGGAAAAAAATAAATGGTCGCGATTGTTTTCAATTTTACAAATTGCAATAATTTTGGATATTTGATGATTGATAATTGATGATTTCTTTGTGAAATTATAAGCAAGTTTTCAGTGCGAAATTTTTTATTTTTATTATGAATGTGAATAACGTATAAAAAATATTGTGAATGATATTCGTTCAAAATATATTATTGTCGAAATAAAAAGAATTAATATTTTTCAATCAATGTGTGATATTTCGTATTTTATTTTTCGTAAACAAATTTTCTATTTTGACATGAAAAAAAATTGTTTTTTGAAAAATTAAAATAACATAACCTGTAAAATTATTCCTCACTAAAAATAATTGGATAATAAAAATATTACGAAATGTCAGAATGTCTTCAAATTTGCTGTGCATAGTGTTTTCAATGCAATGAAATATTGCGGAAAATTAAAAAACAATCGTTCGTAGGTTTCAGAATTGCAGCGCCGTACAGACATTTGAAGGGAGAAAATCGATTTTTAAATGGAAAATGCCTATTGGAGCAGTGGGTTTATCGCGCTAGCAATTTGGGGAATCGACGAGTGGGAGAGCGCTATACGAGGTGTGTAGTCAAATACGTGTAAAAGAGCTCGGGGCTCGTCGGCATACTTCGGTTTTCCGAACGGGTATCAGACTCTCGCTAAGCGTCGCTCTACCGGCGTCTCTCGCTCTACTTCTTCGTAGATCGTTGTGCTGCGCACACGGTACAAAAGTGTTAATAAAATAATTCAAGTGTGTTCAAAATCAAACGTCATATTTATTTATTTTCTGTTCCCCCAATCCTTTCCTCATAAACCTGCGGTGTCTCGCGATCTTCTATCGAAAGGTTCAATAATGTCTGCAAAAAAGTTCAGAGACGTCGAAGTGTCTTCAAATTTGCTGTGCATAGTGCTTTTGATAAAATAAACTAATGCTGCGAAAAAAAAAAATGAGGTTCGTAGACTTCATAATTGGAGCATTGTATGGACATTCTGTGGAACAAAATTGAATTTTTATTTTGGAACAACTCATTAAAGGCTTTGCAGTAGTTTCAAAATGATTGTGCACAATGGTCATGATATGATACATCACCTCTGCGAAGAAGAGAAAAATTGCTTCGCACAGTCCAAAGTGACAGCAACGGACAGATACTTGTCAAAGCAAAAATAGATTTTTTTTGTTAAGCAAATATTCAAATGCTTCGCAGGGGCTTCAAAATGTATGTGCACAATGGTGATGATATGATACATCATTTCTGCGAAAAAGAGAAAAATTGGTTCGCACAGTCTAAAGTTACAGCACCGTACGGACACTTGTTGAAGCAAGAATGAATTTTTTTTGTTAAGCAAATATTCAAATGCTTCGCAGGGGCTTCAAAATGTATGTGCACAATGGTGATGATATGATACATCATCCCTGCGAAGAAGAGAAAAATTGCTTTGCACAGTCCAAAGTTACACTGTGATACAGACGTCTAAGAAGATAATTTCAGTAATATAGGTATTTTTATTCAACTGCAGGCGAAAAAAAATATTACCAGTCATTGGAATCACTTCAAATTAACAACACATGACGTTGGAGATACATCGAAGCAAATGGTGAAAAATAAAAAATTTTGGAGTATTCGCTACGGAGTAACCCCACCGACAGACTCCGAAGAGCAACGGATGGTCATTTCAATAGGCACTCTTTGCCTATTGTTATAGTGAGTGCCTAAAAATGTATTTATGTGCATATAGGTAGCACAATGTTCATTGCAATGTCGACTTTAATTCACCGAACGGATTATTTTCTCATATTCATATCGAACATCCTGATTTAACGATATATGTCTGTGAACAAGCGGGATGCGATAGGGGATTCAACGTTTACCTTCGTTCAAGCGACATATTATACACGATCACTCAAATTTCGGGCACAATGAGCTACCTGAAGTAATAATAGACCCAGAAAACGTAGAGCAACATAATGAACACATGGTTGTAGATGCATATCAAGAAGGTCCTCGAAATGAATACATGCATCATATTAGTAACGCCGTTAACTTGCAAAAATTCGCCCAGAGATATCTAGCGAAGTTATACTCATACAGCAGGTACCCGTACTCATACTCGTTATTGTATATCGCGCCTCTTCCTTCAAGATCATAAACGTAGTACCCCTACTCTATGCCAATGTGCCACAATTTCAAAGCTAAAATTTTTAAAACTTTTCGCTCGCCGTCTCTGTCGCCACCGTCGTTGGCGATCTTCTTCATTCTTCTTCTTTGTGCCGAAGAGCCACGTTATACGCCGTACAACATGGGAAAGAAAAGAGCACAGCGAAGGGAGACGCTGCGTTAGGGTCAACCAATCCACTCAAAAATCTGGTTTCGCCAACTGCGGAACCAGCTATTGGTGTAGTCGCTGGATCTCAAATCGATCCTTCCGCAGTTGATCTCTCCGCAGTCTCAAACTCTCAAATTAAGTCTTCCACTGCGTCAACATCTCAAGTTGACCCTTCCGTAGTTTCAAGAATCGAAATCGATCAGTCCACAGTATCAAAAACCCAAGAAGGTTCTGTCGTAGCTACCAGTTCAGACGCAGGCACACCAGCCGCTACACAAGCGATGATACAGCCGACAAACGTGCAAAATGAGTCTCAAGGGACCACAGCAGAACCAAATAAGACGAACGATGAGTTGGACGAGAAAATTCTCGAAATTATGGGAAAGAAGCTCATACGCGATAGGCTTCCGGCACCGGATATCCACAAGGATTTTGCAATTCGTTGGCAGGAAATCCTTTTGGAGGGGTTAACGACCGAGGAGAAAAAACGATTAATCGAGAAATATCCTCCACCAGCCAACTGCACAGCAATCGATCCCCCGAAACTAAACACAGAGGTGAAGATTACCTTATCGGAAGCCATCGTTAAAAAAGATAGACGAGTCGTCGAGAGACAAGAAAAAATAGCCGCGTGTCTCGCATCGTTGGGGAAATCGTTGACCGGTATCCTTAAAGCTAATCGTCCAGACGATTTGGCTCTTTTGGAGAACTTGAGCGATGCGGCGAGACTGTTGGCAGACGTTCAGCACGACGATTCGTTAATCAGGAGAAGCCTGATTTTATCGAACTTGAACACGTCGCTCAAGGACACGTTGAACTCCACCGTCGTCGATGACTTACTATTCGGCAAGAATTTGGAAGATCAGCTAAAGGCCGCGAAGCTATTGGAACGTTCGTCGCAGGTCCTTCGTCCGGAGACGAAGGGACAAACTACGGCGCCAAAAAACTCGAAGGGCCCGTCGCGTCGACTTCCATACAAGAAGCCGATGACACAGGGCGGGCAGCACAACTCTGGCAACCAGGGCAGCTCGGGTCATCAGAGAAGTTGGGGCACTCACCCAAAACCCTCGAGAGGCCGGGGATATCAGAATCGCGGCCATTCGAAGAAGTGGTAATAGTCCCCGTAAGTAACCCGGCTGGTAGGCTGAAATATTTTGTAAGCCAGTGGCGTGAAATAACGTCGGACCGCGTTATTTTGCAATGGATCGAAGGGTTCAAAATATGTTTTGAATCTCGTCCGGTTCAATCATTATCCCCCAGAGAGCCCGCGTGGTCGGTGAAGGAACGGATATTAATCGGCGAAAAAATTGACGAATTGATAGAAAAGAGCGCGGTTCAGGAATGTTAGAAAAGAGAAGATCAGTTTATTTCCTCGATCATTCTCACGCCAAAACCAGACGGGTCCCATAGATTTATTTTAAATCTCAAAAAACTAAATGAATTCGTAAAGTTCGAACATTTTAAATTAGAGGACCACAAAACTGCAAAGAGATTGATTACCGCGGGATGTTTCATGGCTAAGATCGATCTCAAGGACGCATATTATATCGTTCCGATGGCGGAGACGGATAAGCGTTTTTTAAGGTTTCGTTTTAACGGTATACTATTCGAATTTAATTGTTTGCCGTTTGGTCTTACTTCTGCTCCGTACGCTTTTACAAAAGTAATGCGACCGGTCGTAGCACACTTAAGATCCTTGGGACATCTCTCGGTGATATATCTGGACGATATTTTATTGTTTGGGAAGAGTTACGAACAGTGTCTCAACAACGTCACCGCGACTTGTTGTCTTTCAGTAAAACTCGGATTTATTATAACCGAAGAAAAAAGTCAGATGTTTCCCGCGCGATCGTGTACCTTCTTAGGTTACGCTTTCGACTCTGAGAACTATACGCTCAGATTATTTCGTCCGACGCGTCTCGCTCCGGTTGGGGAGCCTGTTGCGGAGAAAAGCGAGCTAACGGACATTGGAAGGTCGAGGAACACAGTTTTCATATAAATTATCTAGAATTACTTGAGAATCGACAATACGACAGCGATCTCGTATATAAATCGTATGGGAGGGATTCGTTTTGCGGAATTAAGTCGACTGGCCCGGGAAATATGGTCGTGGTGCGAATCGAGAGATTTGTGGATATTCGCTTCGTATATTTCGTCGAAAGAAAATTCGGAGGCAGATACGGAATCGCGAAGACTCGAGGCCGAAACAGAATTTGAATTATCAAACGCGGCATTCGCAAAAATAAAAGTCGGATGTCCAAAAATTGATCTCTTTGCCACTCGAAAAAACGCGAAATGCAAACGGTACGTTTCCTGGCAGCGAGATCCAGAGGCAATGGCAATCGACGTATTTACATTGAAGTGGACTTTAGAATTGTTTTACGCCTTCCCGCCTTTCGCGATTATCCTGCGAGCGTTACAAAAAATACGATCGGAGGGTTCTCGGGGGATTATGGTTGTTCCATACTGGCCAGCACAACCATGGTTTCCGCTGTTCCAGTCGATGATCGAAGCAGGCCCGCTTTATTTTAAACCGGATATTAAGTTGTTACGTTGTATGAATAGAGAACCGCACCCGCTTTGGCGAACAACTACCCTGGTGGCTGCGAGATTATGCGGAGAGCTTTTGAAGTAAGGGACGTCCCCAGAGAGTCGATACGGTTCATGATCTCGTCTCTCAGCGAATCATCGAAGAAACAGTACGAGAGTGCATTCAAAAAATGGTGGACCTTTTGCCAATCGAATGAAGCGGATCCTTTCAGGGCTACGACTAAAATAATTATTCAGTTTCTTACCAAAGAATTCGAAAACGGAGCATCGCACGGATCTCTAAATACGATGCGATCGGGGATTGCGTTCCTTCTCGGCCCGGAAATCGGATGCGACGACAGAATCAAACGATTCTTTACAGCCGTGATGAAATTACGGCCTTCACAGCCGAAATACGACTCCACATGGGACCCGAAGACAGTTCTTTCTTTTGTATCTCGATGGTTCCCAAACGAACAAATATCCCTGGAAGAACTGTCTCACAAGTTAATTGCTTTGCTAGCTCTCGTAACTGGACATAGGATGCAGACCCTAAGTCTCATTAACATTGATAACGTACGTAAAACGCAAACGGGTCTCGAAATCAAGATCCCTGATAGAATAAAGACGTCAGCACCGGGAAGAAATCAGCCAATGTTGATTCTTCCACGGTATCAAAATGATATTTCGATTTGCGCAGCAACAGCGCTTGAAATATATATTGAAAGGACAGCGGGTTTGCGGGGTTCCGAAAAACGTCTCTTTATTTCGTTTAAAAAGCCATACAGGGCGGTGAGTACTCAGACTTTAAGTCGATGGGTTAAAAAAGTCCTACACGAAAGTGGGGTGGACACGGAGCAGTTTTCAGCCCATAGCACACGGCACGCGGCACCATCGGCCGCGAGACGTAAGGACGTTACCGTCGATCTAATTCGCAAAACAGCGGGTTGGACGAAAAATTCCGCCACCTTCGCGAAATTTTACGATCGCGAAATCGCACAAGACAGCTCTTCGTTTGCTCAAGCTATATTGGACTAAAGATGTTTTGTTCTTAAACATTTATTCTATGAAAAAAAAAAAAACCTCTGCCGTAACTAGCTTTAAACATCTACGTTTATGATCTTGAAGGAAGAGGCGCGATATACAATTAACCAATCAAACGAACTTACCTGTAAGTGAAGTTCTATTGTAATTGTATGAAGCGCCTCTTCCGAAAGATCACTCCCACCCATATAATTCCCCTTATTTTTCTAACGCGTTAGAAATACCCAAAAAGGAAGTTACGGCAATACTTTAAAGAGAATGAAGACGATCGCCAACGACGGTGGCGACAGAGACGGCGAGCGAAAAGTTTTAAAAATTTTAGCTTTGAAATTGTGGCACATCGGCATAGAGTAGGGGTACTACGTTTATGATCTTTCGGAAGAGGCGCTTCATACAATTACAATAGAACTTCACTTACAGGTAGGTTCGTTTAATTGGTTAATTATTTCTCGTACAGCTATTCAAGAAATTATTACAAGCATTGAAGAGTTGCTTGGTAACATCGGGGCTATATTAAAAAGTGATGTATCTGCAAGCGATGATACGCGTGAAAACTTAGAAAAAGTTACAAACTTTTTAGGTCAGCCGTTCTTCGAGAATGCTACGGAGTTTAAACGAATGAAATTTTTGAAAGAGGCAGCTTTTTTTATTGCTCTGGATAAATTTTTGTGCGACAAAGCGTTGATGACGAAACGATCGATGGTAAGGTCGTAAGAGTTTTCGTAGAGGTCACGTTATCGTTCGTACCCTTGCGAAAACTTTTCACTGCAATTTTCGGTTTACCGAATATTCTTCAAAGTGCAGAGACATACTTAAACGATCAGAATTGTAACACTGTTATCGATGATGTCGCTCACAGCTTTTTTTGGAATGATAAAAAGCGTACATTTTTCCAAGGATAATTCGTCATCCCATTGTATGTCTATTATGACAAATATGAGTGCAATAACCCTCTCGGTTTATACGCAGGAATTCATAGAATGGGTGCCGTTTATGTAAGCCTTCGTTGCTTCCCAGTCGAATTTCAGTCGCGATTAGCTAACATTTTGTTGGCTTTACTCGTTCATTATGACGATTTTGCTTCGGAAGGAAGTAAAATTTTCCGCGTTTTAGTTCACGAGTTAACTTTTTTGGAGACAGAAGGGATAACGATTGATCGAGAAAACGGAATGTCCCAAAAGATTTACTTTTCCCCTGCAATGATTTTGGACGATAATGCCAGTTTAAATGCAATTCTGGGGTATGTTAGTTGCTCCGGTAACTTTTTTTGACGTATGTGCAGAAGTCATAAACGCGATTTGCTCCGAAGCGTCAAAGAAGTAGAAACACTTCTACGAACTCCCTGAAATTATAGCGACGATCATGTACTCAATGACTATCAATTGACCGGGCTAAAAGAAGATTCAAATTTAACGATATTCCATCATTTCATGCCTCTAATAATGATGAAGTCGATGTAATGCATGATTTACTCAAAGGGGTTTGCAACTATGACATGACTATTGGTGTATGAGATTTGAAGGAAAACATGCTGAGGGTTAACAGACAGGTTGGATCTCGGAAAGTCGAGTAAATGTTCCGCAATCAATCGCGATCGATCATCCGATCCGTTTAGCTTACAGTTTATCGAATAATCTGAACATAGTGAAAAAAGGACCCCACGTTACGATCAAAAGTTCCGCACCTAACGAAACATATGTACAATATAAATGGATCTGTTGTAATGGTCATTTATACAAAGAAGGAAAGTGTCTCGTGCGGATTGGCGCACATGATAGTTTACCACAATTCGGGTTAGTTGCAGCAGTTTTTCAGACACGATGCAGTCATCTTTGCCTGCGACATTTCTCGACATTTTCTCGACGATATTCTCATTTCTACGCTCAGTTTTGGCGAACATTGCCATTTATACGTCGTTGAAGTTACACTCGGAAATCAACCTCGAAATTATCGTTATAACATACGTGACTCGTCGAATTCGACGTCCCTTCACATGCGAAAAGTTTCGAATACTTTTTTTAAAACTGTTCCATACGCTATGTGACAATTTATCTTATGTAAGCCTTCGTTGCTTCCCAGTAGAATTTTTCATTTATGTTAACAATTGTGTGAAAATAAAGAAATTGTAATAATTGAAGTATAGATTTTTGTCTTATTTTTTCGTGAAATGCTTCCGAAAAATCGCAAGCGGTCGGAGAATAAATAAAAATTCTATTTCACATAAATATCTGTATACTTGATTTAAATAAACGTTTTGTTGTGAATATATTAGTGCGCTTGTTGTGGAATAAATACAACATTTGTTTGGCAAGAATATCGGTTTATTTGATTCAAATAAACTTGTTCAATTCCGGTAAATGCTTCAATTAAAGAAATTAATATATTACACATTAAGGGAACTGAGTCACCTAAAAAAACAAAAATTGAATACATTTTTTTTCAGTGCATATAAGTTTAATAAAAAATTCCACATTACCTTCATAATATATATACGTTAAACTACCGCTGTAAATTTTTCTGGAGATCTACAGTGTATTCCAGTGTTATGCTCAAGGGTCAAACATTTTTCCTTTGCCGCAGCTTTCGGACTGAACAAAAGCATCAATCTTTGCTTGCGGGCTCTTATTTTCTTCTTTAGAGAGTTTATGGCGGACGAGTGCGGGGATTTTTTTTTGAACCTTCGCTGGCGAAGCTATGAGTTAAAAACTACCAAAAAATCCCTTTTACCACTTTTTATCTAGTTACCACTCACATAATGGTTTGCGGAAACTCTATTCTTGATCGCATGAAAAATCCCCGCACTCGTTCCGTAACACTGACTGTTACGAAAAAAATGAGCTGTCGCAATCCAAAATTGGTGGGGCCATTCTCTCCGAAACCTGCGGCAAGCGAAGAAAAATATAAGTGGCAAAAAATAAATTTCACAGATTGATGAAAATAACCAACTTGAGTGATGCACAAGAAAACAGAAATATTTTTGTATTTTTTTGTCACATAAAAATGTACACTTTTTTTTTCTATCACATAAAACTTAACATTGTTCTTTTTTTTTTCACAAATCTGCAAAAATCTGCAAATATGCAAAAAAATGTTTAAAAAATAAAAAAAATACTCTTACGTCAAATGTGACGTTTAAAAGGGAGGTTAATTCTGCGAGACTTTTCGCTTTGCGACACTGAGAAAATCATTTATGCACTATTGCGGGCAAAAATACAGAATATATTCCGTTCATTTGGAAAAACTGTAAACACTGACACATAACTAATTACACCGAGTTTATAAGCGCAGTTTTTTACCCGATTGACACAATCGAGTAAAAATCATCGCTGCTACATTACGCCGGTGTGTCACAGACTCAATACGAAGCGCGCTAGTGGCAGTAATATGAGACGCATCGATTAGACGCAACGACCATTTGGTCGGTGAATCGTTATCTACCGAACACACTTTCGACATCGATTGTTTTTTTTATGTTCCTTTCTCGATGTTTCTTGTTCTTCTTATTAGAAGAAAAAGAAAAATGCGGAGATGCCGTATTCCGACATTGTTTGTGTTGCATTTCGGCATTTTTTTTTCACGCATTATTTATTTCTAATATTACTAAAATGGTTCTAACTTCGGTAATTTTTCAAATTTCGATCTGAAATTTGGTGTGTACACCGTATATACATTCAGAAAAAAAATTGAAAAAATAGAAAAAAAATAATTTTTAGGTCACTCAGCCCCCTTAATAAATACTCTATTTGAGTCTGACGCAAATATAAATATTTCTTCGTCCCTAATAAAATTTATTTGATTAGAATAAACTTTTTTCTGGGTGTACCCCGGACCGCTATGTCGGCGTGACGTCTATTGAATAATTATAATTTCTGTTAAAATAATTAAGAATCGGTATGAAAGTTAAATGAATAACAAGTACAACAGTTCAATACAACATTCAATTTGTGCCAAACAAAAGTATCTAAAGTAGAGAATCTTATTGCCCGTGTAATGAACCTCAATATCAAAAATAGTAAAAACAAGGCAAACCACTTTTGGTATTCACTCAAATAGACAGACAGTGCTATTATTCAAATTCATCAATGCTAGCAGTATGACACATATAAAGAATCAGGAAGCAGTCATGCACTTCATACGGTGGTGTAACTCGTTAGTCGAGTTAACAAATATGGTTTCAGTTATTGGGGTGTTCGAAATTACCCGCTATTTATTTATCATGATCTCCATCCACTTCTATCGCAAGTTATCAGAATGTAGTACTGTTTCCAAACATTCTCGTTGCTGAATATCTTGAATCGAGATGTACAGCAAAGTATCTGTTATAAAATCCGGTTTTGTGGGAAACTGTCGATGTAGGATTGAAATAGTGGATAATTGATTATGGGAGACAGCATAAGCTTCCGATGCCACAGATAAACTCGAGTTTTCTAACTGCACGCCGATACCCTCGTCTACTCAACGGCTGATTGTATCTTGTTGCATGTTTCCTCGGCCCGACGCGAATGCAGAAAAAAATATCTCACGAGAGCCAGCATAGGACTCCGCTGCTGTGTACGCTATTCATCCAGCATCAATTTCGCAACGGGTCTATATCGTTATGACAGATAGATCAATATTTAATCGCGGAGTCTTGTTATTATTCCCAAATCATCGTCGGGAGCAAGATGCAATTAAACGATGGACGGAGTCGCATTTCTATTTATTTCGATATCTCCTCAACAATTGGGGAGATATGGGAGGTTGGGGGGTCGTTATTCGAAGCCATTCTTATTCATTCCGAACTAATATCTTTCCTGCTTAATTTCCGTACTGCAGCCTGTCGGTGGATTGCAAGCCACCCTTTGAATATTTTCAATTATCGAACGGTCATCACGCCATAGCATCTTGGATACTTTTTTCATCTCCGAAGCTGGTAGTGGGACTAATAAAAAACGACAATATCTGAAAAAGACAATCGCAAATAAGAGTTTTTGGGTAAATTTTTTTTTTAATTGCCTCACAACTAATCATTCAAATGTATGCACCCTCGGTAACTGTCGATGTTGGCAAGGCGACCCTTAATTTTAGCGTTGACGGCTTAATCCATCAAATTCTGAAGCAAGCGCGCACACATCGTGCCGGACCTCGTTACTCTTCTCTCCTTCGCTTCCTGAGCCTCCCTCGATTTGCGTCCATCATGCTTCAAAGAGCCGAGAAGGTCGACCAGCAGCAGTTTTGGGCTCTGCGCTCGTGTTGCGCGGCTCGGATGATGGAACGTGCGTTATTGGGGTTGAAAAACCAGCAACGTCGTAGAAGCATTCTGTTTGGATTACAGACGAATTAATGGATCTTTCGAACCGTTGGCTCGTCAACTTCGCCATCTGCTGCTGTTTCTGATTTCCATATAGCGAAATCTAACACACACCTTGGAGACATTTCCTTCATTTTGTCTCTTCTCGTTTCGTGTATTTTATCGACCTTCACTGAATATACGGGGATGTTTCTCCAGATACCCCAGAGTTTTGGTGTGCATGAATGGATTTCAGGAGTCCCGGTACACCCAAAAGTAAAAGCCTACGCACTAGAGCTGGTCCCCGGGATTAATAAGCCGCCCGGCAGCTGGTCCTCGCCCCATCGTGGACTTTGCTGATATCGACTACTTTGTGTCCACTGGGAATTTAAATCCCGAAGCATGGGGGCTTTTTCACTCTTCGTGGATATATATCTGTCGAACCCGTTATTAAAGCTCTTCAAGCCCTTTCGTTCACTCGTTCCACACGCATTGCTATGCGACCCACTCTATTACGCGTTATCGCTGTATAATAATCAAATGTAGCGAGGGGGGGGGGGGGGGGGGGGGAGGGGAGAATGGCGAGAGAAAGGTTTGATTAAAATTCGAGACAACTCTGGGGAATCGAGAGATAATGGGGCGCCTTGATGAAAAGTTGCGAATTGAGTCTATCGCCTCTGGATTCTTCGCGCTGTTCTTCTTCGGTACTCCTCGAAGGTTCTTTTTCAAAGGATGGGTCATCAGAGAAACTCCGCGATACATGGCAACTCTCGGAGTTTCTCTCGTTAATCGGAAAGTTAACCTGGACGAGAGCTTGGAACCGCGCCGTTGGGATACACCGAACGGAGAACAGAAAAGGGTATATACACGAGAGAAAAACTTTTGCGTCAGTCTCTAACAGAGACCAGCTCCAGCGGCACGGAACGGGGTAGCGTGAGATAAACCAACGAGATAGTAGTTGCCCCGAGGATACAAACTGGACGCCGATCTCGCTGTTTGCCCGCTAGCCAATTACTCGGCTTATAGTGTGTTTCGTGTACGTACTATACCAGTGCGAAAAATATAGTACTTCAGTTCGAAACCTTTAGCTCTTATAGCCCGAAGTCCGGGGAACCGTGGAAAATTCAATTTGTCTTCACGCGGAAGAAGACCACTGACGATGATGCTGTAGAGGGTAAAATCCTCAGCTGATACTCCGTGTACGAGATTTCGCGGCAACTACATCCAATGTTGATGTATCAATGACGTAAACCGAAGTAATTATCAATGACGAAAATCGAAGAAATTATGAAGATATGACGTTAAAAAATGTTCAAGACAAAAAAAAGTCTTAGTAGATTAAATGTAAGGAAACAAAGAATGGGAGGAATTTATTCATATTCGAAAAAATAGAAAATTATTGTTGGTTCGTTGATTGGCTATTACAAGGGGACTGATGCTCGAAACTGTTCATGCGGAACTTTAAACGCGCCGGATACGAGAGAAAAAACAAGCGCCTCAGCGCCCTGCGGGCGCAGAGGCTCTTGTTGGTGGGCTCCGCCCCCCAAGCCCCCCGAAAAATGTCCCTTTGGGACATTTTTTAAGGCACTCACAGGAATACACGTTGCGCTACGCGCTCCGTATCGAGTATGATTACACTTTGCGTTATGCGCTGCATATCAAATATGTTTATACGTCGCGCTGCGCGTTTCATCACGGAAGAACGTATGGCGGAAAATCATTCAACACTTATGTAAATTGATTCATAGTTTAACCTTCATCGAATATAAACATTTCGTTTCTATACGAATTGATTATTATTATTCACAACTGATATTTCCTTTTTGATTTACGAACAATATAACGAATTCCATCACGTAGAACTGGATCAAATTAATGTAACGAATCAAATGATATCTAGTAAAGGTAGTTTTATTGGCTTAACACTTATGACCAGATTAAATGAGTATAAATAAACACAAAAAATATTTACGAACACAATTACCATTTACCAACAGGTCTAATGTCCCGAAGTATTGGAGCTGAATATTAAGAAAAATGGCTTTTTGATACGATTTTCAATTAAATTTGCTTGATATTAATTGTTGTAGTAAAAAAATTATAACTCGAGAACGAACATAGATATCATCTTGGTTCGTGTATTGAAGAGGAAGTAGTACCCTGCTCAAAATAAAGTTGCAGTGTCTTGGATGCGTCCAAAATAAAAAAAAAATCAATTTCTCGATGAATTCGACGGCGAGGACTCTTGGACTGTCGATCTATAAGAGAATTCGGTTATAACAATTTAAGCATTTTTTCTCTTCCCTATAATAGATGGAATCAATTCACTGGTTATTGTCACTGTCGGAGAGTAAAACATTGCAGACGAGAAATTCGAGAAATTTTATTTTTCTATCGTTTTATTTTGTTTTGAGATAAGTATATTGAAACAATTGAAATAAAAATAGAAGGGTGGTTGGAAACATACGAGGTAAAAATTGATTTTTTTTTGTTTCGAAAAATTGTTAGAGATTTGAAAAAAGTAAACTGCAGTTTCCCAATATTTAAAGTTATATACATTAAACAATGAGAAAACAATAAGATTTTTATTTTCGATTCAAATCATCCCGACACAGAATACCAACGTCGCGGCGTATGCAAACTCTATCACGTCTGCTATCGAATTATCGTCGGCTTCCAAGGTTTGACAGATAGAATGAATGGAAAAAAATAAATGGCCTCGATTGTTTTCAATTTTATTTGACAAATTGCAATAATTTTGGATATTCGATGATTCTTCTTTGTGGAATTATAACCAGGTTTTCAGTGCACCCACAAAATTTTTTATTTTTATTATGAATGTGAATAACGTATATAAAATATTGTGAATGATATTCGTTCAAAATATATTATTTTCGATATAAAAAGGATTAATATTTGGCAATCAATGTGTGATATTTCGTATTTAATTTTTCGCAACCAAATTTTCATTTGTGACATGATAAAAATTGTTTTTTGGAAAATTAAAATAATATAACCTTTTAAAATAATTCCTCACTAAAAATAATTGGAGAATAAAAATACTAAGTAATGTCAGAATATCTTCAAATTTGCTGTGCGTAGTGTTTTTCATAAAATAAAATAATGCTGCGAAAAAGAAAAAATTAGGTTCGTAGACTTCATAATTGGAGCCCCGTATGGACATTTAGCAGAACAAAATTTAAAACACCTTATTAAAGGCTTCGCAGTAGTTTCAAAATGATTGTGCACAATGGTGATGATATGATACATCATCCCTGCGAAGAAGAGAAAAATTGCTTCGCACAGTCCAAAGTTACACTGTGATACGGACGTCTAAGAAGGTAATTTCAGTAATAAAGGTATTTTTATTCAACCGCAGGCGAAAAAAAATATTACCAGTCATTGGAATCACTTCAAATTAACAACACATGATGTTGGAGATACATTGAAGCAAATGGTGAAAAATAAATTTTTGGAGTATTCGCTGTGGAGTAACCCCACCGACAGTCTCCGAAGAGCAACGGATGGTCATTTCAATAGGCACTCTTTGCCTATTGTTATAGTGAGTGCCTAAAAAGAAACATCGACTCTATCGACTGACAATATCTCGTTTGACTGTGGGCGTAAATTAATATTGAATTGGGGTTCGTGGTAAAAAAAAAATACATCGAAATAAATGCAAAACATTTTTTGGAACCCTTCGATTTGATCGAAATAAATTACAAGAAGATGATACCCGTTTATCATGAACTTTTTCTCGCGTTTTTCATCACTCTCCTTCGGTTCGAAAAAACGATTTTATAACTCCGACAAATATACTACCTTGTTTTTTTTCTGTGCGAAATATGATAGTGATCCAGAGTTTTTTCGCAATACTATCCAAAAGCGACAATATCGACGTCAAAAAAATTCGGAAAATCGTTAGTTTTCGGCAAAACCAATGACTCCTCGATTGATTTCTTGCAATTACTTAGCTGTATTGTTGCAGTTTAAAAAATAAAAACATTTTTTTTGCAAAATAAAAAAAAGCCGCCGTCAAGTGCCATCAACGTGGTTTCTTAAAAAAAAATCAAAAAAGCCAGGAAAGATTATTTTAAAAAATCAAGAAAAGGTATGATGCATTCCAGTCCAAAACCTTGCCGTCGCAATGTTGGTTCTCATACAAGGCTTATTAGGAGAATTGAGGGGGAAAAAGTGTCATCAATCTGAATCGTATGCGAAAAATCGGTTTCGGACGGTGAGAGAGGGGAGGGCAGGGAGTGGGGGGATTAGAAATGGAGGAAGTGGTCGTGGTGTGAGTACGGCAGGCGGGAGCGACTACAGGAGGTGGTGCAGATGGTGGTACTCTCGGATGAAGGCTGTACAGATATTCAAGGTATTACTAAGTTCATAAAGACGACGTTCTATAAGTAAAGATACAATATACAAAATTATCGACCGATTAAGTTTCAGATCCACGTCAATGCACATGCATGCATGGTCATTTTGCTTATGCCTCCACAATTCCCTAAAAAGTCATGTCCGACAACTAACACTCGGACGCCAAGGTTTTGAATTGGAATTTATGCATACTTTTTCCCGATTTTTAAAGATAATCCTACATGGCTTTTTTAATTTTTTAATTTTTCTAAAACACACCACGTTGACGGTACTTGACGGCGTTTATTAACATTTTTATGCAATAAAAATGTTTTTTTTTTCTTCATTTTTGAAATCCGCCTGAAGTTTGATTTCTTAAACTAATCAGTATTCCATTTCAACTCTGCCAACAAATTAGCAATGTTTTTCAATTTTTTAATCAAATCAGTAGTGAATTTCCATTGTTTACACAAATTAGAAATTTGTTCGATATTTTAAACAAAGTTGTCGTGAATTTCGATTATTTAAACTGATCATTACGGAATTTCTATTGTGTTACAAATAAATAACGAATTGATGTCGATTATATATTTTTTTCAAAAAGAAAAAAAACGGTACGCTAAGTATTGAAAAATCCGATTTGCAAATATTGTTAAAAAAAAATGAACAAAATTTTATGAGCCAAGCATAACAGAAAAAAAGGATTCTACATAACAAAAAATATTGTTTTTTTTTTCCACAAAAATTGCTGTAAAAAAGTGGCGTTCCGGTGTTTGCAAGCGTCACAATTATCCACTATCATTGGAACGCCAGTTTTTTACATCAATTTTTGTGCAAAAAAAAACAATATTTTTTGTTATATAGAATCCTTTTTTTTTCTGTTATGCTTGGCTTATAAAATTTTGTTCATTTTTTTTAAACAATATTTGCAAATCAGATTTTTCAGTACTTGGGGTACGTATTTTTTTTGGAAAAAAATATTTTGGTAAATTTCACTTCTTTTTGAAAAGCTACTATTTTTTTGTAATTTTACCTTTAAAATTAATTTCGAACTCGGAAAATTTAGATCGAACAAAATTAATTCTATATGCAAAACCGGGCGAACGGCACGTCACGTATTCCACTTGATGATTGCCGGTTATGTTGTTTGAGATCGCAAAGAAAAGTTATAATCGATATAAAATCACACGTATAACACGTAACTCGTAATTTTTCTTTTTTACTTCGCGTCGAGACACTAAACCACAATACGCAATACATAACTATTATTTTCGGAAACACTCAAAAAATGTTCACGCCGCAAAAATACGTGTCGACGATAACAACGGACAGCTGAGCCGGTTGTGGCAACGAGCGCGCCACCGCGCGAATTTTTCGATGAACTGATGTAGACGGAGACATATATATAGAGGACAGGACATTTTATAATCATTTGGACCCTGTGAAATTAGCGACCTCGAGATCTCAAAATCGGGTAAACCAATTGAATGGTAACTAGGCTCTTTCGAAAAATTGACTCAAAATTACATTATAAAAGTGTCCATGAAAATTCGATTCGTTGTATTATTACAAAGATATATCGATCGAAAGTTGAACGCACTATACACATCCGGTATATTGGCGTAGGTTACTCAGTAGCGGCACGCCTTGTACTGCTTTTTCAGTACTTGGCGTCGCGGCGCCAAAAAGCTTTTCAAAAAGAAGTGAAATTTCCCAAAATATTTTTAAAAAAAAAAAGAGGTACGCCAAGTATCGAAAAATCCGATTTGCAAATATTAATAAAAAAAAATGAACAAAATTTTATAAGCCAAGCATAACAGAAAAAAAAGGATTCTATATGACAAAAAAATTGCTGTAAAAAATTGGCGTTCCGGTGTTTGTAAGCGTCACAATAAACCACTAGCATTGGAACGCCAATTTTTGACAGCAATTTTTTTGCAAAAAAAACAATATTTTTTGTCATATAGAATCCTTCTTTTCTGTCTTTTCTGTTTCTGTTGTATTTGTCAAACAATATTTTTTGTCATATAGAATCCTTCTTTTCTGTCTTTTCTGTTTCTGTTGTATTTGTCAATTACCTTATAAAATACAGTATGCATTGAATCAAAGATAGTACAATTGTCCAGGCTTATAGGAAGAATAATCGATGCAATCTATTGACAAAGTCGATTAAATTCACAAAAATATATATGAATCGATAAAATGACAAAATTATTCAAAACCGTAGAAATACTAATCGATACAACGTATCGATAAATACAATTAACACCGCAAAATCAATTTTGAACCGTAGGAGAAGTGGATAGTAAAGTTGCGCAAAGCCGTAAGAAATAATCGATATGAATAGATAAGCGCCACTAACTTTGTAAAACTTTGGAAAAGTAAAGATGGTCGAAATTCGAAAAATAATGTGCCCCAACGGTGACTCACAAGGGCGAACCAGCTTAACCACCAAGTGAGAAGATGCAATTCACTCTAAAGAAATTACGCACCACGCGCAAAAAAATGCCTCCCTACGATGGGGGGAATAAAATAATAACATTTTAATTACATTAACTTATTAAAGAAGATTTTGTCTATAACATGCAACTATTATTTTTCCGATAATTCTTACCGTTTAAGTTGGGATTAAGAACAAAGATCTACCTCCAGGATTGAGCTTTCTCGACTAATGGTGAAAAATGATGAACCGATAACTATATAAAATTAGTCAGAAACATTACATTATTCTAATGCCGTTACTATTTTTCCAAAATTATTTACCGTTTACGGAAAATTTGTAACGCAAGTAGCGATGAAATATATTGTAGCAGAAAATGTACGTCGCGCGTAAGAAACCAGGTCCCCCTCGATTTATATTATAAGATAATATATCGCAGTTTATATCAAAATACTCAGAAACATTCGACCTTTAACGTGGAATTGTTATTTCTCCGATATTATTTAACGTATAATCAGGATTCACCTCAAAAGACAGAAATTAAGCTAGTATAGGCGAGCGGTAAAGATAAAAGGGGGCCGCGCAAAAGAATGAGTTGCGTAAGTTAACGCCAAGGCTAGTTCACAACGATAGGAGAAGATCGAGCAGGTACACCGAAAAAGGGGAACTTGACAGCTCGCCCGGGCAAATGGAACAGTAGTTCCGGAATGTCCATATAAGGAAATAAGATGATCGGACGACGCTATTACCAGGCATATGCAATAGCGTTACACGCTTCCAAGGTGGGGCAGCGCCCACATCGACCCGGTTATGCTACCGATACCTCGGAAGATTAGGAAAATGTTACTACCCTATAATAAAATAATTTGTACAAAGAGCCGAGAAGTATGTCACCCTTCAGGTATACAGTATTTTGACATACAACATTTAAAGGATGACAATTTTATTAAATTATTACTGATAAAATATATACACCTCTCGACTCTTACCACTGGTTTCTGAATATGTATACATATAAGAGAACTTCACAAACAATGACGATAATTATATTCTCTCTTATACGTTAAAAATATCAAATATTAAATATACAAATAATTCAGGCAAATAATAAAGTATAAGAAAGAAACTGAAATTCAATGAAAAATTGATAAATCCACCATTATTTAACAATGGGAGAAATCAACAAATCCAAATTTCGAACAAGCCGAGAGGAGAATAACGACGGGCAACGTTACTCATCAGGGGAGTAGACGCTCCAGGCATAGATGAGGGAGGGATTTTCTTCCCCCTCTGATTTTCTAGTATATAAAAGGCTGCGAAAAAAGGACTCGAGAGTAAGTAAGCAAGTCAAATAAGTCAACCACCAGTTGAGCAAGTCGGAAGAGAGACGGAAGCGTCTAAGAGCGAGCGTGCAAACGGTGCATTCAACCGGTAGTCTGGTACTCCGGCTTGGTGACGAGAGAGATAGAAAGCGCATTCTCTGTTAACCACCATACGAAAAAAAGATCACGGGTCAGTTTGTGAATCGAATGAAATAGAGGAATCCTCCTATTGGAGAACTTTATTCATAACAATTTTCATCTCCAAAAATTGTATTAATTTTCGAGGTGACCAGAGTTTTCTTGGTCCAGTTCAGTTCACTAAATTGTCATTCTCCATTCATCCATTGGAATAAAGTCATCGTTCGCTCCAGCATCGAAATCTTCTTTTACTCGATTGTTAGAAGAAATTTCTGTACGAATCACGTTCCGACAAGTCATTTTGTACTCTCCGAAGATTGCATTCTTCTACTTCTTGAATTTGCCTAGGAGGGAGAGATTTCTCTTGACCAGCGCGTATTCAACGTACTCGACGCCACCATGCGTTAAAAATTCGGGTGAAAAGAGAAACGGCCACATTTTTGACTTTGCAGCGTGACGTCATGGGACATCGGAAATCTTGAACCTGAAACGTAGTGAAAGTGGAGGGTTTTGAGCGTCATTATCATATCACGAGAACGCGTGAACTAATAGGAGTCCTGAAAAGCTCGTTGGAAAGCTAGTACTCGATTTATCCACCCCTAAAAAGTTGGTGTGTCACGAAACATCGCATGCGAGTTTCGCTGTATCGCAATGCGATATTTGTATTGTTGTCGATTTGTTCGTGCCGTGATTGGTCGACGAGATTTGACAGGAGAAGATTTGACAAATCCTAGCTGAAGGTAAAGTGTTCGTTACTGAATTTTTTTTTTCTTTAATTGCCGCGAGTGCTAATCGGAAGCAAAGTGAAGAATAGCAACGGAAATTACTATAGATTCCTATTATGTAGCGCCATAGCATCGAATGAAGTGACGAAACGTCGTTGATTCTTGCGCAGCACGAAAAATGCTCAATACTCAGGGAAGGTATCGTGAAAAAGCAATCAGCAACCATTTCATATCTAGCTTTCATCGTTCACGTTGTCTCGTCGTCGACCGTCCCGTCTCTTTCCTCACACCGATCGTCTCGTTCACTCGCTCACTGGATTCTCGTCTCTCGCGTTATTTTGCCGAACCTGCCGGCCCATTCGCGACACTGCCGCCAGGGGAATCGAGATAATTGGCAAGGATGCTGAGCCCGTTAGTTTCAACGTACCCGCGGACGTACGTGTAACGATTGTGTTAGCCAGGGAGTATTGTTTGAGAGGTGGGTATAGAGAAGGAGGCGTTGCACCAGGTACAACGTTAGTTTCCAACACCAAGAGGCCCAGCTGCACAATACGAGAGAAGCGAGATCACACGAAGAGGAGCCGTGTGAGCGTTGGCCACGGGGGTTTTCCCGTTGTAATAAAAGGACCTTCTAGTTCTGTAGGCAGGCAGCGGCGACCCGTCCCGAAGCTCGTTTCGCCACGCATTTGGTATCTCTCCATGCATATCCCACTGTTCGTTGGTACAACTACACGATAGGCCCGATAAAGGAGTATATATATATAGCCAAAACGTGTGGATAGTACTCGACGCTGCTGCTTCATCGTTTCGCCTGTAATGCCTCGCTCCGCGTCTCTCTCACGACTTGGGTTATTAGAAGGTTATATGGTGTTCCATTCCCCAAACTCCGTCCCAATTGTTATCTCTTCCTTTCACTTTCTCTTTATAATACTGACATGTACCTGTGTACATTGCTATGTTGGTTTCTACGTGTTTCGTCTACAATAGAAGACCCATTGTGCTCAATGCTTTTTCGCCGATCGTGAAATTTCTATCTTTGTACCGCAGCTGGTATTTTTCCGGCCGATACAGCTGACATGTAAAAATAAACACGAAAAAAAAAAAGAAATTATTATACAAGATCTACGAAGATACGTGTGTCTTCGTTGAAACAATCGCGATGCGGAAATGTATCGATATCTATATTTCTCTCTGGTGAATTTTCGTTTATGCGCTTCGATTTCGTAGCTTACACGCTCCGGGAGACTCATTATTCGATGTACACTGGTCCAGCGACGTGCGAAACGTTGTTTCGAGTCTCTCGGCGGGCGCGCACGGGGATGGGTATATATAACGCTCACTTCATCAATGTATGCAAATAGAGAGGAGAAGAGCGAACGAGAGAGGCAGGTCCGGGGGTTGGACTACCGAGCTTTGGGCTCCCGTCAAAAGCTAATGATACAAAGATAATCCTGTTTCGCTCAGTGGTGATGAGGGGCTCCCTCCAAGGGTAGAGAGTCGGGAGGACGAAACGAGAGCTGCTGCTGCTGCCTCCATATCGAAGACTGAGTATCTCAAGGGCGTATCCAAAATTGTTTCGCGTGTCAAATGATCGGGGATACGCGGTTATGTTTCTTAGTCATAGGTATGTTTTGTCTGCGTCCACCGATACGCGGGCTTGTCGAGCTGTATACTCATTTGCTACAGATGCGCAGGCCGCAAGCATCATCCTGCACCGGAAGAGAGTATACCTCCTTCCTGCGTTTGGGTAATACTCTATACTGTAACGGCCGTTTCAAACCCTCTTGTATGTGCATATATATACCTATCAGCCATGCTCGCCCAAAGAAGCCACGGTTCATCTTGCCTTTGCAAACGTTCCCTCCGCCCATTCTGTTTTAGCACATTCGGCGGCAAACGAGACAACCCCAACCTGCATAGCAGGAAGGACTCTACGGGCGATGCTGCGAGGCTCTTGGTGTATTGCGCGTTCCTTTCCAGGAGAAACGCCCGTAATTCCCAGGATGTCCCGACGCGCGCTTGAACCCTCGATTTCTCGGGTTATGCATACCGGGAGTCTGTCCTTACTGCTGACAACTACCTCCTGCGTCTGTTATTAAGGAAGCTTCAACAGATTATGCTAGTTAATCGACGCAATATTATAAAGTCTCTCTCTCTCCATCAATTTAGATTTTTTTACTGAAAATTATTCTATATTATTTCTTTTATTACCGTGTGAGCTATTGACATAAATATTCTTTGATGTCATATTTTTATTTTATAAAACACAAAATACGAAGTCATTCGGTTGATTCTTGTGCCAACCCAATTTTGAGAGGAAAATATGCATAAGTATGCCAACGTTGCACTCGTGTTGATGTTGACTTCACTGAGCTCTCATGTTTCGGCGGATCCTGCGTCATCAAAAACGAAGGTAAACAATAGACGAACAATGTCATCATTGAAGCTGGAGGTTGAGCGGAATAAAAGAAAAAATTTTACAAAAATTAAAGCACAATGACTACAAAATTAATAAATCGACTGCCACGTACTTTTTTCGATACCCAAAGACTATGTCCATGAAATGTCGCAAAATCAATTTTTACAATTTTTCAAATTCCTGCTATAGAGGAAGCGTTAGGTCTGCTCAGCTGTCTCACTATTACCCCTCTAGAATGTTCTGCATTGCTACAATTATTACATCTTTGCAAAAAAATTACTCAGGACGCATCGCGTAGTCGTAATGTTCATTTCAACGTAACTTTTTATTATATACCTGTGGTGATGAGTGGTAAGTTCTTTTTAAAATGTGATTCATCAGAGTTAAAGCTATCTTTTTTAATTATTGTTTTTAGCCACTTTCTATTTTTACATATACTAGCAGGGACTGGAGGATCGACAGAGAATACTCCCCCTTTCGTAAGTTGAGTTTTAGGTGTAGCTAATGTAATACTTGAAATTCGAAAAGCCCATCTATATATGTACAGTAAAACCTCTGAATTAGTCCAAGCGCTGTTTCGGAACCTCTCTAATAGTCCAAAAATAGGCGTAACTCTGACTTCGCTTCGTAGCCAATGAGCGAACCTCTGTCAGAGACGATCTATGTTAAATAAACGACGATCTATGTTAAAAAAAGGACCCCGTCGGTACCGGGCTGTACGACTCTAAACAGGCACCCGGGTTTTTTTTAAACTTTCCTTCGCATTGCAAGAATTTTAATTTTACTGCATCCAAGTCGACACAGATACTTTGTCAGAAAATCTATACCAATGCACTAGATTGAATTTTTGTACAAAATGCTAGATTATCTTTAGTCTAGTGCATTACGATATAACAGACAGAGTAAAAGTACCGTTTATTAACAAATTACAAATTAGTTGTTATAATAATATATTATAATTTTCTATGATATTACATTTTTGCAGTTATTATAATAATATATTTAAAATTATAACAATAAGAGTGATACAAAAAATATCAATATTTTTATTATAATTATTAATTAATATGCTATTGAACTTTTGAGTCGGTATAATTAAAATTATCTTTTGTTAAAATTATGTTTCTCCACATTATTTCGGTTGTGATAAACCGCATTTCTTCTAACTGCATTGAATGATTTTTTCGACAATCACAATGAGATTGAAACCATTTTTGATACGTTGCCAAGGCATATCGTATCCAAATCATACTTTTATTATTCATCATCGACGATGGATTTACTAAAAATTGCAGTAGACTTGCAAACAATAAAGCTATACATATTTTTGAAAATTAACTATGTAAGTCGCTATACACTTACAAAATTAATGTTCAAATCACTGTACCGCACAAGAATAATAATTTTACTATTCACTAGCGTCTTTTCTTATTTATATCTTTATTATTATTGTTTACGAATAAAGAACATTGAAAGGTCTGGACTCTGTAAAAAAAAAAATTGATAATTCAATGGTTTCGTACTGGATATTTTTATGCATAATCACTAAACTTAATGTACAAGTTTATGCATAATAACATTTACTGATGGTATATTACATTTTGAGCAAATTTTTTTGATAGTGTAAACAAAAATAATCTTCTGGCACGGATTGAACACTATAGTTTGTAGGCATAACGTTATAAATTTGAATTCGGCGACGGCACACAGCCATGTACAAAGACGCTAAGATTAGTTGCTTTGTGTAGGTAACAAGTAAGCGGAACCTCCGGACTATTGGAGAGGTTCGGCTTGGACTATTGTAGAGGTTGACTAATATAGAGGGGACTAATTCAGAAGTTTTACTGTATGTATATAATTCTAACGAAAGAGCCCACTATTGACGAGAATGACCGGCAGTCCGTCTCTGACCATCGTCCGAAATACACGAACTTTATTATAGCTGTGCCGTGTTGATATTACTTCAATCGTACCCAGCTCTCTCTCCATCCTGAATTAATTATAAAATACTCCTAACACTAAACATTCTTACAGGCTGAAGTTCACGCTAAAACTACGACGTCGCGAGAGGAGAGGAGAGGCTGTATCTCCCGTACATTCGGGCCCTGATTATTCTAAAGGAGATCCTTCGGTCCCTTTCGGCGGACCCGGTTTAAACTTCGGTTCAAGTTCCTTATAAGTTAATCAGACCCTGATGATAATAAATCCCCCTATATAAGTTTTAGGCTTAGGTTGTCCCGTTCGTTGGTGGTTATAACTTCCCCTGAAGCATTCCGCTATACTCAGATTATCTTAATTTCGTCTACGGTTTTATCTACACCTGAATTCATTCAAAGTCCCTTTTGTTCGAAAAAATGTTCCTACCAGTCTCCAGTGTTACGTTCAATGTATTGTAACGAATTTCGGATAACTATCCTCCTTTATTCATTGGTTATGCAGGAATACGGGGATGAAAATAGACCCGCTCGTGTGGATCTGGCAATTGACGAACGGACAAGCGCAGCTTCACGACGATCGTAGTCTTGTTAACAGTCTTAACCGAGACTTCAAAGCGCATGGACGTATCGCGATTGATTATAAACAACGAGAATATTCAAATTTAATGCATATTTTTAGGCACTCACTATCACAATAGGCAAAGAGTGCCTATTAAAATGACCAACGAAGCCTCTTCACACAGCTTTCGATGGGGATTCTACACAGCGTATGCTCCAACAAATGTCGTTTTTCAGCATTTACTTCGGTGTACCTCCAACATCATGAGGAGTTAATGTGAAGTGACTCCAATGACTGGAAATATTTTTTTTCGCCTGCGGTTGAATAAAAATACCTTTATTACTGAAATTGTCTTCTTAGACGTGCGTATCACAGTGTAACTTTGGACATTTTCTCTTCTTTTTCTCTTCTTCGACAATTTTTCTCTTCTTCGCAGGAATGATATATCATATCATCACTATTGTTCACTTACATTTTGAAGCCCCTGCAAAGCATTTGAATGTGCTGTAACTTTGGACTGTGGGAAGCAATTTTTCTCTTCTTCACAGAGGTGATGTATCATATCATCACCATTGTGCACAATCATTTTGAAACTACTGCGAAGCCTTTAATGAGGTGTTCCAAAATAGAAATTCAATTTTGTTCCGCTGAATATCCATACGGTGCTCCAATTATGAAGTCTACCAACCTAATTTTTTCTTTTTCGCAGCATTATTTTATTTCATGAAAAGCACTATGCACAGCAAATTTGAAGACATTCCGACGTCTTAAATCGATTTAAAAATCGATTTTCTCCCGTCAAATGTGCAATTCTGAAACCTACGAACGAATTTTTTTCTAATTTTCCGCAATATTTCATTGCATCGAAAATACTACGCACAGCAAATTTGAAGACATTCTGACATTTCTTAATATTTTTATTCTCCAATTATTTTTAGTGAAGAATTATTTTAAAGGTTATATTATTTTTATTTGCCAAAAAACAATTTTTTATCATGACAAAAAAGAAAATTTGGTTGCGAAAAATGAAATACGAAATATCACACATTGATTGCCAATATTTATCCTTTTTATTTCGAAAATAATATATTTTGAACGAATATCATTCACAATATTTTACAATACGTTATTCACATTCATAATAAAAATAAAAAATTTCGCGGGTGCACTGAAAACTTGGTTATCATTCCACAAAGAAGAATCATCGAATATCCAAAATTATTCCAATTTGTCAAATAAAGTTGAAAACAATCGCGACCATTTTTTTTCCATTCATTCTATCTGTCAAACCTTGGAAGCCGACGATAATTCGACGATAATAAGGGATGATTTGAATCGAAAATAAAAATCTCATTGTTTTTTCATTCTTTAACTAACAATTTTTAGAAACAAAAAAAATTCAAATTTTACCTCATATTTTTCCAACCGCCCTTCTACTTTTTTCAGTTGTTTCAATATACCTATCTCGAAACAAAATAAAACGATAGAAAAATAAAATTTCTCGAATTTCTCGTCTGCAATGTTTTACTCTCGGGCAGTGACAATAACGAATTAATTCTGTCTATTAGAGGGAAAAGAAAAAATGTTTAAAGTGTTATAACCGAATTCTCTTATACATCGACAGTCCAAGAGTCCCCGCCGTTGAATTTATCGAGAAATTGAATTTTTTTTCATTTTGGACGCATGCAAGACATAACAACTTTTTATTTGAGCAGGGTACTACTTCCTCGTCAATACACGATAAGAACCAAAACAATATCTATGTTCGTTCTCGAGTTATAATTTTTTTGCTACAACAATTAATATCAAGTAAATTTCATTGAAAATCGTAACAAAAAGCAATTTTTTTTAATATTCGGCTCCAATACTTCGGGTCCTGTCCAGAGACAATAATAAAGTGATTGCATTTATTTTCGGGAAGAAAAAAACATTTAAAGGGATGCATTTAAACGGGACATTAGACCTGAATGGTAAATGGTAATGGTGTTCGTGTTGGTAAATATTTTTTATGTTTGTTTTATACTCATTTAATCTGGTCATAAGTGTTAAGCCAATAAAACGATCTTTACTAGGTATCTTTTGAATCGTTACATTAATTTCATCAAGTTCTACGCGATGCAATTCGTTATATTGATCGTAAAACAAAAAAGAAATATCAGTTGTAAATAATAATAATCAATTCGTATAAAAACGAAATGTTTATATTCGATGAAGGTTAAATGAATCAATTTACATAAGTGATAAATGATTTTCCCCCATACGTTCTTCGGAGATGCAACGCGCAGCGCGACGTATAAAGATATTCGGTACGCAGCGCATAACGCAAAGTGTAATCATACTTAATACGGAGCGCGTTGGTGCGACGTGTATCCCTGTGAGTGCCTTAAAAAATGTCTCAAAGGGAAATTTTTCGGGGAGTTTGGGGGGTGAAGCCCACCAACAAGAGCCTCTGCGCCCGCAGAGCGCTGAGGCGCTTGTTTATCATATAAAGGGTGTTTTATTCATCCCGTGATCGTAACATTGGTGTCAGAAGTGGAATTCGAACCCACGCGGATAGAATTAAATCGTCCGTTATAAACGAAGTTATAAACTCCCCGCCTCTGCGGGCGCAGAGGCTCTTGTTAGTGGGTTCCGCCCCCCAATCCCCCTGAAAAATAACCCGACGGGACATTTTTTAAGGGGGCTGAGTGACCTAAAAATTATTTCTTTATTTATTTAAAAAAAAAAAAATTTTTGAATGCACATACGGTGTACTACATACACACCAAATTTTAGATCGAAATTTAAAAAATTACCGCAGTTAGAAGCATTTTAGTAATATTAGAAATAAATAATGCGTGAAAAAAAAAATGCCGAAATGCAACACCAACAATGCCGGAATACCGCATCTCCGCGTGTTTCTTTTTCTTATAATAAGAACAAGAAACATCGAGAAAGGAACATAAAAAAAACAATCGATGTCGAAACTGTGTTCGGTAGGTAATGATTTACCGACCAAATGGTCGTTACGTCTGATCGATGCGACTCAGATTACCGCCGCTACCGCGCTTTGTTTTGAGTCTGCGATACACCGGCGTAATGTAGCAGCGATGATCTTTACTCGATTGTGTCAAACGGGTAAAAAACTGCGCTTGTAAACTCAGTGTAATTAGTTATGTGTCTGTGTTTACAGTGTTTACAGAACGGAATATATTCTGTATTTTTGCTCGTAATAGTGCAAAAATGATTTTCACAGTGACAGTATCGCAAAGCGAAAAGTCTCGCCGAATTAACCTCCTTTTTAAACATCACATTTGACGTAAGAATATTTTTTTTTATTTTTAAACAATTTTTACGAGATTTGTGAAGTGAAAAAAAAAACAAAAAAAAAATTCTAAGTTTTGTGTGACAGAAAAAAATATAAAAATAATTTGTTTTTTTGCGGATCACCCAAGTTGGTTATTTTCATTAAGCTGTGAAATTCATTTTTTTCCACTTATATTTTTCTTCGCTTGACGCAGGTTTCAGACAGAATGGCTCAACCAATTTTGGATTGCGACGGCTCATTTTCTTCGTAATAGTCAGTGTTACGGAACGAGTGCGGGGATTTTTCATGCGATCAAGAATGGATTTATCGCAAGCTATTATGTAAGTGGTTACAAGAAAAAAAGTGAATTTTTTGGTAGTGTTTAGGCACTCACTATAACAATAGGCAAAGAGTGCCTATTAAAATGACCATCCGTTCACCATTTGCTTCGGTGTATCTCCAACATCATGCGTAGTTACTTTGAAGTGACTGCGATGAATAGAAATATTTTTTTTAGCCTGCGGTGCAATGAAAACAACTTTTTGGCTGAATTTTTCTTCTCGGACGTCCGTATCACACTGTAACTTGAGATGGTGCGAACCAATTTTGTTCTCCTTCGCAGGGTTTTTTTATTACATTATTTCCAGTATGCACATTACTTTTAAAACCAATCTAAGAAATTTAAGTATTTTTTCTAAAAAATTATTGGCCACAATTTGCATTTGCCTTCGGTCAAGTGTCCGTACGGTGCCATCATAATGAACTCTACAAACCAATTTTTTTCTCCTTCGCAGCATCATTTTGTTTTATCAAAAGCACTACGCACAGCAAATTTAGAGACAATCCTACATCTCTAACTATTTATTCATCACAATTTTCCATAAAAAAATTATTTTCTCACATCTGATGTACGTACGGTGCTCCAATTAAGAATCCTGGAAACCAATTCTTTTCTCTTTCGCAACAATATTTCATTGCATCGAAAGCACTATGCACAACAAATTTTGAGTCATTCTGACAAATATAATTTTAATTATAAAATAATTCAAAAACAGTGGTTATAACAAGATTTGCTTTAAAGGTTATGTTATTTAGATTTGCCAAAAATCCATTTTTCATCATGTTAAAAAAAAAAACTTCGGTTGTGAAAAATAAAACACGAAATATCATACACAGATTCACAAATTTTTGCGATTTTATTTCGAAAATAATATATTATCACCGAAAATCATTCGCAATATTTTACCATATTTTATTCACATTCGTAATAAAAATGATAAATTTCACGTATTCACTGAAAAAATTGGTAGTAAACTCACAAAAAAGATTCATCGAATATCCAAAATAATTACAATTTCCCAAATAGAACTAAAAAAATCGCGAGTATATATTTTTTCGTTTTATTCTATCTGTCAAACTTTGGAAGCAGATGACAATTTCGTAGCAGACGATACACAGATGCTCATACGTCGCGGCGCGCGTACTCTGTGGCCGGATGATTTTCAAATTAAAAAAAATCGATATCTCGTTTCAATCTTTGTTCCTATTTTACGTAAATATAAATGGATTCTACGCGGTATAGCGCAAATAAAAAGTGTGCAATCATAAAAAAAAGAATTTTCTATCCTTCGACCGTCGAAGATTCATCGCAGCTGAAATCTTTGTCAATTATGTTCACCCGATTTATTCGTTTACAGTTAATAATAAAAACTGCAAATTCTTTTTCTGGCAACGTATTTTCTCCTCTTCAAAACAAGCCAAAATAAGAGTCGAAATCTTTTTTCGCTGCCGAGATATTATTTTTTTTAAGCAAAGACTAATTTTACGAATTTTCGTCAAAAAACGAATCGTTTTTTCAAATTTCTCGAAATTGCCGTCTGTAATCCTTTCCTCTCAAAGAAATCGTATTTACAAACTGACTCTCCGCGTTATTGCGCAGATAAAAAGTGTGCTATGTTTAAAAATTTTATTTTTTACACTTCGACCGTCGGAGATTCATCACATTCGAAATCTTTGTCAATTTTATTCGCTGGATTTATTCGTTTACACTTGATAAGAAAACTGCTAATGATTATTCTATCGGCGTATTTCCAACGTTTTTTTTTTTTCAAATTTTTTTCAAATTTTCGTCGAAATACGAATTTCTTTCATATGCTCATGTTTTGAAAAGTTTTTTTTCGCAAAAAAAAAAAAACAATTGTACTCTTAAAGAACAATTATAAACAATTATTTATCAAGAAAGTAAGAAACACTGAATTTGTCGATTTTACGAGTTATTCCGTACCTAGAAACTTATCCTCGTTTGTGATTAAATAAAATTTAAAAAAATACGATATGATATGATGCTAAATTTGATATTTTTAAGCGACGATAAATATCAATAAAATTTCATTGAAAAACGAAAAAAATTATCGAATTTCTCAAACTTCTCGTCTCCAATACTTGTCTGTTCTACAGAGACAATAACGAGCTGATTCCATGTATTACGAAGAAGAAAAAAAATATATCTCAAATGGTAGAAATGAAATTTGTTATGAGAGGACTGTCAAAGAGTCTTCAAAGTCGAATTTTTCAAGAATTTCATCAATTTGTAAAAAATGTTTCGGAGCCATCCAAGATGACAAATTTTTTATTCGAGTAACGTACTACTTCCTCTTCAATACAAGACAGGAACCAATACGATATATTTTTTCGTTCTCGAGATAGCATTTTTTTGCAGCATCCATAAATATCGACAAAATTACATTGAAAATCACAAAGAATAGCAAATTTCTTGAACTTTTCTTCTACAATGATTTGGTTTCCTACAGATAAAATAACGAACTGACTCCATCAATTATAGGGAAGAAAAAAAACACTGAAGGGGAAGAATTTAAAGGGGATATTTGGCCTGAATGCTAAATGGTAATCGTATTGGTGTCGGTCCATGTTTCGTGTGTTTGTTTTATATTCATTAAATCTGGTCATAAGTTTTAAGCCAATAAAACGACTTTACTAGACATGATTTGATTCGTTACATTAATTTGATCAACTTCTACGTGGTGCAATTCGTTATATTTGTCTCGTGTCTCAATATTTGACAATTTATCGTCAAACAAAAAGGAAATATCCGTCGTGAATATTAATAATCAATTGGTACAAAAAAGAAATATTTTTATTCGACGAAGGTTAAACACTATGAATTAATTTACGTAACTGATAAATGTTTTTCCCTCATACGTACTTTCGAAAAGAAACGCAGAGCGCGACGTATAAACATACTTCATCCGTAGCGCATAGCGCGATGTGTAAATACACTCGATACGGAGCGCGTAGCGCGACATGCACCCCCGTGAGTGCCTTAAAAAATGTCCCGTCGGGACATTTTTCGGGGGGTTTGGGGGGCGGAGCCCACCAACAAGAGCATCTGCGCCCGCAGGGCGCTGAGACGCTTGTTAACTCATAGCTTCGCCAGCGAAGCTTCAAAAAAAATCCTCGCACTCATTCCGCAATAAACTCTCCAACGAAGAAAATAAGAGGTCGCAAGGAAAGATTGATGCTTTCGTTCAGTCTGAAAGGTGCGGCAAAGGAAAAATATTTGACCATTGTGCATAACACTGGAATACACTGCAGGTCAGGTATCCAAAAAAATTTACAGCAGTAGTCTAACATGTATATATTATGGAGGTAATATGGAATTTTTCATTAAACTTATATATACTGGAAAAAAATTTTTTCTTTTTGATTTTTTAGGTGACTCAGTCCCCTTAAGGCACTCACAGGGATACAGGTGGCGCTGCGCGCTTCCATTTAAACTTATACTCATGTTGCGCTACGCGCTCCGTATTAAGTATGATGACACTTCGCGTCAAGTATGATTACACCAATTATGTCAATTGATTCATACTTTAACCTTCCTCGAATAAAACCTTTTTGTTTGACGATAAATTTTCAAATATTCAGACACGAGACAAATATAACGAATTGCATCGCGTAGAACTTGATCAAATCAATGTAACGAATCTAATCATATCTAGTAAAGATCGTTTTATTGGCTTAACTCTTCTGACCAGATTTAAGGGGTATAAAACAAACACACAAAATATTTACCAACACGACCACCATTACCATGTGTCATTCGGGTTCAATGTCCCCTTTAAATTCATCCCCTTAAATGTTTTTTTCTTCCCTAAAATACATGGAATCACTTTGTTATTGTCTTTGGACAGGAGCCGAAGTATTGGAGTCAACTATTCGAAAATTGCTTTTTGTTACGATTTTCAATGAAATTTCGTCGACATTAATCGTCGTAGCAAAAAAATGTTACCTCGAGAACGAACATAGATATCGTCTTGGTTCTTGGCGCGTATTCAAGAGGAAGTCTTACGTTACTCAAATAAAAAGTTGTAGTGTCTTGGATGCGTCCAAAATATTTTTAAAATAAATTTCATTTTCTCGATGAATTTGACTGCGAGGGCTTTTCAGGTGGAGACCAACTCTAAAGCTCCCAAGTCTACACAAAGTCAACTCTACACCAAATGTGTACACCGACTGACTGTACACGCGAAAATCTTTACACCAAATAACTTCACACTGAAATTCTAACACTGTGTAACAGTACACGCAGACGGTCTGCATAAAAAGTATGCACCAATCGACTCTACACGCGAGCAAGTCTACACCAAATAACACTGCACTTAAAACTGTACACCTGCTAAATATGGAAGCTGCACACAAAGCAGCTGTACACAACGATAAACAACACGGCACTACGAAAAGTCGACACCAAAAACTCGACACGACGAAATGTCGACAAAGAAAAATCCACGTGGAATTTTATCAAAGAAAAAGAAATGGTGTCGAGTTTTTCGTGTCGACTTTTCGTAGTGCCGTGTTGTTTATCATTGTGTACAGCTACTTTTTGTGCAACTTCCATATGTAGCAAGTGTATAGTTTTAAGTGCAGTGTTATACGGTGTAGACTTGCTCGCGTGTAGAGTCGATTGGTGCATACTTTTTATGCAGACCATCTGCGTATACAGTTATGCAGTGTTAGGATTTCAGTGCAGAGTTATTTGGTGTAGAGATTTTCGCGTGTACAGTCAGTCGGTATACACATTTGGTGTAGAGTTGACTTCGTGTAGACTTGGGCGGTGTAGAGTCGGTCTCCACCCGACAGCGCGCGCGTAAAAGGGCGAGCGCGAGTCGAATTGTCACCGAGTTCCACGGAGCGAATAGGTACTTTTTCCTTCAATACCTCCGGGTCCCCAGAGCCTTCGGTGACGTTGGCTCCAGGTGTACTCAATCTCCCGAACCAGGGTGCACACATCTTTGGTGACGAAGTAGTGGGCATTCCTGTTACCAGTCACCACTAGCAGGACCGCGATAAGTAGATAACCCGAACGGGAGTGTGCCGGAAGGGAGTCGCGGATCGACCAAGTGGTGACACGGTTGGTTCACGATCTCGTGGAAGCCGAACTCTCCGACGATGGCCCTGTTCTACGAGTATCGGAAAATCGTGTCGACAGGTTCGCACGATATTCCTGGGGGATACTCCGTGGGCACGGCAGAGTAGAAACGATGTTAAAATTCACATTTTAATAATAGTTTACTCCCTAATTTAAAATGAAGACTTAAATAATGCAACTTGTAAAGATTCATGTCCGCGAAGAAAGCTCCGTCGATACAACAGTATCGATGGTAAAATTCATCGTCTCTTGTATCGAGCTTTGACTCGTTACGCATAAAGTATCTCGACGAATGGAAATGGTAGAATGAAAGGGGAAAAATTAGTAGAATTAACTTTTACGATATACCGACATTTGGTCGATAAATCGCTTTTCTGTCTTTCTTTTCGAGTAAAATCGCGACTCGAAGAATAAACTCAATAAATTCATTATGGTTCGATGTGTAAAAGGAGAATTTCGCATGACTCGAAACATTTTTCGTTTCTTCAGCGCCATCCGCGTATAAAGTAATTAATGAACTTTATCTCATACAGAAATTGATTATTACAGCTCGCCGATAACTCGAGGGTGTTTCACAATTTACAGAATAAATAAAACCGATGAGAAAGGTAACCGTCGATAATACAGATTTCTGTGTAACACATTTTTAATTTCTTGTAATATGTTTGAATAAAGAAAATCCTATCACCGAATCGACAACGTCTCACGACTTTTTGCTCGTCCCGAATCCCTAACGCGATCTCTCTAACCGAGTGCGACGCATCGGCTAGAGGGTGAACGTTACAATACGTTATTCACATTCATAATATAAATAAAAAATTTCGTGGTTGCACTAAAAACTTGGTTATAATTCCACAAAGAAGAATCATCGAATATCCAAAATTATTGCAATTTGTCAAATAAAATTGAAAACAATCGCGGCCATTTATTTTTTTCCATTCATTCTATCTGTCAAACCTTGGAAGCCGACGATAATTCGATAGCAGACGTGATAAAGTTTGCATACGCCGCGACGTTGGTATTCTGTGTCGGGATAATTTGAATCGAAAATAAAAATCTTATTGTTTTCTCATTGTTTAATGTATACAACTTTAAATATTGGGAAACTGCAGTTTACTTTTTTCAAATATCTAACAATTTTTCGAAACAAATAAAAAATCAATTTTTACCTTGTATGTTTCCAACCACCCTTCTATTTTTTTTCAATTGTTTCAATATACTTATCTCAAAACAAAATAAAATGATAGAAAAATACAATTTCTCGAATTTCTCGTCTGCAATGATTTACTCTCCGACAGTGACAATAACCAGTGAATTGATTTTATCTATTATAGGGAAGAGAAAAAATGCTTAAAGTGTTATAACCGAATTCTCTTATAGATCGACAGTCCAAGAGTCCTCGCCGTCAAATTCATCGAGAAATCGATTTTTTTTTTATTTTGGACTCATCCAAGACAGTACAACTGTATTTTGAGCAGGGTAGTACTTCCTCTTCAATACACGAACCAAGACGATATCTATGTTCGTTATCAAGTTATAATTTTTTTGCTACAACAATTAATATCAAGTACATTTAATTGAAAATCGTATCAAAAAGCAATTTTTCTTAATATTCAGCTCCAATGCTTCGGGTCCTCTCCAGAGGCAATAATAAAGTGATTCCATATATTTTAGGGAAGAAAAAAAAAGATGCATTTAAAGGGAACATTAGACCTGTTGGTAAATGGTAATGGTGTTCGTGTTGGTAAATATTTTTCGTGTTGATTTATACTCATTTAATCTGGTCATAAGTGTTAAGCCAATAAATCGACCTTTACTATGCAATTCGTTATATTGATCGTAAAACAAAAAGGAAATATCAGTTGTGAATAATAATAATCAATTCGTATAGAAACGAAATGTTTATATTCGATGAAGGTTAAACTATGAATCAATTTACATAAGTGTTGAATGATTTTCCGCCATACGTTCTTCCAAGATGAAACGCCCAGCGCGACGTATAAGCATATTCGATATGCAGCGCATAATGCAAAGTGTAATCATACTCGATACGGAGCGCGTAGTGCGACGTGTATTCCTGTGAGTGCCTTAAAAAATGTCCCAAAGGGACATTTTTCGTGGGGTTTGGGGGGCGGAGCCCACCAACAAGTTATTATTAACTCTAAACGAATAAATCGGGTGAACATAATTGACAAAAATTTCGACTGCGATGAATCTTCGACGGTCGAAGGATAGAAAATTCTTTTTTTATGATGGCACACTTTTTATCTGCGCTATACCGCGTAGAATCAATTTGTATTTGGGTAAAATACGATTTTTTTTTTATTTGAAAAAATCATTCCGCCACAGAGTACGCGCGCCGCGGCGTATGAGCATCTATGTATCGTCTGCTACGAAATTGTCATCTGCTTCCAAAGTTTGACAGATAGAATAAAACGAAAAAATATATACTCGCGATTTTTTTAAATTCTGGTTGGTAAATTGTAATTATTTTGGATATTCGATGAATCTTTTTTGTGAGTTTATAACAAATTTTTTCAGTGAACACGTAAAATTTATTATTTTTACTACGAATGTGAATAAAATATGGTAAAATATTGCGAATGATTTTCGGTGAAAATGTATTATTTTCGAAATAAAAAACGCAAACATTTGTGAATCTGTGTATGATATTTCGTGTTTTATTTTTCGCAACCGAAGTTTTTTTTTTAACATGATGAAAAATGGTTTTTTAGAAAACCTAAATAACATAACCTTTGAAGCAAAGCTAATTGAAACCACGTTTTTTTGAAAAATTTTATAATTAAAAGTAGATTCGTCGGAATGACTTAAAATTTGTTGTGCATAGTGCTTTCGATGCAATGAAATATTGTTGCGAAAGAGAAAAGAATTGGTTCCCAGGATTCTTAATTGAAGCAAGGTACGGACATCAGATGTGAGAAAATCATTTTTTTTATGGAAAATTGTGATGAAAAAATAGTTAGAGATGTAAGATTGTCTCCAAATTTGGTGTGCATAGTGGTTTTGATAAAACAAAATGATGCTGCGAAGGAGAAAAAAATTGGTTCGTAGAGTTTATTATGATGGCACCGTACGGACATTTGATGGAAGGCAAATGCAAATTGTGACCAATAATTTTTTAGAAAAAATATTTAAAGATCTCAGATTGGTTTTAAAAGTGATGTGCATACTTGCAATAATGTAATAAAAAAAACTCTGCGAAGGAGAACAAAATTGGTTCGCACCATCCAAAGTTACAGTGTGATACGGACGTCCGAGAAGAAACATTCAGCCAAATAGTTGTTTTCATTGAACCGCAGGCTAAATAAAATATTTCCAGTCATCGCAGTCACTTCAAATCAACTACGCATGATGTTGGAGATACTCCGAAGCAAATGGTGAAAAATAAGAATTTTTGGAATATGCGCTGCGGAGTAACCCCACCGACAGACTCCGAAGACCAACGGATGGTCATTTTAATAGGCACTCTTTGCCTATTGTTATAGTGAGTGCCTAAAAAATATGATATGACATGATGCTACATTTTATTTTTGTAAGCGACGATAAATATCAGTAAAATTTCATTGAAAAACGAAAAAAATTATCGAATTTCTCAAACTTCTCGTCTCCAATACTTGTCTGTTCTACAATAACGAGCTGATGCCATATATTATGAGAAAGAAAAAAAATACATGTCAAATGGTAGACACGAATTTTTTTATAAGACGACTGTCAAAGAGCCCTCACAGTCGAATTTTTCAAGAATTTTATCAATTTGTAAAAAATCTTTCGGAGCCATCCAAGACAACAATCTTTTTATTCGAGTAACGTATGTACTACAGTAAAACCTCTGAATTAGTCCAAGCGCTGTTTCGGAACGTCTCTAATAGTCCAAAAATAGGTGTAACTCTGCCTTCGCTTCGTAGCCAATGAGCGAACTCGTCCCTCTGTCAGGAACGATCTATGTTAAATAAACGACGATCTATGTTAAAAAAAGAACCCCGTCGGTACCGGGCTGTACGACTCTAAACAGGCACCCGGGTTTTTTTTTAACTTTCCTTCGCGTTGCAAGAATTATAATTTTACTGCATCCAAATCGATGCAGATACTTTGTCAGAAAATCTATACCAATGCACTTGATTGAATTTTTGTACAAAATGCTAGATTATCTTTAGAGTAAAAGTACCGTTTATTAACAAATTACAAATTAGTTGTTATAATAATCTTTATATATATAAAAGAAAGTCCCGATTTTTCTTGTGTGTTTGTCCACGAGACGCTCACAGACACTCACAGACACTCACACAGACACTCACGGACACTCACAGACACTCTCACAGACACTCACAGACACTCACAGACACCCCTCACAGACACCTCTCACAGTCACTCACAGACACTCACAGACGCTCACAGACACTCACGGACACTCACAGATACATATAGAACATAAAAATAATCTGTAAAAATCATACTTTATTTTCGGTTTTTAATGCTGCCTATTGTGGGAACTTAGATGATTTTTTTACCGGAACAAATTTGATTCGGATTGCGCCGGTGGTGTTGTTAAACACCATGCTTTTTTGCAAACATTCGTTCACAATAATTGTACTGAAATTTATTCGTCCCAGGGACATACGCAAAAGAGTTATTGAGAGTCTGTAATTGTTCTCGATTCTGTCGATAGTATTTGTGGGAGATTTTCGACAAACTCTTCCTGTAATAACTAGAGGCAGTAAAGCCGACGCCATTAGTGCATGTGTGAAATCATCTTTTTGTGGGAATCTGTCGGAATTTTGACTCTAACAATAAACATGCAAGGTTGTTTAAAACGTGACGCACGAGCAGGTGTATTTTGTAATACACTACTGCAAGTTGGCAGTGGAACGTACCCTGAACAGAATGGCGAAATAGTATATTTTGCACCAAGGGCGGAAAGTTGAACATTCCTGACGAGTGTGTTTGGGGATGCCAGAGGTGGGTAAAGAGGGTCAGGGGCCCGAGGGCCGAAGGCCCGAGGGCTTCCCTGGGCCTCTATTCTTACCGAGGGCAGAGCCAAACACATGCGTTGGAATGTCAACTCCGCCCGCGGTGCAAATACGATTTTTTCACACACCTGTAACGGAAAGTTCGTACTTTTGCTTCCTGATGAGAGTTGGAGAAAGTGAGCACTTTGCTCCCTTGGGAGTTACTTTGTTCCCTTGGGAGTTACTTTGCTCCCTAGGGAGCAAAGTGCTCACTTTCTCCCCTCTCATCAGGGAGCAAAGTACGAACTTTGCGTGCAGGTGTGTGAAAAATAATATTAATTCAAAATTAGCGACGGTGGTACCTGATCTGACTGAATTAATATCAAAAGTCTTTACTTAGATAGTTCCAATGTAATCCAATACGAGCGCGCGAAGCGCGCGAGCCCAACAACCTGCTAGTATATTATAATTTTCTATGATATTACATTTTTACAGTTATTATAATAATATATATAAAATTATAATAATAAGAGCCATACAAAAAATATTGATATTTTTATTATAATTATTAATTAATATGCTATTGAACTTTTGAGTCGGCATAATTAAAATTATCTTTTGTTAAAATTATCTTTCTCCACATTATTTCGGTTGTGATAAACCGCATTTCTTCTAACTGCATTGAATGATTTTTTTGACAGTCACAATGAGATTGAAACCATTTTTGATACGTTGCCAAGACATATCGTATCCAAATCATACTTTTATTATTCATCATCGACGATGGATTTACTAAAAATTGCAGTAGACTTGCAAACAACAAAGCTATACATATATCGTCACAAATAACACAAGAAGTACAATTTTCTACAGATATCGATTCTTGTTGTTATAGTTCCGCACGGAGAGAAGAATCTAATAAAAATTACTATACTTCGTCTAGGAAACTGGATGTATAAAGGCAATGTAGCGTTTATTGCCATACGTCGCGAAGTCGTTGCTATATCCTGATGAATTGAGTACATTACAATGCATAGAAGTCAAAGCAATATTTCGACTTCTCTGCAGCAAAATACATTTTCCAATAATTATAACAAAATATAAAAGAGCGTGTGGGAAAATTATCGCAAAGTATACCGATAAAATTGACACACAATAACTTTCGGTTGCTCTACGAAATATAGGAAACAATCATTTTTTCAGTGTCTTGAATGTTTCTATGAATTACAGAATGATTCCGAGATGTATGGGAGTTTTCTATATACATATTATTGCGGGTACTCCTATCTCCGCGTTGCGACTAATGTGACCCTGCCTATTGTACTTGGTCCGAGACTTCTCGTTGTGTTTACTACGCGGTATTGGAATTTTCGCCAGACGCGCGCTACAAGTAGCCGCGTCAAGCTAACATTCGTTCGATTATATACATACTATGATATACATATTAGGCTCTCGGGTAAGTGCTTTGTTCACATCGCCAGCACAGTGTCAGTTTCGTTTTTGGTGTTGTCGAAGAAACAGTGCAGTACAGTACGGTACAGTTTTCGTGATAGACGCCACCGGTGATGCTTTACGAATATTCGCAAGGAAAATAAGTAAGTACACGTTCCCAAAGTTCTTATGAGAATAGTGCAATTATTCATACCACGCGTATTTTTCATGCTTTGCTCTAATTATCGTTGACGACTGGTTCCGTGATTGGACTTTCGTAAAAAAATATCATTCCTTCGTCGTATGATCGAACAGTCGATTACAATTTGATATTAAGCACAGTGATGCGCATAGTCGTGAAATTAATAGTTATTGATAATTTCAAAACGTACGATTGTTTCATTGTTCGCGATTTCGAAGAATTTTGTGAATTTTTTTTGTTTCTGTATTTCACAAACGTGTTATTGCAGTCTGTGTTTGTGGAATGACGGAATAATTCTGCAGAATGGAGTCTGCGGTTGTCAATGAAATTTCGGCTTTCGACATAGAACTGAATACAGAAATTAATCGACAGCGCGGAGAGATTAATCAAGAAAACACAAAGATCGACGAGGTGGACTTTCAATAATTTGATAATTTTTTTTGCATAATCTATTTTGAGCGGAAAAACGTTGTAAATGTAAATGCGGACGGGTTTTGTTTTCTATGGTGGCACAAAATTTGACACCGTCAAAGTTTTGAGTAGCTAATCGGATGTAAATTGTGTATCCGCGACAATAATAACAAATACCTTTATTTATTATATCTGTTTCACATTCTATCGGCGCCCGCGTAATGTATTTAATAATTAACTTGCAACGATTATAAACGAATTTTCAGGAGTCGCGCTTCTATAGCAATAACGCCGAGAATCTCCACGCTCTCTCGCTTTCTGATCATCGTCAGCTGCCTCAAAGTGCGCTGGGAACCTATGGGAATTAAGGACCAGCGTTAATTAATTATTATTCGGGGCCCTTGGTTTGACTCCACCGACAAATTCTTCCACGCTCCTCGACCTTCAATCATTCACTGGAGGATCGAATGGTTCTTCACCTTATCCTCCTATCTATGTTTCGCCTCATCCAGTCCAACACTCGCACACGATACCTCAATCGCCGATCGGTCGTGTTGGAGGCGGGTCAGCAGGAAATCGAAACACCGAAAATCTTTCGGCCGGATCGGTGCGATTCAAGAAAAATATTCAATTTCTGTAAGCGATCGCTTCTGTAAACTAATCGTTGTACACTTGTTTTAAAACATTATAGAGCACATCAACTCGAGGCACGAACCACGGAGCTCTGTCGAACGAGTCCGAGAAATCGATAAAAAGACCTCCTCCGGGTGCTCCTGGGCACGTGAGTTGACACATTTTTTTTCTTTGAAGCCGTCGAAAGGAATATATCAGTTTTTATATCAATTTCATAACTATTGAATTTGTATAGCAACTGGGAAATCTACTTGCTTCCGATATCGATGGGCGAATAATATTTCGATCGTACGCCCACCATAATGAATTTCTTAGCACAGTTGCTCGCAAGTACTTGGTGCATTTCATTATTAATATAGAGCTGAAAAAAGCGTTGATGGCTTTGTCGCCGGACGGGACTGACAAACTTCAGGAGTTTTCGTAATAAATTATCCTATCACAAATAATTTACATAATTAACATTGTGATAACTCGAATGAATTGTTCCATTTTATTCGTGCCTTAGGATTCCATCATCGCAGCTCATCGCTTGGAGCCGCGAGATTGAAGGACTGTTTCCTTCGGAATCTTCTATCGGATACTACTCCCCATTCCGCGTTGTCAATGGTGTACGAAAAGATACGAGTGGCAAGTTATGGGATCACTATAACTACATAAAAGGAGTTCTAAAAGAAGAAGGCGTTCTAATTCGTCATTCGAAAGGGAAAACACTTGTACCGGAAAATAAGACTGTTGCTTTGAATGGTTCGTTCGCAGAGATTACTATAATTATAAAACATTTTTGCCATATTTTATTGATGATGTTCTATCTTTTTTTGTACAGAAACCGACACAGCGAACCTTAAGTGGTTAAGAACGAGAAACGATCCTCTCGACGAGTTACTGGACAAATGGAAAAATACGTTTATCGCGCGAAGAGAAATTCTAGTAAAACAAACAGTACTCGAGTACTACAATAACTTTCTCGGTCTCCGTTCACAAGAGGGAATTCACATGGTAATTGCCATTTGTATTTTTTTATTATTTATTATTCTTGTACATCTTGAGCTGATCATTTCATTGTTGCAGATTCAAGCCGACTTCAACAGGTTACATCCAAATGCGTGTAAAGCGTTGGATACAAATTGGGATCTTCTAAAAGATCACCTCATTTCCAAGCTCCGTGCCTCAAGATCTATCAAAGATATTAACGACAAAGCACTCTTGCTTTCGTTGCCAGCTTTAACACGGGGTTAATAATCTTTCATTATTATTTTTATTGTAAATATTTCAACAAAAAATGAAAGGCGCTCTGCATAACATATGCATTTTTTTCCAGATCAACAAGCTTCTGTAATTTTTTACTTGTTACCCCTGATCGCGCCTCCAGACCGTACGGGGAAAAAACGCAAAACGAGTGCTAATGACAAGACAGGGCAAGTAGTCGGAAAGCTCAGTGTCCAAGAATTAAGAGAATCCTTCATTCTACGTGTCCGCGTAAGTCACGTATAAAAAAAACTCGATTTCGAAGGATTTAGGATAAATTTATTCTTCCTAAATCGTTTTGCTGTATTATTATAGATTGCAGCTGACGTGGAACCGGAACTCACAAAACTGAGAATCAATTTGCAAAAGGCTGGTCAAACGTGTCAACCATTGCCTATAATCGTCGGAACCGTCACCGATATTCAAGCTTGCTACGTTGTCGTAGATAACACAATCTATCAGGTCAAGAGACGCGGTAGCGTCTCGACGCCAAGTGGTTTAAAAAGTAAAAAGTCCGCGCGGTGAGTCCGCGGGCGTCGAGCGCTACCGTGTACTTATACGCTAATATGGTGCCCCCTAAAGTTTGACATTTTTTTTCTCTGAAACGAGACATCGGATCTGAATTCCAAAGACACTTTCATTATATAATTCGAATACAAGCTTCAAAATGCGCCTGGAATCAGCCCGATCGGTGTTCGAAATGATGAGATATCGCGATGTCACCCAAAAAATCCTCACTTTCACGATAAAATTTTTCTTCAGAGATTTTTTCGCCTGTCCGTTGTTTGTCCGATGTCCCATCATGCCTATGTGTTGCATCTGTGTGTCCATGCGTGCGCCCTGCATATACAATGGTATATGCGGAACGAACGGTTAGCTGTTACCGATTCCAAGTGTCAGTTCGTGAACACAGCAACTTGTGATATCCGTATCCGCGATCCGCGAATAGTGCACTCACATTCAGTCATCGAAATAGATGTTAAATACTAAGAGGTTATTTATAATTTTATTATCGCGAAAGGTACTAATAAAAAAAATCTCTCGTGGTAAAAAAAAAGGATACCTGTGTGAAAAAATTATCTTAACTAATTGCAGGCGAGTGGTAATTTCAATTAATAAATATTACGCGTGTGGTACAAAAAAAAATCTTTAAAAATAAATAATTCAAATGAATAATAATAAAATAAATGAAAAAAAAGAATAAAATAAATAGTAAAAACATTTTTCTACAAAAATGTGAAAAAAAGACGCCAAGTGGTTTAAATAATGTTTGCGAAAAAAAAATTCAAAAAATAAAAAATCATAGAAGCCAAGTAAAAATAAAAATAAAAGAACTTGGCGAGTCCTTAGACCACAAATAAATGTAGTAGGAATGAAAGAAAGGACGAGCAAAGTTTTTTTATTTTTATTTTTACTTGGCTTCTATGATTTTTTATTTTTTGAATTTTTTTTTCGCAAACATTATTTAAACCACTTGGCGTCTTTTTTTCACATTTTTGTAGAAAAATGTTTTTACTATTTAAAGAATTACCTGGACGCTATCGACATAACGTTTAAATCGTTCTACGTTCTGAACTGCACATATCCAGACCGGAGCAAATTCCTCTGGTAATTAGTGCAAAAGGGAATCTTTGGAATCGATGATGACGACAAATGTACTAATTGGGTGAAGTTTTTAGCAACTGAGTTGCAAACGATACTGGTACGACAAGTCGGCAAAAAATAGAAGCAAGTCGTTTCCGCAGTCGAAATTTATTGATCGAGCGAATAAACAAAAATTATTTTGCGATGGCTACGTGTTTTGCTTGCGATTTATCGTTAGATAACAATAAATTATTGTTGAGCCACGTCTCTTTGCACCATAGTCATTTGTCAGTTTTCCGGTGTGTCGATAAACCGTGTTTTAGAAATTATTCCTCGTTCCATAGTTTCAAGTTTCACAGAACACAGAAGCATACTTTCATTGCGAGTCCATTTGATAAACACAGCGCAACGGTCAAAACATTACAAATTGAGGAAAATGATATATCCCAAGATCTTCCAAATTGTAGTGAATCAATAACATCGAGTACAGTTTATAAAAATACGGACTACAAAGGAGTCACGACCCAACTAAGGGCTATTCTAGACAGTCGCGATTCGGAAAATGAGATTAGGGAGGAAACGGTTTCAGAGATACCATTAGATACTTTTGAGCCTCCAATAATCAGGTGTTCTGAAAGCGTACGGTTAGCGTACTCTTCTCGAGAAGATGCCAACGTCAAATGTCGGGATTTAGTTGAATCCGCGGTACCGTCGAATGAAATCACAGATAAAGCGGTCATATTCATCGCGAAGATGTATAACTTTACGGATATTCCGTGTAAGACTGTAAGCGATATTACGAAGGAAGTTTCCGTGTTTGTTAATAGTATACTTGGAACTGTCGAAAAAAATATCGCATTGAATATAGAACAGAGTAAAAATAAAGTAATTGAATTTACAGAGATCCAAAATATAATTCAACGTGCTTCTAATCCATTCGCATCTTTAGAATCTGAATGGCGGCATATTAAATACTTTTCCAATCTCGGAACATTGATCATGCCAGAGCCGTACGTTATTGGTGAAAGATCCGAATTTAAAAAAAAAGAAGGCCAACAGATTCTAACTCATGTTAAAGTTACGGCACAATTCATTCCGATTGGCAAGGTGCTTAAGCAGTTTTTCGAATTGCCTGAGGTCACAATTCTTTAGATCGCCAAACGTTCAGGAATACGATTATTTTTTCAAAGGTGGTAGATGAATTAAATTCTCTACGACAAGATTTGTTCTATTCGATACGAAAGTAAACATAGAGAAGGGAAAAAAGTTGCTAAAGTCGCGCTTAGCCGACTTAATGTATGTTACACGATTGCCTTGAGAGAGCAGCTTCGCGTTAGCTATCGTCTCCTGTGCAAAAGGTCTTCAGAACCGCGATACCTTATAGGAAGTGTCTCAAAAACGAATCTAACCTCTGCCGGACCTTATATTCAGCAATTACAAACAAACGACAAGTTCGCTGGAGTACTATACTCAGCCAAGTGGATACAGTATTTGGGACATATTGTCAATAGAGACAGCATTTTGCAAGTCCCTTCCAGAGAAGGACCTGAATTTCATTTCATCCACGATATTCTCGTAAATGATACCAACGATTTTGTTTTGCTGACAAAAAATATGTACGAATGTAATTTTGATACTCACACTCAGGCGTACAAAGTTCATGACTTAGAAGACTTTGAATACTACTGCCTGTTTGTTGAGGACATGGAAAGTTGTACCGTGACCTATGGTAATAAAATAAGCGATGGCCGTTTTTATATAACGAAACGTTGTATTTAAGTATAAGTATAAGTCGTCAACGAAACGAAATAAATAGTGTGTGTTTAACAAATATGTGTTGCTCATCTTTATTGTTTGCTTACCCAAATCACATTAAACTAGTCTAACAACAATAGCCCTATGGCGATGATAAGGCTAGTGACATTTTTTTGTTAAAAGTTCCAATACCGTCGAGGAGGAATCCATTTCACTGTGGTAATGATTCCCATACTTGATGTTAGCAGTCTTTACATCGTTGATGAATCGTTCACTCCAGTGTGGTAATTTTTCTCAGATCATATCGTATACGAGCCGACATGTTTTTCGATATACCGTATGGTAAAAATTCCCACATTGCCAAAATACATCGAATTTGCAATACTGTATAGGAATGGTTGCTATATTTTTATAGCAACTGTTTCTCAAAAATTCTCTCCGTGCGGTTTTGCTGCCTCTCACTAACTTCTGCATTACGGTTTTGTTCCCGTATGTTCTCGATTCAGGATTTTTTTTTGCAGTTATTCTATGAATTTAGTTTTGATTTATTAGCTTCAGTTTTGTTCAGTCAAGTTTAGTTTGGTCGGCGTACTTGACTTTACTCGGTGGTGAATTGCGAGGAATTAAAAGCCCGAATGAAGGAAAGTCCCGACAAGGTGTAGTTGCAAGACGGCAAAGTCCGGAGCAAACCCGGCACCCCGCGACATAGTACAATGCGTGGAAGAACAGGCGGAGGTTTGGTTTGAGTCCCGGGCAACGTTGGAGCACCTTGCCGCGGTTTTGTCAGTCGAGTGCCTTGTTCTCCCGCATTGACTAGGGGTAACGATTGCAAAGATCCCTTTTAGATCCCCGATTACCGCTAAGGATTTCGAATCTCGTATCGATAACGTAGTGAAATAGTTGAGAGGGCAGTAGCTATCGATCGCGATCTCCGAAATAATAATAAGATTTCGTCGAGATAGTGTAACAGGCAAATAAGTCTACCGAGAGACGCCCTCGAGGTACCTCGGACTTCTCTCGCGCTCCCGTGTTGTTGACGTTCGGCCTATTGTTCGCGCGCTCGAGTGAGGCTATCTCTCTCGCGCACACAGTGTGGCCTAGCTGTCATTTTCTCGTTCGCGTTCTGCTATCGCTCTAGTTTCGTGAGTTGAGTGTAGCGAAAGAATTTTGTAATAAATTCTTCGCGATCCCGTGCGTGAGGGAAGCATTAGAAATAATGCTCTTTGTGCAGCCGTGATAGTGATTCGGTTCTCGGTGTATCGTGAGATACAGGTTCCCGCTCATTACAGGATTAATATGAAGTTTCGATGAGTTTTTGAATTATAAAAATTTGTCGATCACTCATCGATCCGCTTTTGTTACGTTCTCGTTAGCTCGCTTCGATCGTTCGATCAGCTGAGCGTTTTCGGTGCACTCGCGTGCGTTCCCGTAGCTTATTGCCAATAAGAAAATTACTCTCGCTCGCAAGAGCTCGAGAGTTCGATCTTTCTGTTGTTTTGTTACCGTTCGTTATTTTATTGGCTAAGGATCGCGACCGTCTACCATAACCCGCATCCTGAGCAACCACGCATTTCCGTAACCGTTTGCATTCGCGAAGGCGGTGACAGTTAGGATTAGATTTACGTTTCGTTTTGTCCTTGCGGAGGTCGATCGTTCCGTCGACCTCCAGTTCAGTCCGGTTTGATAATTCCGGCGAAACAAAAATTATCCTTCGGAGGTTGGATTCGTTCAAAATATATTATTTTCGAAATAAAAAGGATTAATATTTGGCAATCAATGTGTGATATTTCGTATTTCATTTTTCGCAACCAAATTTTCGTTTGTGACATGATAAAAAATTGTTTTTTGGAAAATTAAAATAATATAACCTTTTAAAATAATTCCTCACTAAAAATAATTGGAGAATAAAAATACTAAGAAATGTCAGAATGTCTTCAAATTTCCTGTGTGTAGTACTTTTCATAAAATAAAATAATGCTGCGAAAAAGAAAAAATTAGGTTCGTAGACTTCATAATTGGAGCACCGTATGGACATTTAGCAGAACAAAATTTAAAACACCTCATTAAAGGCTTCACAGTAGTTTCAAAATGATTGTGCACAATGGTGATGATATGATACATCATTCCTGCGAAGAAGAGAAAAATTGCTTCGCACAGTCCAAAGTTACAGCACCGTACGGACACTTGTCGAAGCAAAAATTGATTTTTTTTTGTTAAGCAAATATTCAAATGCTTCGCAGGGGCTTCAAAATGTATGTGCACAATGGTGATGATATGACACATCATCCCTGCGAAGAAGAAAAAAATTGCTTCGCACAGTCCGAAGTTACACTGTGATACGGACGTCTAAGAAGATAATTTCAGTAATAAAGGTATTTTTATTCAACCGCAGGCGAAAAAAAATATTACCAGTCATTAGAATCACTTCAAATTAACAACACATGATGTTGGAGATACATCAAAGCAAATGGTGAAAAATAAAAAATTTTGGAGTATTCGCTGCGGAGTAACCCCACCGACAGACTCCGAAGAGCAACGGATGGTCATTTCAATAGGCACTTTTTGCCTATTGTTAAAGTGAGTACCTAAAAAAATTGATAATTCACTGGATTCGTACTGGATATTTTTATGCATAATCACTAAACTTAATGTACAAGTTTATGCATAATAACTTTTACTGATGGTATATGACCTTTTGAGCAAATTATTTTGATAGTGTAAACAAAAATAATCTTCTGGCACGAATTGAACACTATACTTTGTAGGCATAATGTTATAAATTTGAATTCGGCGACGGCACACAGCCGTGTACACAGACGCTAGGATTAGTTGCTTCGTGTAGGTAACAGGTAGGCGGAACCTCTGGACTATTGGAGAGGTTTGGCTTGGACTATTGTAAAGGTTGGACTAATATAGAGGGGACGAATTCAAAGGTTTTACTGTATTTCCTTTTCAATACATGACAGGAACCAAGACGATATATTTTTTCGTTATCGAGATAGCATTTTTTTTGCAGCATGCATAAATATCGACAAAATTTCATTGAAAATCACAAAGAATAGCAAAATTCTTGAACTTCTCTTCTACAACGCTTTGGTCTTCTACAGAGACAATAACGAACTGATTCCATCTATTATGGAGAAGAAAAAAAACATTGAAGAGAACGGATTTAAAGGGGATATTTGACCTGAATGCTAAATGGTAATCGTGTTGGTATCGGTACATGTTTTGTGTGTTTGTTTTATATTCATTAAATATGGTCATAAGTTTTAAGCCAATAAAACGACTTTACTAGACATGATTTGATTCGTTAAATGAATTTGATCAAGTTCTACGTGATGCAATTCCTTATATTTGTCTCGTGTCTCAATATTTGACAATTTATCGTCAAACAAAAAGGAAATATCCGTCGTGAATAATAATAATCAATTGGTATAAAAAAGTTATTTTTTTTATTCGATGAAGGTTCAACACTATGAATCAATTTACGTAACTGATAAATGTTTTTTCCTTATACGTACTATCGAAATGAAACGCGGAGCGGGATGTTTAAACATACTTCATCCGTAGTGCATAGCGCGAAGTGTAAATACACTCGATACGGAGCGCGTAGCGCGACGTGTACCCCTGTGAGTGCCTTAAAAAATGTCCCGAAGGGACATTTTGCGGGGGGTTTGGGGGGCGCAGCCCACCAACACGAGCATCTACGCCCGCAGGGCACTGAGACGCTTGTTTTGAATTGTTTCTCCCAAAACTTATCGGTAACTCGACGCAACTCATCCTGTATAGCTGTTCGTGTATTTTTCGAAGCAATTTTAGAATTTTTGGTTAGCTGAGATCTAGCAGCCGGGTCTGTTAAATGTAAGATGTGCAGTTGAGAAACCAGGTAATACTTTTTTTTTTTTGCAATTTGGGGATACGGGGATTGACGAATCTATATATATCTTGATTGATTTTACTAAGTGACACTGTTGAATAAATTGTATTCATGATGACATTGGAAATACTAGAGAGGAATGTATCGATTTCTGAAATGTTTAGATTACGTGTCTCCGGGATATTGAAATTAAGCCCCTCATCAATTCTTTTTTTTTAAAGTAACCAATTAGTAGCCTTAAAGTTTGGACGACCTGGAGTGTCTACAGGGTCAGTCAAGCTCACGCTATCCCATTCAAACCTTACCGTGAACGAAATCGCAGCTTGATCGCTATCGTATCGGAGGACGTTAGTCTTACCATTAATACAGCCAGGGAAAGCCAGTCGTGAATCTGCCAGGCAAATGTCGAGGTATGTACGCGCCGGCTTGTACGTTGGCTGACTCGGACTTCCCATTCTGTCATATACTTACCACGTTGGTTATTGGCTCTGTCTCCCCACGATTTACGCCGCGCATTCAAATCACCAGTTATTTTATAGAATGAATCGTCTCTATGTAGTTTAAGTTTTTCGAATAGCTGATTGAATTCGTCAATGAACAATCTTCGATTATCGTTTGTGGCATAAGCGCTAAAAATTAGAAGTTTTTTATTACCTGTAGTCTTTACGATAATAATCGTGAACTCTAGAATTTCGTTTATATATGAAGAAGGACTTTCAACAATTTCGTACGGTATTTCTTTTCTAATTGCGATTGCCATGCCCCTCTACCACGAGAGTGTGGGCTGTCTGTTCTAACTAAATTGTAGTCTTCGATCTGAATTTTCTATTACGGGTTAAGCTTGATTTCTGAAGTTAACACAATATCGTGTTCGTATATTGCTGTGAAGTTACTGAGTTCTAATATTCTATAGTTAGCGATAATGGAGTTCACGTTTACAGCGGCTATTCTAAATTCGTTTCGGTGACCGCGCGTATTGCTCATTATTGGGTATAAATAGAACTTAAGAGAAAATCTATTCTTTCCGTATTTTTCGCGACTTGCTCCGTGATGTCTTTGAATTGACTGGCTATTATTTGAGAAATTTAAGTTTTTAGATCGATGAGCCATCGGGGGGTTTGTTCGTGTGAAAAATCTTCGTGTGGATTATGTCCGTAATGATTCGGCTGTGAAAATGATACTTGAGGGGCTTGCGAGCGTTGACTATTGTTGAAAGTGGGGGGATTTGTTTGGCTCAATCGAGGCGCCGGCGTCTTCGACGCTGCGGCTTGTGCAAACGAGACATTCTCTCTTGTTGTAGTTGCTATGGGATTTACCCTATTGAAAGACGACATCTTGCGGCTCTTCGCATGCTCGTTTTTGATGTTAGAAATAGTCTTGAGGAACGGGTAGCCATGATACGAGGCGGAGTGTCCAGATTCTCAGTTGGCGCACTTCAAAGATGATTTGTCGGTATCCTTCTGGATAGAATATTTTCCAGGCTCATGCGATTGCGCGCAATTTACGCAATGATAATTAAGAGCAGAATTTTTACTCGCATGGCCAACTCTTTGGCACCTTCTACACTGAAAAACAATCGGCTTCCTGAGATGTTCCTAGCGGATTTTTTGGTATGGGAGTGAGCGCACTTTAAACAGCTCTCTTGTTAGACCGATGGACCGATGAACCGATGGACCGAAAATGAGAATTTTTATTCGCGTATATAATATGCTTGTTGCTGGATTTTTCTCAGGACATAACATCGGCTTTTGGGATGTTAAGGACTAGCGTAAGTTTAATTAAATTAATCATGATTGTATCCATCGTGAAGATGGGCGGCGGTCTTTCGCGTTTGTTAGCGTTCGCGTCGTTAGGTAGCCCATCGATGTTTTTCGACTTACCCTGCTGTCTCTTTTTAACTAGGTTTTTCGGCTGTTCCCACTCTTCCGACTGTCCCAGCGTCGCTGCCTCGTGTTGAGATGATTCGTCGCCCGATGGCGCCACCTCAGACTTCCTTTTTCGCCCGTTAGCGTTACTCGGCGATAATTTTTTGATATAATTCTTAGAATTATCTTCATTGCGTAATTTTTTGTACATTCTGTCTAAATCCATAGAATTCAGCGTTGGTAAGCTTGAGTCCCGAGGTGAATAATTCCTGCTGGAGATAGACTCTTGACGAGAAAGATGCGCGGAAATGAAGGGTTTCTGCGGCTGGGATTCCGCCATGATACCTGTCACGACGCACGGGATAGCCCCGGCGATACTTTCATTTTCAAGACTATTAATAATTAAGGGTACTGAGTCACCTAAAAAAACGAAAAGTAAAATTTTTTTTTTCAGCATATACAAGCTGAATGAAAAATTCCACATTACCTTCATAATATATGTATGTTAGACTACCGCTGTAAATTTTTTTGGAAACCTACAGTGACTTCCGGTGTTATGCGCAACGGTCAAACATTTTTCCTTTGCCGCAGCTTTCGGACTGAACGAAAGCATCAATCTTCGCTTGCGACCTCTTATTTTCTTCGTTACAGAGTTAATTGCGGAACGAGTGCGGGGATTTTTTTTTAAGCTTCGCTGGCGAACCTATGAGTTAAAACCTACCAAAAAATTCAGTTTTGCCACTTTTTGTCTCGTAACCACTCACATAATGGCTTGCGATAAATCCATTTTTGATCGCATGAAAAATCGCATGAAAAATTTTATATTTTTTTTTGTCACATAAAAATGTACTTTTTTTTCTATCACATAAAACTTAAAATAGTTTTTTTTTTATTCCACAAATCTGCAAAAATCTGCAGATATGCCAAACAAATGTTTATAAAGTAAAAAAAAAATACTCTTACGTCAAATGTGACGTTTAAAAAGGAGGTTAATTCTACGAGACTTTTCGCTTTGCGACACTGTCACTGTGAAAATCATTTTTGCACTATTGCGGGCAAAAATACAGAATATATTCCGTTTCTTCGGAAAAACTGTAAACACTGATACATAACTAATTACACCGAGTTAACAAGAGCAGTTTTTTACCTGATTGACACAACCGAGTAAAAATCATCGCTGCTACATTACGCCGGTGTATCGCAGACTCAAAACAAAGCGCGGTAGCGGCGATAATCTGAGTCGATTAGACGTAACGACCATTTGGTCGGTAAATCGTTACCTACCGAACGCAGTTTCGACGTCGATTGTTTTTTTTTTTTATGTTGCTTTCTCGATGTTTCTTGTTCTTCTCGTTAGACGAAACAGAAACATGCGGAGATGCGGTATTCCGGCATTGTTTGTGTTGCATTTCGGCATTTTCTTTTTTCAAGCATTATTTATTTTTAATATTATTAAAATTTGTAATTGATCGAAAAACTAGGAGGCTTTCTTGGGGAACTGACTATCGAAGTGGACTTTGAGAGACTTAATTAGGGTGAAGGGAAGTCTGGGAGGTCATCGAAAAGTCTACCGGGGCGACAAAAAGTTTATCCGGACGAACGAAGGTTACAGTAGGGCGAAAGGAATTTTGAGAGGCTGAACGAAGAGTACAGTAGGTCGAGAAGAATTGTGGGAGGAGGAACGGGGATCATGTTAGAGCGCAAGGAGGGACTGCAGTGATAGTGGATTTCGCAAAGAGGCTGTAGCAGGGTCTGTGGAGGGTGGCGGCTTGTGCTCCCCAAAGGAAGTAGGCTCTGTGAGGATTCTGAGGAGGCTCTAAATTTCGACTCGGATACATACCGTTACAGTATATATGGCCCGACCGATTCTTTTCTGTCCTTTTCAAAGGTGCGAAGTGCCCGAGCCACAACAACCACTAGTCAAAAGAATACGCCCTTGATGCACGGGCGTTTCCTCAATTACTCACTTTTTTCCGTGTACTGGGAGGAAGTAAACGAAGACTTCCCACACAAAGAACACGATTACAAAAACATTGTGCTTATTGGTCCATACAGAATTTAATAACTGATCATCGATGTATAAAGCTTTCAGACTAATAGAGCCCATTGAATTATTTTTAGTGGTTGTTTTTAACATTACATGTAGAGAGTTCAATTGATTCACTATCCGTTGCGTAAGCGCGGTCCTTATAAACATGCGCCCGCAGCTCGAATGTATCTGTGTAACTCATGTAACACACACTGTCTGTAATGTATTCCAAATACAATGTATTCTCATCAACGGCTATCGTCAGCCGTTCGTTACCATTTCGAAAGTAAACGGTCCGTAAAATGACCAATTTGTCAAGTAGCCGAGTGAGCAGATGCGCGATATAGGTTCTGATAAATCCTGTCGTGGATGCCGCCCATCGAACTCCGCGGCATCGGGATATAGCTTTATCGAAAACAGCTCTACACGGTGAGTTGACGTTGCGAGGGCATCCCACAGATCGCTCGTAGAGGTGCGTGGGAGAATGAAAGCGTAGGGTGCTATCTTCTACGAAACGATCGGAAATTAATTGTCAGATCTGCTAGGTTTCTGTTGCTTCCGCTACTACTAGATTGGAGAGAAGAAGATAGAAATAGGAGGTGCCTGAAACTAATTAAACGATAGACTATCGTTACCGCTCGTTAGTGAAGTAATTACACCGAGTCGCTCTCTTTAGCCGTGCAGCTCGATACCAACAGCAACTGCTGCTCTGCTCCTCATGTTGATGATACGTGTCTTGATTTTTATTATTTCGCAATTGCCAGAAAATGTAAAGGAAAAACTGGAGATAAAAGTAACGACGAATTTTCCAAGATTAGTGATCGAGACACTCGTCAAGATGAATCTATCCAGCTGTCAAATCAATACCGTAATTCACTTTCGAAAAATTGTGATTGGTTACTTTTTGTGCAAACGTGATATCGTCAATGAAACGCGAAGGGGATGAAATATGTGCAGAGTACAGACAAAAGAGGAGAAGATTTTGTTGATGAACATCCGGGATGGGAGCGGACCGGGTGCGAGGGCGAGAAAAGTCGAGTGACGAGAATGCCAGCAACGTCGGTTTTACTTGACGAAAACTTTTTGACGCCCTCAGGTGTGCTCGCTAACCCACTTATGTTGGTTTCTCTCCTGCGCATACTTTTTGCGCTATATCGGTGGCACAAGAACGAGAAGACATTTTCTTCATTCCTTTTCGACTTTTTATTTATTTCACGTGAAGAACCCGAGAGGTGTACACGGAGATATATCCTTTGCCACGTGTATCTTATGTACCTTATATGTATAGCCTGCAGGCAGATGTGCGTTTCCGCAACAACTCCCCTGCCGAGAATAAAGTCACGGTGAACCCGGTTGTAACTGGGAGTGTTGCGGGAGCGAAAAAAATATTCACTGAAGCCAATTTACCTTTACCGACTGATTTTTCAAAGGATCGGGAGAAGACGCCCGCTGACGTTGCCGGCGGCTTTTTGTTGTTTCTGTCGTGGTCTCGTATGACATCGAGGAGACGAGCGCGAAACTTTCAACGCGTCTTTCATGGAAAATTTAATATACACGCTTGTTTGTCATTGTAATAAAGCTTTGGTATTTTTTATTTTTATTCATTTTAACTGCCGACTGCCTTGAGGGCAAAAAGATGCGAGGTACGTCTTTCATGTTTTGCGGGAATTTTGCATATCACAGCGTGTTTTCTTGGTTTCCAGTGTTCTCCGAAACGATACCATTTTTTTTGGTAAATAAGTAGTTTCATTTCTTTACAAATATGAGCTGTATCGTGTACTACGCGAATTTATCATGTGAAAGGAGAGATCCATAGAAATGTAGAAATAAATAAATTATTTGGTAAGGAAAGGCAATTTGATCTCCTTGTCGTGGCAATGACATCGCGGGCTCTTCTCGAATGTCTCCTCTGTTATATCTAACAATTCTCATTGCAAGCATAATAGCTGTTTGAGTACAGGATCTTGAAAAGCTATAAGTTCATGTCGCTTAGAGTAATAGTTCGCGAACGAATGTGGAGCTTAATGAATTAATAGTCGAAGTCTCTCTCAGGGGAGATGGGCTTTCAACACCCCTCGAAGAGAGCTGACGTATCACGGGTACTGCCGCTCCGCGAGAACTCCACTGAGGTTCGCTAATTTCGTCGAGACCTTGATACACGCTCCTTCATAATTCGTCCACTTGTTTCCACGACTCTTCGCGTCGGAAATGTTTCTTCGAAATTGTTTAATTACTACAATCGCGTTAACTCGAACTGAAGGGTATCGATAATCATTAACGTTGAAATTCGAACTTTTGTTTTCAATCGTCGATAATCGACAGTCGAAAAGTCGCTTGATTATGAATCAGCGTCTATTTCGAGCCACAGAGATAGGACCAAAGAGATAGTAATACAAACGGGATCGATCTCAGTAGCGGCAAACCGGCCAGACGCGAAACCTTCTCATTGGCAATGCCAAGGAGGGGGTGCCGAGAGAACGCGGGGGTGAAACACTTCTGAGAGTGCAATTTGTCTTGGAGAGAGCTCCGGCGCAACGGTCCCCAGTGGTTTACGTGATGAATGGGGCTGAGAACGATCGTGAACTCGTGCACGAATATCCGCCGTCTGTGTCGTACTCCATGGCTAAATAGTCCAAAAACTATCGGACTTTCGCGCATGCAATAACAGCAGCAATGGAGCACAGTGGTGAGCAGATGGAAACACAATGCAGTAGAAAATATACACAAATAATCTCGGCAGTCTCGAATTCTTGGCATATCGAAAGTTTCGCGTTTCGCGAAACGTTATAAAAAATCGCTGTCACTGGGTCACCGTATATAAAGTTATTCAGGTTCAGTCTTTGAAGCATACATTTTTCGTAGAAGAACAAAAGAACTGATTGTCATTTTATTATTTGATTTTATTTATTTGTTAATTTTATAATAAACGGATAAATTGCGTTATTTCAAATAGGACGATTGCGTTATCCTATCCGTCGAAACGTCGTTGCCAGTGGGTTCATCTGGGAACGTAGGAACATTCATTGCAATATCTACTATAATGAACAAGCATTGCATAGTGTTGAAAACCGAAAGTTCGCCAACAGACAAAATCATAATAAACAAACGTATCAGCGCCTTGCGGGCGCAGATGCTCTCGTTGGTGGGCTCCGCCCTCCAAACCCCCCCAAAAATATCTCTTCGGGACATTTTTTAAGACACTCACGGGGGTGCACATCGCACTACGCGCTCCGTATCGAGTCTATTTACACATCGCGCTATGCGCTACGGATGAAGTATGTTTATACACCGCGTTCTGCGTTTCTTTTCGAAAGTACGTACGTAGACACGAGACAAATATAACGAATTGCATCACGTAGAACTTGATCAAATTAATTTAACGAATGAAATCATGTCTAGTAAAGTCGTTTTGTTGGCTTAAAACTTATGACCATATTTAATGAATATAAAACACACAAAACATGTACCGACACTAACACGATTACCATTTAGCATTCAGGCCAAATATCCCCTTTAAATCCTTCCCCTTCAGTGTTTTTTTTCTTCCCCATAATAGATGGAATCAGTTCGTTATTTTATCTGTAGGAAACCAAATAATTGTAGAACTGTAGAACCATTGTAGAAGAAAAGTTTAAGAAATTTGCTATTCTTTGTGATTTTCAATAAAATTTTGTCGATATTTATGGATGCTGCAAAAAAATGCTATCTCAAGAACGAAAAAATATATCGTCTTGGTTCCTGTCTTGTATTGAAGAGGAAGTAGTAGTATTGATTTTTTCAAGTTATATGGCAAGCTTTGTTTCTCAATTTTACCAAAAATTTTCACCGATTTCAAAATCAAAATTCAAAATTTTCAGACTTTACATATTTGAAATGGTAAAATCGATTTTACAATTTCGAAAAAAAAGCTCCAGGAGCAAAATGTGGTAGTCTTAAACCATCGAGCGCAGAAGGAGTACCTGTAAATTTCCCATGTTCTCATAAAACACATAATATTTTCTTAAAATTCGCTTCGTGTGAACGTTTGACATTGGCTATAGTGTGTACAAACTTGCAGTTCCATAGTGTAAAAGTAACACAAATACTTTACAATTATTTGTATGTCGGTCTCCGACTATTTGTTGTGACGTGGATTTTTACACGTCACAAAGATATTGAAAATCTCGTTTTTTCGAACCGGCACGGAGCGTTCAGCAGCGGTCTGGTTCCTCTCGCCGATGCAATAGGGCAAACGATACGATACGATACGATTGCACTAGCAAGCAATTTTTGCTAATCTCTGAATTCTTGTTTTTTCTTCTGAATTATTTCATTTTTCGGAGCGAACGGCGTCCCATTAAATGATCGTCATGAGGAGCTATCAATGAAAAACAAAAGCAGAGAAGCATTCGTCAACGCGTCGATATAGCCGTTTGTCGCTACAACTCACCGTTCCTTCACTGGACTTACTCTCGTCGTTATGCGAAGTAACGTGACGTCACCCGCTCAAGGCACGACTCGAGATTCAACGACATCGGAGAGACCACGCTCTCGTACCAGCGGACAGATGGCCGATTTCCAGTCGCACTTCTCCCTGCATCAGCCGCAGCTTCTAAGCCGCGTCTCAGCCCATTCTGGATCTCAGCCACTCTTATTACCGATTTCGATTGTGAGTTTACTGATTTCTTCGGATAATAAATAACCGATGACGATACACAGAAACATAAATGACTATTCACACATAAAAATAAATTCGAGTTCTATTACCAATCCGTCTGTTTTCTTAAGTTATCTCTCATCCATCACACAAAACGAGTTTTTGCACATTTTCCACCTCATTACATAGTCCTTCTTCGCGATTTCGTAGAGTCTTTAATTCGATTTAATTTTAGTAATACGAGAGCAAATTATGGAGGGTACACAGCTTAAGGGTTATCGCCATGAAATATCCCTCGGTGGCTCTTTGTCGTGCTCTGGGGCTCGCAGGGTTGCAGAAGGTCGTCGGACACTCCGAGGCGGATAGAATGGATCGGCTGGCCAGGCTCGATCGAGAGAAGCATCCACGAGGCAATCCCCGTCGTTTCCTTAGCCCCTCGCGTCGTCGGAGCTTCGTTTCGGTAGACTTGTTGTCACCTCGTCGTCCCCAGAGCGAAAGAGACCGAATCTCCGAAATTCCTGGACTCCTCGCTCTTCTCCCTACTCTCTCATATTTCGCCAATGTATCTACGTCATGGGCTCGTCATGTACATTTTTCGTGAGTTTTGACTTGATTATTATTCATCTTACAATCACCCCCTTTGATTTTTTGTATAGTAGATTATAAATGTGCTATGCGGAAAATCACTCTTTCGTATTACAATAGATATCTCATTCTCCCATCCATTCATAATTCGTTTATTTTTTAATGTCCTTTTCTGCGTTGATTAATTTTTCGACTATACCTTAGCAATAATATTTATCTTGTCTTTTTTTAAAGCTCATTCGTGCTTCCGTCATTTTTTTTTCTTTTTACATTTATTATATTCTATCGTGAAATACCCTATTTACATCGAGATGGAGTTTGAATAGATCGATCCTTGGGAGACTCCTTATTTATTCTGTATAGTATTTACGAAGATTCAACCGATTATAAGTTCCGATCTCTTTCATATTCATTTTTTAATCCGCTAGCACGAAGGCATTCTCGCCTACTAATCTAGTAATCACGTACGGGCCTTCGAATAGATGGGAAAATTTTTCAATAACATGGTCAAACGCATTAGACAAATGTCTTACTCGCAGTAATACTGAATCTCCGACTTTCAATTCTACTTTTGAGTAGGACTTTTGACTCTTTTTCCGACTCTCGAAGCTTTTTCTTAGATTTTCTTGAGCAAACGATATTAGGTAGTGAGGAGATGGAGTGAGCTTCAGGGAACTTTACTAGTTTGTGGATTTCTTCTTGTACTGGTTTTCCAAAATGTAATTCATGAGGTGATAACTTGGTACTTTGATGGACCGTTATATTTAATACTTTTTCGATATCCGGTACGAATTCTGCCCATTTTGTGTGCTTGTCTGCACAGAGGGTTCGAAACAAACGTCCTAATTCTCGCATAACGCGTTCGGTGGGGTTTGACTGCGGATGTCTAATCGAACTAAATAAGACTTTCACCCCCTTTGCTTCTAATTCTCGTTTCCACGCTTTAGTGGTAAATTGAGTGCCATGATCCGAAAGTATCCGTTTTGGTGTACTGAATTTTGGAATGAATTGCGTAAAGATCTTTTTTAAAGTCATTCGGACGGTCGCATTTTTCATTGGATAAAGACTGACGTGCTTCGAAAATGCATCCATCATGACAAAAATATATTGGACGCCTCCCCGAGCTATCGGGAGTGGCCCGTAAAAATCGACCGTTATGAGTTCATTTGGCCTTTCGGCGGATACAAAATTATATTCTCCCTCCATGCTAATCGTCAAGTATTTTACCCTTTGGCATAAATCGCAACACGTAATATACCTTTTCGTCATTGTCGCCATATTTTTCCAGTAATAGAACTTTTTTAAGTGAGATAGAGTCTTATAAACACCTGGATGACCCAGTTTTTCATGGATTGCCTCTATTAACGATCTTTGTAATTTTTGCGGTATTACGATTCGCCAGTTTATGCTTTGTTTTTCTCGGTGGAACAAGATGCCGTCATACATTTGAAAATTCTGATTATCTATCTCGTTACTGCATTCTTCGATAACCTCTTTGAGTTTCTCCTCAGACTCTTGTATTTCTCCCAATTTTTTGAAACTCTGTGCCAGAGAGGCATCACAATTTAACAAAGCAATTGAGAGCAATGCAGTGTCTTCGTTACTGTTCAAACTAGCTAGAAAGCTTCGGTGCAGAGCCGATATCCCAATTTTATCTAAATTTTCTTCGACGAATTTACCCTCGGGGTTGCGACTAAAGAAGTTTGCCACAATATTATCAATTCCTCGACAAAATGTGATATTGTATGAATATTGCTGTAGAAGTAATGCCCATCTAGTAATCCTCCCGTTCTGAAAGTTTGCCATATCGAGAAATGTCAGACAATGGTGGTCTGTCACTATTGTGAATTTAACTCCGATTAGGTAGACTCTGAATTTGACGACCGAATACACTACGGCTAACAGCTCTTTGTCGGTTACCGTATAGTTGATTTCCGCCGCGTTAGGCATCTACTCACGATATCTATGACATGATTTCCCGAGGCGTCTATCTGATACAGAATGCCACTAATTCCTCGATCGTTAGCGTCGGTTTGTAATCGGAATTCTGCATTCGGAATTACGTGTTTGAGAACGATGCACTCTCGGAAGTTTCCTTTGATAGTCTCAAAGGCTTTTGAATGTCGCTGAGTCCATTCCCACGCCGTATCTTTAGTTAAAAAGTTTCTCAGTTGATCAATAGATTGACTATGCTGGACGTTAAATTGCCGGTAGTAGTTACAAACACCGATAAATTGTTGTAACTGTTTTCTGTTTCGCGATGACTCGAAATTCAAGTTAGTCGTTAGTTTTTTAGGCTCCGGCGTGATCCCTTCTTGCGAAATATTGAACCCTAGGAACGATACTTGTTTCCGGAAGAATTCACATTTTGATAATTTCAGCGTAAAATTATATTGTTTTAATCGGCGAAAGATTCCGCTTAGCACGGTTAAGTGTTCCCCAGCAGTCTCTGTACCGTTTAAGATGTCGTCCACATAACAAGAAATGCGTTCTCGAATCTCATCTTCGAGAGCAAAGCTTAAAGCTCGCATGAAGCCACTTCCTGCCGTCTTAAGACCGAAAGGTATCCTGCAGAACTGATACATTTTTGACTCAAATAGGAATCCCGTGTACTGTCTTGACTCGCGATGCAACGGAACTTGCCAATAACCTTGTGTTAAATCCAATTTTGAGAACCAACGCGAGCCATGATATTTTTGTAACAATTCATGTATCAAAGGCGGAGATTCGTGGTCATCTTCGATGAGTTTATTAATGAATCGGGCGTCTAGGCATAATCGCACAGTTTTATCTTCTTTCATTACGATTCGTAGAGGGTTGCAATATTGGCTCACCGCTCTTTCGATCACACCGGTGTCTAACATGCTTTTAATAGCCTGTCCTGTCGCTTCGCACAATTGTAATGGAATAGGGTAAGTATGCCTGATGCTCGGCTTATTCGTTATCAATTTGATCCGGTGTTCGTAACCTTTCGCGCAACCCGGTTTATTGGAAAACAAAAGTCGGTATTTTTGAAGAATCTCGTTGAAAGTTCTTCTCTCCAGCTCAGTCAGCGGCATTGGTGTACACGCAACCGATCGGAGCTTCTCAGAAAACTCATCTTCGTTCACAGTTACGCTTTCAGGTTTTTATTTTCTATTTTCTCGTGATTTTTAGTGTTCAATGCATTTATTACGCTCTCCTGAATCAATTTTGCGGCTGCCGGAATTTCTATTATTTGCTCATCCGACTTCTCATGTTCTTTAGAGAGACCTGCTTTATCTGCTAATTTTCTATCCGATTCAGGAGTGTTTTGAGTTGTATCCTCTACTGACCCCCTGATTGCCGAAATCTTTCTATTAGCTTCGACCGAGTTCGCCATTAAAGGCTCCTTACTGATCTCGACTTTATCTTCTCCATCGAATGTGTGTAAATTAATTACAAAGACGTATGTCTTCTGATTTCTCTGTGAACAAATCAGAGTTTCCGTGGCGCTCCGCTCGAATACCGCCGATGAACCCGAGAGATGAACCCGAGAGATGAACCGCCGATGAACCCGAGAGAAGCCTTCCCGAGATCTCGATTGAGTTATTTTTATAATTTAGAATAACCTCGTGGCGCGACATCCAGTCATTTCCTAAGATTACTGTAGACGTGAGATAAGGAACGACTAAAAACGGATAGCTGGACTTTCGATTCTCTATTTCGACGTCCAAAAATGCCTGATATTTTATCGTCGTGCTTTTCTTCCCGATTGCGGTTGTAACATATAAATTTGATACTGGCAATGTACTCAGCGTTTTCTGCGATGTTAATTCTCGATAAAAATCATCCGATATCGCAGTGACTTGGCTTCCGGAATCTAGCAATATTGTCATCGGCTTACCCATTATTTTCACTTGAATAATGCGGGCATTTTGCTAAATATGGTATCGCGTCTTTATCGTTTCGGTCCAGTTTACCCTCTATTCCTTCAGACAAATCTTTTATAAAATCAAAATCATCACGGCGCGCAGGCGGACCACTATACAATGCGCCGCAATTTAGTTTTAGTTTAATTGAGTTTAGTTTAATTTGTATTTTTATTCGCGATCTGGTAAAGCTGATCTTGTGTCATGTTCGGTGGTGGAATTCGCGTGTCCGGTAATCGAAATGACGTGTGATTGTTCGAATCTCTACCTTCGTGTCTCGGATACAGAAAATGTCTTTGACCGCCATAAACATAGCGATCTCGTCTTCTACATTCGCGTTCTTGATCTTCGTATTCGCGTACGTTAATCTGTCGGACTCCGTGTGCTTGGTGACGCGAATTGTTGATACCGGCGACTCTATTATCATTTTCTTTTTCACGCTGCCTACGAATCGCGTCTAGACTCGAGAGAGTTTGCCCAATCAAACCATCATCATTGAAATTTACTGTCGCCAATGCTTCCTTTACCCATACCGGATATTGTTGCACAATGTTATAATTAATCTCATATTGAATTAATTTCGGGAGGAAATACCGCGCATCTTTGACTTGACGATAATAGAACGCTTGCAGCGACTCTTTTTGCGATCTATATTTGCGCTCCATCCACGCATTTTTAAATTGAACTCGAATCGGAATCGAATAAAATTCTTCGAGAAATTTCGTTTTAAAAGTCTCATAATTTTCAAACTCGTTTTGTCATTCTCTCCACAAACCCGCTTTTCCCTCCAGCGCGTGCTCAATTATCAACATTTTTCTCTCTTTGACATTTTTAGCTTTAAAAAATCTTTCCATCTCCTCCAAGAATGCCATGGGGTTCATTTCAATTTCATCGCTGAATTTCGGAAATTTAACATCAATATTAAAATTTTGTACGTTACTTATAATCGTTGTTATCTCTTCCGCTCTCGCCGCTTGTTGACGTTGGACATTGTCGCCTGGCGCAATAACACCTTGCCTATTGTTCTCGCCTTGTTGTTGCTGTAATACTAGTCTCAATGCTTCAAGGTTCGCGCGTAACTGCTCCAACTCGAGACGTTGTCTATTCAAATTCTCCATCTCGATCGCTACCTGGCGGCGTCGATTCTCGTCAATGTCGTTATCACGTAATAACGGCATGTTATCTTTTTTCGATCTGTTTCCTGCGAATTTATAGTTAATAAATTTTTGTTTCGAATTCCTACCCGATTTTGTCACATATATTATTTTTCTTTTTCCATACAATATTAAAACACAAAAAAAACTTTTATTCACTTATTGTTCCAAAAAAATCTGTAAATTTCACTATAAAATTAAAGTTCACGGTTTCAGTTACTAAATTTTCGAAACGTAGCAGCTAAAATCGTGCCCTCTCGTTGGGCGCCAAATGTGACTTTACTGATTTCTTCGGATAATAAATAACCGATGACGATACACAGATACATAAATGTCTATTCACACATAAAAATAAATTCGAGTTCTATTACCAATCCGTCTGTTTTCTTAAGTTATCTCTCATCCATCACACAAAACGAGTTTTTGCACATTTTCCACCTCATTATATAGTCCTTCTTCGCGATTTCGTAGAGTCTTTAATTCGATTTAATTTTAGTAATACGAGAGCGAATTATGGAGGGTACTGAGCTTAAGGGTTATCGCCGTGAAATATCCCTCGGTCCCTCTTTCCCGTGCTCTGGGGCTCGCAGGGTTGCAGAAGGTCGTCGGACATTCCGAGGCGGATAGAATGGATCGGCTGGCCAGGCTCGATCGAGAGAAGTATCCACGAGGCAATCCCCGTCGTTTCCTTAGCCCCTCGCATCGTCGGAGCTTCGTTTCGGTAGACTTGTTGTCAACTCGTCGTTCCCAGAGCGAAAGAGACCGAATCTCTGAAATTCCTGGACTCCTCGCTCGTCTCCCTACTCTCTCATATTTCGCCAACGTATCTACGTCATGGGCTCGTCATGTACATTTCATGCGAGATTTTGACTTGATTATTATTCATCTTACACGATAAACGTTCGTCAGTCAGCGAACACGGCAAATAATATCACCACTATGGAGACCGAATATTTAAATTGCGCGCCCGTGAGAGCGTTCCAAAAATTCGGCTAGGGGGTCAAATATTTGAGTAGGCAGGACTAGGGATCGGTGACCGTTTCCCAAGATGTCGCAAGTCGCCTCGAAGATTCACGTGTTGTCCACCGACGAATCAGGAAGTTGATACCGTTGCCGGACCGCGGTTTCTGATGAGAACCGGAACCTATCACCCGCGATTGGGGGGTCTCGACGAGGAATTTCTCGGGGGACTTCAATTACTGCAAAACTACCCGGGAAGATAGTCGTTCATCTCCGATAATAATTTCGTTTTGGAGTTTCGTTATCATCTTAGTTTTTGTCATGTATTGTCAGAGCGATATTGTCTGGACGGTGCAGTCCCGCGTACTGTTATAGTTAATCTTGGAAAATTCGCGTGGTTGAACAGATACCGCCAGTGCTATTGCGAGCTCGATGTTTTTTTACGAGCAGAAGAGCCGCCGAAATGGGGTCTCGTAGAGTCATTTTTATTTTATTTTACTTGCATGCGAGACGCGCGTGATCGACTACGTTAAGTAGAATAATTTCGTTCAGAAAAAATACTTTGTCGTTCTCGAGAGTTTTTGTGACTTCGTGACCGACCATCTTGTCTCGCGTCAAACACCATTGGAGCACGCGCCGTTACATATATTATTGTAGTTTTGGCTTTTATTAATTTACAGTTATTGTTGGCTTTTGTAATTATTTATTTCGATTTGATGACCATTTTTACGACACTATTTTATGACGAATTCTTATGGTTGTGTTAAGTATGGAATGAAGACAAGACACAATGTTATATTTAGAACGGCATATATTTCGGAGAGGTGTTTACATTATCTCTTCCGAGACGATACTGAGACTCGAGCTCGGACGAGGCCGACTGCTGACCGCAGTTCGTGTATACAGCATCCCTCCCCCCTAGTGCGAACGTAATATTATTTTTCACAACAAAAAACCAAAAATGTTTGTGTTTTTAGAAAATAACAAAAAAAAATTAAAAATCAAAAGAAAAAAATTTGTAAATTTTTGTTGTTAACGACGTGTACGTGTGTGTTTTGTGATTTTATTTGTTTATTTTATTGTATTTTATATATTTTTTTTGTCTTGCTTCGAAGTGAATATTTATTTTGTTGTTTGTCTTCATCCATCGATTTCTTCTTTTGCGTCTTCGGCGTTTGCAGTTCAACCACTGGACCACTCTTGATTTTTATGAGTTGATTCACATGACGTTTGTGTATTACCCCGGTCTGTTCTTCTCGTACTTCATACGACAGTGGTCCAGTTTTTTTATTACGATTGCTCGCGCTCATTTCGGTCCCGTTTTGCTGTGGTAAATTCTCATTCGAACCCGTTCGTTGATTTTGAATTGTCTCGTCCCAACTGGTGCCTCTACGGTCGTGGGTTTTTTCTTATGGTTTCTTGGTTTCACGAGATCCAATGGGATATGCAGTTTTCGATTCATCATTATTTCAGCTGGTGTGAGGCCTGTTGTCGCTGATGGTGTTGTATGTTGTTTCAATAAAAACCTACTGACTTTTTCTTCCCAGTTTCCGTTAATGAGAATTTTAAGATTTCGTTTGGTTGTTTGCACAGCGCGTTCGGCTTGTCCATTTGCCGCTGGATGATAAGGAGCAACGAACACTTGCTTGATTCCATTTTTTTTTGTGAATTCTGCTATTTCCGTTGATTTAAATGACGTGTCGTTGTCTAAGACTATGGTTCTAGGTGTGCCGAATGTGGCAAAAAGCCGCCTCAGTTCGACAATCACCTTTTTTGACGTTGTCGAAGGGACTCTTGAGACTTCAATCCATTTTGATGTTGCGTCGACTACGATCAGGAATACTTATCCTCGAAAGGGTCCTGCGAAGTCGATATGAAGCCGCGTCCATGAATTTTCCGGGATTTCCTAATTTTCTACTGGAGCTCGGGGCGGGTTGTTTCTCGTCTCTTGGCATTTGTCGCAGTTGCTGATCATGATCTCGATTTCCTTGACAATCCACGGGCCACCACGCGTACGATCGTGCATATGCTTTTGTTGCCACTCTACCGCAGTGATTTAGGTGTAGATATTTCAGGATTGCGCGTTGCAATTTCTTTGGTACAACGACCCTTTCCCCTCGCACAATGCAGCCTTCTTGCGTCGCCAGTTCGTTCCGCTTCATCCAGAAGTTCTTTATCGTTGGTGGGAAGTTTTTTGGCCATCCTTCTTTGATGTAGGTTTTCACTTTTTTTAGGATTTCATCCTTTTTTGTCTCCTCTCTGATGTCTTCAACCGATATGGGATTTCTTGACGTTCCTTCCAGCATGAGAACGTTCGCGATTTCTTCGTCTTCCGTGGCCTTCTCTGGAAGTGGAAACCGTGATAACATATCAGCATTTCCGTGTTTTTTTCCAGGTCGATGAATTAATTCGTAATCGTGGCGGACATTGCTATCTTGTATCGTTCGAGTTTTGGGGAAAGTCTTTGCGTATTTTTACTATTTTTCTTCAAAATGCCAAGCAGAGGCTGGTGGTCCGTGATCAGTTTGAATTTTCTTCCTGCCAAATATTGATGGAAATGTTCGGTTGCCTTGATCAGCGCCAACGCCTCGCGTTCAATTTGTGAATAGTTCCTTTGTGCTTTAGTTAGAGTTTTCGAACTATACTCTATTACCTTTTCCGAGTTGTCGGGCATTTCATGGGCAAGAACTGCTCCAATCCCGATGGGTGAGGCATCTGCTGAGATCACTAGAGGTAGTTTGTCGTTATAATGGATCAAAACTTCAGATCCCATTAGTTTTCTCTTCAAGTCTTCGAAAGCCTTTTGCTCTGCATCTCCCCAGTTCCACTTTTTCCCATCGTCCAATAACCGATGCGGTCAGCGGTTTTCGCACGATTTTTTATGAACCTCGCGTAGAAGTTTATTCCTCCGAGAAAAATTTGCAACTCCTTTTTATCCTTTGGCGCTGGAATCTGTTCGATTGCCCTTAATTTCTCTTTCATCGGAGTGATTCCTTTCGCGGAGGTAGTGTGTCCCAGGAATTCCATAGTCTCCACACCGAAAATAGATTTTTCTGTGTTAATCTTTAAGTTTGCCTCGTGTAAACGTTTTAACACTTCTTTTACTCGTGCGTCGTGTTCTTCTCTGATTCGTCCTTGAATTTTTATGTTGTCTATATAAATTTGCACTCCAGGGATACCTTGTAGAATCTTTGTCATGTAGTGTTGAAAAATTCTTGGTGCAGCCGATAACCCATCGAGAAGTCTGGTGACCTTGAAAAGGCCGATTGGGGTGCTTATCGTAAGAATTTCCGAGGTTTTTTCATCGACGCGCAGCTGTTTGTATGCGTTTTGTAAATCTATTTGTGAAAAAAATTTTCCTCCATTGAGCGTTGCGAACTAGGTCTGTACAGATGAGCCGTCTTAGCCGGCTAAAAAATCTTATCCGTCTAATGAAGATAATGTTTGGCCGGCTAAGCCGGCTAAGATGATTAATTGACTACGATACTTAGCCGGTTAAGATGGTTAATCGGCTAAGATTTTTAGCCGGCTAAGATTAGCCGTATTTTAGCCGGACGGTAAAAAAGAAATCATTATTATTTGGTTTGACTCGCGTACTGTGGCCATAGCGCTGCGATAGTTCTCGTGTGCTGCTCGCTCCGTACATTTCGTAAACTACCGCGTTTATCCCCATTTCCCGATGTTATGTTACATTTTATATATAGTTTGAGAAATCGCACGTTGACTTGTCGAGCAATTACTCTAGTTTCAGCTCGGGCGACGATAGTACTGGTGATTGATTTTTTTGTATCTATATTTGAACATCGAAGTGCGCGCAAATAATAGGTATGTATAAATTAGCTCTAGAATAATTCTTAATTGAGTATTAAGTGTAAATTATTATATTATCTGACCGTAGTAATTCGGTAACCCTCATGGTTATGCGATGAATCGGCCGAGTAAGTTGTGGCAGCATTTTCGAAAGCTCGACAATGGCTCAGCTGTGTGCAATCATTGCTTCGCTCAGTATAAATCAATTAATACTCGCGCAGCAATGTTGTATCACGTAAAAACTAAACATTGTAGTATTTGGTCCCGACCATCAACTCCACAAATATTTGATAATGCCAGTGAAGACGAAGGGTAAGCAAACATTTTTATTTATAATTTATCCCAAATATTATGCAGTTGGTAGAATATGAATAAAATGTTGATAAAAAAAGTAAAAATATGTTAGTATAATATGAATAAAAAATTCGACGCTATGTATAATTCTTCATTCGATTGTTCAGTCGCATAAATTGGGAAATTCTTTATAGTGATGAAAATGTTTCACTTGCGGGAAATGCTGTTCGTAGTGTGATGAGCGATAGCCCGGGTGGGAGGGAGGGCGATACTGTTTTGAAGCCGTAGACAGAAATGTAAATATTGTACGCGCCATTGGGTCTCTCGCGTTTCATTGTTCCGAAATCTCTCACAAAACTATATCCATATACATATATTTGCCAATAATAAGAACCGCGTTAGCATGTACACTTTTTTTTTCGTCGATTGTTTTCATACACTCTATGCATATTGAACTTACTAGTACTTCAGATATCGAATATTAAAGCGTTCCGATATCTATCAATTATATATATTTGTTTCTTTTTTTAATTGTTATATAGTAATGAAGACTCGAGACAGTCGCAACGCGAACTAATTTCGTCGGCAGACAGACTGCGAAATAATTTGAGTGATCGTGCCGCCACGAGATCCGCTGCTCCGAAACGTAAATCGTCGAGTAATCAGGTAATGATTTATAAAAAATCACATATTTTTTTTATTATATTAATGATATCTCAGCCCCACAACTGTCACGCTAATAAAAAAAATGATGATTTTGAAATTTGATAAAAAAGAACAAATTTTAACTGTATCTGAAAAAAAATAGAGATACAATTTAGAAGAAATTTCAGTTAAAGTTTTAAAAAAATATAGGATACAATGTGGAGAAAAAAATTCGAAACGATAAAAAAAAGAGATCATTTTCAATATTGTCAAATTTTCTGTTATTTTCCGTGATTTTTTTTCGCCCGGCTGAGTCGTGTGCTCGTTTTGTTTCGATCTCTCCTTTTTCGACTAATGTTATCGTCCTCACATGCTTTTCTATCAATGGCAAGAATCACGTTACTTAATTTATTACTTACTTGTTTATTTTTATTTGATCTTAAATATTATTTACGAATTATTATTATAGAAATCGGAAGAAATAACAAAACGCATTGCAGCGTTTATCGCTTTAGATATGATGCCCATATCCTTGGTCGAAGGCGAGGGATTTAAAATGCTGATGGATTATCTTGCGCCTCAGTATACGATGGCCAGCCGAACGGCGATCCGTACCCGGATTCATGACATTCATAAAGCAGCAAAAAGATGAATCTCAGAGAATTTGACGACCTACCAGGCAGTCGCTTTAACAACTGATGCGTGGACTTCGCGTACGGCCACGTCGTTTGTTACTGTAACGGTTCATGCCGTGACATCGGATTGGCAAATGCAAAACCACACGTTGGATTCACTTAACCTGTCGGAACGACACACAGCCGATAACTTGCGAGATCACCTCGGTCGTGTTATTTCGGATTGGAAGTTGGAAAAAAAGGTTGTGGCTGTGGCTCACGATAATGCGAGCAATATCACCGCAGCAGTTCGGTCCAGTAGTTTACTTGGAGATAGCGTCCCCTGCTTCGCACACACGCTACAATGTGCAATTAACGCTGCGCTTAAAGACGAAGATATCAACATTATCATACACAACGCAGCGATTATTGTAGCGCATTTTAAGCACTCGACGATCGCTACGACGGGACTCAAACATTACCAACGTCAGCTGAGCCTTCCTCAGCACGCCTTGATACAACGAGTCAAAACTCGATGGAATTCGAGCTTTTATATGGCACAACGCTTAGTAGAGCAACGACATGCAATCGAGGCGGTCATCAGCGATGAAAAATTCACAACGAGACATTTAGTCGAAGATCTAACAATGCTGGACCCCGAGTGGCAACTTCTCAGAGACATTACCAAAGTTTTGCAACCGTTCGAAGTGGCTACGAGGGTAATGTCCGCACAGACTTATCCCACTTTATCTATCGTTCGACCGCTTGTGCTCAAATTCACGACGAAGTTTTGCAAAGTACGCGAGGTTGACAGTCCCTGCATAGCGAGTATGAAGAAGGTACTGCACACCCAATTAACGACACGTTTTCTGGGATCAAGTACAGTTACTGCTTCTTCTCTGGCTTGCGCTCTGGATCCAAGGTAAAATTACACCTTCTCTCGATTTGCTTGCCCAGTTTTTCAATTATTAATGATTAATTAGGAGAGAAATGATGAATTAAGAGTGATATAAACATAAATATCACTTTCAGATATAAATCTATGTCTGGTAAGGATGAGAGGTTTACGGCACTGATGACGAGGGAAATTGAGGAAATCGTGCGTAACGAAAACAACTCCTCACATTCACGTCCTTCGAAAGACGTGTACGCATCGGAGATGAGCTATTTGTTTGACGATGATGAGATCGTTCTATCTCAACAACTATCGGAAGCGTCAATTTCGCAACACACGGCGGAAAGTGCTGAGCTGACAAAATATTTCAATGAGATCGCTGTTGATCTCGTTGAAGATCTTCTCCAATGGTGGAAGTCGCGGCGAAAAAAGTATCCGTTGCTTTCGAGTATCGCCCGAAAGTATTTGGCAATTCCAGCCACGTCCGTATCATCGGAACGAGTTTTTTCAACCGCGGGAAACATTATTAGTGCAAAAAGAAATTGTCTATCTCCAGAAAACGCAAATATGCTCATATTCTTGTATCAGAATAGGGATATAGTGAAAGAAATTATAAATTCATGGGAATAATAACGCGTCATAAACAAAGAACAGCTTCTATCACAAAAAATAATGCCGAATGATTTTATTGAGTTTTTTTTTTAATTTAAATTGTTATTAATTTTTTTTTGTTATTCGAATGTCCGAAGCCGGCTAAATTACAGTTATTCTTTAGCTGTTTAACTCTTGTGGCCGGATTAGCCGGTTCATCGTCTTAGCCAGCTTCGCCGATTTAGCCGGCTAAGACCGCCAAACTTTACATGCATTAGCCGGATAAGATTTTTTAGTCGGCTAAGACGGCTCGTCTGTACAGCCCTATTGCGAACGCTTCCGAGACAGTGGGCATAGGATATTCCGAGTCTTTAATTTCCGGATTTACCATGTCTTTATAGTCTCCGACTACTCTGATTTTTCCATTTGCCTTTTTTACGAAGTGTGCAGGAGTGGCTCAGTCCGACTGCATCACGGGAATGAGCATCCCCTGATTTTCCATACATTTCAACGCTTCGCTCGTGGCTTCTTGTAACGCGTATGGAAGGCGTCTCGCTTTAATAAATTTCGGCTGTGCTCCTTCTCTTAGTAGAATACTAATCGGAGTCCCACGATGGCCTTCTAGTTTCGATGATGTTAAGAGCGGAAATTCGTTAACCATTTTTCCATAATCTGTTTCGATTTTTTTTACGTTTTGAATTACCATTATTTTTATTCCCAGGTCTTTAAACCAGTCTCTTCCGAGTAAATTTGGCCTGTTCGTCCCCGCAAAATAGTTACTGGAAGTTTTGCTTCGTGTTTGCCGTATTTTACCGAGACTTTCGTCGAACCCAGGACGTTCAGTCGTTTTTTCCCGTACGCGAATAGTTTAACATTCTTTTTTTACCACTTGGGTTCATCTTTCGGTCAAATTTTGTCATGTGTTTTCCGATTTATTAGAGATACGTGTGCGCCGTTGTCTACCTCGAACGTGCAGGGTATCATGTTTATTTCGACCGTGACGTTATAGTTATCATTATTCTCGCTCATGCTTGCCCGGTTTACGATCGCGTTGGTATAACTATCGCTATCCTCTTCTAGTGGGCTGTCTTCGTCTGACGAGACGTCCCCTACTCGATGTGTGCGCGATGGATTTGTCCTCGAGCTCGACGCTCGCTGTTTACCTTTACACATTCTGCTAAGATGCCCTGTTTTCGAGCACGCGCCGCATTTTTCATTCTTGAAAAAACATATCAGCAGTGTGAATTTTATAACCGCATCTGTAGCACCCTTTTCCTCGGTTACCTTTACTCTCGTATTTTTGCTTTTGACGCACGATTTTATTTATTAAATTTGCCTCTCTCTGTCGGATTAATTTTTGTTGATCGGCAGTCGATTCTACATTGCGAGTAATTTCTAAAGCTTTACTCAGCGTGAGTCCGACTGGATTTGCGTCCGTATCTACTTCCTCGTGCCTTCGGCACAAATATCTCTGTAGCTCTTCATCTCTAATACCCGCTACAAATCGGTCGCGAAGCATTATCTCCAACGGTAATTTTTCTGTCGGACCACCGAATTTACAGTCTTGGGCGAGTTCTTAACTCGCGGACGAAATCTTGTAATGATTCGCCTTCTAATTGATCGCGTTTGTGAAATTGAACTCTATTCAATAAAACGTTTGAAGACTTACCGAAATGTCCCTTGCATTTTTTTACAATATCGTTATACGTCACCTCTTTCGGTGTTTTCGGAAGGCAGAACGATTTTATTATAGGATATGTTTTTACCCCCACGGCAGTAAGAAGAGTAGATCGCTTCTTACTTTCGTCGGTGATGCTGTTGGCTTCTACGTAGAACTCGAACTGATCGATATAATCCTCCCATAACTGATTTTCTGGATCGAAATCCACCAGTTTGCCGATCGCTCTCGCCATTTTCTCTTCCTCGTGTCCTTCAGATTCGCCACTATGACTATTTTCACTGTTTTCTATTTTCTGTTCTTTTATATAGTCACGAAGTAATTTTCTCATGGTTTCTATATTCGCGTTCTCTGGAAACGGCACATTTAGTTTCGCACATATTTCCAGCAATTCAGATTTACTTCGATCTATTATCCATCCGGTTTTCTTTTCACTTATTAAACGTTCTATTTCCGGCCAATCTGATATTACACTCATTTAGTGCACGCGTGAATTTATTTTCCTCGTCGCCAATGTTAAGTATGGAATGAAGACAGGACACAATGTTATATTTAGAACGGCATATATTTCGGAGAGGTGTTAACATTATCTCTTCCGAGACGAGACTGAGACTCGAGCTCGGACGAGGCCGACTGCTGACCGCAGTTCGTGTATATAACAGGTTGATTCTTTATAATTTATAACTTTTCTTTTGCTACCGATGTCGAGGATTTTAGTAAAATAATATTTTATGTTCGTTCCCGAAAACACGCGTAATGGTAATTCTTTTTCGCATAGCTTTTGGTCGAACTGCTCCCTCTACCATATTCCATGGCTGTTTCCTCGCCGATCCTATTTCGACTTTTTGCGTCCGCGAAATAAATTTGTCTCGAGAGCTCTCGCTCCCTCGGCTGGCGCCCAGTGGAAACGAAAAATCGAATCTTTTGTAACATCTCCGAAAGTGTGCCGGAAATTATCATCATAGTGTGCCTGCTCAACTCCACGCATGTGTCGAACATTTTTCATCTATGCGCGCAGCTTCGTACCTAACTCGGCATATGCATCAATCTTCACTGCTTCGAAGAATACTAACAACACCCGTGGTAAGGATAAGAGTAATTTTGTGCATATTTTTAGCGGATGCGAAAGTTTGAGCTCAACGAATTTTTATTCTTCCCTCAGACAGTCTAAAGACACAATTGAGTCAGGCAGATGAAGTGGTTTACAGAGCACGGACCGTGCTGAGTAGTACATCGAGCAGATTTGAAATCTGAATCCGTTGAGTGCGCAGTTGCGAACACATCCGTATTTGAACGTAATTATTTAAAAGATTTTTGATGTTGTTAATTATTTCCACGTAATAAATTATAGTCACCAAATTCATTAAATAGCGCAATGGTGAGAAATCGTAAACAATTCAGCACTCATCGTAAATCACGGGGCAAAGTAGCGATGGCAAAGGGCGCAAAAACGGTTATCGACGGGGAAATGGGCTATCAAATAACTTCGGAGACTTTCTATGTTCTGCAGACGATGTTGGAACGCCGCGTGAAGAAGTTTCTTGCGAGAATCCAGACATGGAATTAAAAAAACGACCTTTGAGGCCTCTTTTGAGGCCTCGGTTGATCGCTTCATAATTTTAATACGTGTTCTAATTTCCGTGATAAGTTAATGAACATTTGTAAAGTAAAATATAACATTAATAGATGCGGATAATTTTTTATTACAATCGACGCTGTGACGAGCGCTCGATCTCGAAAGCGCAGCACTAAACTTTACTAAAAAAAAATCCAAAACACATAAAAGAGCGAAATCGAAACTCAAAAAACCGCGAACTCGAAAACTTACGTCACCTTCGGCCGTGTACCCTCGCGGATGCATCGGCGTCCCGGTGTGCGCCAGTTAATTTTGTATCGCCCGTATTTACAACTGCCGGATTAAACTGGAGGCCGGTGGAACGGCAACCTCCGCAGGGTTAATTTTTGTTTCGCTAGAATTACTAAACCAGGCTAATCTGGGGAGGTCGGTGGAACAACAACCACCGCAAGGACGAAACGAACGACACAACAAAACGGAAACTAAAACGGAACGAGAACTAACGTCGATGCATTTATGAGAGCGAACGGTTGCGGAATTGCACGGTTGCTCAGGATGCGGGTTGTGGTAGAAGAGTCGCGATCCGAGGTCAACAGAATAGCTCACTAGAAACGGAGATCGAAATCTCAACGTAACGTTAATCGGAAACGACAATTAATATTTTTGGCTGTGAAGCCACGAGATCGCACGCACGTGAGTCGCGAGCACTCAGCTTATCGAATGATCGAAGCGAGTCAAGCGACCACAAGCACGACACGAGAACGATAACTTCGATAAATAAAAAAAACTCACCTAAGCACGTCATTTATCAAAAAAGGACCGGGAACTGCATCTGACGATGCCACGAGAACTCACACCTATGCACTACACTCGAGAGCGTTAATAATAATGCATCAATCGAATTATCAACTGGGAAAGAATTCCTTTCGAAATTCTACCGAGGATAGCACACACGAAACACCCGAGTCGACGATACTCGAACGAGACGAGACGCACGAACACAAGAGCGAGAGCGATATCGGGATCCACGGTAACGCGAGCGAGACAAGCCTATGACAGCGGGAGCGTGAGAGACGCCCGAGTTACCTCGAGGGCAACTCTCGCTAGACTGTCTTTGCCCACGAGAATTCGTAATGAAATATCGTTATTATTTTTGGGACCTTGACCGATAACTACTGCCCTCTCAACCATCTTATGACTTTATCGAATCGAGAGCCGATACTATAACGAGGTAACTCGAAAGAATCTTCGCAATCGCTTCCCCTAGTCAATGCGTGAAATACAAGGCTCTACTCAACTATAACGCAGCGCAAGGTGTTCCACCACCCTTGCCTGGACCAAACGATACTTCCGCCTGATCTCAACGCATTGCACTATCCCTTGGGGTGCCGGGATTGCACCGGACTTTAGCGTATTCGCAAGAAACTTCGTCGAGTCTTTCCTTCACTTGGGCTTTTTATTTTAAAAACGTCATCCCACCAAGTGAGTTCGAGAATCTCGACCAAAACTGAACTAAACTGAATCTCGAATCTCAGAGAAAAACTGAATGAACTAAATCTTGAAACTTGAATTGAACTGAATGAATAAACAATACTAAAATGAATCGTAATAATTGGAAAAATGGCACAAAGGTAAACTGCAAAAAATCTCTATCGATATTTTAACGAGAGCTTGACGGTATGTGTAGTAGCTGGGAGAGGCAGTAACTCGAAACTTCAGCACTAAAATCGGTATTATTATGCGAGTTACGGTTGTTTTAGTTTTTGTGAGGATGATACCAAAAAATCACGTAACGCATACGGTTACTTCGGGTTAAACCTGTAATCCTCTAATTTAAAAACTGTACCAACTTAGTTGAGTATCGGTACCCCCTTCGTCCGTCGGTTCCGTATCCATTACATCCCGCACTCACCACCACCACTATCTTCACTTCTAATAACAAAGCACACTCTCCCACCTTCCTCTCTCTCACCTCCCAAAACCTATTTTTCGCATACGATTCAGATTAGTGACAGTCTCTTTTTCGCTAATTTTCCTAACGAGCCGTGTATAAGAACTAACGCTGGGACACCAAGGTTTTGAACTGGAATTGAAGCATACTTTTTTTTGATTTTTTAAAAATAATCCTACTTGAGTTTTTTTATTAAATTTTTTTTGAACAAACCACATTCATGGTATTTGGCTGCGTTTTTTTAACTTTTTTTGTCAAGAAAAATGGTTAAATTTTTTATTTAATTCTTTTTTCAAAACTGTGTGGATTGAAATTTTTTAAAACTAATCGGAATTGTATTTCTATTGTTTCAACAAATTAGAAGTAAATTTCAATTATATAAACAAATTATAAATGTATTTTGATTTCTTAATCAAGTTAGTAGTCGTGAATGTCTATTATTTAAACAAATTGCTAGGGGTTTTCTATTCTTTAATAGTACATTATACTACCAGAGAGAAAAGTGCGTGCTTTTCACCGAGTCTGAGGCTTGCTAGCCCGAGCGCAGCGAGGGCAGCACTCACACGACGTGAAAATCCGTCGTTAATCCGTCGCTAAAATTGACCATATTTTTATGCCTGCAACGGCCTGGTGGCATAAATTACCGATAAGAGAAATCAGGGTCGCGATTCAGTAGCAGTTAATTTATACGTATTTTTATTTATTAATAAATCAGTAAAAAAAGAAAAAAAATAATTTTCAAACTCGCTAACTCGCTAATTTCAAAAATTCAAAAATCAAAATGAAAAATTAAGTTCAGTTCAGTTGGAAAATTCAATTTCGGAAATGTTAATTTTCAAACTCGCAAATTTTCAACTAGCTTGTTTTTCGACTCGTGTGATTGCAGCCCTCGCTTTGCTCGGGCAACAAACCTCTCACTCGGCGCAATTGCCAACTTTCGACCCTTGTTGCACAATATACTATTTCACTGAATTTTTCTTCTCGAACGCCCATATCACACTGTAACTTTGGATTATGCGTACCAATTTTCCTCTCGATTACAGATTTTTTTATCATATTATCACAAGTATGCATATCACTTTTTAAACCAATCTGAGACCTTTAAGAGCGCTGAGTCTCCTACATTTTGTTCTGCATATAGATACGGTGTACCACGTAGACATCAAATTTCGGATCGAAATTAAAAAAATTATCGAAGTTAGAAGCATTTTAGTAACATAAGTAAAAATTATTGCGTGAAAAAAAGGGAAGGCCGAAAAACAATTTAAAAAATGCTGATATTGGAAGAAAAAAAAATAGACAAAGGAACAGAAAAAAAAACAATCGATGTCGAAACTGTGTTTGGTAGGTAACGATCTACCGACCAAATGGTCGTTACGTCTAATCGATGCGACTCGAATTACCGCCGCTACCGCTTTTCGTTTTGTCAAACTCAATTATGTCAATCGCATAAAAAACTGCGCTTGTAAACTTGGTGCAATTACGTCTGTGTCAGTGTTCATAGTTTTTTCAAATGAACGCAATATATGTATCCTGTATTTTTGCCCGAAATAATGTAAAGATGATTTTCACTGTGACAGTTTCGCAAAGTGAACATTCTCGCAGAATTCACCTCCTTTTTAAGCGTTATTTGACGCAAGAGTATTTATTTTAATTTTTTTAAACATTTTTTTGCATTCACGCGATTTGTGAGTTAAAAAAACATCCATTTTTTTAAATAAGTTTTATGTAATAGAAAAAAATGTATATTTTTGTGACAAAAACAATTAAAAATTATTTTTGTTTCTTGTAAATCACCGAAGTCGGTTAATTTCATCAATTCGTGAAATTCATTTATCGACACTTATATTTTTCTTCGCTTACCGCAGGTTTCAGAGAAAATTGCTACACCAATTTTGGATTGCGACACGGTTCACTTTCTTCGTAACAATCGATGTTACGGAACGAGTGCGGGGATTTTTTATGCGATCAAGAATGGTGTTACCGCAAGCCATAATGTGAGTGGATACCAGACGAAAAGTGGTAACAGTGAATTTTTTTGTAGATATTAACTCATAGCATCGCTGGCAATGGTAAAGTTAAAATCCCTGCATTCGTTCCGAAATAAACTCTTTAACGAAGAAAATAAGAGTTCGCAAGCAAAGATTGATGTGTTCGTTTAGTCGGAAAACTGAAGCAAAGAAAAAAATGTTTGACCGTTACGCATAATGCTAGAATGCAGTATAGGTTTCCAAAAAAATGTACAGCGCTAGTCTAACATATATTATGAAGGTAAAGTAGAATTTTCTATTATACTTATATATGCAGGAAAAAAATGTTTACTTTTCGTTTTATTTAGGTGATTCAGTCCCCGTAAGTATTTTTTCTAAAGAATGATCGCTCGAAATTTTCTTTTTTCCTCCGCCAAATGTCCGTACGGTGCCATCATAATAAACTCTATGAAACAATTTTTCTTTCTTTTGCAACATTATTTCGTTTCATCAAAAACATTATGCACAGCAAGTTTGAAGACATGCCAACCTCTCTAACTATTTTCTGTTCACAATTTTCCATAAAAAAAAGAATTTTCTCATGTCAGATGGCTGCACGGTGCTGCAATTAGGGATCGTGTGAACCGTTTTTTTCTTTATCAACAATATTTTCTTGCGTCGAAAGCACTATGCACACCAAATTTGAATTCGTACCACAATATTTACTTTTCATTATAACATTTTTCAAAAAATGTCTTGACAATCAGCTTTTGCTTTAAAGGTTATATTATTTTAATTTTGCAAAAAACAATTTTTCATCTTGTTTAAAAAACACTGTCGATTGCAAAAAATAAAACACAAAATATTATACACGGATACACAAATATTTCTCTATTTTATTTTTTAAATAATAGATTTTCGATAAAAATGATCCATGAAATTTGGCAATACATTATTAATTTACATTCATTAATTTACATTTGTAATAAACAGTGTAAATTTCACGTTTGCACTTAAAAACTTGCATATTAATTCACAAAGAACATTAATCAAATATCCAAAATAGTTGCAATTTACCGAATAGATGTGAAAAAAATTGCGAGTATATATTTTTTCGTCTTATTTTTCTGGCAAACTTTGGAAGCAGATGACAATTTCAGACCAGACGATACGCAGATGCACATACACGGTGGCGCTCAGACTCCGTGGGAGTGTCATCTTTTTTAAATTAAAAAAAATCCACATGTCTATTCGGGTGGAGACCGACTCTACACCTCCCAAATCTACACGAAGTCAACTCTACACCAAATGTCTACACCGACTGACTGTACACGCAAAAATCTCTACACCAAATAACTCTGCACTGAAATCCTAACACTGCATAACTGTACACGCAGACGGTCTGCATAAAAAGTATGCACCAATCGACTCTGCACGCAAGCAAGTCTACACCGAATAACACTGCACTTAAAACTATACACCTGCTACATATGCAAGTTGCACAAAAAGCAGCTGTACACAATGATAAACAACACGGCACTACGAAAAGTCGACACCAAAAATTCGACACGACGAAAAGTCGACACTAAAAATTCGACACGACGAAAAGTCGACACGAAAAACTCGACACGACGAAATGTCGACACCGAAAACTCCACGTGGAATTTTACCAAAGAAAAAGAAATGGTGTCGAGTTTTTCGTGTCAACTTTTCGTCGTGTCGAGTTTTTAGTGTCCACTTTTCGTCGTGTCGAGTTTTTAGTGTCGACTTTTCGTCGTGTCGAGTTTTTGGTGTCGACTTTTCGTAGCGCCGTGTTGTTTATCATTGTGTACAGCTGCTTTTTGTGCAACTTGCATATTTAGCAGGTGTATAGTTTTAAGTGCAGTGTTATTCGGTGTAGACTTGCTCGCGTGTAGAGTCGATTGGTGCATACTTTTTATGCAGACCGTCTGCGTGTACAGTTATGCAGTGTTAGGATTTCAGTGCAGAGTTATTTGGTGTAGAGATTTTTGCGTGTACAGTCAGTCGGTGTAGACATTTGGTGTAGAGTTGACTTCGTGTAGACTTGGGAGGTGTAGAGTCGGTCTCCACCCGTCTATTCAAGTCTTGTTTGTATTGTATCTTAAATATTAAAAAATAGGAACTTAATTTTTTCAAATTTCTTTGAAATTTATTTAAAAGTCAAAAACAATATTTTGTTTATCTATTTTTTTAGGGTTTCTGTTTCTTCTATGACTTTGGCAAAGAAACGACAAATATCGATAAAATTGAAGTTTTTCTTGATTGATCATCAATGATCATTATTCATCGACCAAGACTCGAAACAGTCATAACGATCGACGCTAAAGTTTGATCCAAAAATTATCTCGCGTTTGGCGAACGAAGAGCAAGTCATTGAAAGTGTGAAAAAATCGGCGTCAATCCGTACAAATATATTCTAAGTCGACAAAAAATGCCCTGACATTGTTAATTTACCATGTAGTATTTTATTACTTCAAAAGTACAGAAAATTGCTAACGACATGCGATACTTGACAAGTTGCTTCGTCCAGTTGCGACGACGAATCAGCTGCCAAAAGCGCTGTGCTGCTCCCCAAATAAAAAGTTGGTGAGATTGAAATGTATCGAATTATCGATGATTCGAGATTTCTATTGTCGTCGGTTAATTCGTGCTGTGATTGGTCGACGAGATTTGACAGAAGGTTACGGACGCACGCAGCGCGTCCTCTTAGTCCTCCTAGTAAAATAAAAAAAGAAACTGTAAGCTCTCAGAGCAAATGTTTACGGAAAACATTCCGTGCGTTTTTTGCGAAGTACTAAATTCCCAATCGACGTTCGGCTGGATACAGTGTCAGTCGTGCAAGAAATGATCACATCTCTGTCTCATGCGCTTGGGTTGAACCAGATGGTCAATCAAAGTACAAGTGCGATGTTTGCAAATAAAATTTATTAGTACGATAAAAAAAGAAAAGAGATAAAAATGTTGCGACAAGCTGTAAAAATAACGAATGAAAATGTATTACGTTATAAAGTGTGAAGCATTTTTACACTGGTTTTCGGATGGCCAATGTTTCAGATTCCTGCCCAAATACAGCGACGCCCAATTAATTGTTCGCCGAGTATATGACAATGCAAATGTTACTATTGTGTGAAAATTAAAGCAACGGAAAGTGTCCGTGACTCTTGCGCAACGTCTACTGTGACGTAAACTTTATGTCACTTAAAGATTTTTATTAAAGTAACAACGATTTAAGTTATAGAAATTACTTGAAAAAAATATCAATATTTACGTTACTCTTGATGTTACCCGCGCGTAGGCGTGAGCAACAAGGTGGCGGAGGGAGGAAAAGGAACGGAACTTGTGGGTTTACTTAAAAGAGTATTGATGACCACTAGACAGTGGGTACCTGAAAGAGTATCGATGGTCACTGGACAGTGAGTACCTGAAAGAAGCGTTATGTTTTGAGTGTTTTTAGCCCCGTGAGGCGCACTAAAAAATGAAGAACGTAAAGTCCGTGTTTAAGTTAAGACCAATTCCGGCCACGTATGTCCCTCGGCTTAACGCCTTGGTGCACGTCCAGGTGACGGAATTTTCACCACGCTGCGTATCGTAGGCCTGTTTATCTTCCTTGCGATTTTACTGATAGAGCACGCGGGAAAGGAAGGAGTCGGAGCGGGTTTGGTGAATCGGCCTTCCGGAAGGCTCATACGAGTCCGTGTGCCTGGTACGTGCGGCACCTGAGGTTGCATCGGAATCCGCGGGGGCGCGTATATATCCGGTGCTTTCGCCGGGAGTCTTAACGGTACATATACCGCGAGAGGTTTCAACAGCGAACGCGTCGGCGTGTAGACGGAGGTCGGGAATACCGGGACATCCGGCTTCTCAATCTTCGCTGCGAGCTCGGCATAAAGCACCTCGAACTCCTCGTCGCGATAGTCCGGCGACCGATTAACGCGATGATGGGAGCCGCGTTCTCCTTGTTCCCGTTATTATTGGCGTCCGTGTATCTCGGCGAAACAAAAAACTCTGTGCGAAATCGTAGTGGGGCCCGACGTCGGCGTGGATCGCGGCGGTATTGGGTCACGCTAAGAAAGGCGTCGCGAGCGGCGCATCTTTCCTTTCCTCGGAGATACGACGAGTTCGTTTTCGACCACGGCATAGACCCAGCACGCTATTCCCGACGCGATAGACCACTTAAACAGTGGGGAATGAGTCACTTTAACAGAGAAAAAGAAACACTTTACTTTAGTTTTAATTTTATAAAAGTTCTTTATTCAGAATTTTGAAGTTTACATTATTTTTGTTTGCGGTACTTATCCCTATCACTTTTGTGATTTAACTAACTTCAATAATATTATAAAGACTTATAATCCTACATTAGCTTTATTTTTGATTTTTTATTTTCTTATCGGGAAGAAATTTGAAAAAAAAAAAAAAAAAAACCCATTAGAATCACATTTCAACTTAGTCTACCTTAACCAAAAGAGTATTTACACTATATACAAGTTTATTGCCTTTTATGTCTTTTTATAGAAGTATATGATGCGGTAATTGGTGTTTTATTCTAAACGGTGCTGCTTCGGCATTTATTTTGCCTACATTTCGCAATTTTTCTAAGTTTTTTATTAGTTGTGAATAAAACTTTGTTGTTTGTTTGTAGATGTCTGTGCAGACGTCATCGACTTTTGTTTTTTCTCTAATGCTAATGTTTGTTTCGTACCACTCAGCATTGACAATCATTCTTAGTGATTTATTTTGTATAATTTGTAGTGTTTTCATGTGGGATTTAGCTGCACCGCTCCAGATGGGCGCGGCATATAGGATAATCGGTTTTATTATAGCTTTAAACAGTAGAAGTTTATTTTTAAGTGATAAGGTGATTCTCATGCACAGCAAGTGATATAGCATACCCTTTACTTTATTTGATTTACTGGGAATGTCTTGTTTTGAAAAATTATGTTTGTCGTCAAGATATAAACCTAGTTATTTTGCATGTTTCTTAGGAGCTATAGTAACATTAGAAATTTTGAAATCCATTCTTTCGTGATTGATTTTTTTTTCGAAATATCACTATCTCCGTTTTTGCTTCATTAATTTTAATATTCCATTTATTGTAGTATTTTGTTACTATATTAATGTGTTTTTGTACTAATTTCGAGGCTTGCCTTTTGCCATGAGGCCGCATAAATTGCTGTGTCATCACCGAATAACGCTACATTTGTATTTCTAGTTGTAAGAAAATCGTTTATGTAATACAGAAAGAGAACCGGTCCAAGGTTTGACCTCTGGGGGACTCCAAATACAATTTATTTATATTAGATTCGGCGTTGTTTACTTTAACTTTGAACGTTCTGTTTAAGATATAAGATTGTAACAATTTTAGGATTGAGACAGCATCTCATAAGCAGCGTACTATCGGCAAGTTTACGAAGTAAAACGCGAGATTTCCCATCCGTCACTATTTTCTTGAAAGTGAAGTATTCGCGGTTAATTCGCAGGGCGACCGGGAGATTCCACATTTTCCGAATTTTTCTCGTGAATGAATAAGCACCAGAGTGCATGTAAAAAGGCCAGCGCGAGCTGAAACTTCACCAGAATCTTACCTTCTGATTGGCTGAAAACAAGTATAAAAAGGCGAGCGCGAAGAGAATCGCCATCAGTTCTGTCGGCGACGCTGAACCGGTAATTTCTCCTTCGAAACCTCCGGGTCTTAATAACGTCCGGAGACGTTGGCTCTACGTGTACTCAATTATCCCGGTCCAGGATGCGAACGTCTTCGGCGACGAAGTAGTTCACATTCCTGTTCTCAATCAACGCTAGTAAAGAGACGATAGGTAGGCAACCCGGACCAGAGTAAACTGGAAGGGTATCGCGGATAGACCAAGTGGTGATAGTTGATTCACGATCTCGTGAAAGCCGAGCTCTTCGCCAAGAGTATCGGGAGAACGTTTGCGCGTTATCAGGTTCACGCGTTATCCCCGTGGGTTGCCACATAGGCACGGCAAAGTAGATCCGAAATTCAAATTTAATAATAAATTATTCCTAAAATTAATATGAAAAATTAAACTGATGCGTTCTGTAAAATATCATGTCGAAGAACAAAACTCCGTCGGTAAATCGTAGAAAACGTAAAACTTGACATTTTTTATCGAATTTCCGCTAAATTACGCATAAATTATTCCGTCGGGAAACAATCATAGAATTAAGGGGAAAACTTCCTTAAATTATTCCAATTCACGATTTACCGACATCCTGTCGGTAATGTAGGTGCCAGTATAGGCACCTACAACTAAATTATTCGAGCAAAGTCGTGGAAGGCACTGTTGGCAATCCAGTCTAGGACCTTACTAGGGCCAATATAGGCGCTTACAAAAAAATTGCATTAACACTATTGGCATAGTTGAGGAAGTTACAGTTAAAACAGCCAGGACAAGAAGAAAAGCATTGCATGGACTCTCTCGTCGAAATTATTCTAAATGTTTAAAATATTATAAAAACGTACTTGACACCCTGAATTCGTACAACAAACAATTGCATAGATTGATGATATAATTATTTCACCTATAAAAACAATTACGAGCTTTTTGCTTGAGATTGGCCTTCTCCCGACATTCAAATTTGGCAATAACACACTTACACACACACATATGCAGTCAGTGTCAGTCAGTGTTGTATCACACTTGGACGCTGAACCTCATTAATAATTTTTTATCAAAAAAAACAAAACTAATCGTTGAATAACAATAAACGAAAAACAAACAAAAGAAAAAATAAATTTTACGACTAAAGACCCAAGGTAACAAGGTAACTCAAATATCCGATATAAAACTTTTCGAAATCAAAAGCGATGTTAGCGTAGGGGTTAGGTGTTACATTAGAAATTGTTAGGTCCGGGGTTCGAGCCCACTAGGTTACGAAAAATTAATTTCCTTAATAATAATATAATATTAATTAATTACAATCGGTAAAGCTAATATGTATAATAAATACTAATGATACAAAGCGAAAAATCTCGAAATATGTTTTTTTTCAACGAGTGTTCTTTACATATTTTTAGTGATTGTTATCGCTGACGTTGAACCTACGTTGAACCTACGTCGGAACTACCTTGGCGAAAACAATTGGTCCAACTTCTACGGCTCGAGCGACTGTAGTCTGCCATCTGTACAGGGGATATCGGGGAATATGTATGTAGAGGGCCTCGCTAGATAATTGGGGCTTAGTTGTGGAACTCCATAGAGGTCCACACATATTGGCCTTTAAAGGCCCTTAGTTTTAAAGTGTGACAAGTCCCGTGAGGCACTCATAACATGGCCCTTCTGGGCCCCGTAAAGAATGGGGAAACCTAGAATGGCCCACACAACACTCCGAACTAAATTTCTGCACGGGAACCAACCGACGACGTGTTTGTGTATACTGTGACGTCGTGGTTTATTTATTCGTTGAAAATTAGTTGAGGAAGCTGCCGACTCGGCTACGGAACGCGATTGTTGAAAGGAAAAACGCGGTAGACACTTATTCGAATAGCACAAGACGTTTATTCTTGATGATACAATGTACAGCGTGACGTTACTGCTTAGATCATCGGAAAACTACTAACTAACTAACCTAGGAAGAGGGTGGTTCTTATAGCACTACTCTATGGGAAAACAGTGATATGGTGGGGAGGGAATTTAGGAGTCGGAAGAAGGGCACGTCTTGGGCGATGCTGGGAACAGCAGATGTCTCGGATTCTAGGAAGGTCAGGTCATAAAGATAGGTGCTTCATGGCTGGACTATGGGAGTTGGAAGATAAAGTCCTTGGGCCTTATCAGGAATGTAGGGGGTGCGCATTCCGACTGCGCGACGCCCTGGCGATAGCGAGGGTGCAGCTGTCGTGGAAAGTCACGTAGGCAGGAAGGGGATCTAAGGAGTCCGTGGGAAAGGAAAATAAGGCGTAGGCTGCACTATCGTCACACCTCCCCCCTTAATTTAGAAAATCCTTCGAATATTGTAAGGATTTTCTAAGCTTTAACATAATTAAGATTATTCCTACTGGTACGTCTTACAGATTGAGATGCAACTCGAGGGTGATTTATCTCCGCTAGTGAGAGTAGTTCTTCTCGTGGATACTGTACAGCGTAATTGGCACTATCGGTGTTATTAGTGTGAAAGCAATTATTGTAAACGTTGATACAGGGCGAAAAGGTACATGATAGAAATTTTGCTAACAATTTGCCTAGGCAAGTGCATAGTCCTACCTTACAGGCTAATAATGATACTACAATACAGATACACACATATCCGAGGTGTTCTAGGTAAATGGCTCCAGAGACCGGTTCTACTTGGAACGGTTCGAAATTTCCGGGGGCTGCGGATGCTGCTAGCAGGAGAAGCAAGAATAGCGGCATGACCTAAACAGACGAGTGGTTAATTCCTGTAATAAGGCTTTAACTTATTTACATGAATCATTTTTTTTCTGTTCCTAAGCAAGATTTCATAATTGACTTCGGATGTTCGGTCAAGTATAATGGCGGGGCCTTCCCACTTTGATGCCAGTGGGGATTTATCTCTTTCTTGAGCGACAAGAACTTCGTCGCCCACGTTGAAGATAGGTGTAGGCCGGTAGATTTTAGAATCTTGCGTTGACTTATAACGTTCTTTCGCTGCTATGAGATGGTCGCGCCCTTTCTTCAGGATTCGTTCGTGGTCCGCTCGGAGTCCCTCGAAGTATTCGTCGATGGTTGTGTTAGTCCGGTGAATGGGAATACTGTTCGGAACATTTGGTTTTCGTCCAAACTGCATTTCGAAAGGTGTGAGCCCAATCCCTTCTTGTTTAGCCGTATTGTATGCCATTGACACGAATTTTAATTTTTTATCCCAGTCCTCGCGGTGATCATGGATGAAAGATTTTATTTGTTCTTTGATTGGTCCGTGTGCTCTTTCCAGGCTTCCATTGCTCTGCGGGTGGAAAGTCGTCGTGGTCATGTGCGAGATCTTGAAAAGTTTCTCCATGTGCTTGAACGTCTGGCTTATAAAGTTGCGTCCACCATCCGTGAGGATTTTCTTTGGGGCTCCATGGATGTAGATGAAGTTTTCTATGAGCGCATCTACGGTTGCTTTGGCATCTTGTGTTTTAAGCGGGATGAGCGTTATGTACTTCGTGAGTTGATCCTGTACCGAAAGAATATATTTGTATCCGTCGCTTGTTTCTGGGATAGGTCCTACGAGATCCAAGGCGATTTTATCGTTTGGTCGTTCAGGTGTATCGGTTATTATCGCCTCTGCCTGCGGACATATGCGAACTAGCTTAATCCTCTGGCAAGTGTCGCACTTCCGGATAAAGTCTTCGATGTCCCTCTGCATGTTCGGCCAGGTAGCAACGGCCTTGATACGGTCGAAGGTCTTGGTTACCCCGAAGTGTCCCGTGGCTCTAGTCCCATGGTGCTCCTTTATGATGCGCTGCCGGTCCTCCTCCGTCTCTGGTTCGTAACGTTCTTGGTCGTACAAGTACAGCGACGGCCGCTCGTTCCTTGACGCCCAGATGAAATTTATGATTTGCTTGATTCGGTTCTTCGTACCGGGGTGAGCGCGCAGGTGTTCGCAGCCTAAATATATTTTTGTTGGTTTATCCAATTTCATGAGCGCGGTGCCGATCCTATTGTACCAATCAATTTCATCTTCATTGAAATTAATGTACAAACAGTCTGAGGCGTCGCTTGGTGAATCCGTAATCTTCAGTGCTGGAGTGTCTCTCGGTGGAACGTCCTCGCTTATTTCCGTGACCATTGGGATGTTCACATAATTCGAACTTCATGTAGAGTGGTGGTTTTTCCTCTACAGTTTCGGCTTGTTGTGTTTCGGTTGCTTCGCAGTCATCGTTGCTGGGCTCTTCTACGACTTCGGCTTCTTCTTGTATCACCTTCTGTTGTCGACGTGTCGTCACGGCATAAACTCGAGAGAGAGCGTCGGCATTAGTGTTGAGCGAACCCTTTTTGTAGATAGGTTCGTACTCATATTCTTCGAGCTTCAGTCTTAGTCTCATCAGGCGACTGTTCGTAGGAGGGTCAGTGGCTTTGAGTATCCAGATGAGTGGTTTATGGTCAGTCACTATTTGGAATTGTTTTCCACAGAGGTATTGACGGAAGTGTTTTGTTGCCCAGGTTATGGCGAGCATTTCCTTTTCTGTTGTGGAGTATCGCTGCTCCGCTTTGTTGAGGGTTCTCGATGCATAGGCTACCGGTCGGTCTTTGCCAATAGGCCCCTGTGATAGCACGGCACCGAGAGCGAAGTTGCTAGCGTCGGTGGTCAGAACGAATGGTTTTGAAAAATCAGGATACTGTAGCACGGGAGCAGTCATAAGTGCCGTGCGTAACAAGTTGAAGGCTTGTTCTTCCTTCTCCGTCCAAACCCAGGTAGCTGATGTCTTTAAAAGTTCCGTTAGCGGCTTCGCCACTTTACTGAAGTCTTTTATAAATTTTCGGTAATATCCTGCGAGTCCTAAGAAACGTTTAATTGCTTTGGGGTCGTTTGGTCGAGGAAAGTCTTTCACTGCTTTAATTTTCGATGGGTTCGGCTGAACGCCGTTTTCCGAAATTACGTGTCCCAGGAATTCTAATTCGGGGCGAAGAAATTCGCATTTATCTGGTTGGAGTTTGAGATCGGCTGCACGTAATTGCTTAAGGACGTCAATCATTTTTTTGTTGTGTTCTTCAAGGGTGTTACCGTATATGATTATGTCGTCGAGGTAAACGAAGCATGCGTTACCAATAAGACCTCGCAGAGCGTTGTTCATCATTCTCTGAAACGTTGCCGGTGCGTTCTTCAGGCCGAAGGGCATCCTGTTGTAGTGATAGTGCCCTGATGGTGTAGAGAATGCTGTTTTTTGTTTATCACGCTCGTCCATAGCGATTTGGTGGAAGCCGGAGGCAAGGTCGAAGGCGGAGAAATATTTAGCTCGTCCCAATTGATCCAGTATTTCATCAATACAAGGGAGGGGATAGGCATCGTGAGCAGTCTTCTCGTTTAACTTACGAAAATCGATGACAATTCTCCATTTCTTCTTTCCTGATGCATCCGATTTCTTTGGCACGACCCATAGCGGGGCATTATACGGTGAATCGCTTGGCTCGATGAGTGCTTGTTGCAACATATCGTTTACTTGCCGATCAATTTCTTCTTTGTGTGCCGGTGGGTATCGGTACTGCTTGACATTTATCGGCACATCGTCGCTGGTAATAATGCGATGTTTGACCGCCTTTGTGCCCGGTAGAGGATCGCCCGGTAGAGCGAAGACGTCGAGGAAGGACGAGATAATGTCCCATACCTGCTCCGCTTGCTCCGGTGGCACGTGCTCTAGCCGCACATTTTCTTGTAGTTTTCGTACTCGGTCAGCTGTGTTCTGGCTTTCGATATGGTGTATCGCTACTACGTCCGGCAGTGCATGTTGGCGCTCTTCCGACGGTGGAGGAGTAAGTTCCTCAAGCGGTATTCCACGCAGCAGGTTTATCGTAATCCGCTTGGGTTCTTCCGAGTCGTTTATTACAGGCACCCGGGCTTGGTAGTCCTTCGCTTCGAAAATACAAGGTACGACCACTTCTGGATTTTCTTCCGCTGTAACAGCTGGTCCATTTTTAATGTTTGTTAATGTCCGAATCCAGTACACCGATCTAGCTGGAATCGTTATTTCGTCTCCTTCAAAGTCGTAGCGTTGACCGTTTAGTTCGAGAAATTCTTCTGGCCCAATACCAATGAAGGTTTGGTACTGCTTCATAAATGGAATACCGATGAGCCCGTCTTCTAGAAGAGGGAAATCATCAGGTATCACGTGGAAAATCTGTTTTCGGCCATCAAATTCCTGTTGTGTGATAAACAGTGATTCATGTTCTTCGTTGCCCATTGTGAACTTTGTGCGAACATTTTTGTTGACCAACGATCTCGTTGTTAACATGTTCTTTTTCAATAAACTAATGGCAGATCCGGTATCTAATAGAAATCTTCCTGGTTCCCTGGTTCCTCGCATTGATAATTTGACCACTCGCTTGTCTGATCCGATGGCGTTAATTCTTGGTAGTCCTCTTTTGTCTTTTGCTCCAAAGTCGGTTCTTCTGGCACGTGGTTCACTCTCGGTGGGGGACGAGGTAGAGGCTTGTCCATTTGAAAACCCGACTGTTGGAAGGAGCTGTTGGTACGATTTTCTGTGTCCCGCCTCTTTGTGCGGCAGTCCTTTTCTATGTGGCCCATGCGGTTACAGTAGTGGCATTGCACCTGTGGTCGTTGTCTTGTGAACGAAGTCGAAGGTGGTCGAGAGGCCGACGTCGTGTTGCGGCGAGGAGCCGCTGTCGAGTTTCTTTCGGATAGGTTGAGACTCTGGGTCATTGTTTCCCTTGTGATATCGTAGGCCTCCGAGGCCTGAGCCTTGGCTATTGCTGAGCGAATGTTGCTTGGCCGCTGCGCGCGTACTTCGGCAGATATCTCTTTACGAAGTCCTAACAGGTATTGTTCGAGTCCTTGTTCTCTCTCGTATTCGATAATAAATTTGCGTCTATCCTCGTCTACGGTGGAATTCGCGAGTACAGCTAATACTTGATTTTGGACTTCGAGGAATCTATTCGTGAATTTCGATACGGATTCGACCTTTCCTTGAAACATGCGAGAACGTTTATCGCGATATACACCCACTGGTTGCAAGTTGCCGAATAAAATCCGAAGGCCTTCATAGAGTTTGTCGTACGATCCGATGTCGTATTCTTGAAGTTCACGCGCCGCGTCCCCGATAATTCTTTTCGCGATAATTAAACTGCGGAGATAGCCTTGTCGGGTGACCTGTTGTCTCACGTCTTCGATTGAACTGATGAACATCTCGACACCAATATTTTTTCCATCGAATTCTTTAATAAGTTCTATTGCCTCTTTTGGTGTGATTTCTTCCGTATCTAATTCGGATATTTCGCTGTCGCGTCGCGATCGTTCGTCTTCTTGGCTCATTTTGTTGTCAATTACTCCACTGACGTTTGTCATACAGCACGAGTTAGTAGTTGTGGAGTCACTTTCGGAATCGGTCGCGATTGGGAGTGTTTGATCGCGGTATTGAGTAAATGAGTTATTACTCACCGATTTTCTTTGATGGTCCAGCGGTGAATTTGTGTCTCGTGCTACTTCTTAGTGTTGTTAATCGTTTCAATGTTCCTGGCACTTAGAGTTGGCAGACCCCACACTTAGCACCAATGTGACGTCGTGGTTTATTTATTCGTTGAAAATTAGTTGAGGAAGCTGCCGACTCGGCTACGGAACGCGATTGTTGAAAGGAAAAACGCGGTAGACACTTATTCGAATAGCACAAGACGTTTATTCTTGATGATACAATGTACAGCGTGACGTTACTGCTTAGATCATCGGAAAACTACTAACTAACTAGCCTAGGAAGAGGGTGGTTCTTATAGCACTACTCCATGGGAAAACAGTGATATGGTGGGGAGGGAATTTAGGAGTCGGAAGAAGGGCACGTCTTGGGCGATGCTGGGAACAGCAGATGTCTCGGATTCTAGGAAGGTCAGGTCATAAAGATAGGTGCTTCATGGCTGGACTATGGGAGTTGGAAGATAAAGTCCTTGGGCCTTATCAGGAATGTAGGGGGTGCGCATTCCGACTGCGCGACGCCCTGGCGATAGCGAGGGTGCAGCTGTCGTGGAAAGTCATGTAGGCAGGAAGGGGATCTAAGGAGTCCGTGGGAAAGGAAAATAAGGCGTAGGCTGCACTATCGTCACAATACACATTCTCTGTCGATTTCTCCGCTCGAGCAAATGGCTTCGAGCAACAAGCAGCACCTCGTCACTACGCAATGCTGTTTGGCGTTGCAATACCGAAACTACGTCAATGGTTAGAGTACGCGAGGTAATGTAGGGTCCCTTTTTCACAATGGAAGTCCGTTTGTCTTCCGGCTAGAAAACTCTAATGGTCTAGCCGCAGGGTAAAAGCTTTGATCTATACTCCCTGGATCGATGCCGTGGTCGACCGTATCGATATCGGCAGCGGTAGATAATTGTATCTTCCATCTTTTATCCTTTTATTTTAAATCTACATATCGAATACTTGAATCTCATTGGAAGTATTTTCCGGAAGAGATCAATCTCTGAAGTACTTTTCATCGATTATTGAGAGATTATTCTTTTTATGATTCTGATGAGAGAAAGTAATAATTGAAATTCGTGAAATGTATAAATTATTTAAAAAATGGACAGGTTCGCTGGATAGTAAACAGATAAACAAAGAAATAAGATGGCAAGAAAATATTATGAGAAAAATAACGAGAGTTACGTCAAATTACGAGAGTTACGTAATTTTCAAGGATCTTCGCAATAGCTTCCCATAGTCAATGCGTGAAATACAAGGCTCTACTCTAGTATAATGCAGCTCAAGGCTTTTCACCACCCTTGTCTGGACTAAACGACACCGCCGTCTGATCTCAACGCGTTGCACTATTGCTTGGGGTGCCAGGATTGCTCCGGACTTTAGCGTATCCCCGCGAAACTTTATCGAGTCTCTTCTTTATTTGGGCTTTTATTTTTAAACTTACACCATCAAATAAAGTCAAGAACCCCGCACAAAATTGACTAAAAGTGAATCTCAAATCTTAAAGCAGAACTGAACAAAAATAGCACAAAGTAAACTGCAAATAATCTCGATCGATAGCTTAACGAGAGCTTGACGGTATCTTAAGTTGCTGGGAGAGACAGTGTTACGTCTTGGAGCGGTCTCGGGAGTCAAGTTAACCTACTCGCGTGAAGCGCGAAGAGTTTATATTTATTTTTCATGGGGATCGGTCTGATTAGCCCTGTACTGTCAAATGATAGGTTGAAAATACAAGTGAATTCTAATTTATTGATTCTATGATTTAGAAGAAATAGTTTTCCATAAAAAAAGAAGGAATACAGAAGATTAATCGTAAAAATAAAGAAGATTTAAAGGTGCTCTCCACTCGCACACACATTACTACTATTACTACTTACGATGACATACATATGTTTTGCTGCCTACGTTCACTCACTTCCTTCACACCACACTCACTTTCGCTCTCTTCTAATCTACCGTACACCTCTTTTTTAATTCTACACGACAGTTTTCGATTGTTCGTGGCGTAAAGTTGAAAAACTATTCTAGCACGAGAAGACTGACCGCTGTGACGCAAAACACTAACTTGACTCCTTTCGGCTTTATCGACTTTCGAACGATTTCTGTAGACCGCGGATTTCCGAAGAAAGATTTTAAGTTTGCTATGCAGGAGCTACTCGAGGAGTTGATTTGAGACTAGCTTTCGCTCTCGTTGTCTCGGGATTGACTTCTCCGGCGTGCCGATCCGCTGATCTCGCGACCGGCGGGTAGCCAGCCGGGGAGAATTTTTGCTGTTTTCGCGCTTCCAATGTCAGCAGAATTATGGTGACGAATGCTCTCGCGATATCTGTTACCGTTGCGAGTCGCGGCGATCAGCCTATCTTATGATATTTCATTTTCTAAATTTCAACTTCGTCTTCTACTCCTCATCCTCGTGCGACGACGGTGGCGAAATTCGTCACCGCGACCGTAGTCAGCACTTGGATATCGTATTTGAACGCGCTAAGGGGTTCCTTGTAACGCGCCGGGAAATTTTCCGTCGAATAGGGATCCTTTTCCAGCGCGATCGTAACAACAGTACTCAAAACTTCAGCACTACGATTGGTATTTTTATACGAGTCACAGTTGTTTTGGTTTTTGTCACGATGATTCCGGAAAATCACCTCACAAATGAATCGACAATTGTATCGAATTATTCAGTAACATTCCACCAATGTAATGCCGTTACTATTCATCTCATATTATTTACCGCTTACGAAAAATTCATAACACAAAAAGCGGCAAAATGCGCGTAAAAAGCCGGGATCCCTCGATTTGTGGTATAAGACAATGAATATCAAAAAACATTTGAATATCAAAACAAATTATTTTTAAATAATTTTTTTCAAACAAAGAACTTAGAAAAAAATCATAGGAGCCAATTAAAAATAAATAAAAAAACTGTGCTCCTCTTTTGTTTTATTGCTACTACATGGGGCGCTGCCATAAGGCCGAATTTTAACAATAAAAAAACCGAATGGTCAAAAGACCAAACATTGCCTAAAACCCGTTCGGTCTTGTGACCGTTCGGGCTTATGACAGCGCCCCCTACTACATTGATTCGTGTTCTAAGAACTCGCCAAATTTTTTTTTTATTTATTTTTACTTGGCTCAAATGATTTCTTTAAAAGATTTTTATTTGCAAAAAATTATTTAAAAATAATTGTTATATGTTTTTTATTCTTTATGTCAGTCTTTTTTTATATTTGTTTTTATTATTCATTTGTATTATTTATGATTAAAGAAAACTGTTTCATTTTGCAACGTTAAGAATCCGTATGAAACGGTTCTTTTGTATCACACGCATAATATTTATTAATTAAAACGACTACTTGCCTGTAATTAGCTCGTATATTTTTTTTACACACACATCCCTTTTTTAACCACGAGAGAGGTTTTTTTAGTAGCAGTTTTCGCGATGATAAAATTATAAATAATACCTCACTATTTAACCTGTATTTTGATGACTCAATGCAAGTGTACAATTCGCGGATACGGATGTCATGAATTGTTGTGTTCACGAGCTGACACTTGGGTATACGCGGCTCACGTGTGGATGCACAGACGCAATACACAGTTATCATGGAACATCGGATAAACAACTGACAATCGAAAAAATTTCTGAAGAAAAATTTTTATCATGAAAGTGAGGATTTATATTATGGAAGTGTCTTTAGAATTTAGATCCGATGTCTCGTTGCCGAGAACAAAGCTGTCAAACATTAGGGGGCACGAAATTGGCGTATAAGTACACGCTAGCGCTCGACGCGCGCGGACTCACCGCGCGAACTATTAACATTTTAAATTACTTGGCGTCGAGACGCAACCGCGTCTCTTGATCTCTTGATACATCGTAGTTTCTATCAAAATGTTTGGAAACATTTTGCCCACCTTTAACAAGGAATTGTTATTTTCCCGATATTGTTCAACGGTCAAGATGGTCAACATTTACACCAAAAGACAGAAATTAATGTAGTATACCAGGCGAGTGGTACAGGAGGGCCGCGCAAAAACCGAGTTGCGTACGGCAAGACACATAACGCCAAGGCTAGTTCATGACGACAGGGAAAGATCCATCAGGTAAACAGCGAGAGGGGAATTATACAGTCCATCCGACAAACGAAACAATAGCTCTGGAATGTCCATATATGGAAATAAGACGATTTGGTGATGTCATTACTAGGAGCGAGCAATAACTGCAGCGCGCTTTCAAGGGGGCAACGCCCCAAAGACATAGGGCGGTTATGTTACCGATCCCTCGGAATATTATGAGAAAAATTTCGACCCTATAATGAAATAATTTGTACAAAGAGCCGAAAAGTATTTACGATTGTTATTTCAAATTTCGGGTATATAATATTCTGACACCCAACATGTAAATTATGATAATTCTGTAAAAATGATTAGTGGTAAAAATATACGCGCCTCTCGACCCTTACTACCGCTTTTCGAGTACGTCTGCGCATAAGGGATATTTACGAACAGTATGAATCATCAGATCTTTTCCTCTTGTACGTTAGAAATATCAAATATTAATTATATGAAATATCTAGTTTATGAATTATTAATAGTAAGCTTATTAATAAGTCAGACAAATAATTAGGCATAAGGAGAAAACTGAAATTCAAAGGAAAATGGATATTCAATAATCAACTCAATCACATAGGAAAATCAACAGATCAACGAATTCTGAACGAGCCGACAAGAGAATAATGAGGGGCAACGTTAGGCATCAGGGGAGTAGACGCTCAAGCCATAGGTGAGGGAGGGATTTTTTTCCACCTCCGGGTACCATTTTTTCACTATAAGACGCAGCGGAAAAAGAGCAACAGTAAAGACGGATTACATAAGAGGCGACTAAAGAGCGAGCAATCGGTACGTCCGACTAGGCGTTTGGCGTTCCGGCTTGACGAGTGAGATAAAATGAGAGATCACGTTTTCTTCTAACCGATATCTTAGAGAGATCATGTGTCCTGTAGTAACAACAAAGAGAATAGAAGAACTCTCTGATTGGTGATCGCTTTTTAACAGTTTCCATCTCCAAAAATGTATATTCATTTTCGATGTAATCAGAGTTTACTTGGTCTACTTCAGTTCATTATTTTTTCACCATTAATTAATCTACTGGAGCGAAGACTTCTCTTGTTCCATCATCGAGATCGTTCATTTGCTTGTTTGTTTGACGAACTTTCTGTACAAATTGCGTTCGGATAAGTCGCTTTTAAACTCAACGAATATTGCATCTTGTACTTTTGAGTTTGTCTGAATTATTTTCTTTGAATGAATCGTGAATAATAAGTCATATATTTCGCATGAAATTTGTGTACAACGAACCAACTTCATTTCAACGATCATCACTTTCAGCGAAAAATGTAAGTACAATTTAATTCCGTTTCTTCATTATTCCTATATTTGAAAGTTTGTGCAATCTCCTCTGTTACTCGAACTCCTCAATAATTCGCCTAGCCGTCACCAGACATCATTTACTTTACTCACAGAACATAATTCATTTATAAAATCATTTTGGTATCACAGTGTAATAATTCCACATAATTCAAATCATCACGATCATCATTTTAATCTAGCAACAAATAAAGACATTTTCGAATAACTCTTAGACAAGTCAACGACTAGCACTCCAAGCCCTATACTTAGACAGTTAGACTAAAAAATGGCTACTTCCGCCGATAATTGATGCCAAGAGTGGTAAGGAGGGAGCGATCTCTCTTGACCAGCGCGTATTCAATCGTACTCGACGTAACCACGCGTTAAAAATTTGCGTTATTGATAAACGCCCACATTTTTGACGTATCAGTGTCACATGTCCCTTGGCATCGTCCCTGGTCTTGGCGCACTGTCACGTGTTCGCGCCGCGCGGGTAAGTCGTCGAACTTCCTCGTCTGATTCTGGTGTCCCCGATGATTCGGTGCCGGTCGCATTCAAATGCGTCGCAGGTGACAATCGCCATCCTCTCTCACTCGCTGCCATGCTTTCCCTTTCCTGCGAAGAAGCTATCCTTCGTTGTCGGTCCATGAGTTCGATGTTGGCCGCATTGAACTCTCCTTTACCGACCTCCCCATCACTCGCATTTGAGGACGCGGCCGAGACTTTGAATCGCTCTGACATTTATGGCAGTAACACTCGCAATATTTGCGTAATATTTACGTTTTCCTTTGTTTACGTGCGGACGCCCCAGCCATGAGATCCAACTCGATACTATCGTTCTTCACCGTCGTGAAATCTTTCGAGAATTCTCGCGACTATTACAATGCGCGCTAACTATTACCGAATTTTCGATCTCTCGCACTGTCCTTCAACTCGAGGCCACAAATCGCAATTTTATTTTTAATGACTTATTTCTCAACAATTACTTATCCAAATTACTACGTTTGTTTTTTTCGTTTACAGACGGTAAACGGCAAGCGGCAAGCGGCAAGCGACGCCAAGCGGCGCCAAGCGGCAAGCGGCAAGCGGTGTTTGCAAGCGTCACAATAAACCACTAGCATTGGAACGCCAATTTTTTCCAGCAATTTTTGTGCAAAAATAATATATATTTTTTGTTATATAGAATCTTTATTTTCCTGTTATGCTTGGCTTATAAAATTCTGTTCATTTTTTTTTTTAAACAATATTTGCAAATCGGATTTTTCAGTACTTGGCGTACCTTTTTTTTTTTTTTGAAAAAAATATTTTGGGAAATAATAAATACTTCAGCGAAGAAAGTGAACTATGAAAAGTCAAGATTGATTCACTCCTGCGGTCTGAATCCTGCGACAAGTAAAAAAAGTTTGACCATCTCTGCTTTCGCTTCGACAAGCTTGGGGACCTCAAAAAAATTTTAAAAGATAGTTAATCTTATATAGATTATGACAATACAATCGCATTTTTATTTTTTATTTTTTTCAGACAGAAAAAAAAATAATGAACATTCTACTTTTTAGGTGACTCAGCCCCCTTAACCAAATATTTTCCAAAAATCAAATTAAGTAAGTTATTATTTGTTATAATTAAATTAAAATCATACTCTTTTTTTATGAACAAAAGAACGTCTTATCGCGCATGTATTCGATTTTTTTTCTGAAAAGGCTTATCATTTTTTTTTAAACCTATTTAAAACACGTATCAGGTGAGTTATCTTCTAGATCTCTGGATTAAACCACTCATTGGAGCAGACACTATTTAAAGTTTTTGTACTCATTTGAGTATTATGAAGCGATCCGCCTTCCGCGAACGATTTGTTAGTTTGTTTAATCATTATCCGCTTCTTATTCTTTTACTCTTTTTGTGTAGTTTGTTTTGAAAATTATATTTCCCATGTCTTTTACTTTTTTCATAACTTGTCAGGATTGGGAACAAGTAATTAAAAAAACGAAAGACGGTAGATCTATTTGGAATCTGTACCAAGCAAATAAAGAACTAAAAGACTCCGATAGAGACGCTATTCCCGCGGGTATTATTAATCACGAGTTACAGTATGATCTCGATCGAAGGTATTGCATAAATCGCAAAAACCGTACTATCCTTCATGGATTTGAAAAACGCTCGAATCTCGTTCAAAATTAGAGAAAAATTCAAACTGCGGATGTCTTATTCTAGAATATCACCTGGCCCTTTTGTATACCTGGCGGAATAAGTTCTGGAAACTTTTTCAATTGAGACGCTGGTTCATTTTAGTATCAAGAAGCGCGGTAGCACTTCGACGCCAAGTACTGAAAAAACAGTACAAGGCGTGTCGCTACTAAGAGTAACCTACGCCAATATACCGGAAGTGTATAGTGCGTTGAACTTTCGATCGATATATCTTCGCAATAAGACAACGAATCGAATTTTCATGGACACTTTTATAATGTAATTTTGGGTCAATCTTTCGAAAGAGCCTAGTTACCATTCAATTGGTTTAGCCTATTTCGAGATCTCAAGGTCGGGAATTTCACAGGGTCCAAACGATTATAACGTGTCCTGTCCCGTATATATATGTCTGCGTCTACATCAGTTCATCGAAAAATTTGCGTGGTGGCGCGCTCGTCGCCACAGCCGGCTCAGCTGACAGTTCTTATCGTCGGCACGTATTTTTGTGGCGTGAACATTTTTTTGAGTGTTTCCGAAAATAATAATTATGTATTGCGTATCGTGGTTTAGTGTCTCGACGCGAAGTAAAAAAGAAAAATTACGAGTTACGTGTTATACGTGTGATTTTATATCAATTATAACTTTTCTTTGCGATCTCGAACAACATAACCGGCAATCATCAAGTGGAATATGTGACGTGCGTTCGCCCAGTTTTGCATATAGAATTAATTCTGTTCGATCTAAATTTTCTGAGTTCGAAACTAATTTTAAAGGGAAAATTACAAAAAAATAGTAGCTTTTCAAAAAGAAGTGAAATTTCCCAAAATATTTTTTTCAAAAAAAAAAAAAAAGGTACGCCAAGTACTGAAAAATCCGATTTGCAAATATTGTTTAAGAAAAAAAATGAACAAAATTTTATAAGCCAAGCATAACAGGAAAATAAAGATTCTATATAACAAAAAATATATATTTTTTTTTGCACAAAAATTGCTGTAAAAAATTGGCGTTCCGGTGTTTGCAAGCGTCACAATAAACCATTAGCATTGGAACGCCAATTTTTTACAGCAATTTTTGTGCAAAAAAAATATATATTTTTTGTTATATAGAATCTTTTGTTTTCCTGTTATGCTTGGCTTATAAAAGTTTGTTCATTTTTTTTCTTAAACAATATTTGCAAATCGGATTTTTCAGTACTTGGCGTACCTTTTTTTTTTTTTGAAAAAAATATTTTGGGAAATAGTTATGTTTCTATCAAATCCCTAACTTTCAATATTTTTTTTTGGGTTCTTAACATAGTATAAAAGGTTTACAACAACGAAACAATGCTAATTTTCAAGCCAAATAACAGAAAGAAAACTAAACAAAACTTATTATGTAACTGTGAGAAAAAATCTATTAAATGTATGCTTATTTTGTTGTAGGTTCGTGAATACTTTTTAGTATGCCTCGGAGTATAATTATATTGGAACATGAATGTAACTTCGATTTTCTGCAGTGTGTGTGGTTGTTGAACCAGGCGGTCGCTTTGTGACCGGGAGAGGAAAGTTATACTGGCGTTAGTCAAATGCACGAAGGAAGTATCTACAGCTGCAACTAATTCCTGCTTCAAGAAGAGGGCGCAAGGGATCTAACGTGACGGCACTGGTCTCGAAGCCGGCGAACCTAGTCATTCCGCAAAGGCAGCGGTCGATTAATCGAACGACGATACTATTCTCTGGCTTAAGAACAATGGTACGCCGTAGATTACGATTGAGGAAAATTGGACGGAAATTTCAAGCGATCTGGAAATTATATAGCACCAATACCGTATGTAATTGGTCAGATGAAAGAATCTCATGAGACTTCGAGTGGGGTCGTGAAATCGATCTTAATGTAACAGGTCAATTGGTGCCGCTAGTAGCGACCCTAAAAAAGTTCTTCGAGCTGCCGAATGTACTTCACGCTACCTTGACATGTATAATGTAATAGCCTTCAATCAGATTCGTTGATTGTCGAAAATTTCATACAGTGTGATCTGTGGGCTAGTAAAATATCGCGATATATCAAAAACGACATCGTCCTTCCGCTTCTTATATCATACGATGAAGTTGAAGTTAATAATCTGTTAGGGTTTCTTAGCGGAAAAATCGGAGCCGTATATGCTTCCGTTGCATTTCTTCCTCTCGAGTGCCGTTCTGCATTAAAATATTATTTCCTCGTTCTTCTCTTTGAAAGTCACACGCGATCTACGTACACTAACGCGAATGTATTGAAGCCGATGGTCGAAGAGTTGACGTATTTGGAAAACGAAGGTATTGTAATCGAAAGCACGCGAAGTTCGAAACGGATGTTTTTTATCACTGGCTTAATTTTGGGTTACAATCTCGGGATGAACGGTATTCTTGTAGGCTTGATCTTATAGAATCGTTTTCGGCAACATATTATTGCCGATTTTGTAAGATGACGAAAAAGGAGACTCATAGAGCAACAGTCATATCAAAAGAGTTATTGCGTAGTCAAGCGAGTTACGAATTTCACGTATCACTGAAGGATGTAAGCAAAATGGGTATTAAAGCACGAAGTATTTTCAATGATATTCCATCTTTTGACGTGTGTACTGTGATGTGCTTTTCCCCTGCTTCGGAATACCGGGGATCGGCTAACCGGCCCAAAATATAATGACGCCCCTTTTTGCACACTGTATATTCCCCTTACCGTCTTTTATCATTGGGCGCCAGCACACCGTATCAACGCCGATGTGCAAAGGTTTTCTTCTCTCGTTCTTATTTCTATTTCCTTCTCTTACGGCTAGCAGGAGGGGTGCAGTTCGGGAAACAATAAAAATGAATACTTTGCAAGGCACTGGTTAAAATAAAATAACAATAATCACACTCGTTTATTTTACCAGTAAATTCTCCAATTACAGCTGACTTCTGTCTGACTCGCGAGATTCGATATTACTTTCTTCGTGACCACAGAATAATTTTAACACTCGCTACTGCGGGCGGAAATCACACGAGAAATTTCCCGGAACACCGGGCACGAGCGAGAAAGCTACGGCAACACGTATACGGCACAGAAAAGAACCGAAGCTGGTCTGCAGTGCGTGCACCGACCTTTATTTTCCCTATCCATCGATCTACACGATGCGTCCTCGTGACTTTCCTCGAGCTACGAGCCGTTATCCTTTCCTAGTCCCTCAGACAATTCCTCGGCCGTCGTCACGACGGTTATTCCTCACAATAAATAATCCTTCTGCCAACGACACGGCGTACAACGAATTTCTCACTCCCGTGGCTCGCACGGTGTTAATTAACTATCTCCGAATTATTCCTTATTCCTCTAATTTCCAACTAATTAAATCTCTATTGCTTACTACGTCTATCGATCTATTCCGTACAACGCGGTGCGCGAGAGTGCCTCTCGCTCATGTTCGGTTACGCGTCTCGGTAATCGGTGGGAGGGGGGAACGAGCCCTTTGTCGCCGAAAATCGCCTGATCGTCGAATATTCGCGAAGTCTCTCCTCTCGTGGTTCCCCTCTCGTGTCTCTTACTGGCCATCGTCGCGTAGCCGGACACCTGTAATGTATAATATAATACGCCGGCAGTCTCCCGAATACTGTACATTTTTCTCTCTCCGAGTATCGTCGGGGGACGACTTTGTATACGCGCTTATCTACGACTCTCGTGCGTACCTAATATCTAGCGTGCCTGCGAGAGCGTTGTAACGCCTCGTCATAGTACAAATTACGCGGTCGACGAAATGCACAATCTTCGAGAAGGTATATGTCATTATCATATGATACCAATTATACGAGGCCTCACGATGGGCCTATAAAGAGTTCAATCTCGATTCGTTGAATAGCAGAATGCTAATGTTCCAATACGGCCTGATCGGCAATTCTATCAAGCCACCTATGATAAAACGACGATTTTTGGATGAACAAAAAGTTAAAAATGATTTCAGCAGAAATTATGTGCTTTGTTAAATTGTTCGGATTAATTATCGGCGACCTAGTTTGTCCCGTGAACCCTTTTTAGAAATTATATCTTTTGCTGCGTCAGTTGCTCGAAGTACTTCTAGCTAAAAAACTATCAAAAAATTTGGGTCCGTATCTTCGAGTTCTGATCAAAGAACATCACCAGTTATATGTCGAATTAACCGGAGAAAATCTAAAACCGAAGTATCATATCTGGGAGCATAGCCCCGATGTATTTTTGCAAAGCGGTCCGCTAGCAAATTTGTCGTCCATACGCCCGAAAGCGAAACATAGGAATCTAACGGGACCCGCTTCGGTGACTATATCGCGAGTTAACATTTGTCGCTCAGCGGCAATAAAACAGCAATTGTCGATGTGCCGTAGGCTCTTAAGTAACCAATCTATAATGCCCGCTATGATTGTTGGCACTAGTAATTGCATCGAATTGAATGCATCGGTAGATTTTTATAGCATTCTTCTGCCTGAGATCCGCGAGAGACGACAGATTTCGTGGGCGAATTGGGCGTCGAATATAACGATATTACATTCAAACCTCATACACCCAGAAAAAAGTTTATTCTAACTAAATAAATGTTATTAGGGATGAAGACATTTTTAAATTGGCGTCAGACTCAAATGGAGTGTTTATTAATGTCTAATATATTAATTAATTTAATTGGAGCATTTATCGGAATTGAAAAAGTTTATTTGAATCAAATAAATGGATATTCATGCCAAATAAATGTTGTATTTATTCCACAACGAGCGCACTAATATATTCCCAACAAAACGTTTATTTAAATCTAATATACACATATTTATGTCAAATAGATTTTTTATTTGTTCTACGACCGCTTGCGATTTTTCGGAAGAATTTCACAAAAAAATAAGACAAAAATCTATACTTCGTTTATTACAATTCCTTTACTTTCACACAATTGTTAACATAAATAATCACATAGCGAATTATATTAAAGATGAATTGTCACATAGCGAATGGAACAGTGATAAAAATAATATTTGGAACTTTTCGCACGTGAAGAGGCGTCGAATTCGACAAGTCACGTATGTTAATATAATGATAATTTCGAGGTTGATTTCCGAGTGAAATTTCAACGACGTACGAATGGCGAAGTAAGTCAAAACTGAGCGTAAAAATAAGGTTGCAGGCAAAGATGATTGTATCGTGTCTGAGAAAAAACTGCTGCAACTAACCCGAATTGTGGTAAATTATCATGTGCGCCAATCTGCACGAGACCCTTCCCTGCTTTGTATAAACCGTCATTACAACAGATCCATTTATATTGTACATATGTTTCGTCAGATGCGCATCGTTCTATCGTGATGCGGGGTCCTTTTTTCAATATATTCTCTAGGTTCAGATTATTCGATAAACTGTAGGCTAAATGGATCGGATGGTCGATCGCGATGGATTGCGGAACATTTACTCGACTTGCCGCGATTTGACTTGTCTGTTTACCCTCAGCATGTTTTCCTTCAAATCTCATACACCAAACGTTGCGCAGAGGTCCATGTGAATTGAGAATTCGAGCATAGTGCACTAAAAAGTGAAATTTCGGGTTCAAATAATACGCATTTCGATCGTACCGTGGAACTTTTTTTCACATATTTGTATGTACAGTTCGTGATGTTCCTGAACAAGAACACGTAGAAGATCGTCTGTCCCTATTTGGTAGAAAAGCGCCATTACTAAGTCCATAATATTACACACAGTACTGTATAGTACCCAAACGGACTCTCCTTCTGGAATTAGATCACCCACTATGAGTCCAAAGTTTCTAACTAGGCACATTATCTCACCCGTCTTCATGTTTAACATTTTTTCTTCAACATATGTCTTCAACGTTCGTTATTACGGGTGGTTTATTAACAAATTCTATATATCCATAATCGAATGATTGAATAGCTGAATTTATAGAATCTAAAGTTACGATTTCTACTCCGATATAGTAATCGATTATAAGAGATATGTCATAGTTGCAAACCCCTTCGAGTAAATCATGCATTACAACGACTGAATCATTATTAGAGGCATGAAATTACGGAATCTCGTTAAAAATTGGATCTTCTTTTAGCCCGGTCAATTGATAGTTATTGAGTGCAAGATTGTCGCTGGAGCAAATCGCGTTTATGACCTCTGCACATACGGCAAAAAAAGTTACCGGAGCAACTAACATACCCCAGAATTGCATTTAAACTGGCATTATCGCCCAAAATCATTGCAAGGGAAAAGTAAATCTTTTGGGACATTCCGTTTCCTCGATCAATCGTTATCCCTTCTGTTTCCAAAAAAGTTAACTCGTGAACTAAAACGCAGAAAGTTTTATTTCCTTCCGAAGCAAAATCGACATAATGAACGAGTAAATCCAAAAAAATGTTAGTTAATCGCGACTGAAATTCTACTGGGAAGCAACGAAGGCATCCATTTTATGAATGCCCGTGTGTGAACCGAGAGGGTAATTGCACTCATATTCGTCATAATAGACATACAATGGGATGACGAATGTTCCTTGGAAAAATGTACGCTTTTTATCATTCCAAAAAGAGCTGTGAGCGATATCATCGATAAGTGTTACAATTCTAATCGTTTAAGTATGTCTATGCACTTTGGAGAATATTCGGTAAACCGAAAATTGTTGCAAAAAGTTTTCGCAAAGATACGAACGATAACGTGGTCTCTACGGAACTCTTACAACCCTACCGTCGATCGTTGCGTCTTCGACACTTTGTCACACAAAATTTTTTTCCGGGGCAATAAAAATGCTCCCTCTTTCAAAAATTTCATTCGTTTATACTCCGTAGCATTCGCGAAGAACGGCTAACCCAAAAAGTTTTTTACCTTTTCTAAGTTTTCACGTGTATCATCGCTTGCAGATACGTCACTTTCTAATATAGCCTCGATATTGCAAAGCAAGTCTTCAGTGTTTGTAATAATTTCTTGAATAGCTGTACGAGAAATACGTTTATTCGAGTATAATTTCGCTAGATATCTCTGTGCGGATTTTTGCAAGTTATCGACGTTACTAATATGATGTATCACTTCATTTCGAGGATCTTCCTGATATGCATCTACAAACATGTGTTCATTATGTTGCTCTACGTTTTCTGGGTCTATTATTACTTCAGGTAGCTCATTGTGTCCGAAATTCGAGTGATCGTGTATAATATGTCGCTTGAACGAGTGTACACGTTGAAACACTCTACCGCATCCCGCTTGTCCACAGGTATATATCGTTAAATCAGGATGTTCGATATGTATACGAGGAAATAATCCGTCCGGTGAATTAAAATCGATATTGAAATGAACATTGTGCTCCCTATACGCACATAAATACATTCTTTTTGTTTATCCCACCGAATCTCTGAGTGTCGGCTGCTACATGAACGTGTGAGAAAACACCCATGTATCGTTACGTTTTTCTTACTACACTTACTACCTTTAAAGGCAGTCTCGCTCTCGAAAAGCCGCGACAAACTCTAATATCTTTTTCGAACAGATTTTTGACAAAGCGAAGGGACGAACAGAATACCCGAGAGGCGGTAAACGTACGCAAACCTCATTTTAAAGCTCGCTGATTAGCGCCGACACGCAGCACGGCAATGTTGGCTTCGTAGAAAATCTATAAAAATGTCGTTTCAAGAACAACCTCACGTTTTTACACTCAATAGGGTAGATCAAGTTCAGAGCGTGGAAGAGCTTGAAACAAGTATCTACAGCGGAAAGCGCAGTGTCCATCATGTAGGTGAGCGTCTCAAAAGTCTTTGATTTCGAATAACGATTCTCCTACGATAACGACGCAGAGTTGAATTAGTCTTTTCAAACTTTCGTTCCGTTTCTTCTTTTCTTGCAGTCGACTGTGCATAGCTGCAGCAGACTATAAATCGTTCCATGATTAACTTTAGAAATATTAGACCCAATCGGATTATGTACTTTCAATATTGACTTATGCTCACTCTCGCGTGAAGAATGAAACCGTCTTGCGATTTAGCAATACTTGGTTTCCATGAGTCTAGATCTTTTTGGCGATTAATTGCAGCAGGCAATAGCGGCAGGTGCGGGCAACAAGTACAACACGGCAGCGTCCTTAGAATCTGAATGTCAGCATGAGCCAAAAATGTTTGTGTACATTTATAGTTTACGCGTGTATCATATTTGATTTGTATATATTTTTTCTACTTTTTTTTTTAGTTTTTACATATTTTTTGTGGTTTTTATTTGTACATATTTTTGTTATTTTGTTCATATCTTATGGACTTTTATGTAAATATCATCAGCATTGTAATGAATTCATATTTTACCATCAGATATCTCTTTAGAGAAATTTTTAACGATCTGGTACGCTCTGAGTTTGTCTTTTCTCGTTCGGTTACTCATGACTTTGAGAAACTTATCTCTATTTAACGCCCAATTCGTCAGAAGTCCGAGATCTTCGGTAGGATGCGATATTTTGAAATCGGAACAAACCTATGCAAACAATTGATTCCATAATGGTGATTACGGAAAAAAAATCAATCGTTGGGAAACTCTGGAAATATTCCATACCAATGTATAGCCTAATGCGTGCTCCAAAAGTGGCCAATCTTTCAATATAGCAGCGATCGATAGATCATTATTTTTCGTCAGTTGGCTAATGCGCTTTGGCGCGGTGTTACGTCCCAGAGGTTTACCGGCGTACGCGTTGACTTGGACGTTCCTCTCAGCGGTCAGCGCGCTTTTAACTTGGCAACGTAAGGCAGAAATGTTAATGATTTTAAGGAGTTCTGTTCCTCGAATAAGATCGAAAGATCCCGTTTCGAGAGTAACAAACTTCGCGTTTTATTAAATCAAACGGAAATTAAGATTGATACAAATATTTTAAGTAGTAAGTAACCTTCACACAACATACAAAAATACACACAAAAATACTTTAAGGTAACATTTACATATATCCATAAATAAAATAATACAAAATAAATAAAAAATACACTAAAATTATAGAGAATAAAATAGAATATACAAAATAATGTAAAATTCATTGTACACATACAGGAAAAAATTAAAAAATAAAATTCTGAAGAGGATCTCGATCGAGATCGAAACGTAAAAACAAAAAAGACTTTACAAGGTTGTTCCGAAGCCGCAGCACAAACAAATAATTGTCAATATCAGCCACCGCATCAAACAAAATAATCTAAATTATAATCGAGGTGAGGGAGGTGTCCGCTCTAAGATGAGTCGACCGATCGGTTTAAAAGTTGAAGTAAGAATGATTTTTGGATGAATGAAACTGATCGTTGCGAGGTGGCCGAAAATGCTGACAGCGCGCAAGACGCGCTGTCGCTAAGCAAGAGGTAATACTCTGTTGTACCCCGAATATCACGGGTATTACAGAAAAGTTGGATTGTGCAATAGCAGAGGAATGCAGACGACGCGTTAGGCGCGATCGCTGAAATCGAGCACCTCGCGAGCGATTGAGCAATCGACGCATCGAGCGCGCGTCTCTCAATCTCGGTCAAGTAATACAACGCGTCAGCAGTTAGTGTAGCGCAGAGTCTCCAAATTCTTGAACAGAATCTGGAGCGGTAAATAATAAACAGCAGTCAACGAAAAGCGAAGATTGTCGTAATATATTCGGTGGTCGCATTATTACCGAATATCGTAATAATGCTTCGTCGTCGGAATTATGTTGACAAGCTCGTCCGTATATATCGGTACGAGCGCGAGCATCAGACAGTCTGGGATTGACTCGTCATACAGGGGTCCGAATTGACTCCTGAAACTGTACGTCTGGTCCAAGGGATTCGAGCAAGAAATCCAAGTTACAAGTATTATACGCGATAGCGGGTCGAACCCGAGTTCTATCGAAGAGTGAGTTATATCGTAAAGTGAAATATTGAATTGTTCAGTGGGCTATACTGTTCACACGAATTGTATTTGATTGTAAAACTGTTCTGTTGTTTTCTCTCTTTTAATAAATATCATTTTGTACAACGTTCAGTGGTTCTCACTGGAGTTCTAACTCCCGACTGGTACAATCCCTTTTATTAATTCGGGTTAAAATCCGGACCTTCGAGCACGGAGTGATCAACCGGGTTTCGGGGGTACAACAACTCCAACATGAGGGAAACCTCGAAATGCTGATTTGGATGTGAGTCGGAAGAGTTATAGTTCCGAGTGAGAGAGAGAATATAATTGTGCAGTTTTCAGGTAAAATCGCGAGCGGATACGTGTTTGCGAAATTCGATATTAATTATCCGGTCGGATGATCTAGCGTCTGAACTCCTTCCTTTGCGAGTGATAAAAGAAATAAATCATTTAATTTTAAATAATGATAGAAAAATCGAAAATACGTGTATATTAAGGGTCAGGACGTAACACCTCCCCGCCTAAAAAGATAGTCGAGGCAACACAATGACTCGGCTATGGTGAAGACAATACGGCGTATCGCGTCCTGACGTGATTATGTCTATTAGTGTAGTGTAGTGTGTACTTATAGTTAACCAGTTAAAATGTGTTTGGAAAATAGCTCCATGATTACGAGCTTAAGTATTTTTATTTGGGGTATTTCGAGAGTCGCATGTGGGTTTGGGGTCTTCTTCCGGATGTATGGTCGTTGCATTGAAAATCGTTTGATATTTTCCTGTTGTTCGGGTATCGCGGTTAACTTCGGCTGATCGTTAATAGAGAGTTCCTTGATGGTGTGAAAATTATGTTGGGTATCTGGTTGTTGATAAATATGTTGATAGATTGTTGATGCAATCGTTTTCGGCGTATGGCTTCGTATCTGAAACTATCGAAAATTAACTATAGTAGTGAATAGACAAACTATTGTCAATTTAGAAACTGGACATTTCAGAGATAAAGATTCGAAAATTCAGAAAAGGTTCAAGAGAAAAGAGAATGTATTCAAAATAGTATTGATTTATGTCAATTGTACTTTACCTTGTATTCCGGGGGAAACAGGTTATTAGGAGATTTTTACCTAGTTGGCATAGTATAGTCCTTTACCTTGGTCCTTGTAGTACATTAACGTTTAACCGTTTGATGTGCGGGTTCCCCTCGAAATTTTGCTGAAACTGATCTTATTTCGGATTAGAGAGCTGATCTTGCGATCAGCAAGGTTTATAGTTTATTGAAAATCGACAAATTCACTACAATTTACGTATTTTATTGTTTTATACGTAAAATCACGTCAATTATTTGTCAATTTAAGAATATTTTTCAGTATCGTAGTGACTTTTGTGTCAAATGTGTTGGAATCGAATATAGTCCGGTGTTGGAGTAAAAATTTGTACTGAGTTCATCTGACTAGAAAGGCGTTATCCACTTCCTTAGTTCGGAGTTAAATTAAATTTTTTTAAAATTGTTTCTTGTATGCCTATTTACCAGACTTTGACTGGACTAAATTTACTCATGAACCGTGAACTGTGAAAGAATGCGTTTTGAGCCGGTAATGAGAGAGAGAACCCTCCCCCTTTCTTTTGGGCGCTTACCACGCGTAAGGGCGCAAAAAAAAAGCTTGGTTAATCTCGTTAACCATCGAATTCCGATAGTAGGTTACACATCTTTTTTTTTTTTGTGCGCTCTGAGTTAGAGTACTTTCCAGGAGCGGTTCGTCACTTTTTTATCCGCTGTATCGTATATCGCAGATAGTTTCATTTGATGGTAACTGTTGTATAGTCATTCGGGTGAGCATAGAAAGGTATATCAGGAGGAATCAGCGAGCGTGTGATAGGAGATTCTGTGTTCGAAAACCGCTATGGTCTTCCCTGATATTTATTCTACTAGTGTTAATTGTGCGATGCTATGATTGAGACAGAAAGAGAAAAAGAAAATATAAATTATTGAAAAAAAAAAACTCGATCCTATTCCTTTTCGGGTCGCGTTTGCTCGTGGTATAAACGGACCACGTTGACAGTTACGATACAATTTTGCAGATTTGTTTGTGGGAAATCTGTTCAGCACGGTGTAGAAGATTGTATAAGACTATACCGTAAATTCGTTAGCCACGGCGGATAATTGCACTTTGATGCGATAGATCTTCGATCGATCGCCTCCCCGGTTATTGCATGGGGGATGATGTCTGCGTCCGCAATGCCGATTGTTACTTCGTAAGTTCTATCTCGATCTTTTCTTCCTATGGATGACGAATCGTTTCTATTGTTTTGGCATCTTCGGATAGTGTGATAGGAAGTAGCATGTATCGTGTTCATATGATTAAGCATTGCCATGTTCATTGACCATAGACTGGGAAGGATTCGCTTGTATCTTGCACTGATTAGCATTCGGATCAAGTGACGTTGCTTCCCTGTCGTGAACTCTGTTTGTCACCGGCACGTGCGATTTTAATCGTGTAGGTCGTTTGAGGTGGTCGGTTGTATCCGTGAAGAAGTGTTGGCAATACGAATTTTCTACGACTAATTTGTTCTTGCTGTTGTTAGCAGCGATAGATTTTTTATCTATCGCCTCCCCAGTTGTTGCATAGGGGGCCAAGTGCACCTTCGCGAGGTCGATTAATGCATTGACCTTTGAAGCATACCTTTTGAATGTCTTTTTAACAGAGAATCGGCGAATGTTATGTAGGTTTTTTCGAGATTTGTTCGGAACGTTGGTCGCAGATATGGAAGCGCTGATTCGTGCACGGCTTTGATTAACGTTTGGATCAGATGGCGATGCTTCGTGTTTGTGACCTTCGTGTGTCAACAACTCGCACGATTTTACTCGATGAGGCAGTTTGAGATGATCAGCTGTGTCCGAGAAAGATCGTTGACGGCACAAATTTTCGATGTCTAAATTTTCATCGATTATTGTGTCGTAGTTAGGTAACGAACTGCTTGACGATGTCGGTTGAGGTGATGGTTCCCCAACGTCGTTTTGTATCGACTTATCGGATTCTTTGTTCGCGATGTTTCCAGACTCCGACAATCTCTCATTCAAGATACATGGTGCTGATGACGATCCTTCTTTGGAAGTAATCGATTTTGCAATCGTCTCCCCGGTTGAGGGACGTGATTGTTTTTGAACATTCTTTTCCGTTGCAGTTGATTGCAGATGCGTCGATTTCCCTTCCGTATACGGAGTCGATTTGTTCGGTTCGGAATCCACAACACGGTCGTCTCGTATCAGTAGTTGCACTGTGTTAGGCGGAGGCTGCTGTTTTACGATGTCAGCGAATTCCGGTGGCGGGCGGTAGACATCGTATGTTCGCGTGATAGTTGTTTCCTCGCGCATTTTTTCTAGCGCTGAGTGATAGAAATTATCGTACAATTCGTTGTACGAACACGTGCATTTCTTATATCGATGCAGCATCTTATTATTATCGTTTCTCAATGCGCCGAATGTTAAACTTTCGGATGATGATGAAACGATACTTGTTTCAGTAAGTTTGGATATTTGGCATTTCTCCGAAGCATTTTCTGAGAGCGGTAGACAACGAGGATTTGATTTTAGTGTGTTTAGAGTATTACGCTTCGGTGGCTTATTCAGGGGTACGAGTGGAATTAATTCCACAAACGGTACGACTACATCTACGGATTCTTTTGTGATGTTAGTAATATAGGGGTATGCAATTCCGCTCCGATTTTTGACAACGATTTTTTACGGCATCACCGTAATACACGCCCTTCGTGATTATCTTTAATAGGACGTAGCCCGCGGGAATCTCATTAAGAACGCGAATACACATGGGTTTCCGGGTGTTGGCCGGCACCGTGATGATTTCAAGATGGTTAGGAGGATAGGTTTCGCCGTACATGGCTATCCAACTCTCAAGGTATCGGGCTCGTATAAGACCGTCTTCCTCGATTGGAAATTCATCAGTTACAACGTGAAAAATTGCGTAAATTCAGCGTAATTCAGCGTAATTCAGCGTTGCGTTTTTGCGTTCATTGCAGTTGCATCGCAACTGCTCACAATCAGATGCGCCAGTATCGATCTCGCAAATTATAGTGCGATTGATGTGTAAATTCGGTGGTACGTAGCTTTGTTTAATGATGTTAATTTCTGTAGAGTAATTTATGACGTACAGCGTTATGATTTTGCGAATTTCGGAATTACTCAAATCTATAAAGCTTTGCGGCCGAGGCAGACGACTGCTAATTTTGATACAAGCGTGGATAATTTTTGTTTTATCGAAAGTAGCGCTTATTTAAACTGACTCAACGACGTGCTGAGTCTCGTGATTTTTTAAATACTCGTAATGACTACAGTCTAAATTGGATTCAAATTCTTCGTGTTGCGTACGATAATTTGAGGATGAACGCAGATAGTCTCTATACTCAGGCTCGTCGCGCGAGTGGTATCTGTGTCTGTTTTTGCGTTTTTCGTGCGAATACAGTTTTTCTAGATCATCCAGAATCTCTTGTACGGAGGTATATATATGACTTTTCGGGTGGATTTGATTGTGTGCGTCGCCCGTCAGTTTATTAAATAACAAGTAGCGAAATTTGACAAAATCGCTAACGTCCAGAATGGACATGGCGTACTGTACATCGGATATGAATTCTTCGATCGGTATATTTTTTCCGCCGAAGTAAGGGATCGGGGAAAGCACTATCATTAGCCAATCGTTATCGCTGCGTATATTCATTCGATGGAAGTTCAAAACCATCTTGACATCTCTCATCGGAGGTGGAGCGGGACCGTTACAGAGATTTATTCTTATGTTTTGTTGATCGGGATCGTCCGTTCCAAAACTTCCGTTGAAGTGAACTCGCGCATTTTCTTGCGAATTTTGGTGGGTACTGTCTTTGTGTTTATTCCAACAGTCGTGGTCTCGTCCGTTGGTTTTTGACATTCGATTATGGCAATAATCTGTTTGATCCGACATGTTTAAGTTTTAATATTTGTCTACTACGTCTAGGCGTATAGAACACTCATGATGGATTTGGAAATAAAGAACAATTTTTTTTTCCTTTAAATCATGGATCAATATTGATAATCGCTACAAATAATTGGCATTAGCGTTGAAAACTCGAAAAAATGTTAAACTTCAAATAATTGAATAATCAAAAGATTAAAATTTACGAAAAATAGAAATTTCGAATAGTTGAAAAAATTAAGAATTTGGGAGATTATAAATCTCGAATAATTTAAGCTTTGCAAAATTATAAATTTAGGCGATTAGAAATTTCAAGTAGTCAATGAATCGAAAAATTAGGAATTTCGGAAATTATAATTTTCAAATTATTGGAAAATCGGTCGATCGACAGTGTCACAGAAATGTAGCAAGTTACAAATTATTCCATTGAATTTCGAAATTCGCCCAATTCACCAAAAGTGAATTCACAAAAACTGTATAACGGAACAAGATTAAAATAAAATTATAACGGAACAAAATTAAAAACAAGCGTGGGCTCCGCCCCTCAAACCCCCCAAAAAATGTCCCTTTGGGACATTTTTGGAGGCACTCACAGGGATACACGTCGTGCTACGCGCTCCGAGTATGATTACACTTTGCGTTATGCGCTGCGTATCGAATATGTTTATACGTCGCGCTGCGCGTTTCATCTCGGAAGAACGTATGGGGGAAAATCATTTATCACTTATGTAAATTGATTCATAGTTTAACCTTCATCGAATATAAGCATTTTGTTTTTATACGAATTGATGATTATTATTCACAACTGATATTTCCTTTTTGTTTTACGATCAATATAACGAATTGCATCGCGTAGAACTTGATGAAATCAATGTAACGAATCAGACGATATCTAATAAAGGTCGTTTTATTGGCTTAACACTTATGACCAGATTAAATGAGTATAAAACAAACATAAAAAATATTTACCAACACGAACACCATTACCATTTATCATTCGGGTCTAATGTTCCGTTCAAATGCATCTCTTTAAATGTTTTTTTCTTCCCTAAAATACATGGAATCACTTTATTATTGCCTCTGGACAGGACCCGAAGTATTGGAGCCGAATATTAAAAAAATTTGCTTTTTGTTACCATTTTCAATAAAATTTACTTGATATTAATTGTTGTAGCAAAAAAATTATAACTCGAGAACGAACATAAATATCGTCTTGGTTCTTGGTTCGTGTATTGAACAGGAAGTAGTACCCTGCTGAAATAAAAAGTTGTAGTGTCTTGGATGCGACCAAAATAAAAAAAAAATATTCAATTTCCCGATGAATTCAACAGCGAGTACTCTTGGAATGTCGATGTATAAGAGAATTCGGTTATAACACTTTAAGCATTTTTTCTCTTCCCTATAATAGACAGAATCAATTCGTTATTGTCACTGTCCGAGAGTAAACCATTGCAGACGGGAAATTCGAGGAATTTTATTTTTCAAGTAAAATTTGAATTTTTTTTTGTTTCGAAAAATTGTTAGAGATTTGAGAAAATTAAATTGCAGTTTCCCAATATTTAAAGTTATATACATTAAAAAATGAAAAAACAATGAGATTTATATTTTCGATTCAAATCACCCGCCACAGAATACCAACGTCGCGGCGTAAGCAAACTTTATCACGTCTGCTATCGAATCATCGTCGGCTTCCAAGGTTTGACAGATAGAATGAATGAAAAAAAAAAAATGGTCGATTACTTTCAATTTTATTTGACAAATTGCAATAATTTTGGATATTCGATGATTCTTCTTTGTGGAATTATAACCAAGTTTTCAGTGCACCCGCGAAATTTTTTATTTGTATTATGAATGTGAATAACGTATTGTAAAATATTGTGAATGACATTCGGTCCAAATGTATTATTTTCGAAATAAAATGGATTAATATTTGTCAATCAATGCGTGATATTTTGTATTTCATTTTTCGCAACCAAATTTTCTTTTTTGACATGATAAAAAATTGTTTTTTGGAAAATTAAAATAATATAATCTTTAAAATAATTTTTCACTAAAAATAATTGGAGAATAAAAATATTAAGAAATGTCAGAATGTCTTCAAATTTGCTGTGCGTAGTGTTTTCGATGCAATGAAATATTGAGGAAAATTAGAAAAAAAATCGTTCGTAAGTTTCAGAATTGCAGCACCGTACAGACATTTGACGGGAGAAAATCGATTTTTAAATGGAAAATGCTTGGAAAAAATGTTCAGAGACGTCGGAATGTCTTCAAATTTGCTGTGCATAGTGCTTTTCATAAAATAAAATAATGCTGCGAAAAAGAAAAAATTAGATTCGTAGATTTCATAATTCGAGCAGCGTATGGATACTTAGCGGAACAAAATTAAATTTTTATTTTGGAACACCTCATTAAAGGCTTCGCAGTAGTTTCAAAATGATTGTGCACAATGGTGATGATATGGTACATCACCTCTGCGAAGAAGAGAAAAATTGCTTCGCACAGTCCAAAGTTACAGCACCGTATGGACATTTGTCGAAGCAAAAATAGATTTTCTTTGTTAAGCAAATATTCAAATCCTTCGCAGGGGCTTCAAAATGTATGTGCACAATGGTGATGATATGATACATCATAGCTGCGAAGAAGAGAAAAATTGGTTCGCACAGTCCAAAGTTACACTGTGATACGGACGTCTAAGAAGATAATTTCAGTAATAAAGGTATTTTTATTCAGCCTCAGGCGAAAAAAAATATTTCCAGTCATTGGAGTCACTTCAAATGAACTACGCATGATGTTAGAGGTACACCGAAGTAAATCCGAAAAAACTACATTTTTTGGAGCATACGCTGTGCAGAATCCCTATCGAAAGCTGTGTGAAGCGGCTTCGCTGGTCATTTTAATAGGCACTTTTTGCCTATTGTGATAGTGAGTGCCTAACAAGATTAATGACTTACATATTAGAAGTTGGAGTTATTACTCGTAATACAATCGGCGACCATGTGTTAATACCATGCACACCCATCATACCAACTAATTACCCATTCGAATTCAAACGGATCCAATTTCCAGTCTAACTATGTTTTGCGATAACAATCAATAAATCACAAAGTCAAACTTTTGAAGTTGCCGGTATTGGTGTACACAATGAATGTTTTTCACACGGTTAGCTATATGTAGGATGCTCATGCGTAAGTTCAGAAAAAGTTACTCATTCACGCACCTGGAAGTAAAACACCCAATATTGTGTACCCAGAAGTTCTCCAATAAGGCGGCAATTTTAAATTATGGTTTTGATTTTTCAAAATCGTGTTCGTGAATCAAATTTGTAAATTTGGTTAACAAAAATGAAATTGAAATTCAATATACTTTATAATTTTCAATTGCTATTTTAATTCGAAAATGGTTACGTAGTAGTTTTGAAACTCTCTATGTAATCAATCTCAAATTAAAATGAGATGCTTAGTTGGTTTATCTTCCCGTGGTGCATCTCGAAAACAAATTCTCGACTCAAAGTCTATGACCCAATTACGAGCGAATTTGGCCAAAAACCAACAAATAAAAATCTATCAATTGTAGTATCACGTCAAATTTTTTTTCGTTTATTCTTAAATATTCACTGACGCTGCGTATATACGCAACGTTTGGTTACATAGTTCCAATGTAATCTAATGCAAGCGCGCGAGCCACAACAACCCACTAGTGTATATGAGGTATTCCATCCGGTTTCGAATAGTCGAAAAGTTGATACTCTTGAAAAAATTGAAACTTCGTCACTATTCATCATTATTCAGACGTGACTTATGAAAATTTTTTCAGAATTTTTGGTTGGGGTTTTTCTGAGATATGCTCAATTCCAACTTTTTTCTAAACCCCTGTATCTAGAAAACTATTGAAAATATTGAAAAATGGTTTAGATAAAAAAAGTTGTTGTTTTGAAAAAACTATAAAAAACAAAAATTAGTGGATTTTTTCATGCTAAAAAAAGGTCAATTTTTACAAAAATTATTAAAAAATATTTTTTTTCTGTAAGGCCGTCATGTCCGAAAAAAAACACACACACAGAGCATAGCCTTATGTGTGTAGAGTCACCACATATTTTTTTTAGACGGTTGGAAAACTCGTTTAGATGCCATGAATTATTTTATTTATTTTTTCGAAAAAATTGTTTTTTTATTGTTGTATTTTAAAGTTTTATAAAAAAAAATTCGGTAATAGGACGGGATAATAATTTGTAAGGAAGTTAAGTGTTATGTAGTTCACGCATTATTTATCGATGGTATAGTCATTCAGCCCTACAGAGATCAATGCAAGTTACTTTACTCGACGCAAAACAAAAGCATTTGCATGACTTCAGCATCGTTGAGATTGTAAACACACTGTTTCCCTCTCTACACCACAATCGTAGCTCTCATCGTAATATTTTCGCATGCGTGTATAAATGGTAAACGCGTGGAAACAAGTAGTGGATTTTTTTTGGGATTTTCGGTGTACAATTCAGTCGGTGTTGCGACCCATTAAAAATCCATCCGGGAGCAACGACAAACTGTCTTTACAACACCCATCGTCCGTTGCATTGCAGAAAATGTCATTGCTAAAAGGCACGAATTATTTGTGTACAGTGTGCAGACAAGAAATTCAGAAAATCGAAGTTCATGACACCTTTGGATCAAGTACAGGTACATTTTTTAATGCGATAATTAGAATTGATGTAGGAGAGGAGATTAATGAAATTATTTTCACATTTTACGGGGCATGAAATGAAATCAGCTCTTTTATCGTTATGCCCGCCTATATTCCGTGCTTATTTTGCGTCGGCCTCCCTGTTCTATATTATTCGGTCTTCATATTATGAATAATAGTTTTATTTGCATCGTGTATACACGTCTAATATTCCACGACAAGCATCAATTCAATGATTACTTGCACAATTCATTACCACCCTTTATCACTCTTTTTTTTATAATCACAATTTATCTTTCTCCGATCCCAAAGTGTGCGCCCAATATGTTTTAAAAATAACTCAGTAACGCAGCAAATTCTTTAGCTGATACGGTTGCATTACCGACTGGCGAAGAATCTCCACTCCAGAGCCAAGAGTTCTCACTAATTTCGACTAGTTAGAAATCCACTCCGGATATATAGTTAGAATTGGGAAAAGTAAACGCCGTGTTTAAAATGTTGGATCAATCGCCGATCCCTTCCTGGAGAGTGGCACAAAATAACTGGGTTTCGAAAAAAATCGATCGCGTGTGTGACAATCTGAAAGAGACTTTCAGTTGTCATAACGAACATCCGCTCGAAATTGCATTTGACGAAATGATCAATGGATTAAAAAGAAAATACGACGATAAAGATACAACGCGGAGTGAAAAAATACAGATTTTAACGGTGTTGCCTGACTCGTGGTCAATTGCTAAAATATCTACAGAATTTGGTGCTTCGTCGTACACGGTTCGTCAAGCTCGACAATTAAAAACCGGAAAAGGCGTTTTTTCTTTGCCCAATCCTCGAATCGGTGGTTCGTAATATTTTTTTTATGGAATTATGAAAATATATATGGATAATGATCTGTAATCGATCAATAATATCATGTAATCAATAGTTTTTTCCAATATTATTTATTGCACGATTTATATTCAAGGTTCGGCATTCCCCAAAAATATCGTCGACGAAATAGATTCTTTTTACAACGACGATTGTGTTAGTGCCAATATGCCTGGGATGAAAGATTTCGAGACAGTACGGGACTCTGATGGAAATAGGCTTCACAAACAAAAACGTCTGCAACTATCCAATTTAAAGGAGCTCTACGTGCACTTTAAATCATGCTCTCCAGATTGCTGTGTTGGGTTCTCGATATTTGCTTCACTGAGACCAAAACATTGCGTTTCGGTGGGTGCTCGCGGCACGCACACGAGTTGCGTAGGCATTACGCATCAAAATATAAAGCTCATGATCATGATCTTAGGTATTATAAAAAAAAATCCATCATGTTTAAAATCGGAACTCGTTTGAGTACGTATTTAAATGGTTACGCATTAGCAGTCGCGAGTAATTATTAAATGTTTAATATTTTTTAATAATTACAGTCCACGCTCCGTACTCTTAACTCCCCTTAACTTAACTGGTCCCTTATTTTAACTCGTTACTATGGTAACGGATTCCCTTAACTGTATTTCTCCTCAGCCCCTTTTCCCCACTCCAAGCGGGGGAAACCCCGCGCGCAAACCCCTCGTTACCCCTACTCACAGGAACTGACCGGGAGTAGGCACGATAGGGGAAATACAGAATAGGGATCGGGTCCGGTCCCATCGAGTTAAGAATACGGAGCTTGGACTGTATCTCAAAATTGAACTAATATTTCAGGCTGTGACATAATTCGTCTATCGAAGGATTCGGAGTATTCGATAAGCGGCTACGAAGATTGTTTAAATATGATCATATGCGCCGACCCACGTGCAGAATGTTACTTCCGCGATTGCGATGCTTGTCCTGTAATAGAAAAACTTCGACAAGTATTTGAAACAGCTATTGTGGATCGCGATATTGAAAATATTATTTATAAACAGTGGGTTCCAAAGCCGAGGGTAACTCTTGAAACGCTGATATAAAGCACTGACGAGTTCATCGATGAATTTTGCATATCTACCACGAATTTGCTAGCACATGCGTTTATTGCGAAAAAACAAGCATAATACTTTAAGTATTTGAGACTTTGACTGACGGCGATTTTCTCGTAGTATCCGACTTCGCGGAGAACTATTGTTTCCTCGTGCAAGAAGCTGTATCCGGATTTCACTGGACCAATAACCAGGCAATGATATATGCGGTTGTTGTTTATTTGCGCAAAAGTCAATTGGTTGTTCACAAAAGCCTCACGATAATATCCGATTGTCTGCACTACAATGCGATAGCGGTTCATGTCTTGAACAAAGTTATTTTAGCATTCGTTCGGTCAATCTGCGGGAATCCAATACGAATCTATTACATTTCGGATGGCGCCCCCCAACAATTAAAAAATTTTAAAAATTACGGGAATTTGTCACTTCACGAACAAGATTTCGGTGTTCCAGCGGAATGGAACATCATCACATGCACCATCAATTACGGTTGTCACAAATGAACAGAAAAAAATGTACCTCTTTAGTTTTTATCAGAGTACTACTAGTTTTCTGATAGCTTTGCTTTGTAGGAGTGCATGAAGCCCGAGAAGTGCTAAAGGATTCTTCTGATTTTCGTTTTTCGATTCAGAAAGAGGAGTCAATTCGGCGACTTGATCTTGCCTCGAGCCAAGATTCTGTTCGTAGTTTCCACCGTCATCGGTTGTCTCTAGAATCGAAACGTCGAAATCGAGTATACTATTGAACTCGGGCACGTTATTCAGATTATCGATACCATAAAAAGCATTCCAACGAGTCAGTTCGTGAGCTTTGAAATATTCTGCAAGAGACGCATCGTTATCACCTAAGTTGGAGACGAAAAATTTCGATGCTGTGATAGTCTCGCTGTTAACGGTTGCTTGAAAATTTCCGACGAATCTTTCAGGTAGAATTCTTTTTACCGCATATTTTTCAGCATGAATTAAGCTATTTTTACAGGGACTATTTTGGGGCGTAGTAATCATGTTTTTTCTCTTTTTTTTCGATGAAATATATTTTTTTTCAATGAAATCAATTTTTTTTTTCGGCGGCAACATTTTTGCATTCGGAAAATTTGGTTCCATTTGCATTTGCATTCCATTTGCATCTGACGTTGCATTTGCAAACCGGTTTTTCACGACCCTGACGTTAAGTTTTTTTTTACAAGTTACTTACTTTCGATTTACGGTTTTCACCAGCTTTCTGAAATCGTTTTAAATCGCCGATGAGAGGGACCATTTGCGCGTCATCTTCTTTACTGAGCTCATCGACTTGCTCCATCCCAATTCTATTCACTGCCAATCACAATTTTTGTTATGACTAACCGGACCGCGTGTCGGCCGCGAGCCGGTAAAACACGTCTACGTGCTCTCGTCGAATATACGTCTCATTATTGAGCCGATTTGAGAAATAAAAAAATTAATTAATACAATACGTACGTTCGAAAATCTCGATATACTCGGCGAGTCCAGCATCCCGTAAAAATTTTGTCAGTTCCGATTCCATTACTGTTGGTGAATTACGCCGTACATAACGTTTACAGCTCGTTGATAACGGATCTCACAGTCGAATCTTCAAGCACTCGCGAAACGAAAACATCTCGAACGAAGCTTGAGTTTCACAATGCCGCATATATACCAAACTTTCAATCACGGATTATAGCGTTACCAATTCCACGTAAGGAATTAATTAACCAAACGATTGATATAGGTCAATTTCTCGACTAACGTTTACGGCAGCAATGTTCAGGATAACAGACGCGGCTTGATCTTGCGATACGTGACGCTGCGATGTATGCCGACTCGGTAATATGATCGAATCTTCTCGGCGATGAGAAAACAAATGAACGACTTGTTTGATACGAATAAATGTCTATTTCAATATGATTTTCAAGCATTCGTTGTCTTGACATCGAATAAATATATATTTCGAAGCATAGAATAAAAAATAGACAGGCCGACAGAATCGATTTTTTTGTTTGCAGTACATAAAGTCGTTATTAGAATCGAATGTTTTCGTTAAAATAAAAATTAAAGTCCCATCTTATCTGAACGAAATCATTTTATTTGTAATCCCAAGTTAAATATACGATTTCTTTATATTAAGTATTTATTGCCAAGGACAAAACAATAAATAGTTACTGGAATAATTTTTTTTTTATTCCGAGTAAATAAAAGCCCCCGGCGTAGGGAAAGTGGCGCTCCCATCGCCCGGGGCCCCTACTGTGAACCAGTAGGGGACCCGCAACAGCCATCCCAAGCCAAGGTGTGGGCTACCGTGCTGAAGGATGTATGGCACCTGGGAGAGGTGTCGCGAACGGTGCCTCTGGGAAACCAGGCGGCATCCCAGAGTATTTACGCCTTACCCCCTCATGCGGGGCTCTGAGGGGGCGGACTTTTATTTCCCTAGCTGCTCGTGGGAACAAAATGGATTATGTTTCAGAAAATAAACTAACAGGGATGGAGGGGGGAGAGGGAGGCTCGTCGACAGGGCCTCCGCTGGCACCGGCTAGCGTAAAGCCAGGCTCTTCAACAGGGCCTGGCGGCTCAGGAGCGGGTGCCAGAGAAGTAGGAGTAGGGGACGGGGTAGGCTCGGACGGCGGGCTTACCTCGCAGGTCCAACAGGGGTTGATGGGCCTTAAACTCCGGGTGAATCGGTGCGGCCACGACAAAAAGAAGGCGAAGCGTGAGAGGCTGGCGCGGGAGAGGTTGGCCAGTAAGGCGGCACCGGATGGGGCCACCCCAACGCCTGCTGAACCCGCGTCGCTTCCAGGTCGAGCCGATAGTCGAGGGTGGTACGCGGCGGGGAAGACGGGTCCAAGGGGTCTGAAGAGACGGAAGGACTCGAAGGACACTCCGCCGCCGGGGGAGAGACAGCCGAAAAGACAGAGGGACCCGGTAAAACGGGACTTGACGTATTCACAGGCGGTAGATGGTCCTCTCATGAGGACGGTGGCTATAGTGGGTTATCCAGAAAACCAGATGGATAAGGATAAGCTCACGATGTACAGGCAGGCGATCACGAAGGCGATGGTGGAAACTCCAATTGGAGATCCGCTGCCGCACTTCGAGGAAACCTTCCTGAGGAATGGCCTCATAATAACGAGGTGTAGGGATGAGGAGACAAGACGGTGGCTCGACGATCGGGCCCCGAAGCTGTGTCCGTGGGAGGGAGCTGTGCTCGACGTGGCCGGGATGGAGAGGCTCCTTAAGCTGCAGAGGGCGGTGGTGTGGATCCCAGGACATCTGGGCGATACCCAAACCGCGCTCACGCTGCTGGGGCGGCTCAACCCCGGCCTCAACACGAGCGTGTGGAGGGTCCGGGAAGAGAGCCAGGTGGACGCCCATGAGGGCAGAACCCTGGTTCTCGGAATAGACGAGGGGTCGGCCAAGGTCCTCGAGACCATGGGAGGGAAGGCCCATCTGGGCACGGGTAAAGTCACCTTTAGGGTGACTCGGGCCCAGAAGGAGAAGGAGAGTGAAGACGCCGAAGGCTAGCCCAATGGCGAAGCCAGGGGTGATCTTCACGCAGATTAACTTGCACCGAAACAGGGGTGCCTCGGCGGTTCTAGCCAGGTGCCAGGCAGAGGTGCAAACAGGGGTCTCCCTAATCTAAGAACCTTGGGTATATAGGGGTAGGATAAGGGGCCTCGGAGGTAGTGGCTCGCTTTACGCGGACCCTGGAGAAGAGGCTCCGAGGGCGGCAGTACTAGTGAAAGGTGTACAGGCTATACTGAGACCAGATTTCTGTTCCAGAGACCTAGCGGTGGTGACACTCGAGGTGAGGGACGGAAACAATCAGAAGAAACGGATTATGGTTGCATCCGCGTACTTCCCGTACGACTCGGTGGATTCACCCCCGCCCCAGGAGGTGATGAAGCTAGTGGAATACTGCAGGAGGTGCTCTATGCCACTGCTAATTGGATGCGACGCCAACTCACATCACGTTATATGGGGAAGCAGCGACACGAATGCCAGAGGACGGGCGTTGCTCGAATATCTGGCGACGACTGATTTGGAGATACTAAATCAGGGTAATACTCCAACCTTCGTAACAAGAGTTCGGCAGGAGGTACTGGACCTAACGCTGGGTACAAGGGATCTGTATAGTGACATTGTGGACTGGAGGGTATCAAAAGAACCCTCCCTATCGGACCACAAGCAGATCACTTTCAGGCTGACCGCGAGCAAGCCTGAGCAGAAGTGGGTGAGAAACCCCAAGGCTACCTCCTGGGACCTCTACAAGGAGGAACTTGGGAGCAGACTCCTGGACTTCCCAACCCGGTATGGGACGGAAGAGCAGATAGAATTCGCGGTGGGACAATTGCAAGAAGCAATGATAGGATTCTACGAAAACAACTGCCCCAGGAAGAGGGTAGGAGGGAAGAAGGGAGCCCCGTGGTGGAACAAGCGGCTCCGGGAACTCAGGACCACGACCCGCAGGCTCTCTAACAGGGCCAGCAAGACTCGAGCACCTGCGGACTGGGAAGCATTCAGGAATGCCCAAAGGGAATACAAGAGGGCCATTGAACAGGCCAAGAGGAAAAGCTTTGTGGAATTCTGCGAAGAGACGGAGGGGGCCTCAGATACGGCGAGGCTCCACAAGATCCTAGCGAGGGACCCAGCAGCTAAACTGGGTCTAATCCAACTAGCGACAGGGGAGTACGCCTCAGATGAGGTAGAAAGCCTTAGATACCTGGCGGAAGTAAACTTTCCGGGCTTCAGGGAGGGAAGCATGCAATGGGAACACCCAGGGCATGGAGGTGGACGGCGAGGCGACTGGAGCATCGCAGCGAAGGTCGTGTCCCCGGCTAAGGTTAGGTGGGCAATCGACAGCTTCGAGCCCTACAAATCTCCGGGCGCAGATGGTATTTTCCCGGCCCTAATGCAAAAGGGCATGGAAGTGATCATCGCACCCGTGACAAAGGTGATGAGGGCGTGCATTGCGGTGGGATACACACCCACTGCATGGCGCACGGCAAGGGTGGTCTTCATCCCGAAACCGGGAAAAAGTGGATACACCCGAGCGAAGGATTTTCGACCAATCAGCCTGACGTCATTCCTGCTGAAGACGTTGGAAAGATTGGTTGACAGATACATACGGGACGAGGTGCTAGTGGCCTCTCCGCTGCACAGCAGTCAACACGCGTATTGCAGGGGAAACTCGGTCGAGTCAGCCCTTCACGTCGCGGTCCGCGGTATAGAGGGCCAGATCGAGAGGGGCGACATAGCAGTCGGGACGTTCCTAGACATCGAGGGGGCGTTCAACAACACCTCGTTTACGTCGGTGTGCGAGGAGGCTGCAGGGCACGGGGTTCCAAGGCCAATCGTAGATTGGATCCGAGGAATGCTCAGCGAGAGGGCTCTCATGGTAACCCATGGGAGCACCATGATCCAAGGGAAAGTGGCCAGAGGATGCCCGCAAGGAGGCGTGCTCTCGCCACTACTGTGGTGCCTCGTTGTCGATGGGCTACTTCGGGAGCTCAACGATAACGGATATGAAGCACAGGGGTACGCGGATGACATTCTCATCCTCATAAAGGGAACGTTTCTCGGTCCCCTGGTAGAGCTCACACAGAGGGCCCTAGAAATCGTGAAGCGCTGGTGTGACAGTACGGGCTTGTCAGTAAATCCGGACAAGACCGAGGTGGTGATCTTCACTAGAAGATACAAGATCGAGGCTGTTCCAGGTCCTCGTTTCTACGGAGAAGAAATCCGATTCTCTACTTCGGCGAAATATCTGGGGGTTATCCTCGATAGTAAGCTGAGTTGGAAAGAGCATCTTGAGGAGAAGTGCAGAGCATTCTGTGCAACTTTCTGGATGTGCAGGAGAGCCTTCGGGGCGACTTGGGGGCTGAGACCGAAGATGGTACACTGGCTATACACGGCCATACTAAAGCCAAGGCTCACGTATGCAGCGGTGGTGTGGTGGCCCAGATCACTACTGAAGACTTCGCAAGCAGCGCTCGTACAACTCCAAGGATTGGTCCTACGGGGAATCACGGGCGCGATGCGCACAACGCCGATAGTGGCACTGGGAGCGCTGCTAAACGTGGAGCCGTTACATCTTTCGGTAACGGTGGCCGCAGCTACAGCGAGTTATAGGCTCAGATGTTCGGGCCACTGGAGGGGGGGTTCTAGACATACCCTGCTACCGCGGGAATTGGGGAACCTGCCCACCCTTGGCCTGGAGCAAGACAATATGAGCACTAGGTATTCCTTCGATACACGGTACAAAGTACGGATACCGCAGAGAAAGGAATGGAGTGACCCCAAAGAGCTGCTGCCAAAAAACGGGGACATCTGGTATACGGACGGCTCCAAAATGGGACGACTCTTGGGGGCAGGGATATATGGAAAAACGGATGGCGTAGAAATCGCGGTCTCGCTGGGAGAGTATGCCACGGTTTTTCAAGCGGAGGTGTACGCGATCAGAGAGAGCGCGAAGAGGATGCTCGTAGAAGGGAAAGCAGACCGCCAGATCAGAATATGTACTGATAGCAGTGCGGCTCTGTTAGCATTGCAATCACCGGCGATTGACTCGCGGGTGGTATGGGGGTGCAAAGAGGCTCTCAACAGCCTCTCAGAAAACAACCGGGTGGAATTGCTTTGGGTGCCGGGCCACACCGGCATCAAAGGCAATGAGAAAGCAGACGAGCTGGCTCGACGAGGCTCGGCAACGGAACTCGGCGGGCCGACGCTTAGGATGGGCGTGCCATTTAGCTTGGGCAAGTTGGCTATCAGGCAGTGGGCGGAAGCACAGCATTTCGCGTACTGGAGGGACACCGCTGGGTGCAGACAATCCAAGGCTCTTATGGGCCTTGAGATTCAAAGCAGGAGGGCGGCGGAATTGCTAGGGATGAACAGGGACAGGCTCAGGGCAGCAGTGCAGATGCTGTCAGGGCACTGTCACTTAAACTACCACAGATGGAAGCTGGGATTGACCCCGGATCCAACCCGTGGCCTGTGTGGGGAGGAGGAGGAAACCCCTGAGCATATCCCGGGCCGGTGTCCCGCTCTTGCGGGACTTCGGTATCGGATAGTAGGCTCAGTTTCTCTGACCCCCAGGGAGTTAGCCTCGCTGCCGGTCGGCCAGGTGCCGGGGCTCTGGAGGGGCTCCAGACGAGGTTTGGACACGTAGGCTAGCGGAGGCGGGATTCATAAGGGACTGAGGGGATGGCACAATGGGCAGTAAGCCTGAGCGCCAGCGGCTCTTTCGAGGGCTGCACCCCAATGATGGAAAAAAAAAAAATAAAATAAAAGCCGATATTTAAATCTAATAATGATTTCGTTGAGATAAGAAAAAGTTTCTTTTATCTTAATAAACGTAATTTAAAGATAGAAATTTATTTGATTCCAAAAAATCTTTTTTCTGGGTATATGATGTTGATTATCGGAACGGAGGATTTGTCCCCGATATTTTGTAGAATAGCGAAAATTTAGATTTATGAGGATCTCCCGAATTACCCCATCTTTATTTGCGACAATTACACTACTCTAGGTTTAAATGACCATGTACTTGAGCCAATCAAGTTGAGCCAAGTAGCGCTATGGTATGTATAAAAGCAACCGACTTATTCGATCCATTGCCTATATATGCTCACATGATGGCTAACCGAGAGCAATACATCGTTGTACGTTACATTATCTGATAACGTTAACACGTTAACGTAATAAAAGAAAATAATAATCACAATGAATTATACATTGTCTCGCTTCGCAACGTAAACATTTTTCTCCGTGAGTCATCCGGAAAAATGTCTCGGCTGAACGGCCATACGCCGACTCTCCGAAAACCGTTCTTCGCCGTTTCACGTGCCTCTGCTTTTTCAAATACCGAATGCTAATCTGCTAATCGAATGCCGAACAGGGTATCAACATATCTTGGGTTAAGTACGGAATCCGGATTCAAACGTACCTATTTTAGACCTTCGTTGGCATAAAATATCGAGATCGATCGCAGGACACTAACATTCAAATGCAGTTGCTTGTGTTTGCAATGCAGCACAAAGCAGACTATCACGATATGGTTTTTCCGGGCAAAGTCGATAACGTCGATGTTTTTCGTGTGTGTGGTATATCCAGTGAGAACAGCACAGGTTCATCCTTTGACGATTAAACAACCCGACAAACTATTGAAACCGCTTGAAAAACATATTACTTTGCATCCAGCCGCTTGAGTAGGGCACGCCCCAACTATCCTTCGGTATTTCGGCCATCATTGCCGGATTCATTCTTCCTTGCAGGAAGACGAACATACATGGCAGGTATACTCCGCATGCCGAGACGCCGCTGACGTTTTGCTCTTTCTCTCCCGAGGTCACAACGCCAATTTGTCGCTTATCCTTTGTAGCAATTATTTTTGATTTTAGTGATTTGCGACTGTCGAGTAGCCCATATTGTCGACGTCGTAGATACAATCGGATGTTAGACGAAAGCCAATTTTTCGGAACTCGTTTATTACCGTTTGTTGTACTATCGGTTCTTGATCGTTTCCTCTAACAATTTTTGATAAAACCCATAACGAGAAGATTAGGTTTCTTTGCGCAACGAGAAGATTAGGTTTCTTTGCATAAAGTTGCTGAACCGGTCTTCTACAGCTATTCCGTCGGCGAATGGGTGAACTGTATTATTATGTTCAGCAAGATACCACTGTAATATCCGCAGCTCTATTCTGGTCAAGCCATGTAGACGAGCTACCATTTCCCGTAGGTAAGTGACGGTGTGTTCGTTAGCTTCTTGTGTTCGTTATTCCTGAAAAAGAGAAACGTTTTATTATTTTTTCTTAAAGTAGTTTTACAATCGAGAAATAAGCGATTAAATCTAGGAATAAATATTGAAACGACAATTACATGTGGTAGGTAAGAAAATATACAAAGTAATCTACGGGCTACTGATAGCGTTAGCTGTAAAAATTTAAAAAGCTTACGATTGAAAAAAATTGTGAAATAACAATTAAATATGCACATGTCATAGTCGTGCGATTTCTTCGTCATTGATTATGGAAATCTGCCGACTATAACATGTGGATAATTAATTGTTTTTTCACTCTTTTTTTCAATCGGGAGTTTTTGCAATATGTATAAAAAATGATTATTTTGCCTTTTTAAAAGAAAACAACTTCTAACTAAGACCTTGACTTCCACGAATTTGAAGTCATACCGTACAAAGATGAAGCGCCTTGCGAGCCATCGGAAGCCGAAAAAATATCGCCAAAAAATGGTGCCCAATCTTTGTCATATCTAAAGTACTGTTCCGTAAAACGCTTTTTTCTTCACGAATATTCAACTAATTTAAATTCTCCATTGCAAACGACATTGACCGCGTGGCATAGAATCGCTGTGTAAAATTCTATTAAGTAATTCTTAGTCGTTTTGAAGATGTACAGGGTGACGTTGACTTCGTTAAGCTCTCGACAGGTGTACCCACATTTTCATCGAAACTTGATCATCGTCGAACAGTATGCTTTGGTACTTGGAAACGCCCGTCTGACTGACGTCTTTGAGAGATTCAGATCTTCCGGATCCACTGACAAATTTCTAAACACACGAACCACCATTTTCTCCCATAAAAGAAAATCTTCGGCGATTCTTCCGCTGTGCAAAAGTCGTCGTCTAATGTTGATTCCGCTAATCGATTAGTGTGTGGCTCGTGGGTTGCCTGCGTACTCAGAAAAATGTCCAAAGAAGTCGCTCCCGATATTCAATTCATTTGAGGATCGAAATTTGTATCAGCTTCCTCTGTGACGATGAGATGATCGACCGGATCCGCTTCCGCAGTTGAATACTCATCTTCCGGAAACAACTCTGTCAGTCGAGTCGTTAAAGATTTGTTGGTTTCCATGATCGTTTGCTGACGATTAGCTAACGTCTCTACTGATGATTGATTAGTCACAGAGCCATAATAATGGTGAACTTCATCAGTGATTGCATGAAAATTTTCGGAATATATCCATTTGAGATTGATACATTCGATAATCATAAATCTTTATATATGTAAAAGAAAGTCCCGATTTTTCTTGTGTGTTTGTCCACGAGACGCTCACAGACACTCAGAGACACTCACACAGACACTCACGGACACTCACAGACACTCTCACAGACCACGGGGGGAAACTGAAACCCCTACGTGGCGCGTCCCCAGGTGGCGGATAGGGGAACGCTCTCTAGATATAGAGGGTAGGAGGCAATTAAAATACCTCCCGCGGACCAAACAGATCCAGGGAAGAAACCCCGTTAACAAATCGGCATGGGAAGTACGAAAGATTTAACGTTTACGGTGCAGGGGTTCGGATCCCCAGTACCGGCGTCCGTCGGGGGTGAGCAAGCGGGCCCCGGGACGTCGTCATCTAGCGACCGCAGTACTACAGAGGTTGGTCACTCGGCCTCTGTAGCATCTAATGCTACAAGTGACGCAGGTGGTGAGAGCGTGACGCTGAAGGCTCAAGAGGCTTTTCAGCGCCTATCAAAGGAACTTGAGTCCTTGGTGGGGTTCATTCTGGAGAAGAAGAACCTCCACACAGAGCTTAAAGTCAAAGCACGGGGCACCCTAAGGGCGCTGAAAGAGTTTGCGGCGGCGCGGCCCGCGGCAACCCCAGCTCGGCAGCTCGACCGAGCAAGGAGGGGTCGAGCCAAACGTCGCCTCTCTTCCGCAACGACCGGGCGCCCCACGGAGACTTGGACCGCGAGCGCCCCTCGCCGCCTAGGTCTCCGCCGGCGAGGAAGAAGCGGAAGAAGAAGAAGAGAGAGGCGACGCCCGAGAGGGATCCGCCCCGGCTAGCTGAAGCCAGACAGCAGCCAGTTGCCCAGCAGAAAGACCCCGACTGGGCAACAGTCGTCAAACGGGGCAAGAAAAAACAGCAGCAGCAGCCGCTGTCAATAGAAGAGTCCGGCAGGCGCGCCCAAAGGCAGGCAAAGCCCAAGGTTTCGCTTAGACCCCCCCGTCCTGATGCGATCCACATCAAGGCAACGGCTGAGGTGTCGTATGCTGACATTCTTTGCAGAGTTCGAGCCACACCGGACCTCAAACCTCTGGGGGATAGGGTGACCCGCATCAGGCGGACCCGAGCTGGAGAATTACTCCTGGAGCTGGGGAAGCCTGGTGTAGAGACCCCAGTGCTACAGGCAGTGGTCTCGGCCACCTTAGTGGAGTCGGCGGCTGTTCAGACGCTGACTCATAGGGAAGTCCTGGTTATCAAGGACATGGACGAGGCCACAACCGTAGAAGAGGTGGCACAGGCTATCACTGCGGCGATTGGGCAAGGAGCAGTAACCCCTGAAGATATTAAACTCAGGAACTCCTACAGTGGCACCCAGGCGGCTAGCGTCCTGCTTCCCGCTGCAGCAGCAAAGAAGTTGTTGCAAAGCGGAAGGCTCAGGATTGGATGGGTGAATTGCCGGGTTCGGCCGCGCCAAACATCCTCCCGTTACTTCAGGTGTCACAACACTGGGCATCTGGCGAAAGACTGCGAGAGCGAGGTCGACCGGTCGGCGCAGTGCTTCCGGTGTGGCAAAGATGGTCACAGGGCTGTAGACTGCGTAGTCAGGCGACAGGCAGTGCAGGAGGTTGGGGCATCGACCAGCAATGGCTAAGGTGCTCCAAATAAACCTGAACCACTGCGCTGTGGCCCAGGACCTGTTGTTTCAGCTGGTCAGGGAAGAGAAGGCAGACGTAGTCATCGTCAACGAGGAGTACAGGGATCTCAGTGAACCGAACTGGGTAGGGGACTCGACCGGCAAGGCGGCCATCTGGGTAAGCGGAAACCTCCATATATCCAACAAGATGGCCGCCCCTCGGCCCGGTTTCACTTGGGTGGAGGTGGCTGGTATAAGAATATACAGTTGCTACCTTCCACCCAGTGATACCACCGACGAATACCTGAGATCCCTGGATGCCATCGTCGACAGTGCTAGGACCTCCCGATTGCCGGTCGTCATCGGAGGGGACTTTAACGCATGGGCGACGGAGTGGGGCAGCGCGAGCACCAATCACCGCGGTCGCGCCCTCCTCGAGGCCTTCGCAATACTGGAGCTGGAAATCGCTAACACCGGGTCCAAGCCAACCTTCTCAAAGGGCGGCAGGACCTCCATTATCGACCTGACCTTCATCGATCCTAGACTGATGAGGGAAGGGCTCGACTGGAAAGTTAGCGATCGGTACACGGGCAGCGACCACCACGCCCTGGTATACCAGCTCCAGCTGACCAGCAGGACAGCAGGGGCGTCGTGCAGACGCAAAAAAGAGAGATGGGCACCCGCCACCTTCGACCGGGAGACGTTTCTCTGCATGCTAGAGGGAGCGACAGTGCAGGGAACGCCCGAGGAACGAGCTCGAAGCCTCTCGCAAACCATCACAGCGGCCTGCGATGCCTCCATGGCCGCGAAGTCCAACCCTCGCGGTCGTCCACCAGTATACTGGTGGAACGAGGACATCGCTAGATACGCCGAGAGTGCTTCCGAGCACGTAGGCTGCACCAAAGAGCTGTTCATAGGCCGCAATACCAGGAATTGGCCCCGGCCTATGAAATAATGCGGAAACGCCTCAAGGCTGCCATCAAGGCCTCTAAGCGAAAGTGCTGGCTGGACTTCTGTCAGGAAGTGGACAGTGACCCTTGGGGCCGACCGTACAAAACGGTTATGAACAAGATTAAGCCCAGGGGTGCCACCGCTCCAACGTGTCCAATCTTCCTCGACAGGGTCGTCCGACACCTCTTCCCGGAACACCGGAAGCGGCGTGCCGAGACCGGTCTGATGGTAGACGATGGTGCAGCCGAGACGCCAGAGGTCACGGAAGACGAACTGAAGATGGCTGCCAGCAGGATCACCGTCCGTAAGGCTCCAGGGCTGGACGGGGTCCCTGGCCTGGCCGTGAAGACCGCTGTGCTGAATGCTCCCGATATCTTTGGGAATACATTCAGCGCATGTCTTCGCGAAGGATGCTTCCCGGCACAGTGAAAGGTACAGAGGTTGGTCCTTCTGTCCAAGGGGAACAAACCCCCGGACGAACCTTCCTCGTACCGACCGCTGTGCATGCTAGACATAACCGGGAAGCTATTCGAACGAGTCATATGTGCCAGGCTAGAGGCAGCCATACAGGGAGCTGGAGACCTGTCTGAAAACCAGTTCGGCTTTCGTAAGGGTCGCTCAACGGTGGATGCCATCGGCCGGGTTGTGGCGCTAGCTACGGACGCCATCAGTGGCAGCCGGTGTACAAAGCGCATGTGTGCCATCATCGCTTTGGACATCCGGAACGCATTCAACTCGGCCAGGTGGGACAAGATCTTGCTGGCCCTGCAAGATCTCAAGGTGCCGCTCTACCTGCGAAGAGTCATTTCGAGCTACCTGACGGACCGGACCCTGCTTTACGACACCGATGCCGGCACGCACTCCTATAACATCACAGGAGGCGTGCCACAGGGTTCGGTCCTAGGGCCCCTCCTCTGGAACGTCTTGTACGATGGCCTGCTTCGGCAGCCGCTTCCAGACGGGGTATCGATGGTGGCCTTTGCGGACGACGTCGCCCTAGTCGTCGTCGCGAAAACCATCGATGAGGTGCAGCACCTCGGAGACGAATCAATCGAGGTAGTAGCTGGCTGGTTGAGCGACCATGGGCTGAGTCTGGCGGACGAGAAGACTGAGGCGGTGCTCATCTCTCGGACGAAGAAGAGGGCGTACGCCACATTCACGGTCGGTCATAGCAAAATCAAGACCGCAGACACGTTGAAATATCTCGGTGTCATCCTGGATGCGCGGCTGTCGTTCAGAGAACATCTTCTGAACGCGGGCTCGAAGGCATCACGGGTTGCGGGAGCGCTAGCGGGCATCATGCCCAACATCGGGGGACCGAAGGAGCCGCGACGGTTCCTTCTTTCCTCTGTTGTGAGCTCCGTAATTCTCTACGGGGCTCCGATTTGGGCTGGTGCCTTGAAGAGCAATGCGAGTTACGGAGCCACATGCCGACGGGCCTGCCGGACTGTCGCGCTAAGGGTGGCCGGAGCGTATCGAACCGTGTCTGACATCGCTCTCTCGGTGATCGCAGGACTGTCTCCTGTTGATCTACTGGCAGCCGAGAGGGCCAGGGTGTACCGTGAGCGTAGGCGTACTGGTGCTGATGGCGACGATCAAAAGCGTGGTGATGATCGATGGTCCAGCAGAACCTTCGAAGAATGGCAGCAGAGATGGGATTCAGCAGGCGAGGGTCGGTGGACCCACCGCGTGATTCCTAATGTGAGAGCGTGGACGAGCAGGCACGGTGGTCTTACAACTTTCCACCTGACCCAGGTACTCACCGGGCACGGCTGCTTCCGCAGCTACCTACATCGTATTCGCGCGTACGATAGCGCGGAATGCCCGGTGTGCCCTGGGATCGACGAGGACGTGGAACACGTGCTCTTCTATTGCCCGAGATTCGCCGATGACCGGGAGCGATTCCGAGCGTCATGGGGAGGATCCATGACGCCTGAAGGCATGGGAAGGTGCCTGCTTGGCTCACAGGATGGTTGGGATGCGGTGGTTACCCTCGCCACGTCCATTGTGGAGAAGCTAAATTCCATCAGGAAGATGGAAGAACGGAGAGGCGGGCGCGCCTAAAATCAGAGCGCGTGCTAGAAGGGCCGTCTGAGGCTTAGACTGCCCCTCGCGAAGTAAAGCCTTTTGGGCGGTTTCCGCGGGGGGGAATACAGTCGAGAGGAGGAATGTTTTAGTGGGTTTTGCCAGGAATGGCCGAGTCCCACATAACCCACTCGGGTATGCGTAAATGCATTTTCAAACCTCCTCTATAAAATTAAAAAAAAAAAAAAAAAAAAAAAAAAAAAAGACACTCTCACAGACACTCATACACACTCACAGACACTCACAGACACTCACAGATACTCACAGACACATATATAGAACATTAAAAAAATCTGTAAAAATCATACTTTATTTTCGGTTTTTAATGCTGCCTATTGTGGGAACTTAGATGATTTTTTTACCGGAACGTCTTCTTACAATAAATACAAGTGTAAATTCGCTTACAAATTTGATTCGGATTGCGCCGGTGGTGTTGTAAAACACCATGCTTTTTTGCAAACATTCGTTCACAATAATTGTACTGAAATTTATTCGTCCCCGGGACATGCGCAAAAGAGTTATTGGGAGTCTGTAATTGTTCTTGATTCTGTCGATAGTATTTGCGGGAGACATTCGACAAACTCTTCCTGTAATACCTAGAGGCAGTAAAGCCGACGTCATTAATGCATGTGTGAAATCATCTTTTTGTGGGAATCTGTCGGAATTTTGACTCTAACAACAAACATGCAAGGTTATTTAAAACGTGACGCACGAGCAGGTGAATTTTCTGATACACTACTGCAAGTTGGCAGTGGAACATACTCTGAACATAATGGCGAAAATAATATTAATTCAAAATTAGCGACGGTGGTACCTGATCTGACTGAATTAATATCAAAAGTCTATTCGAATATATCGACACCTTCAAAACATACGGGCTCTTGATTTCGGGAACGCGCTATACTTGCGCCGAAAAATGACAGAGTTAATTTCATCAACGAATTGATACTTAAAGATACACATATATATGTGTATCGGTCGATCGATAGTGTCACAGAAATTCAGCAAGTAACAAATTATCCCATTGAATTTCTAAATTCTTTCAACCCTCCAGGACTTCCATGACATACCCAAAAATTAAAAATCGGAACCCTTATCATACTATTGAGAAATTTGAATGCACCAAAACTGTGTAACGGAACCAGATTAAAAATTACAAGATTAATGACTTACGTATTAGAAGCTGAAATTATTACCGGTAATTCAATCGGCGAACATGTGTTAATACCACGCATACCTGTGATAACAGCAAATTACCCATTCGAGTTCAAACGGATCAAATTTCCAGTCAAACTATGTTTTGCAATGACAATCAACAAATCACAAGGTCAAACTTTTCTAGTTGCCGATATTGATTTACACGATGTATGTTTTTCACACGGTCAACTATATGTAAAGTGCTCACGCGTAAGTTCAGAAAAAAATTTATTCATTCACGTACCTGTAGATACAACATCCAATATAGTGTACACAGAAGTTCTCCAATAAGGTGGCAATTTTAAATTATGGTTTTGATTTTTCAAAATCGTGTTCGTGAACCAAATTTGTAAATTTGGTTAACAAAAATGAAGTTGATATTCAATATACTTTATAATTTCCAATTGCTATTTTAATTCGAGAATGGTTACGTAGTAATTTTGAAACTCGCTACGTAATCAATCTCGAATTTGAATGAGATGCTTAGTTGTTTACCTTCCCATGGTGCATCTCGAAAAAAAATTCTCGACTCAAAGACTATGACTCAATTACGAGCGAATTTGGCCAAAAACCAACAAATAAAAATCTATCAATTTTAGTAACACGTCGAATTTTTTTCGTTTATTCTTAAATATTCACTGACACTGCGTACGCAACCCTTTACTTAGATAGTTCCAATGTAATCCAATGCGAGCGCGCGAAGCGCGCGAGCCCAACAACCTGCTAGTAAATTTATAAATTATACAAAAACAAGACGGATAGTAATTAATGGTGAAAATAGCCTACATTGCCAATAATCTTGGTTCTGTTGTGGGATTTAACGTGAGGTCGGTCCGTTATCACCGCAGGCATAAAGTCATCGTCTGTGGACACGTGCCGACGAAAAAGCCATATGTCAGTTTTTCGGAATTCGTTTATTACCGTTTGTTGTACTACCGCTTTTGCAAATGCTTCGCTGAACATAAACGGAATTTTCGCAACTGTCACGATTCGTTCGGGACTCGATAGTATCCATTTTGTTACCGCCGTTGAATAGTAAATGGAAATTGAACGCATATGACTCACATCCAACCGCGAGCGAAATCTATGAGTTCGAGGCTCTGCGTGAGGGTAGTGCGTCAGTCAAGAACCACAAGCAAGCGGGCTTCAGTTTCGGCACCACGGACGCAACAAGCGACTTGAACCATTTGAAAAATATCTTGTTCTGCATCTAATCACTTGGATGACATGCGCCCCAACTACCGACAAACACTTCTATTAACCAGTTGTTATCTGATTCGCGGAAATGCAAATAAAGGCGGAAAGTAGACTCCGGATGTAGGCTCATACAGCTCGATTGTAACTAGTTGTCCTCCCTCTTCAGATGTTTCGATGTCAATTTGATACGATGTCTCCTCCAACAATGTTGGAAATTATCCATGACGACTTTATTGAAACCACCCGCATGGGCAGCAGATGTTGTTTCAGGTTTCCTCAAAGATAAAATCGGATTTTGTTTCATGAACCCGAGAATCCAATCTTCTCCGGCCATTCCATCGGTAAAGGGCTGCTTGCGATTGTTTCGCTCAGCAAGTTGTCAAGCTAATGTTACGTCAAAAATGTGGGTGTTTCCCTTTTCCCTCGAATTTTTAACGCGTGGTTGCGTCGAGTACGATTGAATACGCGCTGGTCAAGACAGATCTCTCCCTCCTTTACCGCTCCTAACATCAATTATCGGCACAATATCTGCCCATTTTCTAGTCTAACTGAGAGGAAATTAACTAAGGATAGGGCTTGGAATGCTATTCGTTGACTGGTCTGAGAGGTATTATGAAATCCCACAAAAACACCAATAATGGTGTACAAAAAGTTGAGACAAGTACATTTACAGTAGTTGTTTTGACAACACACTAAAATACAAAAAATAGTTCTTTAAAAATTAAAAAAACATATGTTTCGTGGCCAAGTACATGTATATTTTGACTCACTTAGTAAAAGGTAGAAACCGGGGAAACTCTAGTATATATATATAGTGCACAGTGTGTGCCGACGACGCCGCTGATATCTACCTATATATAAAGCAATATGGCGGCGAACACTACGGCGGTGAGTGCCGCCATGTTCTGTGCGGTTGAGACGACCACTGAATTCGTATTTTGGTTCGCTCAAAAAAAATCAAACCGATATTTCTTATACGCCGGTACCCTACAGGATTGAAATAAATCGGATTTGATAGATAAAAATAAATAAAAAATTAATGCTCGAACGTTTATTACGTAAAACGTTCGTGTATTAATAAAAAAATAAAAATATTTTTCGAGAGGCCGAAAACAGCGATGTTTCGCGTATAGGAGTCTTGTCGCGTCTATCGAGGGTCGTCGGTAAAGTAGAACGTAAATGTACTTGTCTCGAGACGCGACCGCGTCTCTTGATTTCTTGATCTGTTGCATAATTAAATGATGATCGTCGGTGATTTGAATTATGTAGAATTATTTCACTGCGGTACAAATGATTTGATCACCTGAATATTGTTCTAAGAGTAGTGTAAATGATGTCTGGCGACGGCTAGGCGAATTATCGGGGAGATCGAGTAATGGCGATTTTCCGTATCTTGAAGATAAGCGACGAATTCCATGTCTTGAGTCGGAGTAAAGACCGTCTTATAGTGTCCCGTACCAAGATAATTCGAATCTGTGTAGTAAATTGATGTAAGTTTGAGTTAAAACAATCATGAGTAACTGATTGATGTTGAAATTAACGATCCAACAATAGGAAAAAATTACATTTCAGTGCCTGACGGCAGTCGTCAAACTCCATGTCCGGATTTTTCCGATATTCATTCAATATATTCAAGACTCGTCTGCGGAACGTTTGAATTTTTAGCGGCCTTTTTATAACCAAATTCTTTCTCCATTTCTGCTTCTATTGCTCTCGTTATCGCCATTTCGTTTCGCAAACGTCGATTAGATGTCCGATTGTCGATTCCTATTATCACGAATCTATAATACGTTACCGGTTAGTGGTCGACAATGGTTAATAAACGCAAAACGAGTTAACTTTTTCAACAATTATTGAAATCGTAGATGCTCTGTTTGGCGCGCGGATACTCGTTAATGGACGCATGCGTGTACGCATTAGGGTGTTTAAAAAAAAAAAATGTTCAACTCTCACTCCCCATAAGTCTAGATAATGACTGCTGAAAGAACCTTACGAAAGGACTGCTCACGCAAAAAGTATTGAGAGAATATTGCTCACTGGTAAATTAGAGCTAAATTGATTGAGGCATAGGCCTCATAGGATTTTTTTCCAATACCGCCCTTTCGCGAGACGTTTTGAAGTCTGAAAATCTTCAGTATTGAATGATGAGAGGCATGCATTTTTTTCCATGTTTAAAAGTCATTTAACTTATACATTTTCCACTAGGTTAGATGAAATATCAATTATTTTCATCGCTCACCCTTTTCAATGGTACATTTCAGTTATTCAAGATACCTCACGAAAAGGCGGAGAGGAAAATTTTTTTGGGGGGTACCTTATTCGATAAAAACAATATACATCTATTAAGGCACCTTTTAAGATAGGTCCTCATTGTCCAGCTTCTGAGAGGTGACTTGTAAAGCACTAATTGGTAACCTGGAGGTTGAGGGCTAAGGAAAAATCGATCGAACTTCTTCGCTTTTGATAGTGTTCATTAAAGCCATGTTTAAATAACTACAAGCGTCTCAGCGCCCTGCGGGCGCAGATGCTCTTGTTGATGGGCTCCGTCCCCAAACCCCCCGAAAAATGTCCCTTCGGGACATTTTTTAAGACACTCACGGGGGTGCACGTCGCACTACGCGCTCCGTATCGAGTGTATTTATACATCGCGCTATATGCTACGGATGAAATATGTTTATATGTCGCGCTCTGCGTTTCTTTCCGAAAGTACGTATGAGGGAAAAACATTTATCAGTTACGTAAATTAATTCATAGTGTTTAACCTTCGTCGAATAAAAACATTTCTTTTTTGTACCAATTGATTATTAATATTCACGACGGATATTTCCTTTTTAATTGACGATAAATTGTCAAATATTGAGACACGAAACAAATATAACGAATTGCATCACGTAGAACTTGATCAAATTAATTTAACGAAGCAAATCATGTCTAGTAAAGTCGTTTTATTGGCTTAAAACTTATGACCAGATTTAATGAATACAAAACAAACACACAAAACATGTACCGACACCAACACGATTACCATTTAGCATTCAGGCCAAATATCCCCTTTAAATCCTTCCCCGTCTGTGATTTTTTTCTTCCCCATAATAGATGGAATCAGTTCGTTATTTTATCTGTAGGAAACCAAATCATTGTAGAAAAAAAGTTCAAGAAATTTGCTATTCTTTGTGATTTTCAATGAAATTTTGCCGATATTTATGGATGCTGCAAAAAAAATGCTACCTCGAGAACGAAAAAATATATCGTCTTGGTTTCTGTCTTGCATTGAAGAGGAAGTAGTGGTTAACATATAAGTGTCCGAAAGCGAATCCTGTCCGTAAACGTTTTTTGAAGAGGAAGTAGTGGCTAAGATATAAGTGTCCGAAAGCGAGGAATTTACAATTCCTCCTCCAAGCAAATCTAGTTATAACCACTGTTTTTGAATTATTTTATAATTAAAATTATATTTGTCAGAACGACTCAAAATTTGTTGTGCATAGTGCTTTTGATGCAATGAAATATTGTTCCGAAAAAGAAAAGAATTAGTTTCCAGGATTCTTAATTGAAGCACCGTACGGACATCAGATGTGAGAAAATAATTTTTTTATGGAAAATTGTGATGAATAAATAGTTAGAGATGTAGGATTGTCTCCAAATTTGCTGTGCATAGTGCTTTTGATAAAACAAAATGATGCTGCGAAGGAGAAAAAAATTGGTTCGTATCGTTCATTATGATGGCAGTGTACGGACATTTGACCGAAGGCAAATGCAAATTGTGGCCAATCATTTTTTAGAAAAAATACTTAAAGGTCTCAGATTGGTTTTAAAAGTGATGTACATACTGGAAATAATGTAATAAAAAAACCCTGCGAAGGAGAACAAAATTGGTTCGCACCATCTAAAGTTACAGTGTGATACGGACGTCCGAGAAGAAAAATTCAGCCAAAAAGTTGTTTTCATTGCCCCACAGGCTACAAAAAATATATCTATTCAACGCAGTCACTTCAAAGTAACTACGCATGATGTTGGAGATACACCGAAGCAAATGGTGAAAAATAAAAACTTCTGGAGTATGCGCTGCGGAGTAACCCCTTCGACAGACTCCGAAGAGCACCGGATGGTCATTTTAATAGGCACTCTTTGCCTATTGTTATAGTGAGTGCCTAACAAACCTGATGTCGACTTAAAGATTTTTCCATAAGGTTTTTTTTGTGACAATCAGGATAATTTTTTCGGTTCTTTTGCACGATGTGCAACAGATACTGCTTGTGATTCTCGTTTTTCGGCTACGTTAACGTGTTCGTACCGAATCAAACTTTGCATCAATATCAAGTCTTTATACAGCGCTGTAGATGCGTTCGGAGCAGTTAACCACAAATACACATAAAATGCCACAATAAAGGCGCACATTGCTCGAAGTCCGTTCGCTTCTTGAGTCGTCAGGGTAAACTGACTCTTGAAAATGTACATTTTCACGCAATAAACGGTGCATATTGCATTGCTCCGGGGACCTTGAAAGTAACGCCCCGTGGTGGAGTTTCACCTAAGAAGATGCACGATAATTCGGCGATTTCTCGATAATCATCTATGGGTAGAGCGTTCTGGAAATTGAAACAAATACCACCATCGGTTAAACATTTTCATATTCTAATAACAGCTGTGTATTTGGAGATTCAAGACAGTATTACCTCTAGTTCATCCAGTAGAAAACTCAAAAACTCGTTTTTTCGTTCGAACAAGATCTCGGCAATAAGCGGGTCGTTCCCATTCATGGGGGGTCCATTTCATATTTCGACGTGTTAAAGTTTTGCCAAGCTTGCTGGATCTTCGTATACAATTGCGTATTCAATGTAGGTACTTATAACTTTTGCCCAGCTCTGCTCAACATTACAAAAATTAGTTATGAAAACTTAAATATTATTTTTATACATACCATTTGCAAAAACGATTTTGTCTCCTTTTTCTGCTCCAATTTCAACCTCCCAATTTTCCTCGATATCGTTCTCGTTAGAGGTACCGATAGGTGGTCCGGAGTCGAGTGATTTTGAACTGCGCAAACCTCCCCATTTGTTGCTTGTTCTTGTGCATTAGCAGCAAATTCGTGCACTTGTAATCCACGCTCAGGCGGCGGCTCTCGCTGAGACGGAGCGGGCGTAATAATTCTACACGGAGCATGTGCGATGGACACTCGCGGAGTGTGTTGCGCACTTTTTTACTCTTCTGTGGACACTCCGGAGATTTTTGACGGACCCTTGTAGATTTTGCAACTCGGGACACTGACGGCACCATTTTTGCGTACGGGTTACGACTTTTTTTGTTGATTTTTTTTTCTTTCGGCCAAAGCTCGCAGTATCTTCATCGGAGGTAGAATCCTCACCGTTCGAAAAGTTTAAGGCCGATAAAAATTAATAAAAAAACAGCGTGAGACAACGTTCATAATTGAGAAATGCGTTGACGAACATTCATTATTTTTGTTCAATCCTCTTGATGATAGTGAACTTACACGCGTGTCCGAGCAATGAACATTGATAGAACGGCCAACCTTCCAGAGCGTCGACGTGATTCTTAGTCGAGTCAGTCAGTAGTCGAAGCGATTTCGTATCGTATGGTAGAGGCATAAAGCGTACAATGCAGGCTCCGACACTTGCGTGGAAAGATATCCATGAGCTCGGTACGCATTCTACAGACAGTTTCCCATCATGCGTTTGTTCATCCCTAAACTCAATGAGTTGATATTTCTTGATCGTTTCAACACGCACGACTCACTGCAAAATATTAAAAACAAAATTTTATAAAAATAATTTAAGATGAAGATTTGTTTACATTTGTTATACGCCGGTCTGTGGTAACGAGTGTTCATCCGAGTCTTCGTCAGTCTTTTAAGTAAGCTAACGTTAGTTTGTAACTTTTAAAAAAGCTGAAAATATAATTCGAAATACAAAAAAAAATAATTGTTCAACATTTTTTTTGAAACTTTATTAGATTAAATTCAAGGGTACTTACATCCGTTGCGTAGTAGTGCACGTCACGGCGGCGCACATGCAGGTTATCTAATTCCGATAACGTTATACACGCGGCGATTTTGTTTTTATATCTGAAACGTATACTTTACACTCGTCCATACTTTAATTTTTTACTCGGCTATAGAATTATAAATATGTTTCTTCACTTGCAAAACTTACAATCACATTCTACATGCCGACCGGCGAGCGTCGAAATGAAAAACTGCCACGTGTTTTTGCTTTGTAGAGGTTAGAGTTGCATGCGCCGTTATTTGTGACAATGTCCTTTCCGCAAACGTCGATAAGCGGCGTTTCCCATGAATGAAGGAAGAAACGTGCCCTTCAGTCTGCGAATCGTAGAATTTATTGATAGTGAACAATATCAATAGTACTCGAGGTTAATAAGTCGACCGGCGAAAGACAAACAGAACGCCGGCACGCATGTGGTTTTACGCGCGAAGAGTGGAGGAACATCGCGCGTTCGGCGCGTTAAAGATGAGAGTCAATGAACACTTTAGGAATATGTACACGGGCAGCCAATTTTCGCAGCTTTTTCAAATTGATGTTAGCCTTCTTTAGAATAATCTGGCACCTCGTGGCTGCTATAATAACGAGTGTATGATTCGAATAGTCGGCGGTTCTGCGTACAAAAATGACTTATAAACCGTAAACAACTGACCCACCGCAAAAACAAATAGATTCTCTTGTATTGTTACTCGCGCGGTTGTACAGACTGCGCAGAAATATATCGAAATAGTTTAGAATTATTGTTTATGAATTGTGAGTATATGACGAGTGGAAATAGATAATAAGAAAAGAATAGCACGCGATCGAAAACGACTGAGTAGAGCTGTAATGGCAGATATTACATCGGACTGCGAAGGGGTTATTCAAAAAAATATTTCGGATAATTCGATGCAACTTGACAGTGAGTGCAACCGAAATAAAAGAAAAAAATCGGAAATATTAAAACAGTATTTAATTGATTATTCAATCGAATAATCAATTAGAAAAAAATAAATCAATCAAATAATGTTTCAATCGGACAGAATTTTTCCAATTTTTCCTCATCTTTTTTTTTCGAGGTTTTTTTTTAGATAAAAATGACGAGCTTATTAATTATTAGCGATCCTAGTCTCGATTCAGCAGATACGTTTGAAGTTATGGATGAGTCAACGATAACTGCAGATATTGTAGAGGTCCAAGGATCCGCGAACACTTTACGCGAAGCGTTTATAGCTGCTAATCTTGATGAGATCTTCTTCAAGCCCTTGGAGACTCTTCACTCTCCAGCGCCAACACAGCACAATTCCGAAATCGACCAAGTACGTATATGGGCGGTTGAAAACAATGTTAATCACGCATATTTGGACAAATTATTGAGTATTTTGCGTGAAAGGCTGTTGCCCGAATTACCGAAGACCTCTGCGACATTTCTTCAAACCTGTAAACTTTCGTACGATATCATCGAAATGGACGATTATTAGCCTAACGCTGTCCTCGGGCAATCCGTTCATTTTGGAATTGCAAAATTACTAGAAATGTGTGTTCTCTCGGTTCACGAAGGCGATATACAGTTAATAGTAGGCGTACATGGGTTGCCACGATCGAAGTCGGGAAAAAGAATATGCTGGCTGATATTACGTCGAGTGTACTATAATTCGGATTTATACAAGCCATTCGTTGTAGCAATATATTCTGCTGCGAGTAAACCAAAGCGTATAGACGAATATCTCGATCGATTTATAAAAAAAGTTAATCATTTACAACAAGAAGGATTGACTGGCACGGAAAAGTATTAAATGTACGATTGATGTGCATTGCCGCCGACACACCTGCGCGATCGTATTTTAAAGGGACCAAAGGTCTTGTTTGTGGCGTTGTTTATGGTAAGCGCATTAAAGTAGGCAAAAGGGCAAGAATAGTTTATCGCGATATAGATTATGACAGTAGAAATGATTTATCTTTCCACGAAAAAACTGATTCCGAGCATCATATCTAGGATTCACCCTTGGAGAAACTAGTCCCTCGCGTCGACATGACTACGATTTTTTTCTTGGATTTTATGCATCTCGTTTGTATTGGTTCAATGAAAAAATTGTTAGAAATGCCGTCCGGATCGTTGAAAATTCGGTTAGGCTCACGAAAAAAGCTCGAGTTATCGCGAAGAATGCTCTCTATAAAACCTTATATCCCTATAGACTTTCAAAGGAAACTCGTCGGGATTCGAATGGTTCGCTAAATGGAAAGCAACCGAGTTTCGATTCTTTTTGTTATACTGCGGCCCAATAGTATTGAGACACGTATTGTCACGTATTTTTTACCGTCATCTTCTATTGATCCATGCAGCTTTTCGCATTCTCTGCTCAGATAGCCTCACAGAAGTCTATAATAATGAAGCGAAGGAATATTTGAAAACGTTCATTCAAGCTTTACCTATATCATATGGCGATCAAGCTCTAGTAATAAATATGCATAATCTTCTGCACGTAGCTGATGACGTGCGAATTTTCGGCTATAGCTTGAATCCTATCAACTGCTTTCCCTTCGAAAGTTATCTCGGATTGATGAAACGTGTTTTGAGAACGCCGAATAAACCGTTGGAGCAAGTCTGCAGAAGGAATTGCGAGAAAAAAATGCTTTTTCTCAATCAATCTGAATTTCCGAAACCGTTTTCAATTGATAAATTGAAAACGCTGCGCTGCGCTGAGCGCGCCCGAAACCTCCTGTCAAATCTCGTCGACCAATCACGGCACGAATAAACCGACAACAATGAGCTTCGATTGACGTAACAACAATAAATGCGATCTATTCGATATATATCGCAAGGACCTTTTTAAGAGAGCGACTAGGCGCAGCGCGCGTCCGTAACCTCCAGTCGGTTCGCGTCGACCAATCACGGCACGAATAAAGCGACAACAATGCATATATCGAATTTCGATACTTTCGATATAATATCGTTACTCACCAACTTTTTAGGAGCGGATCTGAGACCTTTCAGTATATTCTCTAAAAAATGATTGGCCACAATCTGTACTTGCATTTGGTCAAATGTCCGTACGGTGCCATCATAATGAACTCTACTGACCAATTTTTTTCTGCTTCGCAGCATCATTTTGTTTTATCAAAAGCACTATGCACAGCAAATTTGGAGACAATCCTCATCTCTAACTATTTATTCATCACAATTTTCCATAAAAAAAATTATTTTCTCACATCTGATGTCCGTACGGTGCTCCAATTAAGAATCCTGGAAACCAATTCTTTTCTATTTCGCAACAATATTTCATTGCATCGAAAGCACTATGCACAACAAATTTTGAGTCATTCTGACAAACATAATTTTAATTATAAAATAATTCAAAAACAGTGGTTATAACTAGATTTGCTTCAAAGGTTAAGTTATTTAGATTTGCCAAAAATCCATTTTTCATCATGTTAAAAAAAAAACTTCGGTTGTGAAAAATAAAACATGAAATATCATACACAAATTCACAAATGTTTGCGTTTTGAATTTCGAAAATAATATGTTATCACCGAAAATCATTCGCAATATTTTAACATACTTTATTCACATTCGTAATAAAAATGATAAATTTCACGTATTTACTGAAAAAATTTGTTGTAAACTCACAAAAAAGATTCATCGAATATCCAAAATAATTACAATTTCTCAAATAGAACTAAAAAAAATCACGAGTATATATTTTTTCGTTTTATTCTATCTGTCAAACTTTGGAAGCAGATGGCAATTTCGTAGCAAACGATACCCAGATGCTCATACGTCGCGGCGCGCGTACTCTGGGCCGGATGATTTGCAAATTAAAAAAAATCGAGATCTCGTTTCAATCTTTGTTCGTATTTTACCTAAATACAAATGGATTCTACGCGGTATAGCAAAGGTAAAAAGTGTGCAATCATAAAAAAAAAAGAATTTTCTCTCCTTCGACCGTCGAAGATTCATCGCAGTCGAAATCTTTGGCAATTATGTTCACCCGATTTATTCGTTTACAGTTAATAATAACAAGCGTCTCAGCGCCCTGCGGGCGCAGATGCTCTTGTTGGTGGGCTCCACCCCCCAAACCCCCCGAAAAATGTCCCTAAGGGACATTTTTTAAGGCACTCACGGGGGTGCACGTCGCGCTACGCGCTCCGTATCGAGTGTATTTACACATCGCGCTATGCGCTACGGATGAAGTATGTTTATACGTCGCGCTCTGCGTTTCTTTTCGAAAGTACGTATGAGGGAAAAACATTTATCAGTTACGTAAATTAATTCATAGTGTTTAACCTTCGTCGAATAAAAATATTTCTTTTTTGTACCAATTTATTATTAATATTCACGACGGATATTTCCTTTTTGTTTGACGATAAATTGTCAAATATTGAGACACGAGACAAATATAACAAATTGCACCACGTAGAAGTTGATCAAATTAATTTAACGAATCAAATCATGTCTAGTAAAGTCGTTTTATTGGCTTAAAACTTATGACCAGATTTAATGACTATAAAACAAACACACAAAACATGTACCGACACCAATACGATTACCATTTAGCATTCAGGCCAAATATCCCCTTTAAATCCTTCCCCTTCAGTGTTTTTTTTCTTCCCCATAATTGATGGAATCAGTTCATTATTTTATCTGTAGGAAACCAAATCATTGTAGAAGAAAAGTTCAAGAAATTTGCTATTCTTTGTGATTTTCAATGAAATTTTAGCGATATTTATGGATGCTGCAAAAAAATGCTATCTCGAGAACGAAAAAATATATCTTTTTGGTTCCTGTCTTGTATTGAAGAGGAAGTAGTACGTTACTTGAATCAAAAATTTGTCATCTTGGATAGCTCCGAAATATTTTTTTACAAATTGATGAAATTCTTGAAAAATTCGACTTTGAAGGCTCTTTGACAGTCCTCTTATAACAAATTTCATTTCTACCATTTGACATATATATTTTTTCCTTCTTCGTAATACATGGAATCAGCTCGTTATTGTCTCTATAGAACAGACAAGTATTGGAGACGAGAAGTTTAAGAAATTCGATAATTTTTTTCGTTTTTCAATGAAATTTTATTGATATTTATCGTCGCTTAAAAATATCAAATTTAGCATCATATCATATCGTATTTTTAAAAATTTTATTTAATCACAAACGAGGATAAGATTTGCGGTACGGAATAACTCGTAAAATCGACAAATTCAGTGTTTTTCACTTTCTTGATAAATAATTGTTTATAATTGTTCTTTAAGAGTACAATTGTTTTTTTTTTTGCGAAAAAAAACTTTTCAAGACGTGAAAATATGAAAGAAATTCGTATTTCGACGATAATTTTAAAAAATTTGAAAAAAAAAAAAAAACGTTGGAAATACGTCGATAGAATAATCATTAGCAGTTTTCTTATCAAGTGTAAACGAATAAATCCAGCGAACAAAATTGACAAAGATTTCGAATGTGATGAATCTCCGACGGTCGAAGTGTAAAAAATAGAATTTTTAAACATAGCACACTTTTTATCTGCGCAATAACGCGGAGAGTCAGTTTGTAAATACGATTTCTTTGAGAGGAAAGGATTAGAGATAGCAATTTCGCGAAATTTGAAAAAACGATTCGTTTTTTGACGAAAACTCGTAAAATTAGTCTTTGCTTATAAAAAATAATATCTCGGCAGCGAAAAAAGATTTCGACTCTTATTTTGGCTTGTTTTGAAGAGGAGAAAATACGTTGCCAGAAAAAGAATTTGCAGTTTTTATTATTAACTGTAAACGAATAAATCGGGTGAACATAATTGACAAAGATTTCGGCTGCGATGAATCTTTGACGGTCGAAGGATAGAAAATTCTTTTTTTTATGGTTGCACACATTTATTTGCGCTATACCGCGTAGAATAGAGTTATATTTACGTAAAATAGGAACAAAGATTGAAACGAGATGTCGATTTTTTTTTATTTGAAAATCATCCGGCCACAGAGTACGCGCGCCGCGACGTATGAGCATCTGGGTATCGTTTGCTACGAAATTGCCATCTGCTTCCAAGGTTGACAGATAGAATAAAACGAAAAAATATATACTCGTGATTTTTTTTAGTTCTATTTGAGAAATTGTAATTATTTTGGATATTCGATGAATCTTTTTTGTGAGTTTACAACAAATTTTTTCAGTGAATACGTGAAATTTATCATTTTTATTACGAATGTGAATGATTTTCGGTGATAATATATTATTTTCGAAATAAAAAACGCAAACATTCGTGAATCTGTGTATGATATTTCGTGTTTTATTTTTCGAAACCGAAGTTTTTTTTTAACATGATGAAAAATGGATTTTTGGCAAATCTAAATAACATAACCTTTAAAGCAAATCTTGTTATAACCACTGTTTTTTAATTATTATATAATTAAAATTATATTTGTCAGAATGACTCAAAATTTGTTGTGCATAGTGCTTTCGATGCAATGAAATATTGTTGCGAAAGAGAAAAGAATTGGTTTCCAGGACTCTTAATTGGAGCACCGTACGGACATCAGATGTGAGAAAATCATTATTTTATGGAAAATTGTGATGAATAAAGAGTTAGAGATGTAGGATTGTCTCTAAATTTGCTGTGCGTAGTGCTTTTGATAAAACAAAATGATGCTGCGAAGGAGAAAAAAATTGGTTCGTAGAGTTCATTATGATGGCACCGTACGGACACTTGACCGAAGGCAAATGCAATTTGTGGCCAATAATTTTTTAGAAAAAATACTTAAAGGTCTTAGATTGGTTTTAAAAGTAATGTGCATACTGGAAATAATGTAATAAAAAAACCCTGCGAAGGAGAACAAAATTGGTTCGCACCATCTAAAGTTACAGTGTGATACGGACGTCCGAGAAGAAAAATTCAGCCAAAAAGTTGTTTTCATTGCACCGCAGGCTAAAAAAAATATTTCTATTCATCACAGTCACTTCAAAGTAACTACGCATGATGTTGGAGATACACCGAAGCAAATGGTGAAAACTAAACATTTTTGGAGTATGCGCTGCGGAGTAACCCCTTCGACAGACTCCGAAGAGCAACGGATGGTCATTTTAATAGGCACTCTTTGCCTATTGTTATAGTGAGTGCCTAAAAACTGCTAATTTTGTTTCTGGAAAAGTATGTTCTCCTCTTCAAAACAAGACAAGATAAGAGTCGACATCTTTTTTCGCTGCCAAGATATGATTTTTTTTAAGCAAAGACTAATTTCACGAATTTTCGTCAAAAAACGAATCGTTTTTTCAAATTTCTCGAAATTTCCGTCTCTAATTCTTTCCTCTCATAGAATTTGTATTTACAAACTGACTCTCCGCGTTATTGCGCAGATAAAAAGTGTGCAATGTTTAAAAATTGAATTTTTTACACTTCAACCGTCGGAGATTCATCACATTCGAAATCTTTGTCAATTTTTTTCGCTCGATTTATTCGTTTACAGTTGATAAAAAAACTGCTAATGATTATTCTATCGACGTATTTCCAACGTTTTTTCAAATTTTACACATTTTCGTCGAAAAACGATTTTTTTTTCATATTCTCACGTCTTGAAAATTTTTTTTTCGCGAAAAAAACAATTGTACTCTTAAAGACCAATTTTAAACAATTATTTATCGACAAAGTGAAAAACACTGAATTTGTCGATTTTATGAGTTATTCCGGACCGAGCAACTTATTCTTGTTTGTGATTAAATAAAATTTAAAAAAATACGATATGATATGATGCTAAATTTGATATTTTTAAGCGACGATAAATATCAATAAAATTTGATTGAACAACGAAAAAAATTATCGAATTTCTCAAAGTTTTCGTCTCCAATACTTGTCTGTTCTACACAGACAATAACGAGCTGATTCCATGTATTATGAAGAAGAAAAAAAATATATCTCACATAGTAGACATGGATTTTGTTATAAGAGGACTGTTAAAGAGCCTTTACAGTCGAATTTTTCAAGAATTTCATCAATGTGTAAAAAATATTTTGGAGCCATCCAAGATGACAAATTTTTGATTCCAGTAACGTACTACTTCCTCTTCAATACAAGACAGAAACCAAGACGAAATATATTTTCGTTCTCGAGATAGCATTTTTTTGCAGCATCCATAAATATCGACCAAATTTCATTGAAAATCAGAAAGAATAGCTAATTTCTTGAACTTTTCTTCTACAATGATTTCGTTTCCTACAGATAAAATAACGAACTGATTCCATCTATTATGAGGGTTTGGGGGGCGGAGCCCACCAACAAAAGCATCTGCGCCCGCAGGACGCTGAAACGCTTGTTTGATGATTGTAGAGCCCGTTACAAACGATTATTCGAAATATTCTTACCGTAAGTTTTGTGACGTGCTTTTCCCCGGCTTCGGAGTACCGGGGATCGGCTAACCCGTCCAAAATATAATGACGACCCGTTCACACACTCTATTCCCCTTACCGTCTTGTTGGGCGCCAGCACACCGTATCAACCCCGACGTGCAAGGGTTTTCTGTCTTATCGTTCCTTCTTATCAATTATCTTACGGCTAGCAGGAGGGGTGCAATTCGGGAAACAATAAAATAATAATTTTGCAACACATTGGTTAAAATAAAATAACAATAATCACTCTCGTTTATTTTACCAGTGACTTCCGATACAAAAGACTTCTGTCTTACTTCCGACTGACTCGCGAGACTCAAGATTACTGTCTTCGTAACAAAATAGTTATGACACCCGCCGCTGCGAGCGAAAATCATACACGAAATATTCCGGGAACACCGGGCACGAGCGGGAAAGCTACGGCAACACGTGTACGGCACAGAAAAGAACCGAAGATGGTCTGCACTGCGTGCACCTACCTTTGTTTTCCCTGTCCGGCGATCTACACGAGTCGTCCTCGTGACTTTCCTCTAGCTGCGAGCCTCTATCCTCTATTCCCCTCGGAAAATTCCTCAGCCGTCGTCACGGCGGTTATTCCTCACAAATAATAATCCTCCGGCCGATGACACGGCGTATCACGATTTTCTTACTCCCGTGGCTCGCACGGCGTTAACTATTTGTCACGGACTTATTCTTTCCACTAATATCAAACTAATCGAATCTCTATCGCTTATTTCGCCTGTCGATCTACCCTGTACAACGCGGCGCGCGAGAGTGCCTCTCGCCCGTGTTCGATTACGCGTCTCGGTAATCGGCGGGAAGGGGAGCGAGCCCTTTGTCGCCGAGAATCGCCTGATCGTGGAATATTCGCGACGTCTCTCCTCTCGTAGTTCCCCTCTCGTATCTCCCACTGGCCGTCGTCGCGTAGCTGAACAACTGTAATGTATAATATAATCCCCGGCAGTCTCCCGAATACTATACATTTTTCTCTCTTCGGGTATCGTCGGGGGACGACTCTGTATACGCGCCTATCTACGACTCTCGCGCGTACCTAATATCTAGCGTGCCTGCGAGAGCGTTGTAACGCCTCGTCACAGTTTCACCGGTGTTTTCTTGAGTTATCGGTGACGATGAAATTGATGATGAATTAATAAATTCGCGTTCTCGGCTTAGTCGTGCTTGACAAGTTTTTTTTTAATTCTGCTCTTTTTATTTTTAAACTTGAGAATTTTTTCTGTGAAGGTTCCTCTGCAGATTTCATCATTCTATGTGAAGTTTTTCAAGCTTGCCAATCGCATGGTAGTTTTTGCGTGACGGAATTTCGGCTTTACTCCAGTGTTACGTCCTGCCCTGCCAAACGCGATATTTTCGACCATACTATTTCTTATTATTCAAGCACCGGACATTCCTTCTTGAATTATATCTGTTCGCAAAAAGACTGCGAGCACATACGCGACTTTCCCACAAAAAGCCGTGGGATGAACCTCGTGCCTCGTTTGCCGATAACGCGCGATTTTCTATCAGCATTTTTATTCTTCCCATTGATTCTACCTTTCCTCTCTGTCTTGACATATCCTTTCTCTCTCTCGTATGATCGCGCGGGAATCGCGAACTCAGCATTTTCGGCCGCCTTGTGACGGCCAGTTATTAACTCTAATTACTCACTCTTATTTTACCATTCAATCGACTCACAACTAGAGTCTTAATTTTCCATCTGAACGACTTACATCAAAAGTCTACAATCTACATCCTAACGAAACGGTCATCCTAAAATCGTCCCCTTTCGAGTCACATTAGAATCACCCCCTTAATCACTTACACTATATTATATACGATTTATCGATTCAAACTATCTCTATTTTATTTTGCATTTCAAATAAATCATTGTTACTTGAGGAACAAGATATTAAATCTTTATCAAGGAAGCAAACCTGTATTAATAATTAAACTGTAAACGTACAAGTCGATCATAACAACGAATAAGTAACCTCTGAGGTTACGCGTCAAGTAGCCCATACCACTGAGTTGCCCGCGTGGACAAGTATGCGGTACCGTTGAGCTCATTAAACACCAGTTACCATTTGCTCAGGCCTCTGAGACGTAACACCAGAATAACTGCATTTCCTCTATCGTTTGTGTGGCACTTTGACGAATCGTAAGATTAAGCCCGTTGCGTTTGTGAAAAACAAACTTAGCACTCTTTATTAGTTGGTAGTTTACGACCATAAATTTTGTCGTTTTCATACCCGATTGATATTTTTTCACACGCGCGTGTCTTCGAGCTACCGTTGTAAACAATACCGCGTGACCTTGTTGACGACGGAGCAATAGCGAACGACACTGTCACGCTCTACCGGCGTTTAGGCCGAAACTGCGCGCGAAGACTTGGCGACCGACTACGCTGAACGCGGTAGACAATGTGGGACAGAGAAACGAGGTTCGAGCTGGTGACAGACAGAGGTAGACGCCGCGAGCTTTTCGTTTATTGGACGATTCTCAATAACTAGTACGTGAATATTATTCAAATTTAGACACAACCTGTCTAAAGGAAAAGTGGAATAACGCGGTCAGTAACGTAAACTGTGTAACGTGATTTTTCGGAATCATTGTCGCAAAAGCCAAAACAACTGTAACTCGCATCAAAATACCGAATTTAAAGCTGAAGTTTCGAGTTACTGCCTCTCCCACTGACGTAAGATACCGTCAACCTCTCGTTAAGACATCGATCGAGATTTTTTGCAGATTAGTTTTGTGCTATTTTTGTAATTATTACGATTGCTTTTGATACCGTTCAAAATTTCAGTTCAGTTCAAGTTTTAAAATTTAATTTCGTCCAGTTTGCTTAAAGATTTGAGATTCAGTTTTGGCTTAGGTTGGTCGACATTCTCGAATTCACTTGGTGGGATAACGTTTGGAAAATAAACCCCCAAGTGAAGATGAGACGTGACGAAGTTTCTTGCGAACATGCTAAATTCCGGTGCCGACCCGGCACCCCAAGGGATAGCGTAATACGTTGAGATCAGGCATAGAGACTTGTATCTCACGCATTGACTAGAAGAAGCGATTGCGAAGATTCTTTTAAGTTGCCGCGTTATAGTATCGGCTCTCCTTTCGATAAAGTCATGAGATGGTTGAGAGGGCAGTAATTATCGGTAAAGATCCCGGAAATAATAATAATAATCCATTACAAATTCTCGTAGGCGAATCGACAGTCTACCGAGAGCTGCCCTAGAGGTAACTCGGGCCTCTCACGCGCTCTTGCTGTCACAGGCTTTGGCCTATTGTTTTCGCGCTCGAGCTATCGTATCGTGTCGTCGCTGTGTCTCGCTTGCGTTACTGTAGATCCCGATATGTCGTTCTCGCTCTCGTATTCGCACGTCTCGTTCACGTTCGCGTTCATTCGTCGACTCGTGTGATTCGTGTATGCTATCCTCGATAAAATTCCGAAAGGAATTCGTTTTCGAGTTGGCAATACGACGATGTGTTACGATTAACTCTCTTGAATGTAGTGCAGGTGTGAGGCATCGTTAGATGCAGTTCCCGGTCCTTTCGGATCAATTGTGTTGATTTCGGTGAGTTTTTTTCGGTAAGAGAATTTATCGTTCTCACGTCTCGCTCGTGGTCGCTTGCCTTGTTTCGATTTTTCGCTCACGTGAGTACTCACGATTGACGTGCGTGCGATCTCGTGGTTTTTTAGCCAAACTATTAATTCTTGTTCCCGATTAAAATAATGTTGAGGTTTCAATCTCCGTTTCTCGTGTGCTATTCTATTGACCTCGGATCCCGACCCTTCTACTACAACCCGCATCCTGAGCAAGCGTGCATTTCCGCAACCGTTCGCGCTCGCGAGTGTGTCAACGTAAGTTTTAGTTACAGTATGAGTTTCCGTTTTATTGTATCGTTTATTTTGTCCTTCGGAAGTCGTCGTTCCACCGACCTCCAGATTAGTGCGGTTGTTAATACCGATGAAACAAAATTAACTGGTGCCCACCAGGACGCCGATGCATTCGCGAGAGTGGATGGCCGAAGGTGACGTGAGTTTTCAAGATCGCGTTTTTTTTAAGTTTCGATTTGATTTTTTTGAGTTTTGAATTTTAGAGTTAATGTGTAGCGTTGCGCTCGCCGTCAAGGAAAACTCGTCACAACTATCATCAATTATTCTCAATGGTGCACATTTTTTTGAGAAGTAAAAACAAATTTGAGCCGAATGCAATATTACCTTGCGCGTCCGGATCGAAACTTTGTTTTCTTAAAAAAAAAATGCATCACTGAAAAAAATGAATTTGAAAATCAGTCATGTTAGTTCCCCGTAAGAGATGTAGGTTGTTTTGTTAGTGTTTTATTCCGATTACATAAACATTGACCAAAACATTGGTCATGGCATATTTGATATGGAATTATTATGGACTTAAGACTCCATGAATTGAAGCACACAAAATGTGCAGTCTAGTATTTTATTACTAAAGACGTTTAATAATAGATTTTTTTATTGCCAACAATTTAACGACCGTATATTTCCAAATCAGGGGCATTTTATCACGATCGCATAAAACGGAGTTTGGTTAGCATATCTTCAATATAACTTCTTCCAAGCTGTCACTGCTCGAAATTATGATATGTTGCTGTACCAGTTTCGTCTCAGAAGCTGGGCAATGAGGGTTTATCTTAAAATGTGCCCGAATAGATTTCTATTGTTTTTATTGAATTAGGCACCTCTTAACATTTTTTTCGATTTGGTTTTTCGTCAGGTATATTGAAAAATTCAAATCTACAATTGAAGAGGGTGAGACATTAAAATAATCGAAATTTTATTTAACCTAGTAGAAGATATAGCAGTTATATGATTTTCAAATATAGAAAAAAAAATGTCGTGCCTCTCATCATTCAATACTGAATATTTCAAGACTTCAAAACATCTAGCGAAAAACCAATCAATTCAGTGCATCAATCGATTCAGCTTTAATTTGACAGTGAGGCACCTCTTAATATTTTTTGCGTGAGCAGCCCTTTCGCAAGGTGCTTTGAACAGTCATTATCTAGACTTATGGGAAGTGAGAGTTGACATTTTTTTTAAAACACCCTAGTACGCATGTCTGAGCATTGAAAGTGTCCACGGATTACATCTGTGAGGACGCATAAGATAGCTGCGAATGATTAAAATTTTAACGTATAATTAGCTTCGTTATGAGTACGAAAGGCTTAAAAAAAGTAGAAACACGAAAATGATACGAAACAACCTTCTTATTTGTTTCCACAATGAAAAAAAAAAAAACAAAAATCTTTCCAACATTAAAAAAAAAACCCTTTTTTTCTTAAGTACCTCGTTTTGTCCCGATCTCCACTATACAGCGATGTTTGCATTGCGTACTTAATTCTATTTGCCCGACCTTTTTATTCTTGTATTGCTTTCTGGAGTATGGTATTTAACACCGTGTCTATATATTTCGCTATGTCACCATTCTGCCGCAGTCTCTTTTTCAGCTCCCTTCCCTTATCAATTTATTAAAATAATTTTGGGATACCCCGTTGTGTCCCTCGTGCCAATTGTTCTCAACGTCCTCATTTTTTCTAGTACCGCTATTCTAATTAACGACATATTGTTATTGGCATTTTCCCTACACCCACTAGTATTTCAAAGATCATCAAGAAAAGTACATTTATTTGCTATTTGCAATTATTTCAGAGGCGCGTTGAAATACACCATGCTTCAAAGGGTTAAACAGATTCGATGAACGATGGTAAACGATTATATCCTTTGCATTGGTAGTACACGTCACGAAAAGAAGTACTGGATCTTTCGAGATACGGTGCTCATCTCACTAGCCAGGTGACTCACTTTTCGCGTATCGTTCACTTTTCAATTCCCCCGAGTACCCGGCTGGTAGCCGTGCCGTCGCTATATCGTCATAAACCCCACGAGGGAGAATCCTACTGCTTTTGGCTTCGAATTTCTTCCTTCATCGCTGTCAGAAAACGTAAGAGGCCAGGAAAGAACGCTCGACATCGAGAGTTTCCAGAGGTGTGAAATCTACTCGGGGGTTTACTTCTTCTTTCTCCTCTTTCCGACCTCGAGAGTCCCGTGGTGCATCCAACCCCTATTCTCGTCTCTCATCTTCTACAGCTCGCTCGCTCAGTTCCCTCTCGACTCATCTTCCGTTGGCGACCTGTCGCGGTATTCTCCGCCAGAAAAATCCATGAGAGATAGGAAGTGGCAAGAACGCCAACGGCGAAATGAGAGTCCAACGTGTGCAGCGCCTCTCCCCCCCCCCCCCTGCCCATCCTTTCCTCACACCACGCTGTCAACTCCCAGTGGCTTTTGTTCTACGTGGTACGTGCTACAGCTTCCCCGAGTTGATTAACTCGCTTCAACACCATCATGTCTCGACTCCTCCGCAACTGCGCTCCGAATTCGTCCGGTACGAAAAGCTCAAAGATCAGCCATGGTATACTACCGAGCTTAGTGTGTTCCAAGAAAATGGCAAAGAATTGTCTCACACCTGGTAAAAAAAAAGAAACGAAAGAGATAAAAATACATTTTCTCGCCGAGTCTTGTCCTTAATGCTTGTACCGGATAGACCGTCGGAATCGAAAGAATACAACATTTATAACGTTCTACCATAATGCGCGACGAGCATTCAACGCCTCGTTATAATGGAAGAAATCGTGTGCGTTATTACATGGCTCGAGGGATTTCTGTTCTTTTTTTTTCCTTGCGCCGTCGTCGTGATAACGACTCTGCCTGTAGTCAAAGTGAGATAACTCTTCGAGATGCAAGAAAAACGTTATCCGTTTGCAATAAGCCTTTACGATATGTCTTTGCCTCACTCGACGCTACACGCTGCCATTCTCTTTCTCTGTCCCATTTCCCTTCCCCCGGGCTATCGTCAATTAATCTCAACAAATCGCGCTATCGAGCGTAATCGCGGTACCCTAACATCCCTTTTTCTACGTTCTTCACTCCTACACCCTATTCGCTTTTCCGCGCGGCACTTCTGCGGAACGATGGAACCCTTATTCTCGTTACCCATCCAAAATGTACGAATGCGTTTCTCGTGTAAGTTTCTCTTTATATACATGTACATATGTATATCCATATGTACTATACACCGTACGAGGCAGTAGAAGAGTGGAAGCGAGAAAACGACGTCTTTACGTGGCAATTACAGTAACTCTCTTTATCTCGTCCCCCTCTTCCCACGCGACTACAGCTCTTTATTTCTATGTCTGTCTCATCGAGCTAAATCTTTGGTGGAAGCTCCTACCTTCTCCTACGCTTTCGTCTGCTCGAAGCAACTCGCAGGAGTCGTTTCATCCTCCTTCCCCTTATGAGGAGACAAAGGGATAGTTGAGGAGCACAGCTCCCATGGGAGAATAACATTCACACTTTTTCCAAAAGTTTCGAACGATCACGAAAGCTGTAGCTTGTGGCCATCCGCAAAAATTATCTTTTTCATTCTCGATGAAGCGGATTCACTTTTTTCGCTGCATTGGGGGAATTGAGAAAATCGATCAATTCGATAAGCCGAGAAGAAACAAGAGTATCGAGGGAGACTCTTCGTTTTTCTTGCATTTCTCGAGATACAGCGATTTAATCTGTTGACAAATAATATTCGAATGAGAACGAAGTCATCTCGAGCGTAAAACTTCCGTCTGGGAATAGCCAATTACGGGTATGGGAATATAAGGGTCTCGTAATTCACTCTGTCTCCTCTGCTTTGTGTTCAGTACGACTCTTAATAACTCACTGTGGCAACCAAATATGATTTGGTTACCATAGTTAGCTGCGCGCAGAAAATATAATGAATTGTGTTTATCAATTCATTGGTGATTAAAAAATTGATTTATTAGTTGATTAACCAATTACTACAAAACAATATAAATTGTTTAAATCAACAATTGGTTAGTTGGGCGGTAGAAGCGACCAATTAATTGTTAGTATCTACGTAAACTAAGTAAATTGGTTGATTAACCAATAATCCCAAATAGAATTAAATGGATGATTAATCGATTTAAATCAAGAATTGCTTGAATTGTCGATGATCCAATTAATCGACTTATTGATTGGTCGATCTCCCTCTTAACTCCCAGTGCCAATCCAAGTATATTGGTTGACATAAACAATAAAATTTTGGGAACCAATTTTCCCAAGCAGTTGTCTCTGACCAGGAAGTAATTTTCAATTCGCTTCACTTACACATAACTCTACTGTACATTTTACTCATATTGGAAAAGTTGAAGTGCTAAATTTTTTAATCAGTTGTTGAACCAATAATCACGAATAAACAAATCGGTTGTTCAATTTTAAAAAATTAATAACTTAATAAGTGGGTTAGTTGGTTTTTTAATCAATCGACTCAGTAATTTTCGTCTTTCAAACTAAGTAAACTCGCTGACTATCCCACTAATTGTCCGTGACAAACTAAAAAAAATTGGTCAACAGCCAATTAAATTTCAAAATCAAATCTTACCAAACGCTCGTGTCAACTGAGTAATTTTTTTTCGTTGTATTCACACTTAACTCTATCCATATACCTTGCCTTTCATTGATATTGGAAAACTTGAATGGTGAGAATATATTTTCAACGAGTCAGACTACGACGAGAACCGTCTGTCGCCTTAATAATAACAGTCTATAGTATTCAGCCATCCTCTGGGGATCATCGTCGTCGATGAATTTTGCGAATGGTTGAGCGCTGGAAAGGTGGAACCTCGATTTCGACACGAAGATATCTCTTCTCTGCTCGTTTCAAATGCAACAGTATAGACGAAGGATAACGTACAATGCGAGAGACCAGAGACGGGGTTTCAGTCAAGCTGAACTGACTGAGTAGTACTCGTATATCTACTTACTCGGCACGCTGGCGTTCTGCAAAGAAGGAGACTCGAGAAACGGTCTTGAATTATGCATTGGCTCGGCGAATAGTCGAGTTCGCCAGAACAATATATATATATACATACACTTAAGTGTACAACGAGAACTTCGGAGCAACGTTGGTCTCGAGTGAAAAAAAAATCGTTTATATATTACCATACAGTAGTCTTACGTATATGTATGAGTTATGATCTATACATTAAACGAAACGACCCACAAAGTCGCAGGTGAATCGAAAGGGATCCAACTAATAATTTATATATTTTCAAGATTCGAAGCTTTTTCTTTTTCCAACATTGTCGAAGAAGACAGTGAAGCAGCGAAGCTTCGGGTGTGTAATGAGAATGGGAGTCGGACGGGAAAGGGCCGGGGCCCCGGTGCTCGAAGGCACACGCAACCGTTTCCAGTAGACAGGAAATACGTTAAACCGCGGAAGAAACTACCGTGAAATTGAAAAGCTTGTCGTGCTGTACCAAGTTGTCGGGACCTTCTCTCGATCTCACCGTTCGCTAGAGTCGGGAGGGTGAAATACGTGAAAAAAACGAAAAAGAAAAAAATCAGCCCGACTCTCGTGCTCATTCGAGAGTAGGACTCGAATGAGAAGAGACTGCGTTGTGCGAGCAGCTATACCCGATTTTGCTGCTACCGCTGTTCCTCGACTCGAAACGATTCTAGAGACGAGACGAAAACGAGAGAACGAAATTCGATTCGAGTTTACGCGCACATCGCGTTCTCCGGGGCTCTCGCCAGGGTGACTGGATACCCTGGATACGAATAAAGTCTCGACAGCTCCTCCGGACCCCCGCAGAATTACATGGCAGATTCGTTTTCTCCTGTTGGTACGCGTGTTTGCGAATTCACTTCTCCCCTCCATCCCTCCCAATTCTACCTCCCATCGGGCAACAGCAATTTTTGTGCGAACCGAGCGTACATATGAAAATGTAGATTTAACCATGGAACAACGGTTTGGAAGCGTGAAAACATAATTTTTATAAAATCGAAATTGTCACGCGCACGTCTGCCGCTTGTCCACTCCACTACGGTCAGCGATTCTCGTTAGTAAAACGTAGGTACATCGGGTGAGGTGGGAGATGGAGGAGAGGGAGGTGGGTGCGGGGGAATGTGAATAGTCACGGAGGGTGAGGAGAGATGGCCCTGAAGCGCAGCACTCGACAAACTCAATTGCACGTGTTTTTTTTTTATTCGACCGTCGAAAGAGGATCCAGAGCGAGTTTCCGAATTCGACGATGCCCGCTCACTGTCCCCCCGCGCGATTCCCATTCAACAAATATTTTACACATGGTAGCGCGAAATAAAGAAAAAAGGAAAAAAAAAACTATCCTCTCTATACGTATTTCTCACGGCTCACAGATTCGACCAACATGGAGTGTTGTGCTTTTTGCCCGCGCCTCGGTATTTCTCTCTTTTGGTCGGTCGCTTGCGCTTTCTGTACTGCTTGTTTCATTTCGCGTTTAGCTCAACCCCCCTCGCCTGTTCACCAGATGAGAGACAAGTGCCGTCCGTACGGTGGATGGTGAACAAAATTGTCGGTCTTTTGACAATACGTGCAACCGCACCGCGGGGCGACAATGTGTCTCAGCAACGGAGAACCGGGAAACTACCAGTTACGCTGCAAAGCTCACAAAGTTTCCTTTGAAGCTTCGACACTCGAGCTTCACGAGTACACACACTTTACTTTACGAAAAGGCGAGAAAGATAATGTTTGTACTCAAAGCTTTTAACTCGATTTGGTAACTCTCGTTTACTTTCAAAATCACAATTAATTGTTATACCGTCATATAAAATTATTCTGAATTATATTCGAAAGTCCAATTATTTTTTTCGTTTTCAATTTGCGTCCTTCTTGAAATTAATAAATATTGGGGTCAAAATGGCTGTTAACTGTAGTTATCCAAAGATGTTCCGTATCAAAATTTGACTAAATGTCCTCTGATATTTTATATTTTGGCATCTCAAGATGTATCACTGGCAAAATATGTATCGATATGTTATTTTGTTAATGAAAGAAAAAACAAATCTGATTACTTAATAATCGTACAAAATGGTTTGAAGGAATAAATAATTTTCTGAAATGCATGTAATATAAATTATGTTATAGGATTTTACTTACCGTGAATTACTTATACTGATGAGGTAAATAGAATAACAAGCGTCTCAGCGCCCTGCGGGCGCAGATGCTCTTGTTGGTGGGCTCCGCCCCCCAAACCCCCCGAAGAATGTCCCTTCGGGAAATTTTTTACGGCACTCACGGGGGTGCACGTCGCGCTACGTGCTCCGTATCGAGTGTATTTACACATCGCGCTATGCGCTACGGATGAAGTATGTTGATACGTCGCGCTCTGCGTTTCTTTTCGAAAGTACGTATGAGGGAAAAACATTTATCAGTTACGTAAATTAATTCATAGTGTTTAACCTTCGTCGAATAAAAACATTTCTTTTTTGTACCAATTGATTATTAATATTCACGACGGATGTTTCCTTTTTGTTTTACGATAAATTGTCAAATATTGAGACACGCGACAAATATAACGAATTGCATCACGTAGAAATTGAACAAATTAATTTAACCAATCAAATAATGTCTAGAAAAGTCGTTTTATTGACTTAAAACTTATGACCAGATTTAATGAATATAAAACAAATACACAAAACATGTACCGACACCAACACGGCTACCATTTAGCGTTTAGGCCATATATCCCCTGTAAATCCTTCCCCTTCAGTGTTTTTTTTTTCCCATAATAGATGGAATCAGTTCGTTATTTTATCTGTAGGAAACCAAATCATTGTAGAAGAAAAGTTCAAGAAATTTGCTATTCTTTGTGATTTTCAATGAAATTTTGTCGATAATTATGGATGTTGCAAAAAAAAATGCTATCTCGAGAACGAAAAAATATATCATCTTGGTTCCTGTCTTGTATTGAAGAGGAAGTAGTACGTTACTCGAATCAAAAATTTCTTATCTTGGATGGCTCCGAAATAATTTTTACAAATTGATGAAATTCTTGAAAAAATCGACTGTGAAGGCTCTTTGACAGTCCTCTTATAAAAAAATTAATTTCTACCATTTGAGATATATCTTTTTTCTTCCTCATAATACATGGAATCAGCTCGTTATTGTCTCTGTAGAACAGACAAGTATTGGAGACGAGAAGTTTGAGAAATTCGATAATTTTTTTCGTTTTTCAATGAAATTTTATTGACATTTATCGACGCTTAAAAATATTAAATTTAGCATCATATCATATCGTATTGTTTAAAATTTTATTTAATCACAAACAAGGATAACAAGGAAACAAGGATAGGATATAAGGATAAACAAGGATAAGTTGCTCGGTCCGGAATAACTCGTGAAATCGACAAATTCAGTGTTTTTCACTTTGTCGATAAATAATTGTTTAAAATTGTTCTTTAAGAGTACAATTGTTTTTTTCGCGAAAAAAAACTTTTCAAGATGTGAGAATATTTTTAAAAAAATCGTTTTTCGACGAAAATTTGTAAAATTTGAAAGAACGTTGGAAATACGTCGATAGAATAATCATTAGCAGTTTTTTTTATCAACTGTAAACGAATAAATTAAGCGAACAAAATTGACACGGATTTCGAATGTGATGAATCTCCGACGGTCGAAGTGTAAAAAATTCAATTTTTAAACATTGCATCCTGTTTATCTGCGCAATAACGCGGAGAGTCAGTTTGTAAATACGATTTCTATGAGAGGAAAGGATTAGAGACGGCAATTTCGAGAAATTTGAAAAAACGATTCGTTTTTTGACGAAAATTCGTGAAATTAGTCTTTGCTTAAAACAAATCATATTTCGGCAGCGAAAAAAGATATCGATTCTTATCTTGTCTTGTTTTGATGAGAAGAACATACTTTGCCAGAAACAAAATTAGTAGTTTTTATTATGAACTATAAACGAATAAATCGGCTAAACATAATTGCCAAAGATTTCGACTGCGATGAATCTTCGACGGTCGAAGGATAGAAAATTCTTTTTTTTTATGATTGCACACTTTTTATCTGCGCTATACCGCGTAGAATCCATTTGTATTTAGGTAAAATACGAACAAAGATTGAAACGAGATGTCGATGTTTTTTAATTTGAAAATCATCCGGCCACAGAGTACACGCGTCGCGACGTATGAGCATCTGTGTATCGTCTGCTACGAAATTGTCATCTGCTTCCAAAGTTTGACAGATAGAATATAACGAAAAAATATATGCTCGCGATTTTTTTTAGTTCTATTTGGGAAATTGTAATTATTTTGGATATTCGATGAATCTTTTTTGTGAGTTTACAACAAATTTTTTCAGTGAATACGTGAAATTTATCATTTTTATTACGAATGTGAATAAAGTATGGTAAAATATTGCGGTTGATTTTCAGTGATAATATATTATTTTCGAAATAAAAAACGCAAACATTTGTGAATCTGTGTATGATATTTCGTGTTTTATTTTTCACAACCGAAGTTTTTTTTTAACATAATGAAAAATGGATTTTTGGCAAATTTAAATAACATAACCTTTGAAACAAATCTAGTTATAACCACTGTTTTTGAATTATTTTATAATTAAAATTATATTTGTCAGAATGACTCAAAATTTGTTGTGCATAGTGCTTTCGATGTAATGAAATATTGTTGTGAAAGAGAAAAGAATTGTTTCCAGGATTCTTAATTGGAGCACCGTACGGACATCATATGTGAGAAAATATTTTTTTATGGAAAATTGTGATGAATAAATAGTTAGAGATGTAGGATTGTCTCCAAATTTGCTGTGCATAGTGCTTTTAATAAAACAAAATGATGCTGCGACAGAGCAAAAAATTGGTTCGTAGCGTTCATTGTGATGGCACCATACGGACATTTGACCAAAGGCAAATGCTAATTGTGGCCAATAATTTTTTAGAAAAAATACTTAAAGGTCTCGGATTGGTTTTAAAAGTGATGTGCATACTGGAAATAATGTAATAAAAAAACCATGCGAAGGAGAACATAATTGGTTCGCACCATCTAAAGTTACAGTGTGATACGGACGTCCGAGAAGAAAAATTCAGTCAAAAAGTTATTTTCATTTCACGGCAGGCTAAAAAAAATATTTCTATTCATCGCAGTCACTTCAAAGTAACCACGCATGATGTTAGAGATATACCGAAGCAAATGGTGAAAAATAAAAAATTTTGGAGTATGCGCTGCGGAGTAACCCCTTCGACAGACTCCGAAGAGCAACGGATGGTCATTTTAATAGGCACTCTTTGCCTACTGTTATAGTGAGTGCCTAAAAATGAGATAAACTAATTTTTAGAGATCAATTCCATCGATAAACGGTAATCTAATACGGGTGGAATATGTCGAAAGTCCATCCACGCGTCTTTCTTATCTATCGTCTATAACATCGTGAAGAATGCATAAAATCATGAAAACGCAAACGCGATCTGCGAAATAATAAAATATTTCGTTAAAGTCGAATGGAGAAGCGAGCAAAACCTCGTTACCCTTATATGTATCGCTGGTAGTTCTCGCGGATGTGAAGTAATGGCCCCGACGGGTTTATTGTCCCTCGGAGACCGCAACGGCATCCCGGGTATACGGAGAGATACCAACTACGCTGGTTGCACAGCTCTAGTATATGTACGCATAGAATACGAGAACTCAGTCGACCGAGGCGTTCAAAAGTCCGAGTGGCAAATTCGATTACGAAGCTAAAACGAGAACCAGAGAGGAAAAGCCGGACCACTGTATTATCTGCTTTGGCCGAACAACGAAGCCAGAGAATCAACCTGAATGATAAACGTCTGTGTTGAGTCACATTTTACCGGGAATTTATCAACCGAACAGGATTTGTCGCTGCAAAGCCTGAAAATTTTCTCTTAGTGCGAAAAATCGTCGAAAAAAAAGAACAAAGAAATAGATGAAGTAGACCACGAGAAACGATATATTATTTTCATTTCTATCAAAACGTCGAACTATTTGGCGTAACCCAATGCAAGAGAGCGTACGAGTTGAGCGAATAGTCCGGACGTTTGAAAATTGTTCCGCGTTCGTCGTATACGTGCAACTGGTATATACATACATAGCTACCGCGCTCCTCTTCTTTTTCAGTGTCTTTCTCGTTTCACCTCCCATCGTGAAAGAATGAATGACATAATATCCTCTCCTTATTTTCTGGCGTGCCGGCGGTCGGGGGTGTCGAGCTCACGAGATTCTCGACTGGGTGGTCACATGTAGGACTATCTCCGGACTATATCGCCTCGAGAATAAGAGCGCGAGTGTCGCCCGGAGTTTATACCAACGGAAGAGACTCGTACCGCGTTCTTCTCACCGCTATCTTTTTTTATTCTTTCTTTCCCCCTTTCTATTCTCACGTTTTCCAGTACACACTTTATTTCTCCTTGCTTTACCTGAAGAGCACGATTCCTCATCTTGTGCTGTGCTCTCTCTCTCATCGAGAGAAAAAAAGAAGAAAGCCTTGGAATGAATGTCATATGCTAACTCGAGCGTGAAACTAGATAAGAATCTTCATGTTTTTTCTTTTTTTTTTTACGGCGGCAGGGTAGACGCTGGAGAAATGATTGCACATTATACTACCCCGCAGCATATTAATCTAGCTGATAGAATTGGTGGTTGAGTGCTCTACTTTTTGTTGTGTACAGAACAAGAGAGCGCCGTCGTTTCCCAGTGCGGCAGGATAATAAATATAAACGGCGATATATAGGTCGATGAGTTATTGCAAGCAAAAAAAAATACTCGAGCTATATTCGCAAAACTTTTTTTTTACTCCCCTCGAGTACCTGTAGTATACTAACCTACGACACAACACGTGCTCCAGCACATTCGCTATACTTGAACTCTCGTAGCTCTCGCGGAGCGAATCGAATCGCGAATGGTATACCGTTTGCCCGTTCCAGACTTCTACCAATTTCCCCCCCTAACCGACGGCATAAATACACATAAATATGTACCGGAGTGAACCCACGAAAGCGGTTCTAGACACGATCGCATAAACGACGAGACGTTCTTACTGCAAAGAATAATACGTGTCTTTCTTTTTTATTTTCATATTTTTTTTTCTTACTCGTAGAATTATGGTGAAATGCTCTCCAACGACGTCGATGTACAATGGAATCAAGAGACGCAGTAGCGTCCCGACGCCAAGTAGTTTAAAAAGTAAAAAATCGGCGTGGTGAGCTCGCGGGCGTCGAGCGCTACCGTGTACTTATACGTCAATATCGTGCCCCTTAAAGTTTGACAGTTTTTTTTATCCAAAACGAGACATCGGATCTGAATTCTAAAAACACTTTCATAATATAATTCGACAAGCTTTAAAATGCGCCTATAATCAGCCCGATCGATGCTCGAAATGATGTGATAACGCGATGTCGCCCAAAAAATCCTCACTTTCACGATAAAATTTTTCTTCAGAGATTTTTTCGTCTGTCCGTTGTTTGTCCGATGTCCCATCATACGTGTGTTGCGTCTGTGTGCCTATGCGTGCGCCCTGCATACACAATGATTTAAGTAGAACGAACGAACGATTAGCTGTTACCAGTTTCCAAGTGTCAGTTCATGAACACAGCAACTTGTGATATCCGTATCCGCGAATAGTATACTCGCCTTAAGTCATCGAAATAGAGGTTAAATACTGCGGGGTTATTTACAATTTTATTATCGCAAAAACTACTAATAAAAAAAAACCTCTCTCGGGATAAAAAAAGGGATGTGTGTGTGAAAAAATTATATTAACTAGTGTGATTCCTGCCCTCGCTGCGCTCGGGGAGCAAATTTCACACTCGGTGAAAATAACGAACTTTCCCCCCTTGTAGCATAATGTACTATTCTTCAAAAAACGTAAAAAAAAAGACGCCAATTGGTTTAAATATTTTTTTTGCGAATAAAAAATTTTGTAAATAAATAATCATACAAGCCAAGTAAAAATAAAAATAAAAAAATTTAGCGAGTCCTTAGAACACAAATAAATGTAGTAGCAATGAAAAAAAGGACGAGCAAAGTTTTTTTATTTTTATTTTTACTTGGCTTGTATGATTTTTTGTTGAAAACATTTTTTATTCCCAAAGAATTATTTAAACCGCTTGGCGTCTTTTTTTAACATTTTTTAAAGAAAAATGTTTTTACTATTTATTGACTACTGCCAATAGACCATCGACCGAAGTCCTTCAGCCCCGGTTTTTCTCACATTGTTAATGTTTATTGCTTATTGGTCATTAATCAGTTCTAATTGTTGGTATGTTGTTAGTATAGTGTGTTTCTACGTTCTGTGTTTTGTGATGGTTGAATATTTTCTATTTGTACATTGACAAATTTTCTAGATAATCCTGTTGTTCTCATTCTTATTGGTGTGATGCCAGCTACTTCATAAAGTATAGTATTTGGCAGGTTGTACAGTGAATTGTTCGGATGACGTATACGCGTTAGACTTCGTAGAGCGCTAGTTTCAGCAGTTTTCATTTTTTTTCTTCCTGCACAATGGAATATTTTCTCGAGAATATTAAAATGAGTATATTTCAGTTGAGAATTAAAGGGGACAAAGAATCGGCATAATTTTCTGAAAAACTCTTCCCTTTATTGCACACCAGAAACAAGTTAGTCCATGGAAAATAAAATGGATTTTCCTCGAGCGGATGAAAAAAAAATTTAGAAGACAGTAGCGAGAATTAGGTCAATGAGATATTGCCGCAAGAATGAGAGTTGAAGTGGGTAACCATTCCCGTGGCGGTCACCCCTACCGCCGCTTCGGTGACTGGAATACCGTCTGATTTTCAAGAAGCGATTAGGACGAATATCAGTTCCGTGAACTCATACCGCAAACTTTCGTACGAACCGATAATAGCGATATTGGCCGCAATATTAAAATAGAATATTGTAAGTAGATACCAATTGTTTGAATCCGAAAGAAAAAGTATTACGATTCTATTCGTTACGAATTGTTAATGGGATCGAAATCATTCTATTTTCTGAATCGTAGTGAGGTTTTTTCTCCCAAAATGTTGTTTACTCATTTTAATTAACTCCCACTTTCCTGCTGGGGCGAATGACGGGAGTTGTACATTTTATTGTGTTCTCGTTATTTTTTTGTTATTTCTTAATATGTCTTATTAAAATTTAACAGATTTGTTCTGAAAGTCACGACGTGCCTTTTAGATAATGAATTATAAAAATTATGCATCAAGTTGCATTAATAAAAAGTTATTTTAAAATATCATATTTTATTCAGATAATTAAATTATCATCTGTATTTTTTTACGCCATAGTCTACATATAATCGACTCACTCACTTTGACTGCTTACAGCAAATGACACAAAGTAATATGCTATTAATTGTTTATTATTAAAATTGTTCTTATTCTTTTTTTTATTTAGAAAACAATTAAATATAAATAGTTTTACAAACATTTTTAAACTCACAACACAAAAAGGAGTGTAGTAAAAATGTGTGGTAACAAAAAAGAGAACAATAATAAATAATTGTTTGTTATTTCTCTTTTCTTAATAGCATACTTTCTCTACTCCACTCATTTTTTTGTCGGAAGTTTTGAAATTTTCGTAAAATTATTTTTATTTAATACTGTTTGAAGAACAAAGAACAAAACCGAAGTTGTGATTATTAAAAAATAAAGAACAATTGACAATTAATAGCATATAAACCCCACAGCATATGTTACTTATCCGGACTATAATAAACGAAGAATGATGTGTTTTTTTACACATTTCCATATAAAAAAAATTCAAAGTAAATTCCAAAATCCGAAAAAATTCTCACGTATTTTAAAAAATGAACGAATAATGTTCATAAAAAAAAAGTTGGGTTGCCGGGTAATTTGTTGACAATTAATTTTTTCATCAATTCGTTAATAACATTTTGGAATTATTATTATGTAAAATTAATATTTTCAGTACCTTAAAAATGCATGCATTTTTTCAGAATTTTATACCATCGAGAAGTAATTACAATTTTATCTCATTTTTCCCGAACTTATGCACAGTGAACGTGAAGCGACATAACGACCTTAAATTCCTAATAGGAGTAATCGTATTCTATGGTCAAAAAGATTTCATATACGGCAATAGCGGCGACAACTTTATTATTGCGATCACCTTTGTATCAAAGCTGCTCGCCTTCCAATCGAATCCAAAAATCGAATAAAAGTTTCGATATCAAGAGACGCGGTAGCGTCTCGACGCCAAGTGGTTTAAAAAGTAAAAAGTCCGCGCGGTGAGACCGTGCGCGTCGAGCGCTACCGTGTACTTATACGCTAATATCGTGCCCCCTAAAGTTTGACATTTTTTTTCTCTGAAACGAGACATCGGATCTGAATTCCAAAGACACTTTCATTATATAATTCGAATACAAGCTTCAAAATGCGCCCGGAATCAGCCCGATCGGTGCTCGAAATGATGAGATATCGCGATGTCGCCCAAAAAATCCTCACTTTCACGATAAAATTTTTCTTCAGAGATTTTTTCGTCTGTCCGTTGTTTGTCCGATGTCCCATCATGCCTGTGTGTTGCGTCTGTGTGTCCATGCGTGCGCCCTGCATATACAATGGTATATGCGGAACGAACGGTTAGCTGTTACCGATTCCAAGTGTCAGTTCGTGAACACAGCAACTTGTGATATCCGTATCCACGATCCGCGAATAGTGCACTCGCATTCAGTCATCGAAATAGAGGTTAAATACTGAGAGGTTATTTATAATTTTACTATCGCGAAAGGTACTAATAATAAAAATCTCTCGTGGTAACAAAAAGGGATACCTGTGTGAAAAAATTATCTTAACTAATTGCAGGCGAGTGGTAATTTCAATTAATAAATATTACGCGTGTGATACAAAAAAAAATCTTTAAAAATAAATAGTTCAAAATAATAATAATAAAATAAATGAAAAAAAAGAATAAAATTAATAGTAAAAACATTTTTCTACAAAAATGTAAAAAAAAGACGCCAAGTGGTTTAAATAATGTTTGCGAAAAAAAAATTGAAAAAATAAAAAATCATAGAAGCCAAGTAAAAATAAAAATAAAAAAACTTGGCGAGTCCTTAGACCACAAATAAATGTAGTAGGAATGAAAGAAAGGACGAGCAAAGTTTTTTATTTTTATTTTTACTTGGCTTCTATGATTTTTTATTTTTTCAATTTTTTTTTCGCAAACATTATTTAAACCACGTGGCGTCTTTTTTTTACATTTTTGTAGAAAAATGTTTTTACTATTTATCCCCATATACTGGTGGCAACTTATGATCTGGAAAAAAAAACCTTTCTTGCCCACAGCACGTTTTCGTTCGGTGAGCCGTTTCAGAGATCCTTTACGAATTAATACTCGGTATATACAAGTTTTTCGAAGGGCGTGGGCCTTGCGACGCGTGTGTGCTGTCAGTCTGGAATAAAGGTATCATTTGCCCGTCGATACTTCCAGTCGTACAATCGATCACTCGTCCATTAGGACAGCTTCTGCTATGCGTTTGAAACGTGTAGTCAAGCTGTGGCTCTTAGCCCCAACCGCAAAGCCGCAGGGCACAGGATGGACAAGTTATGATGAGAACCGCTTGTTCACGAAAGCATTGGCGGACCGAAAAAAAAATTGCACCGAGAATAAGTTATTGTTATCCCCACCGAATATCAATTCAGCGTCATTTTAGTTGATGCAACAACTTGTTGTGAAATAAAGTGTAAGGATGAAGTATTCCGGGTTGTCGATACTCGTATTTCTCGATGTACCATCCGATGAAGAACACGCGCAGGATAAGCGCACGCTCGAGCGGTCAGTCAATGTTGCCGAGCAATCCATCACGAAGCCGAACTAACAAACACGCCACTCCCCAACCGCTTGGTCATAGAGTTTACGTACGCGTAGACTATTCCCATGGGGTTTATCCCTAAAGCGTGAACATCGTGCTAGATTATTGAGGATCCCGAATGAAACGATCGCATACACACACATTACGTGCACACATACACAATCATTCTGGATCGATTAAAAAACAACGATCAGTTACGCATTCTCGATTAACCAATTCCAATGTTCATAATAGATTTTTACGATTAAATATATGGGGCAGAAGATATACAGTGGTCGGTCGAAAAAAAATCAACGGGATTTTTATACAGTGCCGAAAATTTGGCCCGGGTTTCGACGGAAAATCCGTTCCAACTCTCGAATGCCCGAGGGATCGGGCGTGATAAAGAAAAAAAGGATTCGCAAAAGCATATATATCAAAAGTCCTCATATACTTATAGGGATAGTGCGGGGGAGAGTTCTGACTCCGCCGCCGCAGCAACCGCTGAGGGACGGAAAACTTTTCACGAGAGGACATTAATAGAAAGTGAGAGGAATCGTCCGCTCGCGCGTTTGCCCGCTCGCGGAACCGTGTGGATGCGGTTATACTCTCTACCCGGCCATAGAGAATAGGGTATATTCTACACCCTTCGTGAAAGCTATACGGGAATGGCGGGGCTGCTTCACATTCCTCCCTTTATTTTTCCTCTTGAGTTATAACTGTTGAACGACTTCGAGACGCCAGACGGTTCTCTATCGGCGGAAGATATTCTCGATTCTCTTTTTTTTTCTATCGAAAAATATAATTCGCGTCCAAGAGATATGTGTGAATGTATATAGACTTTTAAAAATTACGGTTTTTTCACGAATTATTTATGTAATATATATCTGGTTTCCAACAATGGCGCTAAATGTCCGTACGGAGGAACAAACACATACGCAAAGAACTTATAAGGAAGGATGCCTTTTGTATCGTCGATGCCTCGTCAATGTGCCGAGGCATCGTGTTTTGCTGAAATGGATTAAATAAAGAATAAACGTAAAAAAGGAAGTCGGGTTTTACAATAAGAAATTTTGACAACGCTTGCAAGGATGCATGGGAAAAAAACCGTAAGGTAAAAACCCAGAATTTATTGAAATTAAATTACACTTGAGGTGTGAGCCGAATGTACATATGTATGTATAAATGTGTGACGTTGGCACAAACAGTTGACGGTCATAAACCGAACTGTGAATTTAGGTGTGACGATGGCACGAACAGTTGACGGTCTTAAACCGAACTGTAAATTTATGAGTGACTATGGCACGAACGTTGAATATGTGTAATCGTCGTCGACACTGTTGTGTTGACGACGTGAGATTACCGTATTCAAAGAAACAAAACTTTAATGACTCGATTAAAAAGAAAAAGAAAATTGAAAGAAAAAAAGAAAAGAAAAGGGTCCCGAACGATTTTCTCAAGATACTCTGCCGTCTCGAACTTATCGCGTACTGCCTCTAAAAAAAACCTCGCTTCGCGAGCCCCATAGCCGACGAGCCTCCCGGCGTTCTCCCCTCTCTTACCCACGAGCCAGAGACAACGACCGTTCGGGCCCGTTCGCTACCGCTCGCGCCCGATATAGCGTAAGCGTAAAACTAAACTTTTCTGAACGCGGCGACGGTCGAGCGCGTCCGCTCTTGTTCGACCGAACAGTCTCCCGGCGTTGCGAGCAAGCGAGCAAAATGAACAAATAGTTTTACAATCGACCATATTGTTACAACTCTATTGAATTTCCTCTCGTATAAATTTTATGAAGTTATTTGACACAATAAAAATTAGGAATAGAAATAATGGTTTTGAACGTTTTATCATTATCTTTATTTCGTAAACAACAAACGTTCAGTTTGTGATAAGTAAATAAAACCCTTTGCAACAAAATCAAGAACTGAAATACGACAAATTCTTCTATATAATAATAGCTCCCCCGTTTTTTTTAATTTGTAAGTTAGTGCAACACATAAAGATTAAATAGAACTATTATGAATTTAGTCGGTCATGAATATAAGTAAAATTCGTGGATTGTCTATCAATGGGTGTCGATGTTAGGCGATAACTGGTAGTGGACACAATTGAGTCACATTGCGCTTGAGTGTTCCATGAGCTGTTCTGATCGTGGCTACACGAGTGATTCCATCGGTGCCTGGGTGAACCTCGTCGACGACTCCCACTCTCCACTGCATGCACGGGATGTTTTTCTCTATAATGAGAACCACGTCTTTCGTGTGAAGCTCTCCCTTTCCGCTATGCCATTTTTGGCGTTTTTGCAATTCGGTGAGGTATTCGAGATGCCATCTCTGCCAGAAATGCTGACGCGCTTTCGAGACAAATTGCCAAACTGAAAGGCGATTGTCTGGAACAGAGAGCAAATTATTCTCGGGCAGCATCGTTAGCGGTCGACCAACTAAGAAATGTGCAGGTGTTAATGCTATGGGGTCGTTGGGGTCAACTGAAAGCGTGCATATAGGGCGAGAATTTAATATAGCTTCGATCTCGATCGCGAACGTGGTTATCTCCTCGAATGAGAGAAGTCTGTCACCTACAACGCGTTTGAAATGGTGTTTGAACGACTTAACCGCCGCCTCCCACACGCCGCCAAAGTGTGGAGAAAGAGGCGGGTTAAAATGCCACGTTATTCCTTCTAAAGTCGCGAAATTTTCGACGCGGTCTTGAAATTGTTCCGAATTCATCAACGCGTACAGCTCACGGAGTTGGTTATTCGCCCCGACGAAATTCGTCCCATTATCTGAATAGATATTCGAGGGCCGAGCTCGACGGCCTATAAATCGCCGAAGCGCGCCCAGGAACCCGGCGGTTGTCAAGTCGCTGACGATTTCAATATGAACGGCCTTGACTGCCATACAGATGAAAACACACCCGTACGCCTTTACTCGCGCGCGATTTCTCTTCATTTTTTCCTTAATGAAAATGGGCCCGAAGAAGTCAACACCCACATGTGCGAAGGGAAACGACTCACCGACGCGAGCCTTCGGCAAGTTTCCCATTTGACTCTGCAGCGGAACTGGCCGATGTCGAATGCAAGTGATGCAGCGTCGTACGATTTTACGAACTTGATTCTTTCCGTCTAAAAGCCAGAAGCGGTGGCGCAGCGTGGCCAACGTGCTTTGTATTCCAGCGTGATACGACCTTTTGTGAGTCTCGCGAATTATTAAATCGGTAACCCAATGACGCGATGGCAAAAGGATCGGATGTTTTTTGTCTATATCGATTTCCGCGTTACATAATCTTCCGCCGACGCGTAGCAACCCGTCTTGGTCAATAAAAGGGTTGAGCGCGGCGAGTTTAGACGTTTTGATCGTACCGGAGGTCGATATTCGCTTAATTTCGTCACCAAACTGTTCCAATTGAATTATCCGGAAAATTCTTTTTTCGGTCTCGAGTTTTTCTGCCGGGCTAATATTTTTTCCGCACCTTCGATACGTGTTAGCGCGACACATTCTCAGGCAATATGCTATCGAGTTCACTAATCTGGAGTAAGATGAAAATCGAGAAAAAAAATCGCACTTAGTCGTACTCGAGACTAAACATGTATTTTTTCGTAGACCAGGTAGTTCCGAAATCGTTAAGTCGAGTTCTGCTGGCCACAAACATTCGGGTTGACTAAGCCAGGTGGGACCTTGATTCCATAAATTATTCTGCATGAATTCGGACGGGAGTTGTCCGCGTGACAGAGCGTCGGCGGGATTGTCGTTAGTTCGAACATGTCGCCAATCCTCTCGCCAATACTCTCTCCTAACGCTTGTATCTCCGAGACGCGATTTGCTTCGAAAACCTTAAGGACTTGTGGGGATTTCTTGAGCCATTGCAACACGATAGTGGAATCAGACCAAAACACGATGCGATTGATCGAAAAATCTACCGACGGTTTTACCTCTTTATAGAGCCGTGTGAGGAGCTGCGCGCCGCACAACTCGAGTCGAGGGATAGTGGTCTCCTTTACCGGTGCTACTCGGGATTTCGCGCATGCCAATCGAACTAATACGTGACCATGTGCATCACTTGATCGAATATAAATACACGCTCCGTAGCCGGTCTTACTCGCGTCACAGAATCCATGCATCTCTACGTGTGTTCGATCCTTCAATAAAAGTCGACGCTCGACCGAAAAATTGCGGAGGAGCGGCAATTGCTCCCCGAATGTGCTCCACTTCGAATGCAACTCCTGAGTCACCGATTCGTCCCACTCGATTTTTGCCTTCCAACAATCCTGAATCATCACCTTCGCGTATAAAACGACCGGACCGAGGAGGCCTAACGGATCAAAAATTTTCGCAATTTCCGATAAAATTATTCGTTTCGTAATTTTTCCAAATGTTCTGGGGCATTGTACTGTGTATAGTAATTTGTCGTGATGCGAATTCCATACAGTTCCTAGAGTTTTCAAGACCGGATTTTTCTCGATCGCGCAATCTAAATTAACGATTTGTTGTTCGATATTATCTAACGCGTTATGGTGATTAGACGCCCATTGACGAATGTCAAAACCTCCACACTTTAGTAGTGCAATCAAATCGTCGCGAATGTCTACAATTTCTTGAATCGAATCGGCCCCGGTCAATAGATCGTCCACGTATAAATCGGTTTTTAGGCACTCACTATAACAATAGGCAAAGAGTGCCTATTAAAATGACCATCCGTTGCTCTTCGGAGTCTGTCGAAGGGGTTACTCCGCAGCGCATACTCCAAAAATTTTTATTTTTCACCATTTGCTTCGGCGTATCTCCAACATCATGCGTAGTTACTTTGAAGTGACTGCGATGAATAGAAATATTTTTTTTAGCCTGCGGTGCAATGAAAACAACTTTTTGGCTGAATTTTTCTTCTCGGACGTCCGTATCACACTGTAACTTTAGATGGTGCGAACCAATTTTGTTCTCCATCGCAGGGTTTTTTTATTACATTATTTCCAGTATGCACATTACTTTTAAAACCAATCTAAGACCTTTAAGTATTTTTTCTAAAAAATTATTGGCCACAATTTGCATTTGCCTTCGGTCAAGTGTCCGTACGGTGCCATCATAATGAACTCTACGAACCAATTTTTTTCTCCTTCGCAGCATCATTTTGTTTTATCAAAAGCACTACGCACAGCAAATTTAGAGACAATCCTACATTTCTAACTATTTATTAATCACAATTTTCCATAAAAAAATGATTTTCTCACATCTGATGTCCGTACGGTGCTCCAATTAAGAATCCTGGAAACCAATTCTTTTCTCTTTCGCAACAATATTTCATTGCATCGAAAGCACTATGCACAACAAATTTTGAGTCATTCTGACAAATATAATTTTAATTATAAAATAATTCAAAAACAGTGGTTATAACAAGATTTGCTTTAAAGGTTATGTTATTTAGATTTGCCAAAAATCCATTTTTCATCATGTTAAAAAAACAAACTTCGGTTGTGAAAAATAAAACACGAAATATCATACACAGATTCACAAATGTTTGCGTTTTTTATTTCGAAAATAATATATTAGCACCGAAAAACATTCGCAATATTTTACCATATTTTATTCACATTCGTAATAAAAATGATAAATTTCACGTATTCACTGAAAAAATTGGTAGTAAACTCACAAAAAAGATTCATCGAATATAGAAGAAATAGAACAAAAAAAATAGCGAGTATATATTTTTTCGTATTATTCTATCTGTCAAACTTTGGAAGCAGATGACAATTTCGTAGCAGACGATACACAGATGCTCATACGTCGCGGCGCGCGTACTCTGTGGCCGGATGATTTTCAAATAAAAAACAATCGACATTTCGTTCCAATCTTTGTTCCTATTTTACGTAAATATAAATGGATTCTACGCGGTATAGCGCAAATACAAAGTGTGCAATCATAAAAAAAAGAATTTTCTATCCTTCGACCGTCGAAGATTCATCGCAGCCGAAATCTTTGTCAATTATGTTCACCTGATTCATTCGTTTACAGTTAATAATAAAAACTGCAAATTCTTTTTCTGGCAACGTATTTTCTCCTCTTCAAAACAAGCCAAAATAAGAGTCGAAATCTTTTTTCGCTGCCGAGATATGATTTTTTTTAAGCAAAGACTAATTTTACGAATTTTCGTCAAAAAACGAATCGTTTTTTCAAATTTTTCGAAATTGCCGTCTCTAATCCGTTCCTCTCAAAGAAATCGTATGTACAAACTGACTCTCCGCGTTATTGCGCAGATAAAAAGTGTGCTATGTTTAAAAATTTAATTTTTTACACTTCGACCGTCGGACATTCATCACATTCGAAATCTCTGTCAATTTTGTTCGCTGGATTTATTCGTTTACACTTGATAAGAAAATTGCTAATGATTATTCTATCGACGTATTTCCAACGTTTTTTTTTTTTTTCAAATTTTTTCAAATTTTCGTCGAAATACGAATTATTTTCATATGCTCACGTCTTGAAAAGTTTTTTTACGCAAAAAAAAAACAATTGTACTCTTAAAGAACAATTATAAACAATTATTTATCAAGAAAGTGAAAAACACTGAATTTGTCGATTTTACGAGTTATTCCGTACCGAAAAACTTATCCTCGTTTGTGATTAAATAAAATTAAAAAAAACACGATATGATATGATGCTAAATTTGATATTTTTAAGCGACGATAAATATGAATAAAATTTCATTGAAAAACGAAAAAAATGATCGAATTTCTCAAACTTCTCGTCTTCAATACTTGTCTGTTCTACAGAGACAATATCGAGCTGATTCCATGTATTACGAAGAAGAAAAAAATATATCTCAAATGGTAGAAATGAAATTTGTTATAAGAGGACTGTCAAAGAGCCTTCAAAGTCGATTTTTTCAAGAAATTCATCAATTTGTAAAAAAATATTTCGGAGCTATCCAAGATGACAAATTTTTGATTCGAGTAACGTACTACTTCCTCTTCAATACAAGACAGGAACCAAAAAGCTATATTATTTCGTTCTCGAGATAGCATTTTTTTGCAGCATCCATAAATATCGATAAAATTTCATTGAAAATCACAGAGAATAGCAAATTTCTTGAACTTTTCTTCTACAATGGTTTGGTTTCCTACAGATAAATTAACGAACTGATTCCATCAATTATGGGGAAGAAAAAAAACACTGAAGGGGAAGGATTTAAAGGGGATATTTGGCCTGAATGCTAAATGGTAATCGTATTGGTGTCGGTACATGTTTTGTGTATTTGTTTTATGTTCATTAAATCTAGTCATAAGTTAATAAGTCACAAGCCAATAAAACGACTTTACTAGACATGATTTGATTCGTTTAATCAATTTGACAACTTCTACGTGGTGCAATTCGTTATATTTGTCTCGTGTCTCAATATTTGACAATTTATCGTCAAACAAAAAGGAAATATCCGTCGTGAATATTAATAATCAAATGGTACAAAAAAGAAATATTTTTATTCGACGAAAGTTAAACACTATGAATTAATTTACGTAACTGATAAATGTTTTTCCCTCATACGTACTGTCGAAACGAAACGCAAAGCGCGACGTATAAACATACTTCCTTCGTAGCGCATAGCGCGATGTGTAAATACACTCAATACGGAGCGCGTAGCGCGACGTCCACCCCCGTGAGTGCCTTAAAAAATGTCCCCTAGGGACATTTTTCGGGGGGTTTGGGGGGCGGAGCCCACCAACAAGAGCATCTGCGCCCGCAGGGCGCTGAGACGCTTGTTAGAATTTGCGCGGCTCGGGGAAAGCGCGCGCTTTCGTCGTCCGCGAGTTGTTGCAACGTTCGAATGGCCAGATACGGGGCAGAGGATACTCCGAAGGTTACAGTGTTCAGCTGAAACGTCCTAACTTTGCCCTGGTGATACCAAAGCACACGTTGAAATTGACGATCGTCGGGATGAATCAGTATTTGCCGGTACATTTTTGCAATGTCGGCCGTGACTACATATTCGTACGTGCGAAAGCGTAACAAATGATTAAAAAGTTTCGGTTGGATTGTGGGACCGACCAGGAGCAAATCATTTAGCGAGATACCTTGCGAAGATTTAGCTGACGCATCGAAAACAATACGCACCTTTGTAGTGTTACTCGACATCTTCGTGACCGCATGATGCGGCAGGTAATAGCCCTCGCTGGACTCGTCGTTCGCGAGAGACATGTGGCCTAGGTCGATGTATTCCTGCATGACCCTCTCGTATTCCTGTTTGAGCGTGTTGTTTGAATCTAATCGCTTCTGCAAAGCGCCGAAACGTCGCATCGCTTGAGATCGTGATTCGCCGAAATTGCGATCCTTGCGTCGAAACGGCAGGCGCACAATGTACCGACCGTCAGTTCCGCGCGTAGTATGTTCCGCGTAGTGTTTTTCGCATTGCTCCTCCTCAAATGATTTCGATGATTTCGAATCAGCGTCTTCGATCTCCCAGAGTCCCGTGGAAAAACTTCGTCCGGGACTAGCCCGGCTATCTTCGGAACAATTAAGCATTCCAATGTCCTTTGAAATTTACCGTCCGTTGAACGCAAGCGTACTTCCACGCTTCCCTTAGAGACAGTTGTCATCTCGTTAATTGCACCGACCGACACCGAGCACGAATGCGATGGAAGTCTCAACCGATTGGCAAGACTCGATGTCACGAAATGTGCCGTGGCGCACGTATCAAGCAAAGCGCGCGCCTCTACGTATTGTCCATCAGTATTTCGAACGTGAACTCTAGCGCTCAGCATCAGCTGCGCACGCGGCGCACATGTTGTCAAGCTGAGATTATCCACGCCTAGTCATAACGAGGTCTCTGCGTTTGCCTGATCGTCGTTGTTCTTCTTGGCGTGGGTTGTGTCTGATTTTTCTCCTGGTGTAACATGTTGTGTCGCGTTCGAATGCAAGAGCGTGTTGTGAAACCGATCGCAACGTCTGCAATGGGAACTTGAGCAATTACCGGCATGCGGGCGAAGACAATTCTTGCACAACTGTTTCGTTTTTACCGCGTTCCATCGTTCTTTAATTGAGAGTTTTTCGAAAGCCGCACATTTATATATCGGATGATTTTCATTGCAGTATACGCAAGCATTTTGGGTTGAAGTGACAAGCGAGCGTGCACTGGTTCCGGTTTTCCGTGCCTTCGAATAGTTCGAGTTCTGGTTCGCCTTGCGTTTAATCGCACCGTCCGATACGGCGTCGCTTCTATCGAGTATCATACCGAGTCGAAATGCGGTCTCGCTTACGAATTTACAGAATTGCGTTAAACTCGGAAACGCGTCGAAGCTGAGGGTCTCTTCCCATTTCGTTCTCACGTCAATCGGAAGTTTTCGTTCGAGGATTCGAACGATTATTCCTTCATCGAGTTTGACCTTCAGTGATTCTAACATGCTAATGTGTTGACGGGCGTCGTCTACGATCTTCGTCAAACCCTCGGCGGTTGCGTTACTGAGAGACGGAATGTCTATAAGCCCGTCGTAATGTTTAGCTATGAGAACTCGTAATTTTTCGTATTCGCTTATCAGCGTATCCCATGCCTTTTTGTAATTCTCCGCGCTCGCATCATACAGCGCAAGTTTGTTAAGTGCTGGCCCGTCCAAGCAACCTTTCAAGTATAGGAATTTGTTCAAATCATCGATGTCAATGCGTGTATCTATCATCGCGACGAACGTGTTTTTAAAGGAAAGCCATTTGTTGTAATCGCCATCAAATCGCGGAAGACTAGTAATCGGAAGCTTCACGAACCGCTGCCTTTCGACAATCGTTGAATTCTCAACTGGCAGTCCGAAACTCGTTTCACCGGATGTACCTGTGCGACCTGAGCCTCCCGGTATATGCATATTACGTACCCGAGTCGCGATCTCATAATATTTATCTTCGATGTCCCGCGTGTGCGCCAACTCGCTGTTTTCCGCGTCATCCGCGATGAGATCCTCGCTCAGCAACTCGTATTCTTTGAACGATTCCGTGAGCCGTTCGAGACGTATAAGCGCGTTCGACCTATCGATTTTTCCCTCTGCTACTTCTGTTGTTAACCTTGTAATTTTCGCCTTTAATGCCGGACGCTTACGCGCCATGAGAGCAGCGTTGTTTGCCATGATGACTAATAATCCTCACGATATCGTGACGAATATTCCCAAATGAATTTATGATGCGTTTAATAAAATGTACGCTGTAAACTGCTCCGTGAAACAATGTAGCTTTGGCACACTATGATACGAGGGAAAATTACGTACTTAACTTTTCGACAGCGAGGCCGTGACTGCCGCTCCCCGCGGAAGCCGATCGCGAAGACGTCCCGGGGAAGGGGAAAGCGCTGCTGCCGTTGGCTTGTTGACGACACGCCCGTTCGCGCGTTGTCCCGCTTGAACGCGCACTCACTTCTTTGTTATGACGAACTATGTATGAATAAGTGTTAGGCTCACACCTCACAGGAGGCACCAAAAAATGTATCGTCGATGCCTCGTCAATGTGCCGAGGCATCGTGTTTTGCTGAAATGGATTAAATAAAGAATAAACGTAAAAAAGGAAGTCGGGTTTTACAATAAGAAATTTTGACAACGCTTGCAAGGATGCATGGGAAAAAAACCGTAAGGTAAAAACCCAGAATTTATTGAAATTAAATTACACTTGAGGTGTGAGCCGAATGTACATATGTATGTATAAATGTGTGACGTTGGCACAAACAGTTGACGGTCATAAACCGAACTGTGAATTTAGGTGTGACGATGGCACGAACAGTTGACGGTCTTAAACCGAACTGTAAATTTATGAGTGACTATGGCACGAACGTTGAATATGTGTAATCGTCGTCGACACTGTTGTGTTGACGACGTGAGATTACCGTATTCAAAGAAACAAAACTTTAATGACTCGATTAAAAAGAAAAAGAAAATTGAAAGAAAAAAAGAAAAGAAAAGGGTCCCGAACGATTTTCTCAAGATACTCTGCCGTCTCGAACTTATCGCGTACTGCCTCTAAAAAAAACCTCGCTTCGCGAGCCCCATAGCCGACGAGCCTCCCGGCGTTCTCCCCTCTCTTACCCACGAGCCAGAGACAACGACCGTTCGGGCCCGTTCGCTACCGCTCGCGCCCGATATAGCGTAAGCGTAAAACTAAACTTTTCTGAACGCGGCGACGGTCGAGCGCGTCCGCTCTTGTTCGACCGAACACTTTATCGGACTTTTTCACTCCCGACTGTCCGTCAGGTCAAGAAGACGGAAGGTATGTGTTTCAGGAAAGTGATCGATTTCGTTGTCCGGTATGTTTTCAAAAACGGCTAGCATTACTTATCAGAATTTGATGCAGAGATTCTATGACGTACTGTCAATGTCGTTTGCAATGAGGAGTTTAAATTAGTTGAATATTCGTAGAAAAAATAGAATTTTACGGAATAGTCCTTGAGATTTATTGAAGATTGACGGCCATTTTCTATGATAGATTTTTTCGTCTCCCGATGGCTCGCTAGGCGCTGGATCTCAGTATATTATAACCTTAAATTAAATACAAATTTGTCCTCTTTAAAAAGTATGAAATAAAAAGAATTTACAAACATTAAACACTTCCGACTAAATAAAAGAGGGAAATAACAATTAATTATTTACATGGTGTAGGCGGGAAATTTCCATACTCAATGACGAAAAAACTGCATGACTATAATATTTGAATAATCAATTATTATTTCACTCTTTTTTCCAGTGGGAAGTTTTTCATTTTTGTAAAAAAAATTCTTGCGTTGTTCATTCGCTCATCAGGGATAAAGAAAATGCTCCATCAGTCCGCCTGCGACAATAACGTATTTAAGCATAAAATACATTTTTATTTGGTGTGGTGGGATTAAAAAATAGGAAAATTAAGAGCGACAAAAAAATGTGTTATTAGGAAAGATGTGTCGTTATATTCCCAATCAATAGTGTAATTCCAAGAGACTTTTGAATACATCCTTATGGGTAAAGATCTGGAAAATGTCACCTATGTAGACGGTACTAAAAATATTGATTCTGTATAATAATAATCCCAAAAGTTATAAACAAATTAGATTCGAAGAAGAAGAGATTAGTTTCGAATTAGATTAGATTAAATTCGAATTCTGTTAAGTAATGCTAACCGTTTTAAAAAAAAAATGCGTATCAAATCAACGGGTGACCGAACTTTTTTTTAGATGAAGTTGATTCGTTAATGTTTCGAAGTACATATGCATTTTTTAGACAATTTTTTAATTTTTAAAAAACGCGTTTTTTAGAATTTTTTCCTTGGTATTTGCAAATATATTTGATCAATTACTACAATGGCTACAAAAGTTCCTTCGGGACATTTTTTAAGGCACTCACGGGGGTGCACGTCGTGCTACGCGCTCCGTATCGAGTGTATTTACACATCGCGCTATGCGCTACGGATGAAGTATGTTGATACGTCGCGCTCGACGTTTCTTTTCGAAAGTACGTGTGAGGGAAAAACATTTATCAGTTACGTAAATTAATTCATAGTGTTTAACCTTCGTCGAATAAAAACATTTCTTTTTGTACCAATTGATTATTAATATTCACGACGGATATTTCCTTTTTATTTGACGATAAATTGGCAAATATTGAGACACGCGACAAATATAACGAATTGCATCACGTAGAACTTGAACAAATTAATTTAACCAATCAAATCACGTCTAGAAAAGTCGGACGTCCGTCGGTGTGATACGGACGTCCGAGAAGAAAAATTAAGCCAAAAAGTTGTTTTCGATGCACCGCAGGCTAAAAAAATATTTCTATTCATCGCAGTCACTTTAAAGTAACTACGCATGATGTTGGAGATACACCAAAGCAAATGATGAAAAATAAAAAATTTTGGAGTATGCGCTGCGGAGTAACCCCTTTGACAGACTCCGAAGAGCAACGGATGGTCATTTTAATAGGCACTCTTTGCCTATTATTATAGTGAATGCCTAAAAAGGAACCGAAATACATTAGGTAACCATCTGATTCGTTAAACAATGTTTTTTTTTTATTTTCTTTTCTTATGTGTTTGATTATTTTAGATTTTTATCCCTTCGGGAAATTTTCAAAACTTTTTGGAATTATTATTAAAAAATAAATATCCGTAGCACCTTTTTATAGTTGATTTGTTGCACATTCGTATTTCATTGGGAAGTATTGGAAAAAGCTATAATTGTTTGGGACTATGTCAGATGCATAGTCCCTCTACTGATGAAGAATCAGCAACTTATTTCAATATCCGAGCACTTCTATTGAAAAATCTATAAAAAATAAAAATCTATTCAATAAAAAGAAATTGGCCCTGGCAATGAAGAATATTGACTTTTCTTTACGTTTCACAATTTATCAAAGTTCTGAAACGAGCGCAATGCACGCTATGCATTATTCCATTTTACGTTACATTAATCACGAATGTAGATTGCGAAGAATCCTCATTCTCAATATATTGTTCGAATATCTAGCGCGAATAATGCAAAAATAACGAAAGACTTTTTCTCAGCAGAACGAACGATTGCCCTCTTGGTACGTATACGTTTGTCAAAAAGAGGAGAGGGAAAGGAGTTGTGACGCGAATCTGGAAATAAGTGAGGGTCGTTCGAGCATCATGGGAGTGCCCCCGCGCGTGGGAGGGTAATTTGAATAAACAGAATACAAAGCAGTGGTGGTAGCTCCATTAGGCGTCGATATTCAAAGCGGTTCGGTGAACACGAACGAACAATACCCCCTGCCCACTTTTCCTGTTCGGGGAAAACTCCAAGCATGTAGAGTGTAAGCCGGTAGGCGAAAGAGAGGCTTTATGGAAAAGCGAACGAAACGCGACGTTGCGATACCTCGAAGCCACGACATCCCGTGCCAATCCCGAAACGACCCCTGTCGCTCTTACCATTTTCAATAAACGATCTCGACGGAACGCACTCTCTTTGGTAACTGCGTAATCACTACGCAATATCGCGGACCGTGACATAAATACCATTCAGATAAATGAACTGATTACTTTCACTAAAAAAAAATTATTTGATGGAAATAGTTATAAAAAAGGCTTCATTGTGAAAGCGAGCCGCAACAGAAAACGGAGACAAACGGAAGACGTCCGAACAAGATCATCGCTTCTAGTGGAAACAAAATAACAAAATAGAATGACACACTATGAGGCTTAAGAGCATTGTATTTTCCAATAGTAAACCAGAGGACTTGTGTTTGACCCGGTAACTCGTATAGAGTGGCAAGAGAGGTAGGGGGCGGGGAGACATGAGGAGGAAAGTCGATACACAAAATCCGATGTCGGACACGATCAGCTCTCGCGGAGTTTCGTAGAAGATCCTTGTGAATATTTCAAGGCATTGAAGCAAGAGGACAGAGAAAGTGGCAGACTTTGAAATAAAACAAACCTCGCTTTTGCTCACCTCCGCACCCTCTCGTTCTCTCATATCGGAACGGCACATTTCTCGATCATTCGCAGATCGAATCCTGATACCATTGGAAAGTACATATATCTAACTTGCACCGATCCTAATTCCCTATTGGAGTCAAATAGGGATAGACGAACGGATTCCCGCGTGATACTCGAAATTCTTGATTATCCCGAATGATCACGAAAATTGAAAGCGTTACCGGGTCAGAATTAACATAATGCATGAAATACGTTCGTCCGCCTCTTCAGCCGCTACGAAGGAACAGGTGCGACGACACGAGAGTGCATTGAGAATGAACATCGTCACCCCCATCCCCACCCTTTTCTACTCCCGTCGTTCGCCGTACTCAAACCAAGTTGCTCTCCGGCATTATGAGAACGGAGAAGAGAACCCGGGCGAACGAGAAGCGAAACGCACGTATCTCCTTTGAATACGGATAACCCAAGTCCTCAACTATTCTCTCGTATTCGAAGTAGAAATAGAATAAGAGAATAGACTAGATTGGGAGCTTCCTGCTTTTACTTCACGGGGGCATGACTTTCACCGGTTTGCAAAACTTTGACTCGAGAGTTTTTGGATGACAGAAACAATGGCGGTGAATAGATGCGACAAAAGATATTGTTAGATTTCGCAAGAGTGGCCTGTTCTCGCCATTCTACTTAGACGTCTACATCTTCTGGAAAAGTATATAGTATATAGGCGCTTGGCGCCTAGGATTGGCAAACTGCACTCTTATGTTCCGATCACCACGTTTTCGGCAGAACTCCGTTCTCGCATAACGGCACGGCCCCACGAAGAGTGGATGATATTGAGAATAGACAAGGGTACGTACGCATAAAATACAGCGTGTACGTCACACAGATAGACAAGCGTCTCAGCGCCCTGCGGGCTCTGAGTTGAGATGCTCTTGTTGGTGGGCTCCGCCCCCCCAAACCCCCCGAAAAATGACCCTTCGGGACATTTTTTAAGGCACTCACAGGGGTACACGTCGCGCTACGCGCTCCGTATCAAGTGTATTTACACTTCGCGCTACGCGCTACGGATGAAGTATGTTTACACGTCCCGCTTCGCGTTTCATTTCGAAAGCACGTGTGAGGGAAAAACATTTATCAGTTACGTAAATTGATTCATAGTGTTGAACCTTCGTCGAAGAAAAAAATTACTATTTTAGACTAATTGATTATTATTATTCATGACGGATATTCCCTTTTTGTTTGACGATAAATTGTCAAATATTAAGACATGAGACAAATATAACGAATTGCATCGCGTAGAACTTGATCAAAATAATGTAACGAATCAAATCATGTCTAGTAAAGGCGTTTTATTCGCTTAAAACTTATGACCAGATTTAATGAATATAAAACAAACACACAAAACATGTACCAACACCAACACGATTACCATATAGCATTCAGGTCAAATATCCTTTTCCTTCAATGTTTTTTTTTCACATCCCCATAATAGATGGAATTAGTTTGTTATTGTTTCTGTAGAAGACCAAAGCATTGTAGAAGAGAAGTTCAAGAATTTTGCCATTCTTTGTGATTTTCAATGAAATTTTGTCGACATTTATGCATGCTGCAAAAAAATACTATCTCGAGAACGAAAAAATATATCGTCTTGATTCCTGTCATGTATTGAAGAGGAAGTAGTACGTTACTCGAATAAAAAGATTGTCGTCTTGGAGGCTCCGAAATATTTTTTACAAATTAATAAAATTCTTAAAAAATTCAACTGTGAAAGCTCTTCGGCAGTCCTCTTATAAAAACTTCGTTTGTGCAATTTGAGATGTATTTTTTTTCTTTCTCATAATACTTGGAATCAGCTCGTTATTGTCTCTGTAGAACACAAAAGTATTGGAGACGAGAAGTTTAGGAATTCGATAATGTTTTTCGGTTTTCAATGAAATTTTATTGATATTTATCGTCGCTTACAAAATTTTTTTATAATTTTATTATATATTTTCATATTTTTTATATTATATATTATAATTTTTTATATTTTTATAGAATATTTTTTTTTATTTCATTTAATTACAAACAAGGATAAGTTGCTCGGTCCGGAAAAACTCGTACAATCGACAAATTCAGTGTTTTTTACTCTGTCGATAGATAATTGTTTAAAATTGTTCTTTAAGAGTACAATTGTTTTTTTCACGAAAAATCTTTTCAAGACGTGAGAATATGAAAAAAAAATCGTTTTTCGACGAAAATTTGAAAAAATTTGAAAAAACGTTGGAAATACGTCGATAGAATAATCATTAGTAGTTTTTTTTATCAACTGTAAACGAATAAATCCAGCGAAACAAATTGACAAAGATTTCGAATGCGATGAATCTTCGACGGTCGAAGGATAAAAAATTCAATCTTTCATAATTTCACACTTTTTATCTGCGCAATAATGCGTAGAGTCAGTTTGTAAATACGATTTCTATGAGAGGAAAGGATTAGAGACGGCATTTTCGAGAAATTTGAAAAAACGTTGCTATTTGGACGAAAATTCGTGAAAATAGTCTTTGCTTAAAAAAAATCATATCTCGGCAGCGAAAAATGATATCGACTCTTATCGCATGTTGTTTTGAAGAGGAGAAAATACGTTGCCAGAAAAAAAAATTAGCATTTTTTTTTATCAACTGTAAACGAACAAATCAGGTGAACATAATTGACAAAGATTTCGACTGCGATAAATCTTCGACGGTCGAAATATAGAAAATTATTTTTTTTATGATTGCACACTTTTTATCTACGCTATACCGCGTAGAATCAATTTGTATTTGGATAAAATACGAACAGAGATTGGAAAGAAGGAAGGAAAGCCCAATCGATGAAAACGATAGTTTTATTGCAATGGCGGCTAACGGCTTGCCGAAACAATAGATTTAAGAAATTAAAGTATTAAGGTACGCACACAAAATAAATAATTACAGATAATGTTAATTTAGCCCGGATCGACCCGGCGCCGATTATTCGCGGTGGCCTCGTGCCGTTCGCGCACTCTCGTTCGATCGTTTCGAGATTCGCTTTCTCGCTCACGGGAGTCTTGGACCCGCACGTTCTCTCTCTATCTATCAATTCTCAATCGCTCGGCTCGCGACTCGTCTGTCCACGACCCCGTATCACTCGAGACTCTCGTCTCTCTCTATCCCTATCGCGCTCGCTTCCGTCTCACTCGTGTCCGGGGGAAGGAGAGGGCGTTCGAGCTATCGCGCGGCACTCGTTGCCACCGAAGCTCCCTCTTCTTCTCTCGTGGGATCATTCGATTTTACTAGCATACGTCACACACACACAATGAGTACATATAATCGTTAACATAAATAACATAACCTTTGAAGCAAAGCTAATTGAAACCACTATTTTTTTTAATTTTATAATTAAAAGTAGATTTGTCGGAATGACACAAAATTTGTAGTGCTTAGTGCTTTCGATGCAATGAAATATTTTTGCGAAAGAGAAAAGAATTGGTTTCCAGGATTCTTAATTGGAGCACCGTACGGACATCATATCTGAGAAAATCATTTTCTTATGGAAAATTGTGGTGAAAAAATAGTTAGAGATGTAGGATTGTCTCCAAATTTGCTGTGCATAGTGCTTTTGATTAAACAAGGAGAACAAAATTGGTTCGCACCATCCAAATTTACTGTGTGATACGGACGTCCGAGAAGAAAAATTCAGCCAGAAAGTTGTTTTCATTGAACGGCAGACTAAAAAAAATATTTCCAGTCATCGCAGTCACTTCAAATTAACTACGCATGCTGGAGATACACCGAAGCAAATGGTGAAAAATAAAAATTTTTGGAGTATTCGCTGCGGATTAACCCCACCGACAGACTCCGAAGAGCAACGGATGGTCATTTTAATAGGCACTCTTTGCCTATTATTATAGTGAGTGCCTAAAAAGGATGAAGTGGGGTATGGAGGGATTTCGTTGTGAGGATTAATCATAACCATATATGTATATTCTACTCATTCTGTATAAAATGAATTTGGATGAGGAAATTCGTCGAGGAAATTGGAAAACAATTTTGATTCACAGAATTCCATCTTTTTATGACTCAAAACGATTTTTTTATTACCCATTCTTATATAAAATAATCAGTGTATAAAGTATCTCTCTGTCTCTATATATTGTGACGAGGCGTTACAACGCTCTCGCTGGCACGCTAGATATTAGGTACGCGCGAGAGTCGTAGATTAAGCGCGAATACAGAGTCGTCCCCCGACGATACCCGAGGAGAGAAAATGTATAGTATTCGGGAGACTGCCGGAGGATCATATTATAAATTTCAGGTGTCCGGCTACGCGACGACGGCCAGTGGGAGAAACGAGATGGGAGCTACGAGAGGAGAGACGTCGCGAATATTCCAGCGATCAGGCGATTTTCGGCGACAAAGGGCTCGTTCCCCCTCCCACCGATTACCGAGACGCGTAACCGAACACGAGCGAGGGGGACTCTCGCGCGCCACGTTGTACGATACGGATCGATAGGCAGGAATAGCGATAGAGATTCAATTAATCAGTTAGTTACCGAATAAAGAATTAGTCTGTGACACATAATACCGCCGTGCGATACACGGGAGTGAGGAAAATCGTTGTACGTCGTGTCGTCGGCTGAGGGATTATTTATTGTGAGGAATACCGCCGTGACGACGGCCGGGAGATTTCTGAGGGATCACGAAGGATAACGGCTCGTAGCCAGAGGAAAGTCGCGAGGACGATTCGTGCGGATCGACGGCAGGGGAATTAAAGGTAGGTGCACGCAGTGCAGACCATCTTCGGTTCTTTACTGTGCCGTACACGTGTTGCCGCAGCTTTTTCGCTTGTGCCCGGTATTCCGGGAAATTGTCTCGCACGATTTCCGCTCGCATCGGCGAGTGTCATGATTATTTCGTCGTGGTAAAGATTAATTTCGAGTCTCGCGAGTCAATAAATGTTCGGACAGGAAGTCACTTGTATTCAGTAATAAAAAACGTGATATTGTTATTTTTCTGAAACGAGTGTGTTGAGTCTGATTATTTTATTGTTTTCCCCGGACTGCACCCCTGATCCCGCTATTTTGTTGTTCTTTGCAGGGGCCGTTGATTATATTATGATAAGTATGCACAACACTTTTGAAGATAAACTGAGCCCTTTCAGTATGATGAAAACAAATTTATTTCGTAAAATTTGTATTTATCTTACGTCAAAGTGTCCGTTCGGTGCCATAATAATGAACTGTACGAACCAATTTTTTTTCTCCTTCGCAACATTGTTTTATGGTATCCAAAACACTATGCACACAAAATTTGAAGTCATTCGGACACGTCTAGCTATTTTATTCAATTTTTTACTTAAAATTTTTTTTTGGCTCGCCAAGTGTTCGTGCTCCAATTCTAAAACCTACAAACGAAGTTTTTTCTAACTCAACTACTATTTCAGTTAATCGGAGATACCATGTACGATATATTTGAAGTAACTAAAAGGTTATGTTATTTTTATTTTCGAAAAAACGTTTTTTCAACGAGTTAACCAATAAACTCCGGTAGCAAAAAATAAAACACAAAATATCACACATTGATTAATACATATTTACTCTTTATTATTGCAAAAATAATATAATATTAACAAAAATAGTTCACAGTATTTTATTCACAATTGTAAAAACACTGTTTATTTTCCACGTACGCACTCAAAAACTCGGTTATAAACTAAATAATAAGAATCATCAAATAGTCAAAATCATTACAATTTGCCAAGAAACAGTAAAAATAATCGCGATAACTAATTTTTTTGACATTCCATTCCGTCTGTCAAACTTCGGAAGCCGTCGACAATTTCCTAGCAGACGTTATACAGTACGCACGCACCACGATGCTGGTACTCTATGGCGAAAAAATTTGAAAATTAAAAAAAATTTTTATCTATTTCTTCTATTTTTCAATATAAATTATCTTCAATATTGGAAAACAGCGATTTATTTTTTTAATTTTTAAGATGTTTTCCAAACGTTCTGCGTTTTTCAATTAATTGTAGTTTTTAAACTTTGGAAGCCGACGACAATTTATATCAGACGTTATTTGGTGCGCACGTGGCGCAACGCAATGGCGGGAAAATCTGAAATTTAAAAAAATTTCATTTTTTTTTCTTCTCTTTTTTGCACTGTCTATAAGAAATAAGCAGCGAGTGCTTATTGAAATGACTTTTGAGGGCTATTTAGAGAGCTATCGACGGAGAAGCACGACAGCGCATGAACCTAAGCAAAAATGGGACGACAAAAATCAGAACAGAGTGATCAACGCGACGCTAAAATTTAAAGAAATCCGCAACGCGACATGTGCGCGAATGTCACGGCGCCAACACGACTTATATAGAAATTCAACGGGGCACGTACTGCAACGTGTGTTGTGATGAGGCGTTACCACCGTCGTCGCAATGTGCGAGTTAGGCTATAGTATAAGCCACGGGATCGTCTCTCCCGCCGAGCGCCGATAGATACGCGAAAAGCATTGAGCGCGTTGCTGCCGTTTATTCGAATTCGTTACAGGTAAATTCGGGAACCACGCGAGGAGAGACAGCGTGCGAAGCGTTAGACGAAGGATCTACGTGGAGCGACGCTCGATAATCAAGAGCGTTGCCCCCTCTCCTCACCGGCACGCGACAAATCGAGGGTCGATGAGCGATTTTCGCGAGAAGAGAGTCGATCGTCGACAGCAGTCGAAAGAAGAAAGTCGTCTAGAGTCGATCGTCGACAGCAGTGGAGAGAAGACAGTAGTTGACAGAGGATAGATTCGACGTCCGACTGAGAAGGAATTCGGCAGGAGACCGAAGCAGAAGAGGATAGAGAATATAAAGAAGAGAATTATATTCCTGCGGGTTAGAGGCGAGAGTGGCTATAGTCTTGCTGGAAGCAAATCCAGTATTGAGTTCAGAGTAGGAATAGTTCGCGTGGGAAATATTGGTGTACGTGGCTAATTTTCCGAGGAAAGTGTTAATCGCCGAGCGAGGCGAAGCCGTAGAGGTCAGACGAGGATAGCGAGAGCCGAGCTCACTCGGGATCAGGATTGACGCGAGGTCCAGCGTCGATTCCTCGGCCGTGCCGGCCTCTCCGGCGTATAACTCGAGTACCGCGTGAAGATTTCGCGATTGTTTCCGAGAGAGGAATCATTGTATTTTGAATTCTGTTATTTTCTTTTATTCTGTTTTTATTGTACGAATTTGGAAATATATTGTGTGATTATTATTGTTTCATAAATTGGTTGTGCACATTATTTATTTTGCTCGTGTATTCGGAGATATTAATTAGCTCTTCGAACTGCACCCCTGACGCGTGGAACAGAGGAGCGGAACATCGAGGTAAAAGGATCTCTTTGGCAGTTGGGAGTAGAAACAACTTCCTGGCGCTTCCTGGCTACGGTAAAAAGTAGAGAAAAGTGTTAAACCCAAGTCATTATTGTTGGGCGGCGATGGTTTTGATCGACCCGAAGGGTCAAAACGGCCCGTCACAGTGTATAAAATCAAAGAAGCGCGTAGCTCAACGTATATACATTTCTAAGGGAGCGCATAAGGAGACGTTCGTGTACCGAGTGCGAGAAGCGCGATGTGTGTTTACGCAGCACGCAGTGCGAAGTGCCTTTATGGAGCGCGTAACGCGACGGGTAAATCCTGTGAGTTCCTTAAAAAATGTCCCGAAGGGACCAAGTTTGACGCTTATCATCGTTCTCGGTTGCGAGGAGGATCGGCGCTCCGCGAAAGAGGAGTCAAGCACAGTGGAAGCGGCAGTAGCCGTGCAACAGAAACTTCGACGGTTGAAGCTCGACGAATAGAGTTTGAGTTCCTATCATCCCAGCAGAGGAAGAAGAGGTTTTCGCTTCCTCCTCTTAAAAAATGTCCCGAAGGGAGATTTTTGGGAGGGTTCGGGGTGCGAAGCCCCCTGCGGACGCACTTGTTTTCGTTCTTTTTCATCACTTTGTAATGGCTTGAAAATAATTGAAAACGGAAAAAAATAAATGAATAATTGAAAACAGCTTGTCTTGTAAACTTTTCTATCATCGTACATTAACAGAGTATTTAACGACGATAGCACATAAAATTTTATGATATTGAGGTTTTTCAAGCACGAAACAGGAATTTCATCTTGACTTTGTTTATAGTTCATTGTTGTATATAATTAATTATATTGTATGTATATTATATTATATTGTGATTTATAATGGACATTTTTCGTCGAAAAATGAAAAGGAATGGATATGATGATGATTTTGAAATTCTACTAGATCACCCTAGAATTCGGTCTTTGAACTCTGAAGAGTACTTATGATTCGACAATTCGAAAATTCTGCAAATTTCACATACTTGCAATTGAATATTGTACTATTTAATTATACCTCCCCTTAATTTGAAAATATCTTTCATCAGATTGATATTAAACCGAAAGCGAACTTACACACGAACGATTCTAGTGTTATCGTTTACATTTAATTTTTACCTATCCGGAAATAGTACTTTGTGATACGAGTGTTAAAGAACGGACGCAGGATGTGGCGTTGTCAATTTTACATTCTTTTCCGAATGTCCAGTTTTTTGCACGCGTATCACATAACATTTCTTTTAAACAATGCACAAAAACTTCCTTTCTTCATGCCTGTGAAGTGTAGTGAAAGTGTACGAAAAATAACCTATGTATCATTGTAGCGTCCGAAAAAGTTACGAGCACGTTATAAAGCAAATAAAACATAAACCGGATGTTATAAAAGCAAAAGGAATCGATTCGAGCATGCGCGATAATTATTTTGCATATCATACCGATCAGCCAAAATGGCCGTAACTTGACGACATTGCAGTGCGCTTTCCAGAGCCAACTATAAGATGAAACGCCTACTACATACCGAACAGCCCCACTTTTGCTACACTTTACAGGGATTTTTTTTGCGCATTTATTATAAAACGTATTTGGTACTTGAGGAGATCCAAATTTTCTTCCCTTGACATTTTTTTAATACTTTGCTGGTAGTACACGAATTACGAGGTGAGGTTAGGCAGGTTAAGTAGCGTTCCCGTTATTCCACCTTATACGCTTCCGGATTTTTACGGTTCACCTCTCTAAACATTCCCTACCCGCAGTTAGCTAATCTACCTAAGGTTTCTTGTGCAGCTGTCTTAACTACACTGTCCCTCATTTGCCGGGGACGCGGGACAATTGCAGAAAACCCGTGTCGGTACAGACGACTATGTCGTACTGATTTTTCGGTATTTATTGCACTTGCGTAAAATGCAGAAAACATCAAAGTCTCAGAAGAATGAGACTCCCCTTCAACGAGTCATCCATCTAAGTATCGCTCGCAAATAAAGCTGCTTGATTCGGGTGTTCACGGGAGCCGCGCGCCAACGGCGCATCTACCGTTATCGGTTACACGAATTACTAATTTCGGTATCATAAATTCGAGAAATTTCAGGGCATATACATGACTTTTCAGATTATTGGACACTCTAAATAAACACCTCAGTTTTCCCGATATTCCATCGAGAAACCGACACAACTCAACAAATCTTAAAATGGGTCAAGTAAATGAAATTTAGTCCGATATTTTTCGACCTGATCGCAAATGATACGTTTTAGATTCTTGACTCGAAACTTTGTACAAAAATGCACAGCAGATTCGAAAACAAATTTTAAAAATGAGATTATTTGTGTTCACCATATTCAAAACGTGTTGGAGGACGCGATGCGTGCCTATACGCTGCCAAGTAAAGTTGCAAACTGTCGTAACAATTGAAAATCGTGTGTATACATTTCCTAGTCCTAGGAGAGGCCCCGATATTCCGAATCCTTTGAATACACAAACGTGAGCGGAAATAGTCCTGGCCTCTTAAACCTTGAATCGCCTTGCGTTTACTATTACGTCGTCGCGAACAACCAATGGAGCATAGAGAGACCAAGTTTGACGCTTATCATCGTTCTGGGCTGCGAGGAGGATCGGCGCTCCGCGAAAGAGGAGTCAAGCACAGTGAAAGCGCTAGTAGCTGTGCAACAGAAACTTCGACGGTTGAAACTCGACGAATAGAGTTTGAGCTCTCGGGCGCGCTTAGAGACCTTTCCTATCATCCCAGCAGAGGAAGAAGAGGTTCTCGCTTCCTCCTCTTTACATCGGATAAGGCTGCAGTGAGCTTCCCATCAAAGCTATATCCAACGCATTTCGTTCCACCTCGGTAACTTTTACATCCTCCCGATTCACACGGAAAATGTCTTTGCAATGAAGTTTATTGAGCGTTAGAAATGCCCCCACGATATGTGTGTTTCTGTAGTTTCCAACGGAATTCGAGATCTATTTTTTCCAAGTGGCCCCACTTATTTCCTTGTCTCACGTAACTTGAGAAATGAAGAAATTTCGAAGAATCTGAATTATGGAATCGGAATATAAATCATTTTTGTTTTTTTTTTGTAACAAATTTATTAGGTTCTAAAAAACTAAAGCTGAGAAGGCCACTCCTAATTATTTTTGTATAGAGCATGAGAAAGCGGAGTTTCAAAGGGAACCTACAAGTATATCGTCAGCTCGTTAGCGAGTAATGTATAACAGCCAGCGTATAGTATTGAATGGAAATCAAGTGTAACAGTCTTCCTTCCTGTCTTTCCTTCGAGAGTTTCTGAGCGCGAAGACTCGCAGGATAGGCAATGGGGCAATGCAATGGGAGAGAGGAACTTCCTTCGGTCGTCGAGTCATTCCGTTCGCTTCCTGTTCCGTTTCCGCGGGTGGCATCGAACCCGGCCTGAGAACACTCACCATAGCCGCCGACGGCGGTTTCTCGACGACCTCAAAGGAGATCGATTTGGACCGCTCGCGGGAAGGAGACCCTCCTGTCCCTCCCCTTTCCACCCCGGTCTTTGAGTTATACTATTCCTGACTTCATTTCATTGCTACATATAGTCAGCGCAACTGGGACCAGTGAACGATAGACAAGAAGTCCGATATGAATGCACGCTTTGATGTTATTTCTGCAATTTACATTCAGCAACTCTCTGAGTTCAATTCAATGGTCCCGCGTATCCGGAATAGAAAAAGTCCTTATAGAACTAAACTAACGGTTCTCTTTTCTCTGAACGTGACAACTAATTGATGCAGTCGGTTACTCAATCTTGAAGTTACCATTCCTTATTTCTTCGATCACGATAATCGGTCGTCTGTCAGTTATGAAAACCCGTAATGAAGAATGAATAAAAAAAACTTGGTTGTGAAAACTTGAATAAAAAGGCAATAAAAACCTATCATACTAAATTACTTAAAAGAAATGAAGAAATCCGTTAAATATTTGTCATTGTTAATGTTAGTTAAAAGTTACAATCACTTCATAATTGCATATTTTTATAGCTTCAGCACTTCATCACTTCATCATTTCAACATTTTGACATTTCATCGTTATTTAGCTTCTGATAGATTACGTCAATTTAACGCAACGTGGAGGCAAGGGGCTCTGGGCTTCCATTGTAAGTGTATCTGTAGTGATTGTAGTCCATTGGATTGATTCCGATGTTTCAGAATCGGTTACCATCCTTTGTTTTCCAACCGGAAGTGTACTACTGTCGATCTTGACAACTGGTACCCTCTTCCAACTCGTCGTTTTCTTACTACCTGACCGTAGGCTTTTTCCCTCGGACCCAACATATGGTGAGTGTTGCGTGCTAGCGACAGAAAGTTTTGTTCGCTCTCGATTGCTGTATACAAATCTCTGCGCAGAGTTTGTTTTTACGTGGGCGCTTTTCTTTGTCCCTGAACGGTTTCTCGATCCCTGTAAAAAAAGTGAGATGTCTCGAAATAAATGTTAACACAGAACAATTTCGGCTAACAAGTATATGGAAATATATTGAACGAAGTCTGAACTTATTTTGGTGGTCAAATGAACCTTTTAAAATAATGAACTCAAGAACTTTGTGGAACAATAATAACAACTGACGTAAAGTCAGTTGTTATTATTGATCACTTTCACTTTCATACATACACACACATACGCATACTCTCTCTCTCGTACTTGCAGTTGTTTTCCCGGCGAAGGTTCTTACTTTTTCTATATGCTACGATGATTGGTTTACACTACACTATTGTCTCTATAGAGTCTTTATTGATTTATCTTCATATGTCTATCTTGATGGTATTTATGATGGTTTATCCGTTTCATAACGTTATCTGTTACGCAGAAAATGAGCCGCCAAAAAGCAAAATCTCTGCCGGGGTTCTCTCTGAAAGCTTGCGACAACTGAGAGAACATTTTGTTGTTGAGAATCGAATTCCGAAGATTACCGAAGGTATTCGACTTTTATCATTCGAAGAAAAACAATGAATTATTTTTTATCGCGTAGAGAATAATTTTTTTTTTCATTAATATGGAAATAACATACAAAATTATTTTTTATGTTTATCTCACTGATAATTTTTTTTTATTGCGTAGAAAGATGTGAAATTTTTGTTTAAATGTATGATTTCGTCAAATGATGTTTTAGAATGAGGTTAATCAGGATCGTGGTCGCGATTGGTCGCGATTTTTCATTTCACACGTCACGTAAAAATATTGCCACTAGTTCAGCAAAAAAAGTATCTATTACGTTCATTGACAAAATCTGTCACCGCAGAATACAAACAAATTACACAGAGTTTTTTACTCGTTTTATACAATCGAGTCAAAATCATCGCTGCTGTAGTACGCCGCCGGTGTATCGTACACCCGAGCACTCAAGCACGGAACGTAGTAGCGGCGTTAATTTGACTCGTATCGATTGGAAGTAATGACGCATTTTTTTCTCAGTTTTTCTATCTCGTTTGATACTTTTACATCACGCCGTGCGAGATAGCACTTTTTAACTTTTCCTCAATTCGTGTGATTGCAACACTCGCCTTTGACTCGTGCTGCAAACTCACACTTGCTAAAAGCGGTTCCTTCGCACTCGTAATGTACTATTACCAGACTTACCATATTATTACACTGCTGCCTTTTTTTTTCTTTTTTCATTTTCCAATTGACTTTGTTGCTTCCACTAACAGTGATTGTATGATTTTTTTCCTCAATGTCTTTTTTCTCAACTTGAATTGGTTTGGTGTTATTGCCAGAGCGTGGGATTTATTGTAAAATATTTTTTCTAATTGTGTGAAATATAATTTTTCAATACTACACGCGACAACTATTTGGCATTTTACTTAAATGTTCCTAACTTCTGCAATTTTACGAGTTTCGATCAGAAATTTGGTGGTACACAGTATGAATTCACCCTAAAAACAATATGCTTCAACTAATGGAAATAAGCATTGCTTGGAGAATATTTTATTCTTAAAATAGCACCAAGAATATCCATGCTTAAACACAGATTAAAATAGTATTGATTTAAGCATACATTCATTTCAAGTATTTCTACACTTGTAGCAAGTATTTTTTTACTTGTATCAAATATTATGATGAATTGAAGGCTCAGGAAAGAGATTGTAACGACTTTTACCATTAGAAATCCATATTATTTATTGCTATACAGTATTTTTTAATATAATTCATAATCTGTAACGAAACGTTATATATTTATTTCCATCGAACCCTAGTCGAACGTGGGTTGGCACAGGCGTAATTAATTTTTTATGCGTAATATGTACCAACTCATTTGCGTCCGGTACTTGAAATCAGCCGCAACCTTAGAAAAGAAATGAAAACAAATTATTATGCTATTATCTATATCATAATTATCAATATCAATATACTAAAGATAACTACGTATTTACCTTCACGTGTAAGACAAACGCGTCCCGACTTTCGTTTATCGAAGGCTTAAAATTTTTACTGCCAAGAATGATCACTCTGCTGACCGGAAGTAGCGATGGAAGACATTGCAAATGGACGATGTTTTTTTCATCTGCATAAAAAAAAAGATCACATACGCAACTCAAGAATGATCAAACAATAAAAAAACCGAAATCAAGCTATGTCAACGTAATGGCAGCCGGACCGATAAGCGGTAGTATTATCGCTGTTGTATTTTCGCAGTACTGACCATCGCTCGTGCATGTCCATCCAAGCATGTGATCAACTCCTTGCTTACTGGATCTTTTACTGCATTCCTTTGTAGTAATTGATACAGTTTTTTTTTAAATTGACCCCATTCGGCGAAAAGTGCGTCTTCTTTTCCGGGGTATAAGTTTTTGAAATCAATCTCAAACTATAATAACAAAATAAATAAGTGATTATAACGAATTACGAAATTTTGGATATATATATATATATAGGTATGGACCGTCCATCTAGAGAGGTCTCCAAGAGATTGTGTAAATTCTTAAACACAAAAAAAAGGAACACATAACGCTAACGTGTAACAAACCATTTAATGTCTGTACTGCATATTATTCTTTGATAAAAATAAAATGTCGTACCAAGTCACACACTTGCTGATGAGCTTCATGACGACCAACCACTCTCGTTCCAATTTTTGTGACATCAACTACAGGTCTTTTTTTACTTTTTTTCGGCGTTGATGCGTCCGTTTTCTGTACCGTCCGAACCTGATGCTGTACTTGTCTCGTTTGCTCTATCGCGAGAAGTTGACGCATTTTGCGGCTAATCCGGTATATGTTGTGACGGGCTTTTTGTCGCTTTCGGACTACGACAATCGACTACCCCGCCCAAAATATAATGACGCCCCTTTTGTTCTTGCACTTTATTCCCCTACTCGCGTGTTGGGCGCCAGCACACCGAATCTACCTCGATGTGCGAGGGTTTACTTTCCGACCTTATTTCTACTATCTCTTACGGCTAGCAGGAGGGGTGCAGTCCGGGAACAATAAATTGATTCAAGCCTTCCATTATAAAAATCACAATAACATTCGATTTATTCGTCAACAAAAATTCTTCAATACAGCTGACCACTGTCTGACTCTTTATGACTCGCGAGATTCGGTCTAAATTTCCCTTGCAATAGAATAATTTTGTCTCTCGCCACTGCGAGCGGAAATCACCCGAGAAATTTCCCGGAAACACCGGGCACGAGCGAGAAAGCCACGGCAACACGTGTACGGCACAAAAAGAACCGAAGATGGCCTGCACTGCGTGCACCTACCTTGAATTTCCCTGTCCGTTATCCTACACGGGTCGTCCTCGTGTCTTTCCTCAAGCTACGAGCCGTTATCCTCTATTCCCTCAGACAATTCCTCGGCCGTCGTCACGGCGGTTAATCCTCACAATAATTAATTCCTCAGCCGATGACACGGGGTACAATGATTTCGGTCACTCCCGTGGCTCGCACGGCGTAATAACTGTCACGGACTTATTCTTTTTGCACTAATTTCTAACTACTCGAATCTCTATCGCTTTTGACACTAATCGATCTATTTCGTACAACGCGTCGCGCGAGAGTGCCTCTCGCTCGTGCTCAGTTACGCGTCTCGGTAATCGGTGGGAGGGGGAACGAGCCCTTTGTCGCCGAAAATCGCCTGATGGATGGAATATTCGCGACGTCTCTCCTCTCGTGGTTCCCGTCTCATGTCTCCCACTGGACGTCTTCGCGTAGCTGGACACCTGTAACGTACAATATGTGCGCCGGCAGTCTCTCGATTCCTATAGATTTTCCTCTCCTCGGGTATCGCCGGGGGACGACTCGGTATTCGCGTTATCCTATGACTCTCGCGCGTTCCTAACGGCTAGCGTGCCTGCAAGAGCGTTACAACGCCTCGTCACAATGTACGATAAAGAAAATTTCATGAAATATAACAGAAAGCAAACCAAAGAAATAGAAACCAAAAAGTAAAAAGAAAGGAGAAACAATAAGACCCGTTAAATGAAAAAGTTATCAAAGGAACAATCGTAATACTCTGCTTAAATTCAGCCAAGCATTTTTACGGGCGCCACTGGGGCCCGTAACCAAATTTTTCATTCGGCAACAGTTTTTCGAGTTGATTGTCTGTCAGAGACAGAAATAAATCGTCGTCGATCTTGTGCTCTAAAAAAACGATTAAATAAGCAAATGAATTGAATGAACAGAAGAACAACGGGCCGACGTGTCGACACGCTAGGCGAAAAAAATGGCTGAACAATACAAAAAAAACATGAGGTAGGTTAGTGTTTTGTTATTTTCGCACAGACGCGCGCTTTACATCTTGAGATCGCTCGCGGCTGACCGGGTATACGTTAAAGCGGAACGAGATCGCCCCGCTGAGCGCAAGCAGACATTTTTACCTAATTGTAGAAAAAAATTGGAATGACTTACCTTCGAAAATAGGAATGGCTGACGTTAACTTCCCATTTCTTTAAACACTCCCTCATTAAACACGTTTTATTCTTGCTTAGGCACGCCAGTATCGAACTCGCGCTCGTCACGTTTTGCCACTACTGCGCGGTTGTAAACTGCAAACACATGAGCGACCCCCGTGGTCGTTACAAATGTCAATATGCTTGACTCAAGAATATTCCTGCTTGTCGAAAGAATTCGATACTTCCACCAAGCATTTAGATCGAGAATAAAATATTCTTCTGCCAATGTTTTCTTCGCGTTAACTTGTAGATGATATATGCTTCTTATACGTATCAATATGCTAGTACGAATAATAACACGACGTAAGTATACATATATGCTCGGTTGAAGCATTCTGTTTTTTGGGTGAATATTCCGAACATTTTTTTTAAATTGGACACAAAGCAGTTGCTACATACCAGCGTGTTGCAACTCGTGACTTTCTCATCCGAATTGTTGATAGCGGTAAGTTATTATTTTGTTGAGATGTATGTTTGTCGGAGGTAGAGAAGGGAATTTGAACAATGTCAATATCCGATAGGGCTAATGTGAGATTTCGAAGGCATCGAATGTTGTCCTCATGATTTTAACTCAAATTTGTTAAAATTTTGTTGATCACTCGCTATCGTTCACGCCTCTAGTGGTTAGAGTCTGACCTAAAGATGTTACCTCCAGAAATATATGCTGCAAAAGTTTGACAGATCGCGATGTTTTGTCGTAATTTCATTTCGTTTTATTAATGTTATTGACGAATGTAGTATACACATTTTTAGTACCCATTATCAATTTTTTTTTTTTTTAATGCGACGAATGATTTTTATTACAATGAAACATTGTGTTTGTTATAAAAACTGTACATCCATATATAACCTCAAAAACTTTTTTATGATGCGTTCTGCGAGGTGAAGGAGAAACTGAGGAACAGACAAGCATTTTCTGAGGATTATTGTAGTAAAACTTTATTCGTGAATATAATTGAAGCATTTTGATAATTTTAAAAAAGTTTTCTGAAGTTTTTAAGAGTTTTTTTTTCATATTTTTTTCACGTTTCAGGTAAACTGTTGAAAATGTTGATAAAAAGATCTGCATTTCAATAGGAACCTCAGTTTTCATACATAGAGCATGCGTACCAAACTTAATAGATTTAATTATGTCTGCGGAAAAATATCGAGACGCGGTAGCGTCTCAACGCTGAGTACTTTAAAAAGTTAAAAGTCCGCGCAGTGAGACCGTGCGCGTCAAACGCTGCCGTGTACTTATACACGCCAATATCGTGCCCTTTAATGTTTGACAGTTTTGTTCTCGGAAACGAGACATCGTATATGAATTCTGAAGACACTTTCATGATATAAATCGAATCCAAGCTTTAAAATGCGCCTGGAATCAGTGTTACATCCTGCCGTAACTCTCTTCATTCTTTATTAATAATACTTTTTCGCAACTTATTTTTTCTGCTTATTTTCCTACTATATGCAAACCTTTTTTCTTCCAAAATAATTTATATATCTAACGGAAAATTCAAACATTACTCATTTTCGTAAGCTGATGAAAAAGAATGATTTCTCTCATCAATCGTTGAACGGTACTTCAGGAATGATTTTCCTTTGGAAAATATTTCCAACAAGGTTAAAATATTCGGTATGTAGATCTAAAATAAAAGGGTAAAGACGTACGATAAAATTATCTACCACACGAGATAAATGCGGACCGAGGTCTCAATCCTCCTCGACACACGCACTACCCTCGGTGAACGAGCGAACTCCACTGCCGACGTCAGTACGGTCGACCGCGGCATTGACCCAAGTGGTATAGATCTAAGCTTTCGCCCTGAGACCAGACCATTAGAGTAGATCTAATCGAAGGCCAAACAGGCCTCCAACGTAAAAAGGAGAACGTACATTACCTTATGGGTGGAAGTTAACCCTGACCACCGACATAGTTTCAGTATTTCAACGCCGAACAGCATTGCGTACAATTTCTGAATACATGAGTCACGCGATTGAGAGTCAGAACATACCCTGAATCATTTAGTCATCCATCATTATAAAGACATAATTTTCTTCACCAATGATTCTAAAAGAAATACGCTTTCATACTCCCACACGCTTTCTAACATTTAACTATAATTAATAAAGATGATCATTTGAAAATTTGTCTATTACCTCATAAAATACAGTATCAAATGAATAAACGATGGTAAAATTGTCCAGAATTATAGGAAGAATAATCGATGAATCTATTGGCAAACGCGATTAATGCCACAAAAATATATAATAAATTCAAAACAACACAATCATTTAAAACCATAGAAATATTATTCGATACGACTTATCAATAAAATATAGTTCACAAAAAAAAATTACAATCGTACGAAGGCTGGCTAGTAAAATTGCGCAAAGTCATGAAAAATAATCGAGACGAATAAACGCATCTAACTTCATAAAGCGCGCTACAGTTACCGTAATGTTTGACAATGCAATGTGCAACGGCTGAAGAAGAGCAAACATAGTCAAAATTCGAGAAATAACAAACCAGTGAAACAGAAAAATCACACTGCCAAAGTTAAACATTTAAAGAAAGACAGTCGTAAATCATTTCCGAGCCGCCGAACCGAGTTGTGGTAGCGCGAGATGCAACACAAGTGTGCCTCAACGGTGACTCACGAGGGCGAGGCGGCTCAACCATCGAGCGAGAAGACCCAATTCACTCGAAAGAAATCACGCACCTCCCTACGATCGGAAGAATAAAATAATTATATTATAATTTGTGACGTGATTTTTTGGAATCGACGTCACAAAAGCCCAAAACTACCGTTACTCGCATGGAAATTACGATTTTAGTGCTGAAATTTCGCGTTACTGCCTCTCCCAGCGACTTCAGATGCCGTCACGCTCTCGTTGAGTTACCGATCGAGATTTTGCCGTTTATTTTGTATCATTTTGTTGTAATTATTCCAATTAGCTTTATTACCGCTACTATTTTAGTTCAGTTCGAGTTTTGAGATTCCGTTTGTTTAGTTTTGGTTCACGATTTCAGATTTCATTTTAGTTCCGTTTAGTCGACGTTTCCGACTCTATTTGGTGGTGTAAGAATTAATAATAAAAAGCCCAAATAGAGAAAGGACTCGGCGAAGAGTCTTACGAATACGTCAAAGTCCGGTGCAAACCCGGCACCCCAAGAGATAGTGCAATGTATTGAGATCAGGCGGAGGTATCGTTTGGTCCAGGCAAGAGTAGTGGAACACCTTGCGCTGCGTTATAGTTGAGTAGAGCCTTGTATCTCACGCATTGACTAGGGGAAGCGATTGCGAAGATTCGTTCAAGTTACCGCGTTATAGTATCGGCTCTCGATTCGATAAAGTCATGAGATGGTTGAGAGGGCAGTAGTTATCGGCCAAGCTCCCGAAAATAATTATCATAATTCGTTACGAATTTTCGTAGGCAATATAGACAGTCTATCGAGAGCTGCCCTAGAGGTGACTCGGGTCTCTCTCGCGCTCCCGCTGTGATAGGCCTCGGCCTATTGTTCTCGCCCGTCGATCCCGATATGTATTTAATGTATTTTGTCGGTTTCGTGCCCCACGAGTAGTCGCTTGACTCGCCTCGATCTCTCGTTCGGCTGAGTCCTCGCGATGCACTTGCGTGTGATCCCGTGGCTTCTTAGCCAAATTATCATTTTTCGTTCCGGCTTAAATTAACGTTGAGATTTCGATCTTCGCTTCTCGTTGCTATTCTATTGACCTCGGATCGCGACCCTTCTACTACAACCCGCATCCTGAGCAACCGTGCCTTTCCGTAACCGTTTGCTTTCGCGAATGCGTCGGCGTTAGTTCTCGTAACTTTTCCGTTTCGTTTTGTCCTTGCGGAGGTCGCAGTTCCACCGAGCTCCAGTTTAGTCCGGATTGGTGATTCCTGCGAAACAAAATGTACCCTGCGGAGGTCGTTCCACCGGTCTCCAGTTTAGACCGGTTGTTAATACCGGCGAAACAAAATTAACTGGCGCCCACCGGGACGCCGATGCATCCGCGAGGGTGGACGGCCGAAGGTGACGTAAGTTTCGTTCGCGTTTTGCTCCCATTTGGTTTGAGCTTTTTCGATTTTTGGTTTTTTTTTTAGTTATTCATAGAGTTTGAGTTAGAGTTTCCGTTAAGTGAAAAATACGTCACAAATTACATCAATTTATTAAGGACGATTTTCTCTACGAGATACAACTATTATTTTTCCGATAATGTTCACCGTTTAAGTTGGTATTGAGAGCAAAGATATACTTCCGAAATTTCGTTTTCTCGGCTCATGGTGGAAAATTTATAAATCAATCGATATATCAAATTAATCAGAAATATTCCCTTATTCTAATGTTGTTACTATTTTTCCAAAATTATTGATCGTTTATGGAAAATTCGTAACGTGAGTAGCTACGAAATATATGTAGCGGGGAAACGTACGCCGTGCGTAAGAAACCGAGTCCCCCTCGATTTATAGTATAAAATAATACATTGCAGTTTATATTAAAATGTTCAGGAACATTCCACCTTTAACATGGAATTGTTAGTTTGTCGATATTATTTAAAGCATGACATGGATTCACCCCCAAAGACAGAAAATAAGCTAGCATCGGCGAACGGTAAGGATAAAAGGGGCCGGGGCAAAGAACGAGTTGCGTAAGCTAGGCCGCATACAGGGAATGGGGATCCATATAAGGGAATAAGATGATCGGACGACAGTGTTACCAGGCACATGCAATAGCTGCTGCACGCTTCCTCGGGGGGAAGCGCCCAAAGATATCAGCCCGGTTATGCTACCGATACCCCGGAATATTAGGAAAATGCTGCGGCTTTACAATAAAATAATTTGTACAAGAGCCGAGAAGTATTTTACCCTTCAGGTAAATAATATTTCGACACCCAACATTTAAAGGATGATAATGCTATTAAATTATTACTAATAAAAAATATACACCACTCTTATCACCGTTCTCTGAAAACGAGTACGTACAGGAGGGACCAACAGCAACTATTATTGTATTCTCTCTCCTATACGTTACTCATATTAAATATTAATCATTTTAAATAATTAGCTTATGAATTGTTAGTTTTAAAATTACGAATAAATAAGGCAAATAATTAGAGATAAGAAAAGAAGTGAAATTCAATCGAAAGGGGATAAATATACAATTATCTCACAGTAGGAATAATCCAGAAATCCACGAATCCTGAACAAGCCGAGAGGAGAATAACAAAAGGGCAACGTTAGTCATCAGGGGCGTAGAATGCCCAGGACACTTGAAGAAGGGTTTTCATCCCCCTCTGGTGACCATTTTTCTAGTACATAAGAGGCCGCGAAAAGAGGGCACGTCAGTTACCACGGCAAGGAGTAGAGATCGGGAGTAGAGTAAGGAATTCAACGGAAGCGACTAAGAGCAAGCGCGCTCTTTGCTGTAGAAAATTGCTGTAAAAAATTGGCGTTCCAATGTGATTTACTGTGACGCTTTCAAACACTGGAACGCCAATTTTTTACAGCAATTTTTTTGCAAAAGAAACAATATTTTTTGTCATATAGAATCCTTTTTTTCTGTTGCACTTGGCCTATAATATTTTGTTCTTTTTTTTAAATAATACATGCCAATCGGATTTTTTAGTACTTGGCGTACCTTTTTAATTTTTTGAAAAAAATATTTTGTGAAATTATTTATACGCCACAAAATTTAATACGTACGGACAGATAGATGAGGAAAATCACTGTCTTAATATACTTTAATAGTAAAAAGAATTATGCTGGTCATGAAAAATGATAGATTGAGCCACAATGATGAGGATACAAGTGAGAAAAGGTTTCTTTTTTAGTTTTAAACTGTAGAAATGCGTCATTTGGTCCCTAAATTTGACCTTATTTTTTTTGCGATTACAGTACTTTCCCTTTTTCCATACTTAGTATGGGATGAAAAAGTAAAAAAACAATTTTTCTTAGGTTATTCAGCCCCCTAAAATAGTCTTCAATTTAAAATAGTAAAATATCATTCACAGGAATCTAGCGATTCTTCCGAATACGATTTCATTGGGAGTGTATTTCGTACTCTCATGTGTATCTCAGTAATTAAAAATACGCAATTTAACCCAAACATCCCAGTTATTTTCTCGATTCGTTTATTACTTGAGATGTTAGCCCAGGGCGTGATACGGTCTTTTTAATAAGCCGTTTGATGGTGGATGAAACAAAGTGGTTTTAATATTTCAAATTTTTACCTATTTTGTCATTTACTTTATGAAATCGCTTAAAAAATGCGTGCCTTGGTCTGTCACTATGACTCGCAGGGAACCAAAGTTGCAAATAAATCTCTTGGCGAACGATTCGGCTGTAATACAGCTTTGGTGTTCTGTAAAGCTACAGAAATTGAGAATAGAGCTGAGCAAAAGCTACAAGTACCTGCATGGTACTTGGTACTACATGGTACAGCAACCAAACAAGTCGCGCGAATACATAATATGCTACAACAGGAGCTTGCCACGAATACCGTACATCCCAATCAGTCTAAGTAATTAAGTACTTGCGTATACCATGTAGGTTCTCAATTTTAAGAAGTTTGTCAAATGATCTTGTATCGTGGGGATACATTCGTTTTATTTGAGTCTTCGGGAAAAATCCTATAAAATCCATTGCAATCTTTTCAAATGGTGTGTGTGTGTGTGTGGGGGGGGGGGCGTATCGGTGATTTTCATTGGTTATTTTCACTCACCATTTTTTTTAACAGTATAAGCATATTTTCATAGAATTCTGAAGGTTTTGTTTCTGATTTTTACAATAATAATCGTGTCGAAGACGATTATATGGTTTGATCACCGCTCGGTGTCCGATGATGGCCGGATAACGTTTCTCTATTATTATCCCTTTTCGATCTTCTACGTTCGGTATCCTTGATAATTCCAAAACAAATCACAATTTTTATAATTGTTTCACTGAACAACAGGTGGATTATGCGGCACGTTACAAATCGTAGGGTTTTGTCGTACTGGTCGATTGTAAATGTATTTCTTCTGCTAGATCTCAGCAGCTCTTTAAACTTTCCACAATGCTTTTGAGTATTAGGGTGACTCCTCGTCGTTTTTAGGCACTCACTATAGCAATAGGCAGAGTACCTATTAAAATGACCAGCGAGGCCTCTTCACACAGCTTTTGATGGGGATTCTGCACACCGTATGCTCCATAAAATGTAGTTTTTCAGCATTTGCTTCCGTGTACCTCCAACATCATGCGTAGTTAATTTGAAGTGACTGCAATGACTGGAAATATTTTTTTTTGCCTGCGGTTTAATAAAAATACCTTTATTACTGAATTTATCTTCTTAGACGTCCGTATCACAGTGTAACTTTGGACAGTGCGAAGCAATTTTTCTCTTCTTCGTAGGAATGATGTATCATATCTTCACCATTTTGCACATAAATTTTGAAGCCCCTGAGAAGCATTTAAATATTTGCTTAACAAAAAAAATCCATTTTTGCTTCAACAAGTGTTCGTACGGTGCTGTTACTTTGGACTGTACGAACCAATTTTTCTCTTCTTCGCAGGAATGATGTATCATATCATCACCATTGAGCACAATCATTTTGAAACTGCTACGAAGCCTTTAATGAGTTGTTCTAAAGTAAAAATTCAATTTTGTTCCGCTAAATGTCCATACGGTGCTCCAATTACCAAGTCTAGAAAACAATTTTTTTCTTTTTCACAGCATTATTTTATTTAATCAAAAGCACTATGCACAGCAAATTTGATTCCAACGTCTCTGAACATTGTTTCTAGGCATTTTCCATTAAAAAATCTGCGCTGTTATTCTGAAACCACAAATGAATTTTTTTCTAATTGTCCGCGATATTTAATTGCATTGAAAACACTATGCACAGCAAATTTGAAGACATCCTGACATTTCTTAATATTTTTATTCTACAATTATTTTTAGTGAGGAATTATTTTAAAGGTTATGTTATTTTAATTTTCCAAAAAACAATTTTTTATCATGCCAAAAAATAAAATTTGGTTGCGAAAAATAAAACAGGAGATATCACACATTAATTGGCAAATATTAGTCCTTTTTATTTCGAAAATAATATATTTCGAACGAATATCATTCACAATATTTTACAATACGTTATTGACATTCATAATAAAAATAAAAAATTTCGCGGGAGCACTGAAAACTTGATTATAATTTCACAAAGAAGAATCATCTAATATCCAAAATTATTGCAATTTGTCAAATAAAATTGAAAACAATCGGAACCATTTATTTTTTTCCATTTATTCTATCTGTCAAACCTTGGAAGCGGACGATAATTTCATAGCAGACGTGACAAAGTTTGCATACGCCCCGACGTTGGTATTCGGTGGCGGGATGATTTGAATCGAAAAAAAAAATCTCATTTTTAACATTTTTTTAATGTATATTACTTTAAATATTGAGAAACTGCAATTTAATTTTTTCAAATCTCTAACAACTTTTCGAAACAAGAAAAATTCAAATTTTACCTCATATTTTTCCAGCCACCCTTCTATTTTTTTCAATTGTTTCAATATACCTATCTCAAAACAAAATAAAACGATAAAAAAAAGCAAATTTCTCGAATTTCTCGTCTCCAATATTTTACTCTAAGATAGCGACAATAACGAAATGATTCTGTCTATTATAGGGAAGAAAAAAAATGCTTAAAGTGTTATAACCAAATTCTCTTATACATTGACAGTTAAAGAGCCCTCGCCGTCGAATTCATCGAGAAATTGAATTTTTTTTATTATTTTGGACGCATCCAAGACACTACAACTTTTTATTTGAGCTACGTACTACTTCCTCTTCAATACACGATAAGAACCAAGACGATATCTATGTCCGTTCTCGAGTTATAATATTTTGGTACAGCGATTAATATCGAGTAAATTTCATTGCAAATCGTAACAAAAAGCAAATTTTTTGAATATTTGGCTCCAATACTTCGGCTCCTGTCCAGAGGCAATAATAAAGATATTCCATGTATTTTAGGGAAGGAAAAAACATTTAAAGAGATGCATTTAAAGTGGACATTAGACTCAAATGGTAAATGGTAATGGTGTTCGTGTTGGTAAATATTTTGTGTGTTTGTTTTATACTCATTTAATCTGGTCATAAGTGTTAAGCCAATAAAACGACCTTTACTAGATATGATTTGATTCGTTACATTAATTCGTTGAAGTTCTACGCGATGCAATTCGTTATATTCGTCTCGTGTCGGAATTTTTGACAATTGATCGTAAAACAAAGAGGAAATATCAGTTGTGAATAATAATAATCAATTCGTATAAAAACGGAATGTTTATATTCGACGAAGGTTAAACTATGAATCAATTTGCATAATTGATAAATGATTTTTCCCCATACGACTATCCGAGATGAAACGCGCAGCGCCACGCATAAACATATTCGATATGTAGCGCATAACGCAAAGTGTAATCATACTCGATACGGAACGCGTAGCGCGACGGGTATCCCTGTGAGTGCCTTAATGGATGGAATGGGGTTTGGGGGGCGGAGCCCACCACCAAGAGCCTCTGCAACCCGCAGGGCGCTGAGGCGCTGGTTCTTCTTGGATAGGGCAAGCAATAAAACATTTGTTATATTTCCTCTACAATGTTTTGGCTTCATGACGTTTCAATTCTATTTATCCTCTCCTAAAAAGTCTCGCATTGCGATTACGAAGTATCGATGGCGATTAATATCGACTTTCGAGTTTTCACTATCAAAGGTTCGATATATGTATTGTTGTCGGTTTATTCGTGTCGTGATTGGTCGACGAGATTTGAAAGGAGGTGTCAGACGCGCGCTGCGCGCGTCCTCGTAACCGGGCGTAACCTCCTAGTCACTTTATAAAAAGTTGGTGTGTCCTCTTCTAAAAAGTTGGTGTGTCACGAGATATCGCCTGCGAGTTTTGATGTATCGCAATGCGATATTTGTATTGTTGTCGGTTTATTCGTGCCGTGATTGGTCGACGAGTTTTGACGCTGCGCGCGCGCTCTTACCCTCCTAGTCGTCTCCTAAAAAGTTGGTGTGTCACGAGATATCGCATGCGAGTTTCGATGTATCGCAATGCGATACATCGGGTGCGCGCAGCGCTCCCGTAACCTCCTAGTCGACTCCTAAAAAGTTGGTGGCGATTAATATCGACTTTCGAGTTTTCACTATCGAAGGTTCGATATGCGTATTGTTGTCGGTTTATTCGCGCCGTGATTGGTCGACGATGACGACGGTGATGCGCGGACGGTCGTGCGCGCGGCTTCGATCTTTTGGCTCCGCCGCTGCCGTCCGCCGTCATCGGTTTGACATTAGCTCGGCGGACGGTTATATATTTGATGAATAAAAGTTTCGGGGTTATGGTTTCCCAACCTTCGGAATTTTTATTATATATTATTATATTAATATAAACAAGCGTCTCAGCGCCCTGCGGGCGCAGATGCTCTTGTTGGTGGGCTCCGCCCCCCAAACCCCCCGAAAAATGTCCCGAAGGGACATTTTTTAAGGCACTCACGGGGGTGCACGTCGCGCTACGCGCTCCGTATCGAGTGTATTTACACATCGCGCTATGCGCTACGAATGAAGTATGTTAATACGTCGGGCTTTGCGTTTCTTTTCGACAGTACGTATGAGGGAAAAACATTTATCAGTTACGTAAATTAATTCATAGTGTTTAACATTCGTCGAATAAAAATATTTCTTTTTTGTACCAATTGATTATTAATATTCACGACGGATATTTCCTTTTTGTTTGACGATAAATTGTCAAATATTGAGACACGAGACAAATATAACGAATTGCACCACGTAGAAGTTGATCAAATTAATTTAACGAATCAAATCATGTCTAGTAAAGTCGTTATATTGGCTTAAAACTTATGACCAGATTTAATGAATATAAAACAAACACACAAAACATGTACCGACACCAATACGATTACTATTTAGCATTCAGGCCAAATATCCCCTTTAAATCCTTCCTCTTCAGTGTTTTTTTTCTTCCCCATAATTGATGGAATCAGTTCGTTATTTTATCTGTAGGAAACCAAACCATTGTAGAAGAAAAGTTCAAGAAATTTGCTATTCTCTGATTTTCAATGAAATTTTATCGATATTTATGGATGCTGCAAAAAAATGCTATCTCGAGAACGAAAAAATATAGCTTTTTGGTTCCTGTCTTGTATTGAAGAGGAAGTAGTACGTTACCCGAATCAAAAATTTGTCTTCCTGGATAGCTCCGAAATATTTTTTACAAATTGATGAAATTCTTGAAAAATTCGACTGTGAAGCCTCTTTGACAGTCCTCTTATAACAAAATTGGTTTCTACCATTTGAGATATATTTTTATTTCTTCTTCATAATACATGGAATCAGCTCATTACTTTCTCTGTAGAACAGACAAGTTTTGGAGACGAGAAGTTTGAGAAATTCGATAATTTTTTTCGTTTTTCAATGAAATTTTATTGATATTTGTCGTCGCTTAAAAATATCAAATTTAGCATCATATCTTATCGTATTTCTTTAAATTTTATTTAATCACAAACAATCACAAACATAAGTTGCTCGGTCCGGAATAACTCGTAATATCGACAAATTCAGTGTTTTTCACTTTGTCAATAAATAATTGTTTAAAATTGTTCTTTAAGAGTACAATTGATTTTTTCGCGAAAAAAAAACTTTTCAAGACGTGAAAATATGAAAAAAAAATCGTTTTTCGACGAAAATTTGTAAAATTTGGAAAAACGTTGCAAATACGTCGATAGAATAATCATTAATAGTTTTTTTTATCAACTGTAAACGAATAAATCGAGCGAAAAAAATTGACAAAGATTTCGAATGTGATGAATCTCCGACGGTTGAAGTGTAAAAAATTCAATTTTTAAACATTGCACACTTTTTATCTGCGCAATAACGCGGAGAGTCAGTTTGTAAATACAAATTCTATGAGAGGATAGGATTAGAGACGGCAATTTCGAGAAATTTGAAAAAACGATTCGTTTTTTGACGAAAATTCGTGAAATTAGTATTTGCTTTAAAAAAATCATATCTCGGCAGCGAAAAAAGATATCGACTCTTATCTTGTCTTGTTTTGAAGAGGAGAACATACTTTGACAGAAACAAAATTAGCAGTTTTTATTATTAACTCTAAACGAATAAATCAGGTAAACATAACTGCCAAAGACTTCGACTGCGATGAATCTTCGACGGTCGAAGAATAGAAAATTATTTTTTTTATGATTGCACACTTTTTATCTGCGCTATACCGCGTAGAATCCATTTGTATTTAGGTAAAATACGAACAAAGATTGAAACGAGATGTCGATTTTTTTTTATTTGAAAATCATCCGGCCACAGAGTACGCGCGCCGCGACGTATGAGCATCTGTGTATCGTCTGCTTCGAAATTGTCATCTGCTTTCAAAGTTTGACAGATAGAATAAAACGAAAAAATATATGCTCGCGATTTTTTTTAGTTCTATTTGGGAAATTGTAATTATTTTGGATATTCGATGAATCTTTTTTGTGAGTTTACAACTAATTTGATGCTTTGATCTTCTGCAGAAACAATAACGAACTAATTCCATCTATTATGGGGATGAAAAAAAAAAAACATTGAATGGAAAGGATTTAAAGGGGATATTTGACCTGAATGCTAAATGGTAATCGTGTTAGTTTTGGTACGTGTTTTGTGTTGTAACGAAGTAGATTCGTACAATTATTTTTCGTACTCGAGTCGAGGCTCCGCTTACCACGGAGCCCCTTTAATATCACCGCGCGAAATAGTAGACCTCCCCCCCCCCCCCCCATGTACCCCCGCGCCTAGGCAAGGTAACGCTCAGCAAGAGACCCAAGACACCGAGAGAGACCGAAACCAGAGACAACGCACGAGCTAGAGAGAGAGCGGGAAACAGCGAAGGAAGATATTCGCTCGACAACAACAGGACTCGTCGCTGGCCAAAGTCCACCGTTGCCGTCCCGTCGCCTCTCTCATCGACCACGCCGCCCGCCGCTCTCGATCGTCGCTCAATAGCTCGAGCGACGATAAATCAATATCGCTGCCGCCATCTGACACCTCGCCCGTCGATCGAGCGAATTATCGACCGACGCCGAGTACCGTCTTCTCTCTCTCTCCACCGCCTTCCGTCGCGCTGTCAACGGAGAAGATTTCCGAGAAGAAGGACGAGCGTTACCTCAGCCTCGTTCGAGCCGTTAGACAGAGCGCACGTGTGTGGACGATTCCCCCGTTCCCCGCCATTTTTGTAAGGGAATCGCCCAGCGTGAATTTATATTGTAAAGAGTGTGATATTTGCGAGTAATAGTTTCCCTCCCGCGTGATACATTTCCCCCGACTCTTCCCCCGATATTTTCCCCGTAATTGAGTCAGTGAAGTGACCGGTAATCACTTCTTTCTTTCATTTTCGTATAATTTTCCAAGTTTCGCCATTTACCGGCCAATACTCGTGCACGTGGTGAGTGGCGTGCGACGTTATTTTTGCGTGCGAAGTTATTAAGTAAGTAAGTTATTCGTGTGCAATTGAGAGTATTTTTGATCGTGTATTTTCCCCCGTTCCCGTTATATCGCCCTGACGTCCCTGAAATTCGTATGTGAGCCGAAGGCATTAAATTGCGAGCCCAAAGATCGGTTGACCCTCCCCTGAGCCCTCTGCTGTTCCCTTGAGTTTGCCGGCCATTACGTACTCAGTGTAAAGTTGAATATCTGCTGACTCATGTTGAGTCGTATAACGGTGTTACCCCGTGAAAGGTAACTGGCGCCCAAAAAGATTGTTTGAATAGTTTTCCCCCGATTTTTGAGATATTTGTGAGTTATTTTTATTAGCAATTTCCCCGCGATTTTCCCAGTAATTTTTCTGAAGACCCGTCGTCCCTTTGCCGAGAATATTCGATAGTCCCGTCGACATTTTCTCTTGCCACGAGTCGCGTACGCCTCGCGGATCGCCTCGTGGCAACCACCGTTAATTCTTTTATCATTTTTCCCCCAACCCTCCCCTCGCCCGTACGACCCGGAATCATCCGTTGCTCAAATCATTATTATTTTTGCGAATTATTATTATTATTTCGTATTATTTTCTCTATTATTTCTTATTATTTCTCCCCCGATTTAGTTATTAATTTCCAACCCCCCGTCCCCGTTTACCCCCGACGTTTTCACCGCAGAGTATTATTTTCGAGTTATTATTTCTATGATTTAGTTGCGATTATTATTAAGATTTATTTGCGTTCTGAGATTTATTATTTTCTTTAGTTTCTTTTATTATCATTTTCGAGTTACTATTTTATTCTTAGTTATCCGATTTCAGTTATTTTTCTTAGTTTATTATTTCTTATTTGTCCTTCTGATTTCTTTTGTATAATTTCTTTCGTGTTTATAATAAATTTCTATTTCTTTTGTTAAGTATCCCCCCATCGCCTACGATTATTTAATTTTGCCTTGTCCCCCCCCCCGACTATAAGTTTGACGAAAACCCCCCGTCACAGTGTGTTTGTTTTATATTCATTAAATCTGGTAATAAGTTTTAAGCCAATAAAACGACTGTACTAGACATGATTTGATTCGTTAAATTATCTTGATCAAGTTCTACGCGATGTAATTCGTTATATCTGTCTCGTGTCTCAATATTTGACAATTTATCGTCAAACAAAAAGGAAATATCCGTCGTGAATAATAATAATCAATTAGTCTAAAATAGTAATTTTTTTATTCGACGAAGGTTCAACACTATGAATCAATTTACGTAACTGATAAATGTTTTTCCCTCATACGTGCTTTCGAAATGAAACGCGGAGCGGGACGTGTAAACATACTCCATCCGTAGCGCATATCGCGAAGTGTAAATACACTCGATACAGAGCGCGTAGCGCGACGTGTACCGCTGTGAGTGCCTTAAAAAATGTCCAAAAGGTACATTTTTCGGGGGGTTTGGGGGGCAGAGCTCATCAACAACAAGTGCATCTGCGCCCGCAGGGCGCTGAGACGCTAGTTAATTTCTTTTACTATTTAAATTTTGATGATTTCATATTTCATCCACCCTTATAAACTTGGTGTATCACGATTATATCTCGCATGCGAGTATTGACGATCGAATGCATTGTTGTCGGTTTATTCGTGCCGTGATTGGTCGAGAGATTCGAGGGATTCGACAGAGAGATACGATTACGGTCGCGCGCTGCGCGTGCGCCCGAAACCTACTAGTCCTCTCCTAAAAAGTTGGTGTCTCACGAGATATCGAATTACGCATGCGAGTTGATCGAATATCGCATGCGAGTTTCGATGTATCGCAATGCGATATTTGTATTGTTGTCGGTTTATTCGTGCCGTGATTGGTCGACGAGATTTGACACACTGCGCGCGCCTCCGAAACCTCCTAGTCACCTTATATCCTCTCCTAAAAAGTTGGTGTGTCACGAGATATCGCATGCGAGTTTCGATGTGTTGCAATGCGATATTTTTATTGTTGTCGGTTTATTCGCGCCGTGATTGGTCGACGAGATTTGATAGAAGGTTACGGGCGCGAAAATAAAACAGTCGACGAAACAGGCGATGGAAGTAGACTAATAATATTGATATCCAGTTTTACCAACCGAATCGATCTATCGATATTAGTCTTTACATAGAAATCACATAGTAAAAATAATTTTTATTTCTATCGTTGTGAACAAAATCAATCTTTTCATCGATATAACGGTAAGCGATAGTCAACTACAGAAGGCAAAAGTAAATAGTTGTTTCCTCCGTTGTGACACTGGAGGACATTCAAACAGACGATCGACGCGCGTACATTTTTAAAAATAATAACGTACTAAAGAATAAATAACAAATTAAATGATAGATTTGCTGACATTGAACGATAACAGTGATATAAATTTTGGGGAGTAATTACGTTTATTTTTTCTGTCGTTATTTTGATAAAAGGATATCATCGAGAAGATCTCGATTTGCAAACAACTCTCGTGCAGATCGTGGGAAGTAACATTTTTCATATTTTTGCTTATTTCATTGGTTGGCACAAGTTCACGGGTGCGCTGGTTTGCGCGGGTATATAATTCGTCGGTAACTTTTTGTTTCGTTATTTTTTTATGAGTTTATGAATCTTCATCTTCACTGCAATTGTTTTTCGTCGCTATGCTACAAAATACTCGCCATTCAGCCATATCAATGCCGCGAGCGTCGTTATAAGAAGTAACGGATTTTTTTTTTTTCATAAATTCGGTTAAATTTTTAGAGTTTCAAAAGCATGGCACAATTCGATGCTGCGGGCCGTCCGATTAAATTTACAAACAGCAGAGCTTTGGATGCTGTTTGCCCCACGGACAACACCGTGTATTTATTTTTCATAATCAAACGCGATTAACTTTCAATTTAAATTGATCGATTCGATTTTATTCATTTTTAATTTCTTTTACTATATAAATTTTGATGATTTCATATTTCATCCACCCCTAAAAACTTGGTGTATCACGATTATATCTCGCATGCGATTATTGATTATCAAATCCATTGTTGTCGATTTATTCGTACCGTGATTGTTCGAGAGATTCGAGAGATTCGACAGGGAGATTCGATTACGGTCTTCGATTACGCGCCCGAAACCTCCTAGTCACCTTATAAAAAGTTGGTGGCGATTAATATCTACTTTCGAGTTTTCACTATCGAAGGTTCGAAATATGTATTGTTGTCGGTTTATTCGTGCCGTGATGGTCGACGAGATTTGACAGGAGGTTTCAGGCGCGTCCGTAACCTCCTAGTCCACCTCTAAAAAGTTGGTGTGTCACAAGATATCGCATGCGAATTTCGATTTATCGCAAGGCGATATTTGTATTGTTGTCGGTTTATTCGTGCCGTGATTGGTCGACGAGTTTTGACAGGAGGTTTCGGGTGCACGCGTTAACGCGCAACTCTAAGTCCACTTCTAAAAAGTGGTTGTCACGATACATCTCGATTAGTCTCAAATACTATCGAAACTTCGAGATTTTCATTGCTGTCGTTTTATTCGTACCGTGATTGGTTTAGATTTGATGATTTTTGGATTCGTTCTGGGAATTCCTTGCATCAGACGCACAGTTTCACGAGTCAACCCAGACTGTTGAATGCTCGCGCTCGTGTCGGTATATACGGAGTGAGTGTATCAACATAATTTAAAAAGATAAAGCTTTATTGCGGTAATTGGAAATATTGCGACCACCCGTTACTTTGGGTCCGTCTCCGCTTTTCGTTGCTTGCTGCTTATTATTTGTCGCTATAGATTCCGTTCAGCAATTTTGAGGCTGCGCGTTACGTTAACTGCGGACACGCTGCATTACTTGACCGCGATTAAGAGTCGCGCGCCCGATGCGTCGATTGCTCAATCGCGGGTCGCTCGTATACACCGATTATTATACAATGCATTTTACGACAATAACTGCGATATTCGAGGTACAACACCATCGTCCTCGTGATCTTTTGTTCCGAATAATAAAAAAAAAAAATAACGCTAAATATCTATTCACCCGATTGAACCTATGCCCCACATGACCGCTGCACACCGTGCCCCACTGCAAATTCCTAATAGTTATAATAAATGTTTGAATAATTTGGCCCCGGTAAGAAATCGCCTTGGAGGCGTTCCTTGCATAACAACCTAACGTACAAATGTCGATCAATCCATCGATCACGTGAGTGTATCAAGGATGGCTATTACATTTATTATATGTGACGTAACATTTTTTTCTCGTCTCGCGGAACCCTATATTTACCTCTATTATTAATTTATTTTCTCCTACGCATTTATAGATTCATGTGTTACTTTTATAGACAGAAATAAAGGTTTCGCAATTTTTCCAATCTTTAGTACCTTAACTAATTCTGTAAGTCTGCAATTTCCAAGTGAAGACTGTGCCCCACTCTCCCCTATTTTACTTTTTTAAGTGCTGATGGATTTTTACGATAGCAACAAACACCACTAGTTAGTAAGATTTGAAAGATCGCTAAAACATGACGCATACGGTCACGGTCGCAATTGTGAATAATTCGCATGTTTACAAAATTAACATAAGTATAGCAGGTACATTCTTACTAACTCAGACATTATATAACCCATGCCTTTTCAATAAGATTAATTATTTTCTTGTCATCATCATTAACGTCAAAAACGTTAAAAAATCTGTACATTTTTATGCAAAAAAAATTGTCAAGATTAAATGTTTCGTGGCGGAATGAACTTTGTACCCATACCGTATCAAAAGCGCATAACCAGCGACCATGGCGTAACTCGATCCAGGCAGTTGGTGCAGCGAGATCATAGTCAACTGACGATCCAGAACGAAGGTACAAAAACGAACATCTAATAAATATCACGGCACTTAACCATAGAAATAATTAAATGATCCCTTAAATATTTCAAGGAATTACGAAATAATTTTTTTTTCAATTCGTGGTTAAAACCACCGACGTTGACGTTCAATTACCTTGTATTTACTTACAATTCGATCTGTACCAATTTCTTCTACAAATGCTGTTTTTATTGCTTAGTTAGAATCAGTCGCTTCCCATACATTCTCATCCATAATAACCAATGAAACATCAAACATAATTGGAATAATGAGATTGAATCCAGAAATGGACATTACCGTTTCGATAACTGTGGCTGTAGTCGTACTACTAATCTACATCTTCGGACAAGGAATCTCCATATTCTGCCTATACTATCGACGTTTGCATAACGTACCTGGTAATACGATATTTCCATTTATCGGCGTTCCGTACCTCTTTTTCATGATACCAAAAAAAGGCAAGTATTGTGTAACGGCATTGAATCGATCAGTGTTTGAAGTAATATCCAAGAGAATAAAAAAATTGACCAACAATCGGTACGATATGTGATTTCATAACAATCTCGTACTTCTTCTTCAGATCATATGGACAAGCTGAAAACAAAAACTCTTCAGGGTTGCGGACTTACGGTCGGGACGCTATTCTTTCACGGGGTCGTGATAGTTACCAAACCACAATATGTGGAGGTAATTCGGTTGTTTCTACGACAATGTTTCTTCAATGTTCACTGAAACATATTTCTCATGGTTTTTGCTACAAAAACTATCGTACTTACGCATTTTTATGTTTAGGCTGTACTTCGTAGCAACGATCTAATTACGAAGGCAATATTTTATGATCATATGGCTCCATGGTTAGGAAAGGGGCTTTTAATGTCGACAGGTACATCCGTTTTTGACGTCTTTTCCGCCACAAATACTTACCTCAAAATAATACTTATCATACATGCATACGAATCAAGATTATTTCTTGCAATAATCAAGTTTTTTTTAGCAAATTGAACCAGCAAATGAATTGTAATTACATTGATTTGAGATATTTCTCAGGCCCACAATATTTTCGCGACAGAAGGCTGATGAGTCAAGCGTTTCATTATAGTATACTGCAAACTTTTACCGATGTTATGATCGAAAAAGTGGCTATATTTAATAACTGCATAGAACGGATGATCGAAATTCATGGGGACAAACCATTCGATATTTTTGAGATGGGATTGAAATGCGCACTGGACATTATGTGCGGTAATTTCAACAGTGATTCGCCGATTTGTCTAAGAATTTCATATAGAAATAACGTTAACGATTATGTTCAAATTATTTTATGAACAGAAACAGCGATGGGAGTAAATATACACGCGCAGGAGGAAGTTCACAGTGAATATATAAATGCTGTTCTAACGTAAGTACCGATTTGACAAACTATCGCGTACAACTATTTTTTATTTGTTCATTATGTCAAATTCATTTTTCATAGAATCACTAAGGTTGTATTTGAACGGATTTTCCAACCACTGTTTCATCCGGATTGGATTTTTTACAGGACTTCGTCGGGTAAAGCCTTCACGGCTGCCATAAAAGCAGCTGATGATTTCTCTAATCGTGTATGTCATAATGGATTTTTAAATCTCGATAAAATTGGTTCACCCGCGTACCTAAAAAGTTGATATTTCTAAAAATCGGTACGGTGATAGGTCATTATTCGCTGCTGATATGCTGATATTCGGCAACGGATTTTTAATTATTGTATTAACATACTTCCATATTTGCATGCAAATACGCTGATTCCATTGTAAACTCCACTCAACTCCTAAAGGAATTGACAGACTCGTTATTTGTTAAATTTGCCACTCGACTTGCCACTCTATTTATCATAAACTAATAGGGGTTTTGTCTCGGGCATTGGTGTCATGTTTATAGGGAATGTTATATGTGTGACTATTCAATTTGAAATACCTTTTCACTGTCAACTTCATACTGCTCGATTCCATTTCTATCAATAACTTCTGGCCGTTCGGTTTAGTCAGCCTTTAAGACCTTAGAAAGTCGAAACCTGGCGAACTATCTTTAGGGGAATTTATAGTAACTACCCCCGTGATACGGTGTCTATATGAGGGGATGTCTGTGAAGTCTTTGTCTTCATGTCAGTGTTATGAGAGGACATCAGTGAGTGTTTATGTAACAATTCTGTGAGGGCGTCAGTAAATATCTGTGAGTGTCGATGTGAACTTTAATTCTATAATTCAAAAATCACTTAACCAAGTTTCATGAGCCATTGTCATATAATTGACGAGCGATGTATGAATGATTTTAATTTTTAGATTATCACAAAAAAGCGAGAGGAACGAAAATTGGGCATAACTATGAGCGATGATGAATCGATTGAAAAGGAAACAACGGGTGAGTTTGATAATAAATAGCCATTCTAATCGATTTATTACACTTACTATTCTCAGTTACACAGCGCTGGATAGCACAGAATGGTCTGTATATATGTGTTATTTTTCGTTCTCTCGAGGCTAGTGGGCCATTAATTGAGAACCATCGGCCCGTATCGTAATAATGAATGGATCGTTACATAAACGTTATGAAATAGGAAAAATAGGTAATTGCGTCAGCAACAGCTCAACATATCGAGTTCGAGAATGCATTCCGGATTAGTTTGTCGAAGAGCAGATAATTTCAAAAATGTATTCGGGAATTTATATTTGGTGATATCGTCTGCCGGACATGTACTACATAGAAACTTGATTAATTCGAGAGTATGTCTTGCAAAGTGTGCACTCGGATTTTTTGTTTTGTTTGGAATTGAGTCTTTTTGTACATTGTAGAACAGCCGTCGATTTTAAGGGGATGTAGAATGTATTTTTGACATGGTTTGGTAGTATTTTTTATTATATCGTACAAGAATTAGCATGACTGTAATATCATTAAAAACTTATTATAAACCGAAAAATTGGACCCGCAGCAGTTGCTACTGGTATTTGGAACTCGTGTCTTTCTCATCCGAATTATTGATGTCGTGAAGGTAGTATTTTGTTGAGATGTATATTTTTAGGAAGTGGGGAATGGGAATTTGAAAAATGTTGATATCCGACAGGGCCAATGTGAGTTTTCGAAGGCATCGACTTTAGACCTCATGATTCCAACTCAAATTTTGTTAAAATTTTGTTGATTACATGCTATCTACGTTTGCCGCTGAAATGTTCAAACATTATGTTGCAAAACCATAGTTGGCGTGTCGAGCTTTTGCGCCAATCACGCATCTTGCTATTGGAATCCGACCTATAGACGTTACTTCTAGAAATATATATTGCAAAAGTTTGACAGATCGTGATATTTTGTCGTAATTTTTTTTATTCCTGACCACGCTATAAATTCTACATTCCGTATCTGCGAGGCGGGTGGAAAGTGGCGAATAAAGTTCCACTTTATTTCCCGGCACTGTAGTACTTTATTTCCCGCCGGGCAATAAAGTACTACTTTATTTTGCTTTTCACCTCGTGTGATCACAGCCCTCGCTTCGCTCGGGCTGCAAACCACACTCGGAGGAAAACCCGTACTTTCCTCCCTTGTAGCATAATATACTATTTATTACTGTTATTGACGAATGTACTGTGCAGATGTTTAGTTCACAATTTAATTTTTTTTTTAGAATACAACGATTGTTTTTTATTACGATGAAACATGGTGTTTGTGATCAAAAGTGTGTATGCGCGTATAATCTCAAAATCTTTTTTTGTTGCGTTCTGCGAGGTCGACAAATAACTGGTGAACCGAAAGTCAATTTGTGTGCATTATTTTAGTAAAACTTTATTCATGAATATAATTGAAGTATTTTCAATATTTTTAAAATGTTTTTTTGGAGGTTTTGTATCTTTTTTTTTCGCGCATCAGGTTAACTATTAGAAAATGTTGATGAAAATATCTAACTTTCAAAAGGAACCTCAGTTTTTATATGTAGAACATGGGTACCAAGTTTCATAGTTTTTACTTATGTTTGCGGAATGATATTTTTTATACGCCCGACAATTGACCACGTACAAACAGATAGACGGACGAGTAAAATCACTGTTTTAACATACTGTAACAGTAAAAACAACTATTCTGGTCATGAGAGATGATAGATTGAGCAACACTGATGAGGACACAAGTGAGGAAAGGTTGTTTTTAGTTTTAGAATGTTGAAATTAGTTATTTAGTCCCTAAATTTGATCCTATTTTTTGCTACTACAATACTTTCTCTCTTTCCATACTGCGTATGGGATGAGAAAGTAAAAATAATATAACACATTTAATCCACTGTATTCTAAATATACGTAACCTGAAGAGAATTGAACATTCCTAGGAAAGAGAAAAGCATTTTTGGATCTATTGTTGGAAGTAAGTGAGAAAGACAATAACATTCTAACGGATGAAGAACTCCGAGACCACACGAATACTTTCATGTTTGCGGTAAGTTTTCCGTCGAATCTTGTACGCAAGATGATGCGTTTTGGAATCGCCTCGAAACTTGAGCCGCTAAATAGTACGCTTTCTTTTCAGGGACACGATACGTCTGGTGCTTTATTTGGCTGGGCGCTTTTTTGTCTTGGTATTGAATTGGATGTACAGAAAAAGCTTCACGAGGAACTCGACGAAGTTCTTGACGATGATTCGGACGATCAGACGACATTGAAGCTGTTGCCGAAACTTAAATATCTCGAAAGAGTTATCAAGGAAGTTCTAAGACTGTATCCTAGTGCACCGTTCATTGGTAGAAGAGTACTAGAAGATACACAAATAGGTAAAACGCCTTCTTTATTTGGGCGAACTTTATACGCTATAGACGACAAAACAATGATTTATCCTTGCGATCCATTTGCACAATATACAATCCTTTATTTTCTAGGAGACTGCACTGTTCCAAAGGATACCTCTTTGATAGCATACATATATACTCTACACAGAGACCCTTCAGAGTGGCCGGACCCTTTGCGCTTCGATCCGGATAGATTTTTGGCAGAAAAGATCAAAACAAGACATCCTTATGCATACGTCCCATTTAGTTCCGGACCGAGAAATTGCGTTGGACAAAAATTCGCTATGCTCGAGATTAAACTTATGCTCGCCAAAGTTATGAAAAAATTCAGTGTTAAAAGCATTGAAGATCATTCTATAAAGAAGTACTGTGCAGTTGTTTTGAAGCCCATCGACGGTCTGTATGTCAACATGAGGAAAAGATCAATTAGACCTAAAAAATAGTGTAATACTATAAGATGATAGATGAAATAATATATTGTTGAATTTGAGTATCAGATTCGCGCGTGTACAGTATCGTTTCGAAATGAAAAATACTTTCAATCTGTTATTAAAATTTCAATGCACTTTATAACCCACAGATTTTTAGGGAATTCAAGAGCAGGTGAAACCGGGTTCCTCCTGTCACTCTCATCGATCCCGAGCTCAATCGGCAGCGAAAACTGTAATCAACCTTTTTCACACATGCTGGCATTCTACTGCTTAATGGCATGTGAAATACTACGGCCACTAATAAAAACCATAATGCCGTTTTTTCTGGGGTGTGTGAACCTTAAAAGCCTTAAAAGAAAATAGAGGGGATGGAGGGAAAAGGGGGGGGGGGGGGGGAAAGGGAATAGAGAGTTAGCCTTTAAAGGAAATCGAATGCCACTGCACAACTAATGGGGCGGTGGCATTATATTTCCATTAATCGCTGAAGCTTAAGTACCTTCGAACAAATAGCTTTACAGGTTTTATTATCGACTGAGCCCGGGTAGGACGGAAGAGAGGGTCATTCAAATTTCCTTAACGAAGAGTCTAATTGAATGCAATTGTGATTCTGGCATTCAAAAAACTTCTCATTATGCTATACATGTACAGTAAGCCTAAAAAAAGACGTTTACGGTTTTTATTACCGACCGCGATATGTTACTTTACCTTAAGCTGATATGCTGGTAAGCTGATATGTTACTTCACCTTAAGCTGTCCGTATCATGGAAAATGCATTGGCTTAATTAAAGCAACAATTATAATTCACGTCGAATAATTAATCATTTTATTCACCCACTTTGTCGACAAAAAAATAATAGTTTCTTTACAAAACGAAAGGAATGTCAGCAATAAACCAATGAAATAAATACGAGGGTACAAGTATTTTAAAAATTTCTTTTATCCCTTCGAAACAGTATAAGGTACAGGGCCCAGATATTGACACTTTAAGAGCGGCGGTGTTGGATATTTGCTGTTTGTTGACGTGTGACAATGGCAATCCGAAAACTAAAGGTTTCAACACGTGCTTGAAGCGCTCCGAATTAAATTCACTTATCAAAAAAGTGAAACGGTTAAGATTTATTAATAAAATTATTGTTTTAATAGCGCTTCTCTACTGCCGGGATTACTGACACTGGCAATACACCCGTGTCGTAGTTTATGACCCCTGCGTGTACCGGTTCATGACCCTCACGCCGCAGTTTGTGATCCTTGGGTGTACCCAGCGTATGACCCCCGTGGCACAGACACTTCTCAATATCTTAATTATCTTAATATATCTTAATATATCTTAATATTAATACAAACGGGTTTAACTGTAATATTGTAATAATAGGTACAGACATTAGATACAAACAATGCAAATTGTTCGACGCAACAGGTCACAAATCGAGGGTCAACAATCGCGACATAACCTGAATTATGTGACACAGTTATTGACCCCGCGATTTAATGAAATACAGAACCAAAAGTTAAATAATTTATCATCTCATCAATAGTCTGGTTCCTGCTGAAGGTGTTGATACGATTTTTATGTAGTTTTATACTTACATGACGACAAAAATTCAAAAAACGTAATTTGCCGAAGCTAGTGCGTACCGTCTTGAACCGTCGCTGCGGAACCACTGGCACGGGTGTCGCACTATTTACACATTAATTTTTATTCTAAATATTTAATTTAAAAAAGGGTAGTTTTTCAATAATTGAAAGTAAATAACGCTTTTTAATTAGCCGATGATTCGACTGTGATTCGGCAAAAACTGTATTTATGGTAGTCGAAATTGTGCCGTCGGGGTCATCATCTGGGACAGTGTCAATATCTGGGCCGTTTACCTTATTGTTTATCATCTCAATATCGAGTGAATCATAAAACTCGATTGTCGCGTGGCCAAAACAATTGTATTCGGTTTGTTTTTTCGATCAGAATTCATGGCCTTTTTAAAATTCTCTCTCCTATCTAAAATAAAGAGACGCGGCAGCGTCTCGACGTCAAGTGATTTAAAAAGTAAAAAGTCCGCGCGCGTCGAGCGCTACCGTGTAATTATACGCCAATATCGTGCCCTCTAAAGTTTGACAGTTTTTTTCTCCGAAACGAGACATCGGTTCTGAATTCTAATGACACTTCCATGATATAATTCGAAAACAAGCTTTAAAATGCGCCAGGAATCGGCCCGATCGGTGCACGAAATGATGAGATATCGCGATGTCGCCCAAAAAATCCTCTCACGATGAAATTTTTCTTCAGAGATTTTTTCGTCTGTCTGTTGTTTGTACGATGTCCCATCATGCCTGTGTTTTGCGTCTGTGTGTTCATCCGTGCTCCCTGCATACACAATGAAATAGGCGGAACGAACGGTTAGCTGTTACCCATTTCCAAGTGTCAGTTCGTGAACACAACACCTTGTGATATCCGTATCCGCGATCGGCGAATAGTACACTCGCATTCAGTCATCGAAATAGAGGTTAAATAGCGAGGGGGTATTTATAATGTTACTATCGCGAAAACTACTAATAAAAAAATCTCTCTCGTGGTAAAAAAAAAGGGATACGTGCGTGAAAAAATTATATTAACTAATTGCAGGCGAGTGGTAATTTTAATGAATAAATATGATGTGTGTGATACAAAAAAGGCCGATCAGGCACATTTAGTGTGCCTGATCGACACACACTAAATGTGAACGCATGGCTCGCCCACATGCCGAGAGCCACTGATCTTAGGGTATCCATGGCTCATCTATCAACATGGGATTCATGATTACAACGGAGGAATACTCTACCTAGGACGAAACGAACGATTCCCGGTCCCAACAATGGTCTCACCCGCTCCAGCGCCGACTATTCCAGAGATCGATGTCGGTGAGGTACAAGAAGAATGTCCGGAACAGTATCGCGAATCCTTTACAAACCTCATACAACGATTCCCACAAGTGTTTGAAGACGATGGGAAGCTATCCCAAACGCAGTCCACAAAACACACGATTACGCTAACTTCTAAAATACCGTTTCGTGTCCCTACCCGTAAATATTCGGAGGAGATAAAGCTGATCATCCGCGAACAAGTTCCAAATATGCTAGCAGAAAGCATTAAAGAAAACTGCACCTCGCCATACAGCTCGCCGGTGGTCATCAAACGGAAAAAAGATGGACGCCCACGGTTCTGCGTGGACTACCGGAAGTTAAACTCAATCACCGAAGACATCACACAAGCAATTCCGCACATCAACGATATTCTCAAAGAAATCGGCACCGGTCGTGTATTTTCGACAATTGATCTGAAAAGCGGTCTCAAGAACGCGCCTAACACATTTCAAAAAGTCATGAGTCAAGAAATGCTTACAGAATTGATTAACGATAAATGCATCGTCTATCTGGACGACATTATCATCTACTCCTAAACTTGGGAAAAACACCTACAGCATCTCGCACTCGTTCTCGAGCGTCTCACCTTGCATAAATTCACCTGCGCTATTTAAAAATGCCATTTCGGGAAAAGGAATCTGAAATATCTCGGGCATCACGTTACTCAAGAAGGAAACGAAGCGAAAGTTGAACACGTGCAAGGCATCATCGACCTTCCACCGCCTCGCACCAAACGCGAACTTCAAAAAATCTTAGGGACCTGTGACTGGCTCCGTGAGTACGTGCTACATTTCGCTACTAATCTCGCACCTCTTACCGATCTCCTTGCCGGAAATAAAAAATGTATCTGGAAAGACGAAGCGCAAGTAGCCTTCGGAAAGGTAAAATAACAACTACAATCGCCGCTGAAACTCAGCAGGCCGGACCCTCAACTCAGTTTTGTCCTACAAACCGATACAAGCGACGTCGGTATGGGCGCGGTACTATATCAATTCGACGCCGGTGAAAAAAGAATAATTAGCTACGCAAGTGCTAAATTTAACAAAACTCAGTCGCGATACATTCGACATGAAAAGGAATGCCTCACAATAATATGGGCTATAAAGCGTTATAGACCCTACCTCGAAGGGAGGTCATTCATCCTCCGAACGAATCATCGCGCTTTGGAATGGCTAAACAGCCTCAAACACGAAAAAGAGAAATTAACGAATTGGGCTCTGCTGTTATCGAACTCATATTTCAGGTCAAACATATCCCCACGCTGGAGAACGCCTTACCAAACGCCTTCGCAAGACAACCGGGTGATGGTACACCGATGGACTTCGAAGATGTTCAATACCTCACCCTACCGGAACCTTTTCCACAAGCGCTAACGCTTGAAATTTTTGGCATTTCTCACGCAACCCTTATGGACGAAATGATCAAAGAACAACAACTCGATTCCGAGATCAGCGGTATCGCCCAAAAACTCGCATCCGGGGATGCCCTTCCCCAGTATCAAATCTATGAAGATGGCGTCTGGAAACTCATCGGAGACTTTTGGAAGCTTTGGGACCCCGAAGCCGCCAAACCGAGGGTATTTCACGAGTACCACAACTCACCTTTAGCCGGTCACCCCGGAGTGGACGAAACACTTCGGGCAATTCAAGTAAATTTTACATGGCAGCATCTTCGAAACGATGTTACAAGCTACGTAAATAATTGCCATCTGTGTGCGTGCACGAAAGCCTCTCGTCGCACACACAAGGACTGGCAGCATCCACATCAGCCGAAACAACCGTGGGAAACTATAACCGTGGACCTAATGGGCCCCCACCCCAGGACAGGGAGGGGAAAGAAGGTTATCTTTGTCGTAACAGACCTCTTTTCACGGTGGGTGGAAGCATCCCCCCCTAGGATCCTCCGACGCTTCAAAATTTATAAAAATTCTCAACAACGAAATATTCGCGAGATGGGGCTACCCTCACACCATCCTCTCAGATAACGGACCGCAATTCGCCAGCAAAAAGTGGTCAGAAGCATGTGAGCTCTGGCATTTAACACACTGGACAACGGCCGTTTACCATCCTCGTGCTAATCCTATCGAATGTCGCAACCAGGAGATCAAAAAGGGTCTTCGTCTTCACCTGCAAAACACGCAACACAAGGGTTGGGATCTTCATCTGGAGACAGTGCTCTTCGGAATTTTAAAATTAGGAACGCCGCCACCGGTTGTACGCCCAGCGAAGTTCTCCGGGGAACAAATTTGCGCAAACCGGGCGAATGAACACTAAAACGAGATTCTGAGATGCCAATTCCTCGATTAGAGAAAATCTCGCAAATACACAAAAATCAGCAACAATATCAAGAACGATATCAATCATCGGAGGCACCCGCTTCTCATTACGAACGTAGCGACGCCGTATACGTTCGCAATAATCCGCTCTCCAACGCCATTGAAGGAATTCACGCCGGCTTCAGCCCAGTTTGAGAGGGCCCGTATTTCATCACCGATAGCTTAGGAAGCAATATAAACAACGTGCATCGCCGCGGAAGAATCGTGAAGTACCACACTTCACAAATCAAAAGGAGCCCGGGAAATTCAAACTCGAATGTGCGTGTCTCTGACCAAGAGCTCCCCACTCCCCTGGCATCAACCCCCACTTCAACAACATCAACTTCCACTTCCATCTGCCATGGAGAGGGAACAAACAATAACCGACATGGCCCCACTCCAGCCTACCCGAGGCCCGGGTATAATAGAAGTGGCCTCCGCACGACGATCATCAGTTTCGCCTCAGACAGCATCAGAGAACAAACTCATCAAAATGGCATCGTTCCAAATCGAACCACATAACAGACGTCTGTACCTACGTTGGAATCCTAGTTTGGGAGCTTTCGACCCAGTGATCAACACCGACAAGGAAACACAAACCAGTGCTGAAGATTGGGCAACCGACTCAGCACCGAGCTCTCCACTGTCGGAGTCCAACGGCAGAATGGCTTTAAGGGATATAACATTCACAATTATACCGAAGAAAGAGCCACCTCAGAGAGTGCCACGAACGCCCCCAATTCTTCAGCGGAAGAAAAAGTTACTCCGAAGACAGAAAATCCAATGATCAACTTCTACGAAGAAGAGTTTAACAGAATCTTCAAGAATCGCCAAAAAGAGAAACCGGCAGAAAACATTCTCGGGAACTTCTGCCAAAGCAACGGTCAAAGAAAAATACGTCAACCAAAGCCAAAGAAACTAAGGATACATCCTTGTAATCTTTGTCCAAGACGTCGCCGAACGTACTAAGAAACCAATGTACCTTTTTTTCACCATTATATTTTTCTATACTTTATTTATGTTCACTATTATTATCCTATGTTGTCAGTACAAATTTGTTAAAAACTATATACGTTACTTTCTAACCTAAATCTATTTTGGCTTCAGTTATACAAGAGTCTACGTTTATCCCCGGCATTGTTGTACGCGCCCTTTCGGCGTATACGTTTTCCCTGAACAAAATCCTCTTGATAACCTGCATGAGGTTTAACTTTCTTTATTAGTGTATCATAGTTACAAAAAAGGTCTTATCAGGATCACCCCGTTCGAATGACATGTTCATCTTTATAACTTTTTGCAACGCAAGTCAGAGGATACACAGCGTGGTCCGATGAAGAGTCTCCCAGTGATTTTCAAATTTGGAAAAATGACGATTGTTTTGGATATTTATAGATGCATGATTTTTTTTCCAAACTTTTCCTCTGATTTTTAACGGAGATAATAACGCATCGGAGCCGGAGATCTGATCGATTTGCATAACAAGCTCGTTATTTAACAGCACACAATTATTCGGTGTTTGTGTAGTTACGACGGTACTGAAATTCAAGATTAACTTGAAAACATGTATTTGTCCGTCTTCAATGACATTTTTATCAAGTGAAAACGCTTTCGGAAATTCAGATTGATTGAGAAAAAGCATTTTTTTCTCGCAATTTCTTCTGCAGAATTGCTCCAACGGTTTATTCGGCGTTCTCAAAACACGTTTCATCAATGCGAGATAATTTTCGAAGGGAAAGCAGTTGATATGATTCAAGCTACCGCCGAAAATTCGCACGTCATCAGCTACGTGCAGAAGATTATGCATATTCATTACTAGAGCTTGTTCGCCATATAATATAGGTAAAGTTTGAACGAACTTTTTAAAATATTCCTTCCCCGCGTAGAAAAAAAGAATCGCAGCGAGATTCTTGCCGAGAATCTCGGTGAGATTCCTCTGAAAATCTTTCCGAGATTCTCAGCGATCTCGGTGAGATTCCTCTGAGAATCTTTCCGAGATTCTCAGCGAGATCTTGCTGAGAATGCCGCATGTGTCCCGGACCGCGATTATCGCCGCGCTTCTCCGCGAGATTTTTGTTTATCGCTGCGGGGAATCTCTCGCACAATCTCGCAGTGCTTCTTGCCGAGATTTTTATTTATCACGGCGGGGAATCTCGCACACAATCTCTCCATGCTTCTTCGTGTTTGAGCGAAAAATTAAAGAGAAAAAAAAATTAAAATTAGTCAAATAGAAGGCGAAAATAAAAAATGTAGAAATTAGCTCGGAACCAAATTGTGGCGACAAAGTTGCATTCAGCGAACAATATTAGACTCTATAGTAGAAAACGCTGATTTTTTTTTTTTTTTTTTTCAAAATTCTGCAAACTTTTGGCCGTCATGTGGGACTCTTGCTAAGATTCCTTGCGGAAAACCGGGAGCACTTGGAAAAAAAACCAGCGATTTTCCACTATAGCGTCTAAAATTTCTCGTTGAATGCAAATTTGTTGCCGAAAATTGATTCCGGCCAAAATTCTACGTTTTTTATTTTCGCCTTCTATTTGACTAATTTTAATTTTTTTTTCTCTTTCATTTTTCGCTTGAACACGAAGAAGCACGGCGAAATTGTGTGCGAGATTCCCCGCAGTGATAAATAAAAATCTCGTCAAGAAGCACTGCGAGATTCTGCGAGAGATTTCTCACAGCGATAAACGAAAATCTCACGGAGAAGCATGGCGAGATTGTGTGCACGATTAAAACAATCACGCGGAGAAGCACAGCGGGATTGTGCGCGCGATTAAATAATCTCGCCAAGAAGCACGGCAAGAATCACGGTCCGGGACACATGCGGCATTCTCAGCGAGATCTCGCTTAGAATCTCGGAAAGATTCTCGGAAAGATTCTCACAGGAATCCCACATAGATTCTCGCCAAGAATCTCGCTGAGATTCTTTTTTTCTACGCGGGTCGCTTCATTATTATAGACTTCTGCGAGGCTATCTGAGCAGAGAATGCGAAAAGCTGCATGGAGCAATAGGAAATGACGGTAAAAATTACCTGACAATACGTGTCTCAATACTATTGGGCCGCAGTATAACAAAGAGAATCGAAAGTCGGTTCCTTTCCATTTAGCGAACCATTCGAGTCCCGACGGTTTTCTTTGAAAGTCTATAGGGATGTTAGGTTTTATAGAGAGCATTCTTCGCGATAACTCGAGCTTTTTTCATGAGCCTAACCAAATTTTCAACGGTCCGGACAACAGCATTTCTAACAATTTTTTCATTGCACCAACATAAACAAGATGAATACAATCCAAGGAAAAAATCGTAGTCATGTCGACGCAAGGGACTAGGTTCTTCAAGGATGAATCCTAGATAAGATGCTCGGAATCAGTTTTTTTGCGGAAAGATAAATCATTTCTACTGTCATTATCTATCAATAATCAATCAAATACTGTTTTAATTTTTCAGATTTTTTTCTTCTATTTCGGTTGCACTCGCTGTCAAGTTGCATCGAATTATCCGAAACATTTTTTTGAATAACCTAGTCGCAATACGTTGTAATATCTGCCATTACAGCTCTACTCAGTCGTTTTCGATCGCGTGCTCTTCTTTTCTTATTATCCATCTCTATTCGTCCTATACTCACAATTCATAAACAATAAATTTAAATTATTTCGATATATTTCTGCGCCATCTATACAACCGCGCGAGTAACAATACAAGAGAATCGATTTGTTTTTGCAGTGGGTCACTTGTTTACGGTTTATAAGTGATTATTGTTTTTTATTTATTATATACAGCAGGTTGTTGTGGCTCGCGCGCTCGCATTGGATTCGATTGGAACTATCTAAGTAAACGATTGCGTGAAGAAAGGCAGTGTCAGTGAATATTTAAGAATAAATGGAAAAATTCGACGTGATACTACAATTGATAGATTTTTATTTGTTGGTTGTTGTCCAAATTGCCTCGTAAGGGAGTTATATACTTTGAGTCGAGAATTTGTTTTCGAGATGCACTACGGGAAGGTGAACCGACTAAGCATCTCATTTTAATTCGAGATTGATTACATAGCGAGTTTCAAAATGACTACGTAACCATTCTCGAATTAAAATAGCAATTGAAAATTATAAAGTATATTGAATTTCATATTCATTTTTGTTAACCAAATTTACAAATTTGATTCATGAACACGATTTTGAAAAATCAAAACCATAATTTAAAATTGCCGCCCTATTGGAGAACTTCTGTGTACACAATATTGGGTGTTTTACCTCCAGGTGCGTGAATGAATACATTTTTTTCTGAACTTACGCGTGAGCATCCTACATATAGTTGACCGTGTGAAGAACATTCATCGTGTAAATCAATACCGGCAACTTCAAAAGTTTAACCGTGTGATTTTTTAATTTTCATCGCAAAACATAGTTTGAGTGGAAATTGGATCCGTTTGAATTCGAATGGGTACTTTGTTGGTATCATGGGTATGCGTGGTATTAATACATAAATAGTAAAAACATTTCAACAAAACAAGAGGAAGGCACTCACGGGGGTGCACGTCGCGCTACGCGCTCCGTATCGTGTGTATTTACACATCGCGCTATGCGCTACGGATGAAGTATGTTTATACGTCGCGCTCTGCGTTTCTTTTAGTACGTAAAGTACGTATGAGGGAAAAACATTTATCAGTTACGTAAATTAATTCATAGTGTTTAACCTTCGTCGAATAAAAACATTTCTTTTTTGTACCAAGTGATTATTAAAATTCATGACGGATATTTCCTTTTTGTTTGACGATAAATTGTCAAATATTCAGACACGAGACAAATATAACGAATTGCATCACGTAGAACTTAATCAAATTAATTTAACGGATCAAATCATGTCTAGTAAAGTCGTTTTATTGGCTTAAAACTTATGACCAGATTTAATGAATATAAAACAAACACACAAAATATGTACCAACACCAACACGATTACCATTTAGCATTCAGGCAAAATATCCCCTTTAAATCCTTCCCCTTCAGTATTTTTTTTCTTCCCCATAATAGATGGAGTCAATTCGTTATTTTATCTGTAAGAAACCAAATCATTGTAGAAGAAAAGTTCAAGAAATTTGCCATTCTTTGTGATTTCCAATGAAAATTTGTCGATATTTATGGATGCTGCAAAAAAAATGTTATTTCGAAAACGAAAAAATATATCGACTTGGTTCCTGTCTTGTATTGAAGAGGAAGTAGTACGTTACTCTAATAAAAAATTTGTCATCTTGGATGGCTCCGAAATATTTTTTACAAATTGATGAAATTCTTGAAAAATTCGACTGTGAAGGCTCTTTGAAAGTCCTCTTATAACAAAATTCATTTCTACCGTTTGAGACATATTTTTTTCTTCTTCATAATACATGGACGCAGCTCGTTATTGTCCCTGTAGGACAGTATTGGAGACGAGAAGGTTGAGAAATTCGATAATTTTTTTCGTTTTTCAATGAAATTTCATTGATATTTATCACCGCTTAAAAATATCAAATTTAGCATCATATCATATCGTATTTTTTTTTTAATTTTATTTAATCACAAACAAGGATAAGTTGCTCGGTCCGGAATAACTCGTAAAATCGACAAATTCAGTGTTTTTCACTTTGTAGATAAATAATTGTTTAAAATGGTTCTTTAAGAGTACAATTGTTTTTTTCGCGAAAAAAAAATTTTGACAATGTGAGAATATGAAAAATAAATCGTTTTTCGATGAAAATTTGTAAAATTTGAAAAAACGTTAGAAATACGTCGATAGAATAATCATTAGCAGTTTTTTTATCGACTGTAAACGAATAAATTGAGCGAACAAAATTGACAAAGATTTCGAATGTGATGAATCTCCGACGGTCGAAGTGTAAAAAACTCAATTCTTAAACATTGCACACTTTTTATCTGCGCAATAACGCGGAGAGTCAGTTTGTAAATACGATTTCTATAAGAGGAAACGATTAAAGACGGCAATTTCGAGAAATTTGAAAAAACAATTCGTTTTTTGACGAAAATTCGTGAAATTAGTCTTTGCTTAAAAAAAATCATATCTCGGCAGCGAAAAAAGATATCGACTCTTATCTTGCCTTGTTCTTAAGAGGAGAACATACTTTGCCAGAAACAAAATGAGCAGTTTTTATTATTAATTCTAAACGAATAAATCGGGTGAACATAATTGCCAAAGATTTCGATTGCGATGAATCTTCGACGGCCGACGGATAGAAAATTCTTTTTTTTTATGATTCCACACTTTTTATCTGCGCGATACCGCGTAGAATCCATTTGTATTTAGGTAAAATACGAACAAAGATTGAAACGATATGTCAATTTTTTTTTATTTGAAAATCATCCGGCCACATAGTACGTTCACCGCGACGTATGAGCATCTGTGTATCGTCTGCTACGAAATTGTCATCTGCTTCCAAAGTTTGACAGATAGAATAAAACGTAGAAATATATACTCGCGATTTTTTTTTTAGTTCTATTTGGGAAATTGTAATTATTTTGGATATTCGATGAATCTTTTTTGTGAGTTTACAACCAATTTTTTCAGTGAATACGTGAAATTTATCATTTTTATTGAGAATGTGAATAAAGTATGGTAAAATATTGCGAATGATTTTCGGCGATAATATATTATTTTCGAAATAAAAAACGCAAACATTTGTGAATCTGTGTATGATATTTCGTGTTTTATTTTTCACAACCTAAGATTTTTTTTAACATGATGAAAAATGGATATTTGTCAAATCTAAATAACATAACCTTTGAAAAAAATCTAGTTATAACCACTGTTTTTGAATTATTTTATAATTAAAATCATATTTGTCAGAATGACTTAAAATTTGGTGTGCATAGTGCTTTCGATGCAATGAAATATTGTTGTGACAGAGAAAAGAATTGGTTTCCAGGATTCTTAATTGGAGCACCGTACGGACATCAGATGTGAGAAAATTATTTTTTTATGGAAAATTGTGATGAATAAATAGTTAGAGATGAAGAATTGTCGCCAAATTTGCTGTGTATAGTGCTTTTGATAAAACAAAATGATGCTGCGAAGGAGAAAAAAATTGGTTCGTAGAGTTCATTATGATGGCACCATACGGACATTTGACCGAAGGCAAATGGAAATTGTGGCCAATAATTTTTTAGAAAAAATACTTAAAGGTCTCAGATTGGTTTTAAAAGTGATGTGCATACTGGATGTAATGTAATAAAAAAACCCAGCGAAGGAGAACAAAATTGGTTCGCACCATCTAAAGTTACAGTGGGATATGGACGTCCGAGAAGAAAAATTCAGCCAAAAAGTTGTTTTCATTGCACCGCAGCCGAAAAAAAATATTTCTATTCATCGCAGTCACTTCAAAGTAACTACGCACGATGTTGGAGATACACCGAAGCAAATGGTGAAAAATAAAAATTTTTGGAGTATGCGCTGCGGAGTAACCGCTTCGACAGACTCCGAAGAGCCCCCGCGGTAACTCAACGTGTCTTTTCAGATAGGTCTCCAGCTCCCTGTATGGCTGCCTCTAGCCTGGCACATATGAGTCGTTCGAATAGCTTCCCGGTTATGTCTAGCATGCACAGCGGTCGGTACGAGGAGGGTTCAGACGGGGGTTTGTTCGTCTTAGACAGAAGGACCGACTTCTGCACCTTCCACTGTGCCGGGAAGCATCCTTTGCGGAGACACGCGCTGAATGTATTTCCGAAGATGTCGGGAGCATTCAGCGCAGCGGTCTTTACGGCCAGGCCAGGGACCCCGTCCAGCCCTGGGGCTTGCGGACGGTGATCCTGCTGGCAGCCATCTTCAGTTCGTCTTCCGTGAGGTCTGGCGTCTCGGCTGCACCATCGTCTGCCATCAGGCCAGTCTTGGCACGCCGCTTCCGATGTTCCGGGAACAGGTGTCGGACGACCCTGTCGAGGAAGATTGGACAAGCTGGAGCGGTGGCACCACTGGGCTTGATCTTGTTCATAACCGTTAGATACGGTCGGCCCCAAGGGTCACTGTCCACTTCCTCGCAGAAGTCCAGCCAGCACTTTCGCTTGGCGGCCTTGATGGTAGCCTTGAGGCGTTTCCGCATTATTTCATAGGCCGCAGCCAGTTCCTGGTATTGCGCGCTATGAACAGGTCTTTGGTGCAGCCTACGCCCTATCGACGAACCCAACCTTGCCGTGGTGATAGGGCTTGACGGACTACGTACGTTATGGTCCCCCTTTAGGGGTTCCAGAGGTCGAGTCTACTAATAGGGTTCCCGGGGTTACGGTTCCTTTTCGAACTGCGCTGCCGTAATTCTGGAAAGAGTGTACCACCTGTTACGCTCGCTGCGATGGCGCAGAAACGTACAGGTACCACGGGCTTGAGTGTGGAGCCAATGGTCAAGCAAGATGAATACTGCAGGATTGCTTGACGCAGCGGCGCAGAAGCACTCTAGGGAAGGTCCGCTTCGGGCGGAACCCCCATCAATGAGGAAAGGCTTCTGCCGGTCGCTTGCGGCCGGTGTTGTCCTTTTCGATGATTATTTTTGCCCTTTATGGGACAAACGGGGGAACGTGGTGGTGGTATTGAATGGTGTTGAATTTCAACAGAGGAAAGGCTAAAGGCGGAATAGGCTGGATCTCTTGCCGCAATGAAAGTAGACTGGAAGATCGGCACTATGTGTCGGTGGTTGCGTATGCTCTCAGGGCGAGAGATTTTCCGATCGAGCAATAGTCGCAGGCCGTCGAGCCTGCCACTAACACATTAGTTGGCGCAGCCTAAGTGCTCGGAAGCACTCTCGGCGTATCTCTGCAATGTCCAATGAGGGTTGGACTTCGCGGCCATGAAGGCATCGCAGACCGCTGTGATGGTTTGCGAGAGGCTTCGAGCTCGTTCCTCGGACGTTCCCTGCACTGTCGCTCCCTCTAGCAAGCAGAGGAACGTCTCCCGGTTGAAGGTGGCGGGTGCCCATCTCTCTTTTTTGCGTCTGCACGCCGCCCCTACTGTTTTGCTGGTCATCTGGAGCTGGTATACCAGGGCGGGTGGTCGCTGCCCGTGTACCGATCGCTAACTTTCCGTCGAGCTCTTTCCTCATCAGTCTAGGATCGATGAAGGTCAGGTCGATAATGGAGGTCCTGCCGCCCTTTGAGGTTGGCTTGGACCCCGTGTTAGCGATCTTCAGCTCCAGTATCGCGAAGGCATCGAAGAGGGCGCGACCGCGGTGGTTGGTACTCCCCCATGGCTGCCCCACTCCGTCGCCCATGCGTTAAAGTCCCCTCCGATGACGACCGGCAATCGGGCGGTCCTAACACTGTCGACGATGGCATCCAGGGATCTCAGGAATTCGTCGGTGGCATCACTGGGCGGAAGGTAGCAACTGTATATTCTTATACCAGCCAACTCCACCCAGGTGAAACCTGGCCGAGGGGCGGCCATCTTGTTGGATATATGAAGGTTTCCGCATACCCAGATGGCCGCCTTGCCGGTCGAGTGCCCTACCCAGTTCGGTTCACTGAGATCCCTGTACTCCTCGTTGACGATGACTACGTCGACCTTCTCTTCCCTGACCAGCAGAAACAACATGTCCTGGGCCACAGCACAGTGGTTCAGGTTTATTTGGACCTGGCGTCACCTCTATCATCTTCTTCTTCCTCTTCTTCCTCGCCGGCGGAGACCTAGGCGGCGAGGAGCGCTCGCGGTCCAGGTCTCCGTGGGGCGCCCGGTCAATGCGAAAGAGAGGCGAAATTTGGCTCGACCCCTCCTTGCTCGGTCGTGCTGTCCGGGCTGTGGTTGCCGCGGGCCGCGCCGCCGCAAACTCTTTCAGCGCCTTTAGTGTGCCCAGTGCCTTGACTTTGAGCTCTGTGTGGAGGTTCTTCTTCTCCAGGATAAACCCCACCACGGACTCAAGTTCCTTTATTAGGCGCTGAAAAGCCTCTTGAGCCTTCAGCGTCACGCTCTCGCCACCTGCGTCACTTGTTGCATTAGATACTACAGAGGCCGAGTGACCAACCTCTGTAGCACTGCGGTCGTTAGATAACGACGTCCCGGGGCTCGCTTGCTCACCCCTGACAGACGCCGGTACTAGGGATCCGAACCCCTGCACCGTAATCGTTTTTTCTGTTGTACGACCTATGACGATTTGTTGACGAGGTTTACTCCCCACTGTTGGTCCGCGGGAGGTATTTTAATTCCCTCCTACCCTCCATATCTGGAGAGCGTTCCTCTATCCGCCACCTGGGAACGCGCCACGTAGGGGTCACTTCCCCCTGGGGTCTGTGAGAATGTCTTTTTTTTTTTTTATTTTATAGAGGAGGTTTGAAAATGCATTTACGCATACCCGAGTGGGTTATGTGGGACTCGGCCATTCCTGGCAATACCCACTAAAACATTCCTCCTCTCGACTGTATTCCCCCCCGCGGAAACCGCCCAAAAGGCTTTACTTCGCGAGGGGCAGTCTAAGCCTCATGCGGCCCTTGTAGCACGCACTCCGATTTTAGGCGCGTCCGCCTCTCCGTTCTTCCATCTTCCTGATGGAATTCAGCTTCTCCACAATGGACGTGGCGAGGGTAACCACCGCGTCCCAACCATCCTGTGAGCCAAGCAGGCACCTTCCCATGCCTTCAGGCGTCATGGATCCTCCCCATGACGCACGGAATCGCTCCCGGGCATCGGCGAATCTCGGGCAATAGAAGAGGACGTGTTCCACGTCCTCGTCGATCCCAGGGCACACCGGGCATTCCGCGCTATCGTACACGTGAATACGATGTAGGTAGCTGCGGAAGCAGCCGTGGAAAGTTGTAAGTCCCCCGTGCCTGCTCGTCCACGCTCTCACATGAGGAATCACGCGGTGGGTCCACCGACCCTCGCCTGCTGAATCCCATCTCTGCTGCCATTCTTCGAAGGTTCTGCTGGACCATCGATCATCACCACGCTCTTGATCGTCGCCATCAGCATCAGTACGCCTACGCTCACGGTACACCATGGCCCTCTCGGCTGCCAGTAGATCAACAGGAGGCAGTCCTGCGATCACCGAGAGAGCGATGTCAGACACGGTTCGATACGCTCGGGCCACCCTTAGCGCGACAGTCCGGCAGGCCCGTCGGCATGTGGTTCCGTAACTCGCATTGGTCTTCATGGCACCAGCCCAAATCGGAGCCCCGTAGAGAATTACGGAGCTCACAACAGAGGAAAGAAGGAACCGTCGTGGCTCCTTCGGTCCCCCGATGTTGGGCATGATGCCCGCTAGCGCTCGCGCAACCCGTGATGCCTTCGAGTCCGCGTTCAGAAGATGTTCTCGGAACGACAGCCGCGCATCCAGGATGACACCGAGATATTTCAACGTGTCTGCGGTCTTGATCTTGCTATGACCGACCGTGAATGTGGCGTACGCCCTCTTCTTCGTCCGAGAGATGAGCACCGCCTCAGTCTTCTCGTCCGCCAGACTCAGCCCATGGTCGCTCAACCAGCCGGCTACTACCTCGATTGATTCGTCTCCGAGGTGTTGCACCTCATCGATGGTTTTCGCGACGACGACAAGGGCGACGTCGTCCGCAAAGGCCACCATCGATACCCCGTCTGGAAGCGGCTGCCGAAACAGGCCATCGTACAAGACGTTCCAGAGGAGGGGCCCTAGGACCGAACCCTGTGGCACGCCTCCTGTGATGTTATAGGAGTGCGTGCCGGCGTCGGTGTCGTAAAGCAGGGTCCGGTCCGTCAGGTAGCTCGAAATGACTCTTCGCAGGTAGAGCGGCACCTTGAGATCTTGCAGGGCCAGCAAGATCTTGTCCCACCTGGCCGAGTTGAATGCGTTCCGGATGTCCAAAGCGATGATGGCACACATGCGCTTTGTACACCGGCTGCCACTGATGGCGTCCGTAGCTAGCGCCACAACCCGGCCGATGGCATCAACCGTTGAGCGACCCTTACGAAAGCCGAACTGGTTTTCAGACAGGTCTCCAGCTCCCTGTATGGCTGCCTCTAGCCTGGCACATATGACTCGTTCGAATAGCTTCCCGGTTATGTCTAGCATGCACAGCGGTCGGTACGAGGAAGGTTCGTCCGGGGGTTTGTTCCCCTTGGACAGAAGGACCAACCTCTGTACCTTCCACTGTGCCGGGAAGCAACCTTCGCGAAGACATGCGCTGAATGTATTCCCAATGATATCGGGAGCATTCAGCACAGCGGTCTTTACGGCCAGGCCAGGGACCCCGTCCAGCCCTGGAGCCTTACGGACGGTGATCCTGCTGGCAGCCATCTTCAGTTCGTCTTCCGTGACGTCTGGCGTCTCGGCTGCACCATCGTCTACCATCAGGCCGGTCTCGGCACGCCGCTTCCGGTGTTCCGGGAAGAGGTGTTGGACGACCCTGTCGAGGAAGATTGGACACGTTGGAGCGGTGGCACCCCTGGGCTTGATCTTGTTCATAACCGTTTTGTACGGTCGGCCCCAAGGGTCACTGCCCACTTCCTCGCAGAAGTCCAGCCAGCACTTTCGCTTGGCGGCCTTGATGGCAGCTTTGAGGCGTTTCCGCATTGTTTCATAGGCCGCAGCCAGTTCCTGGTATTGCGGCCTATGAACAGCTCTTTGGTGCAGCCTACGAGCTCGGAAGCACTCTCGGCGTATCTCTACGATATCCTCGTTCCACCAGTATACTGGTGGACGGCCGCGAGGGTTGGACTTCGCGGCCATGGAGGCATCGCAGGCCGCTGTGATGGTTTGCGAGAGGCTTCGAGCTCGTTCCTCGGGCGTTCCCTGCACTGTCGCTCCCTCTAGCATGCAGAGAAACGTCTCCCGGTCGAAGGTGGCGGGTGCCCACCTCTCTTTTTTGCGTCTGCACGACGCCCCTGCTGTCCTGCTGGTCAGCTGGAGCTGGTATACCAGGGCGTGGTGGTCGCTGCCCGTGTACCGATTGCTAACTTTCCAGTTGAGCCCTTCCCTCATCAATCTAGGATCGATGAAGGTCAGGTCGATAATGGAGGTCCTGCCGCCCTTTGAGAAGGTTGGCTTGGACCCGGTGTTAGCGATCTCCAGCTCCAGTATCGCGAAGGCCTCGAGGAGGGCGCGACCGCGGTGGTTGGTGCTCGCGCTGCCCCACTCCGTCGCCCATGCGTTAAAGTCCCCTCCGATGACGACCGGCAATCGGGAGGTACTAGCACTGTCGACGATGGCATCCAGGGATCTCAGGTATTCGTCGGTGGCATCACTGGGTGGAAGGTAGCAACTGTATATTCTTATACCAGCCACCTCCACCCAAGTGAAACCGGGCCGAGGGGCGGCCATCTTGTTGGATATATGAAGGTTTCCGCATACCCAGATGGCCGCCTTGCCGGTCGAGTCCCCTACCCAGTTCGGTTCACTGAAATCCCTGTACTCCTCGTTGACGATGACTACGTCTGCCTTCTCTTCCCTGACCAGCTGAAACAACAGGTCCTGGGCCACAGCGCAGTGGTTCAGGTTTATTTGGAGCACCTTAGCCATTGCTGGTCGATGCCCCAACCTCCTGTACTGCCTGTCGCCTGACTACGCAGTCCACAGCCCTGTGACCATCTTTGCCACACCGGAAGCACTGCGCCGACCGGTCGACCTCGCTCTCGCAGTCTTTCGCCAGATGCCCAGTGTTGTGGCACCTGAAGCAACGGAAGGATGTTTGGCGCGGCCGAACCCGGCAATTCACCCATCCAATCCTGAGCCTTCCGCTTTGCAACAACTTCTTTACTGCTGCAGCGGGAAGCAGGATGCTAGCCGCCTGGGTGCCACTGTAGGAGTCCCTGAGATTAATATCTCCAGGGGTTACCGCTCCTGGCCCAATCGCCGCAGTGATAGCCTGTGCCACCTCTTCTACGGTTGTGGCCTCGTCCATGTCCTTGATAACCAGGACTTCCCTATGAGTCAGCGTCTGAACAGCCGCCGACTCCACTAAGGTGGCCGAGACCACTGCCTGTAGCACTGGGGTCTCTACACCAGGCTTCCCCAGCTCCAGGAGTAATTCTCCAGCTCGGGTCCGCCTGATGCGGGTCACCCTACCCCCCAGAGGTTTGAAGTCCGGTGCGGCTCGAACTCTGCGAAGAATGTCAGCATACGACACCTCACCCGTTGCCTTGATGAGGATCGCATCAGGACGGGGGGGTCTAAGCGAAACCTTGGGCTTTGCCTGCCTTTGGTCGCGCCTGCCGGCCTCTTCTATTGACAGCGGCTGCAGCTCCTGTTTTTTCTTGCCCCGTTTGACGACTGTTGCCCAGTCGGGGTCTTTCTGCTGGGCAACTGGCTGCTGTCTGGCTTCAGCTGGCCGGGGTGGATCTCTCTCGGGCGTCGCCTCTCTCTTCTTCTTCTTCCGCTTCTTCCTCGCCGGCGGAGACCTAGGCGGCGAGGGGCGCTCGCGGTCCAGGTCTCCGTGGGGCGCCCGGTCGTTGCGAAAGAGAGGCGAGGTTTGGCTCGACCCCTCCTTGCTCGGTCGTACTGCCCGGGCTGGGGTTGCCGCGGGCCGCGCCGCCGCAAACTCTTTCAGCGCCCTTAGAGTGCCCCGTGCCTTGACTTTGAGCTCTGTGTGGAGGTTCTTCTACTCCAGTCTGTGAGAATGTCTGTGAGTGTCCGTGAGTGTCTGTGAATGATTGTAAGGGATGTATGTGAGTGTCTGTGAGAGGTGTCGGTGAGCTCTGTGACAGTGTCTGTGAGTGTCGGTGAGTGTCTGTGAGCGTCTCCGGGACAAACATACATTAAAAATCGGGACTTTCTTTTATATATATATAAAGATATATATATAAAAGAAAGTCCCGATTAAAACATTAAAAATCGGGACTTTCTTTTATATATATATCTTTATATATATATAAAATTATATATATTAAATTTTTTTTATATATATTAAAAATATATATATTAAAAATCGGGACTTTCTTTTATATATATATCTTTATATATATATAAAAGAAAGTCCCGATTTTTAATGTTTAAAAATGTTAATGTTTTAATGTTTTAATGTTTAAAAATCGGGACTTTCTTTTATATATATATAAAGATATATATATAAAAGAAAGTCCCGATTTTTAATGTTTTAATCGGGACTTTCTTTTATATATATATCTTTATATATATATAAAAGAAAGTATAGTATAGTAAGTATATAAAAGAAAAAATCGGGACTTTCTTTTATATATATATAAAGATATATATATAAAAGAAAGTCCCGATTTTTAATGCATACATTAAAAATTTTTAATGTGTGTTTGTCCACGAGACGCTCACAGACACTCACAGACACTCACAGACACTCACAGAACCCGCATCAGGCGGACCCGAGCTGGAGAATTACTCCTGGAGCTGGGGAAGTCTGGTGTAGAGACCCCCAGTGCTACAGGCAGTGGTCTCGGCCACCTTAGTGGAGTCGGCGGCTGTTCAGACGCTGACTCATAGGGAAGTCCTGGTTATCAAGGACATGGACGAGGCCACAACCGTAGAAGAGGTGGCACAGGCTATCACTGCGGCGATTGGGCAAGGAGCAGTAACCCCTGAAGATATTAAACTCAGGAACTCCTACAGTGGCACCCAGGCGGCTAGCGTCCTGCTTCCCGCTGCAGCAGCAAAGAAGTTGTTGCAAAACGGAAGGCTCAGGATTGGATGGGTGAATTGCCGGGTTCGGCCACGCTAAACATCCTCCCGTTGCTTCAGGTGTCACAACACTGGGCATCTGGCGAAAGACTGCGAGAGCGAGGTCGACCGGTCGGCGCAGTGCTTCCGGTGTGGCAAAGATGGTCACAAGGCTGTAGACTGCGTAGTCAGGCGACAGGCAGGGCAGGAGGTTGGGGCATCGACCAGCAATGGCTAAGGTGCTCCAAATAAACCTGAACCACTGCGCTGTGGCACAGGACCTGTTGTTTCAGCTGGTCAGGGAAGAGAAGGCAGACGTAGTCATCGTCAACGAGGAGTACAGGGATCTCAGTGAACCGAACTGGGTAGGGGACTCGACCGGCAAGGCGGCCATCTGGGTATGCGGAAACCTCCATATATCCAACAAGATGGCCGCCCCTCGGCCCGGTTTCACTTGGGTGGAGGTGGCTGGTATAAGAATATACAGTTGCTACCTTCCACCCAGTGATACCACCGACGAATACCTGAGATCCCTGGATGCCATCGTCGACAGTGCTAGGACCTCCCGATTGCCGGTCGTCATCGGAGGGGACTTTAACGCATGGGCGACGGAGTGGGGCAGCGCAAGCACCCCACCGCGCCCTCCTCGAGGCCTTCGCGATACTGGAGCTGGAAATCGCTAACACCGGGTCCAAGCCAACCTTCTCAAAGGGCGGCAGGACCTCCATTATCGACCTGACCTTCATCGATCCTAGACTGATGAGGGAAGGGCTCGACTGGAAAGTTAGCGATCGGTACACGGGCAGCGACCACCACGCCCTGGTATACCAGCTTCAGCTGACCATCAGGACAGCAGGGGCGTCGTGCAGACGCAAAAAAGAGAGATGGGCACCCGCCACCTTCGACCGGGAGACGTTTCTCAGCATGCTAGAGGGAGCGACAGTGCAGGGAACGCCCGAGGAACGAGCTCGAAGCCTCTCGCAAACCATCACAGCGGCCTGCGATGCCTCCATGGCTGCGAAGTCCAACCCTCGCGGTCGTCCACCAGTATACTGGTGGAACGAGGACATAGTAGAGATACGCCGAGAGTGCTTCCGAGCACGTAGGCTGCACCAAAGAGCTGTTCATAGGCCGCAATACCAGGAATTGGCTGCGGCCTATGAAATAATGCGGAAACGCCTCAAGGCTGCCATCAAGGCCTCTAAGCGAAAGTGCTGGCTGGACTTCTGTCAGGAAGTGGACAGTGACCCTTGGGGCCGACCGTACAAAACGGTTATGAACAAGATCAAGCCCAGAGGTGCCACCGCTCCAACGTGTCCAATCTTCCTCGACAGGGTCGTCCGACACCTCTTCCCGGAACACCGGAAGCGGCGTGCCGAGACCGGTCTGATGGTAGACGATGGTGCAGCCGAGACGCCAGACGTCACGGAAGACGAACTGAAGATGGCTGCCAGCAGGATCACCGTCCGTAAGGCTCCAGGGCTGGACGGGGTCCCTGGCCTGGCCGTGAAGACCGCTGTGCTGAATGCTCCCGATATCTTTGGGAATACATTCAGCGCATGTCTTCGCGAAGGATGCTTCCCGGCACAGTGGAAGGTACAGAGGTTGGTCCTTCTGTCCAAGGGGAACAAACCCCCGGACGAACCTTCCTCGTACCGACCGCTGTGCATGCTAGACATAACCGGGAAGCTATTCGAACGAGTCATATGTGCCAGGCTAGAGGCAGCCATACAGGAAGCTGGAGACCTGTCTGAAAACCAGTTCGGCTTTCGTAAGGGTCGCTCAACGGTGGATGCCATCGGCCGGGTTGTGGCGCTAGCTACGGACGCCATCAGTGGCAGCCGGTGTACAAAGCGCATGTGTGCCATCATCGCTTTGGACATCCGGAACGCATTCAACTCGGCCAGGTGGGACAAGATCTTGCTGGCCCTGCAAGATCTCAAGGTGCCGCTCTACCTGCGAAGAGTCATTTCGAGCTACCTGACGGACCGGACCCTGCTTTACGACACCGACGCCGGCACGCACTCCTATAACATCACAGGAGGCGTGCCACAGGGTTCGGTCCTAGGGCCCCTCCTCTGGAACGTCTTGTACGATGGCCTGCTTCGGCAGCCGCTTCCAGACGGGGTATCGATGGTAGCCTTTGCGGACGACGTCGCCCTTGTCGTCGTCGCGAAAACCATCGATGAGGTGCAACACCTCGGAGACGAATCAATCGAGGTAGTAGCTGGCTGGTTGAGCGATCATGGGCTGAGTCTGGCGGACGAGAAGCCTGAGGCGGTGCTCATCTCTCGGACGAAGAAGAGGGCGTACGCCACATTCACGGTCGGTCATAGCAAGATCAAGACCGCAGACACGTTGAAATATCTCGGTGTCATCCTGGATGCGCGGCTGTCGTTCAGAGAACATCTTCTGAACGCGGGCTCGAAGGCATCACGGGTTGCGGGAGCGCTAGCGGGCATCATGCCCAACATCGGGGGACCGAAGGAGCCGAGACGGTTCCTTCTATCCTCTGTTGTGAGCTCCGTAATTCTCTACGGGGCTCCGATTTGGGCTGGTGCCATGAAGACCAATGCGAGTTACGGAGCCACATGCCGACGGGCCTGCCGGACTGTCGCGCTAAGGGTGGCCCGAGCGTATCGAACCGTGTCTGACATCGCTGTCTCGGTGATCGCAGGACTGCCTCCTGTTGATCTACTGGCAGCCGAGAGGGCCAGGGTGTACCGTGAGCGTAGGCGTACTGGTGCTGATGGCGACGATCAAGAGCGTGGTGATGATCGATGGTCCAGCAGAACCTTCGAAGAATGGCAGCAGAGATGGGATTCAGCAGGCGAGGGTCGGTGGACCCACCGCGGGATTCCTAATGTGAGAGCGTGGACGAGCAGGCACGGTGGACTTACAACTTTCCACCTGACCCAGGTACTCACCGGGCACGGCTGCTTCCGCAGCTACCTACATCGTATTCGCGTGTACGATAGCGCGGAATGCCCGGTGTGCCCTGGGATCGACGAGGACGTGGAACACGTGCTCTTCTATTGCCCGAGATTCGCCGATGACCGGGAGCGATTCCGAGCGTCATGGGGAGGATCCGTGACGCCTGAAGGCATGGGAAGGTGCCTGCTTGGCTCACAGGATGGTTGGGATGCGGTGGTTACCCTCGCCACGTCCATTGTGGAGAAGCTGAATTCCATCAGGAAGATGGAAGAACGGAGAGGCGGACGCGCCTAAAATCAGAGCGCGTGCTAGAAGGGCCGTCTGAGGCTTAGACTGCCCCTCGCGAAGTAAAGCCTTTTGGGCGGTTTCCGCGGGGGGGAATACAGTCGAGAGGAGGAATGTTTTAGTGGGTATTGCCAGGAATGGCCGAGTCCCACATAACCCACTCGGGTATGCGTAAATGCATTTTCAAACCTCCTCTATAAAATAAAAAAAAAAAAAAAAAAAAAAAACAGACACTCACAGACACTCACAGACACATATATAGAACATAAAAATAATTTGTAAAAATCATATTTTATTTTCGGTTTTTAATACTGCCTATTGTGGGAACTTCGAAGATTTTTTTACCGGAACGTCTTCTTACAATAAATACAAGTGTAAATTCGCTTACAAATTTGATTCGGATTGCGCCGGTGGTGTTGTAAACCACCATGCTTTTTTGTAAACATTCGTTCACAATAATTGTACTGAAATTTATTCGTCCCAGGGACATACGCAAAAGAGTTATTGGGAGTCTGTAATTGTTCTTGATTCTGTCGATAGTATTTGCGGGAGACTTTCGACAAACTCTTCCTGTAATACCTAGAGGCAGTAAAGCCGACGCCATTAATGCATGTGTGAAATCATCTTTTTGCGAGAATCTGTCGGAATTTTGACTCTAACAACAATCATGCAAGGTTATTTAAAACGTGACGCACGAGCAGGTGTATTTACTGATACACTACTGCAAGTTGGCAGTGGAACGTACCCTGAACAGAATGGCGAAAATAATATTCATTCAAAATTAGCGACGGTGGTATCTGATCTGACTGAATTAATATCAAAAGTCTATCCAAATATATCGACACCTTCAAAACACACGGGCTCTTGATTTCGGGAACGCGCTATACTTGCGCCGAAAAATGACAGAGTTAATTTCATCAATGAATTGATACTTAAAGATACACATAAATATGAGTATCGGTCGATCGATAGTGTCACAGAAATTCAGCAAGTAACAAATTATCCCGTTGAATTTCTAAATTCTCTCAACCCTCCAGGACTTCCATGACATACCCAAAAATTAAAAATCGGAACCCTTATCATACTATTGAGAAATTTGAATGCACCAAAACTGTGTAACGGAACCAGATTAAAAATTACAAGATTAATGACTTACATATTAGAAGCTGAAATTATTACCGGTTATTTAATCGGCGAACATGTGTTAATACCACGCATACCCGTGATACCAGCAAATTACCCATTCGAGTTCAAACGGAGCGAATTTCCAGTAAAACTATGTTTTGCGATGACAATCAACAAATAACAAGGTCAATCTTTTTAAGTTGCCGATATTGATTTACACGATGTATGTTTTTCACACGGTCAACTATATGTAAGGTGCTTCATTCACGTACCTGGAGATAAAACACCCAATATTGTGTACACAGAAGTTCTCCAATAGGGTGGCAATTTTAAATTATGGTTTTGATTTTTCAAAATCGTGTTCGTGAATCAAATTTGTAAATTTGGGTAACAAAAATGAAATTGATATTCAATATACTTTTTAATTTTCAATTACTATTTTAATTTGAGAATGGTTACGTAGTAATTTTGAAACTCGCTACGTAATCAATCTCGAATTTAAATGAGATGCTTAGTTGTTTACCTTCCCATGGTGCATCGCGAAAAAAAATTCTCGACTCAAAGACTATGACTCAATTACGAGCGAATTTGGCCAAAAACCAACAAATAAAAATCTATCAATTGTAGTAACACGTCGAATTTTTTTCGTTTATTCTTAAATATTCACTGACACTGCGTACGCAACCCTTTACTTAGATAGTTCCAATGTAAACCCATGCGAGCGCGCGAAGCGCGCGAGCCCAACAACCTGCTAGTCTCTATATATATATAAAGTTTCCGCCGCTGTCGCCGCCGCCGCCGTGTCAGGAATCGAGACCCCTGCCGCCTCGATCCCGCTCGCTCAGGACTTAGAATATTTTCAGTCCATGGGGTCGAGGGGGAAATATTCCAAGTCCGTCTAAGGGGGACTTAGAATATTTTCTCTTCTCCTGGCCCTGCTCGACCCATCCCCTGCCGCCCCGCTCCCGCTCGCTCAGGACTTAGAATATTTTCGGTCGAAGTGGTTGGGGGAGGGGGATATTCTAAGTCCCCCTTAGAGGGACTTAGAATATTTTTTCGTGGAGCGGGGGATCCCCTTAGCAACGGTTGCCATAGCAACGGTTGCCATTGCAACGGTTGCCATAGCAACGGTCACCATAGCAACGGTTGCCATAGCAACGGTTGTCATAGCAACGGTCGCCATAGCAACGGTCGCCATAGCAACGGTCGCCATAACAACGGTCGCCATAACAACGGTTGCTACAGCAACGGTTGCTACAGCAACGGTTGCCATAACAAAGGTTGCCATAGCAACTGTCACCATACGAACGGTCACCATAGCAACCGTCGTCATAGTAAGCGTCGCCATAGCAACGGTCCCCATAGAATCCGTCCTCATAGCAACGATCACCATAGCAGGGTGGCGGGGAGAAACAAATCTTCTAAATCCCCCCTCCAGGGGCGTTTCGAAGGAGGCAGCCGCGGTGGTCGGCGGCGGAGAAAGCAAAAATATTCCCCAAATGTGTCTTAACTCAAAATATTTTACGATTGACGAGCGAGCGCGCGTAGCGCGCGAGACCGGGGAAACTCTAGTCTCTCTATATATATAAAGTTTCCGCCGCTGTCGCCGCCGCCGCCGTGTCAGGAATCGAGGGGAGGGCAAAAATATTCTAAGTCCCTCTAAGGAGGAAAAGAAAAATATTCTAAGTCCCTCTAAGGGGGACTTAGAATATTTTCGGTCGAAGAGGGCGGGGGGAATCCCCTTAAAGGGACTTAGAATATTTTTCTGAAGGGGGGGGTTCGTGGGAGGGGAAAGTCAAAATATTCTAAGTCCTTCAAGGGGGGACTTAGAATATTTTTGGTCGAAGGAGTAATGGCGAATGGGGGGGGGGGGGGGAGTGGAAAAATATTCTAAGTCCCTTTAAGGGGGACTGACTAAGTAAAAATACAAAAAAAGCGGCGGCGACCTGCATTGGTGAAAAGTTGCGGCGGTGATTAAACATTATTATAATGTTGATAAAAGAAATGCGAGCGCGCGTAGCGCGCGAGCCCGGGGAAACTCTAGTATATATATAAAGTTTCCGCCGCTGTCGCCGCCGCCGCTGTCGCCGCCGCCGCCGCCGCCGCCGTGTCAGGAATCGAGACCCCTGCCGCCTCGATCCCGCTCGCTCAGGACTTAGAATATTTTCAGTCGAGGGGGTCGGGGGGGAAATATTTTAAGTCCGCCTAAGGGGGACTTAGAATATTTTCTCTTTTCCTGGCCCCGCTCGACCCTTCCCCTGCCACCCCGCTCCCGCTCGCTCAGGACTTAGAATATTTTCGGTCGAAGCGGTCGGGGGAGGGGGAAAAATATTCTAAGTCCCTCTAAGGGGGACTTAGAATATTTTTGCCTGGAGGGGGGGATCCCCTTAGCAACGGCCATAGCAACGGTTGCCTTAGCAACGGTCACCATAGTAACGGTCGCCATAGCAACGGTCGCCATAGCAACGGTCGCCATAGCAACGGTTGCCCTAGCAACGGTCACCATAGCAACGGTCGCCATAGCAACGGTCACCATAGCAACGGTCGCCATAGCAAGGGTCACCATAGCAACGGTCACCATAGCAACGGTTGCCATAATAACGGTTGCCATAACACCGGTTGCCTTAACAACGGTTGCCATAGCAACGGTCACCATAGCAACGGTTGCCATAATAACGGTTGCCATAACACCGGTTGCCTTAACAACGGTTGCCATAGCAACTGTGACCATAGCAACGGTCGCCATAGCAACGGTCACCATAGCAACTGTCGTCATAGTAAGCGTCGCCATAGCAACGGCCGCCATAGCAGGGTGGCGGGGAGAGAAAAATCTTCTAAGTCCCCCCTCCAGGGGCGTTTCGAAGGAGCCACCCGCGGTGGTCGGCGGGGGAGAAAGCAAAAATATTCCCCAAATGTGTCTTAATTCAAATTATTTTACGATTGATGAGCGAGCGCGCGTAGCGCGCGAGCCCGGGAAACTCTAGTCTCTCTATATATATAAAGTTTCCGCCGCTGTCGCCGCCGCCGCCGTGTCAGGAATCGAGGGGAGGGCAAAAAGTCCCTCTAAGTCCCTCTAAGGGGGACTTAGAATATTTTCGGTCGAAGGGGGCGGGGGGAATCCCCTTAGAGGGACTTAGAATATTTTTCTGACGGGGGGTCGTGGGAGGGGAAAGTCAAAATATTCTAAGTCCTTTGACATCGATGTTGATATTGGAGCGGAAAAAAGAGACAAAATTGTTTTTTCGAATGGTATGTAGGGGAGACCGGGGCAAAATGGGCAGATGTGGAAAAACGAACTATGGAAATTCACTACCGCTCCGGGGCAAAATGGGCTACCTTGAAATTGTAAATCAATTCGTATTTTTCAAACGACTTATCATAGCCACCGGGGCAAAACGGCCTACACTATAATTATTATAAATTTCGTATATTTTGATCTGAAAATTATAGACATCGGAGCAGCATTGCGCACCTGTTAACGCAACAATGATATAAAATTTTCCTTGGCTCAAAGACTGACTCAAATCTGCGAGTAAATCTGGACTTTCATGTTACAGATATGTCTTATCGACAAGAGGCTTAGGCGACGCCGCGATATCTGAAGAAAATTATCTTCTCGAGTCGCTACCGATCCAGCCGAATGGGCAGTCCACAAGTTTAGTGAGAAATTATCCTCAGCGGTCACGAATTCATCTTCCGACGACGATTTCACACATGGATTTGTGCGAGATGTTTGAGTTTCCTGAGTGGTCAAATATCGATCCTCCGAAGACGACTTGACGAATGAATTCGGTATCGGCGTATGAGATTCGGGCGTAAAAAACTCATCTCTCGAAGATGCTTCCTGCGACGAATACGTGATCGGTTGATTTTAGTATTCATTCTCCATGGTAACGATACAATAATCCTTCGCAGCCTTGCGTTCTATTAAGGGCGTGGACGATTCGTCTGTTTGCGGCGTGTGACGAACGTCCGAAATCGCTTCGATCGAAGAGCACATCTGAAATTCGTTCATTACGTGATAGAACGGAATTCCAATTTCCGAGAAATTTGGTCGTACCTGTTATCACTCGTCCCAAGACATTACATTGACCGATGCCAAATGTAAAAGCATGAGAGAAAGAAATGAGAAAGAAATTACCAATTTTGTTCATAGTGTACCTTTACGGGAATAGATCTGTCGTCTAGAGCCACCTCAACCGAGGCCTCTTCCTCGTTCATCGAAGATCGGTCAGTTACCGCAGCTGGCATAAAATCCTCATGGGTAAATATATCGCGACGGAACGGCTATATCCTCGTTTTCCGGAACCTGTGAATAGCCGTTTCTCGTGTAGCTGTTCTTGCGAACGCATTGCCGAATAACAGGGGGACGTCCGAAGGCTTAACGACACGTCCTGGATTTGATCGCATCCATTCTCGAATCGCACCAGCATAATAAATTGAGATTGGACGCATAAGGCTCACATCCAACGGCTGTAATCGATGTGTACAGTGCGGCGGAAAACATAGAATTACGACGCGCCGGTTGCGAGCAAAATCGATAACTTCGATGTTTCTCGTGTGCGTGGTATGACCGTCTAAGAGAAGAAGAACGATTTCTCTTTAGACGGTTTGACGGTCTCCACGAACCATTGAAACCATCGGTAAAATATCTCGGTCTGCATCCACCCGGTAGGATGACAGACGCTCCAGCTACCCTCGAGGGCTCCTATCATAATGCTCGGATCCATTCGCGTTCGTGGAAACACGAACATTGGCGGCAAATACGTTCCCGTCGCAGATACGCACAACTCGATTGTTACGTTTTGGCCTCTCTCTCCCGATTCCAACTTGTCGTTTTCTCTTCGTGGCAATAATTTTTGACATGTGCGTTGCAACAGTTGAGCAGTCCATTTCATGGACGTTGTAAATGCGATCGGTGGTAAGACGATATTTTTCTATCGTTTGCTCGAGCAAAGTTTGAAAATTCCCCATGACGATCTTATTGAAGCCTGTTGCCCGAGCCGCTGACGTTGCTTCAGGCTTACGCAGAGACAGCACAGAATTTCTTCGTAAAAAACCACACATCCAATCTTCTCCAGCCATTCCGTCGGTGAAAGGATGGTTTATTTGATTTTTTTCCGCAAGTTGCCACGCTAAGATTTTTAGCTCCATTGGAGACAAGCCATGGAGCCGAGTTAACATGTCCTGCAAATATGCGACCAATTCTTGCTCTTGAGCTGCAGTGAAGACAGACTCGAATCTTCCCAGACCTATAAAATAGATTTCTTAAATTTAATAATAATCATCGAATCAGTGTTGCGTCTCTCAGAAGTCACGACGAAAAAAATTGCGTCCGCGCGAACCAAACTATCGAGGTAATCATTCCATTTTTTTAACTCTCGACTGTCCGCTAGGAAAAAAGGACGAGACTTATGCGTGTAACAGAGACAAGCCATTTCGTTGTTCGGTACGTTCCCAAAAACAGCTAAAAATGACTTAACAAAATTCGATACAGCGATACCACGACGTTCGGTCAATGCCTTTGTCAATACGGAATTTAAATTAGTTGAAAATTGGTCCAAATGAAAGCATTTCACTAAATATTCCTTTGAATATTTTGAAGATTGGGTGCCATCTGCCGCTATATATTTTTCCGACTGGGCTTTATTCTCTAGACGCTCGATCTCTGTGTGGTATAAGTTCAAATGCACGAAGGACTATCTCCTTTGGAAATAATATGCTCGATACAAAAGATGAAATTTAAAAAAAATGTAAAAAATGCCGAAACTCCTCAATGAAAATGAAGTATTATAAAGAAGTTTATTAACCAAAAAGAGTAAAATAACAATTAATTATTCACATATCATTGTCGGGAGTTTTTTCCTTTTTGTAAAGTTTTTTGATCGTTTAGTGTCGTAAAACTCAAATCTGCCCGACGTCAATAGATATTAAAAAGAAAAAAAAAACTCGACGTGAAAGGAGGGAAAAGGGGAATCAAAAACTCAGTCTATTCGAAAACTATTACAAAACTAACTCACCTTTCATTATCGCCAATTGTATGTCCGGATTTTCGCGATACATCTGCACACGTCGTTGCAGAGTAGTTCGAGAGACATTAAATGTTTGGGCCGCTTTTAGCGCACCAAATTCTCCGTTAACTACCGCTTCGATTGCTCTTGCCATTGACAATTCATCCAATGTTTGTCGGTCAGTTTTTCGTTTGCGGTTACGAATCATTGTGCGTTCATTTAATGTAAGGAAAGTCGCATTTAACAATTGTAATTTGTCACTTACTCTGGTTGTACTAACGGTGTTTACTGTCTGAGGTAACGGTTATTAATGGACACATGCACAAAACCCCATTTGTTTACGCCGAAAGTGAGCGGTAAGTCGGCGCATATTATTTGCGCATGGGCCACCTTATGCGACAGCGCGGAATATGAGCACGCATTTCGATGAAATACGAAATAAATCGGCGCATTTTTCAAAATATAGTTGGCTCACAGAATAAATTTATATATCAAAATGAATAATTAATTATCGCTAATGAACGATTTGATTATAATTTATTAATAATTCGATATAAATAAGACGAATAAACATGTAATTGTGTTTTGCGGACGGAAGTGGTCGCGAGTAAAATTTAAGGGTAGCCTGTTTTGCCCCAGACATTTTTTTTTTTTCAATAGCTCGATAATATTATTAGCAATTGATTATTTCGGGGAAAATCAATGATTATATGCAAAAAGTATTGATATAACTTCCTCTATTTCTTAGGTATCCCGTTTTGCCCCGGTCTCCCCTACTAGTATCTAAGTCCCTCTAAGGGGGACTTTGAAGGACTTAGAATATTTTGGACGTCTCCTCCCACGCCCCCCCCCCCCCCCCCTCCCCATCGACCATCGAGACCCACTCCGAGAGGGACTTAGAATAGTTTTGGTCGATGGGGGGGGGGGGGGGGGCGTGGGAGGAGAAGTCCAAAAGTCACAAGCCCTTTTAACAATGACAAGTCTTTTAAGACACTGAAGCGGTGGGACCTAAGTGGTCTAAGGGGCATTTCGGGGGTATTGTCCCCCTTAGGGACTTATAATATCCCCTTTTGAAGGACTTAGAATATTGTTACGATTACGCGAAAGAAAAAGGACACCGAATGATTACGAAAGGAATGCGAGTACGTTTATTCAAGGCTGATTGAAAATATCGGGGTATGTGATAACGCGTAATACGTCCGTTCGTATTGAAGTCTCAGTCAAGACTGTTAAAAAGACTACGATCGTCGTGAAGCTGCGTTTGTCCATTCGTCAGTTGTCAGATCCGTACGAGCGGATTTATTCTCATTCCCATGTTCCCGCATAATCTATTGATAAAGAAGGATAATCATCCGATATTCGTTACACTACCCCCCTCCCTTTCAGTTGCTGCCCCGGCAACTCTCTAACCATCTGAGATGTGGTGGCCATGGTCCATCCAGATCTATTCGCGACCTAATTACGCTGCCCTGGCATTTACCCAAGACCCGAGGAAAAACCATGACTAAAAAACCTGGGAAGAGCAGCGTGTACATATTCAAAAAAAAACTAAAGACTCTAATAAATTTTGTTTAAAAACCCTATGTCCGTCCGTTCTGTCAAAATAACTGAAGATTTTACTTTAAAAATCTTCAGTCTTCTTTCTTGCATTTAAATCTTCCGTTAGGTTATCCTTGAAGTAATCCCCGCGATGAACGGAATTTGAAAACCTCCGGATGTAAGGGGTCCGGGATTTAGGATAGGGATACTTAGGAAACCATCAACCTGTGACAAAAAGCGTAAAAGCGTAGATCTCTGAAAAACGAAAGTGTTACGTGAAAATAAAATCACAATGACTTCTTGTCATTCCCTAAACGGTGTCCATATTCCTTATCTCGTATCTACTTTCATAATTGGAACAACCACCCGGAATATCCGTCGTTAATGGCTATTCTTAGGAAAGATTTTCTTTTATCATAAAATATCGGTCACTATTCTTTAAACAATATAGTGTGCACCCTCATACTGTTCTAATGAAACCCGATCTCAAACTATCAGACAGACTCGACCTCGGACATCCAAAATATTCCACTAACAAAGATTATGATCAGTAATTTAAGTTAGTAAAGTAATATTCTCGATTCACAGTCAGGGGAATCCCGATCAAGTGTTATCAACAACTAACCAAGCCCAGTCAGACGTTTAATACCCACTAAACATGATTCTCCGGAAACCCTTACAGGACGCCCTTCTACACTTTACCGGGTGTATTATTAAGAAACGTCCAAAGCTCCAGCCAAGCAATCTACTTTCCTCCATTAACGTCTCTGAACTATCAACTCTAAATTCCTAATTTCCAAAGGGTGCTAATTTATGTGGACAATCATACATTTTCCACGAGGAAGTTTTTGAATTCTATATACTATATCGTTGATTTTGGTTTTAACTACTGTGACGTGCTTTTTTGGAATCGACGTCACAAAAACCCAAAACTACCGTTACTTGCATGGAAATTACGATTTTAGTGCTGAAGTTTCGCGTTACTGCCTCTCCCATCGACTTCAGATGCCATCACGCTCTCGTTGAGTTACCGATCGAGATTTTTGCAGTTTATTTTGTATCATTTTGTTGTAATTATTCCAATTAGCTTCATTACTGTTATTATTTTAGTTCAGTTCGAGTGTTGAGATTCCGTTTGTTTAGTTTGGGTCACGATTTCAGATTTCATTTTAGTCAGTTTAGTCGACGTTTCCGACGCTATTTGATGGTGTAAGAATTGATAATAAAAAACCCGAATAGAGAAAGGACTCGGTGAAGAGTCTTGCGAATACGTCAGAGTCTTGTGCAAACCCGGCACCCCAAGAGATAGTGCAATGCGTTGAGATCAGGCAGGGTATCGTTTGGTTCAGGCAAGAGTGGTGGAACACCTTGCGCTGCGTTATAGTTGAGTAGAGCCTTGTATCTCACGCATTGACTAGGGGAAGCGATTGCGAAGATTCGTTCAAGTTACCGCGTTATAGTATCGGCTCTCGATTCGATAAAGTCATGAGATGGTTGAGAGGGCAGTAGTTATCGGTCAAGCTCCCGAAAATAATAATCATAATTCGTTACGAATTTTCGTAGGCAAATCGACAGTCTCGTAGGCAAATTGATAGAATACCGAATGAAATTCTTTCGAGTTGATAGCTCGGTGCATGCGTTACAATTAACGCTCTCGAAGTGTAGTGTATGCAGTTAAGTTCTCGAGCATATTCAGATGCAGTTCTCGATCCTTTTTTTGGATAAAGTATGCATTTTCGGTGAGTTATCTTTCCGTTTACGTACTTTGTCGGTCTCGTGTGCCGCGAGTAGTCGCTTTACTCGCCTCGATCTCTCGATCGGCTGAGTCCTCGCGATGCACTTGCGTGTGATCCCGTGGCTTCTTAGCCAAATTATTAATTTTCGTTCCCTTTTAAATTAACGTTGAGATTTCGATCTCCGTTTCTCGTTGCTATTCTATTGTCCTCGGATCGCGACCTTTCTACCACAACCCGCATCCTGAGCACCCGTGCATTTCCGTAACCTTCGCGAATGCGTTGGCGATAGTTCTCGTACCGTTTTCGTTTCGTTTCGTTTTGTCCTTGCGGAGGTCGCAGTTCCACCGACCTCCAGTTTAGTCCGGATTGGTGATTCCGGCGAAACAAAAATCTACCCTGCGGAGGTCGTTCCACCGGCCTCCAGTTTAGACCGGTTGTTAATACCAGCGAAACAAAATTAACTGGCGCCCACCGGGACGCCGATGCATCCGCGAGGGTGGACGGCCGAATATGACGTAAGTTTCGTTCGCATTTTGCTCCTGTTTGGTTTGAGCTTTTCGATTTTTGGTTTTTTTTTTTGAGTTTATTTATAGAGTTTGAGTTAGAGTTTCCGTTAAGTGAAGAATACGTCACACTACATAAGGTCCTATCCAATCTCGTTGCAATTTGGGGCACTTTCCTTTAACTTTATAGGGGTGATAAAGCCAAACCTGTTGTCCGGGTTTAAAAGAAAGCATATGTGATTTCAAATCAAACTTTTATTTCATTTTGTCGCTCTTTATCGTGAATCGCTTTCGAACTTTCTCATGAACGGAGTTCAATCTTTCCTTCAGTTCGTCCACGAATTCAGGAGGATGACGAGTTTGAGAATACTCGTTATGTGGATTTCCACGAAGAAGTTCTAATAGTAATTTAAGTTCCCTACCCATAAGTACCATTGCTGGAGAAAATTCCGTTGTTTCGTGTTTTGATGCACGATAAGCTAATAAGAAGAAGGAAATCCAATCCCAATCCCAATCTTTTTGATTTTCCAAGACAAACTTTGATAAATACTGAAGAATTGTACCGACAGCGATGGATGCGTGGTCGGTGTGTGGCTTCGGCGATCACCCAAGTCAAGCAATACTGTCCGCGGGCAGTACTTGGATGGGTGACCGCTTAGCCACGCACTGGCTGGCGCATCAATCGTTGAGCGGGAGGTCAGTTTTTCTGAGACCTCGTTGTCCACACTTAAGTAAATACTTTCGTGTGTACACCGCGGAATCAGGAGAACATGACCGACTGTACCGGCACGGGTTTTCCGCAGTTTCCCCGTGTCCATGGCAAATGCGTTACAGTGTAGCTAAATCGGTTGCGGACGGACTGGAAGTTAGGTAGCTTAGCAAAGTGCGGGTAGGAAGTGATAGGGGGTATCGGGAAAGGCCGTAAAACCCGAAAGGGATACGCTAGAAAACTCAAAAAATCTAAAAAAAAAATCTACTGAAGAATTGTCCTATTCAACCTTTCAACTAGACCATTGGATTGAGAATGTAATGGGGAAGTTCTAGTTTTCTTGATCCCTAACAGAGTCATAGATTCCTTGAAGAGGTTTGACTCAAAATTTCCACCTTGATGTGAATGAATTTGAAAAAGCCTCCGGCCATCTAGTGAAATAATCCGTTACTACTAAAAGATACTTGTTGCCTGAAGAAGATTTGGGTAAAGGTCCCAAAATATCGACAGCAATCCACTCGAAAGGACTTCCAACGTTGTAAATTTGGAGTTCTCCTTCATATTTAGAACGAGGTCCTTATTTGGCGAAACAGGTGGTACATTTTTTGCACCACTCTTCGACATCTGGCTTACATGATGCCCAGTAAAACTGTTGACGAATCTTAGCCAAGGTCTTATTAATGCCGAAGTGTCCACCGGAAGGAGAATTATGAGCTTCCGAAAGAATTTGACGAATTATTCCCCTTGGAACAACTACTTGATAGACAATGTGAGACATATCCGAAGATTCCCAACGCCGGAACAGAATATCATCTTTCAAAATTAACGAATCCCAATGTAAAAGATAAATTTGGAAGGAAGTGTCGAAATGAGAGATATCGGACCATACTGGTCGCACGTTGTTCTGTTTGAAGCTAATTATCGAATTAAGAATAGAATCTGACCTCTGTAATTTATACCAATCGAAACCTTCGTCCATAGAACAGACCGTTCTACAAACTGACTTCTCTACCTCGATATCTTTTTGTTCAATACGGCTACACTGTTCACAAATCTCGTCGCAATGTCGTCTTGATAATCCGTCAGCATTCCCATGAATATGACCCGGTCGATGCTTAATTTCAAAATCGTATTGAAACAGCGTTTCTAACCATCTAGCTACTTGACCTTCTGGATTCTTGAATGATAATAACCATTAAAGTGCGGAATGACCGGTTCGAATGGCAAACCTCCTACTGATAAAAAAATGACGAGAATGTTCGACTGTTTTGACTATAGCTAATGGTTCCCTTCTAGTTACACAATAATTCCTTTCTGTGTTGTTCAAAGTTTTGCTGAAATAAGCAATAAGTTTTTTCTCACCTTACTGAATCTGTGATAAGACTGCCCCTACACCACTATTCGAAACATCGGTGTCAAGGATGAAATCGTCAGGAATAGTTGGGAAAGCCAAAATAGGAGGAGAAGCTAGGGCGCGTTTCAACGTATCGAAAGCGTCCTGTGCTTCTTTAGTCCAATCAAATGGTTTTTTCCTCTGTCAAACGATGTAGCGGTCTAGCAATTGTGGCAAAATCCTTCACAAACTTCCTATAGTACAATCCTAATGATGTGAAACTCCTTACTTCCTTTTCATTCGTGGGTACTGGCCAGTTTTCAATTGCCGACGTTTTTTCTGGACAAGTTTTAATACCGGAACCTGTTAAAATATGGCCTAAATAGTTAACTTCTTTTTTATTGAAAATGCACTTTTTAGGATTGGCTTTTAAGTTTGTTTTTCGTAGTCGAAGTAAAACTTGGTCTATATGTTTCAAATGTTGTTCGAAAGTTTTGCTATAAATGATTATATCATCCAAATACACTAAACAATTTTTTCATGTTAATCCTTATAGAACTATGTTCATTTATCGAATGAAAGTAGCTGGGGCGTTGCAAAGTCCGAAAGGAAGTACTTTAAACTGCCAAGATTCACACCCCAGCGTAAATGCTGTTTTTTCTTTATCTACCGGGTCGAGTTCTACTTGCCAATATCCACTTTTCAAGTCTATAATCGAGAACCAATTTGCACCGCCAACAGCTTCCAAAATTTCGTCTATCCGGGGAACAGGATACGAATCTATACAAAATCTAGTCGAACCATCTTTTTTTGGTATAAATACTGGTCGTGAGATAAACGGACCATTACAAGGTTCGATGACACCCTGTTCCTTCATTTCTTCCACTATTTTAATCGCTGTATCTCTGTAATGAATGGGTATTCGCCGAGGAGCGAGTTTAAATGGCTTAGCGTCTCCAATATCAATTTTATGTTGAATGTAAGTGCATAATCCAAGATCATTTGAATCTTTCGCGAATGTATCTAAAAAGTTACCAAAAGTTTCTCGAATTGAATTTTCTGTGATTCGTCTAAAATTTCTGAAGATTTTTTAAGTAATAAATTTAATCGTTCTGGAATGTTTGTTGAAATTGTTTGTACCGAATTAACGCATCGAGTTGAAACTATTTTTTCTCTATCTGATATGTAAAATTTTGTATTAATTAACTCTTCAAATTCCTCAAGTAAACTTGATTTCTGTAAAAGTCTAAGCCCAATAAACAGTCCTCTTGAATATTTGCGAAGACAACTTCTAATTCTACTGAAAAATTACCGACTGTTAGCTTTCCGAATTGTCGAATATCGAAATTCTTCACGAGAAACTGTAAGAATCTTTAATCGTTTCGATACTTTTTATAACGAATAAATCGTATTCGCGAATGTAATAGCATTCCCGATTGTGATCTCCGATGCGGTATCTAATACCATCACACACGATCTATTTGCGATCTTTCCTTCAAAGGAAAGATGCAAGTCTGGTTTGCGCGTAGATGACGTTGTGCAAACTTCTACTATTTTTTCTATCAGAGCCGATTCCAACCCCTCTAAATCGACCCTATTTAGTTTTCCTTTCTCTCTTTCTGTTTCTTGAGAAACTCTGCAGAAGGAGGATTCCTACAAAATCGTTGGCTGTGTCCCATTTGTCCACAGCGCCAACACTCGAACGAATTCCGATAATTTAAATCGCGATTTTTCTCTTGCGTGGTTTCGCGTCTATTCCTTTCGATCGAATTCGATGGTTTGATGTTATTGCCGTTGTCGTTACCGCGGTAATTCGAATTAGAATTCGAAAATTTTCCTTTCTCCGATTGGAGAACCGCGTCAATCCCTTTAGCTCGATTTAGAGCCTCTATAAGAGTCGAGATCTTCTCGAGTTTTATCGTTTTTCTGATATTGTAGCTCGATTAACCCGAAACGAAAGCTCTACACGCGATTTTTTCCCTAGTCTCTACGTTAGCCTCGGCGTATGCTAATCTAACCAAGCGATTGATGTCTGTAGCGAAAGTCGCGAACTCCTCGTTATATTTTTGTTTTCTTGCCTCTAATTCGTTGCATGATCGTCGCTGCAATTTTCTGTGCCAAAACTGAAGTCGAGAGTGGCTTTTAATTTCGAAAAATCCCTAGTCTCATCGTCGTTGAGACCGTCTAAAACGACTCGCGCAGAGCCACGAATTAAAGATGCCAACGCTATGGCTTTTTCTACTGTCGAGTATCGACAAAAACTCGAAATAATTTCGAATTGAGTATACCACTGATCCCACGATCCGGAACCATCAAACGAATCGTGTTTTAGCCGAAGATTGGTTTGGTTAAAAGACTTTGTCGGAATGATGGGCTCGCTAATTTGCTCGTTCTGATAATTATTTTGACGCGGAGTGTCATGAATAATCGCGTCCGTAATACGCGAATTATTATCTACTACAGATGCAGAGGGGATAGAGGAAGCGGAAGTAAAAGAAGGGACATTATCTTTTTATTTGTTCAGTTCGGCGAGGACGATCCTCGCCGACTCGATGACAATTTCCTTTATTTGGCCTAATTCTTCGATCAGACGTTGATTATTTTGCTCGATCGTTTGCCGGAATTCTTCACGCAATGCGTCAAGCACATCGGGGTCCCCGTGACCGATATCCGACACAGCCGCACGAATTCTCCTTCGTGTATTCATATTTATGTATCCAAATCACTTCACTGATACTCCTTCACGACCGATAATAAAAAAAAATAACTCCTCGAATAATTATTTCCGACCGACTATTAAACTCCCGCGTGGATTCGAAAAAACACGTTTGACACCAAGGTTACGATTACGCGAAAGAAAAAGGACACCGATTGATTACGAAACGAATGCGAGTACGTTTATTCAAGGCTGATTGCAAATATCGGGGTATATGATAACGCGTAATACGTCCGTTCGTATTGATGTCTCAGTCAAGACTGTTAAAAAGACTACGATCGTCGTGAAGCTGCGTTTGTCCGTTCGTCAGTTATCAGATCCGTACGAGCGGATCTATTCTTATTCCCATGTTCCCGCATAATCTTTCGATAAAGAAGGATAATCATCCGATATTCGTTACAATATTTTGGACTTCTCCTCCCACGCCCCCCCCCCCCCCCCCCTACTCCGAGAGGAACTTAGAATAGTTTTGGTCGACGGGGGGGGGGAAGGGGCGTGGGAGGAGAAGTCCAAAATATTCTAAGTCCTTCAAAGGGGGATATTCTAAGACCCTAAGGCGGACAATACCCCGGAAATGCCCCTTAGACCCGTTAGGTCCCACCGTTCCAGTGTCTTAAAAGACTTGTCATTGTTAAAAAGACTTGTGACTTTTACTTCGCGTCTTTTTGTGTTCTGCGCTCGTACATTGTTTTAAACGACACTGTTCTTCGCCAGTATTCGTTATATTCAAAATCCCCCTTACAATGCTTTGCACTGGCGACCGTCATTTTAACCCTTCCGTGACTTGAGACCCTCCATGACTGCAGGCACTCCTTCATTTTATGGCTGTACTCACTCGGTGACTATAGTCCCTCCGGGACCGTAACCACGCCGTCGAAATAGTCCCCTCGGGACTGTAACCACTCCGTCAATTTAATCGCTCCGTCACTTTAACCACTCCGTCGCTTCAGCATATGTTCTAAATTACCGTCTTGCCCCTCGATTCCTGACACGGCGGCGGTGGCGGCGGTGACAGTGGCGGTAACTTTATATATATAGAGACTAGAGTTTCCCCGGACTCGCGCAATACGCACGCTCGCTTTTCTTTTGTCAACATTAAAAAAATGTTTAATCACCGCCGCAACTTTTCAGCAATGGGCGTCGCCGCCGCTTTTTTTGTATTTTTACTTAGTCAGTCCCCCTTAAAGGGACTTAGAATATTCGCCCCCCACCCTCGCCGTTACTCCTTCGACCAAAAATATTCTAAGTCCCCCTTTGAAGGACTTAGAATATTTTGGCCTTCCCCTCCCACGACCCTCCCCCCCCCCCACCTTCAGAAAAATGTTCTAAGTCCCTCTAAGGGGGACTTAGAATACTTTCGCCCTCCCCTCGATTCCTGACATGGCGGCGGCGGCGGTGACAGCGGCGGTGACTTTATATATATAGAGTGATATGTATTATACTCTTTGTTTAGAGATTAAGATTTTAAACAAAAGTTTGAATGCACAAGATTTCTTCGAGATATAAAGTTCCATTTTTACCTCAAATATGTTTAGGTAAAGTGCATCATGGGAAAACGCAAAGTGTATCGGACGCCTACAGAAGAAGCCGCGCTTGAACGTGCCAAACGAGAAAAAAAATAGTGGAAATCAATCTCAGCGCCGTAAAAATTGGAATACGGTTGCTCGAAAATCTCAAAGTATCAAGTTTCAAATCATGCAGATACACAATCGGAAGCTGTACCAGTATTAGTAACACAGCCCAGTAGAGTTGAAGAGCGGCAGCAAGACAACATACTGGTTCCAGATATCGCTTACGCAGGAACGCACAGAGGTATTGTTGTCCCACATGGACGCGTTGTTGAATTACCGGAGCTATAGGACAAGCGTCTCAGCCTCGTCTCGGCCTGCAGGCGCAGATGCTCTTGTTGGTGGGCTCCGCCCCCCAAACCCCCCGAAAAATGTCCCTTCGGGACATTTTTCGGGGGGCACTCGCGGGGGTGCACGTCGCGCTAAGCGCTCCGTATCGAGTGTATTTACACATCGCGCTATGCGCTACGGATGAAGTATGTTTATACGTCGCGCTCTGCGTTTCTTTTCGAAAGTACGTATCAGGGAAAAACATTTATCAGTTACGTAAATTAATTCATAGTGTTTAACCTTCGTCGAATAAAAATATTTCTTTTTTGTACCAATTGATTATTAATATTCACGACGGATATTTCCTTTTTGTTTGACGATAAATTGTCAAATATTGAGACACGAGACAAATATAACGAATTGCACCACGTAGAAGTTGATCAAATTAATTTAACGAATCAAATCATGTCTAGTAAAGTCCTTTTATTGGCTTACAACTTATGACCAGATTTAATGAATATAAAACAAACACACAAAACATGTACCGACACCAATACGATTACCATTTAGCATTCAGGCCAAATATCCCCTTTAAATCCTTCCCCTTCAGTGTTTTTTTTCTTCCCCATAATTGATGGAATCAGTTCGTTATTTTATCTGTAGGAAACCAAATCATTGTAGAAGAAAAGTTCAAGAAATTTGCTATTCTTTGTGATTTTTAATGAAATTTTGTCGATATTTATGGATGCTGCAAAAAAATGCTATCTCGAGAACGAAAAAATATATCGTTTTGGTTCCTGTCTTGTATTGAACCGGAAGTAGTACGTTACTCGAATCAAAAATTTGTCATCTTGGATAGCTCCGAAATATTTTTTTACAAATTGATGAAATTCTTGAAAAATTCGACTTTGAAGGCTCTTTGACAGTCCTCCTATAACAAATTTCATTTCTACCATTTGAGATATATTTTTTTTCTTCTTCGTAATACATGGAATCAGCTCGTTATTGTCTCTGTAGAACAGACAAGTATTGGAGACGAGAAGTTTGAGAAATTCGATAATTTTTTTCGTTTTTCAATGAAATTTTATTGATATTTATCGTCGCTTAAAAATATCAAATTTAGCATCATATCATATCGTATTTTTTTAAATTTTATTTAATCACAAACGAGGATAAGTTTCTCGGTACGGAATAACTCGTAAAATCGATAAATTCAGTGTTTTTCACTTTCTTGATAAATAATTGTTTATAATAGTTCTTTAAGAGTACAATTGTTTTTTTTTTTTTTTTTTTGCGAAAAAAAACTTTTCAAGGCGTGAGCATATGAAAGAAATTCGTATTTCGACGAAAATTTGGAAAAATTTGAAAAAAAAAACATTGGAAATACGTCGATAGAATAATCATTAGCAGTTTTCTTATCAAGTGTAAACGAATAAATCCAGCGAACAAAATTGACAAAGATTTCGAATGTGATGAATCTCCGACGGTCGAAGTGTAAAAAATTAAATTTTTAAACATAGCACACTTTTTATCTGCGCAATAACGCGGAGAGTCAGTTTGTAAATACGATTTCTTTGAGAGGAAAGGATTAGAGACAGCAATTTCAAGAAATTTGAAAAAACGATTCGTTTTTTGACGAAAATTCATAAAATTAGTCTGTGCTTTTAAAAAATCATATCTCGGCAGCGAAAGAAGATTTCGACTCTTATTTTGGCTTGTTGTGAAGAGGAGAAAATACGTTGCCAGAAAAAGAATTTGTAGTTTTTAGACACTCACTATAACAATAGGCAAAGAGTGCCTATTAAAATGACCATCCGTTGTTCTTCGGAGTCTGTCGAAGGGGATACTCCGCAGCGCATACTCCAAAATTTTTTATTTTTCACCATTTGCTTCGGTATATCTCCAACATCATGCGTGGTTACTTTGAAGTGACTGCGATGAATAGAAATATTTTTTTTAGCCTGCGGTGCAATGAAAACAACTTTTTGGCTGAATTTTTCTTCTCGGACGTGCGTATCACACTGTAACTTTAGATGGTGCGAACCAATTTTGACCTCCTTTGCAGGGTTTTTATATTGCATTATTTCCAGTATGCACATTACTTTTAAAACCAATCCAAGACCTTTAAGTATTTTTTCTAAAAAATTATTGGCCGCAATTTGCATTTGCCTGCGGTCAAGTGTCCGTACGGTGCCATCATAATGAACTCTACGAACCAATATTTTTCTTCTTCACAGCATCATTTTGTTTTATCAAAAGCACTACGCACAGTAAATTTAGAGACAATCCTACATCTCTAACTATTTATTCATCACAATTTTCCATAAAAAAATGATTTTCTCACATCTCATGTCCGTACGGTGCTCCAATTAAGAATCCTGGAAACCAATTCTTTTCTCTTTCGCAACAATATTTCATTGCATCGAAAGCACTATGCACAACAAATTTTGAGTCATTCTGACAAATATAATTATAATTATAAAATAATTCAAAAACAGTGGTTATAACAAGATTTGCTTTAAAGGTTATGTTATTTAGATTTGCCAAAAATCCATTTTTCATCATGTTAAAAAAAAAACTTCGGTTGTGAAAAATAAAACACGAAATATCATACACAGATTCACAAATGTTTGCGTTTTTTATTTCAAAAATAATATATTATCACCGAAAATCATTCGCAATATTTTACCATATTTTTTTCACATTCGTAATAAAAATGATAAATTTCACGTATTCACTGAAAAAATTGGTAGTAAACTCACAAAAAAGATTCATCGAATATCCAAAATAATTACAATTTCCCAAATAGAACTAAAAAAATCGCGAGTATATATTTTTTCGTTTTATTCTGTCTGTCAAACTTTGGAAGCAGATGACAATTTCGTAGCAGACGATACACAGATGCTCATACGTCGCGGCGCACGTACTCTGTAGCCGGATGATTTTCAAATAAAAAAAAATCGACATCTCGTTTCAATCTTTGTTCTTATTTTACGTAAATATAAATGGATTCTACGCGGTATATCGCAAATAAAAAGCGTGCAATCATAAAAAAAAGAATTTTCTATCCTTCGACCGTCGAAGATTCATCGCAGCCGAAATCTTTGTCAATTATGTTCACCCGATTTATTCGTTTACAGTTAAAAATAAAAACTGCAAATTCTTTTTCTGGCAACGTATTTTCTCCTCTTGAAAACAAGCCAAAATAAGAGTCGAAATCTTTTTTCGCTGCCGAGATATGATTTTTTTAAAGCACAGACTAATTTTATTAATTTTCGTCAATAAACGAATCGTTTTTTCAAATTTCTTGAAATTGCCGTCTCTAATCCTTTCCTCTCAAAGTATTTACAAACTGACTCTCCGCGTTATTGCGCAGATAAAAAGTGTGCTATGTTTAAAAATTTAATTTTTTACACTTCGACCGTCGGAAATTCATCACATTCGAAATCTTTGTCAATTTTGTTCGCTGGATTTATTCGTTTACACTTGATAAGAAAACTGCTAATGATTATTCTATCGACGTATTTCCAACGTTTTTTTTTTTTTTTCAAATTTTTTCAAATTTTCGTCGAAATACGAATTTCTTTCATATGCTCACGCCTTGAAAAGGTTTTTTTCGCAAAAAAAAAAAAACAATTGTACTCTTAAAGAACAATTATAAACAATTATTTATCAAGAAAGTGAAAAACACTAAATTTATCGATTTTACGAGTTATTCTGTACCGAGAAACTTATCCTCGTTTGTGATTAAATAAAATTTAAAAAATACGATATGATATGATGCTAAATTTGATATTTTTAAGCGACGATAAATATCAATAAAATTTCATTGAAAAACGAAAAAAATTATCGAATTTCTCAAACTTCTCGTCTCCAATACGTGTCTGTTCTACAGAGACAATAACGAGCTGATTCCATGTATTACGAAGAAGACAAATATATATCTCAAATGGTAGAAATGAAATTTGTTATAAGAGGACTGTCAAAGAGCCTTCAAAGTCGAATTTTTCAAGAATTTCATCAATTTGTAAAAAAATATTTCGGAGCTATCCAAGATGACAAATTTTTGATTCGAGTAACGTACTACTTCCTGTTCAATACAAGACAGGAACCAAAACGATATATTTTTTCGTTCTCGAGATAGCATTTTTTTGCAGCATCCATAAATATCGACAAAATTTCATTGAAAATCACAAAGAATAGCAAATTTCTTGAACTTTTCTTCTACAATGATTTGGTTTCCTACAGATAAAATAACGAACTGATTCCATCAATTATGGGGAAGAAAAAAAACACTGAAGGGGGAGGATTTAAAGGGGATATTTGGCCTGAATGCTAAATGGTAATCGTATTGGTGTCGGTACATGTTTTGTGTGTTTGTTTTATATTCATTAAATCTGGTCATAAGTTGTAAGTCAATAAAAGGACTTTACTAGACATGATTTGATTCGTTAAATTAATTTGATCAACTTCTACGTGGTGCAATTCGGTATATTTGTCTCGTGTCTCAATATTTGACAATTTATCGTCAACCAAAAAGGAAATATCCGTCGTGAATATTAATAATCAATTGGTACAAAAAAGAAATATTTTTATTCGACGAAGGTTAAACACTATGAAATAATTTACGTAACTGATAAATGTTTTTCCCTCATACGTACTTTCGAAAAGAAACGCAGAGCGCGACGTATAAACATACTTCATTCGTAGCGCATAGCGCCATGTGTAAATAGACTCGGTACGGAGCGCGTAGCGCGACGTGCACCCTCGTGAGAGCCTTAAAAAATATCCCTTAGGGACATTTTTCGGGGGGTTTGGGGGCCGGAGCCACCAACAAGAGCATATGCGCCCGCAGGGCGCTGAGACGCTTGTTATTTTTAACTGTAAACGAATAAATCGGGTGAACATGTAACAGGATCGTAAAATTCAAATAAAATGCTGCAACGTCACGCGCAGCAGAGACCAATAGATAATTCTTAAGTACGAACGTAGATTCGAACGTAGATACGACGTAGAACGTAGATAGGGAAGGGCGAAATATTATCGACTGAGTACCGCGTCAATAATAATCGATACGGTCGAAGGGAGCCACGATCGAATTTCGAACGAGGAGGACGAACGCGTGAGAGGTGACACTCGATCCCTGGGCCTCGCGGCATAAAGATGTCCTTTGAGAGACATATTCGATCGTAAAAGGTTACCGAATCTTGTGTCCAAGGATCGGGCCGTCCTTCCTGTGTCCGGAGTTTGAATTGGAATTTGTGTGAAGCTGTGTTTTGTAATCGAGCGAATCGAGAGAGAGAGTGTGGTCCAGCAATTGTAAGTACCAAGTAATTTGCCAAATAAATTACACCACGTTTTCCTGGAAATTGTGTCGAGTTCGGTAATGGGTCAACCCTTCCACACCCTAGGGTTTGTTACAAATAAAATATTTCGTTATTTGTCGTCCGGTGGACGACTGGCGCCCAACACGAGAAGTATTGCAAAAGTTTTCCTTGAGCACTAACAGCTTAGACCCAGGCCGCGTTAGGTGGGGGAATTTGTTGAAATATTCATTATCGGCAGATTCTCCTTTCTCAATTGGCGCCCAACGTGGGGCAGAGGGTAAAATTTGTAAAGTAAAATTGTAAAAGTGTAAAATTTGTAAAGTAAAATTTGTGAAATTTTAAATGTATATACTGAAATTTACGAAGTGTAACGTAGAAAAAGAATTGAGAACCGTCGTCGCGCGCGCGTTGAGTCGAGCGTGAACGTTCGAGAAGTGTCGCGCGATCGACGAACGCCAAAGTAAATAAACAAGCCTTCCAGGAAGACGACCGCTTTGTTCTCACTATCGCTTTCACGCTTATGTTCCGGCACGCTATATGTACTATTTATTCTATTCGTGTGAACGTATTTCGTACAATGTATTTGTTAAAATTTGTAAACCAGATTTGTCTGTTCGCGTTTCGAAGAAATGCGAGTAAATTGAATCGATCTGTACCTCGCTACGGTCGATAAGATGTTTTTGTAAAATAATTGGATATGGGGGCCTAGAGCCGTATCTTGCTACGATCGAGGTGTCCATGAGGGAATGAACAACGATTCAAATCGTACATATTATGATCGATCATTGCTCATGAAATAAAATTATTAAATTCGGATAGACCGGACTGTATCTTGCTACGTTCGCTATTTGAATATGAAGTGTAGTAATTAGAACGAATCGTACATATTACGATCGACGATTATATTTGAACGAGAATATTGATCTGTATCTTGCTACGATCGGTATTCTCGGCTGAGTAATAAATTCTTCGGTGTTGATGGTTTTCACGTATTGAACCGAAATTATCATTATTATTATTGGGAAGTCGGTCGACTCGTGTCTCGTCGCGATCGCCGGCGTTGTGTGTCTGAATTTCATGCGGATTAACCAAAACAATACTCTTTGACGGTAACGAAACGGCTTGGAACTTGAAACGAATTGGTATTGAATTAATTAAGATCAAAATGTCGATGGTTAGATCGCCGCCGATTAGGCCACCGAACCGAAATCAGATTAGGAAAGAAACCGACATAGGTAACGCGGTGGGAAATTCTGATCCCGCTCACGGGAGTGGGAAGAGTCAGGCAGCATCGGAAAGATCTAACGACTCGGTAGGTAGTAATAACGGGATGAACGACCAACACAATTTGCCTGGTACAAGTAAAAATACCCTCCCGCCGAAGGGAAGGGGAAGGGGTCGAATATCGATAACCCCACTTCCGCAGGTAGGCTTACGCGAAGACGCGCGAATAGAATCGCTCGAAAAATGCATGAGAATGTTAATCGGGAAATTAGAAACAATAGAAACTAACCAACGATAGGTAGTGAATCAGATTGTCGGTAGTCAGCCACAGGCGAGTGTCTCCGCCGAAACGAATCGGACCGAGCAACAGTCCGAAGGGGGAGCAGTTAGCATACCCCCTGCGCGCGAAGACTTAGCAGACGACAACATCGACTATACAGCTGACGACGAAGCGGACGAACAGCGAGACGAACGTACACGTGACAACCGTTCACGAGATCGAAGCGCGTTCGCAGTTCCCCAAAACACGGGAAATAATGCAGCTAATGACAACGGCAATCAGGGTTCGATCGAAAGAGAGTTGCGTCACGTTCACTTCCAGCCTATCAATACGAGCCGATTCCGCCCCGTAATTAACGCTCAATCGACAAATAACGAACCGCGTACTCGCCTGTTCGGAATAAAAATCTCGCGGCCAACGGGGAACGGCCAATTTAATGAAGAACAAATTCTTGTGACTAAGGAGGCGTACGACAGCATCATGCAACGCGCGAACGATATATCTCGAGACTTCGTCGCTACGGATCACCGCGATGACCGCGTGAATCTCGGGTATCGCGAAAACGTAAACACGCGCCGTAGTCTAAGCCGCGCGTCAACAATCTCGCTCGATTCGAGAAATTTTCGCGATGTACAATTAGAACGTGATACGCGAAGGAGAGGAACATTGTCCTGGAGAACCAGCGACTCCAGCGACAGCGAAGATTTTTCTCGATCGACGACTGACGTGAATAATTTACGAACACGAAGACGTACGCACGAGACGCACGATACAAACAGACGACAAAACGGCCCGGACACAGAAAATAATGGTAGGGAAAATTCGAGCATGATGCAGATAGGAAAGATCGTATCCTCGTGGAAAATCGGTTTCCCAAAGACAGAGAAAGACCCTGAACAGTTCTTGTTGATACTCAAGGATCACTTGAGTTCAAGCGGAATAAGCAAGGACCTTTTCGTGCCATGCCTTTCGAATGCCGAATTTTTGAGGGGTCGTATCGATCGTGGTATCTGGTCAATAAAAAAACATGGTCGACCTGGAAACAGTTCGTACGCGCGTTCCGCTATGAATGGGGAGTAAAGAAGGATGATGCCGATCTTCTTCTTGAAGTACGTGATTTACAACTCGAACGTAATGAAACTTTAGCGGAGTTCGCTTGTCGGGCGCGAGTAATATTCGAACGTATGCAATATCCCCTGGGTTTCCAAGAACAACTGAGGCAAATATTAGTTAAATTCAACCCGCGACTTACGTTTGAGATTTTGAATTTGTCACTCAGTAACTATACCGAGTTCCTACACTATGTGAACGAAAGGAGCTACCTTTACCAGCGTTCCAGCACGCCGCATAAATCTCGTTCGAAAACAGCGAGAACTGATCTGAATTACGTACGAGAACAGACTGATTTTTCCGACTGTAGTGATGAAAACGAGGATGTAGAACAGACTGATTGCCACGACGATAACGAACAAACATCGTCCCTTCAGGCACTACAGCCCAAGCAAACGAAAATTAACTCAAAGACGGATAGCTCCAAAACACTGACGAGACAGAGACTGGAAAAGAACCTCGAACGTTTCGGAAAATCGAGTAGTCAGGGCGATACTGCCAGTCAGGGGAAAAAGAACGAAACAAGCGAGATAGGAACGGGTTAGCCTCCCCTCGACAAAAGCAAATTCTTTTGCTACAACTGCGGCCAAAGCGGTCATACCGCACGCTTCTGCAAGGCGGAGCCGAAACTCGTATGCTGCATATGTCGCGGGATCGGCCATTCGAACACAAATTGTCCTAATCGTCAGGGAAACGCGAAAAGCCCTCAGTAACTCCGCCTCCAGTTACCGAACGAAAGGGCTCACCGGAGGATAAACCGAAATCGAACGCAATATCAATTGATAAGGTAAAAGACTTGGAAAAGGAAACCAATCGGCATCGGACTGAATTCGACCGAATGTCAAGTCGACCAATCGATTGATCTAGAAATCGAAAATGAGACGTCGGAAGAATCGGAGGTATCGGACACCGAAGTTGACGGACTCGTTCGCGAGGAATTACTAGAGGAATCTCAAAAATTATCTAGCTTGCTTATCGTGAACGATGAGGCCGTTCACGCGATCGGAGGAAACCGTAAACGCGATTACCCCAAGGGTTCTCTCGAAACGTGGAGACCGACGAAACTGCCTCCACACGTCATACACCGTATTGCGAATCGTAAAATTTATCGTGACGTCAATGGCACAAGAGAACCGAGAAAGACCGCCAGAATACCGGTAGAAATCGAAATTTTCGGCGAAAAAATACGTAGTATTATTGATAGTGGTAGCGAACGATCGTTTTTGAGCGAAAAAGCTTATAAGCAAGTGCAACGATACCGGTTGACCGAATTAAAACCGGATTCAACGTCACAGGCAGGTGTTAAACTCGGGAATAAATCTATAGTACATACGATCGGCGGTACGGGATTCGTTATTGATATAGGAAATATTTACGGACCACAATGGTTTAGTATTATGCAAGGTCTGTCTTGCGATGTCGTCCTGGGTATGGATTTCTGGCTTAATTTCAAAGTTCGAGTCGATCCAGTTAAACAAACGTGGACGCTAGCGGGTAGTGAAGATCCATACCCGTTGTCACACCGCGCAATAAAGTCAACCGAATTACAGGCCCTTACAGAAACGCAGACCGAAAAGTTTAAGAAATTTCTAGATAACGAATTCGCCAAGCTTGATAAAGAGTCAACTGGTGTTACCGATCTAATAGAACACGTGATAGAACTTAACGATCCGACACCATACCGACAGAAACCGTATAGGCGAAGCAAAGTCGTACGGAAAATTCATCGATCAGAAGTTGATCGATTATTAAACAAGCGTCTCAGCGCCCTGCGGGCGCAGATGCTCTTGTTGGTGGGCTCCGCCCCCCAAACCCCCCCAAAAATGTCCCTAAGGGACATTTTTTAAGGCACTCACGGAGGTGCACGTCGCGCTACGCGCTCCGTATCGGGTGTATTTACACATCGCGCTATGCGCTACGGATGAAGTATGTTTATACATCGCGCTCTGCGTTTCTTTTCGAAAGTACGTATGAGGGAAAAACATTGATCAGTTACGTAAATTACTTTATAGTTTTTAACCTTCGTCGAATAAAAATATTTCTTTTTTGTACCAATTTATTATTAATATTCACGACGGATATTTCCTTTTTGTTTGACGATAAATTGTCAAATATTGAGACACGAGACAAATATAACGAATTGCATCACGTAGAAGTTGATCAAATTAATTTAACGAATCAAATCATGTCTAGTAAAGTCGTTTTAGTGGCTTAAAACTTATGACAAGATTTAATGAATATAAAACGAACACACAAAACATGTACCGACACCAATACGATTACCATTTAGCATTCAGGCCAAATATCCCCTTTAAATCCTTCCCCTTCAGTGTTTTTTTTCTTCCCCATAATTGATGGAATCAGTTCGTTATTTTATCTGTAGGAAACCAAATCATTGTAGAAGAAAAGTTCATGAAATTTGCTATTCTTTGTGATTTTCAATGAAATTTTGTCGATATTTATGGATGCTGCAAAAAATGCTATCTCGAGAACGAAAAAATATATCGTCTTGGTTTCTGTCTTGTATTGAAGAGGAAGTAGTACGTTACTCGAATCAAAAATTTGTCATCTTGGATAACTCCGAAATATTTTTTTTACATATTGATGAAATTTTTGAAAAATTCGACTTTGAAGGCTCTTTGACAGTCCTCTTATAACAAATTTTATTTCTACCATTTGAGATATATTTTTTTTCTTCTTCGTAATACATGGAATCAGCTCGTTATTGTCTCTGTAGAATAGACAAGTATTCGAGACGAGAAGTTTGAGAAATTCGATAATTTTTTTCGTTTTTCAATGAAATTTTGTTGATATTTATCGTCGCTTAAAAATATCAAATTTAACATCATATCATATCGTATTTTTTTTATTTTATTTAATCACAAACGAGGATAAGTTTCTCGGTACGGAATAACTCGTAAAATCGACAAATTCAGTGTTTTTCATTTTCTTGATAAATAATTGTTTATAATTGTTCTTTAAGAGTACAATTGTTTTTTTTTTTTTTTTGCGAAAAAAAACTTTTCAAGACGTGAGCATATGAAAAAAATTCGTATTTCGACGAAAATTTGAAAAAATTTGAAAAAAAAAAAGTTGGAAATACGTCGATAGAATAATCATTATCAGTTTTCTTATCAAGTGTAAACGAATAAATCCAGCGAACAAAATTGACAAAGATTTCGAATGTGATGAATCTCCGACGGTCGAAGTGTAAAAAATTAAATTTTTAATCATAGCACACTTTTTATCTGCGCAATAACGCGGAGAGTCAGTTTGTAAATACGATTTCTTTGAGAGGAAAGGATTAGAGCCGGCAATTTCGAAAAATTTGAAAAAACGATTCGTTTTTTGACGAAAATTCGTAAAATTAGTGTTTGCTTAAAAAATTCATATCTCCGCAGCGAAAAAAGATTTCGATTCTTGTTTCGGCTTGTTTTGAAGAGGAGAAAATACGTTGCCAGAAAAAGAATTAGTAGTTTTTATCATTAACTGTAAACGAATAAATCGGGTGAACATAATTGACAAAGATTTCGGCTGCGATGAATCTTCGACGGTCGAAGGATAGAAAATTCTTTTTTTTATGATTGCACACTTTTTATCTGCGCTATACCGCGTAGAATCCATTTATATTTACGTAAAATAGGAACAAACATTGAAACGAGATGTCGATTTTTTTTTTATTTGAAAATCATCCGGCCACAGATTACGCGCGCCGCGACGTGTGAGCATCTGTGTATCGTCTGCTACGAAATTGTCATCTGCTTCCAAAGTTTGACAGATAGAATAAAACGAAAAAATATATACTCGCGATTTTTTTAGTTCTATTTGGGAAATTGTAATCATTTTGGATATTCGATGAATCTTTTTTGTGAGTTTACTACCAATTTTTTCAGTGAATACGTGAAATTTATCATTTTTATTACGAATGTGAATAAAATATGGTAAAATATTGCGAATGATTTTCGGTGATAATATATTATTTTCCAAATAAAAAACGCAAACATTTGTGAATCTGTGTATGATATTTCGTGTTTTATTTTTCACAACCGAAGTTTTTTTTTGTAACATGATGGAAAATGGATTTTTGGCAAATCTAAATAACATAACCTTTAAAGCAAATCTTGTTATAACCACTGTTTTTTAATTATTTTATAATTATAATTATATTTGTCAGAATGACTCAAAATTTGTTGTGCATAGTGCTTTCGATGCAATGAAATATTGTTGGGAAAGAGAAAAGAATTGGTTTCCAGGATTCTTAATTGGAGCACCGTACGGACATGAGATGTGAGAAAATCATTTTTTTATGGAAAATTGTGATGAATAAATAGTTAGAGATGTAGGATTGTCTCTAAATTTGCTGTGCGTAGTGCTTTTGATAAAACAAAATGATGCTGCGAAGGAGAAAAATATTGGTTCGTAGAGTTCATTATGATGGCACCGTACGGACACTTGACCGCAGGCAAATGCAAATTGCGGCCAATAATTTTTTAGAAAAAATACTTAAAGGTCTTAGATTGATTTTAAAAGTAATGTGCATACTGAAAATAATGTAATAAAAAACCCTGCAAAGGAGAACAAAATTGGTTCGCACCATCTAAAGTTACAGTGTGATACGGACGTCCGAGAAGAAAAATTCAGCCAAAAAGTTGTTTTCATTGCACCGCAGGCTAAAAAAAATATTTCTATTCATCGCAGTCACTTCAAAGTCACTACGCATGATGTTGGAGATACACCGAAGCAAATGGTGAAAAATAACAATTTTTGGAGTATGCGCTGCGGAGTATCCCCTTCGACAGACTCCGAAGAGCAACGGATGGTCATTTTAATAGGCACTCTTTGCCTATTGTTATAGTGAGTGCCTAAAAAGGCGATTAATTTTGCGAGACTTTTCGTTTTGCGACACTCACTGTGAAAATAATTTTTGCACTATTGTGGGTAAAAATACAGAATATATTCCGTTTATTCGGAAAAACTGTCAACACTGACACATAACTAATTACACCGAGTTTACAAGCGCTACATTACGCCGGTGTATCGCAGACTCAAAACAAAGTGCGGTAGCGGCAATAATCTGAGTCGCATCAATTAGACGTAACGACCCTTTGGTCGGTAAACCGTTACGTACCGAACGTAGTTTCGACATTGATTGTTATTTTTTATATTCCTTTCCCGATGTTTCTTGTTCTTTTTATTAGAAGAAAAAGAAACATGCGGAGATGCGGTATTCCGGCATTGTTTATGTTGCATTTCGGCATTTTTTTTTCACGCATTATTTATTTCTAATATTACTAAAATGCTTCTAACTTCGGTAATTTTTTAAATTTCGATCTAAAATTTGGTGTGCATGTAGTACAGCGTATGTACATTCAGATTTTTTTTTTTTTATTAAATAAAAAAATCATTTTTAATTGACTCAGCCCCTTTAAATAAACAATTATTCTGGTTACTTAATTCATTGATTTCAGGAAACACGGGAGTTTGTTCGGCGGTGATGACTACCGTTTTTGGTTTGACCATCGCTTTACCACTTCGTTGTTTATGAATGTTTTGTTGTTCGTCCTACTTGCATCGATCTTGCGTTCTTCAGATTTATCATCTAAAAGTCCTTCGGGCTCCGATTCCACCGAGGGCCCAGTCATTGCGTGATCGAAATTTTTATTTTCTTCCTTGTTTCGTATCTCTCTTTTTCTCGCGCTGATTTTTGTCTCCGTTAATAATTCCAACACAAGTTCGTATAATGTGGCAGTATGTGGATTGTTATTGTTATGTAAATTTAAACTTTTCCGTTTTCGTTGATTTCTATTAGTTTCTTCCGATGATTCGGTGCCTATTTCAATTCCCGTGCTGGCCTCGAATACTGGGAGATATCTATTGCGAATTTCTAAGTTCTGCACTCTGAAAAAACAGAATTTTCGTGTCTCCGCCAGAATTATTATAGTTTTTTGAGTGGCGAAAGGAATCTTCAGATCTTGCATTTTTATTGGTCTTTTTAGGCACTCACTATAACAATAGGCAAAGAATGCCTATTGAAATGACCATCCGTTGCTCTTCGGAGTCTGTCGGTGGGGTTACTCCGCAGCAAATACTCCAAAAAATTTTATTTTTCACCATTTGCTTCGATGTCTCTCCAACATCATGTGTTGTTAATTTGAAGTGATTCCAATGACGTAATATTTTTTTTCGCCTGCGATTGAATAAAAATTTACCTTTATTACTGAAATTATCTTCTTAGACGTCCGTATCACAGTGTAACTTTGGACTGTGCGAAGCAATTTTTGTCTTCTTCGCAGGGATGATGTATCATATCATCACCATTGTGCACATTCATTTTGAAGCCTCTGCGAAGCATTTGAATATTTGCTTAACAAAATAAATTCATTTTTGCTTCGACAAGTGTCCGTACGGTGCTGTAACTTTAGACTGTGCGAACCAATTTTTCTCTTTTTTGCAGGAATAATGTATCATATCATCACCATTGTGCACATACATTTTGAAGCCCCTGCGAAGCATTTGAATATATGCTTAAGAAAAAAAACCATTTTTGCTTTGACAAGAGTCCGTATGGTGCTGTAACTTTGGACTGTGCGAAGCAATTTTTCTCTGCTTCGCAGGAATGATGTATCATATCATCATCATTGTGCACATACATTTTGAAGCCCCTGCGAAGCATTTCAAATTTTGCTTAACAAAAAAAAATTCATTGTTGCTTTGACAAGTATGCGTATGGTGCTGTAACTTTGGACTGTGCGAAGCAATTTTTCTCTTCTTCGCAGAGGTGATGTATCATATCATCACCATTGTGCACAATCATTTTGAAACTGCTGCGAAGCCTTTAATGAGGTATTTTAAATTTTGTTCTGCTAAATGTCCATACGGTGCTCCAATTATGAAGTCTACGAACCTAATTTTTTCTTTTTCGCAGCATTATTTTATTTTATGAAAAGCACTACTCACATCAAATTTGAAGACATTCTGACATTTCTTAGTATCTTTATTCTCCAATTATTTTTAGTGAGGAATTATTTTTAAAGGTTATATAATTTTAATTTTCCAAAAAACAATTTTTTATCATGTCACAAACGAAAATTTGGTTGCGAAAAATGAATTACGAAATATCACACATTGATTGCCATATATTAATCCTTTTTATTTCGAAAATAATATATTTTGAACGAATATCATTCACAATATTTTATATACGTTATTCACATTTATAATAAAAAGAAAAAATTTCGTGGGTGCACTGAAAACTTGGTTATAATTCCACAGAGAATCATCGAATATTCAAAATTATTGCAATTTGTCAAATAAAATTGAAAACAATCGCGGCCATTTATTTTTTTCCATTCATTCTATCTGTCAAACCTTGGAAGCCAACAATAATTCGATAGAAGACGTGATAAAGTTTGCATACGCAGCGACGTTGGTATTCTGTGTCGGGATGATTTGAATCGAAAATAAAAATCTTATTGTTTTCTCATTGTTTAATGTATATAACTTTAAATATTTGGAAACTGCAGTTTACTTTTTTCAAATCTCTAACAATTTTTCGAAACAAAAAAAAAATCAATTTTTACCTCGTATGTTTCCAACCACCCTTCTATTTTTATTTCAATTGTTTCAATATACTTATCTCAAAATAAAATAAAACGATAGGAAAATAAAATTTCTCGAATTTCTCGTCTGCAATGTTTTACTTTCTGACGGTGACAATAACCAGTGAATTGATTCCATCTATTATAGGGAAGAGAAAAAATGCTTAAAGTGTTATAACCGAATTCTCTTATAGATCGATAGTCCAAGAGTCCTCGCCGTCGAATTCATCGAGAAATTGATTTTTTTTATTTTGGACGCATCCAAGACACTAGAACTTTATTTTGAGCAGGGTACTACTTCCTCTTCAATACACGAACCAAGACGATATCTATGTTCGTTCTCGAGTTATAATTTTTTTACTACAACAATTAATATCAAGTAAATTTAATTGAAAATCGTATCAAAAAGCAATTTTTCTTAATATTCAGTTGCAATACTTCGGGTCCTGTCCAGAGGCAATAATAAAGTGATTTTATGTATTTTAGGGAAGAAAAAAGCATTTACACAGATGCATTTAAAGGGGACATTAGACCTGTTGGTCAATGGTAATGGTGTTCGTGTTGGTAAATATTTTTTGTGTCGATTTATACTCATTTAATCTGGTCATAAGTGTTAAGCCAATAAAACGACCTTTACTAGATATCATTTGATTCGTTACATTAATTTGATCAAGTTCTACGTGATGCAATTCGTTATATTGTTCGTAAAACAAAAAGGAAATATCAGTTGTGAATAATAATAATCAATTCGTATAGAAACGAAATGTTTATATTCGATGAAGGTTAAACTATGAATTAATTTACATAAGTGATAAATGATTTTCCGCCATACGTTCTTCCGTGATGAAACGCGCAGCGCGACGTGTATTCCTGTGAGTGCCTTAAAAAATGTCCCAAAGGGACATTTTTCGGGGGGTTTGGGGGGCGGAGCCCACCAACAAGAGCCTCTGCGCCCGCAGGGCGCTGAGGCGCTTGTTTCCGATATATTTTGACGACTTCTGGTGGCTCGCAAAGCGCTCGATCTCTCTGCGGTATAACCTCAGATTCGTGGAGATATAGGTCTATGTAAAATCATCATCTCTAAAAAGGACGAAATAAAAAATGTTTACAAAAATCCAATAACTCTCAACTGCAAAAAGAGTGGAATAATAATAAATTATTTAGATTTTATGGTCGAGCGATTTCTTCATTATTAAGTATGGAAATCCCTCGACTATACCATGTAAGTAATTAATTGTTATTTCACTCTTTTTGCAGTCTGGGGTTTTAAATTTTTTGTAAAATTTTTTTATTTCATCCTTTTGTAGAGATGATGCTTTTACCGAGACCTATGTATACTTCTGTGAATTTGAGGTTATACCGTACAGACATCGAGAGTCTTGCGAACCATCGTTCACGCGAACGATGTGGACAATGGAACCGCTCATCGCGGCGAATCGCATATCTTCCGTCTTTTTGCCCTGGCCGGCAGTTGCGAGTTAAAAATAGGGTCAACAGCGAATTTTTCCTCGGGAAGGTACTCGGAATGATTCGATACAATGGACAAAAGATTCCTACGGAAATTACTGGTTCTGAGTTCACCGGTTACTGAGTTCGTCATGTTGACTTGCCAAAAAAAGCCAAAAAAAAAACGAGAAGGGGGAAGGCGAGACCTTCCGCTACTGGCGTGGTGGTTTCCGTCCCTCTGGCCATTTCTATTACTCGAGCACACGTCCTCACACCACAAAAGATACGCCGAGAGTCCCCGAGTAATCTACGCTAATTCGTCTCGCGGTTCGCTATTCGTTGCCTTCGCAAATTTATTTGGCCCCCTAGTACCTGGCCACGTCCTCCGCGAATTAGCGCCACTAGCGAGTTTTTTCCTTTCTAAATTGTTTGTAACTACTGTTCCGTGATTATCACGCGCCTTTGCCAGAGCGGGTACGGCCGTCCTTTACCACACCTGTTATCGATATCGGCGACTATAGATGCTCCTCTTTAAGCCCTAATCTTGAAGAAAATTGCTTGGAATGGAGCCGTCAAAAATGCTCGTCGTTTGACTGCTTAAGGTGTCAACTAATTTGTCGTGGTTTGCGTCTCCTTTGGAAGAAGAGAGATAGAACTTCCGGGGAGACTGCGGCCACCTGCCGTTTGCGTAAAGTATTGGAGGTTGAGGCACGGTTTAGACAAGGGCCTCGACAAGGGTTTATAAATCATGGACTCCGAGGGCGGAAATAAAATTATGCTTTATTAACAAACTTGTTTACGAGGTACTTACGGTGGTAAACGGTGAACTGATGTTTGTTGACGAAAGGTAAAATTTCGTTCAAAATGATATGGTAAGAATGATGCACAAAATGTAGTAGAAAATTCAACAGTTTTTAATATCGGAAACAATAAATTGATAATGATAGTACAATCGGTTTTACATTGAATTCTTTTATACTTTCATCGTGATCAATAGAACATTATGAAATAGTACATTATTATGTTTTAAACAAAAAAATTGCGAGAAACCGAAGTTTTGTATTGCGCGTTTTACAATGTTTAAAACTCGGCGAATAGATGGAAAGTCATTAAGATCCCAATCGAAGATGTGGAATGACCGAAAATAAGGAATTCGAATGGTGAAATATTGTATGGTATTAATAATGAATGGTAAAAAATTGGTCAGCATAACGTGTGGCACTGGGTAATGTTATGTATGACGGGGTACCTAGGTGCAAAACGCACAATTTGTGGGGTTTTTAGGCACTCACTATAACAATAGGCAAAGAGTGCCTATTAAAATGACCATCCGTTGCTCTTCGGAGTCTGTCGAAGGGGATACTCCGCAGCGCATACTCCAAAAATTTTTATTTTTCACCATTTGCTTCGGTGTATCTCCAACATCATGCATAGTTACTTTGAAGTGACTGCGATGAATAGAAATATTTTTTTTAGCCTGCGGTGCAATTAAAACAACTTTTTGGCTGAATTTTTCTTCTTGGACGTCCGTATCACACAGTAACTTTAGATGGTGCAAACCAATTTTGTTCTCCTTCGCAGGGTTTTTTTATTACATCATTTCCAGTATGCACATTACTTTTAAAACCAATCTAAGACCTTTAAGTATTTTTTCTAAAAAATTATTGGCCACAATTTGAATTTGCCTGCGGTCAAGTGTCCGTACGGTGCCATCATAATGAACTCTACGAACCAATTTTTTTCTCCTTCGCAGCATCATTTTGTTTTATCAAAAGCATTACGCACAGCAAATTTAGAGACAATCCTACATCTCTAACTATTTATTCATCACAATTTTCCATAAAAAAATGATTTTCTCACATCTGATGTCCGTACGGTGCTCCAATTAAGAATCCTGGAAACCAATTCTTTTCTCTTTCGCAACAATATTTCATTGCATCGAAAGCACTATGCACAACAAATTTTGAGTCATTCTGACAAATATAATTTTAATTATAAAATAATTCAAAAACAGTGGTTATAACAAGATTTGCTTTAAAGGTTATGTTATTTAGATTTGCCAAAAATCCATTTTTCATCATGTTAAAAAAAAAACTTCGTTTGTGAAAAATAAAACACGAAATATCATACACAGATTCACAAATGTTAGCGTTTTTTATTTCGAAAATAATATATTATCACCGAAAATCATTCGCAATATTTTACCATATTTTATTCACATTCGTAATAAAAATGATAAATTTCACGTATTCACTGAAAAAATTGGTAGTAAACTCACAAAAAAGATTCATCGAATATCCAAAATAATTACAATTTCCCAAATAGAACTAAAAAAATCGCGAGTATATATTTTTTCGTTTTATTCTATCTGTCAAATTTTGGAAGCAGATGACAATTTCGTAGCAGACGATACACAGATGCTCATACGTCGCGGCGCACGTACTCTGCGGCCGGATGATTTTCAAATAAAAAAAATCGACATCTCGTTTCAATCTTTGTTCTTATTTTACGTAAATATAAATGGATTCTACGCGGTATAGCGCATATAAAAAGCGTGCAATCATAAAAAAAAGAATTTTCTATCCTTCGACCGTCGAAGATTCATCGCAGCCGAAATCTTTGTCAATTATGTTCACCCAATTTATTCGTATACAGTTAATAATAAAAACTGCAAATTCTTTTTCTGGCAACGTATTTTCTCCTCTTCAAAACAAGCCAAAATAAGAGTCGAAATCTTTTTTCGCTGCCGAGATATGATTTTTTTAAAGCACAGACTAATTTTATGAATTTTCGTCAAAAAACGAATCGTTTTTTCAAATTTCTCGAAATTGCCGTCTCTAATCCTTTCCTCTCAAAGAAATCGTATTTACAAACTGACTCTCCGCGTTATTGCGCAGATAAAAAGTGTGCTATGTTTAAAAATTTAATTTTTTACACTTCGACCGTCGGAGATTCATCACATTCGAAATCTTTGTCAATTTTGTTCGCTGGATTTATTCGTTTACACTTGATAAGAAAACTGCTAATGATTATTCTATCGACGTATTTCCAGCGTTTTTTTTTTCATTTTTTCAAATTTTCGTCGAAATACGAATTTCTTTCATGTGCTCACGCCTTGAAAAGTTTTTTTTCGCAAAAAAAAAAAAAAAAACAATTGTACTCTTAAAGAACAATTATAAACAATTATTTATCAAGAAAGTGAAAAACACTGAATTAATCGATTATACGAGTTATTCCGTACCGAGAAACGTATCCTCGTTTGTGATTAAATAAAATTTAAAAAAATACGATATGATATGATGCTAAATTTGATATTTTTAAGCGACGATAAATATCAATAAAATTTCATTGAAAAACGAAAAAAATTATCGAATTTCTCAAACTTCTCGTCTCCAATACCGAGACGTTCTACGGAGACAATAACGAGCTGATTCCATGTATTACGAAGAAGAAAAAAAATATATCTCAAATGGTAGAAATGAAATTCGTTATAAGAGGACTGTCAAAGATCCTTTAAAGTCGAATTTTTCAAAAATTTCATCAATTTGTAAAAAGATATTTCGGAGCTATCCAAGATGACAAATTTTTGATTCGAGTAACGTAGTACTTCCTCTTCAATACAAGACAGGAACTAAAACGATATATTTTTTCGTTCTCGAGATAGCATTTTTTTGCAGCATCCATAAATATCGACAAAATTTCATTGAAAATCACAAAGAATAGCAAATTTCTTGAATTTTTCTTCTACAATGATTTGGTTTCCTACAGATAAAATAACGAACTGATTCCATCAATTGTGGGGAAGAAAAAAAACACTGAAGGGGAAGGATTTAAAGGGGATATTTGGCCTGAATGCTAAATGGTAATCGTATTGGTGTCGGTACATGTTTTGTATGTTTGTTTTATATTCATTAAATCTGGTCATAAGTTTTAAGCCAATAAAACGACTTTACTAGACATGATTTGATTCGTTAAATTAATTTGATCAACTTCTACGTGGTGCAATTCGTTATATTTGTCTCGTGTCTCAATATTTGACAATTTATCGTCAACCAAAAAGGAAATATCCGTCGTGAATATTAATAATCAATTGGTACAAAAAAGAAATATTTTTATTCGACGAAGGTTAAACACTATGAATTAATTTACGTAACCGATAAATGTTTTTCCCTCATACGTACTTTCGAAAAGAAACGCAGAGCGCGACGTATAAACATACTTCATCCGTAGCGCATAGCGCCATGTGTAAATAGACTCGATACGGATCGCGTAGCGCGACGTGCACCCCCGTGAGTGCCTTAAAAAATGTCCCTTAGGGACATTTTTTAAGGCACTCGGGGGGTTTGGGGGGCGGAGCCCACCAACAAGAGCATCTGCGCCCGCAGGGCGCTGAGACGCTTGTTTTACATTCTTTTCGAGCGATGCGTTGTGGGAAAAGGGGTGCTACTATGGGAGTATCTTTTTGTATATCTGCTTCTTAGAAACTTTGAATACAGCCAACGAGCAGATGTGGCGATCCTCCCCTCCCCTTCTCCCTCCTAGATTAGTCAACATTCTTCGAGCCTCCTTTTAGGTATACAGTGGAGCCCTTCTTTTCTTAACTTCAGTTGACTCAACTGCTCGCTTATTTTAACCCGTTACCACGGCAACGATTTCGGTTACCTGAATTTGCTCTGAGTCTGCTCGCCTCACTATGAGCGCGACGCACGTGCAAACCTCACCGTGGCTTTGTATCGACGGACGCGTCTATCAAGAAGCGCGGTAGCGCTTCGACGCCAAGTACTGAAAAAACAGTACAAGGCGTGTCGCTACTGAGAGTAACCTACGCCAATATACCGGAAGTGTATAGTGCGTTGAACTTTCGATCGATATATCTTCGCAATAAGACAACGAATCGAATTTTCATGGACACTTTTGTAATGTAATTTTGGGTCAATCTTTCGAAAGAGCCTAGTTACCATTCAATTGGTTTAGCCTATTTCGAGATCTCGAGGTCGGGAATTTCACAGGGTCCAAAGGATTATAAAGTGTCCTGTCCCGTATATATATGTTTGCGTCTACATCAGTTCATCGAAAAATTTGCGTGGTGGCGCGCGCGTCGCCACAGCCGGCGTAGCTGTCAGCTGTTGTCGGTGGCAATGTTATACGCCGTCTACGTTTACATAAGTTCATAGAAAAATTCGCGCGGTGGCGCGCTCGTCGCCGCAGCCGGCACAGCTGACAGTTCTTATCGTCGGCACGTATTTTTGCGGCGTGAACATTTTTTTGAGTATTTCCGAAAATAATAATTATGTATTGCGTATCGTGGTTTAGTGTCTCGACGCGAAGTAAAAAAGAAAAATTCCGAGTTACGTGTTATACGTGTGATTTTATATCGATTATAACTTTTCTTTGCGATCTCGAACAACATAACCGGCAATCATCAAGTGGAATATGCGACGTGCCGTTCACCTGGTTTTGCATATAGAATTAATTTTGTTCGATCTAAATTTTCTGAGTTCGAAATTAACTTTAAAGGGAAAATTACAAAAAAATAGTAGCTTTTCAAAAAGAAATGAAATTTCCCAAAATATTTTTTTCAAAAAAAAAAAAAAGGTACGCCAAGCACTGAAAAATCCGATTTGCAAATATTGTTAAAAAAAAAAAATGAACAAAATTTTATAAGCCAAGCCTAACAGAAAAATAAAGATTCTATATATCAAAAAATATTTTTTTTTTGCACAAAAATTGCTGTAAACAATTGGCGTTCCGGTGTTTGCAAGCGTCACAATAAACCACTAGCATTGGAACGCCAATTTTTTTCAGCAATTTTTGTGCAAAAAAAAATATTTTTCGATATATAGAATCTTTATTTTTCTGTTATGCTTGGCGTATAAAATTTTGTTCATTTTTTTTTTTTTTAGCAATATTTGCAAATCGGATTTTTCAGTACTTGGCGTACCTTTTTTTTTTTTTTGAAAAAAATATTTTGGGAATCCCTCGTTACCCCGTTACCGGCAACAATGGACCGGGAGTGGGGGCTGCCGGCGTAATACAGAATAGTGAAGCTGTCCGATCCCCCCGAGTTAAGACAAGAGCGGCCGTGCTGTAGTTTCATTTACCTAATCTATGACTATTGTAACGGAGTGGGGTATCAAAAGTGAAAAGAGGCGCGAAGAAGATCACGTAGCCATCACCCCCCTCCCGCTTCTGTTTCCCAGGTATTCATTAATAGACAGAATCTTGGCGGCATCCAGTTTCTTTGAAGTGAAATATCTTGTATGTAATAGATCGAAAGAGTTTCGCTTTTGACTGAAGGACGAAGGACGAATTTCACATTAGCTGACCACACAAGAAGACCCGATGTTTTGGAGTGAAAAAATGCTTCTGCAACGTGTTACGAACTATTATAAATATTTTATTCCAAGACTATAGGAATTATACGAGATGTATCAAACTGTTTAATTAATTATTATTTCATTCGAAAACCATTTATCAATGCTTAAAACGTGGTTATGCGTACATGCGATGCTTTTTAGTGTCAATGTGGTACTTATTTTTTAATAGAATTACTCATCGATTTGGCTCATTGCGCATATCGGTGCGTTAAATAAATGTTCAATTCTACTTTTTCCTTATGCCTTTTCACGCTTGTTTGCGTCGGTATTAGGGAATCAGATCGAAAAATTTCTTACAGTCTAGTTGTTTACTCACTTTGTTTAAGAGAACCGAAGAGATTTGCCGGGCGGGAAATTCAGCCATGTTAGATTGTGTATAACAGGGCCAAAATAGGAAGAGGACCCTTTTCCGTATAATGAGTATTGAGACGGTACATACAAAATGTTTACCACTCGCAGTACAGTCGATAGCGTGAGCTGCCCGGGAGTGTTGCATTATTTTTGCACACGAATTTCGTAAGCCGTTTCGGCACACCCCGGGCAGCGATAATAAAAGACAGCGACGTTTGACGTACTTCATGTGTCAACGGACATAAAAAAGGTTCTCGCGCTCGAGTATATAAGACTCGCTCGCGAGCATAGAAGACAATTCATTCCGAAAATTCAAACGGAGAGAATTTCATATGCGGCTATGGCTCGTTTGATCTTGAGTTTCTCGAATTAGTCTATCGATAACTCTCGGTAGCGAAAAATTCAACATTTTTTTCATTTCGAACAGAGCGCTCCTCTTTTCGACAAAGTCCCGTCACTAAGAAAACTCACGGGAGTTCTATCATCGACGATCCAATCAACAAAGGAAGAGTCAACGTCGGCCATTGAACATCAATCATTGAAATATTAAAATAACGATCAATTAATTTCTTTTACATTTCAGCAAACAGAACACAACGTTTTGATTTAAAATTTCCTATTCAATCGGGGCGCCGACTATACCTCTCGAAAGCTTGGTACTGTTGTCGCCTACGTTTGTGCAACGATGTTCAGGTAGAGTAGAGTCAGAGAACCCTCTTTCCTTTAAAATAGAATAGCCTGTCGTTCTGCTTGCAAATTCAAATAACGACGACACGCTTCAAATAATTTCAAAGCAATTTAACAATCTAAAAAGTTATATCGCTATCTCGAGAATGCTATAAATCGACTTGATTGTTGACGTTTAGAATTAACTTGACAGATTTTATTTTGCAGTACCTACCAAAACCTGCACTGCCCCTACCTGCCTGCCTGCACCTTCGTGAGCCAAAATCTCACAATAACGAACTTTGCGGAGCAAATAGTAAGCCTCCAAAAAGCAACCGGTACAGTATGTATATCAACATTACTTGATCGAAAGATCCTCTCCTAAAAAGTTGGTGGCGATTAATATCGACTTTCGAGTTTTCATTATCGATATTTTTTTTTTATAATTTTTCAATGAAACGAGATTTCGTCGGTAAGTAGATCTCCGAATAGATATAATTATCGACTTCTCGCATAGATATTTTTGGATTTTTTGTCGATGTCGCGGTCGATGAGTTTCGATAGAAAAAAAAAGTCCAAGCATTAAATTCATCATCGTGGGGTTTCGTACGTTTAATATATTCACTTCGCATACTTATATTTTATTATCACATGTATGATTTTATTTATAAAATAAAGTATTTTTATGATTAATTTCATTACAATCTGATTTTTAAAAATTTAACCTCAAATATTCGCCGCATGCTCGATTTTTATTATATACTATTTTCTGCTTTAAATATTAATTTTTTGTCGTTAAATTTTTCTATATTTTGATTTAATTCGTGCGATTCGTGCGATTTAACAAGTGCGAAGGAACTTCTCACTCAGGAGAAAAAGTTTATCCCGCAAGTGCGATACAACATTTTATGTCACAAACGTGAGACATAGGCACTTCTCACACGGAGTGTCATAGAATATATTGTAACGGCAAGGTAAATTGAAATTTCTATTTTAAACATTTTTTCAGCGCAATATGCGGCTTTATTGATGTGGCAGAAAGTCCGAAGATCGTCGGCAAGGACCGCAAATATACAATCATAAAATTCGTTTTGAATAATAATGCAGGAAAGCGTGTGCAATGCGTCGTATGACAAGATCAAATTGCAAAGATGAAAGATTACGTCCAAGTAAATAAGGTTAGTAATTATTAAAATAAGACATGAAATAATAGAATGAATTTACAAATTAATAATATATTTTTATTTTAAAATACGTATTTTCAGATTCTCAAATTGAATGGCGTAGCCGCCAAACACATTGACAATTCGGCGTACAACACAAGGAATGTCTCGTACGAGCTAGCGATACAGGAAAGTACAACAGTAATTGACCAAGGATTCTTCGAACCGATTAATGATCTAATTGTCGAAGCAGAACGTGTTGAATGGAATGATCAAAAAATCAACTATAAAAAAAAATATTGTTATTTTACAATTTATATAAAATTATTTACAATTTAATCTAATTATATACGATTAGAGAATTCTGAATTTTTTTTTTCTTTTTACAGATATCACAGGGAATCTGAAAATGGATTTTGCGCAACACACAGAAACAGCAATATGCTCTACGTATGCTCTCGGCGCCATCACCAACGGTATACTCAAACTATCCGTTCGCGTGGCCGACACTAACAAGCTACCAACCGATTTGATAGAAGGTTGCATGGTTTCCGTCGTGGGAGTGATGCACTGGGACAACGGCACCCCATATTTGCAGGTCGAAATCTGATCGTATGTCCGAAAAGTAGACGGAGCCCTCATGGACGACTACGACATGATGGAAGCAACAAGTGTGCCCCAAAAGGTAAAATAATATTTTGATTTCAAAAGAATATAAAAAAATTAATAATAATAATAATAAATTAATTTTTAAAAAATTATAATTTGTACATATATATATAAAATGCTAAATAATAATTACAAAAGAAGGAATTATTCCCGAGGCCAAGCGCGTAAATAATAGTAGATCACGATTAATAATAAAATAATTAGTTAAAAAATAGAAATAGCCATTATTTAATACTCGGGGCAGTGAAATTAAATTTAAAAAATTATATAATATTTAAAACGTATCGTCGTTTCTAAGTTTACCGCGCTTAATCATTCACTCTATGAGAAAACATACAAAATTATACTACAAATTGTTTTAAAAAACAGAGTTGATTGTTTTTTCATTTTAAAGCTCGAGTATCAATCGTTATAGTGCGGAGAAACATCGATTTTTCAGAGAATTAAAATAAGAATACCTCGTTGTGCATCTACGAGGTCGATAAATTAACGATTAGCACACAGCGAACAAACTGTAATATAAATTACAAAAGCACCTTGACACAAATAAAAAATTGCATATGGTGATGGGTACACGGGTGGAATCAAGAGGATAGCTCTTAGATAGAACATGAAAAATACCGTCAGCTAAAAAAACGGATTTGGAGAAGCTGGCGTGGTTCTGGGTGGAGGCGGTAGCACCAGATAAGCTCCAGCGAGAACATTTGGAGGCAGCAAAGCAAAAAAAAAAAAATTTAATAACAAATGAAAATGAAAAAAAAAAACAATTATTATATATAATTATTCGTGTGTCACACCCTATTGTATTTTTATTGTTCATTAAGTTATAATATCCCATCCAATTTTTTTTTCTTTAAAGTACATTAAAATACATTAAAATCCGAAGTATTGTACCGTCGTCTTCGCTACCGTCGTATTCATGTATTACGAGAATAAAGTTGTATTTCAGCGAATTTCAGAAAAAAAAAACTTTGACTGTGGTGATTAATGTCAAAGTATTATGCTGGAGTGATTGAGACAAAAAACTACTACATGCCATTGTAATGCCGGATTAAAGACGTATGTATAGCACGACGATGAAAATGAGGAAGTAACCGACGTCAACACGACAATTATTTTATTATCATTATATTATTTTTAATTTTAAATGAAATAAACACAGAATGAAGAATGTATTTTTATATTTATTATAAGGGTTATTTCTGTTTTCACATAACTTTATATATATTAAATTTAATTTATTTGACAGGCAAACCGCTTTAAGGGGACTGAGTCACCTAAAAAATCGAAAAGTAAAAATTTTTTTTTGCAGTATATATAAGTTTAATGAAAAATTCCATTTTACCTCCATAATATATATGTGTTAGACTACCGCTGTGAATTTTTTTGGAGACCTACAGTGTATTCCGGTGTAATGCGCAATGGTCAAACATTTTTCCTTTGCCGCAGCTTTCGGACTGAACGAAAGCATCAATCTTTGCTTGCGATGTCTTATTTTCTTCGTTAGACAGTTTATTGCGGAACGAGTGCGGGGATTTTTTTTTGAAGCTTCGCTGGCGAAGCTATGAGTTAAAAACTACCAAAAAATTCACTTTTTCCACTTTTTGTCTCGTAACCACTCACATAATGGCTTGCGATAAATCCATTTTTGATCGCATGAAAAATCCCCGCACTCGTTCCGTAACACTGACTGTTACGAAGAAAATAAGCCGTCGCAATCCAAAATTGGTGAGGCCATTCTCTCTGAAACCTGCGGCAAGCGAAGAAAAATAAAATGGAAAAAAATGAATTTCACAGATTAATGAAAATAACCAACTTGGGTGATCCGCAATAAAAAAAATTATTTAAAAATTTTTTTTGTCACATAAAAATGTCCACTTTTTTTTCTATCACATAAAAATCAGATTTTCTTTTTTGGTTTTTTTTTTTTTTTTTTTTCACTTCACAAATCTCGTAAATGCAAAAAAAAATGTTTAAAACATAAAAAAATATACTCTTACGTCAAATCTGACGTTTAAAAAAGAGGTTAAGTCTGCGAGACTTTTCGCTTTGCGGCACTGTCACTGTGAAAAACATTTTTACACTATTGCGGGCAAAAATACAGAATATATTCCGTTCATTCGAAAAAACTGTAAACACTGACACATAACTAATACACTGAGTTTACAAGCTCAGTTTCTTACCCGATTGACACAATCGAGTAAAAATCATCGCTGCTACATTACGCCGGTGTATCGCAGACTCAAAACAAAGCGCGGTAGCGGCGATAATCTGAGTCGCATCGATTAGACGTAACGACCCTTTGGTCGGTAAATCGTTACCTACCGAACGCAGTTTCGACATCGATTGTTTTTTTTTATGTTCCTTTCTCGATGTTTCTTATTCTTCTTATTAGAAGAAAAAAAAACATGCGGAGATGCGGTATTCCGGCATTGTTCGTGTTGCATTTCGGCATTTTTTTTTTTCACGCATTATTTATTTCTAACACTACTAAAATGCTTCTAACTTCGGTAATTTTTTAAATTTCGATCTAAAATTTGGGGTGTATGTAGTACACCGCATGTACATTCAGAAAAAAAATAAAAAAAAAATAAATAAAAAAATAATTTTTAGGTGACTCAGCCCCCTTAACAGCAAACGTGCTCTCTGTATCTTTCGATATCAAAGCGCGTTCAACTCGAGCGAGTAATGTCACGTTGTACGCCGCTTTCAATTTGAGAATTTCTCGAGAATTTCTTTTTTTTTTTTGATATAGCGTCTCACCTGAACCACGTCGTTTCCGGTTTTCAATTGTTGAAATCATAAAACATAATGGCCGTGGCATTACATTAAAACGTCAATTCAGAATGCCGAAAAAAAAACAATTTTATCTGCGAAAAACCTCATCGAAGCAACTGTGACGGTCGATATTGTCGAAACCGTATAGTGTTGTTATTGCGAGTGTCTAAAATAGCGAGTGTCATTAAAAACAATCATCCGAACGACCGCCTTCACCGATTTACATACATTATCAAAAAGGTAAGTTTATACATTATAATGTAATAATAACTTCATTTAAAAAAAGATGTTCTACAGTAAAAATTGGGCGTATCGACATATTGACTTAACGTGATGTGAAACATATTCTCTATGTGTCTCACTCGCTCCACTAAAAACTTAATCACATTGAATTCAAAATTTGTGAAATTTTGTAATTTAATTAAATTGAACCATAAAAAAACTATGGATAATTAATGCGCACTTCGCGTCTGTATTTTGTTTTTAACATTGTTTACAAAGTTTCCTCTATGCGGTAGCCAAAAATTATTAAAGTTTAACTTTCTCGTAGAAAAGGGAATCTAATTTTTCGTAATAAAAAAAACTTAACATCTTTCATACATCACCCTTTACTGTGAATATTAGAATCTCTTCAACTTTAATTCGATAAACAATGATAATTATTAAGAACATTTTCTTTACGCTTTGCAGATTCCCCAAGGAACACGAAGAATCGTTTGATGAAGTCGATGGCGATGAGGAGAAAGAGTTAATATTTGATATATCTAATCGTTTGATTTAATTTGAATTGATGTGACGTATATGACTTTGATAAAAAAGATGATGATAATGATGATGATGAAGATGATGATAAAGATGATAATGTGAATTTATGTTATCATAAGCGATAAAACAACGACTTGAAATCTTGTAGTAGAAAGACACAATAATTGATTAATCATTAAAGTAATTATAGACAGTATTATAAGTTAATATTTTTATTTACCGTAGAAACGACATTTTTTGTATATAATTCTTAAGATATAGTGGTTCAAGTTGTTGCATTTCGTAGTAGTGTTTGTACATAATATTAATATCGTACAAAAATCCATTGTTTCAATTTAATTTTTAATGAACCAACTTTTTTTTCACGTATTTAATTTACATGTACACGAAAGGATTTTTGATTAAAAAAGTTAACTTCCGCTTTGATGCAAATTATAAAATAAATAAATAAAAGTGCATCATGGGCAGACGAAAGATTGTTCGAACCCCTGAAGAAGAAGAAAAATTAAAGCCAAATTAGAAAAAAATGATGAAAACCAAAAACGACGACGTGATAAATTTAAAAAATCCTCACAAGATGTACCACCAGTTATACAGGACAATCGAGTGGTTTCAGATGTACAAGAAGTCAATAGATTGACATTGACACGACAACGTGTTGATGTAAATTTTCAAGAGACAACCGCATAAAATTCTCGAAACAACCAACTCTTGAACCTTATCGGAACAGAAGCAGAAGGCGTATCGGTATTAACAGCAGATAACAATGAAATTGAAGAATTCCAAACAGACAGAGTAAATTTGCTCACAGAAACTGAAAGAGAAGTTATGGTACAAGAGCGCATTGTCGAATGACTAGCTCCTCAACAAGCCGCACGTGTTATAGATCTACACCGATAAATAACACTGTGATCACAACAATGAACAACGTACCAACAGATTGACCGAAGGTAATATACAGGAACACTACGGTGGTAGTTTAAGCGAACATTGTTCACATTGTAACGCTGCACACTTCGTATGCGAAAAAGTATCTAACATACGAAATTCGTTCCATGATTGCTGCTCTCATGGCAAAGTCAATCTTTAACGCCTACCAAACATGCCAGAAGAATTAGGTTCATTATTTAATGGGACACATGAAAAGTCGAACGCTTTTTTCGAACGTATTCGAAATTACAACGCTTCGTTTTCATTCGCATCCTTTAACGCCAATTTGATGAACTCCGAAGGAAGACGCCCCGGACCGTATTGCTTCAAAATACAAGGTCAAATTTACTATCAAATAAATACAGCATTATATCCAGCTTCCAACTAATTGCTGAGTTACGGTCAACTATTCATCGTCGATTCAAATGCAGCAGTGGATTCGTTGCAACGTCGGAACACAGCTCTTGACCGAGGTTTACTCGGAGCAATCGATCGCATTATGCGCGACAATAACTTCTTTGCTAAATCATATCAAATGATGGGCGAAGAATTGCAAGCGCAACAACGACAAGTACACGAATCCGACGACAGGCAACGTGGCGAACTACAGCTACTTTTTACGTTGAAACCAGGAATGGATCGCCGCCGATTCTTCTTCCAAAGAAGTAATAAAGTCGCTGCTGTTTTTTCAACTACCGCTGATGGAGAAATTCCTGAATCATACGTTACTATATGTAACAAAAACACGAGGGAACTATAATTCGTCAGTACCATGGATCCGAATGTTGAACCTTGGATCTATCCATTATTTTATCCGTTTGGCACTCGAGGTTGGCATCGAAATCTAAGACAAACAGGTGATGAACGTAAACGTATTTCAAGAGAAGCATATGTAAGATATCGAATGGCAATCCGCGAAAACGATGAAGGAAACGACGCTATTCTTTTGGGACGACGTTTATACCAACAATGGGTTCTAGACCATTATGTAAAAGTCGAGAAAGATCGCATCGAATTTATGAGGTCAAATCACGCAAAGATACGTACAGACACTTATACTGGATTGATAGATTATTTAAACACTACTGCGCATGACGCGGATGCACGAGTCGGACGAATTGTCATTTTACCTTCGACCTTCACTGGCTCACCGCGAAATATGATGCAACACTATCAAGACGCAATGGAAATAGTTCGAAAGTTTGGCAAGCCAGATCTTTTCATCACGATGACTTGCAATCCAAACTGGCGTGAAATCAAGGACAATTTACTTCCTTGTCAACAACCTTCTGATCGACCAGATCTCACTGCGGGCGTCTTCGATATGAAGAAAAAACATTTACTCGATCTCATCACTCGGCAAAATTTCTTTGGCGATATTAAAGCCTAAACGTTTACACGATCGAGTCGCAAAAGCGTGGTTTGCTACACATTCACTTACTGGTAACACTGAAACATAAGCTAACAAGACCCGAGATGGTTGACAGATTCATCTGTGCGGAGATCCCTAATCCCCAATTGAATCCTATATTGCATCAAATCGTTATGCGGAACATGATCCATGGACCTTGCGGAGCATGGTGCGAGGTGAATGGAAAATGCTCTAAACACTTTCCGAAATCGTTTCGCGGAGAAACAACAATCGATGCAGATTCTTACCCGCATTATCGAAGAAGAGACACCGGCGATTTATACGAACGTCGAGGCGGACATACCGTCGATAATCGTTGGGTTGTTCCATATTGTCCGACGTTATCCGAAACATTCAACTCCCACATTAATGTGGAGGTTGTAACAAGTATTACTGCTCCAAAATACTTGTACAAATACATTTATAAAGGACATGATGCAGCCGCCATTCAAATAACAAACAATGAGAATGGAGATGGCGAAGAACGTATCCTTGATCATGACGAAGTGAAAAATCACATTAAAGCTCGCTATGTTGGACCAAATGAAGCGGTTTGGCGTATACTCGATAAAAAAAATGCAAGAAGAAAGTCATCCAGTCATACGTCTTCCGGTACATCTACCAAACCAATACAGCGTCACGATTCCGGCAGACATAAATGAGGATGGAATAAGAAATGCGATTAGTCGTGTAACAATGCTTATGGATTACTTCGAGTTGAACGTTCGGGATGAATCTACAAGACAGTTCGCATATCCCGATATTCCATCGCATTACGTATACAAAAAAATGAATGTCGATGATAGAACCGTTTCCAGATGGGAAAAACGACAACGTAGACATCATACAATAGGACGAACTTACCGAATGTATTCGGTCAGTCCGGCTCAGAGCGAATTGTTTCATCTTCGATTGCTTTTGTTAAAGGTTAAAGGAGCCGAAAGTTTCGAAGACTTGAGAACCGTGGATGGGCAAATTTGTGAAAGTTTTATTGCAACGTGCTTAGCTCTAGGTTTAATCGAAGATGACGACGATTGGCGAAGAGCACTGGACGAAGCTGCAGTTTGGATGATGCCTGGGCTCCTTCGAAGACTATTCGTGACAATTTTGGGTCATTGTCAACCGATTCATCCGGAAGAACTATGGAAAGAATTTAATAACAAGCTGTCCGAGGATTACGCGAGACGTATAGGTATGCAGCTAGCGCAAAGAAAAGCGTACATGCAAATCGCTCGCATGCTCGATAGAGAAGGTTCACATCTATCTCGATTCCCATCAATGGAACAGGTAGCGATCTTGGATCAGGATGAACTTAACGTATTGACTGCTGAGTTTATCGCAATCGGCACGCAACAATATGGACAACTCAACAATACTCAAAAAACGTTCGTCGATAACGTTTTAAGTGCGCTCGAGGACGACAACGCCAAACAAACTTGTTTCTATATCGATGGTCTCGGAGGATCCGGCAAGACTTTTACATATACGACTCTTTCAAATCTCGTTCGAGGTAGAGGCAAATGCGTCAGTGCAATGGCTTTCACCGGAATCGCAGCGATTTTGCTCGCGGAGGGTAAAACAGTACACAAAACATTTGGACTTCCGGTACCATTGTACTCCGATTCCACATCGAGCATCAAAGTGCAATCAAAACAGGGTGAGTATTTGAAAAACGTCGACCTTTTCATCTGGTACGAAGCACCTATGGCTCCACGTTACGCACGCGAAGTGGCGGACCGAACATTACGAGACATCATAAACAATAATAAACATTTTGGTGGAAAAGTTATCGTTCTCGGCGGACATTTTCGCCAACTACTTTCGATTTTAGCTCGAGGCACGCACAGCGAAACAGTGAATTTGTCTATCAAATACAGTGCATTGTAGCAGCACTTTTCCAAATACGCGCTCACTGAAAATATGAGAGTTTTACCAATCGAAGTGGAATTTGCTCATTTTTTACTCAACGTTGGTGATGGACTTCTTAACGATTTAGACGATAACTTTCAAATTCCAGCGCGTTGCTTAGCCCCCACAGATCGAGACATAGTTGAAGATACATGCGGACAATTAGTAAGAGCAAGAAAGTTTAAACAAATGGCAAAATGTGCCATACTATCCGCTCGGAATATCGACGTTGAAGAAATCAACTCTAGAGTAATGGACTTATTCGACAGAACTACGGAACGCCTTTACACGAGCATCGATAGCACGGAAAATTGTGGTGACAACGACGAAATCAACGAAACGATCTTACCCGAGTACTTGAATACCCTATCACCTCCAAGGTTACCGCCTCATGAACTGCGTCTCCGTAAGTACTGTATCATCATGCTAATCCGCAATTTAAGCATCAACGAAGGTTTGTGCAACGATACGAGATTGCTGGTTCTAGATCTAGGTAATACGATTTTGCGATGTGAGATTCTATCCGGTGATAAAACCGGAGAGATAGTTTTCTTGCATCGTATCACTTTATACTGTGAAAATGAATATCCCTTCACGTTCAAACGACGCCAATTTCCAGTAAAGGTAGCATTCGCTATGACCATCAATAAGTCGCAGGGTCAAACGTTCGAAAAGATTAGTGTGGATCTTCGCAGAGATGTTTTCAACCATGGTCAATTATATGTGGCCTTCTCTCGCGTGCGTTCTTGGGAATCTCTAAAAGTTTATCTGGGGCCGCAGCACGCTGGAATCGTAAAGAATTTTGTGTACAAAGAGTTATATCGATAAACAAGTATTTTATATCAATGGCACTATAGATTTTATGCACTCCAAGTATAAACCATTCTTAAGTTTAAAATATTTTTCTTCGATTTCGATTTCAGCCATTCAAAGAGAGACTTCACACCAGAAGTTCGTTCGCCATTAGTTGTTGATTGCGAACCTAAATCTCGTGTAGAACAAGCGAGTCGCACTGGTGAAGGTGTAGAAGAGGGTCCCTATCCCATTTTTTAAATGTATTTTTAACCGTATTAAATCTTAATGACTAAGTTGATAAGAAAAAATAAAAACAACAAATTAAACATGAATAATATTTCGGTACAAATTCAATTGTTTATTTAACCCTCTTATAGAATTCCCATACTAATTTAATAATGGCGGAATCACCTTTCATCGGAGCGCTGCAGCGCCACCGAACCATCGGACGCGCGCGACAGCGCGCATTATGACCCTAGTCCTCTCTTAAAAAGTTGGTGGCGATTAATATCGACTTTCGAGTTTTCAGTATCGAAGGTTCGATATATGTATTATTGTCGGTTTATTCGTGCTGTGATTGGTCGACGAGTTTTGACAACTGCGTTGCGCGCGCCCGAAACTAGTCGCTCTCTTAAAAAGGTCCTTGCGATATATATCGAATAGATCGCATTTATTGTTGTGACTGATATCGAAGCTCATTGTTTCCAATTTATTCGTGCCGTGATTGGTCGACGAGATTTGATAGGAGGTCTCGGGCGCGCGCAGCGCGCCCGTAACCTGCTAGTCCTCTCCTAAAAAGTTGGTGGCGATTAATATCGAATTTCGAGTTTTCACTATCGAAGGTTCGATATATGTATTGTTGTCGGTTTATTCGTGCCGTGATTAGTCGACGATGACGACGACGATGCGCCGCGAGACATGCGCGCTGCTTCGATCTTTTGCCTCTGCTGTCACGCTTTGTCTGTTATTAGTGCATAGCGCAAGGTTAGAAATCGTCGTAAAAGGTTTTTTGGAGAAGAATTATATATCGCTGGCGAAGCTATGATATCGAATTATCGTCGGCTTCGTCGTAGGTTTGACAGATAGAATGAATGGAAAAAAATAAATGGCCGCGATTGTTTTCAATTTTATTTGACAAATTGCAATAATTTTGGATATTCGATGATTCTTTGTGGAATTATAACCAAGTTTTCAGTGCACCCACGAAATTTTTTCTTTTTATTATGAATGTGAATAACGTATATAAAATATTGTGAATGATATTCGTTCAAAATATATTATTTTCGAAATAAAAAGGATTAATATATGGCAATCAATGTTTGATATTTCGTATTTCTTTTTTCGCAACCAAATTTTCGTTTGTGACATGATAAAAAATTGTTTTTTGGAAAATTAAAATTATATAACCTTTAAAAATAATACCTCACTAAAAATAATTGGAGAATAAAGATACTAAGAAATGTCAGAATGTCTTCAAATTTGATGTGAGTAGTGCTTTTCATAAAATAAAATAATGCTGCGAAAAAGAAAAAATTAGGTTCGTAGACTTCATAATTGGAGCACCGTATGGACATTTAGCAGAACAAAATTTAAAATACCTCATTAAAGGCTTCGCAGTAGTTTCAAAATGATTGTGCACAATGGTGATGATATGATACATCACCTCTGCGAAGAAGAGAAAAATTGCTTTGCACAGTCCAAAGTTACAGCACCATACGGACACTTGTCGAAGCAAAAATGGTTTTTTTTTCTTAAGCATATATTCAAATGCTTCGCAGGGGCTTCAAAATGTATGTGCACAATGGTGATGATATGATACATTATTCCTGCGAAAAAGAGAAAAATTGCTTCGCACAGTCTAAAGTTACAGCACCGTACGGATACTTGTCAAAGCAAAAATGAATTTATTTTGTTAAGCAAATATTCAAATGCTTCGCAGGGGCTTCAAAATGAATGTGCACAATGGTGATGATATGATACATCATCCTTGCGAAGAAGAGAAAAATTGTTTCGCACAGTCCAAAGTTACACTGTGATACGGACGTCTAAGAAGATAATTTCAGTAATAAAGGTATTTTTATTCAACCGCACGCGAAAAAAAATATTACCAGTCATTGGAATCACTTCAAATTAACAACACATGATGTTCGAGATACATCGAAGCAAATGCTGAAAAATAAAATTTTTTGGAGTATTCGCTGCGGAGTAACCCCACCGACAGACTCCGAAGAGCAACGGATGGTCATTTCAATAGGCACTCTTTGCCTATTGTTATAGTGAGTGCCTAAAAACTACCAAAAAATTCACTTTTTGCACTTTTTATCTCGTAACCACTCACATAATGGCTTGCCATAAATCCATTTTTGATCGCATGAAAAATCCCCGCACTCGTTCCGTAACACTGACTGTTACGAAGAAAATGAGCCGTTGCAATCCAAAATTGGTGGGGCCATTCTCTCTGAAACCTGCGGCAAGCGAAGAAAAGTAAAATGGAAAAAAATGAATTTCACAGATTAATGAAAATAACCAACTTGGGTGAATCGCAATAAAAAAAAATTATTTTTATATTTTTTTTGTTGCATAAAAATGTACACTTTTTTTTCTATCACATAAAAATCAGATTTTTTTTTGGTTTTTTTTTTTTTCACTTCACAAATCTCGTAAATGCAAAAAAAATGTTTAAAAAATAAAAAAATATACTCTTACGTCAAATGTGACGTTTAAAAAAGAGGTTAAGTCTGCGGACTTTTCGCTTTGCGAAACTGTCACTGTGAAAAACATTTTTACACTATTGCAGGCAAAAATACAGAATATATTCCGTTCATTCGGAAAAACTGTAAACACTGACACATAACTAATTACACTGAGTTTACAAGCTCGGTCTTTTACCCGATTGACACAATCGAGTAAAAATCATCGCTGCTACATTACGCCGGTGTATCGCAGACTCAAAACAAAGCGCGGTAGCGGCGATAATCTGAGTCGCATCGATTAGACGTAACGACCCTTTGGTCGGTAAATCGTTACTTACCGAACGCAGTTTCGACATCGATTGTTTTTTTTATGTTCTTTTCTCGATGTTTCTTATTCTTCTTATTAGAAGAAAAAAAACATGCGGAGATGCGGTATTCCGGCATTGTTTGTGTTGCATTTCGGCATTTTTTTTTTTCACGCATTATTTAAATTCTAACACTACTAAAATGCTTCTAACTTCGGTAATTTTTTAAATTTCGGTCTAAAATTTAGTGTGTATGTAGTACACCGTATGTACATTCAGAAAAAAAAATTTAAAAAAATAAATAAAAAAATAATTTTTAGGTGACTCAGCCCCCTTAATCGTTGTAATAAACTGAACTAATTTAAATCGACGGGAGGTTTCGGGCGCGCGCGCAGCGCACCGCGCTTCTTCAAAAAATCCGTGGCTAAAATATATCGAAATTTCGATACCTGTATTGTTGTCGCTTTATTCGTTGCCTATTTGTCTGTCAGAAGGGGCTGAAGCTAATGCTGTTAGACAAGCAACTTCAGTTATGTTGCATTTTGCTGATAGTTGATAGTCGATAGTCGATAGTCGATAGTCGATAGTCGATAGTCGATAGTCGATAGTCGATAGTCGATAGTCGATAGTCGATAGTCGATAGTCGATAGTCGATAGTCGATAGTTGATAGACAAACTTTGACAGTTCAAATAAATAATGAAGTCGAGTCGGAAAAAAAATTAAATAGAGGGGTAAGGCTACGCACGCGAAGCGTGTGCTCACTGCTAGTGTTAATAAATAATGTGTTAACATGAAAAAAAAAAAATTTAGTAACATTTAGTTTGAGGTTCAGTTAATAGAATATAATATTATCTGGCTTCAGTGCCAATTTCAGGACAATACATATATAGAATCGTTCTTGAGATATCGTGGCAGAACCAGTCAAATATGTCGTTGCTGCGAAATGGCGTTTAAAGTAGCCAGCTCGAGTGCGAATACACGCATCCAAGCGTGCACCGCGCTACATTTTTTGCTATCCCGTCCGCAATTTTAAAAATTGCATATTAAATTTGACAGCATCATATTTATAAAGGTTTATACTATTGATATATGCAATATACAAAAATTCGATTTTTCCAAATTATAAACCTCACTGCTTCCTTTAAACAAAATGAGACATCGATCGATTTCTGTCAGAAATTTCTCGACGGCCAGACTAAGTTATTCGAGTATTGTATTTATATTTAGTACAACGTCGATCACTAAAGAGTTAGTGCATATTTCCTTCTACCTGGAGTCTAGAAGGCCCTGTTTCATTGCTCGAATTTTTTGCGCCTCACTCTATCCTTCGGCCGATGTCGAAGAATCAGGCCCTCCCGTCGGATCTATGGTTGTCTTACTCTTGCCACTTCCGTAGGCTTATACATTATATGTATCTAATTGGTATAGAAGGATAAGCACAAGCGTCAAAGAAAAAAATGCAGTTTATAATTTATTTCTTTTATTCTTGTTCTTTTGTTTCTTTCATTAATCCGTGACAAGATATTATTTATAACTCTTAAGAAAGGTCGTTGAATGATTTCCGTTTTACACCCGCTTACAGTGCCCCCCCCCCCCCCCCTTCCCCCCGGAGAACATTATCGACAGCCTTTTTCCTTATCTCTTGACACAAATTAACATTTTGTGTCAATTTGACTTAAAACAAATTAAAATTTGCGATTTTCGTGCGAAAAACTGTTCCTCACCTCATGTAGTTGCAACATTCGCCTTTAGTTTGTGCTGCAAACTCCTACTCGTCAGAAAAAGTTTTTTCGTATCGTAATGTACTAATATCAATCTGCGGATCTATGGGCGGCCGTCGATGCATGGTAATGGTATATCTCTGCTGTAACCGCTAGAAAGCTTTTTTGTTTTGGTTCGTTTTTAGGAACCTAGGGGAGGGCTCGCAAGCGGGGTCAGAGGCCGCCTTTTTCGGCCTCCGCCTGCTGGGCCTCGATTTGTTTTACCGAAGTTCGTAGGTGTCGACTTGCTAAGTAGGCCTCTCGTTTATGCGTGTGTGAGATTCCGATCTCGCAGTCGGTAAACAAAAGAGTTACAAGAGCTACAATTGCGTAAAAACGATTTCCCCCTCTTCTTTCTTCACTAAATTAGAGTCGGAACTTTGAACTGCCGCAAAAAAATAAAATAAAGCGTGTAGCCCGACGTAACATCATTTCGTCATATCTTACTGTCGAATACGACAAACGTTTTTCAACGTACGACGGATATTCTATGCAACTGGCATTGATGCATATATTGTGAAAAGTGATAGTTCTGAAGGAAGGGGTTTTCTTACTGTATTTTTTCATAATTTCATAATAATAATGTTCAGAGCGCTGAAGGACTTCGGTCGATAGCCCGCTGGTAATATGTGTATTAATGTATTGTGACGAGGCGTCGTAACGCTCGCATATCGCGCTAGAGCAGAAGTATTGTAGGCAGGCCGGAATCGCTCGACTCGTACCCGAAGGGAAAAATATAGAAATTCGAGAACGTTTGATTGCCGTGCGTCTGAACTATATTTCAGGAAAAATAGTACGTTGACAGTCAAGACGAGGAGAGGAGTGCGGGGAGGCAGGGCTGTGCCACAGGATTGAGCGACGATCGACGACGGATCGATGGGCTGTGACCCCCACCCCGGGCCAACGAATTTGCGAGAAGCGAGAGCAACGGGACTCTCGCTGCGACCGGCTTAGGAGGAGGATCTCACCGATTATTGTAGAATTATAGAAATCCGATATTGAGCCGCGAGTTTATAAGATTGAGTCAAAGAAAGTAATTAGAGTGTGTGAGAAGCTGTGAGAGATTGTATCCGTACGAATTATATCGAGAGAGCCGGTGTGCCACGGAGAAGCCGAAAAGGACGATCGGTCGGAAGGAAGGATAGGAATCGACGCTCGAGTCGAGACTAGGATAACGATTGGAAAACCCTGTGCGACGGCGGAAATATCGACGAAAGAAAAGGTAGGCGCACGAGGTGCATATTTTCTAATACGTCGAACCCGCTTCCCGGGTATTGCCGTGCACGTGGCTGTAGAGTCGTCCTCTGTCCGTACGCGTTTTGGTCTATCACCTCGCCGAGTCGACCGGCTTCACCGGGCTCGAGTATTCGTGAAAATTGTTAACGGAAAATCTAGCTTGTAGCCAGCGGTTGTCCCCGCGTGGCCCACCGTTCTTATTATTGTTTATATTCTGTTGTTAATAAATTAGACGCTCATGCGTGATTTTGTTATTGAAAGAAAAGAACGTTATTTGTCGGACATTTGCCCCCGAACTGCACTCCCTATCCCGCTAGCCGAGCATCGTAAGAGATTGAGAAGCATAGAGGAATAGATAGAGAACCCTTGCCAATTGGGGGAACAATTGGCTGGCGCCCATCAAGCAGCGGTGGATGAAGGATTCGTGCGAAGGACACGGAAAAACACGTGGGCGTCATTAACGATTGTACGAATTCTTCGTGGAGGAGCGGACGAGAGGGTTTGCCTCTCGGTACGGGAATCATCGGAAGAGACCCACGGCCCGTAATTCGGTCGCCATGATCTCTTGCTCCTACCCCTGTTGCTCGTCGGTAACTAAAGTTTGGGGTAAGACGCGAACCTCACGAGGGACAAAGTCTCGATCGTAGAACGGGAAGTTAAATTTTTGTTCGTTCGACGGGTGCGACAACCCACCAGTAGTCATAGAATTTTTCTACGTTACCCCAACCTCCTCCGGCGTAGATTCCGGTGGTCGGTGGCACCGTAGCGGGGTCTGATGGTCCCTTCACCCGTCGAGATTTGCGGCCCGGAGGCCTGCAAAGCGGAAGCTGCGACTGGCGTCGCGTACGAGAGCTTGGAATTTTCTTCCAATTAGCGGAAACTGTGGCCCGAAGGCCTACAATGTGGGATCTGAGGCCCAAAGGCCTGCAAAACGGTATCTGAGGCCCAAAGGCCTGCAAAACGGTATCTGCGACTGCGGTCGCGTACGAGAGCTTGGAATTTCGTCCATGTGGCGGGAACTGAGGCCCGAAGGCCCATAACGAGAACTATGGCCAAAGTCGTGTGCGGGAGCTGGACCTCCAATGTTCGATCGCCGAGACCCAGGGCTTACAAGGCGAGAATGGCGAGATCAGGACCTCATAGGGGTCCTATACGGGAGCTACATCCGAAATCAACCCTTTTTGGCGAGTCGGGAATCCGTCGTATCCCGACAAGATCGCCTGGTTGAAGTGTCTCCGCTCGCAGCGGAGAATCAAATTCGGAGCCTCAGGGAAATAGGAGTGGAGAAAATCTTCTCCATCAATCCATCCGAGAGGAACAGTGCGATTGGAGTGGAAAAGAATCCTACTTCACGATCGATCCGAGAACCAACTTGAATTGAGTGGCATGAGCCACCACGAAAATCAATTCAAGTTCGGGAACCAAGAATTAATTCGAACGTCGAAGATAAATTCGAGTTCGAAATCGAGAATTATTTCGGACGTCGAAAAATTACTTCAAATGCGAAAAACGAGAACAAATTTCAAACGTCGAAAATTAATTCGAGTTCGAAAAACGAGAGTAGATTTCGAACATAGAGAATTAATTCGAATTCGAAAAACGGAAACAAATTTCGAACGTCGAACTTAATTCGAGTTCGAAAAACGAGAATAAATTTCGAACATCGAAATTTCATTCGAGTTCGAAAGCGAGAACTTATTTTCGAACATCGAAATTTCATTCGAGTTCGAAAGCGAGAACTTATTTTCGAACATCGAAATTTCATTCGAGTTCGAAAAACGAGAGCTATTTTCGAACGTCGAAAATGAATTCAAGCTCGAAAAACGAGAACCACCTCGAACAGCGAAACGCAGTTCGCGTTCGAGACGCGACAATAATCTCCGAACGTCGAAAATTCATTCGAGTTCGGAGGACTAACACAAATTCGAACAGCGAAAATTACTTCGTATTCGAAAAACAATAACAACAACAAACAAATAAATAAATAAACAACAACACAACAATATAATAAATAAACAACAACACAACAATATAATAAATAAACAACAACACAACAATATAATAAATAAACAACAACACAACATTATGATAAATTGCGAACTTCGAAATTTAATTCGAGTTCGGAAGAACGAGAGCGGATCCGAACAACAAGGTTTAATTCGCGTTCGAGACAGCGGGAGCGCATTCGAGCAGCGAGAATTCATTCGCGTTCGAAAAATGAAAGTAAATTTTCGAACAGCGAAAATTGATTCGCGTGCGCGAATCGAGAGCGAAGTTTCGAACAACGAAAATTAATTCGTATCCGAAAACCAGAAAGGTTCTCGTACAGCGAAAATCTATTCGTGTTCAAAATTCGAGAGCTAATTCGAATATCGAAAATTAATTCGACTTCGAAAATCGAGAACTAATTCGAAAACTTGAAATTTAATTCGGGCTCAACATTTTATCGAGATCGAAAATTAATTCGAAATCGGAAACATCGCGAGAACAAGAATTTCATCGAAATCGAAAATTAATCCGAAATCGAGAAATATTGCGAGAGCGAAAATTTCGTCGAAATCGAAAATTAATCCGAAATCGAGAAATATTGCGAGAGCGAAAATTTCATTGAAATCGAAAATTAATCCGAAATCGAGAAATATTCCGAGAGCAAGAATCACTTCAGCATCGAAAATTAATTCGGAAGCGCAAAGCAATTCACACGAGAACGAGCTGTCACGAGAGCGTCTGACGAGTCTTCGCAATCGAGAGCGTCTCCGAAGAACGGGGCTCTCAACTGTTCACGTCAAGTGTCCCCGACGAAGTGATCGAGGAATCTTCGAGATCGGCGATCGAGAGCGAAGAGCGAGGAGAAGCGAGCCCTCCAAACTCAAAATTGTTTGTCACAATTTCGAGTATCTTCCGATCGCCGCCGAAGCTCGGATAACGGTATCTCCCCCCCTCTAGCGCGTGCGACGCGCGAGCATCAGGGGTGAGAAAAATTCATCATTTTCGAAAATTCGAAAAATGACGAAAATTGCCGAAAACATGCCTTCACGGCCTATCGAGAGCTTGATGTGTCACAAAAAAAAATGTTGACAATTTTTTTTTTCAGACATCCGAGAACTGACAAATGTCAAACAAACATTTTCAAAAAAAAATGCTTAATGTTCGTATTTGTCATCGAGAACGTGGGGGTCCGTGCGAACATCCACGACGGGAAGGCGTTAAATTAATAACGCGAGAACGAGAAAAAAAAAAAAATTTTATTTATCGCATCAAGATCGAAATCGATGCAACAAAACGAGAACAAAATCGAAATTAACGGGAACGGCTATTCTATCGGCGTGGCCCCACGTTGGGCGCCATTTGTGACGTGGTTTCACCTAACGGAATCTCTAACTCAAACTCCATAAATAAAATAAAAAAAAAACCAAAAAATCGAAAAGCTCAAACCAAACGGGAGCAAAACGCGAACGAAACTTACGTCACCTTCGGCCGTCCACCCTCGCGGATGCATCGGCGTCCCGGTGGGCGCCAGTTAATTTTGTTTCGCCGGTATTAACAACCGGTCTAAACTGGAGGCCGGTGGAACGACCTCCGCAGGGTAGATTTTTGTTTCGCCGGAATCACCAATCCGGACTGAACTGGAAGTCGGTGGAACTACGACCTCCGCAACGACAAAACGAAACGGAACGAAAACGGTACGAGAACTAACGCCGACTCATTCGCGAAAGCAAACGGTTGCGGAAATGCACGGTTGCTCAGGATGCGGGTTGTGGTAGAAGAAACGGAGATCGAAATCTCAACGTTAATTTAAGCGGGACCGAAAAATAATAATTTGGCTAAGAAGCCACGGGATCACACGCAAGTGCATCGAAAACGTTCAGCTGATCGGACGATCGAAGCGAGCTAACGAGAACGTAACAAAAGCGGATCGATAAGCGATCGACAAATTTTTATAATTCAAAAACTCACCGAAACTTCATATTAATCCTGTACTAAGCGGGAACCTGTATCTCACGATACACCGAGAACCGAATCACTATCACCGCTGCACAAGGAGCATTATTTCTAATGCTTCACTCACGCTCGGGATCGCGAAGAATTTATTAAGGTAAATGTCCCTATTCTCGGTACCTATAAGACCGCCGCGACAGAAATCGAATATTTGTACTTGCGACGAAACAAATTTTGTGGCTCTTTTTGATCCCGTCTGGTATATTAAATGATGCTCTTTCAAAAAACACTTGATTTAATAAATTTTTTCAATTATTTTGCCTAAAAAATGGTAATAAAGCCGCAAAGTCCCATGTCCCCATTACCGGACGGCTGTGCCTAACTTCGGCCAGCCATGACCCCATTACCGGCCGCTTTTCTCGTATAGTCAACAAATAGAGGTTAGGGTAGTAAAAAATCGGTCAATATGAATATAAATTGAATTTTCATTAGTTTTATCATATTTATATATTTTTAGTTATAAATTAGATCCAAATTACTATTAAAACTACATTTGAATATGAATAAAAATTTTGAATTCAAATTGAAATTACATAAAAAAAAAATATAAAAAAATATTTCAATTTCCGCAATAAAGGTTGAGACATTTTGTCCATGATTGTGCTTCTTGGAATTCCATATTGAAGACTAACCGCACGGATTCCTCGCCCAGCTTTCGCTGCAGCTACGGCTGTCTTCAAAGTTTCTTCGCTATATTTCTTTCTTCTTTTCTCCGTCTTACTTTTCGCCATTCCTTTTAAACAGATGAAATATAACCAAGAATTATTTCTATTGATCTTATCATCATAAGTATAAAAACTGCTTATTCAATGCTACTCAATCTTACTTAGCAATAGACTTAGCAATAGATGCTCAATGTACTATATTACTTTTTTTCAGACTTCTTCTGACGCTGTTCACAAAAATCTGTTTCAAAGTTTTTTTCTTCATTACACAGATCAGAAATTACTATAATCATTGATAGCATAATTTTAATACTATTAAGGGGGCTGAACCACCGAAAAAATAAAATTTTAATTAATTTCTTTCTTTTTGAAAAAAAAATAAAAAATGAAAATTCTCTTTGATTTTCATAATGTATACATAGTTAACTACGCTTGTCCAAGCGAAAGCAGAAATGCTCAAACTTTTTTCACTTGCCGCAGGATTCAAACCAAAGGACTGAACCAATTTTGACTTTTCATGGCTCATTTTCCTTTGGTCTGAGTCCTGCGACAAGTGAAAAAAGTTTCACCATTTCTTTCTTCGCTTCGACAACTTTGGTGGCACCAATAATATTCTTTAAAAATTTCTCTGTCGCTGTTTACTAAAACCCTTTTTAGAATCTTTCGCTTCATTATGCAAGTTAGCGTGTGAGAATTAATTTCCATATAATTATAGCGATAATCCAGGAATCATTACCATTATTGTTCGTAACAATTTTATCATGATAAATATTGAAATCGTTTTTTTCATTGCTATTATTCTCTTTTTTTTTTAAATACCTGTGAAATTGTTCGCAGGAATCTATTGCTAAGTCTTGGGCTTCGTCATACAAATCTGTGTATAAGAGAATAAATCTTTATATTAATTTTCCATTCATACGCTTCATACATTAATAAGTCTATAAATTCATACCTACTGGTCGACAGTTAATAAGTAATAAAGAAAAAAAAACTTTTAAAGAATTTTCAGTGACAGATCAAAAACGGACGTTCTCGCGTACGGTGATAGGGACATGACGCATTTTGCTGTGCCCTTCTCCGGCCATCGATTAAAAAAAAATTAACATACATATTCAGACTTTTTTTTCGAGAAATTTGTTGATTGATCGATAATCAATCATTTGAGACGAAAAATTACTTTGAACTCGAGTTCTATTACAAAATATACACTATTTAAACGAGTCACCTGTCTTAACCTTAATGTTAAGAACACGCTCGCACATGAAGCCGCCGAATAAAATGTAAAAAAATGAATATTATATTGCTGTACTTACTTGGAACGAATATTCCTTCGATTTCAGCACAAACCACTGATTTTTTTTTTCCCCACTAATAATCGCTCTAGCTGTCAAAAAATTGCGTAAAATACGTTTTTATCTCGGAGTGGCCGGTAGAGGGGACATGGCCGCCAATAGGGACATTTACCTTACAAAATTCTTTCGCTACACTCAAGTCGCGAAACTCGAACGATAGCCGAACGCGAACGAGAAACGGACAGCTAGGCCACACTGTGTGCGCGAGAGAGATAGCCTCCCTCGAGCGCGCGAACAATAGGCCGAACGTCAACAACACGGGAGCGCGAGAGAGACCCGAGTTACCTCTAGGGCAGCTTTCAGTAGACTGTCCATTTGCCTACGAAAATTCGTAACGAATTATGATAATTATTTTCGGGAGCTTGAACGGTAACTACTGCCCTCTCAACCATCTCATGACTTTATCGAATCGAGAGCCGATACTATAACGCGGTAACTTGAACGAATCTTCGCAATCGCTTCCCCCTAGTCAATGCGTGAGATACAAGGCTCTACTCAACTATAACGCAGCGCAAGGTGTTCCACCACTCTTGCCTGGACCAAACGATACCTCCGCCTGATCTCAACGCATTGCACTATCTCTTGGGGTGCCGGGTTTGCACCGGACTTTGACGTATTCGCAAGACTCTTCGCCGAGTCCTTTCTCTATTTGGGTTTTTTATTATTACTTCTTACACCACCAAATAGAGTCGGAAACGTCGACTAAACTGAACTAAAACGAATTCGGAAATCGTGAACCAACTGAACAAACGGAATCTCAAAACTCGAACCGAACGAAAATAATAACGATAATGAAGCTAATTGGGAATAATTACAACAAAATGATACAAAATAAACTGCAAAAATCTCGATCGGTGACTCAACGAGAGCGTGACGGTATCTTAAGTGGCTGGGAGAGGCAGTAACGCGAAACTTCAGCACTAAAATCGTAATTTCCATGCGAGTAACGGTAGTTTTGGGATTTTGTGACGTCGATTCCAAAAAATCACGTCACAATATAAACAATAAATGTTACCGAAATTGTAAATACTTCACATCTGTAAATATTGTCAATAAATACTTCTTCTACTCTAATGATCTTTACTACTATAAAACGATCATTTTATTCTTTAAGAGTTACGGAGTTTAATCGGATGTTTTCCTCTTAGATATTTTTTTAATTATCACACTTTGTAATCCTTTTTTATTTCCCAATCATTTTTTTATGTAATAGGCTTTACAAGTCACTTTTAAAGTAAATTTTAATATTTATACAGATAACATGTGATCATTTATCAATAGTTTCGCGTTTGTTTCGCATAAGTTCGAGAAAAATCAGAGAAAGTTACAAATACTTCTAGATGGTATAAAAATCTAAAAAACTGCATGCATATTAAAGGTACTGAAAATATTAATTATGCATAATAATAATTGCTAAATGTTATTAACAAATTGATAAAAAATTAATTGATCACCAATTGTTAACGATTATATGGACTCATTAGATGTGTGTGAAGTACGCTAGTAAAGTCGAATGATCCTGCGAGGGAAGAAGAGGGAGCTCCGGTGGCAACGAGTGCCGCGCGACAGCTCGAACGCTCTCTCCTTCCCCCGAGGGATTTAGAATCGATAGAGAGAGAGAGAGAGAGACAGAACGTGCGGGTCCGAGACGCCTGCGAGCGGGAAAGCGAATCTCGAAACGATCGAGCGAGAGTGCGCGAACGGCACGAGGCCACCGCGAATAATCGGCGCCGGGTCGATCCGGGCTGAATGAACGTTATCTATAATAATTTATTTTGTGTGTGTGTGTCTCTTAATTCATTAGTTCCTTAAGTCTATTATTTCGGCGAGCCGTTACCCGCCATTGCAATAAAATTATCGTTTCATCACTTGGGTTTTCCGTTATTTCGGAGCTCCTCCGGAATTCCCTTTCCCTGGCATTGAGCCGAAGAAGAACGTGAATTAACCCAATTTTCGCGGGAATCCAACTTTTTTGTAATGAAAATGATTCATTAATTTTTCTGAATGCGTATGATTTTTTTCAGTTTAAACAATTTACTTTGAATTACGTGTTTTTTCACACGTTTTTTCTATATAAAAAATATGAAGCGAATTGTAAAATCTAAAAAAGTTCATACGTATTCAGAAAAATGAACGGTGTTGCGTGCCAACTCACGCAAGACGATATGATAAAATAATTTACTTATAAAATTATCGATTAAGTTTAACACTCTGACTGCCCGAGTGCGTTCGTCAGAGTATATCGCTCTCTCGATGAACAACAAAGGGTCTAGAAGCCATTGTGCGAGCTCATGCTGAGTCTCTCAGGATCTGGCTCCCACATGGCTGACTTGAAAAAATACTTGAAAATACTGAAAAAAATAAAATCTTGTCGATACTCGCGACAAGCCCGCATGTAATAAAAAACATAATAACCTACCATCAATAAAACGCTCGAAAGGATTATCCCTTGAACGGCGGAATTTTCAACTGCGCACGGGTTTTATGACTTTTGGAAAACCCGTGCAATTACTATAACTTAAAATAAGGTCTTTCGTGATTAGTGACAAGACAAACGCTTATTGAACGAAGCACAAATGAAAATTATCCAAAAAAGATACTCAAATGTTTCTCACTTCACGAAGCTCTCGTCACCGGTCACGAAAATTACTCTAACTCGGACAGTCGTCGTGAAACAAGCAACTGCGCTCTCTTGACCAGTTCGCCACTCTACTGTTACATTCACTACTTCACTTTTACGTCTATATAACATCGACTCTTTTTTTTGTTAAACGTGTATCATTGTTAAATTTGTAATATATAGTGTTTGGTGTAAATTCAGTTTCCCTTCATTCTCCTTTAACTAGCCGCATAATATTAATTTGGCGTGCGGTAGTGCGAATGCGTGTCGGCACTACGCAACGGAGTATCGGGACTTACAACCCCGTAGTTTCAAACGCGAATCGCGGCGCCGACAGTGCACAAACGGGTCATTTTCATTTAAAAAAAGTTGGATTCTCGGACATCTTGTTGCCCAATTAATTTTTTTATCAATTATTATTATTATCATACAAAATAATATTTTCAGCACCTTTAATAAGCATTAATTTTTTCAGATTTGTATAGGATCGAGAAGTATTTGCAATTTTCTCTCACTTTTGTCGAACTTATATGAAATGAAAAACGCGAAGCGACATAAGAACCTTGATTATAATAAAACTTGAAATGGACGTAGTCTGCGGTAACAAAGAAATGTGTCAAATTTTAAAAGTTTTTTTTGGAAAATACGCAGTCACAGTGTCGCGAGGAAACGCATAACTCGCGTTTTTTGCACGGGCGTCTGTCGGTAGTTAAAGAAACCAATAACCATTGGTCATAAAATCCATGTGCCAAATTTTGTTAAGTAACTTTTTGTCGATTTCGAGAACATGTCGGACAAAGAAATTACAAATCTTCGTTAAATGCGTAAATCCCGTCTTTTTTTGACTGGTGGGCAGTCGAGACGGGAATAAGGGGCATCGAAAGTAAATTTTAAAAAATCTGTTCAGAAACATTACTGAAGACATTTTTTCATTCATTTATTCGTTGCTTCACACGAAATGCAAGTATCTCGGAGAGGACGAAGATGTGTGCGTTGAAAATCGATGGGAATACATATCAGCCAGAGAATTCCCTCAGCAGCCCCCAGACGATATTATCTCGAGGCAATTGAATTAGCGACAATCGATATTGAATTATTTCGGAGAATACAATGCTCCCTGCATGTGTGCAATGAGGATCCTGGTCTGTCTTGAGGAAGCGTCCCGGAATACAAAGTGGTATGGCACCCTGTACGCGGGCTTAATACACACCGCGCGAATTTCGTCGCCCGCCGCAGTGGATCCTCTCTCGTTATATAATTCAATATACATCGCACACACCGATCGAGTGTATGCACTCGATCGTGTGTACGATTCGGTCTTGTGTGTTCATCATCAAATCTCTTGGATTACTGTATTAGTTGGACACTTCGTACGAAAGTTTTGCGCAACGGTAGCGCGTTATTCGACGCCACGGATATATATCCGGCGAATGGATTCGCGACGTATTAATTTTATCATTTCATCGTCGACAAACTCACGATTTCTCTGATAATTAACGTCTAATTAATGTCATCGAGTTAGTATCGCGATTACAAATGGATTTAAGGCAGTATGGCGTATCATAGTTGCGATAACAACGAGGATATTTTGATCTTATCCTGGATTCATCCGTAAGTCGGGTTTCAAGCATATTGGAAGAGTTTGGTTATAAAAATGAAAGCGCTCAACGATCCGTAAAGATATCGCGAAAATGTCGTTTGCCTTGAAAGTTTAACGACGCCCATACCTATTTCGTAGTAACGTTATAGAAGGCGTTTGCAAATTGGCAGTATACTCCGAGATGGGGCCATACAACACTGGCAAAAGTTGTACCGGTAACTGATATCGGAGACAAAAATATAAAGTTTGGTCGTTTGGTTGAACCTAAAAAAACTGCAATTGCTATCGTGGATTTGTTTGAACATTTCTTTGCCAACGCGCATAAATTGGTATCAGGCCGTTATAATTCACTACGACTTATACCAAAAACACAATTTTCAGCTTGATCCCTAAGGAGACAAGGATATACAGTGCTATAAATAATAAAAAATTATTGTGTCAACAATGGATTTCTTAACGGATAAAAATCTTTTCTCCCAATTTGTTTCGGCGGTTACAAGAGCTACGAACAGTCTATATTGCACGATTTTTTATAGGAATTTCTTAGAAAAACTGTATATGATGATCACCTACAGGTCTCGTATTTACATATATACAAATATTTGTAGTACGTAGTAACACCTGTATACGAATTACCGTGCGGCAATATAACACTATAAACAATCTTATCGCTTAGACGGCGCAGGAGTCGTCGCTACATCAGCCCGTCGCGCAGGGGTCGTAATAAGTATAAATTCTCGAGAGTAAAACCCAACGTCACGTTAAGATCCCATTAAGGATTCAACGGTAGAGCGATCTTATCCCGAACACGTACAGGTGAGCAACGGTTACGCAGGAAATTCAACGGCCAATCTTCGCCAGTGAATCAGCTTTCTCTCGCAGGGGGGAAAGACTATTCGCGTATTCCTATCAACGGCTCACGAAATACTCTCATTACTTACCCTTCTCGTTGACTCTCGTTTCGCAACGACAGATATCATTTTTATTCCGCGTCGCCCCGTTCTTCTTCTCCTCGGCAATCCTTTATCTTTCGCGCCAACTCCGAAAAAAATATCGTACAATGTTCGGAATTCGTTGATTACACTCTGCGCTCCCGTACCTATCAAGAATCGCGAAAAGCTCACAGCGTAAGCCTGTAGCGACGTTTTAACGGGCTTTGGCGACTGTCGGGTATAATAATTCGTTACCGATCAAGCTGCGAAATCCACGGACGTTTAACGAGAGACTCGTCACTACGATATCTCGAACGCGTATAATAACGCTTCTACACCGGTCGTTGACCGGGGTAACTCGCCAGAGATAACCGGGTCCGGCGGCGGCAATAGAACCCCGAGAGCCGCGCGCCATGGCAAAACGGCAAGTTCTCTCGTGATAATTTATTGCTCTTTACATAAACGAGCGAGACAACGGAAATTGTCATTACCGCATTGCGGTTCGTATATTTCATGTAACTGTGTTACAATATATACACAATTGGCGCGACACATGTAAATGGATTATATAAACGAATTGTAAATTCAACAATCCGTAGTGTTCGTAATTTTATTTTAAGTATCCATGTGAGAGTTGACTCTGAAATAATTGTTTAACTTATCTCGAGTGATTTAAGCCGGAAAAATCGATTTTTTTTTCTGCGGTCAGAAATCTAAAAAATCCCTGTTGCGTCCTGACCCTTGTGAGCGTACTGTTCATAAACTATTTCTCCGAATTTCTATCTCTCTATATTCAACAATTCAAAACAAAGCACCGGACATTCCTTCTCGAATTACAGCAATGCACATCTGGTCGCGAGAAGGCCCCTTCCCTCTCTGTCTTAGAATCATATGCTTTTTCTGTCTCTCGTATGATCGCGCATGAATCGCGATCTCAGCATCGCGATCGCGATCGCGGCCACTTAGCGATGACCAGTTATTACCTGTAATTAATCAGTCGTATTTTACCATCGGATCGACTTACAACTAGAGTATACTTTTAACAACTCAACGGAACAGTCATGCTAAAATCACGCCCCTTTCGACTCACATTAAAATCACCCCTTGAACACATATTATACTTATACTAACATCATCGATCGAAGTTATTATATTCTCTATTATATTCGCATTTCAAATAAACTACATTGTTATTCGAGGAACATGATTTAAATCTTTATCGATGAACCGGACCCGTAATAATATAAATTGTAAACGTACAAGTCGATTATAGCAACGAATGAGTAACCTCTGAGGTTACGCGACAAGTAGCCCATACCACTAAGTCCCCCCCGCGAAGTTAAAAAGGCACAAGTTCACGTGGCAGAAGTTACCGATTGCTCAGACCTTTCAGACGTAACAACCCCCCACTATTGATTGATCGTAAGAGTTTCCTGAAAGTTTTAGGATAGCATAAGAATTTTTTTTTATGTAAAATGTCGATAAATATTGTATTAAATCCAATTGGACTCTTACAACTTTTTATATTCTGACGGAGGCATTTTTTTAAATGAACCGAACACTTCGGCGTATAATCAATCATGAGATTTTTTTTTACGATTGTTTTTTACCGCCTAAGAAATACAATATCTTTCGTATTTGGGTGAAATCTCATGCCTCCTGTAACTCCTGTACTCCTTAATAGACGAATTCGAGTGAATAGAAGAAAAGACGTATGCATACATCAGGCAATCATGAACAAAAGTTTCCGAAGGAAACTGCGAACGGAGTCGAGACATAAAATCAGCAACTTCTTCACTCACATCCAAGAACACGAAAAATCGGTAAGGTTGAACCGAAGCCAGAGGAATAACAGAACGAAAAAGTTTTCAAGTTACGTCGAGACGTGTAAAATAGTGCCAATTGTTTTATAATTCGCTCTCTCCAAAGGTCTCCTTCTGTTAGCATAAATGCAGATGAATAGTCAGTGAAGCCTCCAGTGTAGTCTTGTCGTTACAGTGCCTAAATTCGAAATAAGGCGAGTGTACATTAAGAACTTAAGTATCGCTTCATGTGCAAGGTATACGCCTAGGAGAGAGTACCGGTAGTCGTGAGAAGGTGCAGAAATTGAACGAAGATATAGAGAGAAAGAGGTTAGATGTGAAGGGATGTAGGGAACAGAGAAATCGGAATAGCGAGGAGAGCGAGAAAGGGTCTTTGTATGCAAAGTATCTCAAGCTGAATTTTAACAGCAGTGCAGCGGCGTGGTTATGTAAATTTCTTCAGATTTATGTTTTCGGTATTGCGCATTGAATCGCTGATTCACGCACCAAGAAACCGCGCGTTGGTCCCCGTAGGGTCCGGGCGCGAGAGAGCAGCGTTCTATATTGGAATTGCCGGTAGACACGGTATACCTCGCGTTCCCGGATTCAATCTATAATTCAATTTACTTTTAATTTCGCGCGATCCTATAAAATATTGGCGGTCAACCGCTGACGCCGCACAGCAGCAGTAGGAAGGGGGGGGGGGGGGGGGGGGGGGGGGGGGGGGGGGGGGGGGGGGGGGCAGGAAGACTATTGAGAAAAGCGAATGAAGAGTACAGAGAGAGACTTGATTGGCGTCAGCTGCCAATTAAATCACCGAATCCTGTGGTGGCAGGGAGGGGGAGCGGCGAGTTACGCGTCAGTAGACAGCACACAAGCAGTGATGAAAAAAAATCCCTCGTGATTCACTAAAAAAAAAAATGTAAAAAAAATAACCACCAACGCATCTCGATTTTATGGTTCGGAGGATAGACATTGGCTAAAGTAATTAAGGATTCTGTCTCGGCGCGCCTACCTGAGTTGCGCGTTCCGTCTCTGTTTGTAATTAACACTCGTCTTGATTAAACGCAGGGGGATCAGGACTAGTCGAGACGATTAATTGCAGAAAACCGATCGGGTCCGACAAGTGCTTGCGAAACGAGGGAAGATAAAGTACACGCGGAGAGAAGTAGCATTTCAAATCGTTTTTCATTAAGACAGATTGAGGTAAATGATGCTACGTACGAATTAATTACGGAACTTTTTTTTCGACGCTGTTGCATTAGCGATAAAATCGCGGATTTGTCAACGAAAGGGCGTAAAGTACACATCAGCGAAGCGTTGCTGCTGAAAGACAGTGACACAAATCCACGTCTATCATTCACGACGTATCACATTAGTAGATGTATAACTTCATTGGTGGGAGTAAGGCAAAGTGGAGCCCTTCGAGAGATAAGGAAAAAATAAACAGTTTCAAAAATTCAACGACATTTTGAATTTTTAATATACATTTTCCAACCGTGGATCGATCACAAACTCAGAAATTTTTTTGAAGTGTTAATACTTCGTTCGTATTGAAGCGTAGAAAATTATACGCAAGGTAAAAAGGAAAGGCCGATAAACGAAACATGTAAAGATTCTATAATTCGCACATAAACGAATACTTGTAAGTGACTGCGAATAGAAATATGCCTGCACTCTGCCTCTCTTGTTGATTTTGTTTAGATGGACCAAATGGGCCTAGGAATTATCTTACTTAGGGCTTCATAAATAGGTGAGATCATTTTCGCACATTGATGAACACGCTAAATCGCTAAATCGCAGGTGAAGCCTTCCCCCCTCCCCCCTCCCCCCTCCCCCCTCCCCCCTCCCCCCTCCCCCCTGCGCATTCCGGGCTCAATCGGTTTCAAAATCTGTAATCAACTTTTATCAGGCATACTGGCTTTTACGACTGAAACAGGAGTCCATCAAATGCTATGATAATATTCGCATTCAATGAAATTTTTCGTTAAAGTGTTAATGCCAGTATGCGTGGAAACAGCTGTTTGTAAGTTTCATTACCGACCGCCGCATTTTACTTGTTCTGAATATCCGTTTTCGAGAATCTCTCTCTTGCTCCGCTGGAAGCGGCGATCACGCTATCACCGTCGCCCTTAATAGGGCTTCAACGCGTCTTAAGAGAAGATAAAATGCCGCGGTCGGTAATAAAAAAAAAGTAAACAACTTTTTTCGCGCATACTGGCATTTACAGCTTAACAGAGAGTCAAACCTTATCGGGTGCGAAAGAGATAGCGTGATCGACGCTTACGGCGGAGCGACAGCGAGTATCGGGATTCACCTCGTCTTAAAGCAGATTTTAATCACATGCTCTGTTGATATCCGCATTCGATGAAACTTTTCTGTAAGCTGTAAATGTCAGTTTGCGTGGAAAAAGTTGTTTACAGTTCTTGATACCGATCAAGCCCGGGATGGGTAGGAGGAAGCGGTTTCACCTGCTATTAAGGAGATGATGAGATTAAAACCCTGTATCGGCAGCGAGTTCCATAAACCTATGGACAATAGGCGACCTTTCCTGATATGAATTAGTTATTTCTTATCTTAGTTTCCACATCATGTAAATAGTTTACTGTAAAAAAGAAATAGCAAGTAACGGCTATGCAATGATTATATTATGTTAGAACATGTATACTGTTAGTGTGTGTGTGTCAAATTTCAAAACGATTTTTGGTCGTCTTCGCTATATCTATGTACATCGAAAATAATGAAAATTGTACTCTGTAGGTGGATGTGTTTCCCATGTTAATTTAATTTCACATATCTCAACATCTAGGCAGTCAAATTGAACGAATCGTGTAAAAAACTCTTACCATAAAAAATGGCTGTCATTATATTTTAATAAAAAAAATTGCAATTCTTTTTCTCAAATATATATAATGTTATGTAGGTATATTGGAATATCAAGAGACGCGGTAGCGTCTCGACGCCAAGTGGTTTAAAAAGTAAAAAGTCCGCGCGGTGAGTCCGCGGGCGTCGAGCGCTACCGTGTACTTATACGCTAATATGGTGCCCCCTAAAATTTGACATTTTTTTTCTCTGAAACGAGACATCGGATCTGAATTCCAAAGACACTTTCATTATATAATTCGAATACAAGCTTCAAAATGCGCCTGGAATCAGCCCGATCGGTGTTCGAAATGATGAGATATCGCGATGTCACCCAAAAAATCCTCACTTTCACGATAAAATTTTTCTTCAGAGATTTTTTCGTCTGTCCGTTGTTTGTCCGATGTCCCATCATGCCTATGTGTTGCATCTGTGTGTCCATGCGTGCGCCCTGCATATACAATGGTATATGCGGAACGAACGGTTAGCTGTTACCGATTCCAAGTGTCAGTTCGTGAACACAGCAACTTGTGATATCCGTATCCGCGATCCGCGAATAGTGCACTCACATTCAGTCATCGAAATAGATGTTAAATACTAAGAGGTTATTTATAATTTTATTATCGCGAAAGGTACTAATAAAAAAAATCTCTCGTGGTAAAAAAAAAGGATACCTGTGTGAAAAAATTATCTTAACTAATTGCAGGCGAGTGGTAATTTCAATTAATAAATATTACGCGTGTGGTACAAAAAAAAATCTTTAAAAATAAATAATTCAAATGAATAATAATAAAATAAATGAAAAAAAAGAATAAAATAAATAGTAAAAACATTTTTCTACAAAAATGTGAAAAAAAGACGCCAAGTGGTTTAAATAATGTTTGCGAAAAAAAAATTCAAAAAATAAAAAATCATAGAAGCCAAGTAAAAATAAAAATAAAAGAACTTGGCGAGTCCTTAGACCACAAATAAATGTAGTAGGAATGAAAGAAAGGACGAGCAAAGTTTTTTTATTTTTATTTTTACTTGGCTTCTATGATTTTTTATTTTTTGAATTTTTTTTTCGCAAACATTATTTAAACCACTTGGCGTCTTTTTTTCACATTTTTGTAGAAAAATGTTTTTACTATTTATGTAAAAATATCAAAACCAATCCATACCAATAATCCACTATTACCGATGATATTGTTTTGTACGGAAATATTTGTCAAAATAGTTTTATGTTATTTATTGACGAGACACAAATACATTTTAGTAAAAAACCGACCACCTTTTTGACCGGTCCACTTCTTCCCCGGTCCCGGTCTTCATCTCCCCTACCGATGGCTTCCGCGTTGAGTCAGCGTTTATCTTCTTATGAATCTTGGCGCAACGGGAGTTCCGTCGGTCCGTTGGTCCGATGCATTAAAATGCATCAATCTCGATCTTGTAGCATATCATGGTAAAAGAGTCTACCATCCTTATACTAAATCCTCCTCCGCCTCCCGAGCAGATGGTGGTCTCAATCAATTCACCGACAGTATAAATAATCCACCAGTGATTGATGCTTCCTAACTTGAGTTGACCGGAACGAAAAAAAAACTGCTCGTCATAATAAAACTCCGGTACGTTTCTTGTAAAATTGAATCGAGGAATGCTGAACAATAACTGCGAGATTCTGCGAATACTTTGTCGACATTACGGATATAATATCGCTTTGCGTGTGAAAGACAATCGTCAAAACTCTCTCGTCTCATCGTTAAACACGGCGCATAAACCAAACGGTGTTGAAAGTTTGAAGCATCGCTTGGTAGAGCTCGTCGCGGAGCGCGGAAAATTAATTTCGATCTCTCGCAGACTGAAGGTTGAACTTGCCCCGTTTACGCGACGCGCAATGCGAATGCTTCACTCAGAAATGCCCCCCCCCCCCCCCCCCCCCCTCACCAGGAGAAGAAGAGGCGCTGAGAGCTTTGGTCGGGGTGAGAGTCGGAGCGATCGCAAAGTTTCTGGGCCAAGCTTTTCCGGGGACACAGACATACACACAGGCACCCCTATGAGCTTTCTCTCCCTCTCGGTGAGGAAGTAAAAGCATCCTCCCATCTCTGTATTTCGTTTGCAACCCCCTCACTCGCTCTCGCACTCACCTCCTGTACGATACCCGCTTTTGCTGGCGAGCTGTTCGGAGCTTTCCCTTCTCACACGGTCAAAACTTTGTCGTTTGTTCTCTCGACGCGGCGGGATAGCGACGTGCGCAAACGAGGCTCTACACTCTAATTACCCGAGCGTTTCGTTGAACCAACGGGCGACGACAAACCTCCCCCTCGTGCAATATAACGCACAGTCGAGTGGCAGAAACTTTTCTCGAGATGTCGAGATGCCCCATGCCTGAGGGGGATGAAACGCTTGAATTGTACCTTGGAATGTAAGTGCTATTATTTTAAATAAACACACCGCTGGAATGCTAACGGGTGAGACAGTGAGATGAGGAAGCTTTTGGTGTTATCGTTTATGCGTAAATTTAACATTTATTTGGCATTAAATTATGACAATCGATACATATAGATTAGGTATTTAGATACAAAATGAATTGACTGTAGACAGGACTGTAGTGAAAATACATCGAAGCTTTGGGTTTTTTTTTTTCTCGTAAACGCATTTCTTCGGTGAATACTCATTTGACTCAAACGATGGATCAATCCGTTACTTTGCCTTCTAACTGCCGTATAACTGCTTTCGTTATTTTCAATTTAGTACAAGAATTTTTTGTTCGTAATTTATGTGCGTTCTATGCGCTTTTGCCGGTGCAACACTTGCAAATTTATTCACTCAATGTTAAAGCATACAACGTATAACTCTTGGTAAAGATTTATATGCGTTTACGATTCTGTTGTTATTTATTTATTTATTTCTTTGGGCGTAACGCTGCAGCATATACGCTTATTTTTTATTATAATACTCAACAAACGACGAAAAAGAACTTCACGATTGTTTTTTATTCGATGTAATGAATTTTTTTTTTTTTTTTTTTCGTAGTCGCGAGCACTTGTTTCGTCATTCGCCGTTTTGACAATCGCTTATCAACTATATACAGATTTGATTTGGAGATAGTACGATCGTTTAAATTACCCTTTGATTCTTACACCGGAAACGATTATTTTTCGTGATTTTTTTTTTGTAAGTCTAGAGGATTGAACATAAAATCTATTTACAGTACGCGTTACGTTGGGTAACATAGGAAAACGTAAAAAATTCATCAACAATTTATTTTCCAATGAAGTTCGAGATTCAAAAAGAATGCTCTCGATAACAAAAAAACATCGAGCGATCCTCTCGCGGCGCTCCGGACGTGTTCACTTTGCAGGACATTATTGCTAAGTGAATTTTTTTATGATTTATTTTCATAGATTAGGATCGGAGCTCACGAATCAGAATCGCCGAACGAATTTTGAATAAATATCAAAACCGATCGATTAAATTTCAAAATATCTGTCACTTTATCCGCAAATGTACAATTGCTTAATGCTCTATGCTTGTAATTGTCGAATACATTAGTAATATACATATATATATATTTATATATATATACGAACCCACTGTCTTTCTTTCGTCATACCATTAATTACTATCACAGCCATAGCTTTGAATACGAATATTGAATACGAATATCGACTTTCGTATTTTTTATTTTTTTTAAGACGATTACAATCAATAAACATTAGCGATAATCATAAGGATAAGTTTCAGTTCTCTATAATCGCTAGAACGCATCTACCACACTGACTAAATTCGACATGCTGGATGCGATAGTCGTTTTGACGAACTTGTTTGATTCTTCGGCGCTTCCTTGCCACCCAATGATGAATTTATGATTATTCCGAGTTAATTACTGTTTTATCTCCGTGGCAGTATTTGTTATTGATATTTTTTTATTTTATTTTTTTTTCAATTGCACTCTTTGCCCGGTGAGAGACTATCGAATCCAAAGGTAGTGTCCGTTTTCCCGGTAGCCTAAGTTGTTTTTTTGCGAGACATCGATTGATCGTCGATCATCGATTACCAAAAAAATACTATTCACGTTTCGCAAAACGGCGAACAAGAGTCGATCGATCGGTGTCGCCCTGGATACCGGGGGAGTTTCGGACAATCAATGTCGACGCTATTCTGTACGAATACTATACGATCTAAGATCCTAATCTAGACACTCCGAGGATTGGAATGATACCGATTCCAACTTCCGACCGAACAAGCGGCAACTCCTACATCGAGCGAATAACTGCAGTATTCAAAAATAAATCATCCTAGATAACTAATAAACCATCCAATCGACGTCGTCAGAAAAAAATAATTCAATAACTCTCTGTTTGTTCGGCACGGACATTGGAAACGAAGTGCATTCGCCTTTGAGAAAAAAGACTAGAAGACCCGAGTGCAGCTGACCGTAGGTACCGACGTTTTTTTAATTTTTTTTATTTAAAAAAACGTCTTAGAGAAAGCGTGCATTTCTTGGGTCTGGACTACTGCTATGTAGTTAGGAGGGACCGTGATATCGGACGTACTTATTTTCGAAAAACATCCTAGGAAGTTATTATAGTACGGTAAAAACTACACAAAACACGCGCGCGCGAACGCTATTGAAATTCGACTATAAATCTCGTGGATGCGTTAACTAACGATACGATCATTCTGCGCAAGACAACTACTACAGACTGAACGCGAATTTCCTTTTTTATTTGGTTTATTAACTTTACCGTGGATTATTTAGGCTATAGAGAAAAAAAGGAAACGAAGCGTCTAGGATAAGCGTAAACGAAATGCACATTATTTCTACTGTGGTCGGAGCCCAATGTGTTCGAACAACCGTGCACTCGATATCGCGCGGTGGAGTCTCGTTAATTGATTCGTTACGAATAGATTATAGTTATAGGTGAACCCCGGGGGCCATCGTTGCTGGGAGCTATGTAGTTCGAGTAGAATTTACCCAAATGCCGTACGCGTATCGCGATATACGTCGAGGGTAGAGGGAAGGGGGAGAACGTGATTATCGAACATTTCCCAGGGCGCGCAATAATGTAACACGATCGCAATACCGTCGAGGATTCAACCGAGAGCTCTCGTTCGAGCCACCGATATACTCGATTAGAAAATACTGTATACATCATAAACGAGGGCCAGTTTGCGTTCAATAATAACAATTGTCATTTTAATATCGCGAAGATGAGAATGCAAAACGCGTTACGAAGTTACACTTTCGATACGGTTGAAGGGGATGGTCACTGTTACGTTCCCTGAGCCCAGGAGTCGGCGGGAGGAAATGCATCGTTAAATCGTGTATATTCCGGGCAACAAACCGCAACGAACGGTTGGACTCGTAGCCGTTAATCCGTAAATGCAAATGGTCCGACGAGAATTTATCTAGCCGCGAGATTCTCACGCACACCGACCCGAGATAAAATAATGCACTGAGCGAGAGAAGAAGCTTTTCGCCTTAACCGTTAGCGGTAGAATTTGCGGGTATTGCGATCAGAGTGGAGAAATGAAACTAAAGAGATAGGGAGAAGTTCCGGATAAAATAAAAAAATTGAGACTCGTTAAAATCGTGCGAATCGATGCTGGTCATCGGTGTACTGGAATTTTTTTTGTAGCGCCTGCGCGAAAAGTTCCACTTTTCGTGCAGCCTATGTTCAGTGCATAGAAATTCATTTTTAATACCATCGTGCGGAAAAATGTCGGCGCATGCGTAACGCAGAATATTAATTCAACTTTTTATACGCTAGTGCACAAAAAGTGTCTTCCTGCGCACAAGTCCGTGAAGTTAGGGCACTCAAATTCGAACTTCCAACGCAGCATGCAGAAAAAATTTTGTGAATGGCATGGACGCAATCGGCAATTCTCCATAGGCGTGAAGCGATCGACGAGCCGAAGACGAGTGTGACTGTTCATAAGATCAACCTATGCATTGCCTACTGCGAATTGCATACTTTTCGCGCCCATGCCATACATATAATTATTTTTATGACGAAGTCTAGAAGACGAGAGAACGAGATCGGTAAAGCCACACGCGAAAAAACTATACTTCGCTATGAGATCTCTAAGACATTGAGGTAATTCGCAAATATATTTTATGATGTATATTGTTATTTTTGTTTTTTTTTTCTCTTCCTTTGTTCCGTCTAATCAGTTTATTAGTTAGAATCTACAACGAGAGTAGTGTTTTTTTTTTAAATACACCTGGCGATGCTAGCAACACTCGAAATTCAAAGGATCGTTTATCTGGAGACTCGGCGATCAACATTTCCGTTTAATATGACGAGATCGATCTCGTATTTCGATCACTGAAATCGCCATCTTAATCAACGACAAAAATAATTCCTGTTCATTTAATTTTTAATAGTTTATATATCATTATAATAGTTATATATGTAGGATTAGTAGATGAGGCCGGTCGTTGGCACAGAATACGATGATCGATCTCGTCGTTTGATTTTTTTTATCGGTTCTATGCATTTACGAATAGGAATAGAAAAAAAATGCACGATGTCGAAAAGAGCCTCTCGCCTAAACCCTGTAACGCGAACGTACGCCTAATGAATACTAATGCTCTCGCGTCAATCCAATTGTCGAAATTTCGATCGCATCTCGATTGCGATCTACACGATGAGAATTTTTGTTTCTTTCTTTTCATTAATGGTAAGAATAATCTCTTATTGAGTATATCGAAAAAAAATTAATATAGACAGAGATTTTCTGCGCGTATCTAATTTCTTAACGACAGACGTACGTTGCGATAGATCAGCTGTTGTTGTCAAAATACAATTAATACGTGCGATCGATTTTTTTTGGCCGCAAGAGAGTATACAATTTATCGCGAAACATCTTTATTTTTTCGAATTAGAGAATTCGATCGGTCGTTTCTGCGAATGGCGCAAGAGTTTGTGATTTTCCGCGCGTGTTAGCAAAATCAGCAAAAAAACGGGTAGGTAAATGCTGATTCCGCAAATTCGTTATCGGTGTTGGGATTAATCGCGCCTTTGAGCAAAACTGATATATCGCGGGATGCGGCCAACGCAGAAGGGAGAGGGGAGCTATATTACGTCTATCCGATCGTCGTGGGCGACAGGAATCTCCGTTAAGCTTAGTCGTAATACGAATTGGATATCTCTTACGCTCGACAGCTTCTTTCCGGCGAATGCTTTCCCGACCGATTTCCCATCGTATCCCAATAATATTCATCCCCGTTCCCCGTACGCTAGCGTGATTCGCAGAAGCTTATACCCGATCGAATTCATGCAGCAGAAGGAATCGCGTATCGTTTATTTTTTCTTTTTATTTCTACCGCACATTCGTCCGTCGACTGCGACATCGGATAGCCGGTTTTTGATTGATTGTTTCGCGTCGTGGCGAGTGTACGAGTACCCTTCTACACATTAGCAAAAATAAATTATCGCGTGCGAGTTTTCGTTTCGTTTTTTTTGTTTTTTTTTTTTTCTTCTCATTATTCCACGACGAAAAGCTTCGATGCGGCGCCCTATGAAGAATCGCAAGTTTCGCTATTAGAAAGCCATTGTTGGCTGCTTTATTATTTATTAGTAATCATTAATCATCTAAACGCGAGCTTTCAAAGCTCTCGTTTGGCAATTTTTCATTTTTTCTCCTATCATTGATGCTCTCTATATATTTTTGACGCGAGCCGAAACAAAAAATGTGCGGCTCGTCTCGGTTGAACTTACGTACTAATACTTTGGTTAAATTTCAATCACTTTTTTTTGTATACTTTTTTCGCCTGTCACCGGCGGCCCACTCACTTAGGTAATTGGCGCTTGTTGGAGCTTTTTTTTCTCTCACGCGTCACTCTCCGTATCCTGTTTCTCTTGTCGATAAATAACATTCACGCGGGGTGCGGGCACGATAATTTAAATCACCTAATTAATTAAATTTCATTCATTCGTTCTAAAATTAGAGACTATCAATGGACGTTTGGCTCGGTAGCTGCTGGGTGTCTCGGACTCGGGGAAAACTTTCGTCCGTCAGACCAGATAATTATTTCATTTCTATTCCGTCATTTCGTTGACCAACGCTCGGTCAGAAATTAATTAATCGAATATCGATTAATCGCGAGAACACAAGAAATCGTGATTCACCATCAAAGTAATCTTGACTCTTGACTCTCTTTACCGTAAACTCGTGTTTATCACGCGAAAGCGATATCGAAAAAAAAGTCTTCAAGAATTAAAAAAAATCGACTAGCGGAAAATAAGGTTTTGGCAGGTTTTCGGCGGATACTTCTTGTGTGGCAAAATTGCGCTGTGACTGAACTCGTCCGCAAGGGATCGAGATAAGAGGCGCAAAGGATCAGACGTCAACTGTTAGGATAGATAGGAAACGGGACTTCTCGACGCTTTCAGGATTAACGAGAAACCTTTAGAAGAGAGCTATGGAGAGTCTCTGTAGCTCTTTTTTTTCTCCGGCATACCCTATTTTCGGATAAGAAGGAATCGTGGAAGCTTCGGAAGCGATCGAACGATCAGGAATTCTCGGAGATTCTTCCGGTTAAAGTGACGAGCGAACGTGACCGGCTAGCCATAGAACGTGTTTCTACCTATATAAGCGATATAACGTTTTGTGGCGAGCCTCGTCGTTCTCGTAAGCCAATCTCTTTGGCACAATGTGTGTGGTGAGTGTTTGCATGTATATGTATGTGTCTTGAGCACTTTTACATTCGTCGGTAAGCGTTGTAAAATCTCGATGTCTTTCGATCGACCCGACTCGACCTCTAATCGACAGATGATCCTTGCGTAGGTTCTCGTTGCAGCATCCGATACACCTGGAGGCTGGGGCGGTAGAGCTACAGCCGTTGCCTTCTATACGTAGTCCATAAATCCTTCCGCTAGTCGATATTCCGATCCCGAGTCTCGAGGGAAAGACCCATTCTACGTGTAATGTTCGTAGTCCCCACACTCCGATAGTGTGGGTGTAGACGGACACTAGGTGGGGTTTGGATCCTCGTAGGCCTTCTCGTAGTCGCGCCGACGTATAACGGCGAAATGCGTCATCTGGAAGGAGTTTGTCTTTTTGCAGCCACGTTCGAGTGTACCAGTCATGCTGTAGCCCATGTTGAAGTCACTGGACGAGACATTTGAGGTCAAATATAACTGCCAACAGAACAAGTGCATTCTCATTATTGGTGGTGTTACCACAGTTTTGGGTAAATCACTATCGTCTAAAGTGAATATCACAGACATCGCCAATGTACAAGTAACCGTCGGTATGAGCGGTATGAGCTTTGACTGTCACGAAATCGATATCCAAAGTACACGGCTGCCGATTAGTAGTACATTGACAATGTCCACGCTGTTTAACAACGAGGGTACATAAAATATTATGATACTTCAGGTACTATCACATACAAAACAGAAATTTATTTAAAACTTTATATTTGAGTTATAATTTCATTTGGGTTATGGCTTATAATGAAAATTTTTCGTAAAGAAATGAACAGGAATTGGTATCATGATGGTTTTCAAGTGCTTAACGATTACGCCATATTTCGGTCGTTCACTTTTGAAGTGCACTTAATGATTGATGAGCGCGAGGCGGTGCTCAACGCGCTTAAAAGTGAGATTTCAAAAAGAATTTTGAACATTTCTCGATGAAATAAATATCTGAAAAAAATCAAGCATGTGAAAGGTACTAAAAACATTAATTTCCCATAATAATAATAATTCCAAAATGTGAAAGGTACTAAAAACATTAATTTCCCATAATAATAATAATTCCAAAATGCTACTAAAACATAGGTGAAAAAACAATTGTTTACCAAATTATCCGTCAACCCTACTTTTTTTTCGAATGAAAATGATATGTTCTCTTCTCTGAAACCGTATGAATTTTTACAGAATTTTTTCTAATCAACATAATTTGGTTTTTTTGGAATTTTTTTTTCTTTAAAAATGCACGTTGAGTCACCAGCTTTTTACGAAGGTGCGTGCTTTGTTGGTTGCGTTATTGCTCTGAAGTGCGTTTATATCGAAATTTAAATATGAAGTAAGTAATCAATCACAATGCGTCTATAAGTCTTACGCAATGTATATCGCTTTGTGATTGTTTGCGTTACATTACTTTTTTAAGAAAGGATCGAAAAGTGTTCGAAATTCTCTCTGAAATCTCACGTTTGAGCGCGTTGAGCACCGTCTCGCGCTCATGCATCCTTCACTATGATACATTACTTAAAAAATTCTGGAAAACTCGCAAAAATGCAACTGAATACTGAACTACATGATTATATTTTCTTTTGATAAAATTGACCACATTTTTCAACAGACTTTTATTAAAAATGCAATCGGGTCGAAACACGGATGAGTTCAGTGTCACCATCCCGATTTAAGCTTCAGCCATCTGAAAAATACTCTGGTCGAATAGATGACTGATAACGGAAATATGAATTCAGGAAATTCAGGGTACTCTGACAATTTTTATAACATTTCAGTCCTTTTTCCAGGGTACAAGCAATTGCACGATACTAAAGATTATTCATGACTTTTCAGGTCATTAGATCCTTTAAAAGAGTATGTAAGGTTTGTGTGACCTCCGCTACTACGCTTATAAAAGAGTGCTTATAAAATTCTATCGATAAACGACAATATGATTTGAATAATCCCTTCGTTTCTCGATGAAGATCATGACTCTGTATAATGAACTCAATTTTACAAGAGGATAATTCTTACAAAAGTCCCTCAAACGGATAAAAAATCGGAAATATGACGTTATTCATAGAAAAAATGTTTGTCTTTTGCAATATGATTGAAAAAAATGTAACGTTTTGAATTTTACATAATAGGGTGATTATAGCTTCACTTTCTCCGTCCAGGAACAATAAGCAAACTATGCGCAAGCGATAGTTTAGATACATTCCGTAGCATTTCCAATACTTCCGATATCGGAGGCTCCCGGTTAATTAATAAGCCGAATTATCTCCCTCGGGCATGGAGTTCGACATATGATATAGAAGCGTCGGTGTTGTACTCTCGGAAGACCACCTTCGTCGATGGAAACCCAAGAGGATTGTCTCTCGGCGTCGTAGGATAATCGAGTCTCGCATGGCCCGTAAAGCATGCAAACTTGGAAGCTTCGCCGCTTGTGCAAACGCAGGATGTCTTGCACGCATTATTATATAAACGAATATATCTAGCAACCATTGGAAACGATGATCCTATAGTTGATGATATCCTTCTCCGCCAGCCGTTAACCCATCCCGACCATTCCACTTCTGAGCTGCTATACCACCGGTGTACTTATTGCTGAACACTATACATGTTTCTCACTACAATGTGCTATAGATTTTCGTGTATAACGGATGTAACACATACTCGAGAGCATAGCGGAGAATGCGAGAGCCCAGGATAAAGCACATAAACGTGATATAGAGATATACGTTACATAAACACGTAGACCTTGCACCAGATATGTGTTATAATGGTATAGAACCAGATAGCGTGTATCGTCCATTTCATATATGCCATACGAGTACCCGTTCGCGGCCCTAGGCTCTTGGAAAATCCCGCACTCGTTGAAAATCCTACATGAAAGGTACTTCTGGTATCGCCACGTACGTTTACTTGCACCACTCGTTGCAGGCTCTCCACTCTTACCTACATTCTCCTCTCTTGTTGCAACGAACTTCGTGTAGTATCCGAAGAGGTACCACACGTAGAGAAAGAACGGGTGTATTGTATAATACTTGCGGGATAGCCCGGGTCACACAAACGCCATGTGCACACGAGTTTCCAAAGCAAAGCGCGCACATATAGACGAGCCTTGCAAGAGAGAAGAGTTGGCGAACGCTCGGGCTACTCGGCTACCCCGCGACTACGAGGACGGCGACGTTTTCCGCGCTTTAGTGCCCTCGTAAAATCTTGTATCCACCGTATACACGCAGTATGCCATCCCCCTTGTCGGCTTACAATAGCATCCCACTTTAGGATTCGCGGAGGTACAACTCTGCTGTGCTTCTTTCGCAACGTACCCAGTCGACGTCTACTACAGGTTGGTGGTGGTTGCAGCTATACTCGCTCTGCTACCAGGTTTTCTTTGGATTACGCGCAATCTTTGTGTTTTATGAGCAACATTTTTTTATTCGTCAATGAAACGAAGAAGTTTTTGTGAAAATCTTAACACGGTTAATCTCAGTGAAACACGGTATCAAACAAGTTCTCAATAGTCCGGTTTGAAAGAATCAACGGAGAAATGTGCCCTTTGGAGACACTTTGCAAGGACCAATGGAATGATGAAAGGGACTGTTGAGAAGTAAATTGACACTAAAGGAGATGTTCAAGTGAAAAGGTTGTCGGGTCAATGAATGGGGAGGACTATTAAGAGGTTTCGCTATATCGATATTATCTGGTTGCTCAATGTTCACAAGGGTTCCACGATTGAAGCCTTGGCAGGGTTATTACGAAATATATTTCAGAATAGTGTTAATATACCGTACCTTAAAATCTGGATCCACGGTCATTCGCTTGAAGGATCCGATGATGTACAGCGTACCCGTTCCCGTATCAACCATCTTCGCTTGCGTACTGTACCTGAAATCAAACAAAGAGATACATGAAAAACTCATTTCACCGTTCCATTCCGTAAACCGTTTTATTCAAAGAAAAATTATATATGCACAACTACTCGAGCCTTTTTCGTATGAAAATATTTGAAAAATGACATTTTCATCGGACAGTTTTTGTTTTATACTTACACCCGAACGGAGATGACAAAAGTGTTTTCTATTTACAGATACGCACGGTATTAGCATATGAGATATTTCCATAGCCGATGAGGCTTAACAAAAGACGACCTTTCTGAAGATTGTATAAAATATCGAGTCTTCTTTAAGGGAACTACAGCACGGTGCACTGATCAAACGGGTGTTAAATTTTCATGACGATTTAAGGAAACTGGAGTACATCAATTGAGAGCATTGAAGGATGATGGATTGAATCTACCTATAGATTTGTATTGCGGTGTATGCACTCTCAATACAGAGAAATGTTGAACGATGAATCAGAAACGTTAATAAATTCCAAATGCAAATTCTATGGAGCATTATGGTAGTATTTTTTCAAAGAACAATCCTCTGAAATTTGAAAATTATTATGCGTTGTTGAGCTGGAAAAAAAAATCTTCCATAAACAACAACATGTAAATTTTAAGGTATTTATGATGTCGCTTCGCATTCATTTTGTATAAGTTTGAGAAAAATAAGAGAAAATTGCAAATACTTCTCGATGTTATAAAAATCTGGAAAAAATTCATGCATTTTAAAGTTACTGAAAAGACTAATTTATCATAATAATAATTGCAAAATGTCATTATCAAATTGATCAAAAAATTAATTGGGTAACAAATTTCCCGAGCATACAACTGTTTTTTTTTATGAAAATGATTCATTAATTTTTCTAAATACGTATGAATTTTTCAATTTCAATTTTTCAATTTACACACAACAGATTTTTCAATTTACTTCAATTTTTTTTGTATATGGAAGAAATGTGTGAAAAAATACAAAATTTAAAGTGAATTGAAAAATCTAAAAAAATGCATACATGCATGTTCAGAGAAATGACCGAATCATTTTCATTATAGAAATAATTGGCTGCCTGGGTAATTTGTTGATCAATTAATTTTTCCATCAATTTGTTAATAACATTTTGGAATTATTATTATGCAAAATGAATCTTTTCAGTACCTTTAATATGCATGCATTTTTCCAGATTTTCATACCATGGAGATGTATTTGAAATTTTCTCTCATTTTTCTCGAACTTATGCGAAATGAACGGGATGCGACATAACTATCTTAAACGGTCAATAGTATAAACAATTTTCGTGATGTAACTTTTAAGAAACTAAATGAGATGTGGTCCATTGAAGTCCATAAGAAATTGTGGATCTTTCGTTGAAAAAAGGCAACAAAAATGCATCTCCATAAAAGTTCGCATTAATAAGTTAACGGTTTCCAAATTACTCGTAATATTATTCCTAAAACCTGATTATGGGATATGATTCGTCAAATCTTTATAAGATTTTTGGATTAATATTTAGAGAAATAATTTTTCAAAAATCACTTTTTTATGAACCCACATACAGTTCACTGAACGTTGATGCATTAATGTCTTTACGCTGGAGCAATTTGCGACTGACCAAAGGAAGTGTATTTTTTTTCCGGCGCAGAAAATAAAATTCATATCGAGAAAAGCGTTTGAATCCGCGAGTTCTCTTTCTACGATGCGTTTTATTTGGATCCGTAACCAAACACCAGACGTCGCGTTCGGAGCTTACATTCGTCGGTTGGAAGCCAAGAACCACAGAAGTAATTGCTGCTGTGCAAACTACCCTCCAATTTGGACTTTACAAGAAGAACCGTATACTATAATGCGGCATATCTACGTCTACGTTTATAAACTGGAAGCCTTGCTCTCGTTTAGTCCACATACAGGAGTGTACGTATCCTCCCGTACGCATTTTGCCACCGATTTTCCAACACAAGCGTAGCAAGGCGCCGTAGGATTCTCCGTATTTCGCAATAATTTCGGATGCCCCGGGGAGGAGAGTGAACGTTCCGACGGTGGAATGGCTCAACCGACACTGGCTTCGGGGCAAACAGTACGAACATTGCACACGCCTGTATGTATTTCAGTAGGTAGGACCCCATGTATTATTCCGTATACGTATGTATACCACGTATGTGTATATATTTAAAGCTGCCCGTGCTGATATTCAAGCTACAATACATCCGGAAACCACTGACGATCCTCGAGGCGTGACTTCAACAGGCGCAAGATTTCGGTCTCTGGTGCAACCCTCTCACTACGTCAGTTCCTACAGTTCCGTAGATTCTGTATACGGTACGAACGCTAGGACGATTACGAGCAGACAAATGTGCGGCATGTGCACCGTAGAACCCTCGTCTATGTCCAAACACATCTGCTACAACAGTCCGCATCTACATATCCTCAAGTTTACGGTGCCGGCACCTCTCTCTCGTCGTTTGTGCGCCAAACATTCGAATTTCTTGCGAAGTATTTCGGCTTGTTTCGTCCAAATGAATTATTAATAAAAAGGCTGAAGATTTTTATTCCGCTTTTTATTAAGCCAATGTCGACCCTGATTGCGACTAGTAAAAAGCAACTCGACAAACGAGCGCGCTGCAATTCACGCGTTAAATGTACTGAGAAACTAGCGACGACAAATTCACCGTCGGGTTAGCTGAAACTGGCGGTCTATTCGTCAGCATGGCTGAGAGAGACTCGGGAGAATACCCGGAGAGAGAGTAGACCGGGCAGCAGTAGACTGTAATTATAAAGTGAGTTAGATTGAGCTTCGAGCGGTCTGCTCTCACACGGCCACTAACTATCCCGAGCGAGACTCGCTAAACTACACCCAAAGATTCGTCTACTCCTCACGGTGAGAAACACTCAGGGATTACAAGCCAACGTGGCATGGGCCAACATAGTGATTAATACAGAATTTCGCGAGGATAAACGGGACGGTCGACGAGATCTGCCAGTTGCCACTTCTCTGCTTCCAATGTGGAACTCCTACATAGAACACGAATGGACGATACTGGGATTCATATAGTATATAATACAATACACGTAGATACACAGAATGTTCCCAACATGTTCTATTCGAGTCTCGTAGCGGCTCTCATCGGCTCATCAAGCATGCTTTGCTCTAGCTGAAGGATCAAGCGTTTTGGAAGAAGCAAGTCCGTGCGAAGGACGTGAGAGAGTTTCGGTTATCTCTCGGGGAAAGAACACGGAAGCTGCCTAGGAGAGAGTGGAGCTTTCTCGCTACGTGGCGCATCACCGACAGAAACTATAGCAACTCTCGCTGAGGGGAGATGCCGTTGTAGAAGGACGATCACTTGTCTGGCCACGTGCGTCGAGTTTCTTCACCCCTTGTATCCGCGCATTTCAGCACCCTTTCGAGTGCCAATGACCTCTTCAAAGCTCCTCTTTATATTATCCAATGAAAAAGAACTCAAACACGAATGGCTGTCTAACATTAGTATATTTATGTTTGTTGATATACATGTATATATTTTTCAAACTTTTTTTTATTCTTAGCGTTTACAAGCATTTTTTCCTTTTTGGCGTCGAGAAAATAGGGTAAATCTTCCCATTCACTGCCATTGCCTCTCTACCGATCACTTTTTCACGCTAAAGTTTATTTAACATCCAGTAAAATGTATCATAAAAACAAGTTTATTCACATTTACTATCACAGGGTCACGTTAAGAAATGTTGCCTATTTTAATAGTCCGTATTTCGGCGTAGAATTTGTCTACAATAAACAATGGCTCTCGAAACAATTTGTTCAAATCAAATTCTTAGATAAATTTGCAGATCGAAAAAAACTATAACAATTGTGATTGTTTACATTTTCTTTGCTATTCTATGGTGGAAAATTAAGTAAAGCAAATCACTTGTGCTTCTGTGCTTCTTTTTAAGAATTTCTTTCGTTTCTTCGACTTACGGTTTTACGTATCGATTTTTCTCGCGCATTCCACTCGCAGCGTACAAATGTTGGCGAATATTTCCACCTTGGCTATGTTGAAACGCTGAGATAATTTTTTTTGTCGACGTTGGTTCTCAACGTATAAACTCGTGTTTTTCATTGCCTTCAGGGCATACAGGACAAGCCCGATACATTTTACCTCGCTTTATTGTTCGTTCGGGGAGTGCGCACCAGGATGTAGGCGACTCTGACATAATATCGCGGCGCGCTATTTTCTTCTTTTGCTCTCGCTTTCATATCTGGTTTTCATTTTTTCTCCAGTAGGAGCAGTAGCAGCCACTCGACGCAACCAGGCCGCAGGCACATCGGGCACTATATTAATTTTCATAATTCGCACAGCTCTCCGGGTACCAGTGTGGTTACCAAGCGCACCTTTAATGCCCGTATATTTTGGATTCATCCCCGAGCCGACCATCACTTTGTGCAACGCCGTGCGTCAACGCTTTTCGAACAGCGAGGGGGATTTCAGTGAGATGTCACGCTGCGTTAAAGCTTTAAGCCTCCCGATGATGATAGATAAAAATAAATTTAAAAAACGCGCCAAATCGACATCGCGTTCCGGTCGAAAATAATGAGAAGTTATTACCGACCAGTACTCTGCATACAACGCAAACCGAGCGTATCTCGTGGCTCGTTAATCATAAAAAAAATCGGCACCTCTGTATTACTCAGTGACTGGGGTGGTAAGTTTTTTGGAGTACACGAGTCTTTTTTTATCTCAATACATTTTCTTTTTTTTTCGAAACGATTTCATCCCCTCTAATCACAGAAGCGCGCGCGCCAAATGAGGGCGTCGGTGGGTCGTCAATGGGTGTTTGTTGTTCATCACGACTCCGAGGAGACTCAAGTTTCCGAGATAATTTAATTGCTATTCGTGGCCATCCACGATGCGAAAACGAAAAATCTGAAAGAAATGAGAAAGTGGGGTAGGGTACCGCCAGCATTAACGGAATTTCAAGAGGAAAGTATGAGTAGTTCCAGCGAATTCTGTGTTAGCGGTTTTCGAGTGTGGCGGGAACAGAATGCCGAGCGTGCGGGGGTGGCGCGGTAAATCCGATCCACCCTCGGGTACGAAAACCTAGCATCAGTAGATGAGAGGGGTATTTGCGAAACGACTCGCCAGGGGCTTATATTCCGACGGCATTTCAAACCGCCGGCGACGACGATCATTAAAAGTTTAATCGTTTCGCTATTGAAGTGCGGAGACGAATCCGACACTCGACCGACGCACACACACAATGTGACTCAGTGCCGGTGCATGCCGGCTTGGCAAATTTTACTATGGCATCCCTTTGATTCAATTCGCCCCCACCATCCACCCTCTCCAGTCTCTACTTTCTCTATATTGGGCCTTTCCTCGTCTGCTCATTCTCCCGAACAAAGGGAAACCACCCAACTTTCCTTCGCAGTCGTGGTTAATTGTCATTGTAACTTTTAAAGTCTCCGACCTATCGAATTTGGCGCATCAACGAAAAAAAGCGCACATACCGTACACTCTAGCGAACTATCTCCAGAACTTTAAGTTCATAATCGAATGGATTTATCAGGGTATTTTTCAATATTCATACGGTCGATTAAGGTTTGCTTTTCGATAGAGATAAGGGACCAGAATTTCAGAGGGATGAAAAAAACAAAATTAAAATTTTGCAAAAAAAGCTCTGAATGAAAAGCACGTTAATCGGCAAAAAGAATTTGAAATCATTTTACCAACTAGAAAAAAGTCTTTGATGTAATCCGGGAACGTAAATAAAAGAATTCAAAAGGCGTTTCCGCGACTGCTCTGAAGTCCAGATTAACCACTCGCCAATCGGGGATTTTTTGTAAAATTTTAGTACGCGAATATACAAATTCAACAGGCATTTCGCCGACCGTATCAAAGACTTTTTTCTGGTCTGTAAAATCATTTCAAAGCTTTTGTAGATTAACTACTTTTCAGTGGGAGATTATTTGTAAAATTTTAATACGCGAATGAAAGAATTCAACAGCCGTTTCCTCGACTGCATGAAAGACTCTTTCCTGGTTTATAAAATTATTTTGATCGTTTCGCGGATTGACAACTTTTTGGTCGGCATTTTATTTTTGAAATTTTTTTTTTTTAGTTTTTCATCCCTTCAGAATTCTGCGTTCACAACTTTGTTGAAAAGCAAACCTTAATCAGTTGCATGAATATTTCAGAACCGTGAAAAATCCCGTCGCTTCTCACCGCAGAGTGGTTGAAAAAGGTTGTGAGGGCCAACGGAATGTGTGTTTTTAATAAAGTAAATAGTACATAATAAATAATAAACTAGAATTCAACAGGCGTTCGCATCACAGGTTTTTTTCGGCGCAATACAATTATTTTGCAGATCAAAAAGCAAAGCAAAGCAAAAACAATGTAGTTACTTTGCAGTCGGAAATTTCTTGCATAATCTTTATTTTGCTTTTTATTGTTTACTTTTTATCAGTGTCTTACTTTCTATATATCTTACTTTCGTTCACGTAAACTTTCGCCTCGGTTTATCTATTTCAAGAAACTGTCGACTATAACTGTCATATCAGAGCACAATTGACATATCATAAGATCCAAATATACACGAAGAGAAGGATAATCCGTTAGAAATGATTACGTCACCTGCTACTATTCGATTGTGACGCCACCTGCCGCAAAATACCTCGATATTTTAAAAAAATCTGCCATATTTACGGGAAATTTTACCATATTTTGTGGTAAAAATTCGAATGGTTCTCGTACTTTTCAATACATGTTGACATTGGCCTTGCATTACCAGAAATTTTGGTTTTTTTTTACCGAATATGTTGTACATTGTATCAAACTTTTCTCTTCGTTTAGGAACATTTTTTGATATTCCTATTTTATTACATATCACGGTTTTCTAATATTTGTCCCAATCCCCCGACAAAACGGAACTTTATGAACGAACTACTGACCTCTTCAACGAATAACCGGGTTAACAAGATTCGGCCAAAAAATCTGATAATTTTACTTTCGGGGCATTCTATGATTCATTTAATGGTTTCGACGTTAGAAAAGTACGGATATGAAACGTATGCACTCACAGAAATAAAGTATAAATAAGAATATATAATAAAAGCTTTATATTCATAATATAAAGCGACGAGAAGTTGTGTATTTCATATACATCTTAAATCGTCCATCTTGGAATGTACATTCTAAATATCAAAGATAGATAAAATTCATCAAAATATTTTTTTCAAAAAAAAAAAAAGGTACGCCAAGTACTGAAATATCCGATTTCCAAATATTATTTAAAAAAAAATGAACCAAATTTTATAAGCCAAGCATAACAGAAAAAAAGGATTCTATATAACAAAAAAAAAATGTTTTTTTTTTTTTAATTCCTGTAAAAAATTGGCGTTCCAATGCAAATAGTGGTTTATTGTGACCCTTGCAAACACCGGATATGTATGTCGAAGATCGAAATATTCCGTACAGTCGCACCGCAACTACAGCCGTACCGCCGTAACCCAACTATTGGCATTTACCAATAGGAACTGTCAGCAACTAAATAATATATTCACTAAACATTTAACGGAACGCACATTTTCCTGTATACAATTTCCAGATAATTCGCGTCACTTAAAATGTGCATGTTGATAATTTCGCATAGTTTACGCGTGCGGCAAAAAGTTGTACGACAACAATTAGCGTAATGCAACATTGTCAATAATACGAGAAGGGAATATTCAGTCGGTATTATATTCAGTGTCCAAATGTTCACCTCATTGGACAGTGGTACGAGGCAACTAAACAAATCCTCAATAGAAAATAAACCTTAAAAACCATGCAGGCGATTCAATTTAGCATTGTGATTTTGTCTCTAATTTCGAAGATATGGGCGACTAAAACAATTCTTAACGGCGACGTCCTACAAAGAAACTTTGAAATTGACGAAGCAGCGGTAATATTTTTGCTCTTAGCCACGCGAAGAAATATGCAAACAGAATAAATATAAATAATGCAATAACTTTCAGATGGGCATTATAACATCGCTCTCTTAAAAAGGTCCTTGCGATATATATCGAATAGATCGCATTTATTGTTGTTACTCATATCGAAGCTCATTGTTGTCGGTTTATTCGTGCCGCGATTGGTCGACGAGATTTGACAGGAGGTTTCGGGCGCGCGCAGCGCGCCCGTAACCTGCTAGTCCTCTCCTAAAAAGTTGGTGGCGATATTTAATCGATTCATATCGAAAGTATCGAAATGCGAGTTTTATATTGTTGTCGCTTTATTCGTGCCGTGATTGGTCGACGAGTTTTGACAGGAGGTTTCGGACGCGCGCCGCGCGCCCGTAACCTCCTAGTCTTGCTATAAATCCTGTGGTACCGCAGTAGGAATTGGTGCCATTATTCCTGAAGTAGTCGTTAAGAGATTGTCGTCTTATAAAATTCCGGTAGTCTTAGGCAACAGAAATATAAACATATTGGTTAATTATCAAGATTACCACAACGAGCAGTGAATTCATTAAATTCATCGTTGAAATTCAGGGAACCGTGTGGTGGAATCATATGGCGTATTTTCTGATACTACCGATCTAATCGAGGATGCAATGGTGCCGATCATTTGTTGTTTTAAACTTGGAGAAAAAATGTTCCTAATGCAAAGCTTATATGCTTTCAGCGTGAAATGGGAACAATGATTCTCGGATTCAATCCTTATTCGTCCAAAACGCCGGAGCTATGGCATTTGAGACATTTGTACCCATATACAGCATTAAAAAATAATAATTTCGCTGTATTCGATCGCATATACAAAACAGGCAAAGAAGTGTGCAAGAACTTGGACTTCGACAATATAAAGAATCTGTACGATTATCCAATTGAGGAAATGTATCCGGCGCACAAGAAGATCTTACATACTGGACGAAAACGGAACTTGCGCAATGATGCTAATATGTATAGCAATGTTCTGGGGACTGTTTTTCGTGTTCTCAACGCAACTGGTGTGATAATACCCGTCAATGTCACGAATGGTAACCAAAAGTTGCACGATATGATAGTCGGCATTGTTCAAATGGTACATGGACTGTGAGCTCCAGTGAGCCGATCATTTACCACCACGGGATTAGTTGCCATGACTCAACACAGTGGTGACCTATCACAACTGCAGAAAATCGTTTCGGTCGTCGATATCTATTCGAATATTGGTGTAATCGTTGTTCTCGTCGTCACTGTGCTGTTCTTTACGTTTTTTGGTCGGCAACCGCCAATGTCGGCGGCACTGAATGCTCTTCGTATCGTATGTAATATCGGTTTTAGGAACGTCCCGCGAAATACACCATCTAAATTTTATGCCATCACCGTATTACTGTTTACGGTAACTATGCAGGGAATTTATCAGGGTAATTTGGCATCTCTATTGACGAGCGTAATGCAATTTCTTAATGTGGATACGTGGGAGGATTTGGTCACTTCTAATTATACGATTTATCTTCAAAACGGTAACGAAATATACTTTAGTGACCCTGAATTTTATGGACGCATAGTAAGATTGGACGGTAAGGGTGACTGCGCTAAATAGGTGGTGCATAGTTCATCCGTTGCTTGTGTGAACTTCGAACCTCTTCTAAAAGACCAAGCGGAAGTATTGAAATTGCATCTGAGCGACGCGCTGAAGGTGACCTTAGGCGTTCTTCGGTTTCGACTAGACTGGCCGCATGAAAAGCAATTAAACATTTTACTGGAAAGACTGTACGAAGCTGATGTTGTGTTGTTCCGTTTGATTTGAGAACCAATCAAAAGACATTGAACGATTTTAAATTTCACGAGGATGTGAATAACAATAAGGAATACAGAAGTATTACGTTGCGCGACTTAACTTTTGCGTTCGTTTTCCTCGGAATCGGATCAATATGCTCTGTTATAAGTTTCTTTTTTTAAATAATAGGTAATCGCGTTCATGCGAGGACTCAGAAAGGCCGCGTGATTTTGTCCCGAATAACGGTGTAATTTAATGGCTCTGCGGAAGTTTGTAATGAACATTTCACTCTAATTATGATAATATGGAAGGTGAACCGATCTATATTCATCACTTTTACGTTGTCTAAAATAAACATAGAGTAGAGGTACCGTTTTTAGCCACTTTCGGTTCGATTGTGGCCATCACATTCGAAGCAATAAAACAAAATATAATCGAATAAAAAAAAATCCGAATAGATCGTTCGGTGAATTTATATGCGAACTTTTGAAGAATCAATATGCGGTTTTGAGTGAAAAATGATTCGATGAGTAAAATAATAAAAAATGGCCACAAATTCTACAGTGGCTACTAACGGTACGTCTATCCTATATTTTAATATTTGAACGCGTTACTGAAGGTAACAGCATTTGGAATATTAAAGGACTATGACAAATAAAATGCATGATCTGCTGTTACATGTATATGTATAACTTTATTACCTATTTATTGTTACATTCTACAATATCCACTCCATCCGCAGACGTATATATCGCAGGATTTAGTTAATCCAGCGAATTTTTTCTTATTCAAAGTTTCTTTCAGCGGATTATTAGATATGTTCAGTGCTTTGAGCAGATTGAGGGCAAGGAAAGCGTTTTTCGTAACTGTAAGATTATTGTTCGCCAATGAGAGATGCCGAAGATTGATGAGATGCAGAAAGACACTTTCGGGAAGTTCATTTAACGAGTTGTTTGAGAGATTGAGAGTTTTTGCTGAGGCGCTATTTATAAAGGCGTTTGGGTCGATTAATCGAAGATTCAGACCCGAGAGATCGAGATCTATGGATGGCGTGTTAAGAGACAGTAATTTGTGATTTTCGTCAGTCACGGCACCTGCATCGCTGGTTTTAGTTTCTGTGGCTGCTGCGAGGACGATAGCTTCTAGAAAAAATGTCAAGAAGGAACCAGAGGAAGGAATGCTTGTAGTTTTCGCCGATTGGCCTGAAAATACAGGGATAATGATCGATTTAAAACCGACAATTTTCGCTCAGACTGTTCTTTTAGGTTCCTATTTTCAATTCGTGAAACTAAATGTTTACGTAAATATTAGCAAAATTTAACAATCATCGACGAAAAATTGATTAATATTTAATAATTAGTGGATTGTTTTAAGAAATAGCGATAGTAGCATCTAAAATTTATGAGTCTAATGTTATCGTTGCTACCTTCTTGGTGATTATTACAATCACTTTGCATCTCTATGCAGCAGTAAATCTGCAACATTTTATCAACTGCTTTTTATAGTGTCATCAAATGACAGTCGTAATACGATAAGTGGAAGAAGGTGTGGTCAACTGAGGACTTATATTGAACACATTCGATAGAAGTTCACTGCGATTACGGTTTCTAAAAATAAAATTTTATGTACGCCAATGACGGAAATTACTGCTTTTGGGACCTTTAGGTTTTACGTCAGTTTCCTATCAATGACGAATGAGTTGTAAGAGTTTTTTAGAAATCGTCTACAGCCATTGCTATTATTTGATTTTTCTGTGTCAACTTCATTTTAACTGAAAACTGCTATTAAATTTGTATCAAAAGTGATTAAAAAAAAACATGTAATACAGACAATTTTTTTTTTACGAAATTCGAGGGTCAATTATTCGTTACACTTTTTTTACAGTTTTACGCCCGATAACGGTTTGAATAAATCGTACCGAAGGTTTTGCGAATGCTCTATATTGTTTTTTATTCTTAAAAATAATAAATTAACTAGTTATCTTTTTTTTTTTTCAAATTTTATACTGATTTCTAGTGCGATTTTTTTTATAATTCCTGAAAAAAAAAACATTCCCAGCTTACCGAATAAATCGAATGGCATGATTATTGGACCCAATATGTCGCATTGTCGAATATTATTTCTGCAAACGGAGGAAGTGTTCAAGACGCTCAATTATTGATAACTGATGAAGTTATTCTCGCTAAGCTTATATATTCTGTCTCTGGTGAAACAAACGTAACTAACTTTCCAGAGGAAAACGGTTGTTAGTTTTTTTTTCATCTCATTATTGTGAATATTTATTTGCTGGTCTGACCGATCACGACCTTCCAACGTCCGAGGATATCGGTTTCCTGAACAAATTCTAGTAGTTCGAGAATATTCCACTTTACAAATGTTTAACGTTATTTAAAGTAAAGTTTCCATGACATTAAATCCCCAACTGAAATTTTTTTTTTATTTTCAAAACAACATAAAATGTTATAGATTTAGTAGAAACATTCAATATAAGGATAAAAACTATAAGGATTGTCGTCGCGCTCTTAAGGGGGCTGAGTCACCTAAATATTATTTTTTTTAAATTTTTTTCTGAATGTACATACGGTGTACTACATACACACCAAATTTTAGATCGAAATTTAAAAAATTACCGAAGTTAGAAGCATTTTCGTAATATTAGAAATAAATAATGCCTGAAAAAAAAAATGCCGAAATGCGACACAAACAATGCCGGAATACCGCATTTCCGCATGTTTCTTTTACTTCTAATAAGGAGAACAAACATCGAGAAAGGAACATAAAAAAATAATCGATGTCGAAACTGTGTTCGGTATGTAACGATTTACCGTCCAAAGGGTCGTTACGTCTGATCGATGCGACTCAGATTATCGCTGCTACCGCGCTTTGTTTTGAGTCTGCGATACACCGGCGTAATGTAGCAGCGATGATTTTTACTCGATTGTGTCAATCGAGTAAAAAACTGCCCTTGTAAACTCGGTGTAATTAGTTATGTGTCAGTGTTTACAGTGTTTACAGAACGGAATATATTCTGTATTTTTGCCCGCAATAGTGCAAAAATGATTTTCACAGTGACAGTATCACAAAGCGAAAAGTCTCGGCGAATTAACCTCATTTTTAAACGTCACATTTGACGTAAGAGTATTTTTTTTATTTTTAAACAATTTTTTTGGCTTTTACGAGATTTGTGAAGTGGAAAAGAAAAAAAAAAAAACAAAAAAAAAAATTCTAAGTTTTATGTGATAGAAAAAAAAAGTGTACATTTTTATGTGACAAAAAAAAATATAAAAATAATTTTTTTTTGCGAATCACTCAAGTTGGTTATTTTTATTAAGCTGTGAATTTCTTTTTCTTCCACTTATATTTTTCTTCGCTTGCCGCAGGTTTCAGAGAGAATGGTTCCACCAATTTTGGATTGCGACGGCTCATTTTGTTCGTAACAGTCAGTGTTACGGAACGAGTGTGGGGATTTTTCATGCGATCAAGAATGGATTTATCGCAAGCCATTATGTGAGTGGTTACGAGATAAAAACTGGAAAAAGTGAATTTTTTGGTAGTTTTTAACTCATAGCTTCGCCAGCGAAACTTCAAAAAAAAATCCCCGCACTCGTTCCGCAGTAAACTCTCCAACGAAAAAATAAGAGGTCGCAAGCAAAGATTGATGCTTTCGTTCGGTCTGAAAGCTGCGGCAAAGGAAAAATGTTTGACCAGTGCGCATAACACTAGAATACACTGTAGGTCTCCAAAAAAATGTACAGCGGTAGTCTAACATGTATATGTTACGGAGGTAATATGGAATTTTTCATTAAACTTATATATACTGGAAAAAAATGTTTAACTTTTCGATTTTTTAGGTGACTCAGTGCCCTTAAAAAGTTTATGAGTAACAAAATATCTCGTAAAATCTCGAAAAGTAATGTAACGCAAAATAATCGCAAATCGATATATATCGCGTAAGACTTATAGACTCATTGTGATTGGTTCCTGACTTCTCATTTAAATTTCGATATAAACGAACTTCGACGTGAGAATAAATTTATGAAGCCCAACGAAAACCATATAAATCAACATTTATTGTTTGCAAGCGTCACAATAAACCACTATTTGCATTGGAACGCCAATTTTTTAAAGCAATTTCTTTCCAAAAAAAAAAAACAATATTTTTTGTTATATAGAATCCCTTTTCTTCTGTTATGCTTGGCTTATAAAATTTCATTCATTTTTTTTAATAATATTTGGAAATCGGATTTTTCAGTACTTGGCGTACCTTTTTTTTTTGATAAAAATATTTTGATAAATTTCACTCCTTTTTGAAAAGCTAACATTTGTAAATTTACCCTTAAAATTAATTTCGAAGGATCGGATAATTTAGATCGATCAAAATTAATTCTATATGCAAAACCGGGCGAACGGCGCGTTACATATTCCACTTGATGATTGCCGGTTATGTTGTTCGAGATCGCAATGAAAAGTTATAATCGATATAAAATCACACGTATAACACGTAATTCGTAATTTTTCTTTTTAACTTCGCGTCCCGACACTAAACCACGATACGCAATACATAATTATTATTTTCGGAAACACTCCAAAAAATGTTCACGCCGTGAAAATACGTGCCGATGGTAACAACTGACAGCTTCGCCGGCTGTGGCGACGAGCGCGCCACCACGCACATTTTTGATGAATTGATGTAGACACAGACATATATATAGGGGACAGGACACTTTATAATCGTTTAGACCCTGTGAAATTCCCGACCTCGATATCTCAAAATAGGCTAAACCAATGGAATGGTAACTAGGCTCTTTCGAAAGATTGACCAAAAATTACATTATAAAAGTGTCCATGAAAATTCGATTCGTTGTCTTATTGCGAAGATATATCGATCGAAAGTTTAACGCACTATACACTTCCGATATATCGGCGTAGATTACGCAGTAGCGGCACGCCTTGTACTATTTTTTCAGTACTTGGCGTCGGGGGGCTACCGCGCCTCTTAATATAGATTTCAAAAAAATTATACATAAATTATACATTTTTTGTCAAAAATCTAAATCTTGTATATATCTCAGTATATACTTAAGGACATACAACATACATCCAGCTGACGAAGTAAAACAATCTATCTTAAAAATGTCCCCTAAAAATCTCAAGGTGATCGGATGTTAATGTGTTAGGATCAACGCAAAGGCAGATTGACTTACTGGATGGGTCGGGAATAGACAACTCTGTGCATATTATGAAATAAATGTTTTGATCACGTATAATGCACTTTCGAAACTTGAAAATTGTTTATCGAGAAACCGTATTTTTAAAGTCGGTGAACAAGATATCTTAGAAACTACTGCATCGATCTTTCTGAAATATTTGGGGCTTTTTCTAGATATAAAAATCTAGTATTTGATCGACGGATTTATTTTTCCGATGCATACTTTCGATTTGATGAACGAAAAATGCCTACTTTTTTCGCAAAAAAAAATCAAGACTCTCTTTTAACATGCGCCATGTTGTTTTACTTTGGTATTTCTGAAATTCCTCAGATTATTTACCAGATAAACTAATACGCTAACGGAATCTATTTGGTTTTTTCATTTTATATTACATGTTTCGGAATGGCATTGCTCACCGCAGAAAACCTTTTTCAAAACTGCTTCTCGGACATCGGCCGTATCTCCGTTAAAATTAAATATTTTTGAACAAGAAAATTACTGAGTGTTATTTAGTTGTTACTTTTTAATATGCCAAATGGATGTTGACGTTTACAGAACCGATTTTCTAAAAAAAAAAAGTTGCATAAATGCGTCTTTTTCGGCTGATTGAGGTAATTCTCCCGAGGTAACGATTTGCTTACAAAATCAATAAAACTGACTATTCCTTCCTTCCTGCCTATTTGAAACGGCCTGTATATTTCTTATTTAATGCTCTGAAAAAATATGTACAAATTTTGGAAATGACTGACCATCCGGAACTCGAGGAAATAAATTTCAAAAAAAAATTCTTATACGCGGTGATACGTAATATGTGACGTGGAAATTTGATTACGTTTTCAATTGCAGTAAATGATAGTATTATAATGATTTTTTTGTATACGGCAGTTAGATGCTTGATGATGAATCACGAAAAATTTAGAAGCGATTCACCATTCTGTTTCGGAGTTAAATAAAGAAAATTTTACAAAAATTTAAAAACTCCCAACTACAAAAAGAACGAAATAAGTATGAAAAGTATGTACAAAAAGCATTAAGTATGAAAATAACCCGACTATAACATGTGAATAATTAATTGTTATTTCATTCTTTTTGTAGTCGGGAGTTTTTAAATTTTTGTAAAAATTTTTTTATTTCATCCTTTTTAAAGACGATCTTTTTACTAATACCTATGCTTCCGCGATTTTGAGGTTATACTTATCGCACGGAGTTCAAGCACCTTGCGCGCCACCGGGAGACGAAAAAAATATATCGCAGAAAATGTCGCCCATCTTCGATATATTCGATAGACTATTTAGTAAATGGCTTTTATTTCTACGAATATTCAACGGATTGAAATGTTATTGTGCAAACGAAATCGACGGTGCGTCATAGAATCAGTGTATCAAATTTTGCCAAGTCATTTTCAGCCGTTTCCGAGAACATTCCGAACAACGAAATCGCTTGTAACTGTAAAACGGATGACTCCCGTCTTTTTGCCCTGGCGGGAAGTCGGGAGTTACAAAAATACTAAATATCGTTTCATGTCGTTCTTAACGCTCATACGACGCGCAGTCGCAACCCCTCCAGTCGCAATTTCCCTCCGCGCGATAATTGCCTTAACCGGATGTAAACCCTTAATTTCCTTAAATTTAACATCACAGCTATGTAAAACCCATGAGCAAAAAATGTATTTCTTCTCTCGCAACTATTTCAACAACTTTGTGCAACCAGATTTATCACGATTCTCCAATATTGATATGCTGCTGGTTTACTTCTCGAGTGTGACGAGGGCCCGAATTTCAAAACGGCGAGAAGAATAGAAGAAATGATTTCATACAGATACCTGAAACTATTCAGACATTTTATCTACATTGCAGATTTTAAAATAGCACAAAACAACGAATCAGATTAAACGAAAAAACTAATTATTTCTGTCTTCTCGAAACTATTTCACCGACTTCAAGCTTACAAGTGATAAGATTTTATTCACGATTCTCAATATTCATGAAGGTGAATAAGATTTGCTTTTCGAGTCTCCGCGAACGCGGAAACTCGGTACGATAGGTACGAAAGACCGATGGTAGAGAGTGTAGTGGCAGGTAGCAACCTCGCCGAAATGACTCTTAGGGCAAAGCAGCCATAATATATATAGGGTAGGAAGTATGCTCGCTCGCGCTAGTTCCTCCGCGCTTTTTCTCCGGCACTTAATTTCACGTCTGCTGAGAGTCCAAAGTGGGCGCACACCGGTCGCACGGAATAGTCCGTGGTAATGGGCTTATCCCGCATACGCTTTTACGAGACTTCCTTTCATTAAAATTTTAAACGAAGCTTCTGCTATCCCCCATCCCCCCACGTCGTTGCTCGTCCTCTTTCTCGTTGGTTGACTCGTATATACCACGTCGTCGAGGTTCTCTACATCACACGTTGTAAAATTAATCCACCTAAACCAAAGAGAGAGATATAGAGAGTAGCGAACGCAAGGGATGGGATGGTGGAAGGGATGGTCCGCCGACTACAGACTCTTTCCCGTTCAAAGCAGTGAAGAAGTTTACGCCACTGGTTTATCTAGGTGAAAGACGCTTCACGTCGACGCGCGAGCTGCTCGACGCTGCGCGGCTCGTTCTCAGCTCCGAGGCAAAAGTAGTGCAACGCCCGTCACTTCACTGCTTGGCTTTTACGTTTCAGAAAAGCCGCCAAGCAAGCAACCTATATAAGAGTTAACGCGCGCGTTCGAGGATGAATCGCGAGTGTACACGACACGCCTCACGCCCGAGGAAACTCATTAAATACATCACCCAAGGTGTGTAGCAAACGACAGAAGTGACTGCGGCTTCTCGCGTCTTCGGGCGGTCTATGCATTAAACGACCGAAAACGTTTACGCTTAACGAAGCGTCCCTCTTAACGAGACACGATTTTCGTATCTTAATAGACCTCCGTGAAAAAAAAATTCGTGGAAACTCGAACGCCAAAAAAATGTCACGAAGTCATACAATCAAAAAATTATGACTTCGCTGACGCAAATTTTCATTTGTGAATAGGGGGGCGGTTTCATTGATTTCGGAAGCAAAAAAAAATCAATTTTATGATTCTTCGTTAAAAAAAAAATGTATTGAAAATTCAGCCATTGATTGTTTGTAAGTGTTCCAGTAATGTAAACAAATCCGTACATCTCAACATAAAGAATGATTAGAAATTTGATTTCATCTTTATATCGAGGAAACTTTGGTTTCAACAAAAAAAAGGAAGTTCTCGAGACTTCAGTAGAAATGTAATCAGAATATTTTTAAATCTCTAGAAACAGCATTTAGAAAAATATCTAAATGTGTGCAGTGTGATATAAGTTTTACAACGCATGCGTAAGGGGGTCAGTTCTCGGTGATCATTCAAATTTCCATCGAAACCGTTAGTTGTAACAATTTTACAAATTTGAATTAGGGATTTAAATTTTTCCGGAATGGATCGCTTAATATAAAAAAATTTTAATTGATCAAAGACTTGATTAAAAAACTTCCTCATAGAGGAGCTTTGCCACCAACGTAAAAAAGAAAATTCGTTAGCGAAGTGCAAATTCGATTTCCGTAAATTAAAAAAATATATGACATAAAAAATCTATTACAATTTTTCATATGCGAACCTCGGCATCTTTTTTACAGAAAACCCTGACAAACAAAATCGATCGTCGTTATTTTTTTGTCTAATTTTTCGTTTTTACCGACAAGAAAATATGAAATGCAATTTTTTGCCTAAATTCGTCGGTTCTTCTTCGCATTCGGCATGAGTAAAAAAAATGTACTTGTCGATTATCATGAGAATTAATCGGTGAAACAGTATTCGGGGCCTCGGCACGGACGCTCGAGTGAATATAAACCGTTGTATTACGCACTCGGGTGAATTTGATAAAGCATGACAGATATGGCATTGTGTATATTTGTTCCTTGTCCATACACCGGGATAATAATTATCCCACCCCTTGGCGATTTTGCACGACAAAATCCACTACGGGGGCATTAATTATTCCATCATCGTTTTGAATGGAAATATTTTCCGAAACACCTCTCCTCTCCTTTGCGTTCAGCCAAATCGGATTTGCCACGGGTGATCGAGTCCGTGATCGGTTTGTTCGCTCTTCCGGCTTTATTCGTTTCGCTTTCGGTCGTATATTCGATTCGAATTGTTCCTGAACGCGCGGGAGGTGGAAACGAGAGTTACATAGTCACGCGATTGTGTGTTAATACGCTCTATTTGTCGAATTTACGCAAATGAACCTGGCGAATGAAATACAGCACAATTCTGCGAACTCTCCGTCTCTGTCTGTAAATTATTGTTTTTCTCCGGATGATGGACGGGGGTCTCCTGGAGTTGACCAAGCGACAAAGCTATCCCACGGTATTCTAGCCTATTCCAGCGTTGCGTAAACTATGTCCCGGATAGATTGTGAGAGGAAAGGGATCGGCAGTGAACGGAGTGAAGGGAGCGAAGAAAAGGACGCGGGTACGAAGTTCTCGATTGATGACTCCTGTAAATACAAATTGTTTTCGGAGCCCCGGGTATTCGATTCTCGACTTTCGCTTCACGCTATTTCCGCTAGCCGAACCGTCTAGTCAAAAGTTTTTGCCCCTCTCGTCCCTTCCGAAGGATCTCGTCACTCGGCACGCGAGCACTTGGTACGCAAGAGATTCCCCCAAAGGGAGCGCCTTGTTTTTTTACTCCCTTCCTCACGGCAGTTACCGTAAACGATAAACATGCTTGGTCTATAAGGGTTCCCACAGAAGTCAGCACTTTCGTAATTCAGGTCCCTCCTATTCGCTATCTGTACGAAGAATTTCCCTGTCACAGTCGGGTCTTTCGGGGCGTATGAAGAGATCGATGTAATCGACGATAGAGGCGTTTCCTTCCCGGGTCCTCGGTGGAGTCATGGAATTCCTGGTCTGCGAATCGTAGAAACCGGCAATCGCCGTCGCGCCGCTTGATTGCTACTCGACGAAATCGACACCTTCGTCCGCCAAAATGTGCGGGAGAGAGTTCGGGAATGTGATGCTTTAGGAATAGTCCACAGGAGAGAACACCAGAGGTTCGAAGGGTTGGAAGTACCGGGGGAAATAGTGTGGAGGGGAGCGAAAATTCGCGAGTACTAAATTGCCAGTCGTTATCACTCCCGACAGACCCGGCCTCGTTCCTTTCCGGCCGGCACCTTGCCGAACGAACGAGGCCCACGCCCCCACTCCAATGGCGGAGGTAACCATCGCTCGATTCACCTCCAGCGAACTCTTCCCGCACTCCCCGCGTTGTTCCATTCCCCCTGAAGTTAGATGAGTTCCAGTTACACGTTGTAGAACTGTGGTGGTGAGAGCATAGATGTAGATGTTGGAGGATGGAAAACGAGAATAGAGGTGAGAATCAGGAGCCGAGGTGAACAACTGTGTTGAAACTCGTCCTGAGTGAGAACAAGTTTTGGATAAGACGGGTCGCCAACCTCTCTCGTCGCATTATTTTCCAGGAATTACGCGATGCAACGAGAGAGCGGCCGTGGCTGGAGGCTGACGGAACTCGTGCAGGGCGCGACAAACGGAAACAAGAGAACTTTGCAAATACGAATCATCCGATAAGGAATATTTCGGAGGGCGTAACCAGTCTTCGAACCTCTTGGTAGCCATCGCGATACCAACATTACCGAGTGAAACGATATCGCGTGCTTGGAATTCAATACAATAGAAAGGGCACCGCTCTATCTCTTGGGTTTCGCCTCGGGGATGGACAATTTCTCGTAAATAGTTGTAGATATCCCGAGCTACGGAACACCAAAGTCGTTTACTATATACAGACGATGCGCTGGCTCTTCCTCGATCTTGAACGATCACGGGATATCCTCTTGATACAAGCTATTATCGTTTTTTTTTTAGTATTAAAACAATGTTGAACATTTTCCTTTTAATGGACAATTCAATTAAAAACGTTTTTATGCAGCAAAGAAATGACCAAAAAGTTTACTGTCGACAATCGTGATGTAAAAAAAGTATATCGTCCCATCCCAGGGAATTGGACCGGCATGTCTCCGAATGGAGTTTGAGGTCATCTAATTGATTCCCGTATCCAGGTATCTTGTGTCTATAAATATATATGGCCACCAGCCCGAGTATGTTTCCATGTTTGACCTTTCGTCCTGCGACCCTTCTCCATTTTCAACTTGTATCACTATAGCCGGCCCTTCCATCAGGTGTCACTGTGCACTTACAACTCGAGAGGTTTTTGGGAGGAACAAAGCTCTGAGTATACCAGCCTTGCAGGTTCTCGTGTTACCATCGCGAATCCCCTGAAATATACACAAGCAGACATCCACACACAAGTGTGCGCACCTTCAGCGGACATACCTCACGAGATGAGCTTCACCGCTGGGAAAGGAGAGATGAGGGAAGCTTCGAATGGATGTGGCAAACGGGTCAGAGGTTCGGTATCGCGTGCCTCGAATTAAATTTAACCTTCCCAAAGCCAAAGCATCGTCATCCAGGGACACATTCTCCCGAATGGCCGGAGCCAACGCGGACTGGGGTTGGACGGTATACGAGAACTACCGCACAACCCCATCAGCCGATGCGGTTTGGGGCTTCTATCGAAATAGACACGGACGCGCCCCCAAAGATTCTACCTATACCTTTACTGTATTATCTCAGGACTACTGTTGGTAGATTAGGTTCAATCTAAATTGACGCGTTCACGTTCCCCAAGCTGATACAACGTTAAGCCGGAAATTAGTCGTATTTATCGATTCGAAGAAGAGTCGAAAAAAATAACTAAAATTTCATAACATTAACGAGCCGTTAATTTCTACAAGAAACTTCGATCCATCGGAAAACGACCTTTTTATTTTTTTTTTCGCAATTCCTATTTTCTTGGATTAGATGTCTTAAGCAAAACAGTAAGTCGTTTAGCACAACAAACCCATCGAAATATATATAATTTTTTAAAAATAAAAGTTGTAATTTAAAAAAATGTTCATTTTCCAATGACAACAACCGCAAAAAATCGGTTCTGAAACTTTGTTAAGTCCCGTTTGGGTTTTTTTCCCTCCAAAACACAATTGTCAATTCGGATTTACGAAATTCGATCCGAATACAAAGATATTTTTTTTTTTTAAACATCGAAAATCGATACTTTTTTCAAATAGGGTATAAAAATTAGTTTTACATTTTATTTGTCGATTATCGTTTCGAATCAGTTTATTATGTATTTCTTTCCACTGATCACTACTCCGCCACTCAATGTACTTTCAGCTCTGTGTTTCACACGAGAATCGACTTCAGAGTAAAAAAAATATTGTTTTCTACTATTAACCGCCGCAAATTATTCATCAACGAAGTATACCAACGCCGCTATCATGTACTGAATAAAAATGGCAACAAAAAAAAAAGAGTTCGCGAAAGCGTGTCGATCGATGAGATATACAGCTTCCTTGTTAATTTTTTTTTTCTTTTACAACTGCTTAAACGTCGAAAAGAATTTTCGAGTTCGTTCTCAACTTCCTTGTGAATTCTCGTCGCGAAAGCCCATCCACCCCTGTGAGAGAGTAGGGATTATGCAGAATTTTCCAAACGTTTTAATCCCCTTTTCTCGTAGAAGTCTTGATTCTCGTCTCTCCCCGTTGTTATACCCGGGGTATCCTACTTTGCAGCGATAGACCTCCAGCTGACGCTGACTACAAAACTCCTTTACCTCTACGTATATACTTAGTTATATAATATAAATCTTCTTAAAAGTTCGGACTCGAATCAACGATAGTACGCGTTAGTGCCCCTGCGGATTATGAACCGGTTAATGCTCCAACAATGTTTCTCCTGTACTTGGAGCAGTGAGTTGGGGGAAAGCCGCGAAAAGAAAAGTGCAGTTGTCAGAGATGTGGCTGTCACGAGTCTCCTCAAGCAAAACGACTGAGGGCACGGAGTGTTCATCCGTATGAATATCCTAGAGGTTGTTGAGAGTGTTTCAGGGTACGCCTCAAAGGTCTCGGGGTGATCGAGGCAAAGGCTAGACCACGTCCGGTTAGATATACGAAGCACGTACACATCGCGCGGCTGCCAGCAACCCTACCCGTCTCCGCGCCAACCGTCCGACTATTCGTGCAGCTAGACCACTAGTGTATACCGTTGGAAACGTCGTAACAATGTTCCTACGACGCTCTGGCACCTCTATATAAGTCGAGTATAACGTCTATTCTCACACTCCCCGTTCTCGTCCGACCCCATTAGTTTCACGACTCGAATCATTCTCGTGGAAGTATAACTCATAGTGTAGTACTCTCCCGAAAGTGAACGAGCAGGGGAGAGAGAGACTTCTCTATGTTACACGCGATGTTAATACCTATATATACGTGAAGACTCGGTGTATACGGAGTTCAACTCCATTACGGATTTCCACGGTGGGTAAACGCCTTCTCGCTGCCTGGGCTTGCGACCGCGAGAACGAGAACTTTGAATGAGAAAATTTTACGAGTTGGGCGCGACAATCCACTTTGCCATCGCGGACATGGAAGCAACGTAGGAAAAATTTCACGTACCGAGAACAAAAAAAAATTCGTGAAGACTCTGAGCTTCGGGCGTATTACCGAGGGTTTTTTTTTTCTTTCTTTCTTTTCGTTCTGTAATAACATGGATAAAAATAAAAATACGACGTGTTCTCGTCTTTTACCTTCTCGTTCCTGCGACCTCGACGACTTTGCAACGGCTTCTGCTCCACCAAAACGGTGTCAACGTCCAGTAGGAACTACTCGCGCTTCTCGCCCAGCCTTCCTCGGGAAATAGAAGTACCTGAAACACGTACGGAAAAAGGAAGGCGTATTAATTCATGTTTCTGTCATCATTGCCCCACATTTCGGAGTCCCTGTTAATCCGTTGGGTACAACTATTTTTTGTCCCAATTTGCACCACCCTGAGTACAAACTAACCAATAATCTTCGATTCCTCAGAGCTAAACTACGAAAGTAGAATTATTTTTTATTATTTTTGTAAAATTCATTTCACGTTCATGCGCCTCGGGCGAGAGAGCAAACTACGACATCGGATACCGAGAGAAAACATCGATTTCCGTCGTCTATCTTCGGTATCGCTACCGTTGATGAGCCAACGTCGGCAGAGGTTCTCTTGCCTTATAGAAATCATCAACGAGGAGCCTCTACTCCCGCAGTCTATCGTTAATTAGACGATAATTGCATTGAGGGAAGGAACACCGCCTTTCAAGATGCAGGTTTCGAGTATCTTAAGCTGTAGAAAAAGTGAGCTGTAGGAAAAGTTATCGTTTCGGTTCCCGAACACAGGGACTGGGTTCCGCGGAAACCGTATCAGCTGTTCTCACTCTCGCGCGTCAGTCAGCGCTACGACGTTGCGAGATTAGGTACGGATTAGAGGTGTAACTTACACGACCGTGAGAGACACGGTACTCTAGACCCTTCCCGTTAAGTTTTGGAGCGAATCGGATCATCGATTGATGTTTCTGATAATGTACGGCCGAAAATTTAGCGAGCCGAACACCTGGATCGGTCTTGTGACCGTTCGGGCTTATGACAGCGCCCCGATACAGGCAACATCGCCAATATCGGCGATGTCGGTAAGCTCTTTTTTCCTTCGAGGGATTATAAAAGATCGGTAGTTCGCGTATTTTATTCGACTGATCCTGTGCTCTACGTTCGACGGTTCCCAAGGAAGCGTCGCGGTTTCATCGAGGGCGACGGCAATCGTATTAATCGCGCATGCAGAGATAGTTAAAAAATACTATTTTTTAACTATTACCAATTTTTTTAACAACTTGGTTGAGTCAATTAAATTTCATTTGACTCAACTAAATATTAGTAATGACAAATAAATGTTTATTTCGCCATATCCAACAAAAGCCTTGTTAACAGTTAACAAATCCTTTTCTCAGTGTGGTTTTCTCTCTCTTAATTAAATGAAATTTCAATAAATTTTTTTTTTGGTTCCCGCAAATATCGTGTCGATTTAGTTTGCTTTATTTTGTGGTGTTCGTAATACCGACATTAATTCCACCCCGCCCCTCTCCGATTCTCGAAAGCTGTATATAGCTAGCCGGCTACTAATCAGCCTCGACGATTTTTTGTACGTGTTACGTTCCTGGCGCCCATCTTGCGAGAAAAAATAAAAAGAAGAGAAAATTATTGTGACGGTTCAGAGCGTCGAAGCTGAGGGTTGCCGAGTGGTAAATTGTCCGTTGAGAATTTACACAACAATATTTATATAATTCCTCCTTAAACTCGAAACGAATGAAATGAAATTGTCAGAGTGTCAAAAATACGACGGTTCCAATTTGCTGCATATGTTTTTATTATTTTAAAAATCTCAATGAAAATAAATCCAAGACAAAGCACAAAAAATTCAGAAGTATATCTTTCATATATTTCTGCCGGCTAAATCGTAAAAGATCTACATTCCTGATACATCAAATATATTCGAAGGATATGGATAATATATCAAAAAATTACATAACTATTACATATCTTGCGGAAAAAATGTTCATGGGAGTGTTGTTCTTCATTGTTGCCCGTAATTATATCATTTTTTAATTGTTATCAACATATAACACATTTATTACAGAATTTAAAAAACCATCGACTGAAAAAGGAGTGTAATAAAAAACTGTAAAGCCAAAAAAGGGTAAAATAACTATAAATTATTCACGTACCATAGTCGATCGATTTCTTTTTTATAGACTATGAAAATCTCCCCACTATAACATGCGAATAATTTATCATTATATCAGTCTTTTTTGATAAAACAATTTCTTTATTACACTTGTTCCGGCGGCGTTTTTCAAATTTTTGTTACATTTTGTAAGTTCATCCTTTTTGTATAAAACAAATTTTAACAAAGTCTTAAACTTCCGTGTATTTGAGATTATGCGCCACACAGATCGAACGCCTTGCGAGCCACTGACAGTCGAAAAAATATAACGCAGAAAATGAGGTTCAATTTTCGATATATTCAAAGGTCTATTCCGGAAAATGATCTTTAGTATAAGAATATTTATCATATTACAATTTTGCATTACTAATTTAAGTCCCTGAAAGTAATATTAACATTCCTTGTTTTTGGGATGGAAAATATTAAGATAGATAGAGCACGTGGTGTTCATTTCGCATAGGGTCAAGAAAAATGAGAGAGAATTGCCAACATTTCTGAATAGTTTAAAAATTATCATTGTCGATAGTTTAAAAACTATCGGACACGTGACTTTTTACGTTTTCTTGGTATCCAATGTTCTTCGAAACGAGAAAAAAATGTCTCAACAACATTTGGCACACCTTTTCTTTGTACCGGGGACTGTTTTTTTAGGTTTCATTATGATCAAGTGCGATGCAGTAGAGATAAAGCCTTTACAAGATAATGTGCTCGAATATATCGAAATTTCGTCGATATACGCCGCCATTATTGTTGCGATTTGTAACGCCGAATTGCTTGTGAATGTATAAATGACGAATACCCGTCACAACGAAATACGAGTCACGAATAAACTATAAAATTTGCTATCATTTGTTTACGTGTGGAACGATGTGTTTTGTTAATGCATCACTTAATGAAAAACTCAATAACTTTTTTTTATCATATCAATTTTTTTGTTACAATTGTTTGGACATAACCCGTAATTTCTTTCGAAATTATTATGTTTTTTTTTTCGATATTATTATTCCCAGGTGAATTTTAAGTTTATTTATTTAAGTACTTCATTTTTTTTATTTTATATTTTGTTTTATTAAAATGCGTTCCGGGCAATGTTTCAGTAGTTAATGCAGCAATTGCATTCCTGTGAATGGAACGCAGGCTATTACTTATACACCGTAGCGATGGATTTAAAATATTTATCATTTTGTAGTTAAACAACAATTAATATTAAAAAATTCAATAAATGTAATATAAAAAATACGTTGTAATAAAGTAAACAAAAACAGAAAAATAATTTGTTGCCACGTATGGTGCAATTGTGGTTCTAAAGAGATTGAAATAAAAATAATTTTATAAAAATTTGAAAAAACGCCCGACTGAAAAAAAGTGAAATAACAAATAATTATTTCCATGTTATAGTCGGGAGTTTTCTACACTCAACAATGAATAAATCTCCCGACAATAATATGTGAATAATTATTGGTTATTTCACTTTTTTTCAATCGGGATTTTTTTTATTTTTATAAAATTATTATTTTCAAGTTTTAAACTTTTATTTGAATTTTTTTATATGGAAAAAATGTGTGTAAAAATAAAAAATTCAAATTAAAGTTTAGAATCTGAAAAAATTCATACGTATTTAGAAAAATCAACGAATCATTTTCATTAAAAAAAAAACTGGATTACCAGAAATTTGTTAAACTATTTTTCTTTTTTCATCACTATGTTAATAACAATTTGCAATTATAATTGTGCAAAATCAATTTTTTCAGTACCTATAATAAGCATGCATGTTTTCAGACTTTTATACTAACGAAACACTTGCGAAAGTGTTTGCAATGTTCTCTTATTTCTATCGAACTTATGCGAAATGAATACCACGCGACGCTCTATCTATCTGAATTTTTCTTATGCTAAGCGCCGACCCCCCCCCCCCCCCCCCCCTGCACAACTCTGAAGTGGGACTTAAAATATTTTAAAGCAGACGACCTTCTCCTTTTCTGCAACCCCATACGGTAGACGTACTGTTAGTGGCCACTGTACCATTTGTGGCCATTTTTATTATTATACTCATCGAATAATTTTTTATTCAAAACCGAATATTGATTCTTTAAAAGTTCGCATATAAATTCACCAAATGACCCATTCAAAGTTTTTTTTTTTAAATTCGATTATATATTATTTTATTGCTTCAAATGTGATTGCCACATTCGGACCTAAAGTGGCCAAAAACGGTACCTCTACCCTACTTCTTGACATAATTATAGTTATGATTCTTAATATTTAATATCATCATGTTGAATCGTGTATGTTACGTATATAATTTGAAAAATATACATATTCAATATATCGGACACATACATTCCATATATGTGAAATATATATTGCTAGATATATCTAACAGATATACATATATATCAGATAGACCTTTCTTTCGTAATATGCAAAGATAAACCTTTTATGTATTGTGTCATATATATTTTTCTTTGGGGCACATCACATTTGTTTTTAAATTCATACGATCTTCGTACACTTCATTTAAACTGACATTGTGGACAGTTAGGTAGACTTTAACGGGCTAAAAATATCTCGAAACGTAATTCAATGCAGTACCCTGACATCGGAAATTAATTAAATAATAGAAATACTCTATACTGTAAAATCATAAAATGTTCGTAGACTAAAAAAAGTACCTTTAAATCACACATTTTAACGTAATCAGTTTTTTTTTTTTTGTTGCAGCAAACATATGCATTAAATTTCAGTACCAGATGTATGAATAAAAACTCGCGATGGGCGTGTATTCAATTTCATTTACAAGTTTTTTACAGCATGTAACATCGAGATCCTCAGAGCGCACCGGGGAAATATACAGTTTATCATCCTGAAAATATGTTTTAAAATTAAAACAAAAAAAAAAGAATCGAGGGTTATCGACCTATGCAGGAAAAATGTTGCGCTCCTCGCTTTGCCGTGTTGGATATATAGAAAAGCAAACGGTATAGCAACATCCACTACGGTGTCACTCCCAGCAGAGAGGAGTTGCGCGAGAGGGAAAGCTTCGAGAATATAAGAAGGAGAAAAATCGTGAACGGAAGTGAGGGTATGTCGGAATATACCACAAGTGTGTCACGACTTCGGTGCTGCTGTGGCAAGTCGTACAGAGCAGCGCCTCTTCGTTCCCATCCTTTTCTTCCTTTCTCATCTGGTTCTGGCCTCCGTCTCGAGGATTTCTTTTTTTTCAACCCCTTACATTCCCACGAGGTTGACGGTGCGACAGAAATATTGGCATTCCCTAGAGTCCCGTGTGCCTAGCATTGAATAGAAAAAAAAGAACGAAAAAGGTTAGTTCGATGGAGGTTGCGACGTTCCTACACACGGGTTCCCTGCATTTCGATTTTTACGGATGTAGGTACAAAGTCTCGCTATGCGCCGATTTTATATACCTGCAAAGTAGAGTATTATATACGTGGAAAGCTGCAAATGTAGAGAGTTCTCTAACCACCGCTCTTACGCCAGCATCGACTGTCGAGAAGAAACACGTTTCCTTGCTACACGATTTTTCAATAGCTTCGAAACATGATTCACGAGAGCTCGCAGCCAACCCATGTACCGTCACATTGTAATACGTGCGGTCTATGGTCTCGGTGCCGGAGACGCAACATATTTTTTTATTTTTTATTTTCCTCTTTCTCCATTGATCAGCATTTGAATTCGACATTGAAAGAGAGCTCCACCCTTGCAACGTAACTCGTGCTCTTTATGCAACGATGTCGACGGTGAATCATTGAAAATCCTTCGAACCCGACGAAGCATATCGTTAAATTCGCAAGCGCAGCAAATATAAATTTAACGCAAAGTTTGGTATATACACAGAGCAGTTAGCTGGCTGTCCGACTCGGTGAATACTCGACGAAATTTCCTTCCTATAGGAGAGATACATGCAAAGGAGAAGTCGGAGATTCTCCTTGCCAAACTTCTCGATTTCGCGTTCACGGCCGAGCGAGCTGTACAGTGCTTTGAGTCTTCGTACAGACGATGTTGCAAAAACCCTCTCTGGATTTCTCTGTCTCTCCGATGCTCCGAGGAATTCGCGATTTTATCGGAGAAGAGAAGAGTGGCGGAGGGAAGGAGGTTTTGCTTCTGAATAGACTACACATGGAGTCGTTCGACGAAAATTTTGCCGATCAAGCGAGTAAACAAGTATATCGAAATCCACGAGGGCATTCGCGTATCTGCCGCTCGATGTTATCAGTATATTATATACCGTACATACAACAACCACCGGCGAAAATCTGCTGACAAGGATGCTCCGCGGGGTCGGCTATTCGATACCAAGATTTATCTTCGCGCTTATACATCGTCGGGGATGAGGAGAATGAGGTCCGCGCCCTCTTTCATCGTTACTATAACGCCCTCTTGTTACTCCACAAAATCCCTCGTATTCCCGTTATCCCACCCCCACCCCCACCATCCCGTTTCTCTCTGTTGAACTTCACCCCGGAGAGGAATTTAAATAATTGACCAAGTTTCGCAAATATTTGATTAAGCTTCATCCAAACGATTATGATATTATGGCTATGGAAAACCCATCTATTTTACACGTAAAATATTCGGCAGTATCAGTAAAAGCGCCCAGTGCCCATTACCGAAGCATCGACTGTGGGTTGATGAGCGAAACCCAGTTCGAGTATCGAACACGATACGAGAGGACTGGTGGGGTTGAGGAGCAGATTTATTTTCACGTTCACTCGTATTTTCCCCGTTTATACCATAACGAGTCACCCGAGAGATCCGGCTATAACGGTAACATCGATGTATCGCGGATAGATCGTGTTTTATTTTTTTTACTGTGTTATACGTTCGGTTCGAATTTTACGGCGAAAAACGTTTGCGTTTCCGATACGACGAAAATGCTGGCTTCATCGGAAAAAGACTTGAAAACATGCGTGTTCTCCCTATACACAAGGGGGATTACACGACTTGAAAATGAACACAGCATTTCGATTTGGAAGTTAACATAATTATCGACAATAATATTACCGATACGGGCGATATACGGGGAAAGCGCGATCGTAGAGCATCGTAATAACGCGGTTAACTCATATATTTCTGTGTATTTCGAATTCTGTGCACAAAATGCATTTCGCCATCATACGAAATTAACTGAAATTACAATTGTACCGATGGGCCCCTTTCCTCTTCCCACCCGTACACAGTACGAAACTATCCCCACCTCCGATGTATTGCACCGATGGCCCCCTTTACTCTTCCCACCCCTATACAGTACGAAACTATCCCCACCTCCGATATATCTAAATCTAAAATTGAAATTGATTTACGTGCTGCAACCGAGACTCCCGTCGTATGCGAGTTTGTAGTATGCAATTAATTTCCAATTGGATAATTACGATCGTTTCCACAAATGCTCTGCCGCTGGTGTAACTCATTATCGGAAAGACCACTGAGGTTTCCCCGAAGGTATAGAACACGAAGTATGAAAGCCCAGCGTTTCGTTTGACATATCAAAACTATGAGAGAGGAAACATCAAAGCGAATTCTCAATATTTTTTTTCTTTCTTTCACAATGAAAATATATTTCGCTTAGAAATCGCAAACTCAACGATATTTCTGCAGATATTTCATACAAAAAACTTCAGTTAGTGTTTTTCTTTTTTTCGAAAAAACTAATATTGAAGAGAAAATTTCGTCCTGTCGTAACGAAGCGGACAAAAGGAGTATAAAACAAAAACGGCAAAACTTTCGCGTTCATTTTTTTTTCGGTGCGAAACGTTACAAGTTTGTCGAAGCGGTTACAAGTATCCACTTTTCGACTACACACCAAAGGGCTATTGGGTGTTCGGGTAAAGAAAAGAGTGACGCGTGGCATATGCTAGCCGTGAAGTTATCACGTACGGAGCGGAAGCAGGAGGGTGGAAAGGGTGAAGCGTGAGGGGGTGCGCGCGAACCGTCTCGTCCTTGCGTCACGTTGGTCGGACGTGGATAAAAAGTTCTCGCGCTTCGGCTAGTTCGTGGGACCGGAGTGAAAACGTTGGACGCGACCGAACAGACGAGTCGGACAGCTCTTCGCCGAGCGTACATAAATCATCCGGAGGGGCCAGTGGCGCGCGAGAGTGCTTCGGATGTTGGAATAGCGTAACAGCACACGTCTCGACGAACTGCTGGCACGCTATTTAACATCGCATCGGGCCAGCCTCCGTTTGCAAAAGGCCATCCGCAAACGTCGTCGAAAAGAAATGCAACCGGAAAGAAAAAAGAAGTGAAGGATAAGCGATCTCGGTACTTGGTACCGGAAACGGGGGTTGGTATACAAAAAAAAAGAAAAGCAGAAAAAATCCCAAGAGAATCTCTTGTAATCGCCTTACGATTGCCAACGTAAAAAGTTATATCGCAAAATGAACGAGTCGATCTTGCAACCAGACCGTTTTTCTCAGTTTGCCATTATGTAAGGTTGCAAGCTGTTGGCGCGTAGAATTTACCCCATCTCTTTACCCTATCTCGCTTTGAATGATGCAAATCTTCGCAGAAGCGCAAACACACGTTACTCCGTATCCCTCGTTCGCTTTTAACGCAAGAAGGTCAAGCTTACGAGAGTCATAGGGAGGGAGATTCAGCAGCGAGTAAAAGTGACTCAAAATAATTACGGAAATAGGTAGCCCGTTCGCGAGAGAGCGCGATATCTCTCTTTTCCTCCGTTTTCTCCTATCCCGCAAAAGTATATACCGGACCGGGAGTCCTCTGGCAAACATGCCAGCAAGGACTCTTCGCAATTACGAATATTACCGGAATTCGAGAGTCTCTCTCCGGAAGCGGGCGGAAGAGCCCAGGAGCATCGTGACCCTAATGTACGCGCCCTGTATATACAGCCGCCGAAAATACCCCCAGTTACATTACCTTTTTCCACCGTGATTCCGTATGTATGTTTATATACATATATATATTTTTTTTTCATATATTTAAAAAAATCTGTTTCGTTTCCTGACTTTTTTTCAAAAGAGATTTCTGCGCCCCTTTCTCAGCTCGCCTCAGTTTCTCTCAATTTTTTCTTTCACTTTGAGCTTTCCGCGCTTTTTTTGTAGTTATATTTGCCTCGTACGTTATTACGTTGATATAAAAAAAAACCGAGAAAACGTTACGGTATACCGATGGTTGCATGTGTACACAGGAAGGGAGAGTACCGCAAAGAATTATGTATACCAAAGGTATGTTTGGCCTGCATGAGAGTTAGAGCGATGGACCATCAGTGCTCGTGGCAGGGCTCGCGCGAGCATTCGCCAAGCCTGGTATAGCTCCATAGTAGAAAACGCAATTTACATTCGCCAATGGAAATTTTCCGTGAATTGAATCGAACACTCGTTCTCTCTCACAATTCCTCGCGAATATTTCACGCATTCTCCTCTCTACCAACCCACGCTTTATAGCAGAGGCATGGTTATTTCTCTTTGTCTATGCGCCATGAAGTTTTCCCCGAAATCGTCTGTCCCTCGCGCTTCGGCGTTTCGTTCAATGGGAAAACGAACTACTGCCATCGCGCACCTGGATAACACGGCGCACCCGTAAATTATATTAATTCTCATTGAAATTCCGGAAATAGTTTTGAGTTTGCAGGCGCGTCGCGGAGGGATGACGGGGTTAGGTGATGCAGGCATCGCGTTGCGCGAGCGATAGATGAGGAATGCAAGGGACAAGGAATTTACTTCGTAAAATTCTCGAGTTACCCGAGTGTATGGCAGGTTCACGTCCAACGAGACGCTGTTTATTATTGCTTTGGTACCAGAAAGTACATATACCCTCTCGGTATCTGCTGTCAACATGCTGTCTAACGCGAGATTCATAATTAAATGCGCTTCATGCGTAATTGCGAAGGTAGAAGTTCCATTTCAGGATAGAATCGATGGAATGCAATAAGGTACAGTTGGAACGTCGATTTATCCGACGAGAACTCTCTCGCGGGAAAAGTAGGATGACGCGTTGCTGCCGTTGGCTAAACTACGTACCACTCCACGTAACCCGTTCTGGTGGCTCAGACTGGCATCGCCCAATGTAGAGCCCGGAAAGCTTGCGTGTGCCAAACTAGATACACACAGAGGCGAATGTAAATTCGATTGGGTTTGGCTGTCGCGCGAAACCCCATCGAGTACACCGCGCGGGCGGCATTGCGGACACCGGCGTGTTCATTGAAGCGTGCGGATCCCGCCGGCAGCACACCACCAGCCAGTGTACGAGTTTAGGAACGAAGAACCAACCCGAGGTGAGTGAGAGATGAGAGAGAAGCGAGGCGAGTGAATGATAGCCGCGGCGGCGTTTCTATTCATGCTTGGAATACCGCCCCCAACCATCCTCCGAACTGGCTGATCCGGTCGTTTCGTTCACGGCAGGCCGTTGCACCCACGGTCGACCGATGCGTACCCGGTTAATCCAATAATCCCCCCACCTCCAATGCTTCGCTTCATCGACTGGCTATCATCCACGCCCTGTTCTGTATCGGCCTCATTTAGAAATTCACGAAGTGCGAAGGGTTTCTGCATGTTATCATTATTGGGATATTCCAATTGACTAAAGTACAATATAACTTCCAGTGACAAATTTTCGTAACACATATTCATATGGGAATAAGATAAATACCGCGGTCCGGTACACTCTTCGCTACCTTGGTACTCGTTACCAGAGGCCGAAGAACTCATGCATTGATATCACACTTTAATATAAACGAAGCCTTCTACTATTATTTGAATTATTTGATTTACGTACAACATTTATTTGGTTATGTTGAATAACCATGTTAACCGAAAAATGAATGTTCTGATGTGAAAAACTTATATTGGAGAATGATGAATTAAAGTAATGTTCAAATGTTAATTTAAATTTTTATGTCGAATTTGATGAATGTAGTTGAAGTTGATCGGAAATTCGAAGAAATCAATGCACATTTTTATATTATTTTTGAATTGTTGTAAAATTTAAATAAACTATCTAACTATTACTTAAATAAAATATCGAAGTGTTCTTTGTATAATTTGCAATGAACGGATTATTGTTTAAATGTTTATGATAATTTCCGTTGTAATTGTTGAAGTCTCGTAATGTCGTACTTCAAAATTTGTACTGTAATAATTTTTGTACTACTGTGATACTCCTATGATACTGTCTTTCGGTCGATTTGAATCTTGTTTATTGATTATCCCGGGGTCTCCTGGCCCATACTTCCCCTCATTGAAGCGTATACTTCCACCTTAAGTAATTGTCGATCGGTCTGGTTTGACCAACAATTTTTATAGTTAAATGTCGCGATAATTATTCTGTCCGGCCAAAAGATTTATTGTCGAATTTGAATGAAATTTCTACGATGATTACAACCAAAAATAATTATTTAGAAACGAACATCTTATTTAAATAAATTGCTAATATTTTTATATTTTTGTTTAATTACGATGTGACCCAAATACTTAAATCCATGTACGATTGTACTGTAATTAACGAAGTTGAAATATGGTTTGTTTATTAGCGGAATTGTACAATTATTCGTTTGTTATTTCTCGATTGAATGTTGATAGTTAAGTTAATCGTTTACTATTACGTTATTGGTTCAAAAATGATTGTTAATAAGTTATTCGAGAGGTGACTCACTCATTAATGATAACGGTGATTTCTCGAATCGGCTCCTGAGAAATAGTCACACCGATTCTTTGGCAGCACAGTTGTGTATACCTGTGAGGTGCTCCCCATGGCGTTGGGGCGATAAGAACGTCTCTTTTACATGTACGTAAAAGAAGGATTCGGATTGCCCAGACAGCTCGGTTTAAACAATGCGGTTAGATACTTCCGTTGTCGATACCACCCCTCCAGTAACTTGAATATTCCCTAAGCTCAAGTTTGAATTATATTACTATGACTATGCCAAGCATTGATGATTTTCATTTGATGATTTAAAGATGTTTACTTATTGTCCAATAATTGATTTTTTATACTCGAGGACCATGATGAAATCATGTGTACTTCGCTCTCCTCTTTTTACTTTATTCTCTCTTCTCTTTTGATAGATTGTTAATTTGCAAAATTTGGTTATTGCTAAATTGCGTCGGCTAATAAAATTTTAAAATTCGTCCAACGTAACACGTAATAATTCGAAACTTCTGCAACGATGTACCAGAGTGCTTATTTTCATAGTTTTTTTTGCTCTGAACACGAATTCGATACAAACTTTTATGTAAATTCCATTGCGACATAGGTGTTTTCCAACATCCGGTTTATTTTGTTAATTACGAAATTTTTGATTTTTTTCGATACCGGCTTCAAAGCAATATTTGCTGAATAGGGATTTCGTGTAACAGTCATTTGTATCTGTCAATAGACGATTTTTACTTTCCATTGATTCGTTGAAAAAAAAAATAAAATCAAAAATACTCGACGAGTCATTCTGCGGTTTATATCGGGAATGTACTTTCGTTACGTAAAAGGGTGTTCGCATACAAACACGAACGTTCGTATTTGTAAACAGAGCGCAATGTTGTTTCGTGCGGTGAAACCCATCGTATGCACGTCGGTATACAGGTACATCGGCAGACATAGTATAGTTGCAAGCCGAGGGTTGCATCGGTGCACAACCGATGAGTAACGCGTCCGCGGCTGCTTGCGTCATTCAATATCGCACTTACCATGATTCGCGTTCCGGTAAACCGAGACTAGATCCTCGGCGAGGCTTGTGTAGCCTTGCCGGCCGGTTTGCGGTTTCTGGGTCATGAATAGACGCTGCGGCGCCTCGTTACTCGCTCGGGTTTGTTGCCCGTAACCGGGTATCTCTTGCCCTTCTGTAACCAGCAGCTTCGCGTTCGAGGATATCGTCGGTTTCGTTTTTTCACTCCCGTGAAAAAAAAGCTCGAATAGTAGTAAGCAAAAACTTGGTTACTGAGTACAGATGAGGTTTGGAATGTAGTGATTCTCGAATTTCTCGTTATACCGAAATTCTGCCGATGCAGAGTTTGGTATTCACTCGAATAATCGTTAGCGAGCATAGGATATATATACCAAAATGACAATAGCCTCTCTCGCGAATGTTGGAGGAAACGTGACTCAGACTAATCGAGCTAAGCCCCTTTCGCCCTTCCCGCACCGCCTTTGAAACAGCAGAAGGAGAAGCAGATCTCTCTATTCGTAATCCTCACGTTCTCCTGAGTACGCGGCGGGGGAGAGTTCGGGTACCAGCCGGAAGATCCCGGATCGCAATTAGTAACATCATCAGCCGAACGGTTCGAGAGCTATATCGTTAACACCGAGAACATTGTCCAGAGGCTTCGAGCCGAACGCGCCCGGCCGTTATGCATCCAGCCGTCTATACGTTCCACTACATACTTGCTACTACTGTTACTTCCCTCCTTCCCCTTCAATTTCCCTCCCCCGAACATCTCGCAGCTGCTGCTAGTACTGGACACATCGATAAGTTAGCTATGTACGATCGTAGTCAGCCGTGTGGATCTGCATGATCCGTACATGCGAGAGGCCTGAATATAGAGGTGTCCTTCGCGAGCCATTTGCTACCTAATCGTCTAATATCTCTGAGCTGAGCCGCCCAGCACATGGCTTCGTATCGCGCAGTTATCAAAGAACGAAACGACGATGACCATATAGCGCTGGAGTTTATGGCGCTTCGATAAATTGAAACTGTAATCCTTATCGTTTTAAGAAAAGGAAAAAAGAAATCCGGCACCTGCATTTTAGGATCCTTTGAAAAACTTGCACTTTGGGCAAATGAAAATTCGAGACTCGTGAATCCTGAATAAAATTCGAACGGTTTAATTAAAAGTATTACTACACCGAAGACTGGTGAGGGAAAGGTTCCGCGCATTGGTGCTTCGGCTAGGATTAATGTCTTTGGACAGCAATAACGATGAATAAGGGAAGAAGAAAACGCCCCTAGGAATGAGATCAGCTCTCGGTTCGTTGAAAAGGGGGTCAATTAGAGTCACGAAGGGAGAAGAAGGGTGGGGGGGGGGGGACGAAGGGATGGTATAAATGTACGACGGAGATTAAACTCTCGCAGTTCGGATTAGAAATCCTAGAAATCTCGCTGGTACGGGAGAGGCGAAGGAGCCCGAGAAAACGTGCTACGTACCCTCTACGGGCAGGTAGTATATACATATATCCCATAGAGTAAAGTTGGTTAACGCTATAATACGAGGAAGAGACGACCGGGGACTATAGTATAATTCTGGGTCAGCTACACTTTACACCTGCACACACGCCGGTATCTAATTAGATCCGTTCGGGGGATTATCCTCGAGTTCCGGTAATAGGTTCGTGCACCGGAACACGATCCCATGCACATACACACGCCCCCACCCCGACCCACTCTCCGTTCCGCTCTTCCATTCTCGACGTTTTATACGACACCGATGGAGCGCCAAATCCCTCGTACGAAATGACAAAATTACCTTCACCCGGGCTTAATCCTCTGGAATCCTATCGTTTGGAACCAACGTCAATGAATAAAAATCCGCTCTTCGATCGAACCAATAAAAAAAAAATCCTCATGCGCGGTTGCAAGCTTGACGTTGAAGACTTGCGTGTCGTTTTCAGGTGCTTTTTTATTACTCACTGTCGGCTGGCGGTATTTTTTCTGCTCTAAATAGCAATAGCAGGATGCCCTCGGTTGAGGGGGTGGCAATAAATCTCCGTTGTGCCCCCGTCCCTCCCCGGGTGGGCCTTCCTCCCTCTCTCTCCTCCATACCGCCGCAGGCTGTTCTACTCTGCTCACGGGACAAACTATGGCTTACCGGAAGTTACTGCCACAGATCCCGACTAACCCACTGCCGCTCTTCCTCACGGTATATATATCCGCTCCTCGCTCACCGACCAGAAATCCGAGAACTGCTATATACGAAATCCTTCGAAAGACCACAGATTCCCAAGCGCAATCCCAGTTGGGTATCACATTCTATTGCTCCGTATTCCGTTCTATACAGTCTCTGTGTATGTGTCTCCTCCGTGCCAGGGAAGGTAGGGTAACTCTTCCACGAAAGTACAGAAGCGCCCCTTCCCCTGTACTCGTTTCCGCAGTGATCTATTGCTCGTTCAATTCTTTCGACTTGCGGCCTCGTGGCTAACCGCACGAAGCGACGAAACATCCGGATTGGCATAATGTGTATCAGGACCAACTACATACCAATCAGTCGCTTGGGAGTCATCGCGATTAATTCAAATCGCAAAACGTTTGGTCCGTGGATCGTTTTCTTCCGTCGATTTAATAAGCTATCAAAAAGCTTCGTTGGAACCGATAGAGAGGGAAAGCCTTCGGGAGCCCAAGTGCGATATGACGGGTAGAAGTTGATTGAAGCTGCGAACCAGCCATTTTCGCCACACCGAATCCGGGAGAAAAAACTTATTTTCCTCCCCTTTCTCTCGTTTCCCATCTCTCATCCCCCAAGCCACCTACACCGCTCCCCTCTCTCGTTTTCTCACTTATCCGAGTGCGCGCGCTCGAGGCACCAATCACGATCTTCCAACGTCGTTTCGCTTCGCTTCTCGGCTTCTCTCGGCATTGATTTCAATCAATCCTTTTGCGATCTGCTGCTGCTGGCTGCTATCCCGTTCACTCTCAACAACCTTTACCCCCCGAACGCTTCGGCTTTCTCTCCCGTACACCAGCGGGAACTCCTACAGCTCCCCGAGCGAGATATCCAGAAAATGTTTCTCCACCTTGCGCTCCTTCGCCCTACTCTCTCTCCCCGTCCTGTTCACTGTGCTCATCCACCTCAAGCTTTCCCGAAATCATTCCGTTTTCCCGGAAATCCGCTTTAACCCGTTCACACGACGAAGGAAAATTGCCAACAGCTTTGCGTCCGCCTTCCTCTTTCTCTCTCGTTCCTCTCTCCCCGTCCTCCCGTTCGCCTGGGACGTTCGCGTCATTCCAACCGGAAGAATTAATTTACATCCGTACAAATTAGGTCATTCGAGCCAACGAGGCGAAGTTACACAAAGCTCCTATTAGAATTTTATAACGCCATTCATCGTAACACCGGCCGTGATGCGGAGATGGGATATTAAAAAAAAAATACACCCAATAAAACGTCGGCGCTATAAAGAAAAGCTATTATGCGATTGTCATTGCCAGGTGGGCACGGGAAAGTTACGTGCTTGGCGTTCAAGAAAAAAAAAAAAAAACAGTGCCGGTAGAAATGGCGAGAAAAAAGAAATAAATAAAAAAAACGAGGTCGATTCTGAGATTCAGTTCAGGATTTCCTTAGCATTTTCGCTAATTAATTTTTTACTTCCACTTGGCAAGAGAAATGAGAGTGACGGAGGTCATAGAACGATTGGCGGTGGCAGTGATAGCGCCACCCCGCGGAGTTAGCGCGAGAGATTTTGAACGTGAGAAAGAGAGCCAAAAGGACGCGAAAAAGTGAGCAAAAGCGAGAGAAGCATTTCACGTACATACGTGACGGTCGTTAGTCTCACGCTTTACTCCGCTCCCCTCACGCGCGCCGTGGCGGATGAGAACGACGCAGACACGGGACGTCGAGCAATTAAGCGCCGAGCGCTCGCGACATGTCTCTCCCGCGCTGGTCTTTCTCTCCTCCAGACTCCCCTTCTCCCTCGTGTCTTGTCTATTCGTTTGTCATCGCTTGGATCGTCGGGGTCTCGTTAATCATCCAAAACTCTCCAACATTCGTGAAAACTGAGAGAATTTCTATAACGATGACTGTCGGCGGTCTGTGGGCGTTTTGTGAAACTTACCGACACGGTTGGAAAATCAAATATCCGAGAGCGCGGGCAATGAGTCACGCCATAGTGATAATATTACGAGAAAAAAACATCAATAACGAGCAAAAAATTACAGCAAAAATTGTGGCAGTTTTTTTGCAACTGGATAACTTACGAATGTTATTTTACAGTCGGGGAAAAAACAAAATGTGTTTTCAATTAATAAAACTCACATTAAACGTTTTGAAAAATTTATGAAATTCGTAGGTTCCGCGCAAACAATGTTTCTTGTCAAATTTATCACACTAGTATGAACTGAACAAACTTACTCCTTCACATTTTTTCGGTATATTTGTGTCTACTTTATGTTTACTGTTCACACTATACACTTGTAAAGAGGGTTTGTCCCGTATGTGGAATAAATAAATAATCGAAATTATTATAATTTTACAACTACAAAGACGTTAAACGTAACCTACCCGATGTTTTGAAAAATGATTGAATAAACAAATCTAATAACCTCGAAAGAGTCATTCTGCATCGCCGCAATTGCGTCAAACTGACCTTTGACCTATCTGGACTTTCTCCGTTGGATATTGCAAGCGCAATAAAAAACAGGGCATGAAGTAAAAAACGAGGGTCAGCCAAGAAAGGTCCGAGGGCTAACAAGAGGGTTGACGATAAAAAAAGTCCCATCGGCTCCCTGGGAACAAGTTACGTCACAGAGTATTGTCGGAGAAGGGTGGAGAGTGACGGCGTCGTCGCGTCGCGGGCAACCCGAGCCCTTGGTTCCAGGGGGAGGGGAGGGGGGTGGGGCGTTTCTCTCTCGAGAGTGCGGCGAAAGGGGGCTTTAAACAAAAGAGGGTCGTTAGAAACAAGTGGCCGCGATGGAAAACGGGCGACTTCACTTCTCGCCGCGGATGGCATTGACAAACAAGCGCGTGATGGTCTAATCTTCATTCGCTTCTCATCGGACACTTATAGATCTCCAGAAGAACAAAAAGACGAGCAATCGAACAAAGCGAAGTGGATGATACAAAAAATAAAACGAAACTCCAGAGTTTGCTGTTATAAATAAATCGAGCTATTGAAAGTAAAACGGCGATGGATCATTGTTGTTTTCGATTCGTAGATGAGGAGAACTCAATAAGAGACACAACGACTGTAACTGAGAATCAAAAGGAACGTTTATATTCAATCTCAGCACCGCGTATAAAGAAGTCTAAAAAAATACGGGATGCCATAGTCCGTATCTGTAAAGTATAAGCATCAAGGAGCTGTTGACGGAAAAATGCTGAAAAAGAGAAAAGACAGTGAGGAGAGAGGCAAAGAAGGAGAAAAACGCGGATGCGCTCACGGCTAGATAGCAGCAACATTATCGGAAAAAGGAGTCCCGTAGCTCTGGGGCTCGTTTTTATCCCGAACCGCTACGTCCCGTCAAGGAAAAGAGACGAATCGTCTCGTTTCTTTCTTTCTTTCGTTCGTCACTTTTCTTTGCTCTCTTTTCCTTTGGATCCGCAAACGTTAAAGCTGCTGTAGCTTTTGCTGTAACTCACGGTAAACCCATAGCACATCGGAGTAGAGCAAAGCCGCGAGGTCACCCCTTTGAAATCGAAGCTCGTCGGAGCTCTCTCACGTTTCGCAAAAGAGAGACGAGAGGAGGTGGCGTCGGACGTCGACAAATGCCACGCTGGCGCGTCACGGGTTTTGGCACTATATTCCTCTTTCTCATCCTCTTGTATACTACTCTTCTCTGAACCATCTCCACCCGCGTATACACAGTTTCCGTGGAAAATCCTCTCATGCCCTGTTTTCTACTTCTCTGTAAAAATCGTCAAAGTATCTTTAACAGAGGCGAAAAGCATTTACTCTCAACTCTTTTATAAGTAACGAAAAAAGAAAAATCGTCACTTACTAACCAGTTTCATTCATCATCGGTGCGACAAACGACAAAAGCCAATGCGATTTGAAAAAAAAAATCGCGATTTCTTTCCCAACGTGAAACTGTTTGACAATTGTTTAGTTTGTAAGTCGTAGTAACTTAGTCGTTAAATCTTAGGAGGTGAATGCGAATAAGTTAAAACGTGGTAATAGTAGTTGAAAAAAAAACAAACAGGAGAACGAGCGAGTCAGGCAAACTGACAGAAGCAGCCGCGCTATACTCCGATGGCCTCGGCAGCATCGGAGAGCTCTCTATACGTGGGTAACAGACGAGAGATAGAGAGAGTGAGCGCCGGTGAGCACCACGATCCTGCGACCTACATCAACGCGCTGGGGGATACATTATTACTATCATCGGAAAGCAAAGCTCCCGATGGTCGACGGTGGTGCGGGCCGACGCGGCGCCGCGTCGGCCGGAGGGTTGTTCAGGGTCGGTTGCCATGGCAATGCGCGAAACAGAGAGACTGAGAGAAAGCGCACCCCCGTAGCACAGCCAGGAACAGCAGCAGCAGCAGCACCACCACCACCAAGAGAAGCAGCAGCAGCCCCAGCCTGGAGTCCACCCTCTTTTCCAAGCTCCCCCGAGGTCCAGATTCTATGGCTCGTTCTCTCTTTCTCTCCGCTTGTTCCTCTCCCTCCCCGCCTCAGCTTGAAAGCTTCGTTCAGAAATGCTCTCATTCCGTTTCTGTCTCTCATTCTACAGCTGCTTCCCCGCGCACGTTCTCTCCAGTCATGTATATATGTTTTTTTTCTCACTATCCAAACCACCACTCCCTCCCCCCTTCAACCCCTTGAGCCTCTCGCCATTTCCGTTTTTATTATTGTTTTTCATCCGCCTCCTTTTCTCTCGTCATTGCATACCTCGTTTTTCTTCGGTCTGTTCCGACTACCGGTGTTCCCCAACCAACGCGGCATATCCTCACCCAGCATCCCATAAGCTTATAGACCACAACCACCTTTCTTCGAGCTTTTGCCGCGCTCTACCTTTACGGTAGTTTTCGTTAAAGCATTCTTCACTAAGACTCAGACGGAACTTTCGGAAAAATGCGGTTACCCTCGTCGTAGTTGTGCGGCTGTCTTTGCGGATCTCGTTTTAGTGGGGAATGGAGAGATAAAGAGAAAAGTAGTGAGGGTGGGAGAGAAAAATGCTGCTTCCGTTGGCAACGAGTTAGGAAAACGCGCGAGTACGTAACTGGGGAAAAGTGGAAGAACGAGAAGGACAAATGGAAGGGGTACAGAGCGACGAGATATACATACGCACATGCCGCGGAAACGGTAATGAGAGACTCCGCAAACCGACAGTACCCCATGCTTGTTAAAAACTAATTACTTTCCGCGGAAACGTTGGAATACTACAAGCGAGCCCCCCCCCCCCCCCCCCTTTGTCCCGGACAGGGAATAGATGGAGAAAACGCGCAAAACGCATCGCGAGTAGAAAACCGACATGCGGTTGAGTCTTGGCAAAGTATACATAGCATATATGGAAAAAACATATATATACATGTGACAATAGTAGTAACTCGGTGTATCGTGGATGAATATTTGTCCTGTCACGAAGCGACTATGTACTATATTTCTCTTTTACGCTTATATGACGCGAATGTGTATATTTCGGTGTCCGAAAAAGCAGTCATGTTTTTTTTTTTTTCTTATTCGAGCCGTTTGTAGAACGGATTCACATTTGAAACTGCTCGACTCACAGCGAAAGGCCGTTTTTTTGTTAGCCTAATCCAAAGTCGTTCGAACGACTTATCGAACGTTATATGGCAACTGATAAACTCGATAAAAATGCAGGTATCAGAGAACACGATTGATGGCACGTCTGGATTATTATACCCATGAAATTTTTAAGAGGCAATGCAGCCGCACTCATTTTCCCGCGTAAGGAGCAAAGGAAGAGATTGCGAGGTAATTTTCTTCACTATAGCGTTGGGAAAACGAAGGAAAAAAGGAAAGACAACAAGGCGCGAGGAGAATATACGGGTTTGCCGTAAAAAAAAAAGAAAAAAAGTGTGACGAAGAAAAATAAGTCCCCGAGGATCGGAGACCTCGAGGTCGTAATAAGTTTTTGAATTATTAAAGAATGAAAAAATCTTCCGTGAGATATTTCACGAGTTTTTTCTCTTTGTCCCTTCATCAAAAAACTGATGTTGCAGCATCTCGCGAGCAAAAGAAGAAAATAAAATAAAGAATACCGTGTACCACTTTTGGACCTCCCCTCTCGTTTATCCCATAGTGTTACTCTCCTTCTCTCCACTATAATAAAAAGATAGAGGGATAAATTATCGTGAAGTTTCGGGGATATTCGAAGGCCGCCGTAACGTAACGGTAATCCGAGAGAACGAGTAAAACTTTTCGCAGACTAGAGGAGAAAGTTACAATGGGGTAAAGGAACGCGGCAGACGAGGATGCCGACGGTGGTAGAGAAAAAGCGAGTAGACCGAGAGAAGGGGTTGTGGAAAAATGGCGTGGCGTCGCAGGCGAGATGTGGAAGTAGTAGAGAAGAGAGAAAAAGATCCCGAATCTGCGGAAAGGAGATCGAGGGTTATATACGGCCACTGATAACCCAACGGGCCAGCCAGCAGCTTTCTTTTTCTTTTCTCATCGCACATATATACCATCTTTCCAGCTCTCTTTCGTCCCCATCCCCCACGCGAAAGACGATAAAAAGAAAATGGGAAAAGCTATGCACAGCATGCTGGAGTAGTCCTGTGCTTCGTTGGTGGAAGTAAAGAAGTGAAAAGAATGGATTAGAAAAAGAAAATAGGCGAAACGGAAAAAGCTAAGCTGCATCTTTTCGAGTCTCGAATCATTCGAAAATACGTCTGTGGTCTCGCTGATATTTGCAAGGGTTTAACAATGGAAAAATCGATGGAGCGGGAGAAAAATCGAGGAGTCAAACAAGCCGCCCGATAACAACAACCCTGTGAGATAGAAACGTGACGGACCGTCAAGAGGAACCGCAATGACTGACTCTCCGTGCGCAAACACAGCGGAGGGTATGTGTACACGTGGGGAGTACGGGTGGGGAAAAATGAATTGTACAGCCGGTAGGAGGCAACAGGAACGGCTGCGGTAGAGTACCGGTGGCCGCAAACGGGAGTCGATCGTTAATAACGCAGCGAGAGAACCGGATGCGTTCGAAAGTGGACGTAAAACCCCCGGAACGACCGCGTTCAACGCCAAAACGCTCGGGTAGTAGCATTATATTCTCGATTCACATTGATCATTCCCCGTATAAGCGAGTAGACGATTAATCATTCTCCGTATAGCTCGCCTCGCGCCCTCGTACGTGAAAATGTTAGGTAGAGGGCAAGTGCGCGGAGCTTCCTGGGCTCGGAAGAGAGATAGCTGATAAGGGAGTTGAAGCACAAAGGGTTTCTGACGGAGCGTCGAAAAGAGAAGAAGAGAATGGAGAGTCAACGTCGAGTTTTGCGCGAGAGAAAACACGTGTCCCTGAAACTAACGATAAAGTTGGTCAGCTAAAAGTAATTAATCACGGCCGAGGTAAAAGGGCTATCGTATGACCGAATAATTGAAGCGAACGCGGTTACGTGAAACTGCTCCATTTCTTCATTCGGAAAAAAAATAGCGGTCGATAAAAAGTTGTGAGAAAATATCGACGCGTAGAGCAGTGCGGAAGAAGAGTTCATTGAAGAAGAATAAATTCATTGAATCAGGAGTTGAAAAGCGAACGTAGAAACGCCGATAGATCATAGAAGATTTAATTAAGAGAAGGCGAACGAAGGAAGTGTCCATATCCGAAAGACCTCCAGCACCGTAGCGACAGGACAATGGGCTCAAGTGACGGCCAGATAAGGTCCATGAAAGCGGTTCTAAATCTTTCGGGACTAGACACAGAGAGAACTAGAGAGAGGGAGATACGAACGAAGTCTGCCGTCTTTCATGTGGGCAGCACACGATCAAAAAAGAAGAAAAAGGAAAAGAGTCCGCCGTCGACGGTGCTGCGGGAAGATGTGACTCTTTCTCGAGACATACTCTCACCCTCTCCTCCCCTATGCCAACTTTTACCCGGCTCTATGCTCTATCCAAGCAGACTTTCATTCTTTCTCGTCGTCCCCTCGAACAATCGGGATACGAAGACGACAACGACGACCACAACGCCAGCATAGAAGGGCAGAGGTCTTTCCTACCTCCTCTAGTCTCGAATCCCTGTCTCCCTTCTTCCCCTAAGTCAGTTCTTTGTCTTTCTTACTCTCGCTTCAATGGCATACAAGACTTTCCGACGCCGGATGTCGTTTCTCATGGAATGCCATCGAGCATTGCACACGCTCTTTTATATTGACTCCTTCACTGTTGTACTTCAATTATTATTACTGTGCACCGAAGCAGAGTATGAGAATAGTTATTTTCGAGTTGAGACTCATGTAGGGACGTTTTTTGCATTTTTAGGGTAAAGTAAGTCGCGTTACTGACACACCGGTAACGCGTTACCCGTTCCACACTGCTATTGCACAGGAGACTAAGACGGATAGGTTGCAACGTAACTTTCTTAGGTACATTTCGCACTTTCACAATACAGTTAGAGAGCGCGTTACGCATTACTTTTTGTGATTTCACAAACGAATAAGTCGAATATTTCACAGGGTAAAGCGTTAAAGGTTACGTGTTAAAATATCGTTGATTCAAGAACAGTGACCATTGCTCGCTGCTAGTGACATAAGTTTTCAATACAACTTTACTTTTATTCTCAAATAAAATTCCCAGATATTAATATAACAAGTTGTGAGAGAAGTGTTTTTCTTTTTATTGAAAAAAATGTAATTGATATTGAAAAAAATGTCTGCAACTCGATTAATTAGGGTTTAGAGATTTTTACGTATCATCGTAATATCAGTACGAAAAATTAATCGCATGGAATTTTCAACAAATTTTTTCTTTGCCGCAGTGCAAACGGAAATACGCTTCTGTACTGACAATCACTAATTCGCCCCGACTGTCATTAATTAAATTGTGTCGGAATAAATCATTTATCAATATCGAAATTTTTTATCAGAAAAAGATGTATATTCTGAGATAAACTAACATTTTATTAGACCCCAAGTCCGCTTAATGCATATCTATATTGTTGTAGTCTTTCATCGAGGTCTCTACGATCACTCTATAAATACTTTACGTCCCTTCGTCTCGTATTACTTAGTTCGCATTTACCGAGAGCACGTGTTTCACGGGTAAACCGTACTCTCTGGTTCTGACGAATCCGCGCGTGTTGCATATTTATCGTCTGTGTTGTGCCTCGTCGAGAGCTTCACGATACCGCGTCGTGAGCGACCAAATGCTCGTGTGTGTCACAGAACCCGTCTACTTTACTCAGTGTCACGCGATGTAAAGATAGAATCGTTTAAAAATAGATTCAGCTACGATCACACGGGCCATTCGGTCTCTCGTGTCCTCTGCTCTCGTCGTTTCACGACTACCAAAACGTCACACGCGAAAGGCACGAAGAACCTCTCGTTTCACGTTGAATTCACGCTGGATTTTCGCCCACTCCGCTGTACCTTTCCCAACCCCCCGTGGAAAATGAATTGAGTTACGAGAATTCCGTTCCACTCCGGAGCGACGCCCCGCGTTTCGGACCGGTGACTCAGTAGAATGGGATTTCGAGATTACTCGCCATAGCACTCTTCTCGTTTTGTTCTATTTTTTCTTCTTTTTGTCTTTTTTAATTCGTTCATTCTGCTTTTTCCTCCGATCTCTCGTTCTTCGAGTTTTTTCTCGTGATCCCCCTGGCGCCAAAAAAGTAATAAAAAAAAAGACAAAGCTTCGATTGACCGAAATCGAAAGGCTTTCGGTGTCGATCTCCCGATTCCACGAGGAATAATCGTCTCTTTTCTCGCCTGGCAGCGAAATCGCGATCGAGTAACAACCCCCCCCCCCTGTGTACCTCTACACATATAAAACACGTGTGTGTGTATGCATTGCGCGAAAACCCAGCAGGTGTATTTGCGGGTCACACTATAACTCAACTGGACCGAGAAGAGGATAGGAAAAGAGAGATGGTTTTTCGGAGGAAGGCGAAAGCTTCGAGCGGAGCAGGTCGGGGTGCGAGTATACCGAGCCCGACGCTGCAGTATCGCGTAATCTTAGTTTTACGAGAAGCCCACTGGATATATTCCGGAGGATCCTGGCTGCCATATGGCGACTTATCGTTCTCGTAAAAATCCTCGTCTAGAAGCCTTTTGCTTCCCCGTGCAGGGGGCAACCCGAGCATAGAGTTGCCTCGGGGGCTATACGTCGTGCGCTGGTTCGGGGTAGCAATATATTCTAACGAACGAGGTGAGCCGTGCGCTTCACGAGGAGCCAAAGAGCGCCCCGGAGGTCTAGAGCGCTTCACCGAAGCGAAAGGACCATCAGGTAAACCCCCGCGGGAGAGCGACGCGACTTTTCCCAAGTAATAAATGATCTTCGTGAATAATAGCCGTTATTGAAAGGCTGAGAAGAAGAAAAAAAGAAAAAAAAACGAGAATTTGCGAGGGCCTTGATACCGGCAGGAGGACTTTGGTGACTCTCAACGAGTCCCTTTCCCTCGACAGTACCCTTTCCATATAACTTGACTCCCGCTGCTGGATGCATTAGCCTAGTTTCCAAGTGAACGCGATATCAACGAACGGGAATAGCGATAGAGAGAAGTCCGCGGGGGTTACCGAGCCCGACGTCTCCTCGTGCTCTGTTCAACCTTCCGAACGCGTTCTAACGTTCTTGCGTTCTCCGCCGCGCTCTTCTTTCACCGGAAGCGCACTACCCATAGCCTCTCGGCAAGCTCCCCCACCCCGTGTGACAACCCTGGTGCGGAGTACCGGGGGCTTCGGCATAATGGCTATTCAGATATCGAATCGATTTATTCCCCCACGGTGATGTTATGCTCCACTGTGCGATATTCCTCTCTCTTCGCTCGTCTCCCGCGCCAACTAAAAGTTCCTTTTGCATTCTCTCGCTCACCTATAGGCCAGACAAGTTCTTGGCATTGGTTAGTACCGAGCGCGATAAGGGTTGTTACCCTCTGCGGCAAATCGCCGTCGCAGCATTGCAGAGCTACATGAATACACAATCTTATTGATGCATATCGTTCTGCAGATATTCCCTTGCTGCGGGCGAACAGAATGGAGAAAACTGTCTGAGTGGCTTCATCAGCCAAAATGAAAGGAGATTTACAAGGGGGAAGTGGTTGGGTGTCGTCTAAAAGTTGTTGCAGTGACCAATTTTAAGAATTCAATTTGTTCCAGAAATTCACGGGTGGTTCGACAATTTCAGGTTACAAGCCTTTTTTATTTTTGATTGGTAAAAAAAATCTCATCAAAAATCGTATGCCATTGTTGGTACCACTGTCCAGAGCGTGTAAAAAAATCCGAAGGTCTGAATATTAAAATGTCTGAAAGGGATTCAATTTTCTTAATATCATTATTTTTAATGACTACTATTACCGATAAACGACCGCATGAGATGAGTGATAGGATCTTCTTCGCCTACAATAAAAAATAAACGTTTTTTCGTAAAATTGTTAACCCTTTGGAAGTCTTTTAATTGGCCAATGGACTAAATGTTTGGTGATCGGCTGACAACATGCAGAATACTAACAAGAAGATCAATCTGTTATATATAGCGTTACAGCTGTTGTACGCCGCAGCATATACGCCGCTATCTGTGCAGCTGTATAGCGTTACATAGCTGTTACAGATAGCGGCGTATATGCTGCCGATTAATTGGCGCTACTAATCCGTTACCAATCAATGTGAAGTTACTTTTCTCCAATCAATCGCTTATAGTTGCGAGTACTCGCGAATGAGTTGTAAGACATTGCAGATTAGTTGGGATAATCTACGATTTCGTTTTAAGAATCCTGTCAATTGCTCGTGCGAACCAATCCATTAAATTGTCAAAAACAAATCGCTCACAGGGTTATGGTAACAATTGGAATGATTTTCGCAACTCATTAGATAAGCTACCGATCCATCAATTAAAAGATCGTCTATTTAAAGATAGTTTACCATCTACTAATTTCGTCCAGTTATAAGGGGTGAAGGATAAAAGTTACATTCTTGATGGATACCAGAGCCCAGTCCCTAAAGCTCAACGTCCCTTCGTTGGTGATCGATCGACGAATTGATAATCAGTTGGGAAATAAAAAAAAATCGAACTCTCGCCCCCCCCCCCCCCCCCTCCCCTCCCCTCCCCGTCGAAACGAAGCAGATTCCAGTCGACAACAATGAGGCGAACGGAAGGAGAGCCACGGGCTACGCTTGCGCATCTATATACACTAACCATCGAAAAGCCCACGGAATATCGTCGTCTGGCTGGCTGCCATTGGCCGGAAACTAACTCCTCTCGCAGTCACGCGCGCTCGCCCACGGCCGTTAAACAGGAAGTTTCGCATAGTCGAATTCCGGGATGCGACATCTCGTTAACTCTGACGAGTCAACTCTCGCGCTCCGTCTCGCCGCGAGAGCGGGGCTCTCGGGAAGCGAGCTTACAGTGCGAAATTAGTGCCCGTTCGATATATAGCAGCGATGATGAGCGCAAGAGAGAGTCGGGGTACGAACGGCAGGGGGTAGGAAAAGCGACCGTCTGAAGCGCTTGAATTATTCAAATGAGTGAAATATTTGGCGAGCGCAAACAGGCGGCTTTGGTTCTCCCTCGCATCTTCTTTTTATTATCCCTCATTGTCTCTTCCCTCGGTTTCTGTTTTTTTTTTTTTCGCTTTTTTTTTTCATTTTCCTTATTCGTCTGGAAACTTTTCGACACGCGAGAACTCCACTTCGCTGCTCACCGAACTACCTTTTACGACCATCGCGCGCGACATCCTAAACACTTCGTTAGATACGTTTCATTAAATACTTTTTTTTTCGCCCCGTTAACTTTACACACGAGAATCCGCTGGGAAAGTTTTATCACCCGAGCAGACCAACGCTTCAGGCGATAAGTAACGACTGGTAATAACACCTCGGTGTTTATATAACTGGCGGAAGTGCATCTATCGCAAGCGGAAATGTTAAAATGAAAATTGCGCGTCTTTTAATCCCGTAGTGACGAGAGTTTAGAGTTGGGAGTTGTACGGGAAAACCGCAAAAAAAAAGATAAATAAAAAATCCTACAACCGGAAGTGTATTTCGCTAAAGGAGGCACTCGTAAAGTATGAAGACCTGTCAGCGGCAGAGAGCTTCTTCGCTTCTCGAGAGAGAAGCTTAATTTTTATTCGTCCTTAAACTGCCACCGGAAAGGTTTCCGCGAGAAGGATTTTCCCCGATGGAATTTAGCGACGATGCGCTCGCCTCACTCCCGTCGTCTCCTGTCTATTTTAAATACGCGCGCGGAGTCCTGTCGTTCTCATCTAACGTAGGAACCGGAAGAAACTCGTCACAGAGCGCTTTGGCTTTTCCCCCGCGAGCAGCCGCGGAGAGCACTCATTTGAATTTCCATCGGCTGGTTTTTTTTTTTGCGTCAGACGTTTCGCCAAGGAAGAGCCCTCAAAGAATACCGTTCCGCATCTCTGGGCCCTTATGCGGTGCGCTATAGGCACGCGGCGAAGGTACGGAGCGGTAAAAATATAGATAGGTACCAGACCTACGATCAGCCCGAGGCATCGGGGGCCCCAACCCCTCCCACTTTTATCCTCCCATTGCATCCAATTTCGTATGAAATTTGCCGAGTTATTGGCTGGAAAGTAATAATAAAAAAACGCGAAAAAAAAGAGAGAACAAACGAGAACGTCGTCGATATTCTCGTCGCGAAGCTTCCCTGAGAAATCACGGCTGTCATTGGAGGAGGAGAATTTCGAATTGGTGTCGGGAAGTAAGAGGTATAGAAAGCCACGGACGTTTCTTATTCTTCTTTACTATTATTGGCTGCATCTCTTTCTCTCTCTCATACACACAGACGCATACATACACACACAAATGGTTCGATATTTTCATCGTTCTGCCTCGGTGCGCTTCGTTGTTTTTTTTTTTTTTTCAATTTTTATTGCCCTCGATCGGGCAACGCGCGGATATTATAGAAACTCGAATCAGTACGCGACTGGCAAGGGGGATGGGGCTGGTATACGGACGAGAGACGCGTATACTCGTCGATAAAATTCATCCGACGAACGACGGAATTTTACGAGGGACTACACAACAGGGACGAAGCTCCAGGAAGGAATTCTCGTCGTCGAAGCTACCGTCCTCCCTCTAATTCTCGTCCTTCGCAAACGTTGCCTTTCGGCGAGGAACGCGCGCGCTTGTCATGGTAAAAGCGAGAGGAAACAAAATGGGCCATGGAAACAAAAATAATTGAAAAAAAAATTGAGATGAAATTTGAAAAAATCTTAGGTAAAATTTGAAAAAAATTAATGTAGATTAAAAAAAAAACGGATACAAATTTGAAAAAAACAATTGAAATAAAAATCCAATGAGAAAAAAGATTTAGTAAAATGTGATTAAAATGAAGTTAACATCTGAAAGAAATGATTACAAAATATGAATTTTTAAAAAATGTTCTCTTTTTTTTTTTAATTTCTCAGTAATTAATTCCGTTTTGCCTGAATGGATAATGTATCCCCCCACACCGTGCCGCTGATCCTCTCACTATTCCCTATATTAATATGAATACATTTTTTTCACAGTATCCTAAACTCGTCTTTGAAGAGATGAAATTTATAGTTGACACGTTTCTATTCGACTCTCACGATATCTTTTGTATCACCTTTAACGAGATGCAAAGTGATTAAAATTGTGAATTTATTTGTTTTGATAGTAAGACTCACCTTGTTGGGGTATCCGTTGTATCTGAGCAATTTTTTGCAGCACTTGCCGCGATTTTCGTAATAGAACATCTGTACCATTTCTGCGTGATCGGTGACGGCGCTCACGGTGTATGGGCCGCCGGTATTGCTTCCCGGATTGGCGGGATGATTGGTCGACTGAGGACGCGGGGATTCCCGGCGCCCCAGAGGTACGCACGGGCACCAGCCCGAGACCATCACACGGGCCCTTTTGCCCGAGTGAACGAAGCAACACTTCCGGCCGCCAGGCCGCCGCGATCCCCGCCACTATCTTTCTCCACGCACGTTTCTCTTCTTCCTTTCACTCTTTTCGCCTCTTCTTGTCCACTTCTTTCGCAGCTTCGCCCCCGTTCTCCCTTTTATTTTTCGCTTCGTCCACTCGGCTGCAACTTCCGCCTTTGTCTGCAGCCTTCCCTTCGCCGATCTTTACCCCGGGGTCACTTACACGCTTCGGATACCGTGATGCTTCCTCATCGTGACTTCCTTTCCTCAACCTTCTACCACTCGTTTGGCTCTCCGGTTTCCCTAACGCTGCGGAACTCGATATCACTTCAGGTACTTTTGCTATTCTCGCTCCCTTTACTATCTCGTCTCTCTCGCCTTCCTTCACTACCTTGTTGATCTTTGGATTTCTCGATTTCTTTATTTGTTCATGAACTGGAAAAGTTTCTTTGATGCGGGCTCTCGGGGTTCCTCTCGTAGCTATATCGTCTATATTTCCGTCTCCGTTTCTCGTTAACTTAAGTGTCTTTGGCAGGATTCCTTTTCGTTACGGTTGTTCCTTTTTTTATTCTTTCTTCTTATAATTTATTTATCTTCTTTGATTTCCACTCGAGAGTCGCCGAGTTTGAAATGGCAGCAATCTGAAATAAAGACCAATCAGAGTTATTGTCGATGGAACGGACAGGAACAAATTGTTTGTTATCTCGTTACGTTCTTTCGCGACTATTCGAAAAAAAATGTTAGTTTTTCACGTATTCTCTCACGTTTCTCTCACAAACACACAGTTTGAATTTTGTGTTTTTTCACACATTTTTTCTATATAAAAAAAAATTAATTTAATTATTCGTTATTTAACTTTTTTTTATACGATTTCTGTATTATCTTCCTTTTTCACTCGGGAGATGCTTAATATTCCTAAAATGAATTTTAATATGTCTATTACGATACATGTGATATATGCACATATAAAAATACTTCGGTGCAATGCGATACCGTTTGGAGGATTTATTTCTGACATTTTCTCTTTGCATATCATCTTTCATTTAACGTAACTGCGTAATATCGACGCAACGGGCTACTACGGAGTCAAGTCAACTAATGTCAACTACTCAGTTCTCAAAAGTTGTCTTTAGACTATACGCGCTCCCAGTTGCGAGTGACATAAGAGCTTTTTTTTATACTAAACGTTTTTTATTGAAAATATATATACATTTTCAACTTATGACCGTATAAACCAGTTTACATGTGCTTTAGTAGATATTCTATAATAACCAAGCGGCCATTAATCTGGCGCAGGTTCTGTGTATCGATGGTTAGCGCGGAGGCTGTATGATGACTGTGTTGTCTTGTTTCTGTTTCGTGCTTCAGCCGATAGAAACTTTCTTTTTATTTTTAATATATATTTTTTTTACGACGGAACTTTGCGGTTTTTAAGCTGTGATATTTGCGAGTGGGGTAATTGGGGTTATTTCTCAACTATTTACATTGTATACACCGAATTTTCTAAAATTATAAACTAATAGCGACTGTTTGGGTGTTTTCCTTCAAGTGCACTTGTCTAATCTTTTTTTTTGCATTTTAGTTCTGTAGCCACCAATACTTTTTCGTGTCCTGTCTATGTTTGTCTTTTTTATCTTTTTTCGGAATAACTTTTGAGTACCTTAAAATATTCTCCAGGGAACTGATTTTTAGGTTTCGATTGTAGTTTATTTTTTTATTGGCTATGTGACGTTTTACGTGGTAAATTATTGGTGCGTTTTTATTATTTTGGATATATCTGTTCCCGTCTAAAAATGGGAATGCCTCTAGTGGGATATAGCCCGATGCTACTGTTTTACAAAACTAGCGGTTGTTCGAAAAAAATGGACCTGATATCAAGTTATTATCATGGTTTCGCGAGACATTGGCTATGTGGTTCTGGATGAGCTTCAGTATGTGACAGTCTATCGTAATTATTTGGCTCTGCTGTATATTTTTTATTACTAATTTAGTACATATACTGCACCTTTCCTGATCTCCATCTGTTAAGACAAGCCGTGAGAAATTTTATTTCGAACAAGCGAATACGTTCCATGAAAGATACGCTGACGTTGAACCACACATGACACTAATCCGTACGTGACTATTGGCCTTATCAATAGTAAATAACATAATTTTTAGTCTCGCGGTCAGATTTCAAGAGTAGAAAACCCCCCATTGCGAAAAAGACTTTTTTGCTTTCCCTTATTGCATTTTTATGTGTTGGTTCAGCATTAATTACAGATGACGGTTTACTCCTAGTAGTTGACTACCGCTTTGTACGATATCCTGGTGCCCGCTCGGTTGCAGTCGCGGATCTCGAAACTGCGCCACACGCATCGCAATAATTTGGAACCCTCGTCGATTTTCGGTCGGAAAAATATTGTTTTGCATTTATTTATATTAATTTTCAGCTTTCACGATTCATAGAAATTACGAATTTCATTGAAAATATTTTCCAGTTTGTCCTGGAATCGCGTTATTTTATTTCTCGACGACGTAAGCAATTAGATCACCGGCGAAGGCTATTGTTTTTTTTTTCTGGGTCTACGTTGCGGCCAAACAGATTGAGCACACTGCTGTTGTAAATGTTGAATAGTACGGACAAATTTATCATTCCTTGTGGCAGTCCGTTTGTTATATCGAGTTTTTTATTCGACTTCGCCGATAAATCTTCAACTATGAAATTTCCGCCATTGAGCGTACTCCATAAAACTTTTATCAACCCTGGCGGGAATTCGTGTTTGACAAGTTTAAAGAAAGACCGTCGGGTCCGACCGTGTCGAACGCCTTTTCAAGGTCTATGTGAGGCACGCGCCTACGAATTTTGTGCTGTTCAGTGCCCAGCAGATATCGGATGTTAACTTCGGCATGCACCGTCGAGGGCTTGTATCGAAAGCCGAATTGGGCTTCCGCAATTATCTTTCTTTCTAGCGCTACGTGGTTTATCGCCTTGTTTATGACAACTTCGAACACTTTGCTTAAATTCGGGAAGAGGTTTATGGGCCCATAACTCGATAGATCGGTTGGGTTTTTTTCATTTTGCTGAACGCTAAAACCTTCGCCGACTTGCAGTAATCGGGGACACAACTCCAGTTGAATGCGTTATTAAAGAAAACGCAGTATAGAATGATTACGTTTAACGCTAAGTGTTTCAAAATAATGGTCGGGATACCATCGAGACCGGCCGACTGTTTGTTATTCAAGTGTTTAAATATTTTTTGTAGTTGTAAAGTAGAAATTCGGGGACTCGGGGCTCAATCGCTTTTTTCTCTTCGGAGAAGATCGAGAGTGTCCTCCACTCTCTCTCGTCCGGTTCGATGTCCGTTTTTAGTGTGTTTTCTACTCTATCAACAATTCTTGACAGCTCGGGTCTACCTAGGTCTTTATTTTGGCTATTTGCCATTGCAAAGTGTGTCCCTATTAGATCTAATTTTTGTATCCGGTCCGAAAGTTATCTGTATCGTCTTTGCGTAAAGTGCTGGGGTTCATCCCTGCTGTACGCAGCGTTTGTTCCGAACGCGGGGGTATTTTTAATGTTGCCATTTTTTCGATCTTTTTTGACCGGAAGATTCGATTGACCGAAGGGAACACCTCTTCGGAGTTTTTCACGGAAATTTCTTTTATTTTATTACTCCAGTATCCGTCGACCGATTTTTGAAATTTTTTTAAATAACTCCCGCGTTTCGTTTAAGAGTTTTTTTAATCGTGCAATTTCGGTATCTAGACGGGGATTCAGCTTGTTCTTCAGCCTGTGTATGCGTGTTAATCGGTAACTTTTTGCTGCTTGCAGTCAGTTCGACAACGGTGCTTGGTATTGTTCGACACCGTTTTTTTGTTTATCCCCTCCGTGATAGCAACGTCCAACATTTTTAGATTCGCGTTTATTTTATCTATACTTAAATTTCTCATGATTTGTATCGAATTGACGTTAATATTTAATAGCGCGATTCTGATTTTTTTCTGATTGGTTTTTTATAATTGAATTTATACTGCGCTTCGTTCTTTTCAAACTGTCAAGTCTGCGGACAATAGTCTGCACGAATTTTTAGCGAGATCGCGTTGTGATCGCTATTGTTGGGGATTACTGGTAGCTTATCGTTCTGTAACACAGGTTTTCGACGATAAGTCTGTCACATTAGAAATCTGATTCTTTAGCTAATGTCATTGCTATTTATCTATCCGCGAAGGTAAAAACCTCGAGTGTCGTTGTATGGGTTCCCCCATTCCTCTAGCTTTGCATTCAAGTCGTCGGCTAAAATGTAGAAGTCACCTGAGTGGGAGAGTGCGAGCTTTTTGAATAACGAATCTAAGTCATTTTTGTATTCTTGACTATTGTCTCCGGGCGCGTATGAGCTTATAATGTACAGTTTGTTATTCGAAAGTGTTATTATTTTCAGGATAGTGGCTTCCAACGTGTAGGCAATACCGGTCGTGTATATTAGTGTTGCTTTAATATCTTTTCTAATTAGAACCCCTGCGCCGCCTCCCTGCGTTGCGTCGGGTCTGTCCGATCGACAAAAATGATAGTTTACGAATGACAGCTTGTATCGAAAGTTTAGCTTTGTATCGCTTACGAAGATCGCATCGGGATTGTATTTTTCTACGAATTTTAATAGATTACCTCTCCTATAGTTCGGTTTAATATTGTATTAACATTTACCGCGCTAATGATTAGTTCTTTCAGTATTATTTCACTATTGTGGGCGTCTTTAGCCATTACTCAGTGCGTTGATAAGACCATCGATCTTTGATGCGTTCGCCTCTACGAGCGCTCGAAATTCTGCGAATTGTCGTCTATTTTTTTGTGAAGCGTATCTTTCAGCGCGAGAATTTTTCCGTGGCACCCGATATGCGAGTCTGACTGCTGTCTCATGTATGATTGTGAACTACCTTGCGGAATAGCTGGCTCTTGTGTTGCGTGAGGCGATGTGCTATCGCTTGCGCTAGCGACGACATAAAAGCTGAGCATACAGAGACGGCAGTTCTTGAAAATGGAAAATCGACCCACCTTATCGAACCATCAAGCCATCGACTTTGAACCATCAGATTCCGGCAGATCAAATCGACTGATGAAAAATCGGCGATGGTAGAGCTTTTGTCAATGGAAAATAAATTATATCCCACGAAAGAAGTTTGCAGTACGATTCTTATTATTCTCTCGAGGAATATCGCGATAGCAAACGGGGGACTATTTCGCGAAGAGGTTTGGCCGAAAGAGTTTCTCATCGAGAAAGTGTAAGAGGAAAGAGCGACGGGACGAAGAGAGATAAAAGGAGGGCAGTCGTGCGATCCTTTAACAATACCAGAGTGGACTCGATTGTGTCGTGTCTCCTCTCTCGTTCGTCCCGTTCGCGGGCGCAGCGCGAAGCCGGTCGCCAAGGATCGATAGGACAAGGCGCGCACAAGCCCCGCGAGAGCTTACGCCGAATTAATTAAATTCAAAGGGGGGAAACTCGATTAAACTTGTACATCCCTCGTTGATCCTAGACAATTGGAAAAGAATTGCTCACCGTAGAAAGCGAGAGAGCGTCTCAGAGACACAGGGAGAGAGAGAGAGACACACACACACATACACAGAGAGAAACGAGCGTTAATTCGTTCGTTCGCTGGGTTTCCTTCTGCGGATTCTCCACCGCGTCAACAACGCTCAATCATACGAATGGCCTTTTGCCCTATTTGCCCGTACGATCGACAATTTATTCTCGCCGAAAAACGAAGACGGCGCCTATTGCCAATAAAACTCTCAAGACTCTCGTGACTCGAAAATAAGGCGGGACGTCGTCTGCCGGATAGTCTCGGAATTTCAAACGCTCTCAAGTTTGATTTTCTTCTCCGAAAAAGAAAAAAAATCTGCAATTCATGAGGACAAGAACAAGGGAACACGGCTCCACGAGAATGGCTCCGGTCGTTTGTCTCGACGCATTATTATCCAGTCGGCTCGGCTTTGCGCGTATAATCCCGTGGAAATGTTTTCCTCCTATTACCTTTCTTCCCTCAGGAAAAATTTACGCGAATTCGAAAAGAATCAAATATATATTCTCGCGATTCTGTGTAACATCAACGATGAGAAAAGGGTATATTTAAATCAGTGGAGTGTAAATATACCGGCACGGTATAGTAGCGGATGAGAAAAATAGACCTTATGCAAAACCGGTGAAGGCGCACGAGTACTAATACGAGGGCGATATAGAGAGAATAGCATAGACGTGGGGAGGACGAGAGCGCAACTTTATTCTATGCAATTCTCCCGCGACTGGTCTTGTTTTTAGTTTCCTCACTGCGACTGCATATACACACTTTTACGAGACTCCTGTTTCTCTCACACCGCAGCGGAACTTCTCGCTCTCCCGTTGAAACGAATATATATATACATTTGCATATATACAACGGCAAGGACGTAAAATACGAGATATAAAATCCCCGTGACGTAAAGGATACTTTTATTATTTTTGTAACGATCCTATACGCGACGTTTCATTGTGCGATGAAGTCGAGGCGTTGGGCTGTTGCCGTGTCGGATTCGCGCAAAGAAACGTTAAATTCCTCGCAGCGAGCAGAAAGCGACTAGACGAGAAAAAAAAATGCACCAGGCATTCCGATGTGTATCTCAGACTCATTAACATTCCGGACGATAACGTAGCGTAACTCCGGTAAATCATTAGATAAACAAACTATTCCGAGGGAGTTATAACGTCGTGAAAATTTCTAAAGGTGAACACAAGAGAGGTGAAGAGCCATCGCGTTAGTTTCGCGTCTACGAGATCTCGTTATTTCCGACGAGGAGTCACGATATTAATAATCTCCGGTGCCCCAAGCGAACTTCCTCGACTTCCTTCGTCAACCAAACCGCCCCCCATTCCCTTCCCTTGTGAAGCTAAAACGTCTGTCCTGTTCGCTCTTGGCACATTGAAACAGAGTAGAACACGAGAAGGGGGAGAAAAAAAAAAGAAGAAAGGAAAAAAAATTAGTGTTTCAGCAATTTCTCGCGTCTACGAGACCTCAAGGCAGAAATACCAAATAAAGCCCGAGCTTCCAGTCAGCGGCAGCCTTGCCTAGTATATAGCGTAGGGCGACATATATATTTTTTCTCTCCTTTATTTATTTTTTTCCGTGCCCGAGGGTGGGGGGGGGGCAGTTTAGCTTTGGAGGCTCGACTCCTCATTAGCCCGGCAGCACCTCGCTTTATCTGGATCGCTAATTTACTCGACGAAGTCGCCGCCGCTAATACTTGTCCTTTCTATACATATATATATTTATATATACTATATAGTATATAGAGAAAGGGAGTCGCGGCTATCCACCGCCAGTTAATCTCTGGGTGAGAGACAGTTTGAAACTTTCGACAAGGAGCCTGTTACACAAATAAATTTAATAAATCTCCGGTTAGGATTATCGAGCGGTAGTATGTGTATGTGTCTGATGCACGCCGTCGTATGGAGGAAGGGGTGGGCGGCTGTTGTGCATTGACAGATTTGACGGAAATTGGATACCGCGGGCTTAAATCGAGTGCCACAGATTATTGGATGAGGAGGGTGTTTTGCCAACGAGAAAAGAGAAATCGTGAAACGTGTGTTTCTTCGATGATGTGTACACATGAGTATTTCGGAGTTCAGGCGACACCTGATCTCGTCCCCCATCGGGTACAAGTATCGGAACGTCTTTTATCGCTCGTAAACCTGTGTACGACCAGTAGCGGGAGAAGCAACCGAGTGCAGAAGAGGAGACACAAAACTAACCTAACAGAAGACTACCAGAGACTTTAGGAGTAACTCTATGGGGAGAACAAATACCCTTCTCGTTGGATACTCCTAAAGCTTTTCTACGCCCTCTGTACTCTATGCTTCTACGGGGTTCTCTATACGCGCGACTCGTGTAAGTGGATTAAAGTCGAAGAACCGAAAGCAAATTCGTTGTACATTAAGCTGTTGACGCTTACGAATTTGACGATCGCATTTTGTTAAGCCAACTATCCGCATTGAAACAATATAATAATCCCTGACCACTTTCGAACATAGATTAGGCATTATACATATAACACGATAACGGAATTAAGTACTCGTCAGTTTTTACTGAAATGTAGAATGCGCACACCCAGTTAAATCGCCTTATGCCAAGTTACGAGAAGAAACGAAGGGCTTTATAAACGGCTTTTGTTGGATGTAGAAATAGTATGTTCGCTTCGCTCAGGCGACAAACCTCACACTCGTTGCCGGCTCGTGGCATACATCACAGTTTTTACATCAAATGCGTGGAAACTTGTTTTGTGTTTTCCGTGGCAGTTTCACGAGGTGACAGCGGTCAGTCTCATGGCGGGTTGAAAAGTTAGGTCAGGGCATGGACAGGAAAGCGCAATTCCCTAGAAACGTAAGTGATACGCTTGGGTACTGCGCATGCGTGAACGTAAGCTTCCACCGCGGCTTGACATTGGTCACTTTCATACCGCAAAACTTCATTCTAAAAAATATATGTCACATCGGATCAACATCTATGTAAAATGTACCTTGCATAGCGAATTTTCCGATGCCTAAAATATATTTCACCTATGCCGCGGTGTGCATATAAAAAATATAAATTGGAATAAATGCAAAATGTATTTTAAAGAAATAATAATAAAAATCTGAAGTGCAATTGAAGTAAAAATTTTCTACGGGTTCCACTTCTATTGCCAATATATAGTACATAGCAATATATTTCTAATTTATTTCCGATGTACTTTATCTGCCTATATTATAAAAATATCTCGTCGCCGCCGCAGTGTCCCTCCAAGGGAAACTTAGAATATTTTTCTTCCCGTTAGACTTTCTAAGTAAAAATACAAAAAAAATATAACAAAAGAGTGCCAAAGAGCAACGTTTTTAAAAAAAATGTACGCGCGCGTTAGAAAAATACAACGTAAAAATAACAAGTACTTTTAGGACACTGGAAAGCCGAGACCTAATTTTTCAATAACTGTTAATTGCGGCGGCGATGAGGCATTTTTATACTGTCGATGAAAGGAACGCGAGTGCGCGAAATATATATGATACATACGTGCATTACATATATTTTTATTAGAGTAATAATACATAAAGTAGAGCAGAATTTTATTTGTAATATAAATGTTTATAAAATATACTTTCAATATATGCGTAAATATAGTTCGGACGTGTATAAAAAACACATATATATTGCATATCCATTTTTATGCCGAAATACATTTGCAATATGTAAAATATAATTAATTATTTTTATATTTATATTTGAATATATCCATTTTCATCGGGGACTCAACAAGTTTTTACTTCATGCTTCGAGATAAAACTGATCATACAAAATTGACATTGAAGGAGAGTGTATCATTATAATCTCAGCTGAAAACGAGATTTCGACCGAATTTCGAATAATTCCCAATGGGATTCGGATCTGCAAAAAATCAGCCATGCCGAAGGTAAATTGATTTTGCATAATACTAATGCCAAAAATTTATTGACAGATTAGTAAAAAAATGATTCAACGAATGTTCAGTAAGCTAATTTTTTATCACAGTAATTGATCCAATAATTTTTTATTAATACATACAACTTTTTTTTAGAACTTTCGAAAAATAAACATTTTATATACAGGCGGTCACAAATTTTTATTTTTTAAATTAAATTTCCGATCGAACGTATTCGCAAAAATCGATCAAAGATTTTTCCAAAAAACGGGAATTTCGAAAATAAGAAAAGATTCTAAAAAAGGAAATATTCGAAAAAATTGCTGAATCTGCTTTCACTAAAAAAAAGTTGGTTTACCGGATGACTCGCTGACCAAATTTTTTAAAACTGATTTGTTAACAATTTTTTAGAACTATTATTATGCAAAATTAGTACCTTCTGTCTGGTTGATTTTTTTCAGATTTTTATCTCTTCGAAAGACTTCGAAATTCTCGTTAAATCACCCTTTTAGCTGAGACTGTAACTATATACTCTTCTTAAAATAATTTAATTTTACACGATTAGTGAGAATGTCCATTAACCCTTCGAAGCATCCATATATATTTCCGTTTAAAAAGATTTTCGTTTAAAAAAATGATATTCAAGGAAAACAAGATGAGACGAAACCTCATCCTTATTCCACCGCCGCAAGATATTAAAAAAGGACAGAAAAAAATCCACACATTTTTTGTTTAATGTCTAATTTTTTGAATATTAGACATTTTTTGCACATCTCAACGTCGGCCTATTGATGGCCACATAGCTACAAGCCACGGTAAAAATATAGTAATTTTTTTCCAGACGGAAATATAATTTTTAACGAACAATTAGTGTACCTTTGTGCGTTAATAAAATTCCAGAGTGCGCAATCTATCTACGATGAATATTTAATACCCGCGTTTAAGTGGTATAATGATTAATGTTAAACGATAATATCATATGAACGACAAGTTATTTATCAAACGGACATTGTTCATTCCATTGTATAAAAATACCGGCCTTATGCGAGTTTTCTCCTCTCTCGTATGTCGTGCGACCCGACAAAAAAGAACAACGCACGAGTGGATAGCATGCTAAACTGGGTTGGAATAAATTCCACTGGTAGAAATAAACGTTTCGGGGCGGCGAGAGTCCTAAAGTTTGCGGCTCACTGCGAGAGCCCAGAGAGTAGCGGGAGGCGAAGGCGGAAAAAAAGCGTTGTACATAGAACGTTGGGATAGCGGGGTAAGCACGTCCGCCGTGCGTTGAAGCTTTTCTACGGAAAAGCCACGGGGCAGTGTCGTTTCGCATCGGGTTCGCGAAAAGCCAACAGTAGGTGAAAAACACAGAAGGCGCGCGCGCGCGCGCGTAAATGGAAACTCCGGTGACGCGTTAACAATGCGCCGCGACACTTTCACGAGCTTTTATCCCCCCCTATGTACGGAACCGTGGATATAAAAGCAGCATTTGCACATTTCTAATATTCCATTTCTCATTTACCACTTTTTTCTATTCTGATTTCTCGTTTGTCGTGTTTTCTTCTTTGTCTTTTTACTCTCTTGTAAACGAGATGAAAATTCTAATTAGCTTGATTTTTTATTCGTATCGTATTTTTAGAACTGCAAATGACGATTGTCAGTTCTTTGGTTTAATTTAAATTAGTCTCGCCATTAAAAAATTATTAATGAATTCAACATTTTTCGCGGTTCTTAATTACAATCTTGAAAATCTTTTTCGTAAATAAATTTGGTTAACATTTTTTTATGACTTTGGTTGTCTCATTCTTCTCGGTTATGGAATTGGAAGCATTCGAGCGAAGGCATCAAATTTACTTAAAAAATATGTGACTCCTTTTTGTTGTGTCAAAAAAATTAGTAATGAATTTCTTCAGCGCCTTCATTATTCTTATGATATAATCTTAGAAATAATTTTATCGTGCAAACCAAAATGTTTTAAAATCGCTTACAGTTTCAACAAACTGCGTTTTTTTTTTTGTTTTATTGACTTGACAACAAATTTTTTTGTATACGAGTTTTATGCAGTATCCAGACGATCGCAAATTTGTTACAATTTGTTAAGAAATTTTCCTTCTGTTCATCATTTTTCGTTAAAAAAAATGAATAATGGATGTAACTAAGATTTTTTATTAATATAAAATAATCTTCAAAATTAGGCGTTTAGTTTAATGTAAAATAATTTAAAAAAACCGCTTGCATTATTTCTTATATGAATTACATGGACCATAAGATACGAAAATAAGCGAATGCATAACATTTATTATAATTCGCCATCAATTTTTTTGTATCCGAAATTTGCACAGGATACTGATAACCGCGTAATCATGAGATCCCAGAGTTTGTTTTCAAGCTGAGAGGCTTTCACAGCGTTTCCTCTCGTCTATATCATCTCCTTTCTCGGTGCATTGGGGGAGTTCTCGTCTGTTCTCGTCTGGTACGCGAAGCGACGCATGTGGCGGGGACTATAACGCCTGTCGCGCGCAACGAATACACTGGCATCAGCAGAGAGCTTGCCAACGGGAGGCGTATACAAACGTAAACCGTTCGCAACTCGAGGTTTGACATTCAATCGTTACGATAGAGAGAACAGTCGAAACCGCCTGCTGCGTGTTTGTTTCGTAACCAAACTGAATTGATTGTTCTCATTGAAATAAGAGTTTCACCCTTTTCGGCCTGTAGAAATTTCACAAAACTGTAGAAAAAATATTCTCGATGTTGACGTTCTTCTTTCTCTCGTTGAATTCAAACCGATTTTTCCGCGAACAAATATTTTACATGTCTAGCCTCCCGCCTAGAGTTCGAGTGCTCGTTGAAGAAAAATAGTAGGTTACGAAAAAAAAAAAATGTTAGCTCCGTGAATTGCAGCACCGGATGGCGCTGATGTTTGCGCAACGTTTAATTAACTCGTTAATTAACGGTAAATTCGATAGAGGTGAATACGACTCGTATATATCGCGAGCTATATGTATTCCCCACAAATGTTTTATATTTACACGAGCGTTGAGAGGTCGGGATGTAGATCGTTATTCGCGAAACTTTGTATCACGTTATCGCGCGCGTGCGAGAAATTGGATATCTCGTAGCCATCGAGCTTCTGCGTTATTCCTCGGAAGATTGTCCGCGTCAAAGCTTCGATAGGAAGTCAGATGCAAATACGAGAGTATGAGGGATAGACTGAGACTCTGATGTTTCACTCGAATTACGTAGAAACCCGCCACGTGAGCCTATAAACTTGTACATCTCTCGTGGTGCGGAGTCTTCTCGTCTCAGCTGTGAAGAGAGGAAGTGCAGAGCTCTCTCAATTAAGTCAGCTTATACAGAAAGCTCCTCGGTTCGCGCGGCATATAGAGAACTATCAGTCGACGACGCTTGCGGAGTTGTTTCGAAAAATAAACTGTATGTAGACGTACAGACACATATATATATATATAAACTTGAAACTCTCATCTCTGGAGCTTCTCTTTCGATGGAATTGTCTCTGCTCTGGTTTTACGAAACGACTATACTATAAGGAAGTATAGCGTCAAAACTGCAACGAGGCAAAAAGTAGTTTGATAACGTTGGTCGAGAATCGTTGGCGATAGTTACCTATATAAAAACGTTATACCGAGATTCAGAAGGTGGGGGCGAGGGGCTAAAACTAGTTTGGCGGTTCTTACAAGATAAAGTTAAACTTTGATGTGGGGGAGTCGTACGGAGTAGGGTGTTGGGTCGGTGGGATTACTACTTCGAAAACGTGACCCCGCAGTGTCCCACTTTCGGTAAGGTTCAGCCGAGATTCTCGGGCGACAGACCTTAGGGTCGTTACTACTGGTCGTTACTACTGCCGAGCTACGAGTCTCGATCGGCAGCTCGAGCGTTCAACCATACGGTCGATCTACCTATAGGAAGAAAAAAATGCTTACTCTGATGGGGATAGACGTCTGGGCAATGCTACTTTCTCGTCTAGTGGCCCCGTGGCACTATGCAGCCGTCACAAATCGGGATAACTTTGGGGTGCGATGTGAACAGAGAGCGAAAGCTCTGTGCGCGATATAAGCGCAAGAAAAGCTTTTCTCTCTCGCGAAGTAGGGGGGTGAAGGAGTTGGAGAACTCTCGAAGCAGAATCATATGTACCTGTGGCGGGGGTTTTAGTTGGCGTCGTTGCTGCGACACTTTGATATACGAGGTCGAAAGCGTGGCGCGACACCCGTGCATACCGTCGAGACGAAAACGTTGAACAAAAACGAAACCGTAAGAAACGAAGCGGAGACAAGTCAGAAAGAGCTTCACGATATAATCCTTCTTCGTTCGGTTGAACGCCACGACAGAGGATCGAGAATCTCGTTATCGGGATTCGTGGCGACTTGCCATGTAACTTCTGGTAAAAAAAAAATAACAAGAAAAAACTCGCGTAACAAAACTTTTTCATCGATCGCGCGCACAATCGATGCATATTGAAGCACGGAATATCAGAGTGATTTGTAAAATAAAAAAATTGTGTGTATACCTATCCTGATGAGATTTTCTTTTTTCATCCAATATGAAACGATCCCTTTTCACTACCCTCTAGGAATATTGTCGTCTCTATAAATGACACACATAAACACACACACACACATACACGCACACCACTATAACGAAGAGATCGGAACGTACAGTGTATAATAGAGAAAAATTGTAATCAATTCGAGCACCTGTTTCGGACTGTCTCTTGGGTAGAAATCTCATCTGCTGCGTCGACACGACCAGCCGGTCAATTTTCATCAATGTTCACAATTTTTTTATTTACTTTTCGTTCGATACAATCGACTTTTCAACTTTGGAAATTAATTTTACATCAAACATTTTTTTTTTACCGCCGCAAACTTCAACAATAAATTAATCGGATTTTTGCAGCTATTTTGTTTTTTTTTTTCTAAAGTTCTATTTTATACCGAATTGAATTTTGGTTCTTTTTTGTATTCTTTTTTCATTAAATTGTAACAATCGCGACGAGAGAGACTTTCCACTCTCAATGACGTTATTGCGCGATCTCGCGGTACTCGTGCCCGAGTACGAACGCGGACTAAGCTACGGGGGCGTCCAAGCTGCGTGAGCGCAACTTACGGCGGCGCAGGACGTACTGAGCGCGGCGGGTTTGTACGACGTTCGAGACGATAGCGCCGGCGGGCCACCCGCTCTCGGGGTACCGGCGCCGACGCGGCCGCGAACGCCACACCGGGACGTTGAATCTCACGAGAGAACAACGGACGAGGCTACGAAGGCTATAGGAACCGACGAGAAGGGAGAGGTGGGGTGGGGGATATATATCGCGCGACGCCTGAATCAACCCCACGGACGCACGCGCGCGCACACATCCACTACCAACCCCTGTCTTTGCCCGAACCTCGAAGGCAGTTTCCCCCGTACGAGGAGAGGAAACGTACGATAATCGGGCGGAGGGTCGCAGCTTTCACAGGCGACGCGCCAAAAAAAAAAAAGAAAAAAATGCTCGCTGTTACATAGTATCAGTAGAAGTGCCCGAATGGGCGCAGAAGCCGCCGAAAAGAGATGCTCCTTTGCGTTACTATAAAGTCCTTGCGTTTTCTTTTTCCCCCTAGGGGACGAGTTCGCACGCTTCACCCTCAACGCCGACGCGTCTTCTTTATTCTCGAGAGAATCTTCTTTTTTTTTCTCGCCCTTGAGTTTTGCATTCATTTCTTTTTTTTCTTAAATATTGATCGGGGTCACGTAAGAAAAACGGAGTTTAAAACCAACCAGTTTCCGGAGCGATAAGGTTAAAGAGTCTCGAAATATAAGAGCTGTTAAACAATGCATGAAATAAAATTGTTTAGCGGTCCCGCAAGTTATTGCATTCCATGCTTGTTTGCTCCAAGGATGACGGTGGAATTTTAAGCTCTGCCTCGACTGCAAGGACGAGGATGTTGAAACAAACGAAGCTTTCTGAAACCGATTTAATTTTCACTCCAGAAAGTCAGTCAGTCCACAGGGAGGAGGGATGGGAATGAGTGACGCGTGAAGGACGGTAAATTATAAGCGCAAAATTACTTGGCCAACAGGTGCGTCTGGCTTTTCTAACTGGCGACCTCCCTCCCCCCTTCCCCTCGTCCGCAGCCTCAGAGCCCCGAGGCCTCGTGTAAAGCTCTCTCGTCTCTCGACCTCGTTTTTTTGTTTTTCCCGGACACGACGGTGGTCTCTTGTACAAAGAATAATCCACCATTGCCACACAACAGAATATATTTTTCAAGGCGGAAGTGAAATAAAGTTACTCGTTTATTTTTTTTTCTGCATTTTTTTTTTTTCATTTTTTTCTTAGGCTTTACTCTTCGTAGACACAGTTCGCGGACTCTTCCCCCCTTGGTTTATTCTTCAGGGCGATTTTCACGCGAGACTTATCACACAGCTGCTTCGATGTGCACTCGGGTTGTTCGCGCTTCGGTTGAGCGTCGATTAGATACATCTACCTCCCGGCTCCCTAGTGGTGGATATCAGCCAACGAGAGTAACAATAGAGTGTATGAACGCGCGCGTACGAGAAGCCGCGCACACATTAGCCTCGAGGCGTTTGAGTACACTTCAGAGATACACAGGAGACTCTACCAGTGAATGTGGTGCGAGTAACGCACTCGGATTCAACGTGTTCGTTTAAGTGATAAAAGACCCCGAGTGTATTGTCCTCTCCTCGGATTCGACTGAAACACGTCTGTACGGTTATACTTCAACGAACCGAATGTTCAAGTTTGTAACAACTTTTTGTACTTTTCAAGTAGCGAGTGATCGTTTCGTTTGACACAATATTTTTTTTAATGTTTCTGCTTTATATACAGAATTGCAAATATACAATCTATATGTGAAGTGTATACTATAGTGCAGTAGCTGTTTTTAGGCTCGCGATCGTATCTATATAACTCCTTAAGAGGAGGTGAAACACGTTACCTCAGAGTGCCTCTTCTTCGCTCCGCCCTAAGCGCTGATCACGCTCTCTTTTTCTCTCTCTCTCTCTCGCACTCGATAGGGTTTCACCTCCTCTTAAAACTAATATTAACTCTTCGTAACTACTCCGCGTCGAAATTACACGTCGATCAATTGTGGACCAGATATCTGAAAGTGACTGGCGCAGAATGAGATTTGACCGACTACCTATGGAAGATGTGAATGGCTTTTCCAGCGTCTATGACTTTTAACTTCCGACTGCCCGTCAGACAGAAGACGAGAGTTATGCGTTTTATCGTACAGATGTGACTGTACGTGATTTTCTTGGTTTCGATATAATCTGAAACGACTAATATAAGTGTCATAAAAGGAGGTAAAACCCTATCGAGTGTAACAGAGATAACACGATCGGCGCTTACGGCGGAACGAGAGAAAAGCACTCGGTAACGTCCTCTTAAGGTACCTATAGCGCGTGATGTCCATTTCGCATAAGTTTGAGAAAATTTAAATGAAATTGCAAAAATAAGATAAAAATCTGAAAAATGAGCGGATCATTTTCATTAAAAAAAAAGTTGAGTTACCGTAAATTTGTTAAATAATTTATTTTTTTTCATCAATTTGTTAATAACATTTTGCAATTATTATTATGCAAATTGAATCTTTTCAGTACCTTTAATATGCATGTTTTTTTTCAGATTTTTATATATTCAAGAAGTGTTTCCCTCTCGATTTCCTTGAACTTATGCTCAGTGGACACCACGCGCTGTAGCTACGAAGAGTCTCATCGAATGTTCTCGTGATATCCGCATGCGATGAAACTCTTCTTTAAGCTGTCAATACTAAAATGCATGAAAAATTTTGTTTACAGTTTTTATTACCGATCACGGTATTTCACCTTCCCTTAACAAAATTTGGTACACCGTTACATTATATCGCGACCTTCGTCGTTTTTCCGGTTTCAGTATTATTAACTACGAGTCGACAGAGATAAATTGGTTAAACAATAATGCGCTTCAATATAGCGAAATTTCGTCGGTACATGACGTCATTATATATTCTCCTACATGTTATATGACCGATCGCAGAACCATATCGTCGAGCGTTATGCTGCAATTATGAAAAAATAGTGAAATAACACATAATTATTCGGATATTACAGTCGGGATATTTATTCGTCGTTGAGAGTGCCGTTCGCCGTATCCCCCGTACGTCATGAAATGTGTTTTAGGCAATAAATTATTAACACTATGCATTAATTCTGAAAGACAGAAAAAATTGACCAAACTAAACAAAACGTTTTTTCGAGTGTACCGAGAGAGTAGGACTTGATTTTTCTGTCTACAATGTTATCGATAATTATTCGCATATAACAATCGATAGATTCCAATACTCAATGACAAATAAATTACTCAACTACAATATGTAAAGTTTATTTACGTTTTTTTATTGTTGATGCAATTTTTTTATTACATTCCTCTTTTCATCGGAGGCTTTGCACTTTTGTAAAATAATTTTTTAGATAATTCGATCCACGAAAACCTCTTTTTAGTTTATACTTTCCCAGATTTGGATATCAGTAAATTTCAACTATGCATATCCATTTGTAATTTTCTTGTCTCTTGCTGCAGTAAAATATCAATATTATTTTTACACGGTATCCAGCCAACCTATGCAGTAACTTATGTGATTGCAACACCGGCCAGAAATTTTTTATCGCACTAGTATCGTAATGTACTAAAACACAACTGTACCGGTATAGGCAAGTCGGCAGTTTCTATGTAGTAACGGAGAGCTTAGATTAACCGGTTGACGAATTGATTGGATAATTAAGGAGACCTTCGATAGACATAGACGTCGAGGCGAGAAGAGAAACCACGGTGTCGCCTTGACGAGGTTCACCCGCGAGCGCTTCGTCGTGTTACAAGGAATAACTTGAGCGGATGAGGGCGTCGAAGTTTCAAGGCAAGAGAGAGGGAGAGAGAGAGTCAGCGCGGACCAAGTTACGATTAGGTAGTATACAGGGTTGTAGTCAAAGTTTCCTGAGGAGTGAGACCACCCGTCTGAAGTGAGTTCTCCACTGTTTCTTACCTCAATATTCCCCCGAAGGCTCATGCTGACCTTTCCTATTTCGTTGACCGCGACAATAACGAGGCGAACGAGCTGACAACATTGGCAAGCGTAACACTCTCTTTCTGGATTATGATTGATCGTCTACCATATTTATAGCCATTACTAAGGAGAAATTCGTCGTCATCGCCATGTCCAACTCCAAAGTTAAATACACCATGAATATATAATATATCCTTCATATCAATGGTCGAATACAAGGTTCGTCGATGCATAAGCATGAACTCTCAACGCGTAATTACCTCCGTCGATGGCAAAGTGCCTTTCGAAGTCAGACATCGAGTGCATGAGAATCCGTGGTATCTATAGAGCTTAGCTTTCTAAGACGACAGTAGAAGCGATTGTGCTTGTGGTCGACCGTCGTCCCCATTTGCACGAACAAATGTTTTGTTTGCGTCGCGGCCCTCACGATCTTCTCTCCACCGCTTGGTATATTCCGTGTACAATGCGATATACGCGATACATAGAGAGAGTACGAGGAGTGAAACCAAAGGCAAATTGGATCTAATTCTACGGGCGTCTATTAGATAACGATGTCCTATTCAGCGGCAGCGCGGTGGATTCTCCGGTAGTGCATGGGCATCTTGTTCCGGATGTACCTATAGCGTACCAGTGATTCGAATTCGCTATGGTACATGCATATAGTATATATATGTATACATATAATGCGTACCAGATAGGTACGCAAGGTAATCGTAATGTCGAGTGCGACGTGTCTGTACTGCGGGTTATACCCTCTTCCAGTGTCGCGTCGCGAACGCGAATCTCTATCGTCGGGCATCGCTGGCTTGTGAACTCGTATCTCTCGGTTGCTTCTAACAATACGATTATGACGAGTGACGAGAGGAATACGATATAGTCGATAGAAGGTGCTCCCTAAGTACCGTTGGAAGTTAGACAAAGCTATGTGGGCGAAGGTACGGCCAGGGATAGAGTCGAGAGGGTTTAGAGAGGAGAGAGAGAGGATGTGTAGAAGGGTTTAACAGCAAGCCCCCAGCTATTGCCTGTACCCTCCTGTTCGTCTCCTTCAGTCTCCTGCGCTGGCACACAATTGCGTGACAATGCAACGAAGCCAGGCTATGGATTGGCTAGACTCAAGAACGACGAGAGAGAGAGATATCTCGAGGGGAATGGTGGTGAACGCAGTGGCAACCCTCTGTCGCTCTTACCCTACTGGGTGCAATGGGAACGATGTAGGTTGGGTTAGCCAAGAGCATGGTAAGCTGTCTCTCCTACGTCTCACGTCCGTCCGTTCGCATACGCTTGGCGAGAACCATAGCCGTAATGCCGGACGTACAACGCCGTGTACATTAAGTATATACAGTCCGTGCAACCCACCCCCCGACATACATACAGATACTGAACAATACACTACGGACACTCCGTAGGCTCTCGCACCTCTGTTGTACAACTATGTACGCCATAGCGGACAGTGAATATACGCGCAGCAGCAAGAGACTCCATAGTAATATTGTATACGGAAACGCAACACGTTTCTCCCGATCGTGCGACTAGCTAACAGTAATAGCGCGCCGCGAGCTCGAAGCGCGTACAGAAGCTTCAGGGGATGAACACCCACCGACCTGAACCAGTTTCTCTCAACTACCCAATCTCCCTTTCCATACGCTGGACCCCTCACGGCCGATGTCACTCTCCTACCAGCCCAAGCACCGCGTCTTTGCCTGTGTAGTATCCATCCACGTATTTCCTTTCGCGCATGTGTGTGTATGCGAAATTTCATGCATCGATAAACGCGCTGACGATACGGATTCCGCGAGATTGGGAGAGAAAGAGAAAGATAAAAAAAGGATGTATAACGAAACGAGAAAATCTGGTGGAATATCAGCATGTTTGAGATGCATTATCCGGGGTTGAGGGAAGAACCTGTATTCCAGTTAGCCAATCGAGGTTAGACGAGATCGGACATGAACCCTTCAAGCTGCAGATCTCGATGTGCTCTCATCCCTACCTCTCCCACCTTTCACCTCGACGGATTCGTCTCTCCTCTCACTCACGTCCGACAATTTCATGTGGAGTGGGTTTCCCCGTGATAGAAGTGCAAATTGCTATCATCTCGAACGCTTCGAGTCCGCTTCACGTGGATTATGTATAATATACGTGTATAGTATACGTATGTGTGTGTATATATGTATAATATATATAGTTGAAGAGCTCGATAGAGCAGAAGCAGGAAGTGCGAGGGTGTCACAGATATTCCCCCCTTCGTTATTTGCCGCTCTCTCGGTCCCTCGTCCGCTGTCCCGGCGCCGGACGATAGAACGGACGAGCGAGAACTGTATAGCGAGCACAACGGGGACGCGCGTTTCACTTCCGGTTTCTAGTCTTGTGTGCTCCATCTCGCTCCATCTCCCTTCATCCCGGCAGCCAGCCGACTCTCGATAGTCCCCGCTCAACGGGATGACGAGCGAAGAGTGATGCGAGAGAGGAACATGAGAACTATCGACGTACATCGACAAACTCATATGCATTATCGATCGTGGTCGTGTTGTTGTTATTACTATGAGCTTACGCAAACAACACCGAATGCTTTCTAATTACATTTAACGATTTGTGCAAATATATTCTTCTGTGTATTTGTTGTTATATTAATATAGAACTAAATGGGTTGGGGGAGGGGGTGAGGTTGATCCAGTATTATTATTCGCGATAGAGCAGTTTGAACAGGTCGTGGTGAACGCGCGCTTACGCATCTCTCATCGCAGCACGAGAGACTCGAGAGAGCCTCGGCTCCCCGAAACTTGAAGGGGCCGAAAACCCCTTTTGCTTGCTCTCAAAAACCGAGAGGCTAACGAACGTATTTGCATTCAATAATGAAAGGAGAGAAGAGAGAAGTGGAACCACCCCCGCGGGATCATTGCTACAGGGGTTTCCGTGCGCCGTTGAGATATACTCTCGAAGCCTTATATACGTACAGAGACGCCGAGTATACCGGTATGTACCGCGACGCGCCGTTTGCCCTTCTTGATTAATAATACAACTTAAAACCCAAGGCCCGTTCATTGTCTTAGCTTTTCTATAAGCAGAGAGGGATAGAGAGAAGGGTGAAACTCTCGAACGACCCAACGAGGGATGACTCAGAATACTCTCTTTCACCGGAGTCTCGTTCAATCTACACGCCCTTTCCTTCCTCAACCGAGGGCCAACCGGCTCTCATTGTACCTTATCCCCGTAATACTTTGAGGCACCCGCTATGACCTTCGGTCCCGAAGCTATAAAACCGAAACGTGTACTACCGATAAACACGATAGGAGACGAAAATATGTGAAAGCGTTCTTCGGAGGATTGACGAAAGACTTGTATAAATAAAAAAAAAATTATATTTTTATATTTCGACACGTTTTCTAGTTGAATTTAAGTAAAGGTACACACACGGTCGAATGGTACAATTCAATCGAAAATGACAAAAGAACATGCATAAAGTATATGTATATTCTATAAAAACTCTAAATATTAATTATCAATTTTTCATCCTATTAACCGCCAATCAATTAATCGATACTATAATTTAAAAATATTTTAAGATCGTCTGATCTTACTGTCCATTATCCATACATATAGGTTTTCTTCTTCATATAAATGATTTATAGTCTGCGAATCACGGTATGTATCTCATTGCTACAAATTTTCAATTCTTCCGGGAAAATTTATGTACTTGATATTAGAATATCACAACGTTTTCTCTTGGAAATTGCAAAATTATAGATTGCCGTAAAATCGCGACTTTTAAATTGTACTCTGCGTGTGTTTCGAATTTACAGAACGAGTCGTTAAGTAATTTTTGAGTACATTTTTTTTATACGGTGAATATTTTATTGCGTTGCCCGTGAAGTGAATTATTTGTCAAATATTGTGTTAGGAGAAAAACATATCCCACAAAAACACCAATAATGGTGTACAAAAAGTTGAGACAAGTACATTTACAGTAGTTGTTTTGACAACACACTAAAATATAAAAAATAGTTCTTTAAAAATTAAAAAACATATGTTCCATCTTTGCAAAAAGTTATTAAATAAATTAAAAGCTTCTTAGGGTTCGTGGCCAAGTACATGTACATTTTGACTCAGTAAAAGGTCAGTCATAGCAGCATAAGAGTTATGAATTACAGTCTGATCATTTTGTAAGTCAAAGTATATTTCAAAAGTAACTTGTCTGGCCGTAATCGTCACATAATAATTGATTACAAAGTTATTAGAAGTTAATTTAGCTAATTACGCATTCACATATTGATTTGTTCAGTATAATGGCCAGACAAGTTACTTTTGAAATATACTTTGACTTACAAAATGATCAGACTGTAATTCATAACTCTTATGCTGCTATGACTGACCTTTTACTGAGTCAAAATGTACATGTACTTGGCCACGAACCCTAAGAAGCTTTTAATTTATTTAATAACTTTTTGCAAAGATGGAACATATGTTTTTTAATTTTTAAAGAACTATTTTTTATATTTTAGTGTGTTGTCAAAACAACTACTGTAAATGTACTTGTCTCAACTTTTTGTACACCATTATTGGTGTTTTTGTGGGATTTCATATCTTTTTGCAAAGATTTGATTGAAATATTTTAATGTCCCGTTTTAAATGTTTCTAATAATACTGTTTAATTTTCTTCATAGCGTTGTATGATTTGCTGGATTTTCATAATTTTCTTTAAAATATTTGCGTTTTTTTATTTTTGTAATATTTTTTTAATACTTCCAGTCATATTTATAATATATACATACGAACTTAGCAGCAGCAAACAAAAGTAAATGCAGCGTCCGCTGCAATTTGCAACGATATATATATATATATATATATATATATATAGTGCACAGTGTGCGCCGACGATGCCGCTGATATCTACCTATATACCTATATATATAAAGCAATATGGCGGCGAACACTACGGCGATGGGTGCCGCCATGTTGTGTGCGGTGGAGACGACCACTGAATTCGTATTTCGGGTCGCTCAAAAAAAATCAAACCGATATTTCTTATACGCCGGTATCCTACAGGCTTGAAATAAATCGGATTTGATAGATAAAAATAAATAAAAAATTAATGCTCAAACGTTTATTACGTAAAACGTTCGTGTATTAATATAAAAATAAAAATGTTTTTCGAGAGGCCGAAAACAGCGATGTTTCGCGTATAGGAGTCTTGTCGCGTCTATCGAGCGTCGTCGGTAAAGTAGAACGTAAATGTACTTGTCTCGAGACGCGACCGCGTCTCTTGATAATGAATTCGCGCTTGCCAATGAAAAAAATACACCAACTACGGTACTGAAGCGATTAATCGAAACAATTGTTTGTTTAACCCATTTAATGGAAATCGTCGATTCTCGATATTTTCAAACAAGCATGTCAACATTTCTCAATGGAATCGCGAGATTCCAACCTCCGTGTTTATCGTGCCGGTGCGGGAGAAAATTACACAAACCAAGGTACCAGCTAGAGTTGCCAAAATGTTTTTTTTTACTACGCTAAAATGACCATACAGTCCACGCTTCATAATCTTAATTCTCCTTAACTTAACTGCTCCCTTATTTTCATTCATGGCCGTTCTCTTAACTATATTTCCCCTCAGCCTCTTTTCTCCACTCCAAGCGGGGGAAAACCCGCGTGCATACCCCTCTCTACCCCTACTCACAGCAACTGACCGGGAGTACGAACGATAGGGGAAATACAGAAAAGGGATCGGGTCCAGTCCCGTCGAATTAAGAATACGGAGCGTGGACGGTATTCCATGCCTGCAACGCAGGTAGAAAGTTGCCAATTTTTTACCGGAGGAAAAAAAATTAATTTGCGTCCAAAAAAGTAAATTCAGCGGGCAAAAAGGTTCATTTTGCTACAAGGGAGGAACGTGCGTGAAAATCCGCCGCTCCCGTGTGGCATACGATACTTTTTTATCGACCGTGCTAAAAATCGATCATATTTTTATGCCTGCAACGGCATAATGGTACAAATTAGCGATAAGAAGAATCAGGGCCGCGACTCAAGAGCGGTCGATTGATGCGTATTTTCTATTTATTTATTAATAATTGAATTTGGAAAAAAAAATTGAAAAAAAAAAAATATTCGAAAAAAAAAATGTATTTATTTATTTTATTTTATTCACGGATACTTCTACTTTAATTCCCGCTCAGGTACGTTTGCTCCCGCTGGTCAAAAATAGCTAACTTCAAACCCGCGTTGCAGGCATGAAATATGGTCATTTTAGCGCAGTTGGGAAAAAAGTAAATTTTGCAGGCAAATAAAGTATAGTACGTCATGAGGGAGGAAAATTTTTTTTCACGAGTAAGCGTTTTTCCGCCGAGTATCGTATACGGTTGTACTTCACAAGGTGTGGAAAGGTGGGCGCAGAAAACCTTAATTTTAATACCGCCGTGAAGTAAAAATTATTTTCGAGGGATGAAAAGAATTCTGAAAAGGAAAAATTAGAAACGGAAAAAAGTATAATACGCTACTCGGGAGGGAGTGCTATTTCACCTCGTGTGATTTCAGCCCTCGATTCGTTCGGGCAGCAAACTTCGCACTTGGCGGAAAACAAGCACTTCCCTTCCTTGTACCATAATGCAGTATTTCAAATTGGTTGTAGAGCAACGATGATTGTAAAACAAACGGGTTAAAAGAGTTTCCCATGAAATGGTTCTTAGGAAATAATTGAAAGGTTTCCAGAAATTATTTGAAAATATGATTGGTTACGTAGTTTACCAATTTTCTACTTTTAAATCTGAAATTCATAGATATTATACAAGTATAATCGAAGCTTCTTTTTTTTAATTCAATGATTTTTACCCTCATGAATTCTAATATAGGCATAAAGTTCAGCAACTGGGCATCGGTCACGTAAAGCGATAAGTGAAAAGTCTATTGAGACAAAATCATTTTTTAATTTTTTTTACTTTAATTTTTTCCACATTACTTTAATTTTTTCAAAAAGTTATATTTGAATATTGAGAAAAATTACAAAAAGAACATCAACAGTTTTTATAAGACATTTCGAATCAAAGTATAGTTTTGTATCGTTCGAGTGCAGTTACGTATATAGCTATTTCACTGGGCAGAGACTGGCGGTGCCCCGTCCCCGTACATGCTGCAATTACATAATTCCAATTTTGTGTTCACGCTTGACACGAATCAATCTTAACAAAAAAAACCTTTTTAAAATCTTTTTAGTTATCAAAAAAATCACTGCCGCAGTTTAGCTTCGTTGATTTTGCCTCAAACAAATTTAGATTTTAATCGTAATATCACTTAAATAAACGAGACGGTCGAAATTGCGGGCGTGACGACGAACCCGATTTGAGGGATACGTGAGGTAGCCTCTCGATACTCGATTAAAGACACCCCCTTGAAATGTGTAGCAAGCATCTCTCGGCTGCTTCTATCGCGGGTGCTCCAGAGTCTGGCGCACTCTACTTTCCTCAGGCTCTCGAGTTCCCTCATCCGGTATGTCTCAGGCTTACGTTGCACAAGCACCGCAGTAGCAGCAGCGGTAGAAGGAGCTGGGCGAGAGAGAAAACGCCCTCGGGTTGCACGTTCCAACAACGAGAGAGACTATGGAACTCGGAGAGGCAGAGAGTTTCCGTGTGTACAACGCTGGGGGTTGGCAAGGGGGGGGGGGGGGGCACGTCAAGATGGTGAGAGACTCCGCGGCCGATGCTTCTCTTGCAGAGGAGCATCACAAACCGCGCAGCTTATACAAGCATCTCCACTCTCTTAACTCGCGGGAGCCTCAAACGGTAGAGTCTCACATATACACCAACACGCACATGCATACATACACACAGAAGAGTTGCAGATTTTAACTACGTAAACGGTAAACGTGGATTTAAACTTGCCCAGCTCACCTCGACAAATGTGTCTAACAGAGAGATCAGTTGGTTTTCCCGTTTTAGCGAGAGATCTGCCACTGGAGAACCGCATGCATAATCGCTATTCTACCGAACTCTCAACTACCCAAGGTCCTTACAGCCGATGAACGCCATAACGACACCGTAGTTTACAGAAATGAATTGCCATGACCCTAGAATCGCGGCGGGATTTTGAAAAATACAGCAACACGCGCGAATGGGGTGTGGGGGTGGAAGAGGGAAAGAGAGCTGAGGGATTACGATTGAAACAAGCGAACAAAGCTTTCGCTAGTCTGTAGGATAGACGCACCGACGGCGTTTCCGCATTTCTATACCCAACAAAAATACGCTAGTGAGTCCGGGCAAAGATCCGGAGATTGGCGAGACGAGAGAGAAAAAAAAATAACAAGCCCGCGGAATGGGTAACAACGCGAACAATGTCGTCGGCGAGCCTCGAACTCGCTTCTCATTCTCTCGTTGGCCAGGTTCCAAGCCCTTTGATTTTTCAAAAAAAAAAAAATAGGCGAGACGCTCTATGTAGCCCGCGAGAGACAACAACCCTAGCACCAGCCGCCCCGTTCCGCAGAAGAGGGAAAAAAAACTGTTTGCGGACGGCAGTGCTGAATCCACGCGCTGAGCAAGCCCACCCCCCACTCAATACTCAATTTTTCAACAGCATAATTGGATATTTTACATACGATAGCATCGCTGCATTTTCCTTTTTTTTTGGTTTGTTCTCCTCGTATTCACAGGACCTTCTCGACGGAGTTTTGCCCGCGAATAAACGTATATCTACCAAGTATACCACTTGGTACCAACCCCTCCCCCGTTGTGAGCTCTCTGCCAACACAGCTATCGTTCCTCTCTCCGCTAATGGATAAGCGGATATAGATCCGCGAATGAACGAGAGCTGAGCTCTCTCGCGCGAGCGCTTAACCGGTTTCACCGAAGCATTGTTTCAATTTCCCATCGCATAATCGCTCACCTGCTGGCCAAAGCAATTTCGCGTACTCGCGGAGAGGAGGCGGCAAGGCTTTTGGTAATGGAGCGGGCGGGCGGAAGGTCCCGCTCTCCTCCGTGAACGATTTGCGTAATACGGGTACCACGGAGTAGAGACCGTGAGTTTCTCTCTATAATACCATCCCTCTATTTCGGAACAAACCCCTTTATCCCTCGACACTCCCCGCGTTTCCATCGGAATCGATGCTACCCTCTTCCTCGTCACCTCCCGCTCGCTCCTTTTATCTCTTGACATTATCCAATTATATATACTCAATTTCGAGCGCATCGAAGCCACTGTGTGGTTGCTCAATAGATTGTGAGGGCATTGCATGTCTGCTGGTTCTGATAGCCAACGGAGTAAATAAAAGTAATTTTTCAGTCATGGAATTTCTTGGGTTAGTTAAATATTGAGAATAGTAGAGTGGTGAGGATATATACACCACTCGATGCGGAAACTAACGCTCGGCGTCCGTTTGTCGGGAATCGAACATTCGCGAAACGTATAACGAGTGTTCCGGTTTGTGTTGAATCGCCGCCGCCGGTATATGCTTTCCCAACCGAAGATTCATCGTTTGTGGTTGCAGAAACCGTTCGCCAGTTTTACCAGCCGCAGGGACGCAACGGTAGGAGGAGTATCGTGTTCGTGCTGCTACCCAGTTCGTATCGGGTCCATATCCGCTTGTGTGTATCGTCCTCTATCTAGCGCGCTCACTCCGACTCGGGGTACGCTAAATTCACGTAATTGAATTCCAACGGGATGGGGGGACGCGCGCCACTGATGCGCGAGGGTCGTACGGGGAGGGGTACCAGTCGCGTATTATTGGGTCAGGGGATGCTGGAGGAACCTTGGCCATTTCCCATGCAAATTTAGTAGACGAGGTCGGCCACAGCCCCTGAGTCCGCTAGACAGTCAACCGGTTCCTAGAGGCCGAGCAACGCATAGAGGCGCACACAACCGCAAGACGGAATCTTCATGGTGTCTATGCCATCTCACATGCAGTCTGAATTATCCTTCAGATTCTTTTGGAGAATTACCCAAAAGAGCAGAAGTTCGAAAAAGCAAAACGCCAGAGGGATTAAAAAAAAAAGGTGCGTGCATCGGTGAATGACTGCTGTGACGAAAACTCGGATAGAAACGATGGTCGGATTCTGATCAGGGGCCAACCTATCGCCCTTCTACCGAATACCAAGTTCTATATACAGTCGTCCGAATGCGCTACTACGTTTGTGTAAGGCTCCCTGATCATGACGGTTAATGGCATATTAACGTCCATTCGATTGTCAACTGTCTAGCTGAGCTACTTCAGTCGACTCTGTAATATCGTGCGTGTTTGTATATATTAATTCTTCATACTCGTAATGATATCTCTCTCTATATCTCTCTACATATATAAAAAGATCGCGCCGCTGTCGCCACCGCCGCCGCCGTGTACATGAATCTCGACCCCCGCCGCCTCGATCCCGCTCGCTCAGGACTTAGAATATTTTCGGTCGAAGGGGTCGGGGGAGGGTAATATTCCCTCTAAGGGGGACTTAGAATATTTTCCCCGCGAGCCCGGGGAAACACTAGTATATATGTAAAAAGACCGAGATCGAGCGGTGGTCGCGGGGGGGGGCGACAGAAATATTCTAAATCTCTCTAAAGGGGACTAACAATATTTTCGAATTCCTTCTTGGGCACCCCATTGGCCAAAAATATTCTGTCCCTTCAAGGGGGACTTAGCTCTGTAAACTGCGACGACGATGACGAATTTTTATATTGTCGATAGAAGAACTGCGAGCGCGCGAATCCGGGGAACCTCCAGTATCAATAGATAATAATTATATTAACGTCACATTGATGTTGTCGCTGAACACAAGTAAGTAATCATGACATTATTATTGTACACAATTACTTCTTTTGATATACGATCAGTCGATAGTACGCAACACTGTAACACACACGACTATTGTGCACAGTTAGGTTGTACATATCACAAACCATGTAATTATTGAATATATTCGATGAGATCGCTTGATAGCACACACAATTATTGTGCACACTACATTGTGCACAGTTGCACTGCACGTATCATAAACGCAATAATTAAAAGCCATTAGTTTGCGTACACCGTTATTAGGCACAGTATTACTGTGCACGTAAGGATTGCAAAGACCTGGATAGTTAACTACCCTGTTGGTCACAGCGTTATTGTACACACCGCGTTTTTGCACACTATTAATTAGCACAGCATTATTGTGAACATAAGTATTTGTTGGTAAGGAAGGAAGATTCAGGCTGACATGCCGGCCGAGATCGGTGCAGTCGTTTATTCGACGAACCGAGTACCGTTTTTCCCCCGGTCAGCATGTGGCTTGACCAACTTACTTCCGCTGTTACATTGCCACGAGTGCGATCGACGTTATCTCTGTTATAATAAATCGACACCTTTACTTCATCTTTGTTTTATTACTCGCTCCTGCAACATCCTGCCCCGAAAGCCGAATAAAACAACAGTATTACAAAGCACTTTTTGTAACGCGTGCATGAGAAGTGGTACTTCTCATGTCTGCCGAGAGTGGCGTAAGTGGCGCGTTATAGCAAGCCGTACTCTAATGTTGGGCGCATCCGCCTGTTTTTTACTTCTCTCACTCTTCCTCCCGGAAGACCGTGTGAAAGCGTGTGAGAAGTCAATACTTCTCACACACGTTTTAGTATTTCCCGCATGCTGTGGTGACGCCACAATCGGCAGGCACGGCAAAAGCACTTCGCCTGCACTTGTTATAAAAAGTATCATGCGATACTTGTACGACAACGCGGACTTCCGATGACGGCCGTGAAGTAGCCGCACTCGCCTTCTCTCGCGCTACAAGCAACACTCAGCTTCGCCTCGTGTCCGCGTGGCGTTCGAACCGGCTCGTTCGGCCACTTTCCAACCTTCGACGTAAAGTCCGCCTTCTCACACTAGCATCACAAAATACTATTATTGTGCACAATGTGTTTGTGTAAACTGTTATTGTGCACAACGTGTTTGTGCAAACTGATATTGTGTACAGCATGATTGTGCCCAGAGGTATTACAGAGACCGCAATACGGAAGTACACTATTCGGCACAGTATTATTGGGTACAATTTGATCGTTGTACACCGTTGTTGTACACGAGACTATCGAGAAGAACGTCTGTCAGAAAGCAGAAAGGCGATATCGCATAGCGGTTATCATGTTACGTGATGACAAATACGCCCTTCTGATTCTCAACTACAGAAATTGATAATCGGAGAAGATGTAGATGAAAAACAAAAGAGATGTATTCAAACTGACTAGGTATGCACAGAGGGTAAAGTACAGAGGATGCTTTTCAATTTCTTAACTACACATTTCTATATGACTCTTCGATTACGACCGTGAATCGACCACCACGTCAATATCTCAGCATTGACTGGACTGATAAAATCGTAACTAGGCGCATCCAAATGCTCGTATTCCAATTATATAGTAAAATTGTTGTCGATAATTTGACCTGAAGAATAGTTTCCGGGAAACATCGATCGGAAGTTTTACTTCCGGTATAGGCTTCCCCAGGAGTGGCAACATGGCCGAAGCTTCGGCAAGTAATGGCTTCCATGTTCTGACATGCCAACATTGGTAAACCATGGACCATTGCTGGCTGCCAGCATTGGCAAGCGATTTGTGATGCCTATTGATGACTACCGGCAATTCGCCATGTCTGGGCCAGTGCTGCCAGCAGTGTTGAACCATACTTAATCTAGCAAAGGCTATGGCCTAGTCAATGTTGATTACATACGTGCAATAATTACCCATGACTTTGGATTACGTTATAAATAATATAAAAATTCTACCAATGAAAATACTAGTAGCATTATTTCGCGATCTGAACATCATACAACAAATTCCGAGTTTTCGGTAATACTTAAATTAACGTTTCCACTCTCGCTTTTATTTTTCGTCGAAATAATGCATACAACTTATCGCTACAAGTGCAGTCATATTTTGCATGCACTGTTAAACACCGTCAAAAACACATTTTAGATAGCGTATAAGTAAGGGATAGCTTAATCGGTTCCGTGTTTCAAACACAAAAACAGGTACCCTCGAAACATTTTTTTTTATATTCATGGCAAAAAACAGGAAAATGTAAATCGCGTGGCTGGTCAGCATCGGTAGCATCAGTACTAGACAACATACAGCTGCCACTACTGGGTCGAAGTTATCATCCGGTGTTTATTCTGGTAATGGTCCAGAACTGGTTATCATTCCCCGGCCGTTACTGGGAGCCTAGCCGCTAAGACTCGCTCAGTGCTGGACCGGTTGTACCACCCTAATACGGATTTCAGCGAAATGACAAAAAAATTTCTAAAAAATTTTCCAGCGCGACTCGAGGTGTTCCCATCACATTTATCCCGAGAAAGAAACTGCCCGCTGACTCTTGGCTTGGCGACATTATACGCCACACCGGTCGTCGCGCAAAGACGCATTAGTTTAGATTGGAAACTCGCGAGTGGGCTGATCGTTGTGTCGCGTACTGAATGGGGTTGAAGATGGTAAGATGACACAACTACTAAATGTCAGATCAATATGATGTAAATGAATATATTTTTCTACGTATTTGACGTAGTAATCCAGCAATACCGATCGGTGTGCCTAGTGAGTTCTCAATAAAATAAACGGCCCGGTGCCGGTCATCTTCAGAATAGAGTCCCCAGTTTTCTGCTATGCATAAGCGGGTTCCATTATAATTTGTAAAACAAACTGTTTTAATGAGTGTATTGAAGAATTCTGAATATGATGCACTCATTATTTAAGGTAAATGATGAGGATAAAGTATTTAAATTATAAACTTAATAATCCAACTCTACTGTTGGGATTTTGGTTACATTTCAACGCTCATGTCGCAGCTTCAGCCACAAATATTAAACTTCGAAATCTCACACGAAAATGGACAGCCATGCGTATGAAATTAATATAGTGACTATAGAAATTATAACGATATTATAACACAGTCAATGAACGTGTAGGACTTGTAGGATCTGTAGGACTTAAATTTTCTAATATTATAATTTAATTCAATAGAAAACCTCCTCGTTAATATAAAAAAAGAGCCATAGTCCTTCACGTGCGTGCAACATGTGACTAAAACGACCTCAACGAGGTGGAGCGTCGACACGTTCGCTGACTCGTTAAATAATTTCCGTACCATTACAAGTTGTCGAGAGACAAGTAACAGCGTATGGATTTGGTATATCAGCGAATTCCAACCACAGACGGTTTGCCGGTGAACGCAAAACAGTTTACAGGAATACAGGAATTAACTGAATGATACCCAGAAAACTTGATGACGAAGTAATAATACATTCTCGCTCACAGTATAACTTACCCGTATGGATCGTGCTTAAGAAGACCGATTTGCAGGGGAAACCGCAAAAGCAGATGTTATTGATTTCCCCAACCTTAACGAAAACCCGATTGCTGATGGTTAACCACTGCCAAATATGATTGAAATTTGAGCGCAGCTAGGACAAATGCGAAACGTCTCTACTTTCGGTCTGGCAAGCAGATTCCAACAAATTCTGATGGATCCCCGTCACAATATCAAAACTTCGTTTTCTACTCCGGCCATTATGAGTACTCAAGAAAACTATAGGTGTCAAAGAACGCGCCCGCGATGTTTCAATGTCTGATGAACCGAGTGCTAATCGGGTTGCAGGGTATGGGACTTCAGAATATCTAGACTCCATTGTAGTGTCGGCGCAGCGTTTCTCGAGGAACACGAGAGAAAGGTTCATCAACCCATGATACGTCTCGATGATGAAAATTTGAGTTTGACATATTCTACTTGCGGAAAAAACTGACTTATCTTAGATATATTGCTAGTTGCGAGAGTCTCCAAATGGGCTCCAAGAAACTCGACTCAGTCCAACATTTTCCGGTCCTGAATACCGAGAATAACGTACGGCAGCTACCCGTCTTAGCCGGTTACTGCAGCCGTTTTTAGGCACTCAGTATAACAATAGGCAAAGAGTGCCTATTAAAATGACCTGTGAGGCCTCTTCACACAGGTTTCGATGGGATTACGCCGCAGCCTGTGCTCCAAAAAATTAAGTTTTTCACCATTTTCTTCGGTGTACCTCCAACTTTATGTGTAGTTAATTTGAAGTCACTCCGATGACTGAAAATATTTTTTTTACCCTGCGGTTAAATAAAAATTGCTTATTCACTGAATTTTTCTTCTCGGACGTCCGTATCGCACTGTAACTTTGGATGGTGCGAACCAATTTTGTTCTCCTTCGCAGGGTTTTTTTTATTATATTATTGCAAGTATGCACATCACTTTTAAAACCAATTTGAGACCTTTAAGTATTTTTTCTAAAAAATTATTGGTCACAATTTGCATTTGCATTCTGTCAAATGTCCGTACGGTGCCAACATAATGAACTCTACGAACCAATTTTTTTTTCCTTCGCAGCATCATGTTGTTTTATCAAAAGCACTATGCACAGCAAATTTGGAGACAATCCTACATCTCTAACGATTTTTTCATCACAATTTTCCATAAAAAAATGATTTTCTCACATCTGATGTCCGTACGGTGCTCCAATTAAGAATCCTGGAAACCAATTCTTTTCTCTTCGACAACAATATTTCATTGCATCAAAAGCACTATGCACAACAAATTTTGAGTTATTCCGACAAATCTACTTTTCATTATAAAATAATTTAAAAAAAAGTGGTTATAACCAGCTTTGCTTCAAAGGTTATGTTATTTAGATTTGCCAAAAAACCATTTTACATCATGTTAAAAAAAACTTCGGTTACGAAAAATAAAACACGAAATATCATACACAGATTCACAATTGTTTGCGTTTTTTATTTCGACAATAACATATTTTCACCGAAAATCATTCTCAATATTTTACCATACTTTATTCACATTCGTAATAAAAATGATAAATTTCATTCAGTCATTTTCATTTCAGTGTTCAATGAAAAAATTGGTTATAAACTCACAAAAAAGATTCATCGAATATCCAAAATAATTACGTTTTACCAAATAAAACTAAAAAAATCGCGAGTATATATATTTTTCGTTTTATTCTATCTGCTCGTTATTTTATTCTATAGCTCGTCATTCTGTGAATTTTCGTAAATTTTATTTTCAGATTCAATCGATAGAGCAGGATGTTGGCAACAACTTTACTCTCATGGGTACAAGACGAATTTTTTGTTGTTATTTTTTCGGAATCGTGGCAATGAGTAAAAAGCAACAAACAACAATATACATATTGTTATAAATAATATAAAATGTTTGAATTCATCGTTCGATCAAATAATGTTGACATACATACTCACTATGAGGAAAAGCGTCTCTTTTTATTTTAGCCCTGTTATCCACAATCTAACATGACTGAATTTTCTGCTCAGCAAACCTTCTTGGTCCCCTTAAGGGGGCTGAGTCACCTAAAAATTATTTTTTTATTTATTTCTTTAAATTTTTTTTTTTCTGAATGTACATACGGTGTACTACATACACACTAAATTTTAGAACGAAATTTAAAAAATTACCGAAGTTAGAAGCATTTTAGTAGTGTTAGAAATAAATAATGCGCGAAAAAAAAAAAAAAAAAATGCCGAAAAGCAACACAAACAATGCCGGAATACCGCATCTCCGCATGTGTTTTTTTTCTTCTAATAAGAAGAATAAGAAACATCGAGAAAAGAACATAAAAAAAACAATTGATGTCGAAACTGCGTTCGGTAGGTAACGATTTACCGACCAAAGGGTCGTTACGTCTAATCGATGCGACTCAGATTATCGCCGCTACCGCGCTTTGTTTTGAGTCAGCGATATACCGGCGTAATGTAGCAGCGATGATTTTTACTCGATTGTGTCAATCGGGTAAAAAATGGAGCTTGTAAACTTAGTGTAATTAGTTATGTGTCAGTGTTTACAGTTTTTTCGAATGAACGGAATATATTCTGTATTTTTGCCCGCAATAGTGTAAAAATGTTTTCACAGTGACCGTGTCGCAAAGCGAAAAGTCTCGCAGACTTAACCTCTTTTTTAAACGTCACATTTGACGTAAGAGTATATTTTTTATTTTTTAGACATTTTTTTTGCATTTACTAGATTTGTGAAGTGAAAAAAAACCAAAAAAAAAATCTGATTTTTATGTGATAGAAAAAAAAGTGTACATTTTTATGCAACAAAAAAAATATAAAAATAATTTTTTTTTATTGCGAATCACCCAAGTTGGTTATTTTCATTAATCTGTGAAATTCATTTTTTTCCATTTTATTTTTCTTCGCTTGCCGCAGGTTTCAGAGAGAATGGCCACACCAATTTTGGATTGCGACGGCTCTTTTTCTTCGTAACAGTCAGTGTTACGGAACGAGTGCGGGGATTTTTCATGCGATCATAAATGGATTTATCGCAAGCCATTATGTGAGTGGTTACGAGACAAAAAGTGGAAAAAGTGAATTTTTTGGTAGTTTTTAACTCATAGCTTCGCCAGCGAAGCTTCAAAAAAAAATCCCCGCACTCGTTCCGCAATAAACTCTCTAACGAAGAAAATAAGACATCGCAAGAAAAGATTGATGCTTTCGTTCAGTCCGAAAGCTGCGGCAAAGGAAAAATGTTTGACCATTGCGCATTACACCGGAATACACCGTAGGTCTCCAAAAAAATTCACAGCGGTAGTCTAACATATATTGTAACGAAACGAGCACCCCACCCTTACAAATCCTCGTCAAATGTATAACGGAAAAGCCGCGACCTGCGATACCGACGAATCGATCCACAACACCGCGAGTACGCGACCGAGCGCGAGCAGCCGAGAGACGATAGGCCCCGCCTACTCTCGTAAATCGGTCCGCGACTGGCGGCGATTAGGAAAATTCGCCGTTAGAGCGAATCTTGAATTCAAACTTAAGCGAAATTATCGGTTGCAACGCGTCGCGCGACAACAAGTTAAGAGAAATTTTCCGTTGCACCGACGTCACAAATCGGACGATCGGTGACGGGAATAACGGGACTATCGAGGAGTATATAAGCCCGCGAGACGCTGAAACTCGTTCATTATATTCTGGATCATTTTCCTACCTACACTCCTTGTCAGATCGAACCCCAGCTAGCACTGGCCTATCGTGACGACTCCTTGAGTAAAGCCAATACTCCCTGAAATTAGCATTAAGCGCAACTATAACTACCGCGAAAGCCCAACGGGTGAATTTAGTCTTCTAACGCAATTTCTTGTAAAACTCGTACAAACGTTATCCGAAATAGAAAGTAGATTACGAATGCTGTCGGGATAGCCCAACTCGCGAGTTTTCGTGTTTGAAATTAACTTCGTAAAACGTTCGAGAAAGACACTCGATTCGGAATAGAGAGACGCCGCATCCGCACGATAGCCCAACGAGCGAGCACCGTCGAAACTCCGTTCCGAGTACGGCGTGCACCACGATTCACGAAATTTACGTGAACGAGTAATAGAACAGTGGCGTTGCGTAGAACGCACGGGAAGTCGGCTGGACGAAGTATCGCGAAAAGATTAAAGTAGTCAAAAGGAGTTCGTTGTTCCCTGTGCATTGCCGCCACCGAACAACGAAACAAATCGCGGATCTGTTTCATCGCCCGAGCATTGCCGCAGCCGATGAAACATTTCCTGGCGGATTGGCGTACAAATTAATAAATCGAGCCACATAATATTGTTGTAAATTTACCTTACTTCGTCGAGCCGACTCAATAAAAGTACTCGCGAATCCGTTCGACAGCGGATTCTTGAAATAACCGTCGGTAGGTTCCGTTACGCGAAACACCGGCGCGAATAAGCGACACAATCAAAACACGATATACGACATAATCCCTGACACGAATCATACACACAAGAAGCTGATGATGCAAACAACCTCGGTCTTCGGACGATGTTACGAGGTATTGTCTGAGGCTTAATACCGAAATCTCCCAACACAGTACCGCGCTGCCCAGAGCCGAATCCAGTAAAGTAAAAAGAGACAAAAAAAATATAAAAATCGACGATCCGCAAAGACAGCAAATCGCGATAAAATTACATTGGCGCCCAACGTGGGGCAGTCGAAAATTGTTGGTATCGAGAAAATAGGGCGTAACTCGAGAGACCGTCGCGTCAAGTAAAGAGTCGCAGTTTTAAGCTTCGAAAGACAACGATATCGTGAATATACCGATTAAGCGCGTTAGATTTAGGCTAACACGTAAAATTCAGACATAAAAGACATCACAGATAAGAAAAATAAATAACCAATAGCAAAATATCGGTCAAAGGTCGAACGAGAAGCGGTTAGGTATCAAAGTTTAAGCAGGATAGTAACGATGGCTCCGCCAATAGCGAGAAAGAATGGATCAGCCAAAAGCGTGACAAAAGCTCCCACTAGCATGGCATCGACCGAATCGATGGGAGAACAACAATCACTAGGAGCTACAACAACATTAGTTACATCGACAGATACGATATCGACCGCTAGCGCGACGACGCAAGGGCAAGATATAGCCGCAAGTTTCTTAGATTCCAGTATTGCATCGTATACACTTCCCAGTCCTGGTCAGATTATCGCAGAAATAGAGGCGGGAATATCAGCGGAGCAAATAAGGAAGCAACGATCGGCAGCACCGACACCGATCAATCCGCGCCAATCACAGAACGATCTTAAAAAACTAAGAGACATTCTAGAAGAAATCGATGCACAGCGACGTGCCGACAATGCCGCGATGGAGCGTAGGGTAGTAGGCATAAGCGAGACATGTAAGAGACGAATGGATAATCTTCAAAACTATACCGAAGAATCCATGCGAATAATTCAACGCGAATTAATGAACATTACACAGGCCATCTCGAATCCGCGAAGCCCGGTAAACGGCAACTCCCCATCGGTAGGCGTGGAACCAAACATTGGGAATACACGGTTCCGTGAACCAACACAAGCGATAGAACAGGCAGGTCGACAGACCGAGGACTCGCGATTCGATACACAACGACGAAACAATAATAATGTGACCGAGAATCCGTTGTACATCAACAATGACAATAATCGACTCGCAAGTCAACCGATTCACGGGGAGACACTCGACCAAGGTATAGGGATGAACGAACGCTGGGTCGCTGAATTCGGAGAAAACTTCGGAAGAAACGAGCCGCGTGAACCATTCGTACCGAGACTCGAATCTACGTCACACCCACGAAATATCGTAGGTACGCCCCATCCCGGCCAAATGGTCGATACAAAAATATGGGGCGCACCGAGACTAACAGCACCGACGTTTAAAGGGAACTCGTCAGAACGCCCAATGCGTTTCTTAAATGAACTGAAACGATACTGCGACATACTGGGCCCACGATACCATTTCAAAGCCCTAGTCGAACAAAGCCTCACCCATCTCGCAAAAGATTGGTGGTCACTCGTCGAGGTTGATGTGAATAGCTGGGAAAACTTCGAGTTTTACTTCTGCCGCCGCTTCTGGAACGAAGACATTCAGCACCAAGTGCGCGAAAACCTCGATTATGGGTGGTACAACCCAGAAAGCCGGCAGAAAAGATTAGCGTATGCGATAAATCTTATCGGCATCGCGCGTGAATTGACACCGAGACTCAGCGACGAACAAATTATCAAAAAACTTTCGCGTCACTTTACAGAGGAAATTCGTGGAGCGATCCTAGCTCGTGGTATTCGAACAACCAATGCGTTGCTAGATTTTCTGGAATCATTCGACCAAGGAGGAGCAATCAACAGTCAACGTCGTCGGTTTGAAAAAAAACCTCATTTTACGGGAAGTCAAGCGATGCCGGAGAGGAATATTACCATTCAGCGAGGATCCGAAGCGACGAAACCACCGACTGGGGGCAACCGCCCACCACCAAAGAAGGACGACGGAACCAGAAAAAAAACAACGATGGAGCCTCGAGGAATAAAGGCACTGACGATCGAAGGAGAAGAGAGCAGCGAACGCGAGGCAAATGAAATCATTGAGGACCCGGAGTCGGAAAACGAGGAGGCGTCACTTGCATGAACATTCCCCTTCGCGAGGTGACGCTGGGGTACGGGGAAGACACGCGAGAATTTCTCATGGAGCCGGATATCGAGGTGCCACGAATTATTCCACAATGCCCGCAATTAACGGTTTTCGTCAACAACATAGAAGTCACGGCACTCATAGACACCGGCAGCCAAGTCAGTGCGGTATCGGAAGCCTTTTATAAAAAACATTTCAAGATTCTCGAAAAGTGTCCAACGCTCCCTCTCACAGGTGTCACGGTGACAACTGCGACAGAAACGAAAGCGACTAAGGTGTCGAGGCAATTCTACGCAGCGATACATTTCAAAACAATGAACGAATACGGCACGCTGCTAGTCGTACCGAAGCTCACAGTCGACTGTATCATCGGAATTGATTTCTTATACAGAACAAAGACAAAGATTGATCTGGAGAACTACGAAATAACGCTCACCGATCCGTTTAACCCAACGATGACACACCGACTGCAGTTCGAGAATCCACCGCAGCCAGAGCAACGATTGCCGATAATGCGAGTGGTAGCAGAGAAAAGCAATAGTGTAATCATCACGGAGGAAGAACTCAGCGAGAAGATCAACGAATCCGAATGGACATCGGAAGAACAGAAGATGGCCTTCAAAAAACTACTAATTAAACATCGTCGAGTTTTCGATAAAAAACCAGGAAGATTAACCTCTTACGAACACGACTTGAAGGTAATACCACACGAATCATTCCAAGCGAAGTCATACCCAATCCCCATCGCGTATAGAGATAGCGTCGATGAGGAAATCCAGCGTATGCTGTCGCTCGGAGTAATTCGAAGATCGACGAGCCCATACTGCAACCCAATTCTCGTAGTGATAAAGAAAGACAATAGCGTTAGACTTTGCCTGGATGCACGTCGAGTGAACCAGATACTGCAACCGGACAACGAACGAATGGAGACGCCGGAGATCTTGTTCCAAGAATGCACCGGAAAGCCGTACATTACGTCACTCGACCTCACGTCAAGCTTCTGGCAGATACCATTAACAGAGAGATCAAAAAAATATACCGCGTTCACACACCGGGGCAAATGTTACGAATTCTGCGTCACACCATTCGGCCTACGAACGAGTACTGCGAGCCTTGTACGTGGACTACAACCGGTACTTAACGGAGTGCCGAATATAATCAACTTCGTAGACGACCTATTATGCACGTCAGAAACATTCTCCCAACACTTAAAAAATCTCGACACTCTATTCACGCGATTCCAAGAGCACGGGCTAACAATAAACTTAAAAAAATCAAAATTTCTTCGAAAAGAAGCGAAATTCCTCGGGCATATTCTAACCCCGGAGGGAATCAAGCCGGACCCGGATAAAATAAAAGCGATCGAGGAATACGCGAAACCGATGAACGCGAAACAACTCAAAGCCTTTCTCGGTCTAATAAACTATTATAGCAAATTCGCAAACCGCCACGCGAAGGCGATAGAACCGTTACTCTACCTCCTACGAAAAGGTGTAAAGTGGCATTGGGGAAAAGAAGAAGAGGAACACTTCCGCAATATAAAATCGAAATTTTGCAACGAAGTGATACTTCGCTACCCAGACAAGGAAAAACCGTTTTACATCGCAACAGACGCCAGCGACTACGCTCTAGGGGCGGTTCTCTTCCAATATGACGACAACGGGGAGAAGGGCGTACTACAGTTCGCGAGCCGAACGCTTAAAGGAGCGGAGATCGGTTACTTCACAACAGAGAAGGAACTCCTAGCAATCGTGTGGGCCTTGCAGAAATTTCGCTCGTATATACTCGGGTCCACGATAATTCTGGCAACAGACCACTCGGCATTAACATTCCTACGCGAATGCCGTCTGGCGCACGCAAGACTTACACGATGGACGTTGGCTATACAAGACTACGATATGACCGTAGAATACTGCCCAGGACACAAAAACACAGTGGCGGACGAATTAAGTCGACCGGTTGTACCGGAAAGAGCCATAAATCAACACGAGGTCCAAATTACAGCACTAGCACGAGACTTAACGCCGGAACTGGAAGAGTTACTAATTAATCTCGCTGAAATACAAAGACGCGACGAAGGGGTACGCGAGGTCATCGAATCCATCGAAAAAAAAAAAACGGTACAAGGATACAGTCTGAAAAACCGGATACTCTATAAGGAAGCAACCGGAATGCAGCGCGCCGTAATTCCGAAGCGCGAAGCTCGAACAATCATCACTGCGTGTCACGAGATGTACGGGCATGCGGGGGCAAAAAAGTGTTATTTAATAATGCGCGAAGATTTTTATTGCCCAAACCTGTATCGTATCACTCGAAGAACGTTCGCGTCGTGTGTAACATGTCAAAAGAACAAAGTGTATACCCAAGGATCATACGCGGAGGCGCGATGCATCTTGCCCGAGCGACCAGGCGAATTAGTCTCGTTAGATTTCTACGGGCCGCTGCCTACAGCAAAGTACGGCATGAAACACATACTCGCGGTGATTGACGTGTTCTCAAAACTTACGAGACTCTACCCTCTACAAAAGGCGACCGCCGACGCATGCATCCGATGTCTGGAGAACGATTACTTCCCCAAACATGGGAAACCACGAGCAATCTTGTCGGACCAAGGCACGCAATTCACAGGAGCCAGATGGACAAATAAAGTAGCCGAGTGGGGGAGCAGGCGTATACTGACATCGATTCGCCATCCACAGGCGAATCCCGTAGAACGAACGAACCGAGAATTATCTCGATTCTTCCGAACGTTCCTCGCCGAGAAGCACAATGCGTGGACCGCATGGATCGAGATAATCGAAGGGTGCATCAATGAAATGTATCACGAAACGACCGGTTGTATCCCCATTGTGCTGCATACTGGCAAAGCACCGAAAAAGCCTTGGGGGCATCTACTTGCAAAGACAGGAGAGGCACGAGTGTCACATGAAGAGTGGATCGAAATAGCCCGCAAGAACATGCGAGCACGAAGAGGGAAACAAGCTGAAAAAGCCAACAATCAACACCATGAAAAAAAATATGCCGTTGGGGAACGCGTACTTGCAAGAGCGCTTAACGTTTCCAACCCCGAGAAGAAACGGATTGCAAAATTTATGCAATTATATGAGGGACCATACGAGGTAAAAAAAATCATTCACGGAAGTTCCTACATCCTGAAATATTTGAACAGTGAAAAGGAAAGGGGCCTATATCATACAAGAGATATACGCCCGTTCTACGAGCCAGAAACAGCATAACAAATTAAATCGGGCGGACCTATGATCAAGAGCGACTACTGAAAAGAAAGACGGAAATACGTGACAGACACTGAGTCGAGTCAGACAACATTTAACGCGGTCCAGCGGACCAAATGACGTCAAGCGTAACTATCGTAGAATGCCGAGTAACGATCAAAACAAAGCATCGACGATACAGTCAAAGCCGCGAATCAAGGTGAGCTCGAGTGTAAACACCGACACAAACGCGAAGGAAGCTCTCCAAGCAAATTCGCGCGAATGAAGATCCTCAAATTATCCAAGAAATCAGTACAAATCGATAAGCCGGAGAGCGAACGTGAAAATGTGCGACAAGCAGACTCAAACGGACTCAAGTCTGAGCGGAATACGCGAGATAACGCCGAAGCCGTATACGCGCTTCCTCGCAATCCGAAATCGCCGCAATCCTCGACGCACTATAATAAAACGGTGCAAACAAACTAACGTCGAACCAGCTTATTTTGAACTAATAAAAACAAGCGAAGAGGTCAGAAAACAAGTGAGTGAGCTCGCGCAACTCGCAAAGGATAATGACATCGCTGTGGAAGGGATCCTCAACGCCAAAACGGAGATGCAGCACATTAAGTTCATCCCGCGAAAACCAAAGATCATCTCGAATGTCCTACTAAAACGAGACTGGCGCAGCATCATCCTTGGAAAACGAACTCCACCGAAAGCACCAGAGGCAAAACAACCGAACACCGCACCGAGCGACATGATAATCGAGGAAGCAACAACGCGGAAACACGGGTTCACACGGGTCCAAACCGGGACGCGCCGACCGCCGAAACATGAAGTAACAACGTCACCGCCCGGGATAGAAACAATAATATTAGAGTAAAAAAAAAAAAAAAAAAAAAAAAAAAAAAACATATTATACAATGTAGCAACAAAGTAGTAAAAATATAGAATAAACAAAGTATTCAACCCATACGAGAACGTCGCGCTAAATACTTTGGGGGGCAGTTGTAACGAAACGAGCACCCCACCCTTACAAATCCTCGTCAAATGTATAACGGAAAAGCCGCGACCTGCGATACCGACGAATCGATCCACAACACCGCGAGTACGCGACCGAGCGCGAGCAGCCGAGAGACGATAGGCCCCGCCTACTCTCGTAAATCGGTCCGCGACTGGCGGCGATTAGGAAAATTCGCCGTTAGAGCGAATCTTGAATTCAAACTTAAGCGAAATTATCGGTTGCAACGCGTCGCGCGACAACAAGTTAAGAGAAATTTTCCGTTGCACCGACGTCACAAATCGGACGATCGGTGACGGGAATAACGGGACTATCGAGGAGTATATAAGCCCGCGAGACGCTGAAACTCGTTCATTATATTCTGGATCATTTTCCTACCTACACTCCTTGTCAGATCGAACCCCAGCTAGCACTGGCCTATCGTGACGACTCCTTGAGTAAAGCCAATACTCCCTGAAATTAGCATTAAGCGCAACTATAACTACCGCGAAAGCCCAACGGGTGAATTTAGTCGTCTAACGCAATTTCTTGTAAAACTCGTACAAACGTTATCCGAAATAGAAAGTAGATTACGAATGCTGTCGGGATAGCCCAACTCGCGAGTTTTCGTGTTTGAAATTAACTTCGTAAAACGTTCGAGAAAGACACTCGATTCGGAATAGAGAGACGCCGCATCCGCACGATAGCCCAACGAGCGAGCACCGTCGAAACTCCGTTCCGAGTACGGCGTGCACCACGATTCACGAAATTTACGTGAACGAGTAATAGAACAGTGGCGTTGCGTAGAACGCACGGGAAGTCGGCTGGACGAAGTATCGCGAAAAGATTAAAGTAGTCAAAAGGAGTTCGTTGTTCCCTGTGCATTGCCGCCACCGAACAACGAAACAAATCGCGGATCTGTTTCATCGCCCGAGCATTGCCGCAGCCGATGAAACATTTCCTGGCGGATTGGCGTACAAATTAATAAATCGAGCCACATAATATTGTTGTAAATTTACCTTACTTCGTCGAGCCGACTCAATAAAAGTACTCGCGAATCCGTTCGACAGCGGATTCTTGAAATAACCGTCGGTAGGTTCCGTTACGCGAAACACCGGCGCGAATAAGCGACACAATCAAAACACGATATACGACATAATCCCTGACACGAATCATACACACAAGAAGCTGATGATGCAAACAACCTCGGTCTTCGGACGATGTTACGAGGTATTGTCTGAGGCTTAATACCGAAATCTCCCAACACAGTACCGCGCTGCCCAGAGCCGAATCCAGTAAAGTAAAAAGAGACAAAAAAAATATAAAAATCGACGATCCGCAAAGACAGCAAATCGCGATAAAATTACAATATATATTATGGAGGTAAAATGGAATTTTTCATTAAACTTATATATACTGGAAAAAAAATTTTTTACTGTTCGATTTTTTAGGTGACTCAGTCCTCTTAATTGAACAAATCGCGACATATGTATACCGGAAAAGGTATGTGTACCGGTAGGGTACACTCGTAAGTTACCCGAACCACTGAAGTGGATACGGACAACTCGAGATCCAGGTAAAAGTCTCAATTGATGAATGATGCGATTGCGTAAATATCATTACGGCTTCGTGTGTACGTTAGAATATTTTCACGTGAATGCAGTTGCTCTGTCCCGCGATCCGATTAACGGCCATATATCAAAGACGATGGATTCTGAGGAAGAAATCTCACAGCGGAACACCGGTGGGATTCGTCATGCGCTACCGAAGTCGCCCGGCATAACCCCCATGGATAAGGGCGCTATTTCGAGGTCGAAATCTACCCTCAAACGGCCTTTAACCAACCAGTAAGGCAAGCCTAAACAACTCAAGCAGCCGGCGGGCATACGTGTGACTACCCGCACGAGTTCTAGATTGCGCATGGTACTGGTTGCTATACTTATGTACAGAGAGGTAGATACAACCTCGGAAGCGTCAGACCCACCAATACAACAATTGCACCGGAGTATGCTACCCGTTCCCCTGCTTCTTCCCAAAAAGCCAAGAGTACATTCGCTTGCCGCGTGTTCCAAAGGGCGCCGAATCCGAGTTAGAGTTAGCGGACGCCGCACTTGTACCGGAGCAAGAAATCCAGGTGCGGCTGTGGTCATGGAATCACTACTGGATGACTCGGATGCGGATGACGTTTTCATGCCGAAGGAAGGATTACAACCGACGGCGATACAGGAATCTTCTAATAAATTCAACGAATCGCTACGAATGTTAGAAGAGTGCTTTGAGAAGAAAAATATGTCTGTAAGCGCTAACAAGGAGCCCCCTGATGAAAGCAAATATGATTGGTCGGAACGCGTGTCCGAAGGTAACGAAATTGAACCACAAGCGTGAGAGAATCTCAAGGATCTCGATCTCTCTGACGAGACTGTCCACGATCTGGAAGTAGTCCTTCGCCGCGTGAGTTTCAAGGGAATCGTACCGCGATTCAGTGCAGAGGATGGTACCCATGCCGACGACGAGAGGGACTGTGACCGGGCGGCTCATGGTAAGCGCACTTGTCGTATAAGCTTGTAAGGTGAATAATAATTCGGGTTAAAGTCTCGCGTGAAAAGTAATCGACGAGCCTATAACGCATGATACGTTGGCGAAATTCAAAAGAGTAGGGAGAAAAGCGAGAAGCGAGAAGCGAGAGCGAAAAGGAGTCCGAGAATTTCGGATATTCGGCCTCTTTTGCTCTGGGGACGACGAGGTGACAACAAGTCAACGCAACGCAGTTCCGAAGACCGAGGTGCCAAAAGAACGACGGGGATTGCCTCGTATCGACGTCTTTTGATCGAGCCCGGCCAGCCGATCCATTGTTTCTGCATCTGAGCATCCGAATATCTTCTGGGAACCTGCCAGCCCCAGAGCACGAGAAAGAGCCAACGCGGGATTTTTCACTGTGATAATACATAAGATGAGTACTCTCCTTCGCTCTCGTGACACCAACATAAAAAAGACTTATAGACTCTTCGAAATGCGGAGTGAATAAATTAGTACAATTTCTATAGAATGCTCTCGGAAATGAGTGAGTGAGAGTATGGCGTGAAATCTGGGGAAGGGTTTCAATAATGTAAATATACGAAACGAAATAATGTCGGAATTTTGAAGAATGATTATGTAATGAAGTGTAAAATGTGCGAAAATCGTTTTATTTGATGAAAGCAGAGTATCGAATTTTATTGGAAAAAATATACGGTTCTTTTTTTTTGCTTTGTGAATGGACATCGGTGTATCATAATTTTAGTATTTATTATCCGAAGGAATCTTGAAACTCACAAGCTTTAAACTTTACTTTTTGTTGCTCTCGGCGACTTGTACGTTAAGAAAGATTATATATTAAAATAAGGTTCGGTTCCTTGAATAAGATTTAAAATCCCATTCCTCAAATAACAATGACGTTTATTTGAATGTAAAGATAACTTCTAACTTAGATTGATAATCTCTCTATATATATAAAGTTTCCGCCGCTGTCGCCGCCGCCGCCGCCGTGTCAGGAATCGAGGGGAGGGCAAAAATATTCTAAGTCCCTCTAAGGAGGAAAAGAAAGATATTCTAAGTCCCTCTAAGGGGGACTTAGAATATTTTCGGTCGAAGGGGGCGGGGGGAATCCCCTTAGAGGGACTTAGAATATTTTTCTGAAGGGGGGGGGGGGGGTCGTGGGAGGGGAAAGTCAAAATATTCTAAGTCCTTCAAGGGGGGACTTAGAATATTTTTGGTCGAAGGAGTAATGGCGAATGGGGAGGGGGGGGGGGGGGGGGGGGGAGGGGAAAAATATTCTAAGTCCCTTCAAGGGGGACTGACTAAGTAAAAATACAAAAAAAAGCGGCGGCGACCTCCATTGGTGAAAAGTTGACGCGGTGATGAAACATTATTATAATGTTGATAAAAGAAATGCGAGCGCGCGTAGCGCGCGAGCCCGCGAAAACTCTAGTATGAATATAATATAAGTGTTCAAACGATGATTCCAGTGTGAATTAGAAGAGGAACTATTTCGTTCGGAAGTTGATGTACGACTCTAGATATGAATCGAGCGGTCGAAAATAAGACTGATTAATTAGAGGTAAGAAACAAGAGATAGCATGTGTTGTGATAGAGAGGGAAGACAGAATTGCGTTAAAAGAATAAAAGTGATGATCGGAGACAAAACGCGAGGTTCGATGAAACGACTTTCGTGGGAAAGGCATGCCCGTTTTCGCGACCGAATGTGCATTGCTGTAATTCGAAAAGGATTGTTCGGTGGTTTAATTTTAATTATTGAATAAAGAGAAATGAAAATTGAAAGAAATAGCTTATAAATAATACGTTCAAAAGGTCAGGACGTAACAGAGACATTGCAACAGGTGGAGTCCCCCTGGCGTCACGGCTCCAGCCACTGACTCAGCGCCAGCGAATTCACGACGCCCGGTTCGGTGGTCGCTACCCCCCGTTGGTCACGATTCCACGGCGCCCTCAACTCCTTATCCAAAGCGCGTTGCGGCAATGTTACTGCGGGTGGATGGTTCAATATCGCAACTGATCAACTTTCGGGATGGATCTCAAAGGCCACGTATCGATTGCCCTGACAATTTATTTATGGTCGCACCATCAAGCGTCGAACTCACTAAAACAAATTTAAACAAGCGCCTCAGCGCCCTGCGGGCACAGAGGCTCTTGTTGGTGGGGTCCGCCCCCCAAACCCCCCGAAAAATGTCCCTATGGGTCATTTTTTAAGGCACTCACAGGAATACACGAAGCGCTACGCGCTCCGTATCGAGTATGATTACACTTTGCGTTATGCGCTGCATATCGAATATGTTTATACGTCGCGCTGCGCGTTTCATCTCGTAAGAACGTATGGCGGAAAATCATTTATCACTTATGTAAATTCAATCATAGTTTAACCTTCATCGAATATAAACATTTTGTTTCTATACGAATTGATTATTATTATTCACAACTGATATTTCCTTTTTGTTTTACGAACAATATAACGAATTGCATCACGTAGAACTTCATCAAATTAATGTAACGAATCAAATGATATCTCGTAAAGGTCGTTTTATTGACTTAACACTTATGACCAGATTAACTGAGTATAAATCAACACAAAAAATATTTACCAACACGAACACCATTACCATTTACCAACAGGTCTAATGTCCCCTTTAAATGCATCTGTTTAAATGCTTTTTTCTTCCCTGAAATACATAAAATCACTTTATTATTACCTCTGGACAGGACCCGAAGTATTGGAGCTGAATATTAAGAAAAATTGCTTTTTGATACGATTTTTAATTAAATTTACTTGATATTAATTGTTGTAGTAAAAAAATTGCAACTCGAGAACGAACATAGATATCGTCTTGGTCCGTGTATTGAAGAGGAAGTACCCTGGTCAAAATAAAGTTCTAGTATCTCGGATGCGTCCAAAAAAAAAAAATCAATTTCTCGATGAATTCGACGGCGAGGACTCTTGGACTGTCGATCTATAAGAGAATTTGGTTATTACACTTTAAGCATTTTTTCTCTTCCCTATAATAGATGGAATCAATTCACTGGTTATTGTCACTGTCAGAGAGTAAAACATTGCAGACGAGAAATTCGAGAAATTTTATTTTTCTATCGTTTTATTTTGTTTTGAGATAAGTATATTGAAACAATTGAAATAAAAATAGAAGGGTGGTTGGAAACATACGAGGTAAAAATTTATTTTTTTTTCTTTCGAAAAATTGTTAGAGATTTGAAAAAAGTAAACTGCAGTTTCCCAATATTTAAAGTTATATACATTAAACAATGAGAAAACAATAAGATTTTTATTTTCGATTCAAATCATCCCGACACAGTATACCAACGTCGCGGCGTATGCAAACTTTATCACGTCTGCTATCGAATTATCGTCGGCTTCCAAGGTTTGACAGATAGAATGAATCGAAAAAAATACATGGCCGCGATTGTTTTCAATTTTATTTGACAAATTGCAATAATTTTGGATATTCGATGATTCTTCTTTGTGGAATTATAACCAAGTTTTCAGTGCACCCACGAATTTTTTTATTTTTATTATGAATGTGAATAACGTATATAAAATATTGTGAATGATATTCGTTCAAAATATATTATTTTCGAAATAAAAAGGATTAATATTTGGCAATCAATGTGTGATATTTCGTATTTCATTTTTCGCAACCAAATTTTCGTTTGTGACATGATAAAAAATTGTTTTTTGGAAAATTAAAATAATATAACCTTTAAAAATAATTCCTCACTAAAAATAATCGGAGAATAAAAATACTAAGAAATGTCAGAATGTCTTCAAATTTGATGTGCGTAGTGCTTTTCATAAAATAAAATAATGCTGCGAAAAAGAAAAAATTAGGTTCGTTGACTTCATAATTGGAGCACCGTATGGACATTTAGCAGAACAAAATTTAAAACACCTCATTAAAGGCTTCGCAGTAGTTTCAAAATGATTGTGCACAATGGTGATATGATACATCACCTCTGCGAAGAAGAGAAAAATTGCTTTGCACAGTCCAAAGTTACAGCACCGTACGCATACTTGTCAAAGCAACAATGGATTTTTTTTTGTTAAGCAAAAATTGAAATGCCTCGCAGGGGCTTCAAAATGTATGTGCACAATGGTGATGATATGATACATCATTCCTGCGAAGAAGAGAAAAATTGCTTCGCACAGTCCAAAGTTACAGCACCGTACGGACACTTGTCGAAGCAAAAATGAATTTTTTTTGTTAAGCAAATATTCAAATGCTTTGCAGGGGCTTCAAAATGAATGTGCACAATGGTGATGATATGATACATCATCCCTGCGAAGAAGAGAAAAATTGCTTCGCACAGTCCAAAGTTACACTGTGATATGGACGTCTAAGAAGATAATTTCAGTAATAAAGGTATTTTTATTCAACCACAGGCGAAAAAAAATATTACCAGTCATTGGAATCACTTCAAATTAACAACACATGATGTGGGAGATACATCGAAGCAAATGGTGAAAAATAAAATTTTTTGGAATATTCGCTGCGGAGTAACCCCACCGACAGACTCCGAAGAGCAACGGATGGTCATTTCAATAGGCACTCTTTGCCTATTGTTATAGTAAGTGCCGAAAAATTAGGCCAAGCCTTTTAGCAAGGAAGCAACTAAAAAGATTCCTCGGCCGGTGAGCGGCACTGGCAAGTGTCTAACTTATCGTGTCGACAATTACGTGCATTATATTTCCGCCGATGGCGAGTTGTCTTTCACGAGTGGAAGACGATTGGCAGATTTGGGAAACATCGATACGCAGGCAATAAGAGCCGAAGGTTTACGAGTGGAACACATAACCGTTATGCCGCATGGCGAACGAAATGAATACAGCATCGTCATAAAAACCCGTTATTACGAGAAAACCCTTGACAGACATCTTCCAGAGTCTGGACAATCGGAAGGGAATTTTTAAAAACCCACGCCCATTTTTTCGAATTTCGTGACGATTTGTTACGGCGAGCAGCCATTGCCGCCAGAAGAGCTACGCCCGAAAATTATCAATGTATTCCATTGTAGCTTAGTTACGGATCACAGAAGGATAATAAACAATTATCGGGAGATTCGAGAGCGTTTTCGTTGGCGTTTTCTTCCCAAAGAAGTTCAACGTAAAGAGGACAGGATAGGAGGAGGATAGGTAGAGAGTGTCCATTTACAATTAAAAAGAAACATTAGAAGGTCATTGGTGCACCAACCAACATTTTTTTTACATTTCAGTGCAGAAACTTCACAGCGCACCAAAAAAATAAAATCTTGCAGTGTTGGCTTTGTACCTCCAACATTATAATCCATTCGTTAACCGCGAAGATACGAAAGCACATTTCTGACACCAATGTAACGACCGAAGTGATTTTTTAAATCAGCGCCACAATAATCAAAGCAACCGTTGATTTTGAATAAATATCGATGTTTGCTGCTATAGTTCTCGATTTATTACATCTCTTAAGTCCCAAGTTACGGTCCAGCTTCCGTTATGCTATCGTTCGCGATCTTTGCAATTCAGTTTGGGTTATTTATTTTGTAATTATTACGATGCATTTCAGTACAGTTTATTATTTCCGTTCAATTCCGTTTAAGATTCAGTTTCGTTCAGTTGGTCGAGATTCTTATGTTTATTTGGTGGTGTAAAGTTTGAAGTAAAGAAATCCAAATAAAGGCGAGACCCGACGAAGTTTCGCGCGAATACGCGGAATCCCGGTGCAATCCCGGCACTCCAAAGAAAAGTGCAATGCGTTGAGAACACACGTTGATATAGTTCTCCAGACGAAGCTGGAACACCTCGTACTGCGATATAGTAGTGGAGAGCCTTGTTCTTCAAGCGATGACTAGGGGAAGCGATTGCGAACATTTTTCAAAGTTAGCGCGTCATAGTATGGGGTTTCGATTCGATAAAGTCATGAGATGGTTTGAGAAGACAGTAGTACCCGGCCAAAGTACCCGCAATAATAAAAATGACTCTTTTCAGTCATTAGGCACATCAGTCTATTGAGGGCTGCCCTAGTGGTAACTTGGGCCTCTCTCGCACTTCCGCTGTGATACGCCTCAGCGTCTTGGTCTTGCGATCAAGAGCCGTCAAGTTGCTATCGACGTGCCGTCTGATCGCTATGTCACGCTCGCATTACTGTGAATTCCACGTGAATTCCGATGCGAATTTTTTCCGGATTTAGTGACTCAAGTGATGCATGCTCCTGAGACGCAATGACCGTGATAAAGTTCTCGAGGCATCGTAAGATACAGATCTTGCCGATTTACGGATGATCTACGCTGTTTCGACGAATAATTTCTCAATAAAGAAAATTATCGATTGCGTACATCGTTTCATTTTCGCTTGGCTCGCCTTGATCTCTCGATCAGTTGAGTGTTGCTGATGCACTTGTGGCGATACCGTGACCTATAGGCAGTAAATAATAATTGTTCTCGTTATAAGGATTTCCCAAAATATTTTTTTCAAAAAAAAAAAAAAGGTACGCCAAGTACTGAAAAATCCGATTTGCAAATATTGTTTAAAAAAAAAAATGAACAAAAATTTATAAGCCAAGCATAACAGAAAAAAAAAGATTCTATATAACAAAAAATATTTTTTTTTTGCACAAAAATTGCTGAAAAAAATTGGCGTTCCAATGCTAGTGGTTTATTGTGACGCTTGCAAACACCGGAACGCCAATTTTATACAGCAATTTTTGTACGTGCCGACAATAACAACGGACAGCTGAGCCGGCTGTGGTGACGAGCGCGCCACCGCGCGAATTTTTCTATGAACTGATGTAAACGTAGACGGCGTATAACACTGCCACCGACGACAGCTGACGCACATTTTTCGATGAACTGATGTAGACGTAGACATATATATAGGGGACAGGACACTTTATAATCGTTTGGACCCTGTGAAATTTCCGACCTCGATATCTCATAATGGGCTAAACCAATTGAATGGTATCTAGGCTCTTTCGAAAGATTGACCCAAAATTACATTACAAAAGTGTCCATGAAAATTCGATTCGTTGTCTTATTGCGAAGACATATCGATCGAAAGTTGAACGCACTATACACTTCCGGTATATTGGCGTAGGTTACTCAGTAGCGGCACGCCTTGTACTGTTTTTTTAGTACTTGGCGTCGAGGCGCTACCGCGCCGCTTGATATTGAGATTTCGATCTTTGATTCTTTACTTTTTTATTGACGCCGTTTCGCGACCCTTCTGCTGTAACCCGCATCCTGAACAAACGAGCATTTCAGTAACCGCTCGCTGTCGCGAGTGCCTTTGGTGGTAATTACCGCGATTGAGGCATTTGACTCATAGATCTCGTTACGGTTAAGGTTCGTTTTCTTGTCTCATCTGTTCGTCCTTGCGGAGGTCGACCCACTCCACCGACCTGTAGATTAGTCTGGGTCGGTAATTCTGGTGAAACAAACATTAACTGACGGCCATCAAGACCCCAATGTGTCCGTGAAGGTGAGCGGCTGAAGGTGACATAGAGAGTTTTTGATTTCGCGTTTTTAGGCACTGACTATAACAATAGTCAAACAGTGCCAATAAAAATGACCTGGGAGGCCTTTTCACATAGCCGTCGATGGGGTTACTCCGCAGCGTATATACCAAAAAATTTTAATTTTTCAGCATTTAGTTCGGTGGACCTCCACCATCGTCCGCAATTAATTTCAAGTGACTCCGATAACTGGAAATATTTTTTTTTAGCCTGCGGTTGAATAAAAATAGCTTTTTCACTGAATTTTGCTTTTCAGACGTCCGTATCACACTGTAACATTGGATGGTGCGAATCAATTCTGCTCTCCTTCGCAGGATTCCTATTTTCTTCCGTCAAATGTCCGTACAGTGTCATCATAATGAATTCTACGAACCAATTTTTTTCTCTTTCACAATATCATTTTAGTTCATCAAAAGCACCGTGCCCTGCAAGTTTGAAGACATTCCAATATATCTAACTATTTTTTGTTCACAATTTTCTACAAAAAAATAACTTTCTCATGTCGGATGATAGTACGGGGCCCCAGTTAGTGATCCTGTGAACCAATTTTTGTCTCCTTTGCAACAAGATATTATTACATCGAAAGTACTATGTACATCAAATTTGGAGCTATTCCGACAAATCGACTTTCTATTATAAAATTAAAAAAAGATTACTGCTAACATAAAAAACATGGTGTATTCACAATTAGGTTTTGCTTTAAATATTATGTGATTTTAATTTTCCAGAAAACAATTTCAAAATATTCGATTCATTATGATATATTCATTTGTTGTAAATAAGTAACTATATATGTGACCAATAAAATGCGTTTACTACTACTAATATGATATATTTTCTAGCGTCATGATTGAATAGAACATGAATAATCGACCGATGAAGAAACACATTAGTTGCCAATTATTAATTCTGTATCAAGAGACGCGGTCGCGTCTCGAGAAAAGTACATTTACGTTCTACTTTACCGACGACGCTCGATAGACGCGACAAGACTCCTATACGCGAAACATCGCTGTTTTCGGCCTCTCGAAAAACATTTTTATTTTTTTATTAATACACGAACGTTTTACGTAATAAACGTTTGAACATTAATTTTTTATTTATTTTTATCTATCAAATCCGATTTATTTCAAGCCTGTAGGATACCGGCGTATAAGAAATATCGGTTTGATTTTTTTTGAGCGACCCGAAATACGAATTCAGTGGTCGTCTCCACCGCACACAACATGGCGGCACTCATCGCCGTAGTGTTCGCCGCCATATTGCTTTATATATATAGGTATATAGGTAGATATCAGCGGCGTCGTCGGCGCACACTGTGCACTATATAAATATATATATATATATCGCTGCAAATTGCAGCGGACGCTGCATTTACTCTTGTTTGCTGCTGCTAAGTTCGTATGTATATATTATAAACATATGACTGGAAGTATTAAAAAAATATTACAAAAATAAAAAAACGCAAATATTTTACAGAAAATTTAAGAAAATCATTTAAAAAAAAATAAACATATGACTGGAAGTATTAAAAAAATATTACAAAAATAAAAAAAACGCAAATATTTTAAAGAAAAATTATGATAAATCAACATTTAAAACGGGACATTAAAATATTTCAATCAAATCTTTGCAAAAAGATATGAAATCCCACAAAAACACCAATAATGGTGTACAAAAAGTTGAGACAAGTACATTTACAGTAGTTGTTTTGACAACACACTAAAATATGAAAAATAGTTCTTTAAAAATTAAAAAACATATGTTCGATCTTTGCAAAAAGTTATTAAATAAATGAAAAGCTTCTTAGGGTTCGTGGCCAAGTACATGTACATTTTGACTCACTTAGTAAAAGGACAGTCATAGCAGCATACGAGTTATGAATTACAGTCGGATCATTTTGTAAGTCAAAGTATATTTTAAAAGTAACTTGTCTGGCCATTATACTGAACAAATCAATATGTGAATGCGTAATTAGCTAAAAAAACTTCTAATAACTTTGTAATCAATTATTATGTGACGATTACGGCCAGACAAGTTACTTTTAAAATATACTTTGACTTACAAAATGATCCGACTGTAATTCATAACTCGTATGCTGCTATGACTGACCTTTTACTAAGTGAGTCAAAATGTACATGTACTTGGCCACGAACCCTAAGAAGCTTTTAATTTATTTAATAACTTTTTGCAAGGATCGAACATATGTTTTTTAATTTTTAAAGAGCTATTTTTTATATTTTAGTGTGTTGTCAAAACAACTACTGTAAATGTACTTGTCTCAACTTTTTGTACACCATTATTGGTGTTTTTGTGGGATCATATATTGACGATAGATTACGGTACGGTGTCATCAGATAGGCATTTTGTGACAGGAAAATAATTGTCAGAATATTCCTCGACGTCATGGCGCTCAAAAATACTCCTCGAGCGCTAAACAGGGACATATTCTGACTATCTAATTATTAATTATATTTCTGGTTTTCTGTGCTGTCCGATTTGCCATAATGAATTTATTTATTCACAGCACAGATTGTCGATATTGTCGTAGAAGACAAAATATCGACGAGCCAGAGGCGAGATCGCGAAACGGCGCTATCTGATTCGCGGGTTTTGACAAAGGGCTCATGACGCGCTCCGCGCGCGCCGAATTATCAAGCGCACGTTAAACGATCGAACGTTGATCTTTACTTGCCCGTCGACCGTCTTAGAGTTCGGCTAGTCAGCCCTCGAGGAGCCTCGCCGATATTTTGGTCGAAAGTATATTTGTGTGTAACGATAGAATTGGAATTATCGAAACTATCATTTGTCAAAAGTGTGAATTGTGTGTTCCGGAACGAATCGAGAAAGATTCACGTAAGTTAAAAGAATTAAATATACTGGCATTTCTCTCTCGAACATTTTCTTTTCATTTTGGCTTCGCAATATTACTTGGGTCCTCCAATCCTACCCCCCTGTGATCGTCTCTATTATTGAATCATTAAACCAAGTTAGCCGAACGTTGAGAATATAGTTTGTTAGTTTGTCTTAAAACTAACTGGCCCCCATTTATCAAAATAAGTTTAATCGTCAACCAGAGCCCCGGCAGCCCTTGACCCAGGCCGCGCCGGGTGTGGCTTTCGTCATTTCGGTAAAGTTCCATTGTCAAAGAAGGCCTGTCTCCATTTATAAATGATTTAACGTTAATTTGTTATAAAATATTATGAATGGGCTAGCATACAATTCATACCGATAATATATGTAACATCAAGAGACGCGGTAGCGTCTCGACGCCAAGTGGTTTAAAAAGTAAAAGCGGTGAGTCCGCGCGCGTCGAGCGCTACCGTGTACTTATACGCTAATATCGTGCCCCCTAAAGTTTGACATTTTTTTTCTCTGAAACGAGACATCGGATCTGAATTCCAAAGACACTTTCATGATATAATTCGAATACAAGCTTCAAAATGCGCCTGGAATCAGCCCGATCGGTGCTCGAAATGATGAGATATCGCGATGTCGCCCAAAAAATCCTCACTTTCACGATAAAATTTTTCTTCAGAGATTTTTTCGTCTGTCAGTTGTTTGTCCGATGTCCCATCATGCCTGTGTGTTGCGTCTGTGTGTCCATGCGTGCGCCCTGCATATACAATGGTATATGCGGAACGAACGGTTAGCTGTTACCGATTCCAAGTGTCAGTTCGTGAACACAGCAACTTGTGATATCCGTATCCGCGATCCACGAATAGCGCACTCGTATTCAGTCATCGAAATAGAGGTTAAATACTAAGAGGTTATTTATAATTTTATTATCGCGAAAGGTACTAATAAAAAAAATCTCTCGTGGTAAAAAAAAGGGATACCTGTGTGAAAAAATTATCTTAACGAATTGCAGACGAGTGGTAATTTCAATTAATAAATATTACGCGTGTGATACAAAAAAAGATCTTTAAAAATAAATAATTCAAATTAATAATAATAAAATAGATTTAAAAAAAGAATAAAATAAATAGTAAAAACATTTTTCTACAAAAATGTAAAAAAAAGACGCCAAGTGGTTTAAATAATGTTTGCGAAAAAAAAATTCAAAAAATAAAAAATCATAGAAGCCAAGTAAAAATAAAAATAAAAAAACTTGGCGAGTCCTTAGACCACAAATAAATGTAGTAGGAATGAAAGAAAGGACGAGCAAAGTTTTTTTATTTTTTATATATATACTATAGAAAACAAATACGAAAGAAAACTAAAAATAACGATTTGATTTGTATCAACTGCTCCGAAACTTTACAGATAGAGGAGATAAAACACGATACAATCCTATTCGAACCCTATTTGTCTGAATCGTTCTCTATAAAAAAAAATTTATCAGGGTATTGTTTGGAATTATATATCGTAAAATCAATTTTATATTATGTCTACGCTGTATGTTATGTCTAAATTTTATGATATGTCTATGTTATGTTGAGAACGATCGTTTATTTCGACTTTCACTTGCCGCGGCCGGGGTCTATGGCTGGCAAGGCTCACGGATATTTTATTAATGTTGGGCGCCAACCAGTGATAATTGGTGAAATGCATTTTGAAAATCACGGGTGGTTCCGTTGGGGACCCAATAAATTTTGTGAACACAGAGAATCATTAAAACTGTGAATTTTACTTACGTCGACTATTCCTCGACAAAACGAAACCTCGGATGCTCGAAGATGAGATCCGGAGTATTCCCGGTATTTTGACAAATTAACGGGATCAACACCAGCACACAAAACAATTGAAAATAATAAATTTAATTTGACAGAATAGTCAACACAAAATGTACTATTATTCAACGATTATAAATTTTACGGTAATTGACGAGCAAACGACGATTATCGACGCCTCGAAGACCACTTCCTTGCTCAAGCACAATCAATCGCGGATGCTCGAAGATGAGATCCGGAGAATTCCCGGTATTTTGACAAATTAACGGGATCAACACCAGCACACAAAACAATAGAAAATAATGACTTTAATTTAACAGAATAGTCAATACAAAATTAACAATTGTTCGACGATTATAAATTTTACGGTAATTGACGAGCAATCGACGATTACCGACGCCCCGAAGACCACTTTCTTGCTCAAACGCAATCAATCGGGAAGTCTCCCTCGCTTGATTCCAGCGATAAGATAAACTCTTCTCTTTTCGGGAGTCGTGCATCTATTCGTCTAACTTCAGCGCTATGGTGATTGGCTGATATGTCGCGGTAAAGTGCGTGATTCGACGAAGTGGGCTTCGACGCTATAATACACATGGTTAGAGTGATTGGTATGATCTCGAGTGTTTCGACAGTACAGTATTTCGACAAAATATTGTTTGACTATACTATATTCTAATGACTACTGTCGGCATTCGAGGTGTCGATCGCGTCAAATATTGTCAAGAGCGAATCTCCTCACACAATGTCTAAGCTTCAGCTCTCAGTGTTGCCTGTTTTTATTCTCTCTTTTTTGGATTAATGCGAAATTATCAAGCGAATCAGTAGAGTGCAGCTTTTAAACCTTGTGGCTGTCAGACGTACTAAATACGTCAAAGTTCGCTAAATATCATAAAAGATTTGGTGCACCGTGGGTCGCAGAGGATTGTTACCAAGTACATTTTGAATGTTCAATCAACCGAAAGGGTCTTCGTTACCTTTAATACGTGTAATTTTCGTTTATCTAAAGTGGCTACGCACTAGAACGAGACTTTGCCTGTGCATTACATAACAAATTTCTTTAAGGACGACACAATTATTTGTAACATACGTATCACTTTGTGCTATCGAATAAGACACAAATAACGCAAAATGCTTCACTATCTTATCACCTAACTTCATAGACATTCTAGTCCACTTGCCTTACAGATTTTGACTCATTCCAACTCGGCTCACCGTTCTGTACACTTGCAAACTTTTTGCTGTAAAAAAAAAACAATTAATATAAAATGCAACTGCGAACGATGTTTTTTCGTATATGCATGGTCCTCGTTGGATTATGTTTTACGTCGGTTGCAACTGATCAGGTAAGATCCCGCGTACCACAAACTTTTTCTCGTTAACTTGTAATGAATAATAATTTATTTTAATTTAAAAATCGCAGGATAGCAAGATCGGAACACCGTCCGATAACGAATACGGTGCAATGAACGATGACAAATTCATGGTGTTATCAAGAGGGAGCACTGAGGAACCGATTGAGGTGGAAAATTTCGAACAAATGGAGAAGGATAAGGCAGTGAAGGCATATCAGCCAAATTTTGGCAATTGAGTTTTTATTGTTTATTGTTAGTTGTTTGATTCTTAAAGAGCTGGGCAAGATACATTTTGAAGTAACAAGTACTAAGTACTAAGTATTCCAAGTATTTCAAGAAATGCAATTACTGCGTACTTCACGTACCGGCGGGGAGGCATTGTAGAAAAAGGCCTTCTTTCTTGAGCGAATTTACTGCGTCTTCGATCACCCGATTCACGATTTAATTTTTAAATCTGACACTAGTCAATTTCAAAATTTAGACGAAAAATATTTTTATTCTGACTTATTACTATTTCAATGTTATGGAATCATACACAGGAAACTTTGTTACACTCAATCTTGCGACAAGAAAATAAAAGACGCCTCTTCGACGTCAAAGCTCAGCTCAAAGATTCGATAAATATTTTTCAAATGAACACTTCTTTATGATTAGATAGGCATTTATAGATGATGTAACGTTAATGTGTTATAAAATATTATGAATTGGCTAACGTACAATTCATACCGATAATATATGTAACATATATGTACTATAGAAAACAAATACGAAAGAAAACTAAAAATAACAATTTGATTTGTATAAACTGCTCCGAACCTTTACAGATAGAGGAGATAAAACACGATACAATCCTATTCGAACCCTATTTGTCTGAATTGTTCTCTATAAAAAACGTTTACCAGGATATTGTTTGGAGTTATATTTCGTAAAATCAATTTTATGTTATGTCTACGCTTTATGTTATGTCTAAACTTTAGCCCTCAGTGTTGCCTCTTTTAATCTCTCTTTTTTGGATTAATGCGAAATTATCAAGGGAAACAGTAGAGTGCTGCTTTGAAACCGTGTGGCTGTCAGACGTACTAAATACGTCAAAGTATGCTAAGTATCATAAAAGATTTGGTGCACCATAGGTTGCAGAGGATTGTTGCCAAGTACATTTTGAATGTTCAATCAACCGAAAGGGTCTTCGTTACCTTTAATACGTGTAATTTTCGTTTATCTAAAGCAGCTACGCACTAGAACGAGATTTTACCTGTGCATTACATAACAAATTTCTTTGAGGATGACACAATTATTTGTAACATAAGTATCACTTTGTGCTATCGAATCAGGCACAAATAACGCAAAATGCTTCACTATCTTATTACCTAACTTCACACACCTTCGTCTAGTCCACTTGCCTTACAGACTTTGACTCATTCCAACTCGGCTCACCGTTCTGTACACTTGCAAACTTTTTGCTGCAAAAAAAAACAATTAATAATATAGAATGCAACTGCGAACGATGTTTTGCCGTATATGCATGGTCCTCGTTGTATTATGTTTTGCGTCGGTTTCAACTGTCCAGGTAAGATGCCGCGTGCCATAAACTTTTTCTCGTTAACTTGCAATTAATAATAATAATTAAGCCGTTTAAGCTGGAATATTTCCAAACAATCAACGATGATACCGGACTGAGGGTAAGAGCATTTTAAGCATTTGATATTTTGTTGTTTATTGTTAGTTGTTTAATTATTAAAGAGCTGGGCAAAGTAAGTTTTGAAGTAACAAGTACTAAGTACTAAGTACTCCAAGTATTTCAAGAAATGCAATTACTGGGTACTTCACGTACCGAGGGGAGGCATCGTAGAATAAGGCCTTCTTTCTTGATCGAATTTACCGCATCTTCGATCACCCGATTCACGATTTAATTTTTAAATCTAAGACACTAGTCAATTTCAAAATTCAGACGAAAAATATTTTTATTTGGACTTATTACTATTTCAATTTTATGAAATCATACACATGAAACCTTGTTACACTCAATCTTGTGACAAGAAAATAAAAGAAGCCTCATCAACGTTAAAGTTCAACTCGATTTTTCGAGTGTTACCGCATACTCATGCAAAGGCTCGACAAATATTTTTCGAATGAACCCTTTTTTATGATACAACTTTCAATATAACTTTAAACGTTATATAGAGAAGGGGAAAGCGTCACGTGAGACGTAGCGACGACCAATCCACACAGCGATAAAAAGACATCGAATTCGTCAACAATCAAGCGCGTAGATCTTCGATCAAGCACCAATCGATAGCGGTACTGACTCTTCCGTAGGAAGCCAGAGGGCTCGGAATTTTCAATTCTCGAGGAGCTTTGATCAAATTGTATTTATAAGAATTGTAATTGTTCCGTCAAATTATGTAAATGATTACAAATGTGTGCGTGTAACCGTTCTGTCAAATTCATTTTTCAAAAGAACAAAGGAATAACCAACGAACTTTGAATATATGAGTCAAATTAATTAATAAACTCATACGCCTTTAGCCTTGAAATCAAGGGATCTTTACTTTGATACCGAAAATGTATTCCAGTCCTTCTTCCTTCGTCCTTGGGTCCTTCACTCGAACCTCTCTCGTGATTGTCTCGTTATTACTAAAGTCTATCCTTGCATTTTATCAAATAAAATTTATTTATTTGCAAAACTAATTTTCCAATTAGGCGCCCAAATGATGTCGAATTGAGAATGAATACCCTGGCCCTGAATTGAATGCCCTGGCAGTCATTGACAAGGCTGCGCGAGGTGGAATATTTTGTAATAAAAAATATTCTGTGCCAATCTATTTGGTTGATTAAATATTAAATGTTGCCATTTATCGTAACATCGAATCAGAGTCCATTTTCAATTATATAATTCTTAATTGATTAAAAACCCGCAACCTGTCGAACTATGCATGTACGATTTGTCATATTCCATATAAACATTCATATAAAAACAGAACATTTAATGTTCACTATTTTAGGCGTATGATATTTTTTTTATTTTTTGTTTTTAAGTATCGACGCATTTTACTACAATTGATAACTTATGCGACGAACGAAGCGTATCTGCCACGTCTTCCGGTGACACGTGGCACAGAACATTATAATTATAATGTATAAAAAACACCAGAGATGTTTCTCGAAAAACGATTTTTTCTCCAGATACGGAAATTAATTTCTTTGTTACGTGTTTACGAGGCAGTCGCAGATTGATTTTTTCTTCGATGTGTATTGTTAACTTTTTCGTGTGGAGAACGTGACTCCATTTCACATTGATGAAAAGGTATTTTCGATCGTTGACAAAAAAAATTATACGTTCACACGCTTACGTTTGAATGTTAGAAGAATATGTTAAGACAGTGTTTTGTCACAGTTGCGTGAAAATTCCTCTGTAGTTGACCGGCAAACGGCGGCAAGAAATCGAGACGAAACGCCTACCTAAAGCTCGCGATCGTCAATGGCGTTGCTAGCGCCCCCCAATCAGATGGTTCCACATGATTAAAAAACGTAGTTAAATGAATGCATACAATAGACAAAGCCAGATAGTCGCAAATATTTGTACTATGAGACTACTTACTACTTAGAACTTAAGAAAATACTTCAAATACGGCAAAAGTAGTTGAATATTTGAGTATATTGAAATACTTTCGAAGTACTCAGTACACCATGTACTGTACTGCAAGCACTGTCTAAGTACCGGGTACTTGAAGTACTGCCCAGCTATGATTATTATTTGTTCTAAGGTTGGAGCTTTCTGTGGCGACGATAATGGTTTTCTAGATGATAGTGACGACGATGATGATTTATTGAATTTCTGTGAACTCCTCGACAATGCATTTTTAGAACCAGAGTCATCAGAAGTCCAATATAACATGGCATCGCATTTCGGCATGAACGGCTCGTCATGCCCCATACACCCGGTAATCGTGTCTGCTAGAAATCGTTGCAAACTGCTACATACCTTCGTATTTTCTGTATCATATTGGTTATCTATTTTTCATTTAGTGTCTATGTCGAAACCTTTTACTTATGCGATAGGTAGCGATGCCGTGTCTTGGAACAGTGGCATAGCTAATTGTTTTTATCGCGATCTTGAATCTCATTGTAGCAATGGCCGGCCATAGTTAGCGTTATCGAGAACCGTAATGCTTAATAACAGGCTTTCATGTTACGTCGGACACGGGTGTAACAATTTATATTTTTTAACTCTTAATTGCCCGTAGAGCACAAAGACGGAAATTATGAATTTCATTACTATCAGCTAATAGAGATCGTTTTGGTTGTAACCTATAATCTTGATAATCGCAGAAAATAACTTTAAAAACTTTCGCATGTCGATACATTGATCGACGACGTTTCTTTCATCTACAAGTAATTAAGATTAAGTAGCAATTCATAAAGACATCATGTATTTTTTCCCGGCTGCGCTAAAAAGACCATATTTCGTGCCTGCAATACGAGTTTACGGTTAGCTACTCTTGAACAGCGGGAGTAAAAGTAAACGTAACCGTAAATAAAATTAAATAAATAAAAAATACGGATAAATCGACCGCTCCTGAGTTACGGCCCCGGTTCCTCTTATTGCCAATTTGTGCCGCCACGCCGTTTCAGGCATAAAATATGGTCGATTTTTAGCAGAGTCGGAAAAAAGTCGTTTACATATAGAAATGGACATCATAATCGACCATATTCTACTTTTATGAAATATTCTGTGTCTATGCCATATATGTCATCAGACTTCATACAACAGACGAAATGACGATTGTGGCTCATGCTGCCGATATTTTCATTCACCTCTCGCTAAAAGGCTTTATAACCGATTACATTTTTCGATCACTTTTTACGCGTATGTAAAAAGTGCCTTTTTGCGGACATGTTAGTGAGGTTACGGTTCTCAAAGTCGAACTTTTTGGGGAATCAGTACAAGAAATTATGCAAATACCATGGGTGGAATAGTCAATTTTGTAGAATCGCCTACTTTTAGTGACGCTGCCTTACAAATAACAATTTTATTAATAATGCACAAAAACCATTGTCTTTTTCACCTGTAATGTAACGAAGGCGTGTAAAAAAGCAACGAGAGTATTAAAAAAGTGTGGCAACACTTAACTAACATGTTAAAAAAGTGTGTTGATACGTAATAAGTGTCATTTACGCATCTTATCGAAAAAAAAACCACTTAGTTGGAATAACAAAGAATATAGTTGAGCCAACCAATTGGCGTCGTGCTCTCAGCGCCAGACGATAAATTGGTTGCTTCAACTATTTCGAGATAGTTGAAGTGGTAATCGTTGAGCTAACCAATTTATTGGTTAGGCTGAAATGGTTGGATTAACTATTTTTGTTGGTGCTTCATCGAGTTTCTTGTTTGCTCGAACAATTTCCTTACTTGAGGAAACTAATAAGTTTTTTAAAGTGCAGATAGAAAATCTGATTTAATGTGTCAAAAAAATTGCAACAAATAAATTATTTTTGTTGGATTAATATTGATGCATGCTTATTTTTCCATTTTAATTATTTCTTATTAGTCTGCTATCGCCACTTACCGCTTTAACAATATTTAGAACTAAAAATTCTTAAAATCCACGCGAGGCTCGAACCCCGGAATTAACGCATGTGAACCTAATTGCCTTACCGCTACGCTACTATCCCTTTTTGTCGAAAACAATTTTTAATCGTTTATGTGCGTTATATTTAAATAATTCAAATAAAATCAAATATTACTATTATTATTGTTATTATTGAGCAATAATAATGGCGCTAATAACATTTTATACTTTTCTATTTATTATTATTTATTTTTAATAAAAACGTGATTATCAATGATTTTTTATTTGGCTCTTAAAATCTATCTTTTAGTGCATCTTTTTTTAGTTTCCTGAGAAAACTTTTTATCATATGTATACAATATATTGTACGGAACTTGAATGAACAATTTAATTTTTTAATAAACTAGAAAGATATATTTGCTCCCGCGCTCGCTGTGATTTTACCAAATAGTTTTGTATTTCTTTTCGAATCACAAATTAAACCGAAGCTTTGGGGTATAATAAACCCCAATGGGACAGGCTGCGTTTTTGAAGGAGGGGCGGGGAGTTTGTGTACCACAACATTGCATTGACTATAGACGGATAAACCCGTTGGTTAAATTAACAATAAAATTGGTTGACTGTCCTGTACATTATTTTAGTACTTAGATCAACCAAGCGAATTTGTTGTGGAGACTATTCACCTCAACCAATTATAAATGGTAGAATTAACTAATGGTAGATTATTAAACCAACGAAGCAGATAGTTGAGACAACCAATTTATACCCAACTAATAAATGCTTACTTGGGCCAACTAAGCCTTTTTTTCCGTGTCCTGAAAAGCACCACTTTCGCCACAGCCGCGAAAAAGGTGACTTTTTGCGCATATGTTACAAGAAAATCATTTTACAAATCTGAAAAAATTTACGGCTGGAAACGAGTATAATAAAAATATTATATTTACGAAAATAAGTGAAATGCAACGTTATTATTCGCCTATTGCAATCGGAATATGTTAACGTTCAATGACGAGTTAAACATTTGACTACAATATGCGAATAATAACATATCATTTCATTCTTGAAATAATCGTTGTTTGTGCATAAAATTTGGTTATTACATTCGTTTTTCAGTTAGAGTTTCTTATTTTTGTTTAATTCGTTTTTAGGCACTCACTATAACAATAGGCAAAGAGTGCCTATTAAAATGACCATCCGTTCCTCTTCGGAGTCTGTCGAAGGGGTTACTCCGCAGTGCATACTCCAAAATTTTTTATTTTTCACCATTTGCTTCGGTGTATCTCCAACATCATGCGTCATTTTTTTTAGCCTGGGGTGCAATGAAAACAACTTTTTGGCTAAATTTTTCTTCTCGGACGTCCGTATCACACTGTAACTTTAGATGGTGTGAACCAATTTTGTTCTCCTTCGCAGGGTTTTTTTATTACATTATTTCCAGTATGCACATCACATTTAAAACCAATCTGAGACCTTTAAGTATTTTTTCTAAAAAACTATTGGCCACAATTTGCATTTGCCTTCGGTCAAATGTCCGTACGGTGCCATCATAATGAACTCTACGAACCAATTTTTTTCTCCTTCGCAGCATCATTTTGTTTTATCAAAAGCACTATGCACAGCAAATTTGGAGACAATTCTACATCTCTAACTATTTATTCATCACAATTTTCCATAAAAAAAATATTTTCTCACATCTGGTGCTCCAATTAAGAATCCTGAAAACCAATTCTTTTCTCTTTCGCAACAATATTTCATTGCATCGAAAGCACTATGCACAACAAATTTTGAGTCGTTCTGACAAATATAATTTTAATTATAAAATAATTAAAAAACAGTGGTTTTAACTAGATTTGCTTCAAAGGTTATGTTATTTAGATTTGCCGAAACCCATTTTTCATCATGTTAAAAAAAAAAACTTCGGTTGTGAAAAATAAAACACGAATTATCATACACAGATTCAGAAATGTTTGCGTTTTTTTATTTCGAAAATAAAATATCACCGAAAATCATTCGCAATATTTCACCATACTTTTTTCACATTCGTAATAAAAATGATAAATTTCACGTATTCATTGAAAAAATTGGTTGTAAACTCACAAAAAAGATTCATCGAATATCCAAAATAATTACAATTTCCCAAATAGAACTAAAAAAAAATCGCGTGTATATATTTTTTCGTTTTATTCTATCTGTCAAACTTTGGAAGCAGATGACAATTTCGTAGCAGACGATACACAGATGCTCATACGTCGCGGCGCGCGTACTCTGTGGCCGGATGATTTTCAAATTAAAAAAATTGACATCTCGTTTCAATCTTTGTTCGTATTTTACCCAAATACTAATGGATTCTACGCGGTATAGCGCAGATAAAAAGTGTGTAATCATAAAAAAAAAACGAATTTTCTATCCTTCGACCGTCGAAGATTCATCGCATTTGAAATCTTTGTCAATATTGTTCGCTCGATTTATTCGTTTACAGTTGGTAAAAAAAACTGCTAATTTTTCGTCTGGCAACGTATTTTCCCCTCTTGAAAACAAAATAAGATAACAGTCGATATCTTTTTTTGCCGCCGAGATATGATTTGTTTAAGACAAATACTAATTTCACGAATTTTTGTCAAAAAAATGAATGGTTTTTTAAAATTCATCGAAAATGCCGTCTCTAATAATTTCCTCTCATAGAAATCGTATTTACAAACTGACTCTACGCGAAATTGCGCAGATAAAAAGTGTGCAATGTTGAATAATTAAATTTTTTATCCTTCGACCGTCAAAGATTCATCGCGTTCGAAATCTTTGTCAATTTTGTTCGCTCGATTTATTCGTTTACAGTCGATAAAAAAAAACTGCTAATTATTATTCTATCGACGTATTTCCAACGTTTTTTCAAATTTTACAAATTTTCGTCGAAAAACGATTTTTTTTTCATATTCACACGTCTTGAAAAGTTTTTTTTTCGCGAAAAAAACAATTGTACTCCCAAAGAACAATTTTAAACAATTTTTTATCGACAAAGTGAAAAACACTAAATTTGTCGATTTTACGAGTTATTCCGGACCGAGCAACTTATCCTTGTTTGTGATTAAATAACATTAAAAAAATACTATATGATATGATGCTAAATTTGATATTTTTAAGCGACGATAAATATCAATAAAATTTCATTGAAAAAAGAAAAAAATTATCGAATTTCTCAAACTTCTCGTCTCCAATACTTTTCTGTTCTACAGAGACAATAACGAGCTGATTCCATGTATTATGAAGAAGAAAAAAAATATATATCAAATGGTAGAAATGAATTTTGTTATAAGAGGACTGTCAAAGAGCCTTCACAGTCGAATTTTTCAAGAATTTCATCAATTTGTAAAAAATATTTCGGAGCCATCCAAGATGACAAATTTTTGATTCGAGTAACGTTCTACTTCCTCTTCAATACAAGACAGAAACCAAGACGATATATTTTTTTGTTCTCGAGATAGCATTTTTTTTGCAGCATCCATAAATATCGACAAAATTTCATTGAAATTACAAAGAATGGCAAAATTCTTAAACTTCTCTTCTACAATGCTTTGGCCTTCTACAAAGACAATAACGAACTGATTCCATCTATTATGGGGAAGAAAAAAAAACATTGAAGGGAAAGGATTTAAAGGGGATATTTGACCTGAATGCTAAATGGTAATTGTGTTGGTGTCGGTACATGTTTTGTGCGTTTGTTTTATATTCATTAAATCTGGTCATAAGTTTTAAGCCAATAAAACGACTTTACTAGACATGATTTAATTCGTTAAATTAATTTGATCAAGTTCTGCGTGATGCAATTCGTTATATTTGTCTCGTGTCTCAATATTTGACAATTTATCGTCAAACAAAAAGGAAATATCCGTCGTGAATATTAATAATCAATTGGTACAAAAAAGAAATGTTTTTATTCGATGAAGGTTAAACACTATGAATTAATTTACGTAACTGATAAATGTTTTACCTCATACGTAATTTCGAAAAGAAACGCAGAGTGCGACGTATACTTAAACATACATAAACGTACGTAAACATACTTCATCCGTAGCGCATAGCGCGATGTGTAAATGAACTCGATACGGTGCGCACAGCGCGACGTGCACCCCCGTGAGTGCCTTAAAAAATGTTCCGAAGGGACATTTTTCGGGGGGGTTGGGGGGCACAGCCCACCAACAAGAGCATCTGCGCCCGCAGGGCGCTGAGACGTTTGTTTCTTTTACTTTTTAGGGCATAAAGAAGCTAACAGAACCTCCGATAAACTTCACGATGAGAGGCGTAGGCTGCGATGTTATGTACTATAAGATAAAAATAATGGCGGGAAACAAAATATTGGGGGAGAATGCTACAACGGAACGAAGGATGGATTTGGATCAGATGAGAAAAAACGGCACGTTCATCGAGAACTCCAGCAGTATCTTCACTATGCCTTCGGTTACCGTTAGTATCGGTATTTGCCTATTCGTTATCAGTTTGAACTATTGAATACCACGTGTACACGTATCAATTACTAACAATGGAATATCTATGTATTCCCAAAATATTTTTTTCAAAAAAAAAAAAAGGTACGCCAAGTACTGAAAAATCCGATTAGCAAATATTATTAAAAAAAAAAATTCACAATTTATAAGCCAAGCATAACAGAACAAAAAGAATTCTATATGACAAAAAAAAATTTTTTTGCAAAAAAATTGGCGTTCCAATGCTAGTGGTTTATTGTGACGCTTGCAAACACCGGAACGTCAATTTTTTACAGCAATTTTTTTGCAAAAAGAAAAATAGTTTTTGTCATATAGAATCCTTTTTGTTCTGTTATGCTTGGCTTATAAAATTTTGTGCATTTTAATTTTTTTATAATATTTGCTAATCGGATTTTTCAGAACTTGGCGTACCTTTTTTTTTTTTTGAAAAAAATATTTTGGGAAATTTCACTGCTTTTTGAAAAGCTAATATTTTTTCGTAATATTACCTTTAAAATTAATTTCGACAGATCGGATAATTTAAATCCCACAAAATTAATTCTATATACAAAACCGGGCGAACGGCACGTCGCATATTCCACTTGATGTTTGCCGGTTATGTTGTTCGAGATAGCAAAGAAAAGTTATAATCGATATAAAATTACACGTATAACACGTAACTCGTAATTTTTCTTTTTTACTTCGCGCCGAGACACTAAATCATGATGCGCTATACATAATTATTACTTTCGGAAACACTCAAAAAAATGTTCACACCGTGAAAATACGTGCCGACGATAATAACTGTCAGTTGAGCTGGCTGTGGCGACGAGCTCGCCACCGCACGAATTTTTCTATGAACTGATGTAAACGTTCCCGGCGTATAGCATTGCCACCGACAACAGCTGACAGCTACGCCGGCTGTGGCGACGAGCGCGCCACCACGCACATTTTTCGATGAACTGATGTAGACGCAGACATATATATAGGGGACAGGACACTTTATAATCGTTTGGACCCTGTGAAATTTCCGACCTCGATATCTCAAAATAGGCTAGACCAGTTGAATGGTAACTAGGCTCTTTCAAAAGATTGACCCAAAATTACATTATAAAAGTGTCCATGAAAATTCGATTTGTTGTCTTGTTGCGAAGATATATCGATCGAAAGTTGAACGCACTATACACTTCCGGTATATTGGCGTAGGTTACTCAGTAGCGGCACGCCTTGTACTGTTTTTTGAGTACTTGGCGTCGAGGCGCTACCGCGCCTCTTGATACATAATTGACAACAATAATATAGAGCAACGCGTATGAGAATCTTAATATAAAATTATACAATCTAAATGTAATTTATTTGAATTTGCATGTTACGTGTTACAATTTTTCCATTATTGTACTTGCAATAGTCGATGATCCTCTGTATAGATTGTTTTTTTTTAAACCTATTATTATTCAGTGTCACCGAGTTCTTTTTTTTATCTGTCGCAAACTGCGTTAATATACAACGAGAAAACTGGGACAACAAAGGATTATACGCGATTAGCATCTAAATTCCGAATTGTGTTGTTCGGCGTGACCTATTTTCTTCTCGGAGTACAGCTGGAAAACGATTCACCCCGTGCGTCTTTCTGGAACACACCAAGAGACTGCGGGGGTGAGAGGAAGGGGGGGGGGGACACGATTGTTTAAAGCTCGCGGAGAACAAAACGCCCGCGGCGCTACGCCTATTTAATTAGCTTTGCGCCACGAGATAAAAGGGATAAAAGTTCATTTTGCGAGTGCTTCGGCAGCGATTTCTCGTGGACCTCTGAAGCGTTAAAAAAAAACAAAGAATAGAGCAAGAAATCGGCGAACAGAACGCGTGAGAGTGAGAAAAACACATTGAAATGACGAAAATATTCAATGGACCGAATTGAGAGTAAACTGTAGTTTCGCGACTTTGAGACTCTCTCGCTGTAGGATTTTGCGCTGCCTCACCTGGCAAGTACCTATTTGATATTCTCGCTTATTCGATTCTAACATAGAGAGTCGAACTCTGACTTTCATAAAGCTCAGCGAATCGTCGAAGAGAAATCAGAGAGAGAGGATAAAGGAGAGATTCAGGAAGAAAAGGGAGTAAAAAAAAGGAAGAAAACCTTTCACGAGAGGAGAAACTATCGAAGCTTACGATAAACTATTCCGTCATAGCCGTACATACCCTCTTCGTCTCTCGCGTGCTTCGTTACGTTTCGGTTTTTCCTTTTTTTATGTCTCTTTCTCCGGCAACATTGGAATAAAAGCGGTGCTTTCCATAATCCCGGTGGGCGAGAGAACACATTCGACGTCTACTGGGCCGAGGCAATGGGCTCTGCTGCGATCGTTCGCGGCGTTTTCTTCTCTTTTTTTTCGTCGACGAGACCAACGTGGACACAGAAAGCGGGACACACACGCACGCATTCCCATTCGTGGGGAATATCTCTCTCGCTTCGTCATGAAAGATTCAACGCGATAAGTTCGCGAAATGAGTATCGATTGAATCGATAAGCGGTCGCCCGTGCGAGGGAACGAAATATAAATCGATATACTTTCTGCGCAAAAGCTCGATAAACGAACTTAAAAATAAGGACAAAAAAAAATGTCGATGCAACGTAATCCGTATAAATAAAAAACGATCGCCGAGGATATTATCCTGGATGGCGTCTTTAATTTCCTCTTTGGCTAACTTCTCTCGGAATTCGCCACAGGACAATTACGGAAATCTATCCAAACAAAGGGCAACCGGAAGGAAAAGTGATGCTCTCAGAGGCAAACGGTAATACAGGGTTGTCTACAAACCGTCCCGTTGAATTCAATGTAAACTTATGAAATATGAAACGATAGATGGATATAATTGCTTTTTTTTTTTCGTAAAAAAGAAGAAAAAGAAGGGACAACCGAGAATGTTGGGGTATCGCCCAAGGGAATCAGTTGACTATCTGTCCGAGCGATCATCACCCCTATGTAGGTCCTGTAGCAGCAGTGTACAGCTACAGCGTCTGGTCGCCAAAAGCATATCTCCGTTCCCGGACTCTCTGTTGAAGAATTTCTCCCTTACACTCGTCGATAGGAGTTCGAGGCAGCGGGCGGTAGAACTCACCATCGTCTACGTCGAAGCGTTTCCCGTGCCATTTCCACGCGCGATTTATTGATCCACGCACGATTCCACCCAGTGGGCAATAGCCGAGAGCACGACACAGGACTCTGGGGCTCCACATAGACTGCTCGAGGTTCTCTTTTGTCTCTCGTGTATATCGATACGTATGCTTCGACATAAGTCGAGACATGGTATATCAAAAAGTTAAAAGTACCATTTTGCATATCTTTATTATCTCATTCTTTTTGACGGGGAGAAATTTCGACGATAGCGCGACGCAGATTAGCATCTAAAGACGATACGCAGGGAGAGGAACCCCTACACAGTTATCTTACGCTTATCCACCAGTGGCGGTAATACGTCTTAAGCGTGTAACACTCATTAGGGTAATTGGAATTTTCAATCGCGTCACCTTCACGAACTTTGTTCGATCCTTCGACCCGTTTGGGGGGCGATGAAGTAAGGGCGCTTCTCCGAATTAGCGGATAGGAAGGATAAAAGAAAGAGAGCTTCGGGGCACAAGGAAGCGTGAGGGAGTAAGAGCCTCGTATATTTTTCTTTCCCAACCGCGGAGAGCTTATTTATAAGCCAGAGACCGGGTAATATAGCCACCGAGCCGGTGTAAGAAAGTTGCGACTACTAGCGGTGAGAGAAGAGTATATATACCATAGTCGGGCCAAATAATAAGAAGAACGAGGTACCACCAGGCGGGAGCCGCGGCAGCATCAGAGTGGAGCTTGTAAAAATACGTCCGGAGCTTAATAAAACCGTAACTTACAAATTTATTCAAATATATGCTAACCGACATTACGAACGTTCTCCATTCAAATTGACGTTAAATCATATCGTCCGCCAATTTACATTGGACGGAGAGTGAAAGAGCGGACAAGATGAGCAAAAGAAAAGACGAAAAAAAAAAGAAAAAAAAAATAGAGAAGAAGGATCGGCGAGAGTGGAACAAAGAGAGAGGCTGTGGGACTTCAATTCTCACTCTTTATTACCAGCTTTCCCATTAACGGAGTACGTCGAGTGGATGAAAGAAAAAGGGAAAGAAAAAGTTGGGCTATACGGCGAGGCATTGGCTCCTACGGGACAAGAATCGGTGATCGATTCGATACTCTCGGCGCAATGCATTCGCTCGCGAGCTGTTCGACTATATTCCCTTTTTCGCGAATAACTTTTTTTTTCTTCTCAATATGATACTATATATATACGCTGCTAGCTTACTTCGTCGGAGGGAGAGAACTATAGAGCAAAGTCAAACAATCTTCGAGTCAATAAAGCGACGTCATAATGACAACGGAAACTATCTGATTCACGTGGAGAGCGTAGAATCGAAACTGAACAAAGGTACTTCTATAGGCAGAGATCGAAGTGCTGGATGGGGAGCGAGTGGGGCAGGAAAACAGAGGAGCGAAATCGCAGAGAGTAACCCTGAACGACTTTGCGTTACGAATTAAGTGGCTCTTGTGAGCTGTAATTGCCACAGTTCGGCCGTTCCATTAGAGATTTAAATATTGATTTCGGTGAGCCTTCCGTAATCGGGTACCCGATAATGGAATCTCAAAACCGAATTCTGAGCTTTCGAAATGGAAATTGAGACTCGCCTATGCGCAGTTAAACTGTAAACCTGTCTGTGTATGTAGTATTACACCGGGGAGGATCGACTCTGACCTCTCGTGTACGAATGGAACCACTTCGATGTATATGTACCTGTACACTCGACTCTTCTCGAACGACTGAACTGCGACTCGGCAATGGTGCTAGTTGCACAGGAATAGAAATGGTAGTTCGCAGAATCGCAGATCAAAGTTACCGCTCGCGGTAATCAAGTTAAGTCCAGGCAGAGGCCACTAGCATTGCAGTTGCCGGTTAATCTACTTTTCACTGGGTTCGAAGTTGCATTGATCGATTTTGTTCCAACTCCCGCTTTCTCAGTGTTACAACTATTGCAATCGACGCACTGTACTACTATTCTATACGTGTTCTAGACTATACGTGTTCTCAAAGGTGAAATGCATCGTCGCGAGCACCTAAGCACGAGTCAAGATTAAACGAGTAAAAAATAAGGAGGATCGAGTAAAGAAGTACCGATTTTGGCCGTTTTTGGCTATGCGAGGACCCAATCCTGACAAGAACGAAATTTAATAATAGCGGATTATGCATTGTATCCATTCCTTCGAATCCTTTCAACGCATCAACATTGAAATAAGGATAAAGAACGATTTGACATTAATTTGTAATGAAAATTGCCACAAGCGGTGCATCTACCTTATTTGAACGGTCTTAGTTACGTAATCAAACATTCGGACATTTTCTTCGTTACAGATAACATGTTCTTTCGTTACGTTTTCTGTGTTTAATGTTTATATGAAAAAACTTGGAATCGTTGTTTTCAATATCTGAAAAAAAATGTATTATACGCGCACTACGAAGTAATACAGAATGAGCTGTAGGTAACCACGAACAATCCTTGCAGCATCGAGGAAAGTGATGCACGCATTGCCATATACATGTCAAAGTAATGATTAAGTGTCAGTCGCTGTTCGTTTAATTTCTCGAATTAAAATTAGTGGCAATTAGTGTGATTAATAATATTTAATCACGTGTACGTAGCCTTGAAATTGATTAAACAGCGATCTGATTCCGGGACAATATCGCGATTACGTATATTCGGTCTCTTTAATTAATAGTACTTTACGTAATCTACTAAAAAAAAAAAGAAGATTTTCGGCATGACTCCGAACCGAGGTGATTTGTTACTTTCAGATCTAAAAACGTATTTCATTTTATCTGATCTCTGAAAAAAATGCGTTTGAATAATCGTATCCACTTTATATAAATTTAGAAGTATTTTTTTCAATAAATTGCACTGCTGCTGCAATCTTTAATCATTCGACATGGCGATTTTTTTACATGGTCAGAACACCGTCCCCAACAAACAATCGCATGACATTAATGATACGATATTGTTTTTTCACCTCTAAAAAAATATAACTGGCGCATGTTTACTGAAAGTCGCTAAACTCTCCACATGATGTTGCACATTATCAACTACAGAAAAACAATTTTTAATCGAGGAAAAAAACACTCGGATTCTACATAACCAATACACAATTAGTCCGACACAACACACATTAGTTATTAAGGTGTTCGGCGTTAATCGCTGCTTAGCATTATCCCATCCTTCGCTTCGATTAAAGATCGAGAGATCGAGAGATCTACGAATAAGTAAAGATGTGGCCTTTCCGTACATTGCAAGGCCCCAATATAAAGATCTAAAACATTCAGCACATGGGAAAAGATACAGAAATGGTCACCAAACTTGGATGGTAATGAATTGAAAGAAAAATCTAAATCTTTTCCCTACATCTTGCGAGATGCCCTACGAGCGTTAATGAATGCTCTATTAATGTACAGTGAGGCGTGTGTCGCACCATAGACCAAGGCGCGTATCAACTGAGTCAATATAGGGGACATTAGGCAACAACTTAAAGTGCATCAAACGAGTTCACACTGTATAGAATGTAGTTTCCGATTTCGCATTCGCCCCACCATTACTATCCGAGTCTAGTGATCATTCCTATATTTTTCTCTGCATGCGGAACATCAGAAGTACCAGTCGACATACTCACGTCGAGAGATCTACAAAAAAGTAGAACTCGAGAAATCATTTGCATACATTGTACTCAAGGATTGCAAGGGGCGGGGGAGGGGGAGGGGCAGCTTTGGAATGGTGAGATTTCAGCGCCTACGAGAAACCCGGTTCCAACGGAACACGTTTCAAACTGTTATTGCTGTACGACCGACGAAGGCATCAACGTGAAGGAAAACGACGAGGTGACTCGACGTCGCGAACGGTAATACTCGACGATGTCAACCGTATGTTGGAAGTTCAGGTCATGTGCCTCGAGTAATAATATTGAACGTCACGGGATACTTGAAGCTTTGATACGAAGCTCACGGAACTACAGGAAACTACGTATACTCGCAATGCCTATCGCCGTGTATCGATATTGTAGTTGAGGATGGAGTGTCGAATTTCGAGAAAACTACCGCACACCAAAGTGTCTTATCCTCAGCCTATATACGCTGACAAGAAAACACGCTCTCCCGCTCGTCTTCTCCGAAGCAGTGACAACCCCCCACGTTCTTGTTATTGATATCCAATATCTCTGCAGTGAAAGACGAAGAGGCCCAAGTATCGCAGGTAGAAAAAATTGTCGAAAGCCCTTTGCCGAAAGATTCGATCCGAAGAGATACAAGGAACATTGTTGCGCCTATTTCGCGTCTCCCATCGCTCAGCCACCGTTGTCACCACAGTCGACGTTACCTATCACGTTATACTGTACGCGTAGCTCAAGGGAGACGAGCCTTTCATCTGGATCTAGTCCTTTCGCTTCAGTGAAAAAGCGACTTCTACGATCAAGTAGAACACCACGCAGCATCCAGAACCCTCATATCCCGCGGAGAATTCGTTCTACGCCCGCATCGACGCAGCACGCGACCCTTAACCACACCCCGAGGCGTTTATTCCACGGATCGGATCTCGCACGTTACATCAATATTTGTTCACCACCGAGAGAACGTTTCTCCACCCATCTTTCCACACTCCGAGAGACGCCGAGAGATTCCGTCGATCCTACTACGACTTTTCGACATTTCTCTATACTCCCTTCTTCCTCTCGGCATGATTTTTTTAAAATTATTTCATTTTCGTTTTCTCGACGTTCAGTTTACTTAGATTTTCAAAATTTTGATAAGTTTTTTTGCAAAAAAAATCTATTATCACTTGCCTATGGAGACTCGAAGTTATTTAATTTCTTTTTTGTTTTTGAACGATATTTAAATAAACGACTATTTTAGTTCGTAATTTATCATGTGCGAGCGTATGAAGCGAGAGCATAAAAACTGAAAGGTCGTTTACGCGCGAGCTTTTTCTACTTACCCGTGGGGCAACAACAGCGGCGATGAACGTGGGTAACTCTCGAACACACGTCAAGTTTCGTGCGTGTCCCGAGGACTGCTCTAGGGATTCCTGCGGGATTACCGTCTCGCTCGTTTCCACCCTCGTTCGTTCTGTGTCCTATACTCAGCCTCGAAGGACTTCTCTATACGCCGCTCGGGGGTATCGTACACCCGCAGCATTACCCGATTCCAGACATACATCCAAGACACGTACACCTATACTCTCTTGCGTAAGTGAGGGTAAAACCACCTCTTGGAGCTCCGGTTGGGGTACACTTGAACGACGTTATCACCAAATGCATTTGTCGTTTAGTTCGCGGATCTAGCGGTAGCGATAACGACACCAAGAACTCACCAAGACTTGTCCAAATGTACAAAAAAAAAAAAAGATCCTCGGCCTTTCCACTCAGGTACGAGGTATGAAGTAATAAATAAAATAAAAGCAGAAAAGTTTGATATACCTTGTATAAACTCAAAGCTGCAACCCTTAATATATTATCAGATACTTTATTACAGCGTCGACTCGGGTTAAGGCTTCCGTGCGCTCTTATCCCGCGAGGCACTGCTTCCCTGAAGCGTGAATGAAATATGTTCACATACACCCCTCCCAAACACCTTCTCATACACACGATACAACCGAAGGTTAGATGGAAGAAAAGCTACAAGAAGTTTCTCTCAGCCTCGCGTAAGTTATACTACTAACACCTCGCGTACGAGAGATCGACGAGATTTTGCAATTCGCTGTGATCGATTATTCCGAATAAAAAAGGTAAAAGGTACTAAACAAATTCACGTCTTTGGTGGGTCCTGCAACGTTGTTGGTTACTATACATCTATATATATATATAAAAGAGGCAAATAGTCGAAGGCTTGTATTGTATAGCTAAAGAAAAATCACTCTCGTTTCTCTGCCAGAGGGTTTGCGGTGAGAGTTTGCGAAATTTCGGAATTCCGCGAAAGTGAAGAGAAAAAAGGATATATATACATACATACATACATGTACATGAGAAAAAGGGCAGACAGGTCGAGGGTTACAAGAATTTTTCTTCTCATCCGCATTCTCTCTTTCGTATATAACCGAGTGGTACTTTCCATAGTAAATAGACATTTCTATTCCGTTCGCATCCGGTTCGAGGCCGCGGACGGGGCAAAGTCGTTTCGCAAGCTCTCTCGCTCTCTCTATATCCCTATGCGCCCCTCAGCTACTTATAGCAGTAGGTACTACCGTGATAGCTGTGTATATACGTATAGGTGTAGATACTACAATCCTCCTGTTCGCCAGAGAGAGGCCAACAGGACTCTACAGGGTTGAGGGAAAAATTGAGAGTTCGCGCACTCGATTGAATCACAATACTCGCTTCTCGAACGATCAACCCTCTCCCCTGCCTTCTTTCGCCCCCACCGGCCCACCTGCTCCTATACGTTATGGTCTTTTTCATTCTCTCGCACCTTTTGAATCTCTCCAACCCCTTTTCTCGTCTCACGTATACACGACCTACGTAGCGGATACATGAACGGGTGTTGCCTTTACCTTCGTCTCTTTTACCTTCGTAACTTGCGTACGTGCGTTTACCCGTACGTGACGGCTTACACCTTCGACTTATCGAGGTCTCTACTCTACGTCAGCGAAACGAGATTGGCTCGAGGAGAAGCCGAAGTAAGAGGGGTAGATTGACGCGCGGGGACGATGAGAATCTCTCGATCGAGAATATCTATCGACGGCTTACGATTTGTACCAACGTGTGTTACAGCCGGTGAACTATTACCCGACTCTCGACAATGAATTCGGCAGTATCTTAACCCGAACGTACGCTGGGGATTTGCCGCAAAAAGCGTAGCATTTCCAAGAAAATTAAACTTTTTTAATCAATTTGTCGACTTGAACGATTTCTTTAATAAAACTTCGTCACTGCTCTAAGGTTTATTGTACACGACGAAAAAAATATGATACAATTTGCCATGAACATCTAGTAAAACATATCGTAAATTTCTGGTAGTGCGCAGCCAATGTCGCCTCTGTCGAAAAGTACAAGAACTATGCGAATTTCTACCATAAAATATGCTATAAATTCCCATAAATCCGAAAATTCTCATAATCTCGCGCATTTTCGTTACAGGTGGCCACCGTCGATTTTTACTAAGTAACATAGTAATTAGTAGCAAATCCTTATTTTCATGTATACATAAAGCACATTGCCACACTTGTTGATTACACAAGAGTTTTGTGAATTTCATAAGCGTGTATTGTCCGCCAAACGTCAACAATGTACATCTCGTTGATTTCACACCGTTTATTCTTGTGAAAAACGACTTTCGTTAAGGAGGGGTACTACCTGATGGTTCGACTATCGAGTGAAATATTTGCTTTTTTTTCTCAAATATCATGAAAGGCAATCAAATATTTATTTCAACTCAAAAGTTACATGTATCGATTTCATAATATAAGTTGTCATGCGATTAAAAAAATATATGGCCGTTGGAAGAGGAGCTTATTTTTTAGCAATCAACTCTCTCTAGTGGAAGAGCATCTATAATTAAAAATAACACGCGTTATGTAAATTAATAACAGTGACGAGTCGTTAACGATATATTTTTTTAAAATTCGATCTTTAATTTTGAATGGCAAACGACAATTTTTTAAATCGCTGCTATTTCGTAAAAAATGAATTATAACATCAGAAGAACACCGATCATCCACGACTCGTCTGCGTTATTAACTTGACTAACGCGTTTTATTATTTTATTTTACATGAGCCCTTTTTTACTGGATAGTTATTTTTTTATATTTTTTTATTTTTGTGTTCTTCCAACGTATAGCTTTTGCCTTCCGCGACCCTTCCCATCCCTCTTTGCCCTCCTAACACTCCCTATCCGCACTTGGCTAAGCTGCCTACTCCCCAGTGCGTCCGCAGCCAACTTAGCTAAACTTAACCGCATTTGCCGTGGACACAGGGAAACTGCGGAAAACCGGTGCCAGTACAGTCGGTCATGTTCTTCTGATTCCGCGATGTACACACGAAAGTATTTACTCAAGTGTGAACAAGAAGGTTTCAGAAAAACTGACCTCCCGCTTAACGATTAATGCGCCAGTCAGTGCGTGGCTAAGCGGTCACCCATCCAAGTACTGGTGGACGGCCAGCTTATTACACTTGACTTAGGTGGTCGCCGGAAGCACACACCGGCTGCGCATCCATCGCTGCCGGTGTTATTTTTTTATATATTTTCACAATTTTTTGTACTCTGGGTACATGTACCTTTCAGTAAAAAAAAACCACTTCATCATCTCGTATAGTCTGCACCAGACGAAACGACTGGGAGATGTACCCCCTTAACAAAATGAAAATGCTGAAAAGACGAGGAATAAAAAACGTGAAAGTTTATGGACTGAAATTTATTGTCGAACCGAAAATCTTTATTTCACTATAGGTCTTAGTATTTTAGTTTATTCTCGTTAAATTAAAAAATATTGTTTTTTGCCAAGTACTATTACATAATGTGTGCTGTTCCCGCACACATTTCTGCGTCCGTTTTCTACTACACATAACTAATGCTTCGACCGTGTTGCTCAACTCGTCTGTATCATTCGCGCCCGCCACTAGCCAAAGTAGAACGAGAGTATCGATCGGATTTAATGAAAAATTCGCTAGGTGCGATATCACGATGCGAATCCAACCGCGAACCGAAATGAGACTCTCTTCCCGTCTGTACGTTCTTTTTTTTCGCTCTCCGCCGCTCGACCCTGTGGCAACGGTAACGAACGAGATCTCGCCTAAAGGCGCATTACCCCGTTTTGGCCGTTTGCCCTCTGGTGCACTCGGTTTTTACGGTTCCACACTCTTTCAGCCTCCCACCCTCTCCCCCCGCGGTTCACTTCTATCCTACAATATACGCGAGAGCCGAGGCGAGAGACTTCGATCTACCGGAATTCACTGGCTATAGTTCGATTTTCCCGAACGAGAGTTTGTTCCAACGGGGGAAAGGAGGTGGGAGGGGGCGTTTGCGCCGCGGAGGTGGTCTCTGCCCGCCACGCCGTCACCCTCTCTCGTATACCTTCGTCGACCAGCCAGCAGCAGCTCTTTTATTGCGCCATCAGTTACCATTCCCGTAGCGTAACGGACCGCAAGATTACCGATTTGTCAATTAGCCACCGAGTTAATTTATTTATGGCCCGACAGGATTACGAGCGCGTTGGAGTTCTATATTTTTCTCCTCGACATTCGGAACACCCCGGGCAACGTTATTTTTGCAGACTCTCGCAACCCCCCAGGCTGCCCTCCTGCGGTTACTTCGGCCCTTCGCCAACAGTCTGGTGGCGCTGCGATTTCGTACCTTCCTTCTTATCTAAAATCGCTTTGCTCCTTTTTTCTTTTCTGGTGCTTAATTGTGATATAGTGAACTAATAACGGTAAAGGGGGAGGGAGGAGAGAAGTAGGCATCTACCGTACAGTGAATAATTAAGTTGCTCCGCGTCGAGAATGTCTGATGCGAAAAGCCGCGTCGTCCAGTTGCTGGATAATGTTAGCCCTGTATGTCATCATATAGTCGATAAATTCTTATATCTCTACTTAACTACAGACTGCTGGCTGTAATTTGGGCGATTGAGGGAATGACATCGGCTCGATAAAATGTCGATTTCGTGAGAACGGAGACGACATTTGACAGGAAAAATCGTACGGACGAGGAGGGATGATGAACGCCTCTATAATATACTGGGTCATCATTCTCGTGATGCTAGAATGCATGCATTAGCCTTCTAAGGGATGGGGAAAACGATTTTACGGGAACACGGCTCGACACTCAGTGGTCACTCTCGGAAAAGCCTCTGACCATCAGAGAGGCCTTCGCTAGAAGTGCAATGACCACGAGGCGGCTGCTGCCGCTGATATGCTGCTGTTGCTGCTGCTGCTACTGCTACCATCCCCTACGTTTCTCTGTCCTTCGGACTGGGTAATGCAGACCTCTCGTCGCTCGCTCAGCTGGACTACGAGCGTTTGCCATAAATGTAGGCTGGAGAACGTGCGGTTCACCGCAACTCTGCCATTGTACGGCATACATTTTTTCTGATGCCACTCCATATCGATAAGTGATTTTTAATATTCATCGAGCGACAATCAAATGTGATGGTTTCTCACGAAAAAAAAATTAATAAAACTTCGTATTACTTGGCGAATAAAATAGTTTTCGTCAAAGAAAATGCATGAATGATCACTGTCTATCGATCCCTTATAAAAATAAAGTACTATTATGCGAAACGCGTGGTATAAACTGGTTATGAAAAACATAAACAGCGCTACAAAATTAAGGACATTTTTTCAACAGTCACCAAGATGCCGCATGGCTCTGATTACAACAAAAATTTTGTCCGATTGATTTTCAGCGAAAAAAATAATAATAGGAAAATATACACCGATGAACATTTTTTTTTCTACAGGCACCAAATTTTTAGCATACGTTGTTTCAAGACTATCACCAAGCTAAATATATAAAAAAATATTAAAAATGTATTATTATTATAAACATTGACAATTACCTCGGACATCCTATCAAACTTTTATCCCGAAAGTAAAAAAAAAAGAATTGTTTTTTGATTGCTAAAAACAAAGAGCGTTGCTAATCGACAATAATCAAATTATCTCTTCGCGGCTTCGTTCGCCTGACAATAAATTTTCAAGTCGACCCGCGTGACGTGAGACCTATGACGAGGGATGACACTGAGAACGCGAACACTTCGCAAGAGCAGCATCGAGAGGGATCTCCCTCTCACCGCGAAACTTTATCCAACAGTAGAAGCAGCAGCGCCAGTACCGGCAGAACAAGTTTGTCACACGCGGTGTGACGCAAACTTGGCTAGTGGATCGAGCGTCGAGTAGGGTTGATGCGAGACTCGTCAGCATTCTCCTCTTCTTTACTCTTAGTTGGCGTCTACTACCTTCGTTCAAACCCCTCCCACCCCCTTCTCGGCACTTCCCCTCTATCCAGAGTCCATTATGTCACCGGCAATGCCTGTCAGAGATAAACGAACGAACGATGCTCGTCATCATCTCGACCGGTTCGATATTGAAAGGGCTTTTCTGTCTGGTATAAGGGATTTGAATTGTTCTCGAAAGAAACGACGCAAGGAGGAACGAGAAGTATCCCTAAAGCGACGTTGACTCACCAATGACCCTCAATTCGTCCGTCCAAAATATTGTCCCTTGGTCCCTCCATAAAACCCGAGGAACTTATTATTTTAATAAAAGAAAAAAACGTGAGCCATGTGGATATGAAGACACGCACTGCAGAAGTCGGGTACCACCAACAAAGACGAAGAAATATTTCATAAACGAGACAACCATTTTTTGTATCTCCTTTTCATATATTTATCTCTCGAAATCCTGTTTTACCGGCGTATTTGCCCTCTCACACGCGTTTTATCGTGACTGTTTTATTTATGAATTTATTTCTTTTTGTTTTTTTTTGTTTTATTTTGTTTTGTATTTCCTCCCCTTCGCTTTCTATGTAAGCAAAAGTGAGCCAATAGGTAGAACACTGGACGAGCGAAGTAGCAAAATTCAGTCGAGAACAGAGCAGCGACAGCGGCGAAGCGAGAAGCAAGAATGGAAAATAGATTATTCTCGGGAGGGGGAGCTTTTCCTCGACGGTGAAAGATTGAGAGAGAACGGTGGATGCAATTTTCCGTCGTAACAATCGTGGAGCCCACAGTGGCCAGAGGGGTAGGAACGATCGTCGTCCACGCGTTGGTCACGCCGTTTTGGATAGATAAAGGCACAAGATTTCAATGGGACGCAGACTCTCATCTCGTCCCATCCCATAGGTAATACGCCGCGTAGCTTTCGCCCTTTCTATGCCTGGAAAATATATTCTTTATTCTCGCTTTCCACCTTTCGTCTTTTACCATATTCTCTTTGACGTCTTTCTCCACGTCCGGCACGTATTATATTTCCTCTCCGTTCGCCGTTTCGCTCGCAACAGGAATCACAACTTTTCTTTTTTTTTTTTTGTTTCATTAATGCCAATTTTCCGTACGTGCCTGTCGTTCGCCTCGAAACGAATTTTTTCTCTGCACGACGAGAGGCAAGCGTTTGTGTGTCTCGAAAAAAAAATGCACAACTGGAGGGCGGGGGAGGACTGTTTAATTCTCTGTGTGCGCAGCCAGCGAGCGTGCATGGAATATTATAACTCTCGTCGACCATTTGTACAACCGAAACAGGGACCCCTCCCGCCCGGACGAATGATTATTATTAATTGGACGTCATTACGAACGTTCGCCGCCCGGTAATAATGTTAAGTGACCAATTATTTTTCGTCCCGCTACACACATTACGTGCGTAATTAAATACGAATCTCTCGGAGGTATGCTTGCATGCACTAGATGCGGTGGTTGGGGGGTTGAAGGGGGCCGAGGGTAGCTTTAATATTTTCACTCTTGTATAATGCATAATATTATTCCCGTTTAATACGAGGGAAAAAGAATGGCCCGATGTTTTGCGTGAATCGCAAACTCGGTCGCGACGCGCCTCGTTATAAACGCTTAACGAGCATATACCCCCAATGGTCCTTTGGACGTTTGGAAAAGTAAATTAGTTTCGTTCACCCTGACGTTTTTTTTCGGGCTTCCGCCGCGCGTTCTGCTCCGTTTCTTTTCTTTATGCCCTTCTTGTGAGGTGCCCCGCGCGCTGTCAGTACAGGAAAACTTGATTGTTCTCCTTCGTCGTGTCTTTTTAGCGTGTACAAGAGAAAAACCTCTGACTGCTTCGCCTCGCGGCGTTATAGCCGCACAGAAAAAAAGAAAGGCGATAGAGAGTAAAAGCACGCGAGAAAGTGGATCAAAGAGAAGTATACCGGAATTGCCAGGGACAATCCTATAAAGCCCGCGGGAGAATATGGATCGACCCGGAAACTAGGGAATCCCTTCTTTCGTCTCCCTCCCCCCGCCCCCGCGACCCGTCAGTTTCCTCTCCCTTCGTTCTCATGCCACATCACGTCGGTTACGATCGTTGCGCGAATCTTCTAATAAAATTGCTCGAGGAGACTCCTCTGAGCTCTTTCTCCTGAGGGAAGTAAGTCTCTTGCGCGCGAGAGCGAAAAACGAAAGAGAAAAGAGAATTGGGTCGGTATTCCGACTCCGCGTGTGTGGGTCGAATATGCAAGAGACCCTACAGCAGGTAGCAGAGTAGCCCAGTCTCCTAGGATAGACCTCTATACTCTTTTCGCTGCTGCTGACGCTGCGCAAGCTGGAGTACCGTCGATGCTCCTTTTTACCTTAGCAAGTTCTCTTTTCTTCGACCTTATACCCTTTTCAACTGCATCCCAAAGCTTTGCCCTACGTTTCCCGAGGATATATTACTGTACTAAAGTATCCGTGTACGCTTGTCCGCGGAAAAAGCACATCGACTTTATTATATCACGGTTCGAGAGACGCAGCGCGATACGAAACTCCGGAAAGTCTTGTCTTCTTCTCTCCTTATTCTGTTTTTTTGTTTGTTCTTTCTCTTCGACTCTTCATCCAATAAATTGCATTCCTCTGTCGAGCAAGAGAAACGTTTAAACGATGTAATGTCTGTGATCGGAGAGAAAGTCGTCTCTTCGGAACGAAGCAAACGAAAAGGAAAAGGAAGAAAAAAAAGAAGCAACGGAGGTCTTTTCAGCTCCGCGACGAGGGTGCAAACAAACGTTGGAGACCCTCTGCAATCACACACGCGGGTAGAAGCCAAGGGTTGTAAGGAGGGGTGCGGCTCCATTCGTGAGTGCTATATATACATCGGTTAAGGCATAGCTAGCGGCATCAACGCGATAAAGGGAAGAGGAGAAACGCGCCAGTAATCCCGAGGTTTGCCAATTGCTAAGATACTCCTCACTCGGACCCAACGCAATTTGTCTCACGTTCACTGTGTATGTGTCCGTGTATTCCCGCTGCCTGGCTGCCTTTTCCTACTCTGATACTCGCGGCCTCGCCGTGCGCTCACCTAACTCCAAGATCCAAGATCTCCCCCAAGAGAGGGAAAGACACGGTGATGAACGACCGTTCGTGTGTTTAGTCCGTGGTGCTAAATTAGCTGAAAACTATCACCGCCTCTAGCTTTTCTCTTTGCTCCTTGCGCGCCTCATTCTCTTCGGCTGATCTATGTTTCGTCAACGAGAAGTTACGACTTCGAGCCGATTGAATTTCCATTCGGTATATTGATGATAATATATTGTATCATTATTTTTTGTCGGTCCAACGTAGAAGAAAATTGGACAGCTTAATCGAGGTTTGGCAATTTCAAATTGAAAAATCGTGTATTATTCGATTTTTTATCGAGCATAAAAAAATCTGCCACGAAACTCTTCTCTGATTATGTTAGAAAAAATCCGACCCGAAACATGAAACAATCCATAACTTGGCAAGCGATGTACGTCACTTTCCATTTTTTTAAAATGTTTTACAATTGTTTACAAAGCCAGAATTGCCTAATTGCCTAATGGACAATTTCATATAAGGCCTTTGCAAACAACGATTTTATAAGGAGGACGTATGGCCCATTTAATTTGCACCTTTATGTATTTGAAGGTATATTTTTTTTACAGGATCAGAGGAACATTACGAACGAACGATCATATGGGATTTTAGTGACACTATTTTATTTTACGTATAAAAAAATAAAACACGTTTTTGTTATATGCAATGACCGGAGACCCGTTCTCTCGGTTAAGTGGGGAATTTTTATAATCGGCATTCCGATATAACGCTTGGAGAAAGCGATAAATCAAAGGGGTTTGCTCGCGTCGAGAAGGGAAGAACTATACTAGGTATGTTATATTCGTTTTTGCGTTTCATAACGACCCCGTCCGGTGTCCTTTGACGGCCATTCATCGATCAACTGGACGATACATGGAGAGCATATGTGGTCGAAACTTCCCCCATCTCGTTCTTCAGCCATAGATATATACTGCCCTCTCACATTTAGCTGTACGCGTCGTGCCTCTGCTATTTTCCTCTCTCGCGTACGTCCGTAGCCGATGTGTGTTTTCATTGTTCGGAAAGGAAAGAAACCCGAGAAGCGGCCCCGACGGACAGGCGCCGCACGTTGATCGTCGAGCATAAGATGGCATTCCCAAAAAAACATAACGGCCCATGGAGATAACCCGGGAGCCGTCCCATAAATACAAAGACAAGGTGGAGTGGGACGCCACCGTGAGGCAGCGAAGAAATAAGGGAGTGTGGAAACTATCCGGACTCACGCGGAACGAGTATTGGACCCCTCTTCGCCTCGGCAAAAGAGAGACTCTTCGTCGCTATTTTATCCCGTCGACGGGTGTGAGCTGTAGTGGGCGAACCACGCAAGACGAAAGCGGGAGAAGGGATATATAATCTCGTGAAAGACGAAAACGATAAGAACGAGTGAACGGTCATTCCGTTGAGCAAAGGAGCTCTTGTCGTCGTTTCGAAAGGAGAACGAGCAAACGAGGATTCCATCGGCGCAACGACCTCCCTCTCTGGCACACGGTACGGTTCCATTGGCGCTCGTTCTTTTGGAATACTCGACACTATGCCAAACCCCTTTTCTCTATATTCCGTCGTTACACCTCTCTTTATTCTCCTTCTATCGCAAAATCGATGAAAACAGAAGAGCGCGAGAGCAAAAACGAAAGATAGTAGACGAGAGCGGTTTCGCGAAGACCAGATGGCGGGTTGGAGTGCCCTCGATTCTGGGATATAAAACTCTCGAAGTCTCTCGTCTCAGTTATTTGGGCTCCGCGGGACGATAAATTTTCGATTTCTTATTTTTATCAACGTCAATCCGTTCAAACGAAAACTCTTTCGCATAATTAGAAAGATCGAATTTGCAAAATTTGGATAGTTGAAGACATAATTATCGAAACAATTGTAAAGAAGACCAACATTGTGGTAATATAATTCAATTTGGAATTGCAGATGAACCGTAATTTGTATGTTTAGGTAACTGTAAGAGAGAGAGAGAACTGCGCGGGAGGTGTAAAACTCGAAAGACCCCGTACTGCGGGATAAATCTTCTTCTGTAAAAGATACCGGGGCTAAGGAGAACATAAGTCGAAATTGCGCCATAACAAAAGAGATTAAAGATTCCACGTCCTGCATATGGCACTCTGAGGAATTACTGTAGTGTGCACTCCAATTCCTCAGAGTACTATACTCATTGCGTGAACCCTGAGACTTTTTAACGGTGTGATTCCGACTTGACTCGCAGTTCGACTAACCCCGATGTCTTCTACAATCGCTTGAACCATTCATTCTCGAACCCCTCGAGTTTCGTGAATTCGATTTTCCTAATCACGCGAAAGGTTTTTCTTTGAACTCATTGACTTTCAAAAAATCGAAAATCATCGTGTTCTTCGTTCGTGAAGTAGAGCAGACCGGGGCAAGTTGAAGCACGGGACAAATTGGATCCACGCTGTAAAAAAATTGGAAGTTCTACGCAGTGAGCTTAGCACTCTAAGGAATTACAGTGCATACGACAGCAAGTAATTCCCTGGAGTGCCGCATTCACTACGTATAACCTCTTCTTTTACCGCGTAGTCCTATTTATCCCTGTGTTTCAAGTAGCCCCGGTCTTCTGTACTTCGCGACCATTTTAACGCGATGCTGAACTTCAAAAGATCGCGACTGGACGATCATAATTTTTATTTTCGCTGTATGAATTCCGCGTCTCGCGATGATATTCTTCACAGGTCCGGAAGTCCGGGATCGCAAGAGCTCTACGAGACAGAAACCGAGTTTCCTGAAAAAACCTTGGGGCACGTGAACCGAGTGAAATTTTTGAATAAAAATGCGACCCGCGGCGCTTCTCCTTCCTGTTCCTCTTCAAAGAGATATGGAGCATGCATCAGAGACGACGTGAAAATAAAACGGGTCGATCCCGTGGGTATTCCCCGTCGACGTTCTCTTGCTTACACTATTGGCCTCAGCACAAGACCAGAGAATAGTTGGATTCCGGTGTATTCCATCGATACGCGGAGGTAACCTTACTACTGCACCAAGGATTCCCGATCACGTCGACTGTCCTTTCTCGCTTCCTTATTTCCTTCCTCTCTCTTGTGTATCTTTACGCCGGCGGGGGCGACCCCTTTTTCCTGTCTCTCATCGTTTTGCGTCTCGACACTTTCCCAGTCCAGCTTCGCATCCCTCCGTCCATTCACTATTACTATCGTCCTCTTCCGCGCGAAAGAATCTCAAACAAACTGTTTGTGTCTCTCCTCGTCCCGCCCGTACATCACACAATCCAAATGTGTGTTTTTTTCTTTGCTCCATTAAATAACTCAATTCTCAAAGAAAACTTCGCTTCGCTCTCGCCGAGTGGAAAAAAAATTGAGGTCGGCGAAAAAAATTTTTTAGGGGAATGGGACTTTTTTTTCGTCGCGCATCAAGACCTCTTCTTTCACAGGCGCGAGCGCACGGGTTATACCGGAAGAAAGTATAGTACTTTGTCGTAGCTGAGAGGAAACAAAAGCTGTTTTTACGATCCTCTTCTCGTGGGTCTCGCCTCCCCCTCCCTTCTCCCATCCCAGTCGACCCAACCGAAAGTTCTTCGGCACACGCGCTCCCGTACCCCAGGAAGTTTCTTTCGCAACAACACGCTATACCGAGAGATACGAGATTTCCGTCTTCCCGCTCTCGGTTTACGCGACTCCCCGGTGCTCCGCCCAACGATTTCGAATTACTTTTTCGCCCGTGTGCGAGAAAGAGAAAAGCGACAAACGTCAGGACTCGTGTACACTACTGCCGCGGGAAAAGCTCTCGCTGGGAAAACTGGAAAACTGGACGAACGCGGCACTGTCCTCCGCGTATACCAGTTTTCCCCAGTACTCCTCCACGGATGGCCTTTGGTTACGACAACGAGGACAACGACAACGAGAGTTGTATGCCTTCTTCCTTCCTTCGTGAAGATTGTATCCCATTCTTGGAACGTTGAATAAAACTTCCTCTGCCCGTTTATACTGGCAGATAGGCTGAGAGACACACTTTTCCCATAAAAGTTTGAGTCGCGAAGAAAAAAAAAATGTTAAGTGTGCCGAGTACAGAAAGTACAAGGATTCTGCAACGAGCCTCTTCAACTTTGCCTATCTATTGATTATTTTTAACGGTCAAACTCGTTAGAGATATTCCTCGATGCAGTTTCACTCGAAATTCGTCTCGAGTCAGATTTATCAAGAAGATTGCAACGGCGGTCCGGGGTTTGTACCGAGTGCATCCGGAAGTCACGGACTCGAAAGGAAAAGATAAAGAAAGTCCGCCCCCGCTGACTGCGGAGCACCGATTTTGGCATCCGTCGTCGTCAGGAGGGGGGTAAGAGTTGCTAATGATTCACTAACGAGGTACGTGCTCGTCTGGTTTCCCTCTCTCGGGGTAAGAAAACGCCGAAGGAAGAAACCCGGAAGACGCTCTTGCGGACAGAAAACGAGAGCCGAAGCCATTGCTCGGCGCGCGTTAACGTCCATGTCGTCCTACGACGAGGAATTTAAGAGGAAATCCTCCTTGGCCCTCGAGACACACTCTCTCACCGACAGTCGGAAGACTCCTCCGCGCGCGACCCCGTCATTCCTTTCAACTCCTCTCCTTCGCCGACGACCAAACGCTCCGCTTCGTCTTCTTCTTCTTCTTCTTGCACTCTGTCCTTTCCACTCCTTTTACCTACCGCCAGTTTCTCTTTAAATATTCCACTCTGTTTTCCGTCCTGGCGCGTTTCAACGGACCTCGTTGTCCCCGAGAGTACACACCGAAAGTTGGCAAGCGCGCCTATAACCCCTCCTCCGCCCCCCTGGAAAACTCAACTACGACGCGCATACACCGTCAAGGCGAAACTCCGTTCCAGTGAATTAATCGCCGAAGGAAGAGAGAAAAGAGGATAGAATAGACATGGAGAAACCGAGCAATTTCAACCGGGGAGAAAGAAAATTGGTGAATAATTAATCATTTTTGCTTTCGTCGCTGCATAAATGAGAAAATAATTTAAATAATCAATTATCTTCGCAGGGCGGGAGTGGAGAGGGGAGTCGGAAATTGTATCGTGCGATAATCTTTTGTTGCCTTTTCGATAACGAAATTTAACATTTTTGAGTGGACATCATGCACCACTCTTCTTTGAAATATGGATATAGTAATCGTAATTATTATCATTACGATTATCCCTTTGAAACATCGCTGGTGGACTCGGAGAATGTCAATAATAAACATATATTGTTAAGACCTTCCGCACGGGAGACGTAAGCATACGACCGGTATTTTGAAATACGCATCACCTTAGAATTTTCGGTTTAACTATAAAGTATCGTGAAAAAATTGTTTAACAAATTGCAAAATTACCTTAAAACGATGTTTTTTTGACGATTCAAAGGAAAATTTGTTTACGCACCATCGCATTGTTGTTTTTAACGAAAGACACAAGCATTGTTAGTCGCCGATAAAAAGTCTCGTGTATTTGAGGGGTTCATTAGACGGCAGTTATAAATACAGGCGAAGTGGAGGGCGGGCTGGGGGGGCATAAAATAAAAAGTCTCCGTACACTAAAAAAATATTATAAGTTTTTAGAACTAATAATTGGAGTTGCTACGAAAACAATTCCCTCAGAAAGAAGTTATGCTAAGGAAATTTTTTGCATTATACAAAATTATAAACAAAAAATTTTGCTGGAAAGTTAATATACTAAGATTAAAAGTTTTTAAAATGCATATACCGCGTACAAAACTGCAATCAAACGGTGTCATTTTAATAAGTTATTTCAATTTGACGATAAAATTAATTATTTCATTCAAGTTGCAGTTAATTAAAATTAATTAAAATTGAAACTGCGTTATCGATTAAAAAATGTATACTACAGAATATTTAAGTTTTCGATTAATTTGCAGTATTAGTAATTGAAAGATTTTTGAGTGTATTGAATTTAGAATCAATTTTATCGGAAATATAAAATGTAGTTTTTTTTTCGCACGTATCCTCGAAAGGGTTAAAATCGCGAATATACGCGAATTCTCTTATCGCAAGTGATTATCGAAAGGCCGTACGGGTATAACGAATCGATGCCACGAGTCAGTGACTACCCGAGAAGGTGGTTTGAATATCGACACAGCGGGGAAGAAGGGGTAGTAGGGTGCGCGTTAATCGACCAGCAGATTGCAAGGCAATGCATCGAGAATTCCGGGTGAACTCGGGCGTGTACTCCGAAGCTCCTTGATCGTGAATTAATGGAGGCGTTTCCATGGCCCGTGTGCGGCATTAGACGAGAGGGAACTTGAGAGGTAGCCGAGACGTTCACGGGTGTAAGCACGAGAGGAACAGGAAATTGGTAATGAATGCGCGCACGTCGTACAACCGTGAGTTTAATTGGTTCCATTTGGCATCGCGACTCCGCGGGACGTGCGTACGAGTGGCAAGACGAGAAGGCAGAATGTTACAACGCGAGATAAAAGCAAATTTCCGATTCAGTTATTCCACTTCGGTAAAAGCGACGAATCTGTCTCGCTATTGTCAAAAGTACGATAAATAAATACAAACGCTTGTGACATTCGCCAATAAAATAATCGGTGTTGCAGAGAGAGAAACGCTCTCGCGCTCCAAATTCATCGGCAATATTTCTCGTTCGATGTTGCGGTGAGCGCAGTGTCAGCACTTCAACATTCGATTATAGTATTATATACGGAAGATCTATAGTTATATACAAGTTGTGCTACCGCGCGTTGATGTGTGTGTATATATAAAGCTGGACTGTGTGAGTGGCTGCCACGAGATCATAAATTTAGTGAAGCCATCGACGAGTCGAAACGAAGTTAACGCAACCAGCAGCAGCAGCATCGAGGTAGCATGACCAGAGTACCGTATGTATGTATACCGGCGACGTATTAATGATATGCTGACGAATTTTGTGGGGTGGACAGTGGAGAGGGGGGGGAGGGGGGGGGGATTCGGGTACAACCGTCTACGGTAATCTATGTACTCGAGAGTAGCAAGCAGGCAATGCCGCATCGATATACCGGTCGAGCACAACGAGAGGCCATATATATTCAAGCAGCGGTGGAAATTTGTCGATCGAACGGCTGTTTCCAGCAGTAGAACGCACACGTCGAACACGATATTTGTCGGCGCTGGATGACCAACGGCATCGCCGTTCTCGCGCCGGATGTAGACTTCGCTCCCTCTACCCGCGTCATCTCTCTTGTACAACTCTGCCGCAGCTTTCAATCTGAACCGTACCACCCTCTCATCTCTCACTCTCTCTCCCTCTCTCTCTCTCTATCTCTCCAGTTGTATGTTCAGAATTATAACTACCTCCGCGACCACGCTTGCCGTTTATCGGATTAATTCGTGGATATACGTGAGCGTTATGTATCAAACGATTTGATAGACGGGTTTTATAGTTCCGGGGCCTGCGAAGCGAGGAAAGCAGATGGATGTAGAAAGACCTCCAATTCCCCATGGATATTTTTCTACCAAAAATATATGAAAGAAATTTTATATATTTTTTGGAGAGTTGTCTATCTGCTGGTTTCTGCGTCCTGCGATTCAAGAATCGATATGTCCCCTCGGGACCCTTAGGAGCTTTGTAAGACCCCTTGGTATGGAATATCCTAAGTGCTTCTTGAATGAGGACGGAGCGGGGGGGGGGGGGGGCGAGGGGTCAAGACAAGTCTTACATTTTCAAAGGGGCGGGAAGGAGACCGTTAAAAATAACCCAAATGTAGTCGAATGGTAGAAAGCAGAATACAGAAACAGCGATGCGAAGTTAGCAACCGTGTGAAGTTAGAAACGGTTCGAAGTAAGCCACTTCTCGATTTTTTGTAATTTTTTTTTTTTTTTCAAGAGTGATATCAATTTCCCAAAACATTTTTTTCAAAAAAAAAAAAAAGGTACGCCAAGTACTGAAAAATCCGATTTGCAAATATTGTAAAAAAAAAAATGAACAAAATTTTATAAGCCAAGCATAACAGAAAAAAAGGATTCTATATAACAAAAAATATTTTTTTTTTGCACAAAAATTGCTGAAAAAAATTGACGCCGCAAAAATACGTGCCGACGATAACAACGGACAGCTGAGCCGGCTGTGGCGACGAGCGCGCCACCGCGCGAATTTTTCTATGAACTGATGTAAACGTAGACGGCGTATAACACTGCCACCGACAACAGCAGCGGACAGCTACGCCGGCTGTGGCGACGAGCGCGCCACCACGCACATTTTTCGATGAACTGATGTAGACGCAGATATATATATAGGGGACAGGACACTTTATAATCGTTTGGACCCTGTGAAATTGCCGACCTCGATATCTCAAAATGGGCTAAACCAATTGAATGGTAACTAGGCTCTTTCGAAAGATTGACTCAAAATTACATTACAAAAGTGTCCATGAAAATTCGATTCGTTGTCTTATTGCGAAGATATATCGATCGAAAGTTGAACGCACTATACACTTCCGGTATATTGGCGTAGGGTACTCAGTAGCGGCACGCCTTGTACTGTTTTTTCAGTACTTGGCGTCGAGGCGCTACCACGCCTCTTGATAATAAAGGAATGTGGCGGAAACTATATCAGACATTATCGTTATTACGAAACATCCTTGGCTGGTAGTTGTAGTCCTCTTAAACTATGTCGGGACGTCATCAGGCCGAAAACTATAACGCAGCAATCTTGAGATTCTTTGCGATCGCTTATCCTAGTTCTCTTTACTATAACACAAGGGTTTCTGCCCTTAATTGCTGAAACTAAACTATACCACCGCCTGTTCTCCAGCGTATTGCACTTTTTCCGTAGAGCGTCGGAATTGCCCCGGACTTTAGGGTATTCGCAACGAAACCTCGTCGGGTTTCTTCTCCATTTGGGCTTCTCAATATTTCGAGATTCTTTCCGCCAAACAAAATCGAAAACCTTAACTAAACTGAATCTTAACCGCATAATAGAAGGAATTGCGAAACATCACGAATTTCATCCTAACGGGAACTGGACGGAACCGTGAGTAGCTGGAAAAGGTAGTAAATTGAGAACTGCAGCAGCAAAAAACGCACATTGCATCAATAAAATAACCATTGCTTTTGTTTCCTTGTGATGCTGATGCAAAAAAGATATACGGCACATACAGCATCTAAGAGTCAAATTTCATTTAATCGAACGCAATTCGTATCTCCAATACGCCTCATAGGCTTCACAAGTTGTAAATTAATTTAATAATCATATACCGACCGATCCGACACCGATCCGACACCGATTACCGATTTACATCCGACAACTGTTGGCGTCTGTACGAGGCGTCCCTGTGGGGTGTCTGTGTGAGATCTTAGCAAGGGGTGTCTGTGAGAGGTACCGGCATGTTGTGTGCGTGCGGGGGTCTGTGAGAGATCTCCGCGAGGCGTGTCTGTAAGGATGGGACAAACAAATAAACAGTTTTTCACAACGTATATAAGAAATAGTAAAAACATTTTTCTTGTAAAAATGTAAAAAAAAAGACGCCGAGTAGTTTAAATAATTTTTGGCTCATCAAAAATTTAAAAAATAAAAAATCATACAAGCCGAGTAAAAATAAAAATAGAAAAACTTTGCTCGTCCTTTCTTTCATTCCTATTACATTTATTTGTGTTCTAAGGACTCGCCAAGTTTTTTTATTTTTATTTTTACTTGGCTTGTATGATTTTTTATTTTTAAAATTTTTATGAGCCAAAAATTATTTAAACCACTTGACGTCTTTTTTTTAACAATTTAAAAAAAAAATGTTTTTACTATCTATTTTATTATTTTTTTTCATTTGTTTTTTTATTATTAATTTGAATTATTTATTATTAAAGAAAACTGTTTTATTTTGCATCGTTAAAAATCCGTACGAAACGATTTTTTTTTGTAGAACACGCATAATGTTTTTTAATTAAAATTACCACTCGTCTGTAATTAGTTAATATAATTTTTTTACACACACATCCCTTTTACCACGAGGAAGGTTTTTTTTATTAGTAGTTTTCGCGATAATAAAATTATAAATAACCGTTTAGTATTTAACCTTTATTTTGATGACTTAATGCCAGTATACTACAGTCCACGCTCCGTATTTTTAACTCGATGGGACCGGACCCGTTCCCTATTCTGTATTGCCCCTATCGTCCCTACTGCCGGTTAGTTCCTGCAAGTAGGGGTACCGAGGGGTATGCGCGCGGGGTTTCCCCCGCTTGGAGTGAGGAAAAGGGGCTGAGGGGAAATACAGTTGAGGGAATTCGTTACCATGGTAACGAGTTAAAATAAGGGACCAGTTAAGTTAAGGGGAGTTAAGAGTACGGAGCGTGGACTGTATTCGCGGATCGCGGATACGGATATCACAAGTTGCTGTGGGGCTGATGGGACATCAGATACACAACGGATAGACGAAAAAATCTCTGAAGAAATATTTTATCGTGAAAATGAGGATTTTTTGGGCGACATCGCGATATCTCATCATTTTGAACACCGATCGGGCTGATTCCAGGCGCATTTTAAAGCTTGTATTCGAATTATATTATGAAAGTATTTTTGGAATTCAGATCCGATGTTTCAGAGAAAAAAAATGTCAAACTTTAGGGGGGACGATATTAGCGTATAAGTATACGATAGCGCTCGACGATGCGGGCGGACTTTTTACTTCTTAAACCACTTGGAGTCGAGACGCTACCGCATCTCTTGATATATCATCGACCAATTGACATAAACTAACTTCTAGAAACGGCAAAGAAATTGTAAGTACTTTCGAAAAAATGCCATGGAATCCGTTTGTATTGCTTATGTAATTGTGATATTTGCACATGTATTTCGAATTTACTTTATATATATTTCATATAAATGAATTACATCGATTTTTATTATATTAAAGATGTAATAGATCAAAACATTATTTATGCCGAAAATGTTCCGTAAATGCACTTTTGATGGATGTGTGATAATATACATATCAATTATTAAATGAAACTAATGTATAATTTTTCGGGTTTTGGGGGGGGGGGGGACAACACAGACAACTTCCCAATCCCGACACATTCCGACACAGACAACTTCCCAATCCCGATGCATTTTTGTCCACCTACGACAATATTTGATAATGAAAATATTGTTCGAAAATATTGTAAGACACGAGACAAAATAAACAAGACAAGTTTGTGTTTACATTTACGTGATTATTGGCAAGTCTAAAGTAAACACAAAGAAAACAAAACCGAGTGCGGATATAGGAATCATAATTCATCAATTACCAAAGACGCATCGATATAATAGGATAGAAGAATAAAACTCTACATTTGAAATATAGGACAACTTTGAATCCAATATAGTGCAGTCTCTTGTGTATGTTTTCTTTTTTTTAACTCTTCGAAGTGTCAGATACTTTTTTTGTTCTTCAGTTCTTCATATACCGGAGAGCGAAGAGTACGAAGAGGGATCGATGTAACTCGTTCCTGTCCGTTATGCACTTGCGTTCTACATGTGAGCCGCTTTCGCAAATTTATCCTATACTCGGGAGAGAGCGAAAAGGGTTTCCGTGTCCCGGTTGATCTCTCCCATGGGCCGAGAAACGAAACAACAACGAGTTTGCAGTGTGTATCGGAAACAACGAGGAACAAGAAGCGTATAAACCGTGCGGCAGCAGGGCTGGGTGGCTCGTGTGCTCCGCTGAGAAGCTGCTTTTACCTTTCGCGCTCGCGCGCGCCCCTGCGAAATAAGGATACATACAAAGCTCTCGTTCTCTTTTACTCCTCCAACGGTGGTGAATTCGCTGCTCTCGGCACACTGGCAAAAGCACCCCATTAAAATGCTAGCCACCGGGGAAACTTTGCAAAATTTATCGGCCAATCTTGAGTACGAATATTTACGAGCCACCGACCGTTGAGGGGCGAGAGGAGGGCAGCGAGCTCCACTGAGTTCACTTTATTTCAAGGTAGAGCTCGGTACCCCCGCCCCCCTCGCGAGTTCTCTAGCCAACCAACTATACACACTATAACACCCAGCGCGCTCTCCTTTGCTCTAGTAACTGGCAAACTACCGCGAAATAAATGCTGGATACTTGACCTCATAAAAGTTTTCCGCGACCACGTTCTATGGGTCTCTAGCTATATAGTTTATTATATGTATATGTATACGTGTATATGCCGATAGAAAGAGCGAAACTGAGAATTTTTCTCGTTCCCCGAGTTAATCTACTTCGAACGGTTCTTCTCGCGCTCCGATAGCTGTGCGACTACTGGCTACGAATCTCATGGGAAGACATCCATGTATATATATATATATGTATATTATAGTTTCTCTCTTTCGGTGAATCTACGTCTCAAAAGCCCTTATCTTACTTTACTCGGCTAATCTCGATAAACGAGATCGATTCCGGGATTTCTTCCTATCCATAAACCCCCCAGGAGGGGTTTATACTGCACGTCTTATATGCGCTTCCCGATTAAACTTTGTCGTTCTCGTTCTGAGCTCTAGCATTCGATTATAAACCGACTCTATACGAAGAATATTCGAAAGAATAATGTACGTACGATATTTTTCTGGATAAATTCTAAGGATTAAGGGTTTGCGAAGTTTTTGTTGAAGAATCGGAGAAGGAATAACGCGCGCTGGTGCGCGGGGGCAACGATATTACCCGTGTATGCTTTCACGAACCGGCGGGGACAGCCGCAGAGTGGATTCACGGTCGTCTTCAAAGAACGGCGAAACTGTTCGACTCGAAGCAATAACGGCGAATTCCCCGAGGCAAGAATATCTTGGAAACCTCATACTACTACTACTACTCCTGCTACTACTACTACTACTTCTACTCTGCACTCTTAGAGGATGATGTTTCCTTCGCTCGCTTTCTCAGTTCAAGTATATCGTCAGGGACAACGTATATTGGTATAACGCGACTGGTTTTATATGCGATATATCTATCGCACAGATTCGACAATCAGTCTCGCGAATAACTCGCGTATCTACTCGACATTGTATATTTCTGTGGACACAAAAATATTATCCCATCCAAAGTTGGTCGCAGTCTCCATTCGACGTATAAACATTCTATATTAGTTCAACTGCAACGGGATTTCAATAGGATATCGAAAAGATTGAACGAATATGGAAAAATATCGTTACCATGAAGTCAAGATTCGTCGACAGCAAGGAAATGCGAACGGAGGAAACTAAATTTACTTGCTGCTACAAGAATTTTGTTACACCTCAATCCTTTTTAGGTCTCGGGAAATAGGACTTTCCGTTCCATCTATAGCCAACCAACGAATAATTTATCGGTCAGTTTTGGATGCAAAAGTTGGCACGCGACGAAAATAGAGTATCTCTGCGAAGGCAGCGCTTCATCTATTTTGTAGAAATGTTGGCACAGGAAATAGTAGTCCAATGGGAATAACGATTCTCACCAATATTTTTTCGAATATTATTTTTCGATTTCCTGTCTTTGCTTGTCATTAGTTTGCGAATAATAACGGATTTACACCCTAATTATATTTACTATATAATTCACTTTATTATTTTCAATTTATTATTATACACCCTTATGTTACAACGTTTTGTTCTCGTCAATTACTAAATTAATAGAAAATATAATAGATCTATTATCATATAAATCGACTAGCTTTTGCACAAGCCCTTCAGCAACCCTATTCGTTTATGCGTGTCCCATGTCCTGTGACGTCACAGCTACTGCTGTGTTGTGTCGGTGTGCTTGTGCATGAGCGGTTACACACCACGAATCCCGGCTGGGATACTGCACATGCGCAAAATTATCGATCGCACTAGTTGGCAGGCGCGGGTGGGGATCGTCAGTTTTTTAGTCATCCTGTGACACAGCTACTTCTCGATGTACTCTCCGTTACGTCGGTGGGTCCGCTCGCCTGGTGGGTGACCGCCGGAATCCCGAATCCGGCACATGGATGGGTGACCGCCCGAATCGCGAATCCAGTACATGGATGGGTGACAGCCCTAATCGACGAATTTAATACATGGATAAGTGACCGTCCGAATCGACGAATCTAATACATGGATAAGTTACCGTCCGAATCGAGAATCCAGTACATGGATGGGTGACCGCTCGAATGGGTGAAATATGTAAAACACTACGCATGTGTGAAAGTGTTATACAGCGTTAGCGTTAGTGCATAAACATGTTCATTTCTGAAATTCACTTCTAATTTCTATAAACAACAGCAATTCACTACTAATTTGTTTCAAATATCGATTACATGTATAGTTTTATCAAACAATAAAAATTCACTTCTAATTTGTTTTAACAATAAAAATGCAATAATTATTAGATTAAAAAATTGAAATTCACACAGGGGTCAAAACAGAACGTAATAACATTTTTTTACATTTTTCTTGCAAAAAATGCAACGCTGCAAGTACCATCAATGTGGTTTGATCGAAATAAATTTTAAATAAAAAAAGCCCATTAGGATTATTTTAAAAAGTCAAGAAAAAATATGCTTAAATTCCAGTCCAAAACCTTAGCGTCCCAGCGTTAGATGCCGCAAACAGTTTGATAGGGAATCACGGAGGCATAGGCTGAGTGTGCATTGATGAAGACCTAAACCTTAATCAGTTGATGATTTTGATACGAGCTCCAATTTCCGTGATAAGTGAATGAACATTTGTAAGGTAAAATATAACATTAATACATGCACATAATCTTTTGTCGCCATCGACGCATAGGGTCACTTTGGAACCTGCAATCTCCTCATTTAAAAACCGTCGAACTTAATCATCCCTTGAGTATCGGTATATTCGGTATATTCGATAAGGATAACACCCTTCATTCGAGAGTACCATATCCACTACCTTCCGCACTTACTTACCACCACCATTTTTTATTTTCATTTTGCATACGATTAAGATTACTGACGGTTTTTTTTTCTCAATTCTCCAAACAAGCAGTGTATGAGAGCTAACACTGGAACGTCAAGCTTTTGGACTGAAATTTAAGGATACTTTTTCTTGGTTTTCTAAAATAACCCTACTTTTACAATGATGTAAACTGTGATCGCGATAAAATTTGGTTATATCCGCTTAAAAGTGTTAATATACAGTGTAAAAAATGTTTTTTTTTTTTGCAAAAATAGCTCAAAAAACACGGCATATTTTTATTTGTTTTCGATTTTGCGAATTCCTGTCACAGATATATTCATTTCGCATGGGTTATAACATTTCAGTAAATTTGCTTTCCAGCAAAAATAAAACAATAATAAAATTGAAATCATGAGCCATGTAGTGATATACACAAATATGCTGCATTTATTGAATAAAAGAAATGTACCATAACTCGAAGATAAAAAAATACTTCTTAACACTTAAGGTAGTTCTGTTACTTCGTGTTCATTTCGCATAAACCTGAGAAAAATGAGAGAAAATTGCAAATACGTCGATGGCTTTTCGATGGTATAAACGTCTGAAAAAATGCATGCACTGTTACGTCTTACGTAACCTACTAGGTAGAAATAGTTCACTACAACATAAAAACTACTCCTATATAAAAGATTTTGGGGCTCGCTTACGCGCGCTCTACTCACACGCACTGCATGTGCTCTCATGCACTCGGTCGACATAATGTAGTAGGCCTAGACGTGCGCGCCTTAGCATTCGGCGGCACGCAATCATAGAGTGTCGCCTACGACTAGCTCTCTCAGCCTCTTCTAGAGTGTCGCGTGCGACTAGCCCTCTCAGCCTATCGCCCTCGTCTAGAGATGACACCCAACTTTATGCGTCTCAGTAAAAACTAGCGGCAACCCTTGCACCCACGGCAAAGCGAAGACGCTGTCACTGCACCCTCACCTATTAATTCTTTTACTATAAGAGTCGTTAGATGCTCTACATTATCGTCGTCGCCTACGGACGACACCCGAAAACTTTATGCATCTCTATAAAGAGTAGCGACGGTCTTCTTACGCACCGCAAAGGCAAACGCCGGTGCCACACTTCCCGCGCCTAATAATTTTGACTAAGACACTACGCTCTAGCCTAGGAGTGTCACCTAACTTTATCCATCGCCGAAAAAGGGGTTAGCGGCGACCTTCTTATGGACTTCTAAGTAAAAACTATCCGCAATCTTTGCGACCACTAATTTTTACCGAAAGAGTCGGTAGGCGCATAGACGTCTCAAACATTTTATGGGACTTACACTCTCATCATTTCAACCCCACCGCTTACCGAATTTTAACATAGGACAAATAGGGTTAAACAAGTATAAAAAGGCGAGTATTTTCGTTAGCAACTCAGTAGTTCTGCGTTTGTACTCCATCATCTACGAGGCTCCACTGATCATGCAAGACTCTGCCCGACGAATTGCTCCACGATCTACGAAAGGCCCTGTACGGCCTACTGTCTCGGCAGAGTGCGCAAGCTCCGCCCGACGGACCTCTTTACGATAGCCCTGCGCGGCTAAGTCCTCGGAGCTCTTAACAACCATTGTATCGCGAAGATTATTTCCAACACCGAACATCGAATTTAAATAAAACATGGTAAGTACTAAAACTACGAAAAGTCTTCGACTTTATTTCTGCATGCTCTACAACTGTACAACGATTGACTTTTTTCAGATTTTTCAATTTGCTTTGAATTTTCAGTTTTTCAACACATTTTTCCCATATAAAAAACAATCTAAGGAAATTGAAATATTTGAAAAAATTCATGCGTATTCAGAAAAATGAAGGAAACATTTTCATTAAAAAAAGTTGGTTTTCCGAAAAATTTGTTCACCAATTTATTTCTTCATCAATTTGTTAATAACATTTTGGAATTATTATTATGCAAAATTATTCTTTTCAGTACCTTTGATGTGCTGTTACGTCCAGACGAGCTCTTGCGAGTTCGTACAGAACATGTGTAACGTCGGCCTCTCTGTCGAATCAAGGCGTTAGCCCTTTACTCAGGGACGGAGACCTCGCCTTAACACTGCCGTAGATTCGAGATACGTTGGAAGGATATTTGGGACTGATAGTCCCGTTGCACAATTGTGGAGCATGCAGAAATAAAGTCGAAGACTTTTCATAGTTTTATTACTCACTATGTTTTATTTAAATTCGATGTTCGGTGTTGGAAATAATCTTCGCGATACAATGGTTGTTAAGAGCTCCGAGGACTTAGCCGCGCAGGGCTATCGTAGAGAGGTCCGTCGGGAAGAGCTTGCGCACTCTGCCGAGACAGTAAGCCGTACAGGGCCTTTCGTAGATCGTAGAGTAATTCGTCGGGCAGAGTCTTGCATGCTCAGTGGAGCCTCGTAGATGATGGTCGGAGTACAAATGCAGAACTACTGAGTTGCTAACGAAAATACTCGCCTTCTTATACCAGTTTAAACCTATCTGTCCAATGTTAAAATTCGGTAAGCGGTGGGGTTGAAATGATGAGAGTGTAAGTCACGTAAAATGTTTAAAACGTCTATGCGCCTACCGACTCTTTCGGTAAAAATTAGTGGTTGTAAAGATTGCGGGTAGTTTTACTTAGAAGTCCATAAGAAGATCGCCGCTAACCCCTTTTTCGGCGATGCATAAAGTTAGGTGACATTCCTAGGCTAAAGCGTAGTGGCTTAGTCAAAATTATTAAACGCGGGAAATGTGGCACCGGTGTTTGCCTTTGCGGTGCGTAAGAAGACCGTCGCTACTCCTTATAGAGATGCATAACGTTTTCGAGTGTCGTCCGTAGGCGACGACGATAATGTAGAGCATCTAACGACTATTATGGTAAAAGAATTAATAGGCGAGGGAACAGTGACAGCGTCTTCGCTTTGCCGTGCGTGCGAGGGTTGCCGCTAGTTTTTACTGAGACGCATAAAGTTCGGTGTCATTTCTAGGCATGGGCGATAATGCGTAAGGCTGAGAGAGCTAGTCGCAGGCGACACTCTAGAAGAGGCTGACAGAGCTAGTCGTAGGCGACACTCTATGACTGCGTGCCGCCGAATGCTTAGGCTCACACGTCTAGGCTTACTACATTATGGCGACGAAGTGCATGACAGCACGTGCAGTGCGTGTGAGTAGAGCGTGGGTAAGCGAGCCCCAAAATCTTTTATATAGGGATAGTTTTTATGTTGTAGTGTACTGTTTCTATGTAGTAGGTTACATAAGACGTAACATTTTATTATTATGTGGAAATTGTGTGTTTTCCGGAATTATTGGAAACTTACGTAAGTCAAATTATTAAATAAATTCGTATTTCTCGCTCGAACATTTTCTCGCTATTTAATTGATCTCGCAATATTACTTGAGTCACCCAATCCTACCCCCCTGTATTCGTCTCGTCAAAATTATTATTCTGAGTCAGCCGAGTAAGGAAATGGTTTGTTGGTTGCCTGGAAATCAACTGGCGCCTTTCCGGTATAAAAAATATTAAAATTGTCTTTCATCAACCAGAGCCCCGGCAGCCCTTGACCCAGGCTGCGCCGGGTATGGCTTTCGTTACTTTAAAATTCCATTGTCAAAAAGAAAGCCTGTCTCAAAATTTTTTTCTCAATTTGTTAACAATATTTTAGAATTATTATCAAGCAAAATGAATCATTTCAACACCTTTAATATGCATGCATTTTTTCATATGTTTATACCATCGAAAAGTATTTGCGATTTTCTCTCATTTTTCTCGAACTTATGCAAAAGGAACACGAAGCTGCAGAACTACCTTAAAATACCTATGATCTTTGTATGCTACTGCTTGGCTTATAATTTCAATATTCTTCAAGGGAATTCTTTTTTTTTTTTTTTCAAGCAACAAGGTAAGTACCAGCGTACCTTTCTTATTTTTTTCTACAAAAATGTAGTTTTGGGGTGTTTCATATACATGCATGAGGTCGACATTTAACCAAATTATCTGTTGCAATGCCGAACGTAATTATTAATAGAAATAATTACGTTCTGCATTGGTAATATATTCACAGGCTGCGTTAGTATAATTCAATATCGAAATAAAATGAGGAACTCGTGCACTTTGCAGTATGCACTTTGTGCTTTGCACTTTGTGCTTTGCACTTTTCCATTTCGGTTATTCCCATACACCGAAATGCTCGTGAACTTTATTACCACGATAACAAGTAAAGAAAGCAAAACTAATAATATCTAACCCACTTTAGATAACTTACCTTTTTGCTACGGGAACAAAGTCGTTATCGGCAAAATACACACATTTCGTTAGAGCCGCGAAAACAATTTTTCACTATGCGCAGAGCTTGGAGAAGTTACGAAGAAGAAATGCCCCGGAGTGAGGAAAAAAGTAGCCGAAAGTAGAAGCATCAGATATATCTGCGGCAAACGTTCTAACACGACTATCATACTTTTTTCAACTCTCAACTTCTCGGAAAAGAATTTTCATATTCGATATGCCCCAAGTTCTCGGACGATTCTTCGGAAAAATTTTAAATTCCTCCACCACTCCGTTCGCAGGTATACTTTCCTATGTGTGTGTGTATACGTAAGTAGTAGCAACTTTTACGCTACGCGAAATCCATGTTCCGACGCGGGGCGATGAGACCTCCCGCCCCCCAATACCCTCTTCACGTCGGGCGGAAGGACGACGAGGGTGCAAACCCGTACCAACTCCGCTCGAGAAGCCAACGTGGTGCGCCCGGTAACCTCAGCAGCGACCCGTCGATCGATGTAATCGTTTTCCCCGCATAGGTAGGTAATATCGAGCGTCTGATCCGGTAAGTTATTTCAATACGAAATCGAGAGCGTTCCCTCTTCCCACCGATTTTCAAACCCGACGATAAACATAAATTGCATGCCCCGTCGAATTTTTTCGCGAGAAACTCAGGCTCACCCCACAGAGAGAGAGTTCTCTATCCGACAAACCAGTCGTCTGGAATTTTTCTATCGCGCCCAGAAATTTCGATACGGGATCACAACTATCGGTATATTACAAGGAACGAGGTGAATATTAAATTAGTGTTTTATAATAGCTGATAATTATGGATGAATATGAATGTATAAGACCGGAGAATACCGTGAAGATATGAAAGCTGATTGATTCTCGATAAATCAACCATCGTATTAACCCATTGAAGCATACATTTATTTTCTGAAAGAGCTCGTTATTTTTGCAGCATATTTATTATATTTATAATCCTCATTCAATGAATACCAAATGCTTTGTGATTTTTTTTTCAGATTTATCTATGTTTTAAACTCGCTGTGACCCGTAACATCAAGAAGCTCGGCTGTTATTGTCAAGAAGTATTTCTTGTTTTAACGGTTCGTAGTCACATCGGTTGGTGACTATCCGGAAACGAATTTAACACAAATACCGAACGCTTGAAATGCCGTCTATAAAGAGATAAAATTCGGCCACTAAATTTCACAATAAATTTCATTCGTGAAATGCACATGAGAAAAATATTTTTTATCTCAATGTACACTCATCGGTATTAAAATTATACCGATATTTTTAGTGTCATATTCATTTTTTTAAAATTGGCTCTTTATAGTTTGTTTTTCCATATTGTTGTTATATTCGATCACTCATATAATAACTTTTGATCGTATTTTCCCAATCGACTTCCCCAATGTCACAACTGGACGCATCCATCGATCGATTATTCTTTTTCTTATACTGAACGTAAGTTAGAAAAAGCTCCTCACTCGATCGATTCGTAATGATATTTAGCCGAAATAAATGCTTCAGCTATCATCAGCTACAATAGAGAGAGGGAGAGAGAGGTTCGACACATCAGAGGGCAACGGTGCACAATTCGCTCGTACGGTACAGAAACAAATTATTAGCCAATAATTGACACTAGTCGGCCGAATATTTCGGCGTGTAATGAGCAGAACGAATTTTAGTTATTCGCTCGACAAACTCGTGACAAGCTACAGCGACTTGCCGAGTCTTCAGTTGCACGCATGCGCCGATGCAAGTCCCGCACGCTTCGTTCTTATTCAAAAGGATCTCTTGTTTCAAAATTATCCTCACATTTGCCCGGCGGTCTTAAATTCTCAATTTAGTGTGAATTTCCTCGCAACACTGCGAGGCCGCGAAGCCATCCAACAAAAAGAACAAACTGATTAAGCGAGAAGGCCAAGATTTCTTTATGTCCGGGACGGTACCCACCAGGCGCTCGAGCCACGTGCCGAGCGAATAATTCTTTCCATAATTGGCACAAAATATCGTGGTACCGAAATGATGAGAGGCAAAAGCTTGACCGTAAAAGATCGAGGAATCCGCTTATGTGATATCTCGGACGTTCTTCTGACAAGAAGGAGAGAGAGAACAAACCACACGTCTTTCACAGATCGAAGATTCGATCCTCGAGAGGCCCTGAGGAATTTCCCGGAGGCTCATGTCCCTCTCCCCACTCCTGACGAATTTCAATACGCCCCGGAACCTGACGCCGGTTAGGCTAATTTAGAGATCTTAAGTACTATTCGCTCTCACAAGAGACAAATTCACAAGAGACAACCCTGCAACGCCGATTCTCGCAGCGAGAATTCCCTCGTGCGTCTTCACACGAAACGAATAATGCCGACAATCCATCGCCTCCTCTCGGTTCAGCTCGACTCCATCATAAAAAAAGTAACGTTTATTTGAAAAAAAACAATAAACACTTACATCGAGCCCTCCAAGATCACCAGGGACCTCGTCGATCTGTGGAAAAACGCATATTCGACACTCTCTCCTCGGACTGCACACGCTTTGTGACGGGAGGAAAATTTACCGCGTTACGAACTTTCATTAAATATTCCACACACAATGTCCAAAGTATGTTACACAATTTTTGAGTCCCAATCGAATAGGTAATCCTTCGCGACAATTTAACAAACGATTTTTGATAAATCAAAAAACTTCCGACGGAAATGGAGTGCAATAATAAAAATTGTATAATAAAAAAGAGTAAATTAACTCTTTCGCTCTTTTTTGTTACTAATATACTTTCTTTATTACAATCTTTTATTGTTCGTTTTTCATCCTTTTCATCCTTTCATCCGACATTTCATCCTTTTTAAACTAAAAAAACAGAATAGAAGTTATTATTGCGAATAAATATATAATGATAAACTATTAATTTCATAGAAACCCTGTACCCCCTATTACTTCACGCATTTAAAGTCGTACTGCATGATAACCAAACGCGACAAACATATTATCATCGTGTCGTCTGCTGTACGCCGTTGTACGTGACCTACGCCTACACAGCCTACGCCTAGGCAGCCTACGTCTAGCCTAGTGCCGTAAAAGGTGTCTAAGGCGTCAAAAAAAATAGCGGCAACGATTCGATATATGTGGATAAAGTTTTTCTTAGTTTATTGAAAATTCTTCATCGCTGTGAGTTCACGTATAATGTTAATAATTAATCGTTTACAACACACTTCACGACTCGTAGAACTAACTTTCTGACTTTTATAGACGTATTAAGTCCTTTTGCCCAATATAAATGGTTAATGAAAACGAGCAAAATCACGGGACATCAGTGAAACGCTTCACCCCCGTATTTGAATCTGTATTTGAGATTTTCGAAAACTGAGGGTACGGCGGGTTTAGTACAAAGCGAAGAGAAATCGATGAATCAAATAACAGCGAATCTTGATGCTTCAAAGCTTGAAGAACAAAGTACTAGTGAATGATATCGTAACGTATCCAGAATTATTAGCGTTACAAATTACACAGGCGTCGAGAATCGTTCCCTTTAAAAAAAAACCCATCCGGAAATTTTTCCATACGATTCGCGAAAGTCTCGGGGGACGTTGCGGTAATAGATTCGTCACCGTTGGATCCGTCGTCGGATATTTGCAATTCGTATTCATCCATCATGCTGATGGTGTGCACGCGATAGAAGTATACTCTCTCCATTCTGTAGTAAACAAAGCTCGTTTTCACAGTTCCCGCGTTATGGCTTGCGGCCCTTGGTTTTCGTATTTTTATTCGCTTTTTTCCGACATTTTCTCTTTTTTTTTACCCCATCAAGCCTCTCGCCACAGACCCTTCGAACAAAGCACTCCCATAGTGCTACAATAAACCACCGAATTTTTTTTTTTCAACCAGCTTGCCAGACAGACCCATCGATTTTTAGTTTTTCTCGCCCGGTCGCAATCGATACGTTCGATAGATATTAAAGCACGAAAAAAAATCATCATCGCTTCTATTCTGCATACAGCGATTCCTCGATAATGAAAATATTGCGCAAAAATATGTGGTGGAATAAGCGACGAGATAACTTTGACGATTTTGTTGGAAAGTATTGGAAAAAAAACAAACACACGAGCGCGGATATAGGAAGCGCAATTCATCAATTACCATCAGAGTCTCGTCGGTTTATTAGATATGGACGGACGGCTTTACGTGGACGAACAAGGATAAAACATAGTTTATACGCAAGCGAGCCATAACCACACAGAAAACACAGGCGCCGCAGTATAAAGAAAAAGACTAGACGTAGTCGGTATACGTATAAACCGCGGAGAAAGTTCGATAACAAAGTTCAAAAAAACACGACTGGCAAAGGCTTCGCGTGCTCCCATTCCAGTCTCGCCTACGCTCATCGTCGAAATATATGGGATAACTTTTAAGCCGCGCGACTTAGGATAAAAAAAAATAAAAAAAATGGAAAACCATACGTTGACGTTCTACGAAGGACGTACATCGCGCGTGAGACTGAGTATATCACCACTGATTATTGTACCCACATCGCAGTTGGAAGGATTAGCCTCCCCGTCGGATGGAAGAACCTACGCAAAATTTCGACGTTTGATCCACGCGGGGACCGAGAAAGGGTTGCGGGGATTCCAGCCAAGGGAGACAATAATAACGCGGAACGAGAGCCTAATCCCTCTGCTGGCATACCGAACTCCCGTTACGCTTGAATCTCTACGGGAAGTCGAGACCCATACATACGGATCTTCTCTCCTCTCTATTCCTCTCCCTACCGACCAACAGTCGGTCCGAAAATTTGATATGCGTCCAATCGCAATACCACTATAGCTATCGCGATATGAATGACGGGGCTCCGGCTTATACTATCTCCGCCAGGATATGCAACGTCGAGACCATCCCCTTGCGATATGTATCCGTCGAAGAGCTTATACCGCAACGCGACCGCAGGCTAGGAGAACCTGACGTTTAGGTTGGTTGGAAATTTTCGAAAATGCATTTCACGATCGAAACCCGCGAGTGTTCGCGTGCATCGGGCGGCCGCCATGTAACTCTGTAGGGAATTGCAAATTCTCCGACAAGAGCTACTTCCGCGGTTCATACGCGCGTATGGGACGACGAAGTTGGCGTAATGGAGATTGAAACTCAAATGTAACCAAAATGAACTGCACAGAGGATGGCATATGGAAGACATTGGGATCGATCGATAGAGAAGAGAAACGGGACAATGACTGGATATTGGTTACGTTTCGCACAAGTACCCATTTGCCGTAACGCTTACGCGGTAAAGGGTTGCCAAAGGGTGATATACGGACGTATACCAATATAATACTTTAGTGATATAGAAGCTCAGCAGGAGAGAACGAAGGGTGGATACCGCGGTTTTCCATGGTGGCTCCTGCTCCATGAAATATTCAACGCGCCTCGGGCACTTCGTCATAGCTCTTTGTACGTTGTTACACACCGAGAGATAGAGGAGAGCCAGTGGTAAAGGAGAAAAGAAGAGATCTCTATGCATCGAAGCAACGGCCGTAGTCCAACGCTCGAACCGTCCAGACGAATACATTTTTTTCTCTATTTACCTACTGCAGTATTACTTTTGGCCTTCGACCCCCAGCTTTTGTAAGCGACAGAATTCCTATTCGCAAGTTCTACAATAAGATCAGCTTACGTCCACTCTGATACCCGTAAATCCATTAGGGTTTTGGATAGCGTTACATAAAAACGGGTAAACACGGTCTCAGGAACATAAAAACGCTTTATTTATTTCTTTCCATCGGTAAAAAAACTGTATAAAATTTCCGATGCAATCAAATATTCATAGTGATATTCTGATCGTGTAAACGAAATTCCAGATAACAAGTATAACAGATGTCGCGAGCATTTTATTTTTTTCAACGCAATTTTTCTTTTACCTATTTGTTTGAATTTAAAAAGAAAATGAAACCACTATAATTTTTTATATTTAGCGTTGAGGTTATTTTCACGTTATCAGAATATAAATACGGACGAACGAGTACATGGGATCAGTGACACGATGTTTTTTACCCAAAATATGTTTATACTAAAAATAACAAGTAGTTGGGAAATTTAAAAAAAATTCAATATCACTTTTTACAGTTTTATTTGACTAAAATGAAGTTTCCCTTTTTTTTAATACGCGGATTTTTTTCAAATGGTTAAAACATCAGTAGCAATGAACGATCGCATGGGATTAGTGATACAATAGTCTTTTGCATACCTAAAAAAAACCCCCCGGTTTTTCACCTGAAATTCCTGAAATCTTCGAACCTCTCGTTGACTCGTGAGAAAACTTCAACCTCACGATGTGATCCTCCTGCGAAATAAATGAAAAATTTTACCGCGCCAAAGAGTCTTGCAGCGTGGAAGAATATTCGGCGTGTTTCGGCGTTCGAACCGTTCCCTAGAGTTTCATTATTACAAAAAAAAAAGGGCAAACATATACTTACAGATATTTACGAGAAAAGTGAGAAACCCAAACGTAAACGTTTATCTTGATTTTTCTTTCTTTTTTTCAACCACTGCTTGCCATCGGTTTTGCGAGAGTTTAAAGAGTCGTAGAATCTCCCGTCGAGAATCGACCAACACAAAGGAAATTAAATGAATGCGAAACTCCTCTGTCGACCGACTGGTAAATATTTCAGTTCATTAACGGAGTAGAAGCAACAATGTGTATTTCGTGTTGAAACAAGGTGCGACGAGAAAAAATTCTTGGAACCGAAACATTCGAATAACCTTTATTCCCTTTTGATCGCATCGCCTCTGCGCTCACTATTCTCGGGGTAAATTCTGTATACCCGACGGAGAAAAGTCGACGAGGTTGGACCCCTTCGTCTTTCTCTCGTTGCAAAGATAATTTTAATGAGATTCCTCGACAGATAGATAGAAAAAGGAGAAGAAATAAAAACAAATAAAAAAAAAGTTCGAAGTGGAAAAAGATAAAAGAAAACAGAGAGTGGAAAGCTTTGCATTGAGAAAAATAAGGAGGCCAAAAGATGGAAAGAAGGTGGCGAGAGGTGCGAGGGCAGCGAATCAGAGAAGATGCACGGAGAAGGAAATACACAGGGATCCCGGAGAGCGCGGGCGGCAAAAGAAATAAGAAAGCATTACGCTGCGGCACAATCTACAAGGGGGTTTCGGCCGCGGTGAGAAAGAGACAAAAAGGACGCGAAATAGTGGAGAAAAGGAGAGGACAAAAGAGAGTACACTCGAGCGTTCGTCGTCGCGAATAAGCGAAAGGCTAATGACAAAAAAAAAAGAAAGTCAAATTAAAATAACAATCGTGGTGAGTGGAGTGTTGAAAGAGTAGACGGGGTTAGGATCTCAAGGAATTTTTCGAGTGTCCCCCGCCTCCCTCGTCCACCCCTTCCGCCGCGGTTCTTGCCGAGAGTGACTTTGCGGAATCCTCGAAAGCGAGTTCTCACAATAAATTACAAGCCCCCCTAAGCGATAAAACGACCACTCTTTTATCCCTATATAAATAAATAAGAAAAAAATGCATTCCGTATGCACCACTGATGGAATTAGCTTTCGTTTCGTTCGTATAGCAGCTTCGGGGTACTGTGCGCTTTTGTGGTAGTCATCGACATCGATACAGCCCTCTCTGCACACCCCTTCGTGCCAAGCCATGTTTCCCCCGCGAGAGTGGAACGAGATCCCGCTCGGCTTTCGGGCCTTTGCATCACCGAGCCTGTCGCTCGCCCTCGAAACGGATGGAATAAATGGATTACGCAGTGGGATTGAAACTTTAGAACCCTTCCAAACTGGAGAGGGTATATATATGTATATATATAGATATTTTTTTTCTATTTCTTCGTTTTCTTTTTCTGTTCCGACAGGTCTGGCTTCGAAAAGTCGCGCCGAGAGTCAGATTGTCCGACCCAAAATGTCAATTTCAGGACGAGGGGATGTGTGGTACCGTCTATAAGAAATGATCGTTTCACAGCGATAGATTCGATTTTCGAACGTGGGCGACGCCATTCACCGGAAAACCCCTGTCCTCGTCGAGGAACTTCTTTTTCGCTTTTGAGAAGCGAAAGGGACGACACTAAAGATGTACGGGGCAGCTACCGATTATCAGTGACGTCGGTGAAGATGTGCTTTTTTCACATCGCGTCGAATACCTAAGAGGAACTCGTTTCCTTTTTATACTGAAAGGGTGTTCCGGCACGGTGGAAGTTTGTATAAAACGGAAAAAAAAAACGATATTGACAGCACTATATTCTACACTCTCGCGATTGCATGTCTACATGAGTTTTATGGGACTATGTTGTACTCTGTAATATTCAACACGATTGAAATTTGGATTGAGTTGAAGGTTTAATAAAGCAGTCAGCGTCAGCTAAAAAAAATCGCGCATCGAACATGAATTATAATTTTTTTATACACAAACTAAATAAAAAATCGATTTATAATCATCGAATCATCGAATACATCACACGTTATAGTTGGGAGATTTCCATACATAACGAAGATATTTCTCGATTATGACATGTTAATAATTTATTGTTATTTCACTTCTTGTCGTTAAACATTTAATGCAACGTGAAATGCACACGGGTAGTCGGAAGTTTAAGAAAATTCGTTTCAGAGACGAAAATGAATGTCTTCACCTAAATATACAATAAAACTAACTGAAAAGCTTTTAAAAATACCTTTACTGAATGCAAAACCAACTTAAAATAGTTATGACTTCAATTCCGTGCGACGCTCCAAGGAGATTTAAATAAATTGTACCAACGATAAATTATTAAACCATTCTATGTTATTCAAGCACAATGTAGACTTGTCGAGACTTCGACTTTTTCTAGATCTTCACGATCGCTGGCTCGAAGCTATAGACCAGTGGGTACCTTTCGCTATATAGTTATACTTAAGTAAACAGCCATAGGAGAAATATAGTAAGAGCCGCGGCGTTATCGGACTTATTGGATTCTAGGTTCCTTTGTAAGCTCGTCTGGAAATGCTGGATGGGATAAATGCGATGGCGCGCGGCCGTCAGAAAAAGTAGAAATTCCCTTGGGGAGATGCTGTTGCTGCTAGCAGCGTCGGTGGGGTCGTCGTCGGGTCGACTATGCCGAGAGGGACGATGAGGGGACGTTAGAAAAGAGGCTATATAGGTGAAGAGAACAGACTGACAAGGGGAAGAAGAAAAAAAAGTGAAACAGGTGGCAAGGAAAATACGTAGGATGAGATAGAAAAATAGCGAAAAAAAAACGAAAAAGCGTAGAATAAAACGTACGTAAGCGAGAAGGAGAGGATAGATTGCTACTGCCAAGCGCGAGCGTAAGGGTGGGAGCGCAACGTTGTAGATCATAGAGGAGCCGAGCAGTTTTGAATAATTTACGAAACTCTGTGGAATACGTTTCTCTTATGCCGTGTGTGAAGTGCAACGCTCGCGCGGTAGCGGCACGGTATACGTCACACGAGAGGAAATGCTTTCGCATAAACGACCGACGCTACGGATGTTTTATCAAATTTTCTTTTTCTCTGACTCTCCGGAAAGCTCCACCGAGATGAAGATATCGCGCTCGGACCTTCAGACGAGAGTAACGAAGAACCGGATAGTAACCCCTCTGGGTGACATTGAGACACTGAAATTGCTTTTCCACTGTCTTGCATTATAAAAGTAAAAGGCCCCGCGGAACGGCACACGGGGTAACCATTATATTTTTCTCCGGTTTCCCTTGCACAGAATTTATAGTGGAAACCAGCAAGTGAAGTTAGGTATCTAATTATCCTGGTCGACTAATTTATCACCTTACGAAAATACCGTTCAACTTCCGGTGCAAGTCATGTTTATTTATACATTACAATGAAGAACTACTCTCGTCAGTACAGGTCGTATATTACCGTAGTGGGTACTACGTTTGTTCCATATATCGACGAAAACCTATTCACTCCACGGCCGCAGACTCGATCCTAAAACCGTTGTGAGAATGTATACGACCTCTTACTACCAGTTTCGAGAACCTAAACTACCCCTCAGGTTGCTGCGAGACTGTAACGCAAACCCAGAGAAAGCATGAGCCTCCGAAGGTTTACTGTCGTTGAACGTCCCATTCGCTTCTCGGACGATTGCGCGCCGCGAAGAAACTCCGTAAGAGCCGTAAACTTCTCTCCCATAGGGTGTTGTGGGGCTCCCAAGCCAAATACGCACCTATGTGTGCGGAGAAACGCGAAATGCTGTATCCTAAAGATGGGTGTACATACACTATGCAATAGATACAAACATAACTGGCAATCGGATACCGCCAGAGTATGTATCTTGAAGATCTCGTGAAACTATCGCATCAACTGCGATAAATCTTGCGTTAACGCTTGAAACTACGATAAATCGATCTATGAGCGCAAAGTTCGTCCTCTTAAGGTGGTGAATGTCCACAACCGATGGGGACAACAGAGATAATGGACTAACGGTACCAATCCTCGGACAGTTCAGAATGTCCGCAGAATTACGTAATTTTTTAAAAGTCCTTTGATAGAAATATCATTTTTTCCCGACTGCACTAAAAAGACCTTATTTCATACTTACAATGCGGGTCTAAAATTGACTATTCTTGACCAGCGAGAGTAAAAATAGCTGTGCGGAAGTAAAAGTAAAAATAGTCGCGAATAATTTTTTTTTTCAATTTTCTAAAAATTTATTTGCTAATAAAAGAATTGAAAATACGCGTCGGTCGACCACTTCTGAGTCGTGGCCCCGGTTCCTCTTGTCGCTAATTTGTGCCGTTAGGCCGTTGCAGGCATAAAAATATGATCGATTTTTAGGACGATCGGAAAAAAAGTATCATGAAAATTATTTGTGCTGCTTGCGCGAAAAGTTCGACTTTTCGTACCAACGTTCAGTGCGTAGAAAGTCACTTTTTCGGTCAGCATGCGTAGAAAAGTCAACGCATGGACAACGCATGGAGGGAAATATTCATCACTTTCTACCCACTAGTAGCATAATAGTATATTACGACCCGAGGGCGGGAAAACGCTTTTCTGACGAATGTGAGTTTGCAGTACGAGCCGCAGGCGAGTGTTGCAATCACATCACGATCTGAGAAAACGTTTTTCCGCCGAGCATCGTATACAATTTTACGTCACTAGGCGAGTAAAGAAAGTTTTCCGTGCCGTAGTTACGTAAAAAAAATTGTGTATATGGTCCAATAGGCAATCTGCACTCGTGCTCGTTCCGTTTTTGGCCACCTTAGCGCCGATTATAAACATCACATTCCAGAATATCCACGAACGTATAATCAAATAAAAAAAAAGAATTAGTAGATCATTCGGTGAATTTCTATAAGAAGTTTCGAAGAATCGACATATGGATAAAAAAAATAATTCGAAGCGTATAATAATAAAAATAACTACAAACGGCACAGTGGTCATTAACGGTGCATCTACCTACTTAGACGGACTCTGAAATATCAACCATCAGACTTCATGTCAATGGATCGTAATTCAAAGAGACTGCGTGAGTGGCCGTGTCCATTTGTAGCTGCGGCAGACTCAAGGTAATATAAATATTTTACAGGTGCGAGAGAAATAGCATCGGTGGCGCTCTTGGCGGCGCGAGAGAGACATACTGAGAATATGTTTCCCATCACGTTGAGACTGAGATAAAAACACTCGCATTTATGTAAGACGTAGGAATACAAAATATGTATTTCATATTTTATTTATTAATAAAAAGTACGTTAATGAGTTATTTAGCTTATAAATTGCAGTGGACGATTGCGGACAATAAATACGACTGAACAAAAAAAAAGAAACTGATTTTAAAAATACGAAAATAAGTCTAATGTATACTCAATATTGATCGTAAACAAATACTTCTTTACTCGTATGTACGATCCTCCAAAAAAAATAATTTTTCCCCAAAAAATAAAAATTTCCGTCGCCTATTTGAATTTTGGTTCCCAAAAAAAAACCTTAAAAAAAAACCATTAGCCAAACAGTAGTAGTAAAGGTGTTAAGCGTAATATTAATTATAAAAAAAATGTATAGTAAATAAAAAAAAAATGTTTAAATACTTGGAACGTTCATTCTATTGACGCAATGAACTAAATTTATTTGTGTTACAAATTTATCTCGCGACTATGAAATACTATTCCAAATTCTCAGTTGTAAGATTTGTTCCTGCCGTTTCCATCGAGAAGGGAAAAATGTCTCCGACGGAATTGAATTTTTATCGGAAAAAGATTTTTCTTCAATTTAGATCAATGGAATAGAATTTTTATTACCAGCAAAGTTTAAAATCCATATGACTTTTGCCGTTGGCAATTTTTTGTTGACACAGAAACTTATCTTTTTTTCATCCATAGAAGTTCGAAACAAAGATGAGGATTTGGAAGAAACTAAAATTACTTATCCAAGTAATCCATTCCAAGTTGCTGATCGCTATTGCGGATTCCGGGCGAAACTATAGGACAACGCATGCGGCTCCTCAAATATTTTTTTTAACACCCATTGCTGAATATTGACGCTCGATGGCCTTAATATAATTTCTCGAAATATTACTAAAAAGACAGGATTACGTCAAGCGATGCTACAAAACTTCTGTACTAACGTATTCGATCGACAGTGGAGTTTGCATACAAATTTTACGCGTTCAATTGCTGTAGCGTCAGCCGTCAAATGTAAGCGTTGTAGAAACCGCTAAAAGAAAAACATTTTTTTCACGATATATTTATTCAGTCACAAACTTTGTACATTCAAAAATATATACTATATATATTCACGCTTTTTGATCACAATTCTTTTTCGTGTCATATGACAACGGAATATTTTCGTTCGTGAATAAAAAAAATTTGTCCGTTAGGTAATACGGAAAGGACGGTAGTGCACAGCACTTTACATTCTACATAGTATCATATAAGTATTTCTGCTCATTTTAAGTCTTTCTGTTTCTCATATACACCTGCAGATGATAATATATTTTGAATATTCTTTCGTCATTGTTTTCATAATATTTTATGTAAATTCGATGACGAATGACGAAGTACCAGGGATGAGATGAGGGAATGGCGTTTATGGTATGAAAGCTATGTATTCACTGAGTGTTTGAAGTCTGTTGGCAGTTGAGATTGGACGGGTTTCAGAATCGGAGGATAAAGAAATGCCTCTAACGAGCGTTTTAACGAGGGGTCATTGTCGGTGCCTAAAGCACCCACGCTATTGCCACTCGAGTGAACTTTCATCGAATCTCAGAGACTCTCTCTCTCTCTCTCTCATTCATTTTCTCTCCGTCTCTCGCAACCCGCTTACTTATCCTCACGTAACTACGTTAACGTTTTTCTAACACAAAAGAAAAAAGTACCATTGGAATTCAGCGAAAGTTTGATCCACTGCCTGCGCTATATTTTCTTATTGTACATAAAAAAAATCTCGAAGTTATTTATTTTTGAAAAAACGATCAATAATAAGAATACAAAAATACAAAAATGGACGGACATATCTATCAAATAACACTTTGGGATACCTTAATTCTGAAAAGGTTCGCAATACGACTTTTTGTGATCGGGTAGAAGTCGCATTACGATCGTTTCTGTCCGAATGTTTTTTGATGAATTCTCGTTTTTTTTTTTTTTTTTAATTCCACAAGAATAACGAATATACAACGCCGAATGTCGTGATGAATATCGACGATGTAGCAAATAAACTCGTCGACCCATTGCAAGCATCGGTCGAACACGAACATTCTTGCCGATACGCACCGCTTTCATGGACTCCCCAACCGCATACATCGGTTACACCTCCCGGGACGCTGGAAGCGCATTTTCTTATTACCTGCCGCCATTTTTCATCCGCTTAAATGAAAACAAATAAGTTATTAGTATTATTGACATTACACTCATGCGTTGCGTTCAAGTACAAGTGTGATAGCAATTCTACTCGGAAGGCAAAGACTATATATAATGTTTATATGTAATTCCGCGCATATAATCACAGTGTATATATAGGGTATTCACAGTCACGGGAAATCTGGAAATGTTCAGGAATTTGCAATGCGATTAGAAAAATGAGGAAAATTTCTAGAAGTCAATATTCGTCGAGAATTTGTTTGTATTATTTGTTGTGAATTGATACCTATTTGAGAAAAAAAAAGGAACGCTGAAAAAAAAAACTGAGGAAGCCAAAAAAATACCGAAAATGCTTGCATATAAAAAAAATTCCAGATAGAAGAATTCTATATCGTCTATACATAACTTTTTCGCTTGTTTATCGTGAACAAGGAATTGCCCCCCCCCCCCCCCCCCCATTAGTAGTATCACACAAATACACGAAATATAACAAATACATTGCAGAAACACATAGAAAAGAGACGAATAAAGATTATAAATAGAAATAGGCAAAAGGATAAGAAAAATTACAAATGAATGATCGACTCAAAAATATACTTACTTTTCCACGCAATGGAATCAGGCGTGACGAATGGTGAAGACTCAATTCCTGAAGCTACATATAATGAAATTAGTAACCCTTTTTTTCTGTTGTTTCGTTTTTATACAATACTTTACAAACCTCGAAGACTCAGCTTGGTAATTTTAACGCAAAAAGTATCCGATGGCGGACACTCTGTCGGCGGATATTTATACGTGTCAATGTACGTATTAACTCCACACAAGTCTTGATCATAGGGATCGCTCACGCTGTTGCACTGGTAGCACCGAATAGCCTCGCATCCTGCAAAACGTCAATTATCGATCAGTCGTTAGGTTTTTTGTCACGATACATTATTTCCACGACAAAAAAAAATCGTTAATAATGCGATCACACGAGTTAAGAAACGCTGCTTCGCACGAGAATCGTACAAAACTTTTTTATTTGCAAGGTGTGGAATTGGAGGTTTCCGCGGACGCGAGAGGTGCGTAAAACTGTACATTACGCATTGAGTGTAATAAAAAGTTTCTTTTTTTTCTAAATCGTGGTAATGGCAAATTTGCAATGAACGGTGTTGAACACGTCGCGCAATTCCACGATGGTGTGGGATGTATAGTTTAATGAACTGGCCAAAAAATTTCGTTTATGCGGAGTAAACCCATAACTCTTTGATGCTCCCATAACACTAAAACCTTCGGATGAAATGTCGTTTTTTTATATCAGAACAATTTTTTTATTCTTTCATTAATTCGAAGTATGTAAGGAGATAAAGTATAGCAATCGCAAGGAATCCGACACTCAAATTAATGTCTACAAATATATTTTACTTTTTCTAGAATACAAAAAACGCGTATTCCCATTTCTATCCGTCTGTCTGTCTGTCACAACTTTTTGTCCCAAAAAATGACAACTTCTTTCAGAGACTTTAAATCGCAGTGCAACTTGCTGTGTGTCTTCTACATACTATAAATAATATAATATAACGTAATGTAAAAAAATATAAAACTGACGAAAGGTTAACGCCAACTGTCTAACTATTAATGAATATATGCAGCGATAATATCTATAACTTAAACTTGTGACTATAGTTATACGGGAGGCGTATTGGGCGATGAAAGTTCGACAAATCACTTATTGTGACTTGTAATATAGTGTGTAAAATGATAACGTTATGAGATTGTAGGGTGCATGTAAAGTCTTCGAATACAATTAGAGAGCAAATGGAGCGTATTTCGTTCGCCGATTTAGTTCATTCGAACATTTTTTTTCTCAGTGTAGCGACTATCAGATTTATTGCGAGTAGCGCTAAATTCCCAGCGTATGAATGCAAAACTATTTCTGTCGAAACTATTGTAAAACAATACATGTGACGGTGAAAAATTATTTGAAACAGTCGTTTCCGAGTTTTTGCGAACTGCAAAAAATGCCGAACATACGCGCGTTTTCAAGCCGTTATTATTTTTAAAAATCCAAAACGTACCTTGTACTGAATTGGCAATCGGTCATCGGAACACTTCACAATGAAATTTGAATCGACCTGTGTAATGCGGTTCTTTGTAAGTGATACATCTTGGAATCTTCCGAATAATAACGTTTTCAAAGTGATTATGCTTGGTGTTTGTTTGCCTAAGGCAAATGAGCGCGAAACCTCCGAAACGACTGTTTTAAACAATCTTTCACCACCGCAAACATTGCCACGGGATTCCATTCTGAGATACGAGATGGCGGTGATACAGTGATAGAGTTATATGAGGAACTGCGACACCAAACAGTGAAACGGCGAATTCCATGCAATGCATAATAGGATTCGAAAAGGATTTTACAAGGACTTGAAAGTCCTGCATACATTTAAACATAATTTGAAACTCGTTTCACATTTTGAGACAGTTTGCCACTATCACCAGCTTTGCACGTATAACTTTATCATCGTATCACCACCTCCTGGGCGTGTTTCGGACCGAATTCGCATTACCGCGAAAAACGCCGCATTTTATGACACTTTTCCAGGGCGAAACTGTCAGATTATTTGGCAGAAGAATTGAAAAGATAAGCTTGCGCATGCGCAGTCCGCGATTGCTTCACTTCCCTCCCTTGGGAGTTTACTTTCGTTCCTTGGGACGAAAAATGATAACCTCACTTTTCACTGTCCGTCCCGCAAAACTGCCACGAACTGCGTCGGTTTTTCCTGCACTCGCTACAAAAATTATAGTGTACAACTTGTATGACTGCAGACGTCACACTCGTGGCAATCGACAACTTTTGGCTCTTGTTGCACAATATACTATATCACTTCTATTGGAGAACAGAAATCCGAGCAGAAAGGAAGAAATAATCGTTTATTCGCAAACCGTATATTAATGCCTTGCGATATGACGTTCAAAAATTCTGGTGGCAAACACCAGTATTCGGCGAAATTTCAATCACTGTATCCATTATTTGTTATTTTACACCACCACATCCACGCCGAAAAAATATGATTATAATGTGAAAAGTTGCAAAACGCCAGTAGCAACTGTTCATACGCACACGATATTTGATTGAAATCATGCGAAAACACATCGAAACACATTAATAATAAACAATAATTAAAAAAAACTGATCCGTAAAATATTCAACATGGACATGTGAAAGGAGCGTCTCACTTTCGAACTGTTTTCCTTCTTAATCACGTTCTCACCTATGAAAGAGTACAACACTGTCGCGAGGAAAATAAGAGTTATTCTCGTCGTTAAAATCATTTCACTTGAAAATTAAATTTAATAAAAAGGAATTAAATGGCTTCTGTATCGTTCTATAATTTTGAAAACGATACGGAACGTGCAGCGAACCTCGATACTTGTTGTCCGTATACTAAGGTTCCCAACACAAGACACCATTCATTGGCCGCTGATGAGTTGCCTGGCTTTCCCCACTTTCAACGGAACGCATACCGCGTTCCGAAGCACAGGACCGTACGCAATGACAATCTTCGTGGCGCTCAAAGTGGTCCCGACGGACCCCTTTTCTTCGGCGTGTCTCACGAATTCCTTAAAGCAATACCATTAAAAATCTCATTGTCAAAGAAAAACCGTGCGCACTAGCGATACACCATAAGACCGCAGATAACAGTGTAATAGCGAGATTCGCGGAAAATTCACCGATAGAATTCTAATCGCGATGCTTTAAGATGGGGGTTGTACGTCATCGTGAAAGTTTTCCCGTTTAGATAAGACGCCGGGAGAAGGAGGCGGTCGGGGGATGCCTCGAGGGTAGATTTACTCGCTTTTGAAGCACACGCGTCTCTCGCTACTCGCGATTCCGATAAACGATACGAAAGCACGAAAGCACTACAGTGTACATGAAAGAGGTAAAGATTTTCGTGGTTCATTAGCATTTTCATTGAAATGAAATATCTCTCGTCTGGGGAAAGAAAGTCTCGAGGGTTTTGTCGTTTAATTTCGTTTCTTATAAACGCTTTCGTCTTCAATAATCAATGCAGACGCTAATTAAAGTTAAACTTCAGTTACACGGACTCACGTTTTTAATTCGGTTGAATAAATAGATATAATATAAAGGGGTTGAGGACTGAGGAGTTAAGGTCTTTCAGAAAGTAGGCCAAGACTTCGTCTTCCGCTTCTCTTCGTCTTTTTCTCGCAGCGAAGTATAAGGACCGTCTGCCTTTATTGTTGCTATAGAAACGTTATAAGATAAGAAGTTCTAAGGCCCTCTTTCCTCTCCGGGGATGAAGGGCAGTGGGGGTAACAAAGTACCGATGGGATGTAACAATCGTCTCGGTGCCTCGGTGAACTCTGAACAGGAGGAATATTCGCCGTAGAATGGCCCAAAAGAGAGAAAGAGAATCAGGCAGTTGGCTATATCCAAAAACTGGATACGAAGTGAGGTTCTCCTCTTCGCTATTGTTGCCGAGAGTGGCTCGGTGCGCTCGCTTCTCTCCTCTTCCTCGCTCCCGTTCTCGGCTACCTCCCCCATTGTTCTCTCAACTACTTTGCTTAATTGGCTGTTTTTCTTAATTGCTCGACAAGTTTGCCGTGCGAGGACACCGGTGCTGGCTACCGTGGATATCTTCTTACACCCGCCGCCTTATCACAACAGTTATGCACTATAATAGGCGAGGAAATCTTCTCGTGTGCACACGAGAGACAAATCTGCATTCATCCCTTGCCGCATAACTGAGTTACGCGATATCTAATGATGGAAATAAAAAATTATCGCCTCCTTTCGTAACCTAACAATCCAGAAACGTAGTCAAAGATTTTCCATTCGAAACTTGCAACTGGACGTTTTTTTCAATCAATTTTATCCGGAAAACCACCAATCGCTGGTAGCGACGATGAACAAGAAATATACTTGTGTCGAATCGGAAAAAATAAAAATACATGCATATACATCGAGAGGACACGAGAGAGAGAGAAGCTCCTAGCGATGTAATCAACGGGCGACTCTGGCATCGATTCGCATCGCGTACTTCAATAAAGCGAGACCAGAGTTATATCCATTCGTGATCGAGCGGAGAGAGGAAACGGAAGCTGCGAGGCGAAAATAGTATATAACAAAAAACGTAGAAAACACGATTCTCTCGGCGTTTTTTCGTTTGACTGTGAGGAAGAGAAATGGAATATATAAAGAGAAGTAAAAAAAAAACAAGAAGGAAAAAAACTGTGCTGCTGAGCGTGCGTTCGGGGGGTATACTTTCCATGTAGCTCACGTTTTTATTGCGGAGCCATTTCCATCGATGCACGAGTTACGGGCTGACGAAGGGCAAGCGAAATGCGATTGGAGTTGCGCGTCGGTGCACGGCAGGTTGCAGGCGACAGAGGGGCCGCAGCGTTCGATGCACCGTTGCAACTCTAACTCCTCGGTTAGGTATCCTAACCCATCTACCTATACTGTACCTGGGTACCTCGCAAAATAAATACCCATCCGCGTGGTCACGGGTTCACGGATGAACGAAGAGGAGGGGTGGAACTCTGCGGTGCCTCTCCCGCAGGCTCCTGCAGCCTCCCGCTCGCTATAGCATCTGCTTTAAAAGGGTTTAATAAAAGTAATTGGATTTTATCGCTCGTAACGCTCGAAGCGAGGCTGTACATGCGAAATCGGGAATCGTTGCATGTACGAGGGGCACTCGCAATGATTCATTAACTCGCGGCCCCATGCGTTATACATAAAATGAGTGGTTATCGAATGAGAGCTTAGGATTGGGACCATCGTTTGGCCTCTGCGTCTCATTAACGTCTGGAAAGACTTTAATTGCATAATGTTGTGAAATAATGGCGCGGACTTCTACATATCGATTATTTGAATGGAAAGATGATAAAATTACAAATCGGAATGAATAAGCTTTTCTCGCGTTTCTTTCTTTCATCTCTTCTGCAATTTTATTTTTTTTATTAAAGTACGATGCTAATGCACGCATACATTCCAATCTGCGAACGACAATCCGTGTATTTCAATTTATTAGCAACGTCAGTAGTAAAAAACTAACAGACGTACTTGAAATCGACTTGAAAATTATACATTTATTTACAAAAAAAAAATCGTAAGTCCATGAAGAGTTTCCATGAAGAAGTTAGGTTATCAATTATGATAGATTATCAAAATATCATAGCATCCATATGAATACATTGAGGTGAAAACGGAAAACAAAACGGAATTCATGCATTCGGTCAATTTTAATATTTTAATTCGTAAATAGGAACATTGGTAACAACACATAATAAGCGACGATTTCATCTCAATAATCGCCAAAAAAAACGTTGCGGACAAATTCCTTAACCACTTAACAAACAGGAACTCCTGATAGTTTCAGAAATTCTATCATACTGTTGAGAGAAATTCAATTAAACGCTTCTATGCGATTTACTTTTACTTTGTTGGTACTTTTCACTCAATTCCACGACAGTTCTCACGACGCCAATGGTCGTATTTCCGAATGTACGCGGATTTTAAAAAGTTGAGTGTTCGTAATAATGAAATGATTACGATTGTCGCTCTATTGAATATTCTCACAAGCAAAGTAATGGCAGAGATACATATGGGAAAAGTCCCAAAAACACCGAAAAATATCTCAATTACCACTTTATATAGAAAAAATTGCCATACTTCACCATATTTTTCTGTGCATGTAAACTCTTGAACCCTGCGGATCAACCTATAGCCACCTGCACACGACGCAGCTTTTCGGTGGCTTCCCTACCCTTAGACAAATGCGAGTTTTTATCTCAATCGGAAGTCGGTTGCAGCCGGAAATACAGAAGTCTAGTCATATAGTTCTTTCGGAGTAAAATCCATTGGTATGGAGTATAATAAATTATATTTCTCTGGATACATGTAATTACCAACAGGATTCTCCTCACCAGGAACAATCCTCAACCCTTTTATATTAAGTGTTTTCATTCAAACAAATAAAAAAAATGAGTTGGTGTAACTGAAGATCATCTTTAATTAACATCTGCATCGATTATTGAAGGAGAAGCAATTATAAAAAACCAAATTAAACGGCGAAACTCTCGACACATTTTCATTCCGTCGAGAGATATTTCAGTTCATTGAGAATGCTAATGAACTGCGAAAATCTTTACCTCTTTCGTGTAGACTGTAACACGCCGTCGTATCGTTTAATTCAATCGTGAGAGTTGAAGATACTTCAAATGCAAGTAAATCTACGCTCGTGGCATCCATCCTCTCCTGTACTTTATCGAAACGGAAACATTTTCACGATGTTGTACAACCGCATTGCAAGACATCGCGATTACAATTATATCGGTGGATTTTCCGCGAAACTCGCTATCACACGTTTATCGGCAGTTTTTTCGCGGTGGGCGTTTTATGAAAAAAATTTTTGGACAATCAGATTTTCAAAGTTTTGCATAATAATTGCGTAATAATAATACCGAAAAGTCACTAACAAATAAAAGAAAGCAAAAATTGTTCCATATATCACAAAACATCACAGAATTGTGAAAAAAATCATAAGTATTCAGAAAAATGAACAAAAGCAATCGTATGCAAAAGCAATCGTTTCAGCAATCGTATGCAAAAGCAATCGTTTCAGCACTTTTCATATGCCGATTTCTTTTTTTGTTCGGATTTCTATGCCATCGGGAAGTGTTCGAAATTCTCTTTCAATCACACGTTTGACGTTAATAGTACCCATTGTTTTGAGAAATTCGTAAGACCCGACGAATAAAAGGGGCCCACCGAGATCGCCCGGAGAGCCACGAGGATCGCGATCGCGTACGGCCCTGTGCTTCATAACACGCTATGTTTCGGTCAAAGTGGGGGAGGCCAGTCGAGTCACCAACGCCCAATGAATGACGTCAGGTGTTCTGAGCGTTAGTAAACGTACAACAAGTGTCGGGGATCACTGCTCGCTCCGTTTCGTTCTATACATTATCGAACGATAACGAAACAATTCGATTTAAAAAAATTTCATTCTTGTGCGAAATGTTTTCGACAAGAATAATTTTTATATTCCTCGGGACGGTGTTGTGCTCTTTCATAGGTGAGAACGCGATTAAGAAAGTAAACAGTTCGAAGCGGGGACGCGCCTTTGACGAACACTGGGCGTCACCATCTTGGATATTTTACACACGCGTTCTTTTTTTTATTATTATTAAAGTACAGTCGCGCATTTGATATAACATTGCTTGCTGCGCTTAACGATGTTAATTAAAAAAAAAGCTTCCTGAAAATGGTTAAAAATCCAAAGGTTTTAGTGAAATTGGAGTAACGAGGAATTTTCGATTCGCTCCGTGGAAACGAAATTTTTCCGACTGTTTACTCACTCAGTCCCTCCTCTCCCTCCCATCCCTTGCGCTCGCGTAACTCCGCGACGTGACTAACTTCGTTAATTACGAGTTTGACAATACGACGGTTTTTCGAAAAAATTCAACTTTTAATTATAAAACTTTTTTCATCGAGGAAATAATTTATCGTGAAAAAAATGTTAACGTTCGATCGATAATTATCGTTTTGCAGGATGCGAGGCTATTCGCTGCTACCAGTGCAGCAGTGACACCGATCCTCATGGTCAAGATTTGTGCGGAGCTTATAGCAAATTCGACACATACAAAAACTCGCCGATCGAATGTAATCATCAAGATTCCAAGACGCCGGGGACTTTTTGCGTTAAAATTACCAAGCAGAGTCCCCGAGGTTTTATCTGTAAGTTTTTTTTCTATAGTATATTCGCCTTATTACTATTAAACTATAAAAAAAAAAGTTTTTTCCCTGTAAGTTATTAGTTATTTCACTATAAACAAAATCGGGAGTACGGTGTTTGAATCCATTCTGCGTGGTTATTTTACAAAGTAGAAAAGTAATATTTTGGGTCGATCTTTCACTTGTTATTTTTTTTATCGTTATGTTTCACTTTATTCTTCGTTTTTCTTACGCGAATTTTTAAAATTAATTTATACAATGTTTATACACTGTTTCGAAGAATTTTGCAACGTTTTGAATTGCAGTTGAGTATTTATGATAATCACGCGAAAAATGTATGTAAAGATGTATACAGTACATAGAGATCTACATATACGACGCGATATATCAACGTGACCACTAAATGTAAGGATTCCCCGACTTTTCCCGAATACTTAGGAAAATTTTTCTGGCTCCATTTTCCTAATTATGAGGGAAGAAAAGGTGAACATTTCGTTCGTGAAATATATTTACCCGGAAAATTAAAAATTCCACGTCGTTTGCTCTCGTAATTTTCTTCCATTCGTAAACTTTTCTTTTATGCGCAAGTAATTTCTGTATTTTTTAAATGCTTATAGATGTTTTGTTAGTAAAAAAAATTATACGGAGACTATATTTTACCGTATACCGTTTTTCTCGTTAGAGACCTTTCTATTGGTAAACATCAATTCATGAAGTCAATCATAAAGTTAAAATTCGAAAAGAACGCAAATTGCAACGATTCAATGTCCTGTAAAAAAAATGAAACAAATGTCATTAACAAAAAACAGCAGTTGGATTTATAATTTATTATCGTTTTGTTTATTTGCCGCCGAATTCATCGATTTTTGTCCGATGCGATTTTTGTTTTTTGTGTGTCTGCTTAATTCATTTTTTCCGGAACTTAATTCAAAGATTGTCAGTTGTAATTGCTACTTTTAGATAAACATATATTGATATGTTCGCGAATTGTCGCGAACTATAAAAAGGTGCAAACTGCAACAAAAAAATAATTTTTGTATTGCACTAAAAAAAAAGTGAAAATAGATCAATTTTAGCCAAACGTCGTATCCCGACCACAGATGTACACTAAAAAATGTTCTCTAATCGTAATTTTTTGATGTTTTAGATCATTTTAAAAATATTTAAATTAAAAACGTGAAATTGAAAAATATTCACGTGAAAAAAACTTTTTGTATAGCAAAGTAAAAATATTATTTGATCACAGAAGAATGAAAAACAATAAATTAAGGGCGTAAAATCGTGTTAATTAAATTTCATCATTTAAATTGGAAAAAAAAACCTAAACAAAAATTCAATGTCTGTCGACATTTTTCAGATTTATGTATAAAGTGTATAAATAATTAATTATAAATTCTTAATAACTTATATAAATTATATTTATAGCCTATGTGAGTAATGATAATGATAAGCATAACTCATAACTTATTTTTATTTTTTTTTCAAGGGGATGGAAGATGGCGCCAAGTAATAAGAAGATGCGCTTCCGTCACCCCTACCGGTGTAACCGGTGTGTGCAATTGGGGGGTCGAGGAAAACGGTGTTTATTGGGAGGAATGTTCGTGTTCCAACGATTCTTGCAACGGTTCGACGAGTCTTTTCGCCACGTCGACGATATTCGTCACAGCGCTCGGAGTTGTATACTCTTTACTACTGTGGACGTAGAAATTAAAAAAAAAACGAAACATCAAAAATTATACGAACAAAAACGACTGTTGTCTGAAGTTCTGGTAAATCGAGAAAAATCGTATTACGAATTGTCGGAGTACTACAATATCCCAAAACAACATTTGGGAGATCCATCCGTCCATTTAAATTGTTTATATTAGAATTACACTTTTTTAAAATTCAACGACAATGAACTCGTACATTTCTTTTTTTATACAATAAGAAGATCGGTGCGTTCAACCGTTCAGCTTTCGCTAAATTCCAAAGGTACCTTTCTTTTCTTTCGTAGGCAATATATGTGTCACAGCGTTCGAAAGTGTATACTCCTTACTGCTGTAGTTGCAGAAAAAAAAACGAAAAATCATCAAAAATACGAACAAAAAGCGTTGCGGTCTGAGTTCTGCCAAATCGAGAAAAATCGTAATGCAAATTCTCGGAGTGTTAAAATATCCTAAAATAATATTTGGGAGATCCGCCCATCCATTTCATTTTTTTTATTTATAATTACAATTTTTTTATTCACCGACAATGAACTCGTAGATTTTTTTTTTGTACAATAATAAGATCGGTGCGGTCGACCGTTCAGCTTTCGTTGAATTCCAAAGGTACCATTTTTTTTCGTAAGTAAAAACTTTAACATAGTCAGAGGAGGATACGTTAGCGGGTAGCGAGAGACGGAGAGAAAGCGAACGAGAGTCTTTGAGACTCGATGAGAGTTCACTCGAGTGGCAATAGCGGCTGCTTTTAGGCACCGACAATGACCCCTCGTTAAAATGCTCGTTAGAGGCATCTCTATCCTCCGATTCTGAAGCCCATACAATCTCAACTGCCAACAGAGGCTTCAAACTCTCGGAGAATTCATAGCACATTCGCGTTTTCGCGCGATAGTACGATAAACGCCCATCCGCTCGTCTCAACCCGAGTAGTTCGCCATTCGTCATCGAATTTATATGAAATGTCGCGATAACAATAATGAACAAAAATATATAAATAATATTGTACATAATAGTAAGGAAATGAATGTTCATCATCGATATTGACTATAGGAACTATTTGCATATTATAAAAATCCGTCCATTTCTATGTTTTTTAGATGTATTTATTGCACGCAATCGTCCAATGCAATGTTGACGCTAACAAAACTCAATGATATACTTTTTATAATAAAAAAAAACGATAACAACTAACTATGGAACGACGACTTTATTATCCTTTCAACTTTAAACACGAAGTAAAAAAAAACAGCGATTTCATTCTCGAAAAGCCATTAAGACGTTTTGTTTCACGATTTTACGAGTGAGTAGTTAAGAAAAAAAATAGGAAAAAAGTGTGCCGTGTGCATACAGTCCCTATAAAGAGAACTTCGTAGCCTTCCGCGCACTCGGCGAAAGTATATACTTTGATCGTAAAGGGTTAACAGAAGTTTTAGTTCTTTTCAAAGGACCTTTTGCCGCCTGTATGGGCTCTGCTCTCGATGCTTTTCAGCTGTTTCAGAGAGGAAACTCTGGCGGCTACCGGTTCGGAGCTTCGCTTTTGCTTGTTCGACGCGATTACAGCTGAAGAATTCCGTAGCAAATTTCTGGAGCGCAAGAGGGAGGGAAGGAAGGGGTTTGAAACTCTCGTGGACAGGGAAACGAAGTACTGCACCCTTCCGCGAGCTCTGCAGCAGCAGCCACAGCAACAGCGGCAATAGAGGCAATAGCGGTGAGAGAGATCCTCCCGATTCACTTTACGCCGCGATGTACATCATGTTAATACCGGAAATTCGTTGGTCGCGAGAGTTAATTACGTCACGTGACTACACCGAGACTATTAATGCTACGGTTAGAGGGGCGAGGGAAGGAGCGGTATATATACCGCTGAACACAATGCCCATCAGGCTGTTTAGGCTCCTCATATATTACAGCTGAAACCCGGCTATACATATATATACGTTGTAGAATCCCGGAGAGGGATGCTGCAGACCCCTTCTCTTTACAGCTCGGCGCATCAACAGCGTTACTTGAGACGCGTTATAATTAAGAACATTCTGCCTCTCCTCTGGAGCCCGCGAACGCTATTCGCTGCTTTAGCTTTTGATTTACCACCTTTGCTTACCACAAGAATATACATATACGTCTCGAGTTCCTTAAACGGTTCTTCCATCATCGTCGGCGCCCTTTATACGTTTTGTATTCACTATGTTTAAACTTATTCGATAAAATTGAAAAATGTTTTAAAATATATATTTATCGTAATAAATATAGTGTTAAAAGTTATTATTAAAAAAAAATTATAAAATCAACAATAATTTAATAATTGTTATTTACAACAATATCGATTTATCGTAACAATAATTATTTACGATAAACTTTAATTTTTTTCTATTTTTCAATTTTGTAGAACTTAACAATAGGTAAATACGAACCGACCGAATTTGCAATGTAGAATTATCCCGGGAGAAGATAAATGCGTCGACAAAGTTAGCGAGCAATAATCTCGTGCCAATTTTAATAAGCATCGGCGAATACCGCAACGTGGCCACACTGCGGATCGCGAAGCTTGCCAAAATTTTCCTTATAACTATCGAGAACCGCCCCTTCTTCACCATCCACCCCCTCGCCTTGTCGGTGTTCTCTTCTTGACCGGACGTACAAGGTAGAAGCCGTGTACACGAACGATGCTGCCATAGAGGCTTTGCAGCTCGTTCGGCCGTTAACACGAGCGTCGCGGCTTTTCTGGCCCATTTGCAAAAGGGTTAAAGGCCAAGGAGCGTTTCAACGGTGCGATAGTGTTAGTTTCATGAGCTATCGCGGTTGGTTTCTTGGCCCTCGTGCCGCCAGCCTCACTTAATTTTCAGGATAAGAGTGTGGAGAACTTGAACCTTATCCCCCCGCCAAACCCCGGCGGCGTTTTCGTCCTTATTGCATCGGAACCCTCGGCGGTTAATTAGGCCGGTCTGAAGGATACCGGAAGTTGAGGCGCCTCTTAGACTTGCAGAACGCCAACGTTACGACGGAAACGCCCGTAAGGTTTATAACATTCCTTGCGTACTCTGCGGTTCACATCGCTACGGAATTGCGCTCGAGCTTCCGTCGTGAACTTTGCCATAAAATGGATAAATTATGTTCAATATGCGTTTTAATATTTTAATACACGAGATTCTCACGAGATCGTGAAGTGAATACATGTTAATCATCGTTTCGGTTAATTGCGTATTAAGCCAATATATTTAATGGTAAAATACGCGTTGTATATCGCGAAAAACTTTGACGCGGTACTCCACGTAAAATAGGATCTTCTATAGTTTTCCGTAAAAATAGCGTATTAACGCCACAAATATTTCGGGATGAAAAGTATTGCCAAAGAACGTTTCCCCAGTATTTTATATACAATAAATGTTTATTTATTCATTCCCGCTTTTCCTTATTGTGCATATTAACCCAAAATATTCATAATTGACATGAACCGCAGAAAAATTTACCGGATTATATTACGTAAAAAACGATTTTATTAATTTAATTCTACTTATCGTTAATAACACGTAAACACAAAGTATTTAACGATAAAAAGTGTTCCGAAAAAAAAGTACCCACAATATCTTACGTAAAACAGAATCTTATTTATTTATATTCTCTTTACGTTTTTCTAACATCCTCTGTGATTAGCCTAATGCCCGCTATCCGAAGTATAATCTAAAAGAAAGTGTGTTGAACCATTAAATATTCAGCGGCGAACGGAACGACCAAAAAGCTCACCGAATCCACTTGGCGCATGAAATTGAATTAAGTAACTCGTTTCGTGGGCTCTAAATAAGAAAACACGGCGAAGCCGAAAGAAAAGTTACTTTAAAAAACCGCGTATAACTCTCCATTACGCGCCATTAGCGGGACTTTATTAATACAGACGACTTGTGTATACAACGTTAGAACGGTAGCAAAGATTTTCTTCGCGCGTTAATGATAAACAAAAAAGAAAAATTCCGATGCTATTATTTATATATATATATATACGCGCGTTGCAAGTTAGTTTTCTACGAAAGTCAAGTTCTAAAGAACGCGTCGGTTCGTCACGTTTGACTCATCGCGACGACGTCGTCTTCCTAGTGGAAATAACCCAGACTGCAGTTCGTTAATATTTCATTTAGGGCTCGAGGTACCAGCCTCCCGTTCTTTGCTCTCTGGCGCTTTTTTTTTAGCCCGTCAATGCGGTACCATCTACTTTTTTTTTACATAAAGCTTTGCTAAAGTCTGCGGTCGCGGGTACAGTAACTACAGATGGAGATATCGTGTATGCAATTTGGTAACACATAGATTCCTCTTTCATTTTTCTCCCCTTTATACTTCAAACTATAGGCCGCGTTATTTCTCTACTGGGATTACAACACGATGATCCCGAAACATTGCGATCTCTTTAGAAGAACATATATATATCTCGAGTAGTCGACTCTTTCCCGAGAAAAAAAAAGAGGGGAATAAAAAACAACGGCCACAAAGTGCGTGCGCGTCCGGGAGCACACGGGGGAGAAGAGAAAAGTAAATTTCGTCGACGAGATCGCGAGAGGGTTTCACGAGGAGAATGGATACATAGAGAACGAGGCGAATGGGGCAACGACGAGGGAGTAGGGGATGAGTACGACCCGTCGTCGTTGCTGGTAGCTTATATACAGGACAGATACGAGAGACTGCGTTTTAAGACTTTAAAAATAAGAAGCACTTTCACCGGCTTTGTTTCGAGAACCCTCCACTCGCCCTTTCGCGTATTTACTCCGAAGATTCTTCATGGAGTGAGTTTACGGAATCGATATCTCAAGAACCTTCGCACAGAAGCATCAGTCGGTTTTTTTTCGAAAACCCAAGAATCTCTCTTTATATTGCGAAGCTGATTGTCCGTTTATTATTATTATTACTTTTTTTTTTCATTTTTTTGAAACGATGTTTAACGTTCGTCGAAACGAACAATGATGAAAGGAATTGCGCATCACGGCACGTCGGAGGTACAGCGAAGCGATGCATATTAAAACTTGAGCGAACCACTCGATATTAAACTTTGAACGGTAAATCAGAACGAGTTTGACGCCAGAACGCTCGCGGGAAGAGGTTTGTGAAAAAAAAAAAAATACTGAAAAAGAAAAATAAAAAGAATCGACTCGCGAGAGCGCGCGCGCCTAGATTTGATTTATTCCGTTCGCAAGAGGCGGTCGAACGTGAGCCCATAGCCGGGCATCAGGACGTAGCCTCGATGCAACCTCTCGACGATAATAAATTATTGGAAACTTCATTCGTTATCAACGTCGACGGTAACGAATAGTTTCCAATAACCGTAGCCACACTAGAGAGAAGCGCTAGTGACCCCGCTGCGTTACTCGGAGTCGGCCAACTTTTCCCAACCATCTACTGTCAATAAGCCTACTCTCCGAGCTTTACGGGCCGAAAAAAAAGGTTGATTTTCCAACACGCAAATTGTTTAGGATCGAGCAATAATCGCCGTGTATCCGGGGACTCGTAAAATAGATAAAGAAAAAATGTTCAATGGCGCATAGAGACGGAGTTATGTGCATCGAGTATTGCAATAACAAAAGCATTCTCGATGTATCGACACAAGTGGCACTCTGCCGATTGGGATCTTCATTCGCCTGCAGAAGTCTTGTGTTCTACTCGTACTTTTAATAAAAAAGAAAAACAAAATCTTACCCTTCTCAATCCCCGGTGTCCATAGAGATTTATGTGATGGAGGTTATCGGTACGATCGAGATTTTTCGACGGAATTACATCCCGCGCCGATTTACCCTCGGGGAATCAACGGATTGTCGTAAAAGATTAATGCCGAGTTAAAGAATGGTTATATATATATACACACATATATATATATATAGTCCCCCATGTTATTTCACATCGGGAAATGTTCAGATAAGGCTTCACGTTTCGATGTATTAATGAACTATGCAGAAAAAATATATTGCGTCATTTTAGACTGGAGCTTTATCACTTATTTGCTATTATTTTCCTTGAATCTCTCTTCAAAAAAATCCATGCTTAAAATTAATACTGATTCGCAATCTGCTTCACAAAAACTTGATAAAGACTTACTATCGTCAATAAAGGATCAGTTTGAAATGCATAGAGACCGCACAATTTTTACACGAGGAGGTTAAAGAGCGCGAAACTACTGAGCTCCGCCATCCACTAAAGGCAAAACGGAATTTCAGGATCGGGAAATCATTCTATTTCTCCTTGAAGTCTGCTGGATGATTTACACCCCAACAGATTTGCACGAGAACATTTACCCCTTCCCCCGTCGTGCGATGAAACGCGAAGAGAAGAAAAGCGCGCATAACAGAAAAAAGAAAAATAACTTTTTGACGCAGTCTTCGACGATATTCAAATAGTTTTTAAAACGACGTCTTTACTTCAGATTGTTTTTTATATAAACTTAAAGACAAAAATACGTAACCAGGTGCCTTAAGCCCGCTGAAAGATTTTTGGAGGGAACCAACAGACAGAATAAACCCCATTTAATATACGTTAATATACCAAATTCAAGCATCCTCTTCCTCTCATAACACTCTCGACATTTCGAAGAGAGCATCGACGCTATTCTTTTGGGATATAACGCCGCGGCACCTGATCACCTGAAACATATATTAATATCGAGTTCTATATATTCTAATAGAGTATTGCCGGACCATTCTCGAGAAAGGACTACCCATCGTAGCCATCTAGCGGCTATCCAGCGGCTAACAACTTCAATACATCAATCATAATCCACTATGCACCGATGAAAAATCTTTTCGATCGTATCCTTCGAATTAGAAATCATTCGATTTCTCTCGTCCACAAGAAAACATATGTTTCCGGTTCGCAAACGCAGCGTTCGCCGCAGCTGTGATGCATTTTCACCTTCTATTTCATTATAACGAACGAGATCAACAAAGTTTGGGATTCCCGGGTATTCTTCGCGGTGAAAAATAACGATTGTCGCTGTAATCGCTGGCGAGTGAACGTCCGCCGTCGCTTCTGCGTGATTCCCGTGTATTGCCCGGAGTTGAAACTTTGAGCGGACCGTTCGCGTGTGATTTGTCGTGCGTAGTGCAGAACATGCGTTTCGGCTGTTTCTGCAGCCCGTAAAAAAAGATTTAAGGATTGTAAATTTTAATCGGTCACACAAAAAGCAATATGAACGTTGCTAATGGAACTGGTTTCTCGCGATCGGAAATATTCGCTCTCGTGGCGAGACTCACACTCGTAACTGCGATCGGCTATTTCAGCATGCGATGGATTGCCAGTCAAATGGATCCTACTAATACGGCCAAAAAGAAAGCAAAGAAAAAGGTTTGTAATGATTGTTCATTCCATGTGCCATAAAATGCCGATCATGGACTCATCAACGTTCAAACATTGCGTCATCTCCGTACACTTAACCTCTTTCGATGTTTTGTGAACGAAAGAAATGCTTCGCAATCGTCAATAACGCATTATTTTGTGTCAGGCTGAGCTGCAACTCAGAAGAATGGCCAAAAACAGTGCCCTCGGCGTACCCATCGATGCCGATCAATTGTCGGACTACGAAATGATGATTGCCAGTCATCTAGTCAATCCCAATGATATCTCCGTATCGTGGGACAGCATCGCTGGACTGGAATCAGTTATTCAGGAACTCAAAGAAACCGTTGTATTGCCCATTCAGAGAAAAGATCTTTTTGAAGATTCTCAGCTGACGCAGGCGCCAAAGGTTTGATAGATATGTTAATAACAATAGATACAATCGTTCCATGAAACGCAAAATGGTATAAACACAATTCTTTTTTTTTTTTTTTTTCAGGGAGTCTTGCTGCATGGACCGCCAGGCTGCGGTAAAACTATGATAGCCAAAGCGACGGCCAAAGAAACCAATACCCGTTTTATCAACTTAGACGTTAGCATTTTGACGGACAAATGGTATGGAGAAAGTCAGAAATTAACAGCGGCAGTATTCTCATTGGCTGTTAAATTGCAACCCTGTATCATCTTCATAGATGAAATCGGTACGTATCATAAATGATTATTTCTGTAATAGAAAAAAAAAAATTCTTATGTTTTTACAATAAATTGTACTTTAAAGTCATTTATTAACTCTGTTTACAGGGTCTCTATCTGTACATTGTTTTTGATGAATTTTTTTAAAGTCTTTTTTACGTTTATTTGATCTTTTTAAAAGTCGTTAATTAATTCCTTTATATATTTTTGGGCGAATTGCTTTTTTCATCATTTTTGCGATAATTTGCACTTTTGAAAATTTATTAATTAATTCCTTATATACATTTTTAGATTAACATTTTTTTAATTGTTTTACAATAATTCAAACTTTTAAAAATTCATTAATGAATTTTTTTTACTGATAAATTGACGCGTCATACATTATCGCAGATAATTTGTAAACTTTAAAACCCATTTATAAATTCCTTATGAATTTTGTCACGCAGACTCTTTTCTGAGGGCGAGAAATTCGACGGATCACGAAGCGACAGCGATGATGAAGGCACAATTTATGTCTCTGTGGGATGGTTTGATCACGGATCCCACGTGCACAGTGATCGTCATGGGGGCTACCAACAGGCCGCAGGACTTGGATAAAGCAATTCTTCGACGAATGCCCGCAACTTTCCACGTTGGATTGCCGGTACCTATCGTAGTGATATTGGTTTCGAAACAAAAACTTTTTTTTTTATTAACGATTTTCGAATTTTTTCAGACCGAGACGCAACGATCACAGGTATTAAAATTGATACTGGAAAACGAACCGATCGCGGACGACTTCGACGCCGTTAAGTTATCCAAAATGACTGAGGGATTTTCGAGTTCAGATCTGCACGAACTTTGTCGGAATGCCGCGGTTTATCGAGTTAGAGATTATTTGCGAAATCATACTCAGTAAGTTAAGCCCAATCGATATCTCGAAAGAAATTTATAAACAAAAATGATATCCACATCGATAATTTTTGCAGAACGATGCCGAACACAAGCGGAAGCGCGGATACGGACGAGGAGGAGTATCACGACGCGGTACGTCCGATCACAATGGATGATCTCGTAACGTCAGTAAACAAAATGAGAATGTCGAAAATTCAGACGGGTAATCCGATGATGAGAATCGAATTGGATTAAATTTATCATGTCGTATATTTAAACAAACTATTAGTAATTTACGAACGACTATATCTTAATGAATTTTTTTAAATATTTTTTTTTTTCTTTTTTCGACAGCGAAAATGCATTATTTTTTGTAAAAAAAAAAAAAACCAGACCCCCATTACATACTTTTCTAGTTTCAAGCTTTAAAATTCGACCTCCATATATCTATTTTTTTCATTAATTCATAATTTACGCGTGAGGCTGTAAATACTTATAATAATTTATCAATGATCGTCAAACGTGTATAAAAACATTAAAAAAACGAAAAATGTATGGAGTAAAATTTGAAACCGGAAGGTACACAAGCATCGCGTAATAAATTCGTAGATTAATATAATGAGGCAATGTTTAAATGGTTTGTAAGTATATACATATGTAAGAGAGTCTTAGGACAAACTAACAATAAAAAACATCTCGTTATATCATTTCTGTTTTATTGAAAAAACGACCGTTTTGTGAATTTTTTGTGAATTTTTCAAAACGTAAACGTTTTGTGGAAAATTCCCGAAACAAAACCCGTGTATTAAATAATACACGGAATGACTGTTAACGTTACAAATTTTGCCAAAGGTTATTACTTCAATGATAATGCATCTTATAATTTATATTGATTTTGGGATAAATGCACAGGAATGAACATATTATTGTGTATCAGTTATTCCGCGCAAAAGAAGACGAATGGTGAACATGCGTTTTGTTTATTAATATTAATCATTTACTGCAACTGAATGCTGATTTAGCTCTTTTGTTTAAAAATGTATGTTTTTTTTTTAATGAGTAAACGGATAATATATATTTGCAAAACACTAAATTGTAGTAACAAATAGTGATTAATCCGATATTCGCCGAGTTATTCACAACATCGATTATTAAATAAGTTGTTGGGAAGACTACATCCGACCGTTTTTATGCGAAAAAACATCGCGCGCCCGTTCGCGGTTTAATTTTTCTTTAATTGAATTATTGTGGCGTTGTTAACAGACACACACACCCACACCGGTATAATGACAGTTCCGGAACATTGTTAACCTCCAATACTTCGCGCTGTTTCCTCATAGACTCCGTCCGTCTCTTTTGTTCTCGAAAATGATTATAATATATTATCTTTGCTTGTGAATTGTTCATAATCCATAACAATCGGCAAGCGCTCGAAAGTGATAATTGCAAAGTGCTCGAAAATAATTATCGCCTCGTTAATCTTTGGTTGTGTTAATTAAGAATGGAGAAGGAAAGGTGAGTGTTGAGTAATCTTTTGCAATCAGCTGTCAAACATCGAAAAGCTTCGCGTACAATCGAAATAAAACAAAAAAACAAACGTCGTCATGTCACAATCGGATTGTTGCAGATTTACGATGCTTCTCCTGGAACCGGGAGAAATATTCTTCGAGGATTACAGCGTTCGGATGCGATTGCAGGGTCCCGCGAATCCCGAGGCGAACGACTGGACCGACGGTCGCTTGAAACTCTGTTGCAAGTCTCTCGTTTTCGTCAGTAAAGACATAAATCTGCCACTGATAAAGGTACAGTTTAGAGAGACTGTGAATGTCGAAAAATCTCCGGCAAACGACGATGCGCCAGGGTCAGTATTTTTCATCCTTTTTAAATCATAACGAACCAATAATCTGATTCTTAACGATACAACGTCTTCACGCAGATCCAATGTTTTGGCTGTCGATTGTAAGCAATATGCTGAAATGCTTAAGGGCAATCGTCTCGAACCCTACAAATTCATTCACAAGAGAACCCGTTTCTTGTTTAGTTTTTATTATGCGAAAGTTGACGATTGTCTTCCGCATATCATGCAACTATTGAGGGCTGCGACTCTCCCAACTGCGGAACAAAACGCTATGGTAATAATTTAATTGAATTTATATATCAATGGTATACAGTGGTCCTAGATGTCCTGGAATTCTTCTTCAATTGTTCATGTCCCGGAACATTCCTGAAATGTTCTTATATTTCTTTGTTGGTCTTTGAATTTTTTTTTTTATGTCCTTAAATTATGATTTTATAAATACTTTTTAACTACTTGCGTACGAGTAACGTAAATATACCGATATATCTGGTATTTTTTATTGGTTGTTTCCTTTAGATGGTTAACTTAACTAAAAAATATCGTTAAAAAATTCTGAAAAAAAATTGTAAAGAATTTTTAAAGGGTCGTTTCTTTGACAGTTTGGAGATAATTTTTTTTCTTGAAAATGTTTGGAACGTCCATAAATTTCATTTCGGGACCTTTGATTTTTTTTATTCCCTTGCATTTCGATTTTTTAAATACTTCTTTACACCTCGCGGACGGGCGACGTATATATCCGGAATTTTTTACCAGTCATTATCTTTAAATGGTCAGCTCAACTGTAAAATACAGTTGAAAAATTCAGAAAAAAAATTGCAGAGTAGTGTTGATAGGTCGTTTTGATATTTCAAAAATCAGTATTTTCTACTATTTCGGATTATTCTTATGAGCAAAAGAATTAATCATTGTATACGGAATGCTAAAAGTCTCCCGTACGCGAGGGGGTTAATCTTTATCTTTTCCTGTAAATTTCGGAAAACCTTAATCTCTATTCGGCATTAGAATCGCTATTCCTGTGCCGCACATCGAGTCGAAAAGAAAAAAAAAGAAAAATACAAAAAAAAATGGAAAGGAAAAATAACGAAAAAGATAAAGGAAAAGAAAGAAACATATCGAAAGAAAAAGAAAAATACTTATTATTATTTTATAGTTTAAAATTTTTCTTTTTTTTTTCTTTCTCAAATGGCATTTACTATATCTCCAAAACTTCCTTGAAAAGTCCTGGAAATGTCCTTAAATTTTTTGCGGACCTTTTACGGAATACTACGATATCGTTTTTACAGCGATAATGATGTTGATTGATGATTTAAAATGTTTTCCTTTATAGATTACGGCAATAATACATTCGCGACAATCCAGAGTATCCTTTGATACGTCGTGGCTGGAGGATTTATACGAACAAGTTGTTCTAGAGGTTCAAGCTAATAAAATTCGACCTCTTGTTGTTAATCCTGGTAGAGTGCTGCTGACCAATAGTAGAATCTATTTTCGACCATATCACAATATGGATCAGGTAATTTAATCTTTAAAATTTATAACGGTTTTATTTTATTACTATTATATCATAATATTTTTTTTTTATAATTACTTCATAATTAATTCATCAGTTCATTAACTTATTCAATTTTCTCGTAGTTAATTGACTCTTTTGTTGTAATTTTTGATAGTAAAAAATTGCATTACATTGTTTCAGTATCCGGTTCTAAAGATAAATTTGAAAAACGTGAAAAGCGTATTAAAACGCAGATTTCTCTTGAGACAAGTGGTAAGTTATTTCCAGATAAATAAAAGAGTAAGTAAAAAAATTACCGATTGTCCGGTGCAAAAAATGATATATTTTTTAGGGTTTGGAAATCAAGTGGACGCGCCAACCCGACAATAAACTCGAATGTCTATTCCTATCGGTAAAGTCTCAGGAGGACAGAGACACACTTTTCGAAAAATTAACGAGTCAACCGGCTCTACGTCTCGACACGATACCGCAAAATCAAATGACGATGCAGTGGCAAAACGGCGCTCTGTCGAACTACGACTACCTTTTGTATATCAACAGGTAATTTTTTTATTGTTACTTCAGTTTTTCTTCTGCCGATCGATGTTTTATACTTACAATACGATGTATACGATACTTTCAATCATTAATTTTAGTCTTGCGGATCGAACATTTCACGATTTGACACAATATCCTGTGATGCCGTGGATCATACAGGATTATTCTTCCCCGACGTTGGATCTGAATGATCGAAAAATATACAGAGATCTAACGAAGCCTATTGGGGCGCTGGAACCCAAAAGATTGGAAAGATTGAAAGTAATCTTTATTTTTTTTATCTACTGTTTGCTCCCTCGCAATTTTCTTTAATTAAGGTAGTTCTGTCGTTTCGTGTTCATTATGCATAAGTTCGAGAAAAATGAGAGACAATTGCCAATACTTCTCGATGGTATAAAAATCGGAAAATAAAAAATTGTTGTAGCATCGAGAAGCATTTTCAATTTTCTCTCTTTTTTCTCGAACTTATGTGAAATGAACACAAACCGAGAAAACTATAACAAACAAACAAACAAACAAAACAAATCGTTAACCATTAAGTAAATATCGTTTCAGGAACGTTACGAGGAAATGACAGAAAACAAATTTTTATACGGATCACACTACAGCGCTCCGGGATTCGTATTGTTCTATTTAGTAAGAAAATATCCTCAATATATGTTATGCCTGCAGAACGGTAGATTCGATCATCCCGACAGAATGTTCAACAAGTAAGTCTTCGCGAACGGTCGCTACCTGTTCTTCATTATCGCGTGCAAGTTAAATATCACTGCTAGACATCGATATTGTAAAAAAAAACAAAAGAAAATCATTTACGTTAACGTTGAATCTACAATTATCTCTTCATTGCTTTGACGACTCTGCAGAATCGATTTATTGTTATGCTCCTTAACAAGAAAAAACCTAACAGTGTAGCCGACGTGTGGAAAAATGTATTGGTGAATATGTCTGACTTTAAAGAGCTGCTCCCCGAATTTTATGACACAATCAACGGTGGTGATTTTTTAGTGAATAGTTATGGCATTGATTTTGGATACCGACATGACGGTACGAAAATTGGTGACGTACATTTACCACCGTGGGCTTCGGGTAATATATTATTTCTTTTTTTTTATTATTATTATTTCATCTTTGATACTGAGATTTACTGTCGTTTACTTGATTAATAAGGTTTCTGTTTATAACATTACAGGGCCCGCAGACTTTGTACAAAAATTAAGAACCGCTTTGGAAAGCGATTGGGTATCGCAGAATCTTCATCATTGGATCGATTTGATATTTGGCTACAAACAGCGGGGAAAGGAAGCCGAAAAGGCTGACAATGGTGATTTGTTCGTAATGCGCAATTGCTGCAAATATACGACGGTGTAAAATAAACCGTTATGCTTCACTTTTGTTTTACAGTATTTTTTCACCTTTGCTACGAGGGAGCCGTGGATTTAGATACGATTCAAGATATAAATGATCGTCATGGTCTCGAAGTACAGATTATGGAATTCGGACAAATTCCGAAACAAGTATTTACGCTTCCGCATCCAAAACGATTGATATTCACGCCAAACCCGTTGTTGGACGAGAACCTTGTAGCTTCCCAGCAATCTATTGCAATCGGTAATAATTCAAGTCAAATTTCAAAAAAAAAAATTCAAATTCAATTTTTTTTTCTTTTCAACGATTGTATTTTTATTTGTGACGATTTTCTTTTCGATATCACAAATATATTATTTAAAAAAAAAACTGTTCTCAGGAGAAATTAAGAATAGTTAATTTAAGAATAGTTAATTAAGAATAGTAATAGTGTTGCAACCAAAAGTGAGATTCCGAGCGAATTTCGAATACTTTCCAATGAGATCAAATTCTGATAAAAAATCAACCATTAGCAGGTGCTGAGAAGATTAATTTTTGCATAATAATAATAATAATAATTCGAAAAAGCTATTAACAATTTAGTTTCAAAAAAGTTTTTCAACAAATCATTCGGTAATACAACTTTTTTTTCACAGGAAGTGACCCGTTAATTTTTCTAAATACATACAAATTTTGTTTAAATGTAACGAAACACTTTCTCTCTACTTTCGATCCAAGAAAATTATAATAAAAAATAAATATATGCATCCGATATCAGCATCAGTTCGCCACAATTTGTAAAAATCATAAAAAATCACTTCGATTTCCCTTCATAGGAACTGAAAGTTCTCCCAGGAGACAAACGTTGCAACAGTCGATGGTCCTTCCGTCTCACAAAGAAGCGATTTCTAGTGTTTGCTTGATGAACGGAGGTCTGGGTGACGACATTGCTTCCGTGGGACACGACGGTGTACTAAAATTATATTCTGTGAAAAATGGGAAGTCCACGAGAAGTGTACCGCTTTCCTCGTTACCTTTGTCCTCCTGCATCTCGTATCAGACATCGTCGGGACGCAACTTAATTGTCGCGGGTTCGTGGGACAATACGCTGTTAGTATTAATTCTTTGATTCGACTTTAATTTTCGTTATCGCAGTAGCTAATGATTACCTTTTTCTAGAATATTCTATGACGTCGAATTCGGCAGAGTTATCGACACGCTGCACGGCCACGAGGACGCTATCTCTTGTTTAGCTTGGAGTCCTTCCCGTAAAATCATTATATCGGGTTCCTGGGATTGTACCGTCAAAATATGGCGGAGCTATCATTCGGGAACGAAGATAAAACCGGCGGAATACCTTATTGCGCAACTGGATCACGAATCCAAAGTTACAGCCGTCGATGTATCGAGGTAAATTGATCTTTGGCTTCAATAATTATCAAGTATACCTACACAATACAATATCATTCCATAACGGAATACCTGACAACAATCAATAATCCGAAGTTAATTGATTTCATTTTTTAATTTATTTTGTACCATTCAAGAAAAGGAAATCAGTTTGCATGAAAACAAAATGGAAAAATAGTCGATTAATAAGGTTTTTAACGATACTGAGTCGGTTTACTAACGACTCCTTTGTTATTCTTAGTTGTCCTTTAGTTAGTTTTATTTTATCTGAAAAGGATAAATTCATCCTTCATTTTCAACAGTATTGAAAATGTTTACTAAGAGAAGTCATTACTTTTGGGTGTTTTTTCATTTGATTTCAGAATGATTTATATTATAATTCATTTGGTGAATAATTTATCGATTTAAGAAAAAATCCTCCTTCGCGCTGTTTGAATTGAGAATTAAGGTTTGAATTAAGAATGATACAGCCTGTATCATTACATTTCGAAGCGAAAAGAGAGATTCAGAGAAAATTTTGCAGAATTCCCGATGGGATAAAAATATGAAAAAAATCAACCATACAGAACATACTAAGAATATTAATTTTGCATAATAATAATTGTAAAAGGTTTTTAACAAATTATTTTTTTTTATTTATAAAAAAGTTTTTAGAAAAAATGTTGATCGATATCTGCGAATCTGTTCCATTGATCGCACGGAAACTCGCATCCGAAATTCGTGACTGTTCAATCATAAATAATGTCGGAAAATCAGAAAAAAAAATCTTTAAAAAAATTTGTATGCATTCAGAAAAATTAACGGATCACTTGTTATGAAAAAAAATGTCAGATACCGGATAATTTATTGAACACTTTTTTTGTTTTATTAACTTGTTAAATTTTCGAATTGTTATTATCCAAAATTAATCTTCTTAGAACCTTCGATAGAATTAATTTTTTTAGATGTTTATCTCACTGGGAAGTATTCGAAATTCGGTCGGAAACTCACTTTTCGCGGGAACTATAACGGTGAAATTATTACGTGAAATTATTGAAAACTAACTGACTATGGACGTCAGAAATTGTGAAATTTGTAAAATTGTAATCAAATTTAATCTACTAAATTTACAGGAATGAAAACTTGTTGGTGTCGGGTACCGACGACGGAGAACTTTTCCTGTGGAACACAGATACATATGATTTGATGTACAACATTAAAGGTGAGATGGGTTTTTTTAATTGTCGAGTAACGTCAAATCTACTCATGGCAAAGTAAAAACAGATTTTATTAATTATTAAAAATTCTCGGGGAAATAGTTCAAAAAAATATTTAAAAATAACTTCCGAAGTTGAATTGAAAAATCTGAGAAAATTCATATGTATTCAGAAAAATGACCGAATCATTTTCATAAAAAAAAAGTTTTGTTTCCAGAAAATTAGTCGACCAATTAATTTTTTCATGAATTTCTTAATAATTATTTGGGGTCATTATTATGCAAAATTAAGTAATTGTAACTTTCTCTAATTTTTTTCGAACTTATGCGAAATGAACGGGAAGCTGCAGAACTACCTTAACTGATTTTTTTAATCTCTGCCTCAGGTCATACCGCAAGAATAAACTGTGCGATATTCGACTCCGAGTCAAAGAATATAATTTCCTGCGCGAAGGACATGACTATCACTGTGTTCGATCTTCAGACGAGTACTCGAATATACAGCACATCGTTAGACGATGAGCCGTTGATACTGAGTTGGAACGGCACGATATTGTTGATCGGTGACTGTCGGGGTAATTTAAGTTTATGGGATTCGCAGGGCGCTGTTTTCCTGTCGACTTTGCATTGTCACGAAGGTAGTTTATCGTCGGCGCTTCTCTTTACGTAAAGAATTACAAACCTCACGTGATAACAACTAATTTTCTTTTTGAGGTACGCTGACAACAATTACTACAACGACGGACCAAAAGCGAGTGATAACCGGTGGAGTGGATAAAAAAATTATCGTATGGATCTGCCAATGACAGAGCCGTTTATATAAGACGTTAAAACTGAAGAATATACACCAAACAGAATGAATTATACATTGAAAAAATCGTAGTTGCAGAACTGCGTGTACGGTAGAGAGAGACGACTTTACATCGTCTAAAAAAAAAACTAAAAAAGATTGATCAGTATAAAAATTAGTATCCCAAAAGAAAAAATTAGTGAGAAAGAATTGTCCTATCGTTTGTAATAAACCAAAATAACGTTGACTACTGATTGCGTTCGTGTTATCATAGTTTATTCTATTACTTTGCCCATTGCGCAACAGATCATAACTCGAGAGGCTTCGCTATTTCTATTCATGTGAATTTTTATTATTATTTTACATCTTATCTTAAACCATTCACACATTTACAACTTTGTACAATGACTCGTCAAAAACTTTTAAATTTCTTCAATTGTTCGTAAGTTATGAAGAATATTATATTCCACGGTCCCATTCTCAAGAAAGTCGGCACGAAACCCTTGTACAGCGCGAAGAATCCCTCATTTTTAATTGTCTGCGAATATTGAAAGGGGTTTTGATAAAACGATATCAAAGTATAATACAAAATTATCGAAAATGGTGTCTATTGAAAGGTCTGCAAAAAATTCAGGGATTATCTCAATGTGACGGGTATAAAAATTGATGATTTTTTAAGAAATCGTAAAAAATAACGATTCAATTTTTTTTTTCTTCGTGAGTTACTTGAATAAATAAAAAAAATCGGACTAATTAGCAAATTTAATTTTTCTACCAAGGAAAACCAATTTTGAACAATATTAATTTTTTTTCGATGCATACAATTTATCAATTAGTTTGATGTTTTTTTGTTTATTCAAAGCACTCATAAAAAAAACTGGCATTCCTATTTCTGTACATATTGTCGGAAACAACCGTTGCAAAAAGATTATCAACCAGTATGAAAAACTTTTGGGTGCTATGGAGGATTTTTTTCCCCCGATGAAAAATGACCAAATAGCGGCGATTTCAAAATCAAATGTCGAGTGGAGTTTTTTTTCCTATAGTTTTTCGTGTTAAAACTACTGTTTTAAGGCATTTGAAGAAACATCTTATAAAAACGAAGGCTTTTATTGTTTTTTACAATTTTATTCATCAAAAAAAAAATATTCATGATATCAGCAATTTTTAAACCCGTTACTCTGAGATTATGTCTTCAAAAACATTTTCGTTAGTCGGGAACTTTCAAGAAAATTATAAAAATTGATAAATGAGTAATGTTCTCTTTTTAATCATTAATAAAAAGCATATAATTGACTCAGTGTGCATCACAGGGAGCGACTAAAAGGCCGAAATAGAGCAGAGGATTTTCAAAAATGTACAGAACATAATAAAACATAAAAAAAAGTTAAAATGCGAAAAAAACAGAAACAACTAAAAATTCAAGAAATATAACGAAGAAATTTAAGGACATTTCAGGACATTTCGACGGCAAGAAAAATTTAAGGACATTTCCAAGACACCTTCAAAATTGCCCGGACCGTTGGACACCATATCGCATGACTTACAGATCGCGTTACTCACCCTCACGAAGCAATCTAAACTACCGCTGTAAATGTGGGGTTCGAGCGCTCCGCTGGTCGTATGAACTCTTCTTTGATTCATCAGTCGCGTCTGTAACGTTAAGCGAAATAAATTATTAGATATTCCATTGAAACAGATAGAAATAATTAGATCAGAATTTCGAAAACCTACCCGAACGACGTCGATCGGCGTTGAAGCAACTGCACTCCCCATACTGGCTACAAAACTCGAGCTGCAATGGAAAAATGTATAGAGCACAACGTTCCAGAATGACGAAAATTCCATGAATCCGCGTGTAGCCGTGATGCGTGGATTTTTTCTTTCGTACGGCATAGTTTTTTTTTGTGAATAAAACAATCGCGTTACGAAAAAATGTAAACCGGAATATGACCGATTCGGACCACTAACCCTTATCCAGGCACCACAAATTTTACGTAACAACGTCTATGAACTGCAAATCGATAGAAATTTTTAATCGCTAATGAATCCATTATTTTTTTATTTAAAGTAAATATAAGAGCCCAAAAAAAATGAATAAAAGACGCTAACAGTGCATGCAAAAGTATCACAAATTAACGTTCCTCGGAGATCAAAAAATATGAACGAGTATAAATTCCGTTTTTCTCGATAATTAGCATCAAGAGGCATCGGCATTAAAGAGAACCGCAGATTTTTGCGAAAATCGATAAATACGAGAAAAAAAATATATTGCTAACCGAAGGACGGGGATTACGAAGCGGATGAAGAGGTACATTCATCTGGAGAAACATTCTTTTAAGATTCGTTTTTTTTTTGCTTTTTTTGCGTGATATAGAAACAGGGAGTGTCGAAGACTGCTTCTATGTCATGATATTGCGGTCATCTCTCAACCTCCGTGTAATCTGTTTGCGCCCGTGTGCACAACATTGTCAATGAACCTGTAAAGAAAATTCCACTTTTAGGACAATAAATTCTATTGCCGCCCTGTGACAGTGCATCAATTCTATTACGGAGATTTCTTCGTCCAAAATAAAAATTGTTTTTTTTCTTTCTTTCTTTAATTTTCTTTCGCGTAAATTTTACGATCGATAATAGGCATTCACACCAGATGAATATAGCGTATTAAAAAAAAGTGCACAAAGAATAGCAAAATGATTTTTCTAATAACGCTACGGCCCCACGTGCAGTGAATAGCGAGATACCTTGAAAAGAAAATGTAGTTTTAAACATCAAAACAATACTCCAATTAAGGTAGTTTTGTCGCTTCGCATTCATTTCGCATGAGTTCGCGAAAAATGAGAGAAAATGGCAAATACTTCTCGATGGTATAAAAATCTGAAAAAATTAATTTTGCATAATAATAATTCCTAAATGTTACCAAATTGATGAAAAAATTGATTGGTCAACAAATTTCCCGAAAACGCAACTTTTTTTTTCTGAAAATGATTCGTTTATTTTTTTGAATACGTATGACTTTTTTTAGATTGTTCAATTTACTTCGGAATTTGTGTGTTTTCTGAATTCTGAAAATCTGAAAAAAATTCATACGCATTCAGAAAAATGAACGAGTAATTTTCATAAAAAAAAAGTTGGGTTTCCAGGAAATTTCTTAACCAATTTATTTTTTCATAATTTTGTTAATAACATTTTGGAATTATTATTATGCAAAATTAATATTTTCTGTACATTTAATATGCATGTATTTTTTCAGATTTTTATACCATCGAGAAGTATTTGCAATTGTCTCTAATTTTCCTCGAACTTATGCGAAATGGACGCGAAGCGACATAACTACCTTAAAACCGATGCAACGTTGTTACTTTGCGTAGCATTATTGCATAATAATAAAAAAGCCCAATGCAGATAAAGAATTGCCGGGATAAGGGTTGATCCATTGAGACCTAAAGAGACGCGTTTTTCTTTTCCAATATGCGTAAATGATATATAATTAGAATTGAAAATTGATGCTGTATTTTCCTGGAAATAACACGATAGGTAACAATGATTCAAAAACTTTCGGGCTTCGAAGGAGCGCAAGGTGATTAAATCGTCATAAACTTTTTAGCGGATATAATACCGTCGCTCATCGACCAACCTGCTGAATCGACGCGGGTAGATGAACCCATGCAACTTTACATAAAGCTGGGAGATTAGATTTTTAGATTAGATTATCCTTGTTAATTTTTTTATCGATATATTATTGTGGAACTCACATAAAATGATTGGTGACACTGTCACCTACAATACGTTGTAATCTTTTCTTCGTGAAGTCGTATATCGGCAACTCCACCGCCGCGATGACGGCGGCCCTTTGTGCGGTCGGTCCGACGCCCTGTTACGAATCATAAGTTGAATTTTTTCATACTAAATGTTCAGATAAGTTGAATGTTTTTCTCGAATCCTAAAGTAATGCGAAAAAGCTTAGGGGCTCTGGTCTCTGACTACGTTTAACGTTAACGTGGTAACGGAGGATCGTTGACATGGTGTCCAGTAGAATTAAAAAGCTGCGCATACAATTCAACGGCATTTCCAGGACTTTTCCACAACGTTTCTTAGATATTTAAGGCAATTTTCGAAAGATAAAAAAAATGTAATTACAAAATAGTAATACGTATTTTTGTTTTGAGGCATTGATACGAAGCATATAATCGACTCAGTGTGCATAACAGGCCTAACGCCTAAAAGCCCGTTATAGTGCTGAAGGTTTTCTAAGATATACAGGAAAACATTTTAACCCCTCGCGTACGAGAGACATTTACCCTTCAAAGTACAACGTTAGATTCTTTTGCTCATAAAAACAATACGACTCTACGAAAAATAATGATTTTTGAACTATAAAAGAAACAACCGTTAAGACTACAATTTTTAAAAGAATTTTGCTCACCATATTTTGTACTTAAGCTGAATATTTACAGGTAATGCCAGTTTAAAAATGCCGGATGTATTTTTACGTCCCGCGTACGCGTAAAGTTTAAAAGTAATTAAAAAAATCGGAAATATCGGAAAAGATAATAATTTGGCGATTTTGTGTAAAAATCGGAATTTAAGAGAATTAAAAAAAAGTAAGATACGGTGAAGAAATTTAAGGACATTTAAAGAATATTCCGGGAAAATTTCAAGGACATTTTTAGGACTTCCGGGATTTCCAGGACTAATGTACACCATAGAAATCCGAAACGAACGCTCCGAAATAAATAAAGCTTTTTACCCTCCACAAGCCGCGTACACCTTCGTGTTGATAAACATCTCGGAAGCAACCGATTAATGACAGATTTCCCTCGACACCAGTGACTTGCATACGAACTTTCACCACGTCAGTCGGATTAGCGATTGCGCTCGAAATAGCTCCGGCTACCGCTGCACACACAACATTTATAAGCACTAAATCATCAGACCCCCATTTATCGGTCGCCGCTCGCTTAAGCGAGTAGTATGTGCCAAATTTTATTGTTCCGTACGTAGCCTGCCGCAGTATCGCCGAGCTGATCCTGTTGTGAGATAAGGAGAAAAAAAAGAACAAAAATGATTCTTTGAATACAATTATCGGGTTTTTTAACTCCTCGGGCGATTGAAAAACAAACATTTTACTCGCACCTGTGCATTCGATGCTTCTACGCCTACAGTGCTCCTACGGCAATAGTGCTACGCAATCGAAACGGGAAAGAGAAACTTACTTCGGCGGTAATGTCACACGAGAACAAAAATGCAAGGACTGTGGAGGAAAAATTGAAGCAAAGATGACGAAGCTATCGATTTACGGAATTTCCAGATAATCCCGTTTTTTTTTCTTTTCGTTTTCAAAGATGGAAATTTCAAACAGCCGTGACAGCGCTACGGACGCTACGGGACTCCTAAATCGGCCCCTCTGTAATATTATTCTTTTTATTTCTATTTTTTTATATTTTTTTTATTTTAGTATTGTCACCCCTAATGGCCATTCGGGATCACCTACACTGGGGCCATCAGACTGAATTCAAGTTTTTTTGAGATCCCTCGACCCTTAATTGAACTATTTTTTAAATGTATTATCATTTTATTGAAAAATGTTGTTTGCAATCTGTCATTTCTGTATTTCAACCAAAAAAAAAAATAATTTTAAAACGTTTTTACAAATTTAGGTGACTTAGTTGCGCTGATGATCTTGATAAAGCAGAAAGGGTTTTATAGCTGAAAGTTCGCGTTTTAACTTCGGATAATGCGTTTTTTTCAAAGTGCGAAATTTATGGTTTTTTTTTTTAATATTGTATGAGCGAAATTTGATTGTTTTGTATGTTCAATATAACTATACTGTTCGAAATGCTGTAAGTTGAATAATGTTGACTTTGCAATTTCACAAACGTTTAAAACATCGTAGTTGGGTGCCCCCAGTGTGAACGTTAAGCTTTAAAGTAGTTCTGTCGCTTGGTGTTGATTTCCCATAAGTTTGGAAAAAATGAGAGAAAATTGCAAATACTTCTCGATGATACAAAAATCTGAAAAAATGCTTACATATTAAACGTACTGAAAAGATTAATTTTGCATGATAATAATCAAATAATAAATATAAAAATAAAATGTTGAATATAAAATAAATCGTTCATTTTTTGAATACGTATGAATTTTTTCAGATTTTTCCATTTGCTTCGAATTTTTTTTTATGTGGGAAAAATGTGTAAAAAACACACAATTCAACGTAAATTGAAAGATCTAAGAAAATGTATACTTATTCAGAAAAATGGACGAATCATTTTCATAACAAAAAAAAAGTTAGGTTCCCGGAATATTTGTCGAACAATTTATTTTTTCATTAATTTGCTAATAACATTTTGGAATTATTACTATGCAACATTAATCTTTTCAGTACCTTTTCAGTACATTAAATATGCGTGCATTTGTTTAGATTTTTATACCATCGAGGAGTATTAGCAATTTTCTCATTTTGTACCGAACTTATGCGACATCAGTACCAAGCGACAGGATTACCTTAAGAAGAGGTGAAATACCACAGTCGGTATCAAAAACTGTAAACAACTTTTTTGGCGCATATTAGCATTTACAGCCGAAAAAAAAGTTTCATCCCCTGCGGACATACCCAAAGCAAGGGATGAAACTTTTCGTTTAGCTGTAAATGCTAATATGCGCCAAAAAAGTTGTTTACAGTTTTTGATACCGTCTGAGCCCGGGATGAGCGGGAGGGAAGGGATTGCACCTCCTCTTAACATGGTGTCCAGTAAAAGGTTCGTAAAAAATTTAAGGACATTTCCAGAATTTTTCAAGGATACATTTGAGATATTAAAGGTTATTTACGAAAGAAAACGGGGAAAAAAAAACTATAAAATAATAATATGTACTTTTTTTGTTTGAGACATTAATACGAAAAACATAAAATCGACTTAGTGTGCATAAAAAAAAACGACCCTTTGAGACTACTTTACAATTTGTTGTACTGTATTTTAGAATTAAGCTTACTATCTCAAAATAATGACTTATAATAATAGGGGCTGGTAAAAACTACTGAATGCATTTTTACGTAACTGGTACATGAGAGGCAAAAAAGAAATAAAAAAAAATCAAAATTTAAGGGAAACAGAAAAATTCAAGGGTCAACGAAAAAATTTTAAGACAATTGAAGACTTTTACAGGAAAAAAAAAGTGTCAACAATATTTTCAGGACTTCAAGGATTCTTAGGATCACTGAAGACCATGTTTAAGGTAAATTTGGAATCAGTAGGAAAAGGTTGCAACCCTTCACCGCAAAGAAAATAACAAATTTGTCAACAATCAAAAAGGCAGATAACGTTTTGTTTTGTAAGCGGTGTCCGTGAGCTCTCAGATGTGCATTTGTGAATTTTTCTTACATTATCCAAGTGTCTCAAGGTGCAGAATTTAATGTGAGAATTTCTTTTTTTACGAAATATATAATGCTTACCCGCAGTAAAGTGATTTGAAACCCTCCTGCTTTGAAATTTGTACCAGAGCATCCGTCATACCAGAGTATCGTAAAGATGCATATTTCTTGTCAAACTTTTGTCCTTGAACTTGCAGCCGTGTCTTAGTTGTGTCGAGAGGGAAGGTACCTGTAAAAAAAAAAAGACCGACATTTATCGAGCATTATTCCGACAATGCTCTGATTTTTTCGTTGTAAAGATTTTTTCGATTACCCAATTCGGCGATAATCGAAGCTAACCCCCCGTAGACAAAAGGACACCAATCCATCGAATTTCTATCTCCCATTACCACCTGAAGTCACCGTTTCTTCGAGGAAATATGGTGAAAAAAAAGGATGTTAATTGCGTAGGTTAGATACGCGAAACACATTTACGAATAAACTATAAGTTTTTTTAATTGACAATCTTAATGACACATTACGATGCGCACACCGAGAATCGACGATAAGTTCACGATACCTTTAACCGTTAATCTTTTCAACGTCACTTTATTATTCCTCTTCGTGCAATGCGATAATCTATTTGACGAAAAAAACAACGTCGACTTGTCCTCTCTTTGGTTTGCAATCTACGCCGCCACGATGTGTAGAAAAAATTGGCGCCGATCGCACGGTGTGGTTCTCCCCCCGCCTTGAGAGGAGGAACATACACGTTCGAGTCAGTCGGGAACCCCGCAATCGACCGGAGTAGTAGGTAGCGACGTATAAAAAACTGAGACTTTTCCCCCCCCCCCACTGCCGCGCTACTCGATTGTGATTTTTATATTTTTGAAAAATCGTGCGCAACTTAACGTATTCACAATATATTAATTTGTGTCACAAAGCGTTATCAATTTTTGACTCGAAAACAATTACGAACGATCAAATATAAATAATTGACAATGGCTGGGAGAGAAGCAAGTAAAATGAAACTGTCGAAGAGTATCTTGGAAATGAAGGTAAATATTAGAGGTTATAGTGCCGTATTCGCACGAGTATCAAATATGCTTAAAAAAATGCAGAATTCCACATAATTTGTAAATTTAATTTTAGTTCATGAAAAGAACAAAGGATAAAGTTGAGAAACAACTCTATCAAGAAGAGGGCGAGGAATATTTTGGAAGTCAACTGACAACGCGTATGAGAAATGAATCGTAAGATCGTAAAATTCGTGAATCGTAACCACGTCTATACAAACCATCGATAAACAAAATTTATTATTATTTTAGGGGCAGATTCATCATCGAGCCAAGTTACATATTTTGTGAACAATTACGGGATGGAAGAGTCAGTTACCAAGGTATGAATCCTGAAATAGAGAGACTCATGGAATTAGAACTCACCGCGAAGCTCTCCAAAGCGGAAACAAAGCGTGAGGCTGATGTGTCCGACGACCAAATGGCAAAACGTTGGAAATCATCTAATGTAACGACCATGCAAAACAAATTCAAAACGAGACGACAGCGTGGTCAACAATCTCATAATAATGCAATTTTGGAAGATGAACCAACGGGGAAAAAAACAAAATTTCTCAAACCACAGGATTAGAAAAATTTGTAATTTATATAGCCAAATAATGAAACAATATAAAATTGTCTTTAATTAAATTAAGCAATCACTATTTTACAAATATATATATGTGTACATATTTTTTATGACGAATAAAAAAAAAAGTTTGAATCAAAATATTTTTTGCTTTTAGTGATCTGAAGCGAAAAAAAAAAATTATGATAAATAATAAAAAAAAAAACAGAAAAATAATAATAAACAATTTTCGCTTTTAATAGCGAAAGCAATAGCTTTTTTTACAAAGTTAAATCGTGAATTCGTCTAATGAATATTAGTGACCGGTAAGTTGGAAAACGTTTTTCCCGATACCGACCAATAACGTTAAATTACCACGATGACACGGTTCCGATGCGCCACGCTTGTGATTATGAAGGGGCAAATGCATAGCTGTGTTCATCCAAGGAAAACACGGACCATTCAAGTTTCGCGATGGAAAGGGCAGCGACTCCCCCTCCAATATTTCCCGCAATGTAAAACACCGAGAAGGTGTCACACCAGGCGGGGGCAAAAGATCTCGAATACGAGGGACGAAGAAGTTTACGTAAAAAAAAAATTATGCCCATGTTTACACGTGTGTCTCGCCTCCACTACCAATTATCCACGTCGCATTGATAATTAAATATTTTCATTTGTTTCCGTTTTTCGTTAATAATAATCCAGAAGTTTCGCGTACACATAGGGGTAAAAAGCTCGAGAAGTATCTCGAAAAAAAACGATGACAAAGTAGGCCGTACGGCGTTACCGTATAAAGAAACCTTTTTGACGTGAACATTCTCGGGTCGCGGCGCAGCCGGGAGAGAGAGGTAGTAGTTAAATTGTTTTGATTTATCGCGAAGCCGGGATTCGATTGGACGATCGTCAATGCTGCACGAATGTTTACGAGAGTTGGCCTTGCCAATAAAGGTGTGACCAATCTTCGCGTTCCGCAACACTCCAATATCCTACAACACGATTCTAATGTTATCATTTTACAACATTAATGGAACAAACCCCAGTCAGCTGAGTTTCGCGAGTGATTATTTGTTTTTGTTTTCGTTCGCGTATTCGCGTCGCTCGTGCATTATAACACGAAAAAAATCGACACAGTGAGTTTGTTAACTCGACGAAGGAAAATTTAAGAGTGAAGTGATTTTAATTGACTGCGCTTGCTGAGCTCCGAACGAGCGATAACTCTATTCAGTGTCACTGCCCGTCGTGCTATTCGATAGTTGACAATAAATCGAAACGGAGCTTTCGACGCACAGAGATTTCTCACAGTTGCTTCGTATTCATGGAATTATCACATATGCCAGCAAATCAAGGTACAAATTAGTTACGTTCAATTTTTTTTGGCACCTGAATTCTAAACAATTGATATAACAATGCGATGGATATTTTTTTTTTTTCTTTAGCAACAAAATAGACACAGTTCTGATCGAACCGATGCAATTTGCGATAAGGAAAGATTAATGAGATTAGACGATGAACTATATCTTATTAGAGGTCAATAAGCTCTATGTTATGTGATGGGGCGAGTCGGAGTCACTACAATATGGATCGTGACGTGGATCTGTCTGATGAGGAGCTTGGATTTCGCTCCCCAGGCATCCAAACAAGTACCTTGCGACAAGACGAGAAAAATTTTTACCGACTCGTGGGGTATGATAAGCGACGGACCTATGGGTTCAAATTACACTCAAGATTCTCACTGCGAATGGCTGATCAAAGGTGAAAAATCAACACCAAATACCAGATAACATTATTCTCTATTATTTCCTTAAAAAAAAAAATTTTATTAGAGTTATATATTACTACTAACAAACAACAATTCTTTAATGTTGTATATTCCAATACTTTCCATATTTTTTGAACTTACGATTTATTTACAATTGCAACGATTTATTTTTATTACATATTTCGAATATTTATTTTCGCTAAAGTGAACAAGAACCATTCAAATGTTCTTTAATGTACATATTTAATTGCATAACGCAATAGGTAACAATTTAGAAAAAATACTGTTATTGTTAACTGTATTGTTAAAAAAATTTGTGGAAATTCAATTTACATATCCCGGAAGTTTGATGGATAAACTGATACATGAAATTTAATGAAGAATTATACTGGAAATTAATGTAAAATATAATTAAAACTGTTGACGATACTGTAGATTCGATAATTTACTTTAATTTTACGATGAAAGTCCCTTAACTTCGATAATTTACTTGTAATTTACTCCACCTGTTTATGCGTAAAATGTACAAAAGATGGTTTTTCATTCAATTTATAGTGCAATCTTTCTTATTGAACCTGAAAATAATTTTCTTATTTTTTTACAGCCAACAATAGTCGACAATTCATAACGCTGAGCTTCCGAACTATGGGCACCGAATGTAGTTACGACTATGTGTTCGTCTACGACGGTGATTCCTTTCGTTCTCCTCTGCTCGGTAGTTTTAGCGGAAAAACGGAGCCTCAGCAAGTGACCTCTTCGTCCGGATACGTGAGTTGCATCAATTTCGATTATCAGGCGAAAAATCATCGATGCCAAAGTCCTCACTTAGCGATAACGTGGAATAACACATTGAAACGAGAAAGAGAGAGAAAAAATTGTTGCCGCGCAGTAATGATTCCTGTTATGCTAATTTTCCAATCTATATGTATAGCGAGAGCCATTTAATTCTCGAAACTGCGCGCAGCGATCGCTACTCTACCACCGGTCGTATATATATATTAATCACTGAACGCAATACGTAATTTTTCAGATGTTAATTCTACTGTACAGCGATACCAATTACGTATTGGATGGATTTCACGCCGAATTCTCGGTTACGGATTGTCCGAACAATTGCACGAGACACGGAAAGTGTATAAACAATACATGTTTCTGCGAGAACGACTGGGGCGGCAAAGATTGTTCCAGAGCTCTGTGTCCGAACAAATGTTCGGGCGGTGGAAAGTGCGGAGTTAAACGTTGTCAGTGTTACAACGGTTTTTCGGGGCAATCGTGTTCTTTGAACGGCACGCATCCCGAAGGGAATAGGTCGGTATCTCATCAAGTCGAAGCGCTACGAACCTTCGTGAGTTCCGAAGATTAATAATTATTTTTCCATAAAAGATGGCATTGGCTCGCGCATTCGGAGGGCGGAATGACTCCGCGGGCGGCTCACACAGCGATATATTCAAGCGAAACAGATTCGCTATACGTTTTCGGAGGATACGATCTCAATTACGTTCTTAGCGACTTGGAAGTTTATCGTTTCGCTACGAGTCAATGGGAAGATGAATACGGCGTGATATTGGGTGAGTCGTTTATTCGCATTGAATTATTTCTTCAGTTCATAAAAAACTATGACAAAATTGTCAAACAATTAATTTTTGATATAACGAATTTGCTGCTGGGCGGTCTAATGTTATGTAAGTTGATGCAGTTGTTTTAGTGTCTCGGATAACATTGAGATTTGACTATTGATCGCGGATCAGTTTCGATGTAAGCCGCTTACTAAAAAGATTTATTTTTCTATTTCACACAGAAGGGGTTTCTTCCGCTGAATATTTAGATCCTATGCTGATAGCCAGTGAATTGGAGCGCATTGGGCCGGGAGCCGAAAAATATGGCCTTCCGATGACTTCCTTCGTCTGGAAATTATTGTACAAATTTAAGGAAAACACGACGTTCAGCCTTCGCGAAAGAACAACGGTGGACGGCGCTCAGGACGGTTGGCGCGAGTTGAGAAACACACCGGAGCACAGGGAACGTGAGCGCAAAGCTCAAGAAGCCAGAGAACTGGAATTGCGAAAGACGACTGAGAGAATCGAGAGAAATGAAAGTATACGAAAGAAGCATCCGAAGCGCACGAGACCACGTTATTCTCAGACGCTGGCGAACAGACAGCGTCACACGTCGAGTATACAGGACGACGGGGTAACGTGGCGCGAACGCGTTATCGAGAGTCCGGCGCAGGAAAATGCGTTTCTTCAAGAAATTCTCGAGCCGAAGATAACCACTGCCAGTACATCGAACGAGGAGAGCACCGAATCGTCGGAGGATGAACTTCCGAAACCGAGTCCAAGGTACGGTCATGCGGCGTGTAAATACGAAGAGGGATTCGTAATATACGGTGGAAAAATCGAAGACGGTTCGTTATCCAACGAACTTTGGCACTACAATGTAAACAGCAGCGTCTGGACACTTAGAGCGAAAAATTCACCGTTCTATCCACCGAGACTAACGAGACACACGCTAACGTTGGCGAACGATTATATATATCTATTCGGTGGAAGTACGGTAGACGGAGAATTCTCCTCGAGTCTTTACAGAATAAAATTGAATCTCTGTAAGTTTGAAACTTTTAAAAAATCATTTTTTTCCTAAATGCGGAGTATGTGTCGAATCTCGCGAGTAATTTTACGGAGACCAATCGTTTATTATTTTTCAGCCGATCCAACGGCGAGTACCGAAAGATGGAGAGAAGTACGTCCGCGAGGTGGAAAGGAATTGGATGTACGAGTTGTTGCGCATTCGACGGTCTATCACCAAGCAACAAATTCTTTGCTCGTCTACGGTGGCGTAGTCGCGAGCGTCGCGCGATTCAGCAAACTTTCCGATCGCATGTTCGTCTTTCAACTCGATAGAAAAGTTTGGTCGGAAATTCATTATCCAAGAACTCATCTGCCGGATACTTACGTTCCGCGCGAACGAGCATTTCACACTTGCAACATAATTGGAAACTATTTGGTCGTTTTCGGGGGATATTCTCATAGACACAACAAGGAAGAAATTTGTTACGATAATCAGATGTATCTCTATCATCTCGGGTGCCACGCATGGGTCAGTCACGAGGTCCTCGGATCAACGGACAAAGGTTGTAAACCTATTATTCAATTTCGTTAATTAGGCAACAAAAACATTAAAAATAAACCGAAGATATATTTTTGTAACTGTGAAAATACAAAATCTTTAGATTCCGGATATCCGAAGCAACAGGGCGTCTTTGCTCACGCGGCCGACGTACGAAACGGCAATACTCTGCTTCTCGTTGGGGGGTATCACGGCAATGTTAACGCCGATCTGTTGGCTTACACACTGCCATCGATGCTCGCACCTGGAGACGGCGAAGCTGTTGAACCTGAACAGATATGTTGGAAACACAAACGTCTCTCGGAATGCGCTGCTAATCCTGAATGCGGTTGGTGCTCTGCTGACGAGGTAAGAATCGTTTATTAAGGTAGTTCAGTCGCTTCATGTTCAGTTTCCATAAGTGCACGAAAAATGAGAGAAAATTGCAAATACCTCTCGAAGGTAGAAAAATCTAAAACAATTCATTTTGCAAAATAATAATTCGGAAATGTCATTAACAAGTTGATGAAAAAATTAATTGTTCAACAAATTTCCCAGGAACCCAACGGTTTTTGGCGTTTTATGAAAATGGTTCGTTCATTTTTCTGAATAAGTATTAATTTTTTCAGATTTTTTAATTTACGTTGAATTGTGTTTTTTGACACATTTCTTCCATATAAAAAAAATTCAAAGCAAATTGATAATTTTGAAATATTTTTCATGAATAAAAAAAGTTGGGTATCCGGGAAATTTGTTGGCCAATTCATTTTTTCATCAATTTATTAATAACATTTTCGAATTATTATTATGTAAAATTAATCTTTTCAATACCTTTTATATGCATTAATTTTTTTCAGATTTTATTTCATTTTTCTCGATCTTATGCGAAATGAACGCAAAGCGAGATAACTACCTGAATGTTTATACACTAAAAAAAATTATTTTAATATGGTTTCCAGTGGCCCTGGAAATTCTGGAAGTTCTGGAATTTCCTTGAATTTCGTTGCTGGTTTTTTTTTATGTATTACCGTAAATTTCGATTTTTTAAATACTTTTCTAACCCCCACGTCCGGGTGATTTAAATATATATCCGGCATTTTTTACCAGTCATTAAATTATCTGCTTCAAATGGCCAACTTAATGAAAAAATATAGTGGAAAAATTCTCAAAAAGATTGTAGAATAGATTCGAAGGGTCGTTTCTTTCATGGTTCATAGATAATTGATGTCCGGAATTTTGTATTATTATTTTGAGCAAAAGCGCGCTAAACGATAAAAGTCTCCCGTACGCGAGGGGTACGGGATAATGTTTTCCTGTATATTTTTGAGAACCTTAAGCGGTTTCCGGTCATCTGGCTGCTGATGGACGTTGTGTCGATTACATGTTTAGTGTTAATGTGTCAAAAGAAAAATACTTATCATTATTTTACTTTGTTTTTAATTTCATTTATCTTTCCTTCTCTTTAATAGAGTTAAAAATCTCGAAAATATCCGAGAAAAGTTCCGAAAATATTCTTTAATTTTTTGCGACCCTTTTACTGGAGACTCTGTCAAAATTATTATTAATGTCAATAGTATCTTCTTGTGATAATCAATGTCTATGTCCGTTCATCAGATTTGCTATGGGCGCACAATTGGCAGCAATTGTACAACGAATCTCCAGACTACTCGTTGTCCGGGTGTTTGTCCGGCTTTAGGCGATTGTCACTCGTGTCTGATACACGGCCAACCTGGCGACGGTTGGGGGACGAATTCGCGCGGCAAGAGTTCGGTATCGAACAAACTAAATCTTGGCACGTGTACGTGGTGTGTACAAAATGCGAGATGTCATCACAAAGACGACAACTACGGTGTATGCGGTCTTAGAGACGACACTCCGTCCCAAATACCCGGCTGGTGGGGTCCGAAGGGTACGGAAATTGCAAAAGTCGAGGAGTGTCGAGAAATGGACAAGAGACCCGGTTTAACGTTTCTGAAGTATAAGCCACCGGTTAACTTTAGTCAACCGGATTCGGTAACTATCGTCAACGCGACAACCGTCGATTTCAATGTTCCGTCGATGCAGGGAGCAAAAACCGAATCGGCACTTGGCGGCGAGATGATTGCGAGACTCACAGGATTTTTGCGACCTCCGCAATACTTCTGGGACAGCGCGGCGGAGCATCTCAAAATCTGCGTTAGTTACAACAGCGCTACGCTTCACGTATCCTCCAATAACGATCCTGGAGAATTGGTGAGTTATTCGGGATTAGTTCTGAAATACTACACATTTGTTTATTGCTCTGGACAATCGGATGTTTTCATTATTGCGTAATATTGCGGAAGCCATTTTTTTATTAAGAAAAATCAACATTTAAGGAGAATTTGAAAAGTTTTCTTTTTTCTCCCAACTTAGTCGAATAAAAAAAAATATAACTGTATTTCAATGAAACTCCTCTGGTTCACCAGATCCATATATGATTTTCTAAAGTTAATATTATTGATAATAATAATAGCAGTAAATTGATATGACAATTGGTTATCGACTAACAATGTACACTAAATCCAAAACAGGAGCTCGTAGCGAATTTAACTGCGGAAACATCTCAATGCATACCAACGCGATGGTCGGACGGTCAGCAGATGACGCTATCGCCAGGTCGATATCTCCTGGATTTCGAGTCGAAGAGAACAGTAACAGCGAACTATCGTGAACCCAGTAAAATGGAGATAACGCACAACAAAAAGACGGAAAATCCAAAATTCTTCACATTCGAGTATCTCGAACCGTATCAGAACGGATCTTGCGAGCAGTACAAGAATTGTCTTCACTGCTTGACGGATTCGTCATGCGGTTGGTGCGATATAAACGATAAGTGTCTCTCGCGTTCGACAAACGAAACCGAGACGTGTTCAATCGAAGTGGATCGCGACGAGAACGACGATCCAATGACCGAGTGGCACTATCTGACAATAACGCCGTTTGCTTGTGCAAATTGTTCAAATTACATATCCTGCGAATCGTGCGTCGGTAGTAATCTATGCGAATGGTGGACGGAGGAGGCGCGATGCGCGAGACTCGGAAGGTTGCCAAACGCTGTAGTGAGTCTCGATGAGTGTCCAATTCCCTGCAGACATCGTTCGAATTGCACGCAGTGCCTCGACGAAAGAGGCCGATGCGTTTGGTGCGAAGCTACGGAGGAATGTTTCTCATTCTCGGTGTACACATCCGAATATCAGTTCGGACTTTGCCGCGAATGGATGGATCAGGCAGGTCTTATGGGCGTTACATCGAGAACGGGATCATCGCTCTCCGGTAACGATCAATGCAAAAGCTGCAGTCGTCACACCAATTGCACGAGTTGCCTGCATTCGCTTAGCTGCGGCTGGTGTTACAGTCTTGAAAATCCGATCACCGGTGCCTGCGTTCAGGGAGACTTTAATCAGCCGCACGTAAATTGCAGTATGGTGATAAATGATCTGCAAAATGAGACAACAGCGCTGCTGGGTCTCGACGATTCAGGATGGGCCTATGCGCAATGTCCGGATGTGGATGAGTGCGATCTTGGGCTTCACGATTGCCATCCGAACGCCGTGTGCACCAATACCCACGGAAGCTTTAGTTGCCAATGTAAACGCGGATTCAACGGCGACGGTCGTGAAAACTGCACGAAAACCTGCTATGAGAAATGCGTCAATGGTTACTGCAGCGAAGCGCCGGACTACAAATGCGAGTGTAATCTCGGATGGACCGGACCCGATTGCCGAACGAATTGCGGTTGTTACAATCACTCGACATGTCTCCAAGGAACCAGTATCTGCGACGAATGTCAGGATTGGACAACGGGAACCTACTGCGAGGAATGCAAAGCCGGAAGTTACGGAAACGCGACGACGAGTTTGGGTTGTCGTAAATGTAATTGCAACGAACACGGCGACAAGGAATTGGAAGTTTGCGATCGTCAGACGGGAGTTTGTTTCTGTCGTGACAATACCGAGGGTGACACATGCCAACGATGTCGTAAGGGTTACTATGGTGATCCGCGGGACGGTGGCATGTGTTATTACGGTTGTATGTCGCGAGGAATGCTCGGCGGTGCGGAAAATGGCAAACAGGGTTTAGGCAGTCGTCACTCGCAGTTGTCGCTTTGGGAAACTCATTTGGGCGGCACGCCGACTAGAGAATGTCTTTGGATAGTCAGTCCGAAGACTGGTCTCTCGCCGGACACGATGACGCCGAGTATACAGAGCGTTATACAGTTCACGATACACGACGACATCAATGTAAGCTGTCAGGAGAACAGCGTTTATGTCTACGATGGTCTTCCCGAATTCGTTTCATCGACGACGAGTCATCAGAGTCAACTTCTCGGTGTTTATTGCACTGAAAGCACCGATTATCCCGTAACGGTTGAGGCGAAATCGGGCTTTTTGACTGTACATTACAAGCAACTTGACGAAGTCGAAGGTTTCAATGCGAGTTACGTTGTCATGACTTGCGGCAATTGTCCTGATAATCGCGAATGTCGAGGGGGCAATTGTCTGTGCAAAACTGGCTTTGTTGGCATAAATTGCGACATCGAGCTTTGTCCGAATAACTGCACTTCCATAAAGAAACAGGGAATATGCGACAAGGGTTACGGACATTGCGTGTGTGCCAATGGTTTCGGTGGACGCGATTGTTCTATTAAAATTAAAGATCATCAATTAGTATTCACGGAATTGTTCAATTCCGAGTATCTCGCCGATCATTTGGATCATCTAAGAAAGACACTGCCGCGTTTCGGACATAGTCTCGTAGCTGATCGTCGCGGAAGTTTATGGATGTTTGGCGGTTATTCATTGAGTCACGGTCCACTCAATGATATAAGGCTCTTCGATACGAAAAATAACACCTGGATGCCCGTAACTGTTGAATCGACGTCAGAGGCATCGATGCCTCAAGGTAGATACTTCCACGCCGCGGAGATTGTTCACAGTCGACAACAAATATACGTTTACGGTGGATTGTCGATGAAGGAGGAGGGCGTTCAGGGACTATCGAATAATACTCTCAGCGACTTCTGGAAGTTCAGCCTTCAGAATCAACGATGGAATCTCGTTAAACAGGATCCCTTCAAGAAGGAACCTCCGCCCCTCGCTGGTCACACTCTAACTCTGCGACGCGATGGCGAATCCGAGAGTCTTATTCTCATTGGTGGTTTCAGCCCGAAGTACGGGTATCTCGATACGGTATGGGAATTCAATCTCGAAACTGAGATCTGGGATACGGTTAATACTGTGGGTAACGGTCCGCTCGGTGTTTACGGACACACAACTGTTTATCACAGCAAATCCGATAGTTTCTACATCTTCGGTGGATATACTTACGCGATAAATCGCACTTTCATATCGAATAAACTATACGCGCTCAACTACAAGAGTCGCGCGTGGTCCGTACTTCCGCCTTTCGAAGACGAGTTCTCTGATGGAAGCAGTTTGGTAAGATTTGTTCTTTAAGGATGTATCGTTATATTCCGAGCCAAAAGTAAGATTCGGAGTGAATTTTGAAGAATTCTCATTGAGATAAAAATCTGAAAAAATGCAACAATACAGAAGGTACTAAAAACATTAATATTGCATAAATATAATTTCATAAAGTTGCTGACAAATTAGTTTAAAAAAATTTGTTCAACGATTCATACGGTAACATAACTTTTTTTTTAGCGAAAGTTGATTTGTTAATTTTCCGAATACTTATGGATGTTTTTAGGCTTTCGTTTCATTTTGGAAACTCCGTTTTTGGAAAAATAAGTGTTTCTTCTAACTCGTATATAACATTCGTGATTTCATCCATAAACAAAAAAAATTTGGAAAATTAGAAAAAATTTGTATGTGTTTAGAAAAATTAACGGATCAATTCCTACGAAAAAAAATTGGATTACCGGATAATTCGTTAAACGACTTTTAACTAAAACTAAACGACTAAAACAAATTTGTTAATAACTTTGTAATATTATTTTCTGCAAAATTAGTTTTTTGGTTTTTTTTTTCCAGGTTTTCAACCCATTGGGAAATATTTGGAATTTGCTCGGAATCTCATTTTTAGATAGAATTGTAACGATAGACTCATTAATTCGTTTTCTTAAACCGACAGATTTTTAATCGTCACCGATTCTTTTTCAGCCACAAGCACGTTTTTTGCATTCGGCAGTGACAACCGACGAGTATATGGTGATATTTGGTGGTCGTCAGAACCCTCACAACACAACAGATGCACTGATCGCCTACAAATATTCGTGCAATCTTTGGATACGACTGATTACAAAGGATATGGAAATAATCGGTAATCCACCACCGCCGGCGTACGCTCACGCAATGACTCACGCCGATCCCGAGAGCAACGCGGTTTACGTTGTTGGCGGCTTCGACGGTGGTATTAAGAGTCACGTTACTTTAATCAACATACCGGAGGATCTCTGCAACTTGTGGATCGATAAAGTAACCTGCAGAAAGTACTTCGGATGTTCGTTCTGCGCGGTAACCACCATTGGCGGGACGAACGCTTCGTACTGCTTCTCCAACGAGGAATCTGTAAATAGAGGCGACAAGTGAGTAAATTTTCATGCCATTCGCATGATAAATACAATGTATCAGTTTGCAAGATCTCATTTTTCTCGTTGCGATTTTGAATCGACTTTTTGTTAATTTTTTTTTGTCTTCGTAATGCTAACTGACGAAACTGAATGTTTATGATCTATTTATTATAGAAACAATGAACAGAACTTAATTAAAAAACAATAAGGATTTAATATAAATATTACTGAGGCAATGGTGAGTTATCACATAAAAATACACAAGATTGCAACATAATATCATATAACATAAAAAAAAAGCAAAAAAAAACATGTGATACCTCAGTTGGAGTGCTCTTCTGCAAATCGTTAACCGTAATGTAACCGTAACATTTTAACCATTTGACAACAACCGTCTATCGTCTATTTCACGTTAATAATACTGTTTCTGTCGGATCAGCTTCTCCGATATTTATTTATGGCTTTTTCCAACCATTGTGCGTCGGATTTTTTTTTCGGTATTGCGATAAACAATATTTTTATTGCTTAATTGATTATATGCTTTCGTTATTAATTATATTGAATTATTTCATTTTTAAGCTTTATACCGTAGTACCGTAGTATAGTACCGTAAAATTTCATATCACGATATGTAACATAACTCTTTCGATCTCCTCGTCTTAGATGCGAAATCAACGTAACTCAGGCACAGCGCTCGAATGGAATATTCTGCAATTCCGATTGGATGGCCGGACGGAAGTGTTCGAATTTCAAAACTTGTACCGAGTGTTTGGCTCAGTGGCCATATTACAAAGACGAAGAGCCGGTCTGCAAGTGGTGTACGAATTGTCCGCATCCGAAGTGCATACCATCGGAGAAGGAATGCGACGAACAGAACAAATGTAACATCAGACAAATCAGCGTTACCGATGTAAATCAATGCGGCGAGAGTCGTTGCCCGGCGAGTGATTGCGAGAAATGCAAGAATCTCGGCGATTGCGTTTGGACACGACAAGTTCTAAAAACTTGTAAGTTTCACAACAGCGTTTACTTATCTCCATCCAACAAAGGCGTGTGAGTCTAATGATTCCGTTATTCTTCTCTGAATCAGCTGAACACGGCGTCGAGATAACTGCCGAACCAAAGTACGACTGGAATTGCGTGCTGAAGGATATATTCGAGAGATTCAGCTTTAAAATGGCGAGTACCGAGTGTGAGAGGAGATGCGGAGAGCACAAGGATTGCCGAAGCTGCCTGAAGGGCACCGGTTCCGAAGGCGGCTGGCGAGAGTGTCGATGGTCTACTCAACTGAACGAAGTAATTCTTACGTTCTTCTTTATAAGATTTTTACGCGATAAGAAAAAAAAGGACCTCAATGTTTGCTTACTGATTTGCGATATCCTTCTTGCAGTGCATATCTCCATCGTATCAACCTTTATATTGCGCCGGCGGTGTCTGCGGTCTTGTTTTGCGCAATTCGGACGTCGAACATTGTCCGGAACCCTGTGCTGTTTTCAAGCAATGCAGCACCTGCCTGAAGCATTCACACTGCGGTTGGTGTTCTCTCGATTCGGCGAACGTCACCGGTCAAGGAATATGTACCGAAGGCTCTCTTGAAGCTCCGACCGATCATCCGGCCGGAGGAACTTGTGAAATGCTTTACAATCAACAGAATCCTACGACCGAAGCTCGTGAGTTCGAATTACAGTTGTCTCAAGAATATTTATATAAGTCTTTGATGGTTAATTTTATCTTGGTTTTGTTATAGCAATCGTTACAACAATTATACCGGTTGAAATCGAATCACCAGACTCGCCGGTCGATAACGAAACGGCAGTAATGACGATTATTCCGAAGACTATTTTCTCGTGGCACTACGTTCGTTGTCCACCGGAAAACGAATGCATGAATGGGCATCACACGTGTTCGCCAAAGAGCGAAAAATGCTTCGATCTCGACGAAGGCTTCGAGTGCATGTGCGGCGATGGTTACAAAACTGAAACGTAAGTTTTAACAAACTCAATGTTTTCCATTATTTTACCGAATTAGGTTTTTATTTTCGTTTTGCGGTTACAGCACCTGGTCGTTCAATGAGTTTGGAAGAAAGATCTGCGTGCCAATGTGTACTCAGGGATGCGTGCGGGGAACGTGCGTCGAGCCAAATGACTGCCGTTGCGACTTTGGATACGTGGGAGCGAACTGTTCCATTCAGTGTCAGTGCAACGGTCACAGTAACTGCGCTGGACCCGATAAACTCGATGAATGTATCAAATGTCACAACAACACGATGGGCCCGCAATGCGACAAATGCGAACCTCTATACGTTGGTAATCCAGCCGACAACGGCCAGTGCGTTCCGTGTCTGGAGTATTGCAACGGACACACGCGCATCTGCATCAATGAAAGCATGACTGTTTCCGTAAGTTCTTATAGCTCTTTTTCATTTCTTTTTGCAGTGCTGCAATTTGTTTTCTCGATGTGAAACTTCTATTTAATTGCAAAACTTGCATTTCTTGAAGTGAAATTTCTATAAAACCATAAAATTTCTGTTTCTTGGAGTGAAACTTCCATAAAACTTTTGTTTCTTAAAATGAAACAATTATCAGGTCATATTTCGAGAGCGCCTGGTTTACTTCCATCACGAAATGACGATCGCATATAGAAGATCATGTGCTAACAAAATTTGTTAAGTTCAAACTGGGTGGCTAAACTCTGTTCATTTCGTATTTTAATTGTCACCAACTGATTGATCGAATTTTGGACTCACAACAGATGAAAACAGATTAATAAAATACTTTCGAGTCAAAATGCCTGACTGTTCACATTTGCAACTCACAATTTCATTTTCGATTTTAGGACCGTAATTATTGTATTTATTTCAATATTAATTCTTCGAAATTTGACTGTTTATCAATTTTTTTTACAAGAATAATTCATTTCGGAAAAGGAAAAAAATAGCATAAGAGGATTAGGCGGTAAAAATAGTCTATTCCGGTTCTTATAAAAAATTACAGTGACTTTTACTCCTCCTGTACATTTATTTATGTTTTTTTTTCCAAAATCTAATACATAATTCACAGAGCCATACTATAGTTAGTCTTTATACCATAAAAGTTTCACTCCACCGTCTGATTCTCAGTGACGCTTTTTTATTTGTATATTGTTTCCGAGAAAACAACATGGAATATTGAAAAAAACACCTTGAAATTTCAGGATCCCAATTCCGTGGACAAAATGTCTATTGAGTTGTTAACAAAGCAACTGGTCGAAGGTCCTGTTGCCAAAGCGAAGTGTGTTAATTGCGGAAACAATACGCGAGGCGACAAATGCGGCGAATGCGTTTCCGGCTATTTCCGTGGTACCGAAGATCTTCGCGACGTTTGTCGTCCGTAAGTATACAATTTTTATTTATTAAATTTCAATTTTTCGCGTTAACGTACCATTATACATATTTATTAACATCTATTGTTTCAATATAGTTGCGAATGCCACGGTCACGGATTCACTTGCGACCCGGTGACCGGCGAGAAGTGCAATTGTGGCAACAATACTGAAAGCGAACCATCATGTACGAGCGGTCCAACGAAAGGAACAAATAGCGGCGGAATTCCTTGTTGGATGGTGCAGTGCAGTAAATGCCGAGAAAATTATGCCGGTACACCGACCGGTGGACATCAGTGCTACAAGACAGTTATTGTCGACAACAAGATGTGTTTCGACTCAAAATTAATCGGTAAGTTATTTCGTATATTTGCGATGAACGGAGAAAATTTCTATCTAAATGTCTTCTATTCCTCTGTTATTCCACTCCGTTCCAAAAAATGTCTTGTCCCACCGTTTTCGTTAGTTATTTGAGGAAAATCCTCGCATGCATTCTCCTCTCTGATACTGTTGTCCATGTAAATTTCATTCATTCATCTTCATGTTAAACTGCAACGTTCTGTTGTGTTTGGAGGATCTTACGGTTCGTACGCACCATTGTGATTGATGTTCCATGTTCTTCTGACGATTTCGGATGTTCAATTTTTGCATTGTTACCATTGCAGACGAGTGCAAGATGAAGCCAAAGCCGCTTAATCCGGGACAAACGGTGTTCTACATGGTACAGCCGCGTTTTATGAACGTTGATATCAGAGTCATGGTAGACGTCACCGAGGGAGCTTTAGATCTGTTTTTCAGTCCTCGCGACGATTCGTTCGTTGTCACGTTGAATGCCTCGACTGGTTATCAAGAGGTAAGCATCGCCACCGATTTTCGACTTCCGGAAAAAAAACCCAAAAAAAAAAAATCCCGCAAAAACCGCCTGGAAAGAAGGCCTCCGAAAAAATCTTCCGGAAGGAAAAAAGACTCCCAAAATTTTTCATCCCGGGATTTTTTTTCCGGGGGTTTTTCTTTTCGGAGGTTTTTTCCGTAGTAAACTTTTCGTTCACTCGTATCATAACTTTCGAAATCTCGTATTCGCAGGTTGAACTCGACAGAAGATTTAAATGGCGAAAGGATCACTACGACAATTGGTTCGAAGATCATCCCTTGCAGGGAGCTCGAGTCGTCGAGTTTCATTCGCACAGTTCGGTACCGTACGGAAGTAATTCAACGAGTACGGAACCAAATTGGAACACAGGTCCGCAGTATCTAGTGCTCGAACGACACGCCGAGGATCTCGCGACATTCGTCACCATAGATCGTAGGAACACGTTTCTCGTCGTGAGAAATTTAACGAATCGTTTGGTACTAACGTTGCCGCAGGACAAACATGAACTCGGGCAGACGAAGTTTCACATAGCTCTGCGTGCCATAGACACCCCTTATCCCGGTATAAACGGTGGCGCGGCCTTCGGAATGATATTCTTTCGACAGGATCAGCTGCACATAGATCTGTTCGTCTTTTTCTCCGTTTTCTTCTCCTGTTTCTTTCTTTTTCTCGCGGCTTGCGTCGTCGCTTGGAAGACCAAGCAGGCGGCGGACGTGCGTCGTGCGCGACGAAGGCATGTCGTCGAAATGTTACACATGGCGAAGAGGCCTTTCGCCTCGGCGACGATACTGTATGATCGCGACGGTAACGATTGTAGTCCGAGTTCGCCGCAGCGTAAAGGCAGACGAAATAAATTGGTAAACTTTCATAGCGATGTAAGACCCGTGGCTGTCGAGCCAACCGACGATGGGGTTGCCGCGGTTGCCACGGTATTCATAAGATTGCCCGGTGGCCGACAAGCACCGGTGAAACTGGCGCTCGGCAGCTCTCTGATTCTATTGACACGCGTTTATCCCGTCAACAGTCGAGTTTTCCTCAGGCGTAGAAATAGCCATGCTATCAACTGAGCTTTCGATGCTTCGAAAAAAAAAAGCAACAAAAATTCATTATCGATTTTAACACATCGAGACATTTTAATCTCCGGGGAAAAAGTAGACTTTTCGTCAGTCTTTTACACTGATCTATGGAGACTACGCAAAGTGTGTATAATGTTTCGTTCCCCTCGAAATCGTCGCGTCTCCCGAGAGAGATCTTGTTAATATAAAAGACGAAAAAAAAATGATGAATCTCTACATTGATATTATCGGCAGACGCACGCAAGTGATTCTTTTTTTTCCCGGTTTTCCTGTTTTTTTTATACGCAATTCTAATGTAAATGAATTCGGATTATCTCGAGTATTGAATGAATTCCCTCCTTTTAGGTAGCAATATTTGTAATATAGCATTTTAACGAAAATATTAAGAAAAAAAAAGAAAAAAGAATGATAAGAAAATCAACGATCGTATTATGCTACGGTAGCTAATATATATAATATATATTATATATATATTTGTCATACCATTCCATGACGAGACTGTAAGTTTGTATATAAAAAGAAAAAAAAACCAATCTGTAATTAATGTATTAATTAACAAATGTTGAAGAATTTTGTAAAAGGTAGCGTAACGTTATACAAACACGGGACATGGTTTTTGTGTCTTATTGTTGAATAATCCACTTTGGCGACTCTCGTTCGATTGCGTACGAATGATTTATCACGATATTTTATTCCGTTCGTGGGTGAGGGTTGCGTTTTAAGGTACTTATGTCGCACAAGTTTTTCGCATAACATCGAGAAAAATGAGAGAAAATTAAAAATACTTTTTGACGGTATAAAAATCCGAAAAAAGTGTGCATATTAAAGATACTGAAAAGCTTAATTTTGTGTAATATTGTTTCCAAAATGTTATGAAGAAATTGATGGAAAAATGAATTGTCAACAAATTTGCTGGGAACCCTACTTTTTTTTATGAAAATGATTCATTCATCTTTCTGAATAGGTATGCTTTTTTTCAGATTTTTCAATTTACTTTGAATTTAGCTTTTTTTCACACATTTTTCCTTATAAAAAAAAATATTCAAAGGAAATTGAAAAATCTGAATAAAATCATAGGTCTTCCGAAAAATGAAGGAATCATTTTAATTAAAAAAAAAGTTGGCTTTCCGGGAAATTTGTTGACCAATTAATTTTTTCCTCAATTAGTTAATAACTTTTTGGAATTGTTATTATGCAAAATTAATCTACTCAGTACCTTTAATATGCATGCATTTTTTAAAATTTTTATACCATCGAAAAGTATTTTCATTACTCTCGAACTTCTGCCAAATGAACGCGAAGCGACATAAATTCCTTAAAGGTTAATCTCATTTTGTTCGGCGACAAAAAAGTGAAGAAACAAAAAAAAATCATGAAAATTTACGTCCAACCTTCTAAAAGCCTATTATTATAATGATTATTATTATTTTATTATTTTGACTTCTATATGCGGGACGGGGGAAGAATATTGCGCGAGTTGCCGCACGATGGTTTCGCACAATATTGAATAAACAGTATTAAGCAATTGGTTGAAACGAGAGTAAGCAGAGAGTGAGAGGTTTGAGGTTTGATATTATACGATGGTTCCTAAGCTAAAATGGCGCACGGGGAAAAAAAATTGGGAAAAAAAAAACAAGAAAAATTAAATAACAGGTGACCTTACGTACAACGTTGTGAATGTGTATTATCTATTGTTAAAAACAAAAATTGCATGAAATCTAATGAACGATGCGACAAAGTTACCAGACATGAAAAAAAGAAATTTCTGTTTTAACGTTTGTTACGTTTTCCTTTATTTTATTTTATTTTTTCTCGAAACTATTCAGCGGCAGCGGCAAGTTGTCCAACTTGCCTATACTCGTTCACTAGATTACCGGGTTCGTGTAATTGTAATTTGATATATATACGAAAAATCTGTAATTACTATGGTATACTTTACAAAGCGGCTTGCGAAACCCTTTTTTTTAATATTGTTTTGTCCCGTAACAAACAAAACGGCGACGAGTTCGTTACTCGCTCCCGTCGCAGTCTTATTGAGTAGTTTTAATATTCCCGCGATTCATCTTTCGGTTCGCAAAACAAGAATCAAAAATTGCAGCCGGTAATCGGAATATTCCCCAAAAACAAGTTTTTAAAAATACAATTTCCCGTATTGACAATTTCTTGAAAACAATTTGTCGAAAGCAGTTTCCCGAAAACATAATTTCCCAAATTGACAATTTCTCGAAAACGATTGATCGAAAATACAATTTTCCAAAAACTGTTCCCCAAAAATACAATTTCCCAATAGCCGTTCACCGAAAATACAATTCCCCGAAAACGCTTCCCGAAAAGACAATTTCTCGAAAACAGTTTCCTGAAAGGAATTTCCCGAATTGACGATTTCTTGAAAGGAATTTCCCGAATTGACAATTTCTTGAAAACAATTTGTCGAATTGCCAATTTCTTGAAAACAATTTGTCGAAAGCAGTTCCCCGAAAACATAATTTCCCAAAAGCAGTTCACCAACAATACAATTCCCCGGAAACGCTTCCCGAATAAACAATTCCCCGAAAATACTTCCCTAAAATACAATTTCTCGAAAACAGTTTCCCGAAAATACAATTTTCCGAAAACATATTCTCAAAAATACAATTTCACGAATTGCCAATTTCTCGAGAAGGATTCCTCGAAAACATCATGACTCGAATATGGAATTTCCCGAAAACAGTTGTCCCCAACAGACAATTTTCGAAAGGATGATTGGGTCTTTTGGGTATTGGTTCTCGGAAAAACTTCCGTGAACCATTGCAGCTAATAGAACATGCCTTTTCTCTATATTCTCTATAAAACACAAGAAAAAAAATTGAATTACGTAACTTATTATTATTAGAAAATATCAATACGAATCATTACTGAGGTATGTCTTTGATTCTCAATCATCGCGCATGTGATTTTCTTGGTTGTACAGATCTGAGTATTGTTTTATAAATAATTATATTTTATATATACGAAAATATGTGAATGAGAAACAAAAATAAAACGAAAAAAAAAAAAAAAACGAAAAAAAAAGTCTTTCATGCCCGGTAAACGTGTCGCACCGCTACCGAGATAAGGGACCGTCACACACGAGATGAAATTGAGTGACCAACGATTCGAATAAAGTATCGCAAAAATCCTAAAGTCATTTTCTGACGTTTAAGGATATAATAATGTTACGAAAAAAATCGAGTAAAAATAAAAAAAAATTGAATAATTGAAAAAATAAACAAGTCAATGAGGTTGTGCAAATATGAAAAAAAGGATTAGAGAATTGTATCAAAGGTGCTTTAATAAATAAATATGTGTAAAATTGATCATTTGCGTGGCCGTTTGTGATAATCCCGATTTTCCCAACGCATTTGAAACTCCTAATCAAGTGAGGATACGTAATGTTGTGTTTCCGCGGTTCCTATAGCAACCGACTTCGTGTACAGCTGAGTTCTGTATACTCAAGTAACTTAACTCCGAAACGTTTTGAAGCTCTTTAAAGCAACACCTCTGCCTCGGGAGACGATACAATGAGATTTAAAGTATCTTTGCGCAATAGTAACGGCCACAAGCGTTTGGCAACATGTGTAACTTGGAATTCCGCCGAGGAGATTTACTCCTGTGGGTAAGTATCGTTGCTACAAAAAAAAACACGTATCGTGAATATCTTTTGCTGGTATTATTGGGTTTCGATGTTTATTTTTCCAGCGAAGATCATCAACTGATCTGTTGGCATTTAGAAGGTGGAGTTGCGCGGGGGATCACCGTTGTCGAATTCCCCGCCGGTTTTTATCCTACAGACATGCAGTGGCATCCACGTCCGGCCCAAGGAAGTTCGGTATCGGTGAAGAAGCAATCTTTAGATATTCTTCTCATCACAACGGCCGACGGTGAGTAATTTTTAACTTTGAAATCTCGTCGAGAAAACTAGTATAATAATCATGTTTTCTGGGGATATTAGAATTAAAGTACTTTAAGGAAGGCGCATTGATAATTTTCCAGCTAAAAGACATATTCCAAGCGAATTTCGTAGACTTCCGAATTCCATAAAAGTCTGAAAAAATCAACCATACCGAGGGTGCTGAAAAAATGTATTTTACGTAATAGTAATAAAAAAAAGTCAACAAATTCATTAAAAAAAAATTGTTCATCGAATCATCCGCCATCTACCGTTTTTTTTTAGCGAAAGTTGATTTGTTAACGTTTTCAAATACATATGAAATTGTTAAAAGTCTTTTATCGATATTTGCAAATATGTTCGATCGATTGCCCGAGATTTTTTTTACTGCAATGCGTAGCGTTTTTTCTTGTATTCAAAATACTATTCATCTGTAAAAAAAATGTAGCCAACATAAAAAAAATTGTTATGTAATTAAAAAAATTTGCGGATAATGTTCTGTGAATAAAAAAAGTTGGATTACCAAATTATATGATAGAAAATTTCGTTTTAACTAATTTATTAATAACTTTATGGCATTACAATTACGCAAAATTAATGTTCTTACCACCTGCCGTATGGTTTATTTTCTTCAGATTTTTATCCCAACGGGAAGTCTTCGAAATTTTCTCGGAATCTCATATTTCGCAGGAAATGTAACGATACTACACCCTCCTTAAAGGATTCTTTGTAAAAGGGAATTGACGTCATACTTTGAAAAAAAAACTACTTTTTATCTTGATTATGTTCTCCATTTCCAGGAAAGTTTCATTTAGTGAATAAGACAGGAAGAGTGGAGAAGAGAGTCGACGCGCACAAAGGAGCAACTATGGCGGGGAAATGGGCCTATGATGGCTCTGCTTTACTCACAGGTATGCAATTTGATGAATAATTCACAGCTTCATCATTACAATCACTCAAAGATTTTTTATGGGAAAAAATCTTTTGCGAAGTTTCTGGACGCAAAGTGTTCGCGAAAAAACCTTACGGCTCTTCTGGGGATTAAGTAAAAAAAATGTAACATATTCTCAAAGACATTTCGTCTCTTCTGGTGATTTAATATAAAGTGCAATATCTTCAAAAAGCGTTTCAAAGCGTTAAAAAAAAATATAGTCTCCTAAAAAAGCGCTACAAATTTCGGATGTCTGATTTATAACAAAATCTGATTGCGACTCCAAATCTAAATCTACTAAAGACGTTTTCACATACAATTTTCGTCAATAAACATCGATGTATTGAGTAATTTTTTTTTAAACATAACTTCAACCCACTCGCAGTCGGAGAAGATGGTTTCGCAAAAGTATGGTCTCGAAGCGGAATGCTTCGATCTACGATAGTTCGAGGAAATCATTCCATTCTCACAGCAGCTTGGAGTCCCGACTGTTCCAGCATATTGTATTCTCAAGGATCGCATCTGGTTATTCAGTCTTTGAATTCCAACGCGAAACCTCACAAAGTAAAAAAAAAAAAAACAGATAACCCGAATAGATCGCTCGAACAATAAAAACGCAATTTACTAAAAATGCTTTTTCCATGTCAGTGGTATGCGCACGAGGGCTTAGTGCTCGCTGTCTCTTGGAACAATACTCACGGACTTATAGTTTCCGGAGGCGAAGATTGCCGTTTCAAGGTAAACATTATAATCCTTCATACGTCCAATGACCTCAATAATATAATAATAATTTTTTTCATCCGAGAGATCTGGGATACCGCGGGTAATCAAATGTATAACAGTAGCCCGGGGGATCATCCAGTCACCGCGGTAAGCTGGTGCCCGTCGGGAAATTATTTCGCCGTCGGTTCTTTCAACACGATAAAACTTTGCGACAAAACTGGAGTAAGTCGAAAATAAATGGGTCTCACGGCAAAGTCCTGGGGGCTTAAAAAAAATGAAAAAAAAAAAAGAAAAATTAAATAAAATAACGCAACATTATTCATCATCAGTGGTCCCACTCCTTGGAAAAGGTCAATACCGGGAGCATTTACAGCATGTCGTGGTCGAGCGATAGCACGCAAGTGGCAATGGCCTGCGGCAGCGGACTCGTTCTTACAGCTCACGTTATCGAGCGGCGATTGGAGTGGAGCAATTATGAGGCAACATTGGTGAGACGAAAGACGATTCACGTACGAGAAGTCGGCAGCGAGGGCGTCGAAGTTCTCGAGATATCCGATCGGGTCGTGCAGCTGGAATTTGGATTCGATCACTTGGTCGTCATAACGCCGAACCAATGTCACGTATATTCCGTAACAAATTGGAACACACCGGCGATATTTGATCTGAAAAACGGCTCGATATCGGCAGTTTTACTCGCCGAGAAGTACGACATAAAAATTATTCAATAACGTGGGAGTCCCCAATATTTTTTTTTTTTTACAGGATTACGATGAACAAAGTATTTCTATGATTTTTTTTCAGACACTTTCTACTGGTAGAATCAAATATGTTGACTTTGTACAATTATCAAGGACGCCTCTTGGGAGTTCCGAGATGGAAGGGAATGACACAAGAGCCGCTTTATCCTCCCTGCATATCGTTATGTTCCGATACAATGGTTATCAGGGATCAGAGCAATGAGAAGCGTAATAATTCGTTTAATGAACTTTTCCTTGCGGTGGCGGACTGTTGCGATCTTAACGATGAATCATTATAAATGTTTTCAGTTATCCACGTTCTTGAAATCGCGAGCAATAAGCCAATTAACGAAGCGCAGTCGCACTCTCACCTCAACAATGTAACGCGATTGGCGTTGAATTATATCGGAGGCGTGAGCGATCGGCAGTTGGCGATTATCGACGCGAATAGAGATCTGTTTTTGGTATCCGTAAGAACAAGTGGTTTTGGACGCGTCTGCAAAATCGGTAAGTCCTTTTTTCCCCGCTTTTCACTTCCACTGAAGTGATTTACGATGCGAGAAGATCGATGTGCGAGAAAAATAATTTTATTTACGCTTTTTAGCGGCGATGACGCAGAGCATCGCTTGGGCCACCGATGCTAATGTGTTGGCCGCTATGTTGGACGCTACTCTATCCGTTTGGCTTTGTCCCAATTGCGTTCATTACAGCGATAGAAAAGTTATACGAAAAACTCGTATCGATAAGGAAAATAGGTGCGTTTTCCTTGCGCGCGCGTCATAAGAATTTTTTTCTAATCGTTTCTCTGTATTATTTGTCGATCGATTGAACGAATTTTTTTATTTTAGCGAATTTGGAAAGCAACCGAGTATAGTGAGCGTTCACAGTGGAATGGTAACGGTACGGAGGGGCGACGGGGCTCTCGTTGCCACGTCATTTTACACATTTTTTACGAGTTTACATAAACATGTAATGAACAACAAGTGGCAAGAGGCCCTATCGCTATGCCGAATAGCGCAGGTAAATTAGCTTCGAAATTGGGGTTCAAACGCAATCACTGAAAAAAAATGGTCCATCTTTTTCGTATACAGAACGAAATACTGTGGACTTGTATGGCTGTTTTGGCAACCGATAGCAAAGAATTAAACACCGCGGAGGAAGCGTATGCGGCTATCGAGAGATACGACAAAGTTGATTACATTCAATACATAAAGGTAGAGAAACGATCATTAAATAGGTGATTAGTAGGAAATCTTAAGATAGTTCTGTCACTTCGCGTTCATTTTTCATAAATTCGAGAAAAATGAGAGAAAATTGCAAATACTTCGCGATGGTACAAAAATCTGAAAAAATGCATGCATATTAATGTTACTAGAAAGATTAATTGTGCATGATAATAATTCCAAAATTTTATTAACAAATTGATGAAAAAATTTATTAGTCAACAAATTGCCCGGAAAGCCAACTTTTTTTTTCATGAAAATGATTCGTTCGTGAATTTTCTGAATTTTTTCCGATTATTCAATTTGCTTTCAATTTTTTTTATATGGAAAGAGCGTGTGAAAAATTGAACTCAAAGCAAATTGAAAAATCTGAAAAAATCTATACATATTTCGAAAAATGAACGAATAATTTTCATTAAAAAAAAGTTGGCTTTCCGGGCAATTTGTTGACTAATAAATTTTTTTATCAATTCGTTAATAACATTTTAAAATCATTATCATGCCAAATTAAGCTTTCTAGTAACATCAACATCAACAATCTAGTAACATCATCAATATGCATGAATTTTTAAAGATTTTTATACCTTCGAGAAGTATTTGGAATTTTCTCTCATTTTTTTCGAATTTATGAGAAATGAAACTTAAGCAGGTAAAAATAAGATTTCAAGCAAATTTCGAAGACTTACTATTGAAATAAAAATGTGAAACAAATTATCATAGAGACAATCCTAAGAAGATTAATTTTGCATAATAATAATACCAAAAAGTTAATAACAATGTAGTTTTTAACAAACTTATCACCGAATCATTCGGCAATCTGACATTTTTTTCGCAACAATTTATCGGTTAAATATTATTATGGAAAATTAATATTCTTAGTACCTTGTGTATCGTCGATTTTCATCAGATTTTTTTCCATCGGGAAGTCTTCGAAATTCTTTTCGAATCTCATTTTTTGTTCGAAATGTAACGATATATCCGCCTTAAAGAAAAATTAATTACCAATTTTTTTTTATTTTGAAGAAAATACCAAATAAAATGGAAAAACTCGCGGAGATGTCTTTACTCGCAGGCGATTTGTTGGCCGCCGAAGGTATACTTTTGCAAAACGGTTTAATTCCCGAGGCGATAAGAATGAATATCAAAGTTTACAAGTGGAACCGGTAGGACCTCTAAAAAAAATGCCTTTCACTATTGCGTTCGCGTAATGATTCACTGCTATGTATTATTATTGTTATTATTATTATTATTATTATTATTCAATAGGGCATTGGAATTGGCAATTAGGCACAAGAGGCTTCTCGACGAGGTATTGGACGAGCGAACGAAGTATTTAGCGATATTAGAAAAAGAGGAAAACAACGCGAGTTTCCTTGCGCTGAGTAAGCCGAAGCCTCAGGTAATTGCATTGTTTACTTCCCCATTCGTTCGCGATACGAATCTCCAACTCTAAACTCGTAAACAACTCGTCAGGGAAACGTAATTAAAGAAATGCGATCATTGGAAGGGGAGGAAAGATCGTTGGTCGATACGGATAAAATAATAATGCCATCGACACCGGAAATTCCGACTCCCCGAAGCTCGTCATCCTAATGCATAAGTCCCACAATGCGAAAGGTGTGTAATTAAAAAAATATATATAGTATATATATTCTTACGACAATCAAGAAAAATTTTACAATTAGTTAAGATAATTTGTAACCTTATAATACAATTTGTATTAAATATTCGTCAAAATATAAGAGATTTCAGTGCCATCGACAGCATACCAACGAATATCGTCGTAAGGATGAGAAGTAAAACGAAGCGACGCTCTTGCCAAGTCGGCGCTTTTTCCGCGGGACGATACCTGGTGATGAGGGCACTCTGTGAATTGTTATTAAAATCGGTTACTCCGAAATCCAAAAAAAGAGTTTCTCCTCAATGGAACGAAATACTGTGAAATAATAAATCGTTACTCACCCATCCGCCGTTCGCTTGGATCCAAGTCGCCAAATCCTCTTCGAGAACCTCAGTCATGGCGCGCTGAATCGCGGGAATGAATTCGGGTTTTCCTTGACGAACGCAATCCACCGCTATGCCACCGGCGACCGCATACAGGGCGATGATTTTGCTCCAAGTCATCTCTCCGGAACGCAACATTTCGCGCGACACGTCGGTCAACGCTTCGGCCGCCGTTTGCTCCGACGTGAAAGTACTGCATCCGATTTGTCGACCTATGCGTACGAATAGATTGGGATGCATTTTTTCGAGTTCCGATCCGACGCCAGTTAATTCCGGATAAACTTCGCCGACGACGGAACCGCCGGGTAACATCATCGCGCTTCGCATTCTCTTGAGTCCGAGTTTACGCTGAAAAATGCCCGATCTCTTCAAACGATTTCTGATGTATTGCGCGCACAGCGAGGAACCCTAAGAAATTAACAAAAATTCATTAACGTCGAACGGCGATAAAAATCGGGAAGAAAATAAAGAAAAATGTTCGTTACTTACCTGCGAAACGATAAGTTCAACCGATGCCGATACCGTTCGCCATCCTATCGTATGCGATATTTTCCTGCTGACGACGTCGCTAACGTTACTTAATCGTCTTCGCGCCGAACCGACGACATGGAACGGCGATGCGTCCGAACCACCGGAACCGAAGACCGTGAGATTCGCGTGAAGAGGTACCGCGAGACTATTTCGTCGATACGGTTGCACCGGAGTACTCATCGTCGTTTGTTGCTCGTCCAGAGATCTCCCGTTGAGAACTATTGCAGTCATTTTGTTTGCACATTCGCGAATCCTGCGTCAGCTGCCGTGCAAAAACATCGCAACGCGTGAAATCCTCGAAAGACGTCACGCTGTTCGCCTTATTCGACAATCAACTCGCGTGCGATGGCCTCAGGAGTCTCATGTCTTCGTCTGCGTTCCTGTTGAAAAAAAAACGCAAAACACTTACATTCGCGCGCTGATCGCTGACGAATGCGATAATTGTCATCGAACGACGTTATTTTTTCGTTTTTTTTTTTTTTTCTATTTTTATTCATCCACACGTGTCAGGTGAATCTTCGATGTACAAAAAAACGGCGAAGTCGACCTTCGTACAGGGAACTGACGAAAAAAAAAAAAAAAATGAACACCCGACACGTAATTACACATCGATGTGTAAATGTCGTTCGCGCGGCCGAAACTCGACTCTCCGCGGGTTATGCTACTCTCGGTGGCCTCTCGATTATCGTACGGAACAGGAAGGAAACGGGAGAAGGAGATAAACGATAAGACCTCCTTTGCTATATGGATCGCCTTTCAAACTAACGCGGTGAACAGAAAAAAATTGAATAAAAAAAGATATAAAACATTTCTCGCAGTGCTATTACTATTGGTAATAAAAAAGTTGACTGCTTCCTCCGAGTGTCTGCGCGTTCCGCGAATGATACAATGCCTTTTGTGTTTTATAGACGTGCGTCACGCGGCATATCGATGAGTCGTTACAGACGACTTCGGAGATCGTTTGGTATCTTCATCAATGGAGAACGGCGATAATACGTGCGACTCATGAGACATTTAATAAGTCAGCATCGGAACAACGGCCCAAAGTTTGGATCGTAAAATCGCGAGTTACCGTCACTAAGTGAGAGAACGTGAGATAAAAGGGTTTTTTTTTTGGAGCAGAATGAGAAATGCGATAGACCGCGGTGGTGACGGTCGCCGGGAGAACATATGAGCCGCGCGCGGTTCGTATATTATCATTCATCGCGCATACGCGCGCGAGTACCATTTACGCCGGAGGCTTCTTTCGGCGTATGTTGACGCGAAACGGTCCTTCTACGCACGAGAAGCGGAGCCCCAATCGAGGTGTCGCGGCCTTAACAACGCGCTCTCGACACGGTGAATATATATATTCGCGTGACGAAAAGTCAGAAGGGCGTATTTTTTCCTCGCGTGAGTATCGAAGATACATCGTTCCGGTTTTTTTTTTCAACCATACGATTATGTTTGACGCGACGAGATATACGAGCGCGAAAAAAAAAGACACAGTACCGCAATAAATTTTGAGTCAGAAATGGAATTAACGGTTTTTGTCAGAGATCCTGGTATTTCGTTTCTTTTTTTTTTTTTTTTTCGACACGTTTATCAACTTTCGTCGCGCATGTAAAACTCAGCCCCGAGCAATTATCTTCTTTGACCTGTACACGGACTGCATAAATAATGAATTTTTATCAACTACCCGGAATCCGCACGATACATTGCTCGCGAAGTTGAAGATAATTTTCTTTTATTTTATTTTTTTTTACTTTTTTTTTTTGTGTAACACGTGTTTCTCGCGTCGATATCATTGGATAACGACACAAAGAAAATTGTCGCTTTACGCGTGCCTTTCGACGTTCATTCATTTGTCCCAATCTCTCGCGATGTTTCTTGCGAAGACACGTGTCATAAAAAAATTGATTGGGGTCGATAGTGAAAATAAAAAAATAATGGGGGTCACGTCGAAGTCTAATAGAATAGTAATTTTACCGTTGTGTATTTGTTTTCTCGTTTATCGCCTTTGGCAACCTTCGTTTGACCAGAGGGGACGACAGTGGCGGGGAGGGAGGGGGGCGCTTCTCTCGTTCACGCGTACAGAGAACGCGCGGGTCCTCGTTGAAAGATCAAATACTCTCACGCGCGCGCGGCCAGGCATTGAATTCTCTAAGCAGCGACCTCGCTCCACAACGCGATTTCTTTAGCCGGATTAAGGCACCGCGGTGGATCGTCTTACGAACACTTCGCGCGTATACACGCGAATAATAAGCATTTCACGAAGTTAACACACATTTTCGTTGTCCCGTTCCCAACCTCTGCGTTCGAGTGCATTAAAATTAATGTGCCAAAAAAAATTGTTTTGCGCCGCAGATCCGAGAGCACGTGCTCCTGTGCCGGTTTGCAATCTCATGACTATATAGGGTGCGAAACTTGACTGGAAAAGTTGTGTGTCGGGATTTTTACGAGACCCACGTCTTTCGTTTGCGTTGTATTCGCGTTCGCGATGTTCGCGAATTTCTAACATTCGACTACTCGCCGATTTTTTTTTTTTTTTTTAATTCCCGATGAGCGATAATTTTATTTTATCGAAAGAATTTTGCACACTGGGGGGAGAGATAACGATAAATCGATTCAGTTGAATCACACCGGTGTTTTTTTTTTTTTTTCACTTCGAAGCACATAATTACGCATCTGTATAATTTAGAGTGTCAATCGTCTATGTATTGCTAATATTTGTCAAAGTAACAATTGCGGTCGCGCAAGTAATTGCAGTGAGTTGGAGTATAATGATTGATTACGAGGTTCAGACGTACCGACTATCACTCGTATCGCGTGACTGACGTCTCGCGCGTCGAGACACGGAGAGATTCCGCACCCGTCTACACGGGACTTTGGTGTTCGACTGCGAGACAGAAGTCATTGCCGGAGAGTTAACGATTACGTTCGGCTTACGTGGCGATACTTGTGTCCCCGGCTATCGTAGCCGTCAGGTATAATAAGTACCCGCGCGCCGGTCGAGTGTCTCTCGGTAAATGGTCTCATTTTCCGGCCACAACTTTGCCGCCTCTTCCTCCTCGTTGTATTAATCGTTAACCGTTTCTCTATCACCCCGAGTTTTCCAATTAATTATAATAAAAACTTTGAATAATCGGGAAAATTCACCATTTTTAATAGTCGCGTCGATAAAAAATTTGATCCCATTAAAATTCAGTACGCGTATAATGTTTTCTCATAGCGTTGTTTATTTTATTATTATTTGTTTTTTTTTTTTTGTGAAGCTGAGACCAACGCTTGTCTCTCACACGGAATTTATTTTTCGTATTTTCGATCAACTCGTTGCTACAGTATAATAAGCCTGTTGAATATTGGTAATGCATCGTGTTGTGTATTACGTGCGCGTCTTTCGTCGCTCGATAAATTGTGTGTAAATGTATATCAATACATGAAATATATATGACGCCCGCGCAAAAAATGTTTCTTTCTATTGATTTTTTTTTTCAACATTCGCGATTGACAACATTATAATAATCTATTATGATAACTATTATCTATACACGACAACAGCTATGATATGACAATGTAGCATCGGCAGGCAACAACTTCGTCAGTGAAATATATTCTTTTTTCTTCTCTTATTCTTTCTGTCCATCAAATAATTTTTTCTCGATCTCCGTATATCATGTACCCCGTCGGTATACATAATACGCACATTACACCCACTATATGAATCCATATTATTATACGATTAACGATAACAACGCTTGAATTGTTTTTTTGTTTTTTTCATTTCGTTTTTTTTTTGTTTCTTTTTTTCACAGAAAGTCAGAGAACATTCCACTTTATTACTTTTTATTTTTTCTTCGTTTTCTTTGTTTTTTTTTTTCTATATTTGTATAATATATTACTTCCTTGTGTACTTTTAGGCTACTCTCGTTCTACATTTAGAAATTCTTTCGATAGATAATACTTTCCATTTTCAGATTTTTCTTGTGGTTTTCGTTTTTTATATTTTTTTATTTTTCGCGTTTTTTTTTCTTTCCTTTCGTTTTTGCATTATTTTTTTCTTTGTCTGCGTTATTTAATCGTGTGATAGAGTATTCGTTGCCGGACAACTTTCCGGCGCATTTGCAAAAACCGAATGAAAGTATTCCTCGTATATATTGATCGAGGAAAATTGCTGGGATATCGATCCCTTGTCACATCGACGATTACAGTATGTATGACGTTCGGAAAAAAAATAATAATTACAAAAAGATCGGTCACGATACGCAGCTACGCGGATACTCGATCGCGGCTGTCTTATTATTATTATTTTTAAATTGCATCAATCGATCTGACCGATTAGATTGGGTTATACTATCAAACATTTAAACCTTCGCGAAAAAACATAGTCTTTAACAATAAAGGTACAAAGGACTTCATAATAAGCGTAGCAACTACATTTCTAGAATAACATTTTGTCACTTACAATCTTCTTATATTCTACACAAATCAATGAAGAAACATCGTAACAAATTTATGGATGAAAGTGATTCATTTTTTTTCCCTTTTTTCGTATAATTCTTATAGCGAATGACAAAGAGATGCACCTGACGACGAAAGTTTATTATTCGATACGAATTAACGACCGGCGATACTCATGAACAATATAACTGGTATGCCAGCGAAAAAAGCTTCAAAAGCTTTTACATTGACTCGATTGCCGTCTTTTGTTTTTTTTTTTTTTTGTTTTTTTGTTTTTTTTTTACGAGCGCCCAAATCCTGCGTAATTAATTTTAAAACAACTTAATACGTACTTAGGTCGCTTGGAAGAATGTATATACGGCCCTTGAATAGCACATAAGTCAAGCAAAAAAATAACGCGCAACAGGACGCTATAGTTTCTCGTGAAAATCCCCCTTTTTTTTTAGTCACGTTACTATCCTTTCGATCTTCAAGTACACTCTTCATATTCTTATCGAATCCAACTACATTTACATGCTTTCCAGTTTATTAACGTTATTGGTTTTGTATTTTTGTTTTATTTTGTTTTTATGCCCTCTTAATACTTTTCGTCGAACACTCGTCGTACTATGAGATCATTGCGTTGTAAGCCGCTTACAAACTTCTCCACGAAACACTCTCTATTATCCGAACTCTTTTTCTCTCATCGTTAAAAAACAAATATTCGACAGGTGCCGAGTTGTATGAAACATATATATATAAATTATGTGTATATATATATGTACATATATATCGGGAGGCAAACGACAATTATTGTTTTCATTTTTATCTCAAACAGCACTGATCTGCGGATATAATCATTTCGTAGGCTTTTTCTATGCATAAAAATTTCGATATAATGTGAATTTGAATTTTTATCTATTTACAATAAAATGGGGTAATAGCGGAGGGGGAGGAATAGTGGATATAATAAATTAATTTTTTTTCGCATTTCGGATAACAAATGTTAAGCAGGAAACGATCATTGATCTTGTAACCTGATATGCAATGACTTCCATCGTTCTTTTTTTTTACATATCATAACGGTGAAAAGCAGCATTCACCGGAGCATTGTTTTTTTTTTTGTATTTTTTTACATTTTTTTCTTCCTTTTTTTGAACATAAAATTATACGACTTAATGTGTAGAATCTAATGGCATGATGTTGTACTTGGTACGCATACGTACCATTACATTATAACACGCGATCGGCCTTTTATTTTATTGGGTATACAATTCTTGACGGTTTGGAGTCTGCGATCGGGAGGCGAATGATACTATTTTTATTTAATTATCTATATTCTCGAATATAATAGTTCAACACACGGGGAGAGTTAATTAACATCGCTCTGAGACACGAGTGGTTCCAGCCACTCATTGTAATATCACACACAAGATTCCCTGAAATGATCGCATTGCTTGATTTCTATTTTTTTTTAGTTTTCTTTTTTATGTTTCTTTGCGTCGATCGTCAAAAACGATTAAGAAATAAATCATCGAAAAATTGATGGGGAAGAAATTTGTATCGTTTACAAATCAATTGGGGTCACGAGACTTATTGCCGCGGATTTTTAACCGATATTTCGCAAAGTATCAATCGTCGATTCCCGTCACATTGTCCGTCAAAATAAGGATTTTGATCTGTAATATCCCCGACATAGCTTTTTTTTCTTTTTTTTTTTAGCCTTCAATCACAATGCATATGAATGTACTAATTATTTACGCGAGGCGTGATATTTATAATATATACAAGGAACGTTATATACTATTTATTTATAGTAATGTGTGTGTTGTGTCGCGGTGTGTGTTTATCATATAAACGCAAACTCTCTAACAACGGATTAAAGATAGAAATATAACATTGCTAAATCGTAGATAGATGTTATATGAAACAACACATTTATACAAACGTTAAATGGGTAATCGTCGTAAAAGAATGTTAAATCATAATGAAAATTATTATATACAGTTATACAACGGTAATTCTGGTCCGATGAATTCTAATTGTTCACGTATTTCATCTCTTTCTTTCTTTTTTTACTTCTGTGCTTTCGGTACAATTACCGTAACGAACTCTCTCGCGTTTACTCTCTGTCTGTGTGATCTACACGTTTGTTTCAATATTATTATTGTCAATATGCGTGTTACTTGTACATTTTTTTTACCGAATTCGCGAGGCTCTATGTCACACAATTATGAATTATCATCGAGGCTCGGCGTTCTTTTTTTTTCGCAATAACAATTGTATGTCTGATTGATGAGAAAAATAATGGAGACACGGGATCTGAAGGGTAAGGCGAGGAGGATGCGGGAGAGCGTTCGGGGGACTAGGAGTTGTTATCGCTTAACATTAAATTCTATACAAACTTATTATTTCGTTTTAAATAATAAAAAGATTAATTGTCTCACTATTTGTTCTCCGTCCGGGGAGTTGTCACCGTCATATTTCTTTTTTTTTTCTTTTTTAATATTAATTTCCGAAAGCCTCGTACGTAGCGATATAAACTGTGTGACGCTTCCTCAAAGCTATAATTACAATTCAGGGGGAGGATTAGGGACACGAAGAGATATGCATGCATCTACGATTGCATATGCGTTGGCTGCGCGCGCGAAAAAAAAGTTCGCGTATCCGTAAAATACGCGGAAATAAATGATAAATAATATAGATAAAGTTTTTTTTTATCTACAAAAAAAATAAAAGAATGCGAGCAAAGCGTAAATTTTTCACGAGAAAAATGAAAATTCGACATTTTTAAAGTGAAATGTCGATCGAGCAAAGATCAATTGCAATGTTTTGCTGTGACGATCGGTTACGACGATCGGGAGGGCAGGGGCAGGCGGGTGGTACACATACGATGACCACTCCGGTAATACTATTACTTTCTATGCAACGGAGGATACACGACCATATTTTGTTTTTCATTCGCAAAAGTTTGTTTTCTTTTAACACATCGATGACGAGACGAAGATATATATGTATACCTAGAGAGTTGTTAAATGGCAGTAGGGAATCAATTTCTTTTTTTTTTTTTTTTAAACGACGTTGTGAGCTTTTTTTTCAACGTCAATTTTAAGCTCCAGCGAAACCGTACACTTCCAGTACTCTAATCTCAAAATCACCGCTTGCGCACAGCGGCGGATTGTTGAATGTCGAACAACGATCGGTTTTACCGAACCTAATGTTCTCGTCCATCCATATTGCTTGGCCGTCCCTGCAAAATAATTATTCACATAGTACATGAAGTCGATTTACTTTACGGATTCGATAGACGCGATCACGGATTTCTGGGATTTTTTAACAATTTATTACGAAGTAATTTTGAAGATGGAACTCACCCACCGCCGATTGTTATCATTTTAGCATCAGCAGCCATGAAAAGTTCGGCCGAATGATGAACCCTCGTGTCATTGTGTGAAGAATCCATGCCGATCCAAGGATACTTGGCACGTTCTGGATACAAGCTAAACAGGAATGTTTCTCCCGTACCAAAATACGCCTGCCTCTGGCCTTTGTCGTCCTTCAAGTTTCGCTCGCACCATCGCGTCGAACAATAAGCCCCGAAAACCTTGGCGATGATTAAAAATATACATTTTTTAATTGATAATTTACACAAACCCAAAAATTACAGGATAGCGGCTAGAAGACCGAAATAGAATTTAAGTTTTTTAAAAAAATAAAGGAAAACATTTGAACCTCGCGCGTACGAGAGGCTTTTGTCCTTTTGCGTGCAGCGTTGGATACTTTTGCTTACATCGATAATAGAAAATTATGGAAAGCAATTGTTTTTGAATCATCAAGAAAACGACTCTTCAGGACTATTCTCTCCAATTTTTCTCAGAATTTGATCACTATATTTTATCATTAAGTTGACCATTTAAAAGTATTGTGCGATACTAGTGCGAGAAAGCGGACTTTACGCGGAGTGAACGCAGATGAGGCTACTTCACAACCGCCGTCGGAAGTCCGTTTTCGCGTACAAGTATAGCATAATGCTTTTTGTAACAAGTGCAGGAGGAGTGGTACTGCCGTACCTGCCGATTGTGGTGCCACCACAGCATGCGAAAAGAGCCAAAATGCGTGTAAGAAGTAAAATCGGGTTGATGTGCGCATGCGCCGCGATATTGCAGTACGGCTTACTATAACGCGCCGTTTACGCCACTCTCGGCAGTCACGAGAAGTATCACTTTTCATGCACGCGTTACAAAAAGGTACGCGTTACAATAACTGGTAGAAAAGAATGCCGGATATATATAAGTGCGCGAGAACCCGTTCATGTCACCCGTACGTGAAAAGTTAAAAAGTATTTGGAAAATCGGAATTGAAGGGAATAAAAAAAAATTCAAGGAACTGCCAAAAAATTTAAAGACGTTTGAGAACTTTTCCAGAACAAAAAAATCTACGGCCCTTTTCAGGACAAGAAAAATCGTAGACATTTTCAGATCTTTTCTAGGACAAGAAAAATTTAAGAACATTTCCAGAACACGAAAAGTACGGGTATATTTCCAGGACTTCCAGGAACACTGCACACCATGTCAAGAGACCTTCGCGATCGCTGTTTTTTTTTCTCACCTCGTTATTGCAGGTCTTAATCATGAGGAGCGTCGGCTCGTGCTGTTCCACGCGAACGTAGAAGGTCGTCAGAGAGCAGCCGTGCTCCTCGGTCGTGTAAAGTAATATCGGTTGATACATGGTGATCCTCACCGGCAGCCACGACCACAGCGTAAACAGCTGTTAAATAAATCGAAAATCAATTATGAATACCCGCCGATTGTTTTTCAAAATCTGTATCACAGATCATATCTCAATAACTTGAGAAAAAAAGATATATTAATGAATATTATTCACTGTATTCCAAGAACAACTAAAAAAAAATAGCTCTCAGCGAGCGACAATTCATGCGTTTTACCGAAATCGTATTCTCCATTAAATTAAAGATAATATAAACCAGTTATCGTGATTGAAGCAATAAAAAAATAATAGTAACCAAAATAACATCTATAATTGTATTATTTCATAACTCGTAGTCGTGAAATTCGTTTTGTCGTTATTATTACATTTGCTTAAACAGAACGCAAACGCCGCGGTGTGTTTTCTACCCATAGCGTGTACATTATTTTTCTGTGAAATGAAAAATAAAAAAAGACATACTAATTTACTTTACTTAATACATTGGTGAAAAAAAATAAAACAACTGTGCATTGGGGGCTTCAAATCAGTTTTCATGTGTTGCAAAAAAAAACAGTTCTCGTAGCTTTCCAATCATTAGAATTACCAAAAACTGATCGGCGTCTATTTTTTGGTTCGAATTAATTGATTAAAAAATTAGTAGCAACCCATACAAAGCCTGAGTCGCGGTATTGGGGTTGTGAGTAAAAAAAAAAAAGTAAAATTTGCCAAATTGGAGTGCATAAGTACAATAAAACAAAAACTTTCAAGAATTCGTGTGCCGTTCGAAGAAAGCTGAAAATAATATATTTCGCGGATAACATACCGTCGAAAGCATGCAGTCGGGAGGGTAATAATCATTGCAAAGGAATATCGTCATTCGTCATGCAATAAGATTATGTGTGGTGTTGCGCCATTCGGGCGAATAATGAAGGACATTCCAAGACGAAAATACGGTATGAATTATCTCGTGAGACGGCAAAGATGATCTCAACAAGCAAAATGATCGCAATGTGAAACGTGTCTGTGAGAAAATGAATTTTGAAACTATACCGATTTTCTGTATCGAATGAATTTTGCGTTCACAATCGTATTTTCTAAATATTAAACTGTTCTACTCAATTCGCGACCGCTACTCGATGCCAATTAGTCGCTAAAAAACAGAACTCTACAGTGCAACAAGAAACTACAGAGCTGAAAAGTAATATTAACAAAAATCAACGAATTCCATCCAAAAGTCAACCAAGGGTTTCGCAATACGAAACAACATTGGCGGCTCTACGAAAAATAACAACTGATACAAAATATTTCATTTTGTAACAAATGGCGAAGAAACTTAAACGAAAGAATCAAACAACAACGTAGAATATCGAATTACAAGCGATACGAGGAAGAAACCAAAAGAACGGCTCGCCTGGCAAAGATCTTGAGAAAATAAAGAAAAAAAAAAAACAGTGTCCAGTACAACGGACGACCCTCGATAATTGCTGATACAAAAGAAGCTTTACGTCGGACGGCTTCTGTTCGACGTTGGAGTCGGACGGTTCGGGGAGGATTAAGGAACAAGTTTTTCACCTGTGAAAGAGTTACGACGATAACGAAGAAAGCGAAATAAAAACTGCTGATGCGAAACCGCAAACTAATGAAAAAAAAGAAAAAAAACGGGACTACAAAATAAGAGACTCGAGATGGAAACAATTGAGGCTACGGATTTTTGACGAATCGGCGGTTAAACATCGACGACGACAAAAATATATCGACATGCTACAAGCGCTGCCAATTAAAAACTCCAAAAAAATGTTTACCCACATCGCGTTTACGCGAGAGGGGAGCTACAGTGGCAGCGGATGTGTCCCCTTTTTTTAATACTTACTTCAGTCGCGTCTAAGATCTGGGAGTTTATAGTTTGTATAGGATAAACGCCCATCGACAGAGCGCGAGGTCCAGGACTGTGCGCACCCTACGCTCATCGTAACACCCCCGTGTCAAATCCCATCATCATTCCCGGAATCGCAGCGTAACACAAGACAACACATAGGCCATCAGTTACAATGGCATGTCTTTCTCTGCTTTTTTGTTTCACTCGCATTCAACAGACAAGGAATCTCCGAGTGGTCTCTTAGCTATTGATCCACTGCGAAGACACGGACCGTGAGAATTTTTCAGGCTTTGCACTCGTGGCCCGTATATTCTTACGTTTATTTATAGTTTAATAAACTATAGAAATATATATGCAGTATAAATACTGTTACGAAAAGGTGTACAACGATCCAGAACCGCCCGAGAGGGCTTTGTCACACATCGAATATTTTTTTAATGGGAAGCATTAGATTTACTTTACATGGTGTCCAGTAGAAGGTCCGAAAAAAATATAACAAATTTTCGAGGAAGTTGCAGAACATTTTCAAGATAATTGTCATTGAAAAAAGTAAAAATAAATGGAATTATCGAATTATAATGTCGATTTTTTTTAGACATTAATATGAAGTATTTAATCGACTCTGTGCTCATCACGGGGTTAGCGGCATATAATTTTCAAAAGTATTGAACAAATTTCAACTTAAGGAAAAAAAAAAAAAATTTCGAACTTTCTTACAAAATTACTCTACAATTTTTTTCAGAATTTTTTTCACTGTATTTTATAGTTGAGTTGGCCATCTAAAGGTATTAAAAATATGGAATTTAAGAAAATAAAAAAATTCAACGACTAACAGATAAATGTAAGGACATCCCGACACTTTTACAGGACAACAAAAATTCAAGGAAATTTCTCGAACTTCCAAGATTTCCAAGACCACTAGACACCATGTTTGTTGCAGAGTTATATCGATTCAAAGTTCAAAAAACCTGCCGAAGATATATTAAACCGCAGGGAAAACAGAGACAAAACTTTATTCGACCGAAGAAGGATTAAACATTGAGATAATTTATGCCGAGCGGCACAATACGTTCAATAATTCCAACTGTAACGACAGAACAGATATACCTGTGGATATTAATAACATAGTAAGTATTGAAATGTGTTTTTTGTAATAGAGAAAAAAAAAGTTCACATGCACGATAGAAAAACGCGCGAACGAATTTTCCTACAACGTTAGTCACGAGCTATTGGCAAAACAATTCGCACGGCAATAACATGCTGTAAGGTTGAAAAAATGTAAATGTTTCTTTTATTTTCTCAATCATTCAAATGCTTTCACGGCGATTGTTCGTCAAGAGGAATAGATCTTTGCCCTTATAAGCGAGTCGAGCCGATTGCTAACCTGTGGGTATTCTTCCAATAATCTCGTGATAATCAGATCCCTAAGTTAAACCTTCAAACGGCATCGTGCGCTCAACTTGACGGTACCGCAGTTCTGATATGAGAATTTTGAAACAACACCCTGAAAAGTGAACTCTCAACATCTGTCGGCTTATTTTTCTTTTCTTACGATTTTTTTTTCATTAATCAGCGAACAGTGAATGCGGTATTGATGAGAGCAAACATTGCTTGCGTTGTAATAACTGCAACCTACTGCGATATATATAAGTATAAAATAGATATATACGAACAGCGAACATTGGCCAACTGAAGATGGAAAAGTAAGATGAAGAGCAACGATGATAAATTATTAAGTCGAACCATCTAACTGCGTAGTACTTGCGCTCGAAATTTATAAGTTAAAGCGTTGGTAACCATAGATTCTTCGTTTGTTGTGCGTTGTGTTATCGATACGCGCCACGAACAACACAAAATCGGGTAAAATATTGCGAATGAATTAATTTTCACGCGTAAAAATATGATTGCGGGTTGCAATATATGGTATAAAAAATGGTAAACGGCTAAAAAAGCTTTACGCGATAGTAAATAACAATGAGTGAGTAATGGTGTGAGTAATAAACAGGTAAAAAAAATATATATATAGTTCAAGGGACAGAGGATAGCACATGAAACTAACGACACATTTTCCAAAAAGATAATCATACAATACCCTGTCTTTGTACGTATCTTCACACTCTTTCTGAAAACAAATTGGAATCATTGAGATAATCGGAACAATTTAATTTCAATCTCTGTTTTTTCAATTTTGAAGAGTAGCTTCGACGTTCGATTAGTCGAAATAACATTTTTTTGTTTGTTAATGTCTTCTCGCAAGTCGTCAACAACATTTATCTGCGCACTGTTTGCCAGGTATGTCTCACTATCTAACGGGGAGACGGGAATGACGGGGGAAGTCTTGTAGTATTTTAAGTTCGCTTAATTCCATTATCGTTGGAATTATTTATGAGCTTTTATAATAGTATATTAATACGTCGGGTAATTATTTATGCTGCTGTTTCATAGCGCAGCATTCAGAGAATAAATTGCTCGAGTTTCCTTAACCGTTCGAACGTTCCTCGCTGCCGCGTTCTTCTTTTCCGAGAGGAATTTTTCTCTTTTTTTTTCTTTTTTTTCTACAGGGGAAATAGAGTATATAGAGAATATAACATTAGGAGGGACATTTAGTTAGTTTATAGCCCATAACCGTATTACCAGACCAGACACAGAAAATATCGGGTATTCCACACACACATACAACAGAGAAATCAAGTAGAGAGGCACTGGTGGTGCAACGAGATAGAACATTAAAACGTAACTATTATATTACAGCTAAAAGTCACAATATTTCCCTAATATTTGGTCCATTCATTCGGTCGAAGATAGTCAATTTACTTTTTTTTTTTTACATCTTTTTTCGTCAAACGATACGCACCGGATATGCGCTTTTCCTATCGTCCGACGAAATAAACGTGTTTTGCATTTTGATTTTTGGTCTTAATCAACCGATCGGTGAATCGGAGGTGTAAACAACGATTAACAACGTTTTCAATGTGACTTACCTCTCTTATTGTGAGTGTATGCGACATCATCTGAATGTTGACTTGCGACTGACTCGTCGGTAAATTGTCCGTCGATCGCGATCTCGCGAGAGATCTCGAACTCGTTAGCACGCTGCGACTCTTGAGTGCCATTTCCGTTCGCAGAAATACTCTTGATATGTAAGCTGAGCTCAGTCCGCGAATTCCAAAAGCAGTACGTAAAAATTTCGCCGGACTCACCTGCGGGAGGATTGTTAAACGTATTTATAGAAACAAATATAAAGATATATATCTGCTGAAACTCATTTGCGAGAATTCGCGATACTTACCGGAATTTGTCTGCAGAATTTCGACAGCGCCGCGTCTATTCCATTCTTCGAAATCTCATTCATCCATTCGGAACTCTGTGACGACGAATGCTTGTAGAATAGCAATACCGTTGCCATTGCTACTCGATAAAAAACCTGATAAATGCGTATAGATTAACGAATGTATTAATGTATTTTTCTTTTTAAGTAGTTTGCCATATTACTATTACAATTACCTTAGAACCTTCGTGCAAAAAACAGTCCATCACTCTGACTAGATGATGAAATGGGAGCAATTGAAGAATCCACCAAATCCAATCCATGTAAATTCTTTCAGCTCTCGAACCGGAGCAATGTCTCGCTAAATGTACCGCTGCCGATTTCTGTAGCACACATTAAAAAGTATAAGGTTAATGCGGAATAGAAAAAATTAAAACAAATCAGCAATAGCATTCGTACTTTAAATATTTCGTATTTACGTTACATATTGCCGCTTCGTTTTTTTTTATTGGAGAGAATGAAATGAAATAAAAAACATTTTTTGTTTTGCAAATGGTGAAAAAAAATAATAATAATACAGCGAGTTAAAAGACAATTATTTTCAAACATCTCAAATAATAGTCAAAAATCGGGAAAGTGACAAAGTAGTAAAATTGTATCTGCACAGTTTTTCACCGTTCTGTTAAAACTTAAGAAAACACCTTTTTTTCTCGTAGCCAGAAACAAATTCCTTGATTCGCTCAACATTCGATCGCAAATAAAAAATATCCCGATTTCGAAATTTACTTAAAATTCTTACATCTCGCAAAACCGTAAATAAAATGTTTTCACTCTTCGTATACAAACTATACGCGACCTATTTATCCACCTCCGATGACCACAAAACAGCGACTTATTCAACCGTTTTTCGCAATTCTTAAGATGATATTTAGTATAAAATAATGAAAAAACGATTACATTTTTTCGGGTTAATATCCAATAGATTCTCAAGCGTTCAAATCGCTCCGGATACCGTTAGAAAAATATTGAATCGAGTGTACGATGCATCGGAAAATAGTCCATACATACCACGTGTTTCTTAGTTATTTGTTCGACAGTCTTCCACGTTACTTCATAAAGGAGTTTCGTTTGGGTGATAAACATCTTTTCCTTGGCTGCGACTAAACTTGCCATGCAGTGATAGCACTCTTCCTCTGTAAAACGTTAGCCAACATTACGAGTAAATTTACGCGGCGCTCTCGGTATCGTTCGCTCGAGTAACTTATTCGTAGAGTTTCTCGAGGCGAGCAATAAAGTTCAAGTACATTTCTACATACCTGGCATGAAGTGTAGCAGTAGCGCTGTTATGGGATACAAAGATGGGCTGAAAGTTATATCGGGACACGCGTAGCCGAGAACGGAGACAACTCTATCGGCGACGCTTCTGCCTTTTCTCGTAAGATTGTACGATAGGCAATGCGTACTATCGACAAACGGTGGCAACATGATGGATTTTTCTGGTAGCTCTGCGAACAAATGTTTCCAAACAAATGGTTTTGGTTTTTTTTTTTTTTTTGTAAGACTCACGAAAAAGATCGATGGACTTTGTGGGGACGAAAGGGACGTGAGCGCGCGGCTCGAAGTGAGGAAAGGATCGTACGTGTTGCGCACAAACATTGAATGTTTTTCTCGGTCCGATCCATTAATAGGTCACCGATTCGGTATTTGGCAGTTACTGCTATTAAAACGATTGGCATAAACGTTTTTGTTTGTGCAACGAGTTTGCGAGATTCGTGTGTGAAGAAGAAATTATAACGCTCGTATCGCTACAGACGTTACAAGTGTTTTCACCGACTTGGAATTCGCCCATATTATTCTTACTGCGTCTCAACAACGTTAAACCGACATTACTAATTATCAAATTGTCTCCGCTTCCCGTTTTCTTTTCCATTTTTTTCATTTTGGCAAATTCCATGCTTTGGCAAATTCCACGCGCGCGGAATTCTCGAGTAAACAAAACGAAACAAATGCGTAGGAAATATGTGATTACGGGAATGAAAAAAAAGCGGAAGTCACATCGGATTTATTCAATCGTTTAAATCCTCGTTGCTCAGCGTATCGCGTATCTAATTCATAGTATGCCTCGGTGCGCGCGACGATACGAGGCGAAAACCTTGATGCCTCCGAGTCTCAGAACCGATATATGTTTATCCGAAGCAAATATGCATTAGAGTTTTGGAAGTTAAACTGAGACGCGGGAATTATTTGTCAGCGGCTCGCAAGTCCCGGAGATAAAGTTGAATAATAGATTTAGTGATTGCGGCGCGCGAGCGAAATCGCTGAAATAGCGCCGCGAGCAAAAGCTTATCGAAGCGCATATTTTTCTGTTTTCACTCGACAGCGAAAAAAAAAAGTATTCGCGCGAATACGGGGTCGCGAAGGGGAAGGGAAAAAACTGAGTAGGTGCGCTTGCGAAAAAACCTGTATGCATCTCGAGAGACCTATTTGGCTTTTATTCGATAATAATAAACAATTACAAAAAATATCCAAAGAATTACAATTTACCCTGTAGAAAAGATATTACGATGATATTATTATTATTTTCTTTTATTTTTTGCTATATCTCGAATCGCCTCGAGATTTTCGTCGTCGCGGCGCCCACATTCGAGAGATTTTTATACTCTCGATGTGTAAAAAGCGACGAATGTCATTGTTATGATTATTATTATTATTGCTGTTGCTATTTACGGGTCGTATCCCTCTATTTGACTAGTTGCACCCACAGCTTCCATACACCACCCTTAGCGTCGATTTCGACGCTCAGGGTATTGCGCATTCGCGACTTTCGCCGACTTAAAATTACGATAGAAACACTCGCATTCGCCTGAGACGTAGTAAAATCGCAGAAAACCAACGCCAAGCGCAGCTGGTTACAAGCCGATCTTCAGAGCTCAAGAATAGTTTATAAAAAATTCGCGTATTATGTAAGAATTCGATACTGACCTGTAGTTCCAAATACTTGATTCACCATATCCCAGTAGAAACCGTCCAGCATACTTTTTCCGTGTGCGTGCTGATTGCACAACGCCGGCCACAGTTGGGCGCGTATACCATTGTTAAGAGGCCACGGATTGTCCCTTATGATCAGTTTAACTTCTCGCTTTCTTCCGGCCTGAAGGAGTGCGTTGACTTCGTTAAAAGTCTTCAGCGCTTGTTTTTTGCTCGTCGGTGATTCCGGTTGTATAACGATATTCGATGTGTCGACATGCGGCGGGAATACATCGTCGATATCGACGCTCGCGTCTTCTTCGAGTGCCGACAACATATTCGGCACTGTCTCCATGGGGGATGGAGATTGCGTGACTAACATGTTACGCTTTTGATATTCTTTTTTTTTTCTTCGACCCCTCGACTTACGGCATCGAACTATCCATCGTTGCGAACAATCGTTGCCACATACGGATTAACCCTATGTAAGATCCACCGAAGTCTCAATTTTCATCTGAAACACAATCAACAAAAGAGGATATCAGTTTATTGACGATAAATCACGGAAAATAAAAAAAAAATTGAAAAAAATAAAAATTAAGCAATAATCGAATGTTTTCTCCGATCGAGAAACACCGAGAAACGCGAAGACGAGACATTGACCTCAAGCCTTTTTCTCGCATCCGCCATGCGAGACGAGTGTTGGAAGACAAACGAATTTGCTATATACCGACTGTAATAATAATAGTAACGAAGGAAATATCGTATAGTCGGTTAATAAATGCGTTAAGTCTCCATATGCCGCCCCCACGCGCCGACAATGCGAAAACGATTATCTGTTGTATTTAAACAGTTTTAATGTTATATTTATAAAAGCGAAGAAGCGCCGTAGTAATCTTCTCCGTGTCATACATTCACACATTGCCGGGTATGAAGCGTCGTTGTTATCAACGCCCGCAATGCACGCCGGTTATGTTATTATTGTACAGACGATTCTAAGCCAACGGAACGATAACGTCGAATACTGTGTGAGAGATGAGAAATCGTTTTTCTAACTTTTTTAAAAGTTCCGTTAATGTTTTCGATACCCGATAATCTACATACGAAGAGTAACGAGTGCTTTGTCCCTCCGTACGTTTTAACAGATAGACACATCCCGTGTAGCAACGTTCGCTGTGTTCTCTTCGAGTCACACAGTCGTAACGAGAGCGTTGTTCCAGTTTGTCGATCGACTGAGGAAGAGACGAGTGGGAAAGGCTACCGTTTTCTTCTATCAGCCGCGGTATCGTAGCCGACGACCGATTATTGCCTGCAACCTTATCAATTCTAATATCGTCTTCTCTGATCCATCGGAACGAAAGATCAGCACTGATTTTTTTTAACCGAACTCCCCGGAGCTTTGGATCGATCAACTTTCGTTCCAATTTTTTTCTTTTCTTTTTTTTTCGGCATATCGTTTATTGATTCACCCGGTTTTTCGTGTTTAAAGAGACGATGGTGAGGGCTATAATTTCGAGGCACTCGAGCCACTTGAGAGTATAAATATCTCGGAACTCCAACGTTGTAGCGGATGCAGGTATGAGATACAATCTTTACGACGGGAGTAGTAACGTTTGGATAGGAAATATTTTCGAAATCGGTTCGTTATTAAATTTCCACGTAAATAGTATATACATCGAAGAAACGATTTTGGATCGACTCGACTGCGGTGGAGATGTTTTTATCGCAATGCGACGAGGATACCCTCGACGGAGACGCTTGCAGTGAGCTTATCTCGAATCTTTTATTAAAAGTAACAGAGTTCCACTGTCGTTTGCCGCTTCGATATCTAATCCCCCCGTAGAAGCATAATAATAGTTTTACAATATACTCATCGCAACGTGTTCCCCTCTATTTCACCGACGATGGGCATAAAATCTCTAAATCTTTCCATTATTGCGAATGGATCAGGTGTTGGATGGCATTAATCCAAATCACATGATTTTACAACGTGCATCGCGTTGTATACGTACGCCGGTTATAGCTGTCCTCATAAATGCCTATGCAGCCGATCATACGCTCGATTCGTCTATCTTTTCGTGTTTATTTATCTATTTTTTATTTTTCTTCGAAGTATTTTATTTATCGTACGGAAGAAATCGATTATCGAAATGTGAACCGATGACGCGATACTATTAATTGCCGATCGTCGTCGGCGATGCTGCGGGTATTTTTCTTCGGCTCAAGAACGCGAAGCAACTAATGCCAAATGTTTTATTTGCTTTAAGAGAAAATAAACAACAGTCATCGTGTGCGACATATCGCACGCGTACCGAGAATCAAAGTGAATCAGTTTCGCAGCATGCGAATGGAGGTAATGTAAGAAAAGTGGTTCTTAAAATATGAAGTCGAGTGAGTTAAAGAGGGAGAGGTGTGCGGGGTGACCAGAGGGGTGGGTGGGAGGGGATGGAGGGGATCAATAATCCAAGAGCGGCAAAAGTGTGTCCCTGAGCCGGAAAGCGAGGATTTCCGAGTGTCGTATACGTATCGTTAAGATTGAAGAGGCAATGTCATTATCAATGTGAATTAATGATTTCCAAGGACCAACGACTACGGCGGTTGGTACACGCGGTGGGAGTTTTGTACCCGGAGGTCCATTCTCTGTATAACTACGGAGGACGAATCGCCGCGAGCCGAGTGGGTGGGTTTGTCAGCCGCACAGCCAGAGGCGAGGAGAGAACCAGAAAGAGATTTAGAGATCGCATTGCGCGGGCGCCTCGTAATCCCATTAAATTCTATTAAAATAATAAAACGTGAAAAAAAAAAAAAAACATCGATCGGGGATTTTTGGAAATGGGAGTTTTTCCCCGCTATGACGATTTTCTGTTTAGTTATAAGGTTTCGTGCGAATAAACGGACGGTAAATTTCATCTCCGGCCGAGCGAGAGATCTCGCGAAGAATTGAACCGAGAAAAGTAGAGGGTAGGGGGGGGATTATTTCGTATTTGCGCGAATTTCGCAACCTCCGTCTCGAGGGGGGAGCGCAAGCAGCATCGGTAGCAACACGTATGAAATAGTGTTTGCAGTCCGCGTACTTATATACGTGTAAAGCTGCACCGGGGATAGCGCGAGAGTACGAGCCTCAGCCAGCTACCCAGCTGACATTGCCCGTTAATGCGGATGAAATCGTGGTTTCGGATTAACGAGATAAAATTGACAGGGCGGAGCCTGGAGAGGGGAAGGGGAGGGGGGAGGGGAGGGGAACACATTGCGAGTTGAGACTCGACGACAAGCGACGTCTCGGGCTATCCGTGACGGGGAATAGTTTGCTCACCGAGAGTAACCCCTTCCTGCCATGATGATCTATATTAATGACAGCGCGAGTCTGTTAACGGCTACGAAAGGAAATACTCAACTCTCTTGAGTTACGAAAAAAAAAAAACAAACGAAGCAATTTTGCGTGACATTGTCAAAAATAAAAAAAAATACTCGAAGATGTCGTTTGTCAATGAATTTGCTGGGGTTTTTGTCGATTCGCGAACTCCGTATATACATATATACGTGTATATGTAATATATGCAATATATATTTACCGCCAGTTTAGGAACGTCCTCGGGATCGCACTCGCGTCCCAACACGACGTTATACGAAAAAAAAATTGCTAGTCCCGTATCACTATGCATGCAACACGTTTTTTCGATAAATACGGAGGGGCTATCCTTGATTTTTACGAGAATCGTACGAGTCGCGACACTTGGAAGCTAAACAGACGAAGAAAAAACGATAGCGGAGAGAGAAGATAGAGGCGATCGGTGGAGCTTTGTAGCATGCGGAGAAACGAGGCGAGGGCGAGGGCTCCTCGACGGGCCGTGGCTGAGAGATTCCGTGAGAATCGTACGACGACGACGGCGACGACGAGCCTCCGGAGCGCTCGTTCGACCTTCGAGATTATGTCTCACGCGCGTACAACACCCTCGTAACGAACCTCCCGAGTAAGCCGATCGATTTCGCTTTCGATCGTTCTGGCCTTTTTTTTTTCTTTTTTTTTTTATTGTTATACGGCTGATACGTTTGCCGAACGATTTTCGATGGCTCGTACGCTGAGACAAAGATTATTTCCACCCATATACAACGAAAGATCTCGGAGCAGCGGCGGCAGCAACAGCACAATCGTAGCACAAAACGACTAACCCGCACCGAAAGCCGAATAATTGGCACTGCCTGCACTGACACGCATCACTATATATTTATTATATCCACGGTCTCATATCCACTGGGCATATTAAATGCCTGGTGCACGCCAAACGACGACGAACGAGTGAGACGATCGCAACACACCACGGGGCCTCGCGATATTATGCGAACTCAGGTGGGTAGGCGCGACAATACCAAAGCACAACACGATAAATACATCGAGATGAAAAAAAAACGAAAATAAATCGCGCGCTCCTACAGTTTTCCTTTGCTAACCCGTGTGGACAACACTAGACCTTACCTCGAACATGGTATTCCGCGTATTGCGTGCTTAACAGATTCGCCAGGAACATGTCAACGCTTATTTTACGAGAGTGAAACTAACGTCCGTTCGGTCTGGCGTCATCTCACTGCACTAACTTCGTACTATGGGCAATATTATCGGCATTCGCTATCTCCTCCACTCTGTGTTCTATATTATTTTTACCGTGTACCGTGCACAGTAACGCGCTCGCGAACCAACAACGACGGGGAGTATATTCCACTGTTGCAAAGAAAGCACAGCTGCACATCGCGATGCATCGTCGACCGGCATCGACGACCGACTGACTCGCGCAAGTCGGCCATTTCGTAGAGGTACTCAACCTCTGCCGTTAGAGAGCGCGCATAGCGCTTTTTTTATTTCACCAATAATCGTCGTAAGCGGCATTTCGTAGTTTTTTTTCGTATTTAAAAAAAATTCAAACGAAATAAAGATAGTAGTGCGTCACATGTTTTCTTGACGGTTTAGTAAAGGGAAAACGCGAAAGTAAAAAAAGAAAATAGAAATAATGATTATGCACGACGATGCGTATTACGAGAGTCGAATGCCGGTCAAGGATCTCGGCCCCGTGAAGAATTTTTTAAGATTCATATGGGACGGCGAGAGAAGAGCCTTTCTCGATCGCACTGCGAAAGATTGGGGTGAAGTCTTTTTAACCCCTTCATCATTAACGGCATACGTCTTTATTATTTGTTTTTATATAGATATTTTAATCGATGCAATTAAAACGACTAGAGATGTATGGTTTGCATGAAAAATAAGATTTATTTCGACTCTCAAGAATTTTCTTATCACGTAATCCCGATGGAATTTTTAAAAGGTCGGAGGTCTCTATCACATATGATAGAAACTTCCCGATTTTCGATATTCCATCCGAAACTCGTATTTGTGGGAGAGGTGCAGAATTGTTTTTAAAATCGTTATAAGACGATAGAAATCACGAAAAAAAACGATGCGCTTCGACTAGGACTTCCAATTTGTTTACGTAACACACACATCGAAAACATGCTTTGGACCATACAATTCGGAGTATTTTTTTGCCCAAAAATCAATCAATATATCTTTCATTTCCGAAAAACAAAAAAAAAGTTATTTCGGAGTGCAGAAGATTTCCCATTAAAATGCTCGATATTTTACTTGGTGATTTTTTATGTGTAAATTTTAGCTCTATTGGGACTATTCTATTTATGTTTCTTCGGAGTCCTCTTCTCTCTATTTGCCTTTCAAATGTGGATCGCCCTGCACTACATATCCCGACTCGACAAGCCTTACATGCAGCACAGTAGCCAAGTAGCGAGAGTCGTCTTTGAAACCGGTGCAAGATCGTTATTTCGTTCACCTTTCGCGGGTTTCGGGAATCCGGGTAATAAATTCATTTACTAAATTTAACTCCGAACATTTATTTCACTGTTGTACAAATTGATTTGAAGGTTTAGGATTCAATCCCAATATTCTAACACCGACTACTTCCCCCATTATTTGGGTTAGCGAATTATCCGAAAAATCAAAACCGGAAAAATACATTAACGCTGTAACCAATTTTCTGAAAGGTAACGAATCATTTTGCAAAAAAAAAAAATTTTTTCAACAATTATCAACGAGTTTAGTGCTTCTCTTGAATATTTAACCCTCAATCAGGTTACGATAAAAACGAGTCATTGTACAACCGTAATTGCGTCGAGGGTCGATTGTCGCGAGGAATCGGCGGAAAGCCGTGTTTCTTCGACACGAAAACTCTTGGAAAATGCTCTATCCCTCCGTACGGCTATACCTGGCCATATCGTCCTTGCGTACTCGTAAAATTTAATAAGGTAACATTTCTAATAAGTAAAAATAATGATAAAGCAATTAAAACGATTTTACATCGCAATTTTCTTCATTTTTTACCCATTCGTATAGAGAAATTCAGCCGACTGTGCTGCGAATATTTTTTTAAAAAGTCCAATTTTTGATGAATTCTAAATTTCTTAACAGATTGCAGCAAATTCGATCCCAAATCTTATATAACTACAGTCCACTCGTATCTCAAACTTTTATCCCCACATATTAAAAATTGCGTGAAGTAAAATGCCAACAGAATTTTTGGAAAAAAATCACAATGCCATAACTATTGAACGCTTCAACGGATTCACGCCAAATTAAAATACAGATTATTTTCAATAACAGTTTACTTGTATTTTTTATTTTAGCCCCATATCTCGAAAATTGCACTTTTTGACGTACTAACCGACCAAATGCACGCACAGTAGACATATATATATATATATATATCCATTTTTCTCTAAATCATTTTCTCGATGTTTTAGACGATTTCGAGTCTCCTGACATGAAAATCTCAAAAACAATTTCTTTTTTACAAAAAAAAAAAAAAAAATTCTGTGCAAAAAAAACATTGGAAAATCGAAACAGATAGACAATTTTAGCGATCAATTGTTCTCAGAGATTCGATTGGGTGCCAATTTACTACAATCAGACGTCCGAATTACCGGAAATAATGCCATTGAAGTTGAGAAATACCGTCAGAGCTTCCGAAGAGGTATATCCTATTTTTACGAGTTAATTTGTCATTCAGTAAGTGTCTTGTCGCTCGTTAGTTTCGCGTATGGCTATCGTGTACTGGTGCCTCGAACGTTGACAAAGAGCATATAGGAGAGATTGATTATCTGCCGGCTCCTGGATTTCCGGTTCAATATTTTCCATTCATGGGACAACGTGATTACATGTCGCCAGTCGTCGCTCTTGTCTTCAACAATCTGACGAGTATATTTTCCTTGAAAGAACAAAGTCGCCCGACGCCTCGAAGTCCTCGTAAACATAATTATACAATATTTTTTTTTCATTGCATAGCGAACCGACTGGTAACCGTGGAATGTTCAATGTGGGCGCAAAATATGCGGCAAGAACATCGTTACTGTTTGGATTTTCAGATTATGATAGGCGGTAAGTTATTTTGCGAAATTCTCAATCAACAATTCAATTATATCGATTATTAAATTCCCGATTATTGCAGACAGGTAAAAATATTTATTCATCAATGATTTTCCAAGTTTCGGAGTTCCGGAAGTCGCAGTCAACAGAACAACACTGAGAAAAAAATTTATTTGCAATTAACAAATACATAATTGAATATCGCGAAACAAATGTTTAATTATTGTCAACAAAAATCGGTTCAGACAAATAATATTTAATTCGGGTAAACGATACTTTACACCATTCATTATCAATTATTAATTGATTTTATTTGGTCCACTGATATTCATCTACAATAAATAAATATTTATTTCGCTGTATCTAACTATACATTTGTTAACTACAAATAAACTCTTTTCTCGGTGATATCAGCGTTGATAAGTTTCGTATCGCATTTACCAAAGTTCGCCGTATAGTTCAACCACTATAATTTCATATTACTAAAACGTGTTTTTCCCGTTTGTATTGTCGGACTAAAATTACATATCAATCGAATTATACATTACCGTTATAATCGCCACATTGTCAATTAATTTGTAGTGAAACATGTGAACGCCGATTAGCTAAATATACTCCTAAATGACATGTGGGTACGTGGCTCGTGATATACTTCATCATTTTATAGAATAAGAGGATTGCTGAGAAATAAAAAAAATAGAAACTATAAACAAGTCCGGTGCGCTGAAACACCTGTTTAGCGAGTCAAACTAAGGAGTTGCAATGTTGACGCTTATCTCGTCGTTGGTGACCTGCCTACTGGATTCATAATACTCATGTGTTCGCCACGTGACGCGGGGTCTCCGTGGGATTATGCAACGTAAGGTTGGTCTCTTGGGTAACCACATCGCCAAAGATGAAATTACCGCGGGGAACGCATCGAAAAAAAAAAAAAATTTAAGCCTCGCGTTGGCCGCGCAATGATCGCGATCGGTAAGAGAATCGGTTGAGAAGTGTAATAGACCGCGTGACTGTCGTCGGAAAGGAAAAAAAATGGCAACTTCGATGGAGCGTCACAGCTGAGAGGTCTCTTTAAATTTCCGTTCGATAGACGGAAGAACTGGGGGACACTTTGCGTCGTCGAATCCAAATCGTTAGCAAATACTATGCTATTATACGAACTGATAAGCATTCATTTTCAACGATTCACTCTCCCGGTACACTGTGTCGATTTTGCGAAGGTCGGTTTTACCTTATCACGAGCGCTCGCGCGACGATTATGTATTGTTTTTCATATATACATATATAGTATAACGACTATGATAATGATGGACGTTAATTTATACCGTTTGAGAAAAAATCGATAATGTATTGCAAGCGGCGCAAAATCGATCGATATCTGTCTCTCGGCAAGTGGCGGAGACTATTTGCTAACGATAATTATGTTTTCGTGGGAGAAAGTGGGGAAAAGTTGAATTTTTTTTTAATTGAAAAAAGAAAATGTATTTAAAAAATAAACGCAGTTCTATAATTTTTAATATTTGGATCTGCCGATTCTTTTTTACATCATCAGAACACTATTACCAATAAGCCATCGTATGTTAGTTAAATAAAACGTTAAACAATCGAAATTAGCGATACGATTTTTTTATCGTATAAAAAAATCGCTTTTTTGCCAAAATTGTAATCACGATGTTCGATAAATACCACTATTACCCATTAATAAAATGAACATCGAAATAAACGATATTTCGACGTAGAAAACGTGCTTATCGCTTTTTCTCGCCTCATCCGGAGCGATAGAACAGAACGCAACGAAAGAGTGATACCCCCTATAAAATTATCCCCTCTGTCGGAAGCGTATATTGTGGCCGCTGCAACATCGGTACTCTCAATTCCGGTAGTTGTCTGAGACGCGAACCGGTTTTTCCTTGACTGGTAAGAGACAAGACCCAAGTATATGAATTGCGAGATCGTCTCTGTTATTCACCGAAGTTCCAGGGCCACTTGCGACCCTGAGACATTGCACGGTTGCTCAGGGTCGCGTTTGCGCTCTCTCTTCGTTTCTTCTCTTCGCGACTTCGGTATATCAGAAAAGTAGGAGGAAAGGTCCCCGTCGCCCACGAAAAGAGCCCGAAGGCCTAACACCGCGAAATTCAGAAAGTCGCGCGTCTAAAACATCGTAAAAAAAAAAAAAAAAAAAAAAAACGACGGTTCTCAAACATGCATTCTCGGGGAGCGCACGTTGGCATAGCACGAGGGGCCTCCGACAGTCTGGACTTACTATCAGAAACTCTGTCGGCTGGTATAAGCGTCGCGCGAGGTATAACGTTCGAGCAGTGTGCGTTCGGCATTAGTCGCCGATAGATCGGCCTCCGTTCGCGCCGCCCATCATCAAAAAACTTTATACACTTTCCCAACTTAGAAACGCGCTCTCGTTCTCGTCAGTCTCGAAGTCAGCAGTGTTGTTTCACCGTTTCATCGGAACGAGCGACCGCGCGAGCCACAAACCGTCCGCGGCGATTCTGTCGCGTTGATCGCGGTGCCGCTTCACTTTTCTCGTGCTCTACTTTATTTTACTTTTTTTCCTAATTTTTTTTTTTTTTGTCATCTCATAAAAACATCGCGTGTCATCCGGTTGGCGACTTGTGAAGTTCGTTGCCCGCTCGGTGCATTGCGAGGCAGTGCAACCGTGAAGTACGAGTTTATTTTAACATACATTGAGCTGCAAGACACTCAATTTACATATAAAAAAGTACGAGGAATCGTTAAGTTTGTTCTGTGACGAGAAGTGACTGAGTAACCGCACAGTAGCTATGAGTGTCCCCGGTAAACAAGTACAAAATGGGACTTACGAGTTCGACGAGTACATGCGGGTACCCGTTATCAAAACTCGCTGGGAGACAGTAAGAGACGCAATCTACAATCCGGCGGAGGGAACTGTCTTGGGTAAAACCGGCAAGAAATGGGGTAATTATTTCAATCACGTGCACCTACCGCGTTTCCGGTCATTTTTTTTTTTTTTTTTTTTTTTTAAGTGCTCCGAAACGTTTTTGCGCAGTGGAGACACTTTGTATCGATCGCAGATCGCGCTTTTTTCTATTTTCATCAACGATACTGATTTTTTTTTGTTGGCGTAATTAATAGTTTGTTATGTAACAAAGTACGACAGTTTTGTTGGCAATAAAGATGTCGAAAACCACGTGCGATAGTGCGCGTTTGACTACATTTTCGCGGTTATACCAATGTCATTGATGGACTCGTGGAAGCAAATTAAACAACGATACTCTGAACGACGCTCCGTCACTGTCTTCCGCGTGTGAGATTAAAGAAATATACTTTATCAGGGTCTAACGATAGGCCTTATTTTTCCGAGATACAATGACGCTACGAGAACAACACGTGATACCGCGCGTAATAATGTTTGTTCCAAATTGTTATTTTTTTAAATGAATCAATTTATTCGATGGTTTGCAATTTGTGTAAAAATATAAATTTTATCATTCGCGAGAAAAAATGCAGACATTCAACAAACGATATCCTTTTTTTATTTTAACGATTAGATCAATTAAATAAATTTTTATATGAAACCGATAAAAATCGTAGTACATAAATGGATAAATGCATTAAAAAATTAAAAATTATTATTTACAGTTAGTAACTTCACTTCAATTGCATTTGATTTGATTCTTTCGCCCCGACGAAGTCTCATCAAATTTAAGGTTTATTTTTCTCGCGCTGTACTAAATCGATTTTCTTTTTTTTTAATTCGTTTATTTACGAAATGCAACGGTGTTGAAAATAGATGTGGAAATTGCGATAATTTATAAATCGAATATCAACGCCCTGCGGAGATCGAAGGACATACTTTATCAGTGTTGAACGATACGTTTTCTTTCGAGATATACCGACTCTTCGATTGTGATTCATGCGTATAGATGTTGGCATTTTTTTTCCATTTATTTGATAGTGAAACACTATGATCGAACATCTATTGCGAGATAACTCCGAACGATATTCACCAGACGACATCCGGTGTTAAAGTTTGCCGTGGAGATTATAATAATCGCAAAAAATATATTAGAATTTTATTAAAAATATACGAAATTCAACATTTTTACATAATTTACATAGTAAATTGAAATTTAAAAAAATATGTATAGTTATATAATTGTTATATATTTGCACAAATATATTATAAAATATATTCACAATATATGATTTTTGAGATAAAAATATATTGGATATTTCATAAACTTATTTTGCGATACACTTTTTTCATATGATTTTCCTCGGTAATTTTCGGAGTACACGAGTAGCCAATGTTTTTGGAACGAAAGTTAGGAAAGCTCGATACGATATAGATACAGTGTCACACATTGCGTCGAAGGAGATACCTTTCGTAATTCTGTGGTTCTGCGAGCGGCGAGAATTTGCGTCACTACACTATTTCGCGTAATCTTTACCAAGCAATCGATAATCATTAATGCAAGCAGATGGGATCTCGAGAGCTAATCATATACCCAAAAATAAAAACCGACCCATTATACTCCGATATTTGCGTGAGATGTTTCCGACAAGTATTTTTTTTTTTTTTTTTTTCGTAAACACGGACTTTCGGCGTGGGGTTTCCCCGGCCTCCGATCTAATTAGCGATCGCGCGTGAAACGTCACGCGCTTCAACATCGCCTTTCGGCTTAATTTTTTTATCACGTAACTTCCGGAGTCGGAAAAGCGCTATTCTCGGAAGGGTTTCAAGGTGAACGCCTCCGCCATTTTTTTTTTTGGTTTTTTTAGTAACTTTCGACGTTCGGAGAAAAAATGATACAAGAATGAATTTTATTTCGGTCTTTGACTTAGTAAACCGACGATTTCGCATGGCAACGAGTATAATAGAAATCTGCGAATTCATCGAAATGTTTGTAGTCTCTTGATAAACATATCCGCCTCTTGGAACGCTTATATTTTATTGACCAAACGATTCCCATTGTAAATCGTACAATTAACGACTTTGTAATTTGAAACTGACGTTTATATCTAACGCAAGCTTCGTCTTAGTAATTCGATCGGCGCGATGTACAATATTCGATGAATGAGAGTTGTTAACAATCCAATCGTATCGTGTGTCGGAACCTGCCCTCCGAACTATGTAATTATTGTTGCGTTGGCAACTCGATTTTTTTTTAATAATTTTTTTTTTACTGCGAACAGATATCTTATAACTTGAAACGTGTTGTACCGCGCATCGGCATAACTCTCTATGTACTGTATCACCACACCGCGAAAAGTTATACCTTGAGATCGCGATTATTCGATAGACGGTAACGAAATGTGCCGACGCAGCATACGTGACAAAGACGCATTTTTTAATTGTCGAAACGAAGTCAATGAAATTACTTAGAGGAGTTTCACGTGGAGAAAAGTATATTGCAACATATATCTTTGACGAAAAATGGTATATTACGGAAGTATTAAAAAATATATTTGGCTAAACATATGACAAATTGTATGGTTGATATATTAATTTGATAAAAACGGCGAATTTCATATATTTTTCATATATTTTTTGGATACACGTTTTTTCATGTCGCGAAGTCTCATCAGTTTCATTGAATTAACCGAATTATTTTGCCATTAATATGGCATTCAAAAAATATCCGTGAGAGTTTTTTTCGAACGTGTGACAAATGTAGAAACGTTTTTCTGGTTTTCGAACCGGAAGCGCTAATTCGAATGAATTAAATAGACGGAAACTTTTTTTCGCACGCAAATAATACCCGTGTGCGCGATAACCGAGTGAATAGATGAACCGCGAAACAACCGCGACGAATGCAGTTTATAATTTATAACATTTAAAAATTTCGAAAATGTTCAATATTCACAATTTTTCTTCGTCATCAATAATAATACATAATGGTTGAGGGGCGTGCGTACCGCACATCAAAAATATATTAAAAAAAATAAATCGAAAAAAAAATGATGCCATATGATTATTATTGATCAGACAAAAATAAAAGAACTGAAGAGAACTTCGATCGGAGTTACGCATAAAAACAAAGCTATAAGAATTTTTTTTACTGGTTTTTCAAAAAAATTCACAATTGTTTCGAAGGCGCAGCCGGGAGTGAGAAAAATCATTAATAACCGACCGAAGAAAGAATATTTATGGATTGTAAGAAATGAATTATTGAATATAAATCGTTTCTCAAAAAAATTACACGAATAAAAAAATAAATAAAAAGGCAATTCAGCCGATGTTTTTCTGAAAGAATCGAGAGAAAAGTAAAGATTTTTGGTAAAAACGGCGCAGCAAAGCGGGAAGGAGAGGACTCATCAAGGAAAAGTTTCCACGATCTCCCTCTGGCATTCTTTCAGTACCGTTCGACATATTTTTAGATTTCGGTACCGCGGTATCTATATATTGTGAAAGATGGGCGGAACCGAACAATATAGCGTCACGGGCAGTTATTCACTATCAGGAAGTAATCGCTCGTTACATATAACGGTCGTCACAGTGTTCTAAGGACGCAGGGAAGGGGATGGTGATGGGGGGGGGGATTGCGATCAATTATGAGAAATATTTGAGTAGTTTCCAGTGTTAACGACATTAGGGTGTCTGCTAATAAGCAAAAGGTAACATTGTTGACAAATGACACGAAACATTTATAATTATAGTAGCGGTAGATTAGCTCGCGACTCGTAAGTGCATGGCGTGCGCCATATAATAATTTTGCGGCTCCTTACTAACAGAAAGAAAAAAACAGACTTTCTTATCATCATTTATCATAAAACATTGCCGCGCGGTTGGTACATTCATATCGAAGATACAATGAAATAATTTAACTTGTTAGACGAGTGCGTGTCTGCGTACGGTTTAGTTTTTCGTAAGCTATGCGAGTTGTTCGTGAGGTTTTTTTTTTTTTTTTTTCGGAGTCCGTGACCTCGTTTGTCGAATCGAATGGGGACCGCCACTGGTGTAACAACATAATATCGTCGAATTATTGCATATTAACACCTGTTTAGCGACTCGGATCACGAATTTTATTCACAACGAATTCGCCATCGAACGCGTCGCGTCGGTTAGCGGGATAACGACGCGAATACCTTGAATCAATGTGTATTTTTACGCGGCTATAAAAATTCACCCGTGCGATTAAAAAAAAAACGCGTTTGTGACGCATGGGAAATGATGTATTACAGGGTAAATCGAGAGATACCCTTTAGGCTCGTAATCAATAAGCGTAGGCGCCCTTATCATGGACTCTCCGCGATGGTTCGAGGCGCTCTTTACGATAGTCCTGGCAATTACTCACGCTGGGTAAACATCGTATATAAAACTATATGTTGTAGTATACCGATATATGGCTGTATGCGTATGGCGCGTGTCTAGACGAAGACGGCACAACAGTCAGGAACTCGAGACAAATTAATTTTATCGAAACTTTCCTTTGGCCAATTGACTTTCGTCGAGACCTGCCGGAGACAAAAATCGATGGAATCCTGGGCTGTGGCCGTTGGAGGTCTGTTTATCGATTTTTAAACAATATATCGATGCCACAAACAATCGAACATTTTAGTTTTTTTTTTATGCTATATTACGGTTACGGTTTCGGTTTTTTATGTTATATTACGGTTACGCGAATACGACAAATATGGATTTAAATACATATATAAGGAACGAAATTCTCGATTCTTGCGAAGTTCTATGAAATACGAAAATTTGCCGAATGGATATTCTATGAATTTCAAAGTTTTGAAAAAAAAAAAAAATCTAGAAATTCTAAAAAAGTTTTCTTTCGTATTATGTGAAGTTTGATTCGTACCATTGACATTTTTTATTCTCACGGCGTATGAAATTAGTATTTGAATTTATGTTGAAGAAAATTTTAACAACTCTACGCGATCAATTATAAACATTAACACGAAATACCTTTTTCGTTTACTCTTTTTTTTTTCACTCACAGTGTCGTATAATTGCCTTTTTTATTTACACGGTGTATGAAATATGTATTTATGAATTTATCGTAAATTGAAAGACTCGTTGACACTATCGATCGTAAACTTTAACACGAACAGCGTAATTTTTTTTCGGCTCGTATCGTTTTTTTTTTCAAGGCACGTAAAGGTTGTCTGTTGATTTAATTCTGAGATAATGTAATGAGAGGCGATTCCATCGGCAAACGAAGGTTCAGACCTTCGAAATGGTATTGAAAACGAACCGAACAACGGGAGACAGAGAGAGAGAGAGACACCCATAGAAAACGAAGAGAGAGAGAGAGAAGGACCAATGATGTTCGAGAGCTCGACGTAGGGCCGCATTACGAAACCGCATAGTCCACGTGGCATTACAACATCGCGACGAAATCGCTCGAGGAGTTCTCTTTGCTATGTAGTAATAACCATAATATTATCGGTTTATATAAATAAATCGACAAATATAACCGATAATCTTTTATTTTTTTATTGCAACCCAAAGGGATATTATAATGGGGATGCGATTTTATATCATAATACTTCGAGATGCTCTCAGCTTCGCCGATAAATGTCCGTGAAATATAAAAGATACATGACGATTCCAGGCATTTTAACTTACGCACACGTTCATTCAGTTTTGTTTTCGTGAAAAACTATATTTAGATAGTTGACTGGCGAGTTGCCCGGTTCTCGAGTATTTCGGCGCTCTCGAGGTGCACGCGAAACCTTTCGTGAAATACACCGAACTCCGTACAACTAACGACGTTTTTTCGGCGATTTATTTATCGGCTCGTTGAGTTCATATTCATTTTTTCGATTTTTTATTCTTTCAGGTATCACCGGCCTTTTTTATCTCGTATTCTTCAGCGGACTCGCCGTATTCTGCGCGATATGCATGAAGGGACTTCAGGCGACTCTGAGTGACACGAAGCCAACGTGGACGTTGGACAGTAGTTTAATAGGAACCAATCCCGGTGAGACTAATTATAATTATCGTAGTTATTAGACTCATAGAAATGAAAGATTTGCCGCGTTGATGTCGTTGGCTATTAAGTCTGTGGAATTAAATGCCCGTTTTCTATGGGTCAATCGTCTTATCTTATTAACGAGAATTAGCTTCGCGAAACCTACCGATGATTCGTCATCGTGAATTTAACTCGATTCGCCCAAACGTTGACGAGTTCGGGGAGACGTCGTCGCGTCTCGTGACGATAAAATATATATACAAATCGCGTTTCGGAGCGCCACGGACAACGGACTAAATGGTAGTTGACACTCAACTTGACTCATTCGCCGCAAACGCGACGACGTAGAAACTACCGGCGTTGCAGACCCGTATTATAACTCAATGGAATGTTTGACCTGTGAACTATCGTCTCCGGAAGAGTATGCAGCGTTTCGTGCATTCGATTTATAAAAAAGCGATAAGGGAAATCAGGTGAAAATTGGAAAAGTACCCAAAAAAAAATTGAGAAACATTTCATGTTAAATTTATCAACAATTGAATTTGCGTTTCTTTCTCATTTTTTTTATTTTATAGAAATTTTTTCAAATTCCTTCTCAATTTTTTTTTTTTTTCAAAAAATGGAACATTTTCTAAATTTAATTTCAATTTTGTTTACATTTTATTTCGTTTCAAACTTCGATCTGAGATTTATTCAAAATATTTCAAATATTTTTATTTCTATATGACCGCTTCATAGCGTCATCTCTTATTTACACAATAGTTTCGATCTTTTGCCTTGAAAGACGATATTTTTGTTGATTTTTTTAATTGTGAATTTTTCAGAGGCGCGAACTTTTGTCGCAAAATTTTAATGATTTTATTTAAAAAATGTTTAAGGTCTCGGATTTCGACCGATATCACCGCGTACCGAAGAACGAGCTGTGATATGGTACAACGCAGCTAACGCGACTCAAGTCAAATCGTGGATCGCCAACGTTAATAATTTTCTCAAGCGTTAGTATACATACGTATTAATACATATATCGCTTGGCATGTGTTTGTCATCTTCCTCGTCGGCGTAAGAAACATTTCACAGTCGGAAATATGTTCCATGCTTATTCAGTTTCGTTGGTCGATAACTAGCATACTTGGATCCGTCGAAGTTACCGAATGGCGGAAGGAATCAACAGGTCTGTAGTTACGAATTGCCGAAGACGAAACGTGAAAACGTTTGCGAAGTCAACGTTCGAAAATGGGGCCCATGTTCGCCGGAAGAACAGTATGGTTTCAATAATTCCGCGCCGTGCGTCTTTATCAAACTTAACAGGGTGAGGCGCTCTTTCCGTTAAATCTTACGAAACTTTTGAATCTTTTCTATTACAATGTTCGTAAATTCGTATTTTTCTCGATTTCGAGAATCGAAAATCGATTATCGATCGATTTTTTTTTTTTTTTAATAAGATGTTTCGATTTTATACATTTTCAGATATACGGATGGATTCCGGAATATTACAACAACTCGGAAGAATTGCCGAGCGAAATGCCGAAGAGTCTCGTCGATCACATAAAAACTTCCAACAGCACATGGGTTAGTAGATAATTTTTTTTCTCTTATCTCTGCCCCACGGGGCAACGGCACTTATCTGCTGTACAAAGCAAATATATATATTTTTTTGTGTTATCACGATAACGTTTTACCAATTCGCTTCTGTCGCAGATGAATACCGTTTGGGTCTCTTGCGAAGGTGCCGATCCATTCGCTCGTGAAAATATCGGGGAGATCGAGTATTTTCCGAAAAGTCAAGGATTTCCCGGTTATTATTATCCATACGAAAATGTTCAGGGATATCTCAGTCCTCTCGTCGCCGTTCATTTTCGACGTCCGGAACGTACGAATTTTTTTTTGTCAATCAACAATTTTTATTTTTTTTTGACAAAAAAAAAAAATAATTTCTTTTGCCCACAGGAATGGTAGGAATCGCCGTGGAGTGTCGCGCCTGGGCGAAAAACATCAAATACGATCCCGTATTAAAACTGGGAATGGTTCACTTCGAATTGCTGATCGACTAACAGCACGAAAACTATTTTATCGCTATATCTCAACATCGCGGCTATCTCGGCTCTGCGCCCGGAAAAACGAATGTGTTCCATTTTTTTTACGAGTAGATAATACGTGAAAAAAAAATGTATCCACCGCATTAGTTTTGATAGACCGGTAGACAGTGCTGCGAGAAGACATCTCGTTGTTGGCGCACTGCTCTTCATTAGTTTTCGATGCGCAGCGAGAGTTCGAGGTAATTCGGTATATTTTTAAACGTATTCAAAGACTTACCGCACCACCGGTATTGTTCGGAAGCATCATGACGCCTCGAAAAAAAACAAAGAAAATTCTTCACCGATAACTCGATGCTGTGACAACACTGCGACAATTCACTTATAAAGAATGTCGTCGAGGCTACCCCCGCGAGTTACTTACGAACAAAAATTAACCTTCGAAAAAAAATACATGTTTTTTTTTCGTACAAATCGAAGCCGTTAGGGTGGTACAGCAATATTGGTACCACTGTCCAATCGAAACGCACATTTCGCTGTTTTGTTTACACGATAAAGTGATTAATTTATCGCTTATCGACACTTTCCTCCTTCGTCACATATAATTTAACTTTCCGATCGGTGAGTCCGACTCGTCGTGGCCCCGCGTGTTTTAATTCTACTGCGAAAAAAACATATGACCCACGAAAGCATTCGTTAACGAAGCGACTAAGCGCTACGGATAAAAAGCTACAGGTGGCGCCGAGAGTCCACGAGTCTCCGCGAAACAGCGAAAGTTCGCAATATCAGTTGCGTCGTCGATCCTTAACAGAGACTAATGGCCCATTGCTGTGATAACTGCCTCGTTACTACTGCCCGTGTGAAACCGGCTGATCGATGTTCAACCATAAAAATCGATGTGTACGACGATTCCTCCGTATATTACCGTTAGACTTGCGCGTTTCCCGCCTATTTGCATATATATATTCTATATATATATATAAACACCTGTAACCGTAGTAGTTACATACATTTTAATAAGATAGACAAATATCAATTTATTCGCTTAATTCTGGGAAAAAAATACACAACGTTCGAGACACGAAGATCTTCCCGTGAAATGTTTGTAATCGCAACGATATATCGAAGTATAAATATATATATATACGCGTTTGTATTTTATCGTTCGATCGAAAGATCTATCGAAAGATCTGGACTTTGGTATATAGTACACATTGTTTTTCTTAATTAAAAACCTTGAAGCAAACGACTCGTTTAGCGTTACGAGTGTCGATTTATTATTATTTTTTTTTTATTCTCCTCGTTTCTCTTCATCTAATTCGCACGCATCTCACACATAAACTAAGGCTTACGAGCTACGCGTTCGAGAAACTTTATTTAGTTACGCTTTTTTTTTATTAAGAGTGTGGCAGCTTCGTTATTATCAACGGACTACAGACAAATGGTAAGCTCAATAATTTTTTTTTCTTTCCCTTCTCTCTTGATTTGTCATGGCAGTATTCTGGTTTAATGATTGATATTGTAGGAGTTTTTTTCGTGTGTATAATCGTATTATTGTATTTCACTTTTTTTTTCTCGATCGATCTATTAACTCGAAAAAAATGGCCGACGATGAAAATTATTAGCAAAATACACACTCCGATGATTTATTTATCAGAAGGCACTTAATTGCGGATCAATCAGATCAAAATTTTGTAGACGTCACATATTTGACTGATCGATCGTTTATATAATTTTGTAGAAAAAAAAACAATTATTAAAAATTAAAATGGCGACCCCGACGGTCGCCATGCATCACTTGTCGCAGTGAATATTCACGAATAAAACGGTGGTTTTTTTTGTTCTTAACCAATAAACACGAATCAAGGCACATTCGGGAAGCGCGAGTATGAACAATGAAAAAAAAAAAATGTTCTCGCGGCGATCGGGCGCCGTACGCTGACACAAAGGTTAGAATTTTTTTATTCTTTTTTTTTCCGACGCTTCTCGAGATTTTCGACACGCGTGCGCGAAATCACGTTCGCACATATATAGATAACGTATAGAATAAAATTGCTTGTAGAAAGACGAGAAATATTTATAATAGAACGGTGTGAGTATCGTGTATAATATCATAATTTTCGACATTCGAATTCTCTCGAATTGTCGTGTATGCGTGTGTGTATGACAAAGTGTGTCTCTATAAAAAAAAAAATTAAAGAATAATCTAAAAAAGAAGGATCCACGCGTGGAACCGTTTGACTTTGCTCGGCGTGTAGACGCTGCTCTCAGTCGTATATTTACACGTATAATCGTATCCGAGCTCTGTACAGTAGACGAAAAGCTCGAAGGCTCTTTTTTTCCAGATGATACACGCGTCGTATAGTCGTTTATGCATCTACAGGGTTGAAAGTTTTTCACGATTCTATCGGTTGTTTATCGTCGCAATAAATCGCATACTCGAAAAACTTGAATGTTCCGAATAACGGTAAAAAAAAATTGAAAATCATAACGCTCATCATCGCGAATATTCGTTTTGCAAACGGTAACAACTGCGCGTTCGCGATTTGTTGCGAAACAAATAAATCTCAATGGTTGCTTTGAAAAAAAAAAAAAAAACAAGAAACAAACGAGAATTTTGGATTGATCATTACTTTCGTTTCGCTCGCTTTAATCTATGAGAAATTCAAAGTGCACGGAACCGATCCTGTCGTGACGTCCGTGTTTGATGTTTCGTGCCCACGCTTTGCACTCGATGTTTATTACCCTTCCGCCTGTGTGAAAAAAAAAAAATGTAAAGAATTGATGAATTCGATCGAATTTACAATTATTTTTGACTTTTATGTTTATACTGACGTTCCGGTCTCTCAAAGTGTACGGCTACCAGCGGGCTGAGATAACCTTCTGCGTTTGTGAACGGGAAGTAATAACCGGGAAATCCTTGATTGGGTATGTAACGAATAGGTCCAATGTGCTCCTTGTCAGCAGGATTTTCACCTTCGCAAGATACCCACACGGTGTTGAGTTCCTTCGGTGAGCTCTTTTTTTTGCTGGCTATATGAAATTTGAGATCGCGCGGCATATCTTCCGGTAGGTCAGCGGGATCGTTGTAGAAATCCGGTATCCAATCGTAAATCTATAGACAAACGTCAGCGTTTTATTTCAATACCTCGTAAAAATAAAAAAATAAAATTTTATAGCTGAGAATTCATAAAATATATATCGCGATATAACACGGCAACGTTATATATTATATATTATATATTATATATTATATATTATATATTATATATTATATATTATATATTATATATTATATATTATATATTATATATTATATATTATATATTATATATTATATATTATATATTATATAAAAAAAGTCTCAAAGTCTTACCCTGTTAAGTTTGAGGAAAATACAAGGTCCGGATTTATGATAACCGTAGAAATTCTTCTCGACGCACGGATCCCAATTGTCTACAGAAACAACGCAAATTTTACCGGGTTTCCGTTCGCGTCCGTAATCGCATTCTTGGACGTTCTGCCCACGTCCCGGCGTCGAACCCGGCTTTCTGTACTCTAAAAACACATCGTACAGATTTATTTCACCAATACGATTAATAAAAACATTTTTTAAATGATTTTTAAAAAATAAAAAAAAAATTTTCAACTGAAAAAAATGTAATAAATATATTATGGTATCAAAAACGAGTGAAATAACAAATAATTATTCGCATATTATAAACGGAAAGTTTATTCGTCGTTAAGGGCGAGGGGGGGGGGGGGGGGGGGGGGGGATCTCTCGGCTATAACTATAATGCGAATAATTGTTTGTTATTTCGTTCTTTGTTGTTAACACAGTTTATTTATTACATTCTTCTTTCTATCGGGAGATTTTTAATTTTTACAAAATTATTTTCGGTGTCACCCTTTTTAGAATGAAAATTGCACGAGAAATTGCACCATACGCGGCGATGATTTAATCGTTCGATCAGTTATATAGTCCTCTGTCGTGAGATGAACGACAAAAAAATGGCGGCATGTATCGACGAAATTTCGATATATTCGAGCGAATTATTTTTTAATCATTTTATTTGTGTCAACTCGCAATTAATTTTAATAAAGTCGGAAAAATATAAAAAGATCGCGGGTCAAAAATACGATGTGCCAAATTTTGTTAAAACATTTTTAGTTGTTTCGGAAAACATCGGAATACTAAGAAAACACAAAGTCAAATGTTGAGAAGAGGTGAAACACTTTACCGAGTGCCTCTCTTTCGTTCCGCCATAAGTCCCGATCGCGCTATTTCTCTCGTACTTCATAGGGTTTCACCTCCTCTCAAGAGTAAAATACATAACTCCCGCCTTATGCCCGGCAGGCAATCAGGAGTGAAAAAATAACAATGTATGGACAATTCCATAGATTTATATGGATACTTTTAAAGTATTAACATCGAAACATAAAGCAAACAATAATACCTCGGCAATTTGTAGCGAAAATCGTCCGGTTGAACCGGTGTACCTGTACTCTATGCTTCAAGGGGTTGAAAAATTTGCTTACCGTGCAGAAACTCCGCTGTTGCATTAACCCATTTCATGTAGTTATCTTTGTCGCTTCCCTTGAACCAAATTAACGTACTCTCGACATTCTCCTCCGGTGGCATCGGTCGAAAGCCCAAACCTTTAGAAAAAAAATAAAAAACACGTCTTTTGTTGTACAAAATCATTTCGTAACTGGATAACGTGTAAATCGTTGAAAAAGTATTGAATGAAAAGTGTTGATTCAAACGCGCACGTACGTTCGTTCGCGCGCGATTGAAGGTGGAGCCCGAAGGGACGGATGGCAGTGAGGACGTTCGCAAATTGAATGAATCATAGAAAATTATGGAAGGTCAAACGCGAACGCTTCTCATTTACATAATCAGCCGATTATTCGGTGTGGATTGCGTGCAACGCTGAATTTAACGAATAATCGCGGAGTTTGCGATGTCGTAAAAAAAAAAAAAAAAATGTTAGGGAGCCTCACCGGGATTTGTTCCAATGATCGAGCGATCCAGCTTCCATTTCGGTGCTCTCGGATCCAGAGTCTGGAAGAATACCCAGAAGCATATCGCTACGAGTGCCGCTAGAACTCCGTAAAATATAAGGTAGAATAGCCCTATTTTTCCTGCAAAAAGAACAGACGAAATCGTTAATAATTTTACCACCCGAACTATTTCATTTTTTTAATTTTCGTTTTCTTATTAAATCAATTCGGAATAAGAGAAAAATATCGATTATCGGAGAACATTTATTTTTTCCAATTTTTCTGTTGGAAGAAACAAATGAAATCGTTGATAATTTCACCACGTGTTCTATTTAATTTTTCTCATTTCGTTTCCTTATAAAATAAATTTGGACGAAGAGCAGAAGATCGATAATCAAAGGACATTTCTTTAATCAATATTTCCTGCAGAAAAAACAGTGTAAACGGCCGGAGTCGTTAATAACATTACCATTTACACATTTTTTCCCCTACTTCCCTAATAATTAAAATTGATTTAAGGATATGTGGTACGGCTGACGAAAAATGTTCCGATAGAACCCCCTTCCGTATTTTCTACGAAACGGTTAATCGTTCACCGAAAAGCAAGTTTGGTTTTAATGCGTTCATCTAGTGATTACGATAACCTAATTTTGGTTTTGCTTGCCACGGTAACCATTGCGGAAAACAAAAAGCACGGCGATTTTTGTTACCGACTGAGTCTGCACCTCATTTCCTATAAGAGGACGTGAAATTCTATGGAGTGCGAGAGAAATAGCATGTTCGGAGCTTACGGCAGAACGAGAGAGGCACTCAGTAATGTGTTGCACCTCCTTTTAAGGACAAATAAAATACCGCGGTCGGTAATAAAACCTGGAATTATCTTATTAACACCTGTGTTATTTGACACCTGTGAGCATTTACGGCTTTAACAATAATTTTATCGAATGCGAATATCATGTCAATATTCAATAAGACTCTTTTTTTAAGTCCTAAATACTCTCACGCATGGAAAAAGTTTATTACAGTTCGCGATACCGATTGAGCTCGGGATCGGTAACGGGAGAGGAGGGGGGGGCGGTTGAGTTAGAAGTATCGCCAGCTTTTACGAGTAAAAAATGCGTCCAGATCTCGAGAATCGGAAATTTTTTTTTTCCTTTGAAGTCGTTACTGCACTGGGATACTTAAAAGATGGCAATGATCACGTGATGGTGTTTTCGAGATATCGCGTCAAGTTAATTACGTTAGTTCACGTGGTTCAATTTATAAGAGGATCAAAATGCCTTGTCAAGTGGAGCAATCCAATTACGCGCTGATTCGATGCTCTCGACGCACCCGCGAAGCAAGGACGCGGCTGCCACTTCCTAGATACGCCTCTCGCGCCTTTCCACTTTAAGAAACGACATATCGACGCTTACGAGGGAAATCGTTTAGCAAAAATCGCAGCAATCCTTGCCATTTATGTCGTATTAGCGGACACTACTGTAACTCTAGCTATCCGTTGATTTCCGTATAAAAAACAATTGTGGTAGAACAACGCAAGGATTCTGTGCGAAACACGATACGCTGAAATCTCGATGCATATCGATGTCATTCGCACTCTCGGATCGTTTTACCAGACTACGGGTAAAAATAATGAGTGTACTACAGAGCTTTATGACAGTGTTCAACTTTTTTTTTTTCGTGCGCTAAAACTTTTTTTTTTTTTCGTGCGGTAAAATGTTATGCGACTATTGAAAAAACTGGAGCACTCGCAATTCCCGGGATAAAAATAAATTTAATAGACTTATTTCTGATTGATCGATTAATCAATCGATCGATTTTATTGATTAATTGATTCAATTATTTTTGGTTGATTGGCTGATTTTTTTTTATTTTTGGAGATAATAAAAACAATACGTTGTTTCATATTTTCAAACGACCATATCTCTTTGTTTCCCGATCGAACTATTACGATAATTTTGGCTATGTCGTGTTGTACGAAAAAAATATAGTGCTCTCCTGTCTCGCGTCTTTCTGTCAATGAGTTCGTTCTGTCGACGTGTATTTAGATTTTCTTCGTGTTTTTACAAATACCGATTTTACTTTTTCCGATTTATCAGAAAGTCATAAAATAGTAAACTAAGTAACGTAGCGAAATTTTTTAGACAAATTATGGATTTCCCCGCGAAATATAGTTTAATCACCTTATTTTCACGTATTTTTGTATATCAGAAACAAATTCGACAGCCGCTTTTTTCTAAAATTACACTATACATTATTAATAAGTCCCGAAGAAATTTGTCTCTTCTCCGAATCAAATGCTCATTTAGATGATAAAGTCCAATTAGTTGATCGCGTCTGGTATCGTGTGATAAATTAATAATCTTATCGCAGTTGATACAGGTACTCGCAAAAACATTAACAGATGGTGGAAACCTCTTTCCCCCATCCATCTCGGGCTCAAAGGATATCAAAATCTGTAAATCACTTTTTCCGCGCATATTAGTATTTACGGATTTAAAAAAATTCATCTAATGCCGGATATCGCCATAGCGTTCGAAGAAACTGTATATGAAACTGTAAATGCCAATAGTCGTGAAGAAAATTGTTTACCATTTTTATTACCGACTGCGGTAATAAAAAATGGCGGTGGAAATTTTACCTTCTTTTAAGGCGTATTATTTGATCTTTGAAAAAAAAAAAAAAATTTTAAGGTCACCAAAAAATGACCCATATCGTTGTTATACATTAATAATCCGGTAACCTTCGCGTCTGGGTATTCCAATGGAACATCCAGATAAATTCTGTCGCGAATAATGACCATTTGTTAAGAACGAACAAAGGGTAAGAGTGTCAAAAGAAATTGCGCCCACATTGACCCGAACGCTTTGCACATTAAGGGTCCAAGTCAATTTCAAACGGCCGCTCGGTGGTTCTCGGTAGTATTTTGCTTTTTGTTTTTTTTTTTGCCTTTATCTCGCGTCTGTAGCATTGGCAATAGACAAATCCGTACGAGTGTAAAGCGCGCGTATGAATGTGTTTGGTACGCATGGACATTCGGTGTTCGGGAATAGGATGAAAAGCCGCGTGGACACGGCGTGGGTGTACCCTTCGGAATGGCCCTAAGTTACGTAATGTCGTAATGCTTCCATTTAACGCCAATTGACCTCGTTGTACACGTTTGCGCTAAGGGAAGTTCAACAATTGCCATTCAGCGAGAGACGTCGCCTCGATTTCTGTGTGTGTCCTCTCGCGTGTACGTGTGTCTCCAACTCGAACCTTGTGCGCCAAACTACTTCCGGATTCTCTCGTCGTCATCGTCGTCGCCTCGTTTAGTTACGTCGCGTTTAACGTGAATATTTTCGGTTTTTTTCTTCTTAATTTTTGTTTATTACTATTCTTTCGCTCTCCATAGAGAAAAAACGGGAGGTGTACAGAATTATTTCATTTCCCGTTAGTGGTCATTTTTTTATGTCAATGTCAGCGGTATACTTCTTTAAGTACGTCGAACGAAGTAATACGACTTCGAACTTTCGACTTCGTTCGAAAGCGACTTCGCGGTCGCTTCGACCTCGTTTCGACTTCGTTGAAGTCGCATTATCTGTCTGCAAAGTTTTACCTATAGATTATACACGCGGTACAGAGCAAAACGCAAACTGGATTACAAGCTAATTATGCGATGGAAAGCGCGATGTAATCTCGGAATGACCCGACCTTCTGATACGGCGTATATGGCTTCGACAGTGCGATTCACCACTTTTAACGACTCGATTACTGTGTAGACCTCATTTTTATTTTTAACCCTATAGACATTTTTGTCTGTTTTTCCCACCGTATCCGACGTTTGAACGGTCGGAAGATCCGACCGATGTGGATATCATGGGTTATGCCATAGTTTGGCCGCCAAAGTAATTTTTATCTTAAAAGATTTTTTTTTACCATTGGCCTTGTATCTGTTTATGTTTTTCTTAGGACCCAACGTTCGAACGTTCGAACACTGCGGCTTACGTGTCGTGTTAAAAAATGAGCAGAACGCCCTTTTCATTGCTTCAAAAAAAAAGATCCGAACTATCGTCATTTTTTTAATGAATATCAAAATTATTTTTATCGTTCAGAACGTATTTTTATTCGTTCAAATATTTTTTAAAAACATGTTAAAAATTGAGTCATTTTTTTTTATTTTTTATTATTTTACAAAAAATTGAGTAGAGCGCACTTTTCGTCGTTCTAAAAAAACGATTTGAAACATCGTACATTTTCTGGAGTATCAAAATAATTTCCAAAAAATCTGAGTAAAACGCGTTTTTATTACGAAAATTAAAAAGAAATCAAAATATTCCAGAATACCAAAATAAATATTCAAAGTATAAAAAAAATGAGTGAAACCCGTTTTTCATTGTTTCGAAAAAACATCCAAACTGTCGCGATTTTTTGAGAATATCAAAATAATTCGCCATTTTTACAAAGCGTTTATTTTTTTTTAATTCATTTATTTTTCGTTTTAAATCGTTTCTCACAACGAGTCAACGTCATTCAAGAGGGCGGGGGAGTCATCAAGGTCCTATAATGTGCTACCGCGGCTCGTTTCAGTAACTATTTCATTCGACGCGGGATGGTACGATGCGGTACATACATATACACTGTTGTTAGGTACACGTGCTCGCGATTCCCTTCTCGTCTTTCCCCCTAATCGCATACTTCATCGAGAACACGCACTATAAAGTTGGTCCGTCAGTTATTGCGTGTATAGTAAACGAACGAGGAAGTGACGAAGGCGCGAGCGGGTCAATACGATTTTTTTTTTCTTGCCGAACGGGAACTACGGGAGTGGCCGATCCTCACCCATGAACGTTCATATAGCAACGCGCGATGCGCAACCATGGTTACCAGGAGTGCGTGCAACGAGCTGTGTATACATATATATATATGTTCTTTAATCGTCGGTATAGTACAGTCCGCGTATACCGGGTTATGCGCGGACAATAGCGAGTGACCGCCGCGAGAGTAATTCGTTGCTCCGTCGCGTTCTCCGTCTCTCCTACTCTCCCCGGTCGTCGTCATAATATGATTCATAAACATCTTACACACGTCGTCTGGTATTCCGAGGACTACGTTTCTCGCGATCAATTTGTTTTTTTTTTTTTTTATTTTCGTTTCCTCTTCGTGTAAATTCACGGTAAACTAATTACATTAAGAAAAAACACCGTATTTTTCATCTACCGACGGATTTGCCTCGATATTTGTGAAATAATCGGAATAACGCGAAGATCAAGAGAAAGAAGGCGTAGGTAACCTGTTGCTCAGGTTATACGTGACGCCGAGGCGATGAAGCGACTCCATTCGTCGATGTCGCTGACGCGCACGTTGCTCGCACACGCAGCTTATTTACCGTAACTTTCCTTATTTTTAAAATTTTTCTATCATTTTTTTTGCTTTTAAAAGAGAGCTCGTTAATTCTCGAGCACTCAACAATCTATTTGGAGGTCTCGAGGAAACGCCTATAAGTGCCGAACGAACGTATTTCGACTTTCACGACATCGTACTACGCGCGCAACGTGCTCGCTGGCATGGGTGAGGCTTTTGGAGGGAATATATTTTCAGCCGAACCTGCAAACGACTCCAAAAGGGAGCAGGTAGACGGAGTTTGAAGCGAAGTATTATGGCTCCCGAGTGCTTCAGTCTATAGGCATAACAGGTAGTTTCGGAATTTCGGAGCCAAGTGGCAAGGTGCTGTCTACGGGGTCAAATGACACAGGGACTCGATGTTTTTTTTTTTTTTTTTTCGAATTCAAACTAATATACCGAGAGAAACAGCTTACCCCAGCTACTCGCTGTTCGACCCATGAATGCACCATTCTCACGATTGTAGAGAAACGTCCGCATTGACTGTTGAACGCTCATGCTGGGCGGTTTCTCGTACGGGTTCATCGACTCCGTAACCAGCGTTCTCGATGGATCCTTCGCGACCATTTTGCCTCTCTTTTGTGTTTACGCTTACGTTTCTTTCCTTCACGCCGAATAATATCATCGACGAACGAAAACAAAACAAAAAAAAAACAAGTTGTATTATCCCGTCTCCGATACACACCCGCGATCTTTTTTTTTTTTTTCGTTTTTTTAATTTCGGCACGAGATTTAACGACGAATAACAAAACAAAAAAAACGAAGTAATACCAGCGAGATGTACAGAAAGAAGGGAAAGCGACGCGCGCCAACGCCGCACTGAATGGAGTTCGGAACTCTGTGGCACGCTACTGGTTGCGCCTTGGCTACCGTTACTTCTCGTTCGTATCCTACGACGCTGCCAGGTTGACTGAACAGGCGTTAGCCTGGGGGACTCGCATAACCCCCCCGCTGCTGCTTACTTTGCCTTTGCTCTTCCATTCGTTTCAAAAGACCTCCCCTCCACCCCCACATCCCCTACCATCGTTACATTGGTGTATCTGCCGTTGCTTTTCACGATACACGACGCCTTAGCCTTTCGATGGTATAATAGTATGCCAACTGGCGAACCGGCATAGGTATACTTGCCGATCGATTGGTTTTACACTACGTACACATTACGTCAATAACTATGGTACTTACTACACTATAATAATGAATCGGTTTAATGAAAAGACTATCAAATAAAAAATTCCATTCGTTCCTAAAAAAAGATCGATTATCCCGAAGAGTCGATGTAGGAAAATTATAAATAAAATCATAACTTTGTCGGAATACCGAAATTAATTAAATGTGACAGTGATTTTTTAAAAAGTTTTACTCCAAATCAAAAATCGGTTCTTTTTAAGGCACAAAAAAATTCTATTCGTCTCTTAATTATTTATAATTACAATAATAATCAATTGATTGGAACACAAAAGTACGCTGCGACTTTGAAATTTTCGTGTTCCAACCGTTCGTAATATTATTTTTTCGAAGCACGTAATACGACACCTAATCAACGAGTCGAATTGCGATACGCTGTACATACATAAATAGTCATTTTCCTAATCAGCGTCGTCTTATAAACATTTTCAATACTCGAGCCGATTATACGAATGGTTTCACACCGTTTTAGATACTTTCCTCAGGTTTTGTCGCGAAGCGTCTTTGTTCACTTTTATAGATTCTCGTGGCAAAACCAAGCGACAGCAACAGGCAGTCCGTCGGTTTACATACGGCGCTACAAGTTGCTGGTCGATCGCACGCGTTAATGAATTGCTCCATAGCAATTCAACAGTATAACTCAAACTATTCGATGTATTTTGTATCATTCGTTTTTAAATATCGTATATCTTTCCATATATTCTGACTTTTTTTCGATTGAATAAAAATCTTATTTTTTTTTTCACAAAAGGAAACCATCGCGATGTTTTTTTTTTGCGAAAAATATAACAAAATTTCTCTGAAAAAAAATCATGTCGAAGTATCGGTCGAGAAATTGAAAAATATTATGAATCGTATAATATAAATAAAATAACAAACAAAAATCTCCTGCTGCTGCGAATTCATTTCAAGAATTAAAAAAACGAAATTAATTTTTTTTTGTCGGTTATTTAATGGTCGAAATTTTTATAGAATAAAAAAAAAACGTTTCCAATCGTACGCTTTCCGTAATTCACCTTTATTAATATCTTTGATGCAAGTAATGCAAATTATTCGTGAAAAAAAAAGTAACACGACGGTTTTCTCGTTACGAAGTATACTTTGTAAGAGTTAAACGATTTACAACCCGTTATTGTGCAGTGTGGGCGATCTTGGTAGATCCGGACTTGTCCAGTTTCTGCGGAAGTTTCCGACGTAGGTACCAGGAGCGGCACATCCTCAATTAAAAAATTTGACTCATCAAACGATTTAACGGAGTAGAATCCATTGTTAGGCCATGTATTACGAAAAAAGGACGAAAACATAAAAAAAATGGACCAAATAGTTTTAATTTTATGATATGTAGAAACGAGATTGTTTCTTAAACTTTCGAGGCCATCTTTATTGCGAGAAAAAAATACAAAAACTTAAAAAAAAAATACAACGAATAGTTTTAATTGACGAGAACGTTTGTCAAACGTTCAAAACCATTTTTATTACGAACAAAAAGGTACAAAAACATTTAAAAAAAATAGAATAATAGATTTAATTGACAAGATCATTTCTGAAAGTTTCAAGGCCATTTCCGCCCCCCGCACGAGGGGTGACTCCGAATCACTGGTTTAATTCAAAAGTCCGTATATGAGCGCAGACGAGCCTCGAGTAAATTGGAGGTGCGCGAATTCAGCTAAACGAAGAAGACGGCACGGGAGTTAGAGCCGTGAAACAATCGGCTTTATCACGGTGTGATGCTTACAAATTGGGGGGACTAAGGTCAAACGAAGTGCGCTCGCACCGAGGCAGCGATAGTAGCATAGGCAGGCAGGTTACGTCCGCGAAACATAGCGTCAGCGAAGTCATGTGAATACCAACCGATTGTCCTATTCCTGCACTGGATGCCCGGTGCAGCCTCCGTTGGTCCATTCAAGTAACGAGGAGAGCACTGCTAGTCGGCGCAGCAGCATCAGCAGCATCGGTCCAGCAGCAGTAGTCACATAATCTGAGTCACACACGAGGCTCTTCTGAATTGACCACATCCTGTCCCTCGTGTTGTACGACATTAATGTCATTGCCGTATTCGGGTAGGGAGTAGGAAGGGAAATTGACGGAAGAGTCTGTGGCCTCGCGAACTGTTGCACGAGATGTGTTCCTCGACGCCGTCTCGGCGATGATAACCGAATGCGAGCCACGCGTGGCTCTTCGTAAAAAAAAAAATCATCTTCCAAAGTTCGCCTTCCATTTTTCCGAAAAACTAATATAATTTTTTTTTCTCCTCTCGAACGATTCTGATAAAATCTTTTCGACAAACGAAGTAAGCGAATATCTGGTTGAAACCTGTTATTCGAGAATTTTTTATCGCTGAGCAAATATAGAATTAAGATTATGTAGAGATTACCATCGACGGGTTGACGAGTACTTTGATGTACTACTGTAAATAGAAAGAACACGTATCGATAGATGTTTATCGTCTGCGAAAAGAAGAAAAGAATGTCGCGAAGGCGCCTGTCGCGATTTCGTCTCGAGAATTTTTTCGTAATTGCAAATTTTGCGACCCGAGAGAGACGAAGTATTTTTTTTTTTTTTTTTCGGATTGTATGGACGCTCGAGCCACTCCATTGAGAAGCCTCTGCATTACCACGGGCCGCTTTATTTTAAAAGCTGAAAGGGGTTCACGCTGCGGCCATCTCTCGGTGTTTCGAACGCATCTTTCCAAGTGATGCGGATCCATTTTCATCGGACACGATACAACGATCCTTCGTAAATTATTGCCAGTAAATAAATTGACCATTTAGCGATTATTCGTAAAACCGTAGAGACACAGAGAGATCTAAGAATATCGTGTAATTATACATTTGAAAACATTTATTCGCTATTCAGAGAAATCGTCAAACACCGAGCCAATGCTTTATTTTTGGTTTTTCTTTTTTTTTCTCGCTTTCTTTGAAGACGTTAACAAATTTGTTGGTATAGGATGAAACACGCTGATTTCTTTAATGCGAGGACTATCGTTGTATCAGCATCTCCCGTTAAGACAAAACGTTACACGAAGAGATATTCACGCCATAGGCAATTCGCCGCCTTTTGTACATATTCTCGTTTATTCAATTTCATTTACGATTTTATTTTATTTTTTTTTAATTCGTTGCCCAACCGCGTTCGTGCTTAAGGGATCCCACGATTTTTCCGACAACGATATGGCTTTCGGTACATTCGGAAAGATTAGCAAAAGAGATCGACATCAGCTGACTATTTTTTTTTAAATTCATTTATTATTAATAACCGCCAATTATACTATTAACGATCAATGGACCCACGCAATGAATCGCGGTACGTTTGTCGATCTGTGGACTATACTTGCAGCCGTGAAGTCGTGCAACATTGCGACGCGTTCTTTGATTTATTACATTTTATTATTATTATTATTTTTTTATCTTTTTTTTTTTCAAGTTTAGCACCGGGCAATCGTCAACGCATCCTCGCGATTTCACGCGCGAGGAAAATCGCGCCATCTTTATCAATCAAACGCTAAATGAATAATGATAGTTTTATGTACACATAATTATTATGTGCGTCTATTTACATGCGTCGACTCTTATATACGTTGTTTTTTTTTTTTTTTTGAGTTTTTTTTTTAGGACAAATGGGCGATCCATATTTATATTCGCACCGACGACGAGTGTTTACTTCTCGTTAAACGAATCGGCGAATAGCCAAATATACTCTTTTTTTTCTATTTCTTATTTACTTATTTTAGTACATGCGATTGCGTGCCGGATGCGTACGTGCGAATATACGTTGTCCTTGCCGATCGGGCGAATGGACAACGGGCAACATACGCCGTAGGAATGTATTAGTCGTAGTTATCATCGTTTTCGCGCGAAACATGTTTCAGTTTCGGGCGATAAACATTATGAAGTATGTTAGTCATAGTTATCATCGTTTCCGCGCGAAACATTTTTCAGTTTCGGGCGATAAACGTTAAGAATGAAAAATCAAAAAAATTATAAAAAATAATCGGAGTTTTTGGTTCCGATTCCGATCTTAACGATTGTTTATAGTACAATACACGCGATTACGATTTAATTTATTTTAAACATGCATATTTGAAAACGCGATTCGAGTGTTAAACACCTAATTGCCGCGTCGAGTGAGCGAATACGAAGTTTTACTCCCGTACGCAATCGACGTTATCGTAACCTCGAATTTCGATTAATAATATATTATACTCGTGATTTGAAGCCTTTCGCGGTTATTATAATCGTGGGGATAATAACATTACAATGACGATTCGATTAATTAAGAGTAGATTATCCATTATTTCATTCGCGAATTCGTGTTCGACGGCGTAATAAAAGTCTTGCTGAGGAATATCGTTATTAAAGTCGTATATCACTGGTTAATACATTGATGCATAATCTCGTGGTTGTCATGTTCGATGTGTGTATGTGTCTATGTGTGTGGCTATGTGTACGTGTATTTTTCGTGATTCTTATTATTTTTTTCTTTTTCGTTTTCTCGTTTTTTTTTTTTTCGATTTTCTCTCCTTTATTTGCACAAATTTTTTTTTTTGCGCGCAAAGCGCCAACGATCGTAATTAAACATTAGTTAAGTAACCGTATCGTGCGGGAGTGCCTAACGAATCCCGTACACCTATAATATAATATAGAATATATCTACGATGGATTACAACGGCATCTCGGCCCGATAGTTATGTAATTTAATTAATTATATCATTAACGATCGATCGGACTCGAAGCTGAGCACACGCCACGAGCAGTTTTTTTTTTTTTTTTTTTTTTTTTTCGGGTAGATCCAGTTAAGCACGAGCGCCTGGACTGATTCCGAGAATATTGAAACATCAGTGCCTGAACAATCCTCTTTTGCTCACATTTTCGCTTATTTTTCACGCGCACTTGAACGTTCAATTTTTTTTTAATGTGTGTCTCTCTCTCTCTCTCTCGCTCGCATTCACTCTCACATTCATCCGCGCACCTTTATCTTTCTTTCATTTTTAATACTTCAACAACGTTAGATGTCCATTATTAGAAACAGCTCATCTATAATGATGAATATAATTCGCTTTCAATCCGTTCGTCTTTGCGGCGTTTTACAATAAATATAATAACACTATAATAATTAATTAAATACGTTATGCCGTTAACGCGTGTTTTATTAAGTGATTTTCTCTCTTTTTTTTTCTTTAATTTTTTTTTTAATTTAATTTCTTTTAAATTTCATTTATTGTAAACGATCTAATTGTCTCATCTCTTTATGCTTCTTTTCAACGATTCTTTAACGGGTCCGAGAACCCGATAAACTATGTTTTTTTTTCTTTTTTTCTTTCTTTTTTCTTTCGCATTTTTTTTCTCTCTATTTTTCAATCGTTCGTCCGATCATATCGAGCAATAAATATAGCGTTTGAAATTAGAACAATAAATGGATAATGCGTTAATCAATGGAATGCGGTGCCGCCGATGATAAACGTGCGTCCAACGTTTTCACGTGTCCCGTACGATCGTCTCGCGGCGCGATCCCCGTGACGATCACACGCGGGCGCGAGACGAGGATCTCTTTGAGATTTTTTAGTCCAACGGATAAATCGCTCGCGAGAGGATCTGCATGAAAACGGATTACGCTGGGCGCCGATCACTTTTCTCGATGTGTTATTTTTCATTTTTTTCATTTTTTTTTTTTACTATTATTCTTGTTGCTTGTAGTGTTGCTTTTTGCCAATGTTGACGCGTTCTTTTTTGCTAATTGCTTACACGCGGTGATTCGTTGAATTTTTTGTTTTTTTTTTTCGTTCTTTATTCCAAATTCTCGACTTTACCGCGGAATAGAACGACTTGACACGAAATAGTCGATACGACTCAGCCTCTCTAAAAGTACCTATGGATCCGACTATGATACGACTGCGTGTACTATAGTACTAATATATCAATACGGTACAATATAATCGTAAACATTTTTTTTCTTTTTTTTTCGTATAATCATCATATACGCATATCACTAGGCTGCAGAATAAATCCTCTCGCGCGCTTACCTCGATCGGATCTCGAAGCTCAAGCAGTTTTTTTGTCGCTCTATCTCTTTCGCCGGGGTTCACATATACGTTTACAATATTACCATTTTGTCCATTTTATTTCTTTTTTTTGCTACTGCCACTCGCCGACTCCCTCGAACCGCTCTGTCGCCCGTTTTTTTTTTTCTTTTTTTTTTTCTCGCATTGACGCGATTTGTTCACCGAGTTTCATTAAGTACTTAGCTGGATCTTCGATCCTTCGTCGCATCGGGCATTAACTATTTTTTGTCTCGCAACCCTACAGTACTTTTTCGCCGACTAAGTAATCGATCAGCCGCCGGGAGCTTAACTTATCGCGCTCTCGTCAAACTTATACTTTTTTTTCGTGTTTTTTTTTTTTTTCGCTACAGTCTTACGCAAACGATTAACGACAGAAACCACGCAAAGATTCTATTAACAGAATGTGATAAATTAAAAATTATAGAAGAGGCGTAATCTTCCGTCGTCGAACATTTTTTTTTTTTCGACAGTGATATTTTTTTTTTTTTAATTTCTATGTCTCTCCGAGATACACCGACCACCTCGCTGTTCCATTTTTCAACTCAAAGTTGAAAATAAATAGCTTGAGCTTTAATTACATAGCGCGAGTGAGATATACGTATCTTTAGCGAGCGAGAGAGAGAGAGAGAGTTTTCTTTGAACGTGTGTCGTCGCTCTTTGTGCAGTGCTTGAATCAAGTGAATGTCTCTCCATGTGTGTTTTTTTATTTATATTATTTCTATTTTGTTTTTTTGTTTCGTTTCCCCCCATTTATCCATTATTTCTTTATCCCCCTTATTCTCTCATTTTCGATTTTTTTGTGCTCCCCGATGTATCGTTTTTTTTTTGTTGTCTATGCGCGTGTGTTTTAGTGCTTTTGTGTGAATCTGTTGTATGGGGGGAGAGAGAGAGTAGTTTTGTTGTTATTTTTTTTTTGTATATACCGGAAAATTAATTCCGGAGTCGTCCGTTCCGGATGATGCTGGCAGTCGAGACGACTATAAACGTTTTTTCTATTTTTTTTTCTTTTTTTTTTGCCGTTGAGATTTATTTATTTTAAAACTTACGATCATGAGAAGGGGATCCCGGCGAGGCGCGAGATCGCGGCAGCTTATTTTTTTTTTCTTGTAATTTCTTTTTTTTTCGATTTGATGAATTTTTCAATGAAAGAAGACGACGGAGAAGAAAATACAGGCGGACCGATAGATATGAAGGCGAGAGCATAGGAGGGTTTTGCGTTATGCTGCGAGCGAACGTGTTCTTTGGGGGTAATTAGCGTGTTTTTTTTTCTTTTTTGTTTTCTTTTTGTTTGTTTGTTTGTTTTGGTTTGTTTTTGAATTTGAAACAGAGGGTGGTCGGTGTGAGGCTTTCCTCTGACGAGGTGCCTTCGGGAGAGAAACACGCTTTCGATGCAGTTGTTAAATGATCTTTCTGCTGTTGCGCAAACGTTTTTTTTTGTTTTTTTTTGTTATGGTTTTTTAAACAGCTTAATCGACCATCAGTTCAAAGTGAACGGAGCCACGTCTGTCGGCTCTGTCGTGTACGATGTTGCGAGCCCACGCTTTGCACTCGATGTTAATCAGCACGTTACCTAAATGAGATAAAAAGATAATTATTGGTGGTTTTCGTAATTTTTTTGGTTTTTAAACATTTTTTTTTATAAAATTTTAATTTTTTTTTCTCGACTCACGTGCAGGATTTTCGAACCATACGGCGACCAAAGGACTCAGATATCCCGGAGAGTTTTTGAACGGGAAATAGTATCCGGGAAAACCGGCCTTCGGATAAAATTGGACCGGACCCATGTTATCGACATCTGCCGGATTCTCGCCTTCGCAGGATACCCAGATTTTCTGAATTGCATTGAGATTTTCCCGGGTTCCCGTTTTCGCTTTCATTATGTTGTCCTTAATGTTTGCCGGCATGTTGTCAGGAAGCGTATCTGTGTGGTTCCAGAATTCCGGCTGCCATCCGAAGATCTGTGGAAAACAACGTCGGAACAATGGTTAAAGATAATGTATCTTAGATAAACATGAGATTTCGAACGAACTTTGAATTCTTCCCGACGGCATAAAAATCTGAAAAAAATCGGATTTTTTTTTTCTAATTTTCCATATTTTTTTCTTTCTTTTTTTTTGTGGATGGAAAATCACAATTTTCAGATACAAGTTCGGAGAACACTGCGCGTTACACTAATAAAAAATGCCGGCACAACGATCAAACGTATTCACAAATATCGATAAAAGAATTTCTCTAAATACCACAACTTTTGAAAATTAGAAAAAATTCGAAAATAATTCATATCTATTCGGAAATATTAACGAATCAACTTGCACTAAAAAAAAATTCGGTTAAAGGATGACTCGTATAACAATTTTTTTTTAACTAATTTGTTAATAACTTTTTAGAGTTATTATTATGAGAAAATAATTTTTTTAGTAGCTTCTGTAAGATCGATTTTTTTCTGATTTCTATCCCATCGGGAAGTCTTCGAAATACTCTCCGAATCTCACTTTTCGCTGACAATTCGACTCCGATAATTGAATCTTTCGTTTTTTTTATTAAATTTTTTTTTTATTTACTGAATAATAAAAATTCTAAAGCCACGTACCTTGTTAAGCTTAAGGAAAATACAGGGCCTTCCGACGTCGTACGTGTAGTGATTTCTCGATACACACGGTCCGAATTTCTCGAGATTGACGTCGCAAGATTTGCCGGGAGGGAGGGGTCCCTGTCCATCCTCGCAGGGTACTCTGTGCTCGTGGCCGGGAGGTACCGGTTCTCCCGCCGCGGGTGGCTTGTAGACTAATAATAATAATAAAAAAAAAAAATTTATCATCGATCGATGAATCGAAAAAAAAAAAATAGAAATGACTCGTTACCTTCGAGGAATTTGTCGAGAGCTTTGACCCAATGAGCATAATTTCCCTTGTCGGATGTCTTATACCAGATAAGAGTCGATTCGACGTTACTGTCTGGTGGCATCGGTCGGAATCCAAGACCGGGATTGCTACCGATCAACGAAGCATCCATTTGCCACTTTGGGGCGGTATAGTCGAGGGTTTGATAAAATACTGCGAGCATTACACCGAAGAAGGCCGTCAAAACTCCGTAGAAAATCACGTAAAACAGCAAAATCTTAGCTGCAAAAAAAAGAAAAAATTTCGTGATTATTTAATTACATAAGAAACAGATCATTCATCGTGATTTCATGAAAAGAAAAAATGTTTATTCCACGTCAGCGATGAGTATATTTTTTTTTATTATCGTAATATCTTCTCCAAAACTATCGTGAGAAAAGAGATTATTTTCAGTTGACAAACGTATCGTTTGATATTGCAAAATTAGGGTTTAGTTGTCGTTAACAAATATTTAATTAAGTGATATTTAATAATTATATTTACAATAAAAAAATTATTACATTTTAAATATATATATAAATATTGATAATGATAATTTCGTTAGGTAAAATGAAGCTAAACGTCGCTTGTTATTGGTTAACAAATCTCATGCGACTCAATTGAGATTCGGAAACGACTATTAATTTCGCAGGATTCACCTATACATTTTTTAAGTACAGATAAACTTATTTCCCCATTACGGATTGCTAATGGAATATTAAATTCTTGAAACAGAATGTGCCATCGATCGACCGAACGATAAATCAAATCAAGTTTTTCATTTAATTATTAATAAATCCCTTCGTAGATTTGAATTTTTTAATAATAAATAGAAATCCACCGATGACGTCACAAAGTTCGTAGAAATAATAAAATACGATAGAAAAAAAGGTGTGTCACCTCTTCAAATACATTAATCATAACAATCGTTTCACTCGACGAATAGAATATATCGATACTCGCGATCGTGTATTCAGTTCGTCGAAGCAATCCGTATTTTTTTTTTTTTTTTCATTTATTGAAAGAATCATTGGAATAAAGAATCGCCCATCCCTTTGCACAGTTTCACATGTGCAGAAATGGGGGAGAGGTTTGTAGGGAGTTATCACTGCGCATGAACGACGAGTCGTCGCGAAGCGCCGTCGGCGAATCGTGCCGTTGGCTCGTTTCGCTCGCTTGGTACCATTCGCGACGAGAGAAGAGAGACCCGACGAATCGATTTGCGACGACGATGTCCAAACGAGACTGAGATTGGACAAGAAATGTACCCTTGTTACGTGTTATATCATCCAACAAACTGAGTACAATTGCAGCACCCGCGGGCCACGAGTTTCGTGCTTTCGCTGATAAGACTTAACAAATTCTTGGATAACGTCCAGACGATACGAAGGCGAAATTGCGGCTTTTATTTCATTTTCTCGTTGATACGAATTTCTTATCTAAAACTTTAGAAAAAAAATGACCAATAAAATTTTTGTTGATCGTATTCTCAGCGAAATGGGGCGCACGATTGTCGGAATAGCAACCGAAAGCCATTGAGTATTAATTTTATTTATTTTTTTTTACTTTCTTTTATCGTCGCGTTTTCTAGACTCAGCGCCGCGTGTTTCGTGTGCCACTGACCACATATATCGAGATCTCGCGTACGCACAACGTACGAAGAACGGGACAATTATGATACGCTGACTAATTGGCCTGAATTGATACTGAGTAAGTCGAACGGTGCGCGGGGTCTCGTTGAAACCGCCAACGATACGACAAAAGCAACGGCGGCTGCTTGACGGCGACCGATCGCGAAGCTCCGCGGAAACGTCTTCCCTATTGAAATGGCCTGAACGTCGCGGATCAAACGATTCCGCTTGATGATATAACAAAAACGCGATGCTCGGTTACACGACGACAAAACGCGAATTCGCAATGATTGTTCGTTAGATCGATCGATTCTACCTTCTCGGAAATACGTCGAGAATTTTTTTTTTTTTTAATAAAATTTTAACGTTTATCGATTTTGTATAATAATCATCGGCGCCGCAAATCGCATCTATTTTTATATCACATCTGGATCCCAATCGCATCAGCCTTCTCCTCCACGTTCGCGTAACTCATCTCGTTAAAAGGCTATGTAACCGTGTATCGTTAAAGCATTATATTTAGTAACGTTCAAACGAACGCCCGTCGTCAACCGAGATCGATGCTGCACCGCTTCAGACCTTTATGACGCCACGCGCTTGAGACGCGGAAGTTTCTTTGAATTTTCTCAAATTTATTCATCGACGCGCATCGCGAACAAATTTACGCCCGACGCTTATCGAACGTCTCGCGTGCAGCGCGTGACACAAATCGATTAGCTGAGACACGAAGATTTTAACAATTCAAAATCGAGGCTTTGTTCGATCGGCAACGTTCGATCTCGAGAAAATGCTGCGGAGACATTCTTAGTTTTGAAATTCTGCAATTTCAAAACCGCAAGTAAACTTAAAACTACGATAGAGTCAAATTCGGTTGTTGGGAATTTTTTAATTGATTTTAATTGATTGAATGAAAGCGATAATTAAACGGATTTATACGCGAAAAAAAAATTGTCGGTGCAAAAATATCGCCAACGGCCTATTTTTCTAAATACGATTTTATTCCGAATTCTTACAATTTTGATATAACTTTGAAACAATAGCATGAAATGCCGCAAATGGAGTGATTTGGTTTCAATCTGATATATATTTGTATATACAGTTAACGCCATTAATATATAAATCGAATGTATTATTACGAAGAATCAATGCAAAGCGGTAACTGCAAAAGTTCCTATAAATCAAATTTATTGCCCCCCAAAAAATCAATGTGGAAGATAACCTAAAAAAAAGTTTCTCGTAAATCAAATTTATTATTTCAAATAATTATTAATCGTTCGTTGATTACCGCAAATAAAAATTTAAAGACAAGATATGTGATAGAAAATAACTAGAAGAGTCCAAGTCACGTAGGTGGTGGAAGGTACGCCTATTTGAAACTTCCGGGAGGGATAGCGAAGGCCAAAAGGGTCACACGAGGGAGAGCTGCACGCCCATCGAATGGCTTCGTTCAGCTCAGGAAACGTTAGAAGAGTCTCGGGACATAGTCGTCGCCGACGGTTCGAGCGCAGAAGAAAAAATCGTACAGTCGCGAGGTCTGGTCGACCCTCTGCGGTCGCCACGACCCCTTTGCATTATCACCGATGAAAACGCATGAATCATCGGCGTATCTCATTCGAAAATTCACCCCTCTTAGAATTTTCTCGTCACCCTAATGCGTATAATATTTTTCTACGAACGAAAAAGAAAACTGCAACGGTATACCGAGTTAATAGTGCTACGACCCCGATAGTCGTAGTGCAGGGGTAGGTTATTGATCCCCAACGGCGCGTGAGTTTCTTCCCCCCCTTCACCCCTCCCATCTCCGGCACAAATATCCGCATTGTGTCGTTACACTATTTCCCCAACACTCGAACGGGCTGCATTAATAAAACTTGTTTATAGCGACTCCCCCTCCACCCCTACAAGGCGATATCATTTTTGTTTCGATTAACTCGGTCACCGTTAAACATACGCGAACATCCTTCGCGAATTTGAACGATTTTATTTCACCAAACGTGCGGTAGGTCGCGTGATAAAAAATAAGAAAAAAAATGGCACGAACTTTGCGATTCAAAATAGATTCGACCTTCGAAAGTTTTAACTGCGATGCAAAATAGCGGGTCATAAAAATATTTCTGCCAGCCGCGCCTCGAGCCTTCAGGATCTTCGCGTCGTGATGGTATTTTGTTATTTTTTAATTTTTCGTTTTTATTTTCATTCACTCGTAGCTAAAAATATCATTGGTACGATAACGAATTAATCGTACTAATTGCTCGGTATTAACGAAGCCGGGCGTTCTCTGGGTTTGGTGCAACGTCGTCGTTCAAGGCGACTCTCCAGTTCTCGGCTCCCTCACCTGTACCCTACACCTACACCCCCCTTTCTACGTCACTGGGTTATAGCGCGCCTCGCGCTCTCTTATCCTTCTCATCGATCGTCTCCGGCATCTAAATTTTCTAGGACCCTATAGCGGCATTTAAAAAACCGGCTTTTATTTAGCTACGCTCCAAAAAATCTACTATTACGAAAAAAAAAAATTATAATCGACTGAGAAACAGCGGTCTTCCATTACTGTTAATTGACGCATCGCGGCGTTTTAAGAACTAATGATTCTTTAGCTTCATCGCTCCGAAAAGTCAATCGAGTAAAATTAAAAAAAATATATATATATAAAGAATTTTGAAAATATTTAGGACGATAATCAGCAGAGCCTATTGGTGATAACGTTATTCTTTTTTCTTTGCGATCGAAGCGTAAGAAGACGCGAAAGTGTTACATATCCTTCCGTGAGCCCCGAATGTTAAAGGTCGCTATTATGCACGCAACAAACATGAATGACCCACTTCTTCGACGTATACCGAAACAGCGCGAAAAGGCTTCGCGTACCTCTCCTCGTTCTCCGTGTCCCGAGTTATCGGAGAGTCATCGGGATGATCGATAAATAGGAATTTTAAATCGTTCGCCGAATCTCGTCCGCGAAGCGGGTCGACGATACCGATACCGAATTAAACGCATTCTACTGACTATCGATCTTTTACCGGTTAAACGAGTATACGGTATTTTCGGGGGTATTTTCATCGCGATATTCGGTCGAAATTCCGCGATACGAGAAAGGGACAAGGGCGTGATGTGCCGCGGAGTCGTGAGAAATTGGAACGACGCGCGCGACGGCGTCGAGGAGTCTGTAGGTAACTCCGCGCGAGTAGCACAGACGTTTTATTGATTAGACGCGAGATCGATCGAGCCAAGCGAAGGTATAACATCGTTTCCCACCCTCCGAACGGACTATCCGCAAGGAATAAATCGTATTTTCCCCGTGTAAGAACTGCGCCGATGCCCGATTGCAAGTCTCCGCGGCTCCTACTGCCGCGAGTCTCGTTACGTCAACGCCGGAATAGATCGCGAGCCAAGGCTGAAGACGAGGAGTTAACAATAACGCTGGAGAGACAATGCAACTTTACGGAGAGGCAACACAGTGACCTTTTTTTGCCTTCAGCAAAATAAAAAAATAAGTCATGTTTTTTTTAAGGGCGAAGGACGAAAAACGACCGGTTTTTTAAAGTTGTGTTCTACGAAATGCCAGAAGGCACGTAAGGGACTTATTGATTTTTTAAAATTACTCGTCTACCCCCGCCGATCGGTAGGTTCGGAAAAAAAATTATTAAATTTCATTTTGTCATATACATCGACAAAATTGAGTCTCAAATGAGTAACGAATGGAAAAAAAATGATATCTAGTTAAAAAAGTCGAGAAGCTGCGAGCGATAAATTTGTTCTCGTTGAATAGTGGCAACGTCATGGGCGTAGCAACCGCGAAAGATTTTCCGCTGACGAGTGGGGAGAAAGGAGGGGAAGGGGAGGATGGGGCGTTTATCGATTACGCGTTCGCCGGGGGATGAATTTAGATAAACGTGAAGAAAAAAATAAAAATAAATAGCGTATTTAGCTGGAATTCAATAATGTAAGCGAGTCTCGCAAAGAGGATTATCGAGGCACCACCCATTCATTATCCCTCGCGAAGCTTGCATAATAGATCGAAGAAAAAAAACGTACCTTCCAATAGCGTTACGAATGATTTTTTTTTCTTTTTTTCGTCAATTAAAAGTCATCGGAATAATTATTTTACTCACCCCAACTGGCGCCCGTACGTCCCATGAACTGTCCAGTCTCGGAATTCCAAAGGAAGATCCTGAAGCCTTCCCATTTTCCCAGCTTCGGCGGGGGGCTGTAATACTGCTCGACCTTATTCTTGTCATCCATCGCTGTTTCGTCTCGTTTATTGCTCCGTCGAAGTTTATTCCGCTTCTCGTTACGAACAAAAATAAAATCCCGTATAATCGAACGTATTAAAACTCGTGGACGTTTTTTTCTTTCTTTTTACGTGCGTATTTTATTTTTTAAATGTATTTTCTTGCGAGTTCGCTCGCTCTCGGCGTGTGTCGATGGTCAGACGCGGACGGGAACTCTGCCGCGATCGAACAGCTCCGCGGGCGAAGACGCAAAGAAGGAGTCTCGTTACGTACCAACGTCCCCCGGTGGTGCTCTGCTCTCCACTCGGCGCTCTCGTCCAGCCAAGGGATGAATATTGAGCGATCGAATAGAGAGGAACCCCCAGACCCGAGAGCTTCGCGACCCCGCTATTCGTGCGCAAACTCCGAGCTCGAATTTTCCACCAGCAAGTATGAAGGCACGAGAACCCCTCCACATATAACGGAGAAGGAGAGAGAACGTTCGGATCGTCTTCGTCGACCGTTGACGATTCCCACTACCTTCGCGCTCTCCACAACCCCACTTATGTGTTTCACCCTCTTTTTTTTTATATATTTTTTTTTATTTCGTTTCTTTCTTCTCCCTCTCGCTTACCGCATCCGCGATGTTCGATCGGCTCGATATTACGTCTTACGCTCGCTTCGGTCCCGTCGCCGCCTTTCCTCGCTCCTCTACCCTTTTCCCTTTTTTTCGCTATCGTAACCCGTTACACCCGAATAGTCTTTCACAGTATATTATCCGTATGCACCGACGGGACGAACAAACGAAAGGAATAGTAGGGTACTACTCTATATTATCCGCATTTGCGCGATGGACCGTCCGTTACTACGAGTCGCGATCGAACGTCGGGCTTTGGACTGCCGAAGGCACACCAACGCTTATGCATCGAGTCGCGGCTTCGCTATGCTCGCGGCTACGTAGACGAGACACATCTAAGTTTGCACCGCTTCCTCTCATTGTTTGGTTACAATCTTGCGATTGCCTACGACCGACCGGAGATTGCGGTGACCCTTTCTGATAATACAGAAACGTAGGATGCCGAGATTTGCTTCCATTTTTTAGTACGCTGCGTCCCCGAGAGTCCGATGCTCCGTCGAGTATAATAACGATAATTATAAACTCGTCGACACAAACATACCGATTTAAATAACTTATTTTTATTATTCTTATCCCCGTTGAACACAAAAAAGTCACTAAGATTTTTCGTTTATTGGTTGGTTGGTTAATTATAAACATCGCGGAAAAAACGCACCGATTCGCATCGCAATCCGATATCGCAATTTTTTTTTTTTTATAATGGGTACGAGAAACAAATTATGATTTCTCCCACATTGTTTAGTAAAGTTAATTATAAACTCCGCGAAAAAAATTACCGGTTTATGTCGCTAATTTTTTTTTTCTACTGGGTACGAGCAATAAATTACGATTTCTTCCATATTGGTTGGTAACGTTTTTTTTTATTAAATATCTTATTACAGGAGGTTAAAATATGTATAATGCTTTCAGATAACAGAATTTACAAATATATCTCAATATTTTCCATATATATATAGTGTGTATATACACATCACATGTTTGTATGTAAACTTTTTTTTTTCATTTTCTTTTTTATACTTTTAATATGTACAATGACCTAGTGGCACAAACCCGCACACGATTTTTTTTCTTATTTATTTATTATTTTTTTTTATCCAACCATTAATTCATTCCTTATTAAATTAAGCTGTAAGCACAAAATTCGTTTTCTCAAGCAATCTTCAAACAATTCTGGACAATCACCAACGCAAGTAATTTTTTGTGTGTTTTTTTGTTTTTTTTTTTCTTTTTTTTTTCGTTTTTTCTTAATGTACAATTTTTGTTTGTTTGTTTGTTTTTATTTTTATTTATTTTTTTTTTGTTTATCAGCGTTCTCACGACAGACATACCGAGGCGATCCCACGAGATCGCTGCTCTCCTCAGACTTACGCGAATTTGTTGCATCTCGTCGATTCGATCTGATCGACGAGTCGAACGTTAAATAAATCTCATTTGCATCCTCTCATTTGTTACCGTCTCGTAGTATTTAACATCACTCGTAGTTATTTTCTTTTTTTTCGTCTTTTTTTTTTTTTTTTAAGCACATATTGTCTCCATCGTCTTTAACGAGCGTAATACTCGACGTCACTCACTCGTCAGAGTACGGCACACGCACGCAACATCTCTTTTCAACTCATTCTTCTTCCTTACTACGGTTAGCCGCCTCTAAATGGCTCGAGCCTTTAAATTAAACCCGAAATGGCAATTGTTTCCTCGCGACAGACTCGACACGCGCGATATTATACGAAAAAAAAAGAAAAAAAAATTATAAAGAATAATTAATGAATAATAGACAAAGATTAAAGATCGTTTCACTCACGGAGACTGTTTCACGAGTCGCGTATTAAAAAAAAAAAAAAAAAAAAAAACGAAACAAAGAATACATTGTACTACGTGCGTAAGTCACTTACTGCCGACGCAAAACAAAGAAAAAAAAACGATATGGACATTTATGACTCGCCGCTCTTCGATAACCCGATGGTTCTTCATTCTTCGATTAACATTCATTTTACTCGCAATGGGGGACACAAAACAAAATCTCGAAACATCGCGCTCCCTATCGGACCTTTTTTCATCACTGCCCATTCACATTATTCTCGTACTCTCATCTTACTATCACGATTTTGGTGTATCGTTATTATTATTATTTTTTTTCTTTTTTTTTACAATTATTTTCATCGTTTATTTACTATTAAATCTCTTCAGCCTCCCCCCGTTCACGTTCTCTTATTACTCTGCCGCGAGTGATATGGTTCTGTAACTTTTTTTTTTTTTGATTTTTTTTTTCCTAAGCATTAATACTGATTTGATCAATTGAATTTGAACTCTTCAAAATATTCGGGATTCTCACGTTAACGAGCCCATTTTTTTCTTATTGTACGGCCATTGGGGACCTCGCGAAGGTTCGTTTCCGCTGAAGCAACGATTTAAGAGCAAAAAATTTTTTGAGCATTTCTTTTTCCCATAAAGAAAATTGTGAACTGTTTTTTTTTTTCGTTTTTGTGCGTTTTTAATTCTCCAAAATTAATGAACGGAATTACAATAAATCGATTGAGAAATAAGATTTTAGAAGAATCATCTCTTGTTCAGCGGAAACTCCTTTCGAAGTTCGATAACAAAATGTTCTCTCATTCGCCACTTCAGCTTTACCGATTCAACAATAATATCGATGAATTCGTCAACTGGGAAAATCCAGTCGCAAGTTAATATGCAATCGCAATGAATCTCAATGTTCGGACGTATATTCTTTTTTTTTTGCAACACTGCATCGTGCGTCTTCGATTCCATGGAGTCTTATCAACGTAACAATTTCTTTGTTGTTTTTTATGTATATAATACGAATTCACCGGGACACCGCGCATTCGAACATTATAATTAGAAATATCAGAGACTGAAGCGACAACGCACGAGAAAAAGCATAAATTTCTCCGCCCAAAAAAGATTCGAGAAAAGGGGCCGCCATTTTTTTTTACGTATCATAGTAGAAATCGCCGAATTTTTCATTTATACGGCTATTATTAATTCACCGCGCGCGCATTCATTTTTTTACATTTAGAATTAACAAAAGTTCACCGTAGGAACTTGACAATTGTTTTTTAATTTTTTTTTTTTTGTTTTCCCGAAGCTGTGCGATCGGTGTGTCTCTGTGTGAGTGTTTGTGTGTGAAGCGTTTTTATTTTTCAAGTAACAATGACCATTCTGGAAACAAATGATATTTACCAGTATCACACGTGACTAGTTTTGCGACAGCGTCGATCCCCTCAACCGACACACAGAGAGAGATTCAGTCCCGACACAATCCAACCCTCACGATCCCTCTCGACCCTCCGAATTGACGTTCGTGGCGTTTTTATTTTTTTTTTCTGGACTCGTGAAAAAATCGATTAAATCATACACTCGAGACTCGAGACGTAGTATCCTAATCAGACGAGTGCGCAAATTGATTGCGGACGAGATCGTTAATCGTAATTTATTTAATAATAATACGCGCGTTTCGTTGTACGACAGGATCCCGTCCCATTTCGTTTCGTTAGAGTCTAATTGTTAAATTTAATTAACGACGAAAAAAAAAAAAAAATCGAAAAATTGGCTTCGGAGAATACGGCGGCCTCTGACTAGCAGCCGAAATCGACAGACCAAAATAATTCGAGGAACACGATTGTTTTTTCGTGTATACAACCATCGATTAGAGATTCGATGGGTGAGCCACGAATTCTCATTTCATACGTATCACGTCTCGTCCGCTATCGTTCACAGTTTTCTTGGTACTTATTAGGTACTTGGCGTGTCTATTTACACATTATCGGTTTCTTATTATTTCATTTTTTATCACTTATTTGCCTCTTTCGCTCAAACTCGACTACAACTTATTCGGAAAAATTTCGTATAACCTGCAAGGCGCGTAATTCGAAATTTGAATAATTCGTCGATAAGTAAATGCAGTCGCGAACAGAGAACGTCGGGTTTTCCAACGTCTCTTCGTCTCTGACCGCTACGAAAACAAAAAAAAACGAAAAAAATCGACATCGGTTATCTATTTAAAGTCCTAAACATTTTTCTTTTCTACAAGTTTACAGCGCTCTCGGGCCTAAGATTTTTTTTATTTTATTTTTTTTTGTTTTTCTTAAAAAGAGGGACGCGATCGATAAAAGGGGGTTTCGTATAAAATTGCTTAAGTTGCACATGTGATTGCCTGACTACTATAAATAGGATGAGAGTAATCCATGCCTAATGGCTAACCTATCGACAAATTTATCGAGTGAGTGATGAGCAGCATATCTTTTTTATATATTTTTTTTGTAATTTTTTTGTATTTTTTTTTTAATTTTTTTTCACACACGCACGGCAGCTAGATAATCGAACACTTATGGTTTCTTTCCTCGTCGCAAAACGCAAAAAATTGTAAACGTATATATATATATCCATGTATATATATATATATATGTACACATGAAAAAACTCGGTAATCGCGGCGCTTTTAACGGTCAATAGTAAGGGAAATAGTAGTTGTAATAGTAGTAGTATCGTAGTAGTAAGTAGTCAAACGATTGCCTAATTCGGAGACCTCGAAGTTCTTAGAGTTTCGGCTTTCGTTTTATTGCTAAACGCTAAATAAAAGACTGCGGTATCGGAGCGCTTCGAATAGCCGATAGTTCGGGACGGGGAGGGGGGAGTTTAACGTTTGAAAAAGACGCGAGTAATCCCTAAACACAAGTTTCTTCAAAATTGCCTTAAATAGATCCTAAAAACAGATAATAATATCGTATTCCTTTATGCCTTTGTACACGACGCTATATATATATATTTATTATTATTATTTTTATCATCTTTTTTGTTCTTTTAATAATTATATTAATAATAATCGCTATCATAAATAACTTGTAAAAAGTATACCTGGTACCGTGAACTGTGAAACGTCTCCTTTAAAAAAATCCTTTTCCTGAATATACGGGTAATCTATAAAAGTCACCGAAAGTCTGCACGTTGAACGGTTATCGGCTTTTGATTGGTTCTTAGGCTCGAGCGTGTTGACGACGGTTGTTGTCGATTCGGGATATTTACGATAATGCTGCTGCTGCTGCTGGTGATGTTGCTGATGTCGATAGTGATTACTTTGACGATAGTTTTCAACGTAATGATTACTCGTCCGAGAATTATTTTGACGATGAAAGTGAGAGTAGTTTATGGCAGGGGATCACTTATCGGAACTCGGACACTCTCCCGGCTGTTTCATTATCGTGTAGTCTAATCTATAGGGAGCTGAAATGAAAAAAATGTATTTCTTGTTATTAATAACATTATAGAACATTATACAGTTTTTTTATTAAGGTAGTTCCATGGCTTGGTGTTCATTGCCCACAACATCGAGAAAAATTAAACATTGCAAATACTTCTCGATAGTATAAAAATCTTGAAAAAATTCATGCATACAAAGGTACTGAAAAGATTGATTTTCCAAAATAATAATTCCAAAAATTTATTATCAAATTGATGAAAAACTTTGGTCAACAAATTTCCCGGAAACCCAACTTTTTTTTCTTTTTTTGAAAATGATTCGTTCATTTTTCTGAATACGTATGAATGTCCTCACTTTTTTCAATTTGCTTTGAATGTTGTGTTATTTCACACGTTTTTTCACCATTGAGAAGTATTTCACATTTTTCTCTTATTTTTCTCGAACTTATGGGAAATTAACACGAAGCGACAGAATTACCGTAATAACATTGTAAAACATTAGATTTTTTGTTATTAACTGTATAAAGTAATACTATATCCCCAAAATAAAGTAAAGGTTATTCGCCATTAGGCGGTTGTTCGCAGCCATCGTCTTCAGTTTTATACTGAAGCTTTTCACTCTGTTAACTTTTTTATAGTTCTCCTGGAATAGGATTTCCACCCCATTTGCGGTTAGATTTAAGGACAAACGTTTTCACGCGACTTTAATAGAGAAGCTGAACAAAAGTCGTTTGTCATCGAGCTTTTTAGAAATTACGCTTTAAGAAATAGTTTAGTGGGTATAGAGGTTCCTACTGTGCGTTGAAAAGCGACTGTTTTTACGAAATATTTTTTTCTTAGATTCTATCTTTGTAAATCGTTATTTTTCGACAGTTTTAAGATTTCCTACACAAATCAATCTCATGAAGATTTTCTGTATAAGTGTCTTAATGTGTTCGAAAAATAGTTCAATACATTGAAATTTTTATTTTGTCAATTTTTTGAATTTATAAATTTTGATTATAAAATTTCATGGAATTTTGAGCTCCTTACAAGCTCTGCACGAAAAATATGTTAATGTGGCGAAACTCTGTGGTATACCGTGAAATTTCGAAATAATGAACGTATGCAGTTTTCCTCCAGAATTTATCAATTCAATTCAATTCTCAATCAATTCAATTCTCAATCCTTCAATCAATTCAATTCTCAATTCTTCAATTCAGTTCAATTTTTTTTTTTAAATAACGACTACGAGGAAAATTTTGCGATACGAATGAACACGGAATGATCATCAAGTTCAGTTACTCCAAACGATACACTCCAAACAATCGCGTTTTTCAAAATTTGGTTTTAGACGTTAGTAACGAAGAACTTTTATGTATTTTTTCGCATTTTTTGTGAAGATGAATATTTCATTTTTCTTCGATTTTGACGAACGATATCTTATTCTGTTTGTTGGCATATGTTTTACGACTCACTGATATATTCACCGAAGAATATTTCTTAGTTGGGATTTTCAATCACACAAAAAGTTAACTAATGTCGCAACTATCTTTCATAAACGACTCTAATGACTAATTCGTAAACGATTAATACTATCATAAACTCGTCCCCTTTACTTTGTAGTGTATTTATCGAGAAAGGAATTTCATTCTTCACGATGGAACTCATAGAACAAATTTGACTTCATAATTCCCGGAGAGGAAGAATCCTTGTGGATTTATTGTCATAAATTGAGTTGATCTTTTGTAAATTAATCGTTATGCTTTTTTTCATAAAGTAGTAATTCTGTAATACAGACCATAATTCAAACGAATTTCTCGAATGAAACATGTGAAAACACTTTTCGAAAACTTAATATTCAATTCAGTTTGCTGTACTGCAAAGACTACTTTTCCAGGAGGAAACACCTTTATCGACTCCAAGGAATCGAAAATTTTACAAGAGGGGTAGAGGGGTAGGAAATGCAAGAGAATCAACTTTTCGAAGAATCGGAAGCCATCTTTTATGGTGCAGGAATTGCAGATTAGCCGGTAAGTCACTAGAATCATAGAGTTTTTACTTATCAAAACTTCAAAAGCGTTTTTCTCAAAAACTTTGATGTCCATTTTTCTAACCACATAATCTGAAATATGAACCAAAATGGTTTGAAATTAAGAAAAAAAAAAATTTTAACGCAAAAATCCGGCTTTTTTTTTGTTTTGAAAATTCAACTTTTTTGTGTCAAAGCGTTAGTATTTCATCAATTTTCAACACATCTCACTTTTTCTTTGTTCATATTCTGCAAAAAAATAAGGTGTAATAGTCATAAATAATAATAAAAAAACCCAAAGTTTCGAAAATATTGAAGAAAATATTGATTTCTTTAAATAAGAAATCTTTTCTATAAAAATAAAAATATCGTAAAAATCACCAATTTTTCCCCGCCTAGCCGTATCTGCCGACTGAAAACAAAACGCAGCATAAACTACGCCGCTCATAAATAAATTAAGGGATCATTCTAGTGTAAAATTTTCAAAAAATCGTTTTGCACTCGATGTAAATTTTGACACAATTTTGACACAACATTCTTTGCGCCATTCTTTATCTTTCTATGGAAGTTTTTTCTTTAACATCATATGTTTCTCAACGAAAAACCGTCAAAAAAATTAACTAAATTCGATACTTTTTCTTCCAATCGTCGCCATTTCGGCGACGATTGATGATCTGATTAATAATTTTTTTTAACATTGTTGCCGACAATATTTACGATTAGAGGAGTGCACACCATCAGGAATCAATTGTTTTAACCATTATTTTCAGACGCCCAAAAAAAAAAGAATAATCATTAACATTTTTTTCCTGTTCCCCATGAGTACTTTGATTTAACATTTAAAAAATCACACTGATTAGTGTATTTCATCCATCGAAAAAAGAAAGTGGCGATAAACAGCTATTTTTCAACCCGTTAAACTGGAATGATCCCTTAATATCTGAAAAATATCTCAACCAATTGGTCATAAAGAACTTCTCCCGATTGTACACAATAAAACCCCCAATAACCAACGCACCTCTCTTAGTGATATCCTCCATCGTTTGGTCTTTGCAATCGACAGCAAGATGGCTGGAACTACCGCAATTGTAGCACGAGATCTTAGGTTGGACGGCAGGTGTGTAGGTAACCACCGGCGTGGATGACATGTAAGATTGTGGCGGTGGAGGTGCCGCTACGGCCGGAGGGGGAGGGGTACCTCCTGGTCCCGGTTGTCCGGGATACTGATACATCATCTCACCATTCGGCTGATAGGTCGCCTGATAAGTCGGTCGTGCGTAAGCAGCATGCGAGAAGTTCGAATATATCCCGGTACTCGGTCTCAATGCTGGGAAATGCGCGTGATGAGGTAGAAAAGCAACCGTCGGCGAGGGGGTGGGCGGTCCGGTGAAAGTTACACAATGTTGTATATTCGGTGGTCCACCGCAATTGTTACCACCGGCGGTACTGTTTCCATTTCCGCCGCCGCTCGCCCCGTTGACCATTTGATTTTTCTGACGCATCACATGCGACTGATTTTTTCTCGACTGATTCCTCGGCCTTTCGGGTATCTGTTGCATGGATTGTACAGTTTGATGAGATACCACCGACGTGGAATGATGCGACGTCGCCGTCGCTGGATGATCCGACGTCGATGGTACGGTATTCGAGTTCTCCGCGGTATTGTTGACCCACGGAGCGGCCGGTGGTGTCTCAGGCGGCGAACGACTACCCGTACTTTCGGAACTGCTGCTCTGCGAACAATGACGACTGCTTTCGGGATCCAATCGGAGCGCCTGAAGCTGTCCCAAACAGTAGACTTGTTGAGCATTGCTTCTGAAACAACGCCGAAAAAAAAAAAACAAGAAAAAAGTCGTCACGAGTCCTCAAAAAATGTCCAAAATATTTTCAAACATTCACGGCTCTTACCTCGAATAACGAGAAGGCATACTAGCGACCGAAACTGAAATACACCCGTAACAAGGAGGATTTTGCGGGGCGTACATCGGCGGTGGTGGATACATCTGCATCGTCGTTGGTTCCAACGGCGGAATCGTTGGATAACGCCTCATGTTAGGAGCGTTCGAATGATTGTGCGGATGATGCATCGCCTGTTGCTGCTGTTGTTGCTGCAACGGTTGCGATTGTTGTTGCTGTTGTTGCGTTTCCTGCAATTGTATTGATTAACGCGTTTTAATTCTATGGGTATCGCTTCAATTTATAATATCTCTACTCCTCGTATGACCTGTAAAGGCACAGCTGGTAAAGATAAGGCGACGAAATAACAAGCGGGAATGATCTTCGGACAATCGCCGCGGGGCAATAACATTATTATTTTTTCTCTAATATCTGGAAAAAAAATCGTCGATGGGGGGGCTGAGGCTGATAAGGGCGGTTTGGGGGTTCGGGACGTGTGTTTTATAACTCGTCATGTCGGACTTAAGGATGAGTTGATCAGTACCTCGTTATCGGATTGGTCTATCACCGGATGTGACGCGTTATTGGGACCCTCCAGCTTCTTGTCCATCCCCAGTTGACTCAAACCGTTGGTCGTTTGGCTTCGTACTATGCTCCGCAGCTGACCTACCGCGTTTGCCGTCAGCCCTATTTCCCTCAGGTCCTCGTCGCTCATTCGCCTAATCTATATTTAGCACGTCATGATTAACGTTCGAACAAACGACACGGAGCTTATACTTTGGGGGCCCACTATCAATCGTGAATCTTCGCTTTTTGCTTTTCTTTTTTATTAATTCTATTATTTTTCGCTTATTTAAAAAAAAAAATTTTATCGAAACAACTACGTGATAACCACCATATCGAAATTTTTTCTTTTTTTTATTGTAGTCGAAATTACGTGATAATTGTAATTACGGAATTTCTTGAAAGACTGAAAAAAAATACGAGTCACGCAGCGATGCTACGTAATTATTAACTCTGGAGAATCATAAAGCAATTTAAACGCGCAACCACTGTGTTTTATCGTCGTAATATAATCGATTCACGATAGAGAATGCACTCTCTCGACTCACCTCGTCCAACGAAGAATTCTGAAGATTTCCCTTGAAATTCGGCATTTCCTTGCCGAGGGTATCCCGCAGCGTGTCGCCCGATGTGGAGGAACGCAATCGGGGCGGTGGCGGGGGTTGTTTTGACGTCGTCATTGGTACTGACGATGTTGATGGGTTTTCTATACTGTTGTGACGCGAGTAAACTGAACTCGTCGACGTTATTGGTGGATGAGCCGATCGCGGAGGAAGCAGAGGCGGCGGACCTCCCGGAAGACTTCTCGTCGCGCAACCCGCCAGAGGCGGAGGCGGATGATGCGTCGAGACGTTCGTACTTGCGATACTCGGTTGACTGTTCGACGCGCTTACCGATGTCGTTAGTGTGTTCGATGTCGACTGCACTACTTGCGATGATGTTCGTGGCATCGGATTGTTTCTTCGTCCCAAAGGCGAGTTACTGCGACTCGGCGAACGCGACTGCGAAGGCGACGACTGTCTACTGACTAACGGAGAGGGAGGATAAGCCAACATATCGCCTGTGTGATACATCACTTGACTTCCCATCATCACAGGTCCACTCCACGGAGCCATGTGATTTACACTTGGAAAACCGAGGTGAAGATACTGAGCGCCCGCCGTCGATCCCATCGTCATTTGCTCCGGACCCGGAAGACACAGACCCGGCGGCGGTAGAGGCAAACCCGGCGGTACTCCACTCACCATGGCGTTACTTCGCATTGGCATTTCCCCTAAAAAAAAATGTGTATCGTTAATCGACAATCGAGGATTAGGTTTATACATCACGATATTTTTTGTTAGGCTCGGATATTAAAAATTGTAGAAGTATCGTATTTTCCAGTAGAAAATATTCAAAAAATTACATTGGGGAAAATGGAACTATTTTCATACGATAAGATAAAAATAAAAAACGCTTTTTGACCAGCAATTGCCAGTTTTACAAATTGATATTACGACGAAAATTTTGATAAAAAAAAAATATATATATAATGCTACGCGATTCATATTGATAAAATTGTAAAAGGTAATCTTGTAAAAAGGTTTGTCTCGTCAATGAATAAGTGAACGAATGAATAATAGATTGATAAAAATTGCATCAACGAAACGAATAAAAACGATATAAATTTAATATCACTTTAAAGAATTTAATTTGCTGTCATGTTGTTTGCGTAAAAATGTTGCGCTTAACGAATATCTACATTAAGCTTCATAATTTCATGATTTTCATTATCTCGATTCAGTTTTATTTATCGAAATTTTACCGTGATAAGGTTGAATCGGTGGCGGCGGCATGGAGCAATTCGTCGGCATCTCGACCCCCGAATCTGTCGAAACGGAGCGATCCGTCGGCGTAACGCACGAACCGGAGCCCTGTAGCGAGGAAATAAACATTAACTATTAGCATCTCAATACATATTACTTACGATAATCAATGAAAACGAGCGAAATTTCGGGTAGTCCACGATTAATTACTTGTGCAGTTTTGTAGGACGAATTAACAGCGGCAACTGGTTTGGAAAGATTGCGACTCGCCTCCTCTTCCTGGAGCTTTAGATATATATTGCCGAAGGTAGTTTTTTGCTCGAAAGTGAAAGCCGGATGATTGAGAGCCATCGTGTAGAGAAGCAACAATTCCTCGAGCGGCTGATCGTCCGGCGTGTATCCCACGCCGTTCAATATATTAGAAATCTCTTGACTCTCGAGATTCGAGAGAATCTTGTGATGAATAACGGCACAAGCGTAATTACACGAATGCAACAACGCCATGTAGAGCGCCAATTTCCTTCTCGTACGCTTGTCGCTAACTCCAAGCGTCGTTAATTCCGCGAGATCCGACGCGCTGTTGGCGTGATGTTCGGATTCACGAAGTTCGTTGTAATCTCGTTTTCCTATGTCCTCGACACAGGTGCCGAGGTAACGCACTTCGAACGGCAAGCACATGTTCAGCAACGTGCACATCACATTGATACGTTCATAACTGCAATGAAAAACAATTGAAAAAATATTTAACATCCACAAAAAGATACTGAAATGAAAAAAATTTGAAAAAACATTTAACGCTGACGGAATGGTTACCGCAATGAAAAAAATTGCTATAATAATGTTTTACATTGACAGAAAGGTACCACACTGAAAAAAAAAATGTTAAATGTATTACTGCGTCGGAAAGATATCGCTGCGAAAAAAATTAAAAAAAAAAGTTTAACTGCAATGAAACGGTACAACAATGAAAAAACTTGAAAAAAATGTTTAACATCTACAGGAAGGTAACGCAATGAAAAAGATTCAAAAAAGAATGTTTAACGTCACCAAAAAAGTACCCTAATGAGAAAAATTGAAAAAAACGTTTAACGACAACTGAAAAGTACCGCAATGACACAGATTTTGAAAAAGTGTTTAACGTCAACAAAAATGTACTGTAATGAGAAAAATTGGAAATAAAACAAAGGAAAGGTACTACAATAAAGGAAAGTTGGGATAAAAATCTTTAATATTGATGGAACAGCGGCGCAAGAAATGGATGTGAACCGACGCAGGTTAATCTCTCCGAACATAAATAATGGTTCAAGAATATCTTCTCGTGACTTGAATACATAAGAAACTGCAGAATGTCGAAATATGTCGGTTTTTCGGGAGTACAAGAAAAATTATAAAGCCAAAACCTTTGAAGCAAAATGAAGCAGTGTTCGAGAAAAATGCATGGTTAATAACGAGCGTCATCGCGAACGAGAAATTGTCAATCTTTCGTCGCTACTCGAGGTGCATCGAAATTATAGAAAATTTTTACGAAACTCAGTGAATCGTGATAATTCGATAATCGCGCGAGAACAATCGTATTATTATTGAGTAGAAAAATATCTGTGATAGGTCAACGAAGATTCGAGCGCTTCGACGATTATCGTGAAAATTTGGAGACTCGATTTTTTTTTTCGTGAATAGGAGAGAGCACGTTCGTGTATTGAGTGGAATTAAGAAGAAAAAACAGTTGGTTCATTCGGATGAGCGTGAATTTTGATTTTTTTTCTCAAAGAAAAGATAGAAAATGGGGGGTAGGGGAAGTCAGGCGGCGATAGGAGGTAGGTAATAGGTACGTAGATAGAATAGAGCCACAGGAAGGTAGGGGAGGGTTGGGAGGAATAGAGTTACATGAAAATCGTGGGTTTGTGACAGAATAATACTAATGTTGATGTCAATGACAAAGGCACACGAGTAATATCGGGAGCGTTAACGATGAAGAGAGAGTAATTCGACGATGTTTAATTTACCTGGACAGATTCCGAAACCATGATACCACGTTCTCCTTACACACCATTGCCAGACAACATTGATACCACTTGGGGTGAAAAAAGCGCCGATGCGGGACACAGCTTTGATGCCTCGGTGTCGGCCAACGAGCGACAAACTCGAAGTTTTTGCTATCAATCGATTGTAATGTTATTTCCGAACGGTTTTATTGACGATTAAAATTCGCGATATACAACGTCGAACGTTAGTACGGACCCCAACATCCAAATGCACAGCACACAGCGCACCGAAGACGGTAGAATATCCACATTCGCGGGAGCAGAGAGGCAGCATAGACACACAGACCGCTCGGTTAGCGCAAGCGGAGGCCTCACTCTCTCTCTCGAATCAGGGATTGTTATAAAGTGCCATGCGCCACCCAGCGTACTTTTCCTCTCACTAACCCGCTATAGCCGCTTCGTTCAAAACTATCAAACTAAACTGAAATATCGGCAAGTGAAGCGGTGTGTCGGTTCAGTGGACTCACGACGAGTCGCGAATGCGGACTCGAAGATTTTTCTCCGTTTTATAAAGAATTTATTAATTACTTCCGTTATTTTTTTACAAAGTTGCACGTACCTTTTGGCTTCTCGCTACTGGACCACAGGTCTGGGAATTCGAATTTAACCGCGAAATCCGTTATATACCTAACACAATTTTTGGGGAAAAAAAGGATAGAAATATCAAGCTTTTCGCTATAAACCATAATCATTTTGCTTTATTTATCATTACAAATTATATTAATGTACAATTCCGCAATGCAAAGTCTTAAATTCATCGGAAATTCGGTCGTTGCCCGTTATCTGTAATTTAACGATCAAATAACCGATCGAAGATCAATTATCATCTAAAAAAAATAAGTCGTCGCTATAAAAAAATGATTATTTATACTTCGTAGAATGGGCGAAGCTTTCTTTCATTTATAAAAAAAAATACCATTCCACATGATCAGAACACAAATTTTTGCAGAGAAACGACAAGATAGTGTCGTGCCGCGAGGCGCTTTCATCGTTTGTTCGTCAGAGATAAATTCGGCGCCGTTAAACTATCGCTGTGATCCTGCAAACTAATACCGGAAGAACTAGTCGTCGTGGAACTCGATTTTCCGCAACTGGAATTCGAATTTTGTATGTTCGGTGTCGAAGTCCGCGCTTTCATGAGTACGGCGCGTTCGGTACTTTTGCTCGCTTCTTTTATCGATATCGACGAAACATCGCTAAAATCTGGCAAAGCAATGTTACCGTCGTTGCTTTGCTTTTTTCCCGGCGATTTTGTTCTTCTCGCGGTATTCATCGGCGTAACATCAGAATTTGACGACGAACTCAGAGCACTCGCTTCTCGAGTTTTTTTCAATGTTACGATCGCCCAACCGAGACCCATTTTTTTCAGCGCCGTTTCGATCTCTTCCGACGACGAGGCCCACTTTACCATGTCGGACGTTGGCGTGCTAACGATTTCAGAAATGCCGGATAAACCGGAAAAACTATTCGAACTCGTGGACGTTATCTTCTCAACTTTATTTTCATTAGCGGCGCTATCATTATTCATCGTACTCGATGGGAGGCCGACGGTCTGTCGTTCCTCGCGAGGCTCGTATCTGTCCCCCATCGTAACGCGATCCTTATCCCGTTCTCTCGCGTCACGCTCCGCGTCGCAGCTCTGCAATCGATCGCTCGATTTCGCCCCGTCGTCGTTACGCGAACCGCCGTATTCTATCGATGTACACGGTCCCTGTGACAACAGAGACTTTGTCGTTCCTCGTTCCGATAATGCAAGAGGACTTTGACAAACGAACTTTTGATCCGGCGACGCCGCGTCCCTCATCGCTATCCGTCGCGGAATCGTTCGCGCCATGTTATTCGATATCAACGGTGCAACATGCACGGAAGGCTTAACCGGTAGTGTTTGTGTTTTAGCGTTTTTCTCGGTTGAAGAACCAACGCTTGCCGTTGGTTTTGTCGGCGATTGAAGTTGCAGCAATCGACGAGATTTTCCGGTGGGACTTCGCGTACTTCCTTGACTACGATTGGCAGTGTCCGGCGTATCGAATTCTACTATTGTCGATAATTCGTGTCGAGGAGAACAAATTTCGGATCTGAAATTAAAATCGATTGATTATCACATCACTTCTCACGCGCGAAGCTCGACAGAGGTTTTATATGTTACCTGTAAATACCACTGGCCGGAGGCGGTCGTGGTCTGATTCCCGACTGTGCGCTCGGAAATGCGCGCGGAATTTTTGGAATGCCGGCCAACAAAGGCACGAATTCTTCGTCTTTTTTTTGCTAAATATTCATGTCAATGTTATTAGTACACTGGATAAGTAGACGTATCAAAATAAAGGCAAAAAAACATCACAGCTAAAAATGAGATTTCGAACGAAATCCGAATACTTCCCAATGGGATAAAAATCTTTAAAAAATCAACCATATCGAAGGTTATTAACAAATTAGTTTCAAAAAAAGTTGTTCTGATAGCCAAACGTTCTTTTTTGCAGAAATTTATCCATTAATTTTTTCGAATACATACAATTTTTTTTTCTTCTCATTTTTCAATTTTTTTTTTTAAGCGTCAAGAGTCACGCATTTTAGGAACGCGGTCGGAGAAATACTGCGTATTACTCCAAAAAATTCCGGGAAATTTATTGAACGTATTCGCAAGTATCGATCAAAGATTTTACCAAAAATGGAATTTTCGAAAATTATGAAAAATACGTTTAAAAAATGACATATATTCGGAAAAACGAATGTATCAACTTTCGCTAAAAACATTATGTTGCTGGATGATTAGGTGAACCATGTTTTTTAAAACTAATTTGTTAACAACTTTTTTGGAATTATTATTATGCAAAATTAATATTCTTGGTACCATTTCCATGATTGATTTTTTCCGAATTGTTATCTCATCGGAAAGTCTTCAAAATTCCCTACGAATCTCACTTTGAGCTGAAAATATAACGATGAACCCTCTTTAAGTACCTCGGGACTCGAACGCTCATCTCTAGTTACTTCGCTGTCGGATCGTTTCTGCGGCGAGTTTTGCTTTCTCGCCGACGGTAGATGCTGCGGCGGTGACGGTGTTCTCTGTCTGCTTAATGATCTATCGCCTTCACTAGTCGAGACTTCTCGGTCGCGAGAACCATCGACGGTTTTGCTTTGTTCCAAAATTTCTTGGTAGAGTTTCGCAACGATTTCCTCGTGACGGTGAGGCGTTGCGGACGAAAGCCATGGTGCGGCATCGGTCGACATCAGCATCGCCGTGTAAGGACCGCGACCGCGTTTCAATTTTTCAATGTCTATCTGTATCGGTTCGTTCGCTACTATCTTCGGTTTCACTTTAGTCGCTGCCGCGGAAACCGGCGGTTCCTCGGTGCTCGTACTCGCCGATTCCTTTGATTTCGTCTCGTAAGATGTCGACGATGTGGGAATTTCGCCGTTAACGGGTGTCTCCAGTTTCGGGACTACGCTACTGGTTATTATCTTTTGAGATTCTTGAAGAGTTCTCGCGAGTTGTCCGTGAATAGCTTCGATACTTTCCACCAGCCTTTGGACGCTCTGCAAATCGCTCCGATGTGGTCGCGCCGGAGGAAGTTGCATGAGACTCGTCTCGTCGGCTGGACTCGTCACTGAAAATTCCATACCTGTGCAAATAATATACTTTAAGCCGTTTGCCTTTGTATGTCTCGCGCTTAAGAATAATTTGAGAATAATTATGACTTGGGAAATAATTTTTCAAATTAATTTTCGCTGTTGGATTACGTAACAAATGTGGAGTTAAGAATTGCGTAAGTGACGAATTCGTCATTATCGAGAGAGAGAGAGAGAGAAAGAGTACATGAAACCTTAATAAATGAATTACAAACAGTTATTGGATGACATTTTGGAAAAAATGTCGATTTTTTTCTATTTTTAAACCGCTCCGTCTCTGCTTAACAACGGAAAAGCAAGAAAAATTGAAGAGAATTGATGAAAATGACTGAAACGCTTTTCACCACATTATAGACGGCCGCAAAAGTTTACAAAAAACATAATAACGGATAAAGATTCCGTTATTTCGTCAAAATTTTCTCTCCTCAAAGAGTAGGTCTGTTTTGCTTCGTTCATCAGAAACGTTTTTTCATACCGTTGGTAAGGGGGGAAAAATGTTTACAAAAAACATAATAAAGGATATCTCCTTATTTTCTCACGTTTTCTCCTCAAACCGTAAGGCTTAAAAAAAATTATCAAAAAATGTTCGCGATCATAACTCACCTTGTTGTTCATTTCGAACTCTTTTGATAAGTTCCGTCAACGAGGCAATTCTTTCGGTGCAAACATTTTGCAGATCGTCGTATTTCTTCAATACCTCGGGATTGTTTCTCGTCGCAGAGTCGCGTATATCAGTAATATTCATGTGCAACAGTTCGCAAGTTGGATTGGCGCAGGAGCAGTAACCGGACGATTTGCCAGAGTGACGACTGGACGGAACGTTAACATCGGTAACGATAGTCCTCACCTCACCGTTTCTCGAATACGACGGATCGGTAGAACTCGATTGTTCGTTCTGCGTGGACGACGGTAACGTGCTGTCCTCCGCTCGTCCGGAATTCCCGAAACTTCCGTATCTCAAAATTCTACCGATTCTATCGGGATGCGGAATGTTTGACGGAATATTCATTATCCTCGGCGACGGTGTTTCCGGCGTCGATACGGGACTAACGTTTCTTCGCGAGACTCTCGCGCTCTCGTTGGCCGACGAATCAAGCATTTCAAGAATCGGTGTTATCCGATGTCTTGCCGATTGCATAGAACCGGCAGTCGGCGCCGGTAAACTTGCGTACGAAGTCGAAGTGTCGGAGGCATCGCGTGTATCGCGCACCCTCTTATACGTCGGTTGTTTAAAGATTCTGTAAGGTTTGCTCACCGAACTCTCATGAACTTCCGGTGTCGAATAGATCGGTGAACTTTCGATACTTGAATCGACGGCAAATTTAGTTTTTCGCGACGAATTTCCATGACCGTTGCCTTTATTTATACGAATATCGATTATCTTATCGGGCGATCGCGATCGCGTCCAGGAACCGGCTTCGATTTTCTTCGGACTTCCGGAGCGTGAGGATGGCGCTGAAGTTACCGATCTCTTCACGGGAGAACCGGCTGTACTGGCGGGCAGTGAACGGGGTTTGCTACGAGAACGAGAAACGCCGCGTTTCGAACTTCTCTCCGAATCAGTCTTTTTTTTCTTCGGCGTTACTTTGACTTGTCGCTTGTCGACCTCAATAACGATTCCGGTGTATCGAGAACCCGAGGAACTGGAGGTACTGTCGGCGACTTCCGGTGTAATGATTTGTACCCGCGGCTCGACGTACTGAAGCGGTTCTGAGGCCGCGGTATCATTTCTCTCTTCCGTTACGATTTCGACTTGCGTACTCTTGTCTTTCGCAGCGCCGATCTCATCCATTCTCGACGTTTGTACGGCGGTTTCAATAGTTTTTAAAACCGGCGGTGGGCTTTTTTTTTCGGTGGCCTTTTTTTTCGGCTTTTTTTTATTCGTTTTCTTTCCTTTTTCGTCGGAACTCGACATGTTTATTATTTTTATTTCTGGCGATGGAGCGATCTGCTGTGGTTCCGGTGCCGGTGTCGGGGGAACTGCCGATCGCTCGGTCCTCTGATGACCGTCGAAAAGGGGTGTCATACTGGCACTAAAAATTGTATTCGGCAAATCGGCACCGAATTCGCGCAACAATAATCTTTTCTGGCGCTCAACTTTTTTCAGCATTTCGAGAATATGTTCCTCGCGCGACATTTCTTCGATGTTATCTTGAGTAACGGGATCGACGGGGTTGGGAATGGGATTATTATCAAAGAACGGCGGATCTTGCCACGTAGCTTCAGGAATATTTGTTCCCCGTTCGTGTTCGCTACGCGGAGGTATCGTTATTATTCGTTCTGCGAGATCCTCTAATCGCGAAGCGCCGACTCGGTTGCTATCGCGTAAAATAGTCTCGAATGCGCGATCCATTTTTTTCTGACGATTATCGTGGCACTCCTTTCGTCGGGATAGACTCATGTGATCGTTCGTACAACAGGTATTCTGCAGTGCCTTCAACTTTCTTTCCTCGCGCGTTAGATGGTCCAAATTTTTAATCATTGCGTCGTGATCGCGTCTAACGCGATCGCGCAGTATCGCGTCGTTGCCGCGTCTTTGAGCGGTCAGTCTTCGATTCTCTATTAAATTCGACGAGATACTTTCGGATGCTGCGATCTCCCGAGCAACTTCTTCGGCATTAGGCTGTTAAATTTTTTATTTGAGTTAATAATGTATTCTCTCGTGAGGAATTTACAACTTACTTTCGATACTTACCTCATTTCTGATGTTTATTCGCTCGACAAGACCAACGGGTTGATTGTACGAATTTCTGTGTCTCGTGGTGTGATCGTACAATTGAACTTTGCTTCCCGCCAGCGATGGGTGGTGCTTCGGCGTTGTTTTCGGCAGTATAAGTTCACCGCAACCATCCGAGAAGTACGACGAATCGTCGCTCACCGTACTGGAACTACTACTACCATTCGTATCAGTCGTCTTCAGTTTATAATCATCCGGATTATACCTTAAAGGGGAGAATACAGGCGAAACCGATAAATACCCCAATCCCTTCGGGAAAACATGCAGCGATAGTTACAACGCATTAGAAACTTACCGGGCAACTTTGTCAACTTTTGTCGGAGTCAATTTTATCGTCGGCACCGTTTTCCGAGGCTCCTGTTCCGCTGTTTCGCGATTGCAACGATTAGCTGAACAATCTTCAGTGGCCACCGAAGTGTTTCTGCAAACGGTATTCGTATTCACTTGAGTCGAATTTTCGACTACCGCTTTCTCGTCTTTGCGAACTCGAGACATCGGACGTTTCGGGGATTTTGAATTTCCTCTGTGCACCTCAGCTATCACTCGGCGTGGAGATTTCGTTTTTGGTTGCATGACGACCTGACGCGTTGGACAAGAAAAAATATAAAAATTGTTCAAGGCAACAACTGGTAACGATGTATTGCTATAAATGTGAAGAAAAGAACAAAAAAATAAAAATTGGTTCCTGATGATTTGAGATAAATTAATGTTTCGATAATTCGTTTAATCGAAGTTCGATAAACGGGTTCTACACGATCAGTGTGTTATTTTTTATTTTGAATTATATTTTTATTTCACCTATGTTGCTGCTTTCAAATAAATTCGAAAGACCCGCAATAAAAAATAAACAAACAGTGAGAAATCGGAAAAATAGTAACATATTAAACAAAAATATATTATTAATTTAAAATATATACATAAAAAAATCAATAAAATGAGAAAATAATATGTATTTTTCTCTCGAGATATTAATACGAGGCATACAATCGGCTTAGTGAGTGTCACAGAACTAACGGCTTAAAGACTGAAATAGAGCTTACGGTTTATAAAAATATCGAGGAAAATATTTTAAACCCTCACATCTGGGAGATTTTATCATTCCATATACAACGTTAGATTTTTACGTTCAACAATAATACGAAATTGTGGAAAAAAATTATCTTTGAACCATCGAAGTAACGAAGATCGTTCACTACTGCTCTACAAATTTTTTCAGAATATTTTATAGTTAAACTAAATATTTAGATGTAATAGGGATTCCGGAAACGGGAATTTAAGAGAATAACAAAAAAAATTGGCCATATTGAATTTAAAAAGTTGTAATAATTACCTTCACGTTTGTCTTGGATACCACTTTTGCTGGAGACCTTTTGATTATTTGGGTCTTTTTGTTTTTCTTTTTTTTGGAAGACGTTTGTGAAATACTCTTTTCCTCAACGATATCCTCATCAAACGATGAATGAAATTCTTCATTTTCTTCATTGACAGGATGATTTTTTCGCGGCAAATTAGCTACCATAGATGATCTAATGTTTTCCATTTCTCGCACTTGACGAAGTCTTTCCTGCTGAATGGTCGCTGGATCTTCAGTCTGTGGATACAATATAAAAAATTCAGCCTAATAAATATCTGGTGCGCGGAACATTGTTGCAAAGTTATATATCATGATTTAAGATTCGTTAATTTACCTGTGCGGATTCTTTCAGACGTTGCATTGCTTCTCTGCCTCTTTCGGCAGCAGCCGTTCGATTTGAGTGTCGATCGTTCTCAATAATCGCATCTACGTCCGGTTGATCGGCTGCTGCGCAGTGTGCCAGACCTATGTCCTCCATATCCTCTTCATATTTTCTCTGAATCTCCGTTATCTTGCGATTGTGCATTTTTCGCAACACAGACATTCCGTCGTTTTGCAGTTTACTGAGTTCTTTTTTTGCGAGATTTTTGGCTCTTTCTAACAATTTGCATGATATCTCTTTTGATTGTTGTCGAACCTGAGGAATCATAAAAAAAATGTACGTGACGTCGGGACGCTCGACGACGCCTCGAAGTATCTTCGAAGAGCAAAACAGACGGCCAAAGCCATTGACCGTTCGTTTCGTGTTTAAAAGGATACCGAGCGATTTATCGTTCTCTACGTGGATAATAATGAAAGAAAGTATCATTGAAACACGCAGTCCGATCTCGCGAGAGACTTGAATCGAGAGAAATGTGATGAAAAAAACGTCAAAACGCCGAATAATTTTTGAAAACGGGACCCACCTGTTCAAGTCGTAACCTCCTTCGCCGATCGCGTTCGTTCTTCTTGATTTGCTCCAAATCCGTAAGGACCATTCTGCTGCGTCGCACGCAAATCGGATTACCATTAACCGTTACGTGTATCGACATTTTCACCCTTTCGCGAACGCATAAGAGTTGTTTTATTCGGGATTAATTACACATTTCAAGTCAAATTTCGATTGACGTAAACTGCCATTTCCGTTCGTCCAATGGAGACGTCGCATTGTCTCGTATTCCCCCATCGTTCCCCCCATTCGATCCGACGGGTACTGCCGTCTGGCGATAGAATTCGGTATTATAACAGCCGGTATCTCTTTTGAATGATATATTTACTCGATTGTTTTTTTTTAAGAAGGAAATAATTCGTAAAGCACGCGGTCGCGATGACAGTTGACCCTTTGATTTTAATGCCGTTTCAAATAGTATTCGTGCGCGTTATTAATAAACTTTCGAGAATTTGAATCGGTGATGGAAAATAAGATAATCGATATCTCAGTTGTCAATTCAGTGGGAAGTTCGGCGAAGAAAAGTATGGGGATAAAAATTTTCGCAGGAGAGGACGGAATCGACGTTTGAGGAAAAAAAAAGATGAAAGACCGTGATGTACCGAAGAAGTCGTAGTAACATATATTCTATGTAACATGATACTTATGTAAGTATATTTATAGATTCATTATGTATATAATATAATTAATAAAATATAATGTTTAATGTTAATCGTATTAGAAACTACAATATATTATTATCTCGCTGTTCATCATCGTCATCGTCGCTCGCCTTTTGTCAACGTTCAATAATAATGGGTGGCGTTGTGTATATGTGTGTATGTTTCGGGGTGGGAGTTGTGTTTAAAGGTTACCGACAATAAAACTTACGACAACAATATCTGCCTTTTAATAATTCAATAACAACTTCGATCTCAAAAGTCTCCTTATCCAATACTCGCTTAGATGTTACAATTAGCTTGAGATTGTTCTTTATATACTTAAAAAAAAAGTAATAATAATAATAACCGAACGAAACAATAGTATCTGCACAAAACTTACATGCGACTGTTTTATGTTTTGCTTTTCCATTTTAACTTAGTGTTGTTTTGTCTTATCGATTATAATCTTTTTTTTTACCTTATAGTCGTATAGTTATTACTTCTTAGTGTTTTTTTGTCATTCGCGTCGTCAGCTGATCGACGACGCGAACGAGCGTTCGTCGAGGAGCAATTCTTTCTTTTACCACTTGATAAAATTATACGAGTTCGTTCGAGGACCGAGAGAGAAATATTGGCGATTATAATGGGGAAAAAAGAATCCCATCAAATTATAATAGGTAGAGTAGGAAAAAAAACGACGATGACGAGGATAGCATCAATGTTGGCGAATGATTGTGCGAGGTTTGCTTTGCGAGAATAGTTAAAAATGATATCGGCCCGACAGTGCGGTAACACCGACAGGACGACTCGCCTCGCGGTGGAGGTTTCTCGATTCTCTAAATAGCGGAAAACGATTCGCGGAAACGATTTATCTTGGCGTGAAATTGACCAACTTGTAAAAACCGAATGTTGCAGACGAAACGGTACAATTGTCGGTCACCGTGCAGTGAATGAGATACAAGATGCTCATTGGTTGAAAAGAGATCGAACTATGTCGGTAACCGGTGATTGGCAATTTCTATACCGTTTACTTTACAACACGCGGTGTGGTTACACAGCGATGCAATAGCGTCGTACAGTGGTGAAAGCGACAAAACGTAAGCAGACTTTGGAAAGAAAAAAAAACTATAAAAAAAAATACGAGACTGTAAAATTGTCCGGATTTTCCACAGCACAACAATTCGAAAAAACGGTAAAAGAGCGCTCGTTTCTCGCGTATCATCAATGTTTGTTTGTTTTTTTTTTTTTGACGGTACAATTTACAGCCGGATTTATCGGCGAGAAAGCTCGCCGATCGGCTTCTAGTCGATCTTACCTAATACAATAAGAATTATCGCTACTTAAACGGCTAAGTTTTCTTAGGATATTAGAAAAAAAAAAGAAGTAAACTCGTTTTGTTTTTTTTTTTCATCAAAAAACATTTGGGACATGGAGGGCCGATACATCTCTAAATTTACCTATACTGATATTTTTTTTCATTTATTATGCACTTACGCGCAATCGGCGAGATCCTCGAATCGATATATATATATATATACATATATATATATATTCCAAAAACGAAGAAAAAAAAACAATTCTATACATTACACATCCACTCGTTTGTTCTTAGGGGGGGAAACAGGATAAGGTGCCTTTTCCGTTTACATTCTTGAAGAATAAAGTGTTTTTTTTTTATATATCGACAAATTTGTCTCGCGACTAATCCTCTCCCTCCTCCCAGCCATCTTTGACGCGGAGTATTGCGGAATACTAATAAACAATTTAACTATCAGTTACGTTAACCGAGAGGTTCGCGCAGCCGCGAGTCTCGGATTCCCGATTTCGGGATTCAACGAGAATTATACTCGCAGCTATGCCCCAACGGCGATAACGTTGTACTCTCAATATTTGATCTTATCGCTTTTGCTTTATTACGTTGCTCGCCCTTGGTATGCATTCGTGAGCCTCGACAATGCGACGACGCATCGATTCCGAAGAGCTGTAACGAACGGAGATCATCATTATATTTTTTTCTTTTTATTTAACCAGAAACTGGCTATTTAAAGTGTAACCAGCATAAAATTGGCTCACGTAGTGACCTGAGAAGGTTTTTTGAGAACGGATGCGTCTTCGCAATTTATCTAATACGCTACGATTAGAGTCAAATATGATATATAGGTATAGTAAAGGATCGTGATAATGACGATGACGACGGTACAATAATTAGTATTCGATAATTAATAATAATAATAATAATTAATAATAATAATAATAATAATAATAATAATAATAAATATCGCGTGATTAGTTCCAGAAGAATATATATATGCATACGATTAAGCAGCGCGTACAAACTTTTCGAATTATTCACGCGATATCTCTTTGCATCGTACGGTCGATCATGAGTGCGCGCAAAGTCCTGGCGGGTCTTGGGAGAGATCGTTATTTTTATTCGTATTTTTTAAATTTATTTTTACGTTTTTAAAATATCTTGTTAATCTTCGTCTTTTAACATGAGACTTTTCGCTGAAATATTCCGATCGTTTTTTTTTTAATCGCTCGACCTGCAAGGACCCACCTACGCCGATCGGCCGTACGCATCGAAATTGCATTTCCATTAAATCGATATGAGATCGTTTTGGTATGATGTATCCCGGCCATATGTATCCGCGATAATATCTCTCATCTCTGTTTTCACTTGTTATCATTTTCTTTTTTTTGTTTCTTTTTCGTTTTTTCAGCATTTTAATATAATATAATATCTCTCTCTCCTCTGGTATTTTTTTTTTTTTTTTCATTTTTCTAGCGTACGCCAAGCGTCGTCGTCGTCGAGGAGTCCTGGCGGCAATTGTTGGTTTTTTTTTTATATCCGACGCGAGTTCGAATCGATCGAATTTCAACAACGGTGAGCGTTTATTATTACAATGTCGACAAACCCCGTGATTCGCGATCGTCTCAATAAAATCAAATCGTCGGACGTAACAAAGAATGTTTAGATACCGTTCGTACTTTTTTTTTTTTTTGGACTACTATTCTGGCTTCGGTTTTGCAACGCCAAGGGGGGGACACGCGCGTATTTATACTAAGTCGCTATAGAGCGTTATTACAAGTGGCCACGAGACAGAGGGAGAAAGAGAGTCAGGCGCTTCGGGATCTAATTATTTCAGACTTCGTAAAACTGCTCATCAATCGCGGACCTCCTCCTCCTCTCTATCTTTACCGAACGCGGCTTCTACTCTATTGAAATTTACACTCGAATTTCGATCGATCTATTGATTTTTTTTTTTTTACATAAAATGGGGGTACACCATTTTTTTCTGGTTTTTCGATAAAAAATGGGGGTTAACCATATTTCTTTTTTTTCTGCTTGTGTGAAAAGAAAATGAGGGTAAACCACATTTTTTTTGGACGGTTGTCGATTGCTACGAATGCGATTGGCAGTTGATAAGATGCTCTCAATATTAAAACAAATTGGCATCGATCAAGAAAAAAAGAGCGATGTACGGAAAAAAAAGAAAGAAAAAAAAATTACAAAAGAGAGAAAGAGGTCAGTCTTTGTAGTTGAGCAGTACGAGAGACGAGACGTTAGTGAACTCAATCGTATCATATGCGTGGTAATTGATTTAAATTTTGTCGGCCTCGTTAAGTTTGTGTTTTTTTTATCCCTCAGGCATCATTCGCTTCGTTGCCACTTAGTGGACTACTTTTCTCCATCAATTAGCTATAACCCGAAAAATAATCCGAGTTAACGGACGTAAATCGTTAATATACGTATTCCATATATCATATATTCCATTTTTTATAATTATTATTATTTATTTAATATATATATATATATATTTATTCTATTTTTGTTGTTGTTGTTGTTGTTGTCGTATTTACAATTATCCTAAGGAGCGCGTCGTATGTCGCGAAGCATCAAATCTGCGGTTTTTTTTTTTTTTTTTTCATGCGATCGATCGATTCGACACGCGTGTCGCCAGACGGGACGAGTCGCAGTTAATCGTTGCGCGCTCGCGCGTCGTTATTTTACAAAGATCTCCGTGTATTTTTTGTTTTTATTATTTGTCTGGCAGTATAGAACATTGGTGTATAGATACGATTTATGTTTTTTCTCTTTTTTTTTTTTTGTAACTCCTCGTTGTCCCGTCGAGATTGACTCGTGTCAAATAAGAGTTTCGAGCGATTTTTTGTTTTACGGACACTTTGTCATCTCGAACGGGGATTTTCGAGTCATTAAAAATATCACAATTACTTCCAGCTTTGCTCTCATCGATATCGGGTAAACGCCAAGGGGTTGAGCGGCACTTGCCGTCCCGTCGTTTACACGATTTTTTTTTATAACTCTCGTGTCTCTCCACCTCCGCTCTTTTTTTTTTCTTTTTTCGATCGTAATTCACGATCTAAATCGATATTTCGCTCGCAAATTTCGCGTCGCCCTCGATGCTCCCGTTTTATTCTTATTTTTCAATTTATCTTTATTAACTTTATTTATTACTTTTTTTTTCTTTTTAATTATATTCGTGCGCTGCAATCCAACGTCACAACAAAATTTCGTCGAGTACGCGAAGGGAGAGTGAACGCGCCGCGTGTGTATCGCGATGAGAGCCATAGAAGTTGACGAAATTTTACGCGTTGCCAACGAATCGTAGAACGCTTCAGTCCAAATATTGTCGACTTCGCTCATCGAATACCGCGTACATTACAAATCATTCGATCGCTTTTGCATGCAACTTCGCACGATTAATCGTTTCTTCCCTTCGCGTCTTATAAAACAGCTCCGCGGAGCTCGAAAATCTCAACAATATTCCGCATTTAGTGCCGACCATAGCGCGCGCATTTAACTTAATATTTCTTTATCGTCAGCCGTTTTTTCGCGATGTCTGATACGCGCTTCTCGTACACAACGTTTCCCTAAACCTTTTTATATGTTTTTCTTCGTGTATTTTTTTCTATTTCCCGCTTCCCTTGGACGTCGTCGTTGTTCGTTGATTGTTCTCTCATCGAGGAGGATACATCCGGGGAACCGTCGGTCATCCGTCATGGGATTTCCTTTTCGCTGTGTTGTTTCGATTGTAGGGGTGGATGAGTGGGTTGGGGTTTCGGGGGGAATCGCGACTTTCCAGCCAGCGAGAGGTCAAGAGAAGTGGGAAAAACAAAAAACTTTGTTGAGGTCGCGTTGTCGTCGGCGAAGCGGAGGACGTCGACGGTGTCGAAGAAAGGGATCGAATGCGGTGGACGCAGCGCGAGATATCGGGGGTTTTCGATGGATATTGTCGCTCAGTTCTTTAATCCCCGTCGTTATTCCTCCGTAATTTTCGGTCTCTCGTCGTCCACTCGAACGTTTCTCGTTCCTCGAACGCGATAATTATCGTTTCGTGTACTGCTGCTCGCTACTGGCGGTTGTCCGTTGGCAGTTGGGCAGTGCTGCGGTTTTTTTGTGTTGTTAGCGCCTCTATCGTCGTCTCTTTACGCACAGATGTATTATGTCGAACTGGCGAACTCGCAGAAACGCGTACACGCCTTCTTCCATTTGCACTGAGTGCACCAGAGATCCCGATTATCCATACCGTATATCTTACGGCATTTTTTCGTGTCGCCGCGTACTTTGCGCGGCGATGCAGGCAACTTGCCAGTCGTCACGGTAAGGAGACCGACGTTCTGCTGTTGGCATACTTGCAATTGTCTCGGCGAGAGCTTTATATGCTTTAATGATGTGTTCTGTTGCTGCTGAAACGAAAAAAAAAAACAAATTTCGTTGTATTAAAAACGAAAAAATAAAACGATGTCGTAAAAATATTTTTTTTTACATTCGTTGCATCAAAATTTTTCAAAAAATTGAAATATTCCGTTGCATTAAAATTTTTTAAAAATCAATAACATTCGATTGATGCTACAATCAGTGAATAAATGATAGCATTGTATCTATTTATCGCTTACCGATGATTGCGATAGTCCAAACGCGAGGACAGTGTTGGTGTTCTCTCTGATAACGCTTCCGGTAACAGGCCGACTCTCGACGCTGTTATTGTTGTTGTTACTCTGGCTACTGTTGTTATTATTATTGTTGTTGTTGTTATTATTGATCACAGCGATTGGCGCGGCTTCGAGACGCAATTGTTTCTGATATTCCGGATCCTCGTGCGGTGGTCTCGCCATGTCTCGATGGGACATCGTTGGTGGTGAACTCATGTGTTTCACTTCGACTTCCCGGTAGTAAAAGGCCTCTTCGCCTTCCGACATATTCCAGTCCTCGCCATCCTCGGGTTCCTTTTTCGGTTTCGGCCTGTGATCGAAAAAAAAAATCATTAATTAGTCATTTCTTACGATTTGTTTCATTTGTTTATCAATTTTTTTTAATCCCTTCGCATTACTTACCCCAAGTGTAATTGGCGTACATGTTGCTCGATGAGGTCCTCAGTGGCTTTGATCTCGTGACATTTGGGCCAAGTGCACTGGAAGACAGGTGGCGGTTTCGCCTGCAATCAGAAAAACAAAGAATTGCTTACAATCGACTGATTCGTAAAGTAAAAAAAAAAAAATAACTTCGATTCGCAAATTGATTTCCCTGTAGCGATACTATCGCTAATTAATTCGCGTAATTTTCATAATAAAAGATCGATAAAATGTCCGGTAGTTATTGCCGCTTCGGAATAGAATAGAGTCAATGTTTCCCAGGGAACTCTGCATGAGGCTAAGGGGTGCGAGAAAAGGGCATCAACCAAGCGAACACGAGGGAACAGGAAGGCCGAGCAAAGGGCCGTTCAGCCTGGACGCCGACAACTTCCGGTATCCCTCTCTCTATGTTTCCTCCTCCCCCCTCCTCCGCCCCCGCGTTTCCCACCCTTACTGCATAGTAATAGTTACGGTGGTTACGACTAAATGGTCCCAAGCGTGTGTCAAATATCGAATGCATAAGGACGCTTGGCGTCGGTATACGCCGTCGTCTAGCGTCGTCGGCGGTGGAAAATCGATGGAAACCGGCGCGCGCGCGATTCTCGCATCTACGCGCGCGCACGTTTCTTTGTTTACATCGGGGTATTGCAACGCGAGAGAAGCGGGTTGTGGAGGTTTGCAACAGAGAGTTTGCACGTGGTATTGATCGCGGAGCGATATAATCGCTGACTCTCCTCTTTCTTTTCTCGTCGTCACGACCGAACCACCGCGGCACGATTGGCCCCGATATCTCGAGAAAGAAGGATCACAGCGCGATACAGGACGAGACTTGACTTATGATAGCATTATCGATGATCGTTTCGAGACATCGGGGGAGTAGAAGGATAAAAAATACTAAAATGCGGGTACCCAGTCTCTGAATTTTGTCGAAATCGCGAACGGTTTTTCCGTTATTTCGAATGCACGATAAATTCTATTATAAGCTCGACGCGGTCGAAAAATCGATATTGCGCGGAGGTACATTTTCCTCGATTAATGCATTAACGTTGATAAACGTAACGTTCCCGTTGATTAATATCGTACGAGATTCGAGGGACGAAATTATGCGGGTGAATTATCAATGGTAACGAGAAATAATATTCGACGCTTCGAACGGTCGATTATTGTCACGAGCGACAATCGTAAATACATACAAGAAAAAACGTTTGTGTACCCATCAAAGCGACGGGAGGTTATGTTAAAACGCGCAACTGTGAAAACTCTTCACGGAGATATTCCGTACGTCATAGCCACGTGTGGGTGTCGTGTCGCTAGTATTTTCGTCGAATAAAAAAGAAAAATCATAATAATAATAATACGTGTCTAACTGTGACGTCAGTCGTTGGTTGACGATAGGCACGCGAATTGCGTCGATTGTGAATAACTTCGGATTGTCGCGCGCGCAACGACGATTGACGCGGAGGTTGTACTTAACGAAAGCGAAGCGTTGCAAAACGGCCGAAGGTTATATGTTACATTCGGAGAGCCCGCGGTAGTGAGACACCGACGATAGGACGCGTGTGTCATATACCGGATGACCGCGGGATTTCGCCTTCTCCTTCTCCTCAATTGAGCGATGACTAAACGAGCGCATCGTCGCGGTTGCAAACAATGCCCTCCTGGAACGGAAGGGAATTCCAGGGATATTGCCATTCGCGCGACTCGGTGATCCTCGAGCGTTCCGATGCGACACAAACAGAGAGAAGGCAGAACGGAATGACGAACCCGCGCGCGCACGCCTCTCAATCCGGATTCTCGGTCTATTGTTCTTTGAAGCGATCTAACCAGAGACTGTACAGTAGTAATCGGCGTCATACCAACGATGCAATTCGGCGAACGATCGCGAACAGCAATCGTGTAACTCCCGATGAGCGTGATAAGAGCTCGAAATGTAAATCGCGTTCGTGGAAAAGAGTAATTATTAATTATCCTTCGTGAAAAAAACACGTGACTCGCACATGTCTGTGTTTCGTGTAGCTGCATAATTTACCGACATTAGCATCGGATTCCGCGAACGAAAAAAAAAAAAAAAACAACAATAACAACCTAACCTCCGAATGCGATGTATTTCTTTATGAATTCGAAATAAAATATTATTTGCGAGGGATGATAATTTCTGTACGGCGTTTCTGGATACGTTGATGATGATTGGGGTCCACAGAGCTTTCGAGGAGGAAACCCCATAACGAACAACTTCGTGACATCACCTTCTGAAAGAGAACACGAGGCGGAGAGGGAGAGTCGCGGGCATATGTCGTCTCTCACTCTCTCTCTTTTTCTCTCTCTGTCTTTCTCTCCCCGTTTTCTACGTATATGTACGGCGTAGTAGCAACGGCAAGCTTCGCGCGAGTCAGGCATTGCCGAGGTCACAGACCTTCTATGCCGGCCGGCCGGTCGGCTCTTCCACAGCCTGCCGGCTGACTGGCTTGTGGACTCCCTTTGCTGTGCTCACCACAGCAACAGCAGCAGCAGTACAGCCAAACAGCTAAAACCTAGCAGTGCTTCGAGCGCTCTTCGCTTGTTCCTTCTTCGTCTCTTTCCCTTTGGACTCTCCCCCCCCCCCCCCCCTCTCTCTCGCCCCCTGCGTCCTTCTCTTTCACGCGCTTTCTTCTATTCGTTCCCTTCGTAACAGTCCCCCCTCCCCCCTCCCCGACGTCTCTTACCGCGCACCTTCACCAGCGAGTTATATTCCCAATAATGATGAAGCAACTAAGTAGTACCTACTAAGACGATCTCTTTCGTCGGTAGTAAAAACTCATTTGAGCGGAACGAAGAAAACACAAATTCGAAATGAGACAATGAGATACGAACGAAAAAAAAGTCGAAACGTAGGCGCATCCAGATATAGAAATTTAACGAGCCTTTACTCCCACGCGTCCCTCGGGATCTTTTGGGTCATCGTTTCTTTTATCGGATCTATCGAGAAAGAAAAATTTCCACGATGTTGATAGAACGCGTTTCAGAAGTTTTTCCTCTATGGTTGATTTTTTTTTTTTTTTCGGGATCCTTAAACCCCGCGTCGTGTCGCCAAGGTACGATATCCTGAAAAGTGGTCTCTCGGTCTTCGTCGCCACCGCGCTGAAATAGGATATTTCGGGTGGCCCCCGGGAAAGACACACAGCGATAAGTAGTCGGGAGCGCGAGGTCGAGGACCTTTCCGTCGTGGCGCAGGGGGGGGGGGGGGGGGGAAATGATCCGTGTGAGTGGAAGCGAGACGAAAAAAAAACACGAGTGAATGCGAGAAGCGAAAAAGAATCGTCCAACCAGAGAGAAACGTGGATAGAGGCATCTAAACTGCGTTGCAGTCTGGTCGTTCAGGACGAGGGGGAGAAACTGACGAAACGCCGGCTACGCTACGAGAACCCGAACGAGCAGACTAAGGGGTGAAAGAAAAGAGGGTTCCTCACGCGGGCTCTTCGTTCACCCGTCTACGGGAAGTTTTTCAGTGAGAGAAACAAATAACACAGATGCTTCGTAAAAGTTTTTCATTTTTTTTCTTCTAAAATACGCGAGGACATCGCGATTTTTTCGTAATTCGTAAAAATGTAAAGATGATAAAAAAAAATCAAAATTAAGTAAACTCTTCGAGAAAAAAAATGCGTAGTTGAAGTTTTTTTTAATATCGGATAAATATTCGTCGAGAAAAATGGTCACGAGGAACAGAGAGGATAAATCGTAAGAACAGAAAATAGAGTTCGCGCGCGACGACGAGGCCAACAACACACAGGACTCCGGACAGGGATGACTGAGTCGAAACAGGGTTGCCGAGTGCCGGTAGAATCCCGGTGCCCGCGAAGAGAGAGAGTTGAATCGCACGGGCAACAAAACACCGGCAGCAGCATCATCCACTTCTCGGTGGAGATGCGCGGAGAAGAGAAGCTATAATACAACGTTGCCGGTCAGCCGAGCGAATAGCCCGAACGGCGAGTCGATTGGTGTTTTGAACGGTCGGGGGATGCAGAAGAGAGTCGGTAGAAAGAGGAGCGTTTATAACCAAAGAGATAGAGAAAGAAAATAAAAGGAGAGCGTGAGAGAGGAGAAGAGATAAAAGAAATCCCCCCGAATGTTCGAGAGGCTCGGCAGGCAAGAGACCCGGCTACAGGCAAACGGGAAAGTCAGGCGCACGGGGCCCAAGCGAGGAGAGCCGAACAGGCAGCAAGCAGGGCGAAGCGCAGGTCCGAAGGCCGACCTGTGTGTTGTGCTGCGCCGGGCATCCACCCTGCTGCCCGAACGCACACGTTCGCGCGCGCGTTGTGTCCCTCGAGCGCATGTGCTGCGCGCGCGCGACTCGGTACAGCCAACGGCAACATCATACGCCGCTTTTCCTATTCTCCGTTTATCCGTTTCGTCGTACGCATCATTCTTTCATCGTCTTAATTAAATAATCATCTGTACATTGTATGTAATATCTTCGAAATAAAAAACCAACATTTATTCATCGCCTCGAAACATCGATAAATCATTGAATATCGATGTTTTTTTTTGTATTCGATTCATTTATTGTCCACATTGAGGTACACGATATATTTTTGTGAGTGTCGTTCCATTTCTTGTCTTCGAAGGAATTACAGATCGATGTTATGCTGTCAATGGCACGCGGAGGTTATGTCCTGCGCATGACATCGAACGAAAATTTCGTTTCCACTATTTCTGTTTTTTTTTTCTTCGTATTTCGATCGCAAATTTTCTCAGTGGTATAGTCGACACGAGGAAACGAGGAGAAGCAGAACTGTAAGGCAGTCCCGGTCATCAATCGAATATATGTATTTATAAATGTATATAAATATATACAAAATGTCGATGAACGGGTGAACGCTTGTAAAAACGGTGAGCGATAAAAATCGATCGCTCATCGTTGCGGTGCCGCGACGAGAGCGACCGGCCGGCTGATTTCACCGGTTCTCGTGTACGTACTCTTCTCCTGCTTCTGTTTTCTCCCGGTTCGCGTACCGCCTTCTCTCTGCTTCGTCCCTCTTTCGCTCCGATAATTCCGTTTCTCGCGCTCTCGTTCTCTTTCCCTCCCCTGTCCCTACCCTCCCCCCTCTTCCGCTCGAACCCCATCGCGGGGAACACACGCGGCAGCAAAAGCAGATTTGCAGAGCGATAGGGACCTCGCGGAACGAGTGCACTGTCCTCACGTGTTCGTACACAACGACCTTAACGCATACATCGACGGACGAGAGAAGCAACAGCCCGAGTGCAGGAGAGAAAGAGGGAGCGAAAACTTGACCGTGTATTATAACCCGCAACATTTATAACGAGTTCACCAGAGCCCTGCGCGCGCGCCCGGTATTCAATCCGCCCGATATATAGTATACATTTGTATACAAAACAAACCCCGCCACGTTGCAATGTTTTCGTCGAGATACGCCGAAAAAAAATTGACTCCAAAAACTAATAGTTCGTTGAGGCAACTGATTTTTCTAAGAAAAAAAAAATTGATTCTATCGAAAATTGTTTCTGCCAATTAATAATTTATTTTTGTGTGTTTCATATTATATGAAAATCGATCGAAATTTCCTGCACAATTATCGACGTACAAATTTTGGATTAACGACATTTTTTTTCATTCTTTTTGAAAACAAAAAAGATTTTTTTTTTTTTACTTTCGATCGAATTTCCGGCGGGACTGAGGCTTCCAAAGTTTAGTCGTGTACCGGGGGTCTCGTGCGCACCACACGCCGGGGCCACGCGGTACGAGATGATTTTCTTCTCTACGGCGCATATCGCGCGCGGCTGAGCTTCTGGCTCGCCGTTGGGATATATAACTATCCGAAGCCCGCGTGCTCTCTCCGTCGCGGGCGTCTCTGCTCGCGTTGCGATCGCGGAACGGCGCGTAGAAGAGAGTAGAGGACTCGGAGTTGTGGTATATAGAAGTGAAGAAGATATAGGCGACAGGGGCAGAGAGAGAGAGAGCGAGAGAGAGGAGAGAAAGAGGAGGAGAAGGAGGAGTAAAGCGCGCGGTGTCAGGGGAAAGCGACTCGGGGGTAACGCCCGGGGAACCAAAACAAACTGGGCGTCCGTGTGTTGGCGCGTATGAAGCGGAGCGTCGGTTCGTGGCGTGTGGTGAGGGTCGGGCGTTGACCCTTCTTAAACGTACACACGTATACAAAATATAGAGAGATACATCGCGTCCGTATGCGCGTATGTGTGTACGTAACACGTAAAGGGAGAGAGAGTTATATAGTAAGAGTTCGAGACTCGCGTATACATCGCGCGCGGGTAACGCACACGATGAAGAATCGAACGCGAACGCTCCCCCTCGATAGTTATAGGTTATGGTATAAGCGCACACGATATTCGCAACACATCGAAATTTCCAGCCCCGCGACTGCGTTAGATCGCGCACGCGGATGGGTGTAATACATATATATATATATATTTTCATCGTCGTGCGAAAACCTCAACACATACTTAAGAAATATTAACGGAGGGGAAGCGCCGTTTTCACAAAGTCGACGGAACAACGCATGCGTGCCGCGATCTGTATGCACACATATATATAGGTTAGTTTAGTAAAAATCTATGGGATACAGCCGCAGGGAACCTTTCGGATTCGCACGAACCGAATAAATAGGAGAATAAGAAGCTGCGAACCACAAAAGAAAGAAAACGCGGAGAACGAGATGAGATGACGAAGATGCGGAGTAATGCGGGGGAGAGACCGGCAACAGGAGTTCGGGGAGATGAGGGGTTTCGAAACCTGACTGCAACGCAACGGTATAGATATATTAAAGCTTAAGCCGGTGAAACGGCGGAGAAATAAAGCTGAGTATAGGGGAGTAAGATAGAGGTACGGAGAGAGAGAGAGTGAGAGAAGCGCTCTTCTGTCTCCAGCGCGTTCGGGTTAACTCCGGCGATGAGGATAAAGAAGGGAGCGAAAAGGATCGAAGTCTTACGACGCGGAGAGAAAGACGCGAGATGGGGAGAAGAATCGAAAGAGTAGAGTAGGATGAGTGCACGTGGCTCATCGCAAAGTAACAAAGACGAAACTATCGCGCGCGCCAGAGAGCGCGGTTACTGCGTAGTTTCCCAAAGACGGGAGAGAGGTCGGGGAGCTCTGGGGATCCCTGGAAGAGGGTGCAACGGACCTCGGGAGATCTCTCCAAGGTAACAAAGAAAAGTAATCTTTCGTCCTTTCCGCGCGCGAGAGGAGTAGCCTCCGCTCGGCGGACGGATCGCGCGGCATCGAAGACCGGAGAGACCCCCATAATGTCCTGACGCTTAACGCTTAAGGATCCCGGATTCGTATACACGTTTTCCTTTGGGTTGTTTACGCTCTTTGTCTTCTTACGGTTTTTCCTCGCAAAAATCTCGACGCGACCGCACGCTTGTTGCGCATCGTGAAACAACGAGGAAACAAAAAGTTAGTCAACGATATACGATTTTATATACACTGTTGCACGATGAATACCTCGTTGGAGGTGCATAACGCGGCGTTTCTCACGCGTGACGCTTAACCCGCGCGCGCATGGAGGCCTCTTGCCTACCGGCGCTCTCGAATTTTCGGTAATCGGAGATACCATTGAGAAATACGCGCACTGTCTCGGGTTGCGGAAGGCTCTAGACAATTAAATACGATATCTTTCGCAACGACGATCAGTCTTTCGTCGTTAATTTTATATTCGACCGATGCGTTTCGTTGCCTCGATTGATGGCTAAACTCGTGAAAAAAAAAAACATCGATCCATTGAAAAAATTGAATGACGCAATTGTTGTATTTTTCGTGTCCCCGATATGCTGAGAATTCGACGGGAACTTCGCGGGGCATTCGGTCTTTCGTCATTAATTTTAATCCGATGCGTTTCGATGACTCGTTTGATGGCTAAATAACTCGTAAAAAAAAATGGATTCATTGAAAAAAGTTGTCGACACATTTCTTAGATATTTCGAGGCCCCGATATGCCGAGAATTCGGCGAAGCGGGGAGGGGGGGGGGGGGGGGATGCGCCATTATTGTTCCGCAGCGTCATGATGGATTGCATTCAGTGAATCAAGAGTTGAGCTCGTAGTTGCAACGTGTTCACGGCAAACAAACAGAATTTTTACCGCAGAGAGTACAACCCGACGAGAGATAGAGGCGGTCTCTTGACCGTTGGTGAACTTTGTTGCACCGCAGGGAATACGCAATTCGGCGTAATTTCCTTCCTGACGACGAGGTCGACGAACCGCCCCGGTGGAATATCTCTCGTCCTGGGCGCTTCGAAGCGCGAGCGAGAAACCGGGGAACCGAAAGAAATGAGAGAGATAAGACGAAGGATAGAGAAGAAGCTCTCCTCGGGCTCCATGAGTCACGAAGAGTGTTCCCCGCAAGCGAGAGCGCCGGGAATGTTATATACCGAGATGGAGGAAACAGTAGAGATTTTCCGCGGCGGGTTTCTTCCTCCGCGTCGTCCTTCCTACGCAATCCCCTCGGAGATTGGCGATTTTATTTTTTTCGTTAAATTACAGAATAAAATAAAATGAAATCAACGAGAGAAACAAGTTATCTGCGCCAGAAAAGGATTCACGGCGCGTAATACGTTTGCGCCAATCTTCGTAACCGACTTGGCTCTCGATTATTACTTCCCCCGCCCCCTCTCGTCTCTACGGGAGCGAAAGATTTCGTCAGCAATGACGGAATGTCGCAAGAACTCTCTCGAGAAAATTTTATTAATATCGCAAAGATCATTGACGAGAGATTGTGCGCGCGCACGTCTATACGCAATAGAGCTATAACCCCAAATCTGTAAATCCATGTTACGTCTCTCAACTTTCGATGTTCAAGCAAAAATGTTTCAGACCATCAAAAAAACCTGACTTAGTTTTTTTTTCCCGAATAAAAAAAAATCGTGACGCAAGATTTCAATCGCGATATTTTAGCGTCAATTCGGTAGCCGAGAAGAATCACTCGGGGATGTGTGGAGAAGAGTCGTGTGGGTCTCGTCATCGCGAGAACTCCGACAGTGAGTTCCGGCAACAAGGCAAAACGAGTACCTAAACACGACTGTTTGAGTCCCCGCGCAACACAGTTCGCGATACTCGTCGTTTCTCGGTGCAGCTGCTTTCAGCAGGCTGGAGAATAAGACGAGGAAGAGTAAACGTGGCGAAAGAAGGACGCAGCACGAGTACTGCACGATCTCGCCGGCCGGCGAGAGTTTGGCGCATGCGCTACTCTCTTGTTTACGTTGCCATTACCCTCCGTGCTTTGTGTACAGTCATATATACATATAGAATATATATATATAGGAACAAGTACACGGTATTCAAGATACTCAACGGATAGATTACACGTACAGGTGGGTTGCGAAGGGGTTAAGCCATACGGGTTCGTGCAGTAAAGTTCGATCGCAGGCTATACATACGAAGCGATCGAAGCTTCGTCGTCATTCGTCCCTTTATTTACGCCGTCATTATCGTCGAACATTGCCGATGATGGCATCGCGACTCAAAAATCTCGAACTCGAGAAACCGTTTCTCGTAACCTACTATCTCGTTTATCAGAAATCGACTTGTGTCGTATGTTTCGTCGAAAGGGAGGCATCGCAGTAGAAGAGAGGTTAAGAAACATCGAAACATTGCGAACCGAGAGACTCAAACCTCAAAGGGCATTTGAAAAGATTTCCGATACGGAACTCGCGCGAAAAAGACGAGAATGGAATCGTTGAAATGTTTTTTTTTGTTATCTCGTTTATCAGAAGGTTTCTTCGTCTTTGTCGTTTATTTCGAATAAGAAACGAAGAAGGTGCCCCCGAGTGCAGCGCCACGGTCATCCGATACGAGAAGTTATACAGTGACGTTCGAGTTGATGCGATTAACAATCGATATACACAATGAATGATACTACACGTTTCTCTTCTGTTTGGCTACTGGCACTCTACTGTTGCGTACCGTATTAGACTGCATCGTTTCTCGTCGTCAACGTGTATATATATATATCGCGAGATCGGATCAAGGCTTACGGAACGCCACTTTCTCGCAACGATAATAAACTCTCGGGCGCGTGAACGGTCTCCTATATCCCTATCTCTATCGCGAGCCTTGGTGCAGCTGTTGGCTCGACGTTGCTGCGCTGCTGCTGTCCGGCGCGTTTATCTACTCAAAAAAGGCGCGTCGATAGGGATATTATTTTTATCGACACGCCTGCCCGCTTCTGTCAGCTGTAGGGGCACTTACGACTTTTGCGTTTTTGCCTCTCACGACGCGTTACAAACGCGATCTCGTTTGCTAATGCTAGGAATTTTTTTTTTTTTTTTTAAGTTACACTACTATACTGCGCAGCGTGAACGTGCGCGCTGTTTACAAGCGGAGTACGAAAGGCTCCGGCGGTGCGCGTTGCTGTAACATTGCTTCCCTCAAGCGTTATTAAATGGAACGGAAACGAATGGGCAACGGGGCTCGCGCACCGCTTTCAAAATGCGGTTTCCCCCACCACTCGGAGGCCGACAACGAGTTATCGGCTTCGACTATCCTTAATCATAACCCAACGACAGCGAATAGTAACTGCAGGTGTAACAAACTCCGCGTTTATAAATGCGGACTTTGTGTATCTGTTACGTTAAATAGACACAGCGGACCGTGACGAACGAACAAAAAAAATTGATTGTGCGTTTGGTAACGTTTCACGTTGGCCTCTTTTTTTTTTTTATCAAACAAAAAGAATAAATAGCGCTGCAGAGACACCGCCATAGATCTGAGGCGCCGCATGCGTAGATCGCATGTGGGTCATGGTGCGCGTTATCGGTTGGCATCGACCTCGGTAAGGATTCACGCTTGACGGAGGGCCGAGCCTTTTTGCCCCCGGGAGTCCGTCGTTGACGACGCGAAAGAGTGACGACAATACTTGTTAAGAATCAACGGTTTTATCTCCTCTCTCTCTCTCTCTCTCTCTCTCTCTCTCTCTACAGTCTTTTCTAAACTTATCCGACACAGAATGGTCTCTAAAAAAAAATCTCGATGGAGCATCTCTCCATCGAGAGATTGCTTAATCGAGAAAAAAAACTCATTTTTTTGCTTCGTGTCAAAAAATTAGTTTTTTTGCTCCGTGTCAAAAAATTAGTTTTTTTGCTCCGTGTCAAAAAAAAACCGTAAAAAAAGTCCTCTTAGACTGAATTTAAAAATTGTCGGAGTTCCATTTTTACGATATATTATTTCGATATAATTTTGTAGAAATGTCCCCCGTAAAACCGCGTTATTGACTTTTTACATTTAATCGAAAATCTCGTAGTTTTACGATTAACTCCCAAAATTTTCGACCAAATAGCGCGATAGACGAATCGTTTGGTATTTTAGGGAGAGTCGAGAAAAACGAAACGGTACATTATGTGAGATACGTGCGTGTATGCGAGAAGCACAAGAGGCGCAGACATAAACCGTAAGCGTATCACGCTTCGTGGCCGCTTCCGTCCTTCGGACGCGGCGGGCCACGTGTTCCTCTCTTTCGTCTTCGCGCAATGCACGTTACGAACACACGCGCCCCGGGGAACGCATCTTATTTTTTTTTTTTTTTTTTTTTTTTTTTTTTTCGGTGGGGAAGTATGAGTGAAGCCGCATAGCAACCGGTATAAAGGTTTTTCCGTGTTGTGTTATCCGTCGCATACACGCGTATCCCCGGCGTACCATAGATCAACTGCACAACAGGTATACGGGACTTTGTATAGATATATTGTGGCGCGTAGGCGCGTTCGGGTAAAAGCCGAGGAGCTCTCGCAGGTGCAAATACCCGACGCAGGATCCCTTTCGGTGAAAAGAATCGAGAGAACTGCTACACAGATTATATATATAGATATATTTTGCCCGATCGGCATGGCGAACCGGCTACTGGCTAACCGCGAACAGCGATGACTCAGTCCCGGAGTCCGAGGGTTCCGAGTCACAGACTGAACTTGTCGATTCTTCCATATACAGGAAGCAAAGATTATTCTATACATTCGTAATACTAGAAAAAAAATAATAACAAAATAAAAAATATTTTGCCGATCGCGATTAACCGGTAAAAAAAAAAAAAAGAAAATGCGACGCAGAGTTGCAAATCGTCGTCGAGTCGATGAGACGCGGTGTATTAATAAAAAATATTTATTTGGCGGCTCCTTATCGGGTGCGGATGCCCCGCCGAAGCAGCTGTTATCGTTCGAAGCGTATATCGTCGCGCGATGCTCTCTCGGGTGCATTCCCAGTTGTCGGTTAACGCAAAAAAGTTCAATAACCAAGTCAAGGTCGTCGGTCGTCGGTACATAAAAAAAAAAGTTCGACGCGACGACGAAAATAAACGATTATTCGTCGACGATTGATCGACGTTGTACCTGTTATCCCCACCAACCGATAAGAATATTTCGTCAATAACACTCGACACGGAATAATCGACGTAATTGGTTTTTTTTTCTATCGAAAGATCGATCGATTCGTGGAAACGTAGAAATACATCGAAAAAAAAAAAAATAATAACGTTTCCACTGTGTTTGGACACTGCAGGTCACGGGGAATTAAAGATACGACGAACTTTCTCTCATTGGCAGATAAGGAGTCTGTGTTTTACTATCAGTCGACCGGAGTTCAAACTCAATTCTCCTTAATTCATGAACTCTCGGTTCGCAATCATACAAAGACCCGTCGGAAATCTAATCTCTTCCGCAAGGAATATATATATGCATACGAGAAACATGCAAATATCTTCTTTTTTTTATTTACTCCGAACGAAGAGTTCCTTATCCCCTGTGTAAGCATTTCATAAATTTATCATCGTAAGGATCTCTCGAATGCGCGATTTCTCCGTTAGAGAAGGGAAAAAAAATCTTCAGCCTCCGAGTGCCTCGATGTGCGCATGCGTAGGCGTATGACGATTATTAAAAGTGTCCGGCAATGAAACGGGTATTATAATAAGGTACGTAGGGTCTCAGGTGGGCACAGGTGCCGCAGGGAACGCGATAAGGACGCGTCAGTAGTTCAGTCATCGGCCTTCTAACAGCTCTCCCGTTGGAAACGCTGTTTAGCGATCGTGACGCAATCGGGTACCACGATCTCTTTTCTCGCGAAGTACGCCCATCGAAGGTTGTTACGATAGTCACACGAGTTGAGTTACGAACAAAGGTAGTGACCGTTCGATCTCCTCATAGTTCTCCCCCCACAGCCCCCCGTAGATCTGCTCCAATACACACGTTCTCTTTTAGCCATAAAAAAAACATCGCGAAAATGATTTTCCTCGACGAAATCCCCGGGCGCAGTGTTTTACTCGATATCGTTCCGTTTTTGCGGCAAAATCGGCAACGAAGATCGGCTTCCCTCCGTTTAACATCGGGACCTCTCACTCGTTCGCAAGACCCGTAAATTGGTCGGTTTTGTACCGTTATCGTCGTTCACCAGCTTTACGGCTGAACTCTCCGAAGCGCTCGATACAAAACCCGACGTGTTCACGTCGGTGAGTGCGCGCGGTGTATCGTCACCGAGAGGGACGATGCATCACTCGCATGACGAAACTCACGTAGTCCCTTTCCGTTGCCTTCGCGAGCTCCACAAAGAGTGCAACAAAAAAATTGGGTATCGCTTGATGAGGGACGTACGTGACACCCTCGAGGCACCTCGGGGTAACCGACTCAATTCCTTCGTTTCTCCCTCCAGCGAGAGCAATTCTCTCGACATGCATATCCGCTTTCGTTTTTTTTCCTTTTTTTCAATTTTTCAACTTTTTTTTTTTTATCGTCTCGTCTCTCCTATCTAAAGAACGAAGAGACACCGAGCTTCGAAAAAGGCCCCCGGTGTCTCGCGTTACGAGAGTTCCAAGAAAATTAGTCAACGCGACGCCCGGCTGGGCATCGGCTCGGTTCTCGCATCGAGTTCGAGACAAAGTGCGGGGAAGAGGGATGGGGTCCGGTCGGTAACCTCTTGGGCTCCGTCGACTGCCGAAGCCAAGGACCCGAAGCACAGGGAGCATTATCCCGATTGGCCTGTCGGTGAGAGACCTCCGAGAGCTCCCGGTCTGACGAGACAGGATCGAACGAGGCAACAAAAAACTTTGGGGGAGAGAACAAGTGCTTCGAACAAAGATGGAAACCACCGCCCGAGAGAGTTAGAGTATAGAATGCCACCAGACGCTCGGGGTCTTTGCTGTGCGTACGTATCCCTTCGCTTGGGTTTCGGCTATCCGAAACTCTCGCACACGTACGCAAAATCCCCGACGAAAGAGAAGGGGTCTCCCGATACGACGGGGTCTATCGACCGTTAGATTCGCGAAGACGCGGGCTTCGCACAGAAAGACGAGGAGACAGAGGGCGAATATACACGGTGGCGAAACCCCGCGGGGGGAAGCGGGGAGAGGGGTTGCGGGAGGGAATGGGTGAGGCGGGGGGTTAGCTGCTGATGGGTAAGTCAAGGTCGCGTACTTGCGAATTTTCGGCGAGCTACGGTAGCGTTTCGCGGAGAGAGAGAGTGGGTGGCCAACTCTCGTCGTGTTGAGGCGAGCAACGCGATTCCCTCCACCATTCGCGATTCCTCGGGATCGCTCGACCAATCGGCAAACTCGATGGCTTCGCGAAAGTGTAGAACTGGAAGGGGTAAAGGCGTCTGGAAGGATTACGTTACCCTAGGGCAGGACTATCTTCTCATGACCGTCTCTAACACACACCGAGAGAACCCCGGCGATTGTGTTTGCGTGCGGCGTTCGCGAGACCCCGCGTTCCCCATCCCCTCCTTATTTCCTCGTCTCTCATTTGTTTTTTTGCACTCGTTTGCCGCCCTCGCTGAATAGATATTAGGTTAATCTTCATTTGCTATGCTAGACGCGGTACGACGAACGCACTTGACGCGGACATGACGAAGTTTTAGAGGTTAGGATACATCGAATGGTTTGTATGGAGACGAGACGCGTTTCGGCGAATTTGAATTTTTGTTCGGGGAATTGGGGATATGGAAAACAGTGAGAGTCGCGATGTTTCGATAGTTTTGATAAAATTCGGAGATATAGAATTGTCGATCGTATGTTGTCATTGCGTATTTGAAGAAACGAGTCGCAATCCTTGGACTTTGCGCTCCGATATACGAAATTTCGGAAGTTATATGGAAAATTGGATAACATTTTATTTTTGAGTCGCTGAAATTTTTTAAATTTATTCAATTGAATGAAAAGTTTGATGTGATATAAATATTATAATTATATATGCAAATGAAATATTTTATTTTTGACGATCGTTTTTACTGCTTTTGATGTGTATTTAAATAAAAAACTTGAAATCCTTGAACTTTGTGCTTCGATGATCGAAATTTCAGGGACTTATTTGTAACATTTTTATTTTACAGCTGTTGACATTTTTTGAATTTAATGAACATAATTAATAGTCAATTAATTAATTTTATTATTAGTAATAAAATTAAGTGTTTCGATATTTCATTGGAGTTCCTACTCCTCTCACCGCGTATTTAAATTAATGACTTTAAGGGGACTTCGCCTTCTTATCAGTAAGATATACAATTCGCAGAAAGAGTGCCATTTTTTCAGAACTCCAAAAAAATGTCCCATTAAAAAAAAGTACCTCTTTACTTACGATGTTTGATTTAACCCGAAGATTTTTTTTATCCGATTACAACACTATTATCAATAAGCAATTGACTGAGATCAGTGATAAGAGTTTTTTTGCCCAAAAAAAAATATAAAACACGTTTTTTGCCTGAAATCGCCGCACAAGTCTTTAAATTCATACGCTCCATCAATCATATCGCTCGAATATTGAAATGTTGTCATTTCGATAAAAAAAAAAATTTCCCGTCGATCGAATAGAATATTTTCACATTGCGCGAATGCAAATGTATTAAAATGAATGAAATCTTATCTACAAGCAAATGATAATTTCTCGACGCCGATTGTATAATGAAACTTTCAATTGACCAACACGAGGATTTCTCAGGATTGCATCGATACACATCCCCTTTCGTTAGCCGTCCTTCGGAGGCTTTTGATTCACAGGCCGACTATTCGGTTCACTGCCAAGAGAATTTAGCACGCGAGAAAGGAAACAAGGAGAATGGCACTTTGGCTGTCGATCTCCCGGCGTATGTGTGTGTAAATGCGCGCTGTTATTTGTATGCATTCGAAGCCTTACCGACGCACACATTGGTCCCTCAACCGGTATAATATCTGTTCGCTTTGCGAGAGAAAGTCACCTGCAAGGCATATACACGGGTAACTGCCTTGCCGCTGTACTGCTTTTATGATGTCGAAAGACTCTTTGCCGTTGCGTAACCCGATTCTCCGGCTCATAGGCAACACAGGGCCCCGTCTTGCAGCGACCAGCACTCTCTTTGCTAAAGCTGTTCAAGGATTCGTAATTGATTCGCCATATGTTCGGCGTTTAGACGAATACAGCATTTCCAATAGCGTGAATTCGTTACGTCGTCTACATGAACCATTAATTAACCAAACGTCTTATTTTGTTTTTTTTTTTTTTGCGCGCGCAGTAAAATAAGAACATTATTAGTGTATTTTGCTCGCGACTAGACGCCCGCAGTGTCGATACCTCGGTACGTGGGTCAAGAGGCAAAAGGCACGTCAGCAGTCGTGAAATGGCTTCGCAAAGTTTCACGGTCGTTGTGAACGGAGGCCGAACAAGGAGCGGGAGAGGTGCGGTGAAGGGAAGGTATATAAAGCAGTCGTGTACGACGACGAAAGAATCGATGGGTACGATGACGCGAGCGAGTAGCCGAAATTCGCGACGGTGAGGAGGAAGGAGGGGGCGGAGGGCCGTTAGGCAACGGTAGTCTCGTACACACCAGACCCGTGCGCAGAAAATTGTTGCGGCGAGAGATATACAACAGTGTGGTTCGCGCTTCGGAGAGATGGCAGAGAAGGAGATATTCGCCATTGGGTGGGGATTCGGTGAAACGAACGAGGAAAAAAAAGCAAAAAAAAAACAATAAAAAAAAAGAGAAAAAGAAGCGACTGGGTCGGGGTATATACACGGCTGGAAGAGCTGCCGAGTTACAGCTTCGTTGAGAGGGGGGAACAGAGCAGCCAGCGAGATACGGGGTCGTGAAAACGCGTTGGTGGGAGGGGAGAGGAAGAGGTCGATCGACGCGTCACTCTCGCGGAGAGTTTCGCGTGCGTAAAAAAAAAAAACGGGAGAAAAAAAAATACTGATCAGGGCCTACGACAACGATCGCGTCGACGTAGTTCGTCGACTGTGTGTTGCTCGGTAGCGGTAAGTAGTATTATAGCCGACACGGAGAAACGGGCACACCGAGCGTATATCTCCCAATCCATCCCCACCTCGAGACGATTTTTTTTCGGCTCTCTCGCGCGGGGGGGTCTCTCGCGATGTTTCGCACGTTTTGCCAGCTGAATTTCGCGAACTATACTACGCGCACATAACCTCTATGTGTCTGTGTGCGTAACGTCGAGCAACGTCCTTGACTCCGGCGGGGGCCGACAAACGAAAAATTCTAGTCTCGTTCCACGCGAAATTTCGCCGCCGCCGTTGGCGAGCGTAGGTCGCGATACGGTTTTAGAAGACTGCGTGCTGCTCGCTCGTCTCTCTCGCGCCTGAAATACTGCACGCGCCCCTGTTGACGTAATGTATCTTCTCTCTCGCGTCTCAAAAACTACACGACGAAAGAGCCCCCCCCCCCCCCCCCCTCCCGCCACTGATGCAGAAAACTGTGACATAACCTCTTCGAACGATAATTTTATACTTTAAGCTATTTGCGAATAAAACAAAAGCGTTCGGGGTTTTGCGTTGTTCGTTTGCGGACAGAGACAATCCTCTTTGTTCATAAATATAACCGCCGCGAGGGTCGCGAGATTTTGTTATAATAAAGACATTCGGATTACGAAGTATCGAAGTTATATGGCTGTGCAGTAACCGCCGGTATTGACGATAACCGATAATGATAAATCGTCGGGTACAACGGACATCGGAGAGTCCGGGAGGGAAAAGACTTTGATCTTTGGTAGAACTACCGTGTGCCGCCGCGGCACAAGGATGGGACCTTGTCCCTCGCTTTCAAGTATCATTTGCGTCTCATCTCGTCGTATATAAGTCAAAGTCGTCTACGCGAGACACAGAACAGCGACAGCGCACATGAGACTCGAGGAAGTCGTAGAGTCGTACAAGGTACATGCGACTGCGTGACCTCATGACGTACACCGAATACATCCGCGCGGCCTTACAAATATTTATTAGCAAAGTGCGTAATCGTTCGACGATTACTCGAAACGCACGCGCGCGCGTGACAATTTTTCTATCCACTTGAATGGTTTCTTCATACGCGCCCCGTGTCGCTTTGCTCGCTTATGCATATTCCGCGCGATGTAGCGCCTTGTTAAATACGAGTTTAACTGGTTATTATCGGTATATAATACATATGTATACATATATATATATATATGGATAGGTAGGCGATCCCGTATCACAAGTTTTGCCAGTGCTGCAATTTTGTTGCCAGCGAAGTATTACACTTCGATAGGGCTGTAATTTCCCTGCACTATATTTATACCCACCGTTTTTTTTTTACGCGGATCGTTTTCTTAAGGCTTCGCGAGTCGACAATTAGTACCTGTAGAGTTTGAGAGGTTCCCGTCATTCTCTTCCGTCTCACCGTCTCTCGCTTTCTCGGTCTCTTTGCTTAAGACGAGAACGCGCGCGGAGAATTCGATATTCATAAAAAAATATATAACATTTAAGGCTGCAAACTCTTCGCTCTAAAATAATACACAACGGTATTGAGTTACAGACTTATTTTCGTTTCAAATATTTTCGTCACAGCGGATCGCGTATGTCGCTTGAATGACGCCGGTTTTTTTTTTTTTTATTTGAGGAATTATTTCTTTGAGAGTTTTTGAAATCGACAAATGGAGAGTCGTCACGAGTTTAAGATCGAAATGAGAGCTCTGATATCAAACGAATCTTCGCCTTTGACTCTTTAGCTATTTATATTTCGTTATAACAATAAAAATTCTTTATTCAGAAATTTGTTCAAATAATAAATAAAATAACGAAACGTTTATAAAAATAATAAAAATGAAAGGGTTAACGTTCAATTGCAGTTTACCTTAAAAATCAATGATATTTATTAATAGATATTGAAATTTGTGGACAAATTAAAACTTTTTCGATGTTTACGGAGATTTAAGATACTAAAATTTGATTTCACCTATTGCAAGCGATTTTTCTTACGACAAACGTAAATTCTCAGTAATTCCTTAAATTCTGACGCATCGAAGGGTTAAGAGACACGAGGAAAGGATAATGACAGGAAAGAAAAAGAGGAGAAGAGTTCGCGTAGGAGTTCAGCCCCCTCGGTGTTTGCCGATGACGCTATCCAACCGCCGTTGGTGCCGCCGTCAACGCGAAGCGTTTTGCGCGAAGGCGTTTCACGACAGTGACAAACTTTTGTCACACTAATAGACGACGTAGTGGAACAATTGTAGGTATCAAACACGAGCGCACGAGTAAAGGCCACGCGACAAACTTCACCAACGCGAAAGGGAAGGCAAATCGACCACCTGGTAGTCTTTAATGCCCGAGAAAAATGCAACGTCAATGCCACCGCACGAATAAGGGGTTTGAAAACGATCGACCGTCGTGCAAACATTTTTCGTGTTTACACTCCGCAAATAGATCGAAAAATAACTCTATTTGCGATGGAATGAAAAAGTAATTAATATCGAATTTTATCTGAATTCCGTTCGTCCTGTTTTTCCCTTTACCGACGGCGCGACGCAAGGATTTCTCGGATAAAGCGATCGATCGTCATGCAAACATTTTTCTCGTTTACACTCCGCGAATACATCGAAAAATATCTCGATTTGTGATCGAATGAAGAAAAATTAATTAATATCAAACTTTATCTGAATTCCGTTCGTCCTGTTTTTCAATACTATCCAATGAGAGATCGAAGGCGCGGCGCAATGATTTCTCGGATAGTAGCCGCGATATATGTTTTGTAGCGATCGATCGTCATGCAAACATTTTTATCTTTTACAATCCGCAAATACATCGAAAAATAACTCGATTTGTGATCTAATGATGGAAAATTAATTAATATCGAACTTTATTTGAATTCCGTTCGTCCTGTTTTCCAATGTTATCCAATGAGAGATCGAAGGCGCGGCGCAATGATTCCTCGGATATTAGCCGCGATGTTTTGTCGTAACCTACACGCGTTTGCAGTGATTTAAATGTGTGTATCGACTTAGAACACAAAGTTATACGAGGCCAACGGTTTCGCATGTATATTTATCGGGTCGTTGGGCAGAGTCAGCGTCGAGCTCTGTGGCCCGTAGTTGCCAAGGACACCACATCGCCGGTGCTGTATGGTGATCTCATCTTTGCATAACCCGACTCAACTGAGGCCGAGTTAGACCCCCGGTACCACGCGCAACTTACCACCCAACGAAGCGGGGCAGCAAAAGCAACACAGGCAGATAGACAAAGTAAGCGGACCGACCGGCTTGTGTAGTTCTCGCTATAGTAAATCGCGGTATTCGCGGTGCGGTAAAACGCCCGGATGCCCGGACCTATCTAACCCACTGCCTTCGATCGTTCGCAGCCTCCCAGCAACGAAATAACGCGAGAATTTCGCGGGGACACTTTATCGATGTATTATCGTGCTGTTTGAGCGATAAAACGATATGGTAATCGTAAGAACGTCCTAACCTCTCGTATCGATAGTTAAAAAAAAAAAAAGAAAAAACTTGTCAACGGCACTTCTGCTTCCCCTTCGAGTCGCGTAGCCAAAAGTACCGTTGCGATTGACGAAATTTTTGGCGGTGATCGACCGGTCGAAAAAAAAAAAGAAAAAATACAGTCATCGACTATTAAGTATCCCCGACGACTGTGAGCTTCGAGTCTCATCGGTCGCGTCGTGTTGTTACCGGGGTACGGAAATACGTGCGACGCACGTCAAGTTTACGCAATGCACGAAGTCATTATGTAACAACGGGTTGGTAAAAGAGATAGAGAAAGAGAAGCAGTTACGAGAGAACGAAGGGGAGGGGAGGGTGGGGAGAGGATACATACATAACGATGGATGAAACAGCGGGATGAGCGGAGGTGTTGGAACTATGCGACGCCTCTACGATACGACGCGATGTCTAGAGCTTCGCAATGGTGCCGCGCGCACACGCCGGTCGAGTGATGGCCGTGAATCGTCAGGCGTTCAATCGAACCCCCGCCAACAGATCGCCTACACACCGCACCTTTTGCTAATGATTTTTTTTTTTTTTTTCGTAATTTTTATTTGTTCGATTTTTTTTTTCGATGTAATGTATCGCAGACGAGAATATCCGGTTGACGAAGTTGCCGCACGATGTCGCGGTATTAATTAATCTTTTGATCGGTAATTAATTCACTTGTTATCGATCGAATACGATCGGAGATTCATTTGTGCCGTCGTTGGGATATGATGATAGGTTTCGTTTGTAACGCAGTTTACAACGAGAAGGTAAGGGATAGAAACATAGAGGGGTCAAGTGGCATGAATAACTCATTGGATCGCTGTAGAGCTAAAGAAGAACACTACGGAGGAGAGAGAGAGAGGGGGATGGAGGAGGGTAAACGTATGTATAGCATATGCGAATAAGCAGGAAGTAGTACAGCCCGCTGGCTGCGAAGTAATACAACTCGAACCATCAACCCCCATCGTCCAACTACCGATTGGCAAATGTCTTGGGTTACGTCTTCCGCATAGTGATCCATCATCGAAATCGTCATAAATATACAAAACATCGGGGAGAAGAAATATATCGGCGATGGTGGGCGGTGTTTTCCACGACTTCCGGGTAAACATTGCATCGGGTTTATCGATGTGCAGAACTCAATTTTCAATGGATTATTACCGATCCGCGAGAAGAATTCAAATAGATTTTGGTTTTTTTTTTTTTTTTTTCATCGTATTACGTCGCGGATCGGTGAATTCTAGGATTCTACTAGTCGGTAAGCTGCGCGGTTGACGATGATGGAAATAAATTTTCCTCCGCTAACGTCCCACGGGTGGTTTCTCCCGACGATATGGCAATGTCGTTGCGACGGCGCACGAGGCATATATAGCGAAAGAGAACGAGAGAGCGAGAAGTATAGATATTATTTCGCGCTCGTGCAGTCAGGGCCACTGTGACCTTAACTCCCCTTCCCGTACGGCCCTCGCCTCGCGCGTCCTCAGAGAGCTCTCCTCCCTCCGCCTCTCCCCCAACAGCCACCAGGCGAACTGCATAGGAACTGCAACACGGCTCTGGTGCATCGCCTATCCGCTAGTAGAGAAACCCGCCGCCGACCGCGACTGCCGCCTCATCGACCGGCCGGCACAGGGGCGGCGGGGATCCAAAGAGGGACACGTGCCACCAGTGACGTCACGTGCTATGCACCGCTCTTTACGTCGCCAGGCCTCCTCCGTTCCATCGTTGCACACACCGCGGGGGCCGACCACGCGCGCCCGCGTTATTCTACGACCCGCCAGCCGCTACAAGCGCTGCTACTCCTCTCTATGCACCGATATACACGGGACACACGGAAAATACAAAACCCACCTATATACCACTCTCGAAGGCTTTTCGTAGACTCGCCACTCTGTCGCTTTTGCGAGGCTACGCGATACACGCGAATATGCACACCCGTTTTGCAATACTTCCATACGACGGGGGCAAAGGAGGGGACGTGCACACACGACGGTGAGAAAACCGGCGCGTGCACTCGCACTACTTCGACAATTCCGAGGTCTTCGCGTAGCTAACTTACATCTATAACTGTCGATGTATCGCTTCGGTTGAGTAAGAACGCCATTTTTTTTTTGTTTTTTTTACATACGTTTTTCCGATTTTTTAATTGATATATCATTTTTTTTTCTTTTACGATTTGTATCGAAAGAAATTTTTGTCTGTGGGGTATCGTCTACTTGGATTACTCGTTTGTGACCCGCGAGCCTTGCAAGGCCGTCGGGGAAAATATAGAGCTCTCTCGTTCCTCTGTTAGCCGTAGGAATCGTCGGTGGGGTAGTAAGAGCTCTCCTATTATTAGGATCTAAAGTTCGTGCTCCAGAATGAGACGAGATCGCGGGGCGTCTACTACCACGACACGAGCAAAAGCGCATCCTCTGCACGCGCGCAATCTTTCTGTCTCTGTTTCTCGCGACTCTTCGCGCGCGCGTACCGTCGAGCAACGGCAGCAGCAATCAGCACACTTGCCAGATACGGTTAGATGAGCTCGCGGAGCGTCTTTTGGCTCCGTTGACACTACGATTGGCTTCTTCTCTCTCTCTCTCTATGTGTCAGTAGAGTCGGAGACGCCGAGAAAACTAACCCGAGTCCTTCTTATACTTCGCGATTCTCTCTTTACTCGGCCCTTTTACATCGAGACACGGAATGTCCGTAACTCGCATCGCTAAGCTACGCGATGTATTTATCTCGAAAGGGAAAGCCGACCTTGAACCGGCTACAAAATGCTCACTCGACTTGTCCTCATTTCGATATATCGAATTGCTTTCGAGACGAGGCGACGCACTCAATTAGGACAGTTATAGCCTCTTAACGATACGAATCACAGCGATGTATTTCGTTGTTTCGATAATCTTATCGCGGGAATCATCAATCGTTTTTTTTTTTTTTATTTTTCGTATTTACGATTTTTTAATCTTTGTAACGCACTACTCTCGAAACGTCATTTTCATCGGGTAACTCAGGGGAGAAACCGGTGAAATGGGATTATTTCAATAAAAACATTCGAAATCATTTTGGATAAATTTTGAAAAAAATTGAGTTAAACTTTAACAAAACTTAAGAAACTTAAGAAAACTTTTGAAAAATGTAAATAAAAAACGTAAAAAAAATAAAATTTCATAAATTTGAATTATAATTTAAAAAAAAAAAACGAAAATTTAAAATAAAAAATTAGGTTTTAATTTTCGTTAAATATAAATAATTTTATTTCAATTTTTTAAACAATTTTATCTCAATGATTTTCATTTATTTTCCTATTTTTGTCCCATCTCAATTTTCGTATTAAAAAAATCGAAATTGATACTCGCAGGGAGCATTTTTTGTTCTCGAAAACATTATCCCACATATCGTAAAATTTTACGTAAAATTAAAAAAATTCCCATAAGTTTTCGTATTTTACTCGAATTGCGCCATATGCCCGAATTTGCTTCTACTATTACAGAAATACAGAAAATTATGAATTACTTACCCGATCCCAATTTTCAAAGTTGTATCCCTCGCTTGTTCCATTCTCGACGAGATCGCGATTGACCCGAGCGCGACTCTGCAACGAACGGTGCAAAATATTACACGTGAGTTAATTACTCGATTGCCGAGGCGTTGTCATATTTTCGAACGAAAATCCGGCAAATAAAAAGACAAAAGATTTGTCCCATATACATCAGCTTCTTCCTCTTCTTACGGGGGGAGTCGTTTCTCTATTTTAGTCGCCGGTGTACACACGGAAAGTGAACCGAGCGAAAAGCGTCGCTTGGGGGACACACACGCGTGTGTGAGCGATCGAGCGCGAGCCAAGATTAGAGTCGAGCGATAATACCTCAAGGTTCAGAGTTAGCGGCGCGGCGCGAGAGTTACGAAATATTAAAACTTCAAATCACCGACAACGACAGTCGCAACAAGACGAGACGCGAGGTATGGGACCCAAAGTGGGATGTAACATCGCGATGTTTACGCCGTAAACATTGAGAATCTCTCGGATGTACGTTGCAATAAAACGCTTTTTCGAAACGACCAGCTGCCGTTCGTTAAGCATTCGATGAGTACACATAACCAAGAAATGGCGTCTTACGGGTACCATCGCGAGCATCGCGCGGAAGTACATCGCGAAATTTCCGAAATTCTCGTGTCGCCTCGATGTTTCTTAGATACTTCGCACACATCGAAGAAATAACGATACATAACCCCAAAATACAAAAATCGGATCGCAAATCGGCAACATCAGTAGAGCGTGAGCGTCGTGAGCGAATTATGAAACGTTGAACTCCATCGAGAGAACTTGATCCGTAAAAAAAAAAGAAAAAAAAAAAAAGAGAAACCGTAGTTTCTAAAACGATCGATAAAGATCGCGGAGTTTGATTAACGTATCTGAATTTTTTCTTTCACTTCGCGCGCGGATTGTATGTATGTATTAATCGCGTGCGTGCATCGAGCGTTCGCACTGCGTTATTATATATCGTATACGGATAATACGGTTTATCAAAGAATAATACGATGAAGAAGCGTTACGAGCATTGCGACAGCGGTACCATATATACGCGTAGACTTTCCCTCGGTATAACAAAGGGGAAAATTCTTCATAAGAAACTCTCCGTTGCTCCGTGTTACGAGGCAATGATATATACATGTATATACGGAGAGGAGAAAAAAAAATGCTTGCACGCGCGTTTTACGCACGCGGTAACGCAAGGTCAACCTTCTACCGCCCGTTGCCCACTATACGCAGCGATATAGTGTTGGCGCATTAATTCTGTTCGTTCGCTGGCCCGGCGATGAAGGGTATGGCGCGCACCGGACTTGGCGTAGTCGAGCGGAGTTACACAATTCTAATTCGTAGTCGTTGTCGTCGTTGCTTTTTGCATATGAACTCGAGGGTCCGAAGCTTCGAAAAATACGTCTATCGCGGGCGCTTCTCCAACGGGAATAATATCGGCGCGTGTCAATTATGTGAAAAAAAAAAAAAAAAAAATCGACCACACCTCGGAGCGCAGATTCGAGATATTCATATATTATTCATTATTCATTATTCATAAATGAATTTTGAGTCCATGAGCCACGGGGCCGCTCCGTGTTGCGAACGCGGAAGTTAATCGTAAAATCGTCGATTAGTTTGCCCCGCGAAATAAGACTAATCCCCGATGGAATGTATTCGGATCGGATTTTCCGGAGAGTTTATCCGAAACGCGTTGTTTTATTGAGAGTTTCGGCGAACGAAGAACGAGACGAACGAACGAAGAAAATGTGCGCTGATCAATCGTTATTATTAGCGGTTCGCGTACGAGGGGTTAGCGGGATGCGTGCCTCAAGGCCGGCCGACGAACCTCGACATCGAACGAACCAGCGAAGAGGAGGTGTCAAGGTTACGTCAACCCGCGAAATTAGGATATAGCGTAAGAATTCTAAAAACAGCGCGAAGCGTACCGAAGGAAAATCTCCGGGGCATTTCGGAGCGTTCAATTGATTATCGCCTACCCGGCAAATCGGCTTCGGTGAATCTTACTAATTTTCTAAGATTAGTTTGTCGCCTTTCGGAGTTTTTTTCGTATTTATTTTCCGTTCCGCCTGCATTTTTTTTTGCTTGCAATAGTATGTATAAACAGTCAATTTTTTTTCTTGAGTTGACAAAAAATTCTATTGTCCGAAAAAAAAAAAAATTATCTAAAAAATGTTTCAATTATTTCTCAATTTTTTTGATCATTTTATTATTATTTCGATAAAAAGGTATGTATCCAATTTGACTGTATATAAACTGTGTATAGTATATATCAATTTTTTCCACCCAATTAAAGTTTTTTTTTCGTACCTATAAGTCCGACACATCACCCTATTACGTTGTTTTTCGGACCGTATATAAACGATATATGGTCTATATAAATTTTTTTCCGCCTAATTAAAGTCGTTTTTTTTTATAACCGTTACTGGGAAAAATTTATCCAATTACGTTTTTTTTTTATTTTTTCGTTCATTAAAAGCCTTACATTGCTTACCTTCTTCTTCTTTCGTGGATGCATATCCTCGAGATAATCGGGTACAATGCCTTCGTCCAGTGTACCAGTTGAACTCGGAGTACTTCCTGACGGTGATCCCGACGCGCTGTAAGAGCACTGTAGTTGATTGTGAGAGGGATGATGAGGCGGCGCCGGCCATATAGAGCCGATAGTGGCACCGGAGTCGCTTAGGGGTGGACTCGGTGTTCCGGTGCGCCATGATGCGCCGCTGCTGCTGCTGCTACTGTTGGATGCTCCGCCGACACCGGGCGAACCAGCAACGACGCTTCCGGTTCCACGTCCTTCCCAAGAACCTTCATCGATGAAATTAAACGCGATACTTGAAATTAATCGAGTGTTTCCCGTACAGGCGAAACCGGATGTTCGTATTAATGGCTCCGGTGCACTCTTAACATTGCAATCAAAGCTCAAATTTCTCGCGTGCAGTGAAAGAAGAGGGAAATTAGCGGTAGTAAACTATATATCGATATATATATATGTATATAAATGTGTATATATGTATATGTATATATATATGTGAGTAGTTATAGCCTGAGATTGGAACGAGCGGCCCGTTGCCCTCCGAGAAGCGAAAGTAGCGCTCGTTTATGTCTTTTTCAGTCTCGAGAACCGCTGTTGCAACTTCTGTTAGCGATACGAGACTCTTACTGTACACCAGACTTTCCGCTATTCGCCTTGACGAATACATAGGCGACTTGGATTTTTATTTTTATTTTTTATTACATTATACGTTATTTTGTGTTTTCCAAGTCTTCGATCGATTTCCAAGGGGAATTGAAATCTTTTATTATTTCTTTGTTCGAGAGAATTGACTCGTCATCGCGTTTATAACTTTGTCCAGAAGTCTAACTGCATTAGAGAAATACGAAGGAACAACGGGCTTTGGTAGAACAAACGATAGATTATCGCTACTCTTGGGGGACAAAGGAATTCCAAGAGACTCTCGCGGCGCGTTCGGTTGTACAGATAAGAATCGGTTACGCAGCAACAAAGTGGGGAAAACAAGAGAATTGTAACGCCGAAGTATTACGAGCTATGAAACGCAACCGATTGTGCGTCACACGCCAAACTCGCGTTTACGGATCGAATGAAAATTCCGCGAAACAAAGAGTACCGACCGACTTATTTTTCAGACATATTGTTGCAATTGTGTGGATAACAGTCGCGACGAGCCGCGAAACTTTTTTTTATCGCGATTGCTCTCGCGAGAGAATAGCGCCGAGTGTACCGTTAAATTTTGGCTCCAAACTAACGCGCTGCGCAGCGCTTTCGGTACCGATTACGAGAAGCCTCTCTATTGCCGCCGTAACCGCGGGATATTTTTCTTTTTTTTTTTTTCGTCTCAGTCGAACGGGTCGGCAACGCTATCTCCACCGAGAGCCTCCGATACTGGCAAAAGCGCGTGTAGCGGGAAATCTATTCAAGCGAAACGTTTTTACGTTTTTTTTTTTTTTTAGTATCTTTTAAATTTTAACCGCAATCCTTGTCATCGAGTGATTACTATACACGAATGTTTTTTTTTTTTTGGTAATTATGTAAAAAAAAAAAAAATTATTTTGCACTGACCGTAATTGTGCTGACAGTGAAGTGGCAGAGGATTATTCGGACTGTGTGGCGAACACGACAGAGACATGAGAACGAGAGCCGCGGTGCATTCATCCATACAGTCGCCGCGTTCGTTCGTACGACATCCGACGCGTCCGCAACCGCGTGGTACCCTCGTTGTCTCGGACCATCCCGTTCCAACCCCTCCGCTTCCTCCTCCACCTCCGTATGACTTCTCCGAGTCGTTGCTGGAACTCGGTCGTCGCTTTCGCGATCTGAAATCAAAAATTATAAAGAGAAACCCCGCGTTTCCATTACTCATTCGTTTCCGGAGGAACTTAAAACTAAGTATGACATATATATAGATATATATAGAAAGAAAGATAAGAATTCGCATCGCCGTGTGTATGTCTCACCGCTCCCATCGAAATTTACATCATTTTGCAATAAAAGTTCGAGCCGTAGAAGGAATAAAAAAAAAAAAGAAAAAATTAAGGCAACAGCAGGGAACGAGTTTCACCAGCTGGTGGTCGGTTCGGCTACTGTGATGCAGTTTGCGTATAGAGAATGTGGCGTACGCTCTATGTTTGTGTCTCATTCCGCACTCAATTATTCAAGCAAACATTCGCACACCGGAGGGTTAACGCACCCTTTTTTCCGCGGGTCACGCTGCGATGCGTTTCCGCCGATCCTCGCCTTTTTCTTTCTTTCTATCCACATCGTCGTCGTTTCTCTCCCTTGTTGTGTTTCTTTCTTTTTTTTCTCTTTTTTTTTCGTTGCATTCGCGATACGCTCCGTACGACGCGAGACACGCGAGGTGCGCGCGAGACTCAAACTACTACGTCCACTTGGTACACTTGTACCTGATGATGTACACGTACCAGTGGAAAGGCACCCAACAGCTAGCAAATTATCGTCTTCCGTGAAACCGTAAAGGCCTCCTCTCGCTGACTCCTGCACGATAATTCAGCGTGGCCTCCCTCGCTAGCCGGAGCCTACCATTTACCGGGTACTTTAACGAGAGACGACCGCGGTCGCCTTTTATATTCACTATATTGTCGACAAATTCTTATTTTGTTTTTATTTTTTCTTCTTTTTTTTTTGCTCCGTCTCTCATTCGACTAACATCCATTTTTAGTGCGCTTCTTTTTATAGACCTCTTTGTGTTATACCTTTTGTTTTTTTTTATTTTTTTTATCATTTATTGTCTTCAGTTCGTTGTCTGTTACTCCGATTTCTCATTCTTTCTGTAGAGAATTTACACTCGAATCGTCGAAGTTTTATGCAGTTTGTTGTGTATTTTCAGCGTGAGAAAATTATGAAGTGTAATTACGAAGAAATACCGTTAATGAGGAATTTCGCACTGGAAATAATTTTTTTTTTTTTTTCGTGAGATATATTGCATGGAACATTTTTTTTCGACTAATTTTATTTTTAGTAAACAATTGTGAATACACATTTCATTATCTCGTTATCGCACTTTTTCAAGATTTTTTTTATCGGACCAAAAAAGACGTGAATTTTTAACTCCACCATATGCTTTTTGTCGCCTATTTTTTGTCGGCCAATTGTTTTTCAGTCGGAGGAAAAAAAAAAATTTTTTTAAAGAATTATTACCACCAAAATGTTCCACTTTTACGAAAGGATGCTGTTGGCAGGTAAAAAAAATGTCGAACTACCATTGCCAAAACAATTTTTTTTACGAAAGGGTGCTGCTGGCAGGTCGAAAAAAAAATCCGAATTACCATTGCCAAAACGTTTTTTTTTTTTTTTCGAAAAGCTGCTAGTAGCAGATGAAAAAGAGGAAAAAGTCGCCGGCGCGATCTCTCGATCCGCGTGTTTTCCGACGCTGCTACGCAGTTCTTTGGTTGCGGGCTTCGGTGGGTACCGTTATTCAATGAAGCCGGTACCCGACCATCTCGAGAGCTCAAAGAACTCCTCAAAGCCCCTCCCCCCCGCGTCACACGACGTTGAAACGCCGGGGAATGAGAGTGAAGAAACGTGCGTTAGTCTTCTACATTTTTTTTCGCTGTCGCGTATTTCCAGAAAGGTGAGACACATCGAACCGTAGAGGCCGTAATACGCGAATATGTACAACGGGGTAGAATTCCGTGTTATTCAAGGCCGTCGCCTTTTCAACCCGTAAAAACTGTTTCACTCATCTCGTGTAATACTCGCCTCACCGCAGACGGAGACTCTCGTCACTTCCATATGGCAAACGATACTTATCGATGTATTAATAAACCGATACACCATAGAGTCGTCCGCGTCGAACCTTTCGATACGGAATTATTTTTTGTTCGTCAAACAAGAAAAATGAATCGCTATTCTCGCTCCCGCCAGTCACCTCTTTTTTGACGCTCATTTTTGTTCTTTTCGTTTTTCAACATTCGCACGTCGGCGGATGGACGGTTTCGAGGCCAATCGTTGCACAGCTGTGTGTATCCGCTAACGCGGGGCTATATCGGCTGCATTTATACCGAGCTATATAGAGAGACACGAAAGCGAAACGTCCTCGCGAGCCTCCCTCCCCCCCCCCCCCCCCCCTCATCCCTGTTCTCCCACCCCGCGGGTTATTATATTCCTTTCAGATTCCTCAGCTGGAGAGAATGGCGATTCGGCGTTTTCGAAAGTATAAGACCTTCCGGGTATTTCTCGTCGCTCGACGGATGGTTCAATGCCTAAACTGACGAGCGAAAGAGATCGGAGTTGACGACTCTTCGACGAACGTGAGAGAGAGTACCGGTGATTCTCAAGTTATCCTTCTCTGTTTCACAGTTTCCTTCGCCTCTCTAGTCGATCGCGAAGGTTGTTCATAATTCGAGAGTATTGCTGGATTCTCGATACTGAGGCCGTAAACGCACGAACGTTATAAAAAAAAATGAAAAAAAAAAAAAATAAAATAAACCGTGAGAATCGAGAAATCTTCTCGACAAACAATTATTATCGTGTGTGCAACGTGCATTTTAACTCTGAAACACCGCAAATAAGTCTGTTGAATTAAAGTACTTGCAGAATTTTTTTTTTAATTTTTCAAAATTCGTAATATTATGTGTCTTTGAAAAACGTGTAATTTTTATAATTTTCATTATATCGATATTACGCGCTCTGAAATCCATGATTCGTATACTTTAGTATTACAGTTTCATTGAAAAAAAAAATAAAAAATGTTGATTTGCGAAAAACGTTTTACAAGAATTTGCGTTTATTAAAGGGGTGCAAAGATATGTGTGGTGTTCCACAGTTAAAATCGCGCGATTTCCATTTACCTTTCTTCCTCGTATCTCATCCTTCGGGAAAACAAAATGGACTCTGAAGTTTTCGATATAAAGCGGAATGAATTTCTTCGAGTGAATTAATCAATTGTTAAGACACAGCGTTACTTTTGTACTCGCGATATTCTCGAAATTACGAGTATAATTTCCCCGGAGATGCCAGGGGGTCGTGCAACTATTATAATTGCAGTGTACTACGCCTCGAAATATCCACGGGGTTCCGAGTGAAACTGTTAACCGTGTGGTACACGGATTCCCCAGTGTTGTACAGGACACGAGTACCCGATGACCTGGTTCTCCGCATAGTACAGAACACATAGGTACACCGGAAGCCCTATGTACAACCCACGTATACAGGCGAAAGATAGAAGCTATGTATCTCGTGACCCATATCGTGACTCGCGCCTTGCCACCCCCTCGCGAAATGGGTCGCTGCATTGGTATCAGTGTGGATACGTGTGCGGGGGCCGCGGGGCATTAGGGAGGCCGCCGCGAACGATCCCGTCGTGAAAAACATCGAGAGAGTGTGAGGAGAAAAGGCAATACAAGAGATCGTAGGGAGAGAACATCTACACATACGAAGACAGAGTTCTATATTATATTCCCGCCGGAATTCCCGGGGGAAAGAGTCAGTTGGGCGAAAGGCGCGCAAGCGCCTGCATCCGCATGCTCCGTCGAACGAGAACCGTCGACGGAAAACTGGGTCACGCGATCCTACGCTTCTCCATGTGCGCTGCTCTATCCGGCAACCGACGCTCTCTCATAGGGTAACCCAGCGGTTGCCACGCGCCGCCATACCTACCTATATCCAATCCGATAGTACCATCTATCTATAGCCTTTACCTTCTCCCTCTGTACTAACAGTCTCTCTATGTATATGGGTTACGTTGCAGCGCTCGCTGTGTTTATATCTATGGGGATAAAACGATCGCCGATTATTCATTCGCAAGCTCCGCAATTCGTTTGTACGATTTAACTTTCGTATCTCTCGACGATATCGAACAGATATTTTCTTCGTTTCCGCAGTTACGTTTTACGGGCACTCATTTTTTTTTTTTTTTTTTTTCGAATTATTATTGTTCCGTAACTGCTATAAGCGGTTTTGTCATTATTCAACTCTTTAATAACTTTACTGAGAAGAAATCAGTGCTTTTTGGTTGATATTTATTATGTCTGGAAAATGAATTCTACAAACTGCGAATTATACGAATGGAGGTCTATGCTATCAAAATATAACGATGTACTTATGTAATTTCAACTGTAGTTTCCTGAAAATGGCTATTCAGTAGAAATGCAGATTCCATTAAAGGTTTAAGCAAAAACGGAAAAAAGGAATTAAAAAAAATTGAAATTTTCCTGCATATTGTTACATTCGAATCTAATTTTTTTCACGTAAATGGGACACCGATGTAAATAATCAATCTGAATTTTTTAATGTTTTTTTTTTTTTACTCTTAAGAAAAAAATGCGCCCTCCGCCCCTTTAAGCGACTTTTTATTCACAACCATTACTTTTTTTTTTCAATTATGTAACATTTCCATCTTTCGCTTATTATGTTCGATAAAAAAGAAATTGATAATCCAAAAAGCCAATGGATTTTGTCTGAAAGTTATATTCGTTATAAAAGTTAATTCTTTTTCAACAATCGAAAAGTCGGTTAAGATCAGTGCGTTGAATCGAAAGAACGAAAGAAAAATGGAGCAAACGAAAATGGCGCCCGGGGCCGCGGAAGGCGGAAGCGGAGAGGGATAGTTCCTGTAGGAAAATGGAGTTGAATTCAGCGGGGTCGACGCTTGACCTATTTTCCGTGTACCTCGGGTTATCCGGGTTACCCGGTCCTTGCTGTTGCTCCGACTGCACCGGGTCGCACGGTGGCCAATTTCGATTCTAACACATCGACTTACATTCGCGAAGTAAACGAACCGGCGACGACAATGAGAATCAACACCGGCAGAAGAAAAATATAATTATCTCGTAACCTTGTTGTTGTTTTTTTTTTTTTTTTTTTCATTCCCCGGGAACTTGCGGAATCATGAAGAAAAATGCATTGTGCACGGATGTGGGCATCGCTCGTCTACTCGACGAGAAAGAGAACAGTAGTAACAACGTAGTTGAAATTGCTGGTAAGAAAAGAAAAAAAAACTGTGGGGAAAGGGAAAGGGGCGTACCGCAGCCAAAGCGGGAGGGGATTTTTCTTTTTTCCGCACGCGCGTGTACCGCGATGGAATCGAGTTTTCTACGTAAGTCACGAGCGTGACTAGGAAAACCGGGAACCATTAACCCAATTTTCTCATATACACGGATCGGCTTTAATGCTTTGCCGTGGAGCCGCCGAGTCAAAGCAACTTGCGATATCCCCGCTGCAACTCGAGTGTATCGCATTTATGCGAACTATTCTCGGGGTTTCGTTATTAAGTTAAAAACATAACGTCGAAATACCACGAAAAAAAAAAAAAAATGCTAACACATCAAACGAAATAGGAGGGGAAGCGGCCTTAAATTTCAAGAAGATTTAATTATTAATTAAATGTTCTCATATATCGATAGTGTTAGGAAAGAAATAATTGGAGCAGTGCAACATATGAAATAAAAGGATAAGGGATGTTTTTTATGCCAACTGGGGTTTGAGAGCATTGACCCACTTTCGAACGTCGGCATCCGGGTTACCGAGTCGAAACTCTCGTAGTACCTGTTCATCCTCCGACGATACGAGAACGACGAGGAGAGGTAAAGCCCGCGGTGCCAGGAGAGGCACCGGAGGGTAGGAGAAGAGAGAACTCGGCAGCCTGGATCGAGCGTCCCAATTTCCGGCGTTTGTACGCTATATGTATGTAGGTACAAGTTACCCGGGAGGCCGGTACAACCCGGTTTCGCCTCTGGGTTGGCCTCTTCCTCCTCTGTATCCCTTCACCCCCCCCCCCCACCCCTCTGAAAATTCGATCGTCCTAATTTCGGGACCGCGCGTCCCGGCAACTGGAACATCCCTGTCGCTTGACCCCGCGATGAATTGCACCCCTATCTTCGATCACTTGCACCACCCCTCTCCTCCCCCCCCCCCCCCTCCCCCAGGTTAAATATCGCCGAGAAACGAATGAAACTCAAAAAAAAAAAGGATTGATCCTCTGCGAATATAGATTCCTAACGGACCGCAAGTGATTAAAAAAAAAAAATCGTCTATTGGGAAACTCGGGAAAGCATGCGTTCGTTAGCCCACACATTCGCCGGTACTGAAAACTCGTAATACAGGAGAGGAGCGGCGGTTGAGTGGGTATCGAGGAAAGGTCGCTCTCAAAGGTTGTTCCATGAATATTCAACGTAACGCGGTTGTCCTTCGTTACGGACTTGCGTTTCAACAGAAGCGAAGAACTCGTTTAATCAATCGAATCAAATGAGAAAAGTGCGGTAGTGATTTTTTTTTTTTTTTTTTCGTAATCATTAAAATTTCTCATCTACGAGAGAAAACGTTAAAACGCGATATGCAATATATATTCGAGTAGGTAGAAAGTTATTTCTATAAACGAATACTGTCGTCGTATTTTCGGTAGCGATCTCATCCGCTGTTTCTGGAAAACGTAAAAAAAAAAGAAAAGAAAAACCTCCGGAGGAGCTGATGCAAGCGATGGCGAGTGTACGGATCCTCACACCGACGAGTGCCACGTGCCGACCCGAGGAGTCGATTGCACGTGTGTCGGTGCACGTGTCTGCGCGCGCGGGGGACTTTACACTGCCTGCCGTTGGCAGTGCAGCAGATATCTATATACAGTCTCTGGACTCTGGAAACGACCGCGCGCTGCTGCACTCGACCCATTGTCCTACTTTCGGCTTCCCGGTCGTTCCGCGAGCGAGAGGAAGACCAGGAAGCACATTTGGTATCCCCGGCGACCTCGCGCCACACCTCCTCCCTTGTAACTAACCCCCACCCCCACCCCTTCTCTTCCTCCCCCCGTCTGGACTATTCGCGATATCCAAGCGTCGTCGACGCCGGCGACCATCATCCCTTCCAACACAGCATCCCTTCCGAGTCTCGGCACTTCTCCTCAACAAGTAGTGAATGCCGGCCATAACCAACCCCCGTCTCTCTCCTCGCCGCTCGTCAAGTTCGAAATTTCTCTTCTCTCACGGGTCGGTTCTATATTTAAAATTCTCTTTCAACGTGTCTCATTCATTCGATAAAACGAACGCGGAATATAACTTTTTCCGAGATGTTAAACGAAAATTTATCGATTTCAACCCTTGTTACAGTTTAATTTTATACTCGATTAAGATCGTTAATAAGATCGAAGATTTTATCTCCCATCGATGGGAACGAAAATAAATGTCGAATTTAACCTGCGAATAGAATTGAGTAATTTTCTCTGTCTCGTCGGAAATTTATATTCCGAGAGCCAAAACGAGGGGTGTATCTCTATTGCGAGGCTAATGTGTTTGGAATGTAAATTAATATAGGTCGCGCGCGTGCAGTGATATAGCGAGAGACACGAGGGAAAGGGTGCAACGGTGTTAGCGTATATAACAAGACGAAGCGTACATCCACACGAGAACGTTATACACTATGAGAGTCGACCTATTTATCTAACCCCCGTGTCCACTAAGGGGTATAGTCCCACACGTATACAGCGGAGCTGCATCGATCGACCTCGATCCGTTGGCCCAGCAGCCTGGCACCGAGCGACCCCACAATTTGTCACCCCCTACTGCGATACCCCTGCGCCTTCTCCCCCTCCACCCTCTCCTTTCTTTTCCAAACGCCTCTCCTTCTCTTTCGCCCTCTTCACCCTCGGCATTCATACCTCCGCGAACTTTGGAACTGCGAATCAACGGCGGAACCGCCGCTTCCCGCGAGAAACTCTTCGCGAAATATAGTCGATATCGTTGGGAACCTTCGAGCATTTCGAAACCATCATCATCATCATCAGTATATTCAAATATCGCTCTCTCGCCGTAACAAACAAAAAAAGTGGAGTAAAGTTCCCCGTCGAATTGATTTACGACTTTAGTCTAAAAACGCACATTTTCTCTCGTCCGCGAGGCAAATGAAGTCGATATTTTTTTTTTCATTTCGACTTAAAATTTTTTTTTTCGAGTCGTTCTCATTATTGGGACGAGTGGAGAGATCGAGAGTCTCCACATAGTTTGTGAATGGTGTTTTTTTTTTTTTTCGGTATATATAGGTATGCGAAGAATCGATCATTTAGTCTCTCTCGCGTTCTCTCGGCCACCTATATACCTACTTTTTCGACTCAAGGCCCCCGGGGATCGTGTCTAGGTCGTCTACGGGTCGAGCGTATATACCGAACAATTCTCTCTCCCTCTGTCTCTCTGTTCGCGAGAGGTGCGCGCGTTCTCATCCGCTCTTGTCGTGGTGCGCCTGCGATCTACGCGACGACGCACACATCGTGATACAAACCGTCGAGAGAGCTGAAAAATATTATTTCGCACTCTCTCACGCGCTCACGGTAGTCGATCGTTACCTTTAACTCTGTTATGTTACGCACTCGCGTGTGCCGCCCGAGTGGCTTGGACTTTCAAGGATTCCGCCACGTTTGGCAATGTCCGGATTGGGTTAGGTCGGTTCTGCACTGTATATACAGTACAGTATACTTTTTTTATGGTCACCGAGGCGCGTCGCGGCTTCAATCACGAAAAAAAAAAAAGAAAAGATTACTATCGTCTTTTCTTTGCGTACGTAGCTTCGTGCATGAAAATTCGATAGAATCGATCACTGCGCATGCGCATTGTTTTTATTATGCATTCGGTTGCTTCCAGCGTTGATATTTTAATGCAGTAGAAAAAAGAAACAGAAGCTGAGAAACAGCAAATGAGAAACCCGAAACTCGTGGCCTTAGCCCCGTTGTTTACTTGCAATCAAGAGACCGTACGGTCATAGGCGCGTGCTTCGCGTATGCAACTTTGCGTGTCCCACTCTCGTTCGTTAAGCGCTCTTGCGAAATTCTATGCTAGGCGAATGCGTGGGATGCGGCCATTCGTTCTCCGGTCGAAGTTCCTCGGAGTTGTTGAATTAATTTTCGTAAATTCTTGGAGTTATTAATACTCGATGTTTGGAAATGGAGAATATTTTCGGTATGATAAAATTTCGAGGGATTATCGCGTGTACATTTTGTTGCGGGGAAAAGTCGGGGGCGAGGAGAAAAAAAAATCGCGGCGGAGATCCGCCCGTTTTATATCACACGCCCTCACTATCGCGGTGGGGAAATTATGGGTAGGAATACATATTATAAAGCTTGCGATATATAGGCGATGAAGGAAGCGTTGTAGAAATCGACTTGCCACGCGCGCGCCAAGGGTGCATGCAACGTCGAAGGCCGCGAGTCCGAAGGGGGTGATGCGGAGGAAGAGGGTGGTGTGTTTCTCCGCTCGATGCTCGGGTAAACTTCTCTCTCGTTGGTTCGTTCGCTATACGCCGCTAGAGCGACGTTATACACAACGCGCTCGGCGCGTTGTAGTGCACCTGACCCATATAGAGAGTCAGCTATTGATCGACCCAATTTCAGTGAAGCCGGCCGGCCGGCCGGCCGGCCGGCGAGGAGAAGAGCCCCCGCCGTCGTCGCGCGCGCGCTTCTCGTTCGCTTTTGCTTTTGCCTCTCCGCGCTCCCGATGCTCCGCTTTGACATCGCGCGGCGTACGGACGCGATACACCAATACGAGCAAAAGCGACCCGACGACGACGACGACGACGAATCTGCGAGAAATACACGCGGCTTCCAACTCTATAGCTGATCCCCGAACGAAATTACGTAAGACGTAACCTACTGACTCACTAGCGCTCGTCACGATGACGCGACTCCTCTCTGCCTATACTACTAGTTACTCTACTCTCATCCCGACGCAATCCGTTCTCCTCATCGGCTCTTCGTACGATCGGCGAGAGTGTGCTACCGTTTTGCCACACAAACCGGTGGGTTTCTCACACTCGACGCTCCGAAGCGTCACGAACTAAGATGGATTTCAATGGCTTTTCTATTCTAAACATCGCGAATAAATGGGAATTTAATGGATCAGAATTATGGTGGGCGTAGCGATTTTCGTAGAAGACAAAAATCCGAAAATAAGATAGAAGGGAGAAATTCAAAATATTGAGTTGACGATTTTTTTATAGATCGATCAATTAGCTGCGATTAATAAGTTATCAATTTACTCTTACGATAAACGTGTTTTTTTGCAGCTCCAGACGTCTTCCAGACGTTATACGTCTGTAACGTTATACGCGAGACGTTATACGCGAAATATCGGTATAGTGAAAATTTTAGAAGTTTTACACATTTTTTTGAAAAGACATCAAAAGTCTCAAAAAACTTGAAGACATCAAAAGTCTCAAAAAATTTGAAGACACCAAAAGTCTCAAAAAATTTGAAGACACCAAAAGTCTCAAAAAATTTGAAACTCTGAAACTTGAAAACATTTTTGCAAGTATCGATTTCGATTGTTCAAAAACTGTGCGATAAATAACGACGAACTATTTTTCCATTTTTCATTGTTCAAATAAATTTGCGTAAAAAAAAAATATATATATATATATATATACAAAAATTCCAAGAGTACGCAGTAAAGAGTTTCGAGAATCAGCGACTCGGATGACAAAATTGCAGGATGTTACGATACGAGATGTGATTAAATCCTTTTTATATTTTTTTTCCATTTTAAGAACTATACGGTTTACAACTTTTTCAAGGTGGGATACCCCGTTTAATGTATCGGTAACTGGGACACGCCGCGCAAACTCCTCGTTACCTTTGCCAAGTTTACAAACGGATAAACTCTCTTTGCACACGCATTTCGTCGTCGCTTTCTCTTTCGGTCGTTGCGATTCGCCTCTCGCCGCTCACGCATAGTATAGAAAAAACGCTTTTACCCGAAGAATCATCTCTCGGACGACCTTCGTTTTCTAGTTTTCTATATAAATGCACATGTCCGCCGGAGACGAATGCGTGTCTTTTGCTGGAAAAATCGAGTCTTCGCGATCATGAAAAAGCGACTTTAATCTCGTATACATTTCTGGGTCATAATGTGGCAATTTTGTCGTGGAACGCAGATATGTCTTTATACGTAGAAATATCGCGTATGTATGTGTGTGTAGAATGCAGAACGAGTTTTCTCCAGCAGCTGGTACGATGGCTGCACAAGGCTCGTAGCTCGGTGGCGGCCCTGACACGCCTCGAGAAGCGCTTGGAAATCGGGTGGAGTTGTTCGTCAGCATTGCGGGGGCAGGGAGGGAGGAAGGGGAGGGGGGAGGGGGGAGGCGAGGAGGAGAACTACTCTCGTCTATGCGACGAGTCAACCATAATGCAGTGACGTAACAGCGAGGCACGCGCAATGAGAAGCGAGTAGGACCATCGGCGTTAATTGTCACACTTGCATTATTTATTCAAAGACAACACGACAGCGCTGATTCCGGAGCGTGAAAAAAATTAAATAAATAACGTATCCGCTGCAGAAACCTTTTTCTTTATTTTTTATTCCGTACGATCTCAATTTTCTTCGCGATACAAAGCAATTTGTAAGTTTATTCGCACGTGATAGATAATATCGCTACGCCGCGATGATGGGATCGGCGATAATGAATAATAGAAAACAACGGAATTATAATCGTGGCGTTAACTACTGGATAGAAATTGTTGCGATTAACGGTTAAAGAAAAAAAAATACGCGCTCGCAGATGTGTAATAATGCGTACGACGCACAGCCGTAGCCTTTGCTTCTTATACTCGTTCAATTTCAATTTCCATAAAATTTCTCGCCCAAGAGAATCCACGATAAACACGCGTTGCACGCCGATGCACGGTAAGCACGAAGCAATTACGCGTGCAAGTAGAATTATACGAAGGAGCGACTGGAGGATAGCAGAAAACTAGAAGTATGGGTTGCATTTGTTGCTGTTCTTCGGCCCGCGCAGCTAGTTACGCGACGCTAATTTTTCTCTTTTCTTCCCCCTCCCCCCCCACCTTGTCGGGGCCGAAATCGTAAGTCGGGGGCAACGAGCGCATCGGATTCTCATAGCGGAATACTCGACGAAAAAGTTCCTGGTGTACGGATACGTATACCAAACGCCGCTGAACATAAGCGTTGGAAAGCCAATTAGGCACTGCAACGAATCCTCTCGTACCTCTTTCGCGCGCGTATATAACTCTAACAACTCGACTTCGGAAGTTTCTGCGAACATCGGGCAAACTTTGCCGGTTTGCAGTTTCCAACTCTCTCGATTATTGTTGCCAATAATTGTTATTCGATTTTATAAATCACGCGATTCGTAAATCGTATTTATTTTTGTTATTTAGTAAAACGTTCAATAGATCGTAAGTAATTATTTAGACGATAATTATAAACGCGATTTAAAAAAAAAATTGTTACCGTTCAACGGTGCGAGTTGTTAAAAAAAAAGTATATGCAAAATATATATCAGAATTATGTGAAATTTGGAATTTTTATATAATTGATATATTAACCACCCATATAACTAATTAATGACTATTAATCACCAATTATCGTCATCATAATTAATTATTATTAATTATTGGTTTTTTTTTATTATTTATTTAATCTTTTAAAAATAATTTTTTTTTTAGTTTTTTCAATGTATTATAAATATAGTTCGCGATATACTTTTTTTTCACTTGTAAATTTTTAAGACGCCATTTTTTGTACCAATGAATTATTAATTCGTTTAACGAATTATTAGCTCTTACGATACATCATATTTTTTGGTACAGTAAGACGAATACAATTCGTCGGACGCTTTTCCTCTCGAAAAGTTTCTGCGCGTAAAATCCCCATGGGGGGGGGGGGGGGGGGGGGGGGCAGTGCATCTCGAGGTCGCAGGTGCGGCTCAGCCAAACGAGAAATCGCGAGTCGTTTCTCTATTGAGAATCTTCTCCTACTATTACTACGACTATGTATTTATAGGGAGTAAAGATACAGTAATATCCACGGGAGGCCTCTCCTGCGTGCGCAGAGCACGAAAGTTTAAATCGCTCCCAGGTGCACTCGAATGAACGATCCACGAGCTCATACACTCGAAAGAATCGATTAAGATCCCGTGATATTATGGGAAACGATTATTATAATCGTCGATTGTGAATAATTCATGTATTTACCATTACACCGATGGTAGTTTGCATCGTTAATTAATCACGTATACGCGCGATCCCCGGTGCACATCGATTTATCGAGAATAAATCGATTTTATCGACGGAAAATGAAAGTTTTTTGATTTTTTTTTCGTCAAGAAAATGCCGAGTATGGGATTTTAAATTCGTGCCCCGGGCATTCGCGGTGAGTTCGGCCGCTCACTCCCGTGGGGTTTTCAGAGGGAGGGAGAGATTTCTGTTAAGGCAGGTCGGAAAGAGCGCGCGGCGAGGGGGCCAGGTGCAGGACAGGTAAGCGACCCGAGGAACTCTCCGACTGGGCTCCCCTCGTACAAAAGAGGGACTACGAACGTCTCTCCCGACCCGGGCATCGGGCGAACGCGGCGAATGAGAGAGACGGAGAAACTATATAAACGAGAAATTCACCAGACGACCTTCGTGAGAGAATCCACTGTTGGGTTGCCGTGCGAGAAATATTCTTTGGATCCTATATAACACAGCGAACTTTTTGGGGTGTCTGGTAGACGTGAAAAAAAAATGAAAAAAAAGGCGAACCTTATTTCGAACGGAGAAGAAGAGCTCTTCGGCACGAAGGATTGATCGAAACGGAGAAAAAAAAATAAATAAAATAAAAAAGGCAAAAGTCTCGAGCCGTATTTCAGGTCGTTGCTACTTTGGAGCGATTTCCAGACGGAGTCACTCAACTTCTCGTTGTCGCCAGCCATCGCGCTCTCTTCTGACTCGTCGTTCCTGTCGTCTTCGTCATTTACAAAGGGTCGAGAAACTTCGAAAGAAGAAGACAACCGAATACCAAAGGAATATATTTTACCCCTCCATGAGAGAGTCCGAGGGCCCCAAGGGCTGACCTGAACGATCTCGATGTCTGGTATGTTGAATCTTCTCCGGTTTGCTGCGCAGTATATCGCCGGCAAAAGAGATTCTTCGAAGGGTCGAGAGGGACGAGAATCGATGGCTACAGGTAGATAAAGGGAAAACGGTTAAAGGGACGAGAACTCTCCCCCTCCCCCTTCCTTACGCGCCCCTCTCACCCATCTTAGCCACGAGGGAAGTTCAATTTTAACGTGCCGTACACGACGCTACGGTGGAAAAACTAAACAACACTCGGGAACCCGTGTGCGTTCCTTCAAACGAGAAAATTTTTACCCCATCACGATCCCACGCCGAGGGTAAGAGTACACCGAACCAATGGAGATTCAACGATTTACCCGCCGAAATTTTCTTTACACTTTGACTGAAGGAAAAAAAAATCTCCCAATCACAAGGGACGGTGGATAATCTTTTATTAGCCCATTTCAATGGGCACCTGCAATGATTCCGTTTACAATAGCAAGCGCACGCACCTTTTGGTTTTTTAAAGACGAAAAAATTCGATTTCGGCAAAAAAGGAAGGAAATCATTTTTTTTTTTATAAAAGTCACGAAATGGATTCCGAAATGAAATTTACAGTAGAAAAAAAAGAATCGACAAAAAGACGAAGCCATTTTCTTTTACGTTGAAAACTGAATGAAAGTAACGAAGCATATTTTGTACACGAAAATGAAATTCAAAATGGAAAAATGAAAAAAAATTATAATCATAATCATAAATCATAAATCGACAAAAAATAGGAGAATCGATTTTTGTTACCTTGCCAACTGAACGAAAGTAACGAAGTATAATTTGTACACGAAAATGAAATTCGGTGTACCAAATGTGCGTTTCGACGAAAAAGTACAATTCCAGCAAAAAAAAGAGGCAGGAGGACATTTTTTTCAATTCTCAAAGTAAAAAAATGTACTTCGAAAAAAAATTCAAAGCACAAAAAAAAATATTTATGTTGATTTTTTTTTGTGCTCTGAATTTTATTTCGGAGTAAATTTTAGTAAAGCGTAAAAAAAAAAATCGACAAATTTTTTTTTTCCTTGAAAAAGGGAACAAAAATCCCGAAGTAAGTTTTCAATTCGAAAATTAGGGAGACATTTTTTATTTCTCAAAGTAATGAAATATACACCCTCAAGAAATTCAAAATAAAAAAAAAAATTCTTTGCCAACTCAGCGAAAGTAACGAAGTATACTTCATAAAAAAAAAATGAAAAATTCGGTGTACAAAATGCGCGCCTCTTGATATTCCGGAGTTGGGTTAAAGGATCTCGGTACAGTTTCTGCTCGCAAAGGTTTTCCTTCGGCTTTTAATAGAATTATCACACGGATCAACGGGGTGCACGTGAGGGCGGCAGGGGGAGGGGAGGGGGAGGGGATGTTTTACCTCGGTACCTTTACCTCTGTCCTTTAAGCTGTAAAATCCTCGTCTGCGTTGTATATATATTCGTCAATTTTCCTCGCGCTCGTGTGCCCCGAGACGAGAATACGCGATATATTCAACACTCAGAGACGCAGAGGGTGAGTGGGAGAGAGTAGCGGCGAAGTATCGCGCGAAAAGCGAGACAGGTGTGTGCGGATAGAGAGCCAAAAGCCCGGGTTATAGAATCGGAGGGTGGTTAGCTTTCACGGCTCGTCGAGCCAGAATCGACGTAACATCGGCACGACGGAGCCTCCAACACACACACACACCATCATCGTCGGACGTTTTTCTTTCACTTCTACCCCTCCGCTTTTACGCTTTCACACTGAAACTCCCGTCAGCGCGCAACCCTTGTCCCATTTTCCTCCTGGCAACAGAGAGCCCCCAAAGCTCCGCGAGAGACGGCCGCGAGGTTTATTCGTGCCATCGCCACGGATTGCCTCTTTATCCTACCGCGAGGCAATATTTCAATGTTGCTTTTGATCGCCGTTGCGAACGAAATGGGATTCGTAATAGGTAAAAAAAAAAAAAAAAAAATACAAAACAAAAAGAAAACACATCTACTTACCCAGGTACGTGAGGCACGTCGATCGAGTGCGATGCTGCGCGTTTGCGATCTCCGGCCATATCGGCGAGTCTCGCGAAGTCCGTATCCTGATCGGCGAGACGCGGACTCTTTCGCGACTGGGTAAGCCGTATCTCATCGATGCGTTTCGTCAAAGTCATTTTGCTCTGTAAAATACACGAAGAAGCAAAAAAAAAATGTTAAAAACAACGTTTTTTTTTATCGTTAGCTAAAGGTAAATACGTGTTTGATATGTACGCGATGTATACGCGTCTTCTTCGCAAACGCGGTGAACCCCGCGCGGAGCATTTTTTTTAACACCGCACACACGTGGGTACGCAAACATACGTAAGCGAATCGAGTGTGAATCCAACTAAGCAAACATAAAAGTCAATCAACTTGCGTTCAGGTAACCTTGTCGGCTATACGCGTCTATCGCTTATTCCAGATGGGATTCAACTTAATTTCTCGTATGAAATGAAGAAAAAAAACGGCGTATTATTCTTCGAATGAAACATTTAACCGGCGTGGGATTGTTTTTCCCTCATCAGCCCGCCGGCCTCTCTTTATCTCGACTATATCTGCTGCTCTCGCCACTTCCTTTATTTTTATCTTTCTCGTTCTCTCGGCCGTTCCCTCGATTCCGCGGTTCTCTCTTTCTCCATCTCTCCCGCGAGTCTTGTAATAAGCATGAAAGACGAAGAGATCGGAAAACGAGATCAACTACCGAGCGTTACGGAAAGGAGAAGGAGAGAAGGCAGCAATATGCTGAATCGTATGTATGAGTGCGCGCGCGCGCGCGCCTTGCGATCGAAAGAGTTAAGAGCAGCGTGTACCCCGCGGGGTTGCAAACTCGTCATTATATTCCCATTACCGTGCCTCCTCGTACGCACTGAAAACTCCCCGAGATCCGCTTTATATACGCAACGGATCTCGCAACCGCGAACTTCTTCATTCATTCTTTTTTTTTTTGTTTTTCTCCTCTCTTCGCTATTCTTATGCTTCATTACTCCTCCACGCCACAGTTCTGTACCGATCGCGAAACGAGTGCCTACTTTGTTGCGTGTAGCCACGATTGTGGATACAAACGCCACGGTGGTACGCGCGCAATTCGTGCAAAATTACTGATTCGCTCGAGGGGCGGCGAGAGCAACAGCAACGGAGTTGCTGTGCATCAACCGGAGGAACAATATAGTAATAAACTCGAGGCACCTATGTGTCTCGACGTACATGGAAACGTGTATGTTGTTGATGCGGGGATCGATTACTCGTTTCCTCGAAACGTAAAAAACGGATAAATATAAAAAAACGTAATCGAATAATCGAACTCTTAGCGAATTTTCTACACTTGTTATTATTATTTATAGGTATTCGATGTATGAATTTCTTATTGATAGACGGGAAAGTCGTTTCAAATACGCAATATTTGCATATGTATCATTTTTATGGAAATTCGGATATATATAGACATCGTTTTTTTTTTTTTTTTTTTTAATTTTTGATACGATTAATCGTTCTCGAGATATCAGTCATCGAACGAAAAAAAAAACGCGAATAAATCGTCATAAAAAATTCCGATAATTTTGAAACTTCGTGAATCTGTTGCAATTATATCACCTGATTAGTAAAAATGTATTGAACATTTTTGAAATTTTTTTTTTCTGTTGGTATATTTGAGAGTTGGTATGGAATTCGTTATATAAATAAATACAAAATATATATATATATATTCAAATTTTCGTAAATGTAATTAATACATTCGGTAAATATGATTTATACATACAGCATACATACTTTATACATAAATTACATATACAAATTACAGTCCGAATGAAACTTTTCCATATCGTTTATATCGATTCCGACGTAACGAAAGTCCCGAAATCGACTCATTGATTCATTCGAGAATCGCTATAACTCGCGCGCACCGGATACGTATATTTGCATAGCTGGGCCTCGTGTTATTTTCTTTCATTTACGTTTGAAAAAAAAAAAAAGAAAACATAACCTTATCTCGTGGCCGCAGCTACAATGTCAATGTCTCGAATCAATTTTTTTTCCATCATAAAACACGTAACGAGAGGTTATATCGATGAGCTTCGCGACAGAAATCAATCAGTTTGCCGAGCGTAACCGGGGAATGAATCTATCCGCGCGCGATGAGCAATCGCGTGCAGTTCCGTTCGTCGCCGAACATGTGGGTTCGGTAACGCGATATCGAAAAGTTAGAATGTGCAGAGGAAAGGAGACGAGAGACGAGCGACGTAGGGGCGCGAGTGACCGAACGCAGCACCCGGGTGTGCGGTTTCGGGTGTCCAGCAGCCACGTCTCTCTCTCTCTCGCTCTCTCTCTCTTTCGCGTGGGCCGCAAAGCATCGACGAAAACCCACCCGCAATTTCACGACCGCACATTCGATCCCCGGGAGGGATGGTGTCCCTCCGTTCGCTTCGGCGGTCGGAGCTCAAGTCGCTCAAGTAATTATAAAATCGATTTACCTCAACCCAACAGCCCATACATACCCCCGCGAGAGTTTCTGCGCGCGACAAGTGCATTTCGTTATAATACGACAATAAACGACGGTACATCGGTATTTTGTGTACCGTTATGAACGGCAGTGCCACAACAATGGAGAACGGTATAAAAATGTGTTTACTATAATAATACTTGTGTGACGACGTTCGAGCGCAGCGAGAGTTTGCGGCGACGAAGGGAAGACCCGAGGGAAGGGAAGGAACTGGGGGAGGGGGAGGGAAGAGGGATTTAAAGTCTTACGACTAAGTGGGGAAGATAGATGTACAGAAGGAGAGAAGCAGGTTGGCCGACAGCCACGCAACGGCGAGCAGAACTGCACTTTCTCCGACTTTCAAATTTCTTCTCTCCTCGTCGTCGTGTGCTGCCGCGGCGACTGGACTTTTAATACTGTACATATATATATATATATGTATACATAAACACTATTCTCGAGAACGCCGACGAAAGGCCGAAACAGCTACAATTTCAGTTCGTAGTTTTCGTAGTGTAATATACCGTATGCTTATTAGCATAGAAGCGAAGGAAAAAGAGTTTATTAGAAGTGAGGAAAACGGGGGCTCGTTGACCTTACGGGGCCCCTGTGGTGGACGGCGTATCGACGACCGGCCGTTCGTTGCTCGTACACTCTTCCGGGATCGATTCGCCTCTATCTCCCTTTTACTACTTTATCCTCTTTGCACCAATACGCGGCGTAGTAAAACGATGAGCCAACGATATATATAACGGGGAATGCTCTACGGAGAGCGCCTATCGATCGATCGATCGATTCTACAAGTGATCTTTCGCTAAGCTACGCAACATCGTCTGCCGAAGGCATCCGAGTTGCTTGCGTATATCACGTGTACGCGTGGGCTTTTTTAATCGATGCAAAAAAAAAAAACATCGAGTCGGAGATCAGACACCGAAATGTAGTCGTCTCGGCGACTAAAAAAAATCCGAAATTGAATCTTAAGAAAAAAAAAAAAATAAAAATAAGATACGAAGACGATGACTGCGTTTTTTTTTCTTATTTAAGAAACGAGTGTCTGATGTTAGGGGGCGACAACCCCTCCGAGCTATAAGAAACTAAATGGAACACGAAACGGCCAAAGTTACCAGATGACCGTCGGAGAGTGCGAGTGAGAAAAATCGTGAGTTAGAGAGTAGAGTTTTACACATGCGACGAAGAACTCAGCGGGGATACGTAGGGGAAAGAACGAGAAGACGGGGGGAGAGCCTTCAGTGTGGTGCACGTCGGTCAAACACCTGTCGCAAAGGCAAACCAGGGCGAGCGTACGTAGCAAGAAGAAAAAGCAGCAGCTTCTCTTCTTCTCTTTTAGCGGCGGAAGAAACGAAGGGGCTGCTGCTCCCCGGTCGATTCGGGCGACTCACCGGCTTCGAAGCCCTCGAGTCCCGGGTGCGTTGTAGTTCTCTCGTCTCACTTGCGCTCCGAAACAGTTTTTATAACCGCGAAGGGACTCTCTCTCAGCCGTTGGAAGATTTTTCTCTCGACGCCCGATGCGCCGACGGACTATCATCGCGGGAGACCAATGCGGCGCCGCGCGAAGCTCGTTAAAAAAAATTAAAGCCCCTAAAATCCTCTTAAAAAAAAAAACTAAAATTTCTCCATGTTGCATTTTTTCCTCAATTTTTTTCGAGCGCTTAATAAAAAACTATAACCTTTCGAATCTCTCTGCGTATTCGACGAGTTCAATCGGATTTTTCAATCGACTGAAAAAGCCGTTCGCATTGCGTGAACTTTGCGGTATTAACTCGGAAGAATCTTCCATCGTTGGGTAAAGTGCACATGAAAATATAGTGTAACATTAGTTACTCGTGTATAACCATATGTATAATATTTGTAAGACTCTTTACAGTTGCGAAAGCCAACGCTCGGGTTCTCTCGTAGTCAGGTGAAAGTGCATTCGCTTCATTTCACAAGGTGTTCACCAATGCGCGCGCGCGCGCAGTGAGGGGGCCTCACGGCATCTAAGCGATGCACGTAGAGTTTCAACGGCAACGTTGTATATAGCTGTACGACATGCAATCCCAACTCGATTTTGCTTTGGCTTTGCCGCTATGTTCGCCACGGGGTTTAAACTTAATAGTTTTCGCCTCATGCCTACTTGGTGAATCTATAAACGCGCGCGATCGCGAACGAACGAACTACCGAGGAGGAGCGCCTCGTTGTAATGTAACCTTCGTATAAAACATATATATATATATGTATAGATATCGATATATCTATATATATCAAAGAGTATCTCTCGCGTGGAGCGTTTCACGACGTGTTCTCCTCTAATGCTACTTCAATTCCGCATTGGCCTTCCCGTACCATCGTTAGTAGCGCGATGTATAGTTCGAACGCGAGAGCGACTACTACGCCAGCCGGTTATTCGATACTCTATAGCTAAGCGGTAGAAGTGAGACGAATAGAGAAACGAGAGGATGAGTCTCTGTCGACACGTGCACGAGCACCGATAACTCGTTGACAGGGGAAGAGGGGCGTGAGGGGGGGGGGTAGAGGGGGGGAGAAGAATTGCGATAACATTAGAACGACGTCGTTCGCAGTCCGACTACCGCGAGAGCGTAGTAGGAGTAAACGCGCGTGCCGAGGCTTTTACTACTAACGCATTGTCGGGGTTACTACGTATATACTATGGAAACGATCTTTAAAACCTCTGGCAAGGTGAATGTTTCGGTCGTTGACCAAGACTAACGACATTATTCAATTTAAATATACATATGTACTTTTTTTTTTACTCGAGATTCGCGATGTATTTGATATATTTGTTTATTTTTTTTTGTCAATGAATAATTTTACATTATTCGAGTTGAGTTTATCGCGTCGATATGCCAACGATTGAAAGAGCCTGATTCGAGCTCTGATCTCTCGAGCTTATCGCGTGTAATCTACTATACGGTGCCAACGTACGTAGTACACACATATGCCGCACTTATAGGACAGGAAAGGAAGTTACCTGAGTATCGCATTCCAAGGTACTCTCTCGCGAGTCCCGGCGTGCTGCGCGGCATATAACTGTAAACGTAAATTCATGGCGAGTTTTTTTTTCCTACATCGCACCTGAGCCCATATTTTGTAAAGGGGGCAATTATACGGTTACATATACATAAAGGGGGAGGGGGAGGGCGTAGTACACACGAGGATTTTGTGCCGAATGGGAAGAAACGGCACGAAAGTATTTCAAAATACATGGAAAACACGGAATTCCGAGAATCTACTCGAGTCGGTTGCTTCTCATTATTTGTATACCTATATATATTGTAATAAGTTGCACTTTTTTTCACGGATGTACAATTCATGACATGTTAAAAAAAAATGTATACGTATTTATTCATTACTAGAGCAATCATATGAATATATTTGTCGTTAAATAAGACGATAAGCAACGACAGTAACGGCCATGTCGAGTACTATAGCGCAGTTCAAGGATGACGCCTTTGTCACTGGTCGGTGCCGGTTGCGTGCCAATGAATCAGCTGTGTGCCTCGACAACTTGCGCCTGTGTCGCGACACACGTGACGTGCGATCATAGTTCATCGTATACAGATATATACACACATATTTTTCTATCCACTGTTTACAAAAGATTAATCGAGAAACTACGTTCTACGTTTCGATAGTAGAATTGCGCGTTTCGTTACGAATTTACGTAGAATTATATTACGACTGGTTTTGCGCGGAGTAGAAAAAAAAATTACTACGCGGAAACGGGTGCGCGAATATTTTGTATCGATAAATCGCCGCCGTAGTGTCTCCGTAGTTTTCCGTAGACAAGAGGATGGCAGCCCTCACCCGTGAGCAACGATAGTTACGCTGTGCGCGCGCACGTCCGACGCGCCAACGCGAAAAAAACCGTTACGGATACACGAGCGCCATTGAAAGTTCCGCGCGTCAAAGTGTCCGGCGAAGATCCGTTGTTTTTATTTACCGGTTTGTATTGTTACAGTTTATCGCAGCGCGAGTGAAAAGTGATGCGAATTCGCGAGATTGGACGTCGGCATCGAGGTATCGAAGCATCGTGTGAAATTGACAGGTACCGTGCGACGATATTAACCACGAGAACTCGACTCTCCGATGTCATAGGTTTTCACGTGTTTACAAACTTTTCGACGAACTCATCAGTGAATATCTACAGAGTTTTTTTTGTAACTCGTTTTAAAAATCGCAAAATTCATCGACGACAATAATTTCGATCGATAAACGATTTGTTTTTTCTTCATAACCTCCGATCGTGTTTCGAGAAAAACAAAAATGGATGTTTATCAAAATAAATTTTCACGCGATACCAGATACATAATTGAGCGGTCGAACGGTTGCCTCGTGTACTCTGCGTAATACGGTATACAGAAGAGACAGAAAAAAAAATAAAATAAATAAAGAACAGATATAGTGTCGTGTAGAGCTCAAAGGAAAATGAGGTCACGCGATCTCCGGCAAACAAGAAGATCTTGCAACCGGCGACTGCTTCCATCGATTAGATATAAAGGCGCATAATACACTCTGTACACATGCGGGTCTCTGTTCATCTTTCATTGTTCTCGTTCCATCCGTTGCTCACAATTCCATTCGCGGCGCGTTAATCAAACGACTAATCTCTGATTATCCACATTCATTTTATTTTATTCTCGTCTCCGAATCACGCGAAATGAAACCCATTGAGATGAAGCGAGAAAGAAAAATTCGTGATAGTAATCGATCGATATATCGAAAAAGAAAATTGTTTTAAATGAAAACCAAAACATTTGATGAATTTTACTATGAAAGTACCGGACAAATCTCGTCGCGCGACGTGCCTACTACTTGGTCGCGCGTCGTTCAAGGATTTCTTTGTTCGCCTCTCGTTTCGCTCGCGGCCTCCGTGCGCTCGTTGCTGCAACCGCACGAGACTCTGTGACGGTGGCAGGAGAACTCAAAACAACACATATACCGATAGATCTGCCATTATAGTTACTCTCTATACATTAAATACAAAGAAAAAAAAAACACGTACGCGCGCACTCTCGGCATTACGGTTCCTTGAAGCTCGCCGACTACGACGCTTAATACTACGCGGTCCGCGTAATCCCGTTTACACGTGCAGAATTCTGCCTGCTGCACCTGAACGTGAGTAACGAGGATATGCCCCCCTCCCCTCCTCTCCCCCGCGCGCCGCGTTTTCCTCGAGTTTCGTTCTCATGCACAGCTGGTCGCGGGAGAGAATTCAGAAATCGTTTCTTTTCGCCATCAACGGATCTCCGCGTCTTGGGGACAAAGACCGACGACCAAAAAAAAAATTTAATTTTTTTTTTTATTTTTTTTTTAATACTATAGACAAAACTTGCGAAGCTTATTCGCTACGAGTTTAGCAGAAAAAAATTAATAATCCGATAAATCTCAAGGATAAAACGTGTCACGGGGATTTTCCTGACTCGTACTTTCCCTCTCGCGCTCATCTGACGATTATCTTATCTTTTCGGCCTCACGGCCCGCGGTAGTTTCCCCACAGTTGGTATAGGGAACTTTATCATATTTCGACGGTTCGGCTACCGCTGGGACGTACGTGAAAATACTAATATATACATATGTACATATATATATATATACAAATATACATAGTCGCGTATAATAAAATAAAAATATATATCCCAATACGCTGAAGCGTTCTATAGTTATATACCCAACTTGCACTCGTCGCAGTGGTCTCTCGTAGTCGTCGGTATCTTTTTTTTTTTTTTCCCTGTCGAGAGTTCAACGACTTCGTCGCGTTCGCCGGTCGTTGGTGTACATAAATCCGAACCTACTAAAACGGTGGCTCTCGGGAGGGACGGGGATCGTGAGTGAGCGAATGATTTGTATAGGCATCGAGTCGCGACTCTCGCGATGTGTGCGACAAAGATCGAGAAAAGAAAAAAAAAGATCGCCTTGGCAATCCGAGAAGCATAAAGTCTCCGGGCGTCCGTTGCTCGTCGATGCGGCACGGTGCCCATTGTTTTCGCGGTCGTTTTTCGTATTAATAAACGCATACAAACGCCCGGCCACGAACCTCTCATTATCCAAGCCGTGACATCGATAATGCATGCGCGAGACTAGCGCGCGGCCGTACGGGCTTTTCCCCTCTCTTAACATTTGACGCACACGATACTACTAATCCCTTCCCCTCCCTATGCTCTTAACTTTGTCGTCGTTTCTTTGTAAGCGGAAACGACGTTTGCCTCGTCGACGTCGCGATCTTTTTTTTTTTCTCTACACAACGAACACGTAGTAAATTAGTATTTTTTTTTCACCGCGATTACAATTGAATTATTTACAAAACATCGCGCGAAAGGTGCGCACGCGAGGCACGAAAATTATTTGTGTTAAAACGAAGCGTGATCGCTTGCGAGCGAATCGTTGACGATAATTCACGCGTTTTAAACTCGAATTTCGGATAAAATGTCGTTTAAACGGATTTTCATGAATTCGCAAAATATAATCAGCGTTAAGGTATGTTAGACGAGACTATTGGTTGCAGCAGCTGCGCATAAATTTTCGTCTTTGTTTTTAGTCACCGCGCGTTCCATTGCGCGGCATAACGCGATGTGTGCTTCTCGTGGGCGCATTTGGTAAATCTCCGGCGAGGTCCATTGTTGTCCTCCGCGGGAACGCGTTACACACCGCGGGGGCCAACGGGCAATGCTTACGCGAGAAATCGGAATTTCCATTCTCCTTGCTGCGGCCAAAATTGGTCAGAGTCGCGTTATTTGTTGTATATACGAATGGTATATTGGCTTCCCGGAGAAATATATACGGTCGAAGGTACAAGTTATATATATATACATATATATCTTGAGTTGTTGCCCGTCGTTACTCTCGAGGCGATAGCCGAGGCTACCGACTTATGGGAGAACAAAGTTCCGAGTATCGCACACACAGCCAAAGCGGAACTCCGCCAGTAGCCGCAACGCGATTCACTGACATTGAACGCGAGCGCGCGAGCAGCCCGTTGGCGGTGCGGTATCAAAGGTCTCGCGGATTATCCACGGAATGCCCCGAGAGTTGCAACGGAGAGCAAAACTCTTACGATCCTTTCACTGAAACAATCAGTAAGCGAGAAACGCGCGACTAGAGTCGCGACGATGACAAAGAAAACCTCCGGGCGATCGTGACGCGCGTTCGCCAATCTTCGTTCGGTCGGCAAATGCCGCGGTTCAGAAGTCGAGCAGTTGCGACGAGAGGGGGAACGAGGAAAAAAAACGAAAAAAAAAGAAAAGATCGAACACATTCGAGCGGCCGAATCTGGAGAAAGAGCAGAGGATGATACGGGGTCAGTCACTGGATAGAGAACGCCGTCGAGAAACGTCTGCAGCTCAATTTGCATTGCTAATACCAAGTGGCTATTATCGCTTACGCAACGCCACGATGCAACGTACTAAAAGCGTGATGCAGGCCTTCATTTGCCACTGACGTCGGCGGTTTCTCTGATATTTAAAAAAAATGCGTCGATGTATCAATCAAAATAAAAATTTACATTATTCATTTTATCGCTCGTGTTTTTTTCTTACGTTTCTCGACAATTTACTCATTATAGTCAAAGTTCAACAAGTACAATTATTTTTTACGTTACAATAATCTCGAAACATCAAAAACACTTTGATATAATTTTAATTTAAAAATTTGAAGGTTAAAAAACGTCTTTTTTTTTCATTTCGGCACAAAAAAATGTTTAAAAAAAATTCTATGTAATTAATTATTGGTGCCGATCTTACGGTAATTTAAAAAAAAAATTCAGGACCGAATATAAAAGCGTATGAAATGATTTTTTTTGGCTATTTTTTCTGTGGATCTGATTTTTTTTTAACACTAAGCGAACATTATTATTATCAATTAATCGCATGAAATTAATAATCCGATTTTCAATCGCGAAATAAAAAAAAAACTCTAATCGTCAATTCCCTTAAATGAAAAAGAATAACCGGCGAACATATATTAACAAAATGAAGCGCACGATTTGTCATCGACTTCGTGTACTGTACAATCGTACTGTCGTAGCCTCAGCCTTTTCGCTCAGCCTATATCCGTACTCGCGGTCGATCGCACCGATCTCGCGTTCGCGGCTCGTGTTACGTTTCTGCGTCAAACTCCTCGGACGCTTTCGAGACTTCGGCTTACACGCGCCTCATCGGCGTATCGTTGTTTATAGAAAACTCACGATTTGCCGACACTTCGCGTCGTTCTTTACCCGTTTTGTTCAACGAATCAAAGAAGTACCGAAGAACAAAGTTGTGACAAACCTCTTTGGCATCGTCAATTGCTTTTTCCAAGGCACGCCGCCCGCGAAAGAGAAGCTCTTCCAACGTCACGACGATAGTTCACTTCACCCGCGTCAACGTCGAGTTATTGTGAAACCATTATATATATAAACAAAATGAAAACAAAACGAAAACTATCGCGTGGGCATAAAATGCACGTTTCGCGTCTCTACTCCCGCAATACGAGTGAAAAAAAAAAATAATAAAAAAAAAGTAAGGCGTTTGATATATTCCGCTGAGAGGTTCTTCAACTACTACGCCGGATCTCGGTCGGTTCGTTCATTACATACGTCAGTGCCGGACGCAGAAACTCTCGCGCGCGGCTGCGAGAAGGAACACTCCGAACGAACTACGCACTAACGCGATTTAGCTTCATTGTAAATATATATGTTGTTGACGATAAGAGGAGAATCGATTGCGACAAGGAAAGTGAGAGCGACACGAATGTCACTACTCGTCGCACTGATGACGAGGATCCGCCGCAGTATAATGATTGCGATGACGAGCGGCAACGATGAAGTCTGAAGATTTTTTTGTAGGATGTGATTCAGCACGTCGATTCTTCATATTGCGCGACTCGTCTATCGCTTTTTCTATTCAATGTATTGTAATAATAATACAGTCGCGTCGCAGTTCTTCCGGGTTTGTCCTTTGCGCAAATTTTCTACTATTCGTATCTCTCTTTACGATGAGTGTTTGCGTATTATCGCCTTGAGGTATTTTCCGATAGGTACGCATAATATAATGAACTGACCGGCCGGCCGGCCGGCGCTTAACTTCACGAATCCAACCGGATAGAGGTCTATTATTCTATTATTGTTATGTTCAATAAACAGTCCGCAGCAAATTTAAAGACATTTTCGAACTTTTTCAGAACTTTTTCGATGTAATAATCAAATGCCATTTAAAAAAGGTAATTATTAATGCAATTATTAAATAATAATATGGATTTTTCTTTTGAGATATTAATACAAAACATATCATCGACTTGGTGCGCATCACGGGACACGTAGCTGGAAGGGCGAAATTGAAGAAATTGAATTAAGATTTTCAAAAATTTACAAAACAGCAAAACGTGACATTCTTTTTCCCATAACGATAATACGAAATTGCGGAAGAAAATGATCTTCGAATTATTAAAGACGATGAAATTTAAGAACTTTTTGGGTTCTTTTTTCCGCTGTAGTATATAGAAAATAACGATCTTCTACACATGGAATTTTCTGGAAGGACATTTCCAGAACTTTCCAGACATTTCCAGGATTTTTACTTTGAATTTTCTGTTTTTTCACAGATTTTTTCCGTATAAAAAAAATCCAAAGCAAATTTTATAACATCGAGAAATATTTACAATTTTCTCTCATTTTTCTCGAACTTATGCGAAATGAACACGAAGTGACAGAACTACCTTAATAGAGACAAATAAAGAGACATAAGTACACAACGCTCAAAAAGCGAAACATTTTACGCGACTGCAAGGTTTGCGCTAAAGGCATGCAAATAAAAGCTTCGGCGATTTTAACAGTTACTCTTGGAAACTGCGTCTCTTCAAATTTTTACGTGGATCCAAAAGTTGCAATTCAAAAAACATCGCGAAAAATGGACATTAATTATTAACTATTGATTTCCACTATAGTATATAGAAAATAACGATCTTCTAGACATGGAATTTTCTGGAAGGACATTTCCAGAACTTCCAGAGCTTTTAGGAGCAATGGACAGCCTGTATATCGAATGATATTGTGCGTTAGAGAATCGATGTGTAGGGAATAGACGATTAGTATCGTTGTGTAAGTGTAGTGTACTGTAGTGATGTTACATACATACAATGGTTGTGGCGTACATAGTTGTATTCCGGCTTATATACACTTAATACTCGCGGCTCCAACGAGGTCATACGCCGGGAGATAGCGGTTACATGCAACAGCAACTAAAGCGGCAGCGAGCAGGAGAACTCAAGCAGCGCAGAGCAGAATGACGGTGCAACAGCGTCCACGTGGCCGCTGGTACTGCACTTAAACGTCTAACCCGTTAGCAGCACACTAATATACATACGAGAGAACTTGCATGCATAACCCTCTCTCCTCTGTTCCTCTCTCAGCTAAAGCGGAGCTAACTTCGTTTTATATACGCCTACTATACGATCCATCAGTCGCGTTGGCTTTTTAACTACGTACTCCGTAACTCCAGTCTCGCTGAACGCTTCTCTATGTAACTGAGCTACGAATACCCGTAACCAGCACTTTCGATATTGCCAACTAAGCTCTGCATTCATCGTATTTTTAATATAAATGCATTGCTATTGAAAAAAAAAAAAAATTCCCCCGTTATCGGAATGTTTTTGTTTATAAAACGTGTATTCAATTTTTTTCGAACTGTCGCTACTGTTTCGATAACCCGTTTAAATTTAACGATAACATTTTTTTTTTTCAAAGCAATTGATTTTTTTCTGATATTTTGATTAATTTACGATTTTGAAAAATAACAAATTTCCGCGTTCTTGAATTTCGAAGCGTTTTTGTATTTTGAATACAGAATTGGCGCATTAACTGTAAAAATAAAAGTCTGGAAATTTAATGTACCGTGGAATTTGATATTTACTATTTTCGTAAATTACACGGAACGATGATTTACTGTGTACTACAAATATTCAAATCTTTTGTAAAATTAGTATATTCGGCACAGAATGATTGCAACATTTTTTCCATCACATTTATAAACTTTTTCAACGATATCACATGAAAACTTAAGGATTCCGCGATTTTAGGTAAAAATGCGACTTTCATTTTTTTTATACGTGAAAAAAAAAATCTCGTCATTAGTCTCATGTGATTGATTGTTAATAATAGTATTCTGAACGTGTAAAAAAATCTTTACTTTCATATATCAAAGATTATAGGAGTAATGTAATTTTTTGCAGATAGAAAAATATTTAATAATAATATTTAAATATTTTTTTAAACACATTTCATGAAAGTTGAAACTGGGAATTTTTTTACACGTACCGGATACCGGTACGGACGATCGATTGCAAGAAATTACAAAAAAAAGATTTTCATTTTCAATAAAAAAAATAAAATCCGTTTTATCACCCAAAATTGCCGAAACTCTCCTTAAAAATAATAATGTACATGTATACGAAAATTTAAAGAGTCATTTATGCATAAAAATCTCCCGTACCGGTCATTAATTTTGATAAAATTTTCATAGTTCAATTAAAAATCATTGTTATGCTTCGATTACCGTCAATATTGAATATAATCCGTGCGATTACGTTTATATTTTCGGTTCAAATTACCGCGAAGTAATTCGCGAGTTTAACATGTTATTTTTTTAATAAGTTCCTTAATGCAATCTGTAGTAAAAGACTCGCAATCGTCGGTAGGGAAAGTTTGTGTACATATTGCGGCGCACCGTCCGTCCGTATTGCGCGTGAGGACCAGAAGAGCTACGAGCGCGTGACAGAGAGAAAGGTGTGCGTCTGCGTGTGTGTGTGTGTGCGGAATTACTCCTTTCGTCCGATCGAGAGTGAAATTCGGAAGCGGGTGAAAGAGAGCGGGTAGAGAGACACGGGGAGGTGAGCAACGAGGAGACCGGTTCGTGTATACGGAATCTGGAGCACGCATCGCGTCACGTACGTATCAATTGGGTCATTACGCCGCAACGTTCCTCGAGTGTCAAGAGAGACCGGGGGCCACAATACGTGGTTAAAAGCCTCCGTATCCACGAACGTTATAGCAATCGCTTAAAAAAAAAAAAAAAAAAAAAAATCCATGACGATTTCCCATCTTGCGAACGATGTGGAGCACAGAGTGCATAATAGTTTCTGTTATGCTAAGGCCTCTCGAGTGTCCAACTAACAAATTGACCGATCGAATACATCGGGGGCTCTCGAGGCGTGCGCCTCGAGTGGCTCAGCGCGTGCGTTCCTTCGGAACAGAGAAAAACTCATAGACGAACGAAACGTCGGGAAAAGAGAGGTCGAGAGCAAAGAAAAGATAGAGTCGTAGCGCGGGACAAGCGTCGTGATATAACGAACGGATTGCGTAAACCACTGGCACGTTCCCTAAGCGTTACCGCCTTCTCTCGTATACAAACGCCGTGGCCCCCTTTCGCTCCCACCCTTTCGCCACTTTACCCTCTTTACCCGGAGCGGCAAAACACGCGCCTCGTATGCCTCGGGGAACAACGAAAGCCCGAGAATCCATGCATCGATGAGTCGAGTCGTCGGTATCACGCATACGACTCGCTGCATTTCGTACGGATAGAGTTCTGATTATAACTTCAGCTGTGAAAGTTAGGCGACGTACCTATTTTGATGATTTTTTTTATTTTTTTAATTTAAATAATTAAATTTTTTTCCTTTATTTTTAATATCTCATTCAGCGCTCGTTGGAATATTCTCGAGAATTTGTCGCCAACTGTGATTATAAACATCGAGAAGACCGACCCGGAAACTCTCGGCACTTCCTCTTCACTTAATTGCATCTTTAAATCTCCTCCTTCTCACTTTTACTGCTGAAAATTGTTTTTTTTTTTTTTTTTTTCCTTTTCTTTTGGCCCGTCGACCTCGGGAACAATTAAACAATCTGTTGAGCGTCAGCGGAGCGTACCGAATGCTCGTTTCTTTTCACTTCTTCCCCTTCCACTTGTTCCTTTTTTTTATACATAATATCAAGCGACGCAGTTAGTATAGCAACGCGAGAAAGCATGCCAAGGGAAAGGAAAGAGCTATTACGCTACACTTAGTTTACCCAATGGCGAGATAGTATCCCCTCACGTGGCCGCGTGTCCCACTCTCGCGATCGCGGAGGACACCGCGGGACCCAAAGCGAGGAGAGCGACACGTTGCGATCAGCGCCTACGCCGAACCATATGGGAAGACGCAGATCGCGATCTATTATCCGATATGCAAATATCTTTTTCTTACTACAGCCTGACGATCCCCTTCGATCTTTTGCAAAGCGATCCATTTTTCCCCCGTCGAAATATGACGCGGTGCGATCGCGATAATTTATAAACAATCATCTCAACCGTTCGATCGTTTCATACCATTCCGGGGGAAAAAAACGTTTACACGAAAGAATCGAATCGTTTCGTAATGTGTTTTCGGGGTAAAAAAAACACACCTATTGTACACATTGCGCTGTGAAATACCAACACACGCGCGGAGTTAACACGAGAACGGGAATACTTTCTACATAATTGGCCGTAACAATGTCCCTGTTAGTCAGTTGACTGCGCACCGTAGGAATCCTCCTCTCTCTCTTTACTTCTTCGTGAATTCCCTATTATATCCTCTCTCTCTCGTAGCTTTTCTTCTTTGCCCCCATCCTATATACTCCCGCCACTCTCTTCGTGTCCAAGTCACCGAACCGTTCGTTTCAACTCCACGCCGAGTTAACCGAATTAATCTCCCGTTATCTCTCGCCTCGGCGTTCTCTCTACCCTCCCGCGCGCTCTTCTTTCGTCGTGTGAGAATTTAGACTACGCGCGTCACGCTGTGGACTCTTTTTTCGCCTTTTTTCTTCGGCTTCTTCATTCTTCATCTTCGTTCATCGCTTTCTTTTATTACGCGTCCCTAACATCTCTAATGCTAAACTAACCCTCGTCTCGCATGCGAGTAGTGCAGCGAGAATAACAAATAACGATCTCGAAGCGACGAGATAGAAATTACCAGAGTCCCGCGATGACGAAGAAGGCGACGCAACCAGCAGAGAGAGTCTATGACGATGAAGAGGCACTGAGAACAGAACTCGCGGGGTACCGGGGAGGAGGGAGCCGCGGATGCGCGTACGGATCGTAACTGCGACCCACTTAATATCTCGGAAAGGCTTTGACTGTATTCCCTCCTCTCGCTAACGTTACTTACTCCCGACTACCGCGAAACGGTTTTCTCTCTATTTCTTGCCCCCCGTAACGCGTATACACATTCCCGCGAATATCCGAGTCACGCGCCACTTTTCCACACGGATAAGAAGCACACAGAGAGTTTCTCTCCTTCTCTGTGTGGGACGCGCGGCGCAATAGTTCCTCACTCTCGGTTAATTGTTTAACTCCTTTGCTCCGCTGCTATGTATCTCTTCGTGATTTACGGGAATCCTTCGATCTTTTCGAAAGCTATCGAAACATCGCGTACCCGTTTATTCGCACAAAATTCCACGAGAAGCGCACACGTACGGCAAGTTTAGTGTGCGCCACGCGCTAATTTTTCCCGTGTAGCGCATGCGCGTTGATGTGGCGTTGTTGTAAAAATGCTCCGTAAACAACGGGGAGCTAAAAGCGCAGAAGGAAATCGCACACGCCACGTTTTTACCGTCGGTTATTCCTTTTTTGTTTTTTTTTTTTTTCGTTCTCGGGACTCTCTTCACCTTGCGAAACGTTTAAGCATACAGGAAGCGATATAACTGTTGAGAGTTTATGCACGCGGTAGGCACACGCGGATGGCGATAACCCGTTCGTATCGAGTATCGTATATATAGACGGGTATAAAACCCCGGGGAGCGTGTAAGAGAGCGAGAAAAATCTTTCGATTGTTATATATATGTATACGAAGCCCCCAGAGAGCAGGGGGAGGGGGGACCGTAAAAGCGTCTCCGTATTATCCTCGTGCAGTAGTTACCTTCCACGCGCAAGGTCGCCTTATCGATCGTTATTTACGACAGTGCAACTTACGCGTATATCTATATATATCGCTGGTGCATCGGTGAGAAGCCTCGAGCTTCTCGTTACGTCATCGACGATGTTATTCTCGAGGGCCGGTCCAAGCGCAACGCGAATCACAGTGTACGACGATAACGCAACTGAAACGTTGACCGCCACCCGAAACCCGCGGTCGCCCGCGCGGGTTTCAAGAACGACGAACTCGACGGGTTCACCGGTCGGACGGCACAAGTCCGGATTTCGTTTATCCTGCGGTTAGACCCTTTCCTTGATAACGTCCACTGATACCCCGAATATATTTTTTGTTTTTATACCCGAAAAAAAAAAACATGTTTACCGAGGATTAACGAAATGTCCGTAACACGAAGAATCTTCGTAGTGTGGAATGAATTTTTATCATTTTTATTGTTAAGCACTCGGGAAGAACTTGTTTACCGGCTATACATGAAAAAAACGCAGCATTTGTTTTTCGCGGACGCGAAATACATAGCTGTAACGGAAAACAGGAACAAGAAGCTCGGGGACGTCACGAGCGAAGTATATTTATGATACGCCGGGTTTGCGAGAGAGAAAGATAGTCGAGAGATAAAAATTAGAGGCCGAGGATAGGGCGGGTAACTCGTAATCGAGTTTTGTATACACACGAGCGTCCGGGAAGGGAGGGGAGGGGTCTGTGAGAGGAAATTGCCGAGAAGGTGCACAAGCATTATTATATGTATTGAACCCGGATACGGCATAGAATTTTCCGTGTTGTACACACAAACATCTCCGCGCATCCGTTAACCCTCGCTATCCCCGCCAAGGATGCGGTAAATGTGCGGTAAATTTATGTTACGCAGTTGCGTGTGTTTGTGCGTAACACAGAAATATATTACCATCGGAGGCCGCAAAATACGCAGATAGAGAAAATACGATCGTAAAGAGCACCAAGTGAGCCTCACCTCTGAATCGCGATCTAACGGTAACGGCGAAATTACACTCGTTACAGTTGAAAAGAAAATGAAGAGAGTTAATACATATATCGGAGTACCGAGAGGAGAGGGGATGAATGCATCGTTGTTATTTGCTCGGGAAAACCTACGCTTGCGGACCGGTGTGTAATTGTTTTATAATTATTGTGTGCAAGTGCATAGCGCTGAATCACGAACAGTTTCGTTGTACAAACCTCGCGAGTTACGGAGCCGGGCGAAGCCATGTGCATGCGCCGAGATCGTTTCCCGTTTGTAGAAAATCTCCCGAATCCCGCTACGTATTTATTTAGTTTTTTTTTCCAGTTCAACGAATTCGACGGTAATAAACGGCTCATTTGTCTTTTTTTATTATTATTATTTTTTCGCCGTGACGACGAAGTTCTTTGTAGAGCAACAAACGTGTTCGATATTGTTTTACATTATTGCAGTTGCGCGGCGTGTGAGCGACGCGGATTGCGTTCGTGTCCGACGATTATTAGAGATTCCGGGTTGCCATACCGGCACGCGCCCGGCACTCTTTCGCAATTGGCGCGATGCCGATGTCCAAGCTATATACGTACGCACACAGTGGGGATACGAGACCAATCGACGATTGCGGCGACGTGCGCCTTGCAGCGATTGCATTTTATATCAAAAGTCGAACGCCGAAAGTGTTCGCGCAGCCGACACCAGCGGCAAAGTATTTTACGTCCGATTCCTCCACCCCCCCCCCCCCCCCTCCGGCGAGTTTCAAAACCGCGTTTCGAAACATTAATCGATGGCATTGCGGGATTCATCGTTGATGACTTCGTTTTTGGGCTCCGAATCGTCATTTGATTATCCGAAAGCCCCGAGTCAAGGCTATTTCCCCATTCGTTTTATGGCCGACCGGAGGTCCGTGTATCGTCGATCGACAATTCTACTTACGGTGCAAAGGGAACCAAACGTAAAAGGAGCTGCGAGGCAGTTTCCGTTCTCAAAATGCACAACGACCGTTATGAACACACGAGTAGCGGGTCGAGGCGAAGACGTGTCTCTGACTTGCGACAATTTTACACTAAGGTAATAATAACTTTATGCGCTTGTGCTTTCGTAATTGTCGCCATATGGCGAGTAAAGTTATGTATGTAAAGGTCTGTTGTAGCGCAGAGAAACGTAAATGAGAGGGATCCCATCACGCGAAGAAGGACCGTCAGCCCAGAGATGGGAGGAGGGGGAGGGGGGGGGGGGAGGGCAAGTAACAACCGCAAGGAAACAATTAGCTTCAATTGCTGCGCTCTAATTCCTCGACGGTAAAGACGACCTCAATCTAATATTATTATTTATTACACGTGGCTCTCCTCTCCGTGTCTCACTAATCGCGACTCCTTAAACATTCTTCTCGCGTCTTTTGTTGCACACACGCGGTTAGGACAGCGTCTATTAACAAATTTATCGTAAGAAACGAAAGCCGGAATGGATGAAGATTTAACAATTTACCGAGAAAGAATTCTCCTGCTGCGCCACTGAATGAGAAAGCGAAAGGAAAGGGTTGCGAGATTTCGCGATGCTGTACAATCTCCGTGTCTCAGTAGGGAAGAGGGGAAGAGGGGGAGAGACTTTAGTGTAGATGCACTCAAACTCGTCGGACAATAGATTGCTTTAGTCCGCCAGCCGGCCGGTCGCTGGCGGCTTCGATAGAGATGGGTTGGGTCTCGAATTACCGCACGACATCCGGTCACCGCCGCACGCGATAAACTCTAATCCGTCCCTCCTTTTCATTCGTCGATGTTCCCGGATCCCTCAGCATTTACAATTCCTCCACAACCTCCACACTCCCTTTTTCGTTTTCTAGACATGCTCGGTCCCCTGCTTTCCGAATGCAAACTTGTCGGAATTCGACGAATAAGCAACTCTCGGCTTCGTTTCGTCACAAGCGTTTCCTACCGCATTTGTGACTCGACCCACACCGACCCCGGTTTCGTATTCAGTTAAATTTGTTTTTTACTTCCCTGTTTGCGATTTACGACACGATTTTAACGGCGCATCCAAGACCCCTCGAGGCCTCCGATCGCCGCGCGCATGTGTATGTGCGCTTCAATAAACGTCGATTCAACGTTGAACTTGGATCGATATAACTTCACGGCAGCACGGTACCCTCGTTGCTTCGTTCCCATTTTTTTTTTTTATTGCAAACCTTCTACTCGTCTGTAGTTCAACACTACGACGGCGTCCCTTGTGTATGTGCGTTGTAATACGTGCAAAATATGGGATGAAAAGAAGATTTGTATAAGAGTGAGCGGGTCGGGGTCCCGTTCAATGTGGGCCCAGCTGTTGCTCGTATGCTTGTGCATCAACTATGTATGTATGTATCGAGAAGCAGCAGCAGCAGCAGCGGCTACGATGACGTGAATACCCGCTCGTCGCCGAGAGTCGGCACGCCGGCCGGCCGGCTTCCTGCTGGCGTGTTCTCTCCGGCATTGCCTATCATCGGGCCTATGGCCGTTGTGTGTTACACACGGCCTCGATTTCCAAGTCGGAGAAATGTCGCGTTAATACTCCGGAGTGCGGTGCGCGTACTCGTGGGGGACCCCCTCAATGTGCTACGTGCTACGGACCGCATGCTTCGTATTTTCCTCGATTCTCGTGTATCACATTCCCACGCGAGAGTCTCAGCGTTGCGTCAGGTGTTCACTTCGCTAAGTAGACTATCGCAAGGGAAATAAGGAGGACAAGTTATACTCTCCATCGTGAGTTTGCGTTGTTAGATCAATGTTCTGTACGCAAAAAACATAAGGAATCACCCGGAAAGCCGTAAATTTCACATCGCAAATGAACGATGTCGACGCAGGAAATATGTCTTCCGGAATTAGCAGTCGCTGTTTGCATATTTTAGGTATTCCTTGTTTGTCGATAACTAAACTACGCGTCCATTTTGTTTTTAACACGGAATAATAACATCGAAAGGGTAAACACGACGAGTTTTTGTGGCGCAAATAGAACAGTTGTTGCTCACTCGTTGCGTTTCTAGAAAATGGTGTTTTGCTGTCGATTAACTGCGTCGAGAGAGCCTGTGGCCCTCGGATAGATCTTTCTCCATTCTCGTTGACCTTCGAGATGAGTTCTTTTATTCCCCCGTAACACATTGGCACGTTTAATCGCGACAGCTTCGTATAGAGCCATCGGCGAGTAAGCAGCAACAACGCAGTTTTCATTGAGAGGGGAAAAAACAACGAGAAAACAAACTCGTCTCTCGGTCGTTTATCTTCTTCCGCTTTCCGCGTACGTGGTATACGCAAGTACGATGATCACGTGTATACCTCGCCTCTTCGCGTGTGTGTTTCGTGAGTTTGTGAGAGTAAATAGTCGCATACGAGGCGCACAGCGTCGACGCACACACACGCGAGACTTCCGACCTCGAGAATCGACGATCGACCCTCGTGTGCGCTGCAGTTGCCGATATGTGTAGCGCATCGAGTACCACACGGAACGTTCATACGCTGACGAGTATCTATAACCGCACCACGCGCAACAGCGCTACAACGTTCCTCGTCGTCATTGTCGTGGTGCGAGAGTTACGCGATAGGATACACTTATGCCCCGCGTTCGCCTAATGCACTTCTGCATCCAGTGACTTAATACTATGTGCTCCCGAGCGCTAGCGCGCGAGCGCGTGTCCCATCTTGCGTAACCTATTTACCACCGCCTTCGCCTTCGACGCTCTCCTCGGTTTATACTCGAGTTATATAGTTTTGCCGACAACGAAGAGTACACAACCCGATCTACCGGTTGATAAACACCGCATCATTCGCTTCTCGTACCGTCTATATGACTTAATACTCCGCCTCCTCCGCTTCGCCCGATTACACGTTACGCCATTAGAATTTATTCTATACACAGGTTTCGCTTCTTCGAGGCCAAAACCTCGTGGATTCCCAACCCATCTCGTGTCTCGTTTAGATGAGTAGGCGGAATGAAAGAAACAACAATTTTGTTTTGATTGCAACCGGAAGATCGCTATCCGTTCGATATGTATAAGATATAGAAAATTTGATGTATCAATTGGCGGATCTTATGTTTGCAATTTTACGCGGCGTTCGATATCAGAATTAAAATTTTGATGTATAAATTCAACGCGACTGAAAAGTCCGGTTAATGGAGAACGACGCGTCGAACGAGCAACAGCGAAGCACGGAAGTCCGAGCGAAATTCCTCACGAGGCTAAAGGCCAACGCTGTGGCGTAACGAACCCGAAGGTCTCTCGACGTCGTGAACGAAGTCGCCGCAGCCGGAGAGGGCTAAACTTTGTTCCCCGGGAACTATTCCACGCGTGACGTCACTCAATCGAGTTATATCGAACTAACGTCCGCGCAGTTTTCTTTTTTATTTTACAGGCAATCGGTTTTTTTTTTTTATTTTACGCGCATTAAGAATCAGTGGCAAAGCTCGCCGAAGGTTGTTTACGTCCTGTGCCCCGCGATGACGTTAGCGTTTCGGAGCTCTCGAGCGAAGAATCTCGGATGAGACTCTCCTCTATCTTTGGATTCGCGATGGCCCTCACGTTCTCATCGAGCCACGCGAGAGACCAGCGTCGACGCTATGTTTGTTGCTCAATCCCTTTCGTACGGTTGGTTTCCCCTCCCAACGCCAATACGCCGCTACGGCTTGTAACGGCGTCGCCATTGCTTCGCGCGTCGCTGTTTCTACGACGAATTTTTGTCGGGCGTATTAAAATATTCGATAGATAGGACGCGAGAGACACGTGCGAGAGATTTTCGCGCGGGGAAAGGAGAAACAAATATGTGTTTCGATGTATAGCCCGCTGAATCAACGGCAGGTCTCCTACCGGAGAGTCTCTTCGGACGCCGTGACTCATTCCCGGATGAATGCGAAACTAGAATATTTCAATGTGCGTAATAGCGGTAGTAGGAACATAGTATTAGATACACAGTAGTAGTATCTACTATAAGCGTAGTAAACGTAGAGGTTCTTTCACTGGGTGAATACGCGAGAGTTTCAGCTGTGTGCGCGCGTATGTGAGTACATAGCAGTAAAAGTAACTGGTGAGACGAGCGGAGAGAACTCGCCGCGCACACTCAATGAACTCTCAATTCGGAGCACGCGACGGGCTCTCTCCCCCCTCTCTTTCTCTCTCTCTCTCTCTCTCTCTTTCTACTCGCTGGGCAACGATCTCGATTTTGTCTTACAAGCTAATTGGCAACATCTCTTGGCAAGAGGAACCCGCAGCGGTTCGCTCTCCCACTCTAAGATTCTTGCGATCTTTTTTGCACTTTATAACTCCGTGTGCATTCTAACGGCGAAACGCGATCAGCTTTTATAACTTTTGCGCTAAAGTCCAAAAACGTGTAAATTTTTTTTTTTTTTTTTTTTTTTTTTTTTAAGAAAAATAAAGAGAAACTATTTTTTTTCGTCGATATAAATAAAGATATCAATTTAGATGAAAATCTTGGAATTCGTCGGGATATAAATCATGTGATCGATCGAAATCGCACACATTTTTAGCGGCGATTGACGCGAATTATATCGATTGGATGAGATTAACTTGATTGTTGCTACGTATCCGGCGGAGATTATCGCGGTTTCGGTTCCGATCTCTCGTGAACTTCGAGTATTTATTGTTTTTTTTATAATGGCTCTCGTTCGACGCTATCGAACGCGCGCTGCGCGACGATAGCGAGACCTCTCCGCGGCCGCTAATAGTTCTTTCAAGGTTATCGAAATAAAATCGCGAGAACTATTATCATCGTCGTATATCAGTGGGGGAATGTGTTTGTGTGTGTGAGAGAGCGATTGAGCAATTTGTGAATCGAAATGCCGGCCGGCATTGGAGTCATCTCCATTTCTGTTATATATCAATACACCCGTATCGTCAACCAGACGTCGCGTGCTGAAGAATAATTTAGAATTGGCGATGACTGACGAAAAAAAAAAAAACAGTTTATAAACTCCAAAAAGTATTCGGTTTCATTTTTATTTTTTCGCGCAAAATACAATCGAAATCTTTTCTCGTAATCCCATCGAGAAACAGAGCTAATTGCTGTTTGAAAATATCGATAATCGGTACTTTTCGTAAAAATCATGGAAATGAAAAAAAAAAAAAAAATTACATCTGATTCGCATTTTCATAGCGATATTTACGAAAAGTGCCGATTATCGACATTTTTTAACAGCGATTTGTTTTGCTTCTCGATGAGATTACGATAAGTAACCGATCATGTTTCGCGCGAAAAAAAAAGACCCGATACTTTTCGGAGTTTAAAAACTGTTTTTTTTTTTTTCGTTACACGATGAAAATGTTTTAAAATCCTGATAAATAAATTGCAATTTTTTTTAATCGGCAAATAAAAAATTCGAAGAAATTTCCGTCTCTCCGACTTCCGAATAGCCGATAGTTGTTTTGGCATACATTCACCCAACAATAAATAATAGCGACGAAAACATGTTATTCCGTTCATTTCCGACACGATTAAAGTTTCCGACCAATAAACACGTTGCGGTTAAGCGTCGTCTGAATAAAGCGACGCGCGCCGCGGCCCTTCGTCATTTCGAGACTTTTTCTCAATACAATTTTTTCGTTTTTTATGCATTCGCCTCGTTTTTTTTTTATATCAAAACAAAAACTACGATTATTATAGTCAACGTAGCGTTAGAAACAGCATACTGCGTTCGGTTGTGAGCATTAAGATTGTCGTTATTATAGGGTACACCGCAAGGACGCGCGACCGGAGAGATCTCTCCGGTTGTAACTCAGCGCGCGGCACATACGATAGTCGTCAGACCCGACTCAAGGTTGTAGCTATGGATAATGATATAAACAGAAAGAGAAGGTGCGTGCGTGTGTGCGTATACTTTCGCGCAATCACGTGTGTAACTCTTGCGGTCGGATAATTTCGCAGCTCGATACCACGTCGTGTCCGACTGTTCTTTCGATACGTTGCGCTTCGGCGAAGTATTTTATCGATAATTCACGATAGTGTATCCAAAACTTTATTACATATTGCCAAATGCTCAAAAAAAAATAAATTATTATTATTTTTGTAAATGATTCGAAATTTTTACATTTTTTACGCGTACCATCGCTCGTACGCAAGTCGACGGTTGCCATAGATATTCTTGCAAGAACGATAGTAAAATAGGGAACACTCGTTACAAATCTAGCCGCACCCACGTAGCGGGACTGGGGCCGTGTCGGGACAAGTATATTCCTCTCCTTTTGCTTGCCACGCCTGACCGATCGCGCACACCGATGTCTACCATCGCGCAACTTCTCCGCAACTGCACTTCTCTATCCCGAAACCTTTCCCAATAAAAATACGTAACTGTTTTTTTTTTTTTTTTTTTTTTTTTTTTTTTTTTTTTTTTTTTTTCAAATATCGCCCACGAGACTCTAAGTCACCGTCGTGTGTGGAGATCTCCGCGGCAACGGAGATCCTGCATCCGGTGAACGGAGTTCGCTTCGGAGAATTCCGATCGATTTCCGTCGCTCACCTAATATGCATGAATCGTTTCGATAGCCACCGATGCTTTCTCGGGCACTGCACACCGGAACTGTAGATATATAGTTATAGTTATACTCCCGGGAGGGGGGCTACGATAGAAAAGTGCAGTGAGCCGTGAGAGATGGCCGATAAGCTCAGCATCCATACGCTCTGTAGCCGCGCGATCGTTGTGGTATGAAATTCCATTTGGTGATCGTTCGCCGCGAACCCTATGCGTCGCAACGTTGCATCCCGACTTCTGCTGCCCCCTCTCTCTCTCTGTCTCTCTCTCTCTCTCTCTCTTCGGACTCCGGCGACCCATTGCCTGCGTTACCATTATATCTATCTATAGTTACAATACATCTAACTATGTCCGCGCGTGAAACTCCCTCGTATCTCTATCTTCTTCCTTCATCGACGCGCCTATCGCTCCCCGTGCAGGAAACGGCCTAATGCCGGTCACTAGGCAATAGAAACCTAAATTTAAATTTTATCAAAATACTACTCGACATTTCTAAATTTTTATAAATATTTTAAATATTAATAATATTTTGCTTTTTACTCGTAATAAATCGAAAAAAAAAATCTTTTAAATTTCGAAGTATATTGTTGAATATAAACATAAATAAATTAAAATTATATATTTTTATTTATAATTTTTTTTTTATTCCAAATTTTTTTTTGGTAAATATTTCTCTTAATTTTCTCTGTTTCCGTCGACGCGTCTATTAAACTCGCGTCGACTCTCCCGGTGTCCCATCGTATTTCTATCGCGATATTAACTATTCGCGTTGCAGTATTTTCCTCGCGACACACGGGTATTACAGAGAGATTTGCAGCAACAGGGCACATAGAGAGGAGGTTGCAGGCAGTACAGGGGGCATTAGCGACGAGTCCGAGAGTCTAACTGTGCGTACGCGCGCGTGCGTCGCGTTAAATGGGCCACCTACTCGACGGCGTTACGCATTTAGGATTGAGGTCACGAAAATAATATTTTCCTGATCAGCGTGGCATTTATACCGCCTAAGGGGGGGAGGGAGGGGGGGGGGGCGTTGAGTATTAAAGCCGTCATGCATAACCGGGGATCGGCCGTTCGCATCGCCGTAACGTTAATAAACTGTTACTTTCTTTTTATTTTTTTCTCCGCGCGATGTATTTAAAAAACAAAAAAAAAATCGTCTAAAATTGCGATGTATGTTAACGCGAAAAGAAAAATGGAGAACTCGATGAAAAAATTTCTCGAAGCTATACATAGAGCCGTAGGCCGCGATGTTTGTGCCTCCGAGAAAAATTACCGTTGCCGGATATAAACGAAATATAGAACGTTGTATTACACGGTTTTTCTTTTTCAATGCGTACATTATACAGATCCGGTGGCATGGGTCGCGTTTATAGTTACTCGATGTATAGAGCTATACGTACGAACGCTTATAAACTCCGTTGCGGCGAGTTTACAACAAGTATGTACGGGTTGCTCTCTAGGAGCAAACTGCAGAGAGTAGTAGCAGCGCGAGAGGGGAAAAAAAAGCCCGAGCTTCCGTTCGGAACGAGTGTTCGCCGCGGGCATTGGCTTTGAGGTGCGCATCCGGCTTGTACTCCGATCGCCACCACGTTTGCGCTATATACAGTACCACGGCGTATAATTTTTACTTATTCGCCTCTTTGCTCGTTGCCTCGATGTTTTTTTTTTTTCGCAACTCACAACTGCGTAAAAAGTTGCGATGTTTTTTTCGCTAATCACGTATACAAATGACTAAACGTCTTCCGTATCTTGTGCCGAGATACAGTAACGCATAAGAAGCTGCAATCTTCCCGAAAAAAAAAAAAAAAAAATTCGGTGGCGATTGTCCGATATCTTAAGAATTCGGTGGCAAAGTATCGCGTTGTATCTCAAGAGGGTCGAGCGCGCGATGTTTACACGCGAGTATAACACAACGCTTGTGGCGCGCGGGGGCCGTTATCGATAACCACGCCGAGACGCAAATGTATGTTTTCGGTAGTCAGAATAAACGCGACAGAAACATTAGTTCAAGTGTTTCGGGTAGTGTTGCCCTCTAACGACTACGCACGCGCGTCAAAGAAATACGAGATGTATGATTGTCTTTTTTTATTTTCTTTTTTTTTTTTTTTTACGGGAAAATATAGAGCCTTTGATCTCTGTTTCTTGTATTTCATACCAGTGTCGAGACAAATGTTCTCTTCCGTCTGTATGCGTGTCCGACCGATGCAAGTGTCGAGGTCTCGCGGGGTGGATGCACCTATCGCCAACGTATGTATCTCGGGACTCTATCGGACGACGTACCGTACACACGCGCGCGCGCAAGCGGCAACGAGTTTTGCACCGCTGTTATAATGTATTACCACGAAAAGAACAAAAAGAAAGAGAGAAAAAGAAAAAAAATACGACTGCACAGACTGTTCGGAATATATAGGAAAGACACGCGACGCCTCCTCCACTCACCGCGTGAGCAGAGTGCATGTGCTACTGGTGCGGTTGAATTTTCTCTCTCTGCTGCTATCCCGGGGCTTTGTTCTCTCGCGGCTGACGTCCTCTGGCGTCCTCGTACCGCGCGCGCGCTCGCTTCTACCGGGGCGATCATCGTTTCGATAAGGATATATCGCGAACGCGTGGGCGTAGACGCTCGTTATTACTTATACCTTTCCCTTACTTACGAATATCGCTGACCACTGTTTTTATCGTACTTTCTTTTTTTTGTCACCCAAACTACGTTTTTTAAATTTTTTTTTTTTTTTTTTTTCGAAAAAAAAAAATATAAAGATCGATCTTTTTATTTTTACGGCCTTCGAGATTCGTTCGAACGCGAAAAAACGAAATTGACGGATTGACTTACCTCTCGACCGTTCGGTGCAATAAGTATGTCCACCTCGTCGATCTGTTTACGATGCTCGATAACCTCCGCCTGTATCTCCCTACCGTTGTAGGTTAGATAAACTTTTTGTCCGGCGTTGAGACTCGTCGACATCATCGACGCGAATCCCGGACCGATTAGATCGCAACGCGAGAACTCCGTCTTGTCACTCGGTGGTTTTCCACCGGTTTTGTCAAAATTCACCATGTACAGCGTGCTCGACGTTATTGGTAAACCGACTTGCGCCGCGGCGGATGCCGGCGATTTTACCACGTGGATAACACCGCTGTAGTACATTCCGTCGCCCCCCGGTGCTGAGACCCTCGTCCCGATTATGCTACGTTTAGCCAATCTTTTACCGGTCGACATTATTACTGACGGATTATATTTTTCACGAAAATCCTTCGGGTTTTCCTGCCACTGAATTTTAAACGCGGCAACCGTTATTTTTTTCCCGTTTTTTTTTTTTCTTTTCTCGTTATTTTTCAATCAACGCTCGAAAAAAACTCGTAACCGCGTGATTTTATACTTTCGACACGCACACACACAAGTACACACACGTACACAACTCGTGAGGCGAACCGGTGAAAAAGCGTACCGGAGCCGGTAGCTCTGAAAAGTTTTCGAAAACACGCGAGACTACGAAAGAGTGCCGCCGCGCGGTTGCTGAGTTGCCCGATGGGTAAGGGTGCGCATGCGCCTTAACCTGCCCCCGATTCGTTCCGACACGCTGGGAGACGCTCGAGACACGCACCAGCAACGGGCAATGTGTTCCACGTTTATCCTCGTACGACACCAGGTTTTCCGTAAAGTCTCGTCGTTTCCTCGTTAAAGTCGAAAGTCCGCGTTACAGTTCTCGAACAGCTTTAAGATTTCACAACGACGCAAAGACAAAACGAATATGAAATATGCCGACAGTACGAGCACCAAAAAAAAAAATCTCTGTTCGGAGGCACGCACACTGCGCGTACGAAACACACAGATCCCAACAAGAAATAAAACGAACGATCGTCGACGAAACAAAACTGGATATAACACCACGATGAACGCGCACAACTATCTGCCGTTGATCAACGGCTCTTGTCTATCATTCACAACTGAAACTTCCGGTATCTCTGAAGAAACAGAAAAAAAACCAATGAACCTCCACACCGAACAATCAAACGAAAACTATCAACTTCTTTTCTCAGGTCATTTTCCTCGCTTCGTAATGAAGCGGCGGGGGTAATAAAAGAGAACGCTCGCGCGCACTCAAACACGTGGCACAACTTTTTTCGTTTTTTTGTTTTTTTTTTTTTCACAAACTTCTCTTTATTATTTCTTTCGTAATGTTTAAAAATTATTATTTATTTAAAAACGAATATTGGTGTGTGCGCGAGACACTCAACAAGTGCTAAACAGTTCGTTACACAGTTCAAAGAAACACGAGCGGCGGTCTCCGCGGTCGTGAAAAGACCAAACAACAATTTGTGCCGATAACCCGGCGTTTTATATTCGGTAGATTTAACGTCACGCCGCGCTCGTTATATTCATCGTTGTCCGTGAGCGTTTTAACGCCATATGATATTCCGCAACGCGACTCAAACAGCATAATACGCAATGTAAACTCGTTGTTAACTGGTCGAGTATTGAATGGGCAGCTGCTCGCGGTGATGGCACACCGGCACGGAAGCGCCAATGCAACAACGACGAAGTCTCAGTTACTACAACGAACGAGACGAGAATTGCAGTTATTGTGTTGTGATGGTGGTGCTGCTGATGCGGCGACTGGTTCAGGCGTGGCGAGACGCGGAGAGACGCGATATCCGACATGTGACGCACAGCTGAGCGGACCGAGTGGGACTGAGGCGAGCGAGCTGCCGTGCGGCTTTCACTGCGCCGGCCGGCCGAACAAACCCGGGAAAAACAGCTGATAGATAACAACAAACCCACGTGATCCGGCCTCGAGCTACGATTGGACAAACCTCTGACCTACTTACTCCCATTGGCCGTTCTCCCGATCCGGCGAACGAGGAGAGCCACAAAAATCGTACGCTAGTACCCTATGGCAAACATCGCGAACTACCGAGACCCTCCACTTTACCCCCACTATTCCGACCCACCATCACCGACGTACCTTTTCCTTCGCGTTCTAACCAATACCAAGACGATTTCTCTCTGTGTATACGTACGATACTTAGCCAACGCGAACAACGACGACGACGACGACGACGACGCTCCTACATCGCTGCTGTGGTTCGGTTGCAACGTTCCTGGCTTCTCTTTCTCTAGAGTCGAGCCTTCTCGCGACCTCCCCTCTTGCCAATGGCTCTTTCTCGTACCTAAACTCCACTCATTCCCCTCTCTCTCGCTCCTTCACACAATTTTTTGTTTTTTTTTCTATGAATCGTTTCAACTTTTCGATTCTTTTCGTTTCTTTTTTGATTTTAACCAATAAGCGACGAGGTAAAATAATCGATGTTTTTTACGAAAAATATGGTAGTACCGTAAGACTTTTTTTATTTTTATTTCGATCGAAGTATTGCACATGTGTCGCAGCTGTGAAATAATGGTAAAATAAAAAGTCCGAAGATAATGAAGGGAAGGAGATAAAAAACATTTAGCGATCGGTATAACTCAGCTGTAAGGCTTGCATTTCGTAGCCGAGTATTTTGTCATCAGCTGTGAGAAGCTTGGTGACGAAACGCCTCGCGCGCCTGGCGAAACACCGGGCGGTGGGGTTTATATTCTCGACGGAGAGCGTACATATTGTAGATCTCGAAGTCCAAAGCTCTCGAACTTTCGAGACTATCCAGCGGGCATCTCGAACGTTACCATAATGTTGCGGTTATTAAGTACGCGAGTTATCAATTTTTACGTATCGAAAGAATTTTTTCGTTCATCACGAAGTATTTTGCGCGTATGTCGAGTTCGATGATTATTCGCGTACGTTATGAGGATGAAACGCCGGCTCCATTGTTGTTCAGCTGACGGCGGCCATTTTGCATCAGCTGGAGGGCGTCGGTGACGACACCGCGAAAGTGGAGTCTCTCGTTCGACGATGCCGGGGCGTCCCTCGCCGCAACAAAGAACAGCTCGATATAGCTTACCGCACGAGATATATATATATATAAAAACTTATTCGAAATCCCATGATGCTCAATGCAAGCGATAATAACAATTCGAGTCTAAGGTTGACGGACAAACGTAGTCGCAATTGCAAACAATGCGATCAAGCGTACCGAACAAATATTTTGTAGTCATCGATCTTTCTCGGCGCATCGTCGAGATAATATAATTATTGTTCGTATGGAATCTTCGTTCGATCGTCACCGCAGGGGAGATGCGAGAAGAAAAAAAAAATATTAGTCGTTGTTTTCACTCGCATAAAGGAAGGACAATTCGCTTCGTCGGGCCTTCGTCATCGAGCATCGCTTTAATTACGCTGCGCCCCGCGCGGGTATCAGCTGGTAAGCCGATGACGAAACGCTTTCGTTGAGTGGAGAGTCTCGTCGAGCGAAGCACAGTGGCGACACTCTCAGCCGGCCGGCAAAAGATCGGAGCGCGCGCGCGGCTATCCGCCTCGTGACCCAAGCAACGGAGAGCAAAATCCGCCGGTTGTTATTATACACGAAAAAAAAAAAAAAAAAAAAACCCGGAGTTTCCAGAGTGACGTTTTCCTCTTGGACATCATTCCACGGTTAATTCCCTGCTACAAGCGATGACGTAGATTACGATAAATACACTACAAATTCCAGAAACATATTAATAGCCGGGACTTTTGTATAATTGCGATCGTGACGCGCGCAAAGGAAGAATCAATAGAACACGGGATTAATATTGTGCTGTACATTCCCAGTGTGTGGCGAGATAGATCGGCACAAAGAGTCGTCAGCGAGAACAAAGTCCCCGATTACGATTGGCGTGGCGAAAAAAAAAAAAAAAAAAAAAAACGAAATTGATTTGACACGAGAATCGTGTCGAGGGAGCAGGGAGCCAAGTGGAGTAGTTCTATTACGCTAGACGAGAGTATGGGCCACTGGGTTGACTCTGATGAAACTTTCTGATGGGGAATTCACGCGCTTCGTAGGCATTTACGACTTTACCGAGCTGTAGAAGCATACGATCGCGGATAGGAGGTTATGAGAGGGTTTCGGCGCGGAAAAGGGGGATGGATTGCAATGCCGGAAGAGACGCGAGTTACATTGGATAGAGAGGAGATATCAGAATGAGATGAGTACGAAATGCGCGCGGGATATGTTGCGTGGAATAGAGGAGAATGAATCGCGACGCGGGGAAGCTACATAGATCGAAGGGAGCAGTGTATAAGGTTTGTCGAGTAGTACGAGCGAATGGTCCCCCCCCCCTCTTCCCTTGTCGATATAAAACTACGAAAGAGGGAGAGTAAAACGAGAAAAGTAACAGCAACACAGATCGGGGAGCCGTTCCCTGTACACACCAGTGGCAAGGCAGCAGCCTATCCTACATTTATTTCCGTGGATGTGTTGCGCAATGAACGCTGCGTGACAGCGTCGAGCTATTAGCTGGCAACCGATATCCCCCCATCTCCTTCTCCCCCCGCCGGTTGGTATACCGCCACGCGCGGTTTTACACTTGCCAAGGGCTCGGAAAGTCGCTTAAAAACATCGCGACGCAAAGCTCATTATTAAATACTATCAGCTGACTTCTCGTATACAAAATTCATCGATGTTTTTCTCTTATTTTCGTCTATCAAGAATTAGATAATAATCGTTCCATATTTCGAGGTTATGGATCGATCGAATCGATACGTTTACTACACTGTAATAATAGTAGTAAAGTAACGCGTTCGCTGCGGGCACTGTAACCGGATCCCTTCGACCCTGGAACGTTTTATTTATCTTTTAAGAGGCGCATCCAACAGATCGTTAGCGATACTCGCTCTCTGCTCTCCGCGTGTACGTGTAATACACACGCGAACGCGTATCCACACGCGTTGTAGTATAAATATAGTTTTAGCAGCGAGGTGGAGTATGCTGCGTATGGCTCTCGGCGTGTTGCGTGTGACGGTAGCGTGTAAATTACATTAGTTTCAACGATCCATGGGCCTACGTACTTGTGTTCGCGAGAGAGCGGTAGCGCGAGCGCTGAGAGGTGAAACGGTTAGGACGCCCCCCCCCCCTCCTCCACGCCCCGCGCGCGCGCTGCGTTGCTGACCGTAGTAAAACAACATATAAATCGGCGCCCTCGCGAACAGGCGAGCAGCGGCAAGCAGGGACTTCCGCCACGCCTGTGTGATCCGCGCTACTTCGCGGAATGTAAATTGCACGAAACCTACTTCACCGTTATGCCTACTTGCGCAGTCTTGCTGCATGTATCGTCTACGGGAACTGCGGGTTTGTGTGTTCCGCGACTGATAGAGAACACCCCGCCCCCCTCCCCCTCCCCGTCCCCCCAGTCGAAGCGTCTGCAATATGTACCATCGAAATTAACGCGGAATGCCCCCGAGAAGAATCGTACGCCCGGATTAGAAGCTTCGATGGCGCCGCACAACAACTCGATCCAACTTCTCGACGACGTTGCTTAATGGCTCCTTGACATTGTCAAAAAAATCCCCCCGAAGCTATTCGTGCCCTTTACCCATACCGGCTGTGTGCCGTATACGCTTGTTGACCGTTCGCTCGAATGAATAACTATATCGCTGAGAGAACTTCGTAGAGAAAGTTTTAAGGCGCTGTGAAAATCCTACAAATTCTCACGTTAACGAGCCTCTCGTTATACACATTATAATAACGGTCATTTCGAACGCGCTGATAAGTAGGTGGAATAGCAGACATTATTTTGATACTTAGAAACAATTAAATTTTTTTTTTTTTTCAAATCATTAATCGACAGCGGCACAGATACAGAATATCGCTGCGAGAAAGATTTGTTTTTATATTTACGATTTTTTTTTGTATTTTTTTTTTTTTTTCGTTATTTTATTCGTAACCTCAGAAAACACGATGGTGTTTTCCGACGACGATGTTTCTGTAGCCGAACAGCGGGTGTGTCGCGAGAGTTGTGTCTCGTCCGTTATTTTGTTTTCTTCGGTCGTCGTGGCATTGTTGCTCGGGGTTTCTGCCCACGCGAACCGATGCCGCGAAGCTCTCGGGAACCGAGAGAGGCAAAGAGGACTTCGCACGAAGCGAGCGAAAACAGCATACAACAGGTACCGTACGAAGAAATAAACGGCGTACAAGAGCACCGTGCGCTCCGGTGCTAACTTTAGTCCGTTAGACCGGCGAATACGCCAGCAGACTTCTTCGCCCTCTCACTAGTGTTCGTTATTCGTACGCTGCGAAACTCTCATCCGTACGTATATACCTCGGGGAACATCGTTTCGCGCGCACAACGCAAATCCCGTGGGGTTTACGGACTCTACTGCTTCTACGCAACTTCGCTTTACGAATATTTCGTTTTTCTCGCTAATTCACTATAACGCTAATTATCACACCGCGCGCTTTCGGTTTCAACGCGAAGCTGCGCGCAGCTAACCGCAATCGCAAACCGCCTCGGATTCGTCTTATTTTCATATTTACGTTACTTCGTTGATTCAACAGTTTCTCGGATATTTCTGTATCTCTTTTTTTCTTTTTTTTTCTATGCAACGAGAAACGAATCACGATAATCGTTTTGTGTACAATGACAATACGTTCCGCTGCAATAATGACGAATAATACTTCGCGGCTTCGTCCCCGCGAATCGCATGGAAAAAGATTAACAATGAATATTTTTGCGATTCAGCTGAACGGGAAAGTACCTGGCGGTGTTTTCATGACCGCTAATACGAGTACCGACAATGTAGAGTCGGGTTATTTACCTGCCGGTTGAAAAGAACCGATATTTCCGAAAATATAGAAGGGATAAGGGTCAAAATTTACGATTAAGAGGCTCCGCCGTTCGGCTGAAGACGTCTGACCCCCTCCACCCCCCCCCCCCCCCCCACTCCCCACCCCCACCATGTGGGTGACTCCGTAGCGGTCACCGTAACAATGATCCCCGTTGTCATTGTTCTCCTTTACTCGAGTCTATTGTATCGGTCACATTGTCGAGTACATTGATTGAAAAGATACCAATCGCACGGAGCCCCGAGAGGTCCAATTTTCGATTCCGACAATGAGTCACAAACTGTCGGATTTTCGAAGGGAATCCTATAAATGGACGAACAATGCAACGTCGTTTCGTGACAATTGTCAAACGACACTTTCCTTGCGATCGAAATGTTATAATTCGATGGAGAATTAGAAAATCCCTTTGTACCCGTTGCGGAAGCGTCATTCGCTCATCATATGCAAATAAAGTTTTGTCACTCAATAACAGCAAATTTTGTCTTTGATTTAACGTTTTCGTAAAATTTTCGACATTTTTATTGGAGGTTATTGTGATTTATTTTCGATCGATTATTTACGAGGGACGAATTTTAATGGTAAAAAGAAAAATGCGGAGGGGTTTTAGATCGATGTTAATTCGTGAATTCGAAAGATTAACGAGCTTTTGATTAGCTCCATGTTAATGACCGGCTTCGGGAGTAATTAAGCATATCGCTATTAACGATTCTCGTGGCGCCTTCTGGCGGAGTTTCCATCACTTTTCCGCGAGCGCAAGACACGCATTTTCCACGAACCGATTGTCCCTCTCCTACCGCACCGGGAGAACTTCATTGGAAAGTTTCAGTTATTATTCCTTTAGTTCGCAGTGTCGGATAATTATTCGACCGATTCTATCGATCCCTCTGTTATCCCGGATTTTTAATAATATGCGATATTCTCACGAACAACGCAGTGCACAGTTATTATTCTACTGCATTGACAATAAGAATATCACATATCGTCTTCGCAACGATATTTATTGAAATAAGCAAATCTATCGTTTGCGGAATTATTCGCTGACTATAGATGTTTTTTGTTTTTCTGAAGCTAAGAGATTGATGAGAACTTTAGCCGCGTGAAATACGAGAAATAATATTTTTTTTTTTACAGAATGAGTGATGAATGATTTTAGAAATTTTTTTACACCCCTTTGAATTAATACGAAAAAATTGCAAAGAATTTATCTTCCATTATTGCGTTTTTTGTCGCCCTGTAACGCCGCAACGAAATTCTTTTATAGTTTACTGTCCTCTACTCTTCCCGAATCTATCGCGTACCCTATATGTGCATTTTTCATAACCTATAATACAATACAATACATCGGGTATTGCAGATATTCCGCTATGAAAATATCCTGAAAAAAACTTTTTACACGCGGAAAAGTTCTGTATATTAATCGGTATATGTAATGTAATGAATACGAAATATATCCATTATATATACCCAATTATGTATAAAAATTAATGAGTCTATGCATAACTTTTCCGTCCGTAATAAATTAATTTTTTTTCCCCTGAATTGCGAATTGTGAGCTTTTTGCATTCCTTTCAATTGCATACGTAGTTATATATACCTAATTAATGGCAATCGCACCATCACGAAGATAAAATTGTGTATCGCATACGCATCGAAAAAATATATCGATTGCATCGATTAAATCGACGCTTGCGAGTGGCAAAACGAATAATCGATTGATTAAACGAAATAATTGTCATAATAAAAAAAGAAACATAATTACGATCAATTAAATATTTTTTGCAACAAAATTTTTGTTTCCAATAGAATCCAATGAATTGCCGATATTTTTACGAAACTTCATCGGGAAGCAGAGGCGTCATTGTTTATAAACATCGAAAATCGGGAATTTTCCCAAAGTCAATTTCGGAATAAATCTCTAACGATCGGCGATCGGCGATTCTGGTGTGTAATCGATTGATTTTCTTTTCCCGATCGCGAATCGCTGACTTGGTTTACTATTTTTTTTATTATCCTCAGCTTAATATATGTTATGAATATATATCGGTAAAACCGAAAAAAAAAAAAAAACGGTGTTTACAATTTCCAAAAATATTTCATAACACGAGAATCTAATTTCGCTAATTCTCGTAAAAACACATTCGTTTATCTCCTCCAAATCGATCGAAATCGTTATCTCGAATTTTTTGTTTCCGTATCGCATCAATTCGGCGTTTTCTTCCCAAACATAAAAGAATCTTTTTGAATCGTCAAATATTCTAAAATTACATTATCTGAATAATGACCATCGCACCTTCGCGAAGATAAAAATGCAACGCGCAATGACTCATTCGTTACGATTGATAAAACGATCCGTTGGTTATTGCGTTGCAAAACGTGTCATATTTTCATGAAATCCGAGATGTCTCTCGCGCTTTCATAGAAAGGAGGTTCTCCGTTGAAAACGCGAGTCCACGTCGTAAAATCGCGTCATTTTTCGTCATCGTTCGGAGTTTATCGCGTTTCGTCGATCGGCAATGCGTGTGAAGAAAAAAAAAAGAAGTCTTTCGATATATCGGAAAGTCGCAGGAGTCAAGGAGTCGCGTCATCGTCGAAAATGTGACGCGACTTTCGTCGTCGTTGTGTTCTCCCCGTTAAATTGCACCGAAGTCGGGGGTACAATCGTTGTGCGCTGTTTCGAGTCGTCGGTTACCAAGTGTTCCATAGGCTCGAGATAAGATTACACAGCTTGTGCTCCGCGTAGAGGCCTCGTGACAAACGAGTGAAAACCCGAGGCACACCGAGTTATCGATAATACATTTTACAATAGAGCGCAACGACAGTCGTCGCACGTTAACCGCTATGAACGAAGACGAGAGCGACCCTCGTACTGTTTACCGCTCGGTGACGATTGCTCACCGGAGTTGAGTCACAATATCGTGTCTTACGCCCAAAAAATCATGACGTTCGTCAAACGTCTTCGATACAAAAGGATTTTTTCCTTCATCGCGTTCTTCGTCTTCGTCATTACGAGGGGAAACGGCGAAGTCTGGAATCCGGAGGACTGTCCGAGTTTCTGCGAGTGTTATCCGCTCTATGGATTGCGATGGGCAGAGTGCGTAGGGCGTCGTCTCTACAGCATTCACACCGGTGTCAACGCGGCGGTGCAGGCGCTCGATCTTTCCAACAACTCGATCGCTACTTTGGATGATTACGAACTCAGGGTAAATCGTCACGAAAGCTGTTGCTCCAAAATCTGTAAAAACTCAGTAAAAACATCGATAAGTTTACAATATCGTAAAAAAAAAAAACAAAAAAAAATGTTTTTTATTTTCTCTAATATATATACAGGACGCAAGTCTGACGAAACTGAAGCTATTGAACTTATCATCGAACGGAATAAGCGAAATTGGCCTGCGAGCGTTTACCGGATTGTCGGATCTTCGGGTTTTGGATCTCTCGAAAAATCATCTCTATTACATTCTATCGGATACCTTTGTCGACAACAAAAAACTTGAGGTTCTCGAACTCGCGGGCAATAATTTGAATCAACATGTTCCGAGATTGCGAAGTTCTTCCCTCGCGGTACGTTATTGTCGAACGGTCAACTATACTTAATGTATTATTCTCGTCGATAAGGAATATTTAAAGCGCACAGTCACGTTACAGCCGCCAGACAGTCCGAGTTGATCGACAGTTTTTTCTTTTTTTTTTTCGCGTGAATTATAAGTTCCCCGAGGATAGAGGGTCTTATATCTTAAAAATCGATTGTTACCAACAACGCGAGGACCCCGCGAAAACAACGCGTGACCCGACTCGTTGCATGAAATGGTGAAAAAAAACTTATAAGACCGCTTAATTCTCATGCAACGGAACAACGAGACCATAGGTATTACCGTGCACTCTGACAACGGTCTCTACAGCCCGTCAGTTGGGGTGTCGAGGGAGACTTTCGCGAGTGGGGAAGAGAAAAAAAATAGGGAGTCACTCGGACCGACAGTGGCTTACGAGGGCTAATGACCTCTAGTAATTTTTTAAGATCCAAATCGCACCCCTCGCGAGGTACAAACTTATGAAAATTACACCATTCGCTCATTTTCTTTTTTTTTTTTAAGGGACACGAGAGAAATATCACTCTCGTGGCTCTTAACCATTTTCTCCCGTTTCTCATTTTCTATCGCGATGTTGCATCGATTCCGTAATTACACGGGTCGTTATATCGGCTCTTCATAGCTGTTTAATGGCTTTTAAAGTGTTTCCGAATAGCCGCGGCGTCGAATGGTCACTCGTTTCGGTTCTCGTTAGACGATAATGCGAATTAGTAAAAATCGCGTGACGAAAAACATCGAGCAACTCGTTGTCAGCGCTGTAACGCCGAAAGATAGTTAATCATTAATCAAAGAACACGTTGTTCGTTGTTTATTTCAGTCACTGGGACTGGAAGGTTGTCGAATCAGTTATTTGCCACCGGATACTTTCGACGATATGCCGCGTCTCCGAGTTCTCGATTTGGCCGATAATATGATGATTCAGTTTGAATTCGATATATTGAAGAGTATTCCGAATCTCGGCGTCCTGATGCTCGACAGGTATCGATATCTGCGATATCAAAAGTCGCCATTCGTATTTTTACAAAAATAGAAATGATCTCTCGTTTGTTTTTTTTTCTCCATGCTCACCAGAAATCCTTGGATCTGCAACAATAAAATGTATGAACTACAAGATCGCTTGATAACCGAGAAGATTATATTCAGAAAGGTCTGCGGTTACAACAGCACACCGAAGAAATCTAAAGGTCCAAAAAAATTCGAAAAGATGATTGCGCTGAACGAAGAAACGACAACGGCGAGCAACGAAGTTGGAAGTTCAGGTCGTTTACTCGCGAAGATAAAAAATTGGAGAAATACGTGGAAAAGCGAAACGACTTCGGAGCGATGTCCGTCGAATGTAATTACGACGAAAAAGAATGATAATTCATTTGATACGAATTTATCAACGATATCACCTTATTGGTTTTTTGTGGTCGGATTGCTTCTCGGCTCCGCGGTTGGAACGGTCGCAACTTATTTTTGGTTGACGAAGACAATGACGCGGACGCTCGGTAATTCGCGGCGACAATCTGTGAGACCGGAGTCGTTGGAGATCGCCGATCAAAGAGCCAATCTACTGGAACATCTGTGGCGTAATAATTTGGATACAAACAGACCGACGGCCGAGTGTCCCGGTACACCTCCGCCGCCGTATCGCGATGTCATGCAGCACGCGAGTCGCTATCCCAGAGCTCACATACAGGCGATAGTCTTTGCTAATGACTCTGTAACGCACGACGAACGACAAGTTCATTCTTAATACGACTTTCGCACCATCGCGACACTCGTCACGTGCGGGTAATGCGCAATTAGTTCGGCTCATTGGCGCTCATTGAATATTGTCTCGTGTTTTACCCTACGAGACGGGAGGGTGAGACATACGAGTATCAATAGTACTCGGAAAGTCTCCGGATGCAGACGTTTTTCCTTGCGACCCTTCCACGTTACTGCGCACTATTTCGATACATCATTATCGCGGCACAAAGCGAGCGAACGGTTAATGAACTCGCATCGGTAAATAGTCGTCGTTAGACATTATTTTATTTTTAAAACCAATTATTCATCAATGCATTGATGTTTTTTCTTTCTGTTTTCTTTCCTTTTTTCATTATTAAACACCGTAACTGCGCGAAGACAGGAAAAATATTGTGTGCATTCGCGCCGTGATGTCGGACAGCGGCTATAATCGAATCCCGGGGAACATTGACGAGAACATTTTTGGATAAACGTTGATACAATGTCTAAACGATTTATTTACAATATGCGTTGCACTTGTTTAAGTGCAATTATTTTTGTTATTTTAACTATATTTTTTTAATACGATTGTATATATATATATATATATCTGTCTATAAATTTCAATGGATATTTATATAACGGTATGTATACTAATTATTTTTTTCTGCGCCTCGAGCGTCATAAGAGCTCAACGGTAATTTTTTTTCCCCTCGGAAAGCAAACACCCCGAGTATAAAAAAAAAACCAAAATAATTTTTTTTATACAAATTTTTGTACAATACGAAGCCTAATCGTTTTTTTTTGGTGATTTTGGATGCTCTCTCGTATACTGTCAGAGGGTAACAGCTATGTTGGTCTTATTGACGTTTTTGGCGGCGTCAGGGGTCACTGTCTTGCAACCCATAGCGGCGATAATTCGTTCCGTAATCTCGTGGTTGTACCTGGTACCCCGAAGGTTCGTGATGACGCTGGCGTATTCGGGTCCGAAATTCTCCGGCAGACTTATCTTTATATCCACGACGATTCCCTTCTCCACCTCGAGGGTCAATGTCAATGTGTGAAAATCACCGTTCGACGTCGGCACTTGAATCGTTCGCGTTACTGTGAATTCCGGCGATCTGCCGTAAGTCCAATCCCACGATTTAAAATCGCTTTTCAGTTTTTCGAGACCTGTGCAACGTACATTGTATTTTATAATCAATCGAAGAGCAAAGATAATCTGCTATCGGACGTCTTATCGACGAGACACTAAATCGAGATGTCTCGCAGCGATTCTCTCGATAGACAAAAAAATGATATTATTGATTTTTATACCTGGGAACCAATCCTCCGTTGGATTTATCATTTGGAAACCTTTTTGACGTTCGACGAGTTCGTGACCACCGTCCTCCAGAGTTAGCGCTTTGGTACGAAGATATTCCCAACCAACGGCGTTCATTAGTTTGTCCGTTCGTATCTGAGAATTAATTTCCGTCAAATTCTTCACTGGCGAAGGTACGGATTCTGTTGCGTTTGTCTTTATTCCGTTCTACAAGTCGATCAAAACCGATATTTTGCTTTTTATACATCGTGGATATTTTGAACGATAAGATACTTCGGAAATTATTTTTTTTTTTTTACGATAAAAAAGATGCGACACACGGGGTTATTGCAAAATCATAGAACACACGTTAATCAGCGATTAGTGATTATAGCAACAGTCTGGTTGGAGTTTTTTTTTTATTTTGCGTACGCGTCGCCGATTAATACTCGCAGAGGATACGCGGAGTGCGCGAGTATTTTAAAAATAAAGAGTTTGTATAACACGAACTGCCAAAGGCGGTGGGGGAGTAAAACGACAAACGATATCTAAGACCAACTCGACCTTTGGAACCGCGCGGCTTCGATATATGGCGACAACTCTATTTTGATTGTAATACGTCGATGCGCGAGGCGCGTTCGACAATAAAATTTTATATCCCATTCTAATCGTACGCGACCGATTATCATTTTGAGGGCTTCTCAAGCGTATGTAATTCACGCAAATAGTTATAAAACGATTCATGAGGTTTTTTTCCTACGTATTCGCGTTATCGACAAGTTGTTTACTTTTCTTTTTTTTTAGACAGTCCACAAGATAGTTATATTTAGAGGGCATTGCTTTCGTTACCTCCTTCTTCTCCAGAGCGGCGCTCAAAGAAGTTTTATCCACTCCAACGAGCAAAGTGCAGTGGTGATACGCATTCGGACGTCCCAACTTGGCAGCTGTTCCGGATACCTGAATAACATATTTTTCGTTAATTTGTAAATACAATCGGTGTCCACTAATAGAAAATAATAAAATAATTAATTTTTTTTTAAATTTTTCGCCATTTTTTTTTTTATTTTCTTCAAAATTTTTCTTTTTCAAAATTTTTTTTTTTCGAAACTAATAAATATACCTTGAAATCGCCTTGAACAACGATATCCTCGCGTGCATTGATGGCGCACTTGAGACCCCATTCTCTGTACAGCGCTCTCGTCATTATTTCCAAGTTGTAACGTCTGTTGTATCTCTCTTTGGGAGTAAAGAACGAAAGATTTACGTTGCCAGCGTCATGATAAACGGTTCCTCCGCCACTGTTTCTTCTCGCCAACGTAATTCCCAACTCTTCCATCGCTCCAACATTGGATTCCACCCATGGATTCTGATGTCTGCCGATGACGACGCAAGGATCATTCTTCCACAAAAGAAGTACATGATGATTTGTGAAGTCGTAGTTTCTATAAAACCAATCTTCCAGCGCAAGATTGGTATGAATATCCGTAGACTGCGATATGAACACAGATTTTCTGATGGTATCCTCCGCTACGATTTTCGTATTTTTTGCCGAATTTTCGAAAACACCGGATGTGGATACGCAACGAATAGCAAGAGCTCTGCTCTTGAGGACGTTAAAACTTCTGCCGATCAGAGCCATTTTTTTTTTTATACAATTTCTATGACTCTGACGACGTTGATGATTATGTCAGTCTTTGAGGTGTTGGCACTTTGCAAGGGCTGCCGTTTGGGTATATATATACCGTATCGTAATTTTACGATGTATTGTATATATATGTTTTTTTTTTTCAGTCTTTGGCAAATTTGCACGAATTAATTTTCTCTCTCTCCCTGTTGGACTTTTTTCTTACCTCTGTTTATTTTTTTTCTTTTTCGATCTTCGTGTTTTCTTTACGATCGAAATTCTAGCCGCAGCGACTAGAGAGGTATTTAATTTTACACGGGCGTTGTTTTTGTTGGCTTTTTTTTTGTCAAGGTCTGTACAGAATGTACACCTTAAAGACAGAAACTCGTGTAAACGTCTCTCTGACTCGAGGTTATGCTGATGAGATAGTCGTGCAGGGCGATCGTTTGATGCAACCACTTCCAGGTCTGATCCAGGGAATTGATACGGTAACGTATACCCAAACAGTCTCGGCAGTCCTTTTGCATTCCTCCGTGTGCTGACAGATTGAGTGTGAAAATTTTACCGGCGGTAGGTTTGAATCTCAACACTTTATTCCGCGGTGATTTAGCCTCTTTTTCACGGTTGGGGGGTTATACTGATGAACGGGAAAAACTTCGCGACGAACTCCGGAGAACTCGGTATTCTCCGCGATGATTTCGGGTTAATCCTCCGCGGCTACTCTCACGTCGAAACTATTTTTTTTTATTCCCAGACGATCTTACGCTCTCGTTTTGTCTCCCAGGCGAGTTGTAGTCCCGTCGATGCTCGGTAACTTTGTGAATTATTAATCGAACGAACGATTGGTATTATATATGTGGGGGGTATGGAGGAGATGGTGGTGGGGTAGAGTTGCACGAGGTTATCGTAGTTCGCAGCACAAAGTACAGCTGATCTGCGCGTGGTATCGACGCGACATTATTTCCCCGGACCCCTTGAATACCACCTACCAGTTTGAAATCCCCGTTGGTCTTCACAGCGAAACGTTTTTTCCCTTTCCGCGCTTCTCCGTCGGCACGATATTACACTTCGACTCTCTACCCATCTCAACGAGAGTAAAACGACGGTGTACGATTGGACGAGATACAGAATCTTGCGGCAAGTCACGTTTACATTGTAGACACAGCGGGTTTTATCACATGCTACGAGGGGGGCTATTAAGGTCAAAAGATAAGCCGTCTGCGTTTGAAGCGAACTCTCCTACACCTCCACTTCCCCCGCAATCTTCAAGCCTTCTTAACCGTCTTTTACGCGTCTTCCACGTATTCGGTTACAGTTCAACTTCACTTTCCTCCTACCCGCTACCCACCCCCCCGTCTCTCATCATCTCAACCGTTGTTTCTGAATGCTGTATATGTTATTTTCATCATAAAATACGATGCTACTTTCGTTCGTAGTATACGGAAATATGTTGTAGAAAGTTTTTTCAGTGACCTCTCATCCCGGCGAGTGCCGTACCGACCACGCATCTCGCGAGAAACGACGTGGATCGGCACTTTATTTCTCGCCTGATGCTCGCGCGATTGCTTGCGTGCAACTTTTGCCATTCGATAGAATGTAACGATTAACGAGCGCGCGAGCGCCCGCGTTATTGCAATTTCTTATCTTCGAGTGTTCCGAACGCACTTTGACTACAACGGGCTTTTACGCAGTAGCAGAATGTACAATGGTCTATTTTGCAAATTTCCAATCTTGCAACGAACCGGATACACATAAATTATCATTGATGCACATTGTTCGATTTCTGCCACTGTCATCTGCGCGACACGACGATGACCGCGGCCCCAGTGCATTCGCGTGGATGACGAAACAAATGATATCGTTTTAACCCACTTATTAGAAATTTTACGCTTTTTATTATTTCGTTTTTTTTCTTCAATAATATGTATTTGGAAATGTTAAGATTGCGGACAAAAAAATTATAATAATAATCATCTCAATGGCATATTAGAACATTCGGCAAAAAACGATATATATATATTTATATACATCGCGACGTGTTTGTTTGTTGCTCATGTTTAATGAAATACGTGACTCGGAATACGTGCCGAACATCAATGCAAACCTTTGAAACTCGTATTTTTTTTTAATGAAAATTCTTTTTTTTCGTATTTTTTATTTACTTCTCGAACGTTAAGCCCAACGTTTGCGTAATGAACGTCAAGATATCGGTGCTTTCCTCGATCTGAAATTCAATGATTAAGTAGCATCCGTTAGTTTGCCAGATAAGGGACGCCGCGATGTTTTATTATCAGATAATCGTTTACCCACCACTTTGGCTGTTGGTTTTCCACTGCCGTGTCCCGCCTTTGTTTCGATACTCGCTAATATCGGATTTTTTTGATGCGGTACCTTTCCGAGTTCGCGTTGCAGAGTTGCTATTAACTTAAGACTGTGAAGCGGAACAACCCGATCGTCGTGATCGGCGGTTAGCAGCAACGTAGCCGGATACTGCGTACCGTTTTCCGGTATCTTAACGTTATGCAGCGGAGAGTATTTGATGAGATTTTCGAAATGCTTGGCGTCGTCGGAACTTCCGTAATCCGAAACCCACGAATAGCCAACGGTAAATTTGTGAAATCTCAACATATCCATAACTCTGAAAACGTAAACGAAATTTTTGCAAAATTGTCGCGGATAACGAAAAGTAAACGAAATGTTTGCACAATTCTCACGGGTAATGAAATGGAAACGAAATTTTTGCAAAATTCTTACGTGTTACGTAACGTAAACAAAATTTTTACAAAATTCTCGAGGATAACGAAACGTAAACGAATTTTTTGCAAAATTCTTGAGAATAACGAAACATAAACGAAATTTTTGCAAAATTCTCACGGGTGACGAAACGTTAACAAAATTTTCGCAAAATTCTCGCGAATGACGAGGCATAAACAAAATTTTTGCAAAATTCTCGCGGGTACGAAACGCAAAGGAATTTGTAACGTTCAAAGTTCCATCGCGGTATCGACGCCCTCGTCGTTAGTTGTTATTTTTTTTTCCTCTCATTTAGAGTTTCTTACCCCACTTGAGAGATAGCGGCGCCGAACAAATCGGGTCTCTGATTTATACAAGCGGCGATTAACAGTCCACCGTTGCTACCGCCCTGTATAGTCAATTTTTTAGCGCTCGTGTATTTGTTTTCGATTAGATATTCGGCGGCGCATTGAAAGTCGTCAAAGACATTCTGCTTATTCATGAAACGTCCGCCGTTGTGCCATCGTTCGCCGTATTCTCTATTAAGAAAAACAACAAAAGAGAAAACAAAAAAAAATATCACGATGAATAGCGTTTTTGCAAGTTAAATATATCGTACGATTTTTACGACACGACTATGTTGCATACCCTCCACCGCGAATATTCGCAACTGCAAGAACGCCGTTCAAGTGCTGAATGAATACGAGTCTCGTAACGCTGAATGTCGGCTGTACGCTTATGTTGAATCCGCCGTAACCGTATAACAGCGCAGGCATCGAACCGTCCAAAATAGCGTCCTATTAATAATTCGATGTCATGCGGATCATTACAATCGAACGTAAAGCAAATTGAAAAAATACAAAAAAAAATCGCGATGAAAATATTTACCGCTTTGGTGACGATGAACATTGGAATTCGTGTGCCGTCTTTACTGGGATAAAAAACTTGCGTCGTTTTGTAAGCTTTCGGATCGAAATTGTTTACTTTGATCTCACGGTACACCTGTTGCAACCGAAGCGTTTACACGTGATAAAGTTATTTACTCGGCGTTCAAATAATAAATTCATCGACATACCCGCGGTTCCGAGTCCTTTGCTAAATCCATCGTGTAGATAATACCGGGCGTCAGAAAGGAGGTAAACTGGTAAAATATCTCCGAGTATTTCTTATCACCGGAGAATCCAACTATTGTACCGACGTCGAGCGGAAACGAACGCAATAACTTTCCCGACTCTAAACTGTGCAGTTGCAGTACGTTCTGTGGGGACATTTAATGTTAATTCGTCGATTAATGATTTAAGGAGATTGTGTCGCGTTGCATTACCAAAAAATAAGATTCAGAGAGAATTTCGAATGCATTTCAGTGGGATAAAAATCGGAAAAAATTCAATCGTATAGAAGGTGTTAAGAATATTCATTTTAAATGATAATAATGCCAAAAAGTTATTACGAAATTAATTTAAATCAATTGTTTTGCAAATTATCCGACAACCGAACTTTTCTTAACAGAAGTTGATTCGTACATTTTTCAGAAAACGTATCAATGTTTAAAAATTTTTTTCGAAGTCGAATGCATTTTTTTTGCAAAAACATATCCAAAATTCGGGACTTTTTATCGATTATAAAAGAAAAAAAAAGAGAAAATTCGGAAAACAATGTAAATTTAATCAGAAAAATGTTTGAATCCATTTCAGTAAAAAAAAAAAGAAACATTAGGTGAGCAGATGATTGATACCTCATCCATAATTTTTTTTTGACTTTTTGGTATAATTATTATTATGCAGAGTAGATGTTCTTGGCATCGTTCGTATGGTTAACTTTTTTTTTCATACTTTAAGCCATTAGAAAATATTCGAAATTTTCTTTGAACTATACACCGTCTCGAAGTGGAATACTAGCAATGAGATCGAAAAAAGAGAAAATTACTTTAACGTCCTGAATATAACAAGCGACAAACTTGTCACCGTCGACGGCTGTCGCCCAATCGAGAACGTTATCCGGATGTTCGGCAAGCAATTCAGTCCATTTGTCTTCAGCGTGATCCATGAGATCTATCGCTATCAGCTTGAAATTCGGGGCATTTTTGTTCGTCCTGAAGATCGCTTTAGTTCCGTCGTTCGTAACGTACTGAAAGATTATTCGATACGTTGTTAAAAACGAAGAAACGGCGTGATATACGTTATTATCGGATAATAAATAATAATGCTAACTTCGTAATCGGCTTCGAGTTTGTCGACTACTTTAGTCAGCGGCAATTTTCCTTCTATTTTACCGCCGGGATTAAGTTTCGTGAGGTACACCAAGTTGTCACGACAGTCTTTCATCGCGAAGACCAGCAGCCACTTCCCACAGTCGGTTACTTGCGCTCCTCTGAAAAAAAAAACGTATATATATGAAGATCAGCAACAATGAATTTTGTTCTTTTGCGCCTTTAACATTTTTTTTCGTGGAGCCGCTTTCACTATTAAAATGAAGAGAAACGACCAAAAACTGTAAAGCGTTCCATTTTCAAACCGTAATCATTTGATGACGGAGAAAAATGTCTTTTCCTGCATTTATTTATTTCGCAGGAAAATATAAGTTTCTTTTACTTCGAAGGCGTATGGATTCGAAATCGAATTCACTACAGTTTTCGGTATTGACTGAGTCGTCGTTACGTGGACTGTTCATTCGACCGATTATATTACTAAAACATTATGCGGTCCGTATTGCTTACGACAACTTATCTATTTTGATATTATATCGATAAATCATTACGGTTTTTTTTTAGAGGGACGTTTTTTTTCGGATTTTTCAACTGGTAATTTAAGTAACTCACATCCTCCACAATGGCTCTTCGGGAAATTCAACCACGAGAACGTCTTCCGACTGCGGTGTCCCTACTAAGTGGTAGCAAAGCTTTTGATCTCTGCTTCCTTGAACTTCAGAACCGTCTGTTGTGCCTTTTTGCTCGGGATACGTTCCGTAAAATATTCCCAAATTATCTTTAGTCCACATTATCGATGAATACTTTATCTTCTCCAATACCTCCGGATACTTTTCACCTATAAGATATCATGAAAATACATCATTTTTTATTCTGATTTTTTTTTTTCAAAAATAAGTCGTAATACGCATTATGGGCGTTGATATCATAAAAAATATTTATTCCTATTTCAAGAATATTTGTTTTTCTTTTTTAAATTCAAAATGTAAATTTAAATAATTCAGATAAACCGCTGTTTACATTTTCATGTAATTTAGCGAAACTCTACGAAGTCTCTTATGTTGTGATATCATTTTTTATACTTCCCGATAGTTGGGTTCGATGAAACAGTATTAATAATGATCTCCCAGAACTCAGGGTTAACTGCAGGTATTTTACAATGACATGGAATCGAATGTTTGATAAACGGCGGCTTATGCATATTTTGAGAAATCAGAATATTGTAATTAAAAATTGTTCAACAACAACGAAACAATAATAGATGTTTTTCTACTGATTTCCGCTTTCACGAAACTTATATGATGGGGAAACGAACGAAGTACATCGATTGGCGGGGAATGCTTAGGGTAGTTTTGTTGCTTCGCGTTCATTTCGCATAAGTTTGAGAAAAATGAGAGAAAATTGCGAATACTTCTTGATGGTATAAAAATCGAAAAAAATTAATTGACCCGCAAATTTTCGGAAAAGTCAAATTTTTTTTTCTTAATGAAAATGATTCATTAATTTTTCTGTTTACGTATAATTTTTTTTAGATTTTTCAATTAGCTTTCAATTTTTTTTTTTCGAACTTACGCGACAGAACTACTTTAAAAGTAAAAATGTGTCTCCACGAGAACTATTATGTCATTAATAATAATGATTCTGTTGATTACAGCGTAGTTTTTGCAAAAAAAGTGTTATTTTGCATCACTGTACAATAGCAATTTATTCTTAAAAAACGAATATCTAATGGATAAAAAAAAACATCAAATGAACCTTCGCGTATATTAATGGAATACTAATACAGAGAAATGATGTAAGAAGGATATGATTTAAAAAAAAAAAATGTGCAAGTTAATTATATTACTACAAAAGAAATAAATTGCACAAAACAAAAAAAAAAGTTAAATGAAAATACATGGATATTAATCAAATAGTGTCAGTAGAAATTATGTAAGAAGGATATTTTGTAATGAAAGAAAAATTCCACAACTAAATTTTAATTAAATATTAATGCAGAGAAATTATGTAAGATTTTTTTTTTGAAAGTAAAAATGCGCAACGCATTTATCTTATCATTAAAAAAATTGAATTGGAATTAAAAAAAAAGATAAAAATTTGTATACCAGTTTCCGTGTTCATGAAATGGATGCTACTCCAGTCAGAACCGCTACTGGACAAACCATAAGCAAAAATGCTGCCGTCTTCGCTAAATTTGCTACTCGTAATGGCCACCGATCCATCGTCCGATAGAGTGTTGGGATCTAAAAAGACTCGTGGCTCGGCGTCTAGATTATCCTGTACATACAAGACACTGCAAAAAAAAGAACAATAAAAAAAAAATTATTAATATATATATTTTTTTTAATTCAATTACATGGGGTAAAGTAGCAACCTTTGATTTTGCAGTCCTGTATTTTTGTAGAAGTAGTATTTGTCGCCGTGCTGCGCAGGACACGAATACTTTGGAAAATCCCACAATTGTTTAAGTCTGTCGTGGATATCCTTGCGCGCCGGACAAGACGCCAAAAATGGTTTCGTTATCGCGTTTTGTGCGTCGACAAACGCTTTGGTCTCTTCGGAATCGGGATCCTCGAGCCATCTGTACGGATCTTTAACCTAAAAAAAAAACATTAATTCTTTTCAATATACGAATATAACTCACATGGAAAGAAATGATGACGGTGTTCGTAATGTATAACCTCAACGCCGTGATAATTCTCGATGACACTTTCGTCGCGACGAACATCGGGATATTGAAATTTCGTCATGTCGCGATTTTCGACGAACTGGTTTTTCACTCGTATTGGTTCCTAAAGTTATTGTAAATCGCAACGATTTGTATTAGTTCAGTTTTTTTTTGTTTTCTACAACCGTCTGTCACGTTCACAGTGACGGCGGGATGCTGAAGATTGTCACGAGATTACTTATTTCTTACGGGAAAACTCGACGAGGTAGCGGCGTAGTAACGAGGTTTGCAATGTTTACCAATGCAATAATGACTTTTGTTGAGTTTTGTGTCAATAACACTTTTCGCTCCAACGAAAAGATACCTCCGTTGTAGTAATTTGCTAGTCAGCAAAACTAACGGAGCCATAGTATCGCGAAACACCTACAGGGTGTACGTCGGATATTTTTCGAAAGCTCTTCAATCTTTAACTTATCTTCTAGAGACAATGCAGGTATTTCCCGATAGACAATCGGCACAAAGTGTAGTACATGATGCAATATTTATGACACATACTGCACGTGCCGCAAATAATACGTTATGCGATGCCTTTCGTGTCACTCTGTCTATTAGGGTAACTATTGCAGGTGAAGGTAATAAAACAAATCTAACAATTCAAATTTTGCAAAATCTAAATGAAATTATATTCACGCATCGCTTTGTTATTTTTATAAAACAACGTTGTTAAAATTCCTCTATGAAAAAGTTAAAATTGTCCGATTTTTTTACCTTTCGAAGAAATCAAATTTTAAAAAATAAGGAAAGTTTATCAAAATGACTACTTATATTTTACTAAAATTTTAAAGAACCGATGAATATTATACCTCGATATACGTCACTAATTTAACTTTGATAACTCGAAGCATTTTCGAATTGCAAAAGTTAACATTTTTTATCCGTTTTTCACATATTTATCAATTTAATCGATTAAGGAAATGTGTATCAATTTTTTACTAAATTTAAAAAAATTCAGAACCGCATGGAATGCCGATGCGGATTTTTATTTTCCACACATTTTTTTTTAAATACGATTTTTCAACATTTTTTTCGTAAAAAAAAATTAATTTTTGTTCTAACAAAAATTACACTCCATACGGAAACGAAAAAATTGGTAACTCTGGTAAAAATGGGAAAAGGATGATGTGAGGCACGTGTAGAAAAAAAATACAATGTCACTGAGAATTCAGTAAATTTACTGGTTTCACTATACATTTCTCTATCTTCGAGATTATTTGTTATCTTTCATGCGAATATTTTTTTTATTGTTTCACATCGGCAAAAATCTTTTCATGATTCGCATCATCTCTATTTTTCTCTATATCTGTTCTTCATTCGATTACGAGTTGAAAGTCTGAATTAGACAACCAACAAAATGCAACAAAAGTCCCGATCATCATTTTTCGCATAGACCGTCATAATTAATACCTCTCAATTCGTTATTTATCAGCCTATATGATATGGTATCTCTACAGAGTTAAATCGCGTTAGATAAAACGTTCGTCGATTCGATGTAATACTCTATTTGTTTATCAATAAAAAAAGCGATTTTTTTATTCCAATAACATTACGATATCGTAAGGCACACGAAAACGCTGCTCTCGCCTGCTTCTCTTACTATAATTATCATCACAAGTGTCGTATATCGTGTTTTTCAATTGAAATCTCGGCGCCCGTTTTTCCGAGTTTCGTCTATTCTTCAAATTCCATTGCTATAATCGTTGTATCACGTTTTGTACGTAAGTGGATCAAAATTTTTGATAAAAATACCACCGAAGTATTGCGCAAAAAATTTGCCCATATATTGTTCCTGTTTAGCGGGCCAAAAGCCTTCCAAGAAGCCGATGTGTCCGCCTCGACAGGTAACAACCGCAGCGACGAGCTTCGATTCGCTGATTTCCTTTATCGGTATCGCTGCAAATTTTACGATCGAAAAAAATTAATTTGTTATTACAAAAAATCGCGAAAATGAATCGTCAATAATCAATAATATATTATAAAAAGATAGTTTACCATCGAGGGGTTGAAATGGATCATCCGCAGCGTTTAGGCAGAGTGTCGGTACTTCGATGAGATGAAGTTTATCGTGAAGCGTTGCATTTCGATAATAATCCTCAACGTCTTTGTAGCCGAATTGTTTAGCCGTGAAAGTCGTGTCGAATTCACGAACTGTTTTACTCTGTTTATAAAAAAAAAAAATTATTAAAATAATTCGAAACATCGCGATTTTTCGAAATATCAAAATCGTACCTTCAGAACGTCGTGCAAATCGATATCGAAGAGACCGGTTTCCGTTGAATTGTGATAAGCTTCGATAGTACGGCAGAGATTGCTCGCCAGATGTTTGTTAAGCATTAAGTTTAAAAACGGTTTCTCGATACTCTTCGTAGCTTCAAATACGTTCCACGGTACCGAGATAATGAGAGCCGCTTTGATCTTATCAACGGCAGCTTTTCCTTGCTGCGCGAGATAATTTCCTAAAATCAATCTGTATAAAAAAAAAAAAACAGTGTTAGGATACCGGAAGATTAAATTTCAGCGGAAGATGCTGAGCGTAAAGACAGTTAATTCTTTGTGAAGAAAAAGTAGAAAAAACATAGATATATGTCGGATTACCCTCCCATAGATATTCCAGTCGCACCGAGAGGTACGTGAGGATAGAGTTTCCTTACGTGTTCCACGACTTCGGATAAATCCTCGCAGTTAGCTGCACAGTAAGTTCTCGGTGTCTGGATAATAGTAAAAGCGGATGCGGTTTAAAATACTTAAAGGATCATAACGATAATCCCTCGACGGTCCATCATCCGTAAGAAGACAGACGAGGAATATCGGTATTAGGAATTAGATATGTAATACAGCCTCACGATTTTTGTACGCATACCTTGAGACTGACGCCACCGAGACCTCGATTATTGAAGATGACGCATCTGACACCGATGGTCTTTGCTGCGGCGACGAGAATTTTTATATATTCGGCACCACTGGCCCCCGTTAAACCCGGTAAAATTATAACGATAGGCGATGTCTGTGACGCATGTTCCGCCCAATCTAAGGCCACTTCGCCTCCGTCTTTTAGACGCAGTATTTCTCTGCAAAATCAGTATCGACCGGTTCTCTAATTGTAAGCAAATTAGGAGACTTTCGATTGAAATTAAGTGAATTTTTTTTTTTTTTTTACTTAAGGAGATAATTTTATTGTTTTGACTAAAAGTTACGTGCATTCCGAGTATTAGGAAAAAAATTATCAGAGAATAAAAAAAAGACAGATAAGGTCGCGGGATCAGTGACTTTTACTTTTTTAAGACGTTTAGCAGTGAACATTCTTCAGCGAAAACGATGGATAAAAAAAACGAAACGGGTTATATTAGTATAATGGTGACGATTGCTGATTTTCTAAATATTATTTTTAAAGAAGGCTTCAAATTTAAAGTAAAGTGTGAAAAATTCGTGAGAAAAGATCGGCTTTTTAAATAGAATTAATTTATTAGAAAAAAAAAAATCTTCGTCTACTCGTCATTGTTTGACAAGAAGAACCCGTTTTGTTTTTTGATGGTAGCTTTCCGCTGGCAAACAACATCGAAGAAAAAAGTTATTTTTTCGGTGGACGTATTTTTTTTTTATGCGTGTTGACAATTCTTTTTTGTAAGAGAATTTGTTTCGGAGTTCAATTTGCCAAGTAGATGTGTCACTTAATATTCTACGTGTTAAATTAGCGCATCGAATTATCGTTTCGTAACACAGCATGAAATATAAAAGTCAATCGTTAAAGCTGACGTCTTGTCACATAACGATGATTTTTCGAATAAATCATAAATTCATCTATGCAATCGCGCAACGATTGCGCGAGAGATAGAATAACGTTGTCGACGATGAGAAAATCAAATGACAAAGGTGTAGCCGTCAGCTAACCGGATACTGTACGTCAAGGCTAAGGCTATCGCGTTCCAAAAGCGTGTATATTCATCGGCCGTTCCTACCTGCGATAGTGTATCGATGGCAATATCCGAGATCGCAGCAGACTCGCGAGTACCGTCTGCGCACGAGACTCGAAGCACCATAGAGTCGGCCAGTATTTATTTTTCACGATGTCGACATTGTCCATCAGAAATTCACGGAACGTACCCTCAGCGCATACGACAAGCGGCGCCTGGAAGCAGTAGCGCACTTGTAAATTTCAATCATTTCGCTCTTCCGGCTGTAGTTCCATTTTTTTAATAACGGTAAACAAGCTATCGGGAGAAATGAAATTTTACGATTTTTTTTTTATTTTTTTTTTCTACTCGTACAGTCAGTGCATCGAATGCAACTATCGGGTGAACGCGTCTATGTCCCCAATCGATCGAACGCCCGATATCGAAGTCTCATATAACATCAATTGGCTGCGCACATTTTTCGAGATGAGAGCACAATATCGCGTGACGTACATCGTTACAGACCCGTGGGACATTTATAGCTCTTCGGGTCAATTGTCTATCTACAGGCTGGAAGTTCCGTCAGCTGAGTTATATCCCTCTCTGTGCATATATTGGGATAGTTGCGTTCAAACGCTCCCGTACAACCCGCGCCAATTACCCGCGTCGTTCTAGCGAACCTTTAAATTGGGTGGCCTTCAGTTTTACACGGAAGAACTTTGAAGGTCGGATCGATAAGAATCCCGAGTACCATTTGTATGACACATGTTTTTTTTTTTTTATGAAACAGTTGTGTTTTATTGTTTTTTTTTTTGTAACTGCAGCAGTGCGCAAAAACATCGACGGCAATGTACAAAGTACCGTTCAGCGTCGTGTTGATCAGTAATTAATTCAACACGAGAGGGGAATCGCTCGTTCCAAAGTTCATTTATTTGCGTCCTCCGACGCCCGGGAAGAGTTCATTTTTTCGACGAATACGCACGGTTAATATTTCGATTTATATACTGGTTAATTAACTTTAGAACGACGCGAAGGGAAGGATGTATTCATCGACTATATATATGAAAAGCGAGGTGATGCATTTTGAAACGGTGTGAAGGCTCTTTATTCGTACCACGTGCGTGTTACTCACTTTCACGACTTCGCAAAGATAGTAGGCGCAAAAACCAATGCCAAGCAGAGCACCGTAGTAGACCTTTGGTACTCCGAGAACTCCTTCGACGATGTCCAACATATTTGTTACGATAAATGAGTATCCGGCCGTTGATGATGTTACGTAAAACCGCAGTGGACGGTTGACACGTTTCCGAAAAACTCGATGTTACGGCAGAGACGAGGACGGTGCGTGCTGAAAATCAACTGCAAGCGGACGAGACTGCAATTTAAATCGGCAAACGCATGACGCGCTCCGATCGACGGACGGCCAGACACTACAGAACTTTTGCTTCTCTCAGCTCGTCGGTGGAGGCCGGCCGGCTGATCGTCTCGCCACGCTAGTCGCGGTAACACACATTTATGTAGACGAAACGTATGTTATATAGCCGCGGAGTTCGTTTTTTTTTTTTTACTCGTTTGTGATAGTGAGAGCGAACCGCGACGCGATACTCCGCGAACTGAACTACACGACCAACGGAGCTCTTGCGGCGTCTTTTATATATTCGGCGATTTCGTTATTCTCAGATTATATCTCTGAGGTTTTTTTTTTTTTTTTGGCACACATTTCTGCTGAAAGCTTTTTTCGCTCTATCTATCGTTATCGGTTATCGTCGTTACTTGGTCTCGTGGAGATATATACGAAAACTGGTGAATCATAGCAACCTTATCGGTAACAATTTTCAGTTATTTATCGTACTTATGGAGATTATTCAGATTTTTTTTCAGAGTTAAAATTAGTGGCAACGTAGCGATAAGAGTCGCTACGATATATCTATCGATAGGATAAGTTACGTTAACGAGAAAAAAAATTCACCTCCGATATTGTGGCTATTTTTGTTTGAAAGAGTTATCGATGGTTTGTATGGCTTGAAATACTTTTTTTGAAAAACCTGGAAAAACAAAAGTGAAGTGCATCGTTTTTCTTTGAGATACGCGACTTTATCAACGCGATGGTTCATTTATTAGCGTGTTTCACGGTATTCGACTTTTGAACGTTTTTGAAAAACTGTTACGAAAGCCGACAGTACAAAGCTAATGGAGCGATAATAAGATCGCCCATCGTCATTACTCACACGGCAACCTGCGTAGGAAAAAAAACGCAAAGACACTTTCAAATTACGACAATTCTTCGATGAAAGAGAAAACGAAGCTACAAATTATTCTAATGATATTTTCATAGGAGCTAAAAAGTTAAAATTCAACTCAGACGATTTGTTCTAAAAATACGTTAAAGAATGAATTAAGAATAATCTTAACGTGGGTCGACGATGAGGTTAAATCCGAGTTGCGTAGAATGATTGTGTTATCTCACAACACGTGTGCAAAATCTTAGTTTTCGCGAAATTTCAAGACGATTTTCCGTCGTCTTTTTAAAATATCTATAATAAACGTAACAATAATCCCTTTGGTCTGTGGACTCGAAAAAGGGAAATATAAGGAGCGGAAAAGGAAATGGAAAACTGAAAAAGGATCAAACGGAAAGGGAAAAAACGGAGAAATCGTAAGAGCTGGAAAAGTGGCAATCGAATATATTAAAAATTTCGGACACTCATTTAGCATAAAAAACGACTGCCTTCGTTTTTTAATTCTTTTTTTTCTTTTTTTTTTTATAGTATTATTTAAAAAATGTGGAATGCGAAAGTCGAATAAAATAGCGTTTTATTCTTCCAATACGCCGGGCGATAATATTTCGTAAGCAAAATATTTTTCGAATCGGTTTTATAATAGTTATTCACTAATATTGACCGTTGAATTTCCTTAAATCCTCGTAAACAGGCAACAAAATGTACGTCTGCTATTTTGACTCCTTATTACCTTCAAGTGGTCCATTTCACTATGAAATATCGTTAAAAAAACCTGAAAAAAATTGCAACGTAATATTAAAATGTGTTGTTTTTTTATGGTCCAACGATCCACTTTTTCCACACTTTTGGATAATTTTTATGAGCAAACGAAATCAGCGCATTACGCGGACGCACTGTTAAAAAAGATTCGAAATTTTTATGCATAAATAGGTACTGCAAATTTAACGTATAATGAGAATGGGAAATAAATGTACTTAAGTGCGGTAAAATAAACTAAATTATTGAAAATAAAGTTCTTTTATAGTAAAATTATATTAAATTATTAAGCGTTCAGTATCGACTACAGTTGTTAAAATACTATGTATTAATTATCCATCGTAATTATACTTTAAATTTAATGTACCAATTTATGCATTAAAACTTCCGGTATCGGTACATTAAATTTTCAGCAAATTTTTTTCACAGTGCGGATAAAAGTCTCCTATACGCGGAGGGAGGACATCGCAACAGAATTCTCTATAAAACCAGACGTGACGTTTATAGCTCGTGATCTCCTAATGAATGAATTCATTATCGATGTTATAATCGATATCCATTTCACTACCAATACGTATTATCCCCCGCGATACGAAATATCCACAAGCTATATATCTCGATTCGAGTAATTCGAATTTACAAATATTACGATTATTCCGAAAAGTTATACGGAAATAAACCTGTCAATCGTGTAGACACGTCGTCTCCACCCAAAATCGTGGTCACCATACATAGAATCGATTGACCCAAATTCTCGTTATCAGCGTGTCGCTGCATATCTGCTGCGGATTAACAATCAGGTCGAGAATCTTATATATGTAGTAATGCGGATTTTATTAATAGTACCGCGGAAGCAAAAGCTTCGGAAGCTTTCCGCATAGTCAATGTCAACGTCGAGAGGAGGCGGAGGAAGAGGGAGAGACGGGTTTGCGAAAGAATTCTGCGAGTCTCGTGATTGAAGAAATGAAAAAAAAAACAAACGATCCTTTATTAAACGCAGTCTTGTTATAACGTACAATCAATGAAATATACACAAAGCGTTGTCATTACGTCCGTTTTTTTCCATTGGACGTTTGTGTCTTCAACGCGCCGACGTCGTCGCAAAAAAAAAAAAACAAATACAATGTGTCCGCCGATGAGAAGAGAATATACGGAATAAAGAGCGAAATAACTCTCGTTCGACGTTATCGATTGCGGAGTCGACAGAAAATGCTTTGGCATTTGAAATGTCGCCGGAGCCTCGAGCGTTCATCCGCGCGCGGGTATCGCCAGTCGAGAGACTAACTTCCGGTGGCATACGTCATTAAAGAGCAACGAGGCATACCACCTTTTCTCGACGTGATCAATTCGATGGGCTGGAAAATAATTATTTCTTACACGAACGCGAAGCGGACGCTTCGAGACCTTTGGGACAAACATTGGCTTCGGTGACTACATTAATATAAAAACCAAAAACACCGATTAATCTTTTATTAATTTTTTTGTTTTGACATTTGATTTCCCCAGTGGAAAATTTTTATTCGTCGAAATGTATACTTTATTCGCGTTTTTACGCATACATATATCGTATTTTACGTATCATATATATATTTCATGTATAAAATGAAAAAGACATATACATATATAGGGAAAAGCGGGGCAAAACGAGCACCGGGAGCAAAGTAAATACATAGATAAAATTTTGTAAAAGGTAAGTTAACATTTGAAAAGCATTGAGAGAAATTTTACTGTTTACTGTGGTACTGTTTTTGCCACTTTAGGTCCCATTGTGGCCATCGCATTCAAAGAAATAAAAGAAAATGTATCGAATTAAAAAAAAAAATTGAGTCGATCCTTTGGTGGATTTTTATGAGAAATTTTGAAGAAATCAATATGCGGTTCTAAAACAAAAATTATTCGAAGAGTATAATAATAAAAATGACCAAAAATGGTACAGTGGCCACTTACGGTACGTCTACACTAACATAATATAAAAAAAGGCTATAGAATTTAAAAAGACGAAATGCAAATTCGATTAGCGATGTGTTTTTTTTCTTTTCTCAATTTTTTTCTAATGATATGGTCATTTTGCTTTCCATCACCATTTTCCCCGCTTTCCCGTGCATCATTATTGTAAAAGCAGAATTTCTTTTCCTCGTGCGATCTTTTTACTCGTCGAAATATCCTTCAATCCTAAATCTACGTATATATTATACATATTAAATATATAAAATGAAAAAAAAAAAAAAAACAAAAAAAAACAGCATATATTGTTATAGGAAAGTCAGCACTCTGTAAAAACTGAGTTCTACAAGACGCATAGAGATATATATATATTTATACTAGTGTTTCCCCGGACTCGCGCGCTACGCGCGCTCGCTCGTCAATTGGAGGATGTTTTGAGTTAAGACCCATTTGGGGAATATTTTTGCTTTCTCCGCCGCCGACCACCGCGGCTGCCTCCTTCGAAACGCCCCTGGGGGGGGGGGGACTTAGAAGATTTTTCTCTCCCCGCCCCCCCTGTTATGAGGACGGTTGTTATGGCAACCGTTGCTATGGCGACCGTTGCTATGGTGACCGTTGCTATGGCAACCGTTGCTATTGCAACCGTTGCTATGGCAACCGTTGCTATTGCAACCGTTGCTATTGCAACCGTTGCTAAGGCAACCGTTGCTAAGGCAACCGTTGCTAAGGCAACCGTTGCTAAGGCAACCGTTGCTAAGGCAACCGTTGCTAAGGCAACCGTTGCTAAGGCAACCGTTGCTAAGGCAACCGTTGCTAAGGGGATCCCCCCCCTTCCCCCAGGCAAAAATATTCTAGGTCCCTCCAAGGGGGACTTAGAATATCCCCTCCCCCGACCGTTTCGACCGAAAATATTCTAAGTCCTGAGCGACCGGAACCGGGATGGCAGGGGAGGGGTCGAGGGGGGCCAGGAGGAGAGAAAAAATTCTAAGTCCCCCTTAGACGGATTTAGAATATTTCCCCCCAGACCCCTTCGACTGAAAATATTCTAAGTCCTGAGCGAGCGGGATCGAGGCGGCGGGGGTCTCGATTCTTGACACGGCGGCGGCGGCGGCGACAGCGGCGGTAACTTTATATATATAGAGAGATATATAGGAACTGCAGACCGTCGACGCGTCTCCCTTCAGCTCCATCCGCGATTCCAGTTTGGTATTTCTAAGGAGTATTTACCGTTATTTGTGAAAAAGGAAGAAAAAAAATCTCTATAGCGCCACAAAGTCTGTTACATCAGAGTTCTTCGCCGCGTGGGAGACGTCTACGATCGTTCGCATTGTCGAGCAGAGGATGTTGATTTTTGACTCGTGAATATCATGAATGACGTTCGCAGTTAGCTTCGCGAATAAATTTCGCCCAAGTCCTGATGGGTGTCAAATCCCCCTTTCGCAGGAAGGGTCTTCGATCGGAGGAACCGGTGTTGCGCGCCTGACTAACGATATTCCTAAATGTCTCGTCATCGTAGGAGCAGCTGAGGCTCTTTCGTAATTTCGCGGCACCAGCAGCAAAATCGGAGGGTTGACTGCCAACGAGAACGTGAAGATCATTTTTCACCTGAACGGCCCATTCCCACATATCGACGACCGAACAATTGCAAACAAACGGATTGCCGATAAGATTGAGAGACAAGAGTCGCGGATTCGATCGCAATACGCGTCGATTCATAGCTCTTATGTTATTCCCACTGAGATCCAAATGCTCGAGCATTCGTAACTTTCCAAGAAAAGCCAAATTATCTTCAGCCGTTAGTCTGTTGCCGGATAAATTAAGTTGCGTTAGATTGCGCGAACGAGAGAACACCTCTTCATTCAAACGCTCCAAGTTGCAATCGCTGAGATCGAGAATTTCTAAGCCTTCCAATTGTTTCGGCAGAAGGGGACCAACTTCCGGAACTACCAATGGATTTCCGCTCAATTTGAGTTCCACGATGTTGGTGGTCTCGCGATCTCCGAATACACGCGGATCAATTGGTGTCTTGAGATCGCAATTCTTCAATTCCAGACTCGCCAGTCGGGTCAAATTTCGGAAGAGACCCTCGTCAAGGGTATGTAACTTGTTACCCGACAATATCAATTTTTTTAACGATCCCATTTGCGCGAATGTATCGTTGCCGACGTACCCGAGATTGCAGTAAGACATGTCGAGATACTCGAGAGATCTGAGAGGATTCAGCACGTGAACGAAGGCGTCCGACAAAGGATTGTGCGATATGTCGAGTTGCTCGAGATGTTCCAATGTGTCGAAGGCGTTCGGCAATTTTCTCAGGCTGCAATTACTCAACGAAAGCGAATGAAGTTCCGGCAGATGTCGCAGAACAGCTGTGAGATCGTTTGCGAACATTGGATTACCGCTGAGATTGAGAACTCGAAGTTTACTTGCATTTTTGAACGCCTCCTCGGTGAGCCGATCCTGTAGCGCGCAATTCGACAAATCGAGAGATTGAAGATTATGCAAATTGTGTCCCAAAGTGCTGCCGACATCGAGATGATGAAGAGTATTGTTCGCGAGTACCAGTTGACGAAGATAATGATTCTTCGCAAACGCGTCGCCCGGCAAATTTCTTATTCCCGTATTACCGATATCGAGATCCTCGAGTCGCACAAGCGGCGCGAGAACGTTTGTCCAACTTAAAGTTCTCAATTGATTATCACTCATCTCGAGTTCCCGTAAATTTTCGAGATGCGTGAACGCCTGAGGCGACACGTGCGAGAGATTGCAACCGCTAAGCTTCAGGTGTTCGAGATTCACGAGGTGATCGAAGGGTCCGGGATCGATGCGCTCCAACGGATTTTTCGAGAGATCGAGTTCCTTGAGATTCGTCGTGTTGTGGAAGAAACGATCGTTTAGATGACGTATACCGCAGTTGCTGAGATGCAGATAGAGGAGAGTTCGGCAATTGAGAAAGTGACCGGTAACTTCGGCCAATGGATTGTGCTGCAATTCCAGCCTTATGAATCCCGGACTATCCCTGTTTAAGTGGTTAAAGAATGTTTCTATTAATTAATTGCTTTTTTTACTGATTTTTTCGGGAAATCGGAAAAACAAAAGAGATTTTTCTTGATTGGCATAAATATTATACCTGAAGGTCTCGGGATCTATGCGCGTTATTGCGTTCCACGAGAAATCGGCTTCGAGTAGATATGTCAGACCGGCGAAAGATTCGTGACTCAGATCGGTAAGGCGATTGTGCGCCATGTGGAGACGACGCAGTTTGATCTCTGGTGGGAACGGTGCCACGTGCTCGATGTTGTTTCCGTTCATATCGAGGATATAGACGTTCGGACTTAGCTCCGCGGTCGGTATGTTCGTCAGATTGCTTGTCGAACAGTCGGTCACCCAGTTAATGCGAAAATAGTGACAATGACAATCAACCGGACAAAGTTGGTCGACGAGCTCGCCGCCCGTTAAGATCAACGAGACCGCGAGGGTCGCAAAGATCAAGAGGATACTTCTCGTCATTTTTGTCGTCGTCAGTGTCTGAAAAACAAAAATCGATCGTTCCAATCGGAGATTATCGTTTGCTTAATATTATATACTTAGGAATGAAATTAAATTATCCAAAAGCATTGTAGAGACATACATACTGTTAGTCGGACGATTCACAGTTAGTGTTATGTTATTATTATTATTATTATTTTTTCCAAAGATTAAGAGAAGAAATGGTTTTTTTCACACGTGTTTTTTTTATAATGAAACGAATCATCGATCGGAAATATTTAGTTTATTAACTATTTGGGAAAGAAAAACAAATTAAACTAAAATAGTATTCCATTTTTTTCGGGATTAGGGAAAGAATTTTATTTGTTTTAGAAGCTTAGAGTAAAAGAACACAAACAGACAGACAAACAGACAGATATTGGTGCCGGAGTATTAATTGTTGGAGAAAGAAAAACATTAGTTAGTCGATTTAGACCACAAATAGTTTTACTTTTTCTTTTTTTTTTTACAGCATTGGGAGAAGGAATAGATTATTATTATTATTGTTGTTATTGTTATCAGAATGCGAAATTTAAAGATTTTCTCACGCGCGAAGTTTAATAGAATACATTGTAATCAATCCGAATAGCAGTCATCGCTTGGAGCGGATTAACTACTTCGTTATCGATCGACTTGAAACGATTTTCCAAAATTACTCTATAATTTTTTTCAGAATTTTTTCACTTTAGTTTATAGATAAGCTGATCATTTAATGGTAATTACTGGTAAAAAATGTATACTGACATCACCCGTACGCGAGGGGTTAAAAAATAATAAAAAATCGGAATTTAGGGGAATTCAACAATGAAAAGACGGGCGGAAAAGTTTAAGAACATTTCAAGGACTTCGAGGATTTCCAGAACCACTGAAAACGATGCCTATCGCGTGCGAAACACATACAGTTATCGGTGTTTACGGCAGAGCGCGAAATAAGCACTCAGAAACGTGTTTTTCATCACGTAGATGCATCCTTTCGAATGCAGTGGTTGAAACTGAACGAAAAGTGTCCAAAATCGGTACTTCTACCTCGATGTTAATTTTTTATCTGTTTTTAAAAACCAATTGTACATATTGTTTGCAGAGTACCAATTGCTCGATAAAAAAATTATTCAATGCCCTTAATAGGCATTGTTAGTAATAAAAAACACATTGTTAGTTAATCGAATCACAATTAATATTAAATGTATAATATATATTTGTTTTAAACGATAAAATCGGAAGAAAACCGGTATTTTTCATTAACTCGTAAAGTTCGTATCAACAAATCAAAGAGATTGTCGATAAACATCGCAAAACAGATGAATTTAAAAATCTCACTAACTGCATCCTCGTTCCACATCTCGAACAATTGAATTTTGCAGTACATACTACTCGCGTACCCAGAATGCACGATCGCCCGGAGGTAAAGAGAGGAACGAAAGATAAGCGGTGCTTCGCTAAAAGCGCCGTCGCAAGTGGGCCAATTGTCAGTTAACAATTGGTACTCGCAAATTGACGCTTTACTGATTGTCAGTGTAGAGGGGTGGTGGTTCCCGGTTGATGATCGAGTTTAGCGGTTGTACACGCGGCGCTACAGGTCGTTGAGCCTATCGTTCGTCCTCGATATACAACAACATATATAGACTCCGTTATACATCATAAATGCGCGTATATAACGTATAGCCTCGTAATACATCGAAGCTTTTGACTGATCGACGATTCTGGGATTATCGACCATTGGTTGGGACCGATATGGATTTGTTGCTCGTAACACAGGAGCCGACAGGCGAGAGGCTGTAATCACAATTTTACGAGCTGCCCGTTAACCGCGATAACGACGTAGATTTCGCATCCGGTTTCGAAAGCCGAAAATACCAAACCGCCCGAAGGAGGGTTGGCATCAAACTTGAACTGAATACGAAAAAAAAAAAAAAAAAAATGCCTGCAACCTTTTGAACGATCCTCGAAATTTGTCGTCTCGCTGCTATGTCCTGGGGGCTTCCCGGTCTGCGCAAATCCTAAGAGATATACGCGAAAAAAAAAAAAAAAAAGAGAAAAACGGAAGAAAAAAGTGCGTGAGCGAAAAAAGGGACTCGAGACACAAAATTCAGGGATCGGTAGGTGTGAGAAGTGGGGAGACAAGTTCGCAAGAGAAAGTTCGGGTAGTTTGGGTGGTGTATAGCGCGAACGCGAAGCATTCATGCGTGCCGTGTGCAGAGTCCCCCGAGTCAAGACTCGAGGCTACAAGAGACGAGAGTCGAGGGCGAGGATACTTTATTATGAGAAAACACGAATGGAGAACAGAGAGGACGAAAAGTCTCGTTTGCTCTCCGGTGGTGTGGTCTCTCGTGTACCGAGCGAGTAGCGGAGACCGAGAAGAAGGATAAAGGGATGTTTCCGCCCTTCGTAATCCCGTGATTCGCACGTACGGACGTGTAGGGTGGTACCTCTATCTCAACAAGAGGCTGTTGCCTCTGCAGCATCGTATCTTGAGCCACGAAGGGCCTTAAAGGAGAAAGAGAAAAGGGGTAAAGTTCGAACACAGAGAGAAAGGGACGTCCTTTGAATCTCATTGTTCCCATTTGTATCTCATATCTCGAGTTATATACGTGTGAATACGGGGTGAAGGAGCAAGGAGAAAGGGGGATCGTTTCACACGTGAGGTGTTCTCCAGCTTGAGAAATCAGTGCGAGGTTTTCACGTGATATCGCAAAAGCTTCTCTATCTTTTCCTACAGATGATCTCCAAGAGGCTTTATCCTACTTTCTCATTATTTTCGTCTCGCGCCGCAGCAATTCTCTCGTCCCCCTGTCGCGGTCGATGGTACGAGATTCTCGGAATTTTCGGTCGGTCGACCTCTCGCGAAATGGGATGGTATGGGATGGTATAGAAGAGGAAAAATCCAAGTCCCCCCTTCCGTTCGAACGTTGTCGCGAAGGAAAAGAGCCTTTTCTATACGTCCTTCCGTCCGCGCGGGCCAAATATCGGGAACGAAGGGATGATCCGGGGGGATCTCGCGGTCCGACGCGCGGAGAGCACCAGAAGAAAGTAGTATGAGGTTTGAGGGTCGGCCTCCGCAAAGCCGGCTTGGGGTGACGAAAGAAGCTTCAATCTCCCGGGCCTCGGGGCTCTTTCGTCTTTATAGTCCCGAGGATATAGTCATCGGTGTGAAAAGTTACGTACGTGTTATACTATACCGATCGCCTATATATAGCACGGTAAAAAAAATGAAAAAAAAAAAAAAAAAATTCACGAAAAAAGGGGTTTAAAGTGCACGAGACGGTAAGGTATTAGCCTGCCGTTGAAGGAGAATCATCTCATTCGAAGCGCTCGTGTATCTTCGACATCGCTAAATACGATGATCGCACGCGAACGCTCGTTGAACTGTAAGCTCTGGCAATAGGTATTAGCGTAGTTTACGCGCTTCGAGTGTCGTGCCGTTTCATCCCTTTGCTAATAATACAAAACTAGCATAGCCGTTCCCCCCGGCAACAATTGTCTTCCTCGACACATAGTTATCTCGACGGGCATATAACGCTTGTGCACACGCATCGATAGTTGCCCCGTTCGTGTTCTCCCCTTAGGATAATCGAGGGTCAATCGCGGCAGGATAAGTGCTCGAAGCCACAGGCCATAGACGTGCCTCCTAATACGTAGTACAGTATATAACTATAGTTAAACCAACCGGTATATACGACTCTTGTTCGTTCCACCCTTTGGGCACATGCAGCAGCAGAAGCCAAGCGTGTGTTACGGGGGATGAAGTTTTCAACGATCTCTCATACACGTTATAAACGCGAAGGTTGTACAACTCCACGAACGCGAGAGTCCCGGCGTACATACGTTCTATGCTCTCGTGCTACGAACCCTTTCACATCCATATTAATAACGCAATGCTAATTATACGCATATATATGTATATATACATACGTACCGAGGAGAACGGGGGTTGTCGGGAGGGAAAAGTCCCGAAGTGTATGTACTAACGGGACTCGTGGTTTTCCCGGTGTGTGAAAAGTTACGCGACAGTTGGTACGTTACACGGAGAGTTGGAGAGGAGTATATATGGGTAGAAAGTACACGATGAGGGGGTGGGAAATTTTGGAAGTAGCCATAGCATGCCATGGAGAACACAGAGAGTCAGAGAGTCAGGATAGCGAAGTATGGGACTAAAGTAGCGTATATGCACACACCAAGAATGTATATACAAGTGGTAGAAGCCGCACCCTCTCCGGACTGAGCCCCGTAGTACGCTTCTCCTTGCTCGCTGCTTGCTTCGCGTTACACGCTCGACAGACCCTTCGTCGCGCTCTTCGCGCGCCCAACGCTTTTCCCTTTGGCTTCGAGCCTTCGGCATTTTCGTACTGACGCTCTCTCTTCCTCTCTATTGCTACTCCAAAACGTAACTCGTATGTATATTATGTATATATATATATACACGTATATATCTTTCTGACTGAGTTCTCTTCCTCTCACATCGCCACCCCCTTTTCGTGTCTCTTATTGTATCCTCATACCCTCCCGAGTTTTCGTGTAGTCGCGAGCTCCGCCTTTGGCGCCGCGTCGATTTCTCTCTTTTCTTCTACCGCTCGCGCGGCTCATACACTCCGCTATTCCGAGACGATGTAACAGCGGGACTGGTACTCGGGGAACATGTTATACGCTGAATTCTACCAGTCGTCGGCATACTACACGCTAAAAACTCTCCGGCAGAGACATATTGGAAGAGAGGAGATAAAAGTTGGACGATAACTGTAGTCGCGAGTTGATAGTTGAAGTGCCAATAACTGGCATTACACTTTCGCTTGAACGCTATCCGGCGGAGGGACACCGACGCATCTCTCTATGGAGCTCTCCCACCCGTTCTTCTTCGCTCTTCCAGCCATTTGCATTTTACCCATCGGGCGCAATCCCTTAACGCTTCTCAAGATATTCATACCTTTTTTTCCCGAGGATATTACAGATACGAGTTATAGCGGCGATGTATACGCGTTTGAGAATATATTATCTCTGCGCCAAGCTGAGGGAGAAAGAGAGAGAGGTACGGGGGTGCGTTTCGGCGCGCTATACTGATTCATTGTCTTTCAGTCTGCTACTCCCGGCTTCGCGCATCATCGTGCAAAAGCAGATTGCGTCAGAAGCATTTTTTCTTTCTTCCCGAAGCGCGATTCCGATATCTTTCGATCTGTGTAATTACAGACGAAAAATTATTTATTTTGTTACAGTTTTTTTTTTTTTTTCAATCATTTTGCGTCCTTTTTTATTTTTTTTCTACGGTCCAAAGAAACGAGAAAAGTGGATGGGTAGAGCGAACGGCGGCGACTGTTCGGGTTTTCCTCTCTCGTTTCACCCTTCTTTTCCGCGAGAGGAAAAAGTCAGTCCACATTCGTTGACCCTATCACCCCTTATCGCTCCGTGCCGTTCGATCCCATATTTTTTCAAGCGCCGGTCCACCTCTTCGCTTCACTTGCGCCTCCCCTGTCCTTCTCTTCTCTTTTTTCCTCCCCTTTTTCTTCTTTCCTCACTTTCGCTTTCGTTTCTCTCCCAACGAGATCGACGGTTCTTTGAAGCAATAACGTTATATCCCCGACGAGAACATACACCGCTCTTTCGGCCTGTCGGACGCCCCACTCGATTTGTCAAAAAAAAAAAAAAACTTCCCAACCGCTCGTGACGAGAAAATGGAGAAAGACGACGAAAGGATATCCTGCGCTTTGACGCCAACGTGATGGGGCGTCCGACTATTTTTCTTTTCTCTACTTTCACATCGCTTACAACAACGCAATAACCAATGTCCAATATCTATATATCTCTGTATTTTCTTTTAGAGAAACCACGCGGGGGGGTAGGTGGGGATATGTTGTTGATAGCCACGCGAGCCGACAAATATTTGCTTATGAATCGCTCCGGGGTGCTAATGGACTTGCAACCATTCCAACGTGTTCGTTCTGACGTCTAAGACTAGATATACTTATATTTATATGTATATCTATACACATATATGGGTCCATCATCTTCTCTCGCCCACCGCTAAGATGAACACCGGACTATGATCGATTGAGACAACTTTTGTATTCACGTTATTACCGCATGTCTCGACTCTTGTTTTTCTTTTTTCTCTTCAAACTACGCATCCTCATTGAATAACGATCGTAAATCTTTGGTTTTGTATAATATTTCAATTTACCCGGAAAATCTGCGCGATTGATTTTTCCGAGAAGTTCCGACGGGGTAAAGGTTTCGCGTCTCGATAGTCATGTGTGTTGATACTTTATCACGGATCTTGAACTTTGATGATCGGCGATAAGAAACCAACGATCAAAAGTGTGCGTTAACACACAGCCGCGCGAGAAACTTCGAAGAAAAATGATCTCAACGCCTCTCGCGACTGTGCGGACGCGCGCAGTGACGAGAAAATCGACCGCGTGGTATTTCGCGCGATTATCAATCCCGTGACGTAACGAATAGCTTTGAAGCGAATGAAACGCGGAGAGCAAACGCGACAGATCGAGAGAACGCGTTGATGGAACGTGCTATTTCGGTATATTAGTCCGAAGGCCGTCTAGAAACTCAGGACAAAGCGCCACTGCGATACAGAGGTTGTCGAGGTTCGCCGTGTATTTCGCTGACTCCATTGGGGGCGCGGCGAAGCATTGACATTCAATAGCCGTTTCATTGGCAATCACGCGTGGCATCTACTTGTCTCTTTGATAATTAAAAAAAAGGGGTCCAATACCTCCCCGTAACCCCGTTTCGCGAGTTAAACGAAAGATTAACCGCATCGCGCATTTCGTAGAATCGGTACCCAAGACGGCGTGTGGGGAGTACCGCTCTGTTACGTCCGCATTAGACGATTTATCTGAAGCTATATGTGTAAATGTGCTATACATCGCGAAAAAATTATTTCATTTATGATTGGAGATTAATGATATCGGTGTTCACACAGCTCTTGTGTGAGAATGTCATGTAATCACTTTTTATTTTTTTATAGAGATAACGTTGTAAAGGTCATTTTAATCAAATGAGGAAGCGATGCGGAACTTTAATTTGCAGTTTTATTTTTCTCGATTCGATTCAATATGATAAAAAAAAAATACGGGAGTTATCAGGGATTTCGACATTTTCGAGGAAATGCACATTTTTTAATTTTTTTTTTTTTTCGAAAATCGATGATTGCATATATTTCTATGAAATTTGATAAAAATAATGATTATTCACTATTCGATATACGTAATAAATTTCTAGTGAATAGTCGATTTTTATAAAACTCAATTCTCGTAGTCATTCGAGATGGCTGCACATTTATATAATCTATTAACGTGAACGTCACAATTCGGAGAATTTCGAATCTTTATAGTATATGTTTTCTAAAAGTTAAAGAATTCAAAATCGCATAGAATTTTAAAGGTTTTACCAGTTTTCATGAAATTAAAGGGAAATCAGCAGTCGATAATAGTGTATTCGTAGAAATTTTGTTTCGCCCACTTATTAAAATATTATACGAGAAATTTTCGACAAAATTACAATAACATTTAAAAAAATACGATTCGAAATATTCCGCTGGAATAAAAAATAAAAAAATGAGTATTATATCCGTCAACCCTTATATCCCTTATATCCCTTATATGTATGTGACAAATTTAAGCTTCGTAACTCAAAGTTTCAATTTTTCTCGACTGCGGCACATTCATAAATTCCAAAATTTCTCTTAAATTCGACTTTTCGTCATTTTGCAACATTCAAAACATATTTTCTCCAAAATCTCAATCCTTTATTAATTTTTTTCCAAAACCTCTCTCCGTGAAAAAAAAAAAATCCATAAATCCGCTAAGTTAATTCGCGAGTTAAACGAAACCTTAACACCGGTCGCACGCCTTACAGATTCGATACCCACGCAAAATCCTCTAATGCGCGTGGAGTACCACTTTGTTATATCTGCACTGAGCGATTGATCCGAAGCCACGTGTGTAAACCGATATTTGCCGTGTATATCGAAAGAATAATATCGAGGGGAGGGGGGCAATGCGGCGAATGAATATGTTCGCGTAACGTGGGAAAGGGCTGAATATTTCATAGGTACGAGGCGGAGCCTTGCGGTGCACAATAGACGGGGGTTCCCCGTTTTGCAGTCTGGTATTCGCATGTGTGTTTGTTTCCGAGCTTCGGAACAATGAACAGTGAAGCATTATTGGCCAACGTTCGCCCTGAGTAGCATATACTACCCACTCAGCGCTACAGTCTCGCGCCTTTATATATTTACGAAACGCGGGGAGTTTCAAAGTTAATAGAAAATTGTTCATTGTTGTGAAGCGGCATCAGGAAGGAAAAAGGAAGAAGTCGAGTGAAGGAGAACTAAAAGAGCGAAAGAGGGACTAATACGGATTTATTCTTTTGCACGGAATGTCATATAAGACACGCGGATGTGTGTCTATGTGACTTTATATGCTATGAAAGGAGAAAAAAGCCCTTCTGTAAGCTATTTCTCCTTCCGCTACGACCCGACTTTTTTCTATATATAGATACTGTTCCACTGTATGTATAGTATATATACGTATATATATATATGTGTCTTCAGTAGAATAGGCATTTTCCTCTCGTAACTGCAGAATTCTCCCCCACGTGTGCACCGAGAGCCAAGAACTCCGGCAAAGTAAACGGCCAATAAGTTGCTTGACAATCGAGGCGAGTCTGGGATTTTTATCGCGTCGTCTTCTTATCGTCTTCGTCGTCGTCCGGAGGCTCGCTGTTGAAGCTAAACGCGCCGATTGTCCGTACGCTGGACATTGCCGGACGGTTCCAGCTTCTCACTGGTCCCTCCTTTCTATGTGACTCTCGACGACGACGACGACGGTAACCCGACGGCAAATTGCCTCTTTACATTCGATACGCGGCTGAGTGCTGACCCACCGGCGACTATGTCGCTACTACGACGGGACCAATTGAGTAATACTAACGCGCGAACTGAACGAGTTACCTTCGCTCTTTATGCGACACTTTTGAATGTTAACTATACGCAATTTAAATTCAATTTTTATTTATGTTATAAAAATTCATTCGTTTATCTCATTTTGCATTGAGGCAACGCGGGTACATTGGGTTCAAGCGAGACAACGGGTTTTATTTTTTTTTTTGCTCCGAAAAAATAGCTGATAAAAAATTACTAGCTATGGCACTAAAAAAATAATAATTCCAATTAAATAAAAAAAAAATTCTACAATTTTGGTAAATTTTTTACCATCGATTTTTTATGATTTTTTTTTTTTTTCACCAAGAAAAAATGTTAAATGCGTATATTCGCCGGAATATCGCTACTTGTTTTTCATTATAAAGGACCGATGCTTCTCGTAAAAAAAAAAAAAAAATGTACGCATTATTTTTATTCATCGTTAAACATCGTTGCTTGTTTTTCATCACAAGAAATGAGATTTCTCTACGATTTTGAATAACTACTATCGTTAAAGAAAAAATGGAGAAAAAAAATTTTCAAATTGCCGACGGCGACGCAGTTTTTTTTTACACACCGTACAAAAGTAATAGCGAGTTAATACGCGTTGGTAATGAGGATTTTTGCCGTTATCCTCAGTTTCATTCTTATTTCACGTCGGCGGTTATTGTACCCGATGCACATTATACCGGTGACTTCTGAGTTAATAAAACGTGCGTAATCGTCCATCGGAATGGGGATTATGGAGGCCATTCACAAGTAAAACGTATTATACAAACGCAAAACATCGAGGCAACCGGCATTAGTAAGAAGCCATTCATAGGGCGCATTCGCGAAAGGTATGCGCACACCCTTCGGCAATTCTTGTATTATAACTATGCAAACGAGCAACGGCCGCGTATTATTATGTTTTTTTTTTTTTTTTTTTTTCGTACACAAGATTTTTTTTTAACCCCATTTGCTGCGCGAAGATATAAAAAATCGTGTCTTCGCTGCGCAGTTTCGTTTTAATCATTAATCAACAAGCGTTGAAGGCACGAAACCCGATACTCGAGTTCGCGGGTTATATGCACACAAAAAAATCGCGGAAGAGCAGACGGAAAACCGCGCGTATCTAATAATATTATCGTCAAAACATTTTTCCCTCTCATCCCTACAACCGTAAACGAAAATTAATTTTTATCTCAGTCCCGCGATCCCCGTCTGCGTTCCTTCAATTTGCATCAACGCCATCGAATTAATATTAAATCGACAGCGCGGCAGTGTGCAGCTTCGATAACTGGAAATTCATCGATCGTATTTCCGTTTCAACCATATCGTCGAAGACTTTCGGGGGCGCCGAACGTTATAAAAAGATTCTATCTGCGAGTGACGCGAATAAATGAATAGAAGCAAAGGCCAAAGAGTTCTGATGGTTGAGGGGGTCAAAGCCTCTCGACCTCTTCGTTAGTTTCTTAATTTATCTCCGCAGCTTAATCGTCGACGATCGACGGGGATACGGCGTTCGAGACACGAACGCAGCGTAGAAGAAAATAAGGGGATATTTGCTCGCTATCCGGGTAATGTGTACTCAAAAACTCCGGAGTCACCGAGCGATATTGCCGTTCCGCATTTCGCGATCCATCGAGAGCCAACGGGGGCGGCGAGATGCGCGCTGGTTGAGGGATCGTATATCACGTGGAGAGATTATTTATACGCTTGTATACGCAACCCCCTTCGCGCTAATGAGCTCAAGCCTCGTGTTGTGCTCCGCTCCGATCTCTCTGTGTGTCTGGTAAAGAGCCGTATGCCGGAATATATAGCGAACACGAGGATACAGCGAGAGAGAGAGGGATGGAAAGAGAAAAACCCCCATCGACCGAAAGCTGTGTTTTTCGAGGGCGCAAAGCAGCCTTTGGCTCTCTTACTCTCACGCGAGCGGACTAACAGCCTCCCAGCTATGTTTTCCTCCCTTTCGATCGAAGCGAAAGCGAGAGCCCAGAGATATAGAGGGCTAAAACCACTTCAGACCTCGCCGATGCCTATCCCAACCCCTCCCTCTCCACCCCCAACGACAAGAGGAAAGGGCACACAGGGGATGCAACGACAAATATTTACCGATCCTCGTATTAATCCCGCGCTGTGTCACGTTTCACCGACCGCGCGCGTAGTCTCTACTACTATCGTATCCTCGATGTATGTATATATATATATATCTATATATATCTATATATGTATGTAGGACGGGGTATACTACTATACACGGTGTCTTTCTCGTTAAATCGTCAGCCGCGCCACGCGCTTCTACCGAACTCTCTCTCTCTCTCCTTCGAAAATGGCTAAACCACAGCATCGATACTCTGCGGCTTATCGGTTATCCCCGATTCGTGCGACAATACTGATAGTGGTTTGTTTTCGGATTAGAAAAAAAAAAGGATGAAAATAACAATTATCGCAGGACATAGGTGTGCGTTGATTGTCAGAAATACGTACCACGCCAGCTGCGCGCGATTGCACTACACAACGAAATAATCACGTAATTTTTTTTTTTTTTTTTTTTTTCGGTGAATTTGGCGATTTATTTGAACGAAACTCCGAGATATGCGAAGCGCACGACTTGACGGACCGTTACGCGAATGAGTAACTTATTTATGAAACTCGCGGCAAAGGATCTCAAAAAGTTTTACGAGACGCGTATAACCCCACGTTTTCAATTGGACCGCGTGTTACCGAGGTCAGGGTAAATATGCGCTCGCGCACCGCCTCCGCAACCGTCTTCTACGTCTCGCGAATCTCGCATCGCAACAATCCCTTCTACTCTTTCTCTTGAGATATATATCTATTTGGCGTTTGGTAACACATACGCCGCGGTGGAGAGGGAACAAAATAGCGCTACTTTGTCCACTTGGACTCATCTCACGTCTCGGAACTCTTGGCTCGCGTCTCGTTTATGTCATTTTCTACGATAGAGAGAATTCTTATCGATGTTTTTTCTTTAACCCGTTGAAACATTAATCATTTCTAAAAAAAAATCTAAGTTTGCAGTTTACTTAGTTTCGTAATTTTTTTTTAATTAATTTTCATTGCTTGTCGACGTCGTCGTCGAATGGTGTTTTATGTGATCAATAGGGTATTATGACGAAATTACTATATTTTTTGTTGTATTATAGATTGATGGATTTTTTTTGTGCAATTAACGATATTTCTGGGTGTAGGTATTTATTACAAAGGATTCGCTAACAAGTAGAATTATTATTATTATCGTAAAATTCAGCAATTTCTGGTCAAAAAGCATATCTTAATTTTTTTTATTAAAATAATTTTCTAAAATGAATTCTTTAAAAATTAATACAATACGTTTTTTTTCGCCGCAATCGCTCCCCTTAAGTAGAAAAAGGGGCCAAAAACGAGACATCGTGTCTCAAAGGGTAGAACACTGCCGTACCGATATCCGGTGGTAATGCTACGTGTATATTTTTTTTATTACCCTTTATTACTTATTAATATTTTTTCTTCTACCTTATCTACAATTAAAAGCTCAGTAAATTTCGGCCCGTAGATTCGAAGTAATTCAACATTTGCATAACGGAATTGTCAGTTCGCATAAAGGGACCACGACGAGTTTTACTAACTAAAACTTTAGTCAAATTAACTCCTTTGACTAATTATTACCGGTGTCCAGAGTCTCGAGAACTCACCTGCCAGCAGCAGAGATTTTCTCTCCTCGCACGCGCTCGCAGATGAAAGGCCCTTTTGCACGAAAATTTCCTCTTTCGGTCCCCCCCCCCCCCCCCCACCTCTCCCGCTTTGTGACTGGGATCTCAGAGAACTGTGTCTGCGATGCCCCTTTTCCCTCCTTTCTCTTGCTCTACGATACTATTGTATTTCTCTGTCGCGTTATCCGTCTCGCAAGGATTGTCGGCGGACAACAGGAAGAGAACACGTCCGGTTGATTCTCGGGGATCCTTGTCGCGTTGCCAGGAGAGATCAAACATACCGCGCGGAGTTTTTCGTTAACATATACGCGCGCGCGCGTCCGCGCGACCGCAATCTCGAGCTTCGTCGTTCGAGCTCTCGAGGGTATAGCGGGTTTCCACCCGAGTTCTTATACTCGGCTTCGTATAACTCTACACTCGAAACTACAATAGTGCGGCCCCGCGCATGCGCTAAACCGGCTCGCGCAGTTGCTACCTTGTCACTGCGAAGCGTCTGCTACATACTGCGTTTCCTACCTTGAATTTCTGTACGAACGTTTGCCTTCTGACTGTCGATCTCTCGCGAGTGGGAAGGAGGTCGATGGTCGGTAGAAATTTCTCGACTCGTCGAGCAAATAAAAACGATGTGTCAGCTTTCGCGTCAGCTAAGAGCCGAGAGACCGCGGCGTCGTACCGGTGATTGCGGAAAGCACCGTCGATCTGTTATTTTTTCTTTATTTCGTCCCTCTGCAGGCGCGATGCTCACTGTCCCTAACCCCCCCACTCCTCCAGCGACTGCGGCAGTCTCGTTGAGTCGTCGAAGCTTCGAAGCCTCAGAACTCGTGCGAATACTCTTCTCGACTTTTCCGTTATTATTGACGCAACGACACCGACAGGTTTTCGTTAAATTCGACAAAACTAACCGGCGTACGACAGACAAATAAAAAATGGAATCCGAGTTCAGTTTGGCAAACGGCGGTACTACGAACTCGCACCGCGTTTCTCCACGGCGAGGCCTCTAGTCGTTCGTACACGTGACAGAGGCACACATGCGCGGTGCACGAGAACGAAACGGACCGTGCGAGACAGAGCCGAAAACCATCGCGCAGATGGGCGCGGGCCTCGAAAATATTCTCGTCCAACGCGATATCTCTATCTCGCTGTATAACAGAATAAATCATTCGTTAATCCCATTCGAAAATCGTTGGGAATGAAAATTATCAAACGGAATTTGTGAATAGGGGGAAAAATCGACTCATCCCTTAATCGGATATAATTGTCAGGATCAATTTGGAACTCTTTTTAAAACCTATCATCCGCGACTGCGATCGTTGTAAATTTTCGACAATCGACAGTTCGAGTACGTGGGACGAGGCGACGTTAAAATATAACATTCGTTTATCGCGGCATGGACTGAAAGTTACGAGAACCGACAGATTATGGGGCGGTTTCGGACTTTTCCTCCTGGTAAAACTGCACGCGACCCAGTAGCGGAAAAGTGTCACGGTCCACGCTTATGATATGCGTATATAATATACGTGTCTATATATATATATATAGATGTGCACATGAAATACCAGCAGGTAAAAAATGACATATCGTTCGTTCGCGGAGACCGGCAGACGTTTCCGAAAAATGAAATACTGGAACAATTCGTGCGCTATAATAACGCGCGATTTATGTACTCGCTGGCCCTCTATCCCAACTCCTCTCATTCCGCGTATACGCGCGTCCCCGCCGAGATTTATGCACGATCCTCGCGGACTCGAGAGCTTTCTCTACACGAGCTTCTCTCGCACTCTCGATGCCGCGCTCTCCGCCCCCCGAATAGCCGCCAACTCTGTGCGACATACTATCCAATATTATATTGTACGAAGTGAAATTGATTTACGAAGACGATGTCGAGGTTTCAGGATCGTCGGGTAATATATAGTTATGCGGTAAACGGGAAACATTTGAGAAGCGAAGTCAACCATTTTTTTTTCTTCAGTTTTCGAGTGATTTTTTTTGTTATGAAATAGTAATAGACAACAAAAATAAATGGCAGATTCGTGAACTATCGCGTGAAAAAATATATAGAAAATGGCGTTAAAATGAAGACGAAAAATCAGAAGGATTACTTACAAATTTTTGAGAAAAATTGCGTTTTCTTTTCGGGATGTTTGATTGGAAAATTGTTATTGTTATTGAGGGAAACTTCGCATAGATTCTCTATTTCGTGTTGAAGCCAAATTATACATTGTTATTACTGAAAGAGAACTCAGTTTCTGACGATAAATCAGCTCGCATTTTTTTACGCTGGTTTCGTAAAGATACATTTCTAGTTTTTGTTCGATTTTGATGAACGATGGCATGTTCTGTTTGTAAAATTATGATGCACGAATTCCCTGAAGAATTTTCTACGCTAAGATCTTCACTTCGAAGAAAAGGTTAATTAAGTTCGTAACTCTGTTTTTTTTTTATTAGCGAATTACTATCATTTTTGACCCATCAATATATTTATACATTCATTACATTCATTCCGGAGAATTTCGAGAGTATCTATCGACATACAAAAAGAAATTTCGTTCAAACTGAACTTACAAATCATTAATTTCAGTTCGTTCTAATTTAATTTATTTAATTTATTTGCATAGAAAAAATCCATTGTTATACATTTTTTCTATGCAAAGTACAGTAACTTTTTAATGCGGATTCATCTAAGTTTGCACGGGTTTCTCGGATAAAACATAAAACGTGTGCAAACAATTTTTTTAATGCTTCCATTCGATTGTCTTTACTATATCGCAAGAACAATAGCACATTACGGGAAAATCCGGGTACTGTTTATCGTGTTCTACGAGGAAAAAAATACACGAGACGACGTAATTGGAAAAATTGTAAAATCATTCCCCCCAGTCGTTCAGAGTAATGAAAAACACGAAAACGCTGAAAAATTCTACGCCAATTTGTCTACTTACAATTTTTGCCGTTTTTGCTCACTAAAAATGAAAGTTAGAAAAGAAAAGTTTCGAGTTATATTATATGTCTATATTTCCGCCTTTAACGCGAAACCGATAGTAGTTCCGACCGAAAACCAAGCAAAACTGATAAAAACTACGAAAAACCTAAAAAAGTACTTGAATTTTTTTTCTTCGTAATGTTCGGCATCTTTTCTTACTAAAAATCAAAGTTAAAAAAAAAACTTCCGAATGACATGTTTTGTGTATATTTCCACTTTCAACACGAAACAAGTAATAGTTACAACCGAAAACCAAACGAAACACTGATAATTGCCGTAGACGATTTTCCCTTTCCTCGTTTTCCGAGTCGGATGAAGTTTCCCGACAACAGTTACCAGCTGCAGTTCCATAGCCCGAAGCATCTTGGGAGATGGTTGGAGATGGTATTGACGTAATGTTGTTGTGTACACAGCTTGACCTCAGCTCAGCCTCGGGGAGGTTTGCCCCGAGTTTGATAAGAAATCCAAGTTGCGTTTGAAGCGCTCAAGAATGATAAAAATGATTCTATTGCTCAGAGATAACGATTGCCCCTGTCGATGCGCGCAGTTCGCAAGCACTCGATCCTTCCCCTTCCCGTTTCCTAACCCCCAAACGCCTTTCGGGCTATACGTCTTCTCGATAATGCGCTCAGTGCGTGACGTCGAGCTCTCCGACGCCGGAATTCATGGGACTGTGCACGTGATTTACTGCAACCAGCCGCGACGAATGGTCAACGCGTGTATCGATCAATCTATGAATTGGATGCCGCGGTCTGGTACTTGGCAGATCGCGTTGTTCCACTGAATATCTCTCTCGTATTGCGTCCTACCATCGGCCGCATCGATATGCTTTTCCGCGTTATATTGCTTTATATATTTCAAATTCCGGAAATATTTCGGATCGACGTTTAGTCCGTGAATTATTATCAACGACAACGATTCATACCTCGTATTAAATTTCATTGTATCACATCATAACCATCATTGTCGTATCGCGTAACGGAGTCGACATAACCTATATATACATAACTGTCATACGATCGATACCGTTCGCTATATAATTCTTCATCTTTCTCGGTCACAGGTAAAATTAGTAAAGTTTGATTATTAAATAAAATTAATATTTCGGCGTGTCGTCTCTATCGATAGTTTCTTGGGGATGACGAACTTTTGTCTATCCTTATAACATCGCGGAGACTGTCGGGGACCGTCGCGACAGTCGAATGTATAATATTTATCAGAGCAGTTATGACGTAGAGTGACAAACAAAAATATCCCTCCATTTCAATAGGAGATTTTATAGTCCTCAATCTATCGAAATACAAACGTTTCATGGTCGTGCGAAAAAAAAAAAAAAACGAAAAATGCCGTAAACCGGTATCGAATGAAAGAGGAAATAGCGACAGGAGGCGGGAGCGACAGGATCCATAAAGTGTAGGTACATATATGGCCACTGGACACGAGTACACCGAGTTCGAGAGCTTTTCTAGTTTGTCCATGAAATTTTCACGTCCGGTGATTGACGACTCTCTCGTATCCACGGCGATATAACTCGTAAATTTTATAACATTTATTGCTTCTAAAATAACTTGCGAATCGTCCTTCCAGTCGCGTTGCGAATACCTATACGCGAACCTCTCGACCCCTTGCGGGGGTTTTTATTCGACTTCTTAATCGCCTCGAAACGTCGTCGGTACTTTAACGAGAAACACGTTTTAATGTTTTTTCATTGTCGGCTATTCGCGAGTATCGATAAACGTCCGAACTATTCGCGAAAGGTTTCAGTGGCTGTTGATTAATATTATCGCGTCTGTAGGTTATGTGACGAAGTCAACGAGAGTTAAGAAAATACGAATAATCCGAATAATTTAGCATACAACGCGGCTGCCAAATTATTCTTAGATAATTGATTGCATTACGTTGCAATTACGTTTGAATAGTTGATACCCGTTTCGAGAGACGGATAAGCGTGCAACTCGACCAAAGTGCTGGCAACAGCGAAAATTTCACGATGTTATAGCAGTCGACGAAACGAGAGTTAGAATTCCTACGGGTCTTACGCGCTGAGGAAAGTACAACACTAACTTCGCTGGTGAATCAATGATCGCACCGCGATGCTTCTCTCTTCACCCCTATGACTCGCTATACACTTCATCATCTTAATTGATCGCGTCTACGGCTCTCTGTCTCTTCTTCTTCGCTCCCCCAATCTCTTTGAATTGCCAGCTCTCTCGCGTTACACGTGTTCACGTCTCTGCGCTTTAGGCTGCAGTCATCACAGCCCACAGACATTCATCCCCCTCGCGCGCTCGCGAGGATGAAAGCATCAACGACTTCTCTTGTTTCTTTTCTCTTTTTTTTTCTTCTTGTTTCCGGTACGTGCGAAGCTTCGCGCATTGTAGGATTATTGTCATTACGGATTTCTTCTGTTAATGTTTCGAAGAACAAAGTTTTATTCTCGGTATCGTTGATGGCAAATGCGAATAATGAAATGCTTAAATTTCCTTTTCGACTTTAGCAATACTGCGCGTCTTATACGCTGAAACAGAATTATTAGATGGATGAACTAACAGTTATTTGGGGCGACTATTTTTTCAGATAAAAATCGGATTTCTTGATAAACTACTCGTTTTTCCGAATAATTTTTTTTTTTCGTATAAAATTAACAACTTGAAGAAAAAAGATATTAAAAAAAATAGTAATAAATTTCGAAATAAATTAAAATATCATTAGGAAAAAATGACGATAAATAATTTTCCAAAAAATTAAGATGCACTTTTGAGAAAAATTGCTATAAAATATGAAAAAAAAAAATGCAAAATGAATTTGCAGTGTAAATATTTTATTTGAATTTTTATTACATAAATTACGGCGCGTAATGTATTTTTTCTCGGCAATTTTATCATTTTCCCCGATTACTCCACATACCCATTTATTCCACTTTCCTCCATATCTAGAATTCTGAGTATCGACTCGCGTTTTCGCGCAAAGAGATATATATATATATATTTTTAGCGTCACATTGAATAGTATGTGGAGCAGTTAAGAACGAAAAAAGAAAAATCCCCCCGACGAAACGTAAGAAACATCTTCGACGCTTTTTTCCCTGTCGTTATGTTATCGTTGGATAGCCCCTCTTATCAAAAATTGGTGCGCTTAAAAAATAAACACACGTACCCGGAAGTCCATTTGCGGCCTCCGGCAGCAGCCGGCAACGGCAGAGAGGCGGCAGCATCGGGAATGGAAGGCGCGCAGTATCCGCTCTCCCTCCGTCTTTTCTGCCTCCACCCCCCCCCCCCCCATCTCTCGCCCCTGGAGCCTTTTTCCCATCTCCTCTCCCAATGAAAGCCACACACAGTCTTGACGCCTTCGAGGCTCTCGCGGGACACAGAAAGAAAGAAAAAAAAAATCGAAAAAACAACTCAAGAATTTTTCAACGAATCGGAGAGCTACGAGAAAACAGCTTGAATCGGCGTTGTTGCCGAGGGAGCCTCGAGGCTGTATGCGCAAAAAATCGTGTATTTTTCACCCCCTTCTCCATAGTCGAAATTGGTTCACGAGAACTCGTACAATACTCCTATTCCCAGCATCGTCAATTTTTCAACGACCCTTTAAAGGTCGCAAGTTTCATCCGCGCTGCGCGGTGTGAAGAGGAAAATAAAAATAAATAAAAAAAAAGCTGTACATGTATGTCTGCAGCTATTTAAAGTTCGCTCGACATTTCCGTCGATTAAAACGAGATGCGATATTGGCCGAGCTGTTGGCGATGCGGGCGTCTATGCAGTTCCAACCCCCCGAGTTGCTACCTACATTTGTACGTAATAGCGATGTATTCCCCCGTCGGTCACTGGACGCGCGTCCGCTCTCGCGCCTCTCGCCGCCCTACGACCCTCCCCCCCCCCCCCCCCCCCCCCCCCCGCGATTCGACATTACAAACGAGCATAGAATCGTTACAAACCGTTGGTACTCGAGCTGAAAATTTTCCCAACGTTCGAGCATAAATATCTCGTTTTATCGTACACTGGCAGAGAGAGCACCAAGCGCTCGTACTCCGAGCACTCTAACAGTAACATTCGCCCATTGCGGGGGAAAATAGCGAGTTGGGTCATTGGTATGTACGCAGTGGATACCTATAGCTTTACTCTGTACATATGTATATATATACATATGTATATATACACATATATACGCGGGATATACACACGAACTATAGGTAACTACTGCTACGCGAGAAAGCCACAAGTTTTACGGCTTTGGCACGGTTTCCCGCTGACCCGACTCTCTTATCGCTCTTATTTTAATTTTCATCATTTCAATCACGAGTTTTTGCCACCGCGAGAACACCGCGACGAGGAAAGCCGTTAGTGAGGAACGAGTTCGCCGGGATGGGAGCCAAGGAATCTCCGTTCGGCAAGCGGCAACGGTCGACGTCGTCGCGACGCATTCGCGGATACCCCCGCGGACTCTCTGGCGCGCTTTCCACGCTACACACACGGAATTTCGCGTGGATGCGGTTTTAGGATAGATAGGTCCGAAGCGAGCCAAGCTTTTGGCGAGGAGACGAGAGGCGATATCGCTCAACGCCGAAACTGCGCGGTTACTTTCGATATACTGCAGTTTCGATAGCGCTGGAGTCACTCGGTCGCCACTTCGCATAATCATTGTAGTGGCTGCAATTTTTTTTTTTTTTTTTTTTTTTTTTTTTTTTTTACGATATAGAAACAGAGGCGCGAACTAGAGAGCCCCACAGTGTTATCCGGAATCGCGATCGTTGTCATATCCCCGGAGTAAAATGGAGAAAGGAAAGTCTCACGGGGGTATGAGAATGACGTGACTTCGATAAAAGAATATTGTTGGCGAGGCATAGGCGAGATATCGCTGCTGGGAGACACACCCTCGATACCGTTGATGCGGTAGATACATCCCTTTGCTCACTCGCGCCTCTTTTTTTTCACACTATTCTGGATAAAGTTTTTAGTCCGAAGTTTATGTCTTACGAAAAAAAAAAATGCAAATTTTCGTATTGTGTTCGTATTTATTTCCGTTACTTGCGGAAATTCTACGATCAGAATGCATCGTCTGTAATTTGTTGGTTTTCTTGTAATGAACGATTTGCGGCCAAACGAAATTAATAAACATTTTGAAAATTTGCACATTGTTTACTTTTTTCGATACGTAAATCGTGATGGAGATTCAACAAATCATATCAACTTCACGCCGAACGTTGATTTTTTAGTTTGTGACCGTTAAATTTAATATTTCACGGAATTTAAATCAATATATCGATTATTACCGTAATAAATGCCGAATGAGCAGAATATATATTTTTTTATACATAAATGGAATTTTTATAACTTTTACATCCCTTTGCCGATTCCAACATTAACTACCAGACGTGTGTATCAAATTTCAATTCATTCCTTCAAAATAAATTTTCATTTATTTCATATTGACGTTTCATCCAATAAAACATCAATCATTTTTTTTTCCTTTTCATTCGACATTTTTTACATCCATTTTGTCTGAATGTAAGCTTTGGATGTTTCAAAACATTGGAAAAACGATAACATGAAAATACAACAAAAAAAAAATTGTCGTAAAAACAAAGTTTTTGTCAGAAAAACATCGAATAGTTGAGAAATATTGAAAAACGAAATATCGGAACATCGTTCCCGTATCGAAATATTTGAAGCGTTTTCATCCATGAAAAATCCATTTTTTTATTTCTACATAAAAATAAAAAAAAAATGCAAATTTTTTTCGTAAAATTGTAGAAACGCATTAACAGTTCGTTGAATATTTCCAGAATTTTTAAGATAAAAACACGAAGACACTTAAAAAAAATTGCATCCCCAACTTGGAAAATATGGTACACCGAGCATTACAGAAATAAGGATGTCAGTCAACGAGGCGCATCGGTGTTTCTACGTTCAATGGGATAGTAGCAGAGAAATATCTCGGGCCTTAGACAGCATTTACGTGAAGTTACGTCCGCAGCAGAACGATCACTTTAATAGCGTATATGCACTCGGAGGCGATAGCAGAACATTTTATTATTATTTTTTCTTCGCCTTTTTTTTTATTTCTCCTTCCGCTTCTTTCACCTTTTATTCAGTATATTTCCATATCGATCCTACATACCCGTAGTAATATATTTATAAGACGAACAGATGCGTATAGGATGAGTCCATAGAACAAACTCACCGATGCCCCCGTAGCAATAGTTCGTTCATAGTTTAGTAGCAAATTGGATGACTGCGGGAAGTCGCATAGGAGGCACGCTGAGCCGTTGTCCGTATAGGTGTTCCGAGTCTACGAGTGGGTCGATTCGAACTAAAAGTCACCTGGTGGCTCTTATTTGATGGGAAGCTGATAGCCGCCTACCTAAGAGTAGAAAGAACCAAACGACGAAGAAGAAGAAGCAACGAGAACGAGAAGGACGAAAGTAGCGGAGGATGGAAGGGGAGGGGGAGAGGGCAGTAGCGGGAGTTGCGCGTAGGATCTATTAAAATGGATAACGTGTTCGGTCAAAGTCTCGAGTAAAACTTGCCGCGTACTCCTTCTCTATAACTTCTGCTCCTTCTGCCTTTCACGGGTAGATAGCGGAGCAACTGTAGAGAGAACTCGACTCGTTGTGACGGATGCTCCTTCTATGATTTATGAATTCAAATGAACACACCCCCCGTCCGCGTGACGAAGCCTCGTGTATACATATATACGCGGAGAATAAAATTCCATGTATTCTTACATCAGACACGCATACCGTTATAAAATATCCGCGGATCCCGCGGCGTATAGTTCCCCCTCTCGTGACCCGAGAATATTCGTGGCGTGCGTACGTGCCTTCCACCGACCCTCCTTCCCCAATCTCTTTACGCCTGTGTATACATTTTAGTAGGAAAAATGAAGCAAATGCGAGGTAAAAATAAAAAAAAAAAGCTTAAAAGCATTATAGAGGGGAAGGAAAAAAAAAGAGCCGGAGACAAACGGTAACGGGCGAACGGGCGTATTAAAAAGTCGTGCTGCGTGCGCGACGTTGCGTGAGGGTAGGGAAAAGTCGACTGCTCCATGTCAGCGTCGCTACAGGTGAGATAAGCGCGACCGGATGTCGCGGTTATACGATGTAATCGCACGTCTACGCACGCAGCTATGTGTCCGTGTTTTTTTTTATTTACGATTTTTTTTTCCATACACGAGCGCGAGGGTGGAAGAGATGTATAGAGGGGACGATGTGAGGGTTTTTACCCGAGTCGAGCTCTCCGGGCGCATTGCAAACCAACGATGAGTGCGACCGCTGAATTGCCTGGCATTATACGAACGACCATTCAGAGTCGTATTTGACTCTTTGTTAACGTCGGGGAACATTGTTTCTTCTCGATGTTTGCAACGCTGGGCACGCGCGCAGTTATGTATATATGCGTTTACATCGCAGAAAACTAGGAGAGCGACGAGCGCGCGTGTCCTGGATGGGGAGAAGGGGGAGGGGAGGGGAGGGGGGGGGGGATGGATGAATATCGCAATGTTGATGGCCGATGATGGAGAAAACGCGTCGGAATACCTCCCTCTCGCTATCCCGCAATTTCTATCGATGTACAATGCACACCGGGGCCTCCCGCGATTCGATCTCTGGACCAACAAATCCTCGCTATGCTCTCCTCTATCGTTGTTCGCCAAACACATTGAATGCGGAAATTTCGCTTAAACTCATTCACCGAACGAGCCAATATTGCTTTAGCTAGTTACGAATTATAAACAATGAAAGCTTTCGGCCGAATCGTTTGTGTTGCTTCATCAGCTGCACCCTTCCCCTCTCCCTTCTCTCATTCTTTATACATCCCTCTCTCTGCTCGTAATATCCGCGGATAAACACACCGAAACGCCTTTTCCACCAGCAGCATATTTCTGAACTTTGTCCCTCGCACCTGCCGCATGGAGAACCACCTGCCGTTAGGAGTCTCGAGACGCAATATTCGCCTCACCTGTTCCCCAATATACTATCAAAGTTTTTCGTAAAAAAAAAAAAAAAAAAATGGTAATAACCGTTTAGGCAATTAGTTTGCCGAATCCGGTCTTTCTATTATCTTCGCACAAATAACGAAAAAGCTATTATTATCCTATCAGGTTACCGGCGGAGGGGGAGGGGAGAGATATATCGTTAACTATAGTTATCGAGGATCAATATAAGGGTCGTTTCGTCCCTTTAACGATCAGCGATCCCTTTCACATTCGGTCACTCATTAAATACCACTTTCAACCACATTGTTCGCGTTTTTTCTTGGCTCGAAGCTCTCGCTAATCTGGTCAGTTTCTATACTACTGTACCTATACCAGTAAAGAAGGTTGGGGTGGAGAGGGAGGGGGAGGGTTGAGGCTGCAACGCGCCGTACTCTGGATAGGCAACTTGCAGGCTCGCCTGTCGAGGGATGCCATAGGGGAGGTTTAAGGGGTGGGGGGGGGGGGGGGGGGGGGGGCAGTGGGTACGGCGTCGAGCAAACGTACGGCTTTCGATAGTAGTGGTGCAAACGTGGCGTACTCGCTTGCCGGTGGTGTACACCGACTGGGGTAGAGCGAGGAAACCCCGACTGCGCAGATCCCAGAGAGTCTTTCACCGACGTGAAACGAGAACGACGAGAGACGCGAAGTATACGCGTTACCCGCAACTCGGAGAATCAGTGCGGATCGGAAGCTCCCGGTCTGCAGTACACGCGGTGCGCTCTACCCCCACCCCCGCCGAAATCTCGGAACGCTCGTTTTCCTCTCGCATCTCTCTCTCTCTCTCCTCTCTTTCTCTCTTTTTATCCTTTTTTAAAATTTATAATTTGTCATAATTTTTTTTCTGCATCTCTGTTCTATTCTGATCTTTATCTGCGGTCTTTCCGCATCCCGAATTGTTAACTTCCTCTTTGTATACAATTGCATTTTTTGATAATTTTTTTGTCAATAAAAAAAAATTTCATTGTTTTCGAAACCCTCCGCCCATCTCATTCTCGTTCACTCGCCTCTACCCCCGGAGCTATCCTATCCCTTCTCCCGTACCGTCTCCGAATCTCGCACGCGGCCTAACGCACCACTCTCGCGGACAACCGGAGGCTGAAGCCCACAGTGAGGCCTTCCATCGTCCACCGTCAGCCGCGACACGACCCTCTCCGATCAGTTACGTTCGAGACACCGTGCCTACCGGCTGTGTGTCTCTCCTTCGCTCCTCGTTGTATTTTTCTCTTCTCGTATTCGACTCATGAGACAGGAGAGAACTAAAGTAAAGCACACCTCTGCTCCGATTTCTACCCTCGCGGACTTTTCACCCCTCGTTACTACTCCGACATCACTGCAAACATCGGACTCTACTGTCGCTTACTCGGGGATTAACTCGAGACGTTCAACCCTCGTTACGAATTAAAGAAAAAAAAAAAAACAGATCGAAAGTTCGTGCGTGAGCAGCGAATTTCGCGATAACCGTGAAGAGAAGAGATTGGTCTGATGTGATAGCAGTTAAAATAAAAAAAAAATAAAAGAGGCAGTGCCCGGACGTTGTATCTTGATACATACATAAATAAATAAGTAATCACGCGAGTAGCGTACTTACAAGTTTACGAACTCTGTGCAGTATGTATGTATAAAATATATATACATATATCTTTATATACCTGGTGCTTTCTCCAGAGAGAATCGCGGGGTTGTGCGCGGTCACGTGGATTAAGGCCGCACGCGGGGTGTGTTAAGCTTCGGTATAGTTACTGTAGCTGCCTATGTAGACCGGGGGGTGAAACATCGAGTGACGGTCCTCGCCGGCATCGAAGGTGTAATGATGGTGATGGTTGTCGTGTCAACTGCCCGTAGCCATGTCAGATACTGTGATTCGACGAGCTGTTCGACAATGAAAGAATTTCGCCGTTTGCACTGATAACCTTATCGTGATTATTAAAAGTTATTTTAACTACGGAGTGCACGAAAATAGATCGAGACGAAGTGTAAAACAAGCAATAAATTCGCCCAAAAAAAGAAAAAAAAAACTCGTGCATACGAACGCGTCAAACGGAACTATAGAACCATTGGCTCGGCGCTAAATGGATTTTTTTTTTATATTAAAATAAAAATGGTTTATTGAGAATTCGGATTGATTGGTAAAACATCGTCGGAAGTGTGATGGCAACATGTATCACGGTGGAGTGAACGAAGAGTGTTTTTTTCGACAATTGGAAGAATTTATAATTTTTGTATGAAACTCTGCGAAATACAAGACTGATACGGGTCGATGTTCACGAGTCCGGCACTTGGAATCAATCGACGTGAGTATACAAACAGTGTTTGCGGATCGTTTAATATTTTATTCACGAACAGTGTTTGCCGATCGGAGTAAAGACGTAATTACATGTATAAGTCTATGATATTCGTGCAGTTCGCTGCATATAGATAATGTCATGCATTTTACATGAGACAAAATTGATTAACTGTAATATACCAACATAGAAAAAAATACGCGTTATAATTTTTTTTACGCATTTATTAAAAAATTTTATTCGTACGTTTTTTTATACATTTCGAAAATAGTTACGATATAATATTGATGCTCGATATTAATTCAGACTTTTTAGTATTATTGACGAAGTTAATTCAATTTTATTCTACTTTTTTATGTTAAATGAGATTAATCAGTTTTTTCGTTCGTAAATTTAATAATTTCTTACGTAAAATTATATGTTGAATATCTGATAGATTTGCTCCGTTATAACAATAAAAACAATGGGAAACATTAAGTGTGACAAAATTTGTGATCGCGAAGGCAACAAAAGGCTCGTTAATTATAGCGCAGAATCAAAGTTTCGACGCGCTACAGTGTGCATCATTGGAAGTCGGAAGCAGAAATGAAACTTCTAAGAAGCGTAGTTATGAACGCAACAAAAACAAAATTACGACAACTCGTGCGAAGTACGGAGTAAATCTCTTAATTAAACAACTCCTACTTTATGCAGAGAAAAATCTATAATAATGAATTTATAGAAAATAATCGAATTTAAGACGATTTTCATGGTGTTTTTGTTGAAATCGTATTTCCAATTTTAGTTCGATTTCGATATATGAACTCTCCTTTTGTTTCTCGATAAATTTTCGGAGAATTTCTCGAGATGCATTTATAGTATTATTTATATTTTATGAATCTAAGCCATTTGTTTATTTTGAAAATTACGGAATAATGTCCTTAATGGCATTTTTTTTCGATGGGTAATCTAAATGACAAAATAAATTGCAGTGCATTTGTAAAAAATTTTTTGAAAACTAAAATAAGCTATAGCTTAATTCGATATATCATTTGTCATAAACGAACAAAAGTTGCAAATTTAATTGCACAAAAACTGCGCAAAAATTTGCCTGTAGGTTAATTAGTTTATTAACTGATTTATAGTTAACTTAATTTGCGAATATACGGGCATTCGAAACGTGAGTTTCAGAGAAAATTTAGAATACTTCTCGATAAGATAAAAATCTAAAAAAAAAAACGAAACATGTAGAAGGTGCTGAAAAGTTTGATATTGCGTAATAATAATTCCAAAATTTTATTAACAAATTGATTAAAAAAAATAGTTCAACAAATCACCCGTCACCATGACTTTTTTTTCAAGTAAAAATAATTTATTAACTTTTCTGAATACGTATGAATTTTTTCGGAATTTTGTTTAATTATTCAAAATTTGCGTTTTCATTCCTTTATTTCGTTTAAAAAAAAACACAATTTTGAATAATTATACGCGATTAACTTGATTTTACCGCAAAAACTACCCTAAGAACCTCAAAAAAAAAATGCGAGAGGGCAGATTATTATATATTTTTTTATTTCATTGCAATCCTCGTATCTCTTTCGTGCGTTTATAACCGCGAGATGTGTGGATTGAGAGAGAGACTTTTGTGACAAACGAGAAAAGGAAATAACAGTAGGTAGAGGGTTACGGCGTCAAAGCGCGCTGAGTTGGTCGCGAGTGACACTCGACTCTGAAGTACATACCTACATACATAGACACACACACGCCAGGGTCGAGGAGGGATGAAGGATTGCACACGGGCGCTATAAACCGGAGAGTAACATCAGCGGCGAAAGCCTCGGTCGTCGACGGGCTTTGGAAACTCTTCATTAAATTCATCATTACGTGTGCGTGTAGAAAAAAATGGAGAGGTTTCGTCGTTATAAGGGATATTCTCTTGAGGGACAGAAACAGAGACGGCGAGCGAGAAAGAGAGAGAGAGCGCAAAGAAAAAAGAACGAAAGTTCAGAGAGCAGCGCGAAAGAATCGTCGGAGCGACGACAGGAGAATGAATGAAGGAGTTCGCGACTCGAAGAAAGGAAGAAAAAAAAAAAGAATTGATTAATTCGTCGCTGTTGAGGTATATGCACATCCCTTCTTGAATCCCGAGTGCATTTCTCCAGTCCCCGTGTAACAGACGCACTTCGCGAATATCTATAGTTATCGTAATACAAAAGCTCGTTGCCGCACAGCGCAGCGCGTGCGGATTCGCGGAAATGATGTTCTCCTCGCAGAGGTGAAAAGTTGACGTTTCTTCGCCGGTCCGAGAGCCTTTGACTTCAACATCCCTTACACCCCCCACTCTCCTGAACGAGATTTACGAGTCTGTGATTAATTTCCTTCGCCAGTACGCTGTAACGCTAACGAATAATGAAGACTTTCACACCGAACCGACTCGTATAAGTCGAGTCTTTGAGAGACTGAAACTGGAGCTTTTTTTTCCTTTGCTTCTACAATCCATACAACACGGAGTCCAGAGTGTCTCTAAAGGCAGTCGGAATGAGTATTCAGTTCGATGCTTCTCTCCGTTCTCGTCCTCTCGGAGGATGAAAGAGAAAAGCACGAGTACCCACTTCGCGGAAAAATATATTTTCACAAACGACACCACTTACCGAGACAAAAGCTCTCTTCTCTTTTGGTATTTTTTTTTTGTATCAAATTTTCTTGCGATATTCATTTGATAGTGTACAAGCAAAACTATACGGCATTGTGCCGAATACACAGATGAGCGCGTCAAAGCGGCAAAGCCGAGTAACTCTATACTTTTTAAACGGGAGAGTATAAGGGAGGAGGGAGGGGGTGGGGGTTGATATAGAATAGCAGCAGCACTCCGCACCCCTTTTTCCATTCCAAGGTACACGATTTTCAGCTTATCGATTAATAGCAGAGAGGAAATGGGTTTCTCCTTCCTTCTTCGCTTCTTTTTCATTTTTTTTTCTCTCTCCTCTCTCCCTGTACTTCGTCCTCGTCGTCTTGAGAAATGAATTAGATTGCCCGCAGCAGTGCCGGGACTGCTGGCTTTTCCTCGAGGAAACTCCTCCTCGATCTCACGAAAGGACCGCGCGACCGCACCCGCTCTCACTCACCGCGACTCTTCTCTTATTTCGCCTGCCTCTTTATATTCCCATCCACCCTCCCCTCCGGTAACCGCTAGTCGTTCTCCTTTCATTGTCATTAGACTCTTTCCACGGTTCATTAATGTTTTAGACTCCCATTCCCCCCTCACGAAAACGTCGAACGTTTCTGCGCCACGAATTCAAAGCCTTAGCCACCCCCTTTCTCTCCTTTCGCCAACCCTTTCAGACGTGTAATTTCGAGAACCGCATTATCGATTATTTTCTCTTTCAAGGCTAACCGATGCCATTTGTCGTCTCGAGTGGGAAAAAAATTTCCTCGATATATCGAAACTTAAAAAAGTAAAGATTTTTTTTTTTTTCAACGATTTTTCTCGCATCCCCAGAGTCCGTTTTTTATTTTTCTGTTCTGCGCAAAGTAAAAATCCTCCGAGGAATTAAAACACGAAGCGGAAATGGTTTTTTTCTTTTTTTTTTTGAGGAGCATATCTCGCGGTGCGAGGAATGAATTAGACGCCCCGTTGGCCTTTTACCAACTTGTACGACCCCCGTCGGGTCGACCCGGGACTTCCTCATCTATATCATCTATATTCTCGCGTCTGCCGCGCCCGGGGGCTCTCACTCTCTCTTTCTCTCTGTCTTTCGTTCTCTCTTCTACTCTCCTCATTCGAATTTTATGAGAGTTGTCTGAGCGAACGTGCACGCGTTTCCGTGCCCCGCGCACCCGCGGCGGCTCTATTAACTTTCTTATCGATACGCCGATAGAGAGACCCCAGAAACTCGTAGTCCCCAACACCGGCCGAAAGAAGAGACTAAACACGTTAAATCGAGAGGGGGTTCTTTCTTTAACGAGCAAAGGAAATCCCCGAGAGTATATACCAGTACAGTAGTTTATCGCGCATACATATAGTAGTCGTCGACGCTAAAGGGAAGCGGAAAAAAAAAAACATCGCGACGATGTCGTTCGAAGATCGTTCGCTCGTTCCCTCCGCGTGTTCTCCAACGTCGTTGGATGAATTATAAATAGATCGCGAGAGTTACTAGACGCCGTGAGACACCCCGCGAGAGACCACTGTCTCCTCTCTTTCTCTCCCCGCGTACACACAATGCGTCTTCGGGGCTCGAGGCGCGCGCTTCGATACTATTTTCAGATATACGCATCTCACGTCGTTCGAGTCTCCGCCGCATATTCGTCTCGTTTCTTCTGCCCCTAACAGCTCTATCTGTGTATCACGTTGTTACTGTTAATACCAACGACTCTATATATTTCCTGTATACGATTCAAATACCAACGAGAATCGTTCCATCTTCTCTCGGCTTTGCTGTCCCTCCTCCCCCCGCCCCTTCCCACCCCTTCGCGCGTGTGTTGGACCGAAAATGACTGCAGCTGTTTTCATCCGTATATCTTCGAAAAAAAAAAAATTCCTCATTCCACTCACCCTCCACCGTCCGAAAAACTCGGATTCGATTTTTCTTTTTCCACTAATGCGTCGTTCGGGGTGACGTGAATTTTTTTTCTTTTTTTTTTTTTCGAAGCGCATAGAGATCGAAACAGTTTCTAGTCTCGTGAACCAATTTTCACGCTTCGCAGCATCGAATACGAGAATCTTCGATGGTAGAACGGATAACTACTATAGCTTCTATCCGAGGCGGACGGCTGACTTTTCCACCACCTGCTGTCCCCGAGCGTTCGACTACGATACATACCACAACCTTGTAAGCCGGTCAATTTATCCCCAAGTTGAAGGCACACGTTTCTCGAGTAAAAAAAAAAATAAAAAACGAAAAAAGATCGTGAAATCCAGTGAATTCGTAGAGGGAATAGTTGCGCTCTCGTCGACGAATGAAACAGTTGTATATAGCTATGTATAAATAGCACGCAATCAATTTGAACCCCTGAGGTCAGGGTCTACCGGTGTAACGGCCCTCAAGTTCGTCCTTCAGCAACCGGCGACTCGCAAACGGGACTCTCTCTCTCTCTCTGTGTGGACCATTCTCTATTGCTCTCTACTCTCTGCCTCTCTCTCTCTCTCTGTTCCCTCGTCATCATCCCTCCCTCGAGATTCAATTTTCGTGCCACCGACCGCCGCTCGCGGGTTCGTGCAATCGACGCTTCTCCTCGCCCATAGCTGCTGTTTCCTGTACGTTAACCCAGCAGCAGCTACACCGCATCCCATCACCGCCACAGCCACAGGGATTATACGTATACTGTACGACTACCCCTTCCTCACCCCTTACCATATCGCGTAGATCTCTCGGTCGGGTTGTACCGCGGGCTAAAAGGACCCACCTCTCCGCACCTGCTGCTGCTGCTGCTGCTGGTGCTGCCACTGCTAGACTTCTCTTCACCCTTCGACCCTCCAATAACTCTTCAACTCTCGATCTCTCCGACAGACCTGCCTGCTATACCTCTCGCGCGTTTTACTTCTCGAACAGACACGAAAGGGAATTTGATAGCCGGAACCCATCGTCTCTCTACCGACCGTACCGAGAAAGAGAGATGGCAATATATAACTATAACGACGCGAACGTTTCAGTGGATCTTTGGAATCTCGTTTGGTCGAATAACGCGAGAGAGAAAGAGAGATATCGAAATGGTTCACGATGTTAGAGAGACATCCACCTGCTCTTGAGTTATTACCGATATCTCAACGATTTTCCTCAAACTTTCTCATTCTCGCCGCTTTCAACTTTGCCACAAGATAATCGGCAGAATGTTGAAATCGGTTAAACTCGAAGATAGATGAAGGGAGAACAGCGAAAAACAATTTTCAACATTTGAAAAAAATGTAATTCAGTTTTGAAATTTTTTTTGAAAAAATTCAAAAAAATTTCGAATTGAAGTGGTAATATCCAAATTCAATTAGAATTTTTTTTCAAATTTAACCAAACTTTTCTTAAATTTTATCGAAATTTTTTGAAAAATGTATCTAAATTGTTATCAGACGCGCCAAATTAGCATAGTTATTTAATAGTGTCGTAAAACAGTTAAAATATATTGTTAAATTGTTAATGCTGCCGAAATAATTTATTTTGTCAATTTTTTCCTCCACTCTTCACTATATATAGTCGTATGAAAAGTATAGTTTTATCGAAAAAATGTATTAGTTATATTTGTTAAAGCCTTTACAACAATAACGCATCAACTGAATGGTTTCTCGCAATCTTTCCTCAGTTATCAATAGATCGAGGCGAACGTCTGAAAAGAACAGAAAGAACCTTTAAACGTTTCGTCGTCAATTCTATAAATCTTCGTTCGACACGCGTAAACGACGTTTCCGTTGCAGTCTCCTTTGTCGCGCCTCGCCGATTACTCAATATCTCTTTTCTATCTGTTGTACAAAAGTTTTAGTTGCCGCGATGCTATCCTGTTACCGATGCAACTTGTACGAAGGTCAGGGACGGGCAGCTGTTTACTCGCGAAACTTTCTTCAACCCAACTCTCTCGGTTCTTTCCTTCCCCTTCCTTTCTCTCGTACCTACCCTGTCTTACATACCAAGAAAGTCCATTCCCTCGAACTTTTCTTCTCCCCTTTCTTCTTCACTTAGTTAAAGTCGCATATCCATCGTATTCTTCGCTTGGACCGAGTGGCCGTAAACTCGCGTGCATAAGCTCCCTGTCGGATATCTCTCTCTCTCGTAGTTAAATACTATAACCTCGGAGAATAAGAAGAAGGAATGTAAGTCCCATAGTCTTTGCGGAGGGCTTTCTCTATGCTTTGACGGAGCATAACAGCGAAGGCTCGCGGAACGATCAAAGCTCAGCCCAGTCACTCAGCTCGCGCGGCAATTATGCATGCAGCTACGTGAGAAAGAGGAGGAGAGGAAAACGAGGGGGGTGAAGGGAGGGCTAAAGTGTGGCGTGAAATTACGCGCCCGCCGTCGTCGTTGCAGCTTCGCTTTCATCGTGAAATGATGCGCTCGAGGCTATCTCAATCGCGACGAGAGGGCAGGCAGGCAGGGAAGAGATAGATAGATAGAGAGAGGAGTTATCCGTGTCGCGATTCCGTCGACGTTCGTTGTCGGCACTCGACAGCCGTCTTGTGCAGAGAGGGACCACACCGCCACGTTCAGAGTTAACCCCGCAGCGCGGCATACACGGAGCGATATGTATAACGACGCAGGCATACCGCGACGAGCCTCATTTGCAGCAGTTCCCGTCCCGTCTCGTCCTCAAACCCCCGCAGCTACCCTCGCCGCTCACATGCGGGAGAGTGTATCTCTGCCGTCTACCCCTGTATAACGCCGACCGAACCCGAAAATGAATTGGAATAATCCCAAAATACACCTTTTTTTCTTTTTTAACGTCGGCGAAACAGAGGAGAGGAAATGAATCTCTCGAGAACGTTTGACCTACGAATAACGAGGATGCCGCGCAAGCTGGAGAACATCAAATCTCATCAGTGACTGTCCTTAGTTTAACCATCTGGTAGGCCATTCTTTAAAAAAAATTTTTTTTTAGACAGTACTACGATTGCTTTGAATTAGTAACTTTCGGAGGAAATTCGTGTTATACTCGATCGACGCGTGTCATACGATGTTCGGATTTTTTTTTTATTTGTATAGTTCTGATTTTTTTTAAGCGAAGGCAACATGTATAGAGACTTTCATAAAAAAATTGTCGATCGATTTTCCGAATGATACAAATATAGAGAGTAACTATTTTTTTTTTGCGGTCGACACTCTCCAGTGGCAACGATACGTGTAAAATATAAAACAAATCGGTTTATCCAAGTTAACAACAGTAATAAGTCGTTACTGTTTTATTTTTAAACATTTTTAATGGATCTTCAATTTTTAATACTTATTAAAAATAGCGATTATCCCTCATCGATTTTTCATGAACGATGTTTTACTTTGCCGCCGTATGAATAAAAAATAATATAAAAACATAACCGATCGTTAATGGACTCATCACTGTTATGAATTTAATAGTCGTTCTTTTTACTCGTTATTTTAAACGCGATGTTTTGCGGCAAAATATACAAAATAAACTTGTGACTCGTCCGGCAGCGTATCTGTTTTTTTTTTTTTTTTCAATATTTTTTTTACATTTTTTTTGTAACGCTCTGAACAAATGTTTTTTCCAGTAAGAAAAAATATTTTATGACTCAATATTTTCCGAAAAAGACAAAAAAAAAAAATTTAATCGCTTTGCGAACTTTTAAGTAAATGTGTCGCCTTAAACGGTCACAATATTAATCTGATCCCTCATCGGTCACTTCGGAGTCGTTCGCGTTAAAAGCTCTTCTATTCATATTATTTCGTATTAAAAAAATTTGTTCACAATTCCGTACAATACTCTACAGAGCCTTCTAAATGGTCCAATATAATTTCCATTTTAAAATTAATACGCAAATCTTCATCTATATTTCTTTATAAGTATTTGGTCTCCAAGCTGCGAACCGGGAAACATTAGGGCCGCGAAAGATCCCAATGTGACCGTTCGCAGTTATTATTTAGCAGTATAGTTATTGCGTCGAGAGTTTGACTGCTCACGAGGGAACAGTGATACTTCGAATATAATTATCGTCGCTTTTGTTCGCAATCAGTCTCGTGTATCCTGGGTAGTTGCACACTTGCGCGAGGGGTGGGAGCGGTTGGGTTGCGGGGGACGCGAGTTCTCTGGCTGTTTGAGTTGAAATAAATTAGGATCGCCGGAGGTCCCATTACGAGCTGGAAATCGGTTTTCGTCGGACAGCGGCGAAGATAAATAGAGTCGAAAGAGCGAAGCGCTCCCGATGGGTGAGAGAAGCGCGGAGGCGAAAACTTTAGCCGGACCTCTCTGCTATTGGATTCTTTCATCAACGAAGACACACTCTCCCTGCCGCGAGCGAAGTATGTGTTTCGGTATGTTGTATAAACACCCTCCGTTATACTTGCCGTGCGTTTTCTCGCCTTGACTCGACATAACAGTAAAGAAAAAGAAAGGAAAGAAAAAAGCATCCAAAAAAGCGATTCCCCGGCAGTCGAATAGATCCAAGCGATCCATCTCTCTCTCTCTGGTAATTATGAGAACGCATACCTAAAGAATCCCATTAATGGCGAGAAACCTCTCTCCCGAAGCGCGAGTTCTCACCCGGAACGAGTTGGATTTTAAAGGGAATAAATTAGGATTATCCGGAGGTGAGCTTTGCCACCCCCGCGGCTCTCGCGGCTACGAGAGGATGCACGAGGGGGATGAGGCCACACGAACACCGAGTCTTCTCTTTTTGAGAGGGGAAAGGAAGGGGGGAGGGGGTTGGGGTGAGGGGTGGAGGAGGATGAGTAAAGAAATAGAGGGATAAAGAAGAAGAAGGGAATTTATATGAGAGAATTAATACCCGTGGGAGGAGGGGTGGGGGTGTCTCTCCCTCTCTCTTGAAAACGAGAGCCTGCATGGTCCCTGTGGCAAAGTTAATACCGATGTGCTGAAATTCGATTGCGAAATTACACGCGGTTGGGGTAAAACCGAAGCCGAAGGTGGATTTGGTGAATGCGCCTCGGAATATCCATGAAATTCCCAATCAGCGGCGTGTCTTCAGGATCGCGGAGGGGGTGAAAGCGATATAGAGCGTTTCAGAATAGTGCGATTAGCGAGTATAGGGTACGATTACCAATATACCATTCGGAAATTCGTCCCCACCTCGTACGCACCTATATTAGCGCTCGAGAGCTTTTGAGAAGAGCGCCGGAGAATTTTGGTGCAGTTATAGGTAGTGATATAGGTAGCTGCTGTACAGAGGCCGAATAGCGGGGGTCGCATACCGAAAGCCCGCAGGAACCCCATTTAGGAGCTCTCATTTACACCCATAAGCGAGGAGACAGCACCAACGGGCGGCAGTTCGGCGAGAAATAAATTAGGATTAGCCACGCGGAGAAAAGGAGATGGGGGAGCGCCGCGTCGCGGGTTTCTCTGCTTCACCAACAACGCCTTCCACCCCCTTTCTCCCGCGGCGACTGTGACAGAGGGTCTCTTCTTCTTCCCTGTCATCCGCCCTCTCTTTCCACCTCTCTCTCTCTCTCTTGTCTAAGTCTCGAGGAGCTTCGAGGAGCGTTCTTCTGCACATAGGGACCCGGGAAACGCTGCTCCAGTGTCGGGGACTACTAACATGTTTAAGGGCTTCCAAAAGGAGGGGGGTTATGCCGAGAGGCTCCACATAAATATCCTCCCGGATGGGTAAAGGAGAAAGGGATCCCTTAATACGCGTAAGGTGACATATGTCTTCCCGGGAGAGTTTTTATTTGTGAATTTAGGGGATGCGACGTCGCGCGCGGTTCTATGTACTATATAATGCTGCTGCTGGTGTTGCCTCGCGATGTATAGGTATATACGGGCTGATGGTTTGGTCCCTGAAATTTAGACCGAAAGCTTGAATAACGCCAGACTACGGGTTCGGTTTAGTCGGTGTTAGAACGCCGTGAGAACCGTCCAGGAAACGAGGCAATATGTTTTGCCACCACCGACGATGGGGAAATGGTGTGACTTGACCCGAGCATAAGGCCCTCCCGATAGGTGCGCGGAACCCCCATCGTCGTGGAAAATGCCACGACCCCACGTCACATTCTCTTTCTTCCGTTTCTCGTGCACAGGGGGTTTTAGCGACCACGGAATATAGTCTATATACGCTGAAGCACGTCTCTCGACGTCTCCCATCAATTTCTGAATGGACCTCGTTCTCTCCTGTCGTCGGTTTTTCACTCCGTCGGACGAAAGGGGGAAGGGAGGAGGAGAGGCAACGCCTATACCAGGCCACCGTCGTCTCTCGCGTGTTCAACGATTTCTTCTCGCGTTTCTTCAGCGAAAAAACTTTGCCGCAGTCTTCTCGTACGCAATAATCTCTTTCGGTCGTTTTGACGCAAAATTGTGATATATATATGTGACAAATATAAAAAAAAATAAGGGGAAAAAAATTTGCCGAATTCCGTATAACGGTGGAGTGCTCTCCCAATTCTCTCTCGTCGCGCCATCAATTCACTCTTCTTTTGCGTTGTATCGCGACGATTTGCCTCGCGGCCAACGCCTCTTGCTTGCCGCTCGCCTCTTCGCTCCTTCCTGCTGCTTCGCTGCCCCCGTTAGCCCCCCCCCCCCTCGCCCTTCTTCTTCTTCTTCATCTCGTTCTTCTTCTCTTCTCGCAAGTATACTGGGCTTCGCGCTGTAATTTGTCATCTCGCGGACAAAAAACTTTTTTCCAACTTGCGCTCCGCGTTATATATATATATCAGTATATAGACCGCAAGAGAGTTTATTATTAATACCGAGGCATCGAACGGTCTCGAGGAGAACCATAACCATTAGCGAGAAAGCTTCGAAAAGGGAAGGGGGCGCAAAGAGGGAAAAAAAACTTTTGTCCGTCGGCGAATCTATATGCGACGATTCGTTACCCTCGTCAACAGTCCCTTTCTCATCTGTTCCTAAATCGACCGCTCCGGATTTTTGCTCAGACATTTGTCTGCGGCACACCGTAAATATTTCAAATATTCTATTATTCGTTCCGTGTTTACTCCGCGATGTTAATAGTATAGGAGTTTTGTTTACGTTCTCTTAACACTTCGTAATCATACATCATCGAGGTCCCGATGTCTCGTAAATTAATTTTGGAGTTCGATATCTGGAGAGTTCGGCGATAAATCTATCAATTAACAAAAACTTGAAAGTACCTTAAACGGCGTCGATTTTTGTTAATACGAATTTTTGATACAACACAGAATTTTATTTTCCGAAATATATTTTTATCAGCTGCTGCTAACGATTACTAAAGACACGAATTATTAATTATGTTAATTAAAAACTCATTTCGTTGAAAAAAAAATCGCGGATTTAATTTACCTAGAAAATTAAAATGTAATATTTTCATAAAGTAAACAAAGATTACGGTACGTTACACTGCAAATTTTCCAACTTTGGAAAATTTAAATTACACCATTTTCCCTGTTACGGTTCGCAGATTTGTTCATTAATATTAAATTACAACTTTAAAATTTCAATGTATATTTGTTCACAATTCAAAAAGCGGTTCGTGCATAAAGACTTCCGGTAGAAGTAATTAATTTTCAAAAACATTTTTTTACAGTGGTGAACGAGGGAAACGGTTATTTAGTGCATAAAAAAATATTTTTCTTTTGCTTAAAAGAATATTTGTATCTTGCGATCTTAAGATTAATATCACTTGCAATCATTTCATCGGAATAATGAAAAAGGAAAAAAAAAGGTTAATTTTTTTCCGGGATATTTCGGTGAAATGTGATTACGAAGAATTAAAAAAAAAAACAGTATTCTTAATTGGATTAAAATAACAAATGCGATCCTTGGCGCGTAGTAATATCCAACGAAAGTATTAATTAATAACGATGAATTCGAAATAATTAATCGTTACAAAAGTCGCCCGTCATCCCGTCTCTGAAATGTGAACCGTTCAACGACTTTCGAAACACGACGAATGAAAACGCGTTCGAAATCGATTAATTGCTATTCAACGAGTTTATTAATTGATAATGAACGATCCTATTTATTTTGATAATGAATTACCCGATTAATTGATAACGTACATAAAAATAAATTCATCAAACTAAAATTCGACGATATCGCCGAATTTACCAAATGCCTCACAGACGTTGCGGTCTGTTTTAAGGTTTGTAAAGCGACAAACAGAAAAAAACGCGCGAAGCGCACCCAACAAAAGAGAGTAAAGAGGGCTTACGGCAGAGTTGATGCGGATGCTGCGGAATATAAAGACATAGAGAATGAAGGAGCCGTAGTGTTCAGGTAGTCGGAAAAACGAAAGTACAGAAAAGACGAAAGGGTCAGTGGAGCAAAGAGCAGAGAAACCGACGAGCTCCGCGCGCACCGCAGCATCAGAGATCGGACATTCGATACGAGATTCACAAGCGAGCAACCTGCCCGGGTAAAGAACGAGGGTGCGGACTTTTGATGCCAACACGGGGGGTTTTATCTTTAATATATCTTTAATCCTTTGCCGGCGAAGGAAAGACGGGATTAAAGGTGTGCACATCGCTTAATACATCGGACGAATGTCGGTTTCAGGATACACTGCCGGCCGGTCCGGAGCTATGCGCCTCCAGCAATCTCCGGAAGCCTCCTGGCAGTTGCTGCCGCGTCTGCCAACGGGGAGGGGTTTTGCCCGTTTTACTGGCGAACAGTGAGAATATACTATACGGGTGCAACTACCATCTCGCTACACCGGAGAACCGTCAGATCTCTCGGTACGCAGGCGCGGTTTATCGACTGACGCGCGTGTATAGGAGAAACGTTTCGTTTTACCCTCCTTCTCCCTCCTCCCCCATCAGTATCTCGGAACAATTTTCGTTCTCGCCACGTTTCTACTCTTTCTTTCCTATACTCTCTTATATTTCTCGTATATCCCATTCTCTCTTATCCATCGGGCGGTCCAGAAAACGGTTCTCACGCGACATTCGTTCCATTCCGCTCTCTTTATCTTTTCCCGCTCCGGATATTTGACCGGATTTTGTCCCGTTGCGTCGGGGCCAACGTACATCTTTTTTTAACATTTGTTTCCGAAGATTTCTTCGTTTCCTGACTTCTCGACAAAGATATGAATAGAGATCTGAAAATATTGATTTTTAACATTTTTTTGTCAAATTACCTTGTAATTCCGTATTTTTAGTATTTTTTGAGGAACTTTTTTTTCATTCTTTTTTTGTAATACGAAAATACCGCACAATTTTTTTTTAGTAAATATAACGTCAAACAGGTAAAATACACTCGTAAAGATACAAAAACACCGGTTTCCTTATTGTTTATAAAATGACTGTTAATATACCGTATTTTTACGTGAAAATAACAATTATAAATTATTTTACAACACTTACCGTCAAATATCAGGTGATATACACTTATATAGATCCAAGAAATTCGAGTTTTTTTTTTTTTTGTAAAATAACCGTTAAAATACCATATAACATTTTTTTCCACAGTTTCGTAATATAAAAATACCGTTTACTATTTTTTTTATTTTTTCCGAATGGATGTAAAAATACCGATCACCAATTTTTCAAAAATATTTTATCGTCGAAAAAGGTAAATGAAATTTACGTAGGGGAGAGGACGGGGTGGGGGATGTGTGACCAAAGTGGTACTGTTAATCGCGGTCACGTACCATTTTTTTATGGTACACTTACGGTAAAATTACCGGTCACATTAGCCGATCGCATCTCTAGATACGAAATTATATGCCGCGCGCGTTCGAGGATAAAAAAGTGAACACGACGCTGCAAACTATCTAACTATTTCTAGTCCGCTTTTGCATATAGTAACACGATACCGCTACGAGAGTAATATTTTAAAGGGTAAACAAGAGACGGAAAGAAGCTCTCGTTGTCCAGAACTTCTCGGTCTCGGAATGTTTGAACGACGCCGGGGAAATGATGTCGAGCGGAAGAAGCGAGAGAGAGAGAGAGAGGGAGAGAGAGAGAGTTACTCGATGACAAATGGAGCGCAGGGAGATCGGTGGCTCTCGCTATGCACCCTCGGTACATTTTTCTTACCCTTTTTTTTTATTTTTTTCATTTTTTTTTCCACGAGATATATGAGCGATAGAGTCTTCTGGCGGTGCGGCCTCCGCGCCTCTTTATCCTCTCGTAGTCGAGAAGAGAACACTCGAGGAGATTTTTGTACGAGGCGCAGGACACTTTTTTCGCGTTATTTTTTTTGCCAGAAGAGCTTTTCCAACGTTGAAGCATCCTGACTCGCGTTCGCTTCCGTTATAGTTATATATCGTTCGAGTATAACGGAGCGAAGAGTGATGAGGTACCATCCGAGAGGTGAGATCCTCTCTTGGAAACAGTTGCGAGAGATCGCGTGTGCTTTTGCTCTGCAGCAAACTCAAACTTTTCAAACATCAGGGCGAAATAGGTAGTGGTTGTTGGTGTATACATATATACAATATATATATATATATGAAGGATACCGGGACGAGGATACAGAAGCGGACAGAGACGCGCGAGGAGCAGCTGCGAAATGCGACCATCCGTGTGATGGGATAGGGACTCTATATACGATTGGCTTCGCCTGAGAAACACGTAGGTAACACGGCTATAGCTCCTTGTTACGAAGGTGTTTATGTATATAGAGTCCATGTGTATAGGCGGCGCACACGAGAACGCGATGCTGCGGCGCCCGGTGTGAACATTCGGGGATCCGCCCTGCAGCCGATAATGCGCCGAGAATTCGAGTTTGCGGCACCGCGGGCTGTCTCTCTAATCTGATTGTCGTGTGGCGCACACGAAACTGAACGCGCCGTTCACCGGCATCGTCGCTGGTGCTGTTGCTAAACTATATATACTCATACATACAACTACCCCACGGGGTTTCTCGAATATCTCTTCGCACTCTCGTGCGCTGTGCGCCTCTTGAGTTTCACCGCACGAAATTACTGTCGCCGCTCAAGACACAAGAGGAATCATCGCTGATGTATATAGATATAATGGAGAGGGGGATGATTGTTGAACACCGCGAGACAAGTACGAACCATTAATCGCTTGATGCGCTCCAGTCGGAGGCAACGAAGTGTACGCGAGGGATTTTATGGATTTCGCGAAATTGATTTACTTTCTTCAAAAAAATTCGATGTCACCGGATTTGCGATGTATTTAAAGATTTTTTTAAAATATGAAAAAAAATGTTGCGTATTACACAGTTTTTGGTTGACTCAATAAAATTTCTCTCGGATGGTACTCAGCGCGTATCAATTATATGTGAAAATGTGTGAACTGAAAGATTTTTTTTTTGGGATTCTTTGATTCGACGAAATTTTTTTTTAATTACTAATATTCTTAATGTTGCAATGCTTTGGTGGAATTTGTAGCCGAAAAAAACTAATGTATTAGTACTGAAGCGCGTAAAAATAGGTTCATGAAAATGTTACGAGTAATACCGTTGAGAGGACTTTTTTTTACGGATTTTCATCACATTATAACCGCCTGAAAAAAACCATTATGCAACTCCGCCAAATAATTTATTTTGTTTTTGGTTTCGCAGAACGCGGACGTGTTTTTTGCGTACTTTCATAATAACGCTTTTTCGAGATACCAAAAATAGTGACATTTTACGAAATTAATCACACGAATATTTTTATCTTTTCGTTTATAGGCTTAAGAATATATGTCAATATAATTGCTCCGAACTGATCGCGAAAGGGCCATTGATATTTCTCCAATCTTCGTATTTTAAATGTATAACAAGAGGTCGAAATTTTAGATCGAAAAGTTTTATATAGATTATGTATAATTTACTTATATAATCGATACCTATAAATAACTTATCCGCCCGCACTGTAAAAAAAATAGTAAATTCAATAGTTATTGAATGATCTGTTTCTGGAAGTTTTTATGCGTAAACTGCTGCATTAAATTTATCGTAAATTAGTGATGAAAAATTAATGTACTTAAAAAAAAAAATTTAATAATCAAAAATAAGTTATCTTCACGTTTTTAAACGTACCTTACATTAATTTTTCATCATAATTGTATAATAAATTCAGTGTACCAATTTATGCATAAAAAATTCCAGTGCCGTTACATTAACATACCAACAGTTTTTTTGCCGACGAAAAAAAAAATCGATTTTTAAAAACCAGCGTTGTATGTAAAAAAAACGAAAAAAAAAAAATTCGTTTCGATAGTATTCTCGTTTTCGGAGTCGCAAATTTTTCGACGATATATCACGGGCCACTAATCTCTCTAAGATCGACGATATTTGTGGAACCGGTCGTCAGTCGGTGCGGTTCCCGATTATCGTTACAGAAATTTCCATCGGCATCGGCTCCTCCTACCCGCGGCAAAGGGACGTATATAACCCAAACGCCGAACGAGACGAGTTTTCTATCCGAACAGGTGGAAAACAGCTGCCGCGTTGAGGATATAGGAACAGGTATAGGAATCCGATCAGACCGCGCGCGGGCGAGCGAACGAACGAACGATCGTGAGAGGGTTACCCATGTGGTGTCTCGTGAAATCGGACGGTGTACCGAACGAAGGAAAGGGAGGGATGGTGAAGGGAGGTGCATTCGATCCACCGATATGTTCGTCGAGCCGTGAATCACCGTCGACCGAAGAGCACCGGGAGGTCCGCTCAGCGGCAGCAGCAGCAGCGCGAGTAGCAGGAATATACAACGCTACAACCGCACTACGAAGGGGCTGATCCTTCGAGTTTCTCGTCCGCGCGATCGCTTGCTCTCTCTATCCTTTTAGCTGACATTCGTAGGTATACGTGCAAAGTGGATAGCCACAGGGAGTCGCGTGCTCCGAATTTATCAGACTCTAATTTGATTTATTCCTCTCGCGGTCGTTCTCCCGTTACACCCCTAAATCCTATACATCGATTTCAACGAATCCCCTCTTCATTTACGTACGTAGCATGCGGTATCTCGTTAGGTGATTGTATATATACATATGTATATGTACATTTTCCATCACGAAGCCCGCAGCTAACAAAACTGACTTTATATGCTACAAAAAAGTACACACCAAAAATTCCTGGATTTCTCATCCCGTTATCAAGTTCCCTCGAAAAACAACGACAACGAGTTGTTTCCCTTCGTAGCATCAAAATTCGCGTAGTATATCTATTTTCCGGAAAATCGCAAATTTCCCTCACGGAGATGCAAGGACTCTCGTTCGACGCTCGAACGATCTGTACGAATAACGCGAGCGCAAGCAACCGAGAAACATCGCGAAGAGGGAATAGAGATCGAGAGAGCGAGAGAGCAAGAGAGGGAGAGAGACTTTTGGATGGTTGGCTGCTGCTGTATAACCGTTCCCGGTCGTCTCTTCGCCGAGGCGCGGAGTCTCGTCGGTCGTCGAGCGGTTAGCCAAGTCTGGGATGAGTTTGGCCCGTCTTCGGGGGTAGTTTCAGGGATGGATCTCTCGGTAAGACGGTACAGAAAAGCGAGAGAAGGACGAAGGGAGGAGGAATTGAGCTGCGAGTATATATAACAGAGAAGGAGAAGAACGAGAAGAGTTGCCGAGAGCGAGAGGACGAAGGGGGTTGCGAAGGGGTGGATTTGAGATTCGTGAGTGAACCGACCGGGGTAAAAGCCCACCAGAACTTGCTGCTTCTCGTCTCTTCGCGGCTGTAGAAAGAGAGGGACGATGGGGAGGGGAAATTCTGTAAATTGAATGCCTCTGCTTGTTATACGTTACCGGGAGAAGCCGGAGTCCGCGTGCGAGCGCGACGACGACTTGTTCGCTTTCATGGCTCGCGGAGAGAGGAATCGAGTGAATGGCGCAGATTCTATTATAGACAAGGATAGAATACGAGCGAAATCGTGGAGGAGAAAAGATATATACATATATATATATATAGTATTAAAGTAAAGGAGAGAAGAGTCGAGGGGTGGTCTGGCCACTTGGCCGATGCCATTTCCATGCATTATGCATGCGCCGGCAAATTGTGTTATTTGTACTGTGTGCTTTCGGCTGTACTACTACCTACTGTACTCGCTGCTTCCCGCTGCCGTTGGCTCGCTGTACACCCGTACCAAACGAGCTTCAGGCTCCGCAAGCGGAAAGCTGCTGAGAGGGTCACATCGCCAAACGAAAGAGGATCTACCGATTCATTTTCTCGATATATACGCTATACTCGAAAAAAAAAAAAAAAAAATCGTCGCGTACTTTTTCGGTATCTCGTGACTTGTGTATCGCGACTGTACTCCCTTATCTCGTACTCTCTGGCAAGTGAAACGAGATATGTATGAAGCTTTCGGTATTCCACAGACGAGAGAAAAGTCATATGAGCGATATATGTATATCTCGGAAGAACCACTTGGCAAAGAGAGGAAAAACCGATTGCTTCCGAGATATATATTGCCACCCCCTTCCCCTTCTCGTCTACCTTCACCGACAGCCATGAGAATCGTAGCACTCGTGTGAGAATCTAGAGGCATCGACAAATGTCACGTTGCGTGTGCCAAGAGTTTGCTGAACTCGTTTTTTTTTTTTTTTTATTTGCAACGACGATGCGACTAGCGAATATCCACGGGGTATAGAGACACACATGTGATAATACAGCGCACATTTTTTTTTCTTTCGGTTTAGTACTTTGCCTACTGCAACGCTCGGTCTCTCGTTATGTAGGCGTTTCGAGGTCGATGACCATCGACCAACTATTCGAGTATCCCGTGCGCTCTTCCGTGTATGCATCGCGGGGGTGTGTGCAGAAAACTCCGCGCCTATATATACGCGAATTGTTGCGCGTGGATATCGCGAAAAGGAGAGAAAAATTTTACCGTTGCAGTGGGCACGAGGACCCGTCAACGTGTGCGCAACGTTCAACCAGAGAGAAAAGTACCGCAGCAACCGAACACTCCATCGGACAAGAGTACTCGACATAAATAAAAAAAATTATATATATATATATATATATATAGATAGGTTTCCAGTAGGGCGAACCGAACATTTACTGCTATGCATAGGTAGCAACAAGAATATTACGCGGTGTGCATATAAATCCAACGGCTCTACAACGATTCCTCTTTAGACTCATTCATTTGCCGCACATCGACCGTATTTTTTTTTTTTTTTTTTTTTTTCATTTTTACTTTTACTTTATACCAGAGAGCACGCGACTGTAAACGCTATTCAAACGCGACTTCCAATAGAGAAAGTGTGGGTGGGAGATGCAAACACTTTCTGCTTTTGCTATAGCCGCGATGTGTAGGTGTGAGATATCTCTATAGCCTCTCTGTCCCCGAGGCTTATGCCGATCCTTCAGCGGTTCAATCGCTTTATATTACCGGTCGAATAAAGCCACAGCGGCCGATTTCATCCGGAATACGTAAAGCGCAAGCGAAAGGCGTCTTATTCATGAACGATGTTACTACAGGGGTAGGAAGGGTGCGTCCGAGATTATACGAGTTTCGCGTCGTACTGATAGCCAACGTGTCGCAATACTCAGCAGGGAGAATCTCTGGCGAGGGGGCGCGCGCGCGCGCCAAGATCGACAGTCTCTTTTACATCTCTCTCACCGCTCCATCCGAGAGGCCCTCAATTTTCTCTAACGCCCTGATCCTTCCGCAGAACCGCTTCACGCGTTTTTTTCCTCTATTTTTTTTCCACGGGATAAAAAGAAAATAAAAAAAATCCTACCATTGCCTGCGGTGAAAATGACGTATCTCGGGCGCGCACAGCGGGACAACGGGCGCGGTTCGCTTTATAAATGTGGCGAATCGGGGGACCGGATGTTCATGCGGTTATACCACTTTTTGCAACGCATCTTTTACCAGATTTTTCTGTACGGACGAAATGGAATTGGGGTTATACGTAGGGAAGAATGGGGCAAAATGAACGCAAACGAAAAAATTCGTTTGAATCGTTTTGGCAATTTGATGTGAAATTTTAAAATACGTAAAAAAGAATTGATAAATTGCAACTCAATTTTTTTCAAATTTCGTTTCTTTTTTTTTTACAAATTTTATCGCAATTGTTTCAAATTTCGTTTCTTTCTTTTTCCAAATTTCATCGCAATTTTTTTCAAATTTCAACTCAATTTTTTTATTATTCCAATACAATTTTTTTTCATTTCATCTCTTTTTTTTCAAACTTTATTGCAATTTTTAAAAAATTTCATCTCTATATATTTTAAATGTTATCTCAATTTCCTTTCCAAATTTATCAAAATTTTATTTCAATTTTTCCGAATACCGTGTATTTTTATGTGACCATTTTGCCCCGCGCTTCGCAATGTACCATTTCTTTATATGACATATGTTTCGAGTCTCTCTGTGGCTGTCCTAAAGGCTGTTAGGTATCACGGTACGTTGAACATCAGCCTCGGGGGCAAAAGCTTTGCCGAATATAGCGAGAGCAAATTTTTTTTTATTCTCGACGGCAATTTCTTCCGTAAGAGACGCGCGTGTGAGTAGACACGCGAGGCGTAGCATTGCCGGTACAGCGAACGTTTTCATAGTCCGCCTCTCGTGCGCACGAGTACAGTTTCCATAAAAGATGTTGCGTCGTTGCGAGCGTATGGCAAAAGCCAAAGCGAGCGCGAAATGCCATCGCTCCAAAGGAAGATAGGGAACGCGGTGGTTGTAAATCCGTGCATTATGGAAGGCCGCGCGTAGCAGATCGGTCGCCATTCGTTATAGTCCGGGTGCGACGCGGGCGCAGCGCTGCGAAGCGCGGCCCGCGAGACCCACCGAGAGAGTTATCCGCGGCAAAACTATGCCGGAGCAGATAAAAAGCTCCGAAAGACATCGTGCCGCATTTCTATCGCGAAGTTGCACTACGCGGAGAGCAAAACCGCGTATTACATTCCCTTGTAAATCAACGATATTTATACGATATATACGAGACCCGAAAAAGGGTCTCCGAAACAGTGAGCAGCGTGTGATTTGATTTCGGAGATAAAGCGAAATATTTCGCTCGCCGTATATGATACTTTTATCGCGCGCAACCCCCTCGCGCTGAATGGAGAGCGAGCAATTTATTTCCAGATACGTTATTGCCCCCAAAAAAAAAATACAGCATACAGCCAAAGAAATAAAGGAAGCAGTTTCCTCCGAGCATTTTTCTTTTATTTTCGCTACATTTCGTTTTCTTTACTCCGCAAGATCACGCAGTGAGCGAAGATAACGAAATGGATATTTGCGAGCCATCGTTCCGAAACTTCTCGCCATTCATCCAATTTTTCTCCCATCGTCCGAGTTCATCAAGCGAACTATTCCATTCCCTCGTAAGCCCTCCCTAACCTCACTCTTTGCCGTTTGCTTTTCTTTCGGAGACTTTGACCGACTTAGCGAACCATTCGCTCGCCTTTTTTTTTCGCCCTTAACTACCAAAGCGCATTCGCGAACGCTTCTCTACAACTATTCGCTGCTACGGGATATACGGCTAAAAATGCATCTGGCGGATGGACGAAAAGATATCGTCAAAGCTTTTGGGAGGGGAGAGCGGGAGAAGCGAACGCGGGGAGTTGATATCGGGGGAAAGAGAAGTCGCGCGAGCGAGCGAGAACGCGACCGTGCGCAAAATTTGAAAGAGAACGGACGTGACCCGTGCATCTATCCGTAAATAGACTTGCCGATGTGCTCTCTGTGCCACTCGCTCTCTCACTCCCGCTTTCCACGAGCGCAGAGCTCTTCAGTGCTGCTTCGTGCATCCCGGCGAATAAAAGTGCACTACAGTATGAAGAGAGCAACCGCCGCGCGGGGATAGACGGAGAAAAGGGGGGGGGGAGTTCGATGTGAACTACGTATTCACATCTTTCTCACTCTCGTCACTTTCCATATGTAGTCGATTTCTCGTTCCGTTTATCCAGTCGAAACGTTTTCATATCGACTCCGGCGTTTCAACATTTATTCTATTTTCACGCACGTACACGAGCGCTCACGTGAGTTACGCTCACAGAGAGACGCGGCAAAGGGTGTGAACCCTTCGCGTATCATTCGCTGAATAAAGGTGATGCGGATCTCTCTCTACCCGGGTAAAACGGGGAATCGATGCGCGGAATACCCATTGGCTTCCACACCTATTGGAAAAGATTTCACGCCGATTACTCTCCGGCATCCTGTGTGTGTATATACTATATCGGGGCACACAGCTCGAGCGTAAAAAAATATCCGGGTATATATCGTCTCGTTTTCGCTCTCTCTCTCTCTCCCTCTCTCTTTTTCTCTCTCTCGCGTAGAGAAAACTCAAACGAACGGTAACATCGCTGTGAAAGCTGTCAGTCCAACGACGAATATATGTAACTTTCGGTTTTTTTTTTTTTTCGTGTCTACATATCTCACGAATGAGTGAACACGTATTGAAGTTTTCAGGAAAGGGACAGAAATTCCGTCGAGTCAAAAAGTTTATTGAAGTTTTTTCTGCTTATTTTTAATTAATAGTTAATAAGCGTGTCGCTACTGTCGTACGACAGTTTATCGATAATTTATCGTATTTGATAAATATAACACTTGAAATAAATCGAATCGATAACATCAACGTCGTCGCTCTCGTTGTACGGAACATCAGTTTTAATTGTCGAGAATAATTTTCAATGCGAATTTACTTGAGAAAAGTTGTTATTATTTGATTGTAAGATTTTTCGGTAATTGATCCTTCAACCCGCTTGACGGACGTTTCGTTGAAATTTTTAGGTTATTAATGTAAATGTGTTCATTCGCTTTTATTCTCTTTCTCTGTACCTACGAATTAAACGCTAAAGTTTATTTACACAATGTGCAGGTTTAATGACATAATTAATACGGCACATGAGACGACACGATTTTTTTCAGTATAATGAACAAATTTAAAATTTCGTGATATTCCGCAAGAATTTAACAGGAATGATGATTACAGCAATTAAATCGAAATTTTTCAATATTTCCGACCGCACATAACGATCGAAGCATATTGTTGTTAAAAGTGACGTCTTTTATAATCCCTATTTTTGTGCAAAAACTGTTCTCAACGAATAGTATAGACGCCAAACAATTGATAATCGCAAAAAAAACCGTCAAGGAACAATTTTTTTTATGGTTAATATTCTATTAACTATTAACCATTTGGAACCTCCGTTCGATATAAAAAAAAAGGTTAGTGATAAAGGAGACTTTTCGGTTAAAATAATCGAAGGTATTGAAGGAATTGATAGAATCATTGATTTTTCGAAAGTATAACGATATATGTATAATTATTATATATCATTTTAACATTAATAATAATAATAATAATAATAATAGAAAAACATGTTTTTATTCCCGTATCAGAAATTTATTTATCTAGTTTTTTTTTTTACGGAACGAAGAATCCTGAAAATTTAGCGAAACAATGAATTTTAATATTTTTTGTTTTTTTTTTTTGTTTTCAGGGTCAAGAAAGCTGCGAGGAGGTCATATGGAATGGCACCGCGGGGACCCGAGTACCTGGCATTGCCGATCGCTATAGCGTTCGTGGCTCTTCTGTTCCCGAGTTGTGTCCTCGCGAGCGGTCTGTGTCCGCCGCGTTGTCACTGCGAGGACGAGTTGCTACGGGCTTCTTGTTCCTACGCGGGTCTCGATCTCGTACCGATACAGTTAAATCCGGATATCAAACATCTCGATCTCTCCGGCAATCGCGTCGCGAGTCTTCATCTAACATTCTGTTTCTACAATAATCTCGAGAGTCTCGACATCAGTTCGAATTTAATTCACACATTGGGCAAAGAGAATTTCGAGTTGCAGCGTCGTCTCGTTAGTCTTAACGTGAGTAACAACGCGATAAGAAACGTTTCGAAAAACGCGCTAAAGGGTCTCAGTTCGTTGCGCGAATTGGATCTCAGTAACAACAACATAACGGATCTGGACGAGGAGGCGTTTCGCGAGACGAGCGAATTGGAATATCTCAATCTCAGCGGTAATTCGATAACAAGTCTGCCGGACGGGCTTCTCAGCAATCTTCACAATATTCGTAGTCTCGTTTTGCGTCGTAACAATCTTCTCGAGATGCCATCGAAAAATCTAATTCTCGCGCCGAGCCTCGAGCGGCTCGATCTCGCGGACAATCTCGTGCAAGAAATCGCCGGCGATTCATTGCCAACTTTACGCTCGTTGGTGTCGTTAAATCTCGCGAATAACGTAATAAGGAGTATCGAGGACGTGGCATTCGAACGAATTCCGAGTCTCGTTTATCTGAATCTCGAGGGTAACAATCTAACGTCCGTTCCCACCGAGCCGCTCTCGAGATTAAGTGTACTCGGTACACTGGGACTCGGGAGGAATCCCTTCGACGAGCTCAAGACACTCGCCTTTCGCAATCTCTTCGAGTTGAAAAATCTCGATCTCCGCGATTGCACGATCACGAAAATTCACGGGCGCGCGTTCGCGGACAATATTAATCTCGAGCGTATATCGCTCGACGGAAATCACGAATTGACGGAACTTCCGGCGAGAATACTGTATGGTGCGCGTTATTTACGTTACGTGTCGTTGCGAAGATGCAGCTTGACGAGTCTACAGCCGACGCACTTTCCCGTCGATGGTTTGTCGGTACTACGAGTCGGTGGTAATCCAATAATTTGCAATTGTTCCGTTCACTGGTTATGGAACGTTATACACGCGGAGGAGAGCAGAAACGTAACGAGACTCGAATTGGACAGTAAGGATATCTTGTGCGCGGATGAGGAGTTCGCGGGAAAGCCGTTGATGGCGCTGTCGGAGAGTTCGCTACGTTGTCGTTTGAGCCCTTTGTATCTTTCGCTATCGGCAGCCGGCTGTCTCGTCGCGACAGCGGCAATACTCGCGTTGATTGTTTACGTTACGCGAGCAAAAAGGAGAAAACGACCGGCGTACGCGCCGCCTAATAGGCCGGAACTTCTCGTATACGTCGGTCGCACGAGTGACGAACCCGACAAGAATCCCGAATCTTACAGTCGGCGTTTGATAGCGCGAAACGAGGAAGTTCTCTATGATTTGCCACGCGGCAAACCGCCGCCGCCGCAATCCTCGCCGCATCGTTACGATAACTCGCTGCCGGAACCCCCGAGTTTCTACGAGAGCGCGCGATATCCACGCGCGAACGGACGCAACGAGGGTTATTCGTGCGGTTCGAGAACGGAGGATATGTACGAACAGCAACAGCGAGTTAACAACACCGACGTTGGTGTTTACGCGGTCGCCGACGTAACTTCCCTAAGAGATGCCCCACCGGAAGTTCTTTCGTTGTACAGGATGCAGAGCCCGAAACCAGCGCCGCGCGCAACGCGAGTGCAACAGCAACGATTACCGTCAACGGGCGATTACGATTACGAGTACGAATACGAATGCGATTATGAGTACGAGAGACCGACGGTGCCGGAAAAACCACATGTTGTATTCGTTTGAAGATACGAACGAAAATCCATATGTATTACATGGTTTCGCGTTATTTTCGTCGATCGCCTCGAGATGAGGCCTCCGAAGCATATTTCGCGTCTTACGGTCCGTTGGATAACCGCAGTAACGAGCTGATGCCCCCACCTCCCCTCCCCTCCTCCCTCTTTCCCGTTCCTTCAGGTGTGTGCCTTATAGCTTTGAACGATATCGAAAGCGAAATCTCGACTGCAGCTTTTGCTCCTCCGGACATTGGAATGTAATATGCCGACGGCCGCGGACCGCCCCCCCCACCACCGTCGGCCTTTGCGATTTTCTTCGAGGATCGAGAACTCCAATAGCGAACACGAAGTGCATCAGCCGGAATCAGCGAGTTATCAAAGCAGAAGAGGCGGCTGGGACGAGCTCTCGAACTTTCCCGCAAAGTTCGGAGAGCTCATCCCCGTCCCCCGGCCCCAATTGCCCTCCGGGGAATACGTGCGAATACCCCACAAGCACATTGAACTGCCCTCGGTATCTCTCTCCACGGGCATTGTTATCGTACTCGTCGGCGTTTCGTAAGCGCCACGTGAATAATGAAGAGATGAGACCCTCTTACACTTGTTACCCAGTGCCAATGAATTATTATTACGTACAACGTATTATTAAAGAATGAAAAAAAAAAAAATCTGCACAAATGTTGCGCCGATCGAAACTTCGAATTTAATAATGAACACTATTAATGCGGGTATAAATAACAAGTCTGCAATATGGAGACACTTATTATTATTGCTATTATTATTATTATTATTATTAATAATTAGTTAATTATATAATAAGGAGAAGCGTATGCGCGAATGAGAGTATAAAAGTCTTCCGAGATATACTTATGCCGTGACCATTATTGATCATGTTGGACCAGCTGGTTTTTACGGGAATCTACGAATTATATAGTATGCACACTAATCAAATAGCGGCGAAGCCAAGAGAAGACGAATTGAGAGAGTCATCTCGTTAGTGAAAAGCCAACGGCTGCTTCACGTTTTTTCGACTCTTCCAATCAGTGTGACGCGAACGAGATTTTTCTTGAGTTTTTTTTTTGGTTTTTTTTTTTTTTTTTTTTTCGATCTTTTTCAAGCGCGTCACTCGGGCCTCGCGCCTCGGGGGAGTCCTATAAAACAAAAACAATTTAAAAGAGCGTTACGAGAGAAAAAAAAAACGAGTTGGTTTCTCGCACTCAGCGACGGATGGGCGAAGCATCGGTTGTCCAATGTCGTTGCCGCATCGGCGGAGGCGGGGGATGCTGCTGGTGGGCTATAAAAAAAAGGAAACAAAGTCTCGCGTCTCGTCGCCGCGTGAAAATCTCGCATTTCGGACAAACGACCCGGAACGTTCGCGATTCCGGAAGCCAGAGATGGAACCGAACGAGAGCGAGTGCCCGGAACGGCTTTGGGGAAACAGAGCGAAACGCGAGAGTAACGGAGAGACACGGAGCCGAACATTCGGGATCGAAGAACACGGAAGACACCCCACGTATTGCCGGGAAATTCTCGGCCACGATAAAAAAAAAAAAAAAAAAAAACAAAACCAGAGTTGAGATACTCGTTTTATCGTCTGCTATACGAAAAGACATTCGCTAAGGGGTATTGTTCTCTCGGCGTTATTTCTCGCGTTATCGACCAAAACCGTGACACCTTAATCGCAAGCAATAATAAATAAGAATTTTTATTCGTCATAGAAAACGACACGACACTAATACACAAAAGCGATACAATTAATTATCATACTCGCAAAAATTATACACTGTCCACGGATTTATATACACGAAAAATTACACGCGATAAACATTATACACGATAATTATCTATTGTATACATATATTTATTTATTGATTTATGCGATGTTACGTTTGGAACGAGAATGTTACGTTTTGAATGTGGATTATACCGATGGGGGACAAAGAGTACGAAATAAAAATATGTATGTTTTCGAATAATGCTAAAAGCTCGGATTCCGAGTATCGCTACAAATCTCTCGCGAGAGGTCTCCCATGTTTATCAACGACGAGAGCGCGCGCGCACCGCCCATTACATCGCAACAGAGATGATTAGTTTATAGAAAGGAATAAACGCGGCTGCGTATAATAATGGAGCGAATAATAGATGAAAAAAAAAACAAAATGGAGGTCAACGAGTAGCCGAGCGGTAGTAAAACGCGGCGGACCAACAACCCTTCTCGTCTGCGTGGGTGGGAGTCACCGAGAGCTCTTAAATTTTTCATTTCTCAGGCGTGTAAACCCCTGGGCTGAGTTTGTCCGGGTTTCAGAGCTTCGAATTCTTCGGTGGCACTTTGCCCGGCTAGTTAGTCATGGTTCTTAGTCATGCTACGTGCATCTTGTGTTGGGGGGGGGGGGGGGGGGGGTGAAGGAACGCCCGCGGAAGAAGAGAAAGAGAATTACTAGAAGAAGCAGAAGACGAGAGCCGAGGGAAAAGCGAGAAAGGAGAATTGCCGTGGGCTGTACAACCCCCTTTTCCGAGTCTCTCACTTTTCTCGCGTACGCACTTTATCTCTTTCCTTTTTCCACGATGTATTTACCCGTTCCGTGTACGTTCCTCGTATACGTCCTTTTGCTTCTGCATTTCGCTTCGACGGAGTTTTTTATTCTTTTTTTGTTTTTTTTTTCGTATACTATCTATTTAATACGTTTGAAACGTACCGCCGGTTGGTCGCTATTTTTGTATAAACCCCATACACGCCCCCGTGCGTGTGTGTGTACACGCGTCGCATAACTTTGTCCGATTCTCGCGAGATATATGCCGAGACGACGACGACAACGAATAGAGTGAAGTGAGTCGAAAGAGAAAGAGAGAAAGAGCCCATGCGCGCTGGAAATACATATGTTTCACTGAATGTATCTGTCTGTACACGTCTTCGTACTCGATAGACCCATCTGCTGTATCCACACGTTACATCCTAACCTCCTCCGTTATATATATATAGCTATGTACATATGTATACCGTTTCGCACTCCCAAACACCCCTCTGTATGCGCTGTGTCGCTTGTCTATATAATACGATCTCGTTGCTCATTCGATACAAAGAGTTACAGAAAAAAAAAAAATCTGTCGGGATATCTCTGTCTCGTTCCTATTTAATCTTCTAATAGTTTTCGGTTGAATATCCGAGTGAGTCACGATTGGGACCAACCGCTGACTGGACAACGCTCCCGTTCGTATTTTCTCTGAACTGATTTTTTTTTTTCCGTTGGCTCGGTTTTACTGATCGATCAAGCTGCGGTTATTATTTTATTACTGAGCCAACATTGCCAGCACTATATATATATATAGACTTTTCTAGAAAAGTCCTTTCGACTACCATGGCGCGCGCTAATGACCCCGAAACCATATTGTCCATTTATATAGCGATTAAAAGATATACGAACGCGATTTCTATTTCATACGAGGTATCCCAATCGGAATCGTGTAAATCGTGTTTTGCACGCGCGTTACAATAAAAAAAATCTCGTATACACGTACAGCCGCAAGGTAGTTTCGATGCACACCATTTTTTAATTTATTTTTTATTATTTTTATTATTTCTTGTTAGTTGTTTCGATAGAAAAGAGTGATTACCAGAGTCGCACTTATCGTGCAGTGTGTCGAGGCTATCGTTGCACGAAAATTCATGGCCAGATATTTTAAGTAATCCAATAATGAATTTCGTACATTGCTAATAAAAAAAACAAAATAAAAAATAAAAGAATGTTCAAACTTGTAATAAAATTATATTGTATATTGAGTAATCGAGACGTGTCTGTGTGTGTTATATGTACCCCCAAGTTTTTCCCTATTCTTATACCAAAACATTGTTTCGTACGCTTCTATACCCTCATGTGCTTTATCGTTATTTGGATGTTCGATGTATATGTATATATATATATAGGTTTTTTTTTATCGTTTTCCCAAAAATAGCAACGTGTATTACAACCCATATCGTGTCGTATATGAAATTCTTCTCGAGGCGAATCAATCCTCTCGATCTGCGAAGGGTGAAATTTGCTAAGTATACATTTCAGCCGAGTAGTTTCACGATGGAGTTCAGGTTCCCCGGGAGAAAAGTAGATTCGTAAAATCTGAAAGTGCCCCGGATACACGTAATACAATCGGGCGGAGGGCGGGGGGCCTCCAAGCGGCAAAGGCGAACAGATAAAATACGTCCGCCTCGGTAGATAGCCAAGTTTTCCGAGGCGGGGTTTCGGAGCGAAGGATCTCAGAGCGATAATCCTCGAGGGTGTGGGCGAAGGAAAACAACGGCGACAATAGAGTACCGGAGGAAAGGAAATACTGTGGGAGGCTGGAGACCGCGCGATGGGCCGACAGATATGCCACTGGTAAACGCGCTTCCATAACGCCGAGGAAAGTAGCGGTGGGAGGGCGCTAGTGTTTCCCACTTCTCATTTCGCGGGTTAACGAAGGGACGTTTCTTAGGGGACAAACTGTTGAACATAAAGATTTTGCCAACTTCTCTCATTCAAAGTTTCGCACAACTACATATTTCGTATAATAATTCGCCGGAGAAAGATTTTACGAGTTTACAATTTTCGTGTAGAGAGGAGAAAGACGGGAGACAGGTGTTAATATTCAATTATCGTCTCGAAGTGTACGTTATATTTACAGAAGAGAATCTCTTCGCGCATCAGCGCTTTCTCTCATTTGTTTAAACTAAAATAGTAGCGCACCCCCGCCTTCGCCGCCACCGCTCTCGAGAGCTCAATTCGGACAGATGCTACAACACCGTTTGAAGTTATAACTCGATTAACGCGGAGAAAAGCGAAGAGACATCCTGACCTTTTGCTTACACGAAAAATTACAACTAGAAGCTCTACACTCACGACGGTACGAGAACCTATATAAGAATGTCTTTCCAACGTTTCAGACTCGCAGTTAAGTGTAGACGCGATCTTTTGAATTTCATTGGAACGGTGCCTCGCGAAATAACGATAAAATGAAAATAGCGTGTATTATCATTGTGTGCTTTGCCGGAATTAGTTACGCTTCGGCTCGCGAAATTACGCGTTCCAACGATCGACCGGATAAAAATTCGAACGATATTTTCGATAGTTCGATAGCGCGCAGCCATTCGATCGAACCTCGGAAACTTAAGCCTTACAAAGACTTATTTCTTCGTAAGTTTAATCATTTAATAACGCGTCTCGACTCTTGAAAATAAAATCGATATCGAGTTTATAAATTAGCGATGTTTTCGGGATACGATATTCAACTCTCGAAATATCTATATCTCTACAACTTTCAGTCGAGAGGAAGTCCGGCTTCAGCACCGTTTATCTTAATCCTCTTCACGGCATTGCGTGTAATTACTATTCGTTTTAAATCATATCATAGCGACAGCCCGTTGAGTTTCAGATAAATGAGTCATTGGGGAATTAAATGCGCAAAACGGGGACACAAATACCCCGAAAATTATATTTTCCAAACGGAGATCCCGAAAAAAAAAACAATGTTAATAATTCTTCGCAGTTGTCGGAGGACTTCAGAGTCTCGTCAGCTTTGTCGTCATCAAGATAAAAATCGTTTTAGTCACGTTAACGATTATCGGCGCTGTCGTTTTGGCGGCTAAATTCTTCGGATTCTTCAAGTATTCGAGTTATTTCTACAAAAACGATTATCCGCCTATCGGCCCACCGCACGACTTCACCGGATATTCTGCGCCGTTTCCGCCTCATTCAGCACCGCCGTATTCACACGATACTTACGGCAACGATTGGTCATCACCTCCGGAACACTACGCGAGATCGACGAACGATCAGCGTGAAACGACGAGACAATTTCAATTTTCCAAAAGGTTTACAGTTGTGCAATAATATATTTAATAAATCAATCGCTTCTGATAAAAAAAAAAAAAAAAACAAAAACAAAAAAAATCTCATGTACAGAGTATATTAGCTGAAATTATCGTTACTGGAGATACATATATAAATGCCGTTAATTTACAATAGAACGTTCGATATTTCAGCGTTAATATGACGGAAATGATGTTCTCCTTCATTAACGTTAATAGAGACGATTGCCGATCTCGAATTATCTGTGAATTCGAAATTATGTTAATGACGTCACCGTTATTCGATTTTTTAACGAGGTTTGTATTATTTATATTTCACGATGATTCATAATTTTCGTAATGCCTATCGCTTGACTTTTTTCTTTTTTTTTCCTCAATAGGAACGGAATTACGAGACTTCGATTACCGGAAACCGGAAGTCGGCCTGAAGACTGCACAGCGTACTTCACGAAGTGTCTCGCATCGACCAAAAAGCCTGTAGAGTAGACGAGAAAAACTGCGAAATAAATTATTATTTTCTACAAATCGAGAGAAAGAAATAGTCGTTAAGGTGATCGAAGCAAATGCCGATCGCTTGCCGTACTTTTTCTTCCGTATTGAGAAATCGTCCGGCGAACGGATGGAATCACAAATACAATTCGAAATCGACTCGCGCCGCACTGTAAAATTGTCCCTGTTGACCGGTTCTCCGGACCCATGCGCCACTCTTGAAATATCCTTCCTTCGCCCACTCCTGCATCTGCTCCGTTGTGTGCGGACCGTTTACTTCGGCGTCAGTATTTTGCGACCATTTCAGTTCCCACGTTACTCTCTCCTCCTCTTCCGCTTCGGCGCTTTTCGTTTCGTCAATTTTCGTCGTATCGACACCTACCGCCGCGTCGGGGTCAACCAATTTTGCTTTTTCTTTCGTATCGAAATCGTCTGCATACATGTCGAGTTCCACTTCCTTTTTTTCACCTTTTTCAACCTGAAATTAACGGATTCACGATATTAGCCAATTAAAACGCAATCAGTGATATGGAGTTTGAAATAACTCTTGCGATCAATAGTTTGCTAAAAAGATTTTTTTATGATTTTTTTTTGTGAATTTTGCGTTTGCGTCGCGTTTTTTTTTCGCACATTTGAAAAAAGATGAAAGATTACCTTCTTCTTTATACAGTCGTAACTCTCCTGATATATATCCATATTTCCCGTTCGCGTGAGAAGTTCGTTTGCGAGTTCCGTTAATTTGAATATCTTTTCGGAATTTTCGTTTGTATCGACCGCGTCGCTTCCTTCTTTCTTTTTTTTCCATCTCTCCGCGGTGGTCATTCGTTTTTTACCTTTGCCTAACCTGCACAATGCTTTGGAAACGGTTTCTCCGGGTTGGAGATATTCTAATATTTGTTTATACAATGGAATCGGATCGAAGAGAATGTCGGGTTCCTCGTCGCTGTCGCTGTCCGCAAGACCTTTAGTATTGTCCGACGCCCCGGACTTGTTACCGGCCGTCGGTTTAACCTGCGAAACATCGTGAATTACAAAATTACGGTGATGATTGACGCAAAACACTCGATTTATCGTGAAAATTTAAAAAATCTATGATATCAAATTAATTTTCTTCACGTATTTGAAAATTAAGTGATTCGCGGGATGCTAATATTAACATTTTTGTAAATAAAAAGTTTATTTTTTAAATTTTATTTTGCAAAGCCGTTTTTCCTGTCAATAAATTGATTAATAAATTGCATGCATTTGCGGCTTTTGTTTTTCATTAATGAAATCGACTTGTATGCCGTTATTCTAGCGTAATAGAGAAATTCGTCAAATAAATATTGAATATGAATAATAACAAAAGAATAATATGTCGGCTTACAAAAGTCCATATGTTGTAAAGAAATAGTAAATTTAAGGTATTGAAAGTTTTTGCAACGGAAAAGTGCCTTTCTATAATGGTATATGAAGCTTTTGTATATGAAATGTGTGACAAATTTCAAACAAATATGTTCAACTTTTCAATAACTCTTTGCGACATAACAATGAAATTAGTCATTTTTTTTGTTTTCGCAATATTTTGTAAATTTATAGGCAAAAATATTTTAATTTCCGAGAGTATCAGATGGAAAAATTAAAATAAATTATTAAAGTAAAGTATCTTTACAGTTTTTAATATACTGTACATTAATTTCGCATCACAATAGTACATTAAATTTTTATGAATTCTGTCTTACATTTCAGAGAACGAAAAATGAATAAAAATATTATTGGAACCAACCTGAACCCAATTTATGTTGTCGAGCCAATTATCTCGGATTTCTTTTTCTTTGTTCCAAAGATAATGTCCATCCTTATCAAAGTGTCCCTCTTCCAGTTCTTCCTTCATGTTGAATGCCGTAAACCCTGTACTGGCTTCGGCGGTCGGTTCATCGTCGTCGACGCCTAAATGTAGCAAATAATAACGAAAATAAAAAAAATATTATATTTTTTTTTTAATTACCGAGTTGAACAATAAATCGCGAGAAATATCGAAGCAACAAACGAAAACAACTGTGCAACAAACGTACCTTCAAAATCCTCCTCATTCATAACATTGTATCTGTCTTCGTTAACCTCCGCGTCTTCTTCGTCCGAATCGAGAGAATTTTGAATAACGTCCGCTTTGGGTTTAGGCTTCCAGTTTGTCTTTTCCTCGAGATATTCGTCTAATTTGCGTTTCGACATCTTCACGAAAACGTTTTTTCACTGATGTAGCCAGAGTGACTTGTTCGATGTTAACCTCAACCGAATGTTTTCGATAATGAAGCAAATTTTATTATTCTGTCGCAAAATTGCGCATCGATCAATTGGTTTGACGGTTAACTGTGCTTATCAATGATCGTAACAATGATCCGTTTGGTGTTTTGTACGTAAGGATAAGAATAAAGTAAACACGAAGTTCCAAGATTTGTGAAGCATGAAGCGATCGTGATTTTACGACGTGTTTTCATGTAGGTGAAAACAACAGATTTGGCTTTTTTCACGTTTTCCGAATGGAAATAAGAATAAGGTACAGTCAAGTTAATTGAATATATTATGAGTTTAAAAATTGTACACGTAATATTCGAGTTAAATTAATTGTTATGCTACTTTTAAATTGAATTTACAGAAAATTAACACAATTCACAACAATAAATACTATTCACAGTTTTTGTGAAGTCAAATTCGTAATTTTAGTTTGTTTTCGACGGAAGTTAACCCGAGATAAATGAATTTACGAGAATATTTGTCGTTTGTTAATCGTAGGTTCCATAGCCATTGAACAATAGCCATTTGTTCACGAAAACAACGATATTGAGTGATATTTTTTTTCAATTAAGAATCTAAATAAAAACAGATTCTTCGGTAAACGCGTAAAATATATTGCACAAACAACGTAAAATCACCCATTGAAGTCGCACGAGAATTACAAATTCAGCATTACAAAAACTGTGTCAAAATATGACCGACGATTTATTGGTCTAAACTGCAATATTTTTCAGTAGTTTCAATATTAATTTTATTTTCACATACAGTATAGGGCTCTTTAATGCTGATTCAGTTCTGATTTTAACGCAAGTTTCTCGTTGAAAATCTTTTAAGGTGAGGTGATACTACTCGGTCGGTAACAAAAACTGTAACCCAAATTGCTCTGCCTAGAATGGTTTTATGTGTAAAAGACGAGAACGTTGCCCTCCGTGAAGCAATTCTGAAGAGCTACGTTCTCACCTTTTTTTCGTAAGACCAAGCGTGGCCGAGAATTTCAGGATCTAACGAGTAGCTCTGTCTCTCTCGCACTTATACAAGTTTCACATCACCTTAAACTTCATTTCACCTCGATTGACTTGACTGTACCGGGAGCATTGTTATACGTCCAATGAACGATGTCTATTTCAAAAGTCCGACGGTAACTGAGCAAACGGCGAATACGAGAATAATATGAAGAACGGAAAACACTTGCAGCGCCAATTACTGTCGATACGAGTTTTCGTTTACTATATAAATGTTTCTATTCGGTTCATCAATTTGCCGAAGATCATAGCTTATCCCCAGCATCACTAACGGGGCGGCCACTTGTTATTTATTTATCAGCTCGAAGATGTCAAGACCCGGTACGAGGCTCGATGCTAAAAAAGTGGTAAGGCAATTTAAAAAAAAATACGTCACTCAAACAATTTTCATCTTCCGATACATCGCGAACATCGCAATTCGCAAAATTCCGATGATTTCCTAACCAACATGGATCTGTCACTTCGGATTTTTAGAACTCCGAATTGTTCACGCTGACTTACGGTGCTCTGGTGGCCCAATTACTGAAAGATTACGAAAACGTCGACGATGTTAACAAGCAATTGGAACGAATGGGTTACAACATGGGAGTGCGTCTCATAGAGGATTTTCTTGCGAGAACCGGATCCGGAAGATGCTACGACTTCAGAGATACCGCAGAAAAAATACAGACGGGTTTCAAGATATTTTTGGGAATTACTCCTACGATAACAAATTGGAGCCCTGCAGGTGACGAATTTTCACTGTGTTTTGAAGCAAATCCACTAACGGAATTTGTTGAATTACCGGATCACTGCCTGAATCTTAAGTACTGCAATGTACTTACGGGAGTTCTAAGAGGTGCCTGTGAAATGGTACAGATGGAAATTTCTTCGTGGTTTGTACAGGATCAGCTTAAAAACGATAGCGTAACAGAGTTACGTGTAAAATTCATCAAAAGGTTAGAAGACGCGATACCCGCAGGAGAAGATTAAAATTATAATCTATAACGCTGTGAGGTATGCATGGAATAGATGTAATAACATGTAAATATATTGATTATCCGTAAAAAGATATTATTCTAATTGTCGATTTTTTAAATATAAGTCTCAATCTCACACTGTTATGAAATTGTTCTCATGACATCGTTTATTATAAAAAAATCAATAAAGTTATTCAATCGGGAATGGCGATGTTTTTTTTTTTTTTTTTAGATTACAGATTTGCGTATAGCACGACGGGGCAATGATCGCTGCCGTAAACTTTGTCTCTTATAACGTTGTCGCAAATATTCTTCTTTATGCGTTCGGATACTATGTAATAATCCAGTCGCCTATATAAAAAAAATATATATATGATGAGTAATGTACAGTTGCCGAATTTGTAGAGAGAAGTTACACTGTTAGAAAAATTGGAAGTTTTTATGCATAATTAGGTACACCAAATGTGATGCAACTATTTCACTGCAAAATTACCTAAACCGTTTATGCGAAATACGGATACTTTCAGGCAGTTTTGTCGCTTCGCGTTAATTTCGCATAAGTTCGAGAAAAATGAGAGAAAATTACAAATACTTCTCGATAGTATAAAAATTCATGCATATTAAAGGTACTGAAAATATTCATTTTGCATAATGATTATTCCAAAATATTATTAACAAATTGATGAAAAAATAAATTGGTCGACAAATTTCCCGGAAAGCGGAAACCCAACTTTTTGTTTTCATGAAAATGATTCTTTATTTTTTCTGAATATGTATGAAATGAATGAAAAAACCCAAAATTCAAAGTAAATTGAAAAATCTGAAAAAATTCATATGTATTCAGAAATTTTTCTTTCTTAAAGTTAATCTTTTCAGTACCTGTAATATGCATGCATTTTTTCAAACTTTTCGGTAATCGAGAAGTATTTGCAATTTTCTCCCATTTTTCTCGAACGTATGCAAAATGAATGCGAAGCGACATAACTACCTTAAGAGTGAAATTTACGTTAACTGTTAAAAGTAAAGTATCAACTACAATTTTTAATATGCATTAATATTCTATGATAATTGTTCAATAAATTTAATGTACCATTTTATGCAGCAAAACTTTCAGTATCCTTACGATCAATTTTCGGAATTTTTTTTTACAGCGTAAGCACGTTTTTCTTACCATCCAATATTTTTTCCTCTCGCATTATTGAAATACGCCCAGAAAGTGTAAGCGCCGGTTTTTTCAGGATACAAATCTCGGAATGTGTCGACAAAACCAGCCTCCAGAAAGTCTGTCATTCCGTCGCGTTCTTCCTTAGTGAAACCGGCATTTTTTGTATTGGTTTTGGGATTTGTTAGATCTGTGAAAAGTTTGAAAAAAAAAATGAATTAATTCCTACTAGATTTTGCGCGATTGACGTAACTTTTGCATTAATTATAAAATAAATACCTATTTCTTGATGCGCGACGTTCATATCGCCGCAGACGATAACCGGCTTCAGTTTATCTAATTTTTGAACGTGAACTTTGAAGGCTTCGTTCCATTTAAGTCTTTTCGGCATCGTAACCAATTTTTGACCGGCATTTGGTACATCTGAAAACAACAATTTTATACCTGTTATTACTTATTCGTCGTGGATCGCTTTTTGCCGTCGATGGAATGGAGAATTTCGGGAAATTTCGCCTGAAGTGCTTCTGAATAATCGAAAATTGATTTCATCGTTATAATTTCATTCTGCACATACGAGAGAAAAATTAGCACGAAAAGAAAAATTCGTCTCTAATGAAACTTTCAACGGTATTAACGTCGATTTTTTAAAGAGTTTATTTTTTTAACTTTTAATTGCATTTTAATGAACTTAAAAAAGCAAAGTTTATTTCCGATGGCATTCTAATGGCATGGCGATTGTTTGCAGTAAGAAGAGTATTTTATCTTTGAATGTTCGTTTTACGTGATTTCGGAATCATAGCAATTATTTTATTTTTTTGGATAATATATTGACGAATAACGCTTTTTGCATGTCGGTCAAAATAGTTCGGTACAATTAAAATTGATTCTCCATTTTTTTGAATTATCGGTTTTTTTTTAAATCAGAGTCTCACGTATTTTCACAATATTTAGGAACTTTTGAGAATATATTTTTTTCAATTAAATATCAATAATTATTTGTATTTTATGATTAATTCAATTTTCATTAGCATATCTACTCTACACATTGGAAAAAATGAATAAATTTATATTCAGAATGGTTAATTGAGGTTTTACTGTACTTACAAACATTGATGAGATAAAATTTCTCATATTCAGCGGTAATGCATCTGCCCTCATCATTGCAGGCTGAATTTGTGAGTCCGTACTTTACATCGATGGGTTTTACCTTTGAGTACAAAGCGACGCCACAGTAACCCGGTTTCTTACCTATAGATAAAAAATTCTCATCGATCAAAATTACACAATTATCAATATTTTTATTAGTATTTTATTATTTTTATTAAAAAAAAAAGTTTTATTTTTTATTAGTTTAATGTTCTTATTATTTACTGTAATATCATTATAATTATTTTGTTTTCCAAAAAAACAATTTCTCACTCTCAAGAAAATATCTTTGGTAACCCGGTATTTTGACTTCGACTGGAAGTTTATCACTATCGCATTTTGTCTCTTGCAATGCCACTATGTCGGCATCTTCTTTGCGAATGTAGTCTATTCCATTTTTCTGCGCAACACACAAAAATCGAGAATTAAATTGTCTATAAGAAAATATTTTGGACACTGCTGAAAATATACCTTTATAACTGCTCTGATTCCAGAAACATTCCATGTGCTGATTTTCAAATTGTACTTATCGCCATTTGCATTCAATTTCTCACATCCAAAATCCATATCATCCAAATTTGTATCAACTTTGTTCATCATTGGTTTCTTTGTATCGACTTTAGCTTTTTTGGACGCGGGTTCTTCGTCATTGTCGTCCTCTTCTCTCTTTGTTTTTTTGGGTGCAGTTTTTGGAGTATCTTTGCTTTTGGAACTCGGAGCAGCCTTCGTAGAAGCGCTCTAATTAATAGCGAAAACGGTGTTAATTTGCTCCGTTAATTTTCGATTAACGATTTAGTAATTAAATTCTTTTTATCGTAAATGAAAATTGTAAGGGCACTACTAACCTTCGCTGGACGTCCCCGTTTTGGCGGCATTGCGTCGTTCTGCAATGACGTTGTTAAAGCACGAAAAACACGTATATTATGCTCCCGGAAATGTTGACAATAATTTTTTCGAGAAATCGCTGGGTGCTTCACAATAAACTCGTAATTTTTCAACGCGCCTTTTAGAAACGAAAGCATGCAGCCACCCGTGCCGGCGCACCGGTAATCCACACACGCCGTCTAAACTGCGTGTTTTTCAACGGCTTATATTTCTTACATTTATGAATGGGGTTGGCGCGCTTATAGAGTCTGCGAATAGCAGCTGCAATTTCGAAAGAAACAGATCAATACATGCCATCGTCATTTTCGACGAAATTACGTTAATAAATTTCGCTGGAATTCCGTATCCTATTTTCAACAACCTTATTCGTGAGCCCAGAAATGCTGCAAATCGCGCGAAAAAAAAATCATGTATTAATGAAAAATAAATGCATTAATATCTATGACGATATACTTCATGCAATTTTCGCATTCTCAAGTGCATGAAAATTCTCGTGTACCATAATCGACAAGAGTCAACAAATCATTAATTATAATTCCCGGGAATATAAATATGTGATGGTCGACCGTGCATTGAACATTACTCAACATAATTCACTAGTTTTTTTCTCGAGAATTGTTTAATTTTTTGTGATCTGTCGGCTGTTAATCGTAAAATCTAATTTCCATACACGAGACGGAAAAACTATAGTTGCTTCTGATACCCTTGTGTTGTAAGCCGCGCTGCAAAGTTCTGCTTTCCCTAATACAGCTATCGCGGAGTTATGTGTGTAACTTTGACCTTGAAACATCGCGCGCGTCTACGCAGAGTGCTATACCCAGTGTTAGGTAGCATGCCGTTGACGTCGCTACGTCATGGATAGTACGAAGGGGGTTATAGTAGAAATTCAGGTCAAAGGTGAAAGTTTTTATAAGTCGTACGTTTCAAAATACCTGTTGAACATGTAAGCGTACCGCGTAGCAAGAAAATTCTTCCTTAGTCAGTCTTCGACTTCACGTACGGACGCGTGCACACGTTTTTTTTTTTTCCCCACACAAATATAATGTCCGTCAACAAGTCGATCCTGACAATGCTCCGCAAGAGCAACGGAATGTCGTTGTTGTTGTGCGACAAATATTCGGTGCTGTGCGCGGAACACCGTGGAACCCCGACGTCACCCCAGAGGACTCTCCGTCACGGCGATGCGAAAAATTTCGGAACAAAAGTTGCAGCTAATCAAAAACCCGATTGGAACAGAGCCGTCTCCGAGGCCGAAAAAATCGTCGGTTATCCAACGTCTTTTCTCAGCTTACGCTGGCTGCTCAGCGATGAGATTGCCAATGTTGCTCTGCATCTACGAAAACTCGTTGGATCTAATCATCCTTTGCTCAAGACAGCCAAGTTTGTTGCTTTTTTTTTAGACTGTTTTAACGCACGAAATTTTTTGAAATTTTTACTACAGTCATTTCCGATTTGCAGGAGTCTCATCTACAATGGAAGAAACAACATGCAAGCGTGGGGCCTTATAGTATTATTGATATCGAAGGCAGCTGGACATCTAAACGTTGACGATATGGAGGAAGATAAAGCTGCCGGAGTTCTGCACAGGTAAAGCCAAAAAAAAATTCTCTTTTACGAATTAATGTTTAATTGACAAAATTATTTGAGCCGAACGTTTTTATTTTAACAAATTTGTGTTTATCACAAAAAAATGTTTTCCATTGCGTTGATCTGAAAAAAAACTTTCAGTCAGCGAGCTTTGGCAGAGGTAACGGAGATGATAAGAACCAGCCATTTGGTTCACAAAGGTTTGGTCAATATTCAGCCCGGCGTGTATCCTGAAGCTTCTGAATTGAATGACATGACGTTCGGTAACAAAATTGCTCTACTCAGTGGAGATTATCTGCTTGGCAATAGCAGTGCTGAGTTAGCTAGTTTGAGGAATCAAGACGTAAGATCTTTTGCCACCCAAAATAAAAACAAATTTTATTCACTTTTGATATCACCTTTTAATTCAAATTTTTAAATTTAATTTCGCTATTATTATTTTATTCAAATTTTTTGAATTTAATTTCGATATAATTTTTTTTACTGAAATTTTTTAATTCAATTTTTTTTTTTGTTATACAATCCTATTTTGTTCATAGATTTTGTATGTTTGATTATTCTGCAGGTTGTAGAATTGATGTCCAGCGCCGTTCGCGATTTAGCAGAGGCAGAATTTGTTGGTCGAAGAGACAGTCAAAATAATCCATTACCGTCGATACCGCCGGAAGATCGTACGGGATACGCCGTCAAAGAATGGACCCTTCAAAACGTTCTAAGCGCTGGTGCACTACTCGGAAAATCCTGTCAGGGTACCTTGAAACTTGCTGGACACAACGAGGAGATTCAAGAACAGGGATACAAATTCGGGAAACATTTGGCATTAGCGTGGCAGGTGAATGTCGCTTTCCTCACTTTTATGAATTTCTTTTAAAGTTGTCTTCTTTTTTTTCTTTTGTTATTTTTATCAAAAAAATAGTTCTCTTTCTTATTTAAAAGGAAAAAATTATATTCAAATTTAAAAAAATGTATCCATTTTTAAAAATTATATTTTATTTAAAAATTTTTTAATTCACAAAAAAATGTTTGTATTTTTTTATTTTTATTTTAATTATTTTCTAATTATTGATTTTTTCGCTTGTTTTTTTTTTGTTTTCTAATTTTATTTTCTTCTGTTTTTCAAATTGAATTTTTCACGATATTAATATTTTGTTATACTATCATAGGCTTGTCTGGATCTTAGCCCATTCATCAATAAAGATTCCACAACGCCTTTCAATTTATGCGCGGCGCCGGTAATGTTTCATATCGAATACGATCCTTCAATACTGACGGAAATAGACAAAGGTCTCGATTCCGTCCAAAACGTCGATTACGACAAGGTAACGCCTTCGTATTCGTAAAACACTAAAAACAATAAAAAAAATCCTACGTGAGTTGCGATTAACGAAAAAAAATGTTTCCAGGTGTTCGATATAATAATGAAAGGTCCGGGAGTCGAGCAAACGAAGCAATTGCAGAAGGAACATTCGCAGAAAGCAATGGAAGTTCTAAGTGTATTTCAAGAGAGTGACGCAAGGACAGCGCTTTCCAATATAATTGCAGCGATGGGAGATTTCTAGCAGAAGTACCGCGGCGATAGGCTGATGTGAGTAGAAATTAAATGCCCGGCGTCAGTTCAAACCATCCATCCTGTGTTAAGTTTGAATTTGTTGAATTTTCGATTATTACGTTATACTTTTATTCTATTTTTTTCGAGTAAAATAAATTGAAAGCGAGCAATATATTTATTAGTGGGCATTAGAGGAGTTAAAAAAAACAGAAAAGACGTTTCCAACGGTGACTAACGAACGATTGTTAGAAGATTGTAAAAAATAGCAGCGATTGTTTAAGTTTGCAGTCGATACTCGCTGAAGTTTTATGAAATAACGGTACCGAAAAATCGTAGTAGTGTAACGCTACGATCTTTGAGATATCGTCAGCTACCTGTTTATGCCAAAAATTATCAGCTCCTTTGTTGAAATATCAGTTTAATTATAACGACACGCGAAAAGCAAACAATCGACGGGGTCGGGATATTTTTTTCTTGATATTCGAGAATATATTACGAGACGAAAAGAATCCACGAGTATTAGAGAGTATTTGCAAATTATATACACGAACAACGTTATTGGTCGATCGACACTTTTATATTGTACCGTTAATTTAATACGATAATATGATTGTTGATGTATATTGTAAAGAACACCTATGAAATTTATATTTTTAGCGAATAAATTTTGTATTGACTTTGAAGTAATTTTGCATTTATAACCGATCACACAATTGGGATATATGGGGTCCAGTGGTCCTGAAAATCCTGAAAATATCTTTAAATTTCTTCGCCGGTTGTTGAATTTTTTTTATTCCCTTAAATTCCGATTTTTTTAATATTCTTTATCATTCCCTCTAAATGGTCAGCTTAACTGTAGTTAAACTATAGATAGCTGCATTTTTTTAAAGAATATTAAAAAAAATCAATTTTTTCAAAATAAAAAAAAGTTAATTTAATTTTTTGTTTTTTTTTGTTTTTTTCTTTATAGTTCAAAGACTTGAACCATAAATTAATTGAATTGGATTGCATTTTTTTTCAGGAATTATTAAGATATGAAAATTTTTATGGTAAGAAATTATTTATTTGTACCTCGGATTCATCTGTCGAACAATACTTTTTAAATGAGACTTTGTACAAACAGTGAAAGGCTCTCGTTACAGTTTTGTACAAACAGGACTTACGGATTTAAATGATTGATATGTTTTTCTTCTGATAAATATCGTTCCCGTATTCTACACCGTGACCGACTCTATTGTATCGTTTCGGCCGCTGATAAAAAAAAAAGTATAAAATGCGTGCGAATCGCTACGCTTTCATTCTATTTGCGTGGACCGCGTCGCGTTCCTTGTATATCTTACAATTCCGACTTTGTCAGTCGTTTCATCACTCTAAAAAAAATCAATGTATTTTGCTACAACCGGCGCGAAGTTTAGTCTCCGTTTTCGCATCACCGAATAATTCTTTCATTATATCGTCTTTCTTTCGCGCGTGAGACGGGAGTCCGCGGTACAAGTTATCCGATATCGTCGTTTGTGAACGAATAGTTGTATTGCTTCCGCGATGTTTTTGATTCGACAGAAATTCGATGTTCTCATTGTCATCGATCGCTTTCATTGCGGCTAACAATTTTTCTTTGTTGTAATTTATCATCTTTGCATCCGTCGAGGAATCATCGATTTCTTTGTTAGCGATACCGTTCGTTTCGGTTACAAGATTTCGCGGCAATTCGCTCGGCGTCACCTTGACGTTCTTTTCGGTGGTTTCCGAATCATTAACATACCGTTTCGATGTTTCGGTATTAAGTATTTTTTCGTTTGTATCTATTGAATCTCGAATTACGCCGTTTTGCTGCTCGTGAGGTATTCCGACATTAGAATCAACGGACAGTCCGTCGGACGCGTTTATCCTCCTCTGCGTATCTTCCAGCGGCTCTTCGTATTTTTCTTTTCTTTCGCCAGACAAAGACTGTCTTCTCGATTTCACGAAATTAATAATATCATCGGCATCGTTATACTTTTTCTCCAGCAAATAAGCGTCCGAAGAGTTATCATCGTTCAGCGCTCTCAGTTGATTCTCCGAAATTTCGCGTTCCCTTTTAATCTTTTCTTGCAATTCAGTCCACGATTTCGTTATAGTCATAAGTTTCTGCTGACTATTCTCGTACCCTGCGGTCAGAAAATCGTCGACCGGATTGTCCAACGATTTTTCCGCGGGATCAACTTTAGTTTTGCGTAATCTTTCCATTTCTAAGTCTGAATCTGTTGCGTTGATATCGAGTTTCAGGAAATCGTCAACCGACAATCGCGAATGATTATCGTCTGCACCCTGCGATTCTCTGCGCAAAGCGATTGTGTAACTATTTTTTCTCGTTAATGCATTTTTCATATGTGTTTCAGACTCCGATTCGCTATCCGTAGTACTGGTCGCATTCTTCTGTTTCGATTTCTGTACATCCGGAAATGCCGCGTTACCGCTTATCAACCTGTAAAAAAAAATTACAGGTTTTTGCAATAAGATGTCAACAACTGCGCAAACTGATTACAGTCCATTATATTATGAATTATTTATTAAGGTAGTTGTTGTTGCTTCGCATTCGAAGCATTCGCTTGTCGCTTCGCATTTATTTCGCATAAATTCGAGAAAAATTAGAGGAAATTGCAAATAGTTGTCGATGGTATAAAAATCTGAAAAAATGCATGCATATTAAAGGTACTGAAAAGATTAATTTTGCATACTAATAAATCCAAAATGTTTTTAACAAATTGATGCAAAAATTAATGAGTCCACAAATTTCGCGGGCACCCAACCTTTTTTTCAACGAAAATGATTGATTCATTTTTTTTTAATATGTATACATTTTTTCAGATTTTTTAATTGACTTTGAATTTTGTGTTTCTTCGCACATCTTTTTCATAAAAAAAATTCAAAGCAAATTTGAAAATCTGACAAAATGCATGCGGATTAAAAATAATGAACGAATCATTTTTATAAAAAAAAAGTTAATTATCCGGGAAATTTGTTGGCCATTTTATATTTTCATTCATTTGTTAATAACATTTTGGAATTATTATTATGCAATATTAATCTTTTCAGTACCTTTAATATCAATTTCTTTTTTCAGATTTTTATACCATCGACAAGTATTTGTAATTTTCTCTTATTTTTCTCAAACGTTACAGTTACAGCGAAACGTGAAATTCCAAACGAATTTTGAATGCTTCCCAATGGAATAGCAATCTGGAAAAAAATTAACCGTATAGAAGGTCCTAAGAAGATTAACTTTGCGTAATAATAATACCAAAAAGTTATCAACAAATTAGTTAAAAAACAATTTACCGAATCATTCGGCAATCCAACTTCTTGTCACATAAATTTTTCTGAATGCATATTGATCTTTTTTCGATTTTTTTCTAATTTTCCAATTTCATTTTGTCGGTGAAACAATGCGCATTACACTCAAACATTTTCGGGGCAATCGATCGAACATATCCGGAAATGTCGATCGAAGATTTTTCCGAAAACGGCATTAGAGAAAATTAGAAAAATCCATATGTATTCGGAAAAAAAAAAATGAATCAATTTTCGCTAAAAAACATTCGCAAATATTTCGCTCTTCGGAAGCTGTGTTTTCGTTTTTGTGTTATTATTATTATGCAAAATTAAAGTTCTCAGTTCTTTCTGTATGGTACATTTTTTCAGATTTGTATCCCATCGGGAAGTCTTCGAAGTCATCTCCGAATCGCCAATTTCATTGGGAATGTAGCGATACTCTTTTCTTAAGCCAACGAATTAATTGTTTTGATAAAAACCTGTTATGCAATTCTCGCGATTTGTTAGTCAGCGCAGCCGATTCTTGTTCCAAGTCTCCGTTCTTTTTCGCGTCCCCTTCGCTATCGCTTTCGCTGCTCGAGTAGCCAAATTCTCTCATCAATTGCTTCGGCAGCTTGTAAGGCGCTTTGCTATTGGTGATCTCGAGATCGTCGACGATTTTCTTCACCTCCTCGTCTTCCGATTCTCCGTGATCGATCATTGCAGCGCGTTTAGCTTTCAGCTTCTCGAAACTCGATAATTTCGCGAAACCGCTTATCTCTCGTCGCGGTGCCGCCGCCTCCTCTTCGTCGGATTTCTCAATATCGTTGGTCATTCCTGCCGAACCGTTTCGACTGTAAGATTTTTGAAGTCTAAATTTTCTCACTTGCTGAAGACTACTCATCGTTTCGGTAATAGCAGACGTTTCCACCGAATCGTTGTTCAGATTCGGTATCGATTTTCCGTCGTTTAATTCGGTTCTAATCAGTTTTGGCTGAAAAATCACAATATTTCGTTAGCATAAAAACAATAAGGCTATTGATAAATTCTAAAAAGTATTTTATTATTTTTCTCACCAAACTTCCGCTATCGATATCATTTTGTTGTCCTTTACATTTGCTTCCCGATTTCGGAGGATTCGTCGGTACGCTAAAACGACTCGATTATACATTCGACTTCATGGGAACGCAAAGCTTATTAGATATTTTCATTTCTTTTCTTTTATTACCTATTATTTCCTAAATTCATGAGAGATTGACTCGCCATAGCTTTTCCTTTATTACAGACCGGTAAACGTCCACTGTAATATAATCTCTTTTCTCGGTTATCGAGAAGATCCTCGAGATTCTTTAATTTATCCAAAGTCTCGTGTAAATGCTTCTGTGTTTCTTTGTGTTTCGCGACTTCGACGTTCAGCTGATGCTTCAGGCTTTTGCTCTCAAGCGCCAGTTTTCTATTCAGTGTCTGTTTTTTTTAACATTAATTTTATTGTCGAAAAGTTTCGAAACGAAAGTTTTTTATAATGACAAATCGAACTTCCAAGTTACCTGAATAGTCTCTTGTTGCTGTTCGATCCTGAAGTTCAGATCGGAAACGCGCATTTGTAATTTGTCTCTTTCCTCGAGATGTCGATCTTTGCTCAGTTGTATCAGATGCTTATTCTGCGACTGCGAATCGATAATTTGTTATTTTTATTTACGAGCAATGCATCGTCTAAAGTGTCTTAAAGTGTTTATTTATAGTTAATAATTGTATAGTTGGGTACGACAAGAAAAATATTCAATTATTGACTCCATTCAGATTTGGTAGTAATTAGAGATCATTTAACTTTGTTTATCGAAAATTTGAGAAAAAAATTGCGACCGGTATTTTCACATCATAAAATTGTGCCAAAAAATGTTAAAATAGGTAAAAGTACGGTATTTCAACGATCTTTTCTTAAATAAATGTAAAAATCGATATTTTTACACCTTTAATAATAATAACTAAATGTTTATTTATTAGGTACATTCAACTCTTCATTCGTTAACTATAAATGAATTCTGTTCTCCGTGTAACTACGATGTCGCATGAAATTTTACGGCATTTCAGACATTTTCAGGGAAGCGGTAGGAATTTTTTCATCACTTTATGGTTTATAACTTCGTGAATGTATGTATAAAATTAGAATTTTCCGCCGTGAACTGTAAAGAAATAGATATTACGATAGTTTCTAAACTCTAAACAGTCGTCGTTTACGTCTAAAGGCGCACGATGATTCGATACTTACGAAAGATTTTGAAAAAACTCGTAACGTTGCAATCGAATTGAATACCGAACTATATTATCATATTTTCTTTCAATAAAGAAATTTACGCAACGGACTTTTCTAAAAAAGAAAACCGCATCTGAACCTCGAATACCTCCGTGTTACCGTCTAAGTTTGAACTTTAGTTATGTCAGAAATGACTACTTTGCGGATTCAAAGAGATCCAAAATCTCGGACGTTCATTTTTTTTATAACCCACAAACAGTAAACGGATTACTGGTTCCTCGGTTCGAAATTTAGGTATTTCACGATATTTAACAACGAGTAAAGCATTTCATGATATTCCAGGATATTTTAGTACATTTTACGATATTTCACGATATATCACGATTTTCCACAATATTCTACGATGTACCACGATATTCTACGGTATTCCGACATTCTACGATATTTCACAATATTTTCCGACATTCCACGATATTCCGTGAGATTTCATGTTATAGAATTATGACTTTTCAGGTCGTTGAACACCCCGACGCGCGCAAAATAATTTTCGACCCAAAACGACCCATATTCCACGATTTTCCACGATATTCTACGATATTCAACGATATATTCTACGATTTTCCACGATATTCTACGATATTCAACGATATATTCTACGATTTTCCACGATATTCTACGATATTCCACGATATTTTGCGATATTCCACGATTTTCCACAATATTCTACGATATACCACGATATTCCACGATTTTCTACGGTATTCCGACATTCTACGATATTTCACAATATTCTCCGGCATTCCACGATATTCCATGAGATTTCATAATGTTATAGAATTATGACTTTTCAGGTCGTTGAACACCCCGACGTACGCAAAATAATTTTCGACCCAAAAACGGCCCATAAGCCTCACCTGCAACGAGTGTATCTCGTTTTCCTTCTCCTTCAACATATCGCACGTGTGTTTATGCTGCATCCTTAATTTCTTGTACTTCGTTTGCAATACTTTGAGTTCCTCGTGATGTGAATTAATTATTCGCGGGAGTTCAGCATTTGTGCCTTCGTATCGTTTCAAAGCGGAATCTTGTCGCTTCTGCAGAGCTTTCAGCAGTCGGTTTTCATTGGCCAATTCCTGTTTCGAAAAACTTTTAATACAGTCGCCGATATTGCTGGAACGATATAATTAATATATCGCCGTACATAACAGCGTATACTTACGTTTAAATGATAATGCGCATCGGTTAGTTGATTCTGCAATTGCTTCACACGTAACATTTTTGCTGACGTAACTCGCTGTCCCACGGTGTTTTTGTTGGTGGATCTTACGGGTTCGGAAAGTGCGTACAAACGCATACTATTTCTGTATGGACCTCCTATCGAAAGATCGCACCATTTCAATTCGTTTTTAACGGAATAACGATAATCGTGAGGTATAAATATAAACATTAATACAAACCGACTATCGGATGTAATTGCTTCCGATTCGAGACGAGACACGAGGAACCTTTGCACAGCGGATTACTCTTAACTTCTACGAGCGAATTTCTCGCGTTTATTTCTGGTTCTCTGTTCGTCGATAAATAATTAATTGTTAGAACTGCGAGGCTTTGTTCGCCGTATCGAAAGGCTATAATAAAACTGCACGCGTGTAGTATAACGTTCACTGACGTATGTATACGTTTACCTAGTCGAACGTTTCTGCCCATCGGAACACACTACTGGCAGTGTAGGCACTTCGGTTTGCATCTTACGAATCCCCCGATCGCTCCCAATCGAAAAATCACATTTCCAAGCCTCGCGATTAGTGACACAAAATCACATTTCACGCGTTCGGAACGTCGTGTAATTGTAAAAAAAAAAGAAAATGTAAAAACAGATTGCCGGCTGAACGACTTCCATCATTGTTTCGTAGCGTTTCGTAGTCATGGATACGCGAAGGCAATGACACACTAACACGGTGATCAATCAATAACTTTTCCAAAGCGTCTTTATTTCCAATCGGAACGTTCCGTTATCTCGGAGGATCGAGAATCGAGAACGATGCATCAGTTAAACACAAATATACACAACTCGATACTTTTTCTTTTTGTCAGCTGCGCCTTTCCGGTGTTTCGTCAAAACTGTTGATAAAGACGAAAAAAAATAAAAATAAATATAAATAAAGGAGAGAAGAAAAAAGAAAATTGAAGTCAGCGGATTATCTCGATTGAGATCCGAAACGTAAAAAAAATAAAACTCAAAGTCGTTTCGAAAGCGCTGCCAATAAAAAGAAAAAATCGCTAAATCCATCGCTGCAATGTCGTTACATTAATTCGATACTTTAAATAGGTATTCAATTATCGACGCGTAATTTCTGAGACACGGAATATTTTTACTGCATTTTTTTTATGTTACGGAATTTTTTTTTACTTTGCACAATGATACGATTTGTTGCCAAGACGCCAGCATCTGACGTATACTTTTCAAAGTTTTTTCCCTTTTTCTTTTTTTTTTGTACATTTGCGGAAGTGATTGTCACGGAATACTGTACAATCGCGTCACGCTCCCGCGTTCGTCGTTAACTTTATTTACAATATTTCTAAGGTCGTCTCTGTACTTTTAACGAATCTCTAGGGCAGTGACTTCTGGTCTAAAGGTCTATTTTCGGCAATTCTTGTCGTGTCCCATATGCTGCGCTTCCCATAATTTGTTGTACATGGATCGCGGCTTCGCCACGAGCTCTTCGTGAGTTCCTCGATCGACCAGTTGTCCGTTATCCAAGACTAGAATCTCATCGGCGTCCATTACCGTCGATAATCGATGCGCTATTACGATCGAAGTTCGGCCGGTCGTCGCTCTGCGCAGAGCTTCTAAGATGTTCTGTATGAATTGAAAAAATTATTAATTAAATTTATTAGTTTAATTTATATTATTCAGCAATAATTATATTATTAACAAGTGCGAGAAACTTTTTCTCAACTCGTTTTATTGCAACACTCGCCTTCGGCTCGTGCTGCAAACTCATACTCGTTAGCACTTGTATCGTAATGTACTATAATTTAATGTATAATCCCCTCGTGTACGGGACATTTTTTGCCGGCCAAGTAGAACGCTAAATGCTCGTAACAACAATACGTGTGAATGTAAAACAAATTTTTTTGAATCATCGAAAAAACAACAGTTCAAGGTTATTCTGCAATTTGTTTCAGAATTTTTTTGAGATTTTTTATAGTTATACGGAGTAATTAAAGGTAACATCTGGATTCGCGAAATTCGGACTCGTGTGTCCTCTGTACTCGAGGGGTTAATTAATTAAAAAATTAAATTAAATATTTTTTAAAAATTTAAAATTAAAAAAGTTAATAATTAAAAATTATTAATTTATTAATTAAAAAAAATTGATGGAAAAATCGTGACTGACGTGTTCGGTGATTGAATCCAACGCTGAAGTTGCTTCGTCGAATATCAAAATAGGACTATTCTTCAAAATAGCTCGAGCGATCGCAACTCTTTGCTTCTCACCGCCGCTGAGCTTTAATCCGCGTTCACCAACCGGAGTCTCGTAACCCTTTGGCCACTTTAATATCGAATCGTGTAAATTCGCCATCTTCGCGGCTTCGAACACATCTTTGTCGCTCATTGCGAGATTTCCGTAGTGGAGATTGTGATAAATGGTATCGTGAAACAATACGGAGTCCTAAAGAATTGAAGAAAAAAAATGTATCATTTTTAATGAGTTAAGTGATTGTTGCTGATTGCAAAACACTTCAGGTCTTTCGAAAAAATATGTTACCTGCGGAACGATCGCTATAGATTTTCTCAGATCGTCAAGATCCACGTCTCTGATGTTTTGTCCGTTGATAAGAATATCGCCGCTCTGCGGCTCGAAGAATCTGTACAGCAGTCTGACAATCGTGGTCTTCCTGCGTCACACAAACAACAAACGATTAAAATAAATAAAATTTATTAGAAAAAAAAACCTAAAATTGTTTTTTTTTTTTTAATTTCTTTTCCCATCATTTTTTACATTTATATTAAAATTTATTTAATAAATAAATTCTTATGAGTGAATGTGAAGGTTAAGGTAAAAATAAAATATAATGAAGAGAAAACGCACCCTGAACCCGAACCCCCGACAATGGCGACTTTCTTTCCACTCGGAATCGTGAAATTCATGTCGTTGAGGATCGACTTTCCGGGAATATATTGGAAGTTTACGTTATTGAAGGCAATGTCAGAAGTAGCCGGTGACACGATGAAACGCACGGCGGTATCTTTGTTCTATTGGATTAAATTGAATTCGTTGCTTATTAATATTATTCGCTAATTAATCATTCAGATTAGCTGCTGTTTCAGATAATGATACCTTTATTGCCGGATCTTTTGCCATTAGTGTAAACATAGTTTGCATGTCGATCAACGCTTGTCGAACCTCTCTATATACGGAGCCGAGAAATCCCAGAGGTACCGATAGTTGAAACAGCAGCGCATTCACCATTACTAAATCTCCGACAGTCATAGTTCCTGCGGGCAGAAAAACGATTTTTTTTTCTACTAATAGTTACTCCCCGAAATCTGTAAGAGTGTTAAGGACGAGTATCGTTACAGTCTCAGCGAAAAGTGAGATTCCAAGCAATTTTCTAATACTTCCCAATAAAATAAAAACAAAAAAAAATTTTGCATAATAATAATACTGCGACAAAGTTATCAGCAAATTAATGTTAAAAAAATTATTCTACGAATCATCCGGCAACCCAACTTTTTTTTTAACGGAAATTAATCTGTCAATTTTTCTGAATGCATACAATTTTTTTTTAGAATTTTTTCTAATTTTCCTTTTTTTTATAGATAATAAGTCACGAATTTTCAATAAATGCATAAAATGGTTTCCAAAAATGGAATTTTCGAAAATTAGAATAAATTCTAAAGAAAAATTCATATGTATTCGGAATAATCAATGAATCACTTTTGCTAAAAAAAAATAAAGGTAATCTACCAGATGATTCGATGAACAATGTTTTCTTACCTATTTTGGTAACAATTCTTTGGAATTATTATTATGCAAAATCAATATTTTTAGAACCTTCTGTATGGGTGATTTTTTCAGATTTTTATCCCATCGGGGTGTTCGAAATTCTCTCCGAGTCTCACTTTCCGCTCAGAATGTAACGATACATTCTCCTTAACACATAACTCTTTGTCTCGGACTCACCATCAACGATGTTTCTTGCAGCCAAAACCATTATTAAGCTCAATGCTCCACTGAAAATCGCATACTGACCAAAGTTTAGCATCGCTAAACTTGTACTCGTCTTCAGGGATGCAGCTTCATATTTTTTTAGGGACTCGTCGTATCTCTCAGCTTCAAATTTTTCGTTGTTGAAGTACTGTGTCGATGATAGTTTTTTTTATTTGTTTTCCATGAGAATAATATATGTTATTGTGATGCTAAATATTAAGATTCGATTTACCTTTACAGTTTCGTAGTTAATCAATGAATCGACCGCCTTATTACCCGCTTCGTTCTCCGCCCGATTCATATATACACGAAATTTTGTTCTCCACTGCGTAACCGCGAGTGTAAATGCCGTATAAACGCCGACGCATCCCAAAGCTACACCCGCGTATTCGGGTCCGCAATTTATACCGAGAATCGCACTGACGAGCGCCAATTCAAAGACAGTGGGTACGATATTGAAGACCATCGCCGAGAGAACGAAATTGATGCCGCGACTTCCACGATCAATCATCTGCAATTCGGAAGGTTAGCAATTAAATAAATAAATAGTGTATTTCTCGTAGTGTCCTAAAGATTGTGATAATCCTTTTTTAACATTACCTCACCTTAGAGAGTCCACCGGTTTGTCTTCCGAGATGAAACGCCAGATCGAGATTATGCAAATGCAGAAACACATTTTTGGCAATTTTTCGTATCGAGTGTTGTGCGACTTTGGCGAATACGGCGTTTCGGAGTTCATTGAAACCCGCGGCTCCGGCTCTCGCTATTCCATCTGCGTAGAGGAGGTAATGGAACGATTTGATTTCGTTATTTACGGATTACGTCGTCGTTTTCGCGTAATATGTTAATCAAATACATTTGTGTTTTTCTCACATCCCAGAAGTATAGATGTCGCCGCCGCTGTTACGGCTTCAGGTGCGGTTCCCATACTAAGCACCGCTTCACCGCCAGCCGCTATCGAATGAGCATTTAACGTGTCTATTGCGTGTTTAAATATGAACGGCACACCGACGTTGAGGACTTTTGAACCAATCAACAGACCAACTGCTATCTTGACTCGTTTCCTGATTTCCGGGTCATCCTGTACGGTGCATAAGATGAAGAAAATGTTATGAATACTCTTACGAATCGATCGATCGATCGAACGATTTCTTTTCCCATTATTTTTTTCAACAAAAAAAATTGTAAAAAATTGGCAGCCGAATCGGAAAGGAAAAAATAAATTATAAATAATGGGGAAAAAATCGTAAAAAAAAATCGAAATGGTAAAAATCGGAAGAATTTCGACAATATCAGGTGAAAAAACGTTTTTTTCTAGTAAATGAAGTGCATCATTAACCCCGTTAAAAACATTATTACGAATAAACAATGTAATTGTTTATAAAAACAACGCAACATCTACAATTTTTTATACGTTCATTACGATTCGTCCGATCATTACGAAAATAAATGAACATCTCATACTCATTTACATTTATAAATGTAAACTAATTATAAAAAAAATTATAAATTTCACAAAAACTGCGTAAAAAACTACCCGTCTATTTATTGACATAAAATGAATTAATTTCTCGAAAATTCAATGTTATACTTCTTTTTTTTTGCGTAAACATTTTTTAATTGACTTTAATTGACATAGCCTTAGTTCGCACGTGTTTCTCGGAATTCGTAAAAAAAATAAAAATTCGTAAAGATAATAAAAAAAAATTTTTGTCGTATGATTTTTCTGTACCACGAGTACTACTACTTTGAGATACGAGATACCGTACCTTTGGCCAAATGTAGGAAAGCATTCCTTTTATCATTTCCGAACTGGTAACCGGGGTACTGTCTTGAAAACTCTCCGTATCTCTGCTTAGACTCGATACACCGGGATGAAAACAATTGCGTTTTTGCTGACCGGGTTTTATCCCTGTTACGCCATCGACAACGAGCGGTTTTTTCGTAGGTGCGACCACCGGTTGCGATTGTGGAACACATTTCTTCGCTTGGGCTCGATCGATAACGTTTCCCGAACAATACTGCAAATAAAAAAACCAACAATTGCGATTGTATACAAAGTACTTTTTTTTATTCAAAATTATATAACTTACATTATTTTACAATATTCGCTAGTCTATGGTATTAAAAGTTAATCGCATTAGCGATGTATTCAACAATCGAATGTATTCTTCCAAAAGATCAGTCGCGATTTTAAAACTCTCCGTTACATTTTTTATACGCTTCATGTCGTCTAATTGCTCGATTAACTCGGACATTCTGATCTCTAATACTTTTCTTCCCAAAGCGTTAATTTCGCTTGTCTCTCGGGAAGAAAAATTTCCAGTATATACTTTGATTTTCCATTGCTCCGCACTTGATTCTGTGCTAAGGATAAACAGCACGATTTTTGCATTATAATTCATTCCATCCGTCGTGAATCCCATATTTTTATCGAAACTTTGAGATACAATGAAGTCATAGGAAAATTTCGAAACATCGCGGCATTTTTTTATGTGAGAAAAATCGAAGGAAACTTCATCCAATGGATTTTTTGGTATAAAGAATCCGTATTCCATAAAAAGTTTTCGATTGTTGTGAGAACCATAATTGATAAAAACTTGTGATCCTTTGATAAAAGGTTTCAGTGTTTTTATGCAATAGAATTCAAGTTTTCCGTCATCGGAGACCAAAGAAACATCAACTGAGGCGTCGTAGTTGTGATTAAACAAATCCAGAAACGGAGCCAATGCCATATTATCCGCGTCTTTGACTATTGCATACTTATTAACGTTTTTTTTTGCATCAATGTAGACGGCTCTTGTATTAACGGTATAATACGCCCATTTGAACAGCGAATACGTTATTACATCGTAAAGCATTTTGTCACAATGAGAACAAAAATGGTTTTCAGTTTTTTTCAATACATCAATAGAATGCGTTATGTCGAGATAATTGTTTTGAACTTTCAGCGACTGTGTCTCAAGGTCTTCGAGGAAAAATAATAATTTCTTTTTCTCCTTTGATGAGCAAAAATCAGGATTTGTATAAGAAACAGGAAGACTGTCGAGATAAGGTTTCCATTTAGATTCGTTTCCCAAATGTTTTTCATAAGCCAAAAACGTTGCCAAAAGGCACTGCGCCTCGTAATTTGCTCCGTTTCGAAAAATCTTCAGAATGCCACTGTCTCGCAGCGACGAAGTCGTTATCAATAACTCTTTAGGTATTTTTACAAGAATTTCATTAGCGTGTATCTCCGATAGGCACTTCAAGCCTCTGCCAGTGATTGGAAAAATATGCGGCGTCAATTTGCAAACGGGAGACCAATTCAGAGACAACATCCACTCTTCCATTTTCGTAATAATTGTCGTATCATCTGACGCAACGTTTGACAAACGAAATTTCCTTGTTCGACAACGTTTTCTCGCAGTGCGACCCATTTTTTCCGCCAACGAGAAATGTTTTTATTTTTATTTGCAGTTTTCGAATTTTTTTCACGATGTTTTTGATTTATTTGACTTTGATAAATTTTCTAATAGATCGAATAAATGAGAAGTGTAATGTCGATAGGTGAGACTTATCGCGTATTTATCGGAAAAGGTTTGGTAATACAGATAAACGATTTACCCTAATTCCCGCGGCCGAAATACAGGCGCCGTGTTTGGTTAGATTGAAGGAAGGTCCATTGCAGAGTGTGAAACTTTTCAGGATGTTGCCGGAACGCGTGGAAAAACGTCGAAACAATATATTTTTATTATTATTCGCGATACACAGCAGACGACCACTCAGTACGGGTCCCAACATCTTTCCATGGGCCCAGTCGGAATATTCACTGGTCACACGAGAGCGAAGATGGCAACGAATCGCTCTTGTCAACCTTGAACTGTTTCTGCTGTGCGAAGTGGCGCTCTATGATTTCTTTTTTAATCTGCAACGGCAACATCGAAGGCTCTTGGTTCTTATCTGACTCGTTCTAATTTAATACGAACGTTTTAGTATAAAAAAAAACGAAAAGATATTGCGATTACTCACAGTTATCTTATTATTTAATCGATGATATATCAATGCGAATCCGCACACTTCGAGTTTAACGTATCAACGTGTTTACTCCAACTTACGAGTACACAGCAGAAAAAAAATGATTGCAGGTTTAGCTGGAGAAACTTGATAAAAAAAATTGCTGTCGCGCTGCTGCTGAATGAAAACCGAAATTGTGACTGAAAAATTTTATTTATCGAGATAGAGAGTGCATAGACCCGTGATCAAGCGTTTGATGAAACGGCAATCGAAAAGATTCGAAAGAACTTCGGAAAGCTTCGGCCGCTTTGCTTTTTGTCGTGACGGTAACATCGTTGTGTGTGTAAACATTGTCTACGTATACTCTCATGACGTAGTAGTAACAGCAGCGGCAGCGGGCAACAGCATCACCAACGGATTTCAGAGTAGGCTAGGCGTTTGTGCTCAGGCTAGCGATACTAATCGCCGTCAGGCCATAACCAGCAGTTGCGGGCCCGCGATTCGTTTACCCCGTCGTTTAATTAACCACTGTGCGTCTTTGAAGCGCGATAGTACTTGCACTTGTGCCGGTTGACAGAATAAAATAAATACATCGGAATAATCATGCCAGTGAAGATTTACATATCGGGTATCAGCGGTAATAAAGAAGTGAGTGCCAAATATATTGAAAATAACATAGAACGATACGTATACTGTCGAGGGTGTCGCGAGGGACCTTGGGCAGTGCCAAGCCCGGTCTGCCGACACACTCGTTCTTATGACATTTCGTGATCCATACGCGCCATCGCGGCACGTATCAAATTACAATTTAGTGACCTTCTAATCTCGTCAATTAACACTCCAAATACAAATATATATATATCGATCGAAGTTAAAATAATAAACTTCGCCGCTTTCACGATCTTTTATGGATTAACTCTCGACAATATGTTCGAGAAGAATATTTTTTTATTCGATTAATCGAACGAGCGGAACAATTGTTTCGTTATCGTTGTTCTGTCGAACAATCGACGAACGTTTTTTGGCAATAGACGTTTTTTTTTTTTTTTACGCACTTAATTCGCGTGACTCAAACGCTATTGTAATGATTCATACTTGTCAGTGATGTCACATTGGCTATATCCCAACCGAGATAAGTACTAAGGCAGGTAAATTGCAGGTAAAGAAGAGACAGCAGAGGGTACTGATGATTCTGGATAGCAAGAGTGTGCAATACGAAGTAATCGACATCACTGAACCCGGAAGAGAAGATGATAAAGAATTTATGCGAAGCAACAGCACGGCAAGAGATAGCAAATATCCTATGCCGCCACAAATATTCAATGACGAAGATTATTGCGGGGTAAATTTTCGATACGCTTTGTATTATATTAGTCTGTATTGCGGAAAACTGTGTTATCATAAAAAAAATTTTAATCAACAGGATTACGAGGAATTTGATTTAGCCAATGAAACAGATGAATTAGACAAGTTTTTGAAAACTGCTCTGAGTACTGCAGATGTCACAGAGAATAATTCTGTACAGAGTAACAATGTTCAACAGAATGGAAATTCGGCAAGTCGAGAGGTAAGCATTCTTCACGACATAAAAAAAATAATTTTTTCTAAAAAACTTTTAAAAAACAATAGAAAAAAGATTTCAGTTTGGAAAAAAAAAAAGTTCAAAAAACCTTATCAAAGATTTTTTCTAAAAGATTTTTTTTTTTTCTAAAAATTGTTTGAAACATTAATTTTTTTTTTAATGAAAAAAGAAAAAAAAAAGTTTTGAAAAAAAATATTCAAAAAATCTTATTACTAAAGATTTTTTCGGAAAGATTCGGCTTTTTTTTTTTTTTGTAATCCAAAATTCAAAAATTTGATTCACAAGGAAAGTTATTTTTGCGAATTAAAGCCTTCGACGGACAAAGACACGAGCGCAGTACATTCGGAGACAGAGTTAGACGAGAGACCGACTTCCACTTCCGGTGAGAAGGGGGACGACACGGTAAAACCAACGGAAACGGAAAGCGCAACGAGAGAAACGGCGGACGAGGAGGATTCGGAGCAAATGGCCGATAGTACGGACAGAAACGAAGAAAAATCGGACGATCAAGAGCAAGAAGAGTAAATGAATCGAATATCGATTAAGTTTCGCATTGCCGATCGTTATTTCCATGCATAGATTTCTTCACAGATAGTTTAGTCGGATTGAGTAACTCAGGCTGACCGAAGGTACTGCCAAGATAATTTTATCACAGACTCACTCTATCAACAAAGGGGGCACATGGAACAAATGGTTATAAGTAAAGCGCGATTAACATACGATTCTTACACTCATTTTACGATTCATTGAAAAAAAAAAAAACAAATACGGCCTCATCATAGAAAGTATATTGCGTCGAGTTTCGTTTGAGCATTTGAATTTTTTCATTTCCCACGAGAATTTTTTTCTTTAGTAAGTCATATAGCGTGGAACATTATTTTTCTGTTTTTTCATTGTAGAATTGATTTTTTCGTTAAATACTCATAAAAAAAAGCTTAAACGATACAAATTCTCGGCAGTGCGCTTCGAACGTATGAAAGATTATATATTTTTTGCTCATCGTTATAATACAGCGATAATTAATTATCGATATACTTGGATACTTGAAATAGTATTTCGGAGGGACAGTTTTATTGACGATACTTCCCGCAACTATTTACTCCTTAGTTTCTAATGTCCGCAATAAGTTTCATTTGCAATTTACAGTTCCGGAGCTCAAAATAGATAACTCTCTCCATCATCCCCATTATTTACGTAGTGTAACGATTACTGCCTAACGATGTTACCGATTAACTTTCAAAATTTTATCTCGTAATATCTGATTTTGTCGACTAAAAGACAATATTGAGTAGCAAAGGCGTTCATTGTGATTATCGCGAAAACGCGCGTGAGAATCGAACCAAAAACGCGGTATCGATAGAAAAAAAAATATCAATCAAAGACCGAAAAAAAAGTTGACGGATATATTGGTACGTATCAGTTCGACGAAGAACTCGACGAATTTCAAAGCATATAAAACGAGTTAATCGTGGCAAGTAATTTTAATTACTTAAATCATATTGTTAGCTTAAAGTTTTTCTAGATATTTATATATATACATATAAAATTATGTCATAGATTCCCATTGTGTGACAATGAGACGACCGAACGGGAGGGGAATCTTTGATGTAAAAAAGCTTCTAGCGAATACGGAAATAATATTGTAAAAAAAAGCAAAGCATTAAATTGGAAATTAAAAAAAAGCAAAAAAAATGTCCAAATGAACTTCCGCGAAGCTTATATATTCCAAAATAAAAGATACTGTTGATGAAAACTATAGTAATTTTTATTGGAAATTTTCATTTATCATCGAATACTCATCAATTTTTTTTTTTTTCGTCTTCATTGGTAGAACTCCGCGAAGTTCATCGATCTTTACCGGTGGAGAATAACGCCGAGCGGCTTCGGCTTTATTATTTCATACATGCAATGCCCATCGCCGCGAAAACTGCGACCTAATTTATCCGCTGTTTTCACATAGACGTTTTTTTTTGTTCAATCAACTTTCCCGGTGTGAAATTTCCACAATTCACACGAAATATTTCTATCGTCGTTTTCTATATCTGCGAATATTTTTGTTAGGCTTTCGCGATCGCATTATTAGCGTTCGTTTCTAAAGTGAAAGCCGCCTAAACCGGTCCACTTTTCGAGTCCACTATCACTACGCTGTGATGAGAGCAGCCTGCAAAAATAATTATGGTAAATGTATTTTTTTATCATTGATAATACGATAGATAACTTTCGACTCTAAACAAAATAACGAGAATAAACAAAAAAAAAAAAAAAACAATCGTAAAATTGGTTTTCAAATGAATGATTTATTTCATATATAAATAACGTTCTCGGTATATGAGGTCAATGACAGACAATGATTATTCATCGTCATGATTAATGCTCCGTTTCGCTGAGAATCGGAGTGCCATAACGGTATATTTGTTACATGGAACGCGAATACAAAAATTTGACGCTCTGTATTACATTTTATTTTCCCCAACGTTCCATTTGTATATAAAACAGACTTTCGCAATTATCCTGCCAAAAAAGCTCTCTTCGTAAAAGTATTTTACACATTATGTTTCGTATTTCCGGTGTATAAAAAAAAAAAAACAAAATGTATGCTATTTTTGTAAAGTAATAGCGATAACGTAAATTTTTCGTAAAAAAAAAGTTAATCATCTCTCATACACTCTGTATATAAATTACATAATATTATGCGCTTCTCTCGCAAACCTCGTCGCAAGCCGATCGTCGTATAAACTAACGTTATAAATTAAAAACGGCTTCGCAATGCCAAAATAATTTAGGAATCATAAGCTACAAAAATAATTATTTTTTTTTCGACAAATTGCGAGAATGTAATAGTGTTGTGTGTATCGAAAGTTTTTGGGTTATTTAAACTTCAGTCGTTTTGATATTATGCATTAACGATGTTCTCTCGATACACTGAATCTAATTGAATTTAGTGAGTCGTTTTACACCACTGGTACCACGAAATTCATTGACCATATGATTTTTAACACCCGTTATTTTTTTTTATCTTTCGTATTAACGCAATAATTTTCAGAGATTCAATTTAGATTTCGACGCAACGTTATTGATTCGGCATTTTTTCTACGGAACGCTGCAGATAATGGTCACAATTATTTTTTATAATTTGTAAGACCCTTGAAAAACAAAAAAAATAACAAAAAAACGGCGATCATCGATCATAGCACAGGCAACAAAAGTGACCTCTTCACTTTCTATCTTTGCTCATTTTTTCCTCCACCAACAGTATATATATTCAATGCAGTAGTTAAAATTTTCGACTTAAACTGTCTATAAGAAAATTTGCCATCATACATTAGAAATCCATATTTGGATTTTCCCCTGTAAAACTATCGACGCATTCGCATATAAGTACTAAAATAGACGCACACAGTCTTATAATTATTAGTAGAAAAAAAATTAAATCATCGAAGGAAAATACGGACGCGCATTGTTACGGCGCTCCGATGGAAATTGTTTCGCGTTCCTTCTGCACCTTCGGTATTGCCGACTTGACTGGTAAATTAAGTTTAAACGATAAATAATAGGTACCGATTTTGTAATAATACTTTCATCTGCACCTTTGCCGGTAATATACCTTCGTGGAAACGCGTAACTGTGCGAATAAATCCTTTCGGCGTGCGATCTAATGTATCGCGAAGGATCGTAGAACTTTAAGTAAATCGAATCGGACGATCGCCGCTTATCTATATCGTTATTTCCTTCGATAATTTTTTTTTTCAATGTTCTATCCTAACGCTCTTTATCCTCTAACTATCGATAATTCTTTGTTAAAGAATATACAAGGAATTCAATCCGTACCAAAGTATTTCTGTCCGAAATGATTCGGTGCAATATTGTGGATCTCCGATGTCAAGAATTTCATCTGCAATTCGTTTAATACGTTAAATAAGGAGAAATAGAGTCAATTTTATTATTTTTTAATGATTTATGTACCTTAGGGAAGGCAGTGACTAGTGTGTTGGCAGCTGGCGGCGTACAAAATAAATTCGAAAGTATGATATTCTCCTCCAGCACTTGATGTTCCTTCAGCACGGCTATAGCTTTTATCACAGTGTTACCAGTACCTGTAGTCAATAAATTGCGATTCTGTACTTAAACTTCAGGTCATTGGATTGAAGAAAAATTATCTGCATACCAATAAGAATCAATTTTTTTTTCTTTTTTTTTTTCGGCAATTAATTTTTTTTTCTGCATACTAATGACGATTTTTTTTTTTTCGTAATAATAGGAATCCATTTTTTTTTTTTTCACCAATAAATTGTTTTTCTGCATACTATTGACGCATTTTTTTTTTTTCGCGTAATAATAAAGATCGATTTTTTTTTCGTGCATTAATACGGGAATTATCATAAGAAAGTTGGGTAACTGCAGATTATCCAATACTAACTCATTATAGGATACATTAATAGGACTTTTCTTTCGGATATGTCGTCTGGGAACTTTGCATAGACAACTTTAGCCTCATGCGTGTCTGCATCGCTTTCAACCAATATTTTCCCGATCCTTATACTACGACAACAATCCCTTAGTCCCTGCAATCAATGGAAAACTTGGCTGCAAGTCCTAATATTTGTGTATTTCGAATTAATGAGAAAATAGTTAATTCAAGTAAATCGTCCCGTTACCTGTTCCATCGCTTCGCCGCTCCTAACTATCGATACACCGCAGTTTCCTTTTTGATACTTCAATCCCTTGTATTTTGCGCCGGTTGGTGTGGTTATCACACATTTTGAAAAAGGCAATTGATTCAAACTTTCCTCGATTACAAGACGGATCTGCGAATGAAAATGAGACATTGATATATATTTTATATTTATAAATGTTGATAAATGATATAAAAAAATTAATGATATTGTATTTTTTTTTATCAACGTTGATAATAGTAATAATGTCAGACTCGGGGATTAAAAAGATCGGAAATATTCCGAAAGCAATATCGGTAATTTTTTACGTCACATTACTTACCAAACGATCGGCGTAAAACTTGAAATCGCTTCGGGTTGTATTCCTGCGGAATAAGCGCGATAGATAAATCGTAGACTCAACAATGATCTTGACCTTGGAAACATCGTTGTTTTTTTTTTTTTTTTTCTATTCCAGACAATTACATTGGTGATTGTCGCGGCGGCTGCCATGTGATATCGAGGGGGGAAAAAAAGCGGCATGGCATTCGTCGCATTAATTTTACTCACTTGTCGCGTAAGATCGTCTGCAGCTCTTTGACCTGATCGTTCGTCGGTAGTATCTTCAAATTTGGACCATATTCTTCGGTGCTCTCGATACTTTCACTAAGATGCTTTTTTGGAACTGTTGTCGTGTCGTTGGTTCCCATATTGGTTTATTTTAATTATCAAAGCTTATCGGAGAATTTTTACGTCTGTTCCATAGCACGACTGCCGTGTTCTCCTGACCGTGCCGACAATAAAGTCCGGATGACGCATGCTAGGAAATGATGCCGGAGCATAGCGGCTCGTGCGCTCTACGGACGGAAGGGGAGAACAAGTCGTTAAGCTAGTCACTCTATTCAGCGCGATTCTAAGATTTTAATACGCAGCCTCAAAGTTAATTACGCGTACATAAGTCTCGAAATAAAATTCGTTCTAAAACACATTTCATAGGAGGACTAATGCCAAACAATAGACAACATGTGACAAATAATCAATTCATATTATAGTATATAATGTCCCGGCGGTTTAAATTCGCGCGCATTATATTCCCCAGTAAGTTGAGTATCAAAATTAATATGTAATACGATCATCGTTATTGCAAATTACTCGAATATTTTTTAATAGATGGCAATTTTAAAACGGGTAAAATTGATAGAACGTTACTACAATTAATAAAAGTATTATGAGAGATTGGTAACCGGAAGTTGTGAGAGACATCGTTTTGACTAGCCAAGTAGTAGCTACATGGCTGCGGAAAGTCCTTTCCGGTTTCTTTCCACTGGCCGCCACTGGCTGTCGCAACGAAATGGTAAGCGAGTTCGTGCTGTTTTTCTCAATTAACCCCGTCGTCCGCGGATTTATTTTTCCAAATGCATTCATCGATTGTTGAACAATTAATTACGCGCCTACTGTTTAATTCGTTCGAGTTTTGGAATTGCGTTTTTTAGTTGTAAATAACATCCGAATTGTGCGCGACGTTCAGCGTGCACGCCATGTGATCTGTCTATTAAAAAAAATATCGTGCCGTTTATTAATAGTGAACAATCAATTATTAATTGTCTTCAATAAATCGCACCAAATGTGTGCCGTGCGATCGATAAAAAAAGAACAACATTTCTCCAAATCTCTTTCGAGTTGTTTTTTTTTTATAACCTCTGTGTATAACCAAAAAAAATCGGGACGAAACGAATATCGCACGAAGATTTTTGACGATTTATTTTTTCATTTCAGACGTGTAAACGTAGGAACGGAGGACGCGCCAAACACGGCCGCGGCCATGTTAATCCCGTGCGTTGCACCAACTGTGCTCGCTGCGTCCCCAAGGACAAAGCAATCAAGAAGTTCGTTATCCGTAACATAGTGGAAGCCGCCGCTGTTAGAGATATCAACGACGCTAGCGTATACGAAGCCTACCAGCTCCCCAAACTCTACGCCAAGTTGCACTACTGTGTATCCTGCGCAATTCACTCCAAAGTTGTGCGCAACAGATCTAAGGCCGATCGTCGCATCAGGACACCACCGGCGCGTAACTTCCCCAGGGTAATTATTGCAAATCACAATTCATCGTTTTTAATATGCAAATAATTAATTTTTTTCTTTTTTTTTTTTTCAGGACATGCGTCAAGGACAGCAGAACAGAAAGTGAATCAATAATATGTAACATTCATACATAAAATAAAAAATAAAAAAGACGAAAAAAAAAAATTTAAGACCTTTTCGATGTTCACATATTTATTTACCACCTTAATTAACTCTACAAGTTCGTTCATTAAGATATGATTGAATTTATTGCTCTTGGAGCTATGCTCCTTGTCTGTACTTCTATACAACGTTTAGAAAGCATTTTGCTTTGATAAAATCGCAGATAGGCGCGAGATCGATACTTTGAAACAGTTTATCTATAATGTATTCAGCAAGAAACAATGATGCGAATTTGTGCTTAATAAGCCTCACAATTTCGTTTTTTAAATTTTTTGGTTTTTTTTTTGTTGAGAATAGTGGTAATCGTTCACTTATCGTTGCTTATGCAATCGACAATTATCGAGTTTCGTTTGTTCGTAAATCGGTCCGTTGTGCAATTAGCGATACTCGCTGATACTACTTCGAAGCAAATTAGCATTTTTTTTTATCGAATATAGCACCAGTGCATTATCGTTATCGTTCAACAGCGAGCGCGATATTCAACGGCACAATTTCTATGTACGAAATACCGCTATGAAAATTAATCTTATATTTATAATTAAATTAATGTACAGAATTTAACAACGCTCTTCGCACCGAGCGCGATTTTGTTTTAGTCGAATTATTTATTAGCCTCCTCCATGGCTTTCTTCAGCGTCTTTTCGAAAATTTTTTTCGAATCGCAAAATCCCTGCTTCGTTTTGCCGAATGAATTCGGACCGGCAGACGTCGGTGTTTCGCGGCCGATGTTTCGCATTCGCATACGCGCCTCCGCGGGCATCTCTTCCGGCTCGTCGTCGTCGTCGTCGGCGTTGAAGACCGACGCGACTGTTGGCTTTTGAAACGATGCTGCTGGCTTCGCGTTGGGTTTCTGTAAAGAAATTTTTTAATAATTCATTTAAACAAAGTCATTTTTCACGTTTTGAAAAAATCATTTTTTTCGTCTAAATTTTTTTTTAAACGAGAAAAATCTTTTTTTTGGTAAAAAAAATTTGATTGATTACTAACCGATGTGGAGCCAAGTTTGATTTGAATGCCCTTTTTCGATTCCGTCTGCGCCGGTTTTTTTCCAAATCCAAACGCGAGTTTTTGTTTCTTGGCATCAGTGTGCGAATAGCCAGTGTTCTCACGTCTGTCTTCAGACCTCAGAGGCGAACGATCCCTTCCTCTGTCGTCGTCCCTGCCATCCTCTGCTCTGTAGGCACTTGACCCTGACAACGTCAAACACTGGCAAAGTTCAGATCAAGTTAAACAAGGCTGACTTTAATAACCGGAAACTTTCAAGCAGCATGCCACGGCGCCGAGTCGAGTCTTCGCGCTCGACGAAGACGCGATCCCGCGATAACGGAGCAAGACAAATGAAACTAGGGCAACGGAGTAAAAAGACAGTTTTTTGTCAAATTATTACGAAATTTTCGAATTTTTCCCAAGTTATTGCGCAAATCGACATTCCTGGACAGTTATCGAAAAAATTTGTCACAAATTTTTTGACAATGGGACGATGCATTGCATGCAAATAATGGGAGATATGTTGCTGATGAAAAAAAAAATTCACAGAGTACGGATATAGATAAGAAACATCGATCAACGGATGTATGGTCGAACTTAATGTGTTTATCAGAGACAAGCCGTATCCATAAATCGTGCGAGCGATGCAAGGTAAACACACACGGGTAAAAGTTGGAGAAAAAAAAACGAAAACAATCGATCGTGAACAGCTAAAACCATAGTTCGTTTCACCGTCATCGAGTAGCATAGTTACATATATGATTGAACAAAACCTTTTCTGTAATCTTCGCCGGAATTCCTCTTCGACATTGTGCGACCTTTTTTTTTAATCCCGCGGACACACGTTAAACGCGTTGCAGTTCGTTTTCGATGTTAACCTTAAAATCGTTACTGCAGACGTTAATTCTTTGGTGTTGAGCAGTGCGCCACCACCTCGACGCGACACCGCGCCGGCGCGTCGTGCGCGGTTGCATTAATTCGATAGATTTACTGCAGATAGCGGCACGCATCTGATTTAGCAGTTCTCGTTTATCATATTAATTCGAAGAAATGTACTAATCGAGTGAAAGTATTGGGGTTATTATTGTTACTGTGCTCTTCGACGGTTAGTAAATTGGAAAATTACATCTATTTATTGCCGCAGTTAAAGATTGCAATCGATTTAACGATAATTAAAAAAAACGTCATTAGTTAAAAGACACGCAAATCGTGTCCATCATCAGTCATTCGATGACGCCATTACTGCACTTTTAATTCTCATAATTACATAAATCCGTCGATATAACAATAAACAAAAATATATAATTAAAAAAGCGAAAGGAAAATTAATTTAAGTTTGAGTATTGCAATCAATAAATAACTTCTTCAGAATAATTATATTTTATAAAGTAATCCATTTATAAATATACGGACATTATTGCATCGTATTCTCGAAACATCTAAGATTTATGGCGCCAACTGCACAATGCCTTTTTGCGTAGGCATTGATGGGAAATAACTGTCGGGGATTCTCCGGATGTATTTATAATGCAGCTTGCCTGTTGATTCTTTTTTTTCGCAAACTATACACATACAATATACAGCATAACTTCTCTCGATTCCACGAACTCGGAAACGACTCTTGTCGTATATATCCCGCTGGGCATATAACGCTCGTCGTTACAAACTGGAGGATCTTCGATTTCGCTCCGGTTCGTCGTTCTCGAGTACCAAGGTATCATTTTGATCCCGACATGTCCACAGATATCCCGTAGAGAGATCCCGATAGGTTTTTCACCATAGTCAAGTCCGCAGCCGGCGGTGACGCGTGTTGCTCACTTTTAAGGGCACCGAAGTCCCCCGTGCGTTTTATCGGGATAACTATCGCCGGCTTCGGGAACTCGGAAAACTCTTGAGATATCGAGAGCACGTGTCACGAGACATTATGATAAATTCTAAAATATTTCACGAGGTGATAAATTATGTAAAAAAAAAAAGAATCGAAGAAAAAGTCGATAACAAACCGTTTATTAAAATATGTATAATGCATAATACGCAATCGACGTGAATCGTCAATGTCGGCGCGTCATCGATTCGGAATGATTAGCGATAATACAAAGGAAAAGAGGGGGAATCACGTTTTCCGCGGTCGATTCGTACGATTCTCTTCGGCGAAGCTGAAAGACGCGAGAACATCCGATAGAGAAAGAATGAATTGTCGGCTCCTTTCTCTGGGCAGTAGATATCGGCTCGGGTCCAAGTGAGCAGCGATAGAGCACGATTCCACCTAATTGAAGTAACCACAGGGCGCAACGACGGGAGAGATCTCTGGTTTCTCGGTTCCTCTCCACCGCGAGTACGTTACCGAGGACATGGGCCCCGTGCACACCACCATTGGATATATGCGGCAGTGCGCGTTCCCTCTCCCCTCCCCCCTCCCTTTGCCGATCTCAAGCGCATTTCTCCTTCCGCCCGGTTTGAGGCATCGGGGCAATCCCATCAAATGATCAAATGACTGCCTCCCGTTTCTACGTTTCCAGCCCCCGACATTTCCGTTCGCACGTGCCTCGCGCGCCACGCTCCCCAGCGATCTCTCGAGAGACCACGGAGCTCCACACTTTTTATGTTTCGATGTTTTTTTTTTTTTTTTCGATGCACTACATACCGAGAAACTCGCATCATCTATACCTATATGTATATATATAGCTTTCGCATATACGGAGGATCATTATATTATAGCGTCGGTGTGGTCGGATCGATCTTTCGCTGCAGCAGCAGCAGCACACGCTATATACCATCTTTAATTGCGCTGACCTCTCAGCTGCTCTTCGCTTCCTCTTCTTCGCTTGATTTTCCTTCTTCTTCTTTTTCTTTATATCTTCGCTCATCTCGGCTCACGGTAATTCGATATTCCTCGATCTTCGTGGCTGCAGTCTTCGCTGTATCTATTTTTTCAAAATATATTGTGGGCAATGATATCGGTACATAGTATTCATCGCGTGTATAACTTCGTTGCATATCACGGGGTGCGAGTTCTTCATTCCGGTTTATAGCTCTTTACCCCCTCCCCCTCCCCCTTGTCTTGGACTCTGGTAGAAGAGATTCTCCCCGACACGACGAGAGAAGAATCCTCGCAGAGGGCACTGAAGCATTATAAAACAAGTCCGGCCACCTGGAGACATCGACACAGGGGGTCCTCCCCCCTCGAGGCTCGTCGGGTACACGTTGACACAACTCATTTTTACGCGGTATCCCACGCACGATGGGCGGCCGCAACCACTTTGGCTCTTCTTCGTTCTCTTTCGCATCGAGCAAAGAAAAACCAACAGCAATCGTTTCGTAGGTTGGGGGGGGGGGGCACGAGCTGTGGTCGTTTGATACGCAAAGAGTCCTGAAAGTGAAAGAGTTCCCTCGTTGTGTCTCGTGTCCGGCGGACCCCGCACTGAGTAATGGCGCGAGATCTGTGCCGAAGAGACGACGCCCGGGGGTTGCAGCCGTGCGCACGCATAGCGTCCCTTCGGAAAAATGACTCAACTCACCCCGGGATCTTCGGGACGCAGATAGATATCCATCGGACTGCGTCCCGAGAAGAAAAAAATACGAGTGCGAGAGATCGAGAAAGATTTTCGTTCCTCATCGCTACAGTGTCAAACACCCCCGTGGTGCACGGGAAGGCAATCGGAGGGGATGGGAATCTGCACCCTTCTTAAATTTTGTGCTCCGAAAGCCGCAGATCGGTAAAATTCTTTTGGAACACCTAACGCGCCCTCAACGGAATCCCGCAGTTTCGGAGGACACCGAGAAAAACATCGGTGAATAAGGGGACCCCACACGTTAGGCGACGGGAACCATTGTCGATGTCCATTAAACGACACTTCAAAACTACGTTACTTTTTTTTTTTTTTCCTTTTTCTGTAAATGAAAAATCTATCGTTTCTTTCGTATTACGAGACCAATGTCCCCGCGGGGTTTGTGTTTCGCTTTCATGCGGCGACGCGGCATATTCTTTAGTTCCGTAAACTCCTCTCGGAAAATCGGGTTTTACTGAAAAGAGGATATGGGACGATAATTTTGGAGGTTAGAGGGCTTAAGTAGTTTTTGATTCTTCGGCGAATAATGGGAGGCGTATTTATACATCAGGTTTTCACGGGGTTCGCAATGAATACATCGCGTTGAAAAAGTTTTCGTACAATTTTGTCCCCCACACGCGAAAATATCACGCTGTTTTTCGATTCTCGTCGAGTAACAAACGTTTATGGAGTGTATAGATGGGCGCAGAACACCTTTCTATTATTTTCGTGCTTTTGCCTTTTCAATGTTACGCGAAGTTTAGGACGATCACTCGGATTTGCAGCAATAATAAATTTCTTGCAACGAAGACGTTTGGTTGGAAAAGTTTTATATAGAATATATATATTTTATGTATATAATTCGGTATATCAAGAATAATCATTATCTGGATATGGAGTATATATAATATAAAAAATGGGTAAATTAATAAAAATAGAAAAGATAAATAGATTAATTTAAAAAAATAAGCAATATGTATATTGAAAAAGTTTTTATTTGCAAACTATACAACAAATTATATAAAAATATATGAAATTCAGTGCTTCTATATAATTAATATATTAATGATATAATTTATTATATATTTGCAGAAATATATTAAAAATACATCCCTAATATATAATTATTTGTGAAAAATATATTATTGTGTATATTTGCGATATATTTTTCGATATACTTTTTTTTCATGTGCAGAATGGACCAAATTTATTTAGATAAGAAAACATCAAAATTTATTTAAATAAGAAAACATCAAAGCGAATGTATAATATGAAAAAAAAAGTGTTCCAATAACTGACGAATGCATCAAATTTCTTATACGAGAAACGAAAAAATCTTTTTTTCTCGACACTGCAAGATGCAGAAAAAAAAACATCCCGGTAGCTGCTTATAGAGCGGACATAATCTTCTCGTTATGTTTAGACGTCAAGATAATACACAGTGCATACATATTAATAGAGAAATTAGAGTCGAGATAACGTGTGGCGAGACGTTAGTCTTGACTTTACGGCATAACTACGAGGATATACGGGTCGGCGTCGTCGGCAAAGTCACAGAGGGACTTTCAAGAGGGTTGCGACGAGTGTTCCGTGTGCCGGGAGCACCGAAGTATCATCTCTCAGGATTCGTTTGTATCGCGTTGCTGCCGAAAAGACGGGGGAGCGACGTAAACGAGCTAATCTAACCTGATGTAACGGCCTCCCGAGTCACCGAAGTCGAGTAGTCTGGGTGGTTGTAAGACGAACTCGAGACACGCGGGGGGAGGGGGCGGGGAGGAGAAGACGAGTAGCGTGCGCGGCAGACAGCCCTCAGCGCTATAGCGAGCGCATAGATAAGGGATAGCAGACCTTCGAAGATCTCTTACGTTATACACGTATATATATATCTATATATTTATACAAAGGGCGGATATAAATTCCGGGGGCTCCGAACTAAATAGTAAACGCGAGAGATAATTTTTTCTTATGATATACAAAATGGTACGCGAGCGCTTATACGCGTCGCATATACGCGTTTTAGGTTAACCGAATAACACACGTTCCCGCGCGTTATCCGGTAGCGCATTTATAATTGAATGAATTACACTCGAGTGTCGCACTGTCGAGTGCAAAGATTTAAATATCTTTCGTGAAATATCATACCGACAATATTATAAATCGTAACCCGGTAAATACGCGAAAAAGAGAAATTTATTTATCGTCGTACGAGTCGCATTACTAAATTTACAACTGCGTCGCGTAGCCGGGTGGGCCTCTACCTCGGGGCTATTTAGCAAAGGCGAAGTATAAAGGAGAATAAGCAATCTGTGGCTCTCTCTCGGCTCGCGAGCCTTCGTTTTTCTCTCTCGTTCTCTCCCCCTCCCCTTCCCTCCGCCCCCGCGCGTTTAAAACATCTCTCCCACGGGAACATTTTCCACATATTTATTTACTTCCTTATCACACTCCTTGCCACGTTCTCCGTTCGTTCGCTTTGGGAGTTTTTGGATTCTCCGAGATGAGATTTACGAGACTGGTTCTTCTTCGTTTCATACCCATCCCCAAGTCTTTTGCGGTTCGAGATCGCTATCTTCGACGCTTTATTTTCTCGTGCATTCTCTCGCGATTTACAGAAGCCTGCGACCGTCTGCAGACTCTTATCAACTTGAATAGACGACAAAAAATGTAAAAAAAACCCGAAAAATGGAGCATTTTGCCGATTTAATAGATCGAAAGTATTATGCGCTTTGCTCTTTTTCGTGCAAAATGAAACTTATCATGAATAGACGGTAACAAAAATAAAAAAAAACCAACATTTTTCCACCTTAATATAACTGTTACGTTTTTTTGTTTTAAAAAGACGAAAAAAATGTGAATTCTTGCAAAATAGTCGATGAAATGTGTTATACTTTTGATGTGTTATACTTTTTTGTTTTGCGAGAAAAAAATATGAAGAAAGAACATTTTTTGTTAATTTCATAAACGTGTTACAGTTTTGCTGTATATAGTTTTTTTTTCGGTGACGCGAGAAACAAAAAGTATATGTGCGCGTTGATCGCGCGAGAATTCTCTACGTGGGTGGCAATAATAGCTTTCTTTGTTATTCGTTCGACGTTCTTTCGTGTAACACGTCGAAGAGATTCCCCTTCGCTGTGCTGCCGATGCTGGTAGCCATCGGGAGCAAACGCAAGAAGATCGAAGGCTATTGTACTCGAGAAAGCTTCGGGGCTCTCGAAGAGCTGTCCAAGTATTCGAATGATCGATCGCAAGAACACGCGACTGTCAAGGAGTTGTCCCGTCCACCACCATCGGCAGTCAAGCAACTATACAGAATCGGAACACACGCGCGTATCACGATCGTGACTCGATACTCCGCTGGTTTATTCCTGCCTGGTGAATCGCTGTACACCGGCCTTAACGATTATCCGACAGCGGCTCCCCTCGCTTTCTCGCGGAGCAGATAATATCTGAATTTAACGCGTTCGCGTGTGCGCATAGCTCAAGTTTTTTTTTTTTTTCAATTTATCTCATCTCACTTCCTACAAGCGATTTTTTTTTTCGACTCGAAAGTGTTACTAATTAAAAAAAAAAATTCAAGCGGAGATAAAAAATTAGAATTATTCTGTTTCGGACGGTATAAAATAATTGTGTAATTATTTCCTATTTCCATGCGACACGGGTCCACGTTGATTTCCTCGCAATATCTGACCGCAAGCGAAAAAAAATGGCAACAATTACAAATATGCGTATCCGAGACGAAGGGTGCAGAAGGGGAGGGGGGAAGTTCGCTCCGCGTTCTCTCCGAAACTGCCCTTGAAATTTCCACTCCCTCGCGATATTGAACGTTTTTACCGTTTCTCTTTCACCCTCGAGAGGTCCAGTAGATTTTTTTGGTCTTTTATCGGGCGCCACCCTCTCGCGGAAATGGCTGTTACCCCCGAGGGCACGAGGGGGTAGAACGCGTTCGCTCATTTTAATACAAATTGTTTCGTAGCTACGCGTTACGACGGAGCTTACCGATATATCGAAAGTTTCAAGCGGATTTTTCTCGAAATATCGTAATTGTATTACGAAAAAAAAAAATGTTGTTGAATTAACACATTGTCCGGGAATTTCATTCGTCCAAATAATAGTGATACTACAAAAATTTTATTGGACAAAAAAATGCATAGTATTTACATTTACATGTTCTTGAATAATTTTTTTCCAATTCTTTGCCCAACGGGCATTGAGCGGCGTCCTTCAATCTCCGTATAATTATTTAATAGAAATTAAACATTTTTTTACATAAATATGTATCAATAAATAAATACATTTTTTTTTGTTTTTTTTCAGTAAGTAATAACAATATAAATGTTTAATCTTTAGAAATTATATTTAAAGTATCTATGTACGGTATATATAGATTTAGATTTAGAATTTTCAATATATATCAATTAATCATGGAAACACCACTTTTACGTCTTTTTATTCTTCACGCGTGAAAAGAAAGTTAAAATATAACAATCTACAGCAATAATACATCGCGCGTGATTCGTCTATCGGTGGATATAAATTTCCACGGCTAAACTCCATAAGCTTTCCTCCCGTTTCGTTTCCTTGACCCCTCATCCCCCTTTCCCTCGGCACTTACCTCGTCACGAGAATTGCGAAGTGAGTAGAATGGGAAAGTTCTCATCAGCCTGATAACCCTCGAGAAAGCGCGTGTCGCCCACTCACAGTGATTGCGCGTTTCCTTCTTTCCTGCACACTACTTCTCTTCGTTCTTTTCTTCTCTCACTCGACTGTTCGCCTCTCTCGCTGATCGTTCGTAAACTGCTATATATGTGTGTCTGTCCGTTGCTACCGTCGTCGTTGGCCTTCCGCACCCCCCTAACTCCACCCCTATTCTCCTCACCTTCGCTAAATTTTCTGCCGGATGCTGCGAGAGAGTATCGCAAGAGAACGCCAATTCGTTCGCCGATACTCGTCCACAGGAGTTGAGCAACCAACCCCTCTGCCAATCTGCCCCTATCACCCCTTTTCTCGTTCTCTTCTCGCTTCGTGCACCCAAACCCTCTCCAGCATCCAAGAGAGGTATAGCATCCCCTCTCCCCCTTCCCTCTCTATCTCTCGAACGAACGGAGTGTTCGTTCGTACGTACGTTCCAACCCCTCATTCCATTCGATTAGATTACAGTACGACGAGCCGCCACTGGCTATCCAAAGCTTTCGCTCTACGCTCTCGTACTTTTGTGCTGATTCAACGTTCGATGCCATTGTATTCTACGCTGGTTATACACATACATATACTATGTATCGTCCGCGATAGCATCCCTTTTCGTTCTCCGCAGTTTCACCTGTTCTCTCGGCTTTCGCTTCTCATCCCCTCCTTTTATCTCTCGATATACGAAGGGCGCAATCTAATTGAGAGAACAACCGTCGATACGTCGAGACTATAGGGGTAAAAGTTCAGTAAAATATATATGTATTCATATATATATGTATATATATAGAAGTGATCATCCGTGATTATTAGCGTGAGACACGCGTATCGAAGATTATCGTTTGGCTACCGAGTTAATCGTCGACGACGATGATACTCGAGCGCGAGTCCGGTTGATAGGAGAACATGCATAGTACTCCCTCGGGACATCGTGCTAAAGTATATCGTTTTAGTTGAACTCTGTTGAATCTTTCGCACGCATATGTCTCATCTACAAATAGCATTCACAATGTTCTTCAATTAATAGTCTTTGTATAATTATTCTTTTAGTGTAGATATTTACATCACGGGGGGATTACTTCGATCCAATTTAGTTGATGAAAAAAAAAACACATTTATTTGATGTGCGGTTACGCTTCGATGTAATGACAAACGAATTATGTACACGTGTTGTTTTCGATATACGAAAAAAAAAAACAAAAATGAGACGAGGATCATTGAGAGAATTGGTTCGAGTCAATTTGGTTTCGATTAGACTAAAACGCGTGTGCGTGATCACTTATCCCATTGTACAGAAATTATTATTTTACTCGTCTCACGATTTTATTCGAATTTATTCGCTCATTCGCTCTCTCTCTTGGTATTACCCATCCAGATGACGTTTATTCGTCACGCTCACGGCACGAATATATTAGTTCGTTGAGTAACTTCGTGACGGAGACTGTATCGGTACTATCGCGTGAACACGAGACCGGAAGTCGATGCGCTCGTCAAAACGCTTCTGGTATATTATAAAATCAATCACTTTTGGTAATTTGCTTGTCGCTACTCAAACTAATTGCGATCACAGTCGATAAACGATCGATGTTTTTTTTTTCGCTTAGTGCATTTATCGAACTAAAAAAAATGGCAATAAAAAATTTTTAAAATTCATGAAATATAATAACGAAACGCGTTACCAAAAAGTAGTAAAATAACATAAATTATTCGCATATTATAATCGGGAGATTTTTTCGTCATTGAAGGTTGGTATCTTCTGAGTACGCGATGTTTTTTTTTCGATTCGGCGTTTTTTAATTTTTTAAAATAATTTCATAATTTATAAATAAAACAGAACAGTTATTATAGAAAAAAAAAAAAAAACGAAATCAAGTTTCGAAAAGCGTTGATCCAAAATCGTTGATCCGAACCGCGAAAGACTTACACGTAAGAAATTTGTCGAATGCTTATCGAAGCTGAAACACGAGGAAAATAATAATTTCTCAAATGTGAATCGAGGCACTCGACTCGACTGTTCAGCGACGTCGAACGGTCTCAACGTCTATTAGATATACTTTTATCGTGCCTTCTGTATACGTAAATCGTTCGCGTTAGGAGAACATCAGAGAAAGAGATATAGAGCGCCGAAACGTAAGGGAGTTAAAATGCGATCCAATTTCTCAGGCCATTGAATGCGGCGACTACCATCTGTCTAACGCCCGCGCTGAGCGAATAAGCGCGCAATGTGCGCGCGGGGGGAATAGAGCAAAGGATAGAAAGAGAGAGAGAGAGAGAGAGAAAGAGAGCAAAAGAGAGACAGTAGCAGCAGCCGGCAAAAGGCCACAGTAGCTTTTTACAGGCGAAGCGTGAAATGCGCGCAAACAGAAGCCCAACACCGGGGGTGTATTCTTGCCCCGGGACCGAGGAGCTCCACCTCGGCTCCGAGGTTCTCCTTTACATTTTAATCAAATCATTTCTCTGTTATGCGCGTCAGGCACCAGCGAGTGTCTACTCTCCTCACCGACGGGTGAGAGTATGCGGATCTCACGGGACCGAAGGGGTTTACTCTCCTCTCCATCTCTCCTTCGTTCCCTTTATCTTTTTTTTTATACCTCTTTTCTTCTCTCGTTGCGCGGAGAGCGTAGACGAGGCGTAACGCGGGGCACAGCTCCGGGACTCGCGGAAGGAGGGCAGAGCAAGAGATCTCATGCGAATTCTACGCGGTGCACCGGTTCAACTTAATTGCTCGTCCTTTTACGGTTCTTCTTCGGAGGCTGCTCTTCGCGTATACATATATAGATATAGTATATAGCTACTTGTATATACGATATGCCTGTACACCGCAATGTATACATGAAGCTTCCGAGCTCCGTAATTGTCGATACAATTAATAGTTTGCCCGCACACTTCTCGAGATCGAATTAGAGGGCTGAATTAGCCGCTCCGGCGAATCCGTCCCGTTCTCGCAGCCTTCTCCTCCCGCGGCGATGAGTCTCTCAAGAAAATCGTTTCACTGTACTCTCGAACTCTTCGGCTCTATATAACTTTGCCTCCCCCCCTCCTCCCCCCACCCCCACTCCACCCTCCGTATGCCTTATAAGTTATTCTAATGCTTCGTGAACGCTTACTCGCTCCCTCGTCTCTGTATATAACTATCGTATAATGTACTCTACGGTGAAGTATGATTAGAGGGATTTAGAATAGAATCATCTTCCAGGAGCGAAACTCTCTTTCTATCTCCGCGCGTAGCACGAGTTACCTCATTTCTATCCGGTGTAATAGCGTGGGAAGCCAACACGGAGATCGTCGACTTTACTATGTATATCGTCGACTTTACTATGTATATACTTTTCTCGATGAAAGTCCACAGTGCTTAAAATTTCATATACTTTTTGCAAGTGTTAGAACCCATTTCCTCTCGGGAGAGTCTCATGAGGAAAACATAATATCGTTCACGATATCAATCGCGAAAAGGTAGAAAAAAATTTGGCGAAAAAAAAAATTAGAATATTTTTTAAATTTATTTGTTGATATTAAATTGTTGGCGAGTACTTTGAAGATTTTGCAAAAATGAAAAATACAATGATAATTAAAAAAAAAAAATATCGACTAAAAGATAATTAATCTACGAAATGGTTAAAATAATTTTGTAGGACTTTTTTTTTTAAATCCTCATTTTCGTTGTAATTTTTTTCGTATTGTTGTGTAGTGGTATATGTTTACTTCTGTCCAATACGAATTTCTTTTAAGGATGTCGCTTCGCGTTCATTCGGATATCTCCGAGAAAATTGCAAATGTGTTTTTTCACACATTTCTTCCATATGACAAAAAAAAATTCGAAAGTAAATTGAAAAATCTAAAAAATTAATTTATTTTGGGAGTATCATTATGCAAAATTAATTTTTTCAGCACCTTTAATATGCATGAATTTAAAAAAAAAATTTATATCATCGAGAAGTGTTTGCAATTTTCTCTCATTTTTCTCGAACTTATATTTCTCGAGCGATATAAACAGGAAGCGACATAACTACCGTAAGTTTTATCGCGATCTGGATGTTTAAAGTAACCTATCGATTGACGCTTACGAAAATCGGTGCGTACCTCACGTGTAATGAGACTCGGATATCCGTATTTTACTTATATAAAGTTTTTTATATCGATGTTAAAATCATTCCCGCGGTCCGCGACATAAACGAAAATCAACGAACAACTAAGATACGAATACTCAATTAAACAATTCTGAACATTTTATTTTTGGGTGACTTTACGATTTGTGCAACAGATTAAAAGGTGATAAAAACATAGTACAAACGCGAGAAGAGTAACTGCAAAACAATGCTAAATGCAAACAATTGGAAACAATTATTTGATTGGCAGTCCGGCACCGCGAAATCTTAAATCGACGGAATTTATTTCGGAATTAGTCTGCGTAATGCCTACGTAATTCCAATAATTGTATATAAATGATCATTACTATTAGCGAATAATTGTAATAAATGACACACAACTACACCGCGTAATTTCGCCCATTCGATCACACATAGGCGATCGTTTTTTGCATCAAATTATTGGCTATTGCCGCAATTAGGCGTTTTTTTTCGATTATTTTGTGCAATGATAAAATTATCGTCATCCGACAAGTAATTATAAATGTCACGTCACATAACGATCAGTATTATTTGAAAAAAAAAAAAAAAAGAAACAGCACGCTACGTTAGGAGTACTTATAGTGCCGATAAACAATCGGGCCATTCGAAAAGCGTTTACGTCTCCTTGCGTATCGAGTCTCTTGCACAGTAACCCGTGAAAAATGGTTCGCACACTTATATTCGTTTTGGCGATTATCGGATTCAACGCCGTTGCCTCTAGCGCCATTAACAACGGGGCCTACACCGACAAATACGACTATATTGACGTCCAACCAATTTTAGATAACGATCGTTTAAGAGAAGAGTATTACTCATGTTTCATGTTCCGTGGACCGTGCATTACGGCAGCAGCTAAATACCTGAAAGGTATGTAACAGAAAATCAAAATCCTTAATCCGAATCGTATCGTATAACATATGTAATATTTCTTATGTCGAAATTGCACTTCAACAAATGTCTTCGTAATATTGCGATATTTCGATTTCACTGTAATTAAACTTTAAAATATTGATTTTTCTTAAAGTTTCACAGTAATCAATAAAAATCGTAATTTCGCAGTAATACACAATCGGTTATTCTTACATAATCCATTTTTATTTTAAATTTATTAAATTTAAGAAATATCGTTTGCGATATTTGCCGCGTTGTAGCCGATTAAATAACGTACTGTTGAGTCATTGACCAACTGAACTGACGACATTAAAAAAACGTGTCTCAATTTTAACTGAAATCATTAAAGCATTAAAGAAATCCAGAAAGATACTTTTCTATGCTGCGAAATGAACAATGTATCAAATAAGTTCGCTTTTATCATTTTTTTCTCTCAACTTTATTGCTGATTTGACTTATATGTTCCCTGACGCGAACTATTAAGAACGAAAGTAGAAAAATGTTCGGCGCAAAAACATGAATCTATAAAGCAATCCAAATATTGTATGGATTATAAAATAACATCTTTAAGATGTCTGGAAACCGTAACAATCAATATTTAACTTATTTTTTATAAAAAGGTTATCATAACCTCACAATTTGTAAACGTGGTGTATCGCGTTTCGCGAAAGTCCGGGTGTCTATATCTATATGTATTCAAAACGTCATTCAACTATGAATATCTTCGGAAATCGGCGGGTACTGTCCGTTTTTCTACGTGTCCTTAACAGTCTCATGTGCCTTTGGGAAAGAAAATGTACCGAGAAAGTAGTCTGGAAATATGTAGTTTTTATGCTCCAGTGGTTTTTTTCTACGCGTAATGATACGCGACTCATGCTGAAAAGTTTCAACTGTCTCCTTATATATGTCGGATTTATATGGGCAAAAAATAATTTTAAATTCTTAAAAAATACTACATTAATTATTTCACATCTGCAATTTTCAGTTCGAAGAGAAAAAAAATGCAAATGAAAAGTGTTCGATTAAAAAAAATCGGAAAATTTGTACCGCTTCGATGTATTAATAGCAATTTTAATGTCGAGCTAAGCACGGCATCTGTTGTTGAATCATCAATCAATAGTTTAAATTTTAACTTTGTTATTTCGTTGATTATTGAACAGACTTCATGGAGGAAATTTTCGACACCGATTGTGCCAAGTGTAACCCGGTACAAAAGATGAAATTCATGACTATCCGGGATTTTTACAAGAATAAAAAGCCGGAACAGTGGAAGGAAATACAAGAGCGCATCGCGTCGCATAAAGTCAAAGATGCTTAAAACGTTTGTACTGCAGTATCAAAACTTGTAGACTTTCTGTGGTTAAGACACCGTAGTGTGTTAGTGGATTTATGTTTTCCCAAAAGTCCTTTGTCTTGATAAACGTTTAAGGTGAATGTCTCGATTCCCTTCTATCCTCCTTCTACCGGTAAGTTTGATACGAAAGTTTTTTTATACGGCTCTTGATCAAAGAATGTAATGAGTTAGAGTGAAAAAAAATCATAATTTCGTGACGTATACAAGAATAGTAATGTGCAATTCTTAATTGAAGCGGTAAAAAATGTCAATAGTTTTAATGCCGGTATTTCGGTGTACAATTTGTCGGTAGTGAGTAATATGTACTCTAAACGATGTATTACGATCTAATCAACGGATCGAGAAAATAAAAATGTCGACAGTCGAAATTTTTTTTGTTGTTTTTCGATGATTCATGGCGCAAATGCAAATATACTTCCGTTGAATCGTCCTTATATAATCTTAAATTATTTTCAAGTTATGCGTTCGGCATACGTGTAGGCGGGGAGGGTCCCATCTCGAAAGTTTGCGGCTAATGTTCTTCGAAGTGGCATAACATTTTTTTCCAGTATTTGGAGAGCAGTTTTTACAAACCTGACGATCGATTTTGGTCCATATATTTTTGAGATTCGTTTCGATTTCGTGGAAAAAAGTAACATAGAAATTTTATAACAGCTGTTAGTAAACATCGTACGGATTACCTTCACGTTCTTTCGGCCGATAAAACAGTGAGCCGTTGAACAGATTATATAATGGCTCTTAGATAAAATATTTCAAAATTTTTGGTGGTCACTCGGGTGATCGTTTATTCGTTCAGTCATCTGTTGAAAATACACAAATACCAAAAAAACATATCTGCTTTCGAATTTTAGGTCATCTCTTAAAAAGCAAAATTAAAATTTTGTACAGAAGCCATCGACAGAACTCTGCAAAAACTGAAGATGATTTCTCAGACTAAGAAAAATTCTCCGATGTATTTGAAGGAATTGTTGTTTTGTATTGTATATTAAAATAAAAGAATCCTTGAACCGACTGAAAAAGAGCGAAATAACAAATAATTGTTCAAGTTTTATAGTCGAAAAATGAGTACATCATTTGTCATATTAATCATTAAACGGCGAAATCTCCCAACTATAATATTTGAAAAATTATTTGTTATTATACTCTTTTCCAGCCGGGCGTTAGAAATTTGTTTTTCATTTATTTTATGTCGTTCTTGTTTAACTCAATGCATCAAAACGAATAAAAAATAAACACACAGTTTTACTGTTAATCTCATAACGTACATATGTACATAAAAAGATTCCGTGTCTACCGCTGTTGCTGTGTACAAGACGTACAAGGTTAGTTAAGCATTATGCTAAAGCCACGGCGGCGCCAAAATCACAGAGTAGCTGAATGTATGGGAAGTTTAAAGTCACAAAGAGGTTCAAAAACTGGCGTAGCTGATGATACGCAGAGGTTAAACTCCCGAAGGTGCTAATATCACGGAGTCGCCAAGGTTACGGCAATGTTAAAGTTACGGAGGGGTTACTCTCACGGAGGGGCTGATATTATGAACGAACTAATATCACGGAGTGTCTAGGGCCTCGACAATGCTAACGTTACAGAGTCACTAATATCATCAAATAGTTGGGACCACGGCATTGCTACCGTTACAGAGGGTCTAATATCGCGAAATGTCTATAGTTACGGTGGTTACGATTGCCATAGAGGCTTTGAAAGCGTCGTGTCAATGATAGGGGGGGGGGGGGGGGGGGGTGGTCTTTTTTTTAGGGTTTTGTACGATGGGCGCGAGCGAGCGAACTCTACAAAACCCGAATATATCATATATTACGATTTATTGCTATAATCATTATATAATATTGGATTATTATTATATTATGATGATTATTATGACATATAAACATTTTTTCCCGGACAACTGGACCTCTTAAGATTTCTTAAATCCTTTATATCTTATCAAAAATGGTTGTACAAAGAAAGCTCGACGACAAGATACCGTACGAGAGGGTGCAATAATATTTAGAAATTAAAGAGATGACTAAAGTCTGTTATCATGGAAATTTTCCAGATGATCGATATTTTTTTTGTCATAGTCGATGATTCCGCGATTACTAAAAACGGCCAAATATAAGAATACTATATGAAGTGTTAATATCGCAGCTTTTTGCACAGAGTTGCAACTTTATGGGTGTTTAGTATCCGCTTACAATTTTTCAGTTCGTCTACGTACGCTTATGCTGCTGGAATAATAAAGAAAGCGCGTTGATTAAATTGCGATGCCTCGTTTCGTTTTCAAGAAATAACATCTATTGAAAATTTTCAAGAGAACCAACACTCGTGGCGAAGTAATTCGGTAGCTCTCGTCGACGAAGCGCGCAGACTTACCGCGAGTCTTTTTTATATTTTTATTTCTCGAAACTACTCGGGCGTCGAGACGCTACCTCGTCTCTTGATATACGAGAAGCGTCAGCTCGTTTCCATCAATTTTCGGAATGCCGACACACACTCCGTGAAAGCCGAGTTTTCTCTCTCTACATATATACCGCTATCTCGTCTTTTTCCTTACCGCGGTTGAACGAGCACTATGAACTCTCCTCTCGCGCGTTTTCATCGTGAAAGCATTCGGCAATTCGCCGGATAGCGTGGAGAGCGACAGCGAAAAGACTATAATACTCGGTTGGTCCACAAAGTAGCGCGGCGGAGAGAAAGAGAGAGAGGGCGAGAGAGAGAGACAGATCTCTCTTTCCATCGTCCTCTCGACAGTCGACCCGCTTGCTTCTCATAGGGTTGAATGCTATAGGGAGTGAAGCAGAGAGTTACATCCGCGGGGGATGATGGAGAGGGAGGTTTGGGAGAGCGCGTGTGGTACGTTTCTTCTCTTTCCTGTCTCCTCCTCAGTTCCTGACGGTGAGCGTCGAGCACAAGCGGATTTCAGTGATGGTAGAGAGTCGCCAGAGGGTTCTTGGTTGGCGCGGTGAAGGGGTGAATATAAAGGGGGGCGGGGGGTCGATAAAGTAGCGATCGCGGGCACGGGACTCAATTACACGCTTCGGCGCTCCCTTCCTCTCAAGCCCCCAGATCAACTCACCCTTCTCGTGTAATACCGACTACGTATACCGTAGCTACATGGTTTAGACAGTGGCTCGCCCTCTCGCACTCCTACACCTCCCTCGTTTTATCCCGGGGTCTTCTCATCCCTGCCTGGATACGCTTCATCCCGTTCCTGTAGCGTTTCTCTGCTGCGGATTCTTCGCTCGACAGTTCTATCCACCTCCTCCTCTTCCTTCTCCTCTTTCTCGACGTTGTCCCCTCGGTATCCACACACCGGGAACAGCACCTCCTTTCTCGCGTCCGCATCCCAAGCGAAACTCGCCAGTAGCGCACACCAGTTTCCCCCGTCACGCCGTTCGACCTACAACCCCTCCGGGAAAAGAGAAGAGAACAAGCGTAGAGCAGACTCGCCCGGTTCTGTATGTTTGTATATAGAGATCCAAGTAGAATGCGACCCGATGAGAGTGAGTTCGCGAGTCTGCTGTGTGCAGTTGGGCGGCAACAGCTCTCACACTCTCGCGCAACCCCTCGACACTTGTTCTCCTCTTTCTTCGATCGTTTCATCTTCTTCTGCAGCTTCTTCGTTCTCGTCGTCGTCTTCCACTGCAAGCGCAGAGGGCAACCAAGCATCGCCGACGCGACTCTCGCCCAATCTTGTGTCTTTTCCCACCATTTGAGCGAAAAAGAGGAGGAGGAAGAAGAAGAAGGACTCTAAGGGTGATGCTCTCGCCATCTCGTAATCGGCTCGCGCGCGCATCCCCCTTCGCATATCCCGCACACCCCTTGCCAAGGGGGATTCTCTCGACGCCTATCCCGCGTTGCTCCTTCATATATAGCCACCCTTCGGTAGTGAAGGCTCCCACTCTGCGGTCTCTCGCTCGTTTGTCGCGAGTATCCCTCCCCGCACCGCCCGGAGGGTGAAAGAGGAGACCGGCAGCAGCAGCTAGCAACCACCCTCTTCTGCGCTTGCTCCGCGATTTATCGTTCGCACGAGCTGAATACGCGTTATCGTTCCGTCCCGTTTCGGCGTTAGAGACTCTGCCTATCCTACCCTCTTCCTTCGACTTCACCACTCCCTTCAACCGCGACGCCAGATGGCGACACTCGGAGAACCACACTGAAGCTTGATTTTGGGGGATAAAACGATCCGCAGGGGTGTGGACAAGACACTCAGACTCTTGGGAAACGATGGAGACCTTTGTAGTTATTTTTCTTCTCTTTTCATCTTGAAAATTATTTTTGACAATGATTTTTGGTCAGAAATTTTGAAAAGTATATTGTTCGAACTTAAAAATCACGCATTAGATAATTTTTTTAATGCATTTATTATAGCTATAAACTGAAATATGTGTATATAATACGATTTGCATTATTATTATTATTATTCTATTAATATATTTATTTATTATTATTCGTCATGATTATTCATATGAAATATTATTATTATTTCTCCCAGAATTATCGATTTTTGTCTGAAATGGAACATAAAATACATTTTTAAAATGCGATACGCGCATTTGTTTAATGTTTTGCTTAGTCGCTCTAACTTGCGCAATTTTAAAATAAGTTTTAGGATTGAATTTGTCGCAAATCAGTGAATAATTCGAAATTTCATCGCATTTAAAATTTTTTTTGAAATCGTTTACAAATAATCAGTAACAAGATTGCAGTGTGGAACATTGTACATTGTTTCGTCATTATTTTTCGCTTTCCCCGAATTTTGTTCTATGCGGAACAGAAAATAGCTTACTATACTTTTTTATAGAAGAAAAAGTAAAAAATTACGAGGAAACAATCTGTAAAATTTTTCTTAGCAATGCTTTTTTTATAGTTCGTTTATTTATTCAGTAATATACGAATTAACGTGCGTAGATATAAGAAATGCATAATTGCCTTTTGTCCTTTGGCCGAACAATCGAGTTTAGTATATCTCATTGCACTCTTGTACTCTAATAGCTTCAAATAAGGGTAAAAGTTCGTGACGCACGGCACGGTGTTATATTGAAAATTTCACTTGCCAGACGTTGCCATTTACGATTTTATTTTCTTGATATGGTATACACGGCAATAGGAAATATTCGATTTGATTGACAGACCGATAGGCGAGAGGTCATTCCTAATGCATGTGCGTGGGACGGGCTCTCACTTCGATTAGCCATTGACGTGGTACGTCCAATGTCAATCTCTCCGTCAGACTCGTTATCCACTCTGCTACCGCGAATTGGCAATCTTCCTTTTTTATTTAGCATCGAAAGTTAGACGAGAATAGAGAGGCCTCTTTGCTATAGCGTATGATCGATAATCTTCGTCGTTCTCGTCGTTATAATTAATTTATGTTTGGTTAAAAGAATAAAAGAATATAAGGGACGGGGATTAGCGAGGATTCGATTATGGAGATTTAATTAGCGTAGCTAATTCAAGAGCATCGCGCAATAAGGGGAAAGAGCGATTCTTGAACGTACGATCGTAAGCAAGAACTCGTGTACGTGCGCGCGGGCGCCCAGCTAGGTACATCCTTAATTAGTAATGATAGGTGAGAAAATTAATTATCGTCGCGATCCGCGCCCGGCCCGGTGAACGTCTACGACGCCCTAATACGCGCACCGGGAGATTAATTCAATCGACTTCTTGGCTCCTCTCAAACCTCGTTGTACAGCATGCTTCAGAAAATTTGATATCGAGAATTCGCGATAAAGTGTCGAATATATGCACACTTAACGAGTGATTTGCATCGGAAATATGCCAGTTGAAATCAACTATGGTGTAGCAAAATTATTAGGAATTTCACTTGCATCAGAAATAAATCATTTTTTTTTTCGTGAGTACCACCGATTCGATGGTTTTTATACATAATTAAATTGAAAAAAAAGTGCGATTCCTTTTATAATGTTTTTTGACGTTTTTATCGATCTTAAACAATCGCAAAACGATGCTACCTTTCGGATTTTTGTCTCGTAAAAGTCCGTTGAAAATATTAAAAAATCGAATTTCACGTTAAAAGAATTTCAGTTGCATCAGAAATAAACCAATTTTTTTTTCGCGAGTACCAACGTCTCGATGGTTGTTATACATAATTAATTTAGGAGAAAATTGCGACTCCTTTTATAATGTTTTTCGACGCTTTTAATCGATTTGAAACAAACGCAAATCGATGTTACCTTTCGGATATTTTGTTTCTAAAAGTCCGTTTAAAATATCGAAAAATCGAATTTTTCGTAAAAAAAAATTACGTAAAAATTTCGTAATTTCGTAATTTCGTAAATTTCGTAAATTTCGTAAATAAAAATGTCGGACCCGACTTTTTTTTACTCGTCGCGAATCCGCGACTTATTTTAGTGCCTAATATCGGATACGTTAAAAATCGTATGAGAAATGAACAAAACATTGTTTTTTACGATGAAAATCCGCTAAAACCGTTGTGCAGCACGAATATAGGCGCTTTTACAAGCCACTCGTTAACGATCAAGCGTCGTGCACGTGTTTGGTTCGCTCTTGAATTTTCCCGCCCATATCTGGTTATAGAAAGATTAATTAATTTATCGTGTATACTCATCTTTTTCACCTTCCACCGAGGTGATTATACCTGCGTCGAGGTATTCCGAGATTACCTCGAGATACAGTACGGCGATAAAGCAGCTATATCTATATACTTGACATGTAATAAGAAAGTAATTAATAACCGAACGATTGAAAGAGCGATAAGAAAACAATATACTAAATATATTCATTCCTCGGCATAGGTAAAGGTCAACGATATTAGTATGTACTTCGATCAAATATTTCGATTTTTAAACGTTCTCGGAGATGCGCCTTAAAAACGGGTTAATTCTGCTAATTATATCGATTGGTACAGTAAAACCTCCATTAACCGGCGGCGGTTTAACAGGGCGCCAGATGAACGGTATCGAAATTAGTTCACTCCTTTCAACGCATGCGGCAAGTAAACTCATGAAAATTCCACGTCTATCGAACCGGTTCTCCAAAAAATCGCGGATCGATTTAAATTCTACTGACTTGTCTTCAGCAACGCGTAGTCACTTTTTATCATCGGAATATAAAAAAAAAAAAATTTAAATGTACCAAATGTACGGAAGTTATTTTGGAAACGGACTCTACAATTTTCTATAAAGATCGTTACAACTGTTATCAACCGATGATTTTTCTTTTTTTTTTTTCGTGCTGATTTTCGGTTCACGATATGTTCAAAATGAGATCGTGTCGAAAAATCGATATCGGATTATTCGTTATTTCAAATTGTATACTGTGCTACTGTACTAAACATGTTAATCGTGAAGCTTCTCAAATAGTGTATTTAAAAAATCGTCAATCCGAAAAAAAAAAAGCGAAAGTCGTTGAACTATTTTCGTGGGTCCGGTACCACCGTCCCGCGTGGCAGAACAATAATATTTCACATGGGACGCGAGGCTAATTGAATGCTACTACGGTAGTTCCGAAACTCCAGCCACCCGGTTCTTGGACACGATGCTCCGTCGTTAGCTATGTAGACCTCGGCCTGTGCCCATCGTGGGACTCTTCGAAAGATACTCGGAGTCCACGCGAACTCGGTGAATCTCTCGCAGATATGCTGGTAGAGGGATGTGTGGTACCACCTGAGACTGGCGAACGTCGTCCAAAGAGAATTCTGGGTCTGGCAAAGTCGGGGGAGGGGGGGAGGGAAGAGCGACTACGACTCGAAGGACAATAATTAACCAGCGGTTAGTTTACGTCGCCCTCCCGGGGCTCATACTCGCCAGAAAGAGAAGAGAGCCCGGTGTGCGCGGTCTCATCTCGTGAAGCGCGAAGCAGAAGCAAAAGCAGCGGCGGGTTTCTTCGTGGGACGCGTCGGGGCCTCACCGTGAGATGCATAAATATCGTTGTAGCCTTCGTAGGTGTAGTCCAGAGTGAGGGGTCACACCTTCTTATAATTATTATTGCGACAAATGACCCAACGTCGGTTGTATATACCGAAAAGCATACAAGAAGCTTCGAGGATTGGAATATCCCTGTTTAACTCTTTCCACCGCATTCGTATCATTCTCCGCGGCGAAAGTTATAAATATGTACAAACTTTGGAGAAGAGGAAACGGGAGCCACGACACCCTCGCACCCAGACTTGCATAAATTTATTCTTAACAATAATTCAAAAAGTCGCAAATTTTACCGATGTATTTATGTTTTTTAGAATTTTTTAGTAAAAAAAAAATCTTAAAAAAATGCATAGTTGGATAAATTTATTTTTAACAATAATTCAAAAAGTTGCAAATTTTACCGATGTATTTTTGTTTTTTTGTTATTTTTTAATTAAAAAAAAATCTTAAAAAATTCATAGTTGGATAAATTTATTCTTAACAATAATTTAAATAGCCGCAAATTTTACCGATGTATGTGTTTTTTTTTATTTAAATTTTGTGATAGAAAAAAAAATAGTTTAAAAAAATTCAGCGGCGAACCGAGACTCCGGGTGATTAATTCCATACAAGTTGGACTCCTCAATAATAATTCTATACAGTCGGAGAGAGAGTTCGATCATCGTTCGCGATGGCACCATCACAACGCTCTCACAGTATATATATAACTGAGAAGAGATTGATTTGTGAACGTCGACGAAGCGTAGGCGGAGTCGAATTTTCAGAGCTTTATTGTAGTACAACGATGGGGGTTACGTGTATAGGTATAATATAATGGATATACCACGCGCAGGTTTAACGTACAAGTCAGTGAGAATAGAGTTTGAATAGATCTTCGTCGGAGTGGGCATCGTAGGCAGAGATACTTATCTACGATTTTTGGACACCTGCTGACCTCGGGGTGTCACAGTTTTTTTTTTTTTTTTTTTTTTTTTTTTTTACACCCGTATCAACTTCGATCCGAAAAGAATAAGACGCGATTTCACTCTCTTCAAAGAAATGAAAATTCAGGGAACAAGAAGAATTTTTATAACACGACTCCGCAAGAGAAGTCACGAAGTTTCATGTGAGCCGTGTGCGCGGGTCCCGCAGGCTTCGCTACGGATTCTCCGCTATATTTTATTTCGTCGTCAATGGAAGCGATTATAATTGTAAATGGTACCATAAACCAGAGCTCTCAGGGTACACATAAGAGGGGACGAGAGGCGACGAGGACGCGGAAGGAATGAGGGAGAAGCGCAACGACTGAGAAACGTGAATTTAGTTTGGACGTGGAGAAGAATCAGCGGGGGGTATAAAGAGTTCTTGACCGCGCGCGCCACGCCACAGGGCTGCTGCTCGGGGGTCCAAAGAGCTCTCTTTATACGTCTACTCCGTGTGCTCGAGAGGATGTGCAGCCCGAGTTACAAGACCCACAGTCTGGGCGGCGTGCGAGAGATACTTGTTGTGAATGGTTTTCATGAAGAATAGCTTACGTGCCCCTTCCCCCAACTGTGCCCCCTTCTTGAGGGGGTTTCACAGACCGCGCAGTGCACACCGACCATTAACCCACCTCGTCATTAAATCATCGTTGCTGTCATCGTCTTCGTTATCCATACCGCCTCCTACTATCCTCTGCGTCCACCAAAGATTGCGCATTCATTTGTATCGTATCATTTATGCGAGAAAAAAAAGGAGAACGAGTACACATCGTTAGGCTGATAAACGATATTCGCAAACTCCGCGGCTCGAGCGATAATCCATTTTTTCTTGTATCACCAACGACCAACTCAGGTTTACGACGCGTAAGAAAAAGAAAAAGAAAAAAAAAAGATCGCGTGATTTATTTTTTTATTTTTTTGCGCTTCGTAAAGAAATAAATGGACCCGAAAATTCTCAAATCCGGGAATGAGATTTGTCATCGTTGGAGAAAAAATAGGTAACAATTTTCTGTCCACCTACGTGAGGGAAGAAAAAAAGAAAAAGGAGGACGAGAAGAATATATAAGAGTGGTAAAAGGATGGTATTGTGTGTTTGGGAAAGAAGCGCGACGGGATCCCTCGCTTCGGACTCTTCTTCTGTGGTCATCCCCGGGTTTGTCTCGTTTTTAAGGCCCTCTTCGCACTCTCGACGAGAGTATCCATATATCCACACGGGCGTGAGGAGCAGAGAACGAGGGTATAGAGCACGTGTGGCATTCGGCAACGACGACGTACGGATATATACCTCCAATGGGTATAAGACGAGTATAGCATGGGTAGCAGTAGTAGTAGTAGTATAATAATACACAGGTATAGAATCGAGGAGTCTCGAGGCGTAGACTCCGCGGGGGGTACGTCACTGTCCCTCGTCCCCTGGATCCCCCTTCCCGATGCTGCTGTTGCTGTGGACCGCGAGTTCTACGGATGGGCATCTCTCCTTCGGGGTCTCAACTGCTGGCCTGCCGGTCACCGCATTCCATCCCTTCTCGCATATATACACTCCTTTTCCTTTCTTATTTCTATCATCTTAAATCCTTTCCTCTCGCTCTGCGTCCGCGAGTAGCAAACGAGAGACGAACGAAAAAAAAAAAAAAAAAAAAAAACGCAGAGTCCGAAGTCGAGATACTCTAACACTCTCGTACGGGGTATCATCGTAGTTGCAGGGGCCTATGTGGGTTCGGGCTTTTATCCCACTACGGCGAGATAACATCGCGTTCGAGAGGATGGCTGCTGCCGTAGCTGCTGCTGCTGCGGATGCTGCTGCTTCTGCTTGTAGCTGATGCTTGGATCGTTCGGTCCGCGCGCGCACTTAGGAATATCTATACGCGGTGAAAGAGAAGGAGAGATAGGCTTAGGGAGTTTTAGGATACGCGAAAGAGAGAAAATACGATTGGAGACCCCACTGAGCGATGCTGCACCGCGGTGGGTATTCCGGGTACAACCTGCCACTCGTCAGCCCACCCCTGCATAAGCGCTCGGGTCTTCGCGTGTATATATACCGATAGCTTGATGCTGAATACTGCAACTCAGAGAAAGGAGGAACATACGGGAGGATGGGACTCGATCTCTCGTTGATTCCTTCGGTCTTTTCCTTCTATACTATATCGCGACGATGATGCCCACCTCTCAGAGCCTCTCATCTCTCCACGGTCATCATATCCCATCTTCGTTGGGTGTTATGCTCCCGCTTATGCCTTCGTTGTGTGATGCCCCCGCTGCTGTACGATCGGTAGATGACCGCCAGAATGCACGATCTTCAGCTCTGATATAGAACTGAATAAAAAAGTCTCCCGAGGCGAGTCTGACGTATTCTAATAGGTTTGAGCTTTCGCGCTACTATTCCCATCGTCTTGACGCGAGTCCACCTTAAGGTCGTTTCGTTACTATAACGGGTGACTCGTCTATCGGATTTCTCGCTAGAATTCTCGATCATTCAGTAATAAAATCATTTTAAGAATTATTTATAGGATAATCGAAATTTTGTTTTCGATGTTTTGGATTAACATTTTTTTTTTTTTTAGTTGTTGAAATTATTGCGAAGATTTTTTTCGGAAAATATGTACTCGATGATTGTTGGAAAACCCTGTATATTATGCGGGAGAGATATTTTATTCGTTTGCAAACAGAGCTAACAAGACGTTTCACGGATCAGCATAGTGGCTGAATCTCGCGGATATCTGCACTCGGGAGGTCCTCGGGAAGGCATCATTTCAACTCTACGACCGAGAGAAGAGGCACACGGCGAATTCTCCCCCTCTGGCCGTGTCGAGAGAGTTGAGAGAGAGAAAGAGAGAGAGAGAGAGAGAGAGCGGGGAGGAGCGGAACCAAGCAGCCAGAAGCAGCAGGCAAAAACTCTGCATACATTAATAATTTCCAGGAGCCGCACTCACTCGAGACTCTCGAGAATTAATTCTCAGGTTTAACTGCCGCTCTCTCGCGTCTCTCTCCTTTGCTTCGTCTTTTTTTCTTCTCCTCCTCCTACTCCGTCGCGCTATATAACCGCTCAAAAACCTCCCGTTCACCTTTTGCTTCGCGTGAATTTATTTTCGACGTCGTATCATCGAGATGCTTCATCGTTTTTATATCGCGTGAGTTTCGTCACGTGAAATCATTTGGGAGAGACGCGCGACAGGGTATCGGAACGACGTCAAATTTTGCCTGTAGGCATACAGTTTATGGTGAATTCGCCGAAAAGCGCCTACCAAAAAATGTTGGCTTATGACACGTCATCTCAAAGAAAATTGCACTTTTCTCCATGTCTTTTGTTTCGAATAATTAGTCTCTATGACGCGTCGAGTAGGAAATTATTTTAATAATTTTGATTTTACTCTTCACGGTGGTCGATTTTATCGATGATTGCATTTTTAGGGAAACAATAGCCACGTGTAGCATGCACCTGTCGGAATTGAAGTGAAATTTTATCACCAACGCCATCAGTGCTGCCGAATGAATAAAAGATTTTCAAAATAAAGTTAAGATTTGTCTCAACAAATTATTTTAACTCATTTTAACGTTTCGATTTCATGGTCGGCATTTTTTAACTTCCGATTTTCTAACAGATTTTCTATGGTTTTCAGTGAAGTCCTCTGATTTTTCCCGATTTCGTTGTGATGGACATCCGATGAAACGACTTTGTTGGACTCAACAGTTCATTAGAATTCTGAGAATAGGATTTCATCTCAACCTGTCGGTCGGTTTTGGCTGCAAAATTTTTTGGCTCTCAATTTTCGGTCGGTTTTGGCTGCAAAATTTTTTGGCTCTCCATTTTTAGTCGGTTTTGGCTGCAAAATTTTTTGGCTCACAATTTTTCGTTCGGTTTTGGCCGCAAAAGTTGTCACACGACGTAAATAGAATACCTATACGATTGCAGTGTTTTAGCAGATTTTTAAAATTGTTGGCTTAAGAAATAGATAGTTAAGTGGGATTCCGGAGTTCTAAAAGTCTTCGTTAATCGGTCCCTTGCGATAGTTTCGTAATATAAAACTGTGAATATGCTGTGTTAGATTTTTTTTTTCGAAAAATAGACCAAAACATACACATTTTTTTCGTTAGATTTTGTGAATTTCTCTGTCAGAAATTATTATTTTACACTGCAAATAAATTTTCATCGGATTTTAAACGTTCACAGCTTTCCGCTCTAAAAAGGGTTCACAACAACATTTGGTACATTCGTTCCATGAGTCATGAAATGTGTTTCAGACGATTAATTATGAACATTATTTATGGACTCGTAAAGACACCAAAATTTTAAGAAATTTACAAAAACTTATTTTTTTTATTCATTAAAAAATGATACCACAAAAATAATGTTACAAATTAAAAATCCAAAAATCGTTTGAAAAAATAGTGTAATAAAGAAATGGTATTAAAAAAATAGTAAATAATCAGATAATTATTAACATGTATAATCAGGAGATTCTAAGACTCAATGACGAAAAAATCTTCACTACTATAATACGCGAATAATTCTTTGTTATTTGACGTTTTTTTGTCCATACAAATTTTTCGTTACGTTTCTTCTTCAGTCGGTAATTTTTTGATAAAATTTTTTTTTTACTCAATCTCGTCTCACGTGTGACGGCAGTTAACGCACTTAAAACAAAAGCCCGGAAGTCACACGAGATGATTCGCGTGTGTCGCACTCGCGAATAAAATGGATGCCACAACGACTAAAGAGAAATAATAACATTGGCTACAGATTATGTAAGTCGATTCCGTTTGTACGAAATTCAAGTCCATTTGTGTCTTCGAGCAAAAGATGTGAAACGATCAAAATACAGCAATGGAACTCCTATTCAACGGGCGTTCATTCACTTATGATTCACGTTGAGAAGAATATTAAAGGAGAGAAGGCGCGGAAGAGGGTTTCGAAACACTTTTAGAATAAATAATAATAATAAAAAAAAAAATGAAAAAAAAAAAATAAAGACTACGAACGAAAGCAAAGAAGATTCACGGACAGGAGTCGTCGAGACGAACTTGACGCGGGATGTATAACTAATACACCAAAAAGATTCTCTCGGCAACGTTGCGCTATATCTGAACGCTATACTGCCGCAAACGTCCGAAGAAAGATGATTAAAAATTGAAATATTCGTGATACTTCTCACAAGTCGCGGAGAGAACGAGCGGTTCTGTATACCTGTGGTCGTTGGAGAATTGAGAAACAATCCGGGTTATAATTTAGTCCGAAGAATTTTTATTACAATGCAACGTTCTCATTTTTTTTTTTTCCATGATATTCGACGCCTATATTTTCGTGATTACTTGAACAGTGGCATGTGACCAAATCATTTTTCTTCGAGTCACGATGAGGATTTAAAAAAAAAAAGAAAAAAAAACAGGTGCGGAGCGTAAAATGCGCGACCGTAGAGGTTTATGAAGGGAAAGAGGGGACGGAAAAACAGACGAAGGTGTAATATGCGTTGATCTCGCGCGGGCCAGGAGTGCACGTCGACGTTCGTACGTGATGGGTCACCCGCAGCGAGAGAGAGGGAGAGAGCAACAGCAGCGATGTGCCTGCCGTCGGGGCTCAATAATTCCGGCGTTATATCACCTATCGACCTTAAGTATTAGGCGGCGAGCTACATAATGACGTATCAGGAACGGCGCGAGGGTAAGCGCGAGATGGGTGGGTCCCAATGTTTCGATTTCGCCGCCGCCGCCGTTCAGAGAAAAGAAATTACACGCTATTGGGAACTAATTCGAATCAATTTACTTTGAAGGTGCTTTTGTACTGTGCATCTCTACCGAATGTACCCATTCGGCCGCACCTCCCGTAACATTTTTTTTCACCCCTTTCCCTTTACACCCCTTACGCACTTAAAACTTAAATGTCTCACTGAGAAAACTACGAAATGAAAAAAAAAAAAAAATCGGGAATTAAGAAACGTAGAATTATTTACTAAAAGGAAATGATAGCTATGAGATGAAGATAACTTATAAAAATTTTGTTCTCTGAGCGCTCTTTGGAAATACGTTGATCTCGCAATGCAAGGCGACGAGATCTCGGATTTTTCATGAAATTTAGAGCAGAACTAAAACATCGAGAAATTCAACAATCGCGAGATTGGTTAGGGAATTAATTACTCATCGGGGATCAACTTGACAGGGGTAGCATTTACGATTTCCCAGGAACGAGCAAATGCAGTGATCTTTAGCTATAAATAAAAAATTTGAAAAACGAGAAATGGCGTAAAGTCTGCACATTATATTAGATTTTACCGATTCAATCGCTATATGTTTATACCTTCATATTTTTATACCGATTTAAAAATCAAAAATATTGTTTTTGGTTTTCATCTTTACGAAAATTTTTGTTGTAACGTTACCAAAAATGTTTTTCGTCTCAACAATTTTAAAAATATCACCGTCGATTTTATTTAATTCGTTGCGGAGAATCTCTCGGACTATTTTGCTCTTTTGCGCTGCCGCTATAACTGGACGGTCACGCGGCAAAAGATCGTAAATTCAACAATCGAAAATTTAACGTTCGTGGTGTCGTTTTGTTCTCTATTGTCCCTGTGAAACTTATCGCCACTCTTGTGATCGTTTGCGATGTATCTAAAAAAAAAAACTCTCCACACCCTGTGGGCAATAGATCTCTTTGTACCAAACGCACACACGCGCTAAACACGATCGGATCTTTCGAGATTCGTCGAGATTCCACCGTAGTTAATTTATCCGGTGTGCAACTCATTTTTTTATCGAATTTATATCGTAAAAATCTACTTTGTACCCACGTCCTACGCGCGAGAAGGCAGAGAATAAATTGAAGGGGTGGCGAGTTCGCTACGCTAATACAGAGAAATGTGGATAAAGTCGGGGGATGCATTGCAGTCTGCATAGAAGGCAGTAGAAACGAGTCAAGGGGTTCGACCAGAAATCCACCCTTCCGCAGAGTTTCAAACAGTTTAATTCTCCACGGGGATCGACGACAACGCTCAGCGAGTGATGTTCCTATGTGAAGCCCCCTTTTTCACACTCGGACTCTCGTACATATACAATCTTTGTGCCCCGTGCCTTCGCTACAGCAGTCAGCATCCCCCTCCCTTATACCCACTCGTAAATCAGGGATTTGCGCGTTGGCGCACATAATACGCTGTAGTTTTGTTCGTAAACAGTTTAATCTCGTCAAACTCCGAGAGATCGGGAGTCGTCACGTTGTCAAAACAGTGGATTCATCACGGTTCTTATTTTTCGGGGGTGCGTAATTTTTTTTTTTTTTTTTAATTTTCAATATCAATAAGAAAAAGTAGTTTCTCACAGCCACGCGTTATCATCCCTAAATAAAATGGCAATCGAATTTTCCTTATATTCTTTATTTACGACTCAGACTTTTGCCGCGAATATCGTTTAATTTAGTCGAAGAGGATCGGCGTCCGGGTTGGAAAGGATGAGGGAAAGGTGGAAAATAGCTAGCTGAGTAAGTATATAATAACCGTTGGCTGGAAGCGAGTTCTCGCAACTTTTCCAAACCCGTGGAAAGTAATATCGAGTTTAACGTGAAAGTGGAGTTTTTCGGTCGGGAAAAGGTTGGAGGAGGGTTGAGAGAAATGTGGCGCTTATTGGACCCTACCAACGTAACAACGACGATGCAAACGGAATTAATTTACGAGGAACCTTCATACTGTGAGCATCGGCTATATATATACCGGAGACAGAGAAGCAACAGCACATTGCGTCGAGGAGGTTCACCGTAAGCAACCCTAGCAGCAGGAACAGCAGCAGCGTAGGAGTGAGAACAGGCTATCCTCCTATCGATCGTCTACCAGTTCAGTTCAGCCCTCCGAACGGCGGGGGGCGTGAGGGGGTTGCGTTACACGTATAAAAATATCATGGAAAAACACGGTGGCGATGCAGGCGCAGGTGACGCTCTTCAAACTTTTTTTTTTGAATTGTCAATTTTCTCTTCGCTCGAGTGAGAGATACCCACCCCTTCGTGGTCCCTCTCGCCCCATCGAGGAAGATGATTTGTTTCACCCCGAAGGTATTAAAATAGAGATGCACACCCTCCTTCACCCTCCATGCGATATCTCCTTTCGCCTCATGTAAACCACACTTGGGTTACATAGGTAAAAAGCAAATCTTCCATCGTCTTATAACAGACATATCGAGTAATAGCTGTTTACTCGATTTTGCCGAATTCTATCGAATTTTGTGGTCCATGTTTCGAGGGTTTCCCATTCACCGTTTGATTACGAAGTTACATGGATAATTCAAAGGTGGCATTCAATTAGCGCCGAGGATGCAACGCGACCTAATATTAAACAGGATAATTCGAGAATCGAATAAACCCCAAAAGGCTCAACGACGAAATAACGTTCTCTCGGTTTTACGTTTTCACGGGGATTATCGTCGCGCCTTTCGTTTCGAGGTGAGCGTAAAAAGGGGTATGAGAAGCGGTAACACGGATACGAGAAGACGTGAGTGCAAAGGATATTCCCGTGGATGCTTTTACTCACCCCTGTTGTAGCGATGGCGCATCTGTGGGGGTTGGTTAAATTTCGTATGCCGTCCAACATGACAACATGCTGCGTTATCAGAATTATTGCTCGCCCTTTCCGACCAATACTGCACAGAGCTTAACCGTCTCTCGTCTCTTCGCCGCATCCCCCGCTGCGGGAGAAGGCGGGAAGGAAAGAGGAAGAGAACGCGCGCCCGAGGGGGTTGGCTAATGCGACGCGTTAACATTCGTGGAAGCGCTTCGAGTCTCGCATCCCCGCAAGCTGTGGCCGCTTTCCTCTCCTATCCTCTCTCGGACGTATCATAGTAAGGGCGGGTGGAGGAGGGGGGGGGGGGGGGGTGGAAGCGCCAGAATTCTCGGTTCTCTGGGTTATACCCTCCATGGCTCCTTGCTTCGCCGATCCAACCCCCAGCTACACAGAAGCAATACTCTCTCATCCGTGAGTAAATTTCCGCAGCTCCCTAACTCTCTACGTTTCTCCTACAGAGCGGGTAGTTTCCATATAGAGAACGTTCTCCGGTCTCTGGTTGTTCACGTACACATATGTCGTCGCTCTCGTCTCGCAATCCTCGTAGCCACAATCCGCAACATTATACAACGGTGAAACGGTAGAAATGATGAAATTTTTGCTGATGTAGCTGTGTCAGGGGTGGGAGGTTGCGGGGGATTGTCGAGCGAACGTTGCGGCCGTGTCGTTGGGGTGTATCACGTGTCTCTCGTATAGTATCAACATATTGTACGGTATTATGATTCGTTTCGGAACGGGTATAGAGGAGGAAAAGGCGAAAAGGTAGAGTTGAAATCGACCGTTCATCTCGCATTGGCGAGGACTGCGACTGAGATGAGGGCTCCCGAGAGGCTCTCTTGCACACTCGGTCCACTCAATATTATTCGCTCGATCTTCTTCCCCCCCCCCCCCTATCCGACGTTGAAGTCGCCTATAGCCAACCCAACCGTTCGACGAGAGACACGAGATGATCATATTAAGGGTATTAGGTATTCTATATTCCAGCTGTATTCGCTTTTGTACGGGTTGTGTGCCGTCGACTAGGAACTACCATTTTGCATCGAGTTATGACCGATAGCACAGCTGCCGTGAAAGCTAACCGCAACGCCATCAAAATCCTCCTCCCATCCTCCTTAAGAACTGTACTACATCATTGGTATCGATATGCGCAAATGGGAATGAAGAAAACACGCGATATCATGTCGTAGATCCCGTTAGAAACAATATCCTTGGCTAATACATTTCCTACTTTGTATAACGTTCTGTGTATTTATGTCATATGGCAAACCATTCAAATTTCGCTGGAATCGATGAGTTTCGCGATGAAAACATAGGCATTAGTAACACGCGACTACGTATGCACCTGTCTGTGTGTATTGAACGCGCACAGAAGACCGATGATGCTGAAGAAGAAGAAAAGAAGAAGAAGAAGAAGAAGAGTTGTAGGAGGAGCAAAGGATTAGGTATAGGTAGCTTCGATCTTGTGTACAGCAAAATCCGGCAGGAAATCTATCCTCTCCGGTGTGCAAGTCTGTGGATGAACGGAGCGCGGCAGCAGCTCGTCCTCTCTCCTCCTACCCCGACATCCCTTTCTCGCTCTCACTTCATCAACTGCATCTTATACTTGCCTCTCATTCTCTTTTCTTCGCCAGCACGACTTTTGCCTCACCGCCCTGTAATCATCGCGAGTCAGTGGCGGCGGCCGCTAATTATGTTTCATAACACTTCTTACCCCCACCTAATATCCACTCCCTTAAGGGCACCTCATCATTTATTTACATCATATTTATCCCGGGGGATACGCTGCCTTCTACTATCCTTGGCTTTCTTCCTCTTTTCCACTCTTCGTTCATGTTACTCTCTCTCTGGTGGTGGTGCTGCTGCTGGCTTGCCGCTTGCTACCTTATATACATTCATACGTTTATTATATACACGCTGACGGAGGCCGAAGTGTGCATACCTGTTCATGTATTTTTCGTTTATTATCTACTATGATATAGCGCGATGCGCGCGTCCCTATTGCCTTCGCGAGGCCATTTCCGCAGGACCGATTTTGTTGGAAACCCTCCGCACCCCCCACCCCCTTCCTCTTTGGCCGCCGAAGAACCGAACGATATACATTTGCCCCTCTCACCTTCTGCTTCTGCCAATTTTCGGAGCAAAAAGCGTGAAACATGACCCGGGGTGCCGCACTCCGACGATCATCGATCGGCTATCTCACCGGGGGCCCTCCTTTCGCGAGCACAAAATCTCATTATCCCATGTTCTTTGCCCTTCGACTCGGAGACTATATACTTGCAGCTAGTAGTTCTTTTCTTCGGCACCAAGAACCTCCGCCGTGTACCGCTCTCTTTTTCATACGGATACGCGAAGTTCAAAAAGTTATCTTCAATGCCTCGCCGCTATTTCTACTCGTGCCTAATTAGCGCGCGTATTATGTGCAGCCAATGTCTTCGAAATAATTAGACATGCACGATCGATATCCATACCCGCAATTATCAAACCGCGAGGGGGGTTATTATTACTGTAATTTATTTTTATATGTATCTTTGAAGGCAGCGACGCATTTCTTCTTTTTTCTTTTACGATCGGAACTAACTACTGGAAGAAAAAAGTAAACGTACACGCGGTCTTCGCGGCTACATGGACATGTGCCGTTTGCGTCCTGACCATCCCTTCGATTGTGTTTGTCGTTTCGCGCCGGAAGTAATTAGGAGTGAGAGCGGTTAGGCGTTATTCGATTAATTCTACTGTTGTACCGCGTTCCTGGCAGTTGCCTTTAGACTGGAAGAGACACACTGTTCGGAGGGAAGCATCGGAGCGAAACAGAGGCTAGAAGAAGGAGTGAGGAACTGCTTCCCAACGCGGATTTCGGGATTATGTGTGTAAGTTGAAGGTCCGGAACGGAAGGTCCGGGTGCCAACTGTGATGGCTTTCCGTCTTTCTTCTTAGCCATAGAGAAGCAACGATATACGCAACTTGTTCGTTCTTCTCTTAGGGCGCCGGTGAGACTTCTTTGAAAGATTCTCCCGAGTGTTCAGTCCGGTAAATTGGTGGCACTTCTCCGCCGGCCCCAGCGATTAAGTGGTCTTAGGACGCGGAACCCTATCTTTCTCATTCGCTCGGCAGCTCTTCCTTTCGTCCTGCGACTGTAACGCGCTGCTACGCTGTTTGCCACCGTTGATACTTCGTGATCATCGGGGCGATGCGTTTTATCGTCCAGGAAAACGGTAAGCGCGATCCCGAACAGATATAGAGGGGTATTCATTATAGAAAAAAAAACAGAATGCTTCATTGAACAACAATTCTGGCTTTCCTTGGATCACTGCAATTTTTGCTCGCGTTACCGCGAGAGCGCGTGCGCTAATTGCCGGCAGGTTTCCCTCAGCGCAACTCTATAAATCATAGATCGCTTCGGGCACGCGAAACGATCCACGGTCGCTCGTAGCGTCCTACCGAGTGGTTTTCCAACCTTTTCATTTTATGCGTATATCATCTGCTCGCAGCTTCTGGGAGGACGTAAGTTTAATGAAATTAACGATGGAATATCGGGTTTCCCTTCAGGAATCCCCAACATGTGGTGGATGATGGTTAACAGGCTAATTAAGAGCAAAACGATTTATTATTTTCTGCCGATCGATCGGTTACTTGAAAACATTTTTTTTTACTCGTATGTTACCTTACATATAAGGAAACTTCGTATAAGGGAATATAGTATTAGTAGGTTCAGTAAACCATTTTTATTAATTTTTGTAGTTTCTTTTTTAGTTTAATTAAATGCAATGAAAAAAAAAAAACAAGCCATGTAATTACATGACTTACATTGATTTATTATCTATCGAAATCCGACGGAATTGAATTAAATCAAATGTACTTTCTTTCTAAATATTTTTGTTTTATTTTTGATTTTTTTTTAATGACAAGCGTTTGACAATTGATCGATTATTCATCATTCATTGATCGGTCTATGATTCATTTACTTGACTAAATTTTGACATAATTAACATTAAATCGACAGTTTCCTTTCGGGGATGACGAACGTATCGTAGGTTAATTAATAAAAAAAAAAAGATTTATTCTCCGCTCACGAACTAACGGCAATTTGAAATAAAAACTGTACTTATATATAAGCGTTACGCTGCATTGTATGCGGAAATTTACATTATTACGATCAGTAAAGCATTTTTATCAGTTTTCGTAGTTTTTTAAGTTCTAAACGTCTTTTTTCAAAGTTCTCGAAAAATAACTTTAAACTTTTATGTATCGCTATTATGTTCAATAAATCGCAATTCAGTTGAATTGAACAGAATGGAATGCATTTCTTTTCATATATTGATTATGCATTGTTTTTTTTTTTTTCAAAAATGATAAAATTACAAATTACAAACTTATAAAAATTGTAGGTAATTTGAAAATTGACAAACGATCACCAGGCCATTGATTGATTTGGTCAATTCAATTTAACAGAGTGTTTCCTTGCGGTTCAATTTTTTTTTTTTTTCGTTCTTATTTCGTCGTATGATTGACAGTTCAAAATGCCGGGTATATTAAACATTGTAAAAAGTGGTTATTCGTCAAGAATTTTCTTTTCATCGATTTCTGAAACGATCTGTATTCATTTGCGATCTTTTCCTACGAGCTGTAAGGAAAGTACACTGCCCGCAGCACCGATTTGCCGCGATTTTATATGCAGGTATATAGTGCCGGCGCGCGGTTATAGACGTTGCGCGCGGCTGCTACCTAAAACTCGAAACTTCGACGGTGCGTTATACGATCGATCGATCATCGGAGATTTGACAGGCACTCGTTTTGTAAGTCGAGAGGGCTGCTACGTTCTTTTTTTTTTCTTTTTTTTTTACCTCCTCGTATTCGCGGACTCACACGCGTCTATTAGCGCATATATACACGCGACTCCGAAAGCATTCATAAACGAGAAGCGCGATTCTCGTAATACCAGTAAATTATTAATAGTTAAAGATAATACCGCGAGAAGACCAGAAGGAAACAGTTTTCATTTCGGTATGTTGGCTGTTTATCGCTCAACATAAGCGCGTGTCCTCGCCATCTGGAATCCCCTCTACGTTCGTGTATTACAAACCTTAGTCGCCAGAACAAACCGCGAATATCTGTCACTCGTATGTATGCACGTGTGTGTGTCTCGCAGTGGATTTAGAGCGGCTATCTACCAGCGAATGAGAACGGTGAAGAGAGCTAACGCCCGGTAGCAAACGAACAGAAGCCCCGAACATTAAGCGCGCATTATTTTCCCGAGTAACAGCAGCGGCATAGGTTCGGGCCGAGAGAACGCGCGCGCGGCTAACGTCAAAGGCTCCAGTTATGTTTCGAGTGTTTGGAGACTGTCGGAACGTCACGCGAGGCTGTTTAGCTGTTGGCTGAGTACCTATACGACGGTCTAATATAACAGACCCGCTATAGTCGCCTGTGCATGTGGATGCAATGCCAAAGGAGTTCCGTCACTGTTCAATCCCTTCTTCTACGCTGCCAATCGCTTTTCTATACCCCTTTTTCTTATTTTTTCCTTACTTTCTTCCCCTCAATCATTGGAAATGATAATGGAAGTAATGAGAAGCTACTTTGCACGTCAGACCATCGATTCTCTTGTCGCTTCTTGTATAACGATCTATCCGTTTCGAAAAAAAAGAAATAAAGAGAAAAGCGTTGCAAACTAAAGCCCCATAGAAACGCCGCGGTTGATGATGCACATGTTACAATAGCGAAACGATAATAGATGGCCTCTGCGTGCTCGCGGTCGTTTGGCGTCGTGTGCCCGACAGAAAAAGCCAATCTCCGTGATGCGCGCCCGCCACTTGCTACGGCCCCCCCAGCCGAATATATGCGCGCGGATAATGACGTTGCCGGCGAACACAGTCTCTTCTCGAAGTCTTTTTTCGCTAAATAGACTCACGTGAAATAGACCGCAGACATTCAACGATCGATTATGCCTTCTTTATGGTTCGGAAATTTTAGGTTACGTCAATCATACGAACCGAAATGCAGTTTTCGCTAAGCAGACATTTTTCGAACTATGCATTGTCGATCGTGAATTTTGTATTGTCGTAAATTTCGTTGGGACTTGCGGTCAAAGATTAGTGAAAAAAAAAAAAAAAACGAATTCTCGAATAACGGCGGTATCGAGACAGAGAAGCGTATCATTTTTGTCGCGAATTTTTTTTGCTCCATGTTTCGCTAAATGGAGGGGGAGGGGGGCGGGGGATGATCACTGAAATTCGATGCTCTTTCATCGTTAAACCAAAGGGTAACAATGTGTGACACGACAAAAAGGGGTATTCTTATATTGTTAAGTTTTCGTGAGATTACGAAATTTTTTCGTGAACACTCGGGGCTAAGCGGTGAACCGGAGAGAATCGCGTGCCGCACGTTAAAAGTGGCGCACCGTTCTCCTCTCATGGAAATTTTTCTATCGAAAATATATGCGAGATATTATAAATACACCTCGAGCTTATTTTAGACATATTTTATATATATATACGTTCTAATAACTATATGCCACGTCTATCCGACATATGTGAAATTTCTCTTGCATACCGAATTTTTCGCCATTTTAAATATTCGCAAAATATATTTAATTATTGTTTGAATTATTTTTGTTCATTTTTTTTTACGTATCTTTGACGTTGCAAATAAAATATTAATATCGACATATACCCAATTTTGTGACACTCATCATTGCGGAATCGCGGAAAAAATTAATTGGCGTCGAGAAGCGTAAAAAAATAAAATTATATGCATATAAAAAAATAAATATAATTTTTTTATAAATGTGTGAATATAATTCGGACGCTCGATAAATGAAGTACCTATATGTAAAGAAAAAAACATTTTTAAATAAAATGGCATAATGTTCGATATCTCGGAATTATATAATATATATCTGTTGTTCTGCTTATATATGCATAACACATATATATCTCAGTATGAAATATTTATATCAAATTTCCAACTTTTTACCACAATAGATTTTTAATTTATAAAAACATAATAAAGTGTTCATTTTTTCCTATATTTTCAATGTACGGATGTCTACGGACGTGACGTGAGTCTGAGAATTTTTTTCGGCGTATCGGTAACAGCGATCGACGTGTCGCTTGTTCACGAGGACGTCAAATGGAAGAGAGACTCGGAATATATTCGAAGACGTTTCTCGGTCGGAAAGGATAATATTAGAGTAACGAAAGTTCCGGGACTCGGCAGCGCGGACTGTTAGTGCTGCTGGGCGGTGAGTCGTAAGTGCCGCGTAACCACGCAGCGATTTGTCCGGATCAGCGTCACGGCTAAGGAGATTATAACGCGGGACCCTGAGCCACGTTGCTGTTACTTCTTCTGCTTTGCTTCTGCAAACGAAGTAGCAATGCTCGTCGTCGACGATACATCCCTCGATATATCCCTCGAGAATAAATGAGATCGAGATATCGAATAAGAGAGCAGAGAACGCGTCCTCCCGGTGATCGACGGAATTTCGATTCACTGCCACACCGACGTTTTTAAATGTTTGTATTTCCATTTTTTTTTTTACACGTGAAGAATACGTTATATCTATGCGGCAGAATCGCTGAAGTTATGAAATATATGAAGTGGAGGAGGACGAGACGTTACCGTATAATATACCGAGTAGTTACCACATACATCGAGAAGGAAAGAGAACCGAGGCGAGTGCTAGCGCTGAGCGTGGGTGCCTCGGGGCCCCAACAGCAGATTTTATCCCGAGCGCGTACCTCCTTGCTACATGTCGATTTAAAAAACTAACTTTTCCCATTACCATATATTTAGGTTAACACGTGATGCGTATCGCGGTATACCGGTAGCGCGCCACTGCCATAGCTACACAGAAAAAGAACATCGGTATAGGACGAGAAAGCTCTCCGTAACGTCGTACCGAAAAAGCCGACGCGGTTTAACAACCTGTCCTCTTATCTTGCCGATGTAATAACGCGATCCTATATTTACGAGTTTTGAAAGGAGGCAGAGGAGGAACTTTGAGATAAAGTCTCGCAACTTTTTTTTTTTTTTTTCGAGTACACGGATGTGTGCATTACGCACACCGGCTTATGCGATACATATTAGTAAGCCAACTAAGCGGAGCAGAAGCGCGCGCCTGCAACGTGTGGTACGCTTTCCTTCGTTCTCGTATCTAAAAGCTCCGTGAGCTCAAAGAAGAGCCGCCCGCGGCCGTTTCCGGTCGTTCCGTTCTTCCGGCCTTCTCTTTTACTCCGATCCACCATCGTGGTCCGTTTTTTTTGTTCGTTTCGTTAATTTTTTTTTTAATCTACGAATACAGTCGTGACGGCTCTCGCGTTATTATCGTTATTACGCGCATTACGATCAGGTGAAGACCCGGCAACCCGTGCAAGCGCTTGTGTATACGATTGCCGCGTGTTGGATCCTAAAACCACTTCAAAGCATCGTGGATGCCCGGCACGCATAAACATAGCGGGGATCGAATGATTCAGAAGCAGATATGAGGGCTTTTGGTATTCGGAGTTCTATTTAAAAATAAGTTCGGGTTAAGAACATCGATCTTGAAACATCGAAGGGTTTTTCGCCGTTAAAAATGTTGGCAAAGTTAATATATCAAATTAATAATTTTTTTTATAGAATTTCATTTAGTTCGACAATTTAATTTTCAATTTTTGACTTATGCTACAATTGCAAAGTCGAAAGTTACCGAGAACTTCGACAGCGCTAGAAAAAAAAAATAATTTTCACGGTCGGTAATGTTGCGCAAAGTCGAAATTGAGTTCGGATTCCGGACAAAAAAATATACAAATATACAAAACATTGCAAAAAACCTCTTGTTGTCGTGATTTTTTAAGTTTTTTAATCTCTTATAATAGTAAAAAAAAAAAAGATTCGGAAACTCTACTAAACGTCTTGCGTTTTTTTACTCGCAGAACACGATCGATGCCCGATTATCGTTAGCGCAATTCTATCGGGAGAGGGAGACATCGCTGTTTGAAAGTACCAAAAGTGCCTATTTTCCCGAAAATCAATTAAAGAGTTATTTTCCCAATCATTTCAATATTCATAGAAAAAATCGGCACCGTAAGCAAAAAGAAAAAAAAATAACTGTTCATAAATTATAATTAATTTAAAATAAATTAATTTCAAAAGTGAGTCACGAATGGAAATTCCTGCACAACCCTCGCAAGAACAGTGAATGGCAAGTAAGTGAACAACACCTGTAGGGTTCGTGTTGTGTTTTTTATTAAAAAAAAAGGAAGGAAATCATAGAATGTCTTACACAGTTTATTGCACCGATCGCGAGACTCTCCAGTTCGGTAAATAAAATCAGATTCGTAACGCCTGTACACAAATTATCTCGTATTGGCCTCGTGCCTATTCCTCACATATTTCTTCGCCTCAATATCCCGAACGAAAGTCTGATAAACGTTACTATCCAATAATTAGCGTGCATAGAGCTGCGCCGTATTCTGGGTAACAGAAAACGACCGAGAATTATGAGAATTATCCTTTTTGTTGTTACCGCCAAGATTTTTCGCGGTATAAACCGGCCTCTTGCCGAACACGGTTATCCGGGCGTTAAAGAAGAAGAAAAAAAAAAAAAAAAAGAAAAAAAAAATCTTCAGAGAAAACCATTGAAAAATAATCATACCGACGACATAATAACACAGGAGAGTACCGAGTGAAACGTTACCGTGACGATGTCTATTCTCTCTCGCTAAACTTCTATATTCTCCTATCCATAAGTGCAGCCACACCAGTATCACAAAATACAGATGTTTCGCGCTCATATTCCCCCCTTCATCCCCCCGGTAGATTCCACGCTCAACGTTACGATATACGCGTCTGACTCCGAACGGTTACTACTACTTGCAATCCTCCCACCTCCACCTCCCTCGATTCCCCTTACTACTGTAATTCTATCTCGGTAGTGTGCTTGCGATACAAAAAGCTCGTCCACCCACCGCACGGATCGTCGACGTTAGCCGCGAGAAGCTTTCCCGGTTAGCGAGAAGCATAGGACGAATCGGATATATATACCGAGGCGTTTAAAACATCGGAATCCCCTCGGTCTCGGACAGCCCCCGCCCACCGCCCACCATATCTACTCCTCTTCGTTCGGTGTGGGAGGCGCGTTGGCCCTTGCCGCGGCTCTCCGCTCGAGCGTTTAAAGTCCCGACAGTAAAACAATAAATTGCTACTCAGCCGCGGCGTAGCTCGCCGCAGCGCGCACACACATACAGTGCTGCCAATGCACAGTAGAGGCGCGTTTGCTCCCGCGCGGAGGGAAAACGCGGTCCCTGTCAGCAATTGCCCCCACTACGACGTGGTACCACTCTCTCTCGTCGCATAGTCGTAAGAAAAAATGGCAGCTGTGCGCCCGTGTACTGCGGCGGTGGATGGCGCGCGTATGTTACCTATGTAGGTGATGTTACACAGACACATACACCGATGGACCGAGTGCATGATTTTCGTACACGTACAGGGTAAGTGTTACAGATACAGAACAGCTACCTCCGTACCTATCCGTACCTGTGCGCGAATCGCCCGCTGTCGACTCAAGCCGGAGAAGCGAGAGAAGAGAGACAAGGCTTGCAGGGGATAAAGGGGGGGGGGGGGGGGGGGGGGTTGAGGTGGAATAGGTATCCACACCATCGGGAAGGGCTACCGGCACTCGCGAACGTTCGCACGTACACTCGGGTATTTTCCCTCCTGCCAACTTGGCCCAAAAGGCATCTCCTCGTTGCGCGGTTTACGTCGGTGGAAGTGGGCGCTCGGGGGGGCGCTCAACCTCACCCCTCTGTAGAAGCGCGAGCATTCGAGGGCAAATATAACGTTACGGGGGGCTCCCTATATCCCCCAGAGCGCCCGGAGAGAAGCCCAAGAATCCGAGAAGAGTAGGGATAAGGGGGGTTGGATCTTTGGTGGAGTTTTGCCTGATAAAATGGGCGGATCTTGGATGGGGGATCATACGGGACACGCCTACCAACGCCAGCCGACGGGCAATGCTGGGCTTCTCTCTTGCCTTTGGCCGGAGAGTTACCGAATGGTGGGAGATGCACGGGGGGCCGTGCTGACGAGAACCATCCCGCCGGCAGCGCGGGTCAGTCTGTCAGGCAACCGGTCTGTTACTCGGTCCGAATCCCGATCGTCGTGCTGTCCGCGGCTTATTTTAAACCGGGCGGCGGCCTACAAACTCCTCCATGTCTTCTTCTGCACCGCCATCACCCGCGTGACTTTTTTTTGCTTCATATTTTACTTTAGTTGTTTTTTTTTTTATTTTTATTATTCAAACTACCCCCCGAGGGACGAGTTCATCCGGAACCGTCGCGGCCGTTGGCGGACGATCGCACTTCTGATATGTCCTCGCGCAGTGCTCTCGATAATCCGGCTCCGTTCGATCACGTTGTGTTGTCTTGAGATTTTCGACACGGATAACAAAACGGCACGTTGTACCGAAACGTTGTTTTTTTTTCTTCAATTATAGCATCGTTGTGCACAACGTTTCGAATGTTGGAAATCAGTGCACGAGTTGTCTCGAACAAGTTTTGGTTAATTTGATTTTCATCGTGCGAAGTGACAGAGGATAATTGGTGATAGGATGACGAGGTGCGGATTCGGGGGATGCACCCTTATTTCCTGACGGTCAAAATCGTTCTTACATCCTACTGGGGGTCTTCCGGTAGACACTCTACATCCGTTTCCAATCGGCATCATCGGCGCGTTTTGTTTTTTTCCGCGAAAGTGAAATAATCTCGAACGCACGAGGCGATATCGCGAGCACTCTCGTCGGGGTGGTCGCTTGTGTTAAAATTGTTTCGTGTGAGCAACGCAGCGAAAAAAAAGGTGAAAAAAAAAGTTGTGCGGTGGGGTGGATATGTTGCTGGAGTCGCGAGGTCTCGCCGGAAGGAAGAGAAACGGTCTGACGCTGAGTTCCTACAGCGGGATTGGAGGGCTTGCTGACGGCGTCGGGGTGCGTCCCGGCGTCGTTGGCAGCGGCATACATGGCGCCGGTAGCGACGAGGACGACGAGGATTCGAGATCGTTGCTCATCACCGGTGTCGGCAAAATGCAAACAGAACCCGGAACAACGGCATCAACGACGATGTCAACGAGTCCGGGTGGCTGCACGAGAACCGATCACGAAGCGGAGGATTGCAGCTCGAGTCCGTCGCCGAACAATAGTTTAATGAACAATCTAAACAACAACTGCAGCAATTCTAATAGACAGTGCGCAACGGACTTTAGTATAGCTGCGATAATGGCGAGGGATTCCCGTCATCAGCAGCAACAACAGCAACAACAGCATCAACAATTGCAACACGAACTGTCGCAACATCACGAACAACAACAGCAACAACAACCGGCGTCGCGTCATCATCATCATCATCGACACTCGCAGCAACAGGCCGTCGGCGGTGGAAAGCTTCATCAACACGGTGAGTTAACGAATCCGCAATGATTCACAACTCTCCTTCCCACTCATGGAATCGTCGCAATCGGGCGTTTCATTACTAATAATTCATGACTATTAGAGGAATTATAATACCCGTCGGGTGGTAACGGACGAGTCGAGTTTCACATATCCAAGAAAGATTAATGACACGAGTGATTAGGCAGGTTAATTAGTATTATTAGACGGAATCGAACAGTTTCCATAAATATATTAGACGCCTCTACACTTTATTAGAGACATACACACTCCGAGTATGCCGGGTGCGCGAAGCGCGTCTAATAACTTTAATAGGTATCCGTGCCTCCGTGTCTCGGTTGTTAACGGGAGCCTATGGCGTTAATCGCTTTCATCCAAGAATGGTCTCGAGATGATTGTCATCTTCGTGTGTCATGACTCGTACAAAACAACTCTCGACCGGTGTCCCCTCCCCCCTCGATGATGGTGAAAATGACGGTGTTAATGAATACGAATAAGTCGTAAGCCGACAATCTCGAGAGACAGAAAAGCCAATTGCGTAGCGCGGCAAGACGATCGCGCGCTTTGTCGCACTCCGCATAAGCGATATAGCTGCGTCCACTTCGATCCATGGCGTTTATTATTACACGCTATCTCCGTATAATTATTCAAGGATGCGCAAGGGAATGACTCGATGTTCTTTTCTCGCTTGTCTCCGCCATCGGAAACAAAACGCGTGTCCGCGACTATGCCGAACCGAACTGCGCTGCGCGCGGAGGGAAACGCGAGAGAAGAATCGGTTGTTAATGCTAATTGCGGCCGGTAAATCCCTGTTAATCAGTGAATATACCCGTAATTAAGAGTGACCGCGGCGATGATAGTGCACAGCTTCGGTGCCTTACTACATTCGACTCCACTGAACTTTTCGTCTACATAGGACTTTCGTCTAAACTATTCGCGCAAACGAAGCGTGCGGCAATAACAACGATTTTACGACGAGGCGCGGAAGCGCTTCTTCTCATTCTTGGCAAGAGTCGCCGTGAACGCTGACGACACAACGCGCCAAGCAACAAATCTTTATCCTCCATTATCCGCTCTGACTATCTTTCACACCGTATTTAGCTGATTGGGAGTCTGAAAACGCAATTCTACCGTCGTACGCTATTCACGAATGAATTAATTGCTTTTCGAGATTATCGTCGGAGCATCGCGTTCAACGCTTAGCGTGAATGAAACGAGAATAAAATTGAAGATAAAGAAAAGGAAAGGAATAAAAAAGTACGAGTGGAATTTACACGCACGTGGCGATAGGTTTCATTAACGTGCGTTCGAACGCTTCGACTCGACGCGCGAGACTGGACTCTCTCTCTCCCTCTCCCTCTCCCTCTCTCTCCCTCTCGTCGGTAATAAATAGCCAATGACTTAGTTAAGCGACGGCGACGAAGAGGATGAAGAAGGGAGGAGGATGAGAATAAGGACCAAACGAGATGAGAAGCCGAGGACTACGAGAGGGTTATATTCCGCACGGTTGCCGCGGAGTCGCCAAGCGTGAAGTTACGACTCGTTCGCGCGACAGGTCAAGCCACGAAGAAGTTCTTCGCACGCGGACCGGTCAAGCAACGAAAGACGACCGGCGGGAGAGAAGAAAAAAAAAAAAAAAAACCAGTGAGACCGAAGGCAAGAGGTCTCGTCTCGGTTATGGTATAGAAAGGCAAAAGCGAAAAGTGATAAAGGTTCTCTGCTCGCGCGTATTGAGGAAGCTGAACTAAAGAATGCAAGAGTGGAGATGGCTTCGCGACGCCGGCCAGCAGCAGCCAGAAAAAAAATGAGAAAGAAAAGAAAAAAAAAATAAAATAAAAATAAGAGGAAAGAATACTGAGCTGCGTGAAGAGGGCATTCCTAATAAATTAATTCCCAACAGGACCCACACTTTCGGGAGGGTCTCAGTAAATCGTATAATGTTTTGTAAACAAGCGGTCATTGGGTTGTCGCCAGGAAGATCTCGTGCTATGCCCCCAAACGACCGACGCTGTATAATACGAGGGAGAGAGAGAGAGAGAGAGAGAGAGAGAAAAAAAATGAAAGATGAGACAGAGATACGAGAAAACGGACACTATTCTGATGACTATGATGGCACCTAACCATTTCGCTTTTTCATATTCGCTTTTTTGTTTTTCATTTTTTTTTTTTTTTTCTTTACATTTTTCACCATTCAACGTCTTGAGAATCGCTAGAATCGTCTATGACGCATCAACGAATATGTTTAATAATGAAGAGAAGAAAAAAAAAGATGTTCATTGCGCACAATCGTCGGGAGTTATAGTTCAGCGTATGTAGAGGAGAAGCATAATGGATGCGCGGACTCGAGGGGTTAGCGGGCGGGCGACGAGAGACGGCACGAGAAAATTATGTAGAAAAGTCGCTCGTAACACTGGACGTCTTTGCCTGCCACGTGGATCGAATAGCCATTATCCTGGTGATGGCGTTCAGACGCTCGCCGACATGAGCCTCGCGCGCGCGTTCCTCTCTCGTCTCTGTAATTTAGAACCCGATAACCTTCCTTTCCGCGGACCTCGTGCGTTCGGCGTTCTCTTCGAAGCCCGACGAGGCCTCGTGCCTGCAGTCTCTCCGGCTTTTCGACGAACGAAACACGCGAGGCGCTCTCCTCTTCTTCCTTCTTCGACGGCAGTTAAAGTTCCACATAAGATCACCTTTTTTTTTATGGATGTATTTCACGAACGAATGTATTCTTACATATACATATATATATACGCAGCGGTGTTATGTACTTCGGCTCCTGCAACTCGGAAGTTAACGGCACATCACGGACCGCTTTGTCCGCGTGCCGCTTTACACGAGACGAAACGAAACAGATGAGTCTTTGCTATAAAACCCTTTTTCGGACGGAAGTCCGAAGAAAAAATGGAAAAAATAAGAGGGTAAAAAGAAAGTGATAGACATGTCGCGTGCGGACACACCGTAGAATTAATCCCTATAGCACGGCTCCCGTCCACCCTAAAAGGCGACAAGCCATCCTGTGCTCGCCAACGCGACAAATAGCTCTTCAGAACTGTATAGAGAGACGACGCGCACGTCTTCTCTGTCAATGAATTGGCTGACGGTTGAACCCTTCTTATAATTCGTCGATGTTACCTCTACGCATATCCTCCTCCGGGAGACCACACATCGAACGCCGCCCGGAGGAGTCCGAGATGAGTGCGTGCGACTCTCGACATCATCAACCGCGCGTTTTACAACGACTCGAATTTTTCGCCACGTCAGCAACGGAGAACACAACTCCAGCTACTTGCTGCGTCTGTCGAGCCACGCGAGTCATTCTTTTTCTTTACAGAGCTAAAACTGCCTTCTCTTGTCCACTTCTCGTCGGATTTTCTGACGATGAAGCGTGCGGGATGATGCAGGCATAAATCATTCGTCGGATTCGATTTTCTCGCCAGAAGCTTTTCGTCATTATTCTTTTTTTTCTCGGCAATCAAATAGTACAAAGTCACAGCGCTGGGGTTCTCTTTGATTCGCCAGAAGTTGGCAACAATCGCGAAGTTTCAACTGGACTGTTATTTTTTTTTTTGGCAACGATGGGAATATATATAATTTCGGCTACTCGCCAGGTCGCCGGTCCGAGAGTGAGAGATATTGAAAGCACGTGGCGTTGGATTGAAACATACAGTATATAGAACGACACACAGCCCACACGCACACATATCGTTCATTCTCAGTTTCGCGAAGTATTTTAGAGTTACTCTCACAACCGGCGGCTTTGACGGAAGTTAAGATTTTCATGTTGCACGCCGCTGGTTTATTCCGCGAGAGTTCATACAGCCGCGCAGATTACTTTGTACCGCGGGCTCTTGATGATCCAATTATGACTCGACCAGTCAGCGTTTAACTCAATACGATGAGAAACGATCTTCGCCGGGGGTTTTTCGAGTTGCGTTGCTCGTGTTATTCGGGCTTCGAGCAGCGATGCTCCGGCCACTTATGCCGAGGAGCGCTCTCCTTCTGAACTCCGAAATCACCGCGTTGCGCCAACTTCATTTTGATCTTTCGTTAACCGTCCAACATTTCGCAGTGGCAAAATGTCCCTCGCGTGTCGTTCTCCGCTTTGAACCGTACCACACCCGCGGACATCGGGGAGTTTCGCCTTTTCACAGACGACGAACTCGGCGCACAGTATTTCGTTCACAAGCGGAGAGTCTGCGGAGTTCACTTGCGCGAAAGCGCATTCTACGGAGTCCGCAGAGAGCTCTTCGAGAGTACAAGAAACTCTCCTCGTAAATAACGTCCCACACGTCCGGAAAGACTGGGTGTCCCGTACCCAGAGGCATTACCGTACCCGCGTGTGCAGAGGCCACAGACTCGCATCAAAACGTTGAGAAAACGCGTCGTCGTCGTCCTTTTCGTCAGTCGTTTAACACCGGCGTTGACGTTGCCGAATAAAAATACGCTGCGACAGCCAAGCAGGCAGCAGGCAACGAGATGCTCGTGGAGACCACACGCGTTTTAACGCACCCGCGTGGCCTTCCAGCGAGCGGCCAATTAAGAGATACCATTGCGCCTCATCTGGCACGACGCGGACGAGCGAAGAACACGATGAGCAGAAGCGAAAGACACCGGTAAGGAATTTCGAAGCTAAACTATTCTCTCCGATTCGCTTCGAGTATTGAGTTTTTATTTAGATACACAAAGGTAGTTTTGCGATTATTCGAAAATAAGAGTCTCGGCACGCAGAAGCTAACCGAAGGAGAGAGAGTACTCAAAGGGAAGGACTTCGAAGACTCTACAGAACTCTCGAATGCATCGCGCGATGGCCGCTGCAACTGTAACCACCCACGCGAGTCACCGCGATTTGTAACGGAGAAGGAGAAGTCTGCGGCTTGCGCTTAGCGCGTTTACATCGTGCGGTGTCTCGGTGAGAGAGTATTAGCTGCGGTATTGTAGAATTTTGCTTTGCGTTACCTATAGGAGTTAATATACCCCGTAGAATAACGCAACGGAAAGTGGCTATCTCTCGGCGCATATTTCAAGCCGCGCAAAGTGCGCGCTTTGAATTATCGGCATTCACTACCGCGCGCGCGCGCGTGTTTCCCTTCTCCTCACCTGCGACTCAACGATCTTTTTGTTAACCTCTGTACCAATGCTTCGATGTATTGCTGCTTTTTGTTTCATTAAATCGGCGATCATTTCCAGTTTTTTGATGGAACACTCGATGATTATGAATTGTTGGGATTTTTAGGAAAATTGGGGAATTTATTCTCGAATAGAATAGATAGGCTAATCAGCGGCCATTTTATCTTTCGTGACCATTATGATGATTATTTATATTCCATTTTTTCGTTTTTTAATAATCGCGTGGCGACCATTCGAAAATATTCGTATGAAATTTACAAAATAATCCCTCGATTTTTTTTTTTTTTTTTTTTTTCATATGAATTTTTTTTTCGTCTATATTGTGTCTCGTCTCTCGAATGCGGTCCCGAAAAGTGAACCCAAAATAGTCGGTGCGTTTACGAATATTTCGGAATATATATTATATCATAATTTTATTTACTTTTCTCTGCAAATATTTTCCATTTAATCGCTCTCTTCGTATAGGATTTCTTACCCCGTCTATAGACTGAAAAACCGATGAGTTGTGAGAACTAATAGTCCGTCGATACAACCCGTTTTTTCCTAAAAAGCAGTTGTCTCAATCAACAACTATTAGTTCTCCCAACTCATCGTTTTTTCCATGCAGCTAAGTCACGAATAAATTCTCCAGTTTTTTAAATGTTGCCAAAAGAAATAGTAGTTCTGTAGGAATACGAATTCGCAGTGTTCGTTACGGGACTACAATCGAGAATATAATTTCTTTCGAAAAAAAAAAAAAAAAAATCTTGAAAGACTCCAAATGTTTTTCTTCCATTTTCAAAATTTCTCTCCCATAAATACTTATTTTGCATTGCCAGAAATTAATCTCTAAAATTTCATCAAATTTTAAGCATCATCTGAAATTTGCCCTTAAAAAAGGTTATCTCGGCGCTTCACGGAATCTCTCGGATTATGAGTTTCATCCGAGTGAATCCAATCGGTAACCGCGGGTTACCGGTAACTTCGCGAAATAATTAAAAAAAAAAAAAAAAAAAAAAAATTGAAGTACTCACCCCTAATTTTCTATATCGAAAATAAGAAAAAAAATGAGTAAAAAAAAAAGGGGGAAAAAAACTGGTAAGAGGTCTGGAGTTGAGAGGTAATCGGTGCATCGAATAAATTTACCTATTAAGCGCGTTTACGCGCGAGAGATAAGAGCTCACGGAGGAGGAGGCTTACATCGGCACAAGGATCGTCGTCACGGCTCGGCTAACTCACCATGCTAATAAAGGAGTACCTAAGCGCCGAGCGGTACCGACCGTCGTAAGTGGATAATTAGGCCTTTTTTCTTCGAGACTGAGCGTAGGTGTTATTACATCTTTTACGAACGACTCGTCGAGGAGACCCTGACTTTGCTACCGTGCATGTTCAACGCGCATCGCTGATCCTCTCGCCATTTCATTACAAATCGTGTATCTCATAGAATTAGTAGTTAATAATGAAAGTTTCCGAAGCGCGCAGACGCGAAAGCGTCTTAACTATTTCTGTGAGGATCGCGAGACGTAGGAATCTATACTGGGAGTTGGAGAGACGAAGAAAAATGAAGAAGACGATAGAAAAAAAAAAATAAAAAAAAATATCGTTTTGGTACGGAGCTCGACGACATGTGGGTGGAGGATGCTGCGTCGCTACTCCGTGGACTCGAGGAGCGCAAAGAACATTTTTTTTTGTTCTTTCACTCCTCACGTCGACAGGCCTTTCTTTTTATTCTTAATTTGTGTGTTTTTTTTTTTCTCATCGTACTCTCTTTCCCGGCTTCATTATCGCGTCGGAGACGTTGAAGTGTCGGGTCTCGCGGATGCTGGTGTCAAAAAATATTGCTCGTAAAATTAGTAGTATAAGAGGAAAAGATCGAGAGAGGATGTTAGTGAGCAGAGACGCGACCTTGTAAAAATGTCATGGGGGTTAAATGTCTCGTCGCTTGAATATGATTTGCTTAATTTTTTTTTTAATTTTCTTATTTTTTCAGAGAGGGAAGCCAGCGGCTCGGGAGTCGGACGTGTAAGTGCACCGCCGCCGAGCCAGGATTCTTCGGTAGATATGGACGATGAGGTCGAAACCGACGACGCTGGAAGTACGAATGGAAAAGCCGCATCACCGGTCAATCCATTGCTACAAGAGTATTCGAATTGCGAGGAACTCAGACACGTTATATGTCATCTCGAGACTAAAGAGCTTTGGGATAAATTCAATGAACTCGGTACCGAGATGATTATCACAAAGACTGGAAGGTGAGTAATCCTTAAACAATATATATATATATAGATGATTACTCTTCGTACGATAGTCTTAAGATACCTCCGGCGATAGATTCCCACAGATATAAAGTATATGTCGGAATATACAAAAGATATATCACAATGGCAAAAAATGTGTATCTCGTATCATATCTTAGATATATCACTGATGTATGGGATATATATGTCGGATACATAGAATATATATCTAAAAAAAAATATATATCTTGCGGCGAAAAGTACTGTGTCTTCGATATATCTCAGTATATACATCGGAATCGATTTAAAAAATAGTTTATAGTCTTTTCAAAGGAGAAATGCGAATTAAGGTGCATCTGAATCATAAAGTGTTAACAATGCGTAAAAAAAGTGTAATTTTGCATTTACGGAAAAATAACTCAGTGTAGAATGGTTAATCGACAAATATAGTTTTGCGCATTTTTACGCGAAGTTTAATTCGTAATTATTATTCTATTTTGAAAATTGATAGATTTTTTTGTTTAAGTTTTTTTTTTTCAGTCACTGAATAATTTCGTTTTCATTGTCATTTCGAAGAAAAGTTTAATTAGTTACCGTATTTTTGGAAATTTGTTTAATAAATAATTGGTTTTAATTTGCAAGCGACACACATTATTATAGATTTTCATTCGGAAAAATTGATCTATAATAGCAAATTATACTTTTAAATAACTGTGTGAAAATACGACTCTAAATTTATTTTGGTAAATTTAAACAATTAACTTCATTTTAATCCATTAATTTACGTTACTGCAAATTCACTCTCAACGCATTTTTATACATTTTTTAGATGTCGTAATTCCTTAATTCAGATTTATCGATATTTTCACGAGTTTCTTTGATAAAAAGTGTGCCAATACTTTTCGCGATCTATTATTGAATAAATCCGACTGCATGAAGTCCAATAAAAAAATGATATTTTCGAAAAACGAATAGTTAGTTTAATCATTTACTTGTAATAAAAAAACTTATTGCAATAACTAACTATTGGCTCCCGAAACAAATTGTTATTTCTCCCGCCTAATAACTTTAATACACATAAACAGAGAAATCCCGATGCGTAAAATCCCGTAACTTCAATTTATCTATAGCGTAAGCAATTGACTTGCCGGAAATTACAACCCTTTTCCGAAGAGCGATTGATCGGTGACGAGCGATGGGGTGGCCGAGATTAGGGATTCGATGTTGTTGTTTCTCCGTTGGTGGGTTCGGGTGGCGTTACAGCTGCTGTTACTGCTCTTGCGGGTACTACATCAATGTCTCTCCACTCGGCTTGTCAACGTCACCGGTCTCTCGCGACTCTTTCTCATTACCGGCGATGGCCCATCGACCCGGGGGCACAGATTCTCGGGTCGCCCGGCGATCGACTCTCACTTGCACTCTCTCTCGGGGGGACAATATAGTTGAGGTTAGGATCCCCGAAAACACGAACCGATACTTTGACTCGTAGAAATTCAATCGGTAGGATATGAACCGATCGGGGAACGAAAAAAAAAGGAAGAAAAAGCATTGCTGTTGTACGACTGACCGCTTGACCGTTGACCGGTTCTAAAGTAGTTCCGAATCTCTGCCCGGACGCTAACTAATATCCCAAGCGAGGAGAATCGGTGGAGGGTACGATTGAGAGAAATATGAGGAGTTGATGGAAGAGAGCTGCAAGCTACCGGGCAAATGACTATATTGACCCGCAGTCAATTAGCCGGGGACCTCATGCCGGGTTGGGAAAGATTTTGGACCCTCGGGTTATAAAATTAAAAGAGGGACCAAGCGATTTCCTTTTGGTTCCATTCTCTCAGACCCTCCCGCGGCGTTGTCCCCGCCGACAGTTTTCACTTCTTGTGGTATTCGCGAAGAAAAGCGGCGACCAGAACATTATGGAAAAGTGAAAGTATAAGACGCGGGGATGGTAATGGAGGCACCAAAACGAAGCGCACGCAGGAAAATATCGTATATACGTGCAATTTTCATCATAGGCTTTCGTTGTGCATTATAAATGGATAAAAGTGTATTGGGCGAGTAAATTATTAGGGGTTTGTTGCCTGGAGGGGAAAAGGTACGTTCGGGAATCGTCGCGGACGACGAGCGCCTAATTGACCAGACCGCGCGCGCTATCTCGCACCCTCCCCCACTGGTACACTCGCCAAGTAGTAAGAGAAGCGTAAGAGCAGACAGAAAAGCACGGAACCCCTCGTAGCTTTGCTTAAGATCCCTGGAGGGGTTTACTACAGCCAGTTGAACGCCTACTCTCGCGTTAGTAATTGCATCGACTTCCCTCATTGACCTTTCTTTGCCCCTCAAATACGCCTTCCATAAAGTTTTTTGTATCTTCTGATCCGCATTTTTAATTTTAATTAAAGATTCAATTAAATTCGATTCAATGAAAAAAAATGTATTTTATCGATAAACGCCATTTAATTACTTGGAAAGAATTTATTGTAATTGAAATTATTTCGCGATTTTTTCACATTCGATAAAATTCGTTTTAATAAAAAAAAAAACATATGTCGACAAAAATAATTCATAATAAAACAAATATCAATAAAATAATATATAAGTATTATTATAGTATTAAATAAATAAATATAGAATTTGAATAATATATTTTTATCAAAAACTTGATTTCTAGTTATCATTAGCTAAACTTTTTAATTTGACGAGTAAACTGATAAAATCGTTCAACTCGATGATTAACATCTCTTCGAATTAATGCGATAGAAATAATACCCAACAGGTATCGGGGATTGAGATCATACCGGTAAAATCTTAGGGGTTAGCAAAAGCGCTTTGGTATTAACGATAGAACGGGTTATCGCGTCTACAGTTAGGGTGTAGATAAATTAATCGAAGGGGTTAAGGACGATGCGGAGTTTGCAAGTTGACAAACTCCGGCAGTTCCAACGGTTGTCTGCTCCTCGCGCAACCGGCAGTCGAGTTATCCTTTGCTTATGCTTCACGGAGCTCGTGGCGCGCGGGCGTTCAATTCATTAACAAAGGGGGGAGGGGGGTAAGAGAGAGCGAAAGCGTGAGTAGTAAGGTAGGAGAGAGAGTTTGATAAATAAAAGCATTACTCAGTCTCGCTTGTGCCCCGACTAGCTGGGTCGGTTCTGGGATGAATGCATACCAAAGAGAGTCGACAAGGACCGAGGAGGAGAGAAGACGCGAAGCAGATAAGATCGGCGGGTGTCCCCAGCGTTTTAGTGGTCGACCAGCGGGGGTTCCGACACGATATTAATGTGCGCCTTCTCTCGCTCCCCCTCGCTCTCCCCCTTTCTCTCTCTTTCTTTCTCTACCCCTCTTTGGCTTTCACGAAGGCAAAACATTCACAGGCTACACGACGCGAGAAACGAGAGGTGAACTACTGCAACTATCATGGGTAGCGAAACGGGAGAAATTATATATATATATAAAGTTCTCGGCCGACTTTCCGCAGTATAGTGGAGTCGCGTATATACATATATATATGTATATCTCCATCTCTAAGAACCTCGAGATGCATCGATGGACCGCGAAGCCTCTCCTTGCATCCGATCTTTTATGATTCGTCCGCACCTTGTTTTCGAAATCGCGAAACTCCCTAATACCGTATTTCCTGAAGTTCAATCGTTTCGCTAGAAATTCGACGCGGAATCATTTTTAGCCGAGAAAAAGACTTGTGCAATAATTTTTTTGCGATTTGTGATCAACAGGAGAATGTTCCCGACGTGTCGAGTGTCCTTCGAGGGCCTCAGATCCGACGGCCGTTACGCCGTACTTATGGACATCGTTCCTGTCGACAAGAAGAGATATCGATACGCGTATCATCGAAGTTCCTGGCTTGTTGCCGGCAAAGCCGATCCACCGACACCCGCGAGACTCTACGTGCATCCCGATTCGCCGTTCACCGGCGAACAACTACGCAAGCAGATTGTTTCGTTCGAGAAAGTCAAACTGACCAATAACGAGATGGATAGACACGGACACGTGAGTATATCGTTTATTACGTTCCGTTCATCCGCCAATGTAAAAAAATTGGGGATATGCGTTTCACTGAGGTCCCTCAATTTTTCATAATATCATTGTTATGATTGGTTGCCGAAACTGCGTAATATGTTTTAACGAAATTTGGTTTATTTTTTGCGCTGATCATGAAGTGCCTTTTAGGCGATAATTTACGATCATTTTACACGATTCACACGAATAAAAAAATATTGCGAAAAATCGAGCAAAAGTTTTTCGTTAATTTGGCGTTTATTCCCGAAGCTTTCTACACAAACAGTAAGCCAATTGCGTTATTCACATATAGCGAATTGTCACCACTTTTTTTTTTCACGCCGCTGTTTCTAACTCCCTTCAGACTGCATGCGGGACGACGACGGCACGACGATTTCTGTTTTCCAGTCTTACATACGCGAAGTTATTTTCCGCAGTGTTTACATGCGGTAAATTTTTTGTCATTTCATTTTTTTTTGGTTTTTTTTTTTATTTTTTTACTACACTCCGATTTAATTTTGAAGTTTTTTGATTGTCGTAAAATAATTTTTTTTTTTTTTCGAAGTTCAAAGTTAGTTTTTTATTTTTGAAAAATAACTTTTCTTCCCTTTCTATGTCATGTAAAATTTTTATGTAACCGAAAAAAAAACCGGTTGGATCTATTGACGCAAAGCGTAACGTAAGAAACTCGAGAAAATTTTGCCGAATATCGAGACTCCGACGCGATAAGCCAGCAACTGGTACAACTCCCGGAGTTTCCAGAGTTTGTCTTTAAAGTTTCAAGAGCACTCCGACCCCGAAACTCCGGCGAACTCGGAGATCTCGCTATTCGGTTTGGTGCGTTATTCGCGTGCGCCAAGCTGTCACGTGTGTCAATTTATCCGCCGTAGAGGAATGAGAGAGAATATTGAATTGTCCGGATGAGAGAACGGAGATAAAGGAAGAGAAAGATCCGGCATTGTACTTCCCTGTTGGCTTGCGAAACGCAGACGCGGATGTCAGACCGCCGGTAGACTGGAACCGTTAATCAGTCATAAATTTATACCGGGAGCCCTTGGCGTGTTACCGATAACGAAATAATCCGATTGCTGGCAATGCCTTCCCGAAATATATTTGCAGAAAACGACTCCGTGCACCCGATCCGTCGTTGCAACTGCAACTGCAAGTCGCGAATCCGAAGCGGTGCATCGTGAACGACGAAATTGACACGAGACTTTCTCGAGTCCAAGAAAATCTTAATTGCTCCGAATGGGATAAACCGGCATTTTCCCGCATCCGTTCGTCTCGTTCGTTAATATCGTTAATTTTTCTCGCGATATCCTAATTTCTTGGTTATCCTTCCTTATAATCCGTCCACTCGAAAAAAAAAAAAAAAAAAAAGCTCTTCACTTCCGGTTTCCATAAACTATGCTATCGAGAGTTATATTTATCAATCCCAGAAATATAAAGAGGTCAACGCTATATAACGAGAGCGATATCGTCGAAAGTGAAGTCGAAAAAATAAAGAAAAAAAATGTCTCGGGGTGGATGACCCCCGGATCAGCCCCATTTATTCGTGCGCAGCCCACTCAACGACGAGAGAAAAGACTCGGTATCCCAGCGGCGATAAAATCGTTTTCTTATCTCTCTTATAAGACAACTTTGTTCCCTTTTTTTTATTTCTTGTTCGCCTCTGACATATTCGATCAACTTTCACAGTAATGTGACAGTACCGTTTTGTCGCGTCTTTTCGCAACGAAATCACTTTTCTACCTGCGTGTATCGTGCGTGTTGCGCGCACGAGAGACGATATTCATTCGCGGAATAAACGCAAAAGAAACTCGAAGCAAAACTGCTTACTGGTACATCGGGATCTCTCAGCTCCGCGAGTTCTTATTCCTCCGCAGCTTCTTAATTCGTTCGCTGATTGACGCAAATACGAAGGACGATCAGCGTTGAACGAGAGAAAGAGGACGAAGCAGAGTGAGTTTTGCGCTCATCTCGTATTCGAGTCACGTCCCTCCCGTTGCTGCTGCTGCAGGCAAAGTGATCTCTTGAATGGAGTTTCGCGCGGATCTCGGTAAACCCCGGATGGCTGAGAGTGACGAGCTCTCTCTCTCGTACCCGTGAGGCCTTTTTCTCCGGGTAGATCTCTAGCTGACGTCCATTTTATTATTGATGCTCCTTCGCTGCGTTACAACCGAAGGCTTCCGTCGCATTCGTGCGATTCCTCTTGTCCCGCGACTAACTTAAAAATATATACTTCGGGGTGAGAGATTGTCACGAGAGACCGCGTGCCGCCGGCTTTCAAGAAACGTCGGGAAGAGTTACTGAATGAAATTTCCGTGACGGCTTAGTAGCGAATGTAACTCGAAAGAATTTTCACCATCGGGAAATAACACCGCACAACGAGAGAATTTCACTCGTAAATCTTGACGCACCGGACGCGAAGTATTTTTACAAAAATTTCGGGCGCTTTATTTATTTAGAATTTTCAATGCACCGCTCTGTTTCCAAAATCTTCAACAATGCATATATTTTTATTGCCCCGATCTTTGTTTGACGTTAATTCAGTTATTTATCACTTTTATCGTTTTAGTTATGCAGCCATTGGTTAGTTAGCCAAATCCGTTCCGAAAAAAAAAAAAAAAACATACGACGTACGTTTTGTTTTGAACTCGAAGCTCCGATTGTTTAAACGGCTACAAAAGTTATCGTTGACGCGTCTCATATTTTTCGGGATTTCCGCCTGAAGTTCGACGCTAATGTAACTCTCGTAAAACATATATCCTTCGCGATCGTTTTCTCCTCCGTTGCATCCGTTGATCCATTATCCATGAAGTAAATTTGTTTTTCCAGTTGGTATTGAACTCGATGCACAAGTATCAACCGAGGATCCACCTGGTGAAGCGTCCGGAGTCGGGGAACAAGGATCCGATAGAGGATCTCGACCGGGAGCCTCACAAGACCTTCGTATTCCCGGAGGCCATTTTCACCGCCGTCACCGCCTATCAAAATCAGCTCGTGAGTATTATTTTATTTACTCTCTACAACAGTTCTTCATCGTCTTGTTTCGTTCCTCTCGGCGGCGCGATGCGCATCGTTCTCTTCCTCTCGAGTAGCCCTTCATTTCTTCGCGGCGCTGCAGCTACCGTTATCCTTTTATTTCTTCTTTTACAAGTTGATGCCAAGCGGCCCTTTTTATTCTCTGAGTTTCGCTTCGTCTCAATTCCTCCTTTTTCGTCTCTCCCCTTGAACCTCAGTGTCCCGGGACGGCATCAAGAACTCGTTCCTCATCTCCCATCCGCGATTCTCTTTCCGACTCTATTTATTTATTTATTCATTTTCAACTGTCCGCGATGTAACCGCGAGTGAGACAAGTGGGGCCCCGAAGTGGCCGGTTAGTCCGCGGGCGATGATGATACTCCGAAATATATGGAGAGAGGTGAACCTCGGGGAGTGAGGGAATTAATTCGCCACGCAGTCATTCCGGAAGAGCGTGAGACGTTGACGAGAGATACAGTTTTGGATTGTATGTATACACGCGGTCCCAAGGCATTTGGCATCGTTTTCCGTGGCTACACGCGATGCGAGTCGGTATTAGTTACGAACACAAACGAGCAGACGAGATGATCGCCTCGGCGAAGGCTTTTCGGAGGAGTCCTCTGTCGACTACGCCAGTCTACCGTACATTACCATATTTCACGATGGTCGTTTGGTAACCGCGCGCGATGCCTGGTGCCGATGCCACTACGGTTACTGACGGTTTGCTCCCGCTTTCTCATGCCGGGATGCCCCGGCAAGTCATCTTGTGTGGTCCATGAAACGTCCCGGCGACGTCGCATTCCCGGGACACGTCGTTTCCTTTCCCTTCAACCCCGTCGCACGCTTTAGCCATATTTGCTGCGTCGTCTAAGATCGCGAGGCACACGTTCGCGAACAGTATCTTCTCCTACCGTCTCATCGTTCCAATGATCGCTGATGTAGGCGCAAAACCGAGCGAACGGGGAATGCGTGGAATCTATCCTCAGACGTTTCAAAGTAACTTCGGGGTGATCTACAGGGGCGACAATAGACGGATGGAAGTTTCGGAACTTCGGGGTTTTTTTTTTTTTTTCGAATTCTTTTTTTTCTCCTTCCGCCCGGCAAAACGCAGAGCGCAGGAAACAAACTGAGAGTCAAGAGACATGTGGGACGGAATGACAGTGGAAAGAATAAAGTATATGCCGAAAAAGAAAAGCGAATGGAAACGGGTGGTCCCGCGGTTGGCAACTTCTTCTGCATCCTTTTCGTTATAAGTGTAAAAGATCGCGTATGTCTTCTCGCGGTGATGGGAGAGCTGCGCGTAAGTTTCTTCGGGTACAAGAGAAGCGAGACGACGACGACGACGACAACGACGTAGCTGTTGATGATGATGATGAGGTGCGAAGAGATGCCCCGGCAATTACCGTGCGCAGCCAACTCTATATCTCGCTTATGCCTTTCTCTCTTTCCTCGCCACTTTCCCGCGTCTCGTCTCTCGGTTTCCTTCCTCTCTTCCTCTTCACAAACGTGTCCGGCTTCTCTCGCTTTACTCGAGAGTCTCGCCTCGTCATTATCGTTCTTACTGTGACTATTTCGCTGTGTTCTCGTTCCTCACGCGGAAGGAAGACAAGAGGACGGCGGAGAAGAGGACAACCATCGGCGCCTTTGGCACGAAGCGCTTCGGACTCTCGTGTTATATTCCTCTTGAATTTCTTATTTCCTTTTGCGGCTTTTATCTTTCTCCCGCCACGGTATCCCTCGGCGTTTGCCCCCCCAACGGATGACGATCCATAAATGAGAAATATATTGAGAAAGAGATGAAGAAGAAGTTCGTCTTGCTATCCGGCCTCTCGGGCGTTGTAACACCGAAACGACAACGAAGTGCCCCGTCTCGTTTAACAGGATTTTTTGTCGCCACTTCCGTGAGTGAAGGGCGTCGAGCCCGCAGGGGCGCGCGTAAAGTAGAGGAAAAGAGTAAAGCAAAAGAAGGCAACGAAATAATAATAAAAAAAAAAGAAAAAAATTCGAGAGAGAGAAGATGTCGGCCACGTATCGTTGCAGTCGGTTTTTGCTCTTTCTGTGTCGGCTATATTAGCTCTCTCTCGACTGTGCGGTATAAACGCCAACAGAAAAGCAGGGGCTGCGGACCGAGAGCGCGCGGCGCTGGCAAGAGAGGCGAAATGCTCCTCGCGGTAACGACCTCGCGACCGACTCGATCAGTCTTTCTTCCTCGCACCACGTCATAATTCATAACTTAACTGCTCCTCTTCTCTTCCACGTTTCGTTTCTTCTGTACAACTGCGGCGATGACTCTTCGCTTCTGTACATCGAATACCGCATAACGCAATATTCTTTCTTTATCTATGCAACTATAACTACTAAAAACTATTTTTTATCTCGTGTAATATTGAAAGATTTCGAAAGCGCGTTTCAAAAAAAGTTTGCGACCCCTGTGACTTGACGATTGAAGGGTTAGCGAAATACGCAATGAAACATTCAAAGCACTCAACGGATATTACGCGATGATTGGTTCTGTTTATCAATTATTCCGTTCATAAGAAATCCATACCTTAGAAGCTATAAGCGAAGGTAAAGAAGAAACCGTTTCGAAATATCCATGCAAATCCGCATTATGCAACGGGGCTGTCGACGCGTCAAACGCATTACCTGTAAAGATTATCGACTCAGCGAATAGTTGCGGAGGTAACTATTTTAAAAATAGACTCGATTCGCACACGTGCATTCGGATCGAAATATACATATCGCGCGGACATCGTAAATTTCTAAAATTTCATTCCATAATAATAATAATTATTTATAAGTACATAAATCGCTTTTGCCAACTAAAATCAATTTCGCGGACTGCGATTCAAGCGAAACCGAAAAAAAAAATCATAATTTATATTATTGTGACCATTTTTTTACGAGAAAAATATAAAAATTAAAAAATTTAAGTTAATTTTCGTAAAATTTTATTTTAACATTATTTTCGATCGCTGATTATCGTATAGTGAATGAAACAAAAATTGTAACATTAAATCTGCGAAAAAATTATTTTTGTAACCGCGTAAAAAGAACTCCGAACTTTACTCGGAAAATAGGAGAAAATCACTTGGAAAGTTAGTGTAAAAAAATATATATGTATATTTCACTCGACGAAAGTTTTCAACAAGGTATTAAATTCGCTGTTTTGTAGCTACCGGTTGGGGGGATTCGTGAAAATTAGCTAACGCGAGGTTTTCGCAATAAGCACTTTTCCGGTTAGAGACCCCCGATTAGGTGCTCTCGCGAGTGAGACGGTTCCGGCGTAACTCCGAAGCAACGGGGCACAAAGTAGTAGGCACACGGGATGGTGGAGCGGTTAAGACCGTCAGGGATTCTTATGCCGGAGTTTCGTCCCTCGTCTCGTGCAGCGAGAGAGTTTCTTGTTCGGTAAGCATAGCCGCGGAAAGCGACGAATAAAGCCAACGACTTTTAGATAATATATAAACTCTCCGTCGAGAGAATAGCCTCGAGGGTGTAGGTAGGTTAGCTGTTGAGAACGCGGTTTCGCTTGGTGAATACATATATATGTATACATATATATAGACGGCGTGCATTATAGGTGCGTACGTAGTACAACAGCAGTAGCACGGATAATGGCGTCCACGTAGGAGTCGCGCGTGTTGGCGCACTTTAAGAGGGGACTAAAGGAGGAGCCGATGGTTTTAGTGGCTGCAGGCGTCGCTCGTTGTTGTCGGCATCACGGGAATAGGAATTCTTTCTGGTGCAACTCTTTTCTTTTTTTTTTTTGTTCGCTCCTTTGTTGGACGAAAGAAAAACATAAATAATCGAGCGCAAATGAGACAGGAAACTGCCCGCGCGGAACCACACGCGGCGGCTTTCTTTGCCACCCGCGATTACACTGTTCCAGTTGTTACAGTGGAATGCAACGTCGCTGCTCTCAATTGTAGCAAAGATCTAAAAGCTGTGATTTCACTCGTGTCCTCGACATTGTCGTCTTGACGGCAGACGCTTTTGCATCGCATTTAACAGGTTTATGGACATTGAAATAAAAAAATCTTCGATTTATATACATCGATAAAATCAATCGATTTCGATATTTCGCGCACTGCAAATCGTCTATCGGATGAATTAATCGATGAATTAAGAAAATTGAAATCATTTATATAAAAATTCGATTATTAAAAAAAAAAAAATTGTATTGCATATCGGGATTCTGTATGCATTTAATTTCACGGAATAAAATAAACAGCTAATCTTAGTGAAGAGACAATGGTCATAACTTATACTTTCGAAGCATTTTTCTGGGGAATAAAATAACTATCAATGGTAAATTTTTATGAATATCAGTCCAAAAATGTTTGTTCTTTGAGAATAATAACGAATTTTTCATGATTAATCGAAAATATGTGAAATATTTGAGGAAAAATATTAGTAAAAATATTTAACGTTGTTAAGTTTTTTTTATTGCGCTGCATACATTGTGCTCTGTTATGCACTTTTTCCAATACAGTTTTACATATATTTTATTATAAATGAATATATTTTTTATATATCGAATACATCGATATTATTCACATTTATATATTTTAAATACAAAAAATATTTGTAACAAAAAAAAAATCGTATTCAAAATTGAATCATTTCTGAATAAAAATTACGTCATTTCTGTATTTTAATCCAAATAGCCGACTATCTAAAGCCGAAAAGTTTAAAATGTCCATTTAATGAACGGTTCACCCAATTTTCATTTTTTCAACCCCTTTTCCCGGGGTAAAGCTTCATAAAAAAATCGCAAAAAAAAAAATTAATATCGATATCGAGATTAAAAGATTAATCACGAAAAATGTGATCATCCAGGGCTGAAGGACTTCGGTCGATGGCCCGTTGGCAATATGTGTATTAATGTATATATAAACAATAGATGTTACCGAAACTGTAAATACTTCAAATCTGTAAATATTGTCAATAAATACTTCTTCTCTCTCTGTGATCATCCGTTGCAGGGATGAGAAAATAAAAGGAATCACGATGTCGCGTTATTCGGCTTCTCGCTTTGGTCAGCGTACGATATAGCGTATGATATAGTGGTAGAAACGAATTAACGAGGGTCCCAAGGAAACACGACAGTCAACCAGGCGGCACAGAGCGCAAAATCATTTTTCCCCGACGTTGAATCGTGTTTAACGCGGATGAAACGCGCGGAGCAAAAGAGGGTAAAACGTGTGTCGGCCGGTGTCGCCGTTTTCTCGAACGCAAAGCGGCCACCGGGCTTGAAATCGTCAAACGACTATACGAGAGACGAGTCATCGAGCGGAGCCATAGACGAAGAAAACCCATAAGGCAACGAAAGCTCAGAGGAGGAGGAGGAGAAGGCGGCAGCGGCGGTCGCCGTTAAAGCGTGGCGAGCGCGCGCGACCCCTTCAATACGCGTGTCTCTATTAAATCTATTATTAGATAGAGGACTGCCGGGCATCTCTCTCTTCAGTGCAAAAGCATCCCTTTCAATTACGTACTAAAAGTACGCTTACGTTTCGTAGTCGAATCGTCTCATCTTTCTCGTCGCGTACCGCAAAATCGGCGGTTGCGGTAACACTGGAAAACGAGCAAAAGCGATAGGCAGAGATTGTCATCTTCGCGGTTGCTGGTCCATCGGAGATAAAACTCCTCCCCCTTGTCGCGAATTATAGCAGTTTACCGATTATCCTTTCTTAATTGATTCGCTTGCGGTAATTGCATATTCCTTGTAACTTCATGAATAATCACCGACAATAGGTGAATTAGCTAAGACTTCTATATTACGAGCGCTCGAGGCAATTCATTTAATTAATATACAGAAGCTGGCGCAGCGGGAACGATGAGTGAACAATTACGTTATCGCGATGTTTTTTTTTTTTTTTTTTTTCAAGAATAATCGGCGCACGAACAGCGAGAGTCGAGAATAATTCTCGGATAAAAGACGAGTTGTAAATCGGTTCACACCGGTGTCTGTATGGAAATGGGCCAAACGTAGTTTTCGGCAATGCGATGCATCGGAGTTGCGCGGAGCGTATCTCTCTCTCTTTCTTTCGGTGGCATCGACACGACGCCAGTGTCAGCGAAGCCGTAAACCGACCGTGTGGCTTTTGCCCATATCTCTTTGACAGCGTTAAACCCCCCAAAGATGTAAATTTTCGTCTACTCCTCTCTACTCTCGTCGCGGCAACGGAGAACTCTCTCGTTCTGCTCGTAACTCCTCTATCTTAGTCTCTCTGTGTCCCCCGGAGTCTCCAGCGAAGTTTTAGCGGGGATGGCGAGAGAGCCGAAGTATCGGCGACTCTATCTTCGGTATAATTCTCGCAAAAGTAAGCGTCAGGCAATACGACGGTTCGTTCGTCAAAAGGATCAAAGAAGCCATTTTCACACGCGCCTGTTAGCGCCGTGAGGTATAGACGAGTAAACGACCGACTGGCGAAAAAATGAAAACAGAGACCGGGCTAAGGCCACACAGGAGACGAGATCGTGAAGTCAAACTGACGAACGTTTATACATTTGTAAATTATAATTTAGGGGTCAAAGGAACGAAAAAAAAAAATTGTCGCGGAGCTGAAACTTTTGCAAAACTATTGCACTTCAAGCTGCATTCGGATGCGACAAAAATAATTCGAAATACATGTAAATGGACGCATTGAAAAATCTGAAAGAAACTTGGAAATTTTTTTTTATTTACAAAAAATTGCTTTAAAAAAAAAAAATTGATTTTTGAAAAAAAGATTACGATATTATTTTATGAAAATGACTATTAAATTAATTTAAAAAAAGATTTTAAAATGATTTTCTTGAAGTCGATCTCAACTTTTTTTTAATTAACCGAAATTCTCAGCAATTTCCCCATTTTTCGCCATTCTCCCGTTTTTTTTAAATAACAATAATTGTTTTGAAAGACAACATTAGACGTAATCATTTAATCATCTGCCAAATCATCCCGTTACTACGGTCGAAAATTTAAAAAAATGTGTAATAAAACATTTCTTCGATGCAAAAAAATTTCGTTGAACGAAACAAATGTTTTTTTTCTATTTCAAGCGCAGATATATCGCATAGCGAAATTAACTAGTATGCTATATCCAGAACGGCTCCAAAATTTCACATCGTCATCGTGCGAACTTCGTCCGGATACCATTGGGTTTCGGTATTATAGCGTAGTAGCGTATACAGGAGACGAGGAAGATAGACGGGGAGTAAAGGGAAGTGGGCCAGATGTTTGGCTAATGATGTCAGCGAGGAATCGTAACTAAAACCGAGCTGCTCCCCGCAGCTAAGCTCGGCTCAGTCGTATAGTCTCGGGAGTCTCGTTTCTCCCTCATCCTCCTACTAGTCGTCGTCGTCGTCGTCGTCATAGTCGAGATGCACCGGCCTACCGCGCGCGCCTCTTTCACCCACACTATTCGGTCTTAAGACTTTCGCGAAAGAAAAAAAAAGGGTGAAAAGAGCGACACATAACGATTCATAAGTCGCGAGAGTGAGAGCGAGAGAGAGAGAGAGGGAGAGAGAGGGAGAGAGAGAGGACGAGAAGGTGGAAGAAGTGCGCGCGAGAGTCTTATTACCCGACAGAGTCGAACGAAGGAAGAGGAGAGCGGAGAGAGAGAGAGAGAGAGAGAGAGAGAGAAAAGAAGGAAAGAGAGAAAGACTGTCCCGACGCCCGCACGTGCACGTGCTATGCCGCTGACGCTCGTGCGTTCCTCACGCATGCAGCGAGCCGTTCTTGAGCCGAGGCGCGAGAAACCCGCCAGGGTAATTGGACCACCCACTTGACGCTCTCGGGGCCACCCCCGTGCTTCGCTCGCTGCCTCGAGCTGCTCTCACTCTCGATACGGCACTTCCTCAAAAAATCCTTCCTCTCCCCCCTACAAAACAAATTCCGTAAATCCGGTGCGTAGGGGCGAAGCCTGAAGCGGGAGGAGCCGATGCTTATGGTAACCAACTTGGAAGCTAATAAGTCGGTATATATAGGAAACTCTCGTTTTACCGTGTAAATAAACTACCAGATGACACGAGAGAGGAAACACACGAGAGGGGTTGTCATGCGATTGAATGGTCTCATTCCCGAGGGATTGAAAGAAAACTTTCGGTGTTGTCAAAGCAACGGGAATACGGATGGCAACGAATCGGAACCTTTGCCCGATGTTATGGTCCACGAGAAACATAAGGACCTCCTTAACCTTAAAGTAAAGCAAAGTGGACTGTCGAAAAAAAAAAAATGAGAATGATACGAACAACCGGAATTTCCCAAATCAGCCGCAAACCTCTTGCATTCCGGAAGAGGCTGTAACAACCAAGCGGAATGTATTCCCGAAGGGATCTTTGACACAGTATAGAGAAAGGAAGAATCGCGTTTCGTGTCCTTCTAGAAGGGCGCGTTGATGATCACATCTGAAATGATTAATGACCCGTTGATGCGCACTGTATCTACTGGAATCTCCGATGTCCGGCTTCTCCTCTCTCTCTCCTTCTCTGTTTTCTTCTCATTTTTTTTTTTTTTTTTCTAAGCTTTTTCATCGCACACTCGTAAAGACGCGAAGAGCGACGTCTCTATCCGTTACATTCATTTTCAGATACATTGGCCTCTTTGAACTCGCGATCAATCATTCTCCGTACTTTACTTCTTTTATTTCATTTTATTTTTTTTTTTCGATAATTAGATTCGTCTTTTCCTCGGCAGACTGTGGACAGCATAGTTATTTTAACTGCTACCGAGAGCGTTCGAGAGCTCTCGGGAGAGTCAATTATACGACGCGAACACTTAAGTTATGCGGCTTGAGAATGTTACTCGATTCTTCAAGGCCACCTGCGTACATCTGTTGTCGCAGGAGGAGTGCATATACACCACCGGCACAGTGGGTGGCCTCTCGTTCATGCGAAGGCTTTCGCGGTTCTTATATGTGTACGAAGTATCGGAAAGACTTAGGGTAGGTTTGCCGACGAGCCAATGAAGGGGCGGGGGGGGGGGATCTCAATGCGGTTTTTTCCGTGTTGGTCACTCAATATAGCGTTATGGTTAGCAGAGCTTCGGAAACGAGGGGCGGGGTAGCAGGAGGATTGACCACCGCGTCCTTATAACTCGACACCGCAGAGTCTCCGCATCTTGGTGTGCGGCAAACGATACGACGTGCCATATGCATTGCATACACGAAGGAAACTCGTGTTCCAAATGAGAACAAAACTCCGTGGTCGCGTGGTATTTAGAGGGAATGAGTTCACGAGTCGTTAATACACCGCGTAAGGCGCGCGCAAACCATGTATATACTACTCAGTAGTCCTTGGCACAGTAATAAAGCATTTTCCCTCTTTTTCTCGCTCTCGGTGCACCTGCGAAATTACATTCGTTTCTGCAGTAACGCTTCTACGGACGCTGCTACGTGTAGCTTTGTTTCCATCAAGGAAGACAAATGCTTCAGGGATTTTCCGCGTCTCTCGTTCACCTAGTCCGCCGTGACGCGCGACTTACGAGAAGATTTGCTGCTCGGCAATAATTGAAACGATTTCATAGCTGGAAAAAGATCACCAGCAGTTGCAGCTCTTTACTCGGCTCGCGCCCTCACCCCCCTCCTCCTACCCCTCCCCACCCCTTTTTTTTAGAGTGCGAGATTCTGCGATTTTGCTTTGTTGCACCCCCATGTATCCCTCTAATTTTACGAGCCGTTGACTTCCGATCGATCCACGCAGAGGCGAAGGGTAACAAAACAGACCGGTGGCGTTGGTCGGTGATACCGCCCTACTGTATCCTTCCCTGAAAGCGCTCGTCCACGCTGTTTTCAACGATACGGATCGTTGACGATGTCGCGTAGACTTCATCCGAACCCCGACGCAATTTCGTAGCGAATTGCCATTTGACGCGGTACACGACGATAACAAGAACCCTACTGTAAGGGTGCGGAGAGTCTCACAGATCTTTGGTTGTACGACTCGACTATCTCTGTTATTTTCTCGATCTCTAGGTGTCTGTGTGTGTGTTACCGAAGCATTATAAATCAAAGGGGTTTTAGGCGTTGGCGAACTATACATAAATTTATCATCTCCCTTCGAGGGGGTAGTATATTTTCATGATATCGTGTCAAAAGTCTATTTCATTTTGATTCTTATCTGCTTACAGATAACGAAGCTAAAGATCGACAGCAATCCGTTCGCCAAAGGCTTCAGGGATTCTTCGCGTTTAACGGATTTTGAGAGGTGAGTCTTATCTTCGCATTAGTCGGTTACATCGATAATTCATTATTTACTGCGAGATTAATATCGAGCAGTTTGGTAGGACGAACGAACCGGTGAATGAACTCGCGAAATTATATTATATTTTTCTGTATTTCGACTGTGAATTGGGAAATTAATAAAAAAAGACACTTTTTTCGTTACACTTTAATCGTCAAACATCGCTGTTACATAAAACCAAAAAATTGTCATGAACGCTTAAAGATTTCCGCTTAAATCATTCGTTTCACAATAAAAAAGGTGTAAAAAAAATTCTTTTTTTTCACTTCTATAAAATTTTGATTGTTAATTTTATCATTATTTTTCGTAATATTTCTTCATCGAAAAAACATCGCGAGAGTATATCGATATATCGCGATCGTGAAGGCAATTTTCGTAGCCAATCAGAATTATCCGTAAGATTGACGAGAATTTAGAGCGGCATTTTTATCTCATTTCGTCACGTTGGAAAAACGGAATAAAAAGTGAAACTCTACTAGAAGTTCGCGCGTTTTTTACCGACAGTGCAATAAAAAAATAACTTGAAAGTCTACGAGCGAAAAAAATGCGTTGTTGGTGGTGAAAAAAAAAAGTTTGCAAAAAAAAACTTTTGCTTAAAGTACTTGCATTGTTTATCGCGCGCATTGCGCATGTGCGTAGCACGCGCACGTGCACTACGCGCCTGTAAATAGCAATTCTGAAGTTTCGATTTAATGGCAGTCAACAAGTTTGGATCTTCGATGCAAACATTTTTATAGTTTCGATGTTTAAAATATTAATTTCGCGAAAGTTGTCGACCATTTGTAGCGCAGGATACACGCAACATTCGTTTAATGCAATCGATTGAAACGGAATTATATTTTGCTCGATAGAAAAGGAAAACGACATACGTGAAATTCAAAAATATAAATTGAAGTTTTTAATGGTATTGAGATCATTTCTCAAAAGAGTTCTTTACCTTTAGTTATTTCTTTAGTAAATTTAGAACAGAAATTTAGATTTCTAAAAGAGTCTTTTATTTTTCGTTTTTTTTTTACAAACTCGAAAAATAAGAAGTTTGTTAAGTTCTCATGAAGTTTTCAGCGGTATTCTAATTTTTTCTTAAAAAATGTCGTTAACTCGTATTAATTTTTTTTTTGCTTGATTTTGGAATGTTTCTGCATTTTTTGGAAAAATACATCGATCCAAAACGCTTGCTCCGTTTGATTAAAAGTATTGCCATCTTAAAAGATTTGCCATCTTATTAGGTCTTTGGTCTGAAAAACCTGAAATTCTCTTCAGGTAACGTGCTGCACCCGTTGAAAGATGCGAAAAAATGTAGAAACCCTTAACGTAGAATCGTATTTACCTGATATGATGCGAAAGCTTACTGCAAATCATAAAAAATCAGCTGTTCATTCACCGGTCAATTCATTCTCCATAGATGAATAGTTATCGTTAATATTCGCCCCCTTTGCCTGTATCGATGAGAAGACAAATCACATAATCGAGTAGTTTCCCTTTCAGGGAAACGATGGAGTCGATGCTCGCGGAGCAACAGTCGTTGAGGTTTCCACATCGATTCCCGTTCGAAATGGGACAATTGCAGGCCGGCGCTACGAATCTTAGCCTCGAGGAAAAAGCCATATGGGCCGCGGGATCGCAGATACTACTTAGGACGGTGGGACCTTATGCGCAATTGGTCAATCCAGCGCTCGTTTATCCGGGCGCTTCGACTGCCGCGGGTACAAGTCATCAGCAGCATCAGCAGCATCAACAACAGCAGCAGCAGCAGCAGCAGCAACAGCAGCAGCAGCAGCAATTGAGTCATCTTTGGTGGGCATCGTCTCTCGGACCAACGCTATTTGCTGCCGCGCATCACTATCAGCAGCAACAGCAATTGGCGGCAACGAGTTCTCAGCAGAGTCCACCCTCCGGTCCCGCGGCTCCGAGACCAATCTATCCGTCGGCTCTCGCACTCGCGCATCATCGATATTCTCCGTATCCAACGTCGGCGATGAGAAAACCATCGACTCCGGCAACGGCATCGCCGTCGGCATCGAGAAGAGCGACACCATCGCCAACCGACAGCCTCTACAGAGAGGCGCAAGATCTTTCGCCCTCGTAGTCGTCGTGGAATGCCGCAATGGATTATTACAAAAATTCGGCGTCTATCGAGCATCCGCGGTGATGAGATAGTGCCCCGCGCCCGCGACGCGTTTAAAACGGTGTGCCGTGAATTTCCCCGGTGAGAATATTTTTTCTAACATTCCCAGAATAATGTTTTTTTTTGTTTTTGTTTTTTTTTTTTTTTTTTTTTTCGGGAACGAGGTTCCCATATGTATTATTCTGCATGAATGTTTACGATCGGATCGACACGGACAAAAAAATATAATAAAAGAAAAAAAATTAAATACGCCGATATACGCGCCGATTTGGCGTTAAAAAAATCATCGGACTTACTACTTTGTATATATAATTGTGTAATCGATGAACGGGTTAAAACAAAACAGAACAAAAAAAGAAATGAAAATCTTTGCCTCCTTTTTCTCCTCTTGTAACATAAGCTATTATTATTATATATTTCGTATAATTATACTTTTATTTGTTATCGTTATTTATGTTCTTTTTTTTTCTCTCCTCTGTTCCCTGCGCGCGGGGGATGAAGAGGGAACGAAAATCCCGGGTAACGCACGAGAAACTCTCGAAAAACTTTGCCGATCACTTTGAAAAATTGATCTCGCGGATTTCGCTTCAGCGACGTGATATACTCGGGTTTTTCGGTTTTTCGAAACGATTATCATCCCCCTGCGAAAGACGATTAGTACTATTAGCGTGTAGAACGTTATTGTATTGTTATAATGAAGAAAAAAAAAAAGAAAAAAAAAAATGAAAATTACGACATCGCTTGTGTTGTTTCGGTAAAAAAACGCATACAATCCATCGCTCTGCAAGCTTTGTTCTCTATCTTCTCCCAACCCTCAATGTAAATAATAAAAGAAATGACCCCGAATAATAAAAAAAAACTCTTGTACCGAGATTCACGCAGGAAATACCTCATTCCGATTTCGCATCATCACCTTGCGGACTTCCGGTTTCCTTTTACCAGATATTCACGTGTTCGCATTTTTTTTTTTTTTTGCGATTTTCTTTACTTCTCCTTCGTTTACGAAGGCTCTGTCGTTCTATGCAATTCTTTTGCTCCCTTTCGATCGTTGCGCTCGTCGACAGCGGATGAGTTGTACTTTTGCGAGGAACGGTGGGTCTGTGCAAATGTTAGCGGAACAATTTGGTTCACCGGTTACGAAGAGGGCACAACCGTTCGGCGTTGAGCTCTGAATCACGCGATCCACCTTTGCAGTCTTCTCCCTCACAGCCGTGAAACGGATTCGCGGAATCAACGAATCGGTGAAATACCGTGATGCGGTGCCAGCGCTGCGGCCGGTGACCATCAACGTCGCCGCGAACAAACGTCCGAACGATATCTCGTGGGCGGTTTCGCGAACAAACGCAAATACAGACGAGGAGTTCCGTCCGTACGGAGTCCGCCAACGTGTGCGGCACTTCCGGTATCGTCGAGGCGAAACGCTCCGACGATTTTCTTCGGTACGCCTTCTAAATCCAAGTTGTTCAATCGATCGTCGGTTCTGTTTACTTTAACGAACCAACCGACGGGGATTATCCTTACGATTTATTGTCTCTATTGACTCGGAGGCATCAAGACGAGAATATTAATGACTCTCGAGGAAATCGACGAAGAAAGCGTAATGAGATATTAGTATTTTAGCGATTACTCCGATTTTCCGCGATACTTTAGGGCGAAACTGCGTAAAGATTCGCGTTCGGGCGAAGGACACGTCGTTCTATATTTACGAAAAAAAAAAAAAAAATTGCAAATCTTTGACTTTGTAATACTTTTTTGATATTAATTTTTACCATCCAGATACTGCTCCAAAAAATGATTTCTAAGTCCAATGGAATGTTTCGGCTTATAAAAAATTCACGTGGAAAAAAAATCGGAAATTTCAAACAGCGCGTATGGTATTTCCCGGCATTAGATTCAAACAAATTTTTTGTTAGAACAATATTATTAATTCTTTAGAAATTGTTAGCATCATACGAAGAATGGATAAAACAGAAGAAATTGGGAGAGAAAAAGACGTTAATTATGATCTAAATAATTATTTTAAACGCTGCAAAATAAAAAAAATTAATAAATTCCACTTTTATCTCCATGTTTTAGAGTCGATTTATCAGTTGACAAGTTGCAAATGGTTTTCTGAAGTACGAAGATATTTATAAAAAGACATTTTACCGTTTCTGTCTGTCCGTATGTACGTGTCGCGTTTTTGTACATAGAGACAAAATATAACTGTCCGCAGAAACTTTGAATCGCAATAAAACTTTTCCGGCGTCGTCTACGTACACATTTTCATTTGTCTATTGAATTTTAAATTTTTTCATCAATATTTTTCTAGCAGTTTACTTGAAGGTGCAAATAAAATATACGAGAAAAATTGGCAAAAAACTTTTTAAATAATGCAAATAAATATATAATAGTCTGTCGAGAAAACGTTATCGATAATTTTAAAACAAAATAAAAAAAATGACGATATGAGAACGCGAGTTGTCAAACTATCGTAGTCATTTGTTAGCGTGCCACTAATCACACAACTTATCAGTCATTGCGTGAAACTTCCGATTTTTCCGTAATTCTATTGAAAATCGATGATATCCGGTACAAAAAAGCAAAATCGTCACTTTTCATATAACCTATCATTTCAAAGCTCCGATCGATGTATTTTCCCGCCGATTCCAAAGCTCCTAGTTATTTTTTTTTCTCAGTTTAATTATTCTACACGTAAACATAAGAGAACAGAAGCGAAAAAATAAAAGACACGTTCTTGAAAAAATTACTAAAAATTAAACGTTCGTTTGACGTCCTCAAGGTTGAGATTTGAATCTCTGTCGCGAAAACTTCCGCTCTGCAAAACTCCGTATCAGATCGAGAAGAAAGAATGAAGATACGCGCAAAGTCACGAGAGAGTCATCGTCGTCGAGCCCAATGTATAAACCCAGCGAGTGCGGAAGCGTTCTTTCCGCTGTAAATCAACGAGAAGGGTCTCTCTTTCTCCTTCTCTCTCTCTCTCTCTCTCTCTCTCTCTCTCTCTCTCTCACTCTCTCTCTTCGGGGCAGTCATGAAGTATATCGCGCGCGCGTTCCGGCCTAACAGACCGGGCCTTCGAACGATTGCGTTTTCGCGCTACGGCATTACTGCAACGGCAGCAGCGGCGTTGAAATGTGGCACACGCGGCCCGTTACCGAGGCCGGGAATTAGCGTGGCGTCGACATAAATATCGAAGAAGCGAGGGCCGGGGCTACGAACTGCCGCGATGCGTGTACACGTCTTCGTACTTCGTGTATTAGATACGACTCGCTTATATACGCTCGTTCAACATTTTCATTCTATTTTGCTCGTGTTAAGTCACAGAAAAAAAGAGTTAAAAATATCCCTTATCCGCATTTCGCACATTTATAGTGTTTTTTTCGAGGACTCGACTTCGAGATGTTGTTGCGTATCTTCCTACTGTCCAACGATTGAAAAAAAAAACAGAACGATGGTCTGTTTTCCGTTTTTTTTTCTTTTTTTCAAACAATATTGAAGTATAGAAAAAATTGTACGTATATTATTTATTTTATATAAATATTCAACTATTAAAGAAAAAAGGTATAGTGGTCAAATTTTTTTTTTTTTCAAATAAATTTTCAATTACTCAAAAAATGAGAGGGATACGTCGTTTAATTTTTTTTTTGAGTTCAATTTAAAAAAAAACATCACATGACGTTGATTAATTTTTTTATTTCAATAAGTTTTCAATTAAAAAAATACTTCGATTCATATTTAAAAATTAATGTTCGAAAAAAGTACGTCAATTAATTTTTTTTTTTTCAAAAAATGTTCAGTTTTCGAAAAAAAAAAGTGCTTCGATTTATTTTTTTTGCAACCAACATTCAAGTATTGAAAAGAAAGTGTTACGACCTTTAGCTTTTTTCATTCACCTAAAGAAACATTGCCGAGACACGAGCTGAAAAAAATTGCCCGTCGCCGAGACCAGTGTTTTTCGCCGAGTGGGCGTAGAATCTAAAGTTCCGAAAAAAAAAAAAAGAAGCGATTCAAGCCTCGAGACACTCTTCTCCCTTCGTGGAAATTAAGTAGCCGGCATTTTAATGCGAAATGAAGGCATTATAAAGCCATTAGGACGCAGTCATGTCTGTAGTTGTGGCTGAAGCGCCTCTCTGACGTTCCTCCCGCCCATAGGGCTCCTGCGACTGCTGCGAGGTGCTGCAGCACTTGCGTGCCAATGTGCATCAACTCTCTTTATTTGAATACACAAAACATTAACGGCTCTCATGCCGACGCGGTTGTTCGCTCTTTCTTTCTCTCTCTTTCTCTCTCGCGGTCCGCGATGGTCGAAACGACAACGATGCTCGACATGATGCGTTACAGGTGAGAGACGAAAGGATACGACGAGGAGCAAAAGAGAAGAATATAGATAATAAACGACTGCAGGTAGCCGAAGGAGATAAAACTGCTCGGTAGGGCGACGAAGCTCTCGCCATCGACTCTATCGTCGTCGTTTTTTAATTTTTTTTTTTTTTTTCACAAGAACGGAGCACAAGTTTGCTCGAGCGTATATAGAAAACGCGCGATGCACTGGCTCTCGGAGGGTTCTCTCGGACTCGGGCGTCAAGCCTAATAACAACTTGGTTAACTGATGTGTGCCGGAGCCGCTGGACTCTGGGGGCGAGCGCTGCACCTCGAAACTCGCTTGGATGCTCATCCAGCGTGTCTGTTAAATCGTTAATTACCCTTGCGAGAGAAGGGAGCGCCAGGGAGGTGAGAGGCCGAAGGGTACCTACCTCTTCGCTCTTTGCTCTCTCGCGAATCGAGCGGAGAAACACGAATGCACACACAAGTGCCGCGCACGGTAATTCAGCTTAAGTTTTGTTGGTGCGAGAGAGCGCGATCGCGGAAGGGTGGAAAAAACGAAGGAAAGGGGAGTCTCGGAAAGAAAAAAAATAAGGAAGAAGCGAAGAAGCGTATAGAAGTCGGCGGTAGAAGAGTGATCGAGGCTTCTTGCTTGCGCTGTGGCCGCTGCAGACGACGCCGAAACGCCCACTTCCGGCGATACAGGCACTTTATTCCTCTTCGCCGGGTGCTGCGCTCCGTGTGTGTATGAACTCGCGGACTTTTGCTGAGTTTGCCACCACACTTCCTTCGTCGTTTCCGATCCTCGCTATTCTCCCTTTCCCCCGCTTCGTTACACAGGGATTTACCTTCGCGAGGTGGTTTTACGCGTCGCGATCTTGTCAAATGTGTTAACTTCGTCGCATTCGAGCTCTGGATTCGTTTCTCGTTTACGGTGACTTTGCAAATCGATCTCTCGAGCCGATGAAATTGATAAATATTCTATTGGACAATTACGAATTCTTCGATTTATTTTATGGAAATATGAAACTTGTAGTGTCCATACATATTTTTGGGGAATTTGACGAAAAAAAAAAACATTAAGGGTCTTGAATTTCTTTTTCTTAATATTTAGATTTAAAGGTTATGCTACAGGATAACATGAGTTACATGGAGATATTGTAATAAAAAATCGTCCTGTCGTCCGTTGTACACAATGCGAAATCAGTTACGCTGCGAAAAAATGGCGGTAACAATTCGAATAATAAGAATAAAATTTTGACTAACCCTTTCGCGGAACTTTATCTCTGAGAGTTGCAAGTTTGTGCGCAATGTTCATAATTTATCGTAAAAAACTCACTTCACGATTAAGAGAGTTAATTTACCACATTCTGAGTTGATCCAAATTCTCGCAAAATTCTACTGAAAAAAATGAAAACCCTTTCGGCAAATATGTATGAAAATAAAAACCAGAAAAATCACCGGATCTCAGTAAAACGTTAACTTCCATTTTTTGCCATAGTGAGCAGTCGGAAGTAAAAAAAAAAAAACAGAAATAGACCAATTGTAAATTTTTACCAAAAAAATCGATTTTCGACAACAATCGCCGCACTTTTTGATAACGTAGAATTTTTCAGACAAAAATGAGTCTATAAAAAAAAATGTTTACAACTATTTATTTTCAATACATTGTAAAATATTTGAAAAAAAAAAAAACTCAATACTAATTTAATTTAATTTAAAATTAATACCCTAAATATTTTATCATTACTACATAAAAATTTATTATTAAATAATTAAATATTCTATTATTATTATTTGTCAATTTTTTTTTCTCAAGGAAAAACAGATTTCCGAAAAAAAAAAATAATAAAAATGCACCTTCTATTCCATTATCAAAACGGCTCAAGTCCGAGATTCCGTGTCTGCTGCAACCAGTAACCAATCGAAGAAACATTAAATCGACACCATAGACTCGAAGTCGGTACACGCAATAAGATCCATTAAAATAATCTCGTACGTCATAATATTCTTTGTAAGCGTCGAGCGACGATTGGCAGTCGACAGAAGCTCATCTACCCTCGAATCATCGTTGCTAATAGTACATCGGAGAGACAGAAATATCAGAAATGTACATAATACTATGTATATGATGAAACATACATCTCCGCTGGTACCGCGCAAATATGCTATCCCTCCCCCCCCCCCCCCCCTCTCTTCCGCGGCTTGTGAATAGTCATCAGCAATTGCACTGTAGCATGCAACCAGGTCGCAACTGGTGAATGCGTGTACCCCGGCCGCCGAGTTATGTTACAGCCCACTGTGCGCTCTCGAACGCTGTGGCACTGCTATCCGTTGGCTGCATATTATTTACCCGCAGCTCTCGGGGGCTCTCCTCTCACGGCTAATTTGCCGTAATACGTAATTTGCTTGAACGCAGGTACGCACGGTACATATCCACATGTATATATATAGATATACACACAAGCGAAATGTACCGTGCGTAACTATAGTTGTGTCTTTCGCGTACGTGCGCTCGATAGGATACATAAGTTACATACGTATACACGCTTTGTACACTTTTCAAAGCCTCACCGACTATCAACGATGGAAGTCGGTGTGCCGTTGTGCGGATTGCGTGCAACGTGAACGATACACGCAAACCCCCAGAAGAGAACGCGCCGGAGCGCGCGATGCTCTCGCGGTCAGCGTCGTTGCGTTTAGCGTCGGGAATCGAGGCCTCCGCGCTGTTCCCTCGTCTATGTTGAGCATTAATTATGCCTGCTTCACAGGTGCCAACAACTCGATTATCAGCTACGATCCGATCAGATCGCGGCCTGAGATTGCCGCGCGGGCGCGCGCGCGCGTGAGATAGCGAACTCGGTATATAGTCGCGTCGCCGACGTCCGCGAACGCTTTCATACAAACGCGAATGGCGATGAGTATATGTATATATCTATACGTATGTATAAATGAACCAACGAGTAACACCCCCTTTGCGTGGGTGAGTCTCGTTTTCCGTGATGCCGAGGCACACGTCGACGCACGACCAAACGGACGACGACGACGACGACGACGACGACGATGAACACGGAGAGAGGCCGCGAGTACAACGAGCCGAGAGCCGGATAGAAGGGAACGGCCGTGGGATAGAGATCCCTGATGCGAGAAACACTCGACGAGCGTTTTAATTATTTCCAGCGCATTAATTCGCGGTCAATTAACACATGAAATTAATTATTGCTCGATGGGTGTAAACCACGCTCGACGCGTCTTCCGCCGCGCGCAGCCTGACGAGAATGTATTTAACTCTTGAAAAATTTGCTTCGTTTCATCAGATATGGGTGATAAATTATTATTTTTCTTTTTTACATAAAAATCCGAAAAAAAAAAAAAAATTTATCGGCGCTCGACAAAGTGCGAGAGCGGAGATTCAATCTCAGCGACTTAGCGACAAATTTATTTTCCCAACCACAGGGGAGATGAACCCTATTAGAAGTTTTTCTCGAGACGTATCGCTGCGGAATTGTTACGCGCGGTGAAAAAAAAAAAAAAAAGATGAAAAGTTTTACGAGGAAAATTGAGACGGCGGGGGCGTCGACGCCTACGGGCGAAGAAAAATAAATTCGCGCCGAATAAAATGGCCGCATCCGTCGGGGGACGATAGAAGAGGAAGAGGAGGAGGTCGACGACGACGGGAGAGAGTATCGATTCGGTCGTCGCTCGAAAGCTACCGTGAGCCCTCGCCGGGTCTCTCTCTGCCCTCCTCTGCGTATATGTGTGCACTTCTCCCCGCACCTATTTACTCCCACATATATATGTTATGTGTATATATATATAGTCCCACAACCGCCCCAACGAAGAGATATCTATATAGGATTTTCGCGACCGCCGTTGAACTGAACTCTCTCCACCCACGTTCGTCGCTTCACCGTCGAATATGTGCTCCGGGCAAAGCGATATCTCGTTCGTATTCGAAATAGTATATATCCCCGAAAACCCCCCCTCCCCCCTTTCGCTTCGTGCATATTACAGCGAGGAACGCTAACGCGACACATGCAACTTTCACGTTCCTCGTTGCCGCACGTATTAATTGATCGAATTAATTTGCCAAAGCGCGAGAGTACCCCGTGTGCTCTCTATCTCTCTACCGTACGTTTCGGCGGCATCAGAATTTTCCGAAAACGAAATACGCTTGTATTACGACAATACTACACGGGTATTTTCAACTGTGACCCGCATGCCCCTGAATATACGTTCGGCTAATTTTCAATTCGCAAAAATACATCGATAGTTAAACGTATTGTTACGGAGAAAATAACTTATACGCAATATTGGCCGATAGACGATTTAGCACGAGAGATCGTAGATGCGACAATCATTAATCGTTCGGAAAGAGGCAAAGATAATTATGGCTAATTGGATGTTCGAGTTAGCACCGCGTTTTGCTTCGTAATTTATTCTTCTTACTCCGTAAACGTATTCGTCGTTCTGTACCCTTTTTTTGGCCATTAAAATTAATAGTAAAATTATTATTTTATTTGTAATAAAAATATTAAATAATTTATCATATTCGGAGAAAATACTCGCGGATTTGTTGTTTGAGCTAAAATCGTCGAAACCGTTTTATGAATCGGGAGCATAGGCTCCGTTTCGGACTATAAGCATTTTTTGCCATTTTCTTTTTTTTTTACTTTTACTGGCATAAAGCACGACTCATTGAAACCCAAGACCTCCTCGCGAGCGATATTTGATTGGATATCGAAGAGTTGATTTTTCTTCGGTCATAAATCGAGATTAGTGACGCGCGGTAGGTCGCGGGTGTTGCGGGTCCACGCGAACGCGAATATGTGAATGAATGGAGTTGCCTATCCCCCGGGCGAACGTTCTCCTCTCGACCTCTCGGGTTTCGCCCTTCGAAAAACCTTCCCGTTAAATGTGTGTATATATATACGTGTATTGGTCCGAGAGACGAGGCCTTTGGCGACGGGAACTAACACTCTCGCTTTCTCGCTACGGAAAGCTCTCATCTCGAATATCGCGTAAGTCCGATCTAACGAGGAGAACCCATTCTCCACGAAGAGAAACTCACCCTCCACTTCATTCTCACGCGATATCCTTCTCAACAGCTCATCTACCTTTCCCTCTCTTCCCTATTGCGAGAGATTCTCACCCGCGATCTTTTCGACTCCGACGTTGCCGTGGCAATCGGCGTATCGGGATGATCGATAACGCGCCAACGTCTCTTTTTCCGTCCCGAAAAAAAAAAAAAAAAAAAAAAACGCGTTCATCTGATTCTTCTGTACATTATAACCGAAAGAATGAGAATAGATAAGAATTTTAAAAATGAAATGGTCTTTTAGATTTGTGTTGCGAAAATGTGAAATTAACTTCAAATTTTCCGGGATGACTCTCATTTTCTCTTTTTATTATGCGCTATTCTGTATAATTACAGTCGAGAAGCTCGAATAAACAAGAAGTAATGAGGAAAACATTATATTTGTATTTTTAATACACTGTAACGGGTTTTTTTCGCTGTATACAATAAAAAATGTAAAAAAAAACGGGATTTGTTAATTTTACTGACAGAAGAAGAGTATATAAAAAAAAATGCTGATTTTTATTCGCACTAAAAAAAAATTCGAGATGAATTTTTCTTTATTCAACGACTCTTATTACCTCTTCTAAGTATCCTATAACGAGTGCGAATTTTTAGGGACAAAAAGGGATTTTTTGATGACTTCATTTGTCTTCATTTCTTGATGACTTCACTTAATTTGTATTAAAAACTATGCGAGAAGAATATTTTTTTAATTCTACGACTCGTAATACTTCTTCTAAATACCTGATAACGATCGCACATTTTTCCGGACGAATTAGAGATTTCTTGATGACTTTATTTTGTTTTTATTTTTCGATAACTTCATTCGTTTGTACTAAAAAAATGCGAAAAGAATTTTTTATTCTCCTATCACTTGCAATACATCTTCTAAGTGTCCAACAACGACTGCAAATTTTTAGGGCTGAAACAGCATATTTTGATGACTTCATTTGTGTTTCTATTTCTTGATGACTTAATTTCGTCGTTCCAAAAAAAGTGTGAGAATTTTTTTTCTTCTTTCCATGACTCGCGATACCTCTTGTGAGTGTCCAACAACGAATGCGCATTTTCAGGGACGAAAAGGAATTTCTTGATGACTTCATTTGTGTCTATATTTCTTGATGACTATTTCTTTGTACTAAAAAAATTTTAGAATAAATTCTCTTTTTTTCTATCCTTTGCAATGCCTCTTCTAAGTATCCAACAGTGCGTTCTATTTTTTAGTGCTAAAAAGGCATTTCTTGATGACTTCATTTAATTGTCCAAAAAAAATATGAGAACAATTTTTCATTCTTCTATTACTTGTAATACCTCTTCTAAATGACCAACGAGTGCACGTTTTTTGGGCCGAAATAGCCATTTTTTGATAACTTCATTTATGGTATACAGCTTCGTATGATTTATGGTTCATAATGATCATTCTGACCAAAAATGGAAGCAAATGGATGTTATGATGATTGTGATACCTTTAACCATCGCCCAACTATCCGTTCATAGACGCCTAAAGACTACTAAACTATAACTCGATACTGCAAAAATTTAAAAAAACTATCGAAATTGCAATTGATGGCAATACAGCATTTACTACAATTATATATCCTTTCAATCTAAAAATTATGTTTAAACAGAATTTTATTGAAAACGATCGCAAACCCGGCTATGAATGACCTCAAGGTCACCGTTCAGGTTTAATCTTTAGCTATTTGCGAAAATATTTCGCGCTTTAAGTGATCCAAACATTCGTCTTTGAATTTCTTAAAAATATTCAATTAACAGTTAGCAAAATCACTGATTTCGGAATGATGATTTCATACATATTAAGTAACTCCACTAGTCTTCATGACATTTCATGTCATTTGTAAGGTCACCTGTAATTTCATGACATTTAAGAACTTTTACGACCGTTTAGGTCGTTGATCCTTTCTACTGTTCCCAACCTTTCAGAAATACTATCGGAATAACCACCGCAGACGAAAAAAAAGAAAAACTCCGATTGGTATTTGTCCCTTAAATATGTTGTTTGGATTTTGTTTGATATACATGACCCTTGTTACCCCTTTGCATTATCTACGGCATGAGAAACAACAACAAAAAATACGAAGAGTCGCGAGCGGTGAGTTAAAGTAAAGGATACAATGGTCGATATTGTTCTGTACGAAGAGCGGCAAAAGGCAGCGTAAGTTTGCCAATGGTAACCGCAATGACCATCGGCAGGGGCGTCGAGTACCAAAGATATTTCCGACGTTATATCGGTAGGCGCAGCATAACCCATGCCGCGTAACTAAACCAGTCGTCTTGTATACACTTTACCATTCGGTCGTTGTGTTTGACACGCGTAAGATTTGCGACATTTCGATCGACCAAATATCCTGTGTACGTGCTGCGCTCGATCTCGCCATCTTTTTTTTCTTTCTTTTTCGCAATAGCAAAGTCAGGTGAACGCCACGAAAATTCTCGTCAATCGATCCGATACGATGTTTCGATAATAATTCATTTTATGATCCACGAAATAAGTGACAAGGATTACCGAGTCGTGTTTCGTTTCTATAAAATTCTTAGCATTCTTAACTCTCCCGCCGCCATTTTTACGTTACATATATGAATAAATCGAAACATTATATATATAATACAAATGCTTTTTTATGGTGTCCAGCGAAAGGTCCGCGAAATATTCGAAGACATTTCCAAGACTTTTCCAGGACTTTTCGAGGACATTGGCGGATATTCGGAGAATTTCGAAAAGAAAAAAATTAATAATATATATATATCTTTTTTTGGATAATAATTTGTCACATATAATTACGTATATATTTTTGTATATATCTTTAATAAAGACTATTTTTTCACGATGATAGTTGGTTTCACGATTAATTTTTTCAGTTTTCGTCGTCCTCGGATTTCGAAAAAAATTGACTTTCTCCCGCGTAATATGCCACCCGAGTAAACAACGAATTGAATAAAGAAATAAGAAAGTATAAAATAATAAAAAAATTGCATTTTTCGACTCTCTTCGTCAAGTACTCGTCTCGAAGAGATCGAGATATCGTAATCGATGATTGAGAAAGAATGGGTACCTCACTCCTTGCTGGTACCTCATAACGTGTCTATAGGGGTGCGCGCTACCCGCTGAGAGAATCTTAACTCGCCGGCAGCAAACGAGCAACAAGAGGGACAGTGCTGCATTTCTACGTAATCCTCGAGCGATCGATCAATCTCGATCTTTTCGTGATCGAGTTGTATTTTCTGACAGATCCGAGAAACGAAAAAAAAAGGAAAATTGTTCCGATCGCCTCAAAGATGAAGTGCGAGCAGCCGCCCGGATAGTCAACTCGAGAAATCTGCGGGTTGTCTTTTCCCTTTTTATCTCGATGTTTTTTTTACAATATAAATCCTCAAGTGGCAACGCATCCGTGAAAAAAACGTGTGAAAAGATCGTTCGATTACGTAATATCAATCAAACAGAATAGTCGATGTAGATTTACGGATAATCTGTATATCGTGACGATTATGCGCCACCTGACGCGGTACATCATTTCCATGAATCAAAAGGAGAAGCTGATGTCATCTGCTTGATTTCCTCGTGTATTTTCAAAGTTGCGCCGATGTAACGTAGAAAACGAGTCGGTAAATCAAATTCTGTACTATACGGGTGCCTCCGAGGACCGAGAGAAATTTTTATGACGCGAGTTAACGAGCTTCTTTCACGCTACGTATCTCCCCGGGGAGGATTTCACGCTTTTCAAAAAATCGGATGTAATCCCCGAGAAAGAGTCAGAGGTGAGATATATATAGTAGAGAAAAACGAGTGGGCAGCTAAAGGGAAAAAGAAGGGAGGGATCGCCGTCGTCTCGACTCGCCCCTCTGCGCGTTTACCTGCGGTGCGGGGCTGTGAAAATATTTGGAGTCCTACGAGAATACGGTCCATTGTATTACAGAGTGGAGAGAAGAGGATCCGGAGTCACTGGGCTCTCGGGCTCTGTATCTCGTTTCTTTATTTATTTTTATTTATTTTTTTCCGAAAAGGGAGCGGACTGAAATTCCGTCGATTTCGAAAGAACCGACTTTTTTCGAGTTCTTTTGGCGTGTCGTTCGTGTTGTCGCGATCGATTCTCAATACCGCACACGGAGCAACCGAACATCAGCAGAAACACGACACGAGCATCAGAAGCTTAAGGTCTATTGATGAATACGAGAAGAATTGGAACGATGTTCCGGTAACGTTCCGGATATCTTATTATTGTATAGCGTAGATAAGTTACCGACGGAAAATTGCGACTGTAAGCGACCCTAACGCTCGTCTGTGTTTCCCGACAGCTTTGACAGCCTTTTTTCTTGTATTTAACGAACGCGTCAGAGTTTTTCCTTTGTCATCGTCACTGACTTCCTACCTGCGTACAATGTTACACGCCGCACCGCGACGCGTGATCGATCGATAAACGATCATTGCGGTTACGAGAATATCAACTGTATCGGGTAATCCGTCAATCAAACGCGACTCAAAGATGGATCGGCGGTATTACGTTGGAATTTCAAGAACTAAATTTTGCAGAAATATCGTACGTATAGTTTCTTAAAAATACGCAAAAAAAAAATTTCCGAAAGAAAAAATATTAAAACAATAATTTAAATAAATAAATTGTATTAACGATAAATAATGGAATAAAAAAAATATTTTCATAAAGTAGCGAAATTTATTCGTTAATAATTATGAAAATCTCTCGATTATTAAATAATTTCTTTATTAGACTCCGTTTTCAAGCAAAAATTTGTAAATATTTATAAATATATGATGAATGAAATTATTGTTATTTCATTGTTCATTAATTTAAAAAACGGAATAATGCTATTATTTCTGATAAATAAATGATAGTAAACAGTTAGTAACATATAAACACATAATACTTCGCACATTTGAGATTTTACTACACGATGACCAAGTTAAACGAATTTATTGTAGACAGAAATTGTCGTGTCGTCCGCTGCACGTCCGTTGAAACGAGTCACGGACTATGGGTGCAAAAAAAATGCGAAACAGGTAAAAGTAAGTAAAGTCCCGGAAAATAGCGACATTAATAATAAAAATAGTGAAAAAAAATTATAATAATATAAATATTGACAATAATAATTTTAAAAAATTAACAATAATAATAATAGCCAAAATATTTAAAAAGTTAAATCGTTAAAGCTGTAAGAATAATTTTTTGAGTATACGCAAAAAAAAAGGGTGATTTGCGAAAGAGCTCTGCGGAATCATCGTACGAACAGTTTTTTAAAAATACGGAAAAAAAGAGAAAAAAAAAGATTTTAAGATTGTCAATTGCAATGGGGGATTAGTTAAGCAAGAATTGATGACTCCGAGGATAATCCACGAGAGTTTGTGGCTTTTTGCTTGTGAAAAGAAACGTTCGAAATCGGTGGTTGGAACGGTTGATCGATCAACAATAGGGACACGGGGTCAGTGTTGTCTAAATAGTTGCGGAGAAGTCACACCGTGCGAGAAAGAAAACACGAATCTCAAATGCTGGTTTGTTGCTGTGTGACACGCCACATAGAGGTGAGAGAATGAAGCGAACGAGCGAACGAGAGACAGAGAGCGAGGAGGCAAAATTCGTGCGGTGCCCGTGACGAAACCCACGACTGCAGGTGGCCTACAGATGCCTGGGATTACGGGGTTTATATACCCCAGCGGGATATTGATCCTATTGTGCTGAGGCTGGCGAACGAGCAGCACTCCCCAACCCACTGTGGCCCGCGCGTATACCGTGTACAGGATTCCGTAGCGGAGATGCTGGATTCTGAAATTCTGCTGACCAGAGAAAGAGAGAGAGAGAGAAAAAATGCCGGACGAAAAAAAAAAATCTTCCGATCGGTGAAAACTTGTCCCATCCTCTACTCTCGATTTGCATTTTTTTTTTCGATCGGAAAAAAAGATCGTCAAAAAAAAAGGAAGATAAGGTATCGCACGTAGAGGCGTGAGCGGTAAATTTTCCCAGTAATTTTGCCGTAAAAAAACGATATATAACCGTTAAGGACCGTTGGTAAAATGGCAGAAATTACCTAATCAACCGTAAACTTGGTTAACCGCCATGTTGCAAAATTACAAGAAAATGACTGCCATTTTACAAATAAATAGATATGCGTCGCGAGAACTTGTTATGTCACGTGACGTAAGGTAAAAATTATGGTTATTTTACGTAGAAATTCATTTTAAATCTAAATGAGGTCGCGTGACGGTCAAATGACGATCAGCAAACCGTCAATCTATGCGACTCCGAAATGACAGTAATTTTATACCTCTGCACAAACTCCCACTACTGAAAATTAATTTAAATTCTTTGACATTAAAAATCGGAAGAAAATGACTGCTATTTTTACAGCTTAATTGTCGCATTTTACTTATTGTGACGATAAAGTGATGAAAGTCCGACGGTATTTTCGTTCTTTTATGGCGGTAAATTCAGAGCAGAAAATTGTGATCGGTATTTTTGATAGTAATTTAGCTAAAAACATTTATAATTGGTATTGTTCCATCACGAAATTAAAAAAACGTTAAAATACGGTATTTTAAGGGTAATTTTACGAGAACTAAAAATACCGGTATTTTCACATCACAAAATTATAAAAAAAAAAAAAAAATAACGTCAAAATACGGTACTTTTAGAGTAATTTTACGAGAACCAAAAATATCAAACATTTTCACATCACAAAATTATTTAAAAAAAAAATACGTCAAAATGCGTTTAAAAAATGATAATTTCATGAAAACTCAAAATACCAGTATTTTCACATCACAAAATTATGAAAAAAAAATGTAACGTGGAAATAAGATTAAAAATGGTATTTTAGGGGTAATTTTACGGGCAATAGGAATACCGGTATTTTTACATCGCTAATCGCACGAGTGTTCAAGTAGACATCGAGAGAGAGAAAGACTCGAAAAGACTAACGAGGCAACCGTGACCGACGTCGGGGTGTGCAAGAACCACCGATTTTCATTTTGCCGCGGCTAAACGCGTTCAATTGGCCGCGAATTAGCCCAGGAGGAAGCTGCCCATTTGCCTCGAGCACCAAAGCCCAAGCAACACGCCATGTCGGGTTGCGAGTTTGCGATAGCCTAACAGGCGGGCGCCACGCTTCTTTGCACCTCCGGCTTAGTCTCTATGTGTGCGTTTTTCTTATTTCTTCTCTGCCTACTGACACGATATCTTTCGGCGATTTCGCAAGTGTTGTTGCTGCATATCTCGAGAACGGTTGAGATTGCCGATTCAATTTATCGCCGATCCATAATGCAACAATCTACAAAAAATGCCATTATCTTTACCGTTCGATAGATCGAAGCGGCACTTCCGGTTCAGAATTTTTTTTTTTTTTTTCGATCTTCGTAAACGTCTATAAATTCCGCTATTACTTATTTATAACTTGATCGAGAAGATCGGGGTTAGTACTTCCGTGTCAATTTTTTTTTTTTTTTTTCTTGTTCGGAAACTGCAAAGTACGTAAAAATAATTCGAAACCGAGTCGTCTCGGCGATCTTTTCGTGCAAAATCTTCAACCGTTATCGCTTTCTCGGGCGATCGTATATAAGCGAAGCTTGGAGCTTCGACGCGGCTACGGAATCGATCGTGTTCACACCGGCGGAACAACGGGGATACCACGAATTCCGCACGTTGGCCGGTTACACTCCGAGAGGCACGAGCCCGTCAGGAAACGCGCCAATTTGCCTGTCACATCGGAGAACGCGCATTCTCGCTGAGCTCTCCTCTCTCCGTCGCGCGCGCGAACACCCCGTGTGTATAGTAGGCACCACTCTCCGCCGTGGTCCCTGGTGCCCAGAGAACTCCTTCGCTCCCTTCTATATACCGATCGCGCGACCCCCGTTCTCAGTCTCGGTCCCGATCCGCGCGCACGCAAGTCTCACCGAGAAATAATCGAGACACGATAGGCAATTCGTATCTTGTGTGAAAATCTCTCGTTTCCTCGAAACTAGCGAAACTAAACAGTTTAACCACAACAAGATCCACGTTTTTTTTTTTCAACATACTCTTTTCCAGCTGATTGAATAAAGGATTGAGAAAAAAAAATTCCGAAGATTGAAAACATTTACATTGCATTTTTTTTTCTTATCAAATTGAAAATCCGACACTTGGTGAGCGCGTAATCTGATTTTTTAATCTCTACAATTTGTCAATACGAGAAAAAAGAGAAAAAAAAGAAAAATATCGATTTTTTGTAATTACAAAAAAAAAAATTTAATTTAAAAAACTAGGATTTTTTTTCAAATTTCAACAATAAAAAAAAATAATTTAAATTCGAAAAATTGTAAATTTGATTAAAATTTAATTAAAATTGGAAAAATTTTAAATGTGATTAAAATTTTCCAATTTTTAAATTTGATTGAGATTCGAAAAATGTACGTGTTATTTATACGAAATCCAATTCATAAGATTTTAGCTCGACGTAATGGTGACGTTGAAACAACTACAATGATTTTTACGAAAATATTTAATTTCGTAAAATGTAAACCAATATATGTTTTTTTGAAGATAACATTTTCTAAATGTTTATTATCGAAAAAACGAAAATAAAATATGAAAAATACAAATTAATAAAGGAATTTTCACTGCTAATAATTTCGGAATAGCTTTGCCGACGTTGATGGACTTCAATACCGAAGACCGTTAGTTGATGCCGATAACACGATTTTTTATCCAAATTTCAACCCAACCATTTTCTTTTTTTTCAACAATCAAAAATCTTTCATTACGATGAATATAAAAAAAAATCAAAGAATATCCTATTTTACGAATACGCATTCGATGTCCAATTAATCATTGTATTTTCGTGTACTATAGTTCGGCCACTTCTCGAAACGTTGCGCGCGACTTAATTGAAGCGTCGTACACTTAATGACCGAAACGCTCTCCGAAGCGAAGCAACGTCGGGGATATCCGGGATTCTCGTACGGAGAGCGCACGGTACAGAGACACGAGTTACGTAAATTACGAGAAGAGCAAACTAAGCGTCCAAACGCCGGTTGAAACAGCGATTCTCCGTTGTCCTATACAGATATTCGGCTGGCCGCATTGTTATCTCGGAGGTTAATTAACTCTCTGAAGGAAGTTGCAGAGATCCTTCGAGGGGGATGGATGCTGTCCAACGAATCGTAGTATGTTCTATGAACGGCTTTTCTGCTGTATATCTATATATATATCTACATATATATATACATACATAACCTACAAACACCTAACTATACATCGCAATCTCTTATGTTTCTATCGCTACCGCGGCGGGATCTTTGATATCGAAGAACCGCGGAAATCCGTACTCCGGCCGATACCTCGAGCGACTTTAATATATATAGTATATACAAAGGAGGAGACACGATAGCATGGATTTCCGAAGATACGTGTCGGCAGAACGATAGAGAGAAAAAGAGATTCGTAGGTACAAGAGAATTGAAGAAGAGGAAGAAGAAGAAGAGTGAAGCGCAGCAGGGCAAGCGGGCGGATGTGTCTGAGGTAATTGAGGCTGAGGGTCATCCGGGTCGAAAGAGTCACGAGTCACGAGCGAGCGGCCGCGAACAATGCCGTAGCGCTGCGGCGCTTCTTCGTCCTCTCTTCTCTTTATTCGTTAACTTCTCTCGCGCTTCTCTCTCCTCGTCTGCATTCACAAGGGGATTGGGGGAAGGGGAGCTTCTCTTCTCGTAGTGTACTTCGCGCGAGCCCCCCCCCCTTCCCCCGCCGCCCCTCTTCCCATTTCGTATTCTCTACTCTTTTGCCGTTTCTCTCTTCGTATTCCGCTTTCACCTCGATCACCTCTCTCCGCCTCATCCTTCCGCGGGCCGAAGGGACGGACGAGGTGAAACTTGTAGCGCGCGAGCACATCGAACAAGCAGTGCCCCCAACACACACCGCGGCGGGGCCCAAGCTTCGCGAGGTTTCTTCGCGACTGTGCAATAATACTACGAGTCCGCCCGTCGGCATTGCTCCGCGTCGCCTCTGTACTTATTAGATTTGATCCGCGGCACAGATTAACATTGAAACAAACGTTATTTATGACGCGGTCATTACAGGGGGATCAACGGGCGCGTATATATGATGACCCACGATACTCGCGGTATCCTCGTGCCGAGCCTCGGGGATACCGAGAGACTCTCTATCCCTTCGCGTATTGTGAGAGAGATATTATATTAGCTACGGGTTCGCCTCGGTACTACGGGCGGAGTGGGAGAAAGATGCGAAATGATATGCGCCCAAAGAGAGATAATAAATCGAATATGAAACGGGACCCCGGGTGCGATCCCGATGGGGAGACAAAGTCCGAATGACTACACGGGGACGGAGGAACGAGCGAGAATACAACGCGCGCGATCTTTTACAACTGTATTAGAAACGAGGAGAACGTGTTATCTAACTTTTTTTTACATGAAAGTTAAAATGTTTAGCAGAAAAAATGAAAAATAAATCGTATTAGAAACGAAGAAACGAACTCTGGTGTATTTTTTTGACGTATGAAAGTTAAGTTAGGTTACAAAAAAAATGTCTAAAGTCGAATTATTCTCGACACGTAAGCAGTTTTTGAATTGTATTAGAAACGAGAGAACGAGATTTTGTGCCTTTTCACGTACAGAAGTTAAGCTATTTTACAGAGAAAAAAAATTGATAAAGAAAAATTACATTTGACACGGATAGGCACTCCCGCAGCGTGCGTGGCGTGTCCGAGGCAAATTAACCTATAACTCACGTTTTTTGTTGCATTCAACTTATTTCAACGATGTTTTAATTTCTTTCGACTACACGCTTGACACTTCCGCAACAGTTTGCACTATTCAATTGAGCACTGAAAAAAGATCTTTCGATGTTTTTAATTGAGAGGTGGGATCGTTCATCGCGAGACAGCTCGAGAGATTAAACTTTCTGAGTTCAATTGAATCATGTCGGCGGTAACCGACCACCCGTATGATTGTGTTAACACATTTGTAACGCGAGACAAACTACCGCGTTTGATACATTAAATGAATTAGATTAATTTGTCGACGACCCTCGAAAAATGTTTTTTTTATGACACCAGTCAACGATAATAACTGCTAGTCAAGGAGGGTGCGCGCGCGTCCTCGTAAGTATGGAGCCCGCTGCGCATCGATCGATTTAATCAGCTGACCACCATGGCGTACTGAAGCATACACGTTTTCGATCGTTCCTCCGCTAAATCATCGTCCTGCATCGATCGACATCGCGGTCCGCGTAAATAAAAAGGACAAAATCACGACGAAAAAAAGTGATATTTATTAATTACAAACATAAACAACTGTAATGAGATCGTGAAAATAAAGTTTGTACATTCTTTTTCACGACTGCATGTCGAGTGCGTGAAGTGATTGACGAGTCCTCATTGTCGTGGCAAAACTGCGTGGACGGAATAAGAAGATGCAGATTGTTTCGACGATTTTCAAACCCACGTAATTTTTCATGAAAAAAAAACTCGACATGAGTGAGTAACGTTATTTTTCGATATTTGCATGTTTATGATACATTTTTATGGACGTAAGTTAATGCGTATGCGCCGTCCGAATCAGAGTATTAAAATCGTGCAAAATAGACTATCGTAAAAAAATCACGAACAATAAGACTGCGGAAAACAAAACAGAGAGAGATCTCCCACGGCACGATCCTCGACAGGGCAAATCGAAGACAAATTAGCGTTGCGTGATGCGCGTTGATTCAACCCGATAGCGGAACACAACACAACGGACACGGTACGTAGGCCCAGGGATCGCCGATCGGTCTCTCTCCCGGTAACATCGACTCGGCTCTTGTACAGTCTATATATACATATATACGTATTCGCCCGACACCGTTTGTACAGCTCGCGTTTCCAGTACTGGCGCTTCCCTGAGAGACCTCGTTTCTCCACGATCCATCCCATCCCGTCTTTATGCCTCGATCTTTCGACGTTCGAACTCAGCGAGTTCGTGTATATACTTTATACTCTCTTTAACGCTCGAAGCTTCGACGTGTCTTTTTTATTCGCAACCCTACGGTAGGTTAGGTCTCGCAAGCGAGTCGTTCTCGTACAGTTCTCGCGCCGCGTTTCACTACCGGTATATCACGCAGGTATTTCCGTTGTCTCAAGATTTTCCCATCGTCGCGCGACTGTCCGTGTACACGTATAACACTTATCGCGAGAGTAATACATGCACTTGAAATATATGCATACGCATTATAAATGGGATTTTTTTTTTACAAAGGAAACACGCGAATCTCCGCCCTCGTGGTTTTCCGCGATTTCCACGCGTTTAACAAATATTTTCTCACAATCACCACGGAGAGGCGCTTGCCGCGTAATCATCGTTTGTGTACCAACGGTGTGTTATATCTTAATGCACTTCTCGGTACGTATCGTGAGGCGCATGGGCGCTATCCCTCCGTATATCGGCGCGAAGGGAAAACCAGAAATCGCACGTAGGTCGATACTTTGTAAAATTTTCCTCCCGGTATATTCTCGGAAATGAGTATAATAGATAGAGGTGTGGCGCCAACAGACTCGCATCGCAGTCGCGAGGACGATACTTCGGGGATATCTTCGGACTGTAGGGTTAAAAAAAGAGAATCGCCGATAATACATTCGCGCGAAAGAAACTTTTCTTGATTATTGTTTATTGCATATTGCCGACGAGGATTCTTATGCGAGAAAAGGCCGCGTCTTTCCTACGAAGTGTAGAATACACGTGTGTAGAGTTTAGGTTATGTGTATACGACGGTGAGGTACGCAAGGCCCCCGGGGCCCCTCTGGGATCGCGTGTCCCTCGCATATATTATTATACAACGTTGCATCTCATCCGTGCGACCAATCGCTCACTCCCTCTCGTGGTTATTCGCAACTCGCGGGGGTACCTGCTGCCGTCATTGCTGTGTTTTTCTTTATTATTTTCTTGGCGATAGTGTCTGCAAAAATATACGCGAAACGAGGAAACGAAGGATTCTTCGGAGATAGCCATTGAAAACGAGTCGCAGCACTTGCGCAGAGCACTTGCGCAGCTCCGTGCGTCGTGTGCCCTGCGCGAGTTTGATGCGCTTTAATAAATTACTATTATTTAGATGATAAGGTTCGATCCCAGTTTTTTTTTTTTTTTTATCGTCGACACGATCGACAAATATCCCTCGACACGCGGGAGCTTCTCGAAACCGAGAGAGAATTGGTTAAAAGAACGATAAAAGGTGGTCGACTGATTGATCGAGAGAATTTAGGATCTTAGCGTTACCGACGATAGAGGAACGCGTGTATTGGCTTGTAGAACGATTAGTCCCCGACACGTTGCTTCGATTACTAATGATCCCGGTGAAGAGGTCCATGAGGAATCTTCCGAGGTGGCGAGATAGAGAGAAAGAGTGTTTGTGTGTCGAGACAGAGAGGAGAGGACGGCGGCCCACCGGGAGTGAGCCGTTTCACGATGGACGCCAAAGGCCCTCAGCGAGCCTTCGAGTAGACCGAACTTTTATTATCTCGACAGGATCTACAAACAGCTTGGGCTTCTCACACGGAGTCTTCGAACAGAGGCTCCCGAAGAACGCTTACACTCTTTTCGTTCCTCTATCTCCTTCTCGTGGGTCGACTAATTTCTGGAAAAACAAGGGAACCCGAGACACCCAGAGCTCGCGAAGCGGTCTCGTGTAGGCGCTTCGTAAAGGCGCCAGTAGCCTCTTTTGATGTTTTTTTTTCTTGTTCTACGATAGAATGAAGTTATTTTATCGCGACACAATCTAATCTTTCAATTTTCGACCTTTTTTTTTATTTTTGACGATCAAATTTTTTCGGCCGTAGAGGAGAAATGCGAACGAAGGTTTTGCAAATAATTAATCATAAAAGTGTCTTCGAGACATAAAAAAAATTTTTTTTTTCAAAGTATAAACTTCGTTGTTAGGTATTTATCACCTTAAATATCGGAAACAATATATCGCAAAGGTAATATGCTATTAATCGTTTCTTTTTAAGCATTTATTTACAATAATCATTCTTTTATTTTAAAAAGGGCGAAACGAAAATATTTTTTGCAAAATGGAACAATTGTCTACTAGCAATGATATTACAATAAAAAATGATACATTAAAAATTGTAACCGAAACTTCAGTTTGTAATAATATACTTTACTTTTACTGTAAAAGTATATTAATTTTTTTCTCATTATTCAACATTAATTTTAGTTTTTTTTTACCGTGAAAACAGTAAAATAACAAATAGTTATTCGTATATTACAGTCGAGAAATTCCAATAATCAATGACGAATGTCTCAACTACAATACGCGAATAATTATTGGTTATTTAATATATTTTTGATAACAATTATTTTGTTGCACTTCTTTCTTTACTGAGAATTTTTTAATTATCGTAAATTCATTTTTTACGACGAGCGAAGATGTTATTAGAACCCGAAAACAGACGGCATGCGGAAAGATCATTAACGAAACTCAAGGTGTCGTGAAATGTTCGCGAAACCTTTTGAAAATATAATAATCATTACCAAAAAAAATGATATCTGCTGCCTTCTAAACCGAAAACGTCTTCTCGCCGCTGCGAGCCGTAATCACACTAAGCGAACTATAATTGAGAAGATTAGAAAACGCGTAGTGTGAGAAATAAAAGTATAATAGTACAGTCGAAATCGTTTGGCGCACCTGCCTAATATCTTTCAGCGAGAAACATAAAAAATTTCATCGAGATATAACATTTTTTAAATCAATTAACAATAATTAACAATAAAAATAAAAAAAGAAACATTTTCGTCGATATCGCACCTATTAGTATTTAATCCCCAAATTACACCGCAATCACCTAAAAGTCACTTACTTAACGTCGACATAACACCATTACAATATCTAAATATTTAATAATAAACAATAACAACAAATTCAACTATAATCACCACTTTCAACTATGTAAATATAAAATCACGCAGAGCTTCACTTCAAATTTATTCGATCATTTTTTTGATTGCATATGAATTTTTTTTCTAATTTTCGCAATTTTTTTTTTGGCAAATTTTTATTATTGATTAAAAATCACGAATTTTCGAAAATTAGTCAAAATTCTCGTAAAAGTCACAAGTATTTAAAAAAATTTGCAAATAAATTTCGTCTAAAGAAAAAGTTACATTACTGAATAATTCGTTAAATAATGATTTTTTTTACCAATTTGTTAATAATTTTTTGGAATTATTATTATAGAAAATTAATGTTTTTAGCACATTTCGTATGGTTGCATTTTTTCAGATTTTTATTCCATTAGAAAGTTGTCGAAATTCTCTGCTGCAGCTTCGAAACGAAGTCTTTCCGAAGCCGCAGCCCAACGAATAAAATTTAAACAATCGGCTACTGCATCAAATAAACATTATTTTGTTATATTCATTGACTTCAGTTATTTCGAGTCCAGATGTTTCGTAACACTAGTTAAGGACCACAGTGGTTGAATTTTTCTCGAATTTTTCACGGGTGAAACACGACCCTTGTCGTCGTCTCGACTCTCCCCGGCGCGTTCCCAATTTTCATTCCTCGTGTTCGTTTCCCTCTTTTTTTTCTACGCTAAGGCTTCCGGTAACCCTGGGCGTGTTTCGTAAATCTATCGCAGTTGTGCGATAGCCCCGTCAAAGCCAAAAGTTTTTTCTCTAATAGAGAGGTGTGTTGCCGTAACGCGAGAACGTTTATTATATATATATCACCCACCAGCATGGCCTATGGCCGTTCTTTCGTTAATAGCTGACGGGGCCAACTGTCCTTCCAAACCTTACGATATGAAAAAAAATCTATAGATTTTTCTTCGTATTTCAGTATGGAAGTGGGAAATATAAAAAAATCTCTAATAATCAGTAACAATAATAATAATAAAGAATATATTTTTTTTCCTCCCTTCGATCTCTCCGCGCCACGGCTCTCGCGCGCATCAGGAAAATAAATTCTATAACAGGTTCACATTAATCTCGTATAGCTGGTGCTACAGATGCGATTTTATAACTCGGCGTTGCGAATTTGCCGCGTGCCGTTGTCGTATGCGACTAAAAACAAAATTCTTTTTCTCCGTTCCGCAAAGGCATCGGCAGCACCGCTGCGCGGCTTCGGGATGCTGGGAATAAAGAGAGAGATTCCCCGACACGTGCTGCATGATTCGTTTGACGCGTGTGAGGGTTGCTATAGAGATTCGCACGCGAGGGATGGTAACCCGATGGGTGTGTGTAGTGTCGGGATAAACCGTTCGGAGATAAATGTAATGTAACGTAACGAGGGAGGAGGCGCGACGCCGTCATCCCTATCGTTATACTCTCACTGTATGTGTGTATATAATGTATATACGTGCGAAAAGCACGAAAGTGAGACGGTGGAAAGGCGTCGCCGCCACTCCATTGTGGACCAACTAACCGACTCGACCCAAACAATTTGTCTAAAAGAGATGCGCCTCTGTCACCCCCGCCCCTTCGGCGGGCAAATGTAACACCGTACAATCGCAATAACCTTCTCGTTTCTACGGTATCTCCGTCTCTTACAATACTGTAGGGATTTTATTCACCCGCACGCCGGGGCCAAAGGTTCACCCTCTTCTATACGCTCCCCCGCGCGTGCCGCATCGACCAGCTTTTATTTACGCATCCGTGTTTCTCGTTCTTCGTGATATTCATTCGCCGCCCCTACGCGCTCCCGCGAGCCACAGCCCCCGTTGACTCTGACATTGTACACTGGTAGACTATATTATAATTTGTCCCCTTCGCTATAATTCTACTAATTTTTTTGAAGGGTTGATAAGTCAATCTCTCGTCGTGTTAGTGAATTCCGTAGTTTTTTTAAAGCTTAGAGTGGTAGAAACGGTGTTTTAAAAAATTGTAAGTAAATTTGAAAAAAAAAATATATATATATATATATATATATTCTTTTTTATTTCTGAAGGGATTTGGACCCAATGTCTTTATCTTAAGGGTTATTTTGTTAGAAATAACTTATTTATTAATTTTAACCCTTTGCGGTACGGTGAGACACATCGGAGGCGGAGGTGTATTTCGATCACCTTTTTCCACTCATATTTAATTATTCCAATTAATTGGTTGACTTTATAAGTCGCTTCCGCTGTTATCGAGGAATACGTACTACAACATCGATTTTTCGGGGCCAATCGTAGTATACATGGGTAACTAAAAACGGCGGATTATCGGTCTAAAATCGATCGTAATATAATTTTATTTTGGGGTTAATAATTTGATTAATTAAGTTTTCACTCCACTATAGTGAAAAATAAACTTTGAACATCCGATTGCCTGCCGGGGAACACACGGGAGTTAAGCGTTTCACCGGGAATGTGTGACTTCGCGTATTTTCTTGGTATCCGATTTTCTCCGAAACAACTAAAAACGTCTTAACAAAATTTGGCACACCGTTATTTTGTATCGCGATCTTTGTCTTTTTTCCAATTTTATTGCCACCATTAAGTGCGTGATGACAGAGGTAAACCGGTTAAAAAAATGCGGTTGAATATTTCGAAATTTCGTCGAAAAATGCTGCCTTTTTTTTCGTTCATCTCACGCCGGAGGGCTGCATGACCGATCGTATAACCAAATCGTCGCCACTTACAGTGCAATTTTCATTTTAAAAAGAATGAATGAAAAATAATTTTATAAAATTTTTTAAAATTTTAAATTGGAAAAAAAAGTGTTATAAACAAATTATACAAAAAAATAGTGTAACACCAAATAATTATTCGCATATTGTAGTCGGGAGATTAATTCTTCGTTGAGTGTGAGATTCTCCCGATTTCCGATTCGTTTTTTCGCTGTGTTTTTGTTAATACAATTTATTTATTACACTCTTTCCAAATTTTTGTAAAATTTGTTTTCGATGAGATTTTTGGTTGTATTTTTAACATTGTTAAAAAAAAAACCATTTTTAGTAGTATTCAAAAATATCAATGAGTTGATCCCGAAAAAAAAGTGTTTCCAGTTGATTGTTTTTTTTTACATATTTGAAAGAGAATTTTTTTTATCAAGTTTCCCACGGAATTGAGTTGTATTCGAAAATAGTTCGTAACTTGCTATCGCTTTTTTCCCATTTGCTTTCCGAATTATCCCCATTGCTACATTTTCCCGAATAACATATAATCGAAAAACCCTTTTACCGCGTTATTCAAAATATTTCAGCAAAATTCAAACCGATTCACCATCTGTTCGTATTCTCGTTGATTAAAAACGACGGGCATAAAATTCTCATACAAGTTTATTTGCTTTACTCGTTTGCAAAAGTGAAGAAATTTATTCATATTTAATGGGTTTCCCGGATAAACGGACCCTGCGGTAACGTGGTATACATGTATGTCTTACAGAATTAAAATTGCATATACATCGATAAGACAGGATGTAAACGACATTTCTATCGCCTTATCGATGACTGCATAAACATTACAGCAGTTACACGTTTTCTAAATGACTTTAGAATGAAAATTTCCTAGAAACGATTAGAATCGACTAGAGAATCGACGCATGTGCGCGCTGTTCTATGGTTAATTTCTCCAGCTGCGTCGTTCAAATTGTCGCGACTGCGCGGTGAATTGCTTATATCGAGTCTTGACAATGCGTGTAATGTGCACGTATAGTGCGCACCTCAACCAGCTATTCTGCTGCCTCGTCATTTCGTGTTCGCGGAGTAAAACGCAGTTTTTAACTTTGGTCGCGTATGCGGAAAATGTGAAGGGGAAAAATGTAAAAAATACGAAAAAAAAGAGAAGTTTGCGCTATCATGTTATTTAGTTGGTCTCCAGTGTTATACATTGTACACCGAAAATGTTAATTAGCTCAGCGCGTAATGCAAGAGAAGTGCATTGCCGCAGTAGCTGCTGGTGCATTTTGCATCCTGCTGGTGGTTGTTTCGCGTGCTTTGACTTGCAAGTGACGCAAGGTGTTTCGCGCTGAGCAACAAACACACAGAGAGAAAACCGTGCAGCCTTTCGAGAACCGACCGGGGCGAACGATTACCGCGCCCGATGACTACGCAACGCAAAACAACGCTTGAACACGGGTTGTTACGACAATCTGCCGCGGCACGAGGCCGTGACTCGAACGCCTCAAACCTGCATTACTGCATTACCTCTTTCTCGACATTTCAAGTTTCATCGAGAAAACGAAAATAATTCGCTGCATCGTCATTGATATCCCGATTTCATCTCTTTTCATCCGTGAAATAACGTTTGGAATTCATTTTAAAAAAATTCTCGGGAATAAGATGAGCAGATAAGACAATTCCAGCAACGGTTTCGTTGCTATTTCCGTTTTTAGAGTGAAATATACGGTGATTCGTTCAGATTCGGTGTCGCAACAAATTTAAACAAATTTTTTAAAAATATTATTAAATAAATTTTAAATTTTGATAAATTTTAATAACTTCGTGAAATTTGATGCATTGACGTCCATTCTTCGACTTCCATGAAAAGAGCATTTTTTAACAATTATTTATATTCATTTATTTTATTATCAATTTATTTTATGTATTTCATTATTTGCAATTACGACAAAGTGAAGAGGTACATTATCCGAAAATAATAAGCAAAGAATTGCGTTAATTTTTTTGGAAGGATAAAAAAGTGCAATAACTTACTTTTTCAACATTTTCGTCACCGTGAAAAAAAATTGTAAGAACATTCTACAATTGACGATGTCGTCATTTATTTTTTTATCGTTTTATTAAATAAAATAAATAGTTAAATTACACTGTAAATAATTAATAACAAATGAGCAAAAAAAAAACCCAAACGGTAAATACAGTAATTGCAATAACGGTATTATCAATATTCGTTGTGAGCGTAAAAAATTACGATAATTAAGTGAAACAAAATATTCGTCTTACGGAAGGAGAAAATTACAATAATTTTCAGTTGCGATTATATTATAAGAAGCATATTTATCTCTCGAGATGATTTCACGCGCACATAACCTTTAATAAGGATATTCTCATCGACGCGTCTACCAGCAGATGCCATTGGTATGTGTGTGTGAATCTCTCACTTGGACAATATAACTATCGTGATGCAGAAGAGCGGACATCGATACAGGAAGGTCCTCATCAATTTGATTGCTTCAATGCATTTGCCGCGGGTTTATTCACTGGAATTTATAGCTCTGACCCGTGTAATGTCTATCGAAGCGTCTAATGACGATCTCGAAGCCCCACCCGGGCGCTGTTTGCCTCTCGGAATCTCCGAAGATCACTCGACTGTGATTACACCGAGTGATCGGCGAAGAGTACAAACGCGTGTATAGGAGAAGGCAGAGCGAGAGAGAGAGAGAGAGAGATTGGCGCGGGGGTTGGAAGTGAACATCGGGTCACCAACGGATAGCGAATGAATCCCGATTTGTCGGCCAGCTGTTGATTCCTGGGTCGACGGAGCTAATCCGATATCTCCGACTTAATCCGGGACACGCGATGATGCTGTAGGGTCACGTGCCACGGGAAAAACTGCACCGCCGTCTATACGTTGCACTGTACATTGCTGTAGGGTGGTTTCTCTTCTACCAATGATCGTTTCCCCGCTGAATGTTTCTTGCACACGCCGCCACAGCGGGACAACGAGTATAACACTTGACTCCACTTTACTGAATGAATAAACCTGCGCCCCCCTCCCCCTCCCTCCCGGCTCCCTCTCGATCGATCGTCGTGAATACAAGGCGAACTTTTGTACCAATGAATGTTGTAGCGGTTCTTATTCCACCGATTATTACTCATCGAAACACGATCAGCCTTTTCGATATATACATCCCTAATTGGCTCTTCGTTTCGACTCAACGGTTCCTTTCTCCGGCACGTGAGAGTCTCGAACTCGTATATATATCCTTCACAGCTGCGATATTCATCGGTCATGTTAACCATCGACGTAGATCCGCGAAATGATCGCGGAGCGTGCCGCTCGCACGTTTGCTAATGATACTAAAACCTGTAAAGCGAAATATTTCGAGTTAATTTGACTCGAACTTTCTTCGTTCTCTTTGCGCGGTCATAACTCGCTTTGCGGTGATCGTTCTCGATATCGTCTCTGATCGTGCATCACTCTCCGCACTTATTGCAAGTGCGTTATTCTTTTTTTTTTCATTTTATTCACTTGTTCTCTTTATTGAAAGCCACGCGAAACAACTGGCGCTTCTTTCGCGAAGAAAGAAGATCCGCGATGGCGCGCGCGCGCGCGCCAGTTTGAGGCTTACAATTGACGAATAAAAGTGCGATAAAGGAGGAGTAAAAAATAAACGAATATTGTATTATTATCGGAGAGAAAGGAGCAGCGATGGGTTGGTTTGAGGGGTTCACTCGTATCTCGTGAAATAAATTCGCGGTGTAAAGGCGATCGCGAGAAGGGGCCCGGGGCACGCGTCTGGTGCTCACCACTTTCCTCGGAGGCTTATTCACCTTTTTTTTTCTTTTCATCTTGTTGAAGTTCTTAATACTTTCACGTACCACGAGTCTCGTGTTCGACACGAGAGAAAGCACATCGCTGTCGGTACGAAATGTATTTTTTTTTTATTTTCGGGAGGAAACGCGCGAAACGACGCAGAAAGAAGTCTGTGCGTCGCCAGGGGGTGTGTCCACAGTATAATATTTCGTATAGACGTAATTTTGGGGTTTGCATGCTGCGCACCAGGACTTCGTCACAGGTGAATAAGTGGCCTCCCGATATACAGAAGCGACGTCGGCAAAACGTTATTTAGCTCACCGTGCGCATGCGACTATACAGAGCGAGTTTCGCGTGTCTCATTGTTGTTTCGTACTCGAGAAAAAAAAAAAAGAAATAAATAAAAAGGTACGGTGGCCCCCGCTGAAGCTGCCGAGTGGTATCCAGCCGGTCGCCAAAACTCGTTCATTTACTCGCGGTTTTACCGCAATTTTTTTTTCGGCGCTCGTCTCCCGTCATCTTGCGGGACAACTCGGGACAATAAACGCACACACAAGGGACGCGCTCCGAGACTTATTATTTCGTCCGTTAAGAAAATAAACATAAGGTATGAAGAGGTGGAGGTTGGAGAGAAAAAAAAGGAGGAAAGGCTCGCGAAGAAACGGCGGAATAAAGAATAACGACGAAGAAGTCGGAGAATTGAACGAGTAACAGCGCGAGAACGGAGAGCAAAGGCGTAAAGAATGAAGGTGGAAAGAGGGAGTATAGAGAGAACGCGCGCGCGCGCGCGTGTTGCACCGACGAAAATTATAGGCAAGCAGCCAAATGGCTTGAAAAATGCTTAACCACAAATCAAGGTGGTGTGTAAGGCGTGGGAGCCATCTGTCGCTTCGTCGCCGTGTTCGCGTCTCTCCTCTCTTTCTCTCGTCGTGTCTTCATTTTTTTTGTTTTTTTTTTTACTCTCGCTTATCCTTTCTCGCTGCTGTTGCCGCGCGCGAAACCCCCCCGGAGGCGATACTTCCTTCCAGCATTTACTTATCCGAACGCCTAATTACCTGCCCGGCATCACCGTCTCTCCTCGCTTTCGATTCTCGCTTCACCGTTGTATACTCTGCTTCGCAATGCACTTTGGCTACCTTGCGGAATTTTCTCTATGCAGACGCCGTGAGTACCGGAAGTATCAATCTTAATTATTGCAAAGCTATCGATCATTTTTCTTCATTGAGCGATGCGATTTATTAGTTACGATATTATCTGAAATTTTCCTGCGTCGTTCGTTTTTGAAGCCATTTTTCGCTATTCATGAGTTTTTTGCTCTTCTCGTAGAGGAATTTTTTTCATGGAAACATCTCTATTGTTGTTAGCAAATTATACACGGAAATGACTATATTAATGTTGGTAATTTTTATGTGCATTTCAATCAAATGTGAGCTGAAATTTAACGATTTGTTTCAATTTATCAATAAATTATGTGACTTTGAGGGTTATTTTTAAATGCGGAAACATCGAATCATAATTCCACGCATTTTTTTTTTTTCAACATTTTTTTACAAAAAAAAAATAGAACTTCTAACATTTTTCATGTTCAAATCTGCGATTTTTTTTTCGTACGATCGAAACATCAATAGGAACAAACAATCGCATGGATTCCGTGATACGATGATTTTTATCACATAGAAAAACGATATAAACCATTTTTTTGCCTGAAATTTTCGAAATCTGTTCTTAACGCAGTGAACTTTTCTTCCATTTGAAAATGATTTTTTAATCATAGAATCGTCGTATTCATTCGTTCGCGTTATTCGCGACTTCAATAAATGAAACATTTCCGGATGCATTGAATGCGAACTAATTTTTTAGCGGTTTGACAAGGGATCATGAAACAGAGTGAAATTGGCACCAAACTTTTGGCTTATACATTCAATTTCTCTCGCATCTCAATTTCCCTCCCCCCGTTAACACGCCCGGGGGTGTCCGACATACGAAACGTGAATCGTTTCGTGACTCGTCGAGACGCGGTGCGCCACCCTTGGTTTCTATCGTGTATACGATTCCCTAAGTGTTTCTTAAATAAATTATTACTTTGCGGGCGTTCTCTGTGGGATTCCTCTGGGAGCGGTGTCCACTCGAGTGTTTCGGTACCACTGTGGTGGTTACAGCCCACGGGTACCGTAGGGCTTTCTCTATTAGCCCCGAAGACTGTAACACGATTTGACCGCGGATCACACTTTGCCGGATATCTCATCTCACCCTCTATCATATCACTCCCCGTGGTATCCACACGAGGCAAGGATTTTTATATCGTCCAGCATTTTCTTGTATCCACCGTTTACATTTCTTCCTTTCTTTTGCTTTATCTCGAAAATCCCCCAATGGAAAACCAACGCGCTTCGTTGAATTCGACAGCATTCATATTATACTGAATGTGTATATATGAATGTGGTATACGGATGGTCGGCGGTCCGCGGATATGGAAAAAGCATTTTTGTTGATTCAACGAAATTCCTTTTCCGGTGCCGTCGAGCATGTTGCCGCGGTGAGTTGATATCGGCCACTCGCCCCGTCATCCCCTTCGCCAGTTTCCCAATATCTACTCATCCCTCCCTTTATGTCTATTCCTTTACCGTGCTAACGCTATGTATACTCCCTCTATGTTGGGTGTATATATATATACTAAATGCCATGTACTCTCTATCTTTCTCCGGTTTTCTGCTCTGCGCACAACGGAGGGTTGTGGCCAATCGTGAGACTTCAAGGGGATTGAGGGGGAGGGGGAGGGTTGCCGGGGAACGTTGCTACTGCCATGATTGCCCCTAAGCATAAACTGAGGAGCCGAGGGCAGCATCGCGCTGCCAATAAAAACGGTGTCATCTGGTATGGGACGCACGTGCCTCACGGCAATGCCGTACAACCCTCCATCCCCTCACGAATTCCCTCTTCGCTCCATCTCTCCGTCTACTCGACAGAAAAAGCGTCAAGCTATGGGGAGTGAGAGAGGGGCCCCCCGAACCTTGCCGATATTTATTAGAGCTGCTAAACGCGTGGGTGCGGTTGCCTCTCGAATGCTGTCTTTGCCGAGAGGATAGCACCGACGAAGGGTGAAGGAGGATAAGATTTTCGGACTTGAAAGCTGCCGCTTTCCTACTCGCCAAAAACTCTGCGGAGGGTCGGATCGCCGACGCCAGAACCGAGAAAATATCCACCGCATACAAGGAACATATCGGTTCTGTACAGAGACAAACCACCACCCTCGTTGCACGTTGCCGCACCAACCCTCGGCTCCATATATCTTGATTTCACGACCCTTCGCATGGGTATCAGGTTCCACACAAATCGGGAAACTGCGCGTTGGGTTTTACTCTATATATATACCTACTCCCGATTGGCCATCTCCTATTCCGTCCGTCGCGTAATCCTGCTTTCAGTCATGGGAAACAAGTCGAGCGACCAAATTTCTCGCTCGGCTTTTCCTTTTCTGTCTTATGCGCACACGGAAAAATCTGGGGATACACGATAATCATTGTAAATTACTCACGCATCTGTGAAGTGCCGGTGGGTCGTTAACGCGCTTCGATACGGTTCGGCTTCTGGTAAATGGTCAGTTTACGCAGTCGGCTCGATGAATTTATGTCATAATTCTTGAATTTCGAGAAAATTATGGTAGCGGCGACGCGAAATTCACACGGGAGATTGAGGGAAAGGAAATTGAGATGTAACTACACTTGTATGTTTATTGCGATCAGAATTGCACATCTGTCTCTTGGATCTGTCTAAACCAACTTGGGATATTATGGGACCAGAACGCGATAGTCGATTCGGGGTGCGATCGCGTCTCATGGGACGATTAGCTATCCGGGATACGGTGAAAAGCTATGGTGAAATTGACTTTACCACGTATCTTCGGTTTCGCGAGTACATCAGACACTATCCTCTATAGGCAATTCGAGAAAATCGAGATGATTGAATGTTTAGGAGACTCTTGGGTTTTCGTAGACATTTTATAGCGAAATTGTAATTCGTCGATATTGTTGCTTTTCCCACGATTATCGACAATGATATAAAAATTCGCAAGTTAACTTAGAAGATTGAAAAAAAAAAATGATAACAATTCCCACCGATATCACGTTCATCATCATCGTCATCATACGTCGAACAATTTTTTTTTGTCTGCAAACGTCCACAAACTTTTTTTCCTAATATGACGAAAAATAATTTATAAAAACATTTCACGCATAACGTTTCGAAAAAAAATTGTATAAATTTGCACAATTTGTTTATTAGGCGTTAGTCTGTATTTAATTACAAACAGTTGTTTACGGTTTCGTAGTATTGTTCAAAGATCGCTTCCATATAGAAAAACAACCCCTTAATAATCGCCTACTTTATGTTTAGGAACGCATATCACCCATCGATAACGTCAAAACGTGTTAAGGTCTTAAAAATAATCATCATCGATCTAAAAAGTTCCAACTCTATAGAGGTCATTTTCTAAAAGAGTTTCGAACTATTGGTTTTTTTAATATGAATTTGTAATTATTGCTTTTGCTTTATTTTTCTGCACAATATACTGATGGAAAACATTTCGTCGTATCTTTGTGGTTTGATCGGTTTGATGACCTTGAAATTGTCGTCGTCTTCCTTGCTCTACACTTTGGAAGAAGTAAACATAGAATTTACGCACATTACGCGAATTGCATCCGCAGCCCGATTGAAGCGCTCCCTCTATTCGAAACTCATTACTCAAATCGCTTTCGCAAAGCTTTGGAGTTTTCATTTTGAAAAATGGTCAAATTTCATCTAAAAATCGATTAAAAGCAAAAAATGATGAAGCGACCAATGTTTAACAATGAAAAAATACGAGTTATCACGTATCCTTATCACAGCCCATGCGGGTGAGGGACGTTGAATTTGCTCCGCACCTTGTCCATTTGAGAGCAGGAAGTGTGTTACGCAAAAGGAACGTAAGATGGGCGGTCGAGTAAACTGTAACAAGAGGTTAGGGTATTAGGGGTACCGGTGCTCTACAAGAAGCCACGAGCTTTTCGTCGGACACGGCATCAAGTTGTTCATACACCCGCTTCTGCTGTTGAGGCTTGAAGCAGACCACACGCGGGCGCGCGGACACGCCTCGCTAGAGAACACGCCGCTATTTAGCAGCCCTTAGGAGTGATTTAGTGGCGGGAAGAGGAGAAAGTGAGATAGAGAGACCTTGGGGTATTGTAGTCGGGGTTGGGTAGCTTGCGTTAGCTTGTCGGATTCGTTGTAACACAAGGGGGGTCGACCAGCCAACGAGGGGTAGGAAAGTGGTGGCTTCAGCAACATACACACGCGGATACACGGCTATATGCTTCTCATCCTCGGGGCGTCGTCAGTCGGTCTCTCACTTCTCTCTTACTCATCCCCCCTGATCTTGCTCCCTCGCTCGCAGTGTGGGTGTTACGCACGTAGCCCATTTACGTCGGTCGTGAGACACCGGCAGGGCTATGCCACCCACGGACGAGGGTTGCCTCGGCAGCTTCGGCTTTCGGCGGGCCACCCCTTGCTAGTTTCCTGACTATGTCCGAACCGGGAGAGTATGAGATCGACATTCTCGAACCCTCAGCACCGCAATGGCATCCCTCAATGATTATTTTATTCCACTTCTCCAACGGTCCCCCTTTCACCTAATACAGACGCAAAGTATATTCAAAACAGTTTTTGATTGAACAATGAAAAAAAAGCAACAACACTGAAAGAAGATGATCAATGCTATGCTTCAATCGGTAAAAAAATGCAAACGATTGACGATTTATTCGTAATAAATACTAGTCGATGATAAGCAATCAAAAGAATGGACGAAAAACTATTATGATGTTGCAAAATGTATTGAAAATTATTTTAAATCAGCAATAAAAAAAATAAAGAAAAAGATTCGAAGAAAATGTTGTATTTTGATCCGCAACAGGTTTAAAGAAATAACGATTTCTTTGCAATAATTACGAGGCAACAGAATTTACGATAAATTGTTACGAAAGAAAACTTGTTGGCGGTAGAGCAAAGTTACAAAAATATGCATACGGAAAAGAATTTATTCCATTTCTATATCATTTCTGAAAGCAGCCACAAGATACATTCAAAATAGATTGCTATTGAGTAAAAAAAAAAAATGATGATGTTCAATGAAAAAGGAGTCTTTGGGCAGATACATCAGTAAATTATCGTTTGCGGAAATCCTGACATAGAAACAGTTTCGATAGAAATAAAATATGAAACATAACCTTTTTTAATGCAGTGATTTTCTGTTTTACAGTACAAGTTCCGTATTCTTAACTTCACAGAACCGGAGACGCTTCCGTTTCTGCATTTCCCCTATCGTCCCTACTTCCGGTCAGTCGCTGCGAGTAGACGTAATGAGGGGAATACGCGTCTGTAGGTACCGCTTGAAGTGGGAAGAACGGTCTCAGTGGAAATACAGTTAAGGAAAATCGTTATAATGGTAACGAGTTAAAATAAGGGAGCGGTTAAGTTAAGACGAGTTAAGAATATGGAGCTTTTACTTTATTTCGTTTACTTTGAAAAGGTCCCCACCTAACGCGGCCGGAGTTAAGGCTGTTAGGGTTCTCCAAGTCATTTTATTGATCAATGAATATTAAATTTGGACGTCAAACGGTTTAATAAACCGATAAGTCACTTAGGCGACGTTCAAGTTCCAAGTCAACGAGAGACAATAAAGAGAGAGTTTCATTTCAGAGACCCAAAAAAATTGCAGAAATAATGATATGCGAGGGTTATGAATTTACTTACAAATTGACCAGTTTATTGATTGACGAAGATCCCGATTTCTCTCTCACATACACACAAGTTATGCTGTTTTTTTGTACTTATGTTGTCTATGCTGTGACCGAAGAATCAAATATTCTCTTCTCTCGCTGCGGCCCCGGAACGGTCTATTATTTTATCATTTTTTTGGAAGCAAAAAACGTTTTTTGGACGATTCCACTGCGATCGGAGTCTTCATCGGAATTCTTTTTATTTTTGTATTATCGTTCTTTTTAATTCTTTGCGTTCGCTAATTTGGAGAAGTAAATGCGTATCACGAAAGCATTAAGAATACCAAAAAGGGTAACAATAAACGCGTAAAAAAAGGTTTTTTGAATCCAAAAAACGATAAAATAATAGACCGTTTCCTAGCCGCAGCGATGGAAAATAAGGTTATGCTGTTTTATTGAATATGAATACTTTAGACCAATTGGATTAATGGCCGACGTACAACAACGTCAATACAAAATTATAAATCGAATAAGAAAAGTGGAGCGAAGGGAACGAGCAGCGCTCTACACTGTGGACCTATGCTACGAGACGAATGAATGTCTCGCTCTCTCTCTCGCGATCCTTCAGATAACGATCGAGGGTTTCATTATCGATATATTTACGCGCACGCGCTCCGAAGAGTAGACTTACGCCTGACGAATTCTCTCGAATCCTCGCGCGACGTCGAGGCAACGTTAAAACCTGAATATCCTGTCTAAAAAGCATATATTACATGAAATACGTTTATACGTCATCAGAATTAGTTTATTATTATTTACTGAATAATAATTAGATATGCTAATTAAATAATCTGCACTATTAAATACATATAAATCTACACGGTGATGATGTGAATTGATCATTTATTGAAACTTGTGGTGAAAGTTGCTTTCTATTCAATGATTACTTTGAATGAACAAAAATTATATGAATATCTAATATTATGATTTATAAGATATATTTATAAGATTCTGTAAATAATTTTATGGGCTTCGCGCTGCATAAAGTTATTAATAATTAATTTAAAATAGTCATTCCCATCAGTGTAGCTTCGCAATGTAAATATCGCAGACGCATACGGTAAGTATTTTCGGAATTATTGCCTTAAGGTGTATCCGCATTTGTCGATATATTTTTGGCAACGGAGTACCGTTTAGTAATCTTGTCGACATATGTCCAACAGCTGTTGGTTTTGAATATTGTTTCGTAATATTTACTGTAAAAGTATAACTGCCGCTTGTACACCGCTTCTGCTTCACTTGCAGCAACAGATACTAAATATGTATCAGCTACGCTGTAAAATGGTGATCCGTTTTCTAAAACATGTCGTCAACTGAGGATACACCTTAATACAGTCATTTCGAAAATGTTTGGCTGCAATGCTTATGCATTTGGTTATCTGCTCGCTGATTCTCTATGTATAACTAACTAATTAAACGATTGTTATTAATTGTTATTAATCAGTACATATTTTCTATGTATAGAACTTTAGCTTAAGTCTTCAACTTTTTTTTGTAACTTTAACTTTTTTTTTTTAAACTTAGTTTATGTCTATCGATGTACGTATACCTCCCGCGGTGAAAACCGCCGAAACGTCAATCCGTATCGATCGAGAGATCAATGACCTTTTTCACACGAAATCGAGCGCCACTGGCGATGCTCTGTAATTCGAGTGAAATGGGTGAATCGAGTGAAATAAGTAAATTCTGTGAAATGAGTTTTGTGAATTAAGTGAAAACAGTGAGACGAGTAAAATTCATTTTGGGACACGAAACACGTAAAAATACGATCGTGAAAAGAATCAAACGACTGAGAACGCTGAGTTTTCACATAGAGAATCCGCTTGCCGAGTAGTGCTCCTGCAAATTAGGATATCACTGAACGGCATCTGGATATATCGTACAGGGATTGGACTAATGATGCTATACGTAAATATCCTTTTTCAACGACCGACTGCCCGCCAATCAAAAAGACGAGAGTTATGCGTTTTACGAAGGTAAGCGATTTCTTTCACCGGTACGTTTTCAAAAACTGCCGGAAATGACTTAAGACAATTTCACATAGAGATTCTATGACGAACGACCATTGTCTTTTTCAATATAGAAATCATTTCCAGTTCGCCATTCACTATTTCATTCATCCCATAAATTTGAATTTGCCACAAATTCCATGTTCCTCGCGATCTATCGCCAAAAATAATAACTAAATTGACGAACCGAGGGAATAGCGAATTAAATATATTCCTCGCAAATTTGTCGATGGTCGATAGAGAGAGAAAGAGAGAACCCGCGTACGCCGAGGTCTCGAAGACTCTCGGCAGTCAATAAAAATAAAACAAATGAGAAAAAGATCAAGGAGAGCGCGCCTGGCGAGGAGTGTACAGCAGAGAAGATGAGTGAGTGAGACGAAAGGTGTGGGGTGAGGGGGAGGGGGAGGGGGAGGGGGTATTGGGGAGATGAAATGCCGCCGCGGTTCGGCAAATTGCTGCGCTCCTTCGAAAGCAGTGAGAGCACAGAGTCGTCTTCTTCTTCTTCTTTCACAGCAGCGGTGCCCCGTACATCGCCATCGCTCGCGCGCGCGCGCGCACCCATTGCCATCGGTCGGAAATCAATTTACGAGCGTAATGCATAGGTATCCGACTAATTTCCCCGTCGAAGAAGAAGAAGAAGGAGGAAAGAAGGGAGAGGGAAGCACAGAACTGGTGTGTTGCTTCGCGCAAAGGCGCGCACGTACTCGAAGGTTCCTTGAGAGAATATAAAAAGTCGGTTGATACACGCCGGCCTTTCTCTCTTATCCATCTCGTGACTTTTCGCTTGTACACTCGATATACAGTACTCTTGGTTACTCTTGGCTCATCCGCGATCTCTCTCCCTCTTCTTTATACACGCCGGCCGCCGAATAAAAAAGAAAAGCAACGCAAGTTGTGTACGTACCGCGGGTTCATTCCGCGAGCAAACTCGTGCGTAAATGGGCTCTCCGGACACTCGTGAGAATTCTTTACGCAGCGAATTGAACGCGTCCAACATCACCGGAGACACGTACGCGCAACGACCACTGCAAGATTGCATAGGAGAGCATCTCGCCCTGCATACGTTCTCCCCTCTCGGACTTCATGAATAAACCTGAACTCAAAACTCCGAAGCTCCACATGGACACATATAATACAGCGAAGAAGTACGCAACGCGCGTATTACCTTCGCTCCTTTTGCCACTGCAAAAGGCAGCCCCATCGCGAACACGTTGGAGAGGGCTTCTCTACCTGCGAGACGCGAAAGACTTCTTCGCAACGCCGAGGTGGTACGTAGACAGAGGAGGAGATCGCTTGTGCGCTGCAGAAGTTCTTGCCGAAGGAGAGACCCGGCGAGAGACAGAGAGAGAGAGAGCGAAAGCACGGTCGTTCGAGGTTCTCGGGTATCGCTCAGAAGAGGTATCTTGCCGACAAAGCCGAAGATTTCCCGGCTAATTACTAGGAGACTAATTGAATGCCGCTCTCTTCTCTCCGCCTCTCCTCTCTAACTTCTTCTTCCTCTTCTTCTTCTCTTTCCTTGGCTCTTTCTCGTGGTGCTCCACCTCATCTCTTCGCCCTGCTATCGTTGGTTTCGACGCCACGCAGTCGCGTTCGCGCACCTTTACAAACGTACTCTCGCGGCCCGAGCGGGGAGGTTTCTTCGCTTATATTTTTCATCTCTTCTGCTTCTTCTTCATCGTCTCCATCTTCTTCCTTTGGTAACAGTGCGCAAAACTTCTCACCGAGCTTCGAGATGAAGCACGCGCTTCTGCCAACGCTTTATCCTTCACTCCTCTTTCCCGCTCCATACCTACCCCGCGACTCATTCATATTCATGCAGCGGTAATAGTCTCTGACCGAACGCCGCCGGCATGCACACTTCTTGCCCGCTCGCACGTTCGCCGCTACCGCACAAAACTTCTGCGTGAAAGACGCTTTAGCGTTTTGTCTCTAACGCATTTATATCGGCTACTGAATATCACGTTATGGTCTCAACGCGTGGTCGACGTAGATGCACGCTAGAAGAGATGGATAGATAGGATTTTATTGAGTTGTGGTCTAAGTCCTCGAACGGTTAAAACGATATGGAGCAAAGACAAAAAACAACATGGAGCAATCTTGATCATCGAAGTATGGAAGCCTAAACAGTTATTAACAACTGATCAACAGAACAACTGAACGTCTGAACGGCTGAACGGCTGAACGGCTGAACGGCTGAACGGCTGAACGGCTGAACGGCTGAACGGCTGAACGGCTGAACGGCTGAACGGCTGAACGGCTTGTAACGGACAATCTTTTGTTTTATTGTGATTTTTATGAATCTTTATGAAGAACTAATTGTTTACAAAATAAAGGTTAATTATTTATTAATCAATTGCTACCTCAGGCAGTGAAAGTTTATAACGGACGATCTTATTATCGTATTAAATAAATATTGAATTACAACAGAATATTCGAGTTTCTATCCATTAACATCGTTATATATATATATATATGTACCGGACGGCCCTCGAGAGGCGAGGAGCTCCGGGTTAACGGGTGAACGAGAGAGAGAGAGAGAAATACGTAGTGAAAATAACGACCTTTTTGTTTGACGATATCGACGAAGCCTCCGTGCGGCACCGTCTGTGATACTGCGTCCAGTTGTTTCTCAGAGGTGCAGAGCGAAATATGCAGAGGGATCCGATTCGATGGTTACTCCAAATAAAACCGACAAGTCGCGCTGGCCAGCCGCGCTGTCGTTTATGATCCGTCCTCTTATGTCACCTCTTCTACTTGTGATCTCCGTTCCGTTCGACGGGTGCCGCAGAAGTGCCGATTAATATATTTAGTCGGCTCTCCTTTCCCTGTTTCGTTTGATTTCGGCAACGATCGGGTGACGTATTGTCACGCATCGATGCCTTCGCTCGAGGTGCGAGTTTTCTCTCTCCCCTCTTCGTTTGACCCATTGGTCGTCTTTATCTTTCTCTCTCTCTTTCTTTACTCTACTTGTCGTTTGTATTCTCACAGGCTGAACGGCTGAACGGCTGAACGACTGAACGACTGAACGACTGAACGACTGAACGACTGAACGACTGAACGACTGAACGACTGAACGGCTGGACGACTGAACGACTGAACGACTGAACGACTGAACGACTGAACGACTGAACGACTGAACGACTGAACGACTGAACGACTGAACGACTGAACGACTGAACGACTGAACGACTGAACGACTGAACGACTGAACGACTGAACGACTGAACGACTGAACGACTGAACGACTGAACGACTGAACGACTGAACGACTGAACGACAAAGCGACTGAACGACTGAACGACTGAACGACTGAACGACTGAACGACTGAACAACCGAACAACTAAATAACCAAACAAGCAAATAACCGAGTCACGAAGTACCCAAGTAACTAATGAATAACTAAAAGAGAAACTAAAACGCGGTTGAAAAATTGCATTGGAATAAGCAAGGTTGCGACGTAGAATTTACTCCTCCGCATCCTCTCGTTCGAAAGATGGGGTCGAAGGGACGTCTGTTAAAAGTTTCCAACTTAGGGGTTTCAGTTTCTGTACAGAAAAAGAGACCTTCAGAGTTTTCGAAATGAGCGGATTATACGGATTTTTCCGGAGAAAATCCTGTTGACTTCTCCGCACGGGGGACGGACAATGACACGAAGAAAAATTCGGTCACAGGGTCACGCCAGGACACGCAGGTGTCAAAGAGATAATCCAATGTTTTCCCTCTTCTTTCGGATTCCACTGTACACACAAATGAATCCCGTTGGGTTAACACAGGAAACTGTGAAGCTAACCTCGCGACGTTAATCCTTTCGTTTTTGTGTGTCGAAAGTCCAAACAATTTTTCCCATTGGCGTGACGAAGGTGCGCGCCGCAATGTTCACGATTTTCAACTTGTCGACGATGACCGTGAAGATCAGAATTTCTAATGCAGAAAATCGTTTGGAAAATGAGTATGACACGCCCTCGTGAAGCGATTTGCACGATGATGAAAGGCGAATAGCGCCAAAATGCTGGGGGACGAGGTTACCGTGGCTCCTCGGTTAACTTCTCTGTAGGTGAAGGAAAAAAAATGCATAGTTTCTCTTCATCCCCAATAGCATCCTTGGCGAAACTTCTGTGTGGGCCAAACACTCGTCCGCTATATACCTACAGCAAGAAAGGAGAGAGATACATCGTAGAATGTTTCCAGCCTCGGGACGTTGGAAAGGCACTACGATCTTTCCGTCGGCTACGAAAAATACTCTCGTCTCGTATATTTGTGTACTAAAAACACGCTGTCGTCGTAGCGCTAACGCGCCGTGAAGTTACCCATGAAAGGACCATTTTCGGGATGTTGACTCTCGAATAGAGATCGTTCGGGTGGGTTTATTCTTCTTCTATAACCGAGTTATATATCCCCGGGCTGTGTGTTTTCTTCTTGTCCTATCCTCTCTCACGTTCTGGGTGCCCCATGGAGACGAGAGAGATCGGGATAACGCGAGTTTCAACGAGAAAAATCGTCGCTCGCAGGGTGAAGAAGAGACAGACACCGAGAGAGAAAGAGAGCGAGCCTTAGGAGTACATGGGGAAGCCACAGAGTGACAAGGCACAGAGGGCTTGTCCTCTCCCATTTAACGTCGAGTTAACGGTTCGTTACTGAATAGAGATCCCCCCCCCTCGGAGAGAACTGTGGCTTTTATTTTTATTGAAAAGATGTTTGGCCTTCGGGTGTATAACAGTTTCAAAATCGTTCTGCCAGCTCGTCGGGGGCTGGAGTCTGTTGCGCTGTCTACGGGGACCAAAAAGGGACACCGATGGAGAAACATCGTTGCGCAGCGGCCGGTACGGCAACCCTCGGGAACGCGCTGAACTGTCGCCGGTGTAGTTTCGGAAAAATGCTCTTCCAAAGGGACGCGTGACGAATCGTAGGGTAGTTTTTCTCGCGCTGACCACAGCGCACAGTCAACATTGGACTCAGCGGGCGATATGACGAACATAGAGAAGTTTACACTACTCTGCGGGATATATCCTTCATTTTACCGGATTTGCCGTGCGCGCCTGACAATGACAATGCATATCTCTGTAGGCCACTCCAACAAACTTTCGCCTCTGAATTGGCACATCCGATGTTTTTTTTTTGGTCCAAAGTACCGGAAATGTTCGGAACACGTATTCTCAGATTTTCGAGAAAATACCATTAATTTTGGGAAAATCATAAAAGTCACCGACTGAAATAGAAGGGTAATGATAAAATGTTATGAACAGAAAGGTATGAAATAACAAATAATGCTTCGCGTTTTTGTTAATTCAATTTTTTTATTGCACTGCTTAGTCAATAAAGAATTACTCAATTTTTGCAAAATTGTTTTTGTCATTCGTTTTTAAAGTAAAATAAAATGAAAAAAGTTATTTTTATAAACGAATAATCAATTATAAACAATCATCGATTTAATGTCGACAAAATCGATGTCGTCTGTTGTGCGCAATGTGAAGCGAGTAAAAGGAGTAATGTGACGTGGAAAAAATCGGAATGACAACTCGATATATTTGAATAAAGTTTTGACTCGTTTTTTATATCTTTATCTCTCCGAATTCATGCATATTGTTCATTATTTATCGTCAGAATTAACGCGTCAAATTTTATACGGATGTATTTAAGTATAACAATTTAATTGATCAATATAAAAAAAAAGGCGAGTGCGAGGTATTTTTAGTATTTTTATCTTCTGTTTACCATTTTCGCTCGAGAAATTAAGCCGTTTCGGCAAAAATGCATAAAACAAAAACGGAAAAAATCACGAGACCTCAATGAATCACACAACACTCGTCTTTTATCCCGGCGGTCGGGAGTTCCAAAGAGCGCGCCGTGCATTCTTATTCACACGTGACTCGATTTCTTGAATAAAGCGAAGTCGGCGCCGGGATGAAGGGAACGGGGGATACATAAATGTGTTACAAATATTAGGAAGGGGTGAGAAATAAGCATCGCTTACACGAGCAATCTGGATGATCGATCTTAATTGCAACGGTGAGCAGAGCGCTTTAATCCGATCGCGATACAGTATCGCCTTCGCTACATGCCGACGTTACGGGTTAATATACATTGTGTCTGTTTCCGATTTTGCCGGTACTCTTCGTCTCGAGTATAAAGATCATTTTGCGAAATTCCCGATAGTTGCGCATAGAAAAACCGGCCGGAGTACCGCTCCGTCGGGTTTTTTGTTCTCTTGCGCATGAAATTTACAAGGTCTATCGCGCGGTACAGATGGATCAATCCTCGCGCGATATACTGGATCATCGAGATCTATACCCACAAAATATACCCACTTTTTCCACCTTTTTCCTTCTGCTCGGGTACACCGAGGCGATCCCTCACACGCGACCATAATTTCCAATTTTCCACCCTTCTGTGTGTATATATTCAACGAGATCGACGATCTATAGAGGAGAGACTCCCGACGAGTTAACAATGACGGCTCATTATCCCTCTCGTAGATCTCGTTGAATCCATATATATATATATGTATCGTCGATCTCGCACTATCGAATGCGTGAAAAACCAACCGTGAAGAAATAAAAGTCACGGATTATGAGGATACGATTATTCGTGAAGAGATGGCGGTGGACCGAGCGGATGCTGCAGGTATATATATAAGGATCGAGTTTTTGACTCGAGCGGGTAGAACTCGAGAAGATCGTCGAAGAGAGGAAAAGTATTATAGTATATATATGTATAGTAGAAAGGAGAACTAGGAAAGGAGGGGGGGGGGGGGGGGGGTTAGATTACGTCACAGAGACCGTAAACAGCGGGGACCGCGAGATAAAAACTGAGAATTTATGGTGAAAATATTTGTGCGCATTCCCCGGGATCGTTCGAAGGGCCCCCCTCCGGACGAGGCCCGCCCGCGGTCTATCCTTCTCTCCTGAAATACCCGAAAGAACGAGTGAGAAAGCGAGAAAAAAAAAAAAAGAAAAAAAAAGCAACGAGCTAAGACGCTAGTTTAGTCGCTCGACGAGTGCGAGGGTGGCTCTCGGGGCATTGACAGTTTTGTTGAAAGTTCGGGTCATAAATCCCTTGTACATTGTTGGACTTTCAAGAGGAAACCCGCAATGCCTTTGTGACACGCCTTACGGACTGCTGTAAATAATAAGCCTCTCTTTTTTTTTCGTTTCCTCACTATGATCCTTTCTATATATATATATACATTGGGGTATCTCTTCGTCATGCGTTTTTCATTTCTATATGTGTCTTCTGATCATCGGAAACCTCGCGATATCCTTTCGCTTGACTTCACGTTGACCATCGCGTTACGCTGACTTTACGTTACGCTATTTTTATACCTAATTCTTTGGTAACTTACGCGGCTTTACATGAAAATGTAACTTCTTCGAAAATCCACGAGTACTCGAGAAATAAAAAATTAAAAAAACATAATAATAAATAAATAATAAAAAAAGGGTAAAGTGACTTGGCGCGATTCCCACAATACGAGGTTTCGTATCCCTACCAACGTCTTTGCCACCCACGCTACGCCGTTCATCTCTCTCGCGGTCCTCCTAATTGATCGCACCTAATTAACAGCGTCGCGACGCTGAAACCGCGTCCAGACACTCTATAGCTGAGGCCTTTCCGCGGCGTGTCAACTGCGGGAAACAAAAAAAAAAGGAAACAAAAAATGGACACGAAGAGAAACGAGTAGGAGGAAGTCAAATCGGAGAATAAGAGACGTAGACGAAGGAGAGATTTCCTAGTTCTCGGCGTAGGTGCGAAATGCGCGGTTGGAAATTCGATGAAATTCAAAAGCTTCCAAATAGCACGCGCATAAAACGCGTGATATGCTGCCGGAGTTGGCCGGGACGCCGGAGACCTTCGAGCGATGAGTAGTCGCTCGCGAAACTCGCGCGCCCGTTTCGCCTTTTGGTGCAGCGTAATTGGACGCATTTCACGCTTCCTTTTGGCTTACTGCATATCGCCACTGCGTCTCGCAGTCCCGAAAGCCGTTTCGCATGGGGCGTCAGTGAATCTGTTCGGGAACGTAGGCGTCGAGACGCCTAACGCATCCCATCCCCCACCATTCTCATATTATATCTCGCTGGCATTAGCTGCGAAATCCGTGCGAAACGTTCGTTCGTGAAAACGAGAAGATGAGCAACACGAAGAGGAGCAACCTGCTGGTAAGCGTAAGCAATTTTTTTTTTTTTTCGATGTAAAATTCGTCGTGGCTATACACGTTATTTTTTTCAATATTTTTTATTATTTCCCTTTCTTTTCGCATCCCGATTTTTTTTTTTTTTTCGTATCTCATTGCCTCTCTTTCGTTGGCCCGCTGGAGTCCCCCCGCCACCCCCTTTTCCAACACACCATCGCGACGCGCTCGCCTGCTACTTACTGATATTTATTGCACCCAGAAATGTGTACGGTACTCATAAATCTCCGCATTCACACGGGCTTTCTAATTTACATATTCCCGGCTCACCCTCACACTGTCTCTCCGTGAGTTCTCTCGAATCCTCTCTCACACTAAGCTCTCGCAACGCGTTGTCCTCTATATCTCGTGTGACAACGATCTTTTCAGTTGATTTTGTATTTCGTTGTTCCACCTTTATTTCCAACACGAATCTCGTCCCGCGTCGAAAAAAAAAAATCGATTTCTCGAATATTGGTAATAAAAAAATCACGAAATCATCTTCTAAATACAATTTTTTTACCACGAATTTTTTTTTTTTTTTTTTTTTCTTATCGAGAACATGTAACCCAAAGCATAGATCAATTCATGGGGGATGGCGACGAATTCACGGGGGATGCAAGAATCGCCGCACGAACGTCGGACCACCGTGTAGGACCCCCGGCGTCCCTCGAGCGAACGCGAGAGCTAAGATCAACGCGGCAATTTATATTTCACACCGCAGGCGCCGTGATAAATCGGTGAAAAATCAAGGGTTCCCTCTCGCGAGCGAAGCTCATCCGGCTTCTCCGCCCGTGAAGAAGAACGAACTTACGAAGGTGGTTCACGGAGGGATTCTTGTACAAAACTCGCACGCGTACCTGCTGCGCTTCTCGTATGTCTATCCGGGCGTATATGATTCTCTCATTTTTCCTGTCGAGAGTGGGCGCCACAGACGCGACGCTGCCCACACATTTTTCAGCGAATCTATAGCGCGCGAGAGGTTAAAGAAAAAAAAAAAAACATATATATATATATGAAAAAAAAAAAAAAAAAAAAATTGCTATATACGATGCAGCAGAAGCAACAGCCAGCAGCAGCAGCAGAACCGAAACGAGGCGTGAGAAATCATTAGGGTTCGCTCTCCCTCCATCTTCGTTGATGATGGAAGGTGAGAAGGCCGTAGAACCGTTAACGACTCCTCCACGACCCCTCGAGTAATATTGCGGCCAGATATACACCACTATAATACCACTGCAACAGAGGAGAGCACTTGTTCAAAAATCTTCGATATTTTTTTTTTTTTTTTTTCATTTATTTTAACACTGTCCCGGAGGTACGCGCGTACTTTGACGTTACAGCGGGTCGCACAGGTGCCTTCTTCTCATCGAGGTATTATAATCGGTTGAGCTATTAACTCAGCGAGTGAGGATGAGGGAGTATAATAGGGGGTAGTGGAGAGTATATACGAGAGAATCGACGCGCACCGAAACCCCGGTGAAAAGATATTCTCTCTCCCAATCTCATCGTCGCAGTCGTATCTCGGTGATGCTGCTGGTGCTGCTGGATAAGAGAGGGGGCGGGGTGGCCTTTCGGAGCGGCAGAATAAGAGAGAAGAGGTCCAGGCGGGGAGGGAGGGGGGAGGGGGACCTCGGTGCATCTTCCAAGAGAGCCTCGTAAAATGGAAATCAATTACATCTACACTTAACCACTTAAACTGGTTTCGCCACGGTCCTAAAGCGCGCCCGCGCGCTCTCTCATCTCTCTGAAGTTCTCGCAGTTGTGTTGGACTCTCTGAGGAAATATAAGAAAGATATAGATATATACGCGAATAGAGTGAGAAACAACGAGGCGGGATCACATGCCGAGAGATGAGAGCAGAGGGTAAGTATATATATATATATACATGTGTCTGCTAAACGTGTATTCGTTTCGGAGATGGTGAGGAGGTGATGCCTTATAGCAGCCGGTGAGCACCGCTGGAGGCTCTCTTCGGGCTCTGCGGCGAGCCGCAGATCATTCGTATCAACATAATTACAAGCTCGGGAGCCGCCTCTCTGTTTCTCTCACCTCGCTCCACCCATCACAACATTGCACGAGCTTTTAGTTCGCTCAGTTTCGATATATACTATAACATACTGTAAAGACCTTATTTCGTATATATAAACAGCTCATGTTAGTGATTCCGTATCCTGCTTCGGAGATTCTGTCTTTTCTGGCGATTGGATCATTTCTTGATGATCGCGAATACATCGAGAATATATCGATTGTGACAGTGAAAACTGATGAAACGGAGCGATGTTGGCACCTATAGCGGTAGTCACGATGACGTGTTGGCAGAGATGTAAAATGATCGTAGTTTCGGGATCGTGTCTATTGACGGTTTTGTCGCCGCCATTTGATCGTCACGTGACCTCATTTAGATTTAAAATGATTTTTTATGTAAAATTACCGTAATTTTTAGCTTACGTAGCGTAAGATGACAAACATATAAAAACCATTCGCTGAGTTGAAAAATGGCGACGCGCATCTATTTCGTTGTGAAATAACAGTCATTTTTTTCCGGTAATTTTTTGTCATTTTTTTTGCTGTGATTAATAATTGAGACACAAGATGACAAATATGGAGTCAGTAGAAAAAAAAAGACGATAGACGTTTATTTAGCTGCAAAATGACAGTAATTTTTTTTTTGTTTTTTCTTAAGTATTTAGTAATTGCAAAAGGAATAAGTTTTGTCAGTCGTTATGTTTATGACGTATTTGGTCATTTCTGTCATTTTCATGACGGTCACGTTCCCGGTGACGTGACAACGTTGTGTTGCAAATAATTTGTAAAAAAAATGCCTTCTGTGGCGATATTGTCTATAAATATCTTTACGTGACTCCGGAACGTTTTATATATGTTAATAGCAAGAAAAAAAGTGTCGTTTTATTCAGTTTTTTTCGATCGAGACGGGTTTTTCTAATCGGACGTTTGGGCTACAAGTAGTATACACTGTAGCGTCACGTCACGAAAAAAAAAAACTTTTTTTTAAACACTTGACGTCAGGACGCTGCCGCGACAATTGATATATGGTTCGTGAACAGCAGGAAAAAATGTATTAAAGATTCCGTCGAAATGACGAGTTACGTAAATTTGTTCTTCGTGTAATTTTCGTAACAATTTCGATTTAATTTTTTTTTTTTCGAGGCCCTTTATCTTTGTTTTTCAATGGAGTTTCGCCGAATCACTGATGTGTATTGTATATCGTGAGAAAAAAAAATACGCACGACGAAAATTGTAAAGTCGTTATATCGACCGAAAAAAAAAAATCTTAGATGAAAAATTATACTTTTTTTGATAAATCGGTGAATTCGAATAAAATGTTTTGATTTTAAGTTACGATTTTTTTAACAGCGAATATTTTTGCGTTCCGATGAAATTTACTATTTTTCCACTGGAAATCGACTAAATTTTGGGTATAAAACTAAGTGAAAAAAAAACTAAAAAAAATATTAAACAGCGAATATCTTTTTTTTTTGTACAATTTCGGTGAAGCACCGGACTCTATCATATATAGCGAGCAAAAGTACGTAAGCCATTATATTAGACGGAGTTGTAAAATCGTTTCATAAAACCGTCATAGATCGATAAAAAAATACATATATATCCCAAAACTATAAAAAATAACGTTTTTCTCATAATCGGAGGGTTAAAAAGAAAAAAAGAAGAGTCAGCCCTTCATATTTTCATGAATTTTTTTTCGCCATCACCGACGTCGACGAACATAAAATAAAGTGGAAAATAGCTAATAGCAAAAAAAAAAAGCAAAAAATCGAAGTACAGAATTAATTCTTACGACGTGGTAGGTGCTTCGCCTCGTTCGATTTCTCTCGTCTGAGCCGTAGCATATAAATCGCTCGTAGTGTAGGTACGCAATAATCTGACGAGTGGTCAACGTCGTCCGTGCGTCTCGGCGCGGACGTGTGCTCCCGGGGTTCGGGGTCTCTGCCGGCAACGCGCGCGTTTCGGCATTAACAGCAGCCAACGTTACTCGCGCACCGGGGTCGAGAGGTGTTAGTCACGCTAAGAGTAGAGAGTTCGAGAGAGAGAGAGAGAGATAGATAGACAAAGAGAGAACGCAAGCAAAAGAGCAGTCGAAGCTTTAAAATTCAGCTGCATCTAAAAATAATTGCGCGCTGACAGGGCGTGAAATGAATTTATTTAATTTCAGATAGGTATAACAGAATTACACGGCAGTTGAAGGTGCGATGAAGCTTGGGTGGCGGGGGATATAGCGCGGCTATAAGCACAGTTCAGTCCGCAGCTCCGTTGTAGAGGTGAAACGCGAAGCACAGGCTATAATAACGAAAAAAGGGGGATGAGAAAGCGGGGGAGACGTTTTGTTGAAAAGAAAGTCGAGAGAGTGAGAAACCATCGGGAGGGGTACCTCTCCAACTTGTCTTCGAGCCGCAGGCAGCGTAATTTCGGTGTGTTAGAGGAGTTCCTCGAGGTCTGCGAAGGGAAAGAAAGGCGCTTGTCTATCGATCGAAATGCAGACGGCCCGTGAAAGAGTAGAAATGCAGAAGGCGCAGCAAACCTCATCTCCGCGTTCTAACTTAGTTTGATACATTACCGTGAATAATTCGTCGTTGAAGGAGAAGAAGCGTATCGGTAGTTAAATTATTAAAGGAAGCAGCGAAAGGGCTTTAATAACGTTTTGAACGATTGATTAATTAAAATCCATTTATTTCTTTGCCTCGTCTTGTATCGTGTTTTTCGTGTCTTCTGGATGTCTGTCTGTATATATAAGTATTTATATATATATATATATTTGTATGTATGTTGTGTTATACATTAATAGAGACGACTGCACTTCGCTACAATTACACGACGTTGTTATTAATTAATATGTACAAATTCTTCTGGTCTCACAACGTTTACGGGAAAGACGTACTTTTTTTTTTTCTTCTCTCTATTATATAATACTATCGTGGTATGGTACAGCTCCGTCGGAGCGAACGAAAAAAAAAAAGAAAAGGGGTTGAATCGGACGCGTTTCTCCGTAATTGCGAACTCCGTAGGGTCTGACGCACCCCTTAGCATTTATCCGATGTTTTTGAGAGGGTAACTCGCGCCCCTCGTCCCGAGGGACAACGGCACCGATATCGTCACACTTGTGAATCGCGTCTCGAGTTCACTGAATTTTTCTCTTTTTTTTCCACAACGAATACGAAACCAATGAGGCGCGGAGAAACGATTTTTTTTTCTCACACATTCATCGTCGTGTGTCACGTGTCCTTTTGTTCTCGTAATTCGTCGTTACTAAATATAAATATTACGATTACCCGTACGCACTTTCCCCGTAGAAATAAAGTATATGTTAGAATATATATACGAAACTTCTTTGTATATAACGGCAAAAAAAATTATGTTTCGGACATATTTCGGAAGATATATTGCTGATATATGGGATTAAAAAAAAATTATACATAAATTATATGTCTTGCGAATTTTTTTTTTTCTATATTTCGTATATATATCATTATATACTTAATTTCCATGGGGATTATACTCGATCATCCAAGTATATTTACATCGTCGTTTTCGTAATCGACGAACAAATAAAATAATTAGTATACACGCGTTCGCGAAACATTCATACGTCTGCGAGAAAAACATCTCAAAAAAAAAAAAAAAAAAAAAAAAAACGAAACCCTCACTGTACACTATACATCTACTTACATCGTACAACGATCCGTCTAATAATCGCGAGTTACAATAAGTACAATTTTTTTTTTATCACTACAATTAGAGGTATAGTTACGACTATTACAACGAATTCAAAATATATTCGCCGTCATAATCTCACGTTCACCGATTACAACGAGGGATAGTTCTTTGGTTCTTTAATATAATTATCAAATAATAATAATAATAATATTGAATAATAATAAACAACGATTTGTCACAGCGCACAGGATTATCGCGTATCCTGACGAAAATAAATTTCGTACGAACGTATGAGTCACTGGTAAAATAAGGATCCGTAAATCGACGAATCCTCGAGGAGAATCGGTGTTCGCGCGTCGACTCGATATTCCGTCGCGTCTTCGCGCGATCGACGGTTTTGCTTTGGCCGGAAGGATGTAATGGGGAAAACGCTAATTGGGACTCGCGGGCCGCGCGCGCAGGGGTGGCGGTGTCGAGGTCGGCGTCGGATACGGCGCGTATCTGACCCCTCCGTTCGACACGGATGAGGGAGACGATCGGCGAGAGATCATTGTCACGGGTGGTGCCGGTTGCCAGGACCACGAGAGTCCCGGATAGGGAAAACCGGCCGGAGGCGCTGGCGAGTAGGGCGACGGTGTTCCTCCCCGACTGCCGTATAGCAAAGCAGCGGCGCTGGTCGGTGACGTTAACCACGGAGACAAGGGATGCGCCGGATGCTGTTGCGGTGGACCACCGTTGCTGTCGTGTTGTTGCTGAAGCGCCGCTGCCGCAGCCGCCGGCGAAGTCATCGCTAAATGCTCGTATAGTCTTACCGGTGGAACTCCGCAACGTAATTGCTGTTCCATCAGTTCCATCGGATCTCTGCAACACGAGAAATAACAAAAAAAAAAAATTAATAATGAATATTTTTTTCAAAAATCATGATTTGATTGTGTAATAATAAATTCCTTTCACTTTCTTTTTCGGAATTTTTGAACACTCCATTTTGCGAGTTACGCGCGTGAACATGTATTTCCGAAGTAAATACAAATTTTTAAATATTTTTTGGAAATTTTTCATAAAAATTATGAAATTTTTTTTTTTACATCTCATCATTTACATCAGTAAAGTATCCGACGATATGGAAAAATGTGAAATTCAATACCAAAAATACGTTTGGCGAATAAAAAACGCAGCGAGTTTAGCTGCTCTTATTGTGAATTCGATACGGACAAACAGACAGAAGAAATAAAAAAACTAATTTTTTTTTTTTGGACACGTAAACCATCTTTTTTAACAATAAATTCTGAGCCTCGAATTTTTTTGTGATTACAATACTTTCTCTTACATACTTCGTATGCGATATGAGCGTAAAAACGATGCAAAGATCATTGATCATTCGTTACGAGTCTTCGATGTAATTTGTATTAATGGATTTTATTGTCTCGGTCTCTTTATGCCGCGATTTGTTGGTTTATCACTCACAAACGTCGGGAGAAGGCTTTGGTTGTCGTTTATTAGCGTCTAATGTGAAAACGTTTCTGATAACACGCGCGTAATTAATGATGCTGCGAGAGGGACGATGCGCGCGCGCGTGCGCGTAGAAGCGCGCGAGTATTATGTAGTATACGGAGATATAGTCGCGAGAGACTTCCGGGAGCCGCTCAACTCGCACTCCGAGAAGAAGCATTGACGGTGGTTGGCAGGGAACTCTGGCGCCGCAGTGATGAATGATTTCGTGAGCCAACCGCGCCACGCTTAATTAGCCTCAATCAGGTTTCGATTGTTAATCGATTTGACGGTTGATTATAATCGACGGGGGGGCGAAAGATATGCTGACTGTATATAGAATATATAATATGTCTATCAGGTATATCTATATATAAATAAAAAGTACACAATAGCTGAGATCTCGAGACATAAACGATTGAGACACCCATCGTTTTTTTTCCATAGTGTCGCGTTATCTTTTATCTTTTTATTTCTCGTGACGACGATGATATTCGGCTAATTATGCTTCGTCATTTCTTGCTTTCAAAATTCATCCCGACAATAATTTTGTCTATAAATTGATATTTTTCATTCGACGCGCTATGCGCGCCGTTGTTTTTCACGCGAGGATCTTAATCCTCTCGACTTTTATTTTCTATCTCTCTCGCTCGCGAAAGGATGATTATCTGTGCGCATGCCAAGGCACGTCGCGAAGCCGAAAGCTTGAAGAATTACCGGAGGTTCGAAGCCTCGCATAGCGCCGCAGAGGCGAGAAGATATCTCGTGTTTCCTTACGGACGGATCACTCGTCTCGTAAAATATATAGGATCGTTCAAGTGCGAGGATCTCTTTCTTTCTACTTCGTTTTTTTCTCTCGCATCGAATGTCCGCGGCCTATCATCCACCCTCAGTTCTTCGAATGAACTCTTCGCACCACGCGATATACCTCAGGGGGAGTCAAATTTTCGATACCAAAATATGAGCTTTACTCGTCGACGTCGCCGACCAACATGGTGCGCAAGCGCGCGTCTGTGTGGCCGAACAGAACCGCCTCGGGAGCGAGTGAGACGAAGAAGGAAGTTGCTTTTTGGTGTATATAAAAAAAAATAAAAAGGAGAATGAAAAAAGTTGAAAAAAACGTAGTGAAAGAGGTGAGCATTCGAGAGAAGAGGCGAACAATGGATCCGGTGTGCTGCCGTTGGAGTTCGCGCGTCTCGGTTACTACTCAGGCTATGCTGCTTAGCACCGTAACTCGATAGCCCAGCAGCGGCTCTCGACGTTCCCCGATCCTCCTCTTGCACACTGCTTTGCTCTGTATATGCATACGCGCAATCCTCGTACGGACCTTTGCCTTTATATATATACACCTAAATATGTTTTCTCTCACTCCGTTTCGTTCGTTCGATCGGGTTGCTAGTTGCGCTCGTGATGCCGCGAAGAAAGAGCGAACGAAGACGAGATGACGGCTACCCAGAGAGAACGTCGACGACGACGTGGGCCCCACAGACTCGAGGCTACTCATGAAAGAAGGGAAAAGGGAAAGAGAAAGGGATTAGGGAGCCCGGGGCTAATCGCCGTCCATTCTCGGACGTGGCAGACCACACACCGTCGCACCGCCGACGTCGTCGTCGTCGTCGTCGTGGACCTCAATATGCAACCGATGCCTCGCGAATTCGCGACTCATTTCTCCTTCGCGCGCAATATTACGCTGTCGGAGTAATAAAAAATAAAAAAATTCCCGTGAAACTAATAAAACATCGCCGAACTCTATTAATCGCAAGATCCATCAAAAGATCGATCCAAGAGATAGCGCCCTGCGCAGCAGCAAAATTTGTAATAAAATTGATGTTAAAGTTCTTATCTACACGACGAGCATTATTCTCGTGTTATACGATGCGACCTCTAATTTTCTATAGAACGGAAGTCTCGCTTGTATCTCGTTGAAAATATGAAAAAAAAAAAAGAAAAAATCACGTTCCGTGCGAATCGTCGCGCAACGACTCGCACGTTATTCGCGATAATATTAACGCTCGCGCGGTCTCGCGCCCGCGCGCGCGCGCGCACTCTCGCGAGAGAGGGGCACCTGTGAGCTAAACGGAAATGACGATGCATAAGGTACTGTCTGCTGGCTCATCTCCTTTACCCCTCTTCGGCCATCTCCTTGAAAGTTAAACTCCTTCGTTACTTCTCTGTGTATTTCTCATACGCGTTTATGGTACTTGTGGCCGAAGACTCGTGGCGGCAATTGCTGTACTCACACAGGCGCATCCGCGGCATTCGTACTATTATAGTTCCTCAACGGAGTAGCCTTGAATCATCCTTAATGTTTTCATAAAGCTTCCTTACGTACGGACAATAAAAGTCCTAATTACATGCCATTGAGAATAGTCCCCCACTATTTCAACAGCAGTAGTCGTGGTAGTAGTGCAACTCGCGGTATATACTCTGTCGATCGTTTAATACAGGCAATGCCGGTCTTTCCTATTATTATTCGCTTGCCTTTCCCCTCCCCCCGCCTCGGAGAGAATCCAATCGTGTATTATATGGGCACTTCGGAAACTCTACGTTTCCTCTTCCTTCGTACGCGACTGGGTACGCGCCGTAGCTATAAATACCACTCGTCGATTCGACGACTCTGCACATTTTCTTCGATAATGGTTCACTTATGTATACCCAAACGCTCTAATTAGAAGCTGAGTAGAAGCCGCGGCGAGTTGTTCCTATACTATACGGCTTATTCTGCCTTTGGTGTGGAGCCCCCCGAGACTCCGCGGTCTTTCCTCGGTCTGCCTCTTGCGGCTAGAGATCATTAAAGTATCCACGACGTTTGCAGCTCCTCCCTCCGAGTACCGAACACCACTTTTACTGACTCTTTTATCCCGTATGCTCGCCTTCGAGTGCACTATTAATAAATTTAAAAAAATAAAAGAAAAAGACGAAGAAGAGGAAGAAGAAGAAGAAGAAAGGGAAGAACGCGGTGTCTTTTTGCTTTGGTACATTGCATGGCGCCAGAATACCTGGTAATGGAGGAGTAACCCGAGGATATCTCGATACGCGGGTCTCGATAGACGTTGGTAAAATAAAAGTATGTATTGCAGTACCATCAGCGTTTAAAATAAGTTCGAAGACGTTAAGAGCAACACGCTCGCGACGAGCCATTTCTATATACATCTATATGTTATGTATATATAGCAGATAGGTGATCGAGACTCGATCGTGAGCTCATCTATCTCTCGTGCCTCGCATCTCGCGGCAAAAGCCATAGGGCCTTAAAACCTCCTCTACCTCTACCCCCTTTCACCTCCCTCTCTGTTCGCGGTCCCTCTCATCGTTTCTCACGCGATATCGTTCGGCTTTTGCCCGCGATCTCTTCTCCGCGTCGTCACGAAAGGCGGCACCGACAGTTTAACGCGGAGGAGAGAGAATCGCGGCTGGGGCCGCCTTGTCGGCTCCTTAAGCGAGGGCCTTTAGCGGCTTCGATGCTCTTTCATTGGGGAAGGGAAGATATTTCTGCCACAGCCACCTCGTACCCTCCCCCCATCTCTGTGTAATACCTTCTCGTTCAATTTTCGACGAACGCGACGACACGTTCCACGCGAGGTGAATTTAAGCCCATGGGGGCTCCCTGTGGTCCTTTCTCTCGAAGGACGGCAACAATTGCTCGGAGGCGCAAAATTTTTCGAGCTCCGGGGGATGCTGTCCGGCTTTGGTAGTTCTAATGGAGTTCCAAGCGAATCGACGTGCCAAATATGTATGGTATGTATATATAGGTGTATATAGATGCTACATAGCCAACTCTCAAGGGCCACCTTGTAATCCTCGTACGGCCAATAACTCGCGGGAATTCCATCGAATAGGGCGCTCTCCGCGTATAGCTCACCTCGCGCGGTACCTGTTATTCTCACCCTCCGGCTGACACAGGGCATTAGGTAAGTGGTAGATAATAATAGGTTACACCCCGCTGATGGTCCCGAGGTACAGTCTATCGGGGCATTTTTTTTTTTTTTTTTTTTTTTTTTCATTGGAGATGGTGGCGGTGCTTGCTGCCGGACTGTTGGCTGACCGATGCCTTCTGCCCCCTCAGAGTTTAGACGCGACGAGAAGAGAGAAAGATTCGCGGACAAGAAGTAGGAGGATAAGAAGCGAAGGAGACAAGAAAAATAAGAAGATTCGCGAGTGTTGGAGCGCCGGTGTTGATGGTCCCGGTGGAAGCTGCAGAGTAACTTGGAAGAACTGAGAGAAAGAGAGAGATACATGCACACTGGTGTATTACCCGGCAGGTATGCCAAAGAGGAATAAGAAGAAGGCGAAGAAGGAGTAGAAAAAGATGATTATGAAGGAGTAACCGAGTGAGAGAGGAGGTGAAAGAGGAGTCCCAAGTATGAGGATCAGTTGAAAGAAAGAAGTAAAGAAGAAACAAGAAACCCTAAGCTCGCGAGAAAGAGAGAGAGGGAGAGAGAGAGAGAGCGAGCGAGAGTTTCAGAGAAAGAGATGAAGATAGAATAAAGGGATAGGATAGAGTATAGAGGGCGAGTGCGAGTGTAACGGCGAAGAAATTAATAGCCATAAAATATGAATAGAAATTAGCAGGTTCGGGGTGGCGTGACGCGTTTGCTCGCTCATTTCCTTTCGGCGCGTTGAAAAACAACAAAACAACGAAATACGGGTCCCGAGCCTGTAATTTACCCGGCTGCCGCCGACCGCGAGAGTTGAGACTCGCCGAAGAGTTGCTCGCGGAGAGAGAAATCCAACGCGCCGCGGCCTCTTCAACGCTCACCAACAACTTATCATCTACACACACATCGCGATCCTACCGCAGTATCTCTGTGTGTGTGTATGTGTTCCTTACGTGTAACGTCAGGTAGCGCATCTTCTCGCCAACACAAATGTGCTTTGGTACTCTCGTCTCTTTCTTAACAAACTGCGCGCGGCGAGCAGTTCATTTGCCCGCAATTGTTGAGCGTTTAGAAGCGATTTAGGAACTACTTTGCCAATGCTTAGAGAAACGTTTTTCTCGATTTTTTTTAGCGTTGTTGTTGTTGTTTGTCTGGTAATATCGTGAGTTAGGAAGTTGAGGGATGCGTAATGCCAAAGCAGAGTTTTCGAAGAGAGTGCGTGTCTCTGGATGGATGGTGTACCTGGAGACTGTGGTGTGTATACACGCGGTGCAATTGCAGTAATACGAAGTGATTCCAAGAGAGAGAACGAGAGCTCGAGGCAATGTGCCCTGTGGTCGTGGAAGGCTTTCACGGCGCGCGGCCCCATCATCCTACGTCGTACGGTAGATATGGGAGGTAATGATCCGGTAATGACCCTGACGCCTTCGCCAGGTTCGACCGATGCCGACGCCAAGGCGTTCGACTCCGAAGTCAGGCTATCGATGGCTCTCGTCTTTTCTTCCTTCACCCGGCAGCCAGGGCAGCATCATCACCAGAAGGAACAGCAGCCAGCAGCAACAGCAGCAAAGTCTCTTCTTCCTTTCATCTTCTTCTTCTTCCACTTCGGCAAGTTGAGCCGAGCCTCGGAGAGCAGCAAAGCCCTTTGTTTTTGCGTTTTAAACGGCAGTTATTAGCTCCGTTGGCGTTGCCGCTTTGGGGCCCCGGGGGTTTCTTTGCTACAGTACTACGGGGTCCATCGACTCATCCCCTTTTTCTCACCCCAGACTAGGAAGGACCTCGCGCCGCAAGAAATTTCTTTTTCTTCTTCTTCTTCCTTGTCTTCTTCCTCGGCACTTCTTTCGACGCGCTCTCTCCCTCATCGTTCTTCTTCCACACACAGTCGTTTTTTCATCTTTCATCGTTTCTCTTGCTCTTCGGGACTCTCGGGGTACGCGGTAATGTGGCCCTCGCTAATGGGCCTACGAGAACAGGGAGGAAGGTGGTGGAAAAGAAAGAAGAAGAAACCGAAGGGTGAAAGAGAAAGAGGGAAGTGCCGGGCGCAAAGTCGCGGACGGGAAGCTGCTAGCGGGGCTAGCAGCACAGTCGGCTACGGTAATGACAGGCCGCCCGCTCTCGAAGCTAATATAGATGAATGCCCTGCCCTCCTTTGCCCTGCGGACTGAGCGCGCGTTCGATCCTATACCTGTACACATATACGTCAACATATATATGTATCTATAACCTACACGATATCCACTAATTCTTGCGTATCGACTATAATGCGTGAAAAAAAAAATGTTCTCAAGTTCATCGAGTGAAAAAAAAATATCATTGTCAAACAATTATCGATCATCGACGATACCCAGAAAAGCGTAAATGAATGGAAACGATAATCGATAATCGAAAAATTGCTCAATACACTTTTTACCCAATGCAAAAAATTAAAAAAGCAAATGATATTCGTGAGCTTCGAAATGAAAAAGATTATCGAATGTTTAGACGATAATAAAAAATATCGAGTGAAAAAAAAAAAACTACGAAAGGGAGCAAAGCGACGGAGATTTCTCTCGTCTCTCGTGCGAGTGAAAGGGGGTGAAAAAAGGGGAAGCGCAGAAGCGGCGATGTGCCGGAGGAGAGAGAGAGGAGAGAGGAGGATATATCTCGGCCGGGGCTTGCGGCTGCTGCGGCTCCAGTGGAGAGTGGAGGGCCGTAGGGGCATCTATCTATCAGCGCCGGCGTGAAGTGGGCGGGAGCATGCGCGCTATTGCCGCGTAAGGCCACTCTCTCATTAACTCGGACGCCGACGATGCCGAGCGGCCTCTCGACGCGCGGCTGGACCCGATCCTCTTCTTCTTCTTCGTCTTCTTCTTCTTCTTGCTACGCTATATATATATGAACGCTTTCTCCCTTTTACTCCTCTGCAGTCTTGTAACTCGCGTCCTCTCTTACTTCTGCTGCCGTTGTTACTGCCGGGCTGCCGCTGCCGCTGCGTTGATGCTACTCTACTCTTTCGTGTGTATGAGAGTTAACAGCAAGAGTATTGCCCAGTCGCGCATGCCTCAAAGTTACGTGTTATCGGAGGCAGCGGAGAGTCCTCTGGCTTTTAGCGATGCCGACGGATCCCTCCCTCTTTCTCCTCTATCTCTTTTATTCCCTCTCGTATTAAAGCCGCAGTTACGTGTCGGAGGAGGAAGGGACGAGAGAGGGTCATAATCGGAACCCCGATAATTCGCACGTGCGCGAAAAACCACGGTCTCCGGGACCGCGCCCTCCTGAAGAGAGCTCTCTGCGCCGCGTTGCAGGGCTTTCGATCGGTTCGATGACGTCTTCGAGGTCGTCATTGAACTCTCGTGATCGCTCGGGTATACAGGGTACTCAACGCGATTTCTTTATTTTCGAAGACTCGCACACGCACGCACTTGGGGTTGAATATATATATATATATATACCTATATATATGCGATGGTGAGAGTCTTTTGGAGTTCGCGGAGTTATTTTTCTTTCCGACGAAGGAAAGCAGGTTTCGCATAGAGGTTACAGGTTTTAAATGCTGAAGTAGAAGAGAGACTACCCGGTGATGGCGAGAGAGAGAAAGAGAAAAGTTTCTATACTCGCGGGAGTATAATATTAAAAGGTACCCATCTCGCGCAACGGCCCGTTCATCCTGGAAGTTCTTAGATGGGATATAATAAAGGACAGGTGTTGATTTGTAGGAGGTGGACTACTCTGATGCGTCGGGGCGTTACGTTTCGTCGGTATCTCGCCTGTTCCCTTCATCTCCCCGTCTCCCATCGTCGATACGATACCAAAGAATATTTATACCACGTGAGAGATTTCCTACGGCAGCGCGCGCGCGCAGCCGTCGAAGAGATTCTCGCGCGTAAGACACGAAAGGAAAAAAAAGGGTCCGTGGGATCTTTCGCCAGTTGGTTATTTCTATTTTTAACGCCTGATTGCCCACGAAGGTGAAAGATAGTTATGCGTTTCACTAATGTTCCGGCGTTTTTCCCGCATTCGATGCTATACGTATGATTGCCGAAAGGAGTCGATGTCTGAAGACATGCTGGTGCATTGGTTCTGTCCGCCATAAAGTGTTTTAGGCGATAAATTATGAAAGTTCTACACGCGGAGGTAAACATTTTGAAAAAATGAACAAAAATCACTCGCGGAAGTAAAGGATTTTGAAAAAATGAACAAAAATCACTCGCAAAGATAAAGGATTTTGAAAAAATGAACAAAAATCACTCGCAGAGATAAAGGATTTTAAAAAATTATTAAAAATGTAATTATTATTTCAGAATTACTTTGGATTGCGTACAGCAGACGACACATTCATTTTCTTCCATTTTTTTTTTTCAATATCTCCGTCAAAATAATTTTTTTTTTTACACTAATATATTTCGAAGGGTAATAAAGAAATTGCATCAATAAAAAAGAATGAAACAACAAATGGTAATTGCCATATTATAGTCGAACGATTTCAACCCGCAATTACGAATATATCTTCCGACTCTTATTTGCGAATAATTATTTGTTATTTCAGTTTTTTTTTTGGTAACATAATTTCTCCATTACACTTCTTTTATATTCGGTAATTTTTTTGTTTTTTCATTTTTTTTTTCATTTTATGCGGTCAAACTCTCCACAGAAAGTGTTCTACGATATTTTTCAACCAAATAAGTATCGACTTGCGTTTTTTCAGCGATCGGTCCGAAGGGAAAAAAAATTCCTCGTTCAATAATCCCGAATTTTTTTTCTTTTTTTTTTTTTTCTTTATTTCGAGAACTGCCGTGTCGCGGACTCCAGGTATACACACTTATAACTCCCAAGGTGCGTTATAGTAATATCGAATTCGTAGCGGGGGACAGAGGAAGGGTAGCCTCGCGATAATTGGAGTCCCATATCAAATTACTACCGGGCAGCGAAACGTGTGGATACCACACAAGGATACCAGTGACTGTCTCGAGCCCAAGAAATCCCTCCTTTTTATGTTTTTCAAGGTCACTCTCGAAAGAAAAGATTTTTTTTCAAGAAAAAAAAAAAAAACAAAAAAAAATTACCAATCAAAGTCGTCAATTGATTTTGTTCGAAAAAAAAAAAATGCATGGAATGCATATTCCGGTTTTCCGATAATAATCGCCGTAGCTATGTTTAGCATCAGTCAGCAGGTGTTGCGTTACAAGTTTGCGAGAAGCTCGACGACTTTTCATCGACATCATGTTATATGTGTCACGCGAGGGTACGCGGGGGGAAAAACCGCGCAGATATAGTTAATACTCCATTTCTCTCGTGACGGCTGCGGGGTGCGTGAGCGCGCGATCGCCTAAGCGAGAATGACTTTTGCACGAGGATAAAATTTATCGTTACTCACCGAAGCGGCGGTGTTTCATACTGCCCTCGGTATGTATATCGTTGCGAATAAGTTGGCGAACGCGAAAGCGAGTTATAGACAGCCGGCGTTGGCGTAACGGAGAGAGGAGGTAAAAATGGAGGCAAAGGGAAAGAAAGAGAGAGAGAGAAAGAAGCGAATCCGATAAGCGATTAATTTATCAGAACTCTCGAGCAATAACATCCATAGCTATGTCTTCCTGGATTAATAACGGTATAGCGAGTGTGCTGACAGATATATTGCAATATAACGCTTGGCAAGCTACTGGGGCCCCCGTCCGGTTGCCCGCACGCTATATAACGCGACTAACTGCCATCGCTGTCGTAACTTCGGGACCATAGCCCGGGAGGAACTCCGGTTAGATCTCTCGCGTGATCGCGTTGATGAAAAGTGAGGAACCGAAAAACGAATGGGGCGTACCATGTGAACGCATTTACTATATACTTTAGTATACATAGATATGTAGATATATTGAGAGGAGCGTGTGGCAGGTGCATCGTCGTTCATCGCAGCAGCACGTACACGTAAATGTTACTCTCTCGCTTCCCTCCCGAGAGCCACGCGGACGATTTGGTAATTGGGTATAGAAATGGATAATACCATTTCGCGAGAGGTGTACAAAGAAAAACGCAGATCAATGTACTCACCGGTCAAAGTCCGTCAATCTCGAAGAGTCTCGGAAACCCTTGGCGAACGGATTGCTGTCGATCTTCAGTTTCGTGATCTAGAAAAAAAAAAAAAAAAAAATTAAAGTCATAAATGAAACAATTTTTTTTTATAACATTATTATCATTTTTTAATATTATTATACATTAATTTTTTTATAACGATAAAAATGTATAATCCCGAAAAATTCGTCTAAATAATAAAATAACATTTTTTTTTAAGTAATTTTAAAATTTTTGTTTGTTTTACTCACCAATTGATTTTGATAAGCGGTAACGGCGGTAAAAATAGCTTCGGGAAATATGAAAGTCTTGTGTTCCTCTTTGCTTAGATCATTTATATGCTGTCCCTTGTCGTCCTCGGGGCCGCGGAGTCTCACCAGGTGTATTCTCGGTTGATAGCGATGCATCGAATTTAATACTATCTGAAATAACAAGAAGAAACAAAACGTCCCGACGGATAATTAATTTGGATTATATATTTTCCAACGTTCGGAGGGATGATTAAATATGGTAATTCAAAAGTCGCAGAAGCGCACGCGCAGCAGGGTGCGCGCCGCGTCCTTGGAACTCGAGTATATATCGATTAATCGTATTGACGAGCGATTATCAGTCCATGTCAACGAACGAAAGAGCATCGACTATCGCGATTGTATGCGTGTGCGTCTCTGCACGCGCGAAACTCCGAGCTCTCGTTCTCCTCCGTAACCCTTATTTTTTTTCTTTTTATTTTTTTTTCTTTTCTCTCGCATACATGTAGTTATATCCCATATGAATATTATTATTGCATCCGATATCTTGAAAGGATCGCGGGCGCGAGAGAGCAATGGAACGTATAGAGGAGAGTCGCGTGTGCCAACTCGCCGAGTTCCCTTTTTGCCACGAGAGAGTTGTACGCGCTTTTATATACCCGCTGTGGTGAAACACGCGATCGACCGATACGCCAAGTTTTCTCGCTGTATCGATTACCCGTCCGAAAAAAAAAAAAAAACAACAACAAAATTATATTCGCGCCGCGACAGAACAAACCTACGTGTCTCACCCGCGCGCGATCTATATACCAACAAAAATTCTATTGTGATATAAAAATACATGAAAGTCGCGGAATAAATTTAAATCGAGAGATAACAGATTTTGAGAAAAAAAAAAGAATAATAATAATAACATTAAATCGTTGAAGAGACTTGTGGTTGCGGCTTTTGAAAACTCTCGATGGGTTTTACTCCGAAGTTTCGCGTGGGTACACGCGTAAGAGAAGCAGTCTGGTATCGGTAAAAATTATGTATATTATAAGTAGGCGGTGGTTGGACTTATATTATCGCTAATATGAAATATGGTGGCGGCTGCGAACCGTGCGCGCGCCCCGGGTACTGTATATACCCCGCAACTGTTGAAACTTAACGGGCGCAGGTGGCCCAAGAACCCAAGTCGAAGTCCCCGACGACTGCGCGACGACGATGCCCCTTTACCGTGTTCGTCGACGTTCTACACTCTCTCTACCGGCCACCGACTCGTTTCAGGTCCCTCTTGTGTTGTCCGTATACTACGCGGACACGCTACACACCACTATCTCGTTTACATATGTAAGCGAAGTTCGAGAACGCGATGTAGAAGAGGGAAAGAGGACCGCCGCAACGGCTCGGAACGTTCGGCATCTGATAAACCTGTCGTGGCTATCTTTAATTCGATGACTTACTTCGCCGGTGTGGCATCCGCCCCGATATAAACTTAACATCGAAGGAAATCGTATTTTCACGAAATTTATAAGAAAACCGATTTTTTTATATTTTTTATTCTAGTGTCTCGGAAATATTGGATCGTAGATTTTGGTACGCGAGTTTGTGGATAGTCGACAAACGCGATATCGATCTCTGTTAATTACGATGACGAAGGATTTTTTTTTTATAATTTTTTATAACTTCATTAAAATATAATTTTTTATCTCGGAATATGGTTAATATTGAATCGTAGATTTCGGTACACGAGTTTATGGATAATCGATAAACGCGATATCGATCTCTGTTAATTACGTTGACGAAGGATTTTTTTTATAATTTTTTATGTCGGCATTTCGTAAATATTGGGATGCAGATTCGGTACGCGAATTTATGGAAAATCGATAAACGCGATATCGACCTTTGTCAATTACGTTGACGAAGCATTAAAAAAAAAAAATTTTTTTATAACTTCATAAAAAAATGATTTTTTATGAAGTTATTTCGTAAATATTGGGATGTAGATTTCGGTACGCGAGTTTATGAATAGTCGATAAACGTGATATAGATTTCTGTTACGTACGATGATGCATTTTTTTCTTCGTCTTTTAAAATTGTATTTTACAACTTCATAAAAAACTTATTTTTTATTCCGGTACCGCGTAAATATTGGATCGTAAATGTTGGTACGCAAAATCGTGGATAATCACCAAACGTGATATCGATCTCTCTTAATTAAAGTGGTGAAGGTTTTTTTTTCTCCAAAAATGATATTTTACAACTTAATAAAAAAATTACATTCGATGATCCCGGTACCTCGTAAATTTTAGACCTTACATTTTGGTACGCAGATTTATGGATAATCGATAGCCGTGATATCGATCGCTGTTAATTACGCTGGTGAAGGATATATTTTTTTTTTCTCAAAATGATACTTTACAACTCAATAAAAAAAATTAAGTTTCATGATCCACAGTATCTCATAAATAATGTTTCGTCGATTATGGTACGCGATTTTCTGGATAACCGATAAACGCCATATCGATCTCTATTAATTACACCCGCGAAGAATTTTTATTTTTTTTCGAAGTACTATTTTTCAAACTCATAAAAAATTATTTTTGACGATCTCAGCATCTCGTAAATATTAGATCGTAGATTTTGTCAAACAAGTTTATGAATAATCAATAATCATGATATTCGATCTGTTAATTACGTTGCTGAAGGAATTTTTTTTTCGTATCGCCAAGCTGACCGAATATTCGAGAAAATAATATTTTCGCAATTCATAAAAATAACACCACACTTGAGTTTTAATGTCCCATAAATTTCAGTGCGTAGAGATTAATACGCGAGTTCACGGATAGCCAATAATCACGATATCGATCTGTTAATTGCTTTGGCGAAAGGATATTTTCTTTTTTACATATCGTCGAGATAATCAAAACGTTTAAGAAAAGCATATTTTCCAAATTCGAAAAAAAGGAAAAAAAAAAGCTATATTGGTGCATTGATGTCCCATAAATATTGGCGGAGATCAATACGCAACTTTATGGACAATCAGTGATTATAATGTCGAGCCGTTAATTACTTCGCCGAAAGATATAATTAAAGAAAAAGGGGGACTGTCGAGGGAAACATATTTTATCCACATGCCGTAGCTAATGTGGCGTTAGACTTCGAGAGGTGGAAATATAAAAAATATATATATAAGGCAACCCGCTGACCAGCGGCGTCACGGAATCAGTATAGGATCGCGAGCGGCACGCGGATACTTTGCTCGCGGGAAACAACACGCTTACAGGTACTTACATGAACAACGATCGTGTAACTCTCGTGAAAACACGAATCGCGCTTCTCGCACGATCTCCAAGTATATATATATATTATAAATACGCATAGACGAATATATATATTGTATACGCGCAATCACTACGCTTATTATAATAAATCTGACCGATTTTCTTACGCGCTTGTTATTAATCCAAAGCGATTTCGGCAGTTAACGGCGCATAGAGAGAAAGCCGATTTTTTATTTTTTTCGATATCGATATCTCGATTGTATGTCTTCGAATCTGCGATTTCCAGGATCTGAAAATACGGATCAACGAGTTTCGCGAGTCGATAAAGTTGGATAGACTTCGCGAAGGTAAGGACTACTATACGATCCCCGTTTACCTGAGCGTTGGCCAATTTGCATGTGGCGATTTATCAAACAACGCGCCATCCGTGTAATACACGTTGATAGCGGCATTTACACGGGCGATTTATAGCCGGCGCTCCCACTATCTCTTTCTCATTCTCGCTTTGCCGTTCCCGTGGATAGATATACATATATATTTTTTTAATTCAACATTTCTCTCGTTCATTCGTATTTTTTATCGTCTATGAGTATATTTGACGGAGAGTTGTGTTACCGATCTATAAAGCAGCGTTCCCAGTAGTGTCCATAGACCGTGAATCGATCGGTTGCTACCGGTTACATAATTAGTCGGATCGACTTATTAAAACGCTCGACGAAGCCAGAGAAACGAGTGTCGTTTCGTATCGAGAGAAGAAAGATGAGAGGAGACACGGGAATTGCTTAGAAATAAGACGAAGCGAGAATGAGGGGACTGAAAATATTTTCAAGGATTAGCGATCGTCCTTACGATCGGAGACGACGATCCTCTCATCGAGAACGCGCTGTGGCGAACACGAATCCGGGCCTATATAACTAATTCAGGCACAATGTCGATAATTAATGCCCGTTAAGAAAAAAAAAAAAAAAAAAATGAAAAAAAAAAATCTCGTGGAAATATCGCCGTTGATTTAATTGAACGTGCGCTACGCCCGAGGGGTACACGCGGATACTCGTAGGTCCGAGTGACTCGGACCTCTGCTGTGTGCGCGATGATACGACAGCGAGATGGAAAAGGAAGAAACGAGAGGATCTCCCAGTGTAGGGAGAGGGAAGAGGGGAAGAGAGGACTCGCTGTTGTATAGTAATTGAGCGAATGCCCACAGCCGCGAGAGAAAGAAAGATAGCTAACCGACGATGATCGTCGTCGTCGCCGTACAAGACGCGCGTCCTCATCGCGCGAGCCCCCCGAGAAGGTGTCCGGTGCCACTTCATTGATTACGACGTGATTTTAAATTCGCCCCTTTCGTAAGTCCCAACGCTGAGTTCTCTACAGGTTCATTCAAAATTAATCGATCTTTCGATTTATCGATCGATCTTTAGATCGATGACAATAATCGATGATTTCGTATCCCTTAAAAAAAAGACGATAACAATCGAAGCGAATGAAAAAAAAAAAAAAAAAAAATTCCACTCACGGAAGCGCGTGACGTTATATCTCATGATCGTTAACGTTGTCGTTGGCGACGAATTTCTCTCCCGGTAAATTTTGGACCACCGTGTAGTTAACCGCGCGGCTCGCGCGAGGCACAGGCGGGGGTCTTATAATATCGCGTCATACGAAACGATGAAATAGTGGCCGTAGCGAAGGAATGTTCCCTACCACTTGAGTCGTCGAGTTGAGAGTTGACTGGCGTTGGCTTGCGTGTTTCTCTCTCAGTCTTTCTTTCCTCGATTTTTTTTTTCTTTTTCTTAACATCTCTCGTTCCTCTCGCCACCGCACAAGACTACTCTCGAGTGCTTTTACCGATGTGTTGCGCGCGCCTTCTCGCTCTCTCATTCACGATCTTTCGTGTTATCCCGTTTAGAGTTTCGTTTTTATTATTATTTTTTTTTCTCTCTACGCACGGGCCGTTCGAGTTCTCCTTCGCACAAGTGTCTGAACAGCACCTTTGTAAGTGTGAAAGTCCGGTCGTCGGACGTTGTTCCCGAGAGGGTTGTACACCGACGCGCACTCGTGTAACTACGCGCTCTCGGGGTCTCGTGTATCTACACGATTTTTCATCGAATGGGTGGGAATTCTCTCTCTATTCTCCCGCGAAGCCACTCGAATTATTACAGCTATACGGATACGCGCGTCTGAATTCAGAAGCAACGCGCAGCAACAGAAGCCTTTGCCGAAGATTCAAAAGGCACGTATCCGTAGAGTCTTTGGGTTCGAAGCCAATACTCCGCGGAGTTAGCGGCGAGGCGTGGGCTAACCGCGATCATCATGACAAAAGCTTCGGGGCAAACAGTCAGTCAATTTATTAGCTGGAAGGCATGTGCTGCTGCCGGCTTCTGTTGGGGTGCGCGGTTAGTTCTTCCGACGTGTTTTTCTCGCGATGTTAAATAAACGAGACTCCGCGCCTACAAAACGATACATAAAACGGCGCGTTCCCAAAGAGCATTATAATCCGTACACGACGGACGCCTTCGTTTTCCCCTTCATTGCCAGGCAGGTGAAAGACACCTTTCGAAAAAAAAAAAAAAAAAGGAAAAGGAAAATAACGAGTTTTCTAATATCGCGGAACCTTGAAGAAAACTTCATACTTCGCGTGTATCGAAGTTCTGTCGTTGGGCAATTATCCTTCCGCTATCTCGTGATTGCCGCTGTTATCACTGTATGCCCACATAATGGGCGGTATATATATTTGCTAAACGAGTTATGTGACAAAATATTCAAAGACCGGCGCTATATTGACGAGTTGTGAGAGTTACGAGGCGAAAGAAAACGGTACTCTGCATACATTGTAAGCAAAGTAACAGGTACTATGGGTGATATGCAAAGAGGAACCCGGCAACTCGGTAGTTACCTTTACGCACAACGATAACGCTGGGGGAGGTTCACCGCGTGTATATCACGATAGGCTTAATATCATGTCCTCTATACCGCTAGCGTGACGCCTCTGCCCTGCGCGTGTCACAACAGTTGTTGTTGTTGCGCCGGCGTTCGGACTCCGCATAGAGAAATAGGAAATAGTTTCCGCGATGTTTTGCCCGAGAAGAGAATACGTCCGTATGTACACGCGACAGTAACGAGGGGATTGCCTTGTCATCGATCGAAGAGAAGTACAGCGAGCAACAAACGTTAATACTCCACATACGAGAGACCATGTTATACGATACTTCGAACTATCTATATGTGATAACTATCGCCAGCAGATTGCATATATTTTCGCTCGATAAAAAATATTTTAATTTACGGAAAATGCAAATTTTCCGGTAGTAAATTGGCGTTTAAGTGTTTGAAAGCTTTACGGATGCGGGTAGATGTCGCTATAAATTTTTAATACCGGACGAGAATATTGAGACACTAATTTACTACTGCAATTCCGATTTCGAAAAAAAAATTAAAAAAAAAGTGTCTGCAAACATCTGCATAGCAGACGACACGGAAAAATGGACATAGGGTGGAAAAACGGAAATACTGATGAGGAAATATTGTAAATAAAATATTACGAAAAATTCCCAATTTTTTTTACCTTTGAAATTTTTCAACTTTTTTTTTAAGTGTTATTACAAATTTGATCCCAATTTTTTTTTTTTCGATTTTTTTCTGTTTTCATAAACTTATTTTGCGACGTTTTTCTATACAGCGGTTTTTTCAAAATATATCATTGATTTTTCAAAATCTTAATTTTTTTTAACGGAGTATTTTTCTTTTTACTGCTTTCAAGAAAAAAGATTTTCCATGATGACAATTAGCCGTCATGTGCATTATTTACGTGCGGAGTAATAATCAGCCATTTTGCTTTCGTTGACAAACTATTCAAAGTGTTAACTCGACTCACCTGTCCATGTTTATCCATGTCGTTGTTCGTAAGTTTGACTTTCTCGAAAGAAACGACTTGCTTCCGTAGCTGTTCACCGGTAAACGGCGAGTCCGGATGAACGTATAGTCTCGCCGCAGCCGGTGGATCGGCTTTGCCGGCGACGAGCCAAGAGCTTCGATGATAAACGTATCTGTACCTCTTGTCGTCGACCGGTACAATGTCCATCAGCACGGCGTAACGACCGTCCGATATCAAGTCGCTGAACGACACACGACACGTTGGAAACATTCGTCTGAAAGAAAAACCAAGAACAAAAAATTTAGGTAACACCATTTATTGGCGAACGAAAACATGTGAACGGCTGCTTATCCGTCACTCGCGTTGACATCTTTTTTTTTGGCACTTAACATAACTCATATCTCATAACCTTCCCCCTCCGAAGTCAAATTATCATACGTCTGGGAATACTTTCCGATAGTTCCCAATGGACTGAGAGTCCATTTTTTATTACATGCCGTGTTGGTGTAATTTGCGTCGGTACACAAACAGCCCGACATATGGTTGCCAAAGGGGCCAATGTCGTTGATTTTCCTAATGGAAAAAGAGGTCATACTGTGAACAAACTCTTGAAGAAAGAGTGGGGTTGTGGACTCTGTTAGGAGGGATGTTTTGTCCTGCGCAGAGACGCACGTGCAAAGGACGATACCATGTACCATGTCCGGGTCCGTGCAATCGGATTCGCAGACGTCGATCCGCATCACCGCCAGAAAACAAGGACGACGACGTTTCCAACCTTGAAAAAGGAAGTTCCCCGGGGCGAGAAGCGCCTGTTACACTGACCGAAGTTACTGCGCCGGACTCGGAGAATATATTGAATTGCCAGTCGACTCCGGAATCGTCCACTTGCCCGGCAAAGTGCTCTACCAGAAACCAGGCGGGGCAACCCGCGGAGAAATGTTCCGGGGTCAACGATGGGATCGAAAGATCGCATCAAAGTTCTGTCCCGACCTCAGGCGCAGTTCGGCAAACGAAAACGATCGTGAATACCTTGAGAGGAATCAGCAGAAGCGCACCTGCGGTGCCAACTGCACTTCTCGTCTCCGTTCTCAATTTTCCTCTGATTCTATCCTCGTTGATGGCAACAAGTACACAATTTCTGACGGACAGCTCATCGTTGACCAAGTGCCTCATTGCCGCAGCAATTTTTCTCGGAGGTCACGCAGTCGCGGCCTATTTAGCTTCGAATAATCCCGTCTATCAGACTTTTGTCGCTGCCGAATTTTTAGGACTTTTGACTTTGATCTTTTGGTACGTCAGTGGTTCGGTACCGTTTTGATGACTTGGAATAAACCGCAAAACCGCTAAAGTTTGTATCGATTTTTTTGTTTTCCGATGTTATTTTTCTCGATTTTTTTAACGATCACCATGAAATCGTAAGGACAATGAAAAACGTTTAAGAATCTCGATGGAGAGATTCACCCACATAATTCTTTATTTAAGGAGTCACCTACTGCTAACCCAAAGCTTTGTTATGGCAGAGAACAATATATTGTTTCAATTTGATGTTTCGATCTTTTTTGTCAACTTAGTTGTTGATTTGACGCATCAATGTTAACCTTAAAAAAATGGAAGTTTAAAAAAAAATTGGGCACCATTTTTTTTTCGTGATATTTATTTCTCGATAAACCCGTAGATGGTGGCATTTATTTTCTGATATCAAGCAAAACATCGGTAATCGTCAGTAATCGATCTAAAACTGCTCCTTCGTCTTGTAAGTGTCGTGAGATTAAATACTCCATCCATTTTCGTGACTAACGAGTCGAGAAAACACTGTCGAACGATGTTCATTGGATACCTTAATCTACCCCTATCGAATCTCCTTTATCCGCCCTTATATCTCCGTAAAACTGTGCGGATATGGTGTACTTAATAGATAGATTGACGAGGCGATGTCCAAACACAGTAATGCTAATCGTCAATAAACGATTTTTAAAGCCGTATTTCAATGAACTCGGAGTATCGGAATGAATAAATATGCCTACCAGCTTCGTGACTAACGATGTTGTAACCGGGAAAACACGGTAGTGCGATATTCACTGAACTCTTCGAATATAAAACTACCCCTATCGAATCTCGTTTGACGCCCCCGTGTTCCGTTGGACTATACGGATGGGGTAATAGACTGCCGTAGCGATGCTCACGCGGTGTTTTCCGTGGAAAACACCCAAGTGTGAGGATAATCATTGAACCCTCCCTATCATTCGTCCCACAAGTTATACGACGGGGGGAAAAGGGGTAAAAGGCGCCGGGTGGAAGAAAAGGGTCGAATGAATTACGGAAAGCCAGTGTGAATATCGCAGTCGAAGGAAGGGGAACGAACGAGTATAACATGGATTAGAGTTACTCGACCATTCGCTCGACTAATGACTTCGGCAACTACGCCAGGTGGTGTCACCATCATAATTAACAGAGTTCGCCCGTCGTCGTCGTCGTCGTTCTTCTCGTCCTCTTGTCTCTTCGCACACTTAGATAATAATTATATCTTTATCCCGAAATAGTTCAACCCAAACGATCTACCGTCGATCTTAGAAACAAATTATCTTTTAATAGAAGTCCGGCAGATCTACGGCGAAAAATAATTTTATAAAAATTAAGAACTTCAGAACGAAATAGGCGTCTAACAAAAAAATTGTGTCACCAATAAAAAGACGTTAACCAATAAATAATTAATTTCACACTATAGTCGGAAAATTTGAATAAATAATAATTAATAAATCACCCAACTATAATATGGGAATAATTATTCGTTATTTCACTTTTTTTTGTTAATACGATTTATTTAGCACATTCCTTCAATACGCATTTTTTTTTAATCATTTTTAAACAATTCTTCTATTTCGTCGTTTTATCGGTAAAAAATGGGAATAAAAATTATTAATAAAAATAAATAAATAATAATAAACGATCAACAGTATATAAAAACTAAAGGACGTCAAAGGCGATGTGTAAAAAATCCCTGACAATACGACGTATTGGCGTAAAACTTTGGTTACTTTTTTCAAATTTCTATATAACAATTCATGAGTCTCAGAATTAATGTACCAACATTTCTCAATGCATCTGAAGCCTTTTCGGCAAAAAAGTGTCGACGACGAAAGCGAACAAAATCGGATTCGCGATTATAAAAAAATTATTTTTTCACGAGAATCGAAATTTTCATAGAAACCCATTTTGTACCATTTTATCAGTACCGACATGTTAGCCATTCAATTAATCCCCCAAATCCATTTATCACCCCGAAACCCACCAAAGAATTTATGAAAATAATTGTGTAAAAGAGATGCCAACAATCAGTCCATCACGGGAATCCAAGTAGTTAAGTACTCTTACGATATTTAGCGTAATTCTCGGCAATGAAGACAGAAACGTATGACACGTTAAGTAGTCAGAAAGGCGGTAAGGCAGGGGAGGTCGAGCGAATGGATTGTCGAAGGTGTGATGGCAAAAGCAGCTTGTTATATAGATCAGCCGGTAGCAAAAGGGATATTAAAGCGATTCCATACAAGAGAGTAGCCATTCGCCGTGTGTAACTTGAATGTTTGCCGAGCTAACGACTCTCGCAGCCCCCGTATTCTCCAACCAGGTGGTTTGTGTATATATGTCTCCGTATTTTTTTACCTTTTTCATAACTCTTTCTCTCTCTCGCGTTATTATAATTATAACGCGGGTGATATATCGTATATGGCCATCAAAGGCTTGTTTCTCATTTCTCTTTATTTTTTTCTCGATCCTTTCGCTCGTTTCGTACGTATGTCTCCATGTACGTCGGCCCTCTTTCGTTTCTTTTGCCGTGTAAACCCCAACGAACTGTTCGGCGAACTCGGCAGCAGAAACAGCGCTTTAAGCTTTGACGTTATATGCGTTTTAGACGCTCATCGCAGCATAACGTGCAACACGGCTTTGAGTGGTATTTCGCTCTTCGTTTGTTTGTAGAACGAAGAGAGAAACACACCGGCAACGGGATAATGTAGGTTGCCGAAGAGAACTGGCCTGATGAAGGGTTCGCGTGACGAGAGTTGCGCGCTCTATCCTTTGCAATAACACACTGTATACTGCTCTCGTCCGGGCTGTGTATTGTGCATCCTGTCTCTCCTGACCTCCTCGTCCGCACCTACTCGTGGGCCCCAAAGCCCCGAGAGCTCCATTCCTCACGCACGGTTCACGCGTTACCCATCCATCCAACTTCTATTACCCCCGTTTCTCGATACAACACGAAGCTAACTTATGCTATGTGGAACGTGACAAAAAAAATAGACTATTTTTCTAGTTTGTTTCTGACGTCCTGACATTGAATACAACCGCTTGTCGACCGCTGAATACCGGCCTCCGGGACACTGCGACAAACTCCCCTTTTACCGATCGCGCATAGAAGAGAAAAAAATGCATCGAGAAGTCAAGCGGGAGGCCTCGACATATGGCATTCGCAGGTTACGAAATTACAGGCCGTTGACACTTTATGATATTGTAATGTTATTCATGACGATTTTGGTTAAAGATTTCGAACGTTTCACGGGGTTTGCGTTACACTCGTAAGGCTTTGGATCGAATTCAATTCCTATTTGATTGATCATTGTTTTTTCGTCGCGAGTGGAATTAATATGGCATAGAAAGCTTTTCTTATTCTGTATAACGTTCCTCGACAGTTTCGGGTTTACGAGATTTCTTTTGTTACGTGAATTTGGGTCGTGACGAGAAAAAAGGGCGCAGCGGTACCGCGAAGACGGTGCCGAAAGTCGTGGCGGGTGCAAACGTGGGAAAAAGATTTTTAGGCAACGCTAAGGGTGATTCGAGATGAAAGCGCCTTCGCGTGAACCCACTGAGACTCGAGTCGACGTCCCCCGTCGAGAGTCAACAATTCCACCTGATTGGAACGCCCGGCGATTCATGTTGCGTACCGAATTTCACGTTATCCTTGCCGTTTCCTTTCTCCTCCGGTCGACGACGGCGCGTGGAAAAATTTTCTGGTTCGTTAAGAATCAACGGGATCTGTTTTCATCGGTCAAATTTATTTTCTACGCGACTGGAAACAAATCTGTTGCTCGTCTGTCGATCAATGAAAAAAGCTGCGTCACGACTCGGCGCAGGAATTTCGAAAAAAATTTCACGCGAATTAACGAGACACAATAGCCGAGAAACATCGATGAAACGATCAAAGAAAATTTATGTCATAATACAGAACTACAGCAACCAATTGAAATGTCAAGTTTCGGTTTTTTTTTTTTTTTTTTTATTATTTTTTGCTGACCCTATATTCGTGCATCGAGATAATTAATCATATTAATGAGCCGTTTGCACTACAAGAAACTGCTGCTCCAGCTGCTCGATGCAATTAAAAAAGTAAAAAACTGTACTGCAAGTATATTTTATTTCTCAATCGAGAAGCAATCGATAAGCTCATTAATATTCAATTGATCGACGATTGGGGCTCTCAAGGTGTCATTTATTGACAACTTTTTATTGCGATGACACGTTCAGATAGCATTTTTTATTCCTCTGCACATGCGCGTCGAAAGAGATCAACTAACACATTTTTTTATTAACTTTTTTCAAAAATACTTCGCAATAGACGAGAAATCAATTAATTTTTTTAAACTCATTACATCGAAAGCGACAACAATGTTCAAAGGTGAACCCAACTATCGGTTCGTTTAAATAACAAAACTCGTTAATAGCAATCAGACTGCCGAAGGAAAATGTCATCCTTATCAATAATTTATTATTTCGATCGGCGGCAACGATCCATTAAGCGCATTTGTTATTTTCTTCATTTCCTCGGTGTGTCGGTCGTAAAACTTCGTACATGTTGAATATCGCGCAATCAATTTGTTATTTATCGCAGTGTAATTGAGAGAGTCGCGCTTCGTTAGGGTACTCGCGAGCGACAGAAGCATAGAAAACGAAGGATAGAGGGAGTTTAGCTGTTTGCACGCGTTTCAATTTTCAAGGCTGTGGCACGCGGAGGGTCGTTGTTCCTGGTGAACGCGGCGGTGCATCCTTGCGATCGCGCGCGTCCAGGACTGCTGCACCCCTCCATAGGTATATTATAGTCTATATGTTTATATACCTTATATATACATATACATATATATAAGGTATTTATATCGATGTATAGAGGAGAACTTAGAGTATAGTGGAGAAATATACACGAATACCCAGCAGGTAACACGTAAGCACGAATATCTCATAATTCCGACGTGGTCACGCATCCCAGGAGCGTGCAGCTGCGCGGCCGCGCGACCTGGAACTTTATTAGCATAGCCTATAAAAATGGACACCATTCGCTCGCGACCGCGCGCGCGCGTCTACCTTTACGATGGGACACCATAAATTATTTTTTTAATTTCCTCGAATATCCCGTAAAAAAAAAAAAAAAAAACTAACAAAACAACAACAATTTCGTGAGCCACCAGAGAGAATGAGTGAGAAACGTTAAAAGCCGGCGCTCCTCTCCGGTTAGCTTACGAAAATTGGCTCGAATTTTATTCGGGACCCGATCGAGGGACCCTGAGGATGTTCTGTTGACTTGTGCCTCTTAAACGCTCCCTAATTTATATTAAATAATTATAAGCCCAGTGGCTGTGATAAATAATACAACATATACGGTTATCCTCACGATGGTGCAGATATGTATAAATTTTCAATGGTCACAGTAGCAGATTAATAAGCTATCGCGACGGGTGGTTTTGGGTATCGAGTAGCGTCGGGAGAGGGACTGTGAGAGATATACGAAAGAAAAAAAAGAGAGAAAGATGACTCACCTGCCGGTCTTAGTGATGATCATCTCGGTACCGAGTTCGTTGAACTTATCCCAGAGTTCTTTGGTCTCGAGATGACAATCGACGTTTCTCAATTCCTCCGAGTTGCACGTTGTCCTGTGACGCAGTTGTTCCTCCCGATCCCGCATGCGCTGCTGTCGCTTCGTTAAACTTCCGTTTCTCGTTTCGTTTTCGTTTTCGATGCCATCCAACTTCCGGCAGCTCGGCAATTCGTCGGTAACGCTCAGGGGACAGTCGTCCACACTGCTGCACTCCTCGACGTCGACCTCCTCGTCTATGCCGTCCGCTGATTTTGCCTCTTCGCTCTCCGCCTCGCCGACACCCTCGTCGACGTCGTCCTCGTCGTCGTCGTCCAGAATTGGCCCTTCCGTCACTACCGTTGCTGTTGCCACGATATTCACGGGTGATGATCGGACTCCTGACGAAATATAAAAAAAAAAATAAAAAAAATCATTCGTTAATTCGATTAACGGAAATATTTTATTGACGACTCGAAATTTTTTTTTATATTTTCGCATTGTAATTATAGTTTTTCCCGATCGTTATTTTTTCTCAATTTGCCTTCGTATTACGTACTTTTTCTTTCGATAAGAATAATTTAGTTGGAAAAAGTATCCATTTTAATTTGCAATTCGAAACTTTATTTTATACTTTTAGCATCGTAATTATTATATTTTACTCAATTTCATTTCACGTTACATGGTTTTGTTTCCGACAAGAATATATCAGTTAGTAAAGGAATTCACCTTTACTTCTATTTTTTATTCGCAAGTCATCATTTTATTGCGTACTTTTAACATCGTAATTGTAGATTTTTTCTAATGCAAAATTTTCTCAATTTAAATTTATATTACGCGCTTTCGCTTCGTTGAGAATCATTCGTTTGGAAAATTCAATTAATTTTGTTTGTTTATTTCTATTTATTTTGTTTAAAAACATTTTTTAAATATTTTTTCGATATATTTTTTTCGATTTTTTGAAGACCAATAGTAAGAATAATTACGTAAATAAAAAAAATACGGAGTTAAAATATTTTTTCAATACACAGCTTCGAGTATCTTATAAATTGGTCGGTAATTCGAAGGTATAATTGAGGTCGAAGCTCGCGTTCGATTATATTGGCAAATGTATCGACGTAGGAATTGTCGGGGTTCGATAATAATTAATGAACGGCAAATGATTTAGTCGGGACGCAGCGATTTCCGTGTACGTGGCTCGCGCGTTACTCGCAACACCGCAGCGGGAAATAATACAGCAGCACCATGCGGCATCGGATTCTCATGTGTGGTCGCGCGAACGGAATTAGCGAGAATATCGCGCACGCCGGGGTTACAATATTTATTATTTATTAAACGGGCCGTATCGTTTCGTTGGGCTCGTTTCGATTAATGCAAAACCCACGGGGGAGTATGCGACGAGTAGGTGGCGCGCGGATTTAACTCGTTCTTTCTCGCACTCGCGGTGCGGTGTGGATGCGCACTCGGCACCGGAATCGTTAAATTATCCGATACAGAGTCCTGCGAGAGAGAGAGAGAAGAGACGGTGTCGGCTTTGCGCGTGTGCGCGAGTGCGAGAGTCTCGATGATCGTGACCGTGAAATACAGCATAACGGAATCGCGTCTCGGCGAAACCTCGAAACAGGACCACTCGTTTCTTTTATTTCACAAGTAGCCAACAGCGAAATCTTTATACTTTGTCAGATATAATATGTATAGGCAGGCAGTAGCGATACGGCATAACCCTGACGCTACGCTCTCGATTAATGAGCGCAATAAAAACGCTTTCGCGCCGCGAGCACTAATCATCGGCGAGATATTTGTCACACGAGCCGGCGAGTTAATTATTTCGGAAGTAAATCAACTTCGAGGAAGAAAAAAAAAATTCGCTTTTTCGAGATAAACTTTCGAGTCATTTTCGCGGCGTGTTTCGACAGATTTGTTAATGCGAACTTTCGGCGAATTTTTACGATTTTTTTTTTTTAAGTTCGAAAACAACGCGCAATCGTTGAAGAAGTCAATGAAACGGTACTTCGTGACGTCGAATAGTTTGCCTATGAAATAAATTCGAGGTGTGCGTCGTACTATGGGCTACAAGCGTAGGACCGCCCCTTATCGCCGCAATTATATTGACCAACACACGCAAACTCGCCATTATTATATTCCTCGTTATCGAGAGAGACAGAAATAGACCGAAGACGATTCGATCGCACACCCACGTTGTTCAAACTCGGACTATCCCCCGTCGCGTATTTTGCTGTCTCCCCAATCGCTGTGTTGGGGTTATGTTATACTTTAATGTTTATAATATCCTCTACACGCCGTGGCCTCTGCGCTCGTTGCTTCGTTGCAATTTTCACATCAATTTGCTAAGTTTATGAACTTTACACCCGCGAAGCAACAGAAATGAGAACTCCGCGCCGGGGAGAGGTACTTAGGTAACCGCGAGATTTTATATACGAATGTAGAACTCGAGGCAATTGTATTAAACAGCTCGTCAGTCGTGTCGGTGCTTTTTTCTCGTCGGGATATTTATTTATTTCTTTACAGTACGATACTTTTGCAATTCTCTAGTTTTCTCGCTCTGTGTCGCTGGTACAGACGATTATTATATTTCTCGTTAGAGTGGAATAATGGACGAGCGAGGGACGCTGATAGTAACTAACGGGGGGCCCGCACACGTTGACGTGAGTTAATGCAAACTATTTACCTATCTCGCCGAAGCTCCCGCGAGCGCAGAGCCCCACAGCAGCCGCATATAATATACCTAAACGTGTAACCCAACGTCGGCGTGGCACATAGACCAATACTACACCTCGAACTCTCACATTGGTACATAAATATATATATATATATACACGTGAGGGGCACAAACGCCCGCGAGGATTTACACTCGTGATTAATTCGGCTCCGGCAACATTTCGAGTTACTCCGCGCAGAAATAATCATCTGATTTACGATCGTTCATTTGATAATAAATATTACTACTGCCGCTCGTTGCTGCCGCTAGCGAGAGAGTGAGAATCGTTTTTTTTTTTTTTTTTTTTTTTTCGTTAACTAAAATGGTGCGTAAAAAAATCGTCAATTAAAAACATTCCGAGAATCGTAACAATGTTTATTTATTTATTTATTTTTTCAATTAAATTACTTCTTTGTTCAAACAAAAAATCGTCAAATGTGTACAGTCATTACGAGAATTGTTCTTTTTTTTCCCTTCGAGTTAAATGGTTCGTTGTTGTAAAAACAAATTGTTAATTCAATTCATTGTGAGAATCGTTCTCATACTTTTTTTCGTCAACTACAATGGTTTGCAATTCACAAAGAAATTGTCAATTAAAACCATTGTGAGAATTGTTTCTTTTTTTTTTTTTTTCGAAGAATCGAGAATCGTTGTTATTTTTTTTTGTCAAATAAAACAGTTTGCTGTTCGTCGAAAAATGGTATCAATTAAAATCATTAAATGGATGTGCGAATCATTCGTAATTTATTTTTTTTTTTTCGTCATTTGAAATAATTTTGGACAAAAAAATAGCGTTTTCAATTTCACGAAAATAAAAAAACAATGGTGATAAATTATTTAATTATCCGAAGAAAAAAATTAATATCGACTATCAATGGCTCCGTAAAGCGCGCGAAACTCTTCGAATATCGTATATTTGTTGACACGATATTTCCCTCAGCGGCGTGATGTATAGCGCAATCGTTACTATAATAATTAGCGTTTCTCTTATTAGTAATAATAGTATGAAGTGCGTTTACGATAGTCGACTCTGGCAGTATCTGCATTTACACGACAATATTCCGGAGTTATGTGACAACGCACCGATCGACACGTACTCCGAGGTAAAAGCGTACGGAAATAACGTATTCGCCGGTGGCGAGTAGACGTGGAGAGGGCGAAAGAGGGGGTCTCACTAATGTATGCATCCTTCGAGGCGAGTAAAGTCGTACATCGTCGAGCAACTTAACCGTACATCTATTTTAACTATATACATCCACCATACAACTTGTGTCTCAAACTGTTTTTTAAGAGTGAGTTATTTTGCTTTTTCAATAAGCGTTCTCTCGTCCACGTTAAACGAAAGAATATGTGTTTCCGTCGCAAAAATAATTTTTTTTTTTTTTTTTTTTTTTTTTTTTTCGATGCTTTCGGAGTCGGTTCTCGCGCACGCAGATCTCTCGCGAGAGAATCTCGTGGGCACAAAGTATATACGAAATAGACGCGCCTCCGAACGCCTTTCGGCGATGGGGTCAAATGATTTTACGAGGAAAAGAAGGTTGCAATCGAAAGAGCCGAAGAGCAACACGTTTAGAAGCTCAGATTTTCTGTATGTCCAAACCCTCCTTTCATTATCCATCTCTCGATATGTTTTCTCTGGAGTTTTACACCTCCGCGGTACGTATAGCGAGAGAAAACCGTCGTTCCCCGTCGACGATCGCATGCCCCGCATAAATAGCGCATAAATAGCGTATTTATGTATAATTTAGATGAAAACCCGTTCTTCAGCGCCTCGCGAGAAGCGCGAGAGACTCTACGGGTACGGATTATATGAGCCGACGGAACGATGCCGAGGAGGCTGTGCTCCTCCTTCGAATCCGAAGGCTCCGAGGAGCACAGAGTCCTGCTGTGGGATGCCTGCGAGATTCTCTCGCGAGAGCGCCGGCCACCGATCTCGTTCGCGTCAAACATCTCTCCGGAGCGGCTTATTTTACCTATATATTTTGCTTCTCGAACGTTACAACGGCATCGACGTATGCGCTCAACGAAAGAGAGAAAGATAAGAACTCAGGGGCTCCCGTCCCCTCCCCCATCCCAAGTATATGCATGTTGCGACACCCGGCGACATGATGTTTTCATCGCTGCGTGTTGGTAAGTATAACGATTATTTTAAACGGGCGCGTTAAAGGATCTTCGTATTTCGCGAGTAGTGTGCGCGCACTCTCGCGCTCCCTATCCATATATATTCGCTTCGAGAGAGTTTGACGCTTGTTTTTTATTTTTATTCAACGGCGGTAAGACATACACGTTATTCATCCGACTTTCCCGTCTCTCTCTCTCTCTCGCTCTCTCTACCGTTCTCCTCCCCTAAACACCCCCCCGAGCCGATTTCTTCTCACGAACGATATTTCCCTTCTCGTGAATTCTCGCTGATTTCAATATAACACCGGGTAAACTTTGAAAAATAAATTGAGACGGGAGAGTCAATATATTTGTCGAAAGCCTTGAGGTGCGGTCGATTGGTGTTCTGTTTCAAATTATTTTTATCATCTGATGTCCAGCGTAACCATATTTTTCACTTTGGTGAATTTTTTTTTTTTTTCATAATTTTTTCGATTTCAATCGAAGAATTTTGAAATTTTTTTACTACCCATAAAGGGAAAAAAATTATTATTTTTTTTTCGTTTTAATGTCGATGTAAATATTTTTTATTTGATCTTTTTTTATACGTTTCCTTAATTTTTTTTTGTATGTTTATGATATCGAAATCTGCAATTTTTTTTAATAGATAAGAGACTTCGAACTTAAAGGGTTAATATTTGAATTAATTAATTAAAATTAAATATTTAATTAAATTTTTCTCGATAGCAATGTACGCGAAAGCAGCGCTCGTTATAGTAAACCATAAGCTTCGGTTTCGACGACTTTTTGCTGAAGTAAAAGCGTCTTTTTTGCGTCGAAAAATGAGGTTAAAGACGTCGTTTGAAGTTCATGCTTTGTGGCATTATTCGCAATGCCTTTACGAGAAATAACGGCACTGATATATAAAAAAGGGTTAATTAGAAGCGTTGAAGCGTCTAAATGACTATCAGATTTTGCTATATTTGAGAACTATAAGTTGCATTGTGAGCTATAAGTGAATTCAGGATACAGCACCGGATGAGGCGCGTCGCGATCGATACTTTAGCTATAAAAGAAAATCTGCATTAAAATTAGTACACCTGCGCCGGAAGTGTTTATGCATAAAACATATGCAACTTTTATTATCCATGTATATGAAGTAATATTTATTCGCATTATTTCAATTTTTTTATAAATTATTTAACATACCGATCGAGTAATTTTACTCGATTTTTTTTGCATTTCATATTTAATATATCGATTTACGTAAAAAAAGTTTCGTAATTTTTTGCATTCAACTTGCGAATATTTTTCAATGGTTTTGATATTTCACACATTTTTTTCATGGTATCGTAAAATTCTCGGAAACGGCAAAATTTTCGGAATGAAAATTGTTTCGTTTCGCCACATTGTCGATGGCTATCGATCGACTCAGTTTCACAATCCGCGAAGTCGGAGTGTTATAAATGAATGTAATATCTTCGATATAATATCGAAGTCAAGAGAGACATGATGCACGCGTCTCGGAACTTTTGCAACAAGTTAAATAAGTAACTCGCGTTGTACCGGTAGTTGGCTTGTCGTACGCGCGATTATTGCCGTACATACGTACATTTCAATTTGTAAACGCGGAGTGTAACTACATTGCGTGTATTGCCGGCACCTCTGTACCGACAATGACTCTTCGAGGGCCCCTTGCGCGTGGCGTGCGTGCGTTATAATTCCGAGTACAGAGTATAAAAATTGACGACGAAGCTGTGCGTGTATCGCTAAAGCATTCTCTCACGTCGGACGAAGAATGCGCACGCACGACGCTCTCGCGTTGTAATAATATAACCCGATATAAGTTGGGATACACACAAGTGGAAGAGTACGTGTGAATAGAGGATGGATAAGTAACTTATCGCGTGAGTATAATACCCAACGGAGAAGCGCCGCGGCATTTTTTATTCGACGATGGATACTACAGACACGAGGGAGAGATCACGGACGACCTCAATGAGAAAGAGATCCCATACGTGCAGTGATCGAATTCAATCAAAGACGACCTCCCCGTGGCGATACAATAATTCCAATAATTCCACACGTTGATGAACGTTCCATAGAAAAATTCAATGGGAAAGTTGATGATGATACCTGTGCGCCGTCATTCCACATTTATCGCTTTCGTTCCATCGCCGGGGAGAAGCTAATGCCACTCGTGTTTTTACGACTAAAATATTTTTCCGAAATCTCCGCAATGTTTCAAAGCGCTATAAATCTCTGGTCAATCGCCGCACAATGCAGCGACCTACGGTTAGCCCGCAGCAGACACTTTTATTGCACGGAACTGTTGTAGATTTTGTTTTTCTTTTTTTCTTTTTTTTTTTTTTTTTTTCGCTGATGCAGACATTGTGGTGATGCAGTCAGGTTTACCGTAACGATGAAGTTGCTTTACAACGGGGAGCAGACAGTTTTGTTGTAGAAAACAACATTCGTCACGAGAATAGCTCTCCAGAGGTCATAATTTATACGAACCGTAATAAATTATAATTGTGACCAGAGAAATCATCGAGTTACCGTGTAGTCGTGAATCGCGGGACCTAAATCTGCTGTACGTTTCATTAAAGTCGATTGTTATTATTACAACTAAAACGCTGAATTGCGTTCTCGAAAGTCACACATTTGGATATGACGCTAAATTAACCATACGGAGCGTCAGATACGTTGTTACAAATTTGTGTAATACAATTGGAGAACTTTGTTCCAAAAACAACACAACGGTTACCGGAATAACCGCCTTAGGGCCGTATATAACGCTCCCGTTATGGTGCAATAAATTATTATTGTAGTCATCAAAAATTATTAAGCCACCGTTTCCGTGATCGCCGATAAAAATCCCGCGTACCTTAAAATCGAGTGAATCGTTTTGTAACGTTTCAAAAAATGTTTTCACGCATTTTAAACGAAAAAATTGTGTCGATTAAGATAATTTTTAGTTTGAAAAATTCCTACTTTATGATAAAAAAAACTGTAACATTAAATGTTTTCAAAAATAATTCAATTCATGCCGATAAATTCAATAAAATTTTTGTAAAGATTTTTTGTGGAATTAAATTTTTAATTTTTGTTCGATTTATGACGAGTGATACATTTTTTTATTTATTGAAATACATTAAAAAAATGTTGAGTTGGGAGAACTAATTAGTCTGTGCAATGAACGAATCGTCGATACAATACATTTTTTTCTTAAAAAATAATTACCCGAACAGACTATTCGTTTTCGCATCTCATAATTTTTTCAGTGCATCTTTTACGAATTTTTCAAAGAATTTTTTTCTCATTCGGAAGGAAAATGGAATTAATGTCTCAGCTCTGTCGTTTTTTTTTTCTTTTTTTTAATGAATATTACGATGAATATTATCGTACATTCGTCGCGGTGCATCAACAGAGTATCAATAAAAAAAATTAAATAACCTTTCATTCTTCAAAACTTACAATTTTGACTTCGCGAAAACTGCCTAAAAATATGAATTTCATCGTAAATTTAATTACTTTTTTCGAAACGCATCGATATACTTTCACTTCTACATAAAGTGATAACTGTTTAATGCAAATCGGCTTAAGTTCACATGAGTTTCGCGTACTAAGCGGTTGAAACTAATCTTAGAAATCGCAATACTCTGCTGACGTGACTCTACCGCGAGGACTGTCTTAAATAAACGCCATTGCTATTGTTACAACCGAAGGCAACTCGCGTCACTCTCCAAATGGGACGCGAGCGTTGAATTATTAACAAAAAATAAAAAATGTTGCTGGGCGTCCGATGAATCGTTGGAAAATTATGCAACGGGAGATTGCAGCAGAACTTTGTTGCAAAAACAACACATCGGTATCCAGAATAGCCACATCGACGCCGTATATAAACCAATGGCAATAAATTATTATTGTAATCAGAGGAAAATCATTGGCGCTACCCGTGTTTCCACGATCATAAGACTAAATCCAAAGTACCTTAAATTAACGTCATTGTTATTATTACATCCGAAGCTTAAGCCATAGCTTCGGGTGAGTCGTGCGCCGGAGCATTCGAGAGAGTGGTCGTTGAATTATTGAGAAACTACTGTACGCTTCGAGGTCTGATGAATTGTATAAAGTTATTACCGCGCTATCGCTCAGTGAATTGCCACAGTGTACTCGGTATACGTACACCGAGCGAAAACTAATTGCATTCTCGAAGCCATCGGCTTCTCTCCGTTTCTCTTCTCGCCTCTATCTTCTCTGGTGTTCCTATATACTTTCTTCATCGAGAAGGAACGCAAAATGCGTTCTCCAAGGCGAAGCGGAGAGCACAGGACTGCATGCATTGCGAGCACGTTGCGCTCTTGTCAATTAAAAGCTCCGCGCGTGTAAAACGAAGGGTGGACTTGGGCACCGGTGGTGCTCGCTACCGATCACGAAACGAACCGAGAAGAAATATGAGCGACGCACGGTGTGCGCGAAACTCGAACAACCGTTTCACCAGTTTCTTCTTTTTTTCCTGCTATATTACTGCACAGAAGTGTGTTACCCCAGAGAAAGAAAAGGAAGGAAGAAACGACTGGTGAGACCACCCAGAAACCTGTCACCACTGTAGCCAACACCAGAGCCTTACGTGCCCAGCAGTGGCAGAGAGACCGAAGGCATCAAGGCGAAAGGGTCGGGAGTTATAGTAGCCGAAAGTGGGAAAGAAAAAAAAGGATCTCTGGCACTCAAGATCCTGGCGATCCCGTCACAATATCGAAAAAACTGAGATCCCGAAAAAAAAAAAAAAAAAAAAACAGTGTTTCTCGCATTTTTCGAAGGTATCAACGAGATTTTCGTCGATCCTCGACGCGTTGGATATGTTAATAAAAATTTGTATTTTGGCCGCGAAGGAAAAGGTAAGATCGTGAAAAAAAGCACTCGATGTTACTGGGGTTGAATAAATTAGGGGTGGTCCCGTGAAAGGTGTTTTTTAACGCTGTCTCACGGTACCTCTACACCAAGAAGGATTCTTCGAGTGCCGCCGATCGCTCGAAGAATCTCACTTTTCGAGGATCTCTGAGAGTTCTCGGAACTCTCGGGTGCCGACGGAAAGAAAACAATCATGAGAATCAGAATCAAGGCGTTGTTATTTCGCTACGAGGATGCTACGGGGGTGCGAAATTCTCGTTCGGGGGTGTTGGAGATCTTCATCCCGGATCGCTAGGGTTTGGGTGGGTCATTTTTTTTTTTTTTTTTTTTTTTTTTTTTTTTTTTAAGGCGATATAAAATAAAACTCACGGTGATCGAGGTTCGACGAGGCGACGAAAGCTTTGCCGTTGCATTCGACGGTGTTCGTTGCCGCGTTACCGAGTCCCTGCAGGTGGTAATGTCCGAAGGACGGACCCCTGGGCGCCATGATGGCCGCGATGCTGAAGTCCGTAGCTTTACCCCTCTCCCCCTTCGCAGGCATCCCTCCTGCCTCCCTAACGGGACACACTCTTCCACGAATCTCTCCCGTGTTTTTTACTTTCTTTTTTTTCTCTTCCTCGCTGCTTCTTCGCTTTGTTTCTCGACGCCTTGTCAATTCTTCTCGAATAATCTTCCTCCCCGGTTTTCTGTCCTCGACGTCAATCACAACCCCCTCACTCTCGCGAGAATCACTCCGAACTGCGTGAAAACCACAGTTATCGGTATCTCAAAAAAATGTATAAAAAACAAAGTCGAAGCATTTATCGATGGTTTGTAAAAAAAATTGAAGAAAAAATCCCGGAAAATTCGACACGTTTTTTTTTCGTTTTCAATGTTTCTCACTGTAACCCACCCCCGTGTCAAGACGCGCGCGCGATCGCGCGATATATCAATCGAATACTCCGTTTTCGATCGGCGATGAGTTCGACAGTCGACGACACATGGGGTCAATTGGTCGATTGATAATAATAAAAAAATAAATAAAAAAAAGGCAACCCCCGGGTCGAGAACCCGCGCGTATCGGTCCGATTGATAAGTACTTGCGAAACGACGTGCTCCGTAACGTATACGCGCTATCTGGGGCCTTTGGTTAAACGTGGTGAGAATCCCACGAACGATCAAACCTTCTCTCCGGCGCGCGACGCGTCTGCGCTCCACGACTTCCCGAACTCCACTGACCTCCTACTCCTCCTCCCACGATAGTTTCTCCCCCACCACTTCGTGCCGCGTGAAACTCGAATGTTGTCGTTCTCGTTCGGGGTATCCCCGAGAGTTTCTCTTCTCTTCGTTCAACACTCGGGCGCACCTCCCCTTCGTTCGCTCGTCGTTCAAAGCCTCCCAATCATCCCCCCTCTTCCCCTTAACCCTCACCAAGATAAACCCGTGTTTCCTGTTGGAAGCGCGCGCTTCGCTCCGCGTGCGCGCGCACCCTCCGTTTCCCTCCTCCAATTGGCTTTTTCGTGCTGCACACCGAGCACTTCGCAACACGGAGGCGTTTACCATTCGAACGCGGAGCTCGGCGCTTCTCCGGTTATTACACCTTGCCGCGTTGGCCAATCGCGAAGTTAAACCGAGGGGCGAATAGGCGTGTCGGCGACCCGCACAGGGCACCTCCTACCGTGAGAAATAATTAAAAGAGAGAAAAAAAAATGTATATTATCCCGCGCCGAGACGGGGCAACACGTACGACAACATCGGCGCGGGTTCTGCGCGCGGAAAGAGATCGATCGGGCGGAGAGAGCACCGAGAGCGCAGCAACCCCCTTTTTCGGCCCCGAGAAATCGCCTTGTTTCCTTCTGCTTTCTTCCTATATATATATTTTTTTGTGTCTTTCTTTTTCTCGCGATGTCTTCGTCGCCAGACGTGAAAACGTGTTTTTCCACTGAAGTAAAAACGTTCGCGAGAGATGAAGATATACTAAATAGGTCGGGCGAGGAAAATTCGCTACTTTGCTAATAAAAGACCTCGTCGCGAGAGAAAACTTGAATATAGCGATGTATTACACGAAAAGGAAGAATTTTTGAGATGTATATTTAACAATATACACGTTTTTCAGTCTTTTCCTGGCGGAAAATTTAAGGATAGATACCTATATATCATTTATATACAGATAGGCGTATATAATTAAAATAGTAAAAATATTTTTCTTCAAAAATGTAAAAAAAAGACGCCAAGTGGTTTAAATAATTTTTTGCGAGTAAAAAATTTTAAAAATAAAAAATCATATCATTTATATACAGGTAGGCGTATATAATTAATATTACGAAGATATATGATAGAATTACAGTTTTGCTTTATATATATTCTATATTCCGATTATATATGCATAATAACATATATATAAATTAAATAGTATCTATATAAAAGTTTACCATTTGGGATCGCAAAATGCGAAAGATAATTTACAGACATTCGGTATTAACTCGACGAGCCAACGATATATCTGGAGATCGACAATTTTCGGAGCGACAACCTTTACCCGTTAGATATATCTCCTATGTATATCGCATAACGTTACAAGTCTCGGAACGAATCATTTTGGAACATAATTTTCGTCGTCCATAAGTGTAATAATAAACTCGGCGGCTATAACATCGAGACGGACCTATTCCTTTCAAAATTGAATCACTTTAAAACTCATTTGTCTCGTACGACGATTAATGTTACGCGAAGAAAAAGGTGCAAAATTATTTTCGACAAGAATTTTTTTTTCTCTCGAACAGAAATTAATATCGTCGAAAAATCATTTTGGAGCGGATTTTTTTTTTTTTTCGTTGTACAGATTAATATCGCAACCGGAATCATTAAGTTAGCGTGGAATAATAACCGATAAATTGCTTACGGAATAGAGATGAGGCGAATGTTACAGTCTACTATTACAATATCTCGAGAAGAGGGATCCCCTCCCTTTTTTGTTGAGGGATGGGAGAGAAGCGAAGTCGAAAACGCGATAAAGACCGTTACGAGGAGTTTCGGTATCCCGAGCAAAGTATCGCGATCGATCAAACGCCATGTCCCGAGTTTGTGCGTTGGTTTGAAGGCATCTCTCAAGCAAAACCCCCCCCCCGCCGCAGGATCGGGAGACAGCGCATCTAATACACGCGGAGACGAAGAGAGAGTTTCGTAGACGAGCGTAAAAGTATTCTCTCTTCGAAAGGAGAGGAAGAAAACGCCAGCAAGTTGAGACCTATGAGCGAAGTATGAGAACGGTAGAGAAACGAAGAGATATTAGGAAGAAAGTGAGGCGCGCACAGGGGCATCACGAGACGAGAAGATGGATAGAGAGAGAAACGACCGGCCACCAGGGGTTGATTTACGGCGTGTGTTTAGGCACTTAGGCGCTTTACCTATCCTCCTTTATTATACTAATTTCTCGGGGATGTCAAAATACCTATCGTAGTATAAGAGAGAGTGGAGAATGAGCCCAAGAGCAGGAGAAGCGAGCAGAGGAGAGCCCACCGGCCGGCTACTCTATCCTCGCCGTCGCCGGTATTCTATTCGACACGCTGGGTGCACCCGTAGCCGCGAGGATAAAAGGTGACCCCACGGTATAAAATATGAAGCTCGGTTCGCCGCATGCCACCACACTGCCTATTGCCTATCCTCTCTCCACTCTCTCTCTCTCTCTCTCTTTCTCTTTCTCTCTCTCGTACTACTGATGCAATGGTATTATTCAGGTAGCCAAGCGAAGAGAGCATCTCTTGCGCTGTACGAAGCCTAAAACCACAGAATAAAACTGTGGATGGGAGGGATGCTGCGAGTCTACCACTCTACAAGCTGTTTTTGTCAAGCGCTTCCGATCACTCGACTCCTGTCGTCTGACTTCAATACGATTCGAATTCAAACGCCATTTTTCTTTCGCATCGTTCATCTTTTTTTTTTATTCGTACTGTTTTGGAGGGTTGGTTACGAACGCGAGCGTTGTCGTCGGATCCCAAGCGATAAGGACCATTGACTGTGAGACTTCCATTGTCTTCGTTTTCTGTGGTTTCGTCTGCGGAACCTCACGCCTCTTATACTAACCCTCGAGCGAATAAACGACACTTTATATATTATATACAGAGCGAACGAAGGCACGATGTCAATGCGTATATATATCTTGTGGTCAAGTCATCGGGTTTGCAGCTATCGTGAGATAGTCTCGTATAATCGACGAGAAATGAATGGATGAAAGTACATTCCATTTTTCTATAGTTATTTTATTTTTTTAACGTAATCCCTTTCACATGAAAAATCAATCTTTTTTAATGATTAAATGAATTAAAAGTGAATTTCGATTTTTTAAACTAAAATATATGTAACTTGTGGTCAAATCGTCGCCTCCTGTAATCAACGAGAAACAGTCATATGAAAGTACATTTTATTTTTTATCGTTGATTTATTTATTTGACGCGATCTTTTACACGAAATGTCCATTTTCAATAAATAACAACACAAGATAATTCAGAAGATACGGAATCTCCAACATTGCGAATAGTAATAAACCGTAGCGATCGATCGTAAGTATGTAATGTATAAAATACATGAAATGTATTAAACTAATCATACGAGACATCGTTCTTTGCTACGATTGATTGGCATAATTGATCGCTATCATTGTAATCATATCTCTGATAGTTTTATCAATTTTATATTTCAATATATTTCGATATATTTGATATAATTGATATATTTTATATATTTTATATATTTTATATATTTTATATATTTTATATATTTCATATATTTGATCATTCAGTTCGGGAAGAATTTATTAACTGTGCAAATTTATCGCACGACGTATATCACTCGAGATTCTGAGTCCTTTGAACGAAACTCGGACCAGTTATGTGGATACGGGTGACGAGAGAAGGACTCCCCGTGAACCGCAGCGCGAATGGACCTCTTACTATGCTGTCTGAGTAGACCCTGTTGTCGAGGTGGTATACCCGCCCCGCTATAGTTATATAATATAAGGGGTACGAGGCAATAACGGCGAAACTGTAACAACGTCATCACTGTCTCGAGAAATAGGGTTTGTTACTACTCTGTTGCTGTGAGACCACTATATCGCTCCCATATATAGTTTACCCACACGTTTAATAGTTCGTAGTCGTCGTCGCGAAAGCTACAAACTCCAGAACCGGGATGATAGCGACGCGATGGCTCAATCGCCCCGAGTCGTTGATGTTACTCGACTCTCATCAAACGTGTTCTGCTCTACGCGGATGGCATATATCACTTTCTCTAATACCTCGATCTTCGATGTATGGAAACATCGTAGATAAACGACTTCATTATCATTCCGCGATTCCTCCAATCGTTTTCGTCACTTCAGCGTCTCGGGACACGAAAAAAAAAAAAAAAAAAGATCGATTTTTACTCCGCCTCTCTATCAATAACGATTGATTACAGACTGCCAATCGTTGGTAGGCAGCCAAGAATCGTGCAATAAACTTCGGGCTCAATCAATCCTTCCATCTAATGACGAGGTACATCTCGAACAAAAATCGATCCTTAATACCCGGCAAATTGTTCTTCGTACACAAGATTCGTATAATCATCTCCGATCCGTATTATACCCCGTGTCAAAATGAATAAATCCGTGAATATCGAGAGAGGATACACGGGTGAAATCGCAATTGCAATAAGCTCGAGGGACACAGAAGCGAAAATACGAGCTGGAATATTGGCAGGGAAGGCATGCATCCGGCGCGGTAGCCGAGCGAATCTTGGCTCGCAGCTTCCAGTCTGTAACGCTCGAGGGGCCTTACGGTGTGCATATGCTTGCGCCCGACTACGATCGGAGTGTATATCAGAGGTGTAAGCGACGTTGCTCTCACCTCTCTCGGCATGCAAATTATTCCGACAGAAAAGCCGGCTATACGATGGTACACCTACATGCGCGATTTTTTTTTTTTTTCTTTTTTTCGAGAACTCCGAGTCGCGAGTTGGAGAGGAGGTACGACAGGGTTTCGTTGGAAGGGGTATAAGAGGGATCCGCATCCTGGGGATCGGGAGGAAATCTTCTCGTCGTCGGTGAGACGAGATCGAACGCATACCGCTGGGGGAAAATCGGGTGCGGCTATACGTCGGGCTTTACTCGAGTATATTATAGTATACGCTGCGAGATACTAGTGAGAGAGAAAGAGAGTAGCAGGGGTAAGTGCCCCGCCGTTGCAGCCGGAGAGTGCACACCCATGCACTTCGCTTGAGCTGAAGGAGTTCGAGTCATTCATCATTCAAGGAGGATAAGAGGAGTAGGTAGGTGGATAGGTATATATATGTAAGAGAGGCCCGTACATCCATGTCGAGATGAGGATATTATTATGGTTAAGAGAAATAAGGGAAGATGAACGTATAACTCTGCACGCAAGAAATCGTCGATGATCCGTCCGAAAGCTTTTTTTTTAACAATCGTATCTGTTCATAGGGTAAATACATCGATAAACGACCATTTAAGAAAATTTTGGAAAACGAATAAATGTTTCGATCGGAAAACCGAACTGTAGGGTTGTGAAGTCATTTTTTAGGTTACACTGCAAAAAAAATGATACATTCACTATATTAATGCAAATTAACAATATCGCCATTTTGAAAATTGAAGTTATGAGTCATTTGGCACATTTCATAATGAATTTAATACGGAAATAAATATTGCCGCATTTTTATATTAACGTGATAATTTCGATACGAATCGAATCGATATACGAATTATATTTATGATAAATATACTAATGATGTTGGTGAAATTTTTATAAAAAGAGTTAAAAATTTTGAATTTTTTGAGAAATTTTTGAATTATGTCGAACAGTAAATGACTGTGTACGCGAGAAAATCAACGGTAGTAAATAATTACGGTTGCAGTTTGTTTGAATAGTCTGATATCTGACGTCTGACATTTGACGTCTTAATCATTGATTAATCATTCGGCGATGCAAGTTAAATAAACTGCACTATTAATCGAAATGAATGAATGTTTACTGAAACTAACTACCAGAATCGTGCGAATGACCGCTTTAGATAATCGAAAATGACGCGAATTTGGAATTACCGAAGAGCTTTTAGGTTAATTTTTTTTTTTTTTTTATTTTAAAAATACCATCCGGTGCAGGCTGCAAAAAAATCTTTAGAAATTAAATTAAGATCGACAGACCCATCGGGCGCAGCACGCGGCCTCTTTCGTCAATATTTCCGCAATAATACAAGACGCGCAATTAAAAATTACTACACTAACTGCTATAAAAACTATACGCTGCGACAGTACAGCGATAATTTTCATGCAGTTAGATAATGTATTCCCTCATAAAACTGAAGTATACGTCAGAATACATAAAAGATATACCTATATATTTATATAACGGGAACAAGTTTTTTTCCATAGAAGTCATAGTAACTTTTTAATGATTTTTTCATACCAACAGTCAATCACCGGTACATCGACATAAAAAAAAATATTCCCGAAAAATATATTAAAAATATATTAAAAATATATGAAATTCAGTAATTTTACAAAATTAATATATTAATCATATAATTTGTTATATTATATTTCGTGTCATATATTTGCACAAATATATTATAAAATATATCCGTAATATACAATTTATCGATGAAAATATATTTAACATATTATATAAAGATTTTTGCAATATATTTTTTTTCCGTGTTAGTATTCACGCTATAGCACCGTTACATCGATGATATGATATTCAAGCTGTCGATGCCGTTGCTTTTTCGTATTTTCATATCACCGCGAACGTGAGTGACCATAGAGCATAAGATATTATTGCTGACTCGTCCGCGGAGGTTTAATTCAATAGTAGCAATAGGCTATAGCTTCTTCTCTTGGATATATATCCCAAGGTGGTTGTGGACGGTAATAATAAGTATAGGTATAGTTATAAGGCGGACCACCCACGCAGAGAACGCTCGAGATCAGTGGCGATCGGAGCTATAATACGACTGGTCTCTCTATCTCTATCTATCTCTCGAGGGGTATCGCGTGTTTGTGATGCTCTATGGACGGCGTATATACCTCGGCGTTACTATACGCCCACTTGTACTCACCTCAAACATACCACGAGTATATATCCCATGCGAAGGAGGAGTAGCCGAAGAAAACATCAGCAAGAAAAGGTATACTAATACACACCTATTTCCAGGTGGTTACACAACACACTTGACGAGCGCCGTTTGCGTGTTTCCTGATGTACACAGAGTACTCTTTTCCGTCCCAGCGACTTACCCGCGGCCCGAGTCACGTTTGCACATGCCTCGCGCGGATTATTTTCGAGTAACGGACGATGATATGCGAGTATCCCCGCGGAAATCCCGTCGGGACGATTGCGAATGAATCGCAAGTAAAAAAAAAAAAGAGATCGAGGAAGATGCATCTTTATTGGTTTTCTTCGTATGCAATTTAGACTCGTGACGAAAGCATCGTTGACTCGTTCTTTTTTTTTTTTTTTTTTTTTTTCAATCAATTATTATCCGATAGGCAGGCTTCTCGGGAGCTCGGAGGCTCTCGAGAGTCGTAAAGAATCACGCGGGAAAGAGGGACTTGCGTGCGTCGCCAGAATGTCTGTCGCGGCGTAATAAATAAATAAGTAAAAAAAAAGGAGCACCTTTAGCAGCGGGCAGGAAATCGGTATTTTATGTCCCCACTTGAATACTCCAAGAGTTCGAAAGATATATAAAACTATGTATATATATAGATACTGTATGGAGAGAAGACTCAATCTTCGATACAGAAATATTAAGGAATTTCTGGTTTGAGAGTAGAAATTGTTGTTTATAGTAATGGTGTTTGCAGTAAGTAACATAGGCGGGTCCCTCACGCGGGCGCGCGCGCGCCTATAATGAGAAGTCACGAGTTGTCAAGTGCCCTTAACGATAATTCATAACCGAGGAAGGAGATTATTCCGGGATACGAATGCGCCTGGCGAGCTTTGGGTATTATACCTGTTACGATGCCCAACGACCCGCACCACCACCATGTAATCTCTGCATAGACATCGCTGCGCTCGGCATAACGCTAATACGAGCGGCAAGTGAGAGACCCGTACTACTCACAAACACATCTCTTCTGATCAGAAGCCTATAGAGAACCACAGTCATGGCTAACCGTGCAGTTGGTGCAGCTTGGACCCAGATAGGGATCGTGTAACGCTTAATACACCGGTGCGTTCCGTACGGCAGCAGTTCTCGAGATGATCGGCCGCGTAATCGAACAAACCATCAGATAGACACGAATTTTACGATTTTTTACAAAGTATGAATGGAAAAAATCGCATTTCCAATAATGATTTTTCTTAAAAAAAAAAAAAGAAAATTCCATAGCGAAAATGTTTTTTTTTTTTTTTTTCTAAAAAAAAATAAAACAAATCGCGAAACTGTTTTTTTCTCAAAAAAAAAAAAAAAAATCCAATCAGGAAAATATTGTTTTTGGAAAAAAAAATGTAAGAAAAAATATTTTCTTCCGAAAAAAAAGCAGTCAATAATTTATTACAAATCGTACATTATACATATACCATATATACATAACCAAAGTGGTCAAAATATCTTAAACCTCAATAAAAAATAATAAGAACATAAAAAAAAATGCCACACTGCTTAGAAGCGTTGGAATAAAAACACCATATTCCCAAAAATGTTTCCGAATCAAAATCCGTTATCCACTTCGCGCATTAAGCAAAATTTACATCGATCATCAAAAATATGATTTTCTTATGACTCAAAATTTCATTCTACTTCGCGGAGAGCCCACAACTTCCATTCACGAGAATCCTTAGCTGATGTTCCGTGTAAAACGCAATTTAGTAGGTATGAGTAGAAACACCTTCGAGGTTTCGTTATATTCCGGTGTGTCCAGCGTGAGAGGAAGAGTAGCCAGAGAGGCGCTCGCGCGCGCGCGTGATCGAGTCGCAGCCACCTACGTCCTACCTGCCTACGCGCGATCCGAGTGTCTGTATATATACACAATATATATATGTATATATACACGCGTATTATAACCAGCATGGGTGGCCACATGTGGCGCGGGTGTCTGGTGACACATTATTTTCGCTCGCCCTTTCCGGCCAATGATGCAGTTTTAATTCTCTCGACCTCACCGTTCCACTGTCGCTCTCCCTCTCCTCTTCTCTCCCTTACGCTCTCTCGGGCATTACTCGAATCCCCCATAGGCGCCGAGTTTTCGTTGCGTATGTCCTCCGCAACATATGCATCCTACCATTATTTATGTTGTTATAAAGTACGGAACTGCATCGTTACTTGCGTACTTTGTGTACCGCGTGATTACCAGGAAAATCTGAGGTTCCCTATTGAATTCTCAACGCGTGGTCCATATGATTTACCCCTTGTGTCGGGCGTTTCGACGCTCAAGTCGGACTTCTATGGATCTTCTACTCTATTATTATCCTATACGATACTATACGTATCTGCAATTTATCTCGAAGCCTATATGAGATTATAATGCGGAAGAACGCCGAAGAGTTTGAACTTCAATAAAAAATAAGAAAAAAAAAATAAATCTCCCTCTTTGAGACGCGAAGAGTAAAAAAAACGACTAAAACACGCATGCGCATGTATATATGTGTTTCCGTATTACATATATACATTATATATATGTATACAAAACCTCGACACTCGATCGTCCATTTGTAAGTTATGCTGATCCAGAAAACGCGTCGACGCATTATCGTATGCCGTGTGTGGCTTCGAGCAAAGAGAGAAAAAAGAGTATATCGATAAATAAATATTAAAACGATGGCTCAGCACTTTCCTTTCGTTTCACGCGGACGTGATCTCGCGTGGCTTTGGGTCCCTTGGCGACCACATCGTTTCTTCAACCCAATAATCCTCCTTCGAGTTCTCTCCTCGATCGTTAGGCGCGTATACTCCGTTTCTAAATCTCAGCATCAACGAATCTTCTCGGTTGTACGGATTCAACTTTATTTCTTTGATACTCATACGCGTCTATCGGTTAGGTAGCCAATCGGTCTGAATCAGATAGTCGGGGTACCGCACCGATAGAAATTTCATTGAGGGCGTCATCCGTTCGACTCTCGTTGATCGGCATCAACGGCGTACACGTCATTATAATAAATAATACGTGATACGTGTCGGTGACACGAGGACCGGAGAAAACTAAACTATGCCTTATTCATGGGTTACAATTCCTTCGTCCCGCCCAGTACACGTGTTTTAACACCGGGATTAAAGTGCACAGTCTGCGTCGCGTTTAAGAATCATATCTCCTTCGCTCTTTTCCGCTGCACGTGCTTTCGGATCTTCTCATCTCTTTGCCAGGATGCGCCCACGCATTATATCCACAAGCGAAACCACTCGAATCCTCTCTCGTCAGCAACAGAGTTCCCTCCGGACCATGCAGTGCCTTTTTCATTGTATTGCGCGAACGAGAGAATTCCTCTCGAGCGTTAGAGTGCGCCGCCTTCCATAGCCACCGCTAACTTTAACAACTACTTATGTATATATAGAATTCGTAATTTTTAGATATACTTTAGAGATACTTGTCCGTCTCGTGGGCGATACTATTTTTGGATGGAAACTTTTTCGAAACACGTGTAATCCTATACAGGGGTTCTTTTTTTATCAGTGCGCATATAAGTAGATATTACACGGTTTAACATATACGCATGTGAAAGTTTAATGGTGTGTCCAGCTTTTCGGGAACAGTCTCGACGGCGGCGCCACGATACTCTTCACTCGAATCTCAACCCTCAAAAATAAAAAAAATACACTACAAGCTCTCGAGATGATACTTGAGGGATGACGACCGTCGACCTGTTTCAAGTACAGACGATAGACGAAATTCGTTGATCTTGTTTAATCTCTCTATTTGGATAAGAGTTTTATCGTGTATGTAATGATCCTTGCGGCAAATCAGTCATTTAGCCGCTAACCGTTGATGTAGAGGAGTTTTGGGGCAAAATGGAGTAGCTAAAGGAGTAGCTAAAGAAATCGCTTTTTTACGACATTTAGCGCAACTGCGGGGGGAATATGGACCAGTGCCAGATTTGTGTTGTTACCGTGTTAATCCATAATCCGCGGTGGTCCATATTCACCACATTTATCATAAATGTGCTATAGAACGTATGTCGGAATGGGTAGCATTTAATTAAAATTCCAGTTCAGTAACATTTCCTTCTATTCCCATTTTTCTTCGTTTTTTTTTTACTGGTTGTAAACATTTACTGGTAAAACATTTTACAGTTTTGTGTAATTGTGCTGTAATCCTCATTACTCTCAGTATTCTCTGATCGCTTCAAATCAATTTGTTTCACTTGTTCAATGTTTTTCAATAAATTTGGGAGCATTCCATTTTGCCCCGATTTCTTTTAGTGTTTGCTAATACTATTCAATTTTTTTGGATACATATGACGATAACCGGTGTTTGCCCGCGTTGTAATGGTGTCGAACTATTCCATTTTACCCCGACTTCCTAATTTCTCTCAATCTTTGCAATTGTTTGCCTCACTTTTTACATTTTTTTGCAATGAATTCGAGAATAATCCATTTTGCCCCATCGTTTCAATTTGAATCGTTTCTCTGTCGTATACCCAGCAGCCGCGGCCAAATATCGAAAGTCGCAAGTCGACGCGATGGGCATTGCACATGTGTAGATTTTGTCGAGTAGTCCAATCGTATAAGTAATATAATAAGTCGATCCTGCGTTCCCGAAGTAGTGACTATATAGTTGTGTAGTGTATATACATGTGTATTGTGCATAGCGTATGTATGGTAAACGCGCGAGTGTCTCGACACCCCGCGGCGGTGAGCGGGCGTGGATACTTCGACCACTATTTGTTATTCTAATGCGCCGCGCGGCGCGCGGCATTATATATTTGTTTGGGCGTAGGCGAGGTCCGCATCAAACCGCCGTGCGATGTGTGAAACACGTTGTAACCCCGCGGCGGTTCCACTGTTGGATTTTTTTTACGTCCCCGTGACTCTCGATATGCTTCTGCTTCTCCTTTGAGTCCTTATCCTCTGCTCTTGGCCACCGCATTTACGCTCTTTGCTGTACGAAAACGACTAATAACTCCAACCGTATTCTTTCGCTTTTTTTTTTTTATTTTTTATAACCTCCAATTCAGTCGTGTGGTCGATCTATAAATTCAACATTATACTCCTCGGCTTAAATAAATCTGTCCGGCGTGTATCAAATATTTGCGAACTATTTTTGAAAAAAAAATAGACATACCAACGAAATGAAGTTATTTTGAAGAAAATTCGGTGTTAAATTTACCTCTTGGCGCGAGTATCGCGACATTGGTAATTTTGGCTTATCGGAATAGCGTATAAATATAAGGCGAACGTGTATAAGTAAAGTAGAATCTCGATAGGAGATTCGTACGGGAATTTCTTCTTTTTTTTTTTTTTTTCAACCCTCTTCTCATAATTGTCTACCGCTCGCGAACAGCGCGATGGTGGGCACCTCGAAGCGAGGATGTCGATAACCCTCCCCGCCCGGCGCACGAATCGAGTCTGTTGCCGCGCTGCTGCTACCCCCGTACTTGCACCCTCGCGCTCCTCCAGTGCGTTCCGACTGCCCTCCTGCTCTCTTCATCCCTCTTCGACTCTCTCTCTCTCTCTCTCTCCCCCCGCATATAGCATGGCCTCGGTGCCTAGTTACGATGCTAAATGGCCGCGCGGGGACTCTAATCGAAATTAGTTTTTTAATTGGGAGGACTTATTTAGTCGTTAGGAGACGAGGAGAGCAACCGAGGGGTTGTGTGAACGCTCTCTCGACCAACTGGGCGTCATCTCTCCGTCGACCGTTCGAGCGGCGTATACAAGAGGAACGAAGAGAGGAGGTTAAAAAAAAAACCACCGCGGTATACGCTGCGCTCTCTTTCACTCGTGCATCGGCACGGTATATACTTCGTTCGCCATCTGCTTTTTACGCGCTCGCGCCAGGAACACAGCTCTTTTAGCCGGGCGTAACGACTCTGCCCAGAAATTATCCGAGATTACGCGAATTTTTCTCTCCGTTTCATGAATAAAGAGGAGAAGGACCTTTCTCTCCGCGTGAGGGCTGAGCAGACGGAAGGTTGGGAGAAGAAGAAAAAAAAAACCTCTAATGCCCTCCCTCGCGATTGCGGCCGAGAACCTCCATCGCGGAATATGATTGCTTCAATAATCGTTTTACTCGCGTAAAAAAAAAAAAACCCTATTAATTATGAGAATACGAGAGTCCATTGCCGTTGTGTCTTTATCGGTAAATAGTTTAGCAACGCGAAGCAACTCTTATCCAACTCTACCGGCAAGTTATTCCTATCGAAAATGAATTTCCCGCACGTTGGAAAGGCGATCGAATTTTCGCGATAAAATTGTTAGTAAAACTACCCTTAGGATGGGTAGAGAAGAGAAGCAACGTTGCCGAGATGCCGGTATAATGTACATCAGTTTCTCGTCCAATTAACCGAATAAGTTTCTCAACGCCGAAGTAGATGCCGGACGAAGGAGTTTCGCGTCGGAAGCGATGGCTGTTGCGCCGACCTCGAGGGGAGGTTTGGGAAATATAATGAGAAAGGATGAAGACGGGGTGTCGGCATAATTCGCGCTCTCGAAGGGGTTTTCCAACCACCAAGAAAACGAGAGTGCTGCCGTATAATTCGCAGATTTAAATTTTCCACGAGAGCGCTATAACCGAAACTTCGTACGGACCAAGAGACCTCCGCGTAGCTTTTACCTCGAATTTTAACCCGAAAGGAGAAAAGTTGAAGTGTCCCTCTCGCGCGTCATTAGGGTCGAAGAACCCGTTGCCAATTATATACTCCGAAAACTATTATAAACCTCGTAAAAGTATATAAAATCGATAAAATGATCGAAGAGAAGAGGAGTATACGACGAAGTTGAACACAAATAATTTTGCCTACAATGCGCTATAACATTAGGTAGAGCATAAGATCCCTTTTTATCCTCGCAATGAAGTCAGCGAACCGCGAGTGAAACTGATTCCCTCTGCGATTTACGACACATTATTGTATAGTAGATATATATATATATAGACGAACACACACCCTTAACAGCCGAGAGCAGTGCTTTGCTTGCGAGTAAATCGACTTAAAGCGAAGAAGAAGAAGAAAGCTGCAAGGGGAAGGGATGAGGATCGAATAATAGCTCTAGAAGGTCTTTCGTTTACCGGCTTTTCTTTCTCCGACTATCCATCTAAATTCCGAAATGCTTGGAATCCAAGCGAGAAAGAGAGACCGAGAGACATCCAAGACATGTATTGTACAGCGAGTATACGAAGGTACACCAGTTACGATTGTAGCGATACGAGTAGAAAAGCGCGGGAGAGTGGGTCCAAGCGAGACGTTCCCTGTCCAAGAGGGTTGCTGCTGCGAGAGCGTCCAAAGGGGGGGTTAAAGCCCAACATTGCCTCTTCTCTCCTCCGTCTCCGTCTTTCACCCTCATAGTGACGGGTTTTCTCACGAAACAACCCGTAGCCTCCTACATTCGGTCGATAAAACAATTGCCGTGGGGATAATCGGCATTATTTACGCTGGATTCACTCGGAGATACAAGTCTCCTCTCCTCGTTCTCCCTTCCATATATATGCGATGTATATGTATACGAAGCATCTCTTCCGGTATCTTTGTATCTGTGCGTCGAATATCTACCTATATAGTTCGGATAGCACGCGTACGTGGGGTCCACGGGTCCAACTTCAACCTATATACACTATATATACATATATACATATATATATAGAAGGGATGAGAATACAGTTGAGGGTGAAACAGTCCGTAGAGGTCGAAGCTGGCAGTATCGGGTGCTTTCGCAGCTTCGGGAGGAAAGCCTCGAGTGGAAGAGAGACGGATATTCGCCGGCAGTTATAAGCCTTAGGTGATCTCCTGCAGCTCTCCGTTCAACTCGGGGAATCCCCGCGCTCGCCCTCGCGCTTTCTGGCTTATGGGTTATCCTGATTTCCCCGCGCCTCCGGTCCACCCACCAGTCAGGACAACGCGAGTACTGCTTAGGGCGCATAGCGCAGGAAAACCAGAACAATCCACCCCTTCGTACTCTCGACGTTAAAGTGGCCCCCAATTAGATACGTCACGGGATTTCGATGTCGTGCGTTCCCTCCCCACCCGACGGGGAGAGAATCCGAATCCCTCCCTCGGGGGGGATATACGCGATCTCTGCTACATAGACGCAATACAAACAGTTGTCTACATAGACACATGGAATAGACTCGATGGACCTTTTCTTACGAATGAAATCCCTGTCTCTCGGTCTCATTTCACCCCAATTTGCTCGCCGCGTTGATCGTTTGGGTGGTTCTTGCGAAACCGGCAGATCCTTCTGTTTACAAGCTGCGATAGCTACAGTTTTGTTGTACGCATATATATATATACTACGAATCAAGTACCGCAGGGTGAACACTTTCGACTGACACAATATTATTATCCAGTGTCGATTGATACCGAATTTTCAGTACAGCGCCTATCGGGTCAACCGAAATACTCGTATTTACCTGTAATTATTTAGTATTTTTCATTTTTTTTTTTCCGTCATTGAAAAGACCATACGGTGGGAAAAAAAAGGGGGTAATGTCGGAATGACGCTTTCACTCTTTATTTCTTCGAGTATAATTATCGTATCAGGTTTTGTTCGGTTATTATTACTTTTTTTTTTTCCTTTCGCGAAACGATTACCGGCGAAATGTTTGAGGTTCGAAACAACGATACAAGCCGTGACACATTCGTGACTGAAACGATATTCGCTTTACTCTCTTTGGTGCCTTCTGGACTGTCGGACTTATAATGCCGGTATACGTTGACGTAATTGCGCAGTTCCTCGCATAATTGAGAGCCCTCGCGGAACACGGCTGTCTCGTTGTTTCTTAATCGTATACGCTACCGGTTTTTCCTTGTTTTTTTTTTTTTTTTCTTTTTCTTTTTGTCTGTTATTGTAGCCCCTATTTGTCTCGCACGTTTTTACGTGACGCCGCGATGTGTCGATCGAAAGTCGGTCTACGTCGCTTTCGCGTCTATCCCGCCCTTTCCCTCACCTCTCGCTGTATATCGCGTTTCTGGCGCATCCGGATGCCAATTTCCATCGGGACCTACCCTTCTCGTCGGAAGCCGACGCGTCGACCCACCTCCGGAACCGCACCATCGACGTTATGTGTGCTTCCCTTGTGCTGCTCTGCCGCTATGCGCTGACGCTCTCTGCCGCACTGTTCCTCTCTGTTCTCTCGTTGCGGTGTGTATACGTCGTTTAAACGACGCCGTGGCCCACGATTCCTCGACCGCAAAACACGCTCGCCATTGTTCGACTCTGAATCGTGATATAGCTACGAGTACAACTCATCCTCTTCGATGTATGTATATATGTCGGTACAGTTGAACAGGTAGGGGAGACCGGGGCTACTTGAAATATGAGAAAAATCGGTACGTAGGCGGTAAAAATAAATAAAATACCGCGAGCGACGAGAAAAAAATAGTTTTCGATATATATAAATGTAAAGGTAAACATGTAGGAGAGACCGGGGTTAATTGCAACACCGAGAAAATCAGAGTACGCGGAATAAAAATACGTAAAAAGATTTCTCTCAGCGCGTGTGACATTCTGAGGAATTACCAAATAGCAGAAGTTACAGATGCAAATAAGACACGCAGTTGCCTTACTGTGTTGTTTCGGCTATAAAGTAATTCCGGAAACAGTAATTGATTGTCAATAGTCTGTTCCCAAAATGGCGGCAATGGCCCCATTGTCAGGTGTCGAACTTCAGCGAACGATTTCGTAATTATAGTACTTCAGAAAAATATGAAAATAGAATGAAATTACATCCGCAGTTCATGAGAAACATTTTTTTTAAATGATTTCCGGTTACAGCGCTTACAATGTTAAGTAATTTGTTAGAGCGCCATATCCACTATACGAAATTGCCGACTTTTCGGAAGTAAAGTATGTTGCAAATAACCCCTGTCGCCTCGATGTTCCGCGTTAGTCTCGTTCATTCTCCATTTTACTTTCGACGTATATAAACCAGAAAACGTCTGTTATTCGACGTATCCGGTGTATAGATACGAATGGTTTTATCCACTCGAAATGGCAGCTACGCGCGGAGCGTTAGGCGAATCTCCGCGAACGAAGAAGAAAATATGTGCGCGCGCTTCGACGTCCCGATAATCCTCTCGCAAACATGTCTCACCGAGCCGAGGAGAAGTAAAATAACGTTAAAAAAAAGTAAGGCTGACGGTAACATAAAAGAGAATGAGCGTTATCGCGAGGGCAGAGGGGAGGAAGAAACTACAGGAGTTCCGCGGTTCGCCGCGACGTAGTGCGCATATAAAAATTTGCACCCCTCGAGAGCGAACGAGTCTTCGATATTAAAAAAAAAAAAGCCATAGGCAAAGAACCCTCCGAGTGTCTCTTTATACCTCCATATTATATATACCTGCTAGTGGTGTATGTATAAAAAAGAACGCAGAAACGCCATCATCATCCCTTGTGCGCGCGAAACGATTGGGAGGGTATATATGAAGAGATACGATAAATTCGACGGGTCCCCCGGCTGCGAGGCAACGAGGGCCTCCTGTTCGCGAGAAAGATGAAGAGAATCGAAGTATAGAAAAGAAGGGCGCGATGAACAAAAAAAAGGAGAGGGGGAGGGGGGATAAGCTTCGAGAGGAAGAAGAGAAAAGGTCGAATATTGTTATCCCTCTTTTGCGCGTAAGCCTTGCCGCGCATTTCTCTCGCGCAGCATAGGGTGCAGACTGAGGGCAGAGACTCGCGCGACAAAAGAGAGCGCGAGAGACGCGAGAGGGGATGGCGAGAGTCTTCTTCGATCGTCGAGTTCCCGAAGCGAGAGAGAGTTTCGCGTGGGCGCGACCTCCGGAGTACGGAGAAAACGCGCGCCGGAGGGCGAGAGAGAAACGCGCTACCTACCCACCCCGCGCGCCCGTTGCCCGCCTGCCGAGTTGCGACGGGGTTGTCGCTGTCTGCCGTTGTCTCTCTATATATCTAACAGAGTCGCGCGCGCGGGGTGGCGGCGGAGGGAGGAGAGAACCCCATTACCCGGGAGATTATGGTAAAGTGAGTAGCTGACACTGAGACGAGAGAAGCGGAGGGAGGGTCCGGACAATTAGGAGTGGCGAGAAGTGGGAGGGTTTACACCAGAGAGGGCGGTTTTGCCTCGCTGGCCGCAAACTCCGCAACTATGGAAAACCCTTGCAGAGAGATGCCGCCGAGTGCATAGGTCTTGTACCAAGTTTTCGGCAGATAGATATATATATATACAACGAGTATTCTGCATCTTCGCGCACATAAAACTATCCACCCTTCGCACTGTCTGCAGACGTTCCATTAACTCGATGCTACCGTTATACTTCTACACCATTTTCGAAAATATATCTACGCGATATTATATGAAATTTTTTTACATATAAAATAATCGCCTACTTACGATACAGACGTTGTGGTGCAGACGTATAAAATAATCGATGTTTCACACCGTCTGCAGACGTTCAATTTACTCAACGCTGATACTATACTTCCGCAACAATTTTATTTATATACTTACGCAACACAATATGCAATTTTTTGCGGGGGAAACAGTCGCCTTTTCACACTGTGATGTTATATTTCTGCAGCCATTTTATTTATGCATCTCGACGCCATTATACGCAATTTCTTTCGAATGAAAAAATCGATTTTTTACACTGTCTGCAGACACATTATCTACTCAACTCCGCTATATTTCTGCGGCCATTTTGTGTGCATATCCACCCTCTGCTATACAACACTTCTAACAATAACCGATCGCGTTGATGTCAAAGAACTGGAAAATTAAACGCGAACTCCGTGTGTTCACACATACAGAAATACTAACAATTATCCCCAACGTGTACCTGAAGGATGCATGACGCGGCAAACTGTCCGTCAATCAGTCAGTATGCGTATAACTCAGAGGGTGAATCCATAATGAAGTAAACACTGGTGAGTCGAACAGATATAGCCTTTGCCTCGACTCGAAAGTTTTAGCTTACGGCTGTCTGAATGACGACGATGATCCTTAAGCGTAACTACACCAGGCGAACGCTCTCATCTCTTTTCATCCCCTAAACGAATTTTTAGCGGTACGCGCCGGTTGTGCGGGTAGAAAACCCCTCTAAAGAAACGGTAACAACTATTTGGCTTATTTGGCTAAACTGTCGGCAGCCCGGAGACAGGGGGAGGGTGGAGGGAGGAGGGAGGATGACACCCCGTGCAAATAGAGATCGACTGTAGCGCGTTGTTCATCTCATCGCAAAGGGTCTCCGCGGAGAATAGGAACACGCAGTCGCACCCCTCGCGTATGGGTTACGAGAAGAGACGGTAAGCGATAGGACAGAGAAGCGTATAATCGTCCCTCCATTATTGTTATATCTGCGGTCTCGCCATTCCCCACTGTCGTTTCGTAATACGTTTCGCCACCGCGACGGGTTTGTTTAAGCGCGTTTCACCGTGAGCAATCTGTGTCTATAATAGTGTATTAGCTACAGAAGGCGAACGCCGAGCGCATATAATTTCGTCTACTGATCGGTCGAGAGGCCGCGAGACAATCTCGAGAACGAAGCATAAGCCGATTTTATGTTTTGCTACGGCGAAGGGATTTTTTTTTTTTTCGAAACGCACGCCGTAGTTGTTTCTAACTTACGATGGGGTGGAAAATTTTTTAGAATCCGAAATGATTTATCTTCGTAACTGCAGCATCCCACGCATCCATTTTACTATCTAATCTCATATTGTTACGCATTAATCCAATCGAGAGAGGGAAGCAACTGCAGTTTTAGAATACTTTGAATTCACCGTTTCGTTTAATCTTTTGGGGTTTATATGCGAACCCCCGCGAGAGAGTTTTGACGAAACGTTTAAGCCGATTTGTTGACTGATGCGCGAGATTGACGAAACAGCGTCGCAGCACGTGTAATACAGACGTTAAAAAAATTAAGAAAATGAGTCCCTGCAAAGCTAACAAACATCCCTCGTCGTGTTGTATTTGGAGAATGAGATATTTCGTAGGGTGTCGTAGAACGAAAATTTTAAGCGTGGCGAGGCTCTCGAAAAATCGTATTCTCGCATCTGCTCACCGCGGGGCAATATGCAGCGCGACAAGATCATCTTCACGAAATTTCGGCGCGCAGGTGTATCCCGACGAGCTGTAATATCCCCTCGTGGCTTCGCGGCGTTTCTTCTTCAACGTTATTATAATACGAGTCCGCGTTTGGCTGTGGATCCTTCGACTCTATCCGTTAGATCTGTTAAGACACGGACGGGCGCGCGCTTACGAGAAAAGTGCCTAACAACGTTTCGCTTTTGTATGACGAGAGACCAACGGGATAGAAAGAAAGAGACGCCAGAATGCTTTCACACTCGGGGGAATAATGGATTCGTGAAGGGAATGAGCTCCTAGAATTTCTCTTCGCTCTTTTTTGGTTCTCCTTAACTCTCTTGAATTATACAGCTTGCAAAAGATCAACACGCAATGACTGTGAGGCTTAGTTATCATCGATATATCTAATTTCTCCGAAACCAGTCATTTCACGGATATGCACTTCGATCAGTGATTATGCCGTTTTCAATTTCCGCTCCGAGGTACAATCGAATCTTATTGAAAAAAGCACTTTGATTAAAAAATCAGACAAATTGGATTTACGCGTCGTTTTCGCGCTTTTTTATTATAACGAAATGAAGTTGCGAATGAAGTTTCGTTAATGACGTTAAAAACGAATTGAGAAAACGATATGCCGATCTAATTGGATCTTTTTTTTAAGTCTCGTTTAATCGTAAATATGACCGAGAAAATCGATATCGATTATCGGATATTCCATTTGTGTAGAAATTTTGAAAAAAAAAAAATCGGATAAATTGAATTTAAATTTATCTGATTTGAATGACATTTTCTATTGATTGATATTTTTCATTTTCTCTCATTCATAATCTCATAATATTTAAATGATTCAATCGACCTTCTTCAATTGACTCTCTTCAATTTAATAAAATTCAATATCAATAATCGGATAATAACAGTCTATTTGTGTAGATATTTTCTGCCCGATATCTCGAAAAAAATTAATGTTATCGTGTTATCTGATATTCAAAAAAAAAATCGGCACCGCATAAAATGTTAACGATTTCAACAAAAATTAAAACGAACTCTGAGATATTAATTTCTTTTTGTCTTACGAATTTCAGGTTAATGTCGAAAATCGTAAACTATTAAATTTACAGAGGTTAACATTTTTCGAACTTTTCACACCCACAGATCCAGAAATTTTTTTAAATGTGTTTTTTCGAAGTTTATTTTTTAGAAGAATATTTTTAACAAGTTTTCACTGAAATCTCGAAAGAAAAGAAAAAGTTTATGATCACAAAGCGTCCTCTATGAGAAGCAAAAAAAATGATTTTCTTCGTCGCAGTAACTTATATATTTCGATTGAATTGGATTAAAGTCTTTCTCGATATATAGCTGAGTCATTGCAAAGCCTCTTGAGTAGAAATCGGTATTTGTTAAGGGAGAATTTTTTGTCTCGTTCGATCTAACATCTTGGAAGAGAAGTAAAGACCATCGGGAGTATAGGTTTAGCTGTATAATATATGAATGACCGCGAGGGGAGCGTGAAGAATTCTTTATTTGAATGTGAATGAGAGTGCTGTGAGTGAATTGAAAAAAAAAGAAAAAAAAAACTAACAGGTTTGTCTCGCGACAACGAAATCGACGAGTAGAAGACGCGATGGACATTTGGGTATATATATCTATAGTACAGCGATCTCTCTCTGCCGATGGCAGGGAGGATGACTTGCCGAAGCGAGTTAGTCACGAAGACAAGGGTTTCCACGTGGGCCACCATCGCGGCAGTCCAGACTCCCGAATGAGAGACGATAGCTCCGAGTTTCAAACCGTAGAGTATACTACAGTGGAAGCTCCGTCGGTCGGCCCAACCGATCGAAGGGCGCGATATATCCGCGTCCGTCGCTACGATTGACACGTCGGCTTCGTAACGACCAAACGTTAACCATTATTGCGGGGTCACGTGGGGTTCATCCCTTCGGCAACTCAAGAGCCCGTCTCGATTATGTCTGTATAAATCCACCGACACGCCCGCTATATTATCATTACAAACTCTCGAAGCCCGAAACACAGTTCGCGGCGCTACCGCGGTGTCTTCAAATCTATGAGTGATCGATACCTATATTGGGCATTTTTGTCACGATTGAAATTAAAAAAAAACATTTGTCTCATATGGCGTGAAATTAAATAAAATTAAACAGATTGTTACTCAATTCTTTTTGACGCGACAAAAAAAAAAACCTAAAAATATTTTAACGGAATTTTTTTTTAACCGAAGAAATTGCAGATAAATAATGATTTTTTTAAAACATTATACCGATCTGTAAAAAGCTAAGGAAAATCCATTTTCTTTCGCGAAAAACACCACCGACTTTTCCCGCAATGCCATAAAAAATGTATGAATATCGCATGAAAGAAAATACCGAAAAATCGTAACTTTTCGCCAAAATTGATTGACGTATCAAAAATATTTCATTCCGGTTTTCAATGCCGTATCCGAAGTATTTTTTCCTTCGATATATCCTACAAAAATCCGCGCGAGAACCATAAAAAAAAAAACAATTTTACATTTCCCAATTAAACACCTTAAAAAAGTTAATGTTGCCGCGGAAACACGAACAAAAAATAATTAATTACAGTCGTTAGTACGATGTTATTTTTTTTTTTTTTTCGTTTATTTTTTATTTTCAACCCGGTCAATCTTCTAGGGATATTAATGCATATATATCGATATCCACCGTAATCGATGAAGGAGTCGCGTCGAAGAACTCGTTCTCTCATCCCGATATTCCTCTCGCACGCTATAAACTTTAATAGCGGTAAGGAGAAACGACTTCATTAACGAGAGGCAAGCGCTTCGCGGCCATACAGATGACATTATGAAATAATGAATGCCCTTCGCTTTATTCAACCCTTCCACGTGTCTATACCCGTCTCTTCGCGGCAAAACCCTTTCCCGCGCCACGCGATATTCAATATGATCGTTCGACGATCGCGTCGCAATTATAATCGACGCCCGGGCAACGAGTGTTACACAGTCGAACGCGCGTACCAAGAGCTATTGATTAACGCGAGATTAATACTCGAACTCTCGTATTCTCTCAACCCCTTCAATGTTGGTTCTTACAATTGGAGAGGACATAAACCACAACCGATACGTACACTCTAAGCGCACTTGATATGTGAATAAATTCTACCGAAGTCATAAAACGCGCGACTCGTTTTCGTCGCCTTGCTATGCGCGGAGAGACCGTAAGCAGAAACTCTTTTTCTCCGCTTAACTCGTCGAAACGATAATTAAAAATCGTCATCTATTGCACTCAGTAACGAAAGAGTCGCCGCATCGCGGAAGAAAAAATTGCATCGAAGTACCGATCGTTGCGAAATGGGGTAAAGTTAAAATGGCGGATTAAAATAACAGTGCAATTATTTTTACGATGGGAATCGTGTACCGTCTCTCATATTAGAACTCTCTATCCGCGAAACAAACTATCGCTACTGTTTCGCCTCGATGTCCGGAAGAAACATCGGGTAACGAAACTGAATGGTCGCTCCATCTATCGTTTCGCTTTTGTATCACTCGCGCCGCCGCTCGACTGTTGACGATTCAGCTTCGTATTAATTAATACAATATTTCTGCAAACGTGTATTCGAAATCGGAAGTTCTACAATCGCTGATTCGACCTCTCGTTGTAAAAAAAAAAAATCTAATTAAATATTTTTATTGATATCGGTTCCTTTCTAATTGATTCTCGCAATCTACAAACTACAAAAAAAGAATTTTACACTCGTAAAAATACAAGTCGTAAAAAGTTTTCGTGGATTTGAATTTTTTTTGTTTCCATACACTATTGCGCACCTCGAGATGCGATCTTTCGTTTCCGCGTAAACGCATTTCCCCATTCGCTGTTGATTTTTTTTTTTCGATATATCGCGCGCGATCTCCACTGCAGTCAATGGTAATTTTTGATAAATACGAAGGATTCGTGGCTAACAAAAGAATGTTGGTTTAGCGTATAGTGGGCGTGTTTGTTATTTTGATGAGGTATAATGGGATGGACCTTGGGTGTTGATGCATGGTGCGTAGCGGGGTGTCTCGGGGATCTCGGAGAAACCCCTGCGCGCTTTACCAGAGAGGCCCCCCCGATACCGGGGCCCATCTATTGACGTTGCTTCCTTAGACCCCCGTAGACAGAGGCCCGCTAGACGTCCATCACACGTCACGCTTATGTATTTAGACATATCTCACCGCGAGCCTCGCATAACCTCATCTTCCTCCGTTTATAACTCCTCGTCATCTCTCTCTTGCGTTTCGCCTTTCGCTATCTTCTTTCATTCTCCTTTGGGGCTTATCATTCACCGTGTCTCGGAGATATTTCAACATTAATTTCCCGAATGATGATACATAGACCCGTGTCAATGGCCGGGTATCAGCGTGCGGTCCCATCATCATTCGTATGCTGCATATGTATACATATACACCATTCCAAACCGAGATATCGCTTTATCTTCTTTATTTTTATTTATTTAATTTTTTTTTGTTTTTTTTTTTTTTTTTTTTTTCGAAATAATCGACCTCATGCCTCAGCGCCCGTGGCTCGATTACGGCTCGTTAATATCACGCGGTGTCCCGCCGGTAGTCGCATGTACAATTATGCATATCCACGCGTAACGCATAGCGAGCATTGATACCCTTTTTATTTTTTTTTCGATTTCGGTTCTAGTCGTCAAATATAAATACATCTCTTCTGTCAGGTGAAAGAATTCGTCTTATATGAGAAAATTTGTCATTCCTTCGACCAATGAAAAAACTCTATTTTGGCAGCTTGATTTACGTATCACATTTTTTCAGTTACAAAAAATATATGTATATATATAATATAGATATGTCGATGTATAATGCACAATAAATATTTGATTGTCGAATTCGATGCGCAAGTAGCTTTGGCTTTTTTTTTTTTGCGAAACAAAAGAGGATAATAAAAAAAAAAATTACGATAATGGCACATAAGTACTGTGTACTGTGATTGTTATTCTAAACGATTTCGTTTTCGCTGGTCGCAACGTCAGATTTTACCATAAAATTTACGAATCCGTCGACGTCCTCGAGGTCCTTGGAGTAAAATTTCACAGCTATCGTCGCTCTGCCGGCGAGTTTCGGTGTCATCGCGAACGTGCAGAACGCCTCTTCGCCCGGCTCAACGTTCTCCGATAATTTTATTTTTAATTGCTCCTCGAGACCCGGTCCTTCGATCAAAAACTTTCCTTTTCGCAAGGCGATCGGTAAGGGATTCGTGAATCTTGCCGAAGCTTCGAACTTTTTGCCGACGACTGCATCGTCTTCTCGCTGTGCGAAAACATTTTTTTCAATGAGAATTGCAAAACAAAGTCAATTTTTGCGACTGCGATCAATACACTACGAAAAAAATCGGTTGTACCGACTGAATCGGCACTTACGGCGAAATAAATATTTCATTAATTGCAAGAAATACCTAATTAATCGGTAGTTGAGTTGACAATGTAAAAAAAAATCATTTTTTGTGACTTTGATCGATATTCTAAGAAAAAAATCGGTTGGACCGACTAAGTCGGCGATTTGCCGGCGAAACAAATATTTTATTAATTGCAAGAAATACCTACTTGATCGGTAGTTGAATTTACGATAAAAAAAAATCATTTTTTGTCACTTGATCGATATTCTAAGAAAAAAATCGGTTGGGCCGTCTAAATCGGCGCTTACGGCGAATCAAATATTTCATTAATGGCGAAAAATACCTAATTAATTGATAATTAAATTGGCGATTTGTTTTCTTAATATAACGATCAATCCGTTTAATCTACCGATCAACCGATCGATCGGTCGATGCAACCGATTTTTTTTCTTTCTCAGTATGCGAAGTAGTGATGAAAATGTTTACCTTAATCTTTATGTCGGGTTTTCTCACTCGAAAATCGTCCTGCGCGAAGTATTCAAAGTTTGTGTCCTTCACGGTCGCCAAACATGCGATATTGAAAGCGCACTGATTCAAGAGCCTCGGACCATATTCTTCCCATGTAAGATCGAGGCGCACCTCTTCCACGTCACCGGGTCTTACCAATCGATCGTTCTCCGATCGTTTCACCGGTTCGCCGACTCTCCCTGTATATAGAACAACTTCAACTCGCAGAATTACCGATACCCGATACTCCGTTTCGCTGCTACGATTTTTCATCAGCAACACGACACTGTAACCATCCACGAAGATTTATTCGTCATGCGATCTCGTTAGGTCGCCGGGACGATAAAAAGATCGATTGAGAATAGGATATAAAGCAATTGTATACCTGAACGGTTCACCTATCACGATATCGTCGAGGAGCTCGAAGTTAAACATGACGTCGTTGAATTCCTCGTTGAGATAGTAACGACTGAAGAGTGACTCGCTTTGCCGTAGCGCCTTGAGCATCGCAGCCCGCTCTTCGTCCGACTCTGGAGTTGTAAAACAGAGTCATGCGTTAGGCGCGCGCAGTCCAAGGATTTTTCTTTCGTATGAATTATGCGTAAAAAAAAGTGAAAAAAATATAATAAGGTTACTCACTCTCAGGATATTTATACATATGCGTTATGTCCTCCCGTTTCCATTCGCCTACAGCTTTTGTACTGATCAATTGTCCGATACTTCAAAACAGAAAAATTATCATTTAAACATCGAATTAAATTTTTCAAGGAGAATCGATGTCAATTTTGTTAAAAAACGAGACTTTTATTTTTGCAAAATCTTTCGAAGTAAATAAACTGCTTTTTTTTATTGAAATTTAAACGCATTGCAAGTTTCAGAAAAAAAGTTTCAGAATATATTGAAAAAATAAATGGCAACCGGAATAGTGATTTTTTTTTTCGAGACGTTCGGCGGTAACATAAAAAAATATAACCGGTTATGCAAATTAATTCGAATGACGAGTCTTTGACGATCGTAATTTTTTTTAATTATCGACATTTTAAAATAATTACGTTAATGCGGCAACTTTCGATCATTAATTTCTAAGGCTTTAGTTTCAATTTACCGCCGTTTTGTAAAAGGAAATAAAAAAAAAAATTCACTCGATTTCCCAGTCATATTTTGCGATTCTAAAAATCCGGATTTCATGTCAATGAAAAAATTAATTAACTTTCATGTAATTATTTTTTTAATTCTACAAAATCCTATGTCTACTAGTATCCCATTTAGTATTTCTTCAATTTTATTTTCATTTCAATTTCGTAAATTTGCAATTTCGGTAATAGTTTGATATTTTGATATATTTACGTAATAAATAATTATTTAAGAATGTTATTAGAAAAAATGTTTTTATGTTTCATTATATTTAAAATTATTAACTTTTTTTTTTGGAAATACGCGATGTGAATGGAAATTACGTACCCATACATATCCTTTCTGATTAACTTCAATGGTTGCGTCGGTCCATTGTAACGCCAGAAAACTTTATCGGCGTTGACTTCGGCGAACAAAAAGCCATTGTCATAGGGACGAAGGACTTCGCCGTTTTTAACAGCAGCAACGGACGCCGGACCGCATCGATACGCATCTTCGCTGAGTTCCTGAGGTGTGGCGTCTATCGCTTGCCATCCACCGCACTCTGGTGACAAATCCGGTCTCTTCATCCATACCTCGTTCCACACATGGAAATTCCTATCGGGTAAAATTCAAATAAATATCACAGATTCCGAAGACATTGTTCCAAAAATGTCTAAAATCGGAGCGAAAAATCGAATAAGAATATTGCTTATCGTCATAAAGCGGCAAAACGAAATTGTCGTTTGTAGCCGAAAAAAATAATACCAAAAATTAATTAATTAATTGATTTATGTATTTATATTAGTTACAAATACATTGATTAGATAAATAAATAATTAATTAGAGAAATAAATATCGTTAAAACTAAAATAAAAAATAACGATATTGCAAAAATTTACGGTACCAAATAGAATCGCTGTTGAGTTCCTCCATTATTTTCCCCTCGGCGTCGACGAAGTAGTCGACGGTAAGACTGCTTTGGGTATCATGAGCACTCGAGTAATTCGTAACAACGCGACAAGGAATTCCCAAAGCTCTACAGACGGTCGCGAGGACACCAGAAAATACCCAACATTGTCCGTATTTGACGGGTTTTTTTGTCTTGTAAAATTGCTGAAGTATCTTTTGCGAACCTATCCATTTAGTGGGAGCGGTACCACCACCGAAGTCGTTCGACCAATTTCCCATCACCGCACCGTTATCGTCCGGTGAATTCACCTATAATCGCCATTATACGTTTTTTTTTTTTTTTTTTTTTTTTCATTTTTTTTTTTACATTTTTTTTTTTTTCATTTAAAAAGATGAGTTGTACTCACAGCGGCCGAGAGAACTCGGCAAATGACGACCGGATCGTTTCTCGAAGTCGCTCGCGTCTTTCCAACTTCGTTCATCATATACAACGCGCAATCGAGAATATCGCGTTCGAATTGCGAGTATTTCCATACGGTTGGTCTAAGTCTGTTGTAACTTCCGCGCCATATGAGTCCGGCATCGGCCATTACGTATTCCTCGCGTCCCTCTTCACCGGCCAGATAAACCATATCCTCTGCGATTCATAATTCGGTACTTAACTATCTCAATTATCTAATTATTTAGAAGTGAAACTTCCGTGGAGGCTATTCGCCCACAAAATTCTTACTTTTGGTTCTTCATGCAGACGAATGTACGAAAACATTTCGAAAATATTACGAAACAAAAATACGAAAATCCAAAAAAACAAATCATGAAAATACGGAAATACTAATCGAAAAACATTTTTCTTCATCATTTTAATAAAAACGCATTTTTGAAACATTAAAAAAAAATTAAATTTGCACATCGTTCGAAATTTTTTTCGTAAATCGCTGTTTGTGAAACTTTTTCTACGAGAAGACCACATACTGGTTAAATGACTTTTCCATAGAGGGGTTTTGTAAACGACGATTTAAAAAATTGGAAAGTGAATTGCAAATTAAATAACCAATTTTTTTTTTTTTTTTTTCAAATTTCCAGTCCGAAATTATATTTTATATTTAACACCGTAATTACTGTATATTTCTAATGCAAATTTTCTCAATTTTATTTCATGTTACTTACTTTTGCTTACGACATGAATTCATAAATTCGGAAAATCTATTCACTTAACCGTTTCATCACAGCAAATGCTACTGATGCATGGGCATCGATACGCGCCAAAAATAATCTATTTAGAACGTCGAACTAAGTACAGTTATTTCCACTCTATTGCATTTGACTAGCGGTTCGAAAATCAAAAGGGCTATTCATAGAAAACGCTTAATAACAATTATTCTATTCCCACAGAAGTTTTGCTTTTACCGTGTGGTCCGCAGTACACACGATTTTGCATATTTTATTTTTTCTTTTTTTATTTATTATAAACGAAAAAGTATTTTTACATTCGTACGAACCTTTGCACCAGGGATTGAAGATTATGTAAAAAGGTTCCTGAACCGCGAAGCTTACTGCGCCCTCAGAGGTTTTTCGTTTGCTATCGATATCGATCTTCCATTTGCCAATCAGAGTATCAGCCGGTGGCACTATCTGCGAATTTAAATACATAATCTCGTCGATAATAGGCGTGATGATGTATTAATCAATCGTTAAAGAGGATGTATCGTTACAGTCGCAGCTGAGAGTGAGATTTCGAGCGAATTTCGTATACTTCCCAATAGAATAAATATCTGAAAAAATTTAACTATATCGAAGGTCTTAAAAAAATTAATGTTGCATAATAACAATGGCAAAAGTTATCAACAAATTAGTTTAAAAAAGTTTTCAACGAATCATCCGGTAACCCGACTTTTGATTTTACAAAAATTGATCCATACATTTTTCTGAATACATACAACAATTTTAGAATTTTTTTCCTTTTCCCAAATATTTTTTGTTTTTTATGGATGATAAGTTACGAATTTGGGATACGCGTTCGAAGAAACACTACGAATTACGCCAATCCAAGCAATCGATCGAACATATTTGCAAATATTGATCAATATTTTTTCCAAAAACGGAAGTTACAAAAAAAAAATCGAATGAAATTCACATGTATGTGAAAAAATTAACAAATTCGTTTTTGCTTCAAAAAAAGTTATGGTACCGGGTGATTCGTCAAACAATTTTCTTTTTCCACAATTGTTAATTTTTTGAAATGATTATTATGCAAAATTATTGTTTTTCGTAACTTCTGTATGACTGTCTTTTTTCTGATGTTTTTCTTATCGAGAAGTCGTCGAAATTCGATCAGAATCTCACGTTTAGTTGGGAATGTAACGATATACCCTCCTTAATAACTCACCTTTATTCTAATCGAATTAACGTCCAACGATTCGATAGTCGCTTGCCAAGAACCTTCCGAAACATCGCCAGGATTGAGCAACGGTATAACGACGAATGTTCCATGTCCGTACTGCGGTTTTTTAATCCCGTCGAGAGTAAAGACAATCGAAAGCCCATCAAATGCAGGATCGTAGTCACGGGACAGTGAAAGATTTAGATAAAATTCTTGACCCCGGCGAATTATAAGCCTCGACTTGCCCTCAGTTCGATTCATAATTTCATATCTCGATGTTCGATGAGCGATTCCATTCTCCTTGATACACGGATCGACGCTTGTTATCGTTAATACCGGAATACCATAATCCTCCCCTAAAAAAACAAACAAAAAAAAAGGCTTTTTACCCTCTCTATAAATACATCGAAAAAAAACGTCGTTTTCCACTAAAAAATAAAAAAAAATAGACACTCCACATTCTCTCTAAATAAATCGAAAAAAAAAAAAATTCTCGCACTCACAGTGAAATCTGAATGGAAATGTACGAAACCGTCGATCGTTGAAGGGACGATAGCGGTCGTAAAATCTGTAAAACATTCTTGCGAATTACGAAACACGTGGGCGTCTTTGTTGACAATTGATGCAACAGATTGCGAGAATTTTAATCGAATCCCAAAGATATCGAAGATTTTACAAATTCACGAGACTACGGCGTTGCTGCGATGCAGTCTGTTCAGACGCTTCTGTATCCACTGACGAAGCGCGAAGCGAAGTGTGCCGATGAGGAATATATTAGAATTTAAAAAATGTCCTGTCGGACGGGTGGGTTGCATCTGTGGAAAATCCGTTGTGCCTCACTCCTCGATCTCGCGGATCTCGTGTATGCGGATCGAGGGAGTGAGTTGTGAGAGTGAACTGTACAGCCAGTCGCTAGTCGCGCGAATAATCATCCAAGGTTTCTATTTCACGCGCTGTTCTCCTCGTATCCGACCATAATTGGCACCCACCTTTGAATGTCTCTCTCCCTTCTCGTCGGGATAAAAAAAAAGAATTTACGAGGCGTCGCGAAGAAGTGGAAAAACTCATCGGTCACCAGTAGCTCGTTCACCCACTTAGTTCCTCATAAATAAATTCATCATTAGGACGATGCCAACAATTAAGGCTTTCCACGTGTAACGGGAGAGGAAAGGGGCGATCGAGGTGCGCCAAAGAGCACGTCATTTAGTCGCAATTTCCAGTCAACTTTACCGATATGGAAAGATTGACTGCTGGATCTCCGAGGACGCTAAAGCGTTTTATATGATCCTGAATGTTGCGAGGAACAATTTCCATGCATCTTCGAGCTGTTTATGGCTCGCAGAATAAGGAACTTTGACTTTTTCGCACGATCTCGGAACTATCCGTTATTCCATTTGCGGATGATAAGTTCTGGGTTAATGGGAAGAAATGCGGGATCACAAGAACCGCCGTTGCGAGAACTTTGATCCGTCTGACCAGCGCCGGTACGTTACTACTGAAACTTTGCATGTTTCGCACGTTCTCGAAACTATCGAATGCCATTTGACGATGATAAGTTCTGAGTCAATCGGAAAATACGGAATCATACGCTCAATCGTCGAAAAATTTCTCGATGTCTCGATTTTTGCCGAATATCAATACTTTTAATGTGTTTTTTCTCAACAATGTGAAAAAATTAAAATACCGATATACTGAGAGTCCGAACAAGAAAAAAATTCAAAAAATATATATACATATTATTGCCGGAAGAGTAATTTTTTTTAGGTGTTTAATGAAAACGATGCATTTAAGACTTAAGGAAACGATTTATTTAAGTTAATAACAGTAACGAGTTCCTAAAAATGCTCGTTTTTTCTCTTTTACGAATAGAAAATGGTAGCTAATTTAATTCGCAGCACGAAAAATCTGTGAGGGAAAGTGGCAATTTTTACGTAATTGTTAAAAAATTGAGATCGGTGCGAAAAAAAAGTGAGATCGTCAGCGACTCGTCATTGTTATTAACTTGAATAACTCGGTTTTTTTTTAATTTTAAACATCCGCCAAATATCCATTTATTTTTTTCTCAATGTATTTCGACAGTTGTTTTGTAAAACTCGGAATACACAAAGCTTTCAGTAAAAAAAAAAATTTCATTACCTACTATAATTTGTAATAAAAAAGTGTTTTTCACGCGATATCGAAATCTCATAGACATATCCGTAACCGCAGTACACTTGAAAGCTATAATTTAAGAAAGACGTTTATCGCTGAACAATTTCGAAATAGTAAATATTACGGAAGCGACACGATTTTTCGAGTATTCGAAAACAGCAAATGTTCAACAGTGCCAGATATTGACGAATTGTAAAGACATAAAAAGAAACACTGAATACAATGTACAATGGTGATAAAAAAGAAATATATTTTCGTACAGTGAAATTAAAATAAATTATTAAATTTAAGGTCCATTTGGAGTAAAAATAAAATGAATTATTAAAAGTAAAGAATCAACTAGAATTTTTCCTATTCATTTTTATTAATTTTCACTTATGATACCACAAGAGCTTCGAAATTATCGGATAGTATATCGAAATTCCCCGACAGGTTCGTTGCAAAATCACTCGCGCTGCGCGCTCGTGATTTTTTAACCTGGAAAACTTGACACGTTCATTTGTTTACAGGGTACCTTGAGGGAAATATCAAATAAATTTCGAAGCTCGAGTGGTATTCGGGGGATTATTTTTATCATCCAAATTACAATCAATGGATTTACACCATGAGATAAAAATTACCATTCAGACAAAGAATCTTTGCCTTTTCCGTTGGCGTCTTTTGAATGCCACAATTAAATTCAATCTGTTAGTTTGACAGATGGTTAACGCAGCTGAAGGGTCTTTTGTTTCGTATATATAGCAACCAACAGACAAAATTATCAAAAAATTATTAGCTTGAAATCGTATAGGTTGTACCACGTGACGTCGAATGGTGCAATTCGATTGATCGAAATTTGGATGGGAAAAATAATCATCAAAATAAATATACTCGTTTATGCGTCAAAACATCGACTATCGGTACATTGATTTTTCAGCAAATTTCTAACCATATATGAGTCTCGCGCCTCGTCTTCTCGCGGTTCAACGCGCGATGTCTATTAAGCAAATATACATCGATGTTTTGCATCTGTTTTCAAGAACAAACCGCAAGAGAAATACTTCTCAAACGAATGGTATTTAATTACGAGACATAGCTATTCAACGAAGTGTAAATGATACGCGGATACCGAGGTGGATTAATGGATATATCACGTGCCAACTATACAGAGAAGTGGAGACCCGTGTATAATCGCATTGACTTCATGGGCGGTGATATCCACATTTCCACGTTTCCATATTATCTATCGTAAATTAAATAAAAGCGATTTCAGCCGACTAGACGCGGACGTACATGTGCGCGAAACTCGGCGCTGAGAATTGCTTACATAGCCTTTGTAGAAATGTTAAATGGTTTCTCAGTCCCCGCGTATGTATTTAATTTCTCTCGTGCGGAAATATAATCTTCAATAATTCTTTCACGGTTAGCTTCTCACTGTAATTGATAATTCCTCGAGCGGATCGTAGTCGCGTGTACTAACGACCGGTTATAGCTAAGTGAGAGATAGAGACTCATTATCGTTATACATAGTGAATACACGAAACGATTATGCGGATGGCTCTCGCGATATTCGACCGCAGAACCGTTTGCACTTTATGAGAGCTTTCGAATCTAATGTGTTTCAATTATTAATGAATTACCGTCTGAGAAACTGATTTAACGCCGACCCGCTGGCGAATTGATAGACTCGCGTCGATTGTAACGGCGGCGATTGATTATTGATTGATTTTATCGATAAATATTCTTCGATATTGAATCGCAAACGAATTTGAGAATTTATCGGAGCATTGGGATGACTTTGCAGTGTCATAAAATATGAAAATTTTATATGCGGTTAATAAACTCGAGTTTCCTGTGAAACATCCATTCGTAACGAGTCAACTGTATCTACAGTCGCGTGACTCAACGAATTTCCCACCGAAGATAAAATACATTTAATTTTATTGGATATCCTGGAGAAACCCACAAAAGATGAGATAACAATTATAAATAAAAAAGTAAAATAAAATGGAAACAAGGAAAATAAAAAAAATCAATTTTTACTGAGAAGATACAATTTTTCTTCTCGTCATCTCGTTGTTTTTTCTCGATGTATAATTGCTGATAGGTTTCTAATAATCGAAAAATGTCGATTATCGTAAGGGATGATATGGAAATGTGACGAATATGGCAATCCAGTTGAAACTATAAATCAGTGGAATTATTGGATTAGAGATGGAATTGGATTGTAATATAATTATTAAATAGATTTGACGAAAATAAATATTATATATGGCAATCTTTTCATACAGTTGTACCTCGCAAATGCAATAGTAAGTCGTTTAAAAATATTTTGCGAAAATAATTTGAATTATAGTTGAAATAATAATAAAATAATTTGAAAAATTTAATTTACTTTAATTTAATGCGATAAAAAAAAATATTTTTACTTTTTAATTTGTTTAATTTTTTTTTTCTAAAAATTATTTTTAAGCAAAATACTAAGAACCATTCTCTCGTTAAGGAAAAATGAGATATAATTTTACCTCAGAATAGGATATCGTGGAAACGACGTAAATTAAAAGGTAATAATCTTCGTCTCCACTACTATATATAGTCGTTACTAAAATTATTTTAAAATTGTCGCTATGGAATTGATTACGTTATTAATTTATTTGATGATCAATCGTTCGAGAATTTATTATACTTTATTTTAATTTCATTATTTCGTCTTATTATCATTTGTCAATCGTTATTTTTACTCTCGAAAACGTTGAGTCAGCAGGCCGACAAATTATTGTATCTACACGTGTGCTTATTATTCACAAGCTAATCGAAGCCTCGTAAGTATATGATAACGCAATGATTTATATCGATCTTATTATTTTTTCGAACAAAATTTATTTCGAATTTCTACCGAGTGATTAATGTTTTTTAAACTTTACAAATAGTTTCACAGAGAAATTGATTGATAAAAAAAACATATCTCGTGATAATTGCGTTAAATATAAATTTTAGAAAATACAAAAAAAAGCAATTTTATTTTATTTCGCGTCATAAATAAAAATAGCACAACGATTGCAATTACGATTGCTCTCATCGCCGGCAATTCGTCTCGAATGCGAGAGCGCAAATTGTTTCCTTTTGCGATTCGCAAACAACACTGCATCGTGATGCGCGTTATTAAAAATAAACTGCGCTCTACTAAGCCCACCCACTCGCGCAACACGACAGTCGCATACGAATAAATTTGCATTCAACGCAAACAGATTTGGCAATGAATTCAATGGCTCCTTCGCGGAATAATGATTTCATCCATTACAAAAAACAACAAAAAAAAAGCCTACAGGTATCATTGCCGATACGAAGTTACGAGTTACAAGAAGAATTGACATACAATTGCACTCGTAGTTACACATCGGCGCGTCAACTATGTATAATTGTCTCAATCAATCAACTCGCCAAGTGTCGTTTGTGCAACTCACGGCGTGACCTTCGACGTTCGATATCGCTTCAATTTTCAACACAGAGTTATCGAAAAAAAAAAAAAAAACCAAACAGATCGTAGCTACCGGATCGCGTAAGAATACTTATATGTATTGAATTCTTGGATCATCGCGTCGAAGAATAATGCATCGGAGAGTGGAAAGTAAATGCAAATTTTACCGCGTTGCATAATGATTGTTTTTCCGCTCGTGTAAAACACGTGGGACAACTTCCCTTTGCGTAAATCGGAGATTTCCGACACTCCTTAGTTATTCGGAACATCGCCCAACGCTTTTATTGACGCAAACCTTATTATTATTATTATTAATATTATTATTTTTTTTATTTTTATATATTTATTTATTTATTTATTTATTGTGTTATCGAATATATCATAAGAATGCCGGTGGCTACCGCCCAAATTCGCTGCTCCCGCCGGATGCTGCGAACGGAGGACCAGAGAACGTCACGCGTCACCGTGATATCATCCTCACGTAATTGCGTAATGTCACTTTCATTCATAGCGTATCCGAACTCGTCGAGGTTGTTGAGGCGTCTCGCAATCGTCTCTTATACCGTATAGAGGTGGATCCGTGGTGAGAGGATTAAACGCGAACGTAAGTTGCTTACCAGTCAACCGAACGTCGATACTTACCATATGTTCGGAAGAAGAGGCCTCACAGCTTATTTTCGTTGTAAGAGGCAAGCAAAAGCCCTGAATATGTACATAAGAATAATAAACGCGCCGACGTATAACACAACAGCCTCTCTGTTATGATTTCTTCGTGGCGATTCATTATATCCCGAGCCGCGAAATAACTCGTAACGTATTATACGTCGACTGTTAAAACACGAAAAACGTTTTCATTATTCGCGATCTTTGAGGCGTTTTGTTTTTTTTTTTTTTCTTTTTTTTTTCTTGCGTTCCAACGAGAAACGTGAGAGCGATCGTTTCCGATCGATCGAGGATACGCGAGTCGGATTGACGCGCGTGCGATTCTTCCAGTGTTCGATACTTATAGCAACGCGCGTTGTGCAAGTCGCTCCAACGCGTTTCGATCTATTCTCGGCATACTGGTCAAGGCAAACGCATTAACGGGCATTTTCAGTTACCGACAGGGCGTTTCCTTTCCCGTTGATTTTTCGGACTGTGTTCTCACGAATGTGTGAAGTTTCGTTTCGAAGCATATAGAGAGATTTGAGTCGACGGCCCGTTCGAGACCTTCGAGACTATGATGTCACGATATTCTCGGCGTTTTGCTTCGAGGAAGTAAATAATCCCACCGTCCCTGGACGTCGGATATTAGCTCTTCGAAGAATATAGGTTAGCATTGTCTACTTTAGCTTTCGCAATGTTTCGCTTCGTTGAGTCTACCCATTTTTTTTTTTTTTTCATTGGAAAGCTTTGTCCTCCGAAAGTCCGATTAGTCAATGCGGAAGTTCGGTACGCAATCGTTTGGTAATTGGGGCAAATCTCCGTTGACAAACGCGGAAGATAATGGGAAAAAAAATTAGTCAACGTATTAATAATCGGTTTCCATGAATCCTGCGGTTTCGTTGTTTCCCCCGACGAAACATCGATTTTCGCCGATTTTTTTTTTTTTTTTTTTTTTTTTTTCGTCAAAAAAGCTACGAAACAGTCGAAGCGACCTTGTGGTCGCGGTAAATTTCTCGAATACGGATAGATAGAGAGTTGAGATATCTTTTACTTTAAACGCATAGCCTCATTAACCCCGTTTAATGTATAAGGTTAAGCGCGCCGCTCGGCTCGCACGGTGAATTTCAATTTCGAAAATACACACGGAATGCCGGATTGCGCGCTGGAAAATTAATTCCAATCTCGCACGTGCTCTCTTCTCCTCTCTTCTCTCTCCCGACGTGAATTCTACCGGCGCTTGAACCCGAGTCAAGATGTAGCAGAGGGAAAATCTTGCGCGAGAAATTCCCCTCTCGATGATGAACCGTATATTTTATGCTATTATACGATATGCACATCCGCAGGTGAAAATAATCGGAGGACGAAAAGCCGCGAATTCTCTTCGTTTATTATCTAATCCACCGCCAATCCATAAGTTTCCAAAGTAAAAAGTAAAAATAAAAAAAAAAATTGTATTTTTTTTAAGCGCGGCAAAAAAAAAAATTTTTTAATTCTATGCTTTTTTTAAATTCATAATTACGAAAAAAAAAATCTCATCCAAATAACGTGTAGACAAAGTTTTTTTTCGTATTACCAAAAAAATTTGTTGCTTTTTTAAAGAAATGTACTCTTCTCCTCAAATCTTTAATATTTCGACATTTATGGGATCAACGATACTTTTTTTGCTTCACAAAAAAAATTCGTTTTATTTTCTGAACTTACTGAATCCCCCTTAATTAATAGGTCTCCACGCGCGCCGCAGGGCACGAATTGCACGAGCATCGCGTGAGTACATAAATCTAATATTATCTCGCATCGTAACTCTAAAATCATTACGATATAACTGTTATCTTTCTATCGCTCACGAGATAATCTTTTTTAATCGCATTATCAGACGATAATTAGCGTAATAACTATATTAATGCATCACTAATCGAAACATTATATTGGATTATATTAATCAAAGAGAAAAAAAACTCTACCAGTGATAGAAATCCGTGGCGGTCGCGGCAAACACTCGGGTCTCGTGCACACAGGTTTGAGATCGGTGCCTTCCTCTTGGGGGCGAAAAACTGCCCGAAATCTCGAACAACACGAACAACTATTTCCCATTTTTTAATTTTAATATTTAAAAAAAAATGTTTGTGTTCAGTATTTTTTTTTTTTTTTTAAGTCCCTTCGGCACTTTAGTTTCACAATCACGCGGTGTATCCTATATCGTCAACACTCGTTCGATTGTCAAAGGCGCGCGTCTGACTTGCAACGTAACGAACCTCTACTCTTCATGTCACTCAACGATAGTTAACAACTCGAGGGGTCCAGCGAAGCGAAGACGAATGGACACCTCTTCCCCCACTCACCATATTTTATGGTTAATAAATAAGAAAAAAAAAAAAAGAAAAAATGCAGAAATTATTTCTTCGATGTATTCGACGGTAAGCGTAAGTAGTATAAGTCGCGTTGATTACAGTCCGCTCGCCGGTAGGAGAGCGACTGTCATCGAGAAATAAAAATTCTTCATCTCGTGTATCGCGCGTCTGTTCGCGATGGGATCTCCCTACTCACGCAACTTTCGGCGCCTCCCGAGAAAGACGCGTAGACGCGAAGGAGATATTTACCTCGCTACCTACGAGGCAATGAGTGTCTCCGACAGCAACGACGATAGCGTGAGTAATGTATGCCGTCCCTGCCGACGATATCCCCGCACCACACAGTTGTTACAGTTGCACATGCGAAAAAGATTCGTTGAACTATCGGGAGCTCGCGACGCGCGCGATATTTTTACATCGAGAATCAGCTCGTCAGTAGTCATCGTCTACTTTTGTGTTAATCGCGTCTCGTTGCTTAACAAGAAGCAATGCATCATCTCTATCGGAATGAATAATAATAGAGTTTCGATCGCAACGCTTCAATTGTGATTCTCGGAATTTCTTTCTACTCTAATAATCACCAAACCTTTGCGGTTTTTTTTTTTTTTTTTTTTTTTTTTTTTTTTTTTTAGATGAGAAATTAGTTACTGCGTTACGCGATAAATGCAGAAACGATAAATCTTTTACTAACGGGAGACAATGCCTATTTAATTTATCAGATAATTCCGTTTATTGATCGGAATCTATTAAGACACGTCGTTGAAAAGTTGCGAGAGGTCGTGAATGCGACGATCCCGTTCGCGGAGTGAATTTATGGAACAAAAGAGACATCGGTCGTAACCCTTGAGAATTATAGAAGACGAATCGTCCCATCAATGACTTTTGATTCGTTTGACCTATTTTACTCTCTCGAGGGTCCGATAGTGAATTACTAACATCCAACGGAAGTCGAATGACTCTCGGGGGTTTCTCGGTTTTTTATAGCTGATTGCAATTTCGCAATGTTCAAGGGATACATGTATCTGGCGTTTCGAAAAACGAGTCAATTTTTTTTTTTTTCGGCAATTATATTTGGTAATAAAGTGCGTTTTTTTTACCAAAAGATAACCCGGCGGTTCGAAAAATGAGTCAAATGTTCGATTTTTTTTTTTTTCCGGAAACTATATTCGGTAACGTGATGCCTTTTTTTTTCGAAAAATACATGTATTGGAGTCTTACAAAAAAGTTGTTAACAGATATGAAAAAAATAAACAATATAGCAGCCAGTAATGTTTTTTTTTGTAATTTTGTAAAAAAAAATCTATAAACAAAATCAGCGATCATCAACGCCTTATAATTGTTATTAACTTGAATAACACGTTACTTTTTTTTTAAATACATCGCTGCGATTCGTCATTTTCCATCAGCAAGCATCCCGCAAAAAAATCACATTTCACGATTCCGATAGCCATATTGGGTTTTTTTTGTTATCAATTTTTTTATGGGTCTTTAAGGAAAAAAATAGTTTCATTATATTCTTTTTGATAAAAAAAATCACATTTGACTTGAATTTCAAACCGTAAGATAATCGCCGTGTACTCCAAGGTTTCTCTTTGTAGTAAAGAACCGCAAAAATTTTGGGTCATTCGTATAATTATATTCGGTACAATCTTTCGAAATGCGCGATAAGTATGAATGAATGGCAGCAATTGGGACGAGAGACGAAACGTGAAGATGATAATCTAAAAAATGTTAATTATCGACATGCGCTCTCGTTGGTTCGATAGCGATGAATTGTTACCGAATTACGAAAGTGAGAGAATCGGCTCGTTGCCGAAAACTTTTTGCTGCACTTCCGCTCCTCTGTTGTCCTCAAGAACTATAACGTTGCGCGCCAAATCTTCGAGTTGCACGAATAAATATCTGTAGACGTAGTCACCTGATTCGTTCTGAAACGGGAAAATTAAATTTTTAATTAAATTAAAAATTAAATTAATTAATAACTAATAACCTCACAATTATTATTATTTATTACTAATTTTTATTTCGAATTTTTTAATTGAATTTATTTTTTTCGTTTCAACAGAAAAACAAAAAAAAATCGGTCAAAGAACCGATATTCACCTCTCGAACTTCTAAATGAACGGTGCCGCGTTTTCGAATGCCCTGAATGTAAAATTGCATTCTCATGTGATTAACGCCGTTTTGAACGTGTAAACTGTGCCTAACGTGTCCGCGTCTGCCACGACGCGTTTCCTCTCCATAGGCCTTTACAGGCTCTCCGAGAGCATCGAGAACTTTGGGATCGTGAAGACAACGTTCAGCGGCTTTGGTATAAACGCTATTAGGGCTCTTCCCAGAGAACAGTTCTCTGAATATTGCGTAAAACATCAAAGCTGTGACTCCCACACCAGCAATAATGACACTCATGTACCATGCAGATTTGGTGTTTTCTTTGACTGTGAAAATTGGAAAAACAAAATTATCAATAGAACAATAAAAGAAAAAAAAAAACTTTAAATAAAAAAAATCAAATTATTGCTAAAAAATAGAAAAATCTCAAAAAAATTACCTACTTCCGCAAAGCCTGTTTGCAACTGTCCACCAGATTCGCTTCGCTCGACTTTCGTTACGGATTTTTGACTGGAGTAACAACGATTCTGTATTGTGCTTTGCAAAGAATTGCCGTAGCAAGTAGACGAGAGAACAGGAACGGCGGAGAGCATTGGAGTCCTCCGCCGTAACAGATGATTAATTGCTCTAGAAGATGCCATTATCTATAAAATAACAAAACCGAATGTTTTTTACAATTAAAACTATTTTAGAAAATATTTTTAATCGCTGAAAACACGAATTTTGGAGTTACATAACTCTCGATATCGTAACCTCAAATATCGAAGAAAATTGTCGAAGAAAATGAAAGAAATAACTCACACCGACAAATAATGAATATTTGAATTGAAAATATCTACCGCCCGTGTGACCGATGATTCGATATTCAACAAAATACCGTGTGTACTATCAATGCTTTTGTTTCGATCGCGCAAGAAAAATAGTACTGCCGATCAGCTGTGCGCGCGATCGTGGGTTGCAGTTCCATTAGGCCGGTATTAGTTATTTTTCGCCGCCCCCCCCCCCCCCCTTGACGAATCACTCTCGCTGTCCACTTGGGTTTGATAATAGGCGATAACTACCTGACAAAAATGATGAACACGCATGTCCTAACTGCTGTTAAGCGGCGCGTCTATTAGACCGAGGAAAAAAATTAAAAAACGACGTGGCATTAGACGCGTACGCGAGGTTTGGAGTTATTGTTTCTATTTTTGTAACAACAACAATGACGATTCTCGTTTAGAAGGACATTCGCCGCGATTATTTTTTTCCTCGATGGACCACGATTATTCGTGGTTCCTTAGTTCATTATTTGAATACAGTGAATCATCGTCGATATGACACAAACCACTGTCGGTGTAACATAACCTGAGGGCTCTTGTGTTTTTATCGCGAACGACAAAAATACTCGCGAACTTCTGTGATGCATAGGACAAACCGATTGACGGGGGCGAATTCAACATAACGAAAGAAAAATTACGCGCGATCAAAGAGAGAAAGAATAAAAATTAATAATGCCTATTACATACGACGAAATGACGATCGGCGATGTCGTTGGGTGGATCGCCGCCGGAGCGATAATCTTCGGCGGCGTCGTACCGTATATTCCGCAATACAGAGAAATTAGACGCAAAGAAGACACTGAAGGATTCTCTTTATACGTTTGCCTGGCGCTCCTCGTCGCTAATACGCTGCGAATACACTTCTGGTTTGTTTTATGTTCTAAATTCAGTCCCTCAAATTTCGGTCGAAATTCAAAAAAAAAAAAAATTATTTATTTTTCAGGTTTGGAAAACACTACGAGATACCGTTGCTGCTGCAGAGTATATTAATGAACTTGACGATGCTGACGATGATAAAAGTATGCGTTGACATACGCAACAAGAATCAAATAATAAAATCAAAAGAGAGGGTATTCACAGGTGAGAAGAAAAATCGATAAATTTTATCAGTGTTGCACCCCTCGTGTACTTAACAAAAAATGTCTTAACTTTTATTTTACCTCTGTTTGCGTCTTAACGATTAAACAATAATAGATTTGGACACTAAATTCTTTTGGAAATGGACAGACTTCCAGTCCTACTTGGACTTTATATTGTTATTCGGAGTTCTGGGAGGTGTACTCATGTGGTTCTTTGTGGATTATCCAATATTCGTTGAGAGCGTCGGCCTCCTAGCAGTATTAACTGAAGCGATGCTCGGCGTACCACAGTTTTTACGAAATTTTCACAATAAGTCTACAGATGGAATGAGGTGAGATAAAAAAAAAATAACGAAAATATGCCGCTAAAAAAATCAATCAATTGAATCGATCAAATTGTGTGTCAATATGTATAAAAAAAAAAAATCAAATTGATAGTCGATTAAATCGGCAAAATTATATATTAATGTAAAAAAAAAAACAAAATTAAATCGATCAGTTGATTGTATCGGCGAAAAATATCAATGTAATATTAATTTTATTATTATGAACTCCAAAAAAATTGAAAATGATGAAAAATATATAAATTGTTTTAAAGGGGTTCAACCCGTTAATAGTTTAATGGTAATAATAATAATTGTTTTTTTTTTGCAGCATTGCAATGGTGACGATGTGGACAGTTGGTGATACCTTTAAGACTTGTTACTTCATCCACAGAGAAGCGCCCATACAATTCGGAATATGCGGAGCTCTGCAAGTATTCATAGACATCGCGATACTTTTACAAGTATACATTTATAAAAATAACACAACATCACCGCGAGTCTCGATGTCGAGATCCGATTAGATCGAAGAATGAAACATATGAAAAGAAAATCCAAATCTTCCCTTTCCTTTTTAATCAAAAATTATTATTAGCAATAACTTCTGTACAAATCTATTTTTATCTATATGACAAAGTGTACGATATTTATGTAATTGATGATGAAGCATTCGAGATCTATGTTAACTCTTTGTAACTAAACAATTGCGATAATATCCGAATGCTGCTATCATAAAAAAAAATTGAAACCTTCCCGCATTTTTAATCAAATTAACTTTAGCTGTGACTATTGTACAAATCTATTTTTATCTATAAGATAAAGTGTACGATATTTGTGACATTAACGAAGAACCAATGAAACTCTGTGTTAATTCTTTGTAATTAAACGATTACAATAAATTCGAATACTAAGAAAAAAAAAGATCGAGAAATGTGCGAGAAGACGAGATTCGTTCTTATTGGTCCGTTCGGGCAAAGAGTGGGGGGAACGGTTTGGAATCTGCAGCATTTCGTCACGAGCATTGTGCTGTCGTTGTCAGAGACGTAAACATCGTCGTTTTGGTAAAGATAAACATTAACGAAATATTATAAATGAAGACTGCGCCGCATCAACGATTGGTGATGGTGGGCGATCGCGACGGGTAAGTCGGATTTTTATTTGGATTTTCGGAACATGAAACGAAAATCTCAATTTTACGAAATCAAAAAGGTTATAATCGCGAAACGCGGTACGATTTGTATAATCGCAGATTAAAAGAATTGCTGCGTCGTCGACTCGTCGAGTGTGGATGGCGAGATCAGGTGAAGATAATCTGCAAAGAATTGATCAAAGAAAACGGTCACGACGTTACGTACGACACGTTGTTGTCGATGGTAACGAGCAGAGCTCGAAGTCTCGTTCCGGACTCCGTGAAAAAGGAGCTTCTGCAAAAAATTAAGAGCCAACTACTCGCACAAGAGGAGAAACTAAAGATGTGATAAAACGCAAACCAAAACTTTTTTTTTTTCCTATACCTCGACACATTACCATTTTATTTAACGATTGTACAAAATAACGCGAATCTATGCTTATTAGTTATTAAGAAAAATACGTGTGTTCGAAACCTTGAATGTCCTTCCGTCAATTTATTTTGTAAAAACATAACAAATAAATAATTGATACGATTTATAATTAAAATGAGAGATTTGTTGTTTTTTTTTTATTTACGAAGAATTTAATCGCTTTTGGAAGAATCAAAAAGAGCGGAAGGGGAGCACGTTGCGTACTTGCGACTCAAGATGGCGCTACGAATTCTTTTGCCTGTCAAAATTACGATGGTTTCTATTCTAACGAATTCGGCGGTATTGCATAGAACGCGGTGGTGGTGCGCGAGAGAGCAGCAGCACTTGCAGCAACCGTGCGTCCGCGATACGACAGTTCATCGATAGTGTGTAATTATTTACTTGAAAAATTTAACCAAAAAATTGTATTAAAAAGATGTTGATCAAGGTGAAGGTAAGCAATCGCAATGGCAGACGCGACGCGTACGCGAACGCGATGTAAACCGGCTAATTCGCGAGGTTAATTTTTTTTGTTACAGACGCTGACGGGAAAAGAGGCGAGTATATTCGCGATGACAACCGCGAAGGGGGTAACAAAAAATGTGCCGGGTAATCCATTGCGGTGAAATAATTGTGCTAAATCATTGGGATGTGTACCGTTCGCAGATCGAGATCGATATCGAGCCGACTGACAAAGTGGAAAGGATCAAAGAGAGAGTGGAGGAGAAGGAGGGTATACCGCCGCAACAGCAGAGACTGATTTTCTCCGGCAAACAAATGTAAGTTCGAAAAAAAAAAAAAATTTGTTTTTATTTATTTTTACATAGTGTTCATCTCCGTGGCGAATTACAATTAAAGACAAATAAAATAGCCTGTCGTTTGGCGATAATCGATAATTTTCGAGTTTTTACACTTTTTTTTTTTTTCTTTCGCAGGAATGATGAAAAAACGGCGCAGGATTACAAAGTTCAAGGTGGGTCCGTTCTTCATTTGGTCCTTGCGTTACGAGGCGGTCTCTGGTAACAACATTCCGTCGTTTGCCGATGCGAAATGAATTTCCACGATTTCTACAAGGAACGGAACAAAGAACATGGGAGCGCAAGGAGTAAATAATAATGTCAGCCGGATGGCCGACGTTCGGGCGAAAACCTGTCACGGGTACTACAAACGCGTTTAAGAGAGTACATTTGTATTTGAATGAATATAATAATAAAATAATTTAATTGTAGAAATACGTTTTTCGTTTTCTTTTTTTTTTTTTTTCGTTTGTACGCTATTCGATTTTTTTCTGACACATCAGAGTTACAAATTATTATTATTATTATTTTTGCTTATTTTATCGATATAAGGTCCGAATTGTTGAGAAACAGTTATAATTTGAATGATAGACAAAAAATAAATATACGATTTCGAGACTGTCGAGAAATGCACTATTCTCATTTTTTTTTTTTCTTTCTTTTTTTAATATTAAAGTTTGGAGCGGTGTATCGTAAATATGAGAAAGATTGAATAAACCTAAAAAGCGTTTAAATGAGTCTTCAAGTTCTGTGATATCGACTGTTGTGCGTCGCTCGGCTCCATTTGGTTTTGAAGAATCGTTGACATATATCGCAATAGGCCGCGTCGTTCGGCGTCGATTCGTGCTTCGAGGCGATGTGTCGCGCCAACGCGTGCTGAGTTGTGAACGTAACGCCACATTTATTGCAGTACAAAATTCGTGGACGTAATCCACCGTGCGAAGCGTCCGTCGCGTCCGGATACTCTACAAATTTACGTTCTCACATTGTAACTGTATATAAACTCTTTCCGTTGCGGTGAGAAAAACGATGATTTTCTTTTTGTTTTTTTTGCATTCGCGATAACAAAGCACAGAGAGAGGGAGAAAGAGAGATATCTAACGCACAGTCGGAGAATTAAACCGTAAACCGAAAATAACCAGTACTGCGAACCATACATTATACATCGAATAATAAATTCGAGAATTTTTTTTTTTTTTTCTATCGAAGACAAGAGAACAATGTTACCACACTGATATAATTTTATTTCGATTAAACACTGCTGAAACAATGCGAAGCATAGCTTTTTTTTTTTTTCTATATTGTACTTATGTCTCATCTCACATCTATCTTATAATTTTTCGTTAATACATTCAATACTGTTCTAAAAGTACGTGCTGTGTGAAACAAGGATAATCGGTGTCTCTTTTGTTTGTTCCTCGCTTGTCGTGATACGTTGTACAAAAAAGTCGCTCGAGACTCAACATTTCGTATTCGTACTGTCGGTCGAAGCGTCTACTTAAATTTTACGTGGACCATTTACCAATGTTTTTTTTTTTTTTTTTTCATAGCTTCTTGTTTTGTGCTTTAATCGGAACGAAGCTAAAATCGAGAACTATCTTCTCGCCCGCGTGTTTTTTTTTCGCTTATACACGGAATCTTGACGCTACGAGGTATTTTCTTAACGCAGCGGGTGCTGTGGTAAAATCGTTATTCCGGGTAATACAACAACGTTATAACGATAAAGTGCGATATAACTCGGAAAACGCGGTAAAACTCCCGGTTAGTGTTTTGCATTGCATGGACGGACTAAGAGATGTATATGCGCGAGAAAAAAAAAAAACGATTCTGCGTGTATTTACATAAACTAATTCACTTTGCATCAGTTAATGACCATTCATAGCTCAATTCTCGAAAAACAAACGGACGAAAAAAAAAACAACATGTTTATAATATAGTATGATATACCGTGTCAACATTGCAAAATACTATTACGCGTATGACTAGAATATGTGCAGCTAATATAATTATAGTTTCTTCTTCCGGTATATCGCGATCTCGTATATATTTAATTGTAATATTCGTTCGCCTAGCTATGGGGTCTAAATAACTATTTTGTCAATACTAGGCGTTTATAATCGATAGCAGCAAAACTACGACGATAAATGTACATCGATCGATGAATAATATCGCAGCAGCAACCTTCGCAACTACATTCATAAAAATATGCTGAAGCTCAACTATGAATTTCGCAGTGATGTTCTGGTCAATAGCGATTTTTTTTGTGTGTGTATATATTTTTGTTCATCTCGTATTTTTTACCTCGTGGATCACGACATCGCGCTGAATTGAATCCTCAATGATACACGAACGCGTAAAGATTCAAGTACAGTATAACCGCCATTTTCCTAACCTCGAAAACTCAACCGTCCGCTTATTTACATTCGTTATCATAGCAACAATTTCACGTAAACTGATTTTCCCCTATCGGCCGTTCCCCCCACCGCTTGCGCGTGACTCTGCGCAGTCACGCGTGCGCAGCGCTGGCGCCTGCTGCAGGGGAAACACAGAATAACGGAAATCTTCGGTCACGTCGTGTTAAGGAAACAGAGATTGTACTGTACCTTGCAATCGGCGTGTGTAAAAGGCGTGTTTTTTTGTTTTTTCTTTGTTTTTTTATGTTATGAGGGATTGTGGACGTTGGAAAGAACAGCCGAATTCCGAAATGGGATCGGGGGTACGACGTACGACGTTGGGCCCACTTTACGAATTCAATTCCTTTTTAGGAGTTCGGTGCCTCTGGATCGTCTTTTGCCATTGCATATTATGTTTTAATCGCATATGACGACGCAGGTCGGTTCTACGACTGAGTGTGGTGTGACATAGGATGCAGGTTGTCTGGTTCCGATGCACTTCGAGGTGCTGGGTCAGCGAAGCGAGGTGCTTGTAAACACTTCCGCAGAGACTGCATGAAAAACGCCCTGGACCCTGCATCACCACCTGACCAGTTGTATCGCCAACATGCTTCCGTTTTCGTCCCACCCCCCCTGCAACACATTAACAGCCTCGTGACCCCGATTCCTCATTACAAACCGACACGAACTATTATTTTCTAATGAATCAATGACACAACACATCATAATTCTTCAACGACAAACGATCATCTTTCTCTATAACTTTTTTTTTTTCGTTTTTCCCGCGTACTCGGGACAATTATCGAGAAACCTGTGCGTTATGAAAAAAAAAAAAAAAAACATTGTACCAATTTCTCATCGATAATAAATGTGCCATTATATCGTCTATACGATCGATTATTTATTTATTTTTTTTCGTATTTCCCGTGTACTCGGGACAATTATCGAAAAGCCTGTGCGTTATGCAAAAAAAAACATTGTACCGATTTTTCATCGATAATAAATTTGGCATTATTAATTTTATCGTCTATTCGATCGATTATTATTATTTTTTCTTTTTCGTAATTAATTTATGTATTTTATTGTATCGATGATTCGTCGATCACTTTCACAACTTATTCAGCCCTCGAGTGATCGTGTTGTTTCGTGCAGAGCGGTGCCAATGAACAAATGCTCACGAGATCATGCGTGACGACATAAAAATAATGGTATGGTATGTACATTAGGATTTTTGGTTTTTATTTTTATTCTTTTTGTAATGTCTCTTCACCGCTGATGAAAAGTTAGAGTTCTGTTTTCTTTTCTTTGCGATACGTGAGTCTTATCCGTAAAACCATCACCTTAGTTTAAGAGATCTATTAATGCATCGAAGTATAAATCGATTATGTAATTATCGATCCTTCGCAACAGCTGAAACTCGAAGCGCAATGGCGATAGAAAAAAAAAATGTTTACATTTATATTAATTGCAAAAGTGGGAAAGGATATACGTTTTTTCTGATTAATTTACATTTTAAAACTTTATTCACACATATGTTTTTTTTTTTCACTTACATTATTTGCCTGCTATAAGCCAAACATAGGGTTACGATATACCATATATTATGTATAGATGTATCTTCTCTTCATAAATAATTCCACTAAAGAAATATCAATTTTTTTTTCGAAACTAAACTAATAATTGGCAATCTTGTACTTATTGTATCGTGTTTTTTTCTTTTGTTTATGTATTTATTTTTTTTTTTGTGAGGAATGTGCACATTCGTTAGATTTTTTTTTTCTTCAAAAATCGCGCGACGTTCGCGCAATAGTGAAAGTACGAGTTATTATAACAAAATAACATTATGTTTTCCGATTTTTCAGGGTTAATTATAGACGTATGAAATATATTTATTTCCTTTTTGTACGCTTTACACCCGATAGGCGATAACTATATAAATCGGTAGGCAATTGTTCGTCGTTAGAAAACATTACTACGATAAATTATATCTGTATATAAATCATTCTATTTCAAGGAATTATAATGCTCATAGCACGTAACCGGGATTACCGATTTTTCACAATTAAACGATATCTTAGATTCGAGATACAAGCTATGCTTTGGTAATTTTTATTACACACGTAAAACGAAAAAAAAAAAAAATAAAGAAAAAAAATGTATTTTATACTATTATCGTAATTTTTATTACACGCGTAAACGAAAAGAAAAAAAAATAGATATTATAACTACGATCGATATCGCGATCTCTCAATTGCCACGTTATTTTCTAACTATAAATTGCACGGAAAATAAATCAATCTAAGCGACACGATCGGTGAAACTCGAACTCGATGATTAGGAACAGAAATTAAAGTTGATAAACAAAAAAAAATTAAATGGCAACAAAATTATAACAGCGTTAAACGGAACTCTTCGGCCCGTTTTATCGCACTTGTAGGCGATGTATGCACTCCGTTTTGTAAATTAAAGTAAATTAACAAATTCTCGAAGTTTGGCAAGTTTGCGAGCTTAGAAACTACAATTCATCGAGTATAAGTAATATCATAGGCGCGACTTTTCGTAGTCAATTGATCTGCCGCTGTATCGCCAGATTTTTCAAAAAAACACTCGTAATATTTGGCAAGGTAAATTAAACAGTTGGCTCACTAGAAAAGTAAAAAAAAAATAAACGCATTTGCCGTAAATTTTTTTAAAATTCATTCTAATCAGCGCGTTGTGATGTCAAACGAAAGAAAGAAAAAAGGAAAAAAATCGTTTGTTGTAACTAAAACGATTTAACTTAACGATGATAATAAAGTTTGGCAGTTTCCACGACTAGTATAACCTCCTTTCGAACAATGATTTTCAAACCCAAATCTCTATACCAACGGTTTCAATCAACGAAATGGTAATTAAAAAAAAAAAAAAAAAGAAAAAAAAGTGAAAAATGCACATTCCTCCTTACGCTATTAAGTACTGAAAGAAACTGACTAGAAAAAGTAATTCGATCCTTCCGTCGCGTCTCGATCTTTGGTTTACAAAAAAAAAAAGTTGTATCTCCGTACGCGCGTCGGTGGGCAAATTTTCGTCGTGTAGCGTTTCTTTTCCGTATTATAATTGAAAAAATTTATACACATAAATTATGTGTACGAATGACTAGTGCGAGAAGTTGTTATTCTTTTTTTTTTTTTGGTTTTTTTTGGGGTTTTTTTGGTTTTTTTTTTTGTTTTTTTTTTTTTTTTTAAGACAGGCATCGGTAAGATATATCTTCTTTGGTGGTAAATTCACACTAAGGAATAGGACTTGAGGTGATTCGCTCGACACTGCTTTCTCTAATGCGTATCGTGGTAAATGTCGGAGTCGATTCTATGCTCGTTGCGGCATTAGAATTTCGTTGGGCACCCGTTCCTGCGGCTATCGGCAATTGTGTTGCGTTACGAACGCTCTCTGTACCCGTTGCGAATCCCAACCAGCCGTGGCGATTTTTTAAATGACGCTTCATGTGCGTTGTACGGCTGAGAACTTTGTGGCAAACCGGACACTGGGTCGTTCCCTTATGCATATTCATGTGTTTATACATAGAGTCCCGATTCCAAAATGATTTACCGCAGAGTTTGCATGAATGCGACGGTTGTTCGATGACCACTGTACGTGAATCTAAATCAAATAAACAATCATGCTACAGATTTTTTACTTGAGAGACTAACGTCGGACTTCTCGCAATGATCATCTCTCCCGACTTTGTTTCTTCCACCTTTCGCTTATTTTTATTTTTTTCTTTTTTTCTCTCGATTCTACAACAGCAGACAGCAGCCTACACTTCGTAAGTATATATTTCCTCTTCGCGAACTTTTCTTACGTTCACACGTTTCACTCGCGCGATCATCAAAATTATCACTCATACAAAAAACTCTCTATAGATCGAAAAAAATAAAAATAAAAAAAACAAATAGACAATAATAATCCAAACAACATTGAGATATCTAAGAGATAGGAAACAAAACAAATATGAAGAAAATTGTGCGACGGCACACGCTCACTCTTCTTTTTTTTTTTTTATATGGCAATCATGCTACACAAACGTATGAGTGGGTATCGTAAAATTTGCTGGCATTTTTTTTTGTAATGTATTATATAATATGCGTATCAACGAAGCGCGTTATTATAATCATTAGTGTTTCATGCAAAATAACTGCAAAACTCTCGAAGTGGTGTCTTACTTCGCACTTTTTTTTTTAGGGTTAATGTGGTATGAAAAAATAAATCAATACGGAAAATAAAAATAAATCACAAGAGTAACACTGTCTTGCGATTACGTACCCGCGGCTTAGAGCAACGACCGCATTGGCACTCACTTTTTTTTTCAATAGATTCAATATTTACAGTGAACCGACAATCATGTATTTTCCTTTAAACATTATTCGTATGCAACTACTACACAGTAAGAATTCCTACGGCAACTTTCTCATGGGTGAGTGGATCCGGGTGATAGGGGAAAACAGGCGAAATGGACACTCCGGGCAAATAAGGCAAAAAATTTGACAAAATCGAGATAAAATTGAATAAAAATAAAAAAAAATCAAAAAAGGCAATAAAAATTGCAAATTTCATCAAATTTTTTTTTTTCAAATTCAATTTCAATTTTCGTTAAATTTAATTTCAAATTTTCAAAAACATTATTCGATTTTTTTTTTTTTCATTTCATATGAAATTTTCAAAAATTTTATTCCAATTTTTTTTCCGAATTTCATGTAAAATTTGCAAAAAATCTTATAGGAATTTTTTGTTTCGAATTTTATCCCAAATTTTCAAAAATGTTATTCCAATTTTTTGTCAAATTTTGCCTGAAATTTTCAAAAAAATTTATCTCAATTTTTTAAAACTCTGCTTCCATGTGCCCATTTTGCTTCGTCTTTCGCTACCTATTTATCGTGAAAGAGTGATTTTTTTCTTGCGTAACGAATCGTCATCTTCCGAAAACGATTATCGTGGAATGAGTTAATGTCGATAGATATATTGCTGTCTCTAGAAGCATTTTTCTTTTATTCACAATTACAATAGTATATCGTATTACAATACGAGGCATTCATTATTGAGTTCGGATAGCACAGCTTATATAGACATTATATAGAAACTAACCGAACTTGTGACCACAGTTTTGGACGATAAAAGTTTAATTCTCCGACTGTTGCGAAAATCATCGTATACGGTGTGTATGTACCGGTGGGAGAGAGGGTGAGGGTTGGGGGCGGGGGTTGTGTGGACAGCGGATCGCATTGACTTACAAAATCAGAATGTGTTTCGATAGATTGAACACAGAGTAGCAAAAAAAAATATATGCTATCGAAAGTTACGTACAAACAAGTCGTTCACATGATCCCTCGTCTCTTCGAGAACCCATAGTATCGTGTAGACACGTATAAAAAATCGTATATCGTTTAGAAAAAAATGTTAAATAAGTTGTAAAAAAAAAATAATAAAAAGTAACGAACATTCGATGGATAAACTCCTCAAAGCAAATACTGACGGTTCGGAAAAAAAAGAAAAAATTATTTCATACAATTAAAAAGATTAATTTTAAAAAAATAATAAATTCAAAAGATCGAGTAGATAAATACACTATGTAATTCTTAACAAACGTTGATCCGCGATCTCGAATAATGAAATCGAAATTATAATGGCTGCAGTACAATATTTTGCGCGATTGCGGTGAGTTTCCTATTCAGCTGTACCTATTGTTAAAGTATATGTATTATGTAGTAATGAGTTTGTACCGTCGGGGGGCAAGTTGTACGAATTATTCTCGACAGAAGATTTTCTTATTTTTTTTTTTTTAGTTTTTCAGAGAGACACAGATGAACATCTAAACCCGCGTAAAACTTCGGAGATCGCATTTTTTCTCGAAGATTCTAGAAGCGATCTGACGATTGGCCGCGTTATTTTATTTGAAAAATTTCGGGGACAGCAATTGATTCAATTCCATGGCAATGTACTAAGTTGGGGGTCTCGCAGCTCTTTCTCTCTTTTATATCGTTTTTTTTCTCCGATTACTTGACTCCATGCACATTTACCATGTGACATCGCATTGTGTACTTGCGAGTGAAGACGGCTTGACAAATTGGGCAGATCGTGTCGCCTCTGTGTATACTGCGATGATGGGCGAGAGAGTCTCCGCGATTGTAGGTTTTTCCACAAACATCGCAAACCCACCGACCGCTTTCATCGTGAAGTGGCCGCGATCTTCGCCTGGCCTCAACTCTGGTAGTAAGCAGTAGTGGGTCCCCAACAGGCGAATCGTACTTTGGTTCTGCGCACACAATCCAAAGTGTTTCCCATTCACACACAACAACTCATAATCGTTTCGGTTTTTTTTTTTCGTAAAGTTTTTTTTAAGTTTTTTTTTTTTTAACTGATCTCCATTCGTATCTATCGATAAGGTTTATCGTAGACGAATAGAAATAGTATATATAACTTATACGTAATGTTTGTATACAACGATACGTTATCCATGTTAAAGATTTCATGACCATTTTTTGTGAGTAAAATCCCAAAAACCATCCCCAACTAAGCGCCAAACCACAGAATAGAAGGATTCTCTTCGTTTTTTTAGTCAAATTGTCGAGTAGAATTCAATTTTTTTTTTTTTTTAGTACGCATAGATGAAGGGGACTTTTGAAGCAAATTTTGTTTAGAGTATCTCGGAGTCGTAAGAGAAAAAAATAATATCTGGAGGCTTTACATTATTTTATTTCATATAACATCCGTCTATCGTTAGTTCGAAGTCACATTATTAACGCGATTATACTTTTTTCGAAAGATCTCTTTAGGTCTCATTTTTTCCAAGAAAAGCTATAAACAAATTTATCGAGTGTAAAAAAAAAGAAACAAAACAAAATAGATGTACAATTGTTTCGATGTGATAATTTACATTTCACAACGGGGAATGCGTGTAGTTAATTACGTGTCTAAAACTTAAAGCGTAAAAAAAAAAACGTCAGTTCACAGAACTATTAATTGCAAAATATGTTTAACAAACGCAGACTAATACTTTCGTAACTGTATCGTCATTTTACGGTAAATAGCACTTTTGCTTCGCAATAAAAATGATTTTCTTGTTTTCGCGCTCGTCGTGCGCTATGCGCAATATTACATTTTCCGTAACTCGCGAGAGGTATTATAGCACTCAAAAACAGGTGTGAAGGGGACAATTTTACTAACGAATCACAACGTCAGTTGTACCACCGGTACTCGGAATAATTAACAATAATTAAAAAAGAATCGTCAATGAGGTAATATGACGGTATCGTAATTATTAATCTTATATCGAAAAATATGCTTGAGCTGTCGAAGGAATAGTATCGTAAACTTCGATGGCAATGAAGCGATTAACGAATACTGAGGATTTCTCAGATTGGACTTAAAAAAAAAAAAATTGTCGCAAACAAAAAAAAAAAGAAATAGTACCGTATAAATTCTATCTACACGTTTACGGTAAGTATAGATCCATTTATCACAAGTGTCCGCAGTGCGGCTTAAGAGTCATCATACGAGAATATCGAAAAAAAAAAGAGAAGAGTAGTCAGAAGTTTGTTATTGAGTTTTATGGCACAACTCGTCTTACGTATCGGGGGAAATTCTAAGGGATCGCGGCGTCTAATTATTTCTCAATATTCAAATTCGTATCGAAACTGAGAGAACACTTGTGAATGCGCATCAAGTGTAATCTCATGTCGTAACTACGGCTGAAGATACGCTGACAAATTGGGCATCTCGTTTGCCCCGTATGCAAATCCTTATGTAGAGTCAATGACATGGGATGTTTGAAACCCTTCCAACATATTGTACAACGAAACAACAATTCTGTATCCGAGGATTGACCGCAATCGTCGTCTACTGACGAATTCAAATCTGCTGTGGGACCAGTATCACCGCTTCCAATATCTTCTCCACGTTCTACAAATAAACATAAAGATTCCACCTCTATAAATTGCGTGACAAAGGAAAAAAAAAGATATCGCGATAGCTTTGCATTGGTGTTTCTGTTTTTTTTTTTTTTTTTCGGCAAATGAGACAGTTAGCTAAAGAGAGGAAAGCGCGAGTCGACAAACGAAAAAAAAAAAAAAATGAAAAGAGTAGCATCGAGAATTCCCAACCGAAGCAGTGCCCCCAAACGTCCGCCAAAATAAACCGATGGTCCCCCGTACCGTATATTGCAAAAATGAATTTTTTTTTCTGTTGCCGATACGATTTACAAACTAAACGAAATTTTCTTTCGTCGCTGAGTATTATTTGAATTGTGTTCGCGATAATTCGCGATAATATAACTCGGTACTCTTAAGCCTGAGATGATTTTACAGTGTTTTTTAACTTTCTTTTTACAATTTGTAAATTATTACCGTCGAGCGGCGCGATACTCGACGTGTCTTCCTTAAAGGAAACCATTAAGTTAAAAAAATATTTAAAAAACTGTAGACGCGCCCTATACTATCAGAGAGACGACGTGTAACCGACAAAATTTCGTCGGGTGTATGAAAAAAAAGATAAAATAGTTCGATTCAGTCTGTTTTTTGTGTGAATAAAAAAAAGAAGCATCTAAATTAGTAATACGTCGATTGTCCTGCGAGATACGAATTTACATCGCAATTATCGTGTAAATATGTATATTAACGAGTATATATATCGATACGCTTACTTTGTACTTAATAAAATTTGCTTACTACCGATAAGTAGAGAGTATTGATGCAACAATTACGAGATTCCTTAAGATTTCCTGCTAATAATCGTTCTAAATAAATATTTCAACAATGGCGATTATAAGACGCGTTGCTCCAGGTAATTCGTCGATTTAACGCTAAGGAACAAAATCTCGTGGACGTGTCTCCGACTAATGTTCGGTTTAACTTTCAACTCTATCGAAATAACGTTATCCTTTTGTTAACACGGAGTTTAAATGATATTTCTAAGACATTCAATATGCTGTACAACATTCGTAGAAAGTAATCTGCACAGCAGACTATCTTTTGCCCGACGATTGTCCGACGATCGACGCGCTTATCCATGAGATCTCCGTGATATCGATCAACCATTGTTGTGGGTATTAGTTTAGTTGTTGCGATCTTTTTTTTTGTTCTTTTAGTGGTTTTTTCTTTCTTAATCTCTCATTAAAATCTATCGCAACGGCATGAGGGCAGCAGGTTGGTGCTATGGAGGAGGAATATGAGGAATCGCTCGCAGTTCATGAAATTCTGCGAAACACGGCCAGCGGCACAAACAGGTATTGCAGGCCCAACATTTGAAGCGCGTCTGTCTGAGTTTTCCACGCGACGTGAGTATTCCTCGACGCTTGCAGTGTACACATACTTTTCCATGACCATTTGCTTTGCTGAGGCTATGCGGTTGACCCGATACGTACGTAATTCCTCCTGAAGAAAATTGGCCAAATCTTCGGTTAGTCATATCTTAGAATCTTATGTGCACATGCAGCAGCAACCATTAGTAACTTTGTGTATTGTTTTTTTTTGTTTTTTTTTTTGTGTGTTTCAAATCCCAGCACCAACCCGTAGCCGTAAGCCAGTCTAGAAAAAAAAACGAGCGACCAATACCCACAATATAGCATTGCCAGGTGCTAAATTCAATGTGATCGCCTATATCTTAGCATTTTATTATTTTATGGTTAACGGGAGAGATATATTCGTCGTTGTCCTCGATTTTCACGATCTTCGATGTTTCACGGTCGAGTCTCACGATCCATTTTTTTTTTTTTTTTCGTAGTGACGTTAGTTCTTCGGTACATATCTTCGTTCTCTTTGATGCGGATTTTCAGTGTTGGGTCTTCGGATTTATCGAAGATAATCCTCATGAATGGTCTCTATACAGGTGAACGACTCCTTTTTTTTTTTTTTAGTCTTTCAGCTCAATATCGCGAAGGCTCTTCGCTTTCGAGGAGATTTGCGCGTCGAGTCCGCTTCGTTCGCGAAGCTTATCGGCTGTTCTTACAATGGCATTGGCTCGTCCTTTTCCGAGGGTATGACACTTCGTGGTTTGATCTTTTTTTCGTCGGATCACTTATCGATTGATATTTTAGCACAGTTACGATTTGGGGAATCGAGTAGTTTTGATTGCTTTAGTTTTTTTTTTTTTTAGTTTCTTCGCTTCTTACGAATCATTAAGACAATGATTTTTTTTTGCACGCACACACGCACTCAGAGCCGAAGTATACAGTGTAAATCTTTGATGAGTGTAGTTGATGAGAGCATTGTGCATTGAGAAGCAGATTTCCTCCGTTCGCGTGTTTCGGCATTAAGACAAACGAGAATAATAGTGGATTCTTATCATTTTTTTGTTTCTTAATATATGGTACGCAGTGCAATTCCCGAATAGGGGTTTCGGTTTACAGTTTTAGTTCCGTCGGTTTTTTTTTCGCTAAGAAAGCTTTTCGTGGTTTTTTTTTTGGTTTTGTTTCTTCTCGTTGCAAGAAACGCGGAGTTCCGTGAATCTTTTTTTTTTTTATTTTCATAAAATTTCACCGATGTAATAATTACTTACCTAAGCGTTTATTACATATATATATATATATATATGTGTGTATCTGCACTTGAAAATCTTATGAGATAAATAACAGTATGTGGGTGAAGAGAATCGGTTGGCCGGAAGGTATGACAAAGATCGATTTTTCATGCCAATGTCGATACTACAACCATCGCCGCCACCGCCACCAAATTCACCGCCACCAGCATTATTATTTTGAAAATAAATCAATAAATAAATAGTAGAAAATTAAGTAACGTCTCGTCGACGAGGATCAATTGACTCTCCGATTGATAACCGAATTTTTTTTATTTTTTTTTGCAAGTATCACAAGGACACTGGAGTGATAAAGGGGGTTGAAAGAAATAAAAGTGATTTTGCTTCAGCGTGAAGTCGAGAAGAAACTTAATGTTAGTATATGTGGAGAGAAGTAGAAAAAAAAACGAGAAAAAAAAAAACACAGTGGTGACTCTACTAAAGTTATTAAAGGAACATAGATGATTGTCGGCACACATACAGCACTTGGCAATGCTTACTAATGTCTACAGATTTTTTTTATCAACCTACACCCGAGTGCCTGTATATACCGCACGTTTACATCCAAAAACCATGCACGCTGTACACTAAATAAAAAAAATGCGTCTTCAACGATCAATGAAAAGAGAAAATTATTTCGTTGTTTTAATACAAAAGAGAGAATTAACAAAAAAAACAATATCACCTTAACGTATCCAACACATTCTCACATACAGAATTTATCGACGAGTGTCTTGCGTTTTCGATGTGAAACTGTAAAATTTGTTTTTCTCAATTTTTCGTACAGCGCGATAAGTCTGTAAATAATTTGCTCGGAAAATAATTTTCACATTGAACTCGCAGAACCTTCGAAGTTATTTTGCTCTCGCGGCGGTTTAAAAAAAAATGTATGAAAAAAAAATGTGCATCTCAATTGTACTCATTTGGCGTCAGTATTATTATTGCCACCTTTCACCCAGTCTATCGCATCGTTATTATATTTCGTAATGCGTGTAATGAATAATGCAAAGCTGCACAGGCAACTGCGCCGTTATAGGTACGTTTTTTGTTTGTTTTTTTGTTTTTTAATAGATAAATTCTCGAGTTAACTAAACTTTATACCCTCACATTGCGCGGCTCGTGAAAAGCCTTTGAAAATATCATCGCCATTTTATCGTGGCAAAGCCCTGGAGTCCGGTAGTGTCGAAAGAGAATATATATATATATATTTTTTTTTTAATTCTTTTTTTTTTTTAAGAAAAATCTTTCATCCTTTTAGAATTGTTTTTGCGAAGAAAAGATGATAGTTGTTCTGTACCCAACGTGCACAAGATTTTTAGATAAGTAAATAAATATATATGTACAGACGATTGCTTTTAGATAGCAGAAAGAAAATTGTTTACCCTCCACTCTCCGGTAGTACGTGCGATCCGATTATGCAATTATTGGGTACAAAATCCGTCTGCTCACTGAAATACCAATGTCGATCTTTTTTTGCTTTTTTTTTTTAAACAAATTATTACTTATTTTGATTTGAAACCGGAAATGCTGAGTATTTCGATACTGAATTATCAATGTCGACCTTTTATTTTTTTTTTTTTTTCAAATTATTACTTATTTTGTTTTACCACTGAAAATGCAGTCTTTTGATACTCGATAGAAAAATCGAGATTGGCGTCTCATCAGGCAGAATTATTCTAACTTATAAAAAAATATAATTTGTCGTTCACTTACCCTGTGCTGCATCCTGCGCTAACCTCTCACCGGAAGTACTTGGTTTTGCTAGTAGATTTCCTGCAGCAAACGAAAGAAATTAATTGAAATATTGACCTCAAAGTTATTAATCTTTTTGAATTGGAAATTGACTCTTCACGTACGGGAAATTCTTACGGAAAATGTTCCTAAGAATTGGCCTCAGAAATCTGACTTTATACTTTTTGTTTATGCATTATATTCACAAAGTGGAAGCTGTTAAAAAGAATTTAACTGCAATATTCTGTTAGCCTATGCATTGCGCTAATTAGGTATTTTTCCGATTTGGGAAATTTTGAGTAGTTGTCGAGTTATTGGCATAAACATGAGTCGTTGTAGGGATCTTATGGTGTATAGACGCCGCCCGGTGGGACATGAAATCCCCTCGATATAGGTGTATGGACTCCGTACGTGAAGTCTTACAGACGAAGCGACGACTCACCGAGATCCGCAGCTGCACGCTTCCCGTCCAGTAAATCCGACTGATTCGGCGAATAGAATGTCTGACTGATGTCTGGTTTTTGCTCGAGATCCGGGGTGTTCGACGTCGTTTCATCGCCGGCTAATTTGTTTGTTGAACTCTCGCCGATGCTTTGCTCCTCGTAACTACAACTACTGCCGTCCTGTTCCAGATATTCCGGCATCTCGAGTTTCAGATTTGGCATCAGTGGGATTATCTCGACGGGATCGGAACCCGAGGTGTTTGCCTGATTCTCCGATGACTTGTTGTCGCTATCTTTCGATGAATTCGCGTTGCTATCGCGATGCGATTTGTCAGCGTTCGATCCACGATTGTCGCGACATTTTCGTCGTTTCGTCGGCGGTGTTTCGGCCTGTAGATCGACCGAATGGTAAGGCGACGGGGACGATGGCGATTTGCTACCTTTGCTATTCGTCATTAACTTTCCGGAAGCGTTCTGTAGTTGTACTTCTGGTTCGTTCGGAATCTCCACATCGTCCTAAAGATGAAATGATTTTCGTTGAGTAAAGTGTATTTATATAGATATATAGGGAATGTGAATACAAAGAATTGAAAAATTGAATCTTAAATTCATCAGATCGATAATTCGTAAAGATGGAGAATCTATTTGAATTCTACGGAATTATGACGCGCAAGAATAGTTTTTTATTGATATGTTATTAAGGAAAATTAAGCAATAGCTATCATTCCAAAAAAAAGTAACGGAGTCGTTTGAGAAATAACTTAGAAACCGTTGAAAATTTTGTGAATAAACTCGTATTTTTCCAAGAGAAGTTTGACAGCTTCCGGCCAAAAACAGTGTTTCATTATTTCTTATCGGTAAAAAAAATGTTTTTTCATAATCTCATGTGATTAATTATTTGTAATGCTTATCATGTAAAAAAATTTCAATTCACGAATATGAAAACGTGTGGAAAGTTCAAGTTTAATTAATATTTTTTTTTTTCAGATTTTCATTAAAAGAAACTAAAAAAGATGATTCTCTGACAATCGTTAATTTTTAGATTCCGGGATTTTTTTTTTAATTATTAAAACACTATTAGCAACAAGCGATCGCATGGGGTTAGTTATACGATTTCATTCCACTTATAAAAAAAATTGGGGAACATCATTTCCCGATATTCCCGATATTGTCAAATTCTCGTAATCATTCAAATTTGTTAAAAAAAAAGCGATCAAAGCGACAAAGGGATTTTTTTTATTCTGTTATGCAAAATAAAATAGTGTTACGGTCGGGAAACACTATCGGCAATCAGGAAACACTGTTTTCTATCAATTTTGACGTAATAGTAGTAATATACTATCGTAAAAATCATTTTCTATCGTTTTATTTTTTTTTTCTAAAGTTCGATTTCCGGTTCACGAAAATGCCGATTTCCAAGTCCTCAAATAATTTCCTTTTTGGAATCGATGCCTCCAAACAATTTTTTTTTTTCCTTGAGATACTCATTATTAATTGTAATTGTCTTCAAGAATTTTTTTTTTGACGCGCATTGCAAAATTACGATTTTTTATAACAAAAACGTTTTTCTGGTATTTTTAATACAATCCCAATGTGTATAGTCAACCAAAGCTACAGTTAGACTTCTACAATGATTAATAGACTTTCTTGAGGTTTTCGAAAATATACGTGAAATTTTTTACACACTTTATAGCATTGTAACAACTCGAAAATATCGATTACCGCCAATTAACTCAAATTGCTTATTTATGGTTAATGTTAGAATCCAAATGAAAACAGTTAATTAAATCAACTAAATAAATCGTTAATAAAAACAGTTTGATTAGTCAAAAGTTAACAAATATCGGAAAATCAAAAAACAACAAATAAATATTAATCAACTAAAACACATCACAAAAGCAAAAAATATGCAAACAGCTTAAATAGTTAATAGTTAATAAATCGTTAATAAATAATCAAAAAAATTATTTTATTTACTAAATTAGTTAATCAATAACAAAACTCAATAAATAACAAATAAATATTAATTAACAACTAAACACATCAAAGGCAATAAAGAAGAACCGCAAAAAATTCAAAAACTTACCTCGACTATACTATCGCTATCCTTTCCTGTGCCGTCCGTCAATCCCTGTACCGCCAACAACTCGGCGGTCGTCAAAAAACTGGCCAACTGTTCTTGAACCACGTTGACTTCTCCTTGATACATAAAGTCCACTAGCGCCGCGAGATCATCAAATTTTACATTTCGGAATATTATGACTGGATGCTGACAAGGATTTTCCTAAAATTTCACAAAAAATTTATTGCAAAAAATCGAAATTTTGGAAAATTTATTAGGTAAAAATAAATAAAATAATTACCTTGAATAAATCCCTGAAATATGTGCTACAAGCCGAAAGGAGCATTTTGTGAGCCCTTATCCTCTTTCCTTCGCAGCTCAGCGTTACATCGACAAGATCCTCATCGGTGCGGAGAGTGTCAAAGGCGCAAGTTATGTGTTTAAGATAATTGTTCCACCTCAGAGAAAATTGTTGACTGGAACCCATGCTGCTTCACTGCAAATACACACGAACACCCAAAACGAGAATAATCGATTGTTGAAAGCCGCGTGAAAAAAAAAAAATGTTTGTTTCGAGCCGAAATTGGTCGAGGCCAGTTATCGAGAGAAATGGGGAAAAATCTCACGTTATGGTGGTGAACTGCGTTTCCCAAAGCGAGAGGTGCGTCCAAACGGCCCAAAGTCAAATGCCTCGCGTTACACTCGCGAAAGCGTCAAACACCGAAAACTCACGTTACTCGTAACCCCCCGTCGTAGAATGCAAATGTTAATGATTATCAGTCGGTCGTGGATCTTTTGGTCCTCATTCGTTCGACGAAAAATAAGGACTGTAAACAGTGGAGCTGCAGTAGGCTTTCATGGCACCTTTGAGTTTTTTTTCCAGTCCCGAGCTTAAAGACCGCGCGGGGCGTCTACGCGTTCAAACACTCTCGTATTATATAATTGCACTGCATTACTTGATCAGTCTCGTTTATCGTGAGTAGCGACAGGGGGGATGCGAGGATTTGTTTTATGAATTACACTTTACGACCGATTGACAGCTGGGAGCCATTTTCTTTCAGGAAAACGCGTAAGATGCGCAAAAGAAGCCCCACTTCCTGCACAAGCCACGCACGGTGCGTGGGATCCTCTATCTTCCCTCGCGATGTGCGGCAATGTTCACATCGTTGTTATTCGATAATCGATCATTATTGTATATTATTGAGCAGCAGCCGTCGTGCTGCTTTTTCACACATATAAATAAGTTTCGATATTATGTATAGAATCAATATTATTTTTCAATACGAATATATACATGATAAAATGTGAATAGGCCGGAGCTAGTTGTTTAGTGATCGATATAGGAAAATCAATAGGTCCAATGGACTGTGCGACCAGTCATATAGACGGGTAGCGCCCGCTCCGCAACAACATTAGTAGTATATATTGCCGTAAATAATGATAGTAATAAATAACAATTAATTTCGACATGAAAATGCATTTTTTTCAATACAAATATTTATATTAATTATTAAACGATTAATAAAAAAAACGCTCAACGACACGGAATCGTACCCTAGACTCACGCATGATCGGCAGGGATCGCTAATGATAACAATACCAATATATTGTACTCTATACTTTCCAGACTTTTTAATTTCTATTTATCTACTTCGTTTGGTTGGATTATTTGAACAAAAAAAATATATAAACTTTGTCTAAGGTACTGACTCCAATGGTAAAATTCGTTGCAAATTCATTTCCACTGCGAAAATGATACACGAATCGAAAGCGATTGTGCTCTTGCGTTTGTTATCGTACTGTAACAATGTGTATTTGTTTCTTATTATTGGAAAAAGAAAGTTGAAAAAGCCTATTAGACGACGTGCACTAAATACTATCGGATCTTCGTGTTTAGACCGTTTAGACTCATTACAACGTGTGTACACGCTGATCGAATTTCTCTTTCATCGACGGGTGGGTTTAGGTGGGGTAATGGAATCGTCGCGGAGAACTGCTTCTCTCGCAAACAGCTGATCGGCTAAGTGATTCGTGCCGCGCGCACGCACACGAACGATCCGCGAAAATTGCGAGCGTTAAGGGATCGTTATCCCCTACTTGTGTGATACAAAAAAAAATGGCGTTTACGATTGACTGTGTCAGATTTGCAAAGGTCGCGAGTTCGCGCGGCTTCGTGTAACTATGTAACGGAAGGCAGATAAGCGCGGATGAAAGTATGCTACCAACGACAGCTCGTCTTCGATTCGATGATCATCGGCCGGCGAGAAAAGCCAAAACAACGGTGTTAACGGGGGCAGTCTTGTGATTATTATTAATTTTTTTTACTCGAACAAGAAGCCTCAAGTCGGCGAGATGGCAGAGAATCTTGCCGCTAAACTGTACCTCCTGTTGGACAACGAAAGTGTCAAAGGCAAGTGCACACGATCTTTATACTCGATAAACGAAAACGATTTTCACGATCTTTTGATAAGTCGGTATCGGCATCGCAATCAGTGCCGCACGACTCTTTGATAACTGCCACGTATTCGCGATTATCAATATGTCAATTTGTTTTGACATCTAGCAGACGCTCCCTCCTCTTATCGTATGACAGGTTTTTTTTTCTCAATACACAGTGCGAAACGCTGAATTTGCGTCATTAACGTTTTATCCATGTTGCGTTTAGCTGAGCAATGGAAATTGCTGGGACAGGAGAGAGACGGATCATTGCTGGTGGGATGGATAGAAGAAAATTCATTGGGAGGTGAATTGTCCGCATTCCGCTCTGTTATCGGACACTACGACCGAAATAGCGATAAACTACAGGTAATTTTTTTTTTTAATAATAATAGTAATAACAATTTATTTCACGAATTCACAAAGGAAAAAAAACCTATATATTTGAAGTATTCAACGAGACAATAATTACTTTCAGATTTTACATCGTTTTGATGAAGTGCTCAACATAGTTCAGGCAACGATTAACCAAAGTCATACTTTGCTGGGATATGTTGCCAAACGAAAAGTCGAAGCATCGCAAAATGTATCTCAAGAACATTCCAATGGGGACGACGAATCCACTGCACAAGAAATACCCCCAACGGTTGTCAGAAATGAAGTGTACAGCACCCAAGTCGTTGAGGTGAAATCCATTGAGAGAAAAATTCACGATCTGAATACCGAGAGAAGTAAACAAATACGAATTCAGTTTTTGTACAAACAAAAAGAACAAAAATCTGGTGATAGATTTTTGGTGCTGATACATCAAGAATGTAAGGATATGAATTAATTAATTTATTCAATTATTTATTTATTTATTCATTTATTAAACATCGTATATTTAATACGTTGCTACAGCAATCTGATCGATTTATTCAAAATTTCATAGGCGTGATGATGTACACCGCGTTGTTCGAGGAAAACGAAGAATTGGCGACTGTCGCATCGCTGAATTCCGAATCTCTGGTACGAACGTTTATTTGGGCTCAATGGGACGCGACTAATCAAGTTCTGTATCACATTCATAATCGGCGAGCGCCAACGAGCTTAGTAACTGAGGACGACAACGAGAGTCGATCGAAAACTAATGTATCGTCGCCCACCCTTAGTGGTCTTCAATTTCACGACGATCTTCCGCACGAAACAGTAGTAAGAACTATTTCACTCTATGAATCATACAATTACTACTATTATTGCGCTCGAAGAAAAAAGTCTCCCTGAAAATTGTCTCACGGAAAAATGTTCTCCAGAAAACTGGTCCCCGGCAAATTGTCCCTAATTCTGGCGATTTTCAGAAATCTACGAAAAAAAAGTTTTCAGCTTGTTACCATTTTTTCGGTAAATACAATTTCTCCAAAATAAAACTACCTGAAAGCACCGTTTTCCGAAAAAACAATTTTCCCACCGCGTGAGATCGCGGCCACCGCCGCTCGCGTCTAGCGGCACTAACATCGCGATATATGTATGAAAATAGTGTTCTCTGGTAAAACGAAATGAGCTAAAGTTATATTTTTACGATATTTTACATTATTTTGGGGTAATTGTGTATTGTATTGCATATTGTTTTATTATCGGGAATTAAACTTCCCACATACACACGTGGTTTGGGGGCCAAATTTCTGGGGATCGATTTTCCGAGATCGAATTTCTATGTTCCCTATAATCGAAACTTGTCGATTCATTAACTGATCTTATTTCTCTTACGCAGCTAAACATACCGCTGAATCTTCCGCAACTTCCAAGTACCAGCAATTGCGGAACATACGAAGACGACGTTATACCATTGAGAGTTCACGATTGTTCGTTGGATCTGATCGTTATTTCAGATTGCAAAGGAATGGTTTGCGTTTGTCACCACTACTTGTATCGACCCGTTCAACCGCCTCAGCATGTCCTCGAGGCAACGCTCAGCGAATCGAATACCGTACACTTTGCGTATTCGGTTACTCTTCTTCACCACAGTTGTGTGATACACTGCGTTGTACCGGGAATTCCGTGGTCACACGCCAAACTTATGAGACCAACTTTCGCCATATCCGGCGATTATATGATAGTCTTCGTTCACAGCAGTTTTACCCATCTTCTGGAGATCGGCGTTAATCACGATCCGTGTTGCCACATCCTTTGCGGTCCATTGCCATCGATTCCATCGCATTCGTCGTATCTCGTCCCTCTCCTCGATCTGAATAGCGCGTCGCACAGACAACAAAGTAACACGAAAAGAAACGACAATTACGGAAAAACTGCTCATTCCGTAAATTCGGAATACAACGGCTTGACGCAGAATTGCTTCTCAAGTACGCTGACCATCGATCTACCAACTCTCGATCTCGTAACGTTATCGATAACAACAGATTTTCTAATGGATGTATTTCGGCGAGAAACCTCGGTACAGGTGCGCATGGGGATTATTCACTATTTCCTATGCCATCGTAACGATCTCGAAATCGTCGCGGCTCTAGTGGCTATAATAGCCGAAAAACCGCGTTCTCTCGATGTTGTGCGCTTCATGCAGGAAATTCTCATCGGTGGATCTTATACTATCGTTCAAAAAAATTTGTTACCAGACGCGATACCGCTTCTGTCGCTGCTACCAGTTACTATGGTAGAGGAATGCCTCGGGTATGATGCGAAAATAAACGATTTAAACATAACTCTCAGTCACGAGAAATTGTGGAACACATCAGTGATGCTACTTTCGCCGCAGCAAAGACTCGTTCCCTACCGCAGCGATCTCTGGACAAGACTTTGGGATAATCTTGGCAAACGTAGCGAAAATCGTCCGCGATTCAAACCGAGTCAAATCGCCGAAAAACTACTCGTCTCGTTAGCGTGCTATCAACCGGAAGCGCTCTCGCGATCGAGTACACCGATGTCACCGAGCGGAGGGTACATAACTTTGCAATATCAATGATTTGGAAATTGAAAAGAATGGAAACTTTTGGAATTTGATTTTATTGATTGTGATTTTAACTTTGTGATACCAAAGATTAGGAAATTGAAAAAAATTGAATTTTTGCAATTTTTTGGATTTTCATTTTTGGTATTGGTTTTTCTTGGATTTTGATTTAGAATCAATTGATTTAGAATTGGATTTCTTTGGATTTTTTGGATATCGGTTTTTAGAATTAGAGTATTTTGGACTTTTAATTTTTTTATTTTGATCTTTTTTTACACTCCGACGGTGAGAGTTATCGCGAGAAATTACTAAATTGATACAAAAATTTATTTTCCAGTCTCGTCCTCGCGTCCGCGTCGTTTGGCGACTTGATGAGCAATCGGAGTAACAAAATCCTCGGAGACTCAGCATTGCCATTCGTAGAGGCAGAAAGTTGCACTGCGTCGAAACAGGAGCACATCGTGTCGGTTAATCTTCGGGAACTTTCGATGTATCTGCTGAAACACGGTACCCAGACGCCGCCGAGTTCGTACGTATCTTGTACGCCACTTCAGGTTCACGCGATGGCGACGAGACACGTCGCCGCTCAGCTGGAGAGTTCGCGATCTCTTTGCCAAATGCTGTGCAAAGCTGCTAACGTCGATCCAAGAATGGAGCCGGAACGCGGATTCGTCCTTATGTAAGCGGAAGACTTTGATACAATAATGACAATTATAGTATTTTATTATTTTTTCAAAATGGTCTTTAGTCCCAAAAACTGAATTCTTGAGGATAGGAATACATTTTTATCAACAATAAAAAAAACTGTTTGAATAGAAATGTATTCTTATCCGTGAAAATTCAGTTTTTTTTAACTGAATGAACAATTCACTTCTTCAGGTTCACTTTTGTTTCGTTTTTTCATTTAGTGATCAACTGGACGAGACGCGACGCAATCTTCTGTTTGTACTACTGGAACGCTATCGTTACGCGATTGAGAACAGCGCTTTTCCGATGCCGCAGGGATTCACATCATTCTTTACGTATCTCGGATACAGAAGCTTAAGATACCCAATGTTCCTGCAGTACGTCGAGCGCTCAGTCTTCGAGTTACAGGTCGACGTGACGAAGATTGTCATTGCCGGTTAGTATTGACTTATCGATGCTTATCTCGAGCATTTTTTGGTTTTTTTTTTATGTATTATTTTGTATTCTTGTGCAATATTCGCAGATATCGGCGATACCAAGGAGAACGCTATACGAAAATTGCAGCTTTTAACGCTGTTACCGAGATCCCGAGCAAAGCGATTACTCAATCAGTGGCTGCATCCGGTCAGCTTTATGATACGTGCGCGTGAACACGCAACAAATATTTTGTCCGGCGAAGTGTGCCAAAATCGTGGAAGAACTTTGCAGCATTGTAATCGTCACAACGGTAAGATATCGATAACACGCGACAATCGTAACGCGACGCTAAAGTTTTCGTTTTTTAAGAATCGCTCTATTTTTTAATTTATTAGTTCATCTGGATAATCAAACTTTTTCAGAAAAAGTGATTTTAACAAAAATTGAAAACAACCGACTGACAAACAACGTAATAAATAAACTGTATTCACAAAAAAGAGCAAAATGACAAATAATTATTCGGATATGGTAGTCGGGAGATTTATTCGTCGTGGAGTCTAGACATTTCCTGACTATAATATGCGAATAATTATTTGGAATTTTACTCCTTTTGATTATACAGTTTATTCATTGGAATTTTTTTTAGTCGAGAATTTTGTTAATGTTTAGGAAATGATTTTTGTTTCATCCTTTTTAGAAAGAGAAAGTCACCGTATGTGCCGATCATTTGATTGTGTGATCGATTATATAGTTATCTGGCGTGAGATGATCGAAAATATAAGAGCATATATTGACGAATTTTTTATTTATTTAAAGTAGTTATGTCGCTTCGCGTTCATTTCGTATAAGTTCGAGAAACATTAAGGAAAATTGCAGATACTTCTCGATGGTATCAAAATCTGAAAAAAATGCATGTATATTAAAAGTAACGTAAAGATTCATTTTGCATAATAATAATTCCAAAACGGTATTAATAAACCGATGAAAAAATTAGCTGGTCAACAAATTTCCTGAAAACCCATTTTTTTGAATGAAAATGTTTCGTTCATTTTTCTGAATACGTACGAACTTTTTCAGATTTTTCAATTTACTTTGAAGTTGTGTTTTTTATATGAAAAAAATGTATGAATAAACACAAAATTTAAAGCAAATTGTCAAATCTTAGAAAATTCATACGTATTCAGAAAAATTAACGAATAATTTTCATTACAAAAAAAACGTTGGGTTTCCGGAAAATTTGTTAATCAATTTTTTTTTCATCAATTCATTAATAATGTTTTGAAATTATTATTATAAAAAACGAATCAGTACCTTCAATATGCATGCATTTTTTCAGATTTTTACAATAAAACCGAAACAAAAAACAAAGATCTCGAGACAAAGTAACGGTCTGCCAAAATTTGTTGAAACATTTCTAGCCGTTTCAAAGAACAGCGGATACCAAGACAATACCCAAAGTCACTTATTTACGGCGAAACGCATAATTTCCGTCTTTTGTGCAAAAATGAAAATAAAAAAAGGCAATTTTATAGGTTTTCAAAAAGTAGGTAACACTGAAATTTTTTCCAATGCTAAATTCTAATTCTTAACTGTAGAAATATATTGCTGCTTATCAAAACCTATTTCTCGTTTTGTTTGAAACAACATACCGCAAAATCCGAACGTTATAATTCTCAGATAGACTACGTCTTATCGATATTCATGCGCATTTCCCTTGAAAAAAGAAATTTCCCGAAACATAGTTCTTATTAAACAAAAATTATTAATAATTTCAAAAAACCACCAACATCCGCTTTCATAAAATCGTTTCTTTCACCGAAAGCAGCGTAAACTTCAATAAACACCCGAAAAACTGTAATTCAAATGCTCCAAAAATTGGATTTTTTTAGAAATATCAAATGCAATCCGCCAGTAGCAAATATTTTCTGACAAATTCCCGTTTACGTAGCAGTTACTTTTTCATGAAAAAGTGCAAAAATCTCGAAGAGTTCAATGCATAAAAAAAGTACGCAGTTTTTTCGCTCAGTATTCGTATTCCACTGAAATCTTTTATTGTTTCGCAGGTTTGGCAGCATTTCCGTCAGCTGATCGACTGTCGCCATTGGATACGTTCCTCGATCTATTGACGGCAAAGGCGAGTCTCAACGAACTGGATTTCGGTTTATTGATCGAGGCGACGGTGACGTCAACCGAAGACTTTCTCTGAATTGATTGATTCGCCGCGAGCGCTTCCAATTCGGTACAAATCATTCCTGTGTAATTTACCTGCTCAACATTGTCTGGTCAGCACGATTCTATCGAGATGTGTTATATGCTTTTAATATACATTGTTTTTTTTCTTCTCCGTACAAATTGTTCTCAATGCCGAACTCGACGAGTTTCGCCGCTAAGATTCTTCGTATCGTTATTATTATACAGTTGTTTTTTTTTCGACGTACCTGTATTATTTCCAAGGACCGTTCAGTATTTTTATCGTTACTTTTGATTTATGTTATGGGAAGAAAAAAAATAACGGTGGTTAACAAGATTATTGTGATTTTTTTTTATCGTGTTCCTCTACTAGTTGGTGTTAGGTGGAGTCACTTGTGTTAATTACTACCTATATAATGATAGTTGGTGAATATCTTTATTGATTTTGAATAAAGTTTGATCTATAAACATCGTGTTATCTTTACTTAGCAATCGTTCTTATAATCCGCGATGTTTATGACATTGGATACGCGATCGAGATATCTCGAAGTTGCGGGTCGATTAACCCGAAGCTTTGCAATCATCACGCCACGATTCGAGATAATCGGGATGCATGGTATGGACGATGTAATTATTCCAATTATTTGCTCTGAAAAGTGGATATACGAGACATCGTGAGTAAATAAGGTATTAATAACTCGGATGAGCTGAATAAAAAATACCTTTCGCATGGTATATTCAACAGACGCTTCTCCGGTAACGGCATAGTCTCTCGCATTATTTTGTATCGCGGATCACGGAGAAACAATAATTGGGGTTTTCCCTCAATTCTCTCTATTCTTGGGATTTTTGTATCTCTACGCATTATTTCATAATTTGGTATCAAAGTAGCGGGACTACTAATCAAACGGAGATGACGAACAGACGGATGTGTGGCATTCATTGTCGACGTGAAGTTAATAGTAAACGATCTTCACAAGCGACCGGTCGCTGTTGTTGAGTCTTTAAAAAAAATGAATTCCTTGAATCTTTGTGTGTATTAGGACGTAATTTCCTGCAGTAATAGCTAAAAATTGATATCTGTTAATTCAGTAGATCACTGAAAACTTTATTTAAATTTATTCGCGTGAATCTTTCAATTTGGCATAAATCATTCCTCTGTTAGTTTATTTGCTTGATCGGCACGAATTTATCGCTTGTTGTTTTGAACGCTCATTTTAATTTTTAATAATAAATCATTGCATTATCATTGCATTATCACTGACCGTAGCGATTTTATATTGATTAAACGATAATTTTTCGATTATTTTGAAAATCGGGCGCTGGGGATAGAGCGCTTCGAGTAGCGGTCTACTGAACTACTTGTTCAAAACAACAACAATCGAAATTCGGCGACTGTTGCATGGACGCGGCAGAGCGCACGTGACAATTACGGTTTTTTTCACTCCACATTAACAATTATTTACTATTGCTAGAGTTTTCATTATGGTTTACGACAAAACTGGATGATTATTGAACGATGATTATTCGCGATTTCTCGCTATAAGCCCAACCTTAATTGTCATCGAATTGTCGTTCCCCGCGCGATCGACAGAATGAACAATCCACGAGGTCGTTTTCGAGGGGGTCGTTTTCATAGAGGAAATCGACGGCGTTCTGCGGCAAAGCAACCTGGTATATTGTTATTTCTCGACGCGTTTCCAATACGTTTATAAAAAAAGTGGGAAATGATCGAAATCGTTCATTACAGCGGTCGTTAGAACGAGTCCGCCGGACGACGATGGAACTGACAAATCTCCGGATTCCCCCGGCGAAAACACGGATTCCGAACTTAATACTTACAATAGAAATCCAAATACTCCATATCACGGATGGAAATTATATTTCGACGACAAAGGTAAGTCGATTTTTCGAGTCACAACAAGAAATTTGATTGTATTATTTTTTTTTAAATCCAATTATTATTGCTAATTTTTACGCGATTTTATTTATTGAATCGAAAAAAACGGGAGAAATAACAAAAATTTTAATAAAAATATTCAATAAATAACAGTCGTTTGTAAACAGAGTACAGCAAGGATTCTCCGTTAGTCAACAAAGTAGAAGCGGCTTTAGGTTTTTTTGAAAGACATCGAGATATTGTCTCGTTGGATTGTCTGGAAGTTTTGACGTCTTTCGTTGTCGATCTAAAAAATGTTTACGCAGATGAGATACTTATGAATGAATGGAGCGGATTTAAAAACGATATATACGACAAACCGAGAGAAACTCTTAATTGTCTCGGATTGGCGATACATCAAGTGAGTAACAAACAACGATAGGAATAAAACACATAATCCACAAAAATGTACCAACGATTGATTTTTTCAGATCATCGCGGACTCATTATCAGAAAATGTTACGAGGAATTGTACAGAACAATTGAGCAATTTGCCAATGATAAGAGTCAATCTGCGTAATTATTCTCTGTTTGTATCTCTCAGAGATCTTAAAGTTAATTGTTATGGTGAGTTCCACAAGTTGTTGAAATATTGGAGGCGAAAATTCGCGATATATCTCTCTATATATATAAAGTTTCCGCCGCTGTCGCCGCCGCCGCCACCGCCGCCGCCGCCGCCGTGTCAGGAATCGAGGGGAGGGCAAAAATATTCTAAGTCCCTCTAAAGAGGAAAAGAAAAATATTGTAAGTCCCTCTAAAGAGGAAAAGAGAAATATTCTAAGTCCCTCTAAGGGGGACTTAGAATATTTTTCTTTTAGTCCCCCTTATTCTAAGTATTCTAAGTATTCTAAGTCCCCCTTAGAGGGACTTAGAATATTTTTCTTTTCCTCTTTAGAGGGACTTAGAATATTTTTCCCTCTAAGGGGGACTTAGAATATTTTAAGAATTTCTAAGTCCCTCTAAGGGGGACTTAGAATATTTTCGGTCGAAGGGGGCGGGGGGAATCCCCTTAGAGGGACTTAGAATATTTTTCTGAAGGGGGGGGAGGTCGTGGGAGGGGAAAGTCAAAATATTCCTTCAAGGGGGGACTTAGAATATTTTTGGTCGAAGGAGTAATGGCGAATGGGGGGGGGGGGGGGGGGGGGGGAAATATTCTAAGTCCCTTCAAGGGGGACTGACTAAGTAAAAATACAAAAAAAAGCGGCGGCGACCTCCATTGGTGAAAAGTTGCGGCGGTGATTAAACATTATTATAATGTTGATAAAAGAAATGCGAGCGCGCGTAGCGCGCGAGCCCGGGGAAACTCTAGTATATATATATATATTTTGGTGGTTGAAAAAAAAACGCGTAATTTTTTTATTAGGCGTTTCGTCGAGATAATTGTACTCATTGATAAAAAACTGTCGGAAAAACGGGAGTATATAAAAAAATATTCATAAAATTCAATTTGCGATGTATTTAAACTGCAAACGTATGGTCATTGATCGGAGTTTATGTTATTTTTGAAAAAAAAAGGATTTTGCAAAAGCGGAGGTCTATACGATTTTTTTTTATTACTGTGTCATAATATTGAAATTAGAAAAATACGACGATTTTTGTCTTCAAATTTTATAATAATCTACAAATGCAAAAGAACAGAGAAACAAAGTTTTTTTTTTTAAACTTTAAAATATATATATATGTTAATTTAGAAAAAACTACTCGAAATTGAGACGGTACTGTGGTCCTTGATTCACCGAAAAGTCTGATTATTCGCAGGAAAGTTGATTTCGACGCGTGGATGCGTGATTCGAGTCGGTCGCGCGCGTCATCTCGCCCAGTGGTTCGTTTTCGTTTGTGCAAAGTGCGGTATTCAAAAGATCGAGAAACAACCTGACGGGATATACACGCTGCCGAAAAAATGCGATATATGCGGTCCCGCGAAATTTCTACCAAAGTTGGATTCGCCGTACGTGAAAACTGCGCCTTTTCAAACGATTAGACTTCAGGAACACTTTGGCGACGAACCGGTAAAGCGTAATTGGTAAAACGAAATATATTCGTTTTTACAGAGATACATTTGTTATTTTTTCAGGATGACAGAGGCAGAATGCCGAGAGTACTGGAAGTAGAATTGATTGACGATCTCGTCGAGACCTATATGCCTGGAGACGATGTAACCGTTGTGGGAATAATTAAGGTAAACTAAGGCAAAGCTCCGAAGTGAAAAAAAATTGTGTACCGATTGATAATAATGATAATGATTATCATTATCAAGTATATTGGTATTGTTATTATTATCAAGTAGAGTAGTATCATTTTCTTAAGGAGGAGTTATCGTTACATTTCCAGTCAAAAGTGAGTTTCGAAGAGAATTTCGAAGATTTTCCGATGAGATATAAATCTAAAAATAATTATCCATACAGACGGTACTAAGAACATGCATTTTGCATAAAAATAAATCGAAAATAGTTTTAGTAATTCATTTTAAAAAAATTGTTCAAGGAATCAATTCATTTTCAAATTTTCATTTTTGGAAAAGTCTTTGATCGATGTCTGCTAATATGTTCCATCGTTTCCCCGGAACATTTTTGAACTCGTATCTAAAATTCGCAACTTTTTATCTACGAAAAAAAGAAATTAGAAAAAAAATTGAACGAAACTTATATGTATTCACAAAAATGACCGAATCAATTTCTACGAAGAAAAATGATTGGTTATCGAATTATGTGTTGAGCAATTTGTTTTAACTAATTTATTAATACATTTTTTGCATTATTATTATGCAAAATTAATCTCGTTAGGACCTTATGCATTTTTTTTCTTGTAGATTTTTATTCCATTGGGAAGTATTCGAAATTCACCTATAATTCCGCTTTTTGTTATTGATATACTACTTTGTACTACAACGATGCTTTTTAAAATTATTATTCCCATTATATAAAAAACGTTTTCAACGGAAATACAATCATTGCGCCTTAACAAATAAATTACTTTCATTAAGGTACGCGGTACCGACGATGGAATCGGCACAATTCGCGGTAACACCGTCAACGCGTGTTCTCTTTACATGGAAGCCGTATCAATAAAAAGCAACAAAAGTAAATCCCAGAAAAAAACCGACATGGCGGTAGAATTGAGCGTCAAAGATTACTTCGCAATTAAGGTGACAATGCGTAAAGAAATTTCCGTAGTAAATTTTCGAAAGAACAACAAAATACCGTTTTTATTTAAATCCGCAGCAAGTGCATGACGAACCGGATATATTTTCTCTGCTCGTTCGTTCGCTTTGTCCGAATATATACGGTCACGAAATCGTAAAAGCGGGACTGCTATTGAGTCTATTCGGCGGAAGTTCGAAACACGCGTCTCTGCGCGACAACATTCACGTTCTCATGATCGGCGATCCGGGACTCGGAAAGTCTCAGATGCTGCAGTCGTGTTCGCGGGTTGCCGCCCGAGGTAATTAGATAATCAATCAAATTGATTTTATTATTGCGTGCGATAATTATTTCGACAAAACAGTTAACTCTTCGAAGGGATCTACGTGTGCGGAAATTCGAGCACCTGCTCGGGTCTCACGGTAACTCTAACGAAGGAAACGGGAACAAGCGATTTTGCACTGGAACCCGGGGCTCTCGTTTTGGCGGATCGAGGTTGTTGCCTAATCGATGAATTCGACAAAATGCCGACACAGCATCAGGTCGGTAAATCTTGATAATCCGCACATTTCTAATGTTTGGAAATTCGGTGAATGGAACTGATTAATCTAATCGCATTCGCGAATTCGATTAGTGTAACTAATTAATTTAATCGACTTCCCGAATACCATTAATATAACTAATTAATCCAATCGCTTTCGTGAATTCGATCAATGTAACTAATTAATCAGACCGCATTTGCGAATTCGATTATTGTAAGTAATTAATCTAATCGCATTCGCGAATTCGATAAATGTAATCGCTTTTCTAATTTCATTTGTGCATCTAAAGAACTGTTAATCATTTTTTTCGTCTCTTAGGCTTTACTAGAAGCTATGGAACAGCAGAGTGTTAGCGTAGCAAAATCCGGAGTGGTCTGTTCACTTCCGGCAAGAGCTTCGATTCTCGCAGCGGCCAATCCAATTGGCGGACGTTACGATAGATCGAAAAACGTTGTTCAAAATTTAAATATGAGTGAACCATTGCTTTCTCGCTTCGATCTCGTATTTTTGTTGCTCGATCAACCGAACGAAGTAAGAATTTTTCTACTCGTCCTTTCGTGTCGTTGATAACTTCGGTTGATTTCGTTTCTTATAAAAAATCTTTCTTTCACAGCATCTCGATAGTCTAATGTGCGCTCACGTTATGAATACTCATATACGCGGTAAGAAATGTAATAACGTTGGTGCGAACGATGCGATCGCCGGAACTTCATCGGGGCGATTACTCACCAAAACGGCAACGACGCTGAGGTAAAAAAAAATTATTTATTGACTGGAATTACGGGAATAATTGCCGGATTATTGTGTTTCAGAGAGAGACTATCGTTTTTTAATACCCGAACAGAGGATTTGGTTCCTCAGTCAATAATTCGAAAGTACATCGCTTACGCTCGTCAGTACGTTCAACCGAAGTTAACGAACGCCGCAGCGTCGGTTCTTCAGGATTTTTATCTCGAACTTCGAAAGAAAAACAATATCTTCGGCAACATACCGATCTATAATAGGCAGTTGGAAGCGCTTATTAGGCTAACGGAAGCGCGAGCCAAACTGGAATTACGCGTCGAAGCGACCGCCAGCGACGCTTCCGAAGTTGTGGAGATATTGAAGTACACGTTAGCAGATGTTCCTCTCGACGCCGGAACTGCGCGGAATGCATCATCCGATTCTGGCAAATTGACTGGCAATAAGGTCGGTAGTTGCGAACGATACGTTGCAAATTCCATTAACAGTATTAACGGCAACAATTTTTTTTCCATTCTTCGATAGGTGAAAAGTTTCATAAGACTTTTGAAAAACGAAGCGGAAGCAAACAACGATAAATTATTTTCTAAAACGGATCTTATGGAAATCGCCGAAAGAGGAGGTATCGTCGTTCACGACTTCAGCCGTTTCATTAGAAAACTCAATGACGAAGGTATTCTTTTGAAACGGGGAAAGCAATTGTACAAATTTGTCGAAGATTAACTGTCATTATGGAAGCAAATATTTTTTTAATACAAAATATAAACAGTTATTGGCATATTATTGACGAAAAAATAGGAATTATCGATCGGCATGAATCGACGTTTTTTTTCGTCATTTTTTTTGTCTTCGTTATCCAATTTTTTTTGTCGGTTACCAAACTTCGAAGCAATGAGCTTTACACGGTAAACGCCAATATAGATAGCGACAACAGACTGGTCGGGGAGTGTGGAAGCATCCGGGTCTGCAACAGGGTCTCTCGGGAACATAACGTTCGGCTTGCGGCGCCGGTAATTCAGGTATCGTTACTGTACATCCACTGCAACAACGTTGATAATACGAAGATTACTAATAAAATCCGCGGATAGAGAGAGATGTATGATATCGAATAAAATTTCACCTGTGCCGAGCGGACGATCGACGAAATTACGAGTCGACGATGTCTCGTCACCGGTAACCGCCGCGAGTCACATCTCTACGAACCAATTGAGAGGTCTCGCGGCAACGCGCGTCAGGCATCGCGGTGGACAATTTTTTATTGTACAGGATATCGGACAACGAGGAACGCATATCGGAGGACAGGGTCCGCACGGCACGGGCGGTGTACAGATGGTGATATTGCACGGTGGCGGACACGATAAACGCGGTGTACGGATTACGCACGGTACGCAAGCCGACGACGAACGGCACGGAGGCGATCCACCGTTTTGGTTCCCTCCGTAAGACGACTGAACCGGATGACTACTCGAACGCGTTGCTCTCGCCGATGTTCCGCATTTTCCGCACGACATTTCGTTTATTCATAAAAGTTTTACTATTTTTTTTTTATTTTTTATTTTTCGTCACTTCACGTTTTATATGGCAAAAGAAAACGGAGAATTTTTGCGACCATTGATTTTGATACGTATCACACGGTAATGAGGATCGCTTGACTGCAATGTTTGTAAATTGTTTTTTGTTTCGCGAATTACCTTGGAAACCGTAAAATTTTAAATGGCCGTCTAATTGGAATCTCTATAAGGTGATACAGAATTTGAGATGAACGATAGTACAGTCTATTGTTTGGAATATATTTAACATTCGTTTTACATCAACAGGTGTTTTTTTATTAGGTATTTAGTTTGATATCTTAAGAAGGGCACAGGACGGCGCGAACAGCCGACGGGCAACACGGTGCCGCGGGAAACGCAGGTGGACTGCAGTAACTGATGATCGGAGGACAGCAAGGAGGCGGAGGGCAACGCGGTGGTGGAGGACAACAGGGAGGAGGCGGACAACAAGGAGGAGGCGGAGGGCAACACGGCGGCGGTGGGCAACAGGGTGGCGGTGGGCAACACGGTGGCGGAGGGCAACACGGTGGCGGAGGGCAACAAGGAGGAGGCGGACAACACGGTGGCGGAGGGCAACAAGAAGGCGGAGGACAGCATTGCGGTGGATTTCGGCTTTGAGGACAACACGGAGGAGGTGGCGGTGGTGGGCAGCACTGATTATCTTCCTCTGGTGGACAACAGCCCGAGGAACACGTTGGTCCCGAACACGACGAACCGCAAGTAAGTCGACAATACGCGGCGAGAGCCGATTCTCTCGCCTGATCCGCGCAGTAGTACTTCCGAAGGGCAACTTCCGCGTCTCCGAGATCCGTTAGTTTCAGTAAAGCGGCTCTTCCCGGTCCGCATACCGGATATAACTTTGTCATACATTCCGGTCGTCCCATACAGTCGTACATCATACATCTATCTTGCAAACCGTTTCGTTTGATGCATTCGCAACGATACATCATACTGCCGCGGAGCTCGAAACTTTTACACGCCTTCACGGGGCTCTGAATGAGAAAATATAACGATAAAAAAAATTAAAATTAAAGATAAATGTTAGAAATTGCGAGAAAATTGTGCGCTACTCACGCAACAGGGAGGAACGTCGGTTGGACAGACGGGACAACACGTTGGTGGTGGGCAATCGGGTTCGTCCCATTCGCACGGTTTTTTTCGGTCCATAGAACTTACGAGACATTTTAATTGCGCTAAAAGTTCTCGTCTGCGATCGCAATTAGGATTCTTTCCGTCACACGGCATGTTTTCCTTCGATTATTAATACAACAAATTTAGACGTTAATAATTTTTTTTCACTGTTTTATAGTTGAAATTTATGCTATTTTTTCATGTCTTCATTTATAGAGCCGCAAAAGGGACATTGAATTTCGACGTGAAAGCATCGAGTCTTCGATATGCTTTCATCAGTCGCAATCGACGAGATATCAAATAAAACGGTCCGTCATTTGCGACAACTTTTGTACGACTGATTTTTCGTTTTTTTTTTTTCGCTGATCGAAACATTTTTACGTATCCGCGCAACGCTACCTGCATTTGTTAATTATCGAGTTTATCGATCTTTTTATTATAGAAAAAATTATTCACGACATTCGCGGGCATACGATTTTTTATTTATTTTTAATTCATAATTGTTTTATTGATCGATGGATATGTAATACTGTAATAATGTGGTAATTATTTTCATTTTTAATGTATTGAACTCAGAAAGTTATCGCGTCGGGATTCGGGGGCTCAGGATACATTTCCGGAAAACGCGAACGGAAATATCGCGCCGGTGGACATACGGCCCACGGTTTTGTCATGCAATCCGGATGTCCCCGACATTCGGTCAAAGGACACATATCTTGAAGTCCATCTCTGTGAATACAACCGCATCGGCTGTGTAAAACTCCTCCGCGTATCGTAGGGCCGTTCTGTAAAGGGAAATTAAGCGGATCTCTCATTATTAACGAATAACCGATATATCGCGCCTATTATCGCTTATTCGCGATTTATTTACGATATACTTACATTTTCCGACTTACAAGCGTTGCGACGACGATCACTCATTCTTTTGTTACGGAAATCCGATATACTGCCGCCGTTAGTGTCGTCTCTTTCGTGATGATGATTTCTCCCGCGTTTTTTCCGATCATCGCAAATGCTACTATCGTCGTCATTAACTTTTTGCTCTAATGGAATCATCATAAACATCGGTTGTGGCGGCGGCTTTTGCGGTTTTCGACGAATTTTCTCCCTTTCCAAATCCATTTTGTGTTGACTGGGAAAAGAATACAGATAATTCTATGAGTATTCAACATATTCTTAATGTTCTTTTCAAGTTTACTACTTTTACTAACCATTCTAAAGCGGTTACTGCAGCTTTGAGATCACAGATCAGGTTACCCGTATCCACGACTTGGATTACTTCAGTCATTGTGGATATTTTCTTGAAATACTTTTTACTTGATAATTTTTCGAATTTTTAATAATTTTACGGAGAAATTTTGAGAATCGGCCGAAAAGGGGCGGACGTTGGAGAAAATGTGTGACGGAAGTGATGGCTATTACATATTATTGTTTTTTTTTTGCCGGAGATGTTCTATTATTTTAAGGTCGCAGCGTACATGATCGATACTTTTTGTACAACTATAGCATCAGCGCGATCCCGCGTATTTTCTTTTAGATAATCTTATAAATGATTAAACGATAAAATTAACATCAAGAGACGCCAAGTAATTTAAAAAGAATAACTTTAGCGTTTTTTTTCTTCACTTCAGAAACGTATATTCACATTAAATATTGAGATCGGAGTAAATTGAGGCGCAGATTCATAATCGGCGAGGAAACAGTACATTGGATCGGTACAGAGGTCCGATGACAAAAATTTGTTCCATGAGGTGTTCGGAAAAAGCTGCGGTTTTTTATGTGAAAACATCTATAGTGAGGCTTCTAGATGTAAATACGTTTACGTTTTTTGCAGACATTGTACATTCGCTTTATTTTTCTCTACACAATTCGTAATGATTTTTGAAGACATTTTACATTGTCTCATTTCTTTTCTAGAAGATTCGTAACGATTTTTGAGGCCAGTTTCATTTTTTCCCTTTTTTTAGAACATCCGTAACAATTTTTGAAGACCTTTTGTATTTTTTTTTTTTTTTCAGAAGATTCGTACCGATTTTTGAAAACATTTTGCATTTTTTCATTTTTTTTTCAAAAATGGTCGTAACGTTTTTTAAGGATATTTGTTTTTAACATTCTCGCTAAAGATGTTTTAACATAAAAAAACGTTACGATTTTTCTGGAAATTGAATAAAACAATGCAAAATTACCTCAAAAAGCGTTTTGGCATTTTTTTCATATTTTGAAACAACATTAGGTTGGGTTTTTTTATGAAATTACAAGAAAATCCGGACGTTGCATAGAAATTTATCGTCGCGAAAAAAAACGTTAGAAAAAACGACACAATAAGAAATTCGATAGAGTGGCAGAATTTTCTTTTTTTTTGAATATCATTATAGACCGATGAAAACTGAAAATAAAATACAGTAAACCGGGCAAATTACAACTGTTTTTGCAATTTTTTGACTGACCATCGAAGGACCTCAGAAAGTGCTTCAAATTAAATAATTCGATGTATTTTTTCACGCTATCAACTCGAATGAACGTTAAGCATCACATCGACGATGATAGAAAAAAATTCGCGTCTATAACAAGCCTTCGGCTTCGAATATTTTCATAAATCTCGGATTATGATTTCTCTTACAAAACCTTTACTCGTCTGTTCTTCTATCTTTCGGTTTTATTTTTCTACTCAGAAATGGAAAGCCCTAACTGTAAAAGTTGTATTTTTTTCCAAATGTTCAATTTATAGCTTTGTTGGTTACATTTTTATTCGATTGATATTAATTGAAAACGAATTCGTCAACAACATCGTCTGCCAGGTTGGCGGGGGCAGCACGGGGGGGGATAGCAACAAGCCGAAGGCGGACAACATGGCGGTTCTCTCGGAGCCCTGGAAGGGCCCGTAAATTGAGTTTGCGGTACAGGTGGGCATTTTAAACCATCCAGTGAATCAACGACGTTGCTAAAACGTTTAAATAAATGATCATTTGTAGAAAATAAAATGAGAAATGACAAATAAATTGTATTGGAAAGATAATACTCACTAGTATTGCCCTCTGACCGGTTTAACAGTGTATCCTACCGTTCCACCTCCGGTGTTCCGCGTTTTTCCTTTTTTCTCACTCTTTCCTTTCTTATCATTTGTATTCCCTGTGTTTTCTTTCGCCGCAGCAGCTCGCGAAGCCTTTTTATTTTCTTTTGGCATTGTTTATATATTTTGTAGAAATTTATAGTTATTTGGCCGAAACAGTGATGAGTGATGATGTCCTTTGACAGTATGAACGTTGGCAACGGTTGACGTTTCCTCTCCCAGTTTTGTTTTTATTATTTTCCTGCCGTATGAAGTGCCTAACAATTGGGATATCGTACGCTGCTATTTTTTCCCTAAATTTTTTTATTTTCCTTCGGGTTAAATATACATACGGAAATATAACTCGGTTGGTGCAAATATCGCGTTCCACGTGACTGGAACCCCTTCTTCGTAAGATGGCGTATGCGTCATTCGATTCGATCGGCGCTCTTACGACCAAACAATGTTCCTCTGCGTAACCTCCATTTTGTAAAAAGGAAAACAGATTTTTCCTCGTGCAAAAATCTGTCTGAACATTTTCTTTTGATGTCACACACATATGAGAATTGGGGGTCAATTTGTAACAGCGCGCGATGGACTAACTGAGCGCAATTGACGCGTCCAACAGGCATTGGTGCGCGTGAACGAGGACTCGTTAAATGCTGTGAAACACTGAAAACAATATCTACGCAATAGTTGCCTCTGTCTGCCGCTCCTGTTTATCATGGTACTGAGCAATCACAGTAATCGTAAATTTCATTGCAATTTTGTATTTTGTATGATATAAAATCATTGTCATATGAAAGAGTGTTTGATAATTATTAAACGGTAACTTTATTTCATATGTCATTAAAAAAACGAGGAATCAAAAATACAGCTGATTTTTAAAGTTCCGTATGATTCTTTTTGTGCACTCGAACCCAAACCATTTTACCGTGAATTACCGTGAATTTATCGGTTCATAGGTCGAACAAATCGCTGCGTTCAGTGCGGCATATGAACCTGTAAAAGTCGATCTCGTTGAGGCCCTTAAATTCGCGATTACATGGCGAATGTTCAACGACGAAGACAGCAAGTTCTATAGATGTTTACATGATGAGTACTCTATTTTGATTATTAATGATCGAAGAATAATATCACAAGAAAAGTTTCAATAATAATGTATCGATTATTGAATAATAAAAAGATTATTTTTTCGACCGCATTGTAATGCATAAATTACGAATGTACTCGAAATTCGCATATGCCGGCACGATTACGAAATCTTTCGGGTCGATTATTCTCGATTCCTCCTCCGGCCAGCGTGAGCGCCGTTTTGACGCATGCAACATCGATTCCTCGATTTTTGCCATCTTTGATCGTTTCCGTAACTTAGTTATGGGAGGAGTCCAATCCGCGCGATGGTATCGAACGAACGATGTTTCAGACAACTCGACAACACTTTTCAGATGAATTAAGAGAAGGTGAAACACATTACCAAGTGCCTCTTTTTCGCTCCGCCGTAAGCTCCGATCGCGCTATTTCTCTCGCACTCCGGAGGGTTCCACCTCCTCTTAAAGATTTCGCCAGATTTTCATTAACGTCTTCCTTTTTTTTTCGCAATTTTAAACCGGAGTTATTTGGAGGCTGTGAAGCTGTTTTGGCAAATTGAGAGGATTATGTTCTTTAACTATAGCAACGAATTTCACGTTCGATTCAATATCTTGAATTTTCTCCGTCGCGATGACATGATCGTTAATCGACGCGACGTCGGATATAGAAGAAACTTCAGCTTCGCGATAACTGTTGGCATTCTGACATTGTCCGTAATGGGCAGCGACTTGCAATCGTTGCTGTTGCATTAACGCGAAAATATTCTCGGCTAAAGGACCAGCAGCTGCAGCGAGATTCAAATTGCCCGTTGGACCAAAAGTCAACAATAAATTTTCAAGTTTTCCGTGGACATTCAATTCGCCTTCCTGCCATTGATCCTAAGTAAGGAGAGGCTTTCGTAGAGCTGCGTGAACGTACGTCGACGCAGCGAAAAGAATAAGTTATGTCTTCATTGTGATTTTTCCATTTTATCTTCACTGCCAAAATTTTCGGCTGCTATGTGTGTATTTGATTTCGTAGCCACACTCAGCGGACTATCGTATACGACAGGAGTTCTACGGCTGCTTCGTAACTCTGCAACTCGTGGTAGCGGATGACTCCCGTTCGGTAGATTCGTTCAGGAAGAGTTAACTTTCAGTATTAACGGCGCCCGAGGCAATATCTCGCAGGAAAAAATAGTTTCATTACTTTTTGGTTGTTTATCGATCGTTTACCAGAGATATTTATTTCAAATGTCTATATACATGGCACACTTACACCTGTGTAGAACTTGAAATGCAATTTAAAATCGTGCTAAAGGCCTCTTTTACTATTTGAATTATTCGAACTATTCGAATTATACTAATTATTCGAATGGACATTTTATAAATATTATATTTTAATATATGTAATACAGTATTTTGTATTCTCCTTTCAGGAGTAATTTTAAATCCGATAAAGCAGATTATTTGACTTATGGAAGTCAATTTAACATCTCTACTCTCACAGTCACGAATTTAGATCGAAATTTGTGAAGAGCTAATTCACCAATAAATGCGATGGTGGCGCATACTAATCCTATGCTGAGAATAACAAATGCGAACGCCACCTCGTGTAACTCGATGTTTTTGAAGTCCTTATTTTTCATGACTTTCTCATCGTATGCGAACTCCATTAGACTCGTTTCGTTGAATCTCTCAGGCCACGGTTTCAGGACATCCGCTTCGACCATTTTTTGAATTATTATGTTAAATCGTTGTTCCAGGGGCCAATTCCATCGGATATGGAAGCCAATGTACACCTGCTGAAGGACTTCATTACTCACGTGCAACCTGAGCTCCCGCGCTTGATCGATAACGAAACCTTTTGTAACCTCTATGCAAGCCCCCAATGAATCATTTTTTAAGTACTCAACACATTGTCCCCGTTCCTCAATTTCTATGTAATGTTCTAAGACGTATTGATTATTGATGAACTTTTTGAAGTCTTTGGTACCGTAAACCTTATATCCCAGATCGACGACGTCGATTATTGTATTAACACTCCGAAAAGGAATATTTGTCGTCAACAGAGACGCTAGGTTGCCCTGGTAAATGCCTTGCATTGTCACAGCAAAAAACAATAAGCATGTTAAATAAATTCGCGTGGAAGTAGTATGCCGCAGATTCGTAAAGCCCGTGTCGCAAGTGATGCGAATGAGATTCAAAATTGCAGGCATTGAAGCTTGTCGTAAAAATAATCTCAAGAAAATGAAAGTTATGATATAAACGATTCCCAGACTATACCGCGATGCCAGATCGATGACAGTGAGGATTTTGGTAAGTTGTGATTTGTGACCTCTGAACGCAGATATCAGGATTATTCCGACACGGTCGTGAGGATAGCTCACTAAGCCATTAATCACGTTAACAATGACAACGGGAATTTCTTCCAATTCATCAAACTCTTCGTAGAGAATGTCACCTGGACGAACATCGCGTATTAGGGTTGCGTTCAGAACACCAGCAATAATGCGGTACATACGATTCAATTCTTTCCAATTATAACTTGAGGTTTGCAAGTTTCCATGATGAGGAACGTCTTCAGCCTGCGCAACGAATATTTTGATTCTGTAGCCACCAAGATCCTTCGTCTTCTCGAAACGAATTGCCGCGCAGATGTTTTCATTCTTTTCATATTTTTGACTGAACACAGTGAAAGGATGATTATCGATTCCTGGTACAACAAAGATTTTTTTCCAGGAAGCTGGCGCTTGATTTGTATACGGATTATAATTGTAAATCCGTTTTTTTAGTTCATGATCCATGCAGATTACGTTCACATCAAGTATATTATATTGCCAGGCTAACGCCAGCAAATTTCCCGCATTTTGGCATTACGCAATTATGTGATAATGGATCTATCATCTACACTCCAAACGCACGCAGGTTTTTGCCTAAGTATTGATCGCTTACATTGTCGTTATTTTTTACCCATTTATAAACGTGTTATTTTTACGTATCGTCATCATATAAAAAAATACTTATATTTCTGGTTTAAAAGTGATTTCAATGTTAAAAGTAGGGAATTAAACGATTGTTTTCAGAGTGTTTATATAATGCCCAACAGATGGGGGAACTAAAGAAAATATTAATAGCTCGGGGGAGATTTGTCAAAATAGTTAAACTGGACATAAACGCGGAGAAAACAAAAATTATGATTTTTCGGAATGGGGAGAAAAGAGGCGCGGCAGAACGATGGGAACTACATAAATATTTGGGGTTCTGGTTCTCGATAAAAAATAAGTTCACTAAATACATATGAAATGTAGTGGGGAAGGCGCAAAAGGCAATGAACACAGAGCGGGGATTGATGAAGAGGACGAAAATTGGCAATTTAAAGGGAAGAGTGACCTTAAGAGGAGGTGCAATCCCTTCCCTCCTGCCCATCCCGGGCTCAGTCGGTATCAAAAACTGTAAACAACTTTTTTGGCGCATATTAGCTTTTGCAGGCGAAAAAAAAGTTTCATCCCCTGCGGACATACCCAAAGCAGGGGATGAAACTTTTCATTTAGCTGTAAATGCTAATATATGCCAAAAAAGCCCTAACCTAAAAGCACGTGTGTTCACAATCATCATCAGCTGTGTGATGAGAACATAACCTGAAAGAGCACGAGCGAAGCGAGTGCGTTGTTACTAGTATCGTAAATATTTGGAAAATGGGGGATGACAGGTGGCCAAATATTTGCCTAAAGGCGGAGCTGGGAAGGCTAAGGATCGGTACCCCATGGCAGTGGATGAAGCAAGTCGAAAAAGCGATGCAGAGGGTGTGGCACGGTAGAATATTGAAATTAATGTGGGAGGGGGGCAATACTAAATTAATAGATAAGCTGCTAAAAGAAGGATGCCAAAAAAAACGCAGAGCAGGACACAAAGAGGAACTGGGGAAAAATAGAGAAGTCGACTTACTGCAAATATTATGGAGGGATAAAGGAAGGGTTTGGAAGAGAGAAGTACTGGGATAACAACGAATTAAGCGGGAAACCGAGCTTCGGTAGATTGAAAACGAACAAGAAATTTTCAAGTTTTCCGTGAACGCTCAATTCACTATCCTGTCGTGGCCGTTTAGCCAAGGTACTTAGCTAAAAAGCCTAAAGCCACCAGGAGAAAGAAGAAATATAATGAGAGGCTATATCGAGAAGCTGTGTGAATGTACATCGACGCAACGAAAAGAATAAGCATCATCTACATTGCGAGTTTTTCGTTTTATCTTCGATAGCAAAGTATTTGGCTGATGTGTGTGCATTCGATTTCGTAGCCGCACTGAGCGGACTCTTGTACGCGAGTGCACTGAAAAAAAATGTCGTTGTATCACTGACATTGACGTACTTGAAATTAATTTAATTGAATCAAATGCATCAATATTGAAAAAACTGTTCATCTATTGCGTATCAAGAACGGTGTAATTGTGTTCAATAGTTCCATGATATTAAAAACTACATTTGAGGTAATCGGTTGTATAATCTCTTTGCACCCCCAAATCATGAGAAATGAATAAAAAAGAAATGTTTTGCGGGTATTGTAGATCCGAAGTCAAATACTCTTCAATGGCGCTTTTGAAAATAAATAAATTACTGCTCCATATACATCTTCTCTTGAATGTGCAAATTTTAAGTGCAACATTTTTTAATGCAGTAAGGTAAAAGACCCAATTATTGACACTTATAGGCAACCCTCTCACTTTACAAGTGCAAAATTCTAAGGATAAACAAGGAGAACCGAGTGTCCCAGATGATGACACCCCGAACGCGCGCTACCCATTGCTTGCATATTGAATGGTGGGGGAAGCCGACTATGCTAGAGGTACCGGGGTCAAGATCTGGGACAGTGTCAGTAACAGGGTCCTTTACCTTAATTAAAATTCTAATTGAATGAAATAATACTTTGAGTCAACTGCATACGTAGTTAATTGAATTTCGAAGTCGGTTTATGTACGTACACAGACATATTAAGAAAGTCTGTTTATGCCATTAATTCAATGAGTCTACGCTGTTAAATCAGATCAATATGCTGTTAGAAGAAGACTGTTTTTATTTAGAGATTTAAGAAAATCTCGTGGTGGGAACATAGTTTTAAAGTGAAGCATTCGCTCACTTCATTCAACTGCGTACGTCAACATCGTGTATTAGTTATTTTCCATTTACACGATGGATTAATAACACCAACATATGGTATTCGCGCGACGGCGTATGAACTCGTGCACGAGAAATATGCTTTCGTTCCAATTGCCGTTTGCTTTGACTCTATTCCTCAAAGTTGTTGTGAAAACAAAGCCGGGAAGACGTGATCGAGAGTGCGATGGTTACCGCCGAACTAGTTTTCGCCTACGTCAGTTAAAAGTATTTCCGAATAAATTACACATGGTGTGTACTACACACGGTTTTTCCTGTGTATAATTTCGATAATTGGAAATGTATATTTAATTCTATAATATTTTTCGAATTTCCTCCCTGCGTTTTGCTGTTTTATTTTGCGATCGCGGGCTATGTTCGCGGTTACACGCTGTCGTTCTACGCCATCCTCGCGAGAAGGAGAGGTACGCTGCGCGTTAGAACGCGACCACAACTTCCTGGCTGAGCGGTGCGTCGATACCTCGTGTTTCGCGTTACGATAATTGTATTTTCTGTCGAAATCATTAATCGTCGTGGCGTTAACTTGAACGTGAACATTATTAGTAATACATCGGAGTGTATAAAAGTACGAAATCTCATCATTATGGCCGATGAGGAGACGGAGAAGTTTCTTGAATCATGGAAACTTGAAGCAAACGTCGTACAACGTTTTGAAAGTAAGAGACGCTTTCATTATTTTTCGATATTCTTAATGTTTTCGTGCAAAACACGGCAGGTATGTAGTGATTTTCTTTACATTATAACGAGTCGAAACTTCGTACTTACTAAGGGGTCAGCGCGTATAACGTTTTATATAAATCGGATATATAAAATTGATATAAATTTAATTATACAAATAAATAAATTAATACAAATCGGCTATCGGTAATACATTTCAACTGTGATAATAGGGTCTTTGCTATTAACAAAAAAAGCAAATATAACGTTTTTTTGTGAGATGTATAAAAGTAATTCATTGCGTCAAGATATCCGTTGAATTAAAAAACAGAGTATAGCGCAACAACCACACGTATTTTTAATTCAATATTGCCGGGGTATCACTTAATACACACAAAAGCCCCGAGCACGGCTGACATCCGTTTACGAGATCATGGAAACGTTATACCGACTGAAGGGTCAGTGCGCTTCCGAAAGTTGTGTAATCGATAAGCACTGAGTTTTCTTTTCTCGCCTTTAGTGCACTTTAACGTACATTGAGACTGTAATTGGTCAGTGTTCGCTTCCCGATTAAATTTTTGGATATTTTAAATGGGTCTATCATGTTCTACGAGAAATAAAAACACAATATTGAAAAAATATTTTTATCGACGATTCAAGCTTACGAATAAACAAAAAGTTTTGCAATGTTTTTGTTAAAAAATGAAAGGGGTGAAAAAATGTGCCAGGCGTGCGTGCGCGCATGTGCGTGTGTGGACCACGTATTTGCATGTTTTTTTTTTCCATACCATTTTTCCCATATGCCATTTCCTAAAACAGTACAGAAAAAATATTGCTCGGCAAATTACAATGTCTCACACAAATTGATTTTAACTTGTATCGCGTATCGGAAAAGATTCTTATCAACACCAATAATCCTATACTCTTCGATATTCTTGAATATTTCATTCTTCGCATGAATTTTTTTTAGAAAAACTTGATATTATTGTTTTACAATCTACGTATATTATGCCGAACATATTATTTTTAATTATTTTACATACAGCGTACGGGATTGCAAAAAGATATGATCAATGACCTCACATCGGCGTTAATAAAAGAGCTTTTATCCGAGATCGGCCCCAGGATGGCATTCGAGGCGAAATGGAAGGAATCGTTCAAACCCAAAAAAAGAAAACGCGTAAATTGTCTTGTTTTTGCATGTCAAATGTGAATTAGTTATGGAATGTGTGTGGTATTTCTACATTAATATATTGTACACTGAATTACGGGCACTTGTATTGATTTTCACGCTTTATCGTATGTACGTTTGATCAACAATTAACCATTATAAGCATGTATTTGTTTTTTCAAAATCCGTGCACACGCTATAAATAGATAAACAAAAAATACGTAAAATTAGCTATAGCTATAAACGAAAAATACGTAAAATTAAAGTTCTAATAGTTAAAAAAAAAATTTACTGACCCATTTCGAGATAAACAACGATCTTTGGGTTTTAAATTAACGATATATCGATTTCCCGACTGAATTCCCGAAAAGCTAAAGTATCTCTTTTTCTACGGAACAACAAATAATAATAACTAAACGACTCGGTGTAGAATTTTATTTTTCGATCGGTTATTAGACTGTGCGAAAAGCGTCAAAATTATTAACGACGTGTCTGGGCAATTTTTTACGCACAATTTGAAGGGTCTAAAAAATATTTTTGTCTAGATATCGACCTGTATTTTTGGCGGCGAATATGAACTATTTTCACGAAATAATGCATAGCTAATTATTACAGGACCCAACTAACGACGATTCGGATACCGAGAGCCAAGCCGAAAGTGATTCAAGATCGGATACAGAGACTGTTCAGCCGACCACGTCGACAGCAGAGAGCCCGTATATATATGCCTTAAAGAGGCAAACATGTTTCGTCCTCACGGAGATGTACAAAAGATTGCAACGGCCAAACGTTAATCAAATATTGAATAACAGTGAACAAGGCCGAAAAATTGTCGAAGGATACAAAAATCATAGTCTCTAACACGTAACCCGAGAAGACGTGCTTGAAATAATTATTAGCGACGTGATCAACACCGTGAAAGGGTATATTTGCAAATATTCAGGTGCATAACATTTTTTTTCAGTCGAAACTAATTATTCTATGTTATTACTGTTTATTAAAAGAAACTCAACAAACACGACTTTTATGACATCGCGAAAGGCATCATTTGAGAGTTCCCAAAGGAGAGCCATGATCTATATTACGTGACACCGGTACAGAAAAAACATTCGCGTACGAAGCAATCAATATCGGTGCGAGGCAAGGTCGCGATAGCGTATCGAAACCAAATGCAACGAACGGTTCGCGTTCTTAAGGCTTGCCGTGATAAAGCTGACACCGCAAAGGGGAAAGAAAACGGAACACCAAAAGGTACGTAGCTTATAAATATCAGCTTTTTTGTACACTAACTAATCGCATTCATACTCTGCAGAACCATCGGAGGAAACGAAGGAGAGTATCGCTTGGTTGGAAGCGAACGAAGAGCCGTGGGATGTTGTTCAAACGCACTGGCCGGCAACAGCTCAGCTAAGACTCGATGATATTCGCAAAAGTGAAACCGGTAAAGTTAGGGAGTTTATTAAAAAATGGCCTATACTTCGCCATCCGAGGGGCGGGACACTAATCCACGAGGATTTTAAATCGATGTAACTGTGTGCGGTTGAAGGGGGTTATTAATCATTGGCCAAAGTTTTTCGAAGTTCAAAAAGCTCTTCCCGGAAACAAAGAGAAAATATTCCGAGTACAGAACCTACGAGGCATGTTAAAGGGCGGTTTGAACGACGGTAGGTACCATCGAGATATCCACATTATTTAACACAATCATCTCCTTTAATTAGTAGTAGTAGTAGTAGTAGTAGTAGTATTATTTATTGTATTTTAGGTAAAAACCTATTACACACAGTCTTTTACATATTTTGTTTATTCGGCCTTAAGTTTAAAATTAAAATTAAAAGTTCTTTGTACCTCATTTATTCACTAAGTGCAAACGAACGCAGTTTACATGCTGCTTGTACAAAACAGTAAATGTTACGAGCTTCGGTACTTGAGGTTACTTTTTTTACTTGCGGGTATGTTGCATCTTTCAAAAATTGTTTTCTTAGTGGCTCGTATATCGGACATTTGCATAAAAAGTGTTCGAGGATTTCTAATTCTCCTAGGTTACAAATCGGACAGACACTCTTCGTCAATTTTCTACGTGATATTTTTTATTCTAAAATACACAGTTTTCCTCCCTGCAAGTCGACACTGAGCTACTGCTCTAGCATATGCCAACGGTTGTTTCTCGAGTAGGTATTTTTGACATTCGACTGTGTCTAGATTTGTTATGTCTTTATACATTGGGCTGTAAGTGGATTCTTGAGCGCGACTAATGTCCACTTGGAGTCTTGGTTCCGTTATCGCCGTTAGGATTGGGTTTATTGCGTTGCAGATCGTGACCTTGGACGGATTGATAGCGATGTGTTCGTATCTGAACTTCGATAGGATTATCTTCAGTAAGGAGAACCAGTTTCGCTTTGGATCATTTACATCCGACTCATCTAGTTTAACCAACCGATTATATATCATTCGCGGGAATCGATTGTCATTCATGTCAAGAATTTTGCTCCAAAACGTAAGTGCCCTTTTGACGACGTGTTTATCAAGAGGTGTTATTCCTGTTTCCAATCTAACTAAGTAGGCTGGGGTGCATCTCGAGATTCCTAGCAGTTGTTTAAAGAAACTCGTTTGAACTTTGTCAATTAACTCGAGGTGACGCAAGCCCCAAATACCCGAACCGTACAGTAGCGTTGCTGTTCCAATTGCCGAATAAAGCGTTAATCTGCCTTTCTAGCTCTCCAGTTTCGACGCTAACATAGTGGACCATACTGAGCTTATAGCGATTGTTGCTTTGTTTGTGAATTGGTCGACCGCTCTCAGTTGGAGGCCGGATCTCGCAAATGTGACACCAAGATATACATATTCATTGACGATTTCTAGGAGTTTATTATTGAACTTCGGTTTGCGTTCTTTTTTCCGTCTTCCCCCTTTTTGGCAAATTAGAACTTGTGTTTTTTTCATGTTGACTTCTAGCTTATTTTCATTACAATATTTTGCGAGTGTATCCAATTTGCGCTGTAGATCTAGGATATCCTCCGAAAGTAACACCAGGTCGTCCGCGAAGAGAAGCATTTCGACGTTATTTTTAACGTTAATGTGCCCGGCATTGATGAAGAAATCTATAATATCGAATAAGAGTAGAGCAAAAAGCGTTGGGCTACTCGGATCGCCTTGTAAAACGCCTTGCGTCGTGTCGATTACTTCCGTTTTACAGCTCTCATTTACTCGAACTTTAAAGCAAGCTTGCTGATAGAAATTCTGGAAAACCCAAATAATCTTCGAACTGACTCCTGCTCTATGTAGTTTGTGCCAAAGTATCGAGTGAACAACCGAATCGAATGCCCTTCGAAAATCGACGAATGCCGCGTACAACTTACCCTTTGGTTTAGCGAGCGCGATTGCTATCTTCCCGTTTAGCGTGAATATGTTATCGTCACAAGACCTTCCTGTTCTAAACCCGGATTGGCATTCTGAAAAAATCCCGTATGTCTCGGCCCATTTGTTTAATCTTTTGGTCAATAGTGATGTGAATATCTTTGCTACGGTGTTCGCTAAGGAAATGCCGCGGTAGTTCAAGAGGTCTACACGGTCTCTTTTTTTGTAAAAGAGTATAACTTCTGCTTGGCCCCATTCTTCCGGAATTACTCCGGACCCCAGTGCGGTATTAAATAGCTTAGTCATCGCCGCAATGCAGTTTGCCGGTAGAGCTTTGTAAAAACTATTCGTTATGTTGTCTGGGCCTTGAGCCTTATCCACTTTCAATGCACTAATTATTTTTATTACTTCGTCTGCTTTTATCTCCTTGTCCAGTTCGGGGACCGTTTGAACTCGGAATTCGTGAATTAGCCTGTCTCTGGGAGAATATGCGTCCGTAGAATTCAGTATTATTCTCCTGTTGTCATTTCTTAGTGACATTAAGTCAGTAAACGTTTTTTATGCAAAGAAGAGAATTTACATCGGGACCGCGATTGAAGCTATTCTATGCAAAGTCGTTCACCGTCGTTTACCACCCAACTGCTCAACGCGCTGCAAGCCGATTGGTCGAATCTGAATTTACTGCAAGGCGATTGGTCGATTCATTGCCGATAAGTGTGAAATAGAACGAGATGCTTTCGCATAGAATACCTTCGATTGCGGTCCCGATGTAAATTCTCTTCTTTGCATAAAAAACGTTTACTGACTTAATGTCACTAAGAAATGACAACAAGAGAATAATACTGAACTTTACGCAGATTTATTCGTTACATATTTCGTTCGCTTGCGGATGCGTATCTCGTATTGTGCTTTGCTTTTTATTTATTATAGCCTCGGAACATTTTGCTTGTTTTGCGAAATAATCTCGGCCCCAAAGTGTGCTAGAGACGTTGCATAGGTTCGTGTTGCTTATTGGACAGGATTCGCTTTCGGAAACTTATATGTTAGCCTTCGAGACTAGCGCGTGAAGTCGATGCAGCAGTTAGGCTTGACGGTACAGCCATACTCTCGATAACATCAACACCTACTTCGTTTCGGTGGACAACATCCTTTACAGTGTGCCCTCGGCTTTCGAAGCGATTGATACCTGTTTCAAGACGTTCCACGTCCTTAATGCCGAGTATCCGCCAGCGACTGCTCATCTCTGAAACCTCATCCAACGGGAACTGTACAAATTTACTACGAAATATGATAAGAAACCACCGCACATTCTGGAAGTGATAACCGCCTTAAGGGCACTGACGGATAACGAAAGTGAGGTTTCTGCGCGGTAAAACACGATAAGTCTCGGGAAGTTACGAAACAAAACGTCGATGCGCCATGCTCCCTTTTTTTCTACGAGATATTTTTAATAATGCGAAATTCTGTGTTAAGCGTCATGACACACTAGAAATTTTGAAAGCTCGTTGTAAAATGGATCATTATGCAAAAGTGCAATCCTTGTGCGCGTGTCAACAAGAATCGTGTTCGCGAAAGTTCAGTGATGTTTATGCACTATATAAACATTTGCCTAAATTTCATGAGAAAGAAATCGCTCCTATGTCAGGTGAATTGTGTGAAGAGCAGACTATCGAGCCTATGGAAACGCAGTCATTCTTTCTTTCTGAACCGCCTCCGCCAAAATCGCGTCGAAAATCAAAAGTTTGTAAATTTTATATTGTTTTCGTATTCCAAATATCGTACTCCCGACATTAAATGGAGCAGAGTACACAATGTTTAATTCTCGCCACAATATACACAATATGACTCTCGTCATATATACACTTTGATAGTATCGAATTTCGGAGGTCCCAAACGGATACACACATTTGTCCTCTCTCTTTCAATCACTCCGTTATTTGTGTTAAAATTGTCCGATTCTTTTGCCGAGAATATAATAGTAAAAATACAATTTTAATGTCCTCATCTGAGAATTTAAACGTAGAGGTGTGGCTTCCTCGGTGGCTCTTTCTTTTCAACTCTGGGGCTCGCTGACGATGAGGAAGATATCCCAAAATCGATGCTTGCGATCCGCTGGCCAGGCGCGATTCAGACTCTCGTTCAGAGACTAGAAGCGATTCGCACGACGTCCCCAGAGAGAAAGAGGCCGAGGAGAGACACGCACCGATTCTTATCGGCTTTCTCCTTGCGCACGCACTTTTCGCGTCGCGCGAATTATTACCTATACATCGTAGATCGATGATGGAGCGATCTATCGGACGTCGCGATTCATTTGAATCTCAGGAGCTTACAAGTTGCGCTTATTATTAGTAGTCATGACGAAAATGCCGTTCTTACTCCTGACATATTTGCGGAAAATGTAGCAGCAGCTACTGCTTTTTTCGTCGCCGATTTATATTCACGACCGTCTGTGCCGCGCAGTTTTGCCCAATAAACGATCTCTTCCGCTGAAGGGTTTCTCGAATGCGTTTACGTTCTCGAAACAAAATATAAGTCTACCGCGTCGAGTATTAATCCGGAAATGGCGTGCATGTTTGAAGTTGCGAAAAACGCTTTTGCTGATTTTACTACGGAACATGAAACAATGAAATATTTCAAAAGCGTAAATTTTGTATCGAACCGGTAGAAGTTTGCATCGGTGCATCGCTTAAGTCGAGACGTACAGACGATAGCCAACGAATGATTGTAACAGACAAAAAATCTACTGTATACCAATGACGAAAGTATTTCAAAATTTCTTATAATTACCGAGCGTATATGACGCAATTGTAGAAAACATTTACAGCTATAAACGGAACACTTCGGTAATGAACGCTATACAGGGAAGGTTGTGGTGTTCAATCGAGAAAACCTTTGAGGGCATTGTATTACCACTGATCCTATATTATGATGACTTTGAAATTAATAACCCGTTGCGCACGCATTGAGGCGTGCACAAGCTCGGAACAGTTTATTGTTCTATCGGGGAGATCCCTGTAAAATATTCGAGTATTCCCAAGAATATCTTTTTGATGCAACTGCACAACAGTAAAGATCACTGCGGAGTTAGGAAACAAACGGGTTTTCTCACATCTCATAAATCAGGTAAGCAAACTTTAGACCGAAGGCGTATCGGATACAATTCGAAATGAGTCTAAAAAAGTTCACTTTGCTTTGCTGTACATTCTCGGAGATAATTTGGGGCTGAAGGTTATGTTCGGTTTTACAACCAATTTTAATTCTCTCTACTCGTGTAGACGCTGTGCAGGCGGTAAAAAAACGAAACAAATTCAAACGGCTGAAGACTTTAATATGCTGCGCATGAAAGAAAATTATGCGAAAGACGTAGACGATCGAAGTAGAGGCGTCAACGAAGAGTGTGTATTTTATTCGATTTAGTCTTTTCATATCGTAAACAATGTAAGTTTTGATCCAATGCACGATATATTCGACGGGCTCTGTCGTTATGACTTGGGAAAATTGTTGCAAAAGTTAATAAAGTCAGAGAAGTTTTTGTCGCTAGAAATGTTCAATAGTCGAATTCAATTCTTTGATTACGGAACCGCCGACTCGATAAACACGCCTACACCGATAAGCGCGAATGCTATAAAGAAGGGGCACATAATATATTATGCATCGGAGATGGCATGTTTTTTAAGGTATCTTGGTATATTGATCGGAGACTTAATCCCGAAGAAAAATCGAACGTGGGACATATACATTGTTCTGCGAAAAATCGTGTTAATAATTATAGGAGCACCCGACGTGAGTACCGAATCTATCGATGAACTTAAAAAACTAACGACTGAACACCACAAGTTATACCAAAAACTTTTCGACGATACCTTGAAGCCTGAACATCACTTGCTCTTATATTATCCAAGCGCAATGCAACAGACCGGACCCATGAATCAGATGTCTTGTATGAGATTCGAAGCGAAACATAAGGAATTGAAAGAAACAGCAAAAGCTATTACTTCGCGAAAAAATCCATCGTATACGTAGCTCTTTAACAGCAATTGCTAATGAATTACAGATTCATCTCGCGTAGAGGCTTTGTTAACCTAGTAGAGAAAGGAGTTATTATTCACGCGAATGTTTACGAATTAAATTCATACGATTATTTTAAAAGTCTTTTACCTCTCGAGTTTAACGCAGAATGCAGATGTACTAAATGGATACAAGTTTGAGAAACCGTGTATAAGACGAAAATGGTAATTACAGTTCGCAGTGGCGATTGCACGTTCGGTAAAATTTTATATATTTTAATAGACGATGTAAGAGACGTGTACTTTATATACAAAATTTTGAACACTGTACGCTTTTCGGAACATCATTTTGCTTACGAGGTGCAGGAGACGAATTCGTGGGGATTTGTACATCAAGAACATCTTACCTGGCATCTTAACTTGCAATATGCATATGTCTCAACGAGGTATTATTTTTGTACCAGCAATACTATAGTATTGCCTACCGTGACTGAGCGTTCTCTTCAGTTCTGTTATAATAAAGTTTTGTTGGACTGTATATTTTATTATAATTCTAATATTAGATTTTAAATCAGTTACATTAACATTCAGTTGTATACGAACTTGCGCGTTCGATAATCTCCAGGTGCGATACTTACCGTGTGTATACTCGTTATGCAATATATAGAAATAGTGTCGTTCCTCTGAAATAACTACATTAATGCGATACGGGATTTTTTTTTCGCCAAAAACGGCACAAACTATGCGCCATGAAACGTAGCTATCGCTGTATTTAGCATACAGTTTTATTTATGATTTTTTATTTTTACGATTTGAGTTTCGCTCCCGTGTATCCTTTTTGATTTTGAAAATTCTACGAATAAATATTTTGCAATCACTACCGGTTTTTTTTTGCTATTCATTCTCCGCAACGCTATCGTCGATTGCGGCACGCTCATCTAAACTCCTGTCTGAAAACGGCTTCTACCATGAATTTTTTTTACTGATTGGTATAATGCAACTAACTTTCCTTGCGAATTTGTACGTTACGCAAAGTTTATTGTATTATAACATATAAACGCTTGTAATAAATACCTGTGTAATATATGTATGTTTGATTTGTAGCAACTGATTATTTGTTATAATTTGAATGGATTTTTACAAGCTTTACATTTTGAAAGAGAGACAGTCTTATTCTACCGTTAACTGTAACCCTTACACTATTTTCGCATGCAATCGTCTCGAAAAACTGTGAGATTCAACTGGTCGTATATATAATCGTATTAATCAGGTAATTGACTGACCCAATTATAGATTAACTGAGTTCGCTAGTGCGTTATATTGAAACGAAATCGCGTGTTGTTATTTGAAGAAAATCGACCCCTTGGCAAGAATCTGCGAAATATAATATACTCGAAGCAATGAAAATTAATCCTTCCTGCAATTTCAGTATTATTGCTTTGAAAACAAATCATATTGCGTTAAGGAAATATATTTACACTCCAATAAAAAACGTGTACAAGTCAAAAAAATATAATTTCACTTAAAATCAATACAAACGTCGTTCAATGTTACCTCTTATTGTTTCAATACTGAATACCTTTGAATTACGTCTGTAACGATTTCTATATAAGTACATCTCAATTACTACCACGGTTCAAAAGGGTTATTCCAAAAGTGTGCATGTTTAATTCAATGCTTTCGGACGAACATTCAAAAAAATGTACTTAGTATAACGACATTTTCAAATGATCACCCGTACAATGATAAAAAGATTAATTGAAACTACTATATAAGCCATTAATGCCAGTGGAAGGGAAATCATTTTGTGGGCAAAAAAATTGCACCAATAACATAAAATATTTCTACCCGCATCCAATCGATTGGGCCATTCTGTACGCGTATTGAATCGATTAATAACGGACTTGATGCAACAAATAGACATTTCCAGCGTACGCCGTACTTTGTATAGTGATCAGCATATGGCATTGACTCAATATATTATGACACCGTCGAAGACTCAACCACAGGAATACGGTGTATCACAGATGAAGTTGAATAACTACACATGTTGATAGCAACCCGCAATGGTTACATTTAATTGAATCAATGATGATTTTTTTTAACTCAATGACACTTTTTTTCAGTGTGGAGTTCTACGGCTGCTCCGTAACTCTGAAACTCATGGTAGCGGTTGCCTCCCGTATGGTGGATTCGTTCTGGAAGTTCAGTTTATTAGCTTTGTACACGTTCATAATTAACGGCACTCGAGACAATATGTCACAGGAAAATTAATTTCGTTTCATTTTGGTTATATATCGATTGGGTGCCGGAGATATTTATTGCAAATGTATATTGTTCATGTATTGTAGATGGCACTCTTAAACCCGTCTAGATCTTGATATGCAATTTAAAATCGTGCTGAAGACCTGTTTTACCATTCTAATTATTCGAATGGACATTTAATAAATATTATATTCTAATAGGGCTGAAGGACTACGGTCAATGGCCCATTGTGCGCCGGAGATGTAAATACAAAAACTAGATGTAAGCATAATGCAATCGAGTTGATGTTTTGGGCGAACAATAAGGCGCATGTACTACTACTACTACATTTCAATATATGTACAGTCCAAGCTCCGTATTCTTAACTCGACGGGACCGGACCCGACCCTATTCTGTATTTCCCCTATCGTCCCTACTCCCGGTCAGTTCCTGCGAGTAGAGGTACCTAGGGGTATGTGCGCGGGGTTTCCCCCGCTTGGAGTGGGGAAAAGGAGCTGAGGAGAAATACAGTTAAGGGAATTCGTTACCATGGTAACGAGTTAAAATAAGGGACCAGTTAAGTTAAGGGGAGTTAAGAGTACGGAGCGTGGACTGTAATACAATATTTTTTATACTCCTTTCAGGAGTAATTTCAAATCCGATAAAGCAGGTTATTTGACTTATCGAAGTCAATTTAAAATCTCTACTCTCACAGTCACGACTTTAGATCGAAATTTGTGAAGAGCTAATTCACCAATAAATGCGATGGTGGCGCATACTAATCCTATGCTGAGAATTACAAATGCGAATGCCACCTCGTGTAACTCGATGTTTTTGAAGTCCTTATTTTTCATGACTTTCTCATCGTATGCGAACTCCGTTAGACTCGTTTCTTTGAATCTCGCAGGCCACGGTTTCAGGACATCCGCTTCGACCATTTTTTGAATTATTATGTTAAATCGTTGTTCCAGGGGCCAATTCCGTCGGATATGGAAGCCAATGTACACCTGCTGAAGGACTTCATTACTCACGTGCAACTTGAGCTCCCGCGCTTGATCGATAACGAAACCTTTTGTAACCTCTATGCAAGCCCCCAATGAATCATTTTTTAAGTACTCAACACATTGTCCCCGTTCCTCAATTTCTATGTAATGTTCTAAGACGTATTGATTATCGATGAACTTTTTGAAGTCTTTGGTACCGTAAACCTTATATCCCAGATCGACGACGTCGTTTATTGTATTAACACTCCGAAAAGGAATATTTGTCGTCAACAGAGACGCTAGGTTGCCCTGGTAAATGCCTTGCATTGTCACAGCAAAAAACAATAAGCATGTTAAATAAATTCGCGTGGAAGTAGTATGCCGCAGATTCGTAAAGCCCGTGTCGCAAGTGATGCGAATGAGATTCAAAATTGCAGGCATTGAAGCTTGTCGTAAAAATAATCTCAAGAAAATGAAAGTTATGATATAAACGATTGCCAGACTATACCGCGATGCCAGATCGATGACAGTGAGGATTTTGGTAAGTTGCGATTTGTGACCTCTGAACGCAGATATCAGGATTATTCCGACACGGTCGTGAGGATAGCTCACTGAGCCATTAATCACTTCAACAATGACAACGGGAATTTCTTCCAATTCATCAAACTCTTCGTAGAGAATGTCACCTGGACGAACATCGCGTATTAGGGTTGCGTTCAGAACACCAGCAATAATGCGGTAAATTCGATTCAATGCTTCCCAATTATAAATTGAGGTTTGCAAGTTTCCATGATGAGGAACGTCTTCAGCCTGCGCAGCGAATATTTTGATTCTGTAGCCTCCAAGATCCTTCGTCTTCTCGAAACGAATTGCCGCGCAGATGTTTTCATTCTTTTCATAATTTTGACTGAACACAGTGAAAGGATGATTATCGATTCCTGGTACAACAAAGATTTTTTTCCAGGAAGCTGGCGCTTGATTTGTATACGGATTATAATTGTAAATCCGTTTTTTTAGTTCAGGATCCATGCAGATTACGTTCACATCAAGTATACTATATTGCCAGGCTAACGCCAGCAAATTTCCCGCATTTTGGCATCGAGGCGAAAAGTTGAGTATGACAAACGAAGCTGCATGATTCCACCAAATGGAATGAATAATATAATTTTGCATGAGATTTATAAATTCTTCCCAGGAAGAAACTCCGATTATGAAGACCTTAAGCTGGTATCGAGATGGTCGACCCTGATTCCAAATGAGATTTAGATTATTCGTGATTCTTGTAGAACGATTGATCACGACTACAGGATTGGTGTATCGGTTTGCCAGTTCTCTGAAGAGAATATCGGGTAAATATCCAGCAAGGGCAACGGGATTTATCCGGTCCTCATAGCATGATGTCAAGATGTTCATCTGAAATCCATCGAATTGTAATACCAATTATAAAAGAATAATGGAACGTAATCATGTTTATTTTTTTAATTCAAAGCTTAATTTTGTTGTTCTTTAAAAAATGTTGTTATTCGACGAAATGTTGCAAATGTCGAAATTTCCGACAGTCCATTTTACAAATTCTTTTGAGAAAAAGTATTTTGCGACTTAACGAAGTGAGATTATTTTTCATTTTAACATCGTATAATGCAACTCTAAATAGTCAAAGAATGTCTACAAATTTTTCGTCATATAATTCCTGGGAAGTTCGACATCGTGGGAGCTATTTTTTGAAGCTCTTCATACAACATTTACAAGAAATTCGATTGTAAAGTGTGGAATTACCGAAAAGATGTGTTTACTATTGTCAAAAAAAGACTAATAATCATTTGAATTTATCATCGTCAGAGTATGCAAATTTAAGCGAAAATTCCTTAATAAATAGATGTGTAACTAATATTAGTACTCTATGCATTTTCTGAACCTATACCTATATCTATTAAGGGTAAACAAATCTTACTGAGCTTTCAACGAGATCTGAAATTATTTCGTCCACCCGAGGATCGGCGATAATAATTTTCGCTCGGCACGTGCTCGTCGTGATGAATACCAATAATATCACCGAGAACTTAGTTAACTCCCGCATAGCTTTCGAATACCGGTTACCAATAAGAGAGAAAAAAGAGAAACACGATATGTTAGTACGCCGATTGATTGAAGACTGAATGCAATTGTTTGAGTCCCGCGCATAAATATTTTTTCTGCACGTACGATCAGCACATCATGCTATTCCTGACTAAATTGTTGTCAACGCTATTCGATAAATATTTCCCTGCAGCATGCAACTAATTATTAATCATATTGAGAACAGAAAGTGGATCCACCTTGAACAGGTGCAAACTGTGTGTTCCATACTATCGATATGAGAGGACCCACGTGTAGTTTCCAAGGGCATTCGATGCACGCTGGTCCCAATAGAGCATTGGAAAAAAATTACAACGCAATTATATGATAATGGATCTATCATCTACACTCCAAACGCACGCAGGTTTTTGCCTAAGTATTGATCGCTTACATTGTCGTTATTTTTTACCCATTTATAAACGTGTTATTTTTACGTATCGTCATCATATAAAAAAATACTTATATTTCTGGTTTAAAAGTGAATTCAATGTTAAAAGTAGGGAATTAAACGATTGTTTTCAGAGTGTTTATATAATGCCCAACAGATGGGGGAACTAAAGAAAATATTAATAGCTCGGGGGAGATTTGTCAAAATAGTTAAACTGGACATAAACGCGGAGAAAACAAAAATTATGATTTTTCGGAATGGGGAGAAAAGAGGCGCGGCAGAACGATGGGAACTACATAAATATTTGGGGTTCTGGTTCTCGATAAAAAATAAGTTCACTAAATACATATGAAATGTAGTGGGGAAGGCGCAAAAGGCAATGAACACAGAGCGGGGATTGATGAAGAGGACGAAAATTGGCAATTTAAAGGGAAGAGTGACCTTAAGAGGAGGTGCAATCCCTTCCCTCCTGCCCATCCCGGGCTCAGTCGGTATCAAAAACTGTAAACAACTTTTTTGGCGCATATTAGCTTTTGCAGGCGAAAAAAAAATTTCATCTCCTGCGGACATACCCAAAGCAGGGGATGAAACTTTTCATTTAGCTGTAAATGCTAATATATGCCAAAAAAGTTGTTTACAGTTTTTGATACCGACTGCGGTGTATCACCTGTTCTTAATGGATTCGTTAGTGAAATCAGGGATGCTTTGAGGGGTGGAAATTTCTGTATGAGAAAAAAATAAATGAAATAGAGAGCGTACACGGGAAATTTGTAAAAATGGCGATGGGACTGGCCAGAAACACGTCGAATAATATTTGGAAGCTAGAGGCGGGGAGCGAAAGTACGGAAATAGAGACAAGAAGGAGAGCGGGGAGGTATCCTTTCTTAAAAAAGACATTGCGATAATATATCGATATATCGAAATCGTGAAGCCAGATTTCGTAGCCAAAAGGAAGCGTCCGTTTCGATAGTTCTGTAGTAACGAATAAAGCCCTAACCTAAAAGCACGTGTGTTCACAATCATCATCAGCTGTGTGATGAGAACATAACCTGAAAGAGCACGAGCGAAGCGAGTGCGTTGTTACTAGTATCGTAAATATTTGGAAAATGGGGGATGACAGGTGGCCAAATATTTGCCTAAAGGCGGAGCTGGGAAGGCTAAGGATCGGTACCCCATGGCAGTGGATGAAGCAAGTCGAAAAAGCGATGCAGAGGGTGTGACACGGTAGAATATTGAAATTAATGTGGGAGGGGGGCAATAGTAAATTAATAGATAAGCTGCTAAAAGAAGGATGCCAAAAAAAACGCAGAGCAGGACACAAAGAGGAACTGGGGAAAAATAGAGAAGTCGACTTACTGCAAATATTATGGAGGGATAAAGGAAGGGTTTGGAAGAGAGAAGTACTGGGATAACAACGAATTAAGCGGGAAACCGAGCTTCGGTAGATTGAAAACGAACAAGAAATTTTCAAGTTTTCCGTGAACGCTCAATTCACTATCCTGTCGTGGCCGTTTAGCCAAGGTACTTAGCTAAAAAGCCTAAAGCCACCAGGAGAAAGAAGAAGTATAATGAGAGGCTATATCGTGGAGCTGTGTGAATGTACATCGACGCAACGAAAAGAATAAGCATCATCTACATTGCGAGTTTTTCGTTTTATCTTCGATAGCAAAGTATTTGGCTGATGTGTGTGCATTCGATTTCGTAGCCGCACTGAGCGGACTCTTGTACGCGAGTGCACTGAAAAAAAATGTCGTTGTATCAATGACATTGACGTACTTGAAATTAATTTAATTGAATCAAATGCATCAATATTGAAAAAACTGTTCATCTATTGCGTATCAAGAACGGTGTAATTGTGTTCAATAGTTCCATGATATTAAAAACTACATTTGAGGTAATCGGTTGTATAATCTCTTTGCACCCCCAAATCATGAGAAAGGAATAAAAAAGAAATGTTTTGCTGGTATTGTAGATCCGAAGTCAAATACTCTTCAATGGCGCTTTTGAAAATAAATAAATTACTGCTCCATGTACATTTTCTCTTGAATGTGCAAATTTTAAGTGCAACATTTTTTAATGCAGTAAGGTAAAAGACCCAATTATTGACACTTATAGGCAACCCTCTCACTTTACAAGTGCAAAATTCTAAGGATAAACAAGGAGAACCGAGTGTTCCAGATGATGACACCCCGAACGCGCGCTACCCATTGGCTGCATATTGAATGGTGGGGGAAGCCGACTATGCTAGAGGTACCGGGGTCAAGATCTGGGACAGTGTCAGTAACAGGGTCCTTTACCTTAATTAAAATTCTAATTGAATGAAATAATACTTTGAGTCAACTGCATACGTAGTTAATTGAATTTCGAAGTCGGTTTATGTACGTACACAGACATATTAAGAAAGTCTGTTTATGCCATTAATTCAATGAGTCTACGCTGTTAAATCAGCTGAATATGCTGTTAGAAGAAGACTGTTTTTATTTAGAGATTTAAGAAAATCCCGTGGTGGGAACATAGTTTTAAAGTGAAGCATTCGCTCACTTCATTCAACTGCGTACGTCATCATCGTGTATTAGTTATTTTCCATTTACACGATGGATTAATAACACCAACATATGGTATGCGCGCGACGGCGTATGAACTCGTGCACGAGAAATATGCTTTCGTTCCAATTGCCGTTTGCTTTGACTCTATTCCTCGAAGTTGTTGTGAAAACAAAGCCGGGAAGACGTGATCGAGAGTGCGATGGTTACCCCCGAACTAGTTTTCGCCTACGTCAGTTAAAAGTATTTCCGAATAAATTACACATGGTGTGTACTACACACGGTTTTTCCTGTGTATAATTTCGATAATTGGAAATGTATATTTAATTCTATAATATTTTTCGAATTTCCTCCCTGCGTTTTGCTGTTTTATTTTGCGATCGCGGGCTATGTTCGCGGTTACACGCTGTCGTTCTACGCCATCCTCGCGAGAAGGAGAGGTACGCTGTGCGTTAGAACGCGACCACAACTTCCTGGCTGAGCGGTGCGTCGATACCTCGTGTTTCGTGTTACGATAATCGTATTTTCTGTCGAAATCATTAATCATCGTGGCGTTAACTTGAACGTGAACATTATTAGTAATACATCGGAGTGTATAAAAGTACGAAATCTCATCATTATGGCCGATGAGGAGACGGAGAAGCTTCTTGAATCATGGAAACTTGAAGCAAACGTCGTACAACGTTTTGACGGTAAGAGACGCTTTCATTATTTTTCGATATTCTTAATGTTTTCGTGCAAAACACGGCAGGTATGTAGTGATTTTTTTTACATTTCGGCGAGTCGAAACTTCGTACTTACTAAGGGGTCAGCGCGTATAACGTTTTATATAAATCGGATATATAAAATTGATATAAATTTAATTATATAAATAAATAAATTAATACAAATCGGCTATCGGTAATACATTTCAACTGTGATAATAGGGTCTTTGCTATTAACAAAAAAAGCAAATATAACGTTTTTTTGTGAGATGTATAAAAGTAATTCATTGCGTCAAGATATCCGTTGAATTTAAAAACAGAGTATAGCGCAACAACCACACGTATTTTTAATTCAATATTGCCGGGGTATCACTTAATACACACAAAGGCCCCGAGCACGGCTGACATCCGTTTACGAGATCATGGAAACGTTATACCGATTGAAGGGTCAGTGCGCTTCCGAAAGTTGTGTAATCGATAAGCACTGAGTTTTCTTTTCTCGCCTTCAGTGCACTTTAACGTACATTGAGACTGTAATTGGTGAGTGTTCGCTTCCCGATTAAATTTTTGGATATTTTAAATGGGTCTATCATGTTCTACGAGAAATAAAAACACAATATTGAACAAATATTTTTATCGACGATTCAAGCATACGAATAAACAAAAAGTTTTGCAATGTTTTTGTTAAAAAATGAAAGGGGTGAAAAAATGTGCCAGGCGTGCGTGCACGCATGTGCGTGTGTGGACCACGTATTTGCATGTTTTTTTTTTCCATACCATTTTTCCCATATGCCATTTCCTAAAACAGTACAGACAAAATATTGCTCGGCTAATTACAATGTCTCACACAAATTGATTTTAACTTGTATCGCGTATCGGAAAAGATTCTTATCAACACCAATAATCCGATACTCTTCGATATTCTTGAATATTTCATTCTTCGCATGAATTTTTTTTAGAAAAACTTGATATTATTGTTTTACAATCTACGTATATTATGCCGAACATATTATTTTTAATTAATTTACATACAGCGTACAGGATTGCAAAAAGATATGATCAATGACCTCACATCGGCGTTAATAAAAGAGCTTTTATCCGAGATCAGCCCCAGGATGGCATTCGAGGCGAAATGGAAGGAATCGTTCAAACCCAAAAAAAGAAAACGCGTAAATTGTCTTGTTTTTGCATGTCAAATGTGAATTAGTTATGGAATGTGTGTGGTATTTCTACATTAATATATCGTACACTGAATTACGGGCACTTGTATTGATTTTCACGTTTTATCGTATGTACGTTTGATCAACAATTAACCATTATAAGCATGTATTTTTTTTTTTCAAAATCCGTGCACACGCTATAAATAGTTAAACAAAAAATACGTAAAATTAGCTATAGCTATAAACGAAAAATACGGAAAATTAAAGTTCTAATAGTTAAAAAAAAAATTTACTGACCCATTTCGAGATAAACAACGATCTTTGGGTTTTAAATTAACGATATATCGATTTTCCGACTGAATTCCCGAAAAGCTAAAGTATCTCTTTTTCTACGGAACAACAAATAATAATAACTAAACGACTCGGTGTAGAATTTTATTTTTCGATCGGTTATTAGACTGTGCGAAAAGCGTCAAAATTATTAACGACGTGTCTGGGCAATTTTTTACGCACAATTTGAAGGGTCTAAAAAATATTTTTGTCTAGATATCGACCTGTATTTTTGGCGGCGAATATGAACTATTTTCACGAAATAATGCATAGCTAATTATTACAGGACCCAACTAACGACGATTCGGATACCGAGAGCCAAGCCGAAAGTGATTCAAGATCGGATACAGAGACTGTTCAGCCGACCACGTCGACAGCAGAGAGCCCGTATATATATGCCTTAAAGAGGCAAACATGTTTCGTCCTCACGGAGATGTACAAAAGATTGCAACGGCCAAACGTTCATCAAATATTGAATAACAGTGAACAAGGCCGAAAAATTGATGAAGGATACAAAAATCATAGTCTCTCACACGTAACCCGAGAAGACGTGCTTGAAATAATTATTAGCGACGTGATCAACACCGTGAAAGGGTATATTTGCAAATATTCAGGTGCATAACATTTTTTTTCAGTCGAAACTAATTATTCTATGTTATTACTGTTTATTAAAAGAAACTCAACAAACACGACTTTTATGACATCGCGAAAGGCATCATTCGAGAGTTCCCAAAGGAGAGCCATGATCTATATTACGTGACACCGGTACAGAAAAAACATCCGCGTACGAAGCAATCAATATCGGTGCGAGGCAAGGTCGCGATAGCGTATCGAAACCAAATGCAACGAACGGTTCGCGTTCTTAAGGCTTGCCGTGATAAAGCTGACACCGCGAAGGGGAAAGAAAACGGAACACCAAAAGTACGTAGCTTATAAATATCAGCTTTTTTGTACACTAACTAATCGCATTCATTCTCTGCAGAACCATCGGAGGAAACGAAGGAGAGTATCGCTTGGTTGGAAGCGAACCAAGAGCCGTGGGATGTTGTTCAAACGCACTGGCCGGCAACAGCTCAGCTAAGACTCGATGATATTCGCAAAAGTGAAACCGGTAAAGTTAGGGAGTTTATTAAAAAATGGCCTATACTTCGCCATCCGAGGGGCGGGACACTAATCCACGAGGATTTTAAATCGATGTAACTGTGTGCGGTTGAAGGGGGTTATTAATCATTGGCCAAAGTTTTTCGAAGTTCAAAAAGCTCTTCCCGGAAACAAAGAGAAAATATTCCGAGTACAGAACCTACGAGGCATGTTGAAGGGCGATTTGAACGACGGTAGGTACCATCGAGATATCCACATTATTTAACACAATCATCTCCTTTAATTAGTAGTAGTAGCAGTAGTAGTATTATTTATTGTATTTTAGGTAAAAACCTATTACACACAGTCTTTTACATATTTTGTTTATTCGGCCTTAAGTTTAAAATTAAAATTAAAAGTTCTTTGTACTTCATTTATTCACTAAGTGCAAACGAACGCAGTTTACATGCTGCTTGTACAAAACAGTAAATGTTACGAGCTTCGGTACTTGAGGTTACTTTTGTTACTTGCGGGTATGTTGCATCTTTCAAAAATTGTTTTCTTAGTGGCTCGTATATCGGACATTTGCATAAAAAGTGTTCGAGGGTTTCTAATTCTCCTACGTTACAAATCGGACAGACACTCTTCGTCAATTTTGTACGTGATATTTTTTATTCTAACATACACAGTATTCCTCCCTGCAAGTCGACACTGAGCTACTGCTCTAGCATATGCCAACGGTTGTTTCTCGAGTAGGTATTTTTGACATTCGACTGTGTTTAGATTTGTTATGTCTTTATACCTTGGGCTGTACGTGGATTCTTGAGCGCGACTAATGTCCGCTTGGAGTTTTGCTTCCGTTATCGCCGTTAGGATTGGGTTTATTGCGTTGCAGATCGTGACCTTGGACGGATTGATAGCGATGTGTTCGTATCTGAACTTCGATAGGATTATCTTCAGTAAGGAGAACCAGTTTCGCTTTGGATCATTTACATCCGACTCATCTAGTTTAACTAACCGATTATATATCATTCGCGGGAATCGATTGTCATTCATGTCAAGAATTTTGCTCCAAAAGGTAAGTGCCCTTTTGAGGACGTGTTTATCAAGAGGTGTTATTCCTGTTTCCAATCTAACTAAGTAGGCTGGGGTGCATCTCGAGATTCCTAGCAGTTGTTTAAAGAAACTCGTTTGAACTTTGTCAATTAACTCGAGGTGACGCAAGCCCCGAATACCCGAACCGTACAGTAGCATTGCTGTTCCAATTGCCGAATAAAGCGTTAATCTGCCTTTCCAGCTCTCCAGTTTCGACGCTAACATAGTGGACCATACTGAGCTTATAGCGATTGTTGCTTTGTTTGTGAATTGGTCGACCGCTCTCAGTTGGAGGTCGGATCTCGCAAATGTGACACCAAGATATACATATTCATTGACGATTTCTAGGAGTTTATTATTGAACTTCGGTTTGCGTTCTTTTTTCCGTCTTCCCCCTTTTTGGCAAATTAGAACTTGTGTTTTTTTCGTATTGACTTCTAGCTTATTTTCATTACAATATTTTGCGAGTGTATCCAATTTGCGCTGTAGATCTAGGATATCCTCCGAAAGTAACACCAGGTCGTCCGCGAAGAGAAGCATTTCGACGTTATTTTCAACGTTAATGTGCCCGGCATTGATGAAGAAATCTATAATATCGAATAAGAGTAGAGCAAAAAGCGTCGGGCTACTCGGATCGCCTTGTAAAACGCCTTGCGTCGTGTCGATTACTTCCGTTTTACAGCTCTGATTTACTCGAACTTTAAAGCAAGCTTGCTGATAGAAATTCTGGAAAACCCAAATAATCTTCGAACTGACTCCTGCTCTATGTAGTTTGTGCCAAAGTATCGAGTGAACAACCGAATCGAATGCCCTTCGAAAATCGACGAATGCCGCGTACAACTTACCCTTTGGTTTAGCGAGCGCGATTGCTATCTTCCCGTTTAGCGTGAATATGTTATCGTCACAAGACCTTCCTGTTCTAAACCCGGATTGGCATTCTGGAAAAATCCCGTATGTCTCGGCCCATTTGTTTAATCTTTTGGTCAATAGTGATGTGAATATCTTTGCTACGGTGTTCGCTAAGGAAATGCCGCGGTAGTTCAAGAGGTCTACACGGTCTCTTTTTTTGTAAAAGAGTATAACTTCTGCTTGGCCCCATTCTTCCGGAATTACTCCGGACCCCAGTGCGCTATTAAATAGCTTAGTCATCGCCGCAATGCAGTTTGCCGGTAGAGCTTTGTAAAAACTATTCGTTATGTTGTCTGGGCCTGGAGCCTTATCCACTTTCAATGCACTAATTATTTTTATTACTTCGTCTGCTTTTATCTCCTTGTCCAGTTCGGGGACCGTTTGAACTCGGAATTCGTGAATTAGCCTGTCTCTGGGAGAATATGCGTCTGCAGAATTCAGTATTATTCTCCTGTTGTCATTTCTTAATGACATTAAGTCAGTAAACGTTTTTTATGCAAAGAAGAGAATTTACATCGGGACCGCAATCGAAGGTATTCTATGCGAAAGCATCTCATTCTATTCCTCTTCCGCTGAAGGGTTTCTCGAATGCGTTTACGTTCTCGAAACAAAATATAAGTCTACCGCGTCGAGTATTAATCCGGAAATGGCGTCCATGTTTGAAGTTGCGAAAAACGCTTTTGCTGATTTTACTACGGAACATGAAACAATGAAATATTTCAAAAGCGTACATTTTTTATCGATCCGGTAGAAGTTTGCATCGGTGCATCGCTTAAGTCGAGACGTACAGACGATAGCCAACGAATGATTGTAACAGACAAAAAATCTACTGTATACCAATGACGAAAGTATTTCAAAATTTCTTATAATTACCGAGCGTATATGACGCAATTGTAGAAAACATTTACAGCTATAAACGGAACACTTCGGTAATGAACGCTATACAGGGAAGGTTGTGGTGTTCAATCGAGAAAACCTTTGAGGGCATTGTATTACCACTGATCCTATATTATGATGACTTTGAAATTAATAACCCGTTGGGCACGCATCGAGACGTGCACAAGCTCGGAGCAGTTTATTGTTCTATCGGGGGGATCCCTGTAAAATATTCGAGTATTCTCAAGAATATCTTTTTGATACAACTGCACAACAGTAAAGATCACGCGGAGTTAGGAAACAAACGGGTTTTCTCACATCTCATAAATCAGGTAAGCAAACTTCAGACCGAAGGCGTATCGGAAACAATTCTAAATGAGTCTAAAAAAGTTCGCTTTGCTTTGCTGTACATTTTCGGAGATAATTTGGGGCTGAAGGTTATGTTCGGTTTTACAACCAGTTTTACTACTCTCTACTCGTGTAGACGTTGTGTAGTCGGTAAAAAAACGAAACAAATTCAAACGGCTGAAGACTTTAATATGCTGCGCATGAAAGAAAATTATGCGAAAGACGTAGACGATCGAAGTAGAGGCGTCAACGAAGAGTGTGTATTTTATTCGATGTAGTCTTTTCATATCGTAAACAATGTAAGTTTCGATCCAATGCACGATATATTCGAAGGGCTCTGTCGTTATGGCTTGCGAAAATTGTTGCAAAAGTTAATAAAGTCAGAGAAGTTTTTGTCGCTAGAAACGTTCAATAGTCGAATTCAATTCTTTGATTACGGAACCGCCGACTCGAAAAACACGCCTACACCGATAAGCTCGGATGCTATAAAGAAGGGGCACATAATATATTCTGCATCGGAGATGGCATGTTTTTTGAGGTATCTTGGTATATTGATCGGAGATTTAATCCCGAAGAAAAATCGAACGTGGGACATATACATTGTTCTGCGAAAAATCGTGTTAATTATAGGAGCACCCGACGTGAGTACCGAATCTATCGATGAACTTAAAAAACTAACGACTGAACACCACAAGTTATACCACAAACTCTTCGACGATACCTTGAAGCCTGAACATCATTTGCTCTTATATTATTCGGGCGCAATGCAACAGACCGAACCCATGAATCAGATGTCTTGTATGAGATTCGAAGCAATCGACTCTTTATCAGCAATTGCTAATGAATTACAGATTCATCTCGAGTAGAGGCCTTGTTAACCGAGTAGAGACAGGAGTTATTATTTACGCGATTGTTTACGAATTAGATTCATACGATGATTTTAAAAGTCTTTTGCCTCTCGAGTTTAACGCAGAATGCAGATGTACAAAATGGATACAAGTTTGTGGAACCGTGTATAAGACGAAAATGGTAATTACAGTTTGCAGTGGCGATTGCACGTTCGGTAAAATTTTATATATTTTAATCGACGATGTAACAGACGTGTACTTTATATACAAAATTTTGAACACTGTACGCTTTTCGGAACACCATTTTGCTTACGAGGTGCAGGAGACGAATTCGTGGGGTTTTGTACATCAAGAACATCTTACCTGGCATCTTAACTTGCAATATGCGTATGTCTCAACGAGGTATTATTTTTGTACCAGCAATACCATAGTATTGCCTACCGTGACTGAGCGTTCTCTTGAGTTCCGTTATAATTAAGTTTTGTTGGACTGTGCATTTTATTATGATTCTAATATTAGATTTTAAATCGGTTACATTAACATTCAGTTGTATACGAACTTGCGCGTTCGATAATCTCCAGGTGCGATACTTACCGTGTGTATACTCGTTATGCAATATATAGTAATAGTGTCGTTCCTCTGAGATAACTACATTAATGCGACACGGGATTTTTTTTTTCGCCAAAAACGGCACAAACTATGCGCCATGAAACCTAGCTATCGCTGTATTTAGCATACAGTTTTATTTATGATTTTTTATTTTTACGATTTGAGTTTCGCTCCCGTGTATCCTTTTTGATTTTGAAAATTCTACGAATAAATATTTTGCAATCACTACCGGTTTTTTTTTTTGCTATTCATTCTCCGCAACGCTATCGTCGATTGCGGCACACTCATCTAAACTCCTGTCTGAAAACGGCTTCTACCATGAATTTTTTTTACTGATTGGTATAATGCAACTAACTTTCCTTGCGAATTTGTACGTTACGCAAAGTTTATTGTATTATAACATATAAACGCTTGTAATAAATACCTGTGTAATATATGTATGTTTGATTTGTAGCAACTGATTATTTGTTATAATTTAAATGGATTTTTACAAGCTTTACATTTTGAAAGACAGACAGTCTTATTCTACCGTTAACTGTAACCCTTACACTATTTTCGCATGCAATCGTCTCGAAAAACTGTGAGATTCAACTGGTCGTATATATAATCGTATTAATCAGGTAATTGAGTGACCCAATTATAGATTAACTGAGTTCGCTAGTGCGTTATATTGAAACGAAATCGCGTGTTGTTATTCGAAGAAAATCGGCCCATTGGCAAGAATCTGCGAAATATAATATACTCGAAGCAATGAAAATTAATCCTTCCTGCAATTTCAGTATTATTGCTTTGAAAACAAATCATATTGCGTTAAGGAAATATATTTACACTCCAATAAAAAACGTGTACAAGTCAAAAAAATATAATTTCACTTAAAATCAATACAAACTTCGTTCAATGTTACCTGTTATTGTTTCAATACTGAATACCTTTGAATTACGTCTGTAACGATTTCTATATAAGTACATCTCAATTACTACCACGGTTCAAAAGGGTTATTCCAAAAGTGTGTATGTTTAATTCAATGCTTTCGGACGAACATTCAAATAAATATACTTAGTATAACGACATTTTCAAATGATCACCCGTACAATGATAAAAAGATTAATTGAAACTACTATATAAGCCATTAATGCCAGTGGAAGGGAAATCATTTTGTGGACAAAAAATATTGCACCAATAACATAAAATATTTCCACCCGCATCCAATCGATTGGGCCATTCTATACGCGTATTGAATCGATTAATAACGGACTTGATGCAACAAATAGACATTACCAGCGTACCCCGAACTTTGTACAGTGATCAGCATATGGCATTGACTCAATATATTATGACACCGTCGAAGACTCATCTACAGGAATACGGTGTATCACAGATGAAGTTGAGATAACTACACATGTTGATAGCAGCCCGCAATGGTTACATTTAATTGAATCAATGATGATTTTTTTTAACTCAATGACATTTTTTTTCAGTGTGGAGTTCTGCGGCTGCTCCGTAACTCTGAAACTCATGGTAGCGGTTGCCTCCCGTATGGTGGATTCGTTCTGGAAGTTCAGTTTATTAGCTTTGTACACTTTCAGAATTAACGGCACTCGAGGCAATATGTCACAGGAAAATTAATTTCGTTTCATTTTGGTTATATATCGATTGGGTGCCGGAGATATTTATTTTAAATGTATATTGTTCATGTATTGTAGATGGCACTCTTAAACCCGTGTAGATCTTGATATGCAATTTAAAATCGTGCTGAAGACCTGTTTTACCATTCTAATTATTCGAATGGACATTTAATAAATATTATATTCTAATAGAGCTGACGGACTACGGTCAATGGCCCATTGTGCGCCGGAGATGTAAATACAAAAAACTAGATGTAAGCATAATGCAATCGAGTTGATGTTTTGGGCGAACAATAAGGCGCATGTACTACTACTACTATATTTCAATATATGTACAATCCAAGCTCCGTATTCTTAACTCGACGGGACCGGACCCGATCCCTATTCTGTATTTCCCCTATCATCCCTACTCCCGGTCAGTTCCTGCGAGTAGAGGTACCTAGGGGTATGCGCGCGGGGTTTCCCCCGCTTGGAGTGGGGAAAAGGAGCTGAGGAGAAATACAGTTAAGGAAATTCGTTACCATGGTAACGAGTTAAAATAAGGGACCAGTTAAGTGAAGGGGAGTTAAGAGTACGGAGCGTGGACTGTAATACAATATTTTTTATACTCCTTTCAGGAGTAATTTCAAATCCGATGAAGCAGGTTATTTGACTTATCGAAGTCAATTTAAAATCTCTACTCTCACAGTCACGACTTTAGATCGAAATTTGTGAAGAGCTAATTCACCAATAAATGCGATGGTAGCGCATACTAATCCTATGCTGAGAATAACAAATGCGAATGCCACCTCGTGTAACTCGATGTTTTTGAAGTCCTTATTTTTCATGACTTTTTCATCGTATGCGAACTCCGTTAGACTCGTTTCTTTGAATCTCGCAGGCCACGGTTTCAGGACATCCGCTTCGACCATTTTTTGAATTATTATGTTAAATCGTTGTTCCAGGGGCCAATTCCATCGGATATGGAAGGCAATGTACAGGTGCTCAAGGACTTCATTACTCACGTGCAACTTGAGCTCCCGCGCTTGATCGATAACGAAACCTTGTGTAACCTCTATGCAAGCCCCCAATGAATCATTTTTTAAGTACTCAACACATTGTCCCCGTTCCTCAATTTCTATGTAATGTTCTAAGACGTTTTGATTATCGATGAAACTTTTGAAAACTTTGGTACCGTAAACCTTGTATCCCAGATCGACGACGTCGTTTATTGTATTAACACTCCGAAAAGGAATATTTGTCGTCAGCAGAGACGCTAGGTTGCCCTGGTAAATGCCTTGCATTGTCACAGCAAAAAACAATAAGCATGTTAAATAAATTCGCGTAGAAGTAGTATGCCGCAGATTCGTAAAGCCCGTGTCGCAAGTGATGCGAATGAGATTCAAAATTGCAGGCATCGAAGCTTGTCGTAAAAATAATCTCAAGAAAATGAAAGTTATGATATAAACGATTCCCAGACTATACCGCGATGCCAGATCGATGACAGTGAGGATTTTGGTAAGTTGTGATTTGTGACCTCTGAACGCAGATATCAGGATTGTTCCGGCACGGTCGTGAGGATAGCTCAGTAAGCCATTAACCACGTTAACAATGGCAGCGGGAATTTCTTCCAATTCATCAAACTCTTCGTCGAGAATGTCACCTGGACGAACATCGCGTATTAGGGTTGCGTTCAGAACACCAGCAATAATGCGGTAAATTCGATTCAATGCTTCCCAACTATAAAGTGAGGTTTGCAAGTTTCCATGATGAGGAACGTCTTCAGCCTGCGCAGCGAATATTTTGATTCTGTAGCCACCAAGATCCTTCGTCTTCTCGAAACGAATTTCCGCGCAGATGTTTTCATTCTTTCTATATTTTTGATTGAACACAGTGAAAGGATGATTATCGATTCCTGGTACAACAAAGATTTTTTCCCAGGAAGCTGGCGCTTGATTTGTATACGGATTATAATTGTAAATCCGTTTTTTTAGTTCATGATCCATGCAGATTACGTTCACATCAAGTATACTATATTGCCAGGCTAACGCCAGCAAATTCCCCGAATTTTGGCATCGAGGCGAGAAGTTGAGTATGACAAACGAAGCTGCATGATTCCACCAAATGGAATGAGTAAGATAATTTTGCATGAGGTTTATAAATTCTTCCAAGGAAGAAGCTCCGATTATGAAGACCTTAAGCTGGTATCGAGATGGTCGACCCTGATTCCAAATGAGATTTAGATTATTCGTGATTCTTGGAGAACGATTGATCGCGACTACAGGAATGGTGTATCGGTTTGCCAGTTCTCTGAAGAGAATATCGGGTAAATATCCAGCAACGGCAACGGGATTTATCCGGTCCTCATAGCATGATGTCAAGATATCCATCTGAAATTCATCGAATTGTAATACCAATTATAAAAGAATAATGGAACGTAATCATGTTTATTTTTTTAATTCAAAGCTTAATTTTGTTGTTCTTTAAAAAATGTTGTTATTCGACGAAATGTTGCAAATGTCGAAATTTCCGACAGTCCCTTTTTACAAATTGTTTTGAGATAAAAGTATTTTGCGACTTAACGAAGTGAAATTATTTTTCAATTTAACATCGTATAATGCAACTCTAAATAGTCAAAGAATGTCTACAAATTTTTCGTCATATAATTCCTGGGAAGTTCGACATCGTGGGAGCTATTTTTTGAAGCTCTTCATACAACATTTACGAGAAATTCGATTGTACAGTGTGGAATTACCGAAAAGATGTGTTTAATATTGTCAAAAAAAGACTAAAAATGATTTCAATTTATCATCGTCAGAGTATGCAAATTTAAGCGAAAATTCCTGAATAAATAGATGTGTAAGTAACATTAGTACTCTATTCATTTTCTGAACCTATACCTACATCTATTAAGGGTAAACAAATCTTACCGAGCTTTCAACGAGATCTGAAATTATTTCGTCCACCCGAGAATCGGCGATAGTAATTTTCGCTCGGCACGTGCTCGTCGTGATGAATACCAATAATATCACCGAGAACTTAGTTAACTCCCGCATAGCTTTCGAATACCGGTTACCAAAAAGAGAGAAAAAAGAGAAACACGATATGTTAGTACGCCGATTGATTGAAGACTGAATGCAATTGCTTGGGCCACGCGCATAAGTATTTTTTCTGCACGCACGATCGGCACATCATGCTATTCGTGACTAAATTGTTGTCAACGCTATTCGATAAATATTTCCCTGCAGCATGCAACTAATTATTAATCATATTGAGAACAGAAAGTGGCTCCACCGTGAACAGGTGCAAGCTGTGTGTTCCATACCATCGATATGAAAGGATCCACGTGTAGTTTCCAAGGGAATTCGATGCACGCTGGTCCCAATAGAGCATTGGAAAAAAATTACAACGCAATTATGTCATAATGGATCTATCATCTACACTCCAAACGCACGCAGGGTTTTGCCTAAGTATTGATCGCTTGCATTGTCGTTATTTCTTACCCATTTAAAAACGTGTTATTTTTACGTATCGCCCCCATATAAAAAAATACTTACATTTCTGGTTTAAAAGTGATTCCAATGTTAAAAGTAGGGAATTAAACGATTGTTTTCAGAGTGTATATATAATGCCCAACAGGCGGGGAAAATAAAGAAAATGTTAATATCTCTGGGAAAATTTGTCAAAATAGTTAAAATGGAAATAAACGTGGAGAAAACAAAAATTATGATTTTTCGGAATGGAGAGAAAAGAGGCGCGGCAGAACGATGTAAATTACATAATATTGACGATGAGACTGTCCAGAAACACGTCGGATTATATTTGGAAGCTAGCGGTGCGGAGCGGAACTGTGAAAATAGAGACAAGAAGGAGAGCGGGGAGGTATATCGTAAATATTTGGAAAATGGGTGGCTAAAACAGGTGGCCAGAAATTTGCCTAAAGGAGGAGGTGAGTGGCCAAAGGATCGGTAACATCAAAGTGGATGAAGCAAGGCGAAAAGGCGATGCAGGGGGTGGGACACGGTAGAATATTGAATTCAATGTGTGGGGGGGGGGGGGGGGAGTAAATCAATGGATAAGCTGCTAAAAGAAGGATGCCAAAGAAAAGCAGAGCAGGACACACAGAGGAAATGGGGAAAAGTAGAGAAGGCGACTTACTGCAAATACTAAGGAAGGATAAAGTAACGGTTTGGAAGAGAGAAGTACTGGGATAAAAAAGGTTTAAGTGGGAAACCGAGCTTCCAGGAGGGTGGGGAACTAGGATGACGAACACGGCTGTGAATAATATTAAGGAGGTTGTAATTATAGTATTAGATAATGAAGAAATAAAATTGTTATTCTGTTATTTTGAAACATAGAAACTACGCCTAGAAATTAGAAAAGCCTGTGTGTGTTGTGATGAAGCGGAAAATATGAGTGTGGGGAATGCGAGAGGAAGTGGTTTGTGAAAAACGGGTAAAAAAGGTAAAAAACGGAAAAAAAAGGTAAATTAAGAGATACATATGCAAACGGTTGAAGAAACCATGCAATAAATCATATTATACATACATAATGCCCAAAAGTTCAAACCTCACACGTTGTAAATCGTTTTAATCACTAAAGGCTAAAGTCCCCCGGGATACACTGGAGTCAATGGATATTGAGATGTAATATTTAGCCACAATCTCACTGTATTTATTGTCACGTTATTATTACGATCCCCGTGTCGCGTGTACCTTATTCTTCCCACGTTACCTCCTTAGCGCCCTCGCGAAATGGCGTTCGACAGCGGACTCTCTGGCAAATCTCCTTATCATTTAGAATTGCAGAATTTTTGTTAGTTCCCTTGTAGCGTGAATAGTCCGATGGTATATCTAATAAACGGAGAGGAAAAATCCATGGACTATGAATATAATAAACTAAGCAACACAATTTCGTTCTAAAACCCAAAATCGAAGTAAATTATACTGTAAAAAAAACATATTTTTTAAAAAATAGCCTCTCAACCCTAATAAATAAGAAAACATATATATGAACGCAAAATAATATTTCCTTTTTTGTCATTTTTTAATATTATTTTTCATACAGGTGTGATTTTGTATTGTGTTGGTTTTATAAACAGTCCGATTGCCAGCAACAAGGCGGTGAATTCGCGTACATCGTAACGGGTGGGCAGGTGGGAGCAGCGGGGCAACACGGTGTTGTCACGCAACGGATCTCTTGCGGACAACATGCCGATGGCTGAGTGAATGACTTGACACTCGGCATTCTGTATCCATATACAAATTCGAAAAATCAATAGATGCGACGATAGAGTTATTGAAAGGAATAATAGGGCACTACTCACGTGCATTTTTTCACTTCTTTTTCGGAAAGTCCGATTGTTCCACCCATTCCTGCACCTTTTGGCAGAACCTTTGCTTTCGTCTTTTTCGGGTCTTTTTTGCCTTCGCTTTTACCAGCCTTATCGGAGGTCTTATCGCTTTGTTTTTTGTCCTTCTTAGGCGGCATTTTTAATATGTAATTTATTCGAAAGACGTTTTTTGGACTTGGATTTAGTTTTTGAATTTAGAATTGTTGATTAATAAATTTGATGTTAGGCTGCCGAGCGGATTAACCAAAAGTGCGCGATGACAGTCGCCGCTACCGAAAAACAAGTGATTGTCAACAGAGATACAGAGTGTCTAAAATCAAAACGATTTATATCGAGGCAATGATTGTACTAAGAAACGCTTTAGCGTACCGATGCTAAGCGCTTGATTAACTGCTTCAAAAAAACGATATCACGAGCCAATTTGTAATATACGGCCATTTATACATATGCAATAATAATTATTGATAAAAAAAATATAGTAACTCCAAAATGAAAATTAAAAAATACTTAAAACGTTCTTTCTCTTTTATTTACGTTTATTCGTATTCCAAATACGCTCCAATTTTTTTTTTTTTCATTCACAGATTATCATTATTTTTTAAATTAACTTCGCATATTTGGAAATATATTCATATCGAAATTCGTTTCCTGAATTTTATCTTTGTTTTACCGGTTTTTTTTTAACTAAGTGAATACATTTTTGTCGAATTTTTACGTTTCTTACGTTTTTTTGGTCGATTACTCGATGATTTTATTGTTTCTATGCAATACGATACAGATACATCTCTAAGTAACATATTGTCTTCTTCTTTATTTTTCTACAATTTTTACGGGGCAAGTAGTATCATTGACTGAACGAAATATTTCTTTCGTGTTTTTATTTACGAACAGCAAGGACGAGGGCACTGGGGAGCCAAGCAACTCGGTTGCGGACAACAATCGGGACCTCTCTTGTACCATTTATTCGTAGACTACAAAATAAATCAATTGTATATGATTTTATCATTATTGAGCACTGAAAAACGTCTATTAGGGTGGAAAAACGATGATAAACGGTATTATTACCGATTGCACGTAGAAGCCACGACCGGGTATGGGATATGCTAAATCCGGCGCTACGCTCAATAAATCGGAAACGACGATTATATCAGCGGTCGAACTAAACGTTATGAGGGGTCGCTTAGAGGGAAAGGTCCACACTGGTTTGCACTCGTGAGGACTCGGGCGAACGTGCCACGCCTCCGGATCGTTTCTGCAGTCGTATCTCACGCACATGCTGGGCTTGGAGCTACGTCTAGAAACGCATCGCAAATAAAAAATTTTAAAATGAAAAAGAAATATTTCGAAAAAAAAATTGCAATGATAAAAAATTAAAAAAAAAATAAATCCCGAAATAATAAAAATACGATCTTTGAAAACATAAATAAGAATTTCAATGCGCATGAATGTACCAAAAATATTTTATTGGACGATTCTTACAATTCATCCATCTTCGCGAATAGACATTTGAGTCGTCGAAGCTCTTGGCCTTGACTCGCAACCCTGTTTGAAAATCCCCAATTACCGAGAGCCTCTGCGACGCCCGTGCCGTTCCCTCGCGAAAATTCGTATACGCATGGCGTTTTCAAATGCGTGTCCATGTCGATTTACTTGATAATTTCAATTACTCTCTCAAAATGCCGAAATAATACCGGATTTGTATGTCTGATTTTTTCAAAATGACAACATACTGGATGATAACATTTAGATATCGATTAGCGATACCGAAGGAGGCCTGCTGCTCTTTTGTCTATACTTATCATTTGTTTAATTTTTTTTTTCTATTTCGCAACATCAACATTTTTCTTTCGGCTCCGATAATCAAAATTCCCGTTAGAAATGCCGCCGAAAAAAGTTTCCAAAAACAAGAATGTTGAAAAGAAAGGAAAACAGAATGATAAAGAACTCGAAAAAAATGAAAAGAATAAAAGGAAACCCGTAACGAATGCATCGAAATGCAAAGCGTACGTATGCCTTTAAAAACGATAATAATAACACTAATAATTTATCTTTATTCGGTTTGCCATGATGTTTTTTACTCATATTAATTTCCTATATATATTGTAATTGTTATAATTAATTATTGATTATATAGGTAATTATACTAAAAAACATTTACAGGCCTCTGGTGCGGGGCTCCGTAATGGTACAGAGAAGATTACCCCCGACGGTATGTTGCCCGTCCCAAGGAACGGCAGTGCGATGCTGCCTCCCCGCACCCGGCTGTTGGCCCTATTAAATTAAAAGAAATAATAACCCACTGCGAAGTAGCGCCGAGCCCCGGCCCCATCCCCACTCAGCTGATCGGATAGCTCCCCGGCTATCGTGACCTATAGGCGACGGTGCTACGCCAACACCTACTATACTAGTAATCGCACGGGTTACCACGAACCACCACGAACCACGATCGACCGTATTCGATACATACATACGACGTGGTGGGATTGTATTCGGGGTCACGTGCGATACAATGATTCGCAGGGAGAAACAATCTATAAAAATAAAGTCGTAGAAAAATGCGATAAAATGAATTGTAGAATCGATTATAAAAATAAAATTCCTCCACAACGCATTTCATAATCAACGCACAAACTGTCGCAATCGCGTAGTTATAGCTAATAGATTCCTCGGTTTAGTTTTTCAAAACATTTCAGGCGTACAGTCTTCCGTTCGTATGTTCGAAAAATAAATTCGTTGAAAAATGGGGTTAGGAAATTTTCGCGTCAGAATAGTGGCGGGTATCGTAATATTGCTCATTATTTGGCAAACCGTGAGAATATGGTCACCGATAACCGGAGAACCTCCGGATTCGAAAGAGGTATGTATTCTCGTCGTATCGTTGACACAATCATCAATCCCTTTTCATCGTCGACATTGGGCTCTCGTAGTTTCGTACCATAACCAAACTTTCGTAGACGAGCGTTAAAACTTTATATAGCGTAGCTACAGGTGAAAGAAAATGCGGAAAATGCACAACTCCAGAAGGTACTTATTTCCGTGTACTATGAAGCGCTGTGTCCCGACTCCCGAAGCTTCGTTGTCAAGCAATTGGAGCCGACGTTTAGGAATTTGAATGAAAATGTTAAAATTCAGATGATTCCCTATGGCAAAGCAACGGTAAGAACACGAAAAAAAAAAAAAAAAAATTATTTCATTTGCGAATCGTTGCGTTATTCCAGACTACAAAAGCGGACGATGGCTACGAATTCACGTGTCAACACGGTCCTGTGGAGTGCGAAGCAAATATGATCCACGCCTGTGCCATACACATCATAGAAGAGCCGTCGGTTCAACTCGATTTTTTGACTTGTATGATAAAAAACAATGTCCATCCAAAGAACATCACAAAGGTGTGCGCTGAAAGGATGCATTTGGATGCGGAATCGATTTTGAATTGTCAAAAATCATCAAAGGGAAAAGAACTATTGGCGATGTATGGAACATTAACGGACGACTTAAGGCCTCCGATTAGCTTTATCCCGACGGTTACATTGGACAAAGTGAGATAATTTTCATTTGCAATGATAGTGCATTATGCATCACACTATTTTAATAATTTTCACGAAAAACATTTTTTTTTTCAGGATTCCGACAATCAGCCGGCTATTCTGAAGAATCTACAGGCGCAGGTCTGTCTTCGCTTCAAAATATTACCGAAAGGCTGTACATAAATATTCGCGTTTTAAATTACGAAATACGTCGATTTTTGCGTTCGAAAGAACGAACAGAATATTTTTTCAAACATTAACTCGCATCTCTCGCGTATCGCGTCGCGCGCCAAATGTTCGTTGAGTTGTATCGTCGATTACGACGAATTATGTCCGTATATACGAGAGATGACTACGATTATGAAAGTCAAGAAAGCCAATGAGAGTATTTGCCGAGTTGAAAAAAAAAAAAAAAAACATCGGAGATAATCATGACAATGCGCTTTTTTTTCTGTACGTTATTATAAATTATATTTATACATCTTTGAGTTGAAATCGACATTTTTCAGTCCATTAGTTGCAAATTGTCCAATTTTTCGCTCGAGTAAAAACCCGCCTTGACCTGACGACCGCCGAAGAATCGTCCATTTAGATCGACAACAGCTTTTATCGCGCTTTCGATTCTCTTGAATTCGACGAATATTCGTACAGCTTCTTCGGCGGGTGCGTCGATCACCTCGTGAATAATAACTCTCGCAACGTCGCCGTACTTCGTGTTGCACTCGTCCTTTACTTCGGGTTCGAGATCGTCGTCGACCTCCCCGGGTCCTACCATATTTCTCAGCAACACGACTTTGCTGGGAGATTTCATTATTTCCGTTATACTCGGCTCTTCCGGCGGTGTGTGAACAGTAGCGTTCGATCCGCTCGTCGTTAATCCCGATTGCGCGGGTGGCGGAGAAACTGCAAGCGGCGGCGGTGGAGGCATCAGTTGTTCGCGTTCGCCGACGATTCTACCGCCGCGTTTACTCGTTTTCTCGACTTGCAGAGCGACTGACATTCCCTGTTCCTTCTTTCCGAGACCCTGTCCCTCTTTAAACCCGTATTTAGCCATTATTTTTGCGGCCACGGAAGACGTTGCGTATCCCATACTGTTTCCCGAGGATTGCCGAGGTGACGAACACGCCGGTGGACCGTCGGTGGATTCTTGTAGGGATGGAGGCGGCGCTATCGCCGCGCCGCCGGTTACTCCGCGAGATGAAGCGGTTCTTTCCTCGTCGCGTTCCATAGGAACCATCGTAGTGTTTCCGATTGGCGACTGAATGAACGTAAAAGACAATTTTTTTTTTCATTATTTTCGAAATATTTCGCGATATATACCTTAAAAAATATCAAATTTACCTGACTATCTTCGAATCGCGTATTGTCGCGTCGGCGTTTTCTCTGCTCCGTTTCCTGATCGTGTTCGCGATCTCTGATATCGCGAAGTTCCTTTACCACTTTTTCATATTCGTTTGGCCACATCGGGTCGTATTCGTTGACGACATTCCAGTCGAATTCGCTGCCGACAACGACGCTGTTCCCCGTTCCGCTCGAAAGAGAGTTCGTGCTAAGGGTTCCTCCATCCTCCTCTCGATCTTTTTCGGGCTCGCGATTGCTCTTTGATTTTAAATCGATAACGGGAGCTAATACAGCCGTTGCTTTTCTATATTGTTCTCGTTTTGGCTGACGAAAAAATTATGGGTACTCCATTAGATCGCATCCCCTGTCTCCGCGGATGTTTAGTTAATAACAATAACAAGAAAAATCACTCTTACCTGCGTAGTCGCGGCTTTTTTTAACTGTAACTGCGATTGGAGTAATTTAATACCCGACGACCAACCTGCGACTTTTTCCGAATTTCTATGCTTATCGAAGTCATCGTAGAGCGACATTTTTATATTTTATCTCGATGCGGGGCGGGGAAAGGAAAAACAAATTAAATGTTTATACTCGGCGTCAAAACATGTCGATCATAACCTCTCGTCGAGTGAACGCGCCGTTCATTGACTGTTCGCGTACTCGACTTCGTTGTGCCCCACAGACACCACCGTCTGTCCTGTCGTAACGTCGTATCAAAGATTCTTACATTATCGACGACGAATTCCTAATATATCGAAGGAGCATACCGTATCTTATACAAATTCGTCAACAGAGTGCAGCACTTGGCTGGCGTTCGTTTCGTAGAGTTCATCGGTGCAAAAAAATATTCGACAACAATATATATATATCTTTATCTTAGGTACTTGTAACTTTGGAAACAACGTTCACGACCGGTTACCCGGTAACTCAAGTACGTAGAAATGTGTTAAAATTATCAATTTCGGTGTCTATTATCGTACTCGCGTATATATAGAACTTTCTAATCCCCTCGATACACGAATTCCATATATCGGTCCCTAAAATATACGCGTGTAGATTTGCCCGATAACATATTGTCTACGAGCGTTTACGATGACTCATTTGCATGCGTTTACGGAAATTCCGAATGAAAGAACGGTCGTCAAATATTCAAAGAAATGTTTACCAATCGAAAAAAATCAATGTTATTATCGACAATGTGACTCGACAAACTTGCGTGATACTTCGACGTGACAAAATGCGTGTGTCGCCGCCGCGCACACTCTCGCGGCATAATAAAATAATCGTAAATAAAAATAAAAATAAAAATGAAGTAGCGATCGACTGAGAAGCGGAACTAGACGCTTCCAGTTGTAAATGCAACGTCGTGTCTGTGAGAGGTGTAACCGTGGCGTTTGGAGAATCAAGAGAGAGCCACACGGCGACGTTATTTATTAATAGCGAGCGAGAAAGAAGTTAGCGGTGGTGCGAGAGAGGAGGCGAGACAGGCCCCCGTCCGCCTGGCCGTGACTGCCGACACGATTCAAGGGAGTGGCAGAGCGCAAAATGCTAGAGCGGCCGCAACAGAATGACGACTCGCGTTGCCGTTCCTGCCGCATGAGATGGGGCCCTCTGCTCCTCTCTTCGCTCTCTTCTCTCGGCGCTTCTCTCGATAGTTTTTCCTCCGTCTTTCGTTCGCGAGCTACTCAACCCATAATCCTCTCTTACTCCCGACGTGCAAGCGCATCGAGGCCTTCCCGAGAGTTCTTTCTCCATCTCATTCACTCGGTTAGCCAGCCGTTTCTATTATCCATCCTTCGTACCCGTTTTTCTACTCTATCCTACTCTCTACGAGTACTACCACCACCGAGCGGCCTAATACTACGATACTATTTCACCACTACCAACTACGACGATGGAGACGACGAAGTAGAGAAGGCCCCCCGAGACCGACGCTCTCTCCTTAAATCCCGCTGGCGCTCTTTCTCTCGCTCTCTGTCTCGGGCGTCTCTGTCAGCGTGCCGCGTTGCTTGCGCTCCTGCAGCACGAGGAGGAGGTGAAGGAGGAGAGTCGGGACGAACGCTTTGTCGGCGCCCGCGGCGGAGATCAAACGCGCCGACAGCCGCGCGTTCTCTCGTTCCCCCCCTCTCGTCTCTCCGACGATCTCTCCCCGTCGAACCGGGCACAGCGCCTTTCCCCTCTCGTTTCCCGTACGCTATAGCCCCGCGGCCGCCAAACCGCACGTCGAGAGACCGGCAAAACCGACGCCAGCCATCCAACTCTCTATATCTATCCTTCTCGCGCGCGTACAATATTACGTACCCCCGGTGTTGCATCGCTCCTGCTTCTTGCTCGGCCGCTCTTTCGCTCGCAATGAATAAAGAGCGAGTGAGAGAGAAGATGGAGACCGCACGCGGTAAAACCGTATTATAGCCTTCCCTATATCCTGTCCTATATAGTATGCGTACCGCGGGGCACCAGCGTGCAGCAGAAGCAGCAGAAACAACAACAACAACACCCATCGCGTACCTCGGCAACACAAAATACAATCCGGTTATCTTACTCACTATCTCCATTCTACTTGTTTCTCGCCCCCTCCTCTCACGTTTCTTCATTTATTTTTCTTTTTTTCGTACTCTAGTTATCGACGCGATTTCGGTTCAACACTCGCGACCCCCGAGAGATTCATTGATATATCGAAAGCGAATACATTTTTTTCCGCTCGATACCGAACGAATGTGTAGTAAATTCGTTTATTTTTATTTTTATTTAGAATTGCGGTTATTCTTTTGTTTTTTTTAAACGGCATGTCATGAATTCATAATAGACGAGGCAACAAGCGCACAGCGAACATTACGCGTGTCTCGGTATTTGTACGCATACGTCGACAAGAGTATACGCCATATGCACGCTATACATCGAGTCCTCCTATGCAATGGTTACTCCGATAGATACTCGAGCCGTTTCACGGCGGGGACGTTGGACGTGTATCGTCGACATATACCCCCCCCCCCCCCTTCCCGTCTTCTCTTCCTCCCCGCTGCAGCGTCCGATGACCACAACGGAATTCACTTCCTGTAAGGAGAGCCGTTTAGCAATCGGACGTCACTGTGCGAAGCAGATATCGATTGCAAGGGTTTTCTCTCTCTCTCTCTCTCCCTATCTCTCTCTCTATTTAGCGACTATTCCTTCTCTCTCTATCCGACTCTATTCTCCCTCCGCACGACAATACGCGGATTTCCAGACGACGAATGCACCTCCGTCTTGTCTCGCCATAACTCTGCAGACGATCGTCTTCTCTCTCTTTCTTACACCGAGTTTTCTCTATCGGATCGAACGCGCGATGGAACTTTCGTCAGTTCTCGAAGAAGCGTTGAATTTTTTTGAAATTTCTTTAGCCAATCGTAAGTTATTGATTAATCGATTGTATATACATATATATATCCGTTTATATGTATATATAAATAATGATAATATTCCGAGAGTGGTCTGTACCGAGTTTTTTAAAAGTTGGCACGTTTTATTCTCCTTGCCGATGAACAGAGTCCCTTACCCCGCATCCCTTTTGCCCGCTCGACGTTTATTTTTTTTTTCTTCGTTTTAACTTGTCTTTCTTCGTTCTTCGTTCTCTCGCTCTTTCCCATATTCTTCGTCGTTCGCTCATTCTACCTATTTGCGTCTCTCTTACTCCGTCAAAAACGAGACTCGCCGCCGACTTTCCGACAAAGGAATAAAGAAAAGAAACAACTAGCTATGCTGTGTTACGGATGGAGGATAGCATGGCGAGTCGTGATGCTCGCTCACTCGCCGCTGCTGCTGCTGTTGCTGCTGCCAGCATGGTATGGCATTGCATGGCGGGCCTTCCAGAGGCCTTCTCTCCGCGCTCCGCGCTGGGCGCGGTATGGGACTCGAAGGGGACGAAGGGAACGGGACGATTTACCAACCCAGTGGCGTAGGTATCGAAGGCTCTCCTCGAATGTAGAAAAGGCCGATTCCCCGTACACGGATACTAACACTAACCATACTTTTCAACGACTCCGCTACATATCACTATCTATACGCATTCATTTTTTCATTTTATTTTTTTTCTCGAAATTATCGACATGTATTCAATTTTTATTATTTTATTCTTCTCATCGCGGAATCGATCGTCGAAATGCAATACATCGAAAATTTCTAACGTTTGTCGTAATTAAAAAAAAAAAAAACAAGAGAAATAGGCAATAAAAAAAATAAACGGCGGGCGGAGCTTTTCTGTACGTTGGTAATAACATAATTAGGAATTTCGGGATATTGCGAAAACTTGTATTTTCATCGAATATACACACCTATGGCGCTGGTAAATGGTCAATGACTGGAACACCTAACTATGGTGGTCCCCCGACAGATAACATACGAATTTGAAACGTCGACGAAGTTTCTTCGTAGTTACGCCCCATAGAACGCGGAAGACACTTTTGTCGATCCTCGAAACTGCGGCGCAACGACCGATCGACCATTGCTATTCTCTTGATGCAAGGGACAGCAAGAAGCGAGGGGAAGGGGAAGGGACGGGGGGTTAGGTTTTTCGTGCTCTTTGTAAAAATATCATCCGCGATGTGCGCACGAGTAATATTTAAAGATGTGTGAATACTCGACGATACTATAGATACGAGTCTACGCTGTGAAGCTACAATCCCTTGTAATCCGTCACAAGTGCCAAAATCCATCTCGTTCGCGGTAAGAGACAAAGATGAAGAGTCTCGAGCGTAGATTCTCACTGAAAGTTGGACGAAAAGCTGTCGGAGCTATACGGCCCCCGGTAAGTGCTCTCCGACTGTCTCTCGTTTTATCCATTTCGCTCGGCGTATTTTTTTTTTTTTTTTTTACTTCGTGCACATCAGAGAGACACTCGTAGTACCCATACACTCGTAGATAGCCGAAGCCTCGGCAAAAGCTAAAGCGTATATAGCTGCATCAGCTTTTACCGGTCGTCTTTACCGGGCCATATAGTACTCGCGTTCTATATTCATATATATATAGTACGATATGCTCTATAATAGTTGTACTATAGTATATATAAATAACGAGCGCGGTGCGACTGTAATCTCTCAGCGCCAGTTGGCCGCTCTCACTTTGAGGCCCGCACGACGGGTCGTTTGATCTTCTCTCGTCTCCTCTCACTTTATATCTTTTCTCTCTCGCACGCTCGTTGGGGGCTTCGCATGCGTGCGATCAAGTGTGCATCACCGGCAACAGTGTAGTCCCCGTACGGAGGGAACCGTGTGCAAGTGCTCGAACGACCAAACGCTTTTTGCTTTCAGCCTTTTTTTATTTAGCAGCAGCATTAGCGCGCTTTATGGGCGACGAAATTCATTTTTTTTTTTTCGATGTATCGAAATACGACCGACATTATTGCGATTTGTATTTATAAACTATTTGAGATATCGTCGTATACGCTATCTCACGATAATCGATAGATTTGAATAAAAAAATTGTTCGTGTTATTACCGATCTGTAATTATTCTCATTTCCTCGCGATTTTTCTTACCTCGTACTCGCCGCGGTGTTTCTACGCTGTGTACCTACGCGGTTAATGCACAGAAGGTACGCGGGACTATTACCGTGCTTTCACCGTTATAGGAGTGTCTCTCCGATAGACTCTTCTATCTGTATATATAACCGTCAAAATTTTATGCCAAGTCTCGTGAGATACGTGATTCTTCCGGTCTTTTATTTAAAAATTCGTTTTTTTGCGAATACATCTGTGGATATCAACTACTGCGATCGAATGGTTCGGGATGAGTTCGATGTATGAATAAAATTCGAGAGACAATTTTTTTTTCGTCATTTTGAAAAAAATGGAATGCCCCGTTTTCAGACAATTTGTATAATATACTTGTTCGATGTTTTTTTTCCGACTCTCGATGTTATATCGCGCATTTATTATGTATCAGAAAAGCGTGAATGTTGACGCAAATATTTTGGTCGGTGGTCCGAAGTGCGGAAGGTACGCGCCTGGGGATCAAGGGAGGGGCGTAGAAGCAGCAGAGGCGGGAATTACGGGGAACGTGTGCTGTGTGCGCGCGCGGCTACGTTGCTTTTACCGAGGTCGACGAAATCTCCAGTCTCAACTCTCAGTCAGTCAAACGGCGACCGTAGATGTAGCAAGTTCGCGACGTAGCGTCGTCGAGACGCCTCCACAAATGCTGAAAAACGAAAGGACACAGTTTTAACGAAACGGAAATTTATAATGAGTTTAGTGAAGTGCACAATCGACAATTAATAGTGATGCGTTGAGTGAACGAAAAAAAAAGGAAAAAATTATATATATAATAAAAATAAAAATATACTTACCCCGACCGTATTTCACGGTACACGTGCGCGTACAGTAGTTCGCGGAGTTTGGCTCATCCGCGAATATAATAACACAGTAAGCACCTCTGTCTGGTTGCTCGTCAATAATACTCAAACAAATTCTCATAATTATTCCAGTATTCAATTGTTTTGTATTGAGTGACTTCGTGTGTGAATGATTTTTAATAAATTACGTGAAGTGTATTTGTGGTAAAAATCGAAATAAAGAATCGTCAGTTTTTTTGTTTTTTATTTAAATTCGATCGACGAGAATTTTCTTCGTTGTGTGTTCCGTATTTTCTACGAATCTGTATTCGTCTCGTAGCTAAGAATTGCCCTATAATATTCTCTGCTACTGCGAACGCACGATAACGGAAAAACGCGCTTAGAACGGTGTGTACGACGAGATCGTAAGATTTCTCTCGGATTTTTTCGCCGTAAACGAAACAAAAGAGAAACAACGTACTGTGTTTCTCTTCGGAATACGAGAAGACGAGGACGAGCATAACATCGAGCGCAGTACGACGACTGGTACTTTTCGTGTTGCTGCTGGCTGCTGCCCGTACGACGCATGAGGGCCTCATGGCTACCGGATTGGTGAAGTGGTGGCGAGCAAGATTTCTCGCGGGCTACAAGCCCTTTTCTGGTAATAACATTATTCTCGAATTACATTAAACTCGTTATAACCCCACTTTTCGTTTCGTCGTAAAACCAAAAAAAAATCGATTATCGATACAGATTCGTATTATTATCGAAACAAAAACGAAAAATAACAATAATAACAAACGAGATATCGAAGTTTCGTGATTTCCTTTGAAATTTCGAATTTTATTTCTGCAGCCATCTGGCATTTCGCGAGAACCTTTCACTTTATTATTATTCCAAAGTAAAAAATGACGATAATTAATCGAAAATACAAAGTTATATATAGCGCATAGTTGGTAATTTGTATAACGTTATTGTTATACTCTTTGACGAACCGCCGCTTTCGAAGTTTGTAATTGAGGCGAAAACACCTCTTTCTTTCGTCCTTTGTTTCGACTCTCATCTCCCTTGGCTCTTGTTTATTATTATTTCTTTCGTTTTCTTCTTTTATTTTTACTAACCGCGCAACCCTCGGGTTCTCTTTGACTCGTAAGCAAACCGGAGGGGTGCGCGAGTGGAATGGCTCTCGGCACTGCATTCGCGAACGTTGGCGCGGGTGTAAATATACCCCGAGGCGCTTAACACACTTGCGCACACTTACCCGTTATGGCTCTGTGCGTATATACAAACGCAAACAGAGAATACGAACGTACGCGCGCAACGAGTGCAGAGGGAGGGTTGACTTTACGAAATAATGGCTTACTTACTCTCGTAGCCTTCGCTTTCTGCGCTTCAAATTGAGAGGCAGACTTGTGGAATAAAAAAAAAAAAAAAAAAAAAAAAAAAAAACATCGAATAGAAGTGGAGGAATGGAGGGTTGAAGATTCGAACCACACGCACGTGACTTTTCGTCGTTATCTTTCAGCGCCACGTGTTTTGAACGCATTTTTTCTCTCGTGGGGAGGAACAGCTCAGTTTTTTTTTTTTTTTTTTTTTTTTTTTTTATCGCAGTGAGATACTCGACTTTTATCCGTGGGGGGTAAAAAATTTCGACGAACCAAGCAAACGAGAGAGCAGAGTTAATCTCCACCCTCAACCGCTTGAAACCGTTAACACAATAACCTTTCCCTGTGCCGATCTCTAAGAGAAAACGTTACCGGACGAGTTTGGCTGCTGCGCTCTCGTATCCCGGACTTGTAGCTGTCTTCTCGTGTTCTCTCCCTCTCTTTATCGCTCTAAAGCGTCAGCGAACGCTCTTTGGAGTTTTCGTTCCGTGTTTACTTTAGCTTCGGTCTCTGGTCCCTGTGAAGCCGGGAGCCCAATTACTCACACGAGTTCCTCCACTCTTTCGTTTGTCTCTCTCCGTCTCCCTCTCTCTCTCTCGCGCCATTCCGTTCTTTGATTGTCACCGAGACAACTTTTATTCATGAAATCTCAGCGTAAACACGACTATCGTAATCTCGAATCTGAAGCATACGGAGTATTATCAATGCACATCGGTTGCGTGCTTCTCGAGCGCGCGTAATACATATACATCGAGAAAAAAATCGATTAGCAGTAAATCGGCGCTTGCGATTTATTAATCGAAATAATTATCATGCTATGAAGAAAAAATAGTAAATTTGATTAACAATTCGCTCAATTAACGAAATTTTTGTTTTGACGAGCCGCAAGTGCCGATTTAATCGATTCCACTGATTTTTTTTTTTTTTTTTTTCGTTCGACTATTTCGAGAAAATCTATTTTTTCCAGACAACAAAATTCCATCGATCGATATCAATCTCTTTATTTTCGTAAACGACGCGCTTCGGAGCGATATTTTTTTTTTTACTTTTCTCTTAAACTCGTAAATACGGAAGTGAACATTACCCCCTCCATCGATGTTCCTCGAAAGCGCGAACACTTTGTGGATCATCTTCGGCAAACATTTGTGCGCAGGAGGTCATAGCAGTAGTAAGTTTCTCGGAATTGTTGCGACGGTCCGATATCGTACCGTCTTTTTCGCGTGAGCGCATTCTCGACGTAGTCAATGAACTGTTGCTTCGCGCGGTTGTGAACGTTGTGACTCAGGGCCCTCGCGGGCGTCTCTAATATCGTTTGGCGTAATCGAGAAGCTCCTTCTCATCTGTCCCCGTGCTTATCTCTAATGCTTTCCTAATGGCTATGCATGATAATGAACAATAATTATTTCTTTCCGAGTCGAAAATAACAGGAATACATCGAAATTTAGTGACGAATTCCTCGACGATTGTAACTCGACGATAACGACGACAAATAACGCGAATATATCGAAATATAGTGACGAATTCCTCGGCGATTGTAACTCGACGATAACGACGACAAATAACGCGAATATATCGAAATATAGTGACGAATTCGTCGGCGATTGTAACCCGACGATAACGACGACAAATAACGCGAATATATCGAAATTTAGTGACGAATTCATCGGCGATCATAACTCGGTGATAACGAAGAAAAATAACGCGAATACATCAAAATATCGTGACGTTCCGTGGTGTTTATAATTCGACGATAACGAAATCAAATAACGCAAATACATCGAAATTTAGAGTAATCATTTTTTTGGTCGCTATAATTCGCCGGTAACGAAGAAAAACAACGCGAATGCATCGAAATTCAGAAATGAATTTCTCGATGTTTATAATTTTCCGATAGCGAAGAAAACTAACGCGAATGCATCGAAATTCGGAAATGAATTTCTCGATGTTTATAATTTTCCGATAGCGAAGAAAAATAACGGTCAAATAAAAAAAAAGATTCGACGCGAAAAATAGATAAATATAAATAAAAACAAGGCGTATATTTTTGGTTACGAGGCAAACACTAATTCCTGGAAGTACGGAGCAGGCATATCCCGAGTGTTCTCTCATTGTTGGTATCTCGGGGGAAGGAGGGGGGGAGGGGGGGAGTAAAGCCGAAGAGAAAAGAAAGAGCCACAAGAGTCTTTGAAAAATTCCGGTCCCTTTCAAAATGGTACGGCGCAAACATGCCGACGGACCTCTTTTGCCGCGAGCACCTTTTTTTTTTTTTTTTTCTTTATTCCTCCGGCACTCTCTGTCCTGTTTCGCTTGCGGGGCCCCCCAGCGGCGGTGAGCGTGGCATTTCGGCATCTTTCCTTTCGGTTCTCTCTTCGTTAAACCCCGAGGGGTGGTCTCGTCGGCACTAAAATCACCCCTGTTGTTGCATCTATGCTTAACGAGGAAAAGCTGCCGGCTGCACCCCTCATTCGCATTATATCGCCCCGTCCCTCCGTCCCAAGGGTCATCGTAGTTTCCCAAAGACCCCGAGCGCGCCGCTCTATCGGACTTTTTCATTGTTCGATTCGAACGTTTCTCGCTTTTACTTTTTTTTTTCGTTTATCGATCGAAAACGAACGAACGAAAAGTATAAAATAATTTTTTTTTCGTAAATTGTTATTCGTTGTATTATCGTTGATCGTCCAAATTCGTTGAAATAAATCGATACGTGGTTTTCATTCGTAACGCTTCGCGAACAAAAAAAAGCTCATTGCGCAGTTTGCCGCGCACTCGCTTCACTATGTTGACAATCGCTCACGACGACACGAAAAAAAAAAAAATCTTTTCAGAGCGACTTGAGTCTCAACGGGGAATTCAGAAAATGCCAGCGAACGGGTACAGAAAAACTTAGTGAACTGTGGATAGAGAGAGAAAAAGGCTAAGAGAGACGAGTGGATAGATAGATACAGAGAGCTGTCGGAGAGGCTGCGGTCTCCCCGTGAGTGCGAGAGAAACACAAAAAAAAGTGCTTCCAAGCAGAGAGTTGCTTACCAACGGAGTTGAGAAGAAGAAGAAAAAAAATGAGAAGGCGGAGGAGAGATAGAAGTTGGAATAAGAAGGAAAGGAGCGGGACGTTTGGTCGGCGGTTCTCTCTTCCTGGAAGCCAACAATAATAGCGGCCGAGCCACAGAGAAAGAAAGAGAAGGGAAGGAAAGAGAGAAGTATGTTCAGTCGCCTTCTACTGACGAGAGACCGCGCGTTGCCGCTTTTGATTCTCGGAAAATACCTCACTTCTCGCTGGATACTGGATGGGATCGTAACGCTCGCCGCGTTCGACGATCTAAAATTACCGAAGGGGATAGAGAGAGAGAAAGAGAGAAAAATACGAACGACGGAAAGAGCCAAAGCCCACCTTGAAAAACTGAGCTTCCTGATCCGAAAGATCGTGAAGAGCGATATATACGATTGTAAAAAAAAAAATAAAAAAAATAAAAATCGAATTAAACGCGTAAAGATTTTTATAGGTTATGTTATTGCCGGTACCCGATGTCGTTGTTACAATATCCCGATTTTTACTCGCTGCGTTGCTTCTCGAAATTCCCGAACGAATTCGGAACTTACGGAGAGTTTAACTTCGTATTCTAACATAATAATGGGATTTCCGCGATGATGTAATCCCGCGGCAGACGAATGTATATTCTTTACCTGTCACTTTGGCGAAAATAACTCGTCCCGAAACTCCTTTGTCGACGCGCATAATTTCGAACGCGGATGACCAGGAAACGTTGAACATTGAAATAGCTGCGCGATTTCGCTTTTTTTTTTTCGAACTCTTCGAGATTTCTTTGTTAGATCGTTCGTGTCCCGTCTCTCGCGTAGAGGTATACGACCCGAGGCGGCGCGCACCTTCCGGCGATCCTAGTAGTACTGGAATTACCGCCAACGCGCACAGTGTGTCGCTTCTTCTCGTTTTATTAGAAGGACGCTTCGGATATACGTGGGGCCCAAGCATTCTAACTGTACACAGCCGAACGATTTACGAAGGCTGTATTTTATAACAGCGACAGAGACGGAACCTCGTCCCGTAGTAATTCTGGTTTCTCATTCGATCTCTCGCTTCGCAGCGTCCATGTCGCGCTGCGAGAGTACTTCTTGGCACAAACCCCGACATCTCGTTATTCGTCTAACCTTTTTTTTGTTACTTCTAAGAGTTATACGAGGCAAAGATAGTGAGAAACATTGAATTACGAGCTCTCGTAACGTTGAGCGTCAATCAGCGCATTTCCGGAGGCTATAAATCGCGAGGAAATTTTCTCGGAGACCAAAACAAATTTCCGCAGATAACGAAAACTTATTCTCCGATAAAACGAACGGAGAATTGGAGAGTCGGAGAAATCGGGGGAATGCGAATGAAAAATTTCAGGCTGTTTTTCATTCCGGGAGGGAGGAGGAAAAATGTTGTTTAATCTTTGATTTATCTGTCGGGCAGAGAGGGCCTCGGGATACGGGGGATCGTGCGGACACTTGAAAGGCTTCGAGGAAAAATTTCCGAGTAGTATAACTATAGAGAGAGAAAGAGAGAGAGAGAGGGTAATGCGAGATGGTGGCGGGTTATAGAGAGGCGAGTCGCTCGTCCTGTGAGCCGCCTGTAGCCGACGCCACAGTCGTCCCCCGCGCGCGCGCGCTTCGGCAATACTATAATGTAATACGCGATTACCGGGACTATAGTAAATAAGCGTTGAACGCCAAATCCTCGAGTCGAGTTTACAGCCTCGCGTTCCTCTTTTCTTTCTCTCTTTAATTCACACTTCTTCCTTTTTTTTTTTTTCGTTCTTCTCTGTCACTTCTCGACACACCGGCGGAGAGAAGGAAAGAACGCAAAGGGAGACAGAGCCGTTTAACGGAAGAGGGTGAATGGAGGCATAGTATCCGGGCTGCAGGTAGATGTGGAATGGAAAAAAGTAGGTCACGCGAATTCTCCTATTCGTCGTTTCGATGCCATCATAAAGATTTTTTTGATTTTTTTTACATCGCGCAATGATTATTATCGCATACCCTGTGTAATTAAGAATGAGAAAATAAAATCGAAGAATTGCGAGTGGTTTTTCGAATACAAAACAATCGTTCGTTCTTTTTGCATTTTTGTTTTATTCTAAACTCTAACGTGTGTTCGCGTCTTGGGATTTTTTTACAGTCGTCGGTGGTACCGCCGAGGGTAGCGATTCCGAGGAATTGTTGGCGTGCGTAGCACCGCCCTGTAACAGCTCGCCTCTTCCTCCACGTATTCTCGTTACGCCGGAAACGAGTTCTATCGCCGAAGCCTCCGTTCATATTGCTACAGCTTCCGCAACGTCGTCGCCACAGACCGTCAATGATGAGCAAAATAATCCCAGTAACGTTGGCAATCCTACGAGACAACTCAGTTTCGAGGTGAGTTACAATAAGATTATTCACCGTCTTCTACTCTTTTATTATTAAAAAAAAAAACGCATTACCCGAAAAATGTGAAAATAAACGAAATATTAATGACTTCAGATACGAAAAAAAAAAATGTTTTTTCATTATGTCCTAAAAACATATAATAATAGTAATATGCAATATGCGATATTAATACATAATTAATAACAATAATAATAATTGATAGTAATTCATTATAATATATATACATTTTTTCCCGATATCCGGTTTATCTTCAAAACAAAAAAATCTTTGATTCGCTCCAAAAAATATGTTTCATTCTATAAAAAAAAAAAACCCGATCGTCATTTTTCGGAGTAACGAAGGCTACCGATTAAAAATGTATATCGTTTCCGACGATTCGGAAATCCGAATATTTGTTTGTATAATTGATTATTCGCGTTTATTGTTAAAGGAATTCGAATGCGACGTATCCGTTGCGGATGGAGATCGACGGCGTCAGGAGTTCTCCTTTACGCTGTACGACTTTGACGGACACGGAAAGATAACTAAAGACGATATCGCGGGTCTCGTGACGACGATTTACGACACACTAGGCGCATCGATTCAAGTACCTCCCTGCGGCAGCAAAACGATCAAAGTAAAACTGACCGTATCCCCGGATCAGCGATCAACGAGTGTCGGTAGCGGTCAACAGCAAACGATAAATGCAACTTCGGCGGCGGCGGCTGCGGCAGCGGCAGCGGTAGCGGCGGCAAAGGCGACGGCCGCTGCCGCTAACGCTACAGTCAAAACGAATCATTTACCCGGTGGTCACGTTGTCGCAGCTTCGTCTTCATGTTGCCACGTGAAACATGTTACATCGTGTAGTCACGCAAATCACGCGTCACGCAGAGCGCCGAGGAGAAGACGAGCATTGCGAAGCCGCGGCGAGGTAAAGAAAACACGAATATCGCATTTATTTATTTTAATTTTTTTTTATTGCTGCGCAATTAATCATACAGTACACGAGACTCGTCATTATCTGCCGACAGATTAAAAAAAAAATTGATGATAATAATAATGTATTGGATGATCCGCAGCCGGAACGGGTAGTAGAATCGCACAGCGAGGAGGACGCTGACAATGTACCACCGGCATTAACAGTCACAGCGGCAACAACGACAACAGGAACGTCGTGTCCATCGAAGCAGGAAGAACTCAGACGAAGGGTCGGCCCGGTGCCTCATCTGCCGCCGTCACCCTATTCCAACAGTTCCGAGGGCGACGTTAGTGACGAGAGCGATGCTTCGCCAACGATAACTCCCCTAACACCTCTCGTGACGAATCAACGGAAACGAAGCGGGTCGATGCAGAGGCAACAGCTGCTAGAAATCATTCAGGCGAACATGGAAAAGAATAATCTCAGTTTTCACGCATCAAGGTATTTTTTTTGTCGATCTATTTGACTCATTAATTACTGATATCAAGAGACGCGATAGTGTCTCGACGCCAAGTAGTTTAAAAAGCTTTTGAGAGGCTGCGATCGATCAATCAAATTTTTCTTTACTCACTGCGGCTTCGGAAGGATCTGTTAATTAAGTTTATCATCGGATCGAATTTTCCTGAACATCTGAGGAAAAACAAAATTAACAAAACCGTTCCGATGCCGCAGCATGTAAGGGGAGTAAAATAAATGACTTAACCAGATTGTTATCGCTGCCCCACTATTGGCTGAACAATCTAATGATAGTATCGCGTTGTTTTTTTTGTCCTTTTTTCTAACAGGAAACGACATCAGTCCGAACAGCTGCGCATTCCTCTTCAAAGTCCATATGTCGTCGAATCGACGAGTCCGTACATCGAGAGGTGCAGACCGACCTCCGGCACCCGCCAAACAACTGCTTATCATAAACCGGTCCGGGAACATCATCATCATCATCATCATCCCACATCACTCCCCAAATTACCCGCGAAATGTCGCGGTGGAGGGAATCTCCGGAAGCAACGCGGTCATCACGCCGCCCAACGCAACGCCCCACCGCCACCGCCGCCTCCGCCTCAATCATTGCGCAATAACTTACAGAAACAACAGACATTAGTTACGGAAAATGTAAACTTGAATTCCTCGCCGACACATAATAACCAACAGCAACAACAGCAACAGCACATTATTAATCAGACGAGCAACGCGAACAATATAAATAATCAACGCAATGAAACTCAATACGTTCAGTCGCAGCAGAGCGGCAAAGCCGGCAAAAAACATCAGCTGAAACACGCGACCAGAGAACAGGATCAGGCGCGAGCAATGGCCCAAGTTGTTCGTTGGTTGGAACGCGAATTTTCCCAAAATGCCGCTGTAGCGTCGACCGCTGGACGTCGACACGTTCACAAACACATACATCATCACTATCATCACTATCATGCGGAGGCTTTAGTTTGACTAATTCGTTAACGAATTATTCTTCGAGATAAATAATTTTGCTCGCACGCGATAATGATTACGGGATCTTTACGATTGTTGCGGGCATTAGACTGATTGTTAAAAAAAAAAGGACACCACCGCTACCATCGATTTCTACGATTATCATCTCCCTGCTGATGACTTATCGAGGAACGGATAGCCTTCGATATTTATAGGGTATCGAAGAAAATGGCGAGAAATTTATATGAGACAATACAGAAAATGTTGAGCGACGAAATTCGTTGGATTTTCTTCAAGATACCCGTCAAAACGGTACTTTTGCTGTCGTCGCTCTCTCTCTCTCTCTCGATATTATTACCTTCGGCATCTCGTCGCTCGCATCGGCCCCTCGAGGCACTCGTGAACACGAGAAACCCGCGGTAACCCGTGACAATATTTTTCCATTAGTCTCCACAGAAAAAAAAAATGAACAACCAGAGTATTAATAATTATATTTAGCGGTAAAAGTGTAAACGACTAATAAACGATAATAACGGTAAGGAAACGAAGAAAGAAAAATGTTATTACAAATCGAGTCCTGGATACGTTTATTATACCAGGACATGTAATTTTGTATTGAACTTTGTAATCGCTGTAGATATTTTCTGTAATGTTTTTTTTTTCTTTTTTTTTCTAATTTTTTTTCCTTTTTTTTATCGATATTTATTAAAACACATTTTTATACTATATGCCTATTGCGTTTATCGAACCTTAAACATTCCTGCCAGAGGATGGAACGTGTAATTCCTCTTTGACGCATTCATCGACTTTTTTGTTTTACGGCCGACGGAGTCACGAGCTTCGAATGTAAGTGACTATTTGAATTTTATTGGTCAATCAATGATTGCATATGTCGGGAACGAGTTCTCAGGTACGTATAATCAATTTCCGGTTATCAAGTTCTCTCGAATGATTTATCGATCAGAATGGACGACGTCGACACTTTAACAATTTTTTTTTCTTTCACCATATTATCGGAACGCCTACTCCTCAATTTTTATACAAGACGTTTATTCGCATACGTCATGCGGGATGGTGAACGCGTTTCTCGCGTTTTTTTGAAAGATAGTATTAGCGGTAAATTCTGACCACACATGAGATTTAAAGAGTTTGGAATACTTTTGAAAATCTGAAAAAAATTAGACTTACGGAAGGTGTTGAAAAGATTATTTTTCCATAATAATAATACCGAAATATTAATAAAAAATTTGTAAAAAAAAAATTGTTTAATGAATCACTCGTCACCGAACGTTTTTTTCGTTAATTTTTTGAAAACATATAATTTTTTCTCAATTTTGTCTAATTTTTAAAAATCGCGATTTCATTTGTTAATTTGATTTAAAAAAAAACGCAATTTTAGAAAAATTTAAGGGAATTATAAAAAAATTCATATTCAGATAAATTAACGAATCATTTCTATTCGAAAGACGTTAAGTAACATATGATTTGTTTAACAATGTTTTTTCATCAATTATTTATGAAGATTTCGGTATTATTATTATTATGCAAAATCAATTTTTCCACCACCTTCAATATCCCCAATTTTTTTCCGATTTTTATCTCATTCCGAAGTTTTCGAAATTCTCTTTGAATCGCACATTCGGACGCAGTGTCCCGCTAATACTACCGTCAGGGGGGTGGGGGCAGCAGCAGCGGTATTCCAATGCCAATCGGAGCCGTTTAAATTAATTAATTATAATCATATTGTATGCAATTCTTCTTTATTCGGTAGCAACACTGCTACTTATACACCCGCGAAATAACTCCTCCACTGAGGGCCTCTCGAATTCACACGTTAAACTGCACAACAAGGAGGAATTCAGCTCGCAGCAACATTAAATACCGTTGGCGTAACAAAGGTTTTTTCCGTTCGTGCGTTTGTAATTCATTCATATGTATAATAATTATTACTGCGTATGATTTCGATATACCGCTCGAGGTATCGATCGTAAATGATAAACTCACACCTTTGCAATAAAAAGCACAGTGGGGTAAAATAATATTCTAAGTTGGTAAACTTTTTTTTTTTTTTCGTTTTTTTTTTCTTTTTTTTCTTTTATTCCACTTAACAAACTTGCACTCTGAAATCGGTGATAGTTTCTATATGTTCAATATTCAATTACCGCTGATTTATCGTCAACTTAATCTCCCGTAGCTACCCTAACACGCGTCAATGCACTTGTAAATGAGACTCGATGTATTTCCTACATTATCGAAGACTTTATACAGTATATTCAATCTTTTTTTTTTAATTTTTTTTTTTAATTAATGTTTTTTTTTAATCTTACGATTCTCCATATGTAATTTGAAAAATGTCTGCCGCGCCGTTTATTACCAGAAGAAGACGAAGAGAATATAAGTATCGAGCGGAATTGCACTGAAAATTGATTATTTTTCTACTTCATTAAGAACCCTGTAGGTCCCTCGAAGTAATCACGCTGATTATTTTATTTTTATAGCGAGAAAAATTTAAAACGTCTGCTCGACCGTTGCACTCGTTATTCAAAATAATTCCAGTGCTAATTATGGATAATAGATATCGACGAGTAGATTTTTTATACTCAATACTCGTCTCTTATAACTTAAGAAAAAAGTGGTGTGTTGATATGAATACATTCCAAATATAACTTATCGGCTACAATTTAAAAAAAAATGAAAAAAAAAAAAAAAAAAAAAAGTCGCAAGATAAATTTGGTGAAATGTAAATTGCGATCTGCCGTATTTGTCTGGTAAATATACACTCTGTCCAAAGTCCGTGGCAAATGGTGAAACGTTAATCGTGGATCGCGGATTAAGTAATTCTTTACAATACAGAAAAAAAAATGATTATTATTTTCAAAAACGTAAGAAATGCAAAGTGCTCTCTCACGTTCGCGTTTTTCGTGTTTTTTTCTTTCTTTCTAAAATACAATATATTTAAGTTGCCTAAAACCAGACGGCGTTGTGTTTAAATACCACCGGTTTCTACAGATTATGAATCTATGGATTGTAAGGTGTATGTATACGCATGATGAATAAAACGCGAATTCTTCAATTTTACAATCTAAAAATAAAAACAAATAGCTTTCGGGCCGTCGAAACATTATGGACACCGTGTTGTGTTGTTATCTAAATCATTTATCATCAATATGCTCGATGCTCTGCGAAAATAGAAAATCAAAACTGTATATACTTTCCAACTGCTCGACATTTTTTTTTTCGTTTCTTTTTTTTTCTTTTTTTTTTTAGATACGTTGGACCATATTTCTTGACTGCCATTCATCTTTCTTGAGCAGCGCATTTTTCAACATGATGTACACATATCATCTCTAACTGGTAGATCTATAGATCGTAAACCTACGGATCTTGTTAATTACTCTTATACTCCTCAAAATCTTACTACTCTTTCTTATTTTTTTTTTTTCATTTTTTTTTCCTCAATATCCGGCTATTCTTCAATATTTCATCTTTCAATCCTTTCTGTTTTACAGAACACTTATATACCCCAGACATATATATTTGTACATAGTTATCATATCCAATGGAAAGTGTGTAAACGCGCGCGCGTATTTTTTAATTTTTTTTTTCTGTATATAATGCGTGTTTTTCGTGTTTTCCGAGTGAATGTGTTATGGTTTTTTTTTCTTTTTTTTTCTTCCGTTTCTGTAGTTTAAATCCATTCGAATCGCGAGCGATTCACTTACAACATCAAAAATAGACTATTGCGATAGTGCTGAGTGTCTGTGTTAATGAATACACGCGACTGCGTTCGTATATATCTGTGTGTATATGTATTTGTGTGAATGTAAATGAGAGACGAATTACCCGACGAATGGATAATAACTATCCAACCGGGATAAACGCGTTTCTCAAGATTTTTTTTCATTTTTTCTTCTTTTTTTCCACACGTCGCACATACTATGACTTTCTTGTAATAGCTTCGTATAATGAAGTTCCGCAACCTGAACAATAAGATTCGCGTCGCGGTATAACAGTGTCACCGAAAGCCACTGCTGTGAATTTTAATCGTCTAATATTTTATCTGAAACGCAAAAAAAAAAAAAAAAGATCGCGTGTTCCGCTTATATATTTTTTCTTTTCGATTTTTCTCTAAATTTTTATAAAACGTTGCAATTTTATGTTCGTTGAAAACAGCATACCGCACCGCGCATGCATATTGTTCATGCAATAGAGACCCCGAGTTTTATGTTTATATATCGTTAATGAACATAGGGAGAGGCGATTTTTTATGCTCTGGTGGTTCGCGGCTTTTTGCGAGAAGATGAGTCTTCCGTGTGTGATAGCGTTGCGGTTGTGGGAATGACAACTGCGCCTGTAACCACTCGCTTGGCACGTCCCGCTGTACTACACGCTGTATTGCTGCTCTCCGGTGCGGATCCTTAAATCGTTCGCCCCATAGGAATTTTGTCGTTAATGTTGATTGATGGTATCGCGACGTCGATATCGTTTCTTTTTTTTTTATACGCAATCGACTACCCAACTACTTAAACTCACCTCGAAGCTTTGCGGTTCTCGGCGCTACGTTCGCATTGGTACTCTGTTGCTTGGCGATTATTTTCTTCGGTTCGATCTTTTTGCTGGTTTCGGGAGCGTTTCTTTTTGCTGGTTCGACGGTACTGCTGCTGCTGGTGCTGCTGGTGATATTATTGCCGGTTACCGGAGCGGCTGCGGCGGCGGCAGGCTTTGCAGCGGCTGCTCTGTTCAAAGCTCTTTTAGCGCGACTCGGTCCCTTCGCCACGGATTTTGCGATCGCTAGTGCTTTGTTTATCGAACGTTTTTTAACGCGACTCGATTTTGGCGATTGCTTTTTCTCGGCCTCATCGTCGCTCGACGACGAATCCTCCGAGGAACTCGAGTCTCGTTTGGACCTCTTGCGTAATCGTTGCTTCTCCTTCGCGGCGCGTTTCCTCCTCTTCAGCTGTGACTCATCCTTATACAGCGACAAATCGACTGTGAAACGTAGAAAAAAATATATATAAATTCAAAAAATTCCGTTTGATCGATACATGCGGGAGATTCACGAGGATAAAAGTTACGAAAAAATACTCACGTCCATCGGGATGTTCTTCCGTAACCCGTGGTTTCTCCGATAGCCCAGCCTCGACGTCGATCGCCCGCTTCAATATATTTTCCGTGCGCAAAAGTTCAAACTTTGTCAATTGAAATTTATTCTTGTCGATTTTGTTAAGATTCAAATTCGTCAATATGCAATCGAAGTCTGTAAAATCGTAGAAATCCGGTGAATATATTTCACCGTTGTTTTTGTCCTGTGACAACCAGCGTATGCGAATGCGCCGACTTGATTTGTATATATTTTGCATCGCTTGACAAACATAGAAACTTCCTTCGGCATTCCTTACCGCCAAAAATTCGTTTCTGTAAATAAAAAATGTAAAAACATCGATTATACGAAAGATACGTTGACAAATTGTGTTTTTGATTTTTTTTTCGTTTCGCAACGTACTTGTAAAAAACGATGAGTTTGTCATCCGGATTCTTGGGTGCCGGAGTTTTATTCAGAGTTTTAACGATGAGCGCAATTTCCGGCAATGGACTCTGATACGGTTGAGTCTGTACGCGATGTCTCTTCGGCTTGCTGCCCCCTTCGCCGGATACGCCCTTCAAATCTTTAAGCTCTCGCGACTTTCGCTTCACCGTTCTCGGTGTACTCGTTATTTTTTGCTCGGTTTTCGGCGGCGTAATCGTTGTCGTACTCTCGACAACGGGTTTCGCACTCGGAACAGCGCTTTGGCCGGAACTCTGAACAATCGGTTTCGCTTTCGGCTGCGGAACTTCTACAGTTCTCGTCTGCGGTTGCGGATCTTCCAATTTTATTGGCGAAACTTTCGCGACGTGAGTCGTCGATGGCGAACCTGCCTCCGGTTTGGATCCATTTTTTACGGGTGTCGTCTTTTTCTCCTCCGTTTTGTTTTGTCCCAAAGGGCATATGGGTGCTGCAACGCGAAATAAAGAAAAATATTAATCTTGTTAATTTTTTTTTCGATCTTTTTTTTTTTTATTTTTCATACCTGGACTTCCGGAATTGGCGGAAGTAGCGATTTCCAAAACGGTTTTGCTTTCTTCTTGCCTCTCCTGAGCCGAATTTTCGGGACTTTGATTGTTGTTGCGATTGCCATCGCTCTGTTGCTTAGTAGGGGCAATGGTTGGTACGGTAACAGGCACCGGCGGTAGAGCAGACGGCGGAGCAGAGGGAACTGTTTCCGGCTCGACGCTCGGTTTTGCCGTTTCAACGCCATTCTGAATAACCTTTACCTCAGCTTCGACTTCTTTTTCCTTTTCCTTCTCTTTCTCTGCGTTGTTACTAACGTAAGAAGGATTCTGATAAGCGACGGGCCGGTGATCCTGTACCAGACTCAGCGGCTGACTGGCCGGCTGAAGAGTGACGTAACTCAGTCCACCGCCACTTAATGGCTTTATAGACGCCGATTCATTCCCTCCGGCGGTAACTTTCTGTGCCATAACACTCATTGGCAAAATAGAGTGCGCTGCGTTAGGCGGCGATGCACCTACTCCAGGCATCGTGGATTTGAGAGCCGAAGCGCTCATTTCCTCTGGCGCTCAGCGAACTATCGACGATCCTCTATACTTTGATGCAAAAGGACAAAAAAAAAATTGAGAATCAGTGTCAAAAAGTTTTTTTTTTACCACTTCTCAGGGCAATTTTTCGCGACGAGACGAGCGGTGAAACGCGTAAGCGCGGAGTTTTTGTCAAACGCAGTTATCGTGTCCGGGAATAAGAAGCGAGATGGCGGGAGGAGGGGGGTAATTGAAAGAGTAAACATAAACACGACTGGAGTTTTCGGTCGTCGTGGATAAGTTCGTTGGGTTTACGGGATCGCAATTGACGTTACAATCGTGGGGACGATTTGGTTTAACGTGGAAAGTTCAGTTTACCTGGTAGTAAAGAGGCCGAGACGGGAATAGAAGAACGCGTATGCGGTCTGTGATCTAGCAGTTCCAAGTTCGCGATAGCTCTACCGTGCGCTCACCGCACGGTTAACTCATCTTCCCGTGAACTTTTCCCGCGTACAGAATAATATCGACGATGGGCGAGAGCTACCATACGAACCGGTCGTCGCATAGCATCGTCATAACACTTTTTTCGTAAACCCCGGAGCACTACGATATACGATAATAAACAAAATATTTGGAAAAGGCTGCTGCGCGCTACGGTAAAAGCCGTGGGTTTACCGCACGAAAAAAAAACAGGAATGCCAAGACGTTAGATGGCGTCGGTCCCCGGACGCCATACTGGTATGTAACGCGACGCTACTACACTCGCCGAGTCGCCAACCGGAGCGATTCCCTCATTGGGGCTACGAGTCTCCATGGAAAGCTACGAGACGCTCGCGTCGTCCAATAGAATCGTTGCATTTAGAGATTTTTGTTGATATCTTCTCCGTGGACTCGTTTGGCGACAGCTTCGTGTATACGTGGATGGAGGGCCACCACGGTAAATCATTGACATTTTTGCGCTATCTACTTTCGCGACGTCAATGCTCAACTTTTTCACGACATTGTGATATTGCGACATTGTTTACGATAAGATTGCACGATAACGGTGAACAGTGCGATTGGCTTCGGCGTTTTCTCCTCGTACTATCGAAATCACGTTTTTTCTACACGTAAGTTGTTCCCATTGAATATCCGAGAGTAATTCCTTCTTTTCCGTCATCAGATCAGTCAGAACACAATTGCGAGTTTTTACGAACGATGTTCATTTGTTTATCACACAAGTGTCCCGCGAAACTGTTATCTAATTCAATACTATTCCATTAATTCTTTACGATTCGCAAATAGACGTTATTTATTATTTATTTTCGCAACCGTCCGAAAAATGCGCAAACAAAAAACATCGAACATAAAATAATCGATTTCATATTTTATATGGAATAGCAAAAGGACACAATATTAATTTTTTTTTAGAATCCCAATGAATATTCAACCAATTCAACAAGTGGGAGGGATGCCAATGGGACAGATGTCTCAACCAGCAAATGCGCAATTGGCACAGAATCAGCAGCAGGTGCAGCAACAGGCGCAGCAACAAGCGCAGCAACAGGCGCAGCAGCAAGCGGCTCAACAGAGACAACAACAAACCGAAGAAAAACTCGACAATATTTCCAAAGTCAAGTCATTGGTGAGCCCTTTGCGGGAATCTCTGGCAATTGCCCTGAAAACTGCAGCGCAGACATTGCATCAAAACAGTTTGGTGGACGTTGGATCGCTGAAAGGCGTCGATCCGCTGGATCACAGATTCAACAAAAATATGGAAGAATTTTACTCCATATGCGACCAAATAGAATTGCATCTTAAAACTTCCATAGAATGTCTATCACAGAACTCAAGTTCTGGAAAATATTTGCCAATGCCTGTGATACCCACGCGTATCGAAACGGTTACCGCTCAGGAGGGTCCTGCGCTCACCTATCCACAATTCTTGATGACCGTAAGAGCGCAGGTGGCATACGCACGCGAAGTTCACGAAACTTTGATATCCGCGGCGCACGCGATAACGCCGGGAGATTAGCGGGAAATTAGCTCTTAGATACTCCATAATTCTCCATTGACGATTTTTTTCTTTTTTTTTTCGATGTTTTTTTATTTTATAAATAATTCATAGACTTTAACTCACCGATTAACATAATTTACCATTTACAAATGTGATATAATAATAAAAAGTAATGAAAATAAAAAAAACATGAGATGCAATGGTTGTAAGGATAATTTTGTCTGACGTGCGATAAATCTTGTTTTCTGCATCGCGATAATCGGGTTTCTTTATGTTAATGTCAAAGGTATCATTATCATCGGGTAATGGTTAAGTATGTAACCATTTTGAGAAAACGCGATCATTATCGCCGGTGTTCTCACTCGTCAGCGCGTGGAATCCCCGAGAAGTCGAATGGGTGGTATATGCGTGAAGAGTGCTGTCACCACCCGAACGTCTGCGTGAAAGGTATCCGGAGCTCTCGGGGATAGTACCTGTATGCGTGTACTATATATCGATGCACGTTATACCAGCAGTATAGCGGATACGCGCGTGTATGACACGTATTCGAGCACCTGATCTTGGTATTTCGCTTTACACATCGAGTTACAACGTTATCCGGACGAAAAAAAAATCGAAGAAAAAACATCGGTCGGAGGCGCGGAGCATTACGGCCGGTGCAGAGGGGTGATGAGCAAACTGTAACGAACGCGGTCTATCCTCAACAACATTGAACAGAGACGAAAAAAAAATTTTGCTCGCCTCTCGTGTACTCCGCGTGCTTATAAGTCAACGCTCTCCAGACAATTTCAAAACCGTATTTCAGGACCGCGAAACTATAGAGTATATTTATATATATATTCCTGAACAACTGCTAATCCTCTGTTGCTGCCGCTATGCCAAACGATACATTGCTATATCTACTCTACGAATCTTCCGTGGGTTGTTCTAGTCTCAACGATGAGCAATGCTACAGTGTATCCTCGATATCAAATTTTTTTTTTTTTTTCATAACGGAACTTATTTTGAGTTTATGAAACAAAAACACAGATTTAAAGTGTTCGGATACATCGATATCTCGAATAGTGTATTACTTTCCGTGTTGCAAACGTGTCGTACTCGCGGGATGTCGGCATTAACGACCGTCGACGTTGTGGCAAGTCTTCCAGGTTTAGGGTAAAAACAAATACGTATCTCAGGTCTCGCGAGTTTGTATTCTATTAATGTCTTGCAGTCACGTCGTCGGCTTTCTCGGTGTAATACACCCGCGGTGTATTATAACATCGTAGCTGTCCAATATATACGAGAGTAATATCTTACAGCGTCATGTTACAAATTTATTATAAGCTTCTGACTCCTAGTGTATTATTTAATATGAAACGAATTGGATGGATTATATTTCGTTTCGCGCGTTTCGCGTACGAGAGGACGAAAACGGAGATAGAGAAAGCCGGAAAACGATAAGAAACTCGTGCATTCGAGAGATCTCGTTTCTTAATCAGATGCGTTTTTGCATTGGGTGCATAACGATCGGAGAATTTCTCGTATAAAGAAAGAGGCGAGCCCGCTGCATCTTAATTTTCGATATATATACGTATGTGGATTATCGGAGAATAGCGACGATGCGGTATCAATCGCATTGTACAAAGACAAGGGGATGTCGGGGGGAGTAAAGGCGTGCAGGAAGCGCTACTGACAGTTGGATTGGTGTTTTGCCGCCGCGCGCCGAGCAACCATTCGAAAAGGAAGGACCACCTCTGTTCACCATATTTGGCAAACTTTTCCTAATATGGTAACGTCTACTTCTAAATATGGCAGCGGGGGCCGCCCTCTCCATGCCGCGTGTAGTACTCCGCGACAAATTTTCGTGACTCCAAACGTCGGTTCTATCGTGGGAAAAAATTATTTTCCAACGGTTATCGATAAACGGTGACGAGATGAATTTTTCGAGATAGCATACATCGAGATTTTGTTAAGGAAAATTTTGAGAACGAAAGAGGGTGGTCTATATTTCGTCGGCGTATTGTCGGAGCGGTGGGGGAAAAGTGCGTGCGCTACCTCGCGGAGGGACCGCGCTCGCACGTAGGTCAAGTTACGATACTGGTAGCGCATTCAGTTTGCGGGGAGCGCTCGTATCGTGCGCATCGTTGTCCCGCGTGTCGCCATAGATGGTCGATCACGTGGTAAATACGTCGCCGAGTTTACGCGTTAACGGGGCGAGGAGGAAGGGCCGCGGGGCAAGGAATAAATGTGCGCGAGTCCGTGATGGACAACCCTAGCGGCGGAAGGGACGCTCGATACGCGGCTTTAGGATATAACATGGGAATGATGGGTGGCGATGCAGGAGCCGAGATGTACGGTAGACCCTCGACGTCGCAGCTAGCGGCGGCTTCGCAATTGGGCCGCGGCGGCGCCACTATGATGACCGCGGGCGCCGCGACGCCCGGCGTAGGTCTCCAGCGAGGAATGAAGAGAACATCGTCGGATGTTTGCTACGACGATGGTAACGGGAGACAGACGATGTCACAAGGACAGCAGGGTATGCCGATGCCCGGTGAGTGCGTTCCCGAGAATCTCGACGAATCCTTTACGAATCTCGGTGCACCAAAAAAATCACCTCCCTCCAACGGCAAGAAGACCAAAGGCAGAGTCAAGATTAAGATGGAGTACATCGACAACAAACTACGAAGATACACTACTTTCTCCAAGAGGAAGACAGGAATCATGAAAAAGGTTCGTCTCCCGATATCCTCGCTTGTTGTCACTCGCTTTCCTCTAATTTTACTGTACACCGCGATTACGCGCTCGATCTATCGGAGTGCACATTTGCCGACACGTGCCGGCAGAGTACCTTACCCCACCACCTCGCTGTTGACTAAACGAACTACAGCTGCGAGGGAATCATCAGCTGTTCATAGTCTATTTCTCTTTTCACGTGTTGTCAACAAAAAATATCGACGATTTATTTATTCACGAACAATCGGAAAGTATCGAAATACAAGTATTGTTTATCGAATCTTTTACGTTCTTTCGTCGAGTTTGACAATTTCAAACTTACGATTATTCTAATTTTTCTATAATCTCATTGTTTTTATTACATCCATAACACATTCCACACACATTCAGTTATTCTCCTTTATTTATTAAGCTTTCCGAGTGTATGCTGCGATTCGATAATATAAAATTGCTCTCGATTTCAGTTCGTCTTTTTTACGATAAAAACTCATTTTTTCGACAGAATCTCCGCATCCGAACTTTCCGGAAGTTTTGATTCTTTTCGCACCTATTCTCTCGAACGCTTCGATATATATTCGTTACTTCGGGAAAGTCAAAAATATAAACATAATAAACTTACATGGCAATCGAGCGTAAATAATATCGCGATTTTTTTTTGTCCGTTTGTAAAATTTCAGGCTTACGAGCTTTCGACGCTGACGGGTACACAAGTGATGTTACTCGTCGCGAGCGAAACGGGTCACGTGTACACGTTCGCAACGCGGAAACTTCAACCGATGATAACGAGCGAAGCGGGAAAAGCGCTCATTCAAACGTGTCTCAACAGTCCGGACCCCCCGCCGTCCGGATCTTCCGGGGATCAGAGAATGTCGGCTACCGGCTTTGAGGAAACCGAACTGACGTACAACATCGCCGACGACGAGCAGAAAGTAAGACAACTGGTGTACGGATCGCCGCACGGCGGAGGTGGCCTCCACGCGGGCTATTCGAACGCTGGTGGTCCACCCGGCTCCCAGCACGGGCCGTCCCCGCACCCTCAACATTCTCAGCACGCGCATTTAATAGCGCATGCGCACGCCGGCTCGCCAAGCTCGCACCTGGTACCCTGTTCGAGTCCCGGGCCTATGCTCGCCGCGGGTCCTTACCAACAATCGTGTCCCTCCCCTTTGCCACCCCCACACGCGACATATCATCCCCACATGTCGCACTCGCATCCCCAACGGTAGTCCAACTTTCGAAAAAATCTTTTTTTTTTTTTCAATTTTTTTTTTTTTTTTCGACAACTAGCCACGTCGAGGCTAGAGATAAATAGTATATATATGTTAAATAGCATTATACATGACACTGGATTCATCGGTATTAGGAAACTGTTGTCAACGCCTAAGGCGTTTTTTGCTTTGTTATAGGATTCTTCACGCAGTTTTCACAAATGTACCTTCAATCGTATTTTTTTTTTCTTCAAATAGCTGATATGATTATTTTTTTGTTTTTTACGCACATCGTATATTTTTTAGTAGACTTTCTTCAGTTAGTCCAAAGACCTCTCTTCGCGCTTGCGACGCTACTAATGTCGGATAAATCATTGATTTTATTTAACGTTTGCGAATCTTTCGGGTATTCGATCGATCGGTAACGTTATTAATAGTTTTTTTTTTGTGTACAAAAGAGAGAGAGAGAGAGAGAAACATCGCGATGTTTTAGGTCAGAGAGCTAAGTAGGGCTGTTGGAACATCGGTGACACTCTTGTGATTATTAATTTGTACAGTTTTCTCAAACCCCATTTGCTATTATTCTATACAATTCTCACTTATCGTTTGTTTTTAATATTTGCTCCCTAACTTAACGATATTTATTAAAACGACATTTGTAAATACAGGTATATTACATTTTTCGATAGGTGTTTAGATATATATATATATATTTCAGACGGAAAATGAGGAAAAATTCGTCGGGTCGATCGATCGTAAAGTCGTTAACACTCCCAACGGAAACAAACAAAAACGTGAAGAAAAATCGGCAAAATAGATCGCGATATTTCGATGAATTTCCGGAGCGCTGCGGGAGAGTAGCGAATTATTGATTTTTTTAACTTCGACTTTGAAAAAACAATAAATTTATCCGTATCGACGCGCGCGAACCCTTCTCGACATTTGCATCTCACGATTTCGGAAAAAAATCGACTAATACGGGATGAGATTCAATGAAATACTACATTTACCGGGTGCGAGAATCAGACGAGTCGTTGTCGTGGGCTTTGCGGTGCGGACGGCATACGCTTTGCATTGTTTACTGCAGTATTGTTGTGCATCGATATTTTCTCTCCCCTTCGGTTCCATTTGTTTTGTCTCTGTGTGTGTTTTCTGTTTTATTTTTTATCTTGTTAGCGCTCTGCATACGTGTGCGTATATAGCAAGTGGCATGCGTAGTTTGGTTTTTTTTTTTTTTTTTCATTTTTTTTTTTATTAATATTTTTTTTTTTACATTTTTCTCGTTCCCCGACCATGTGTTGTCCACAAGCATAAAAAGTTTTTTTTTTTAGTTAATTTAATATTTACCTTAGATACAAATTGCGTGTTCGCGTGTATGTAATTTTGAGTGCGTGAGACATCGAGACGGAGACACGAAGCCTTTTTTAATTTAATTAGTCCGAACTTCCGGATTGTACGGTTCTTGTTTTTTTTTTTTTTTTCATCGTTTTTTCGTTTTTTTTTTATACGACTCTTGTTTATTATGTGATACGCGGCATTCTCGTCTCTCCGTCCGAAACCGATGCATGTTTTTTCCACGAGCTGATCGTTACTCTCGTCTTCCATCGACGTCTTGTTAGACGAACGAAAAATATTGGAAGAATATAAGAGATGTATAGAGAGAGAGAGAAGTATTGTTTCGTATCTCGTCGACTTGCAGAGTACAAATAATAATCGACGATACACATTGATATCGCGTATTATCGTTAAACGGCGAGAATTAAAAAAAAAGAATAAATAAAATAATGAAAAAAAAAAAAAAAAAAATGACGAGATGGAGAGAGAACGCCGAAATGGCTTCTCCGCTGTAATTGTATCACACGTGTACATAATATTGTACTGTAAAATACTGTGATAATATTTATATATTTGCGATTTTTTTATATTACGAATTTCACAATTTTAACAATACACAAACGTACGATCGTTAATAAGACGGAGTTTTTTTGAGATTTTTACTTTTTTTTTATATTTCGTTCGACTTGATACAAGTAGTATAGCGATAAATTTGCAGGTGGGTATTGTCGTCGTGTGAATGTCGTTGCATATATATATATATATATATATATATTGTTTTTTTTTGCATCCTTTTGTTTACGCTATTTCCCACGTTTGTCTGTGTTTGCGTAGAGCAGTATTTTCGTATCATCGGCATTACCTCATTGGGTAGAAAACGCAAAAAAAAAAAAAAAAAACACGAAGGTAGGTGATTATGTTTATCATTCGCTCCGATAAAGTGTTCGTAATTTTCGCGCCGATGTGTCCGAGAAACATAGCGAGAGGCGTTGCGCGTCAAGATCAACGGGTTATGCACTGGTGTCCTGAATTTTTCTTCTATTAAAGGGCAGAAATTAGATTCGTCGCGTTTTGCAGAGTCGGCAGCAACTCCGGGTAAAAGTTAGATAGTTGTACAATGCGGATTGGCAATGCGCGTAACCGAATGCGGTCGAAACGAGGAATCCTCGAGATTTAACACACGTGTTCGCCTCGCGGTGCAATAATAACAGTGTGCGAATTCACTCGACGCAGGCAACACTTCGTTCGCAACTATGCCGCGAGCAATTCCAGCCCCTGACTGGCAAACAACTCGTATCTAATAACGTAAAAAGTAACGAAACGGGTATTCAACGAACGCGCGCCAATTTGGACAATCGAAATATACGGGTCTCTCGAAGTATTTTTTCGCGGGAATCGATTAATATAATCGAAGACTACGCGTTCCGAATCTATTTTTTTACTTTCGAAACTCGTCACAACAAAAAGCTTCGTAATTAATAAAAAAAAAAAAATTGATAAAAAATAACCTCAATATACATCGAAGATAGTAATAGTTAGATATTTCGTCGATTTAACCAATAAGACATCGCATTCGCCAGTGGTCACAACGTGCTGCGCAACGTCTGCGTACGCAACGGGGCCGCAACACGTTCGCGGCGATCCCGGCGAAACCCAGGTGTGCTTATCCTGCTGCCGAAGGCGCGCGTGTTTCGTACTCGCCGGCGAGAGAGTACAACGACGACGACGACGACGAGACGCTAGTATGGAAGGTGGAAGCGAGACTCCATATACGGTCACCTTTGTCAAAGCCCGCTGGTCGACCATATACAGGCAATGTTCTCGATGGCAGACACTTTATATAGAGTCCAACTTGAGAGTCAGGAATGCCGCTTTTTATCGCGTTCTCTCGCGCAAGCGGTTAGCAGTTATAGGAAGAAGCGAAGCTCACCGCAACGCGAGAGAACGGAGGAGGATGAGAGAATCTCTTTTCTCTTCGGGGCAACGAGAAAAACTCGGATCGAACGAGGAATAATAATAAAGAAGGAATATGAGAAGGTGTAATGAGTTTTTATCGTCGAATAATAAAACGTATAGCCAAACTCGTCACGTATACGGAAGCAAAAGCTTCGCGGGGCTGCGTTTGCCCCCTTCGCCCCCTCCGCCATTATGCTTTTACCAAGAGACGAGACTCTACCGGCTATAGGGATAAGCGCGAGTTTCCGAGAGCCTCTTGCATTGCGGGCATTCGAATCTCTCCACTCGGCGGCCATCGATGCATACATGTGTTATACATACTATGTATGCGGAAAATTGCATTCTTCGATGTCATCGGTTTTCTCCGTTCTCTCGTATACTCGTTCGTTTTTTTGGTTAAGTTCTTCGTATCAACGACTTTGGACAACAATTCACGTATAATATGGACAAATCTTGATGAATTAATTATAACAACTTTTCTGCGAACGACCACCCGCGTCACGACTACAGTAGTATATGGGGATTTTAATAAAAAATCCATCGACATGAGTTTTTTTTTTCGTCTGCGACATCCTCACGCTTCTGAGAATCTATTTTATTTATAAATTGTTTTTTCGGAATTCTTTCGAGTTCTTTTTATCGTCGTTATTGAAAAAATAGAATTAGTAAAAAACGAAAAATTATTATGAATAAATTAAAAAATGTTTTTTAAAAAACAGTCTTCGTTCTCATTCTTTTTCGCTTCCAACAACTCCGGACGTAACTCTCGAGTACCAAGAGGGGGTTATATCGTTAGCCTCTTGTTTTATCGAAGGAAGGGTCGTAAAAGAGAGTTACACGTTTTCGAAAAAAAAGTTCAACATATCGATGAACAACGTCGTTCGCTCGCCGCCGACACCGGCGCTCGAAATTTCGCGCAAAAGAAAAAGCGTCACGCGACTTTCGGTTCTTCGATGTTTGCGAGTCACCGTTCTCGTCGCCACCTCGCTGAGCGCGGAACGCGAAGTGTTTTAGATTTAGTAGTAACAGTCAACGGAGGAGCTTACAGCGCAGATAATTCCCTCGGCCCGCGCGTACTTGAGCCCTCGAGCCTTATTTTCCAACCTCTCTATTTCTCTCGTTTTCTCTTCGGCTCGCAAAAGCTCGTGAGAATTATTTCTCCAAGTACAGAGTAGCGAACGTGAACACTCGCGCGCGCGCGAGCGCGAGCGTTCTGAGACGACGAGGGAGAGCACGGATGGCCTTATAAGGAGCGAACAAGCATGCATCTCCCTCCCCGCCCAACTTACCCGCGTGTATACGTTCGTACCGACCGAAGAGCGCGTACACACGCCGGGTGAGAGATGGAGAGAGAGAGAGGGAAAGAGAAAGAGAATCGAAGTCGGCACTCGATTTAAGCATCGAATCATCATGGTCCTTCGCTTATCGCTCGATTTTCATGTCGCTTCCGTATCCCCCGCGCGAAACCCTTCCCCCTCAGCGCTGCAGGCTAATTCTTTATTTTTTTTTTTCTTCGCTTATTAACTTTGTACGATCTTGTGGTTTTTTTTTCTCCTACGCGATATTTGTGTAGCGCACGAGCCTCGGAAATCTTTCCTACCGTGCCGGGGACACGTCCCGAGTCTATTAAAGAACTCCGGAGGCGTATCGTCTCTGTAGCAACATTGTATCAACAGTGTCATAGTGCATAAACTGCGTCGTACGCGATATATCGTGTGCTGCGCAGCGCGCCGCGGCCACGTTATTCACTATCGTTCAATGTCGATTTAATTTTGTTTTGTTTTTTTTTTGTTTCGAGTCTTCATTATTGTTATTTTTTGTTTTTTTTTTCGTTGTTACAGGAGGAAGACGCATCGCCGAGATCCGACATGTGTGGGAACGAGAGTGACGCGGACACGAGTGACGGGGAGAGTCCGATCTCGAAAGATCCCCTGAAGAATCATGCAGGTACGTGGAGGTTTCCTGACGATAGTAACAACACATTTTTCATACCATAAGAATCGTTGCCATTCTCGTTGCGTAGTTAATCTCTCATCGCGTTTTTGATGGCAAAAAATATTTATTTTCCCACCAAATGGGGTGAGGGGGGATGTGCCCCCGCGAAGTAGCTGCGAATTACATCGCAATCGACACGGTTTGAGAGTCCGCGAGATCGAGACGTGCGATCGTAGGGGGGAAATAGAACGAGAGATAGAGAAAAAACACAATCGCAAAAAATTCGAAGGGAAAGCAATAAAAATGAAGATTGTACGTAGATAAATGAGGTAGAAGAGGCGGGGAGAGACGCAGTTTTAATAAACGCAATTTCACATGACACGTGCGAGAGACCACCCGTGTTTTCCTTACCCGGCGATAACTAATTGGCTCGCGAGCCTCTCTCTATTTATAAAATACCTTAACAAGTACTACATATATGTTACGCATTTACGGCGTACTGTAACGTTTTCCCCCTTAGGGCTCGTCTTCTCGCTTCGACGTATCGGTGTTTTTTTTTCTCGTTATTAGCACCGTTATGACAGCGGTAGACGGATTAGGGGAGACCGGGGCGAGTCGAAACGAGACGGGAAGGGGGGGGGGAGAGAGCCTCACGTCGTAAAATAAAAAATCGGAAGTTGCCCGCGGTGAATATGGCACTCTGAGAAATTATTTCCCATTAGTATGCACTCGTGTTTCATAAAATACCAGACTGGCTGCAATGAAACGTTGATTTTATTTTTTATTTTTTTTCAAAAAGATTTACGGTACTTTTGAAAAATTAGTGAAAAAATGCGAATTGTTTGCAAAAACCTTTACGGCACTTCTGGAAATTGGGTAAAAATCGCAAAATGTCGTTAAAAAACGTTAAGGTATTTCTGAAAATAGATCGAAAAAATGCAAAATGGCCGCAAAGAACGTTACGACCACTCTGAAAATTCAGTAAAAAATACTAAGAATTTTCAATAAGGGTAAAATATCGCGTCCATAAATTACAATAAAAACCCGATGCCGATCTTAGTGCTGAAACTACGGGAGATGTTTTCACGTACAATTTTCGCGAGTACGCGCAGAATTACTCGAATTTTTTTTATTGCGCGTGCGCTTTACGCCATTGTCTCGATTAGTCGCGATTCTCCGCCTCGGCGCATACCAAATGGGTGTACAGTAAATGGACTCGTATATCATCGTAGTGGAACGGTTTCACGGAGTTTCCGTCAAAATGTGATTAATTTCAATTGTACTCGTCTCGGCTTATAATCGTTGAATGAATAGCGCACGAGGCGCGATAGCGCATTGAATGTTTGTTACTATTATTCTTTTCTCAATCTATATATAGCTAGTAATGCGCGAGATTGCGCGGGGAATACATAGCTGTGGATGGCGTGAAAACTGCGTAGAAAATCATTAGAGTATAGTAGAGTCCCGGTGTACCGCGAGCACAGGGGATCGGGGAGGAGAAGCGCGCGAGGTATATACCACAAGACGAGACGCGCGGCAGAGGGGTCACTTAGAATGCGAAAAGCGTGCGAGCGCGATGACGGGGTTGTCCGTGTAGGGGAGTCGGTAAGGAGTCGCGTACGGTTCGCGATGACCAAACTAAGACGACAACGCCGATGCCTAACTGGGAAGTAGGATCCGGTCGAAAGCTTTGGCCTCTCCTCGCGATGCAGGTGTTCACATAAATATCGATGCTAATATACCCTCGCGAACTCGCGAGGGAAACCCGCGCGCGCGAGAGTCTCATCGCGTCCTCTTCGAAAGAGACCCCGATGTGCCCCGTGAAACGCTTCGGCACGAATCAACACATTCAGTTATATTCTCTTTCTTTATCGCTCGGTCACTCGTACTGTTTCGCTTCTTTATACTCGCTTCCCGATGGGTGACATATTCGCGCACTCACTCGCGCGATACTCTCCGCTTTTCATTATGGACTGGTTGTACGCATCGGTCAAACGTTTTTTTTTTTTTTTTTTTTACTCGTCAACAAATGTCACTCTACTCCTCGAGGGGGACAAGGATGACGACTGTCGTCTCGATGTCTGTGCGCGAAGACGGTTTTATATTGGATCGTCGTTTATGTACCGTTTCTTCGGCCTATTAAATATTTAATAGTTTTGCCAACACGAAAAATCGATGGCAATAGAATTATTTTTTTAATTAATTATTTTACGCTATTAACTGTAATTTTCTGTTTTTTTTTTTTTTTTTTTTTTTACGATCGATCTATGTATGTTTAGGAGGAATGCCAGCATTCTCTGCTGGTATAATGTATCAAATGCCACAGAGCGTCATGTATTCACCGAGCCCCGGAGTCCTCCTCAGCATAGGGCAAAATGGTCAACCCGTTCAAATATCTCAGGATGGAAGTGAGTTTATTTTGATCGTTTTATCCTGAGAAAAAAAATCGGTTAAATTAACTAAATCGGCGTTTGCGGGTAGCGAAACAAATATTTCAATCGGTGAAATAAATAACTAGTTGTTTTCGTCAAACGTAAGCGCCTATTAAATCGATTTAACCGCTTTTTTATCGCCGATTTTCGTCTCCGATTTTTTTCGCTGATTTATGCTTTTTATTCGATCTTTTTTATTATTAAGTCAATTTAACCGCTTTTTTTGCCGATTTTCGTCTGCAATTTTTGTCTCCCATTTTTTTCACTGATATATGCTTTTTACTCGATGTTTTTTTCCTTTTTATTTTATGGATTAATTTCTTCGATGTTTGTCGACGATTTTTTTTTCGCCGCAACTCTGTCCGATATCATAGTTTCAAGTAACAAGTTTTCCGCTTATCAGTGTTGGATAATTAACTGATAACATATATTACCGATCGACAATGATGATGCATTATTAGAGAAGTCGTTTCATTCGAATATTACCGATTTTTCCGTGCGTCCGGCGGGCGCTTGTTGTATAGAAGTAACTCGGCACTAACACCGAGGCGTTTGCACAATCGAATAATTTGTAGTCGAGATATACGACCGAGAGATCGAAAGTTGACCGTATTCGAGCCATTTTCGTCGAGGAGCTCAAGCGAAGTAAAAAAAAAGAAAAAAAAAACTTGTCCATCTCTCGCGATTATATCGATCGCAATCGTATATACGTTTGCACTCCGGGGACTCGTTACCCCGGAAAGGAAGAAACACATATGAATTAATTCAACACTGTAGACTCAGCTGGTCCTCAGACCTACTTTCCTGGAGGTGCCTATAATCCACCTATCCGTTCACCCGATGCAATAAATGTATTATAGTTTTAATCGGTACCGACGGAAGAGACCGACGGTATTTCTCAGAGAACAAACGACAAAACGGGAAGCTGAATTTTGTACAACGATAAAACTGAGCGGAGATCGAAGTTTTCGGGAAAAACTTTAATCACCTTAAAAAAGAAAAATATATAAAACGGATCTTTGCACATTAAGAATAACGTATAATTACCGATTCCCGCCGATTTTCATTTATTTTTCGTCATATTGTTCGTAATCAGAATATTCTAAATAAAAATCGATTTTAAATTACGGCGGGTTAATTCTGTACATTTTTTTTAATAAAAAAAAAAAAAAACAAATTTCGCAATATTAAAATCGCAATTTTGGAAAAAAAACCGATTTTATAGCAATTTTTTGCAAAAATGGTCGGAATTCTTACAGTGGTCACTACGGGTGCATGTACCCTATTCCGCGCGATCTTAGGGACAATTGCTTGGTTTCTTCTTAGTTAAGATGTTAGAAATCTTAGGGATTTGTGTTCAGCGCGAAAAACACGTTGCATTATTAAGTTTAGAATAGCTTCTCCGGAGCTTTTGATTTCACGCAAAATAAATGACGATAACTTGTCATGTGCCTTTTTTCAGATTTTTTTTTATTTACCGTCGCGAAGAACACGCGATCGCAAGTTTTTGTGAAATAGTCTATAAAAAGTCATTACACAGTTTTTTTTGCAAATATTCGTTCGACACGAATGAAGAAAAAGTTGAAATGAACGTAATCGACGTCCGCCGACGTTAAACTGAATAATCAATTGCTTCAATAATTGTCAGTAACAATTTATAAAAACATATATTGGCGGCGAGAAAAATGTGTCGTACCAATGAAAAATTCGTTTCAACGAGCCGATTGATCGATACAAATCGATAAACGCCAATATAATCGATGTAATTTTTTTTTTTCGCTGCAAACCTATTTGCGATGTTGTTTTCGGCTCATCGCGAATCTACTTCCTTATTTTACTCCGAGATGAATAATAGTTACCACTGTAAAAAAAAAACAATAAATTCAATGTACCGACGTCTGCCAAGTTTTCATGCATAAAAACGTTCCGTATCAATACGTTAAATTTCCGTACTTTTTTTTTTTCGCGTAGAAAAAAATGCGACAACAATAAAAAAAAACTATTGGTACGAAAGTTACCATTATGAAAAAAGGGTGAAAACACGGAGAATTCATTAAAAACAGTAAAAAAAAAAGCTAAAAATTTAATGTACCGATACTGGAAATTTCAATGCATAAAATGGTACATTACATGTAATGTATAATTACGATAAAATATTATTTCAAAGTATTTTAAAAACTGTAGTTGATAAATGTAGTTTTTGATAAATTTACTTTAATTTGCCTACAAATTATCTTAAATTCACTAATTAACTTAAATGTAACTGCTCAGAGCTAAAAAAGTACATTAATTTTGAATCGCCATTGTCCATTAAATTTAATATCCCCGTTAATGCATAACAACTTCAATTTTTTTTAATCAGTGGCGCTGCCGACGATTTATCGATTTAAAAAAATCGAAATTTTAAATGCCTCATGAAACGCTTTATCCCGACGCAGGTACGACGTCCGTGAATTCAGGACAACAAAATCAGCCGTTCATAACGATACCTTTGAACGTCGCGATGAGCGCAGCGGGATTATCTCTTCCCGTGACATCGAAAGCATTGTCACCGCCTCCGCGTTCGATAGCTTCCGCATCCGATAACTCGGAGTTACCGTCGGATCTCAGCAAAGACCGGAAGTGAAAGACCGGATTTCGCCGGCCAAATGCAAGAACGTGACTACCGCTCTGTCGCGGGATAATAAAAGGGTTTTGGGCTCTGAGGCGACCGTGAAAATATCAACGGGGGCCACCGATCGGCCTTTTAATGTCGGGCCATCGAGAGTCCACGTTCGAGCGACGGACGAAGTGGAATAAATAATGAAAGATAATGACGAAAAGATGGACAGCATCGTGCGGGGAACGTTAATAAAATCGCTTATTATTCGTTCCTCGATTTACTTTCGGACGAATAACGACACGATAGAGTTCCACATTTTATTTTACTACGAAGTTCCGCTCAATTCATAGCTCCGTTGGGCGTTTACACGTACTTATTACTAATACAACATGCTATTGATTGATTTAACTCGATACTCGTCGCACCGTTAACTGTGTATTGCGAATCAAGTTGTTTTAGCGAAAAAAAAAAAATGCAACTCGATATTCGTCACGTCATTTACTGTGTATTGCAAATCGAGTTATTTTATGAAAAAAAAAAATGTCAACTCGATATTCGTCACATCGTTTACTGCGTATCGTGAGAAGAGTTGTTTTATGGAAAAAAAAAAAAACGAAATGTCGACTCGATATTCGTCACATCGTTTACAGCGTTTTGCGAGTCGAGTTGTTTTAGTGGAAAACCTAAAAATTACTGTAAAAGTAATAGTTTAATAAGGCCGATCGCCGGTTTCACTTTTAAGTGGAAAAAAAATGATAAATTCGGCATTTGTACAACAGCTACCGATATCCTAATTAGGATCGTTCGTTGAGTTGCTAAATTGTGAAAATTCATTGGAATCCTGAATTCGTCGATATTTTATCGTCGCCGCTGTGATCTTTAAATCCCTTTGGTATTGTATAGCGACGAGTTATTGTAATAATAAAATTTGTGTTTTTACTGAACGGCAGAACCGCGCGGACCGCTTCGCTGTTATTTTCTGTCTCATCGCGCATACGAATGATGCGAAATGACGAAAATTCTGTTGCATTGTGATTCTATTTTTGCAGTGGTGAAATATCTTCGAAATATTATTGAGTCATCAATAATTGCGATCGCGGAATGACGTTTCTAGTCGCGCATTGTCGACGTGCAATACTAATTTACATCGCGAGTTACGCGCTTGAAATATTGAAAGTAAAACCGAAAGGTTACACGATCTCTTATATATGTCCTATGGGCGTTCAATACGGACGAATATCTTTCGATCCACGCTACGCGCTTCTATAACAGTATATATATATCATAAATTTCATTTTTCGAAGTTATGACACAAAGTTACCATCGGGTGTTTCGAATAAATTTCCGAATCGCATTTGTCTGATTTTTCATTCGATTGCTCTTCGATAATAACTCTTTACTTTCCGTGGATCGCTTTTGTATATCTCGGCTTCGATATAACATCGTTTAATCATTGCATTAATTACTATCCAACTATTACTACAAGAGTTCAATGAAACGATCGCGTGGCACTCATCTTGGAGGCCTTCGCGCTGAAAATAGAATCTCCGTAACTAATACGCGCTTCGACTACAACACTCATCCTTGATAACCGAAAAAAGCATGGAAAACGCCCGGTAAAGAATAAATTATTTATTATACTATTCGTTCGGATTGCTTCGGTTGTTTCTATCGACCTTTTTTTTTATTAAAACATCGCGGGGAAAAAAAAATTCGACGGAAATAAAAATGATGACGAAACTTTATGCCTATTGTTATGATAAGAAAATGTAATCGAGATACGCAAAAGTTTCTGGTGCCAAGTACAAGCGAGTCAACGCCACTAACGAGTCACTTTTCTCCGAGTATAACGATCTGTTACTATATATATCAATAATATTAATGAATAACGAATGATTATGTACAGTACCTTAACAGACACGATATATTTTATATATGTATACATATAGCTTTTTTATTACTCGTATCTAATGGAACATTGCGTCAAAAGAATGTTTGTAACATGTTGTATATGAATGAGAAAGGAAACGATATATAAAGCCCGTACTACCGTTTATTTATTCATCCTTATTGGCTAAACCTTTCAATCTATTGTACCTAAGAACGATGCGATTTTTCATGATCGGCTGAACCGACTTAATCGCGATGGAGTGCATTCGAAAATTTATATCGGGAACGTGTTATCAAAAATACGATCCAACACTTAAAATCATTTTAAATACGCGAATCTATCGCCTAAACCGCGTGCAGTTCGTAAAAAAACTGCAATGCGTGGTTTTTTTCAGGTGCGTAAACTTTGGCGTTTAACGGGAATAGAATGCCATCTCGCGTATTAGTTCCGCAGTTGCATTCTATTATGTTCAAAGGCTAAAATGTACGGATCGTAGAAAAAATAGCATTAAAGTTTTTACTAACAACAGTTTCACGTGTTCTTAATTTCCGAGAATCATTGATATTAAAATTTTATTTCGGGTCCCTTCCGACAGGTCGTCGTACGCTTGCATTTTGTGCGATCATCCAAATCATTAAACGACGATGTTTTTCTGTCATTTGTACGGTTCAAAGTGCCGCAGTAGCCACCGAACTTAAAAAAAACGTTTTTTCGTGTACTTGCTGCCGCGAATCAGTCTTCGATCGAATGAGTTTTCCGTCGCGGGAGATTAGATTGGAGGAAAAAAAAAGAGCAGAAAAAGTTCGTAAATGTTTCAAATATGATCTTCGGCCGACTATTGGTTGATCTCTGAAGCCAATCGAAGAGCTTCCTTTTTTCCGCGCTCGTGCATTTTCAAGGGACTTTTCCCGGACAGACGCCAGCATTCGCTGCCTTTACGGACGTCGTTATGGGTTGCTATCAAGTCGCCGAAAAATAAACGCCACCTATGACGAATACGCGCAAACACGATGCATTCCCATGTAAAAACGCGCACGCATTCAAACAACAAGTGGTATCCTACAAAAACGAACAGCTCTCTCCAGAAAAGTCGTTCATACTTTGGCCGTTGCATACAACAGCATGGAATGGAATATGTAAAAGTACTCCTGGATACAATAAAGACTCTTTCAATACCACTCAGGTTCTCCATGTTTTATTTCACCAGCACGTAAAGGGGTAGAGTTTTCTCGGAACGTTTTGCGCGTCTCGTTATCGTGTATTCGCGGACCCGCGAACGCACCTACGATAGACATTTCCGAACAAAGTAGATTTTATCGATGATTTACTTATTAAACGTTAGAAGCAAATGGGACTACAACGTAGGCATGCTGATACTCTCGAGGGATGGTCATTTTTGGACGCATCGGACAATGGCCTTACGTAAAATTAATATACATGCATTTGAAGTACCATGATTGTTTTTTCATTTGTGTCATTGATGTCATTTGGGACATAGGACGCTTAAAACTTCCGACGCTCTCGACAAACAGACACTCTGAGTCGAGAGTAACCTTGAACGCCTCTGTCATTATCATTCGCAGCCGTCGGAGAAAATAAAATACCGACGTCGCAACAGAAGACTGTCGGTAATGTAAAAATCTGATTTTCCGAGACGGCAACTAATAATCGGAAGATGTCACTGTGCCTAAATGTCGCCAAAGTGGTAGGGTAGCGTATTCGCAAACACACTTATCGGCCAAAGTCCGTATCCGCAAAAGATGTTCCGCCAAAGTCCGTATCCGCAAAAAAATGTTTAGCCGAAGTCCGTATCCGCAAAAAATCGGAAAAAACGATGGAGGGCGCTGTGTGCTCATTCTGCGTCATCCTTTACGCGTAGAATGAGCCAAGCTGAGCGGGCAAAATTATGAATTCCGCCGAATATCGAACAAAATGATGCATTAATTAAAAAATTCCGATATTCAAGCGGATCAAAATCAAGGAGTACAAGTACGTATACTTTGCCTGAAAATGTACCCATATATTTATTGTTTACCTAAATAATTATGAAATCGTTTATTCAATTTATGCAGATAAGCACAACTCGGATGGACGGTCACGCAGCCACCACATTTCGCCGCACACATTTGTTTTAAAAGAAGAGTATTAATTGTTAATTTTTATGATATTCCAGCGATGCTTCCGATATCTTCTCTTCTTGGAGGTGTTAAGTTTTAAGGCTTTGTGATGTTTTTCTTTATGCGGGAGGGCGCCGACGGTATCGCTGTCGGACGCGATTCCAACTTGACGTTGCCGTCGATAGAACTCTTCTTCACGACTGTGTGCGTCGTGTCAACTACCGCTGCAGTCTCAGTCACCATTCTGTCGTCGAGATCTATAAAAATAAACGATCGAAGAAATATGAGATCAAATTTTGAATAACGATCGCCGATTTCATGTTAACAATAAAGGAAGAAAAAATTATGTTGAGCAAATAAAATATATAAAAATGAATAAAAAAAAAAAAAAACAAAAACTAACCGGGTTCGGAATCCGTCGGTTCCTCTTTCACTTCGACGTTATCAAAATCGAACGCTTCCTCACCTTCGACTACCTCGACGCCGTCCATCGGCTCCTCTGTTATTTTTACATTTTCGAAAGTATTCTCCGGAACGTCTTCGCTTTCTGTTTTTTTGTCTTCTACCGGTTCTTTATCAAAAGTTCCGTGTTTTCGGTGTCTTCGGCATCACATGATTTTTCAATTTCTTCGGTCGTGACAAACTTGACATCAAGAATCCTCGTCCGAACCGGTCGGTACGCTCGGCTGAGCCATTTCTTGCCGCGAATCTTCCGTCGTCATTTCTTCCATCTCGGCGGATTGTTTCTCCGTTTCGATCCAACTGTGTGCTGCAAATTACAAAAAAAAATCGGTAAAAATACCGAAAAGCAATAAAAAAAAAAAAGAAATCGTCGCGGAGTAAAAAAGAAATCGCTAAAAAACAGAAAAGAAAATGTGAAAAATATAAATCATCGAAAAATAAAAAAGAAATCGGGAAAATGTCGAAATTGTCGAAAAACAGAAAAGAAATGGTAAAAAAAACCGAAAAGAAATGGTAAAAAAATATAAATCATTGCGAAATAGAAAAGAAATCGTAAAAAATTAAAATCGTCGCAAAATAGTCGGCGTCGGCGTCATTATTGACCGTTAGTTGCGCTAATTTGCCAAATCCCAATGTAGAGTCACCCTCTTCGCAAGGGCGAATATACCACTGCTACCTTGTTCTGCTCTTGGTCGGCATTCGACAAGAACCGAAAATCGACGAGCTTTACGACACAAGCTCGTCGATTTTAGGAGGAAGAACCGAAAATCGACGAGCTTTACGACACAAGCTCGTCGATTTTCGGTTCTTCCTCCTCCATGTCGATATCGGTGCGAGCGAGAAATTCGAGATTCGCCATAACCGAAGCTTCAGTGTCCAACATAATTTTTTCTGCGCTCTAAAATCATCCTTTTGCTCGTGCGGCTCGTCATTCAAGTCGCTGTTTCCATGAATTACATTACAGTACTTTGAGTTTGCTATTTTTTTTTTTCGTATTTTATTATAATTTTTAATAAAGAATATTATTTTTTATTTAAATATAATTAATTGGCACATAATGTAGGAAGCAATACAGGAAACAATTGGAAAAAAAGGTGTGCCTCTAGGGGATGAGGAAAGGATCTTGAAGTTTGCTGGATTCTTCAAGGGAATGTGCAGGTATTCTAAAAAGGATGAACAAATATAAAAGAGGTAAAAAATATACAAAAATGCGTAATGACGCATTTTACGCACGGAGTGAAAAAAATTAAACTTTCTTTATAAAAATTACAAATATCGAATACTTACCATTTCTCGAAGTCTCGAAGTCATTTCTCTTGTGGGCCAGTCGATGACTCCGATTCACCGAGCGGCTTGAACGGCTGTTGCTTCAAAAAGAAATGTACAGTGTCAATCTTATATTATTACTTTTCGAATATTTATATACATCTTCATTTCTTTATACCTGTATTCCGTACGTCGAAGTTCCGATAGGCATCGCGAGTGGTTTTGGCGCTATCGGGATCGGAATGTAGGCCGACCGTTATATAATTTCTTTTTTCCTAATTTTATGTTCGTGTTTTTTTTTTAATTTCGGTACGGGCGCAACAGAACTCGAAAAAAAATGGCGACTCTGTCGCAGTACGGACAGTATCGGCAATGAAATTTATGGGGTACAGAAATCCTATCGGCGAGCTACTGGCGGTCACCGTACTTGTAGTAGCCGACGGTATTTTGATAACCTGCTCCCCTTTCAAATGCACATTACTTATTACCCGCGGCTTCATGATTTTTCTTTTCGTGCTTTTCAACTTAGTCGTCTCATGGTTTATAAACGATTCCATGCCCTGACGAGTTTTCGGAATATTTTTCGTTTTTTTTTCGATCTTTATGCTCGCTTTGTGTACATAAGCGTAGTTATGATTGGTGTTGGCGCCTTCAGCTTCAACGTCACAATCGAAATTCTCCGACGATCTATAAAATTCGACATCATCGACATTTTTCGGCAGATAAACAAGCGTGTTGTTCTCGGAGTTCCCAGATGGACGCGCGACGTCCTCAAGATTTTCAAGCACACCGTCAGTTGCGACGATCTCGGCATTCCCGAACGAACTATTAAGCGCGAAGCCCTCGCGATTTTCGGCCAGGCTGTCAATTTTGACGATCTCGACGTTCCCGAACGAACTATTAAGCGTGACGCCCTCGCGTTTTCCGGGCAGACTGTCAATTTTGACGATCTCGACGTTCCTAAACGGACCATCAAGCGCAACGTCGTCAAGATTTTCGGACAGACAAGCAAACGCCGCGTCGTTCTCTGCGATCCCAGACGGACTATGAAGTGCGACGTCGTCGACATTTTCGGGCAGACCATCAATTGCGATGATCACGGCATTTTCGGGCATACCATCGAAGGCAACATCGTTGGCGTTTACGGTCAGGCCATCGATTTCATCCGGGGATACTCGCTCTTCAAGTCAAAAAGGAAACGAAAAAATCGTGAAAGAAAAATTAACAGGCGAGCCATCGCTAAAACTTCGGCTGCTGGCGAGCGGATCTTTCATTTTTTGATATAACATGCAACTTGTATTTCTTACCGATTGCAAGAGATGTATGACGCGAAACCGTGGTGAGGAAGGTCACAATTTTCTCTTTCCTATAGGCATTGGAGAATGCTGATAAATCTCGTAATTTCCTCCACACATTCTGCAGAGCATGTTCTTTCTTCGTCCACTTGGCGTCGCTTTTTCGGAACGGCATCTTGCTATGATCGACCAACAAAGCGTTCCCGTGTGCGTCCTCCTGGATCTCCTTAAGAGTGGCTGTAAGTACACGAAATTGATTAACGATAATTTCTTAGTATTCCATATTTGTTAGTTGCAGTACGAGTAAGTAGTTGTAATACTGAAACTGAGAAATTTGAAATCTGAAGGATATTTCATTATTAAGGATATAAAACGCATTTTCAATCGATCGCTATGATACCGCTAGTTTGCAGACAAAAACTAGGTTAATCGTTTCAAATTTCCTTACATTTTGTAATCGTGTAACGAAGCCCCTCTCGCGTTCCCCTCCCAAGACTTCGGCTATCAAATATTACCTAAGAATTTGACGGTTTCCGGTCGCGTCGACGTTAAGATTTTCAATTTGCGATGGTACCGCTCGATGACGTTCGTGCGTCTCGTTTCTTTATATACCGAATACAAGGCTGGACCTTTCTTTGGAATCCATTGTGTTTGATAATAATCGAAGAAGTCCCCCATGATCTCTCGGAGCGCTGGGAGCGCAGGCAAAGTATACGTACTTGTACTCCATGATTTTGATCCGCTTGAATATCGGAATTTTTTAATTAATGCATCACTTTGTTCGACATTCGGCGGAATTCATAATTTTTCCCGCTCAGCTTGGCTCATTTTACGCGTGAAGGATGACGCAGAATGAGCACACAGCGCCCTCCATCGTTTTTTCTGATTTTTTGCGGATACGGTCTTCGGCTAAATATTTTTTTGCGGATACGGACAAAGTAAAGTCTAGCTGGATCGGTTTCCAAGGCTGTGCCTATCGAGACCAGACCCCTTTTCTCGAGTCAATAAATGACGCCGTTTATGCCGTCTTTTGACAAAATGTAAAAAAAAACAAAATGACAAAATTATTCTTCTTCATCAGTCTCGATTTTATGTAGCTAGCCTAAGTGGCAAAAAAATGTTTGTTTTTATTGACTCGAGAAAAGGAGTCTAGTCTCGATAGGCACAACCTTGGAAACCGATCCAGCCAGACTTTGCTTTGGCGACATTTAGGCACAGTGACATCTTCCGATTATTAGTTGCACTCTATCGAAGAAGAGAGCGAATCCAGTACCTAGCATTACTTGAGTTCAAAGAATTCGCATAGGTAAGGTTAGTTCGTAACGCGCTGGAAAATGACATCATCTTTGCGGTTCTCGGAAGCCGAAATATCTGATAAAGTCCGAGAACGTTAGCCGCTTTAGTCTACTTCGATTAGTCTGACGGAGCAGATTGCGCTGGATTTTCGATCATTCGGCGGGCGGCTTCAGTGCACGTTCCAGACGTTGTCTACAATTATTGTTACAAGGCACTTAGGCTGCGACTGCAAGTGCCTGTCGGCACGTATTCGAAAAGATTACTTTTTCCCCGTTGTTTTGACGTTTACACCATCGACCAATCGAGACTCTCGACATAAACATTATCGTTATCGAGGATTTCGTTGAGAAGCAGAAGAAAGAATCGTAAGTTATTTTTAGATATTCAAATGTGTAATATAACGCTGTTAGTACTGGAACTGCGTAGCAAGAAATTTCAATATCATTGTCGTTTGGTCCAAAGTTAAATTAATTGCGGAAAATATGAATAATCACGAGTTATTTTTATCTTATTTGTCGTATGAGTTATTCTTTGAGGGTAAATTGCGATGATGCTTGCATTTTTCGGTTATCGCGGGTATTTCCGGATTGGCGTCGGCCAATTTTTCATCAATCTAACCGGCATAATCGTATGAAAAATGACTTCTTATCTACATTGATGAGATTTTTTTTTTCGTCTGCAATAAAAATCGCAAAATCGTAGATGCAGTGTATTTAAAAATGCATGATGTTTTTTCACTTGGAGCAAAGAAAATGAGAAATGATGTAATGTCGATATTAATTTATCAAGAATATCTCGATTGTTATGTATCTTTTTCTTCTGGTGCTTCCCCTTCATTGCGGTTAATGCGTCGAATGATGCCCCAACGACGAAGCCCATTGGCTACATTGTTAAGCTTTCGACGTATTGCGTGTCTCTGTATTGTCCTCATCGCGATAAAAAAACAAACGACCGGGGCGCACGCGCACACACGGACACACGACGGTGAATCACTGAATTCTCGACACACGCCACTTGGCGAATCGGAGCGCTTTATTTATTTTTTTTTCTTACGCGATCGCCAGAGGGATTATATTTCAGAGCTTATGCAGCATTTTTTTTTACTGAACTCGACCGATCAGACTGTCCATTGTTCTCGACGTTTATCTAGCGTCTCGAGAAAATTCAATTGCGCAGCGTGAGGTCATTGTTATCGCACTAGTGGCGAGACGATGAATATATATTTTATCAGCAAACATGAGATTTCGCGAGAATGTCAATCACTTACAAATGGTCTAAAAAATGGTCTGAAATTTTTTTTTACTTTCTTTTTTTTTTCATTCAAATAAGTTTTAGATGAAAAATTGAAAAAACTTTTTTTTCATCAAAACAATTTTTGATAGTGGATGACCTTGGAATTCTTTTTTTTAAGTTTCTTAAATAATTATTTTTTCGAGGCGATTATTACTTTTCAAATAATATTTTTCTTCCAGATGCGGCAGTAGGATTCGTTTAATGAATTACAATATTTAAAAAAAATCTTTATTCTCTGATAATTCTTTCACTTTATCGAATTATAAAACGCTAATCCGTTAAAAATCCTTATCCGATGATAACTTTTTATCCGTTTTGTTTTTTCGTTGATGTTTTTCATTTTTCTTATTTTGTAAATTGCCTAAAACTTTACAATTATTTCAGCTAATTACTTTTTTTTTCAGTCGACGCACGTATCGTCGTCCGTGGTGCTGGTGGGGCGCTTTCGCGCATCGTAATTGCCACGAGAACGTAATTAATTGCATCGATTATTGTTATGTTTGTAAGCAATAACATGATTATATATTTAAATATGTATTATCATTAATTGCAGCAACGGCTTTTTTCAATTGCAGGTTCTTCCCTTCATCGGCCATCCGTGAGCTTTGAGGAAATAAAAAAAAAAAAACAAAAAATGTTCCAATGATGAGAAAATTCGCCGGTAGCTTACGATTCATAGGTAATTAATCTTTTTCCCAAAAATCCAAGCATAGTTTATCGGATAATGAAGTACATCGGCTAAGCGCTCGAAGAGAGACCGTTATATTGAAGGAATTGAAGATCATTTCTTTCTCAAGGCTCCGCAATGGGTTCGACCGAAGCGGCAAAGATATTTTTTCAAGCTGTAAAAGCCAACGATATAGATAAAATTGCCGAGTTATTAAAAACAAAAGTTGTCGATGTAAATATACGAGACACGGCAAACAATGATCGTACGGCTCTTCATATTGCTGCGTCAGACGGCCATTATGAATTGGCGCGTATTCTCGTCGACGATTACAATGCCGATGTCAATGTCAAAGACAGCGTCGGAAAGATTCCCTTTCAACTCGCATGCGACAGTTACAAGATGAAAATCGGGAAATATTTGTTGAAACGAAATTCCGGCGCTCGTGCTTACGGCGAGAGATTTTTGAACGACGAGAAGGTTGACGAACTCTTCGAAGCCGCGGAGGCGAACAATATCGCGAAGGTTGTAGAGTTGCTGAAAGAAAATGAAGTCGACGTCGATTCGGAGGATAGAGGCAACAATAATCGTACTATATTAGAGATTGCAGCGCGCAACGGTTACGAAGAATTGGTTCGAATATTGATCGACGATTTCGATGCCGATATGTATCACGAGGACGATCTTGGCGACTCGGCGATACATATGGTCGATAAAGAACATGCTGGTATCGTTAAATTTCTGATCGAAAGGGGTTGGAAGGACGAATCTTCGGACGAATCAGTCGCCGAATTGTCCGACGGCAATGCTCTGTCCGATTCCGTTACGAAAGTTAAAGTGTAACAATAACATTGGTTATCCTTTTTCGAATAATAAATCGGCTGATTGACAGCAATTTTTTTTTTTTTAGTTTACGGCGAATTTTGTCGTTTATTCATTTATTTATTGAAAAGACTTGTTGGACTATTTAAATTCTACGATTAAAAGTCCTATCGACTTAATAACCGGGTATTGCTTATCGAATTAGTGAAATATCGGCGGTGCCCCACAGCAGTTTGATTCGCGTGGTGTGCGGTTTGACGTTTCGCAAAAGTTCTCATAACATTTTTCAATAAAAAAAAATTATACAATGTGACTTTTTTTTCTTTAACGATTACAAATAAACAGTTTTTTTTAAGATACAGAATACATCTATTGTTCCCAATACTTTGATTTGTAGATTGAACCTAAAAAATTACTTAATGAAGAAAAATTCACAAGAAATGAAAAATTTATGTTATTTGTTGCTTTAAAAAATATATATATATTGCATCTTTTTTGAGATTTATTTACGAGAATATGATGTACTTTAACTGCAGTGGAAGTTTCATAACGGTATCTATAATCGCTGTCGCGGTATCGTAGTAAAACTGCCAGAAAGTAAAATTTTGAGGAAATGAAATTTTAAATTTCGATGCACGTGCACCGCTCTGCATTTTCCTTTCCCTCTTACTTATTTATACGAGCTTCGGACTTTACCTGAGGGCAAAATATTTTCGAAGGATTATAGATGCAAAAATTTTTTAAATTTTTTCAGTATTTCAAAACTTGATCGCCCATGAAGGCATTGTCTACAAATCGTTACAAAAAAAAGCCGACGTCAAATCTGTCTTTTTTTTACCTCTAGTCGCTTCATATTTATTTTGGCAATTTTTATCTTTCCAGATCGGCGTCGAACGGTTTGAAATAAAAAATAAATCTTCGCGTCTATTGAGAATAGTAGAGATGATGCCAGTTGCATAAATTACTGCGCCACTGTCCGTAAAAATGACGAAGAATGATAGAACATCCCGGAATCCAAAAGAAAATTCAAAATTGGATACCGAAGACGAATTTATCACTTCCACAAATTTGTCCGAGAAATGCGATCCCGAGATATTGCCTTTGGCCTTGAGAATTGCCAAAAATTCTCGCAAAGATTTGTCCCTCAGACATGACGCCTTAAAGATCATATTAAAAAACATATCGATGTACCAACACATCTTCAAGCATAAATCCGTCGTTTCGGACTTGAAGCTCATTGCTCTCGAAAGCTGTGGAGATGAAAGAAACGCTTCGCCACACTTTTGTCTGAACCGATACGCCTTTCAGTGCCTAAAATCTGAGACAAACGATCTCCCCGACGATTTTTATCGTGCATACAAACTCCAAGTGAAGAACGAAATATTGCGGGAGAACAATTTGAAGGAAAGCGTATCACTAAACAAATTGGATGATTACATCGAGGCATGCGAGAATATAGAAAAATTTCGAACCCTCGAGGCTTTATCCATTGCATTGTCGGAAAGCAGTGGCGGTTTAAAGATGAATTTATTCAATTATTTTCCACCCCGTTTGTGGTCCAAAGAGTCACTCGTCTACGTTCTTCTCTCCAACAATCATTCGTGGGACATAGAAGAAGTTCCGCGCTTTGCCGCGAGGATAAACGCTCTCGATGACTTCATTAAAGAGTGCAACACGCGGCACTGCATCGAGGACGTGTTGAAGATACTGATAGACACGCAAAAGGAGTGTAAACTCGACATTAGCTTCATAAGCCACATTGTGAATTTGATTGACTATAATACCGAATGTTTGGATCTAATTACCGAAAATTTTTGTTTCTTGCCAATGATAATCGACAAACTGGCGATACTGGGAGTGAAGAAACTTTGCGATAGTTGTGAGATCACCTGTACCGATGATAAATCCTTAGCGGAGCTGCATCGTCTACTTTTGTACTCGGAAGACGCAATAGCTTCGTTGTTTGCCGGCGTAAAGCCCAAAACCCCTATAACGGACTTGATAAGTTTCCTTCAATTGTTGAAGAATAGCGACCTCAGCTCGACGTGGAGGGAAAAGTTTCTGCTGGGTTGCGATGGACCCAAAAAGTCAAGCATCGCCGACTGGAAGGAAAAATTGTATTTCCAATTCGTTGAGAATACGATACTACGCGAATTTCCAAAGTACAACCCGTTCGTGTTCCTCGTTTCGTTCGACGTCGAGAGAAGTGTCGATCAACGATATTTTCTACCGCTCGCAAGTACGAACGTGAAAAAGCACACGACGTACTCCCAGTGTAATGATCGGTCAAAAGACAATCTAATCACATCTCTGGCTTCGATGGAAACGAAAAGTTCAATATGCAAAATGCTGCATGAAGTGCAAAAGAAGATGTCGAGAATAATCCTCAATTGCGGCTGGTCGAACGAGTCTCAAAGCATTATGGAGACTCTGATAAAGTCTCTCGATAGTGAGGACAAAATCGTACGATTGACGAACGCTCTCGACATTCTACTGGAGTACGAGTTCAAGATGACAGATGAAAACATCCGCAAAATCTTGTTAAATTCAAGAGCGATCGATGTGGAGGAGAAGATTCATGGTTTTGCGATCCAGAAAGCCTTCCCGGGAACGTACGAGAAGTCGTTCGATCAACTGATCCAGGAATTGGTGCAATTGAACGCAAGCGAAAAAATAGGAATAAAAAAAATCAAGGAATTATTAATGACGGCGTACGCGGACGTGATGGAGGCTTACTGCGGAGAATCGGCGTTACTTCCTGGCAACGGCGCAATAAAAACCTGGAAGAAGGACGATGTTGAGAAGTGGACCGAAAAATTGGCGGGGCATCCGCAACGCACACGAATCAAAGCGGAGGAACCATTGCAGAAATTGATCGACGGGTTTCTGAACGACAGCACGGGGGCGATTTTCATGAAAATGTCTCGTGATCGCGAGGGTGGCAGCGCAGTCACCGATTCCGAGCGTATAGCTGTGATAAAAAAAACAGCCGAGCTGATATCCGGCTTTCCACTACGAGCAACTCAACTGCTATCTGTTATTTTACTCCTAAACGCCCAGCCCGGGAAGGGTCGTCTTGCGCAGATTAATACGGGCGAAGGGAAGACGATGATCATAGCGATGATAGCGGCTTATCACGCAACGAAAGGTACCAAAGTCGATGTAATAACAAGTTCGCCGTTACTGGCGAAACCCCAATCCAAAGAGCAGCGTCCGTTTTACGCTGCGCTGGGACTCACTGTGGATCACAACGTCGACAACCACAATGAAGGATACGATGCCGACGTGATCTACGGGACATCGCAAGCCTTTCAGGGAGACATTCTTCGGGATGAATTCCGGAAGCGCAATACGAGACGCGGGAGAACGTGCGATCTTGCGATAGTGGACGAAGTCGACAACATGCTGGTAGACGGTAACAATTACATCGTCATGCTGTCCGCCGACATGCCGGCGATGGATCATTTAGAAGGAGTCCTGGCGGCTATCTCTATACAGATCAATCACGCGGCAAAGTCGATCGTCTATGAGAACGGGAAAGCCTACAGTGTCATGCGGGACAACGCATATAACGAGGAAGGAGAGGTGAAGAAGGACGTCACCGAAACCTGGATCGCTATAGAATCTGTAAAAGACTTTTTAACCGATTGCGCGGATAACTACATCAGACTATTGATAAGACAAAACAAACCCGAAGAAGAATTATTTCCGGAATTGAAGATACCGAAACACCTGCGGGAACTCGTATGCGAGACACAATTGAAAAAATGGATTGCGAGAGCAATAGAGGCAAAATTCAATTACGTGAAGGATAAGGATTATATATTGAAGGCCGGGGATATACAGATAGTAGATGCAGCGAATACGGGAGTAGTGAGAAAAAACAGTCAATGGTCCCACGCGCTTCACCAGTTTCTTCAGATTAAGCACGGAGCAAAAATTGTACCGGAAAACCTGACTACTAACTTAATCTCGAACGTGAGTTTCTTCAAGCGTTATCCGCCAAACTTGTACGGTCTTACCGGAACCTTAGGCACCAACGGTACGAAGGAACTGTTGAGCCGAACTTACGGTGTAGACTCGGTGATCGTTCCGCCGTTCAAATTGAAACGTCACAAAGAGTTGCGTCCGATCATAGTCGACAATCGTGATGATTGGTACAAGGAAATCGCCAGGAATTGCATACGGAAGCTGCGGAACGGAAGAGCTGCGTTAATAATAATGGAGTACATTAATGACACGCTGGAACTGGAGAAAATACTGAAGGATTACTTCGGTTACGATAGTTCAAAGATAAAATTGTACCGGACGGAGGATGACGCGGCGGTTGTTGAGTCGCAACTGAAAGCTGGACAAGCTGTGGTAACGACAAACATTGCCGGACGTGGCACCGATGTAAAGCTATCGAAGGAAATCGATGTCAATGGCGGTCTTCACGTGTGCATCACATTTTTGCCGCAAAATTCTCGCGTTGAACTTCAGAACATGGGTAGAACATCGAGAACGGGAAATCGCGGTACAAGCCAATTCGTTCTTTGCGACATTGACGAGAAAGATATTGTTCAATTGAAGGCCAATCGCGGGAATAAGGAGATAGAAGCTATGGAAAGAGCGGGCAAAGAGATCGTTACGGTGACGACCAAAGACATGATATTTCAGAAATTCTGTCGGCTAATTGATTCAATAAAGGGAAGGAATAGTTTTACGAAGGACGTCGAGAAGCAAGCTGTAGAGGAACGTTTTGCAATTTGGTTGGAAATCAACGACGAAAAGATGGGCAACGAGTCCAGAGAAAAGATTTTCGAATATTTCGAAAATTTTGAAGAATCGATAAAAAAGGATGATGCGAATGGAAGGTTGATTAAAAATCCTTACATGTACGTTACACTCGGAAATAAATATTTGAGAAGAAAGGACTACAATAAAGCAATAGAAGAGTATAATTGGGCCATCAGTTTAGATGCCGATTTTGCGGAGCATGCGCATTACAATCGCGGCTATGCGTACATAGCCAAATATGGAAGTAAACTCAGTAACAGTATATACTACATTGATAAAGCGGCCGACGATTTCAAAGAAGCACGACGGCTGATAAGGGATCGACAGGACGCATTGAATTTGATTCAAACCGCTTCGGACGGCGAAGTATTGTCAGAACAGGTGCGCAACAAACTAAATCTCTACAGTGTTCAGCAGAATGCCATCGACGTCGCGATTGGTCCTGAGGTTGAAGCTCTAGAACGTCGGATCAAGGATCTCAAAGAGCATCGAAAATCCGACAAGCTGAAGTCCAAAGATAAAGAGGAAATTGACAAGGACATTGAGGCTTTGACAAAACAGAAAGAATTTGTTGGTGTAATATACAAAGCTAGATCGGCAAAGAACGACATCGAAATTGAGCTCAAAAATTTAAAGGACAGCTTGCCGGAGGACGATTACCATTTGCACGAGACGGAGATCGAGGAGTTTGAGAGGAATGGCTTTATCGGTGAATTTACGATCTCAGAAGTGCCCCCGATAGAATGGTCGGCCGTTATTGGGTTACTTCTACTGGGTTTCGCCCAATTGGTCGGTGGCGCTGCTCTGTGTGTCTTCACCCTTGGCGGTGGAGCTTCACTAGGTGCGGGCCTCATGTCCGAAGGTATCAGCGACATCATAACCGCCGTAAAAGATGGAATAATAAATCGAAACTTCAGTTGGGCAACTTGGGCAATCGAGAAAGCTATTAGTATAACGGTATCGATCGTATGCGCTGGTCTGCAAGCAATAAAAAATTCTGCCAAGGCGGCATGGGCGAGTACAAAAGCCGCCGGAAAGGGTATTGGAACGCTTGTAAGCAAAGGCGCATCGACAACGTTCACCGCCGGTTGGAAATTGGTGGCGAAACGCGTCGGCTGGGAATTGGCAAAGGGTGTTGGCAAAGAGATAACCAAAGGTTTAATTAATTATGGAATAGACAAGACCATGATACCGCTGATTGAGGAGGCAATAGTAGATCGTATTCGAAAGCCCATACAAGATGCGCTGACTGAAAATCCAATGGTGGCGAAGATGCTAGAGCTCGATGCGAAAGTAAACAAGAATCACTACTACGAGAATCGTATAATAGCCATGGGACGCGAAATACTGAATCCAAAGACCAATCGGACTTTGTTGAAGATAGGTCAGGAAGTTGCAACTCGTATAGCGAACAATAAGCTATCCGCTAAGTACGAGCATTACGCTGTGGCACAACAGGTTGCTGCAGCTCTCAAAGGTCTCTGGGAGTTAAACTTTTTTGTCGAGAACTTTGTGGATACGTTGAATGAGATGATGAGTAAGGAAGCTAAGAAGATGAAGATCGATGAAAAATCCGTAGAGACGATTGTTGAGGAGAAACAGGAGGGTGAAGCGATAATTGAAAATGATTCAAGAAAGGGGCACGAAAAGGATGTAGATGCGAGGGATGCGCACGTAAAAGAGGAACAGTTGAAGCTCGACGAGAGGCCACCGCGAAGTTCCAAGGCCATTGCGAAAGTCTTCATCAAAGACTCGACGACAAATATGTTAAACATCATAAAGGGAAAGATCATAGCTCCCGTTGTCAACGCCGGCGTTGACTATGGGGCGAAAGGGATAACCACGAGTATCGAAGAATCGATGGCCAAAGACGAACAAACAATGCGGGCGCAGAATCGTGTGATTGCACGTCAGAACGCTGGTTATCAAGATCCAAAGGAAGCTTTGGACATGATTAATACGAACGTAAATCAACAAGCGGCATTAGACAAAGCGGATGAACTGATCGCGAAAGCCCACGCGGGAGAGCCTGCGGGCCTCGTTGAGTCGGGCGCATTGAGCGAAGTGGCAAACTGTAAACTGGACGTTTACAATGAACATGGACAATACATGTATACCATAGGGGAGCATTTGGAAGGCCCTGGCAAAGCGATCGAATACCACGAGCCCAAGAATGGTGATGATGTTGGTCACTGGACGCTACCTGGCGGTCGCGAACCAACGAATTGCGATGGTGGTAGAAACATGTGTTTTTACAACGTAGTCGGCGAATTGGCTGGACGCGACCCGCGCAGCTTGAGAAATGCAACTATTGAAAAGATGGCAAATGGCAGGGAAACACTAGCGAGACAATCTAGCGATATAGCACATTTGGATATGTATTCGAGAATCAGTTTGTCCCGAGGCGGTGCGGTTATCGGTGCCGAAACTCCTGACGAGATGACGGAAAATCTTAGGAATTCCAATGGAAAATACGGCTTTCAGAACAAATACGCGCACAAACCTCCACCAGGTCATCCGCATCATCATATTCCTTACAAAGGCACAAACGACGATAAATTGGAGGCTGCAGCCGCTAAGTTGAAAAAGAAGATCGAGATTTACGATAAGGACGGCCGTTTATTGAAAACTTATGGTAAAGATTTCGAAGGTGACCCTGTGAAAATGGAGTATAGGAAACCGGAAGGTAATACATCCGAAGAATATTACACAAACATCGGTGGGCCGGAAAAGAGAAGATTGAATGATCCAAGTCCGGATAACATGGATTTCTGGGACACTTTGTGCAACGAAAACAAAAAATTGGAAACGCGGCCGACCGACCTTACCGGAACGTGCATTCACGATCCGGAGACATTGAGGTCCGAAGTAAAAAAGACAACAGACGCGAAAGCGATACCGCCTGGAACATACTGTGTAGAAGAAGCTTCGATGCCAAAAAAAAACAAGAGGAACAGAAAAAAAAATGAAGTAAACAAAGGGAAGAAGAGTGCATTCATAAATGAAGCTGAAGCTGGGTATGTGACCTACTGGGCGATGCAGCTTGAGGAAAATAATGCAGCTGTGGCAAAGCTTAACGAGTATGAACTGGGCGTCAAGGACAGTGACGAATATGTGTACGCGGAATTAGAGGTTAAGGTAGAGGACTTGAATAAGATTATGCCACGAACAGCGTACGGAGCTCAATATGTTGACGGAAAATGTACAGGTGTTTTTCCCATCACAACTGGATCCGTATTTATTAAGGTTCAGCATGCTGAGGGGAAAGAAACAGATCGAGAGGCTACCGTTCATTATCAAACTAGCTACCCACGATCTCCGGCAGAGGATCAGTGGCTTCCAGAAAAATAGCCCAAAAAAACTGCGGAGGCATAGCCAAATACGGAAGTGACCAATCAGATGCACGTAATGACGGTGGCCAGCCAATCGCTTAGCAAGCAGTTTCCCTTTATCACTCGCCCTTGCAAGGCAGTAGGCAGAGCTCTCATCAAATACAAGAGCGTCGAATACTGGACGTTCCACTGTGATCTTAGCGATACAAAAGCGTTGGTAATGAAAATAACTGAATGGATTATAGTATCGAATGCAGTCATTTTTTCCACTTCACCTTGAATTGAAAGTGAATTGTTTCGGAATTGTATTAAGAGAACGCGGCTGCGAATCCAACGAATAAATTTATTTTTTGCGATTAGCAGTTTTCAAACATAAATTTCATCGTACTTTCAACTTTAATAACATTAATACATTATTATTTTTCATTGTTATTGTTGATATAAAGTTGAATAATTTGTTTTGCGCCAATTGAAATTACCTACAGAGTCAATATGATTGTTCATCTACAATTATAGAATGTGATAAACTCGATACAAGAATAATTATGCTTCCTTTAATTTATATCTTGATTAACGTCCATTGACGATATTTTCTTTGTATGTTCGATGGAACGAGTAATTTAGTTGACAGATTTATCTACAATATTAAACTATTACTCGACATCGATTTACGTATCTTTATACACATACGTTGCAACACCAAGTGCTTAAAAAGATATTTTTGATCGCGCATATCGTATGACAGCAGAGTTGCATGTGAAAGATCGTTCACTGATCAAGGTAATTAGTATTTTTGTACGAATTTTTAAAAATGTACAAATAAAATGATACTAAAATGATATGAAAGTTGCTTATCAGACGAACGAGATTCACGATCCCAATCAACAGATGCTGACGCATAAAGTATTTAAAGATAATCACGCTAATCATACAAACGATAAGCATACCGATCCAGGAATAGCTATCAGGTCTATGACTTTTCTCAATTGTGTCTTGTTGTTACTATATCGGCTAAGCAGATATCGGCAATAAGTGTCGTGCGGATACGCGTAAGTGCATTCGGTCACAGGACGATCGTATTCGAATAGCCACGAATCGAGTAACCACCGACGTTAAAGGGTTTCCAAATCGTTTTGAGTGCCGCGTTGACGTGTTTGACAAAAATTGGAATATAGTTCCATGCCTTTTTCATTTCGATTAGTCCCCATTTGCTCATGGGTTGTTTCCATTTTCGCTTGTTTCCATTTTGGGCTTGTTTCCATTTTCGGGGCTCGTCGGCTCCCCAATCGGAATCTTGTCTCCGACGATTATGCTCCACGAATCTCCGCGAACAGCCTCGACGATCATTGTAATCGGTTCACCACCCAAATCACGCGTTTTATCAAAATCAAGATTTTTACACATGTCTACGTGTTCGTGATATTCTTGGAATAATACATGAAAACCGGTCCATCCTTCAAATCTCCGACGGATGCGGCCAATTGCCAGGGCTCGGGTACTCGATTTGTAAATGGATTTGTACCGTACAAAAATGTTCTTCTTATACGTTCGCGACACATCAATTTCACATTTGGCATTCGATTCGGATCGAAACTGCTTAAAAACCTATAGGTGTGCTGTCCTGCGTCACAGATATCTCGGGGGTGCCAGCCGGGAACGAAAATCGAAGCCATGGGATTGTGACAAGGTGATGTTATTAGCATTATCGACATTTCCGCGAAACTTCTTGAATCCCTAACTATCACGACGCCGAGGTCTGCCTTGTGATTTCTACTCGGATCTTTTTCCTCAATTGTTAGAATAATCTTCTCGGTTCTTCTCTCGTTGTCTAAAAATGCCAGTGAAAAGTATCAGTGCGATGACAGAGTTTTGATAAAATTTCCCGGGACATCACCCATGAGAGCCAACGTCGTTCCTCCATTTACGTAACAAGTTGTCAACATTTTCATCTACAACAGCGTACAAAATTTTTATTTATTTATTTTCATTAAGTTTATACGCAGAAAAAATCGAGTCGAAATGGTAAAAAAACGAAAATCTTGCAGCGAACGAATTGGAAAAGTATGAGCTAAAATAATTGAGAGAAACTGTAGACGTAACGGAAATAGTAATTTTACATATCTTTCCTCATTATTTAAAACAATTTGTCATTTGCAGTTCGCAATTTTGCATTTGGAAATGGCGTATATGACGGAGTCGCAGTCGGTTAAGCAGCTTTCTCATAGAATGAGATATGCGATTGAAGTAAAAAAATATGACCCTGAAGTTATCTGCACCGGACAAAACTTAATCTTTGGTAAGCCATAACTGCCGTACGTTTTAACGTGGAGACTTCATTTAGGGCTCATTTTCTTCGTTTTTCAATTCTCTAAATGTGCTTTTCTTTTTTTTGCCTTCCTTGAGGCGGTATATTGAAAATAAACTTTTGCAAGGGCGAATTCCAGCTTTGAAAGGTGACAATAAGAGTATTTTTTATCACAGGGACTTCGCCCAGGGTTCATTCTCTTCGGTTCTACATGTGTATTTTTTTAGATATTTTCGTCGCTTTCGCCTATTTTAGGCGTTGAATAAGCAATAAACGTTTGAACAGCCATAACTTCCGTATATTTTAACTTAGAGACTTTTTCCAAAGAGACCGCGTATCGAATGCAAGGTTTGCACAAGTTTTACAAGCAATTCGTAGTGAGCCGCAACCGAAACGGTTGCTCATTAAATAACCGAACAACGCATGCGCATCATGGCTTTGGCAAAGTGACTGCATGATTTTTAGTTCACATGAAATTACAGTTCACTCATATCGCATACGACCGTTTATCTAGAAAAAAACCCTCAAGTTCTGGAACATTATTAAATAATCTACCATCAAATGGAGAGAAAAAGAAGACACTCAAGTATGTTACCGTTTGTTACATCACTTTATTCTTGTTTCTTCTTCTTAATCCGTTGATATAATACTGTGACACACCAAGTATGAAAAATCTCTCTTCCACTATTTTCGCTATTTTCTGTTGCTTCCAACTGTGGCTCCAACTGGTTATTTCTCCTCATCCTTATTTTAACACGATTTATTACCGTTTACGTTGTGCACCCCTCAACGCAATAGATCGATGGTCGTGTTGAGTCCATCAGATAGATGAGAATGTACGGTATCGTATTTTTGAAGTTAGTACATTATTTTTTCTTCTTTATATTTCAGGTTACCAGATTTTTTACAATAAATACCGTGAGATTTATAATGTATGATAAATAATTGTAGAATATTTTTCCCCCGTGCGCAACTATGCTGCCTAAGAGCATAACTACGGTATGCTTTTAAAAAAAAAAATTAAAAATAAAAAAAAAAACCACTGTTGTAAACGACAAAGATCAAAGAACGTGGTAGCCTCTCAAAGCCTAGTAGTTTAAAAGCTATTTTTAACAGGCCCGAGGCTCACATACATTGAGAACTACCAATTCTACAGTAATAACAATTAATAATAACAGAAACTGTACCTATATAGTATTAGATACTAAATTGATCAAAGTGAGCTTTGGAACAGCATTCCGCCAAAATGGGTTTCGACTTCGATAGTACTGTCGCGGCCGATACCATTGTTTATTGTGTCGCAAAGATTCAGGATCTGGCGAATGGACCTACGTATCGACCGTTATTATTGGAGATATGTAAGTACTTAAATATACGGAAAAGAAATGTGGAACAGTTTCACTGTGTACACATTTATATTTTCACTGGATGCACAATCGCGAAGGGTTTGCCGAAAATATTTAAAAAAGGGTTTTCTCGAAAAAACGCCGAAGAAACGAAACGAAGAAAGATCCTTAAACCGCTGGTTCCGGAAAAACTGACCCCAGAAGCGGAACCGGAACAGTTATTAGAACGCATGAAAAGTCTATCCATGACACCGGAACCGAAAGGTAATCTGGAGTCATATGCCGCTTTCAACAAATCCTCTGGCGATGAAGCGAATCTCAAACCGGCAAAAGCTGATTATTGCTCCGTTGGTTGCATTCAAGTTTTGTCGAGTACGATCATGACGGGTAAAAACGAATTGTCGGCTGACATATGTCACGCTTATCTTCGCAAAGTGTTGCCGGCGGAGCTCAAAATCACTTGTGTGCTTCGGTTCGAAGGATTCAAGCACAATAAAGAAGCTCAGACTTATCGGGACTATGCTTCTTGTCGGCAACCCGAATGCGAATTAAGATTCAAATTCAGAGGAACTGTTATTGGCTCAGAAACAGCGATACACGTAAGTCGCGTGGGTTCAAAGTCGGAACACACGCGACCTTACACTTATCAGTCGCGCGGTGCTAGACGAGAGCAGGTAAAACACAATTTACTGCATGTAATGCCGTGCGTCGCGCACGCTAAACTGATAAACGATGTGGATGACGAGTTAGTTCTCGATGAAGGTAATTTTCAAGGCCTCCATTTACTTGAAGTGATCCAAAAAGCAAGGTCCGAGGCATTAAGTAAAAATGATTGCCATCCGGATGATATACTTGATATATTCCGAAGAATCATCGACGCAAAGGATAACCACCCTTATATCCGCAAATTTTTCGCGCCATTTACGATTTATCTCGGAATAGCCGACCAGATTGCGTTTTCAAGCTACATCCCGGGTTGATATTATATTTTGATGCGACTGGTTCGGTAGTCAGGAAGCCCTATGTCGAGTCAAAAAGAGTTTACTTTTATGCGGCCGTCGTAAACTTCAAACAAAAAATCTTTCCCGTGTTCGAGATGATAACGAACAACCAATCGACTCCCTCGATTAGCGAATGCCTTACGTTTTTCAAGAACTTGTGGATCGAGAAAGGGGTGGCCGTTTTTCAAGACGGTTATTACCGATTGGTCATGAGCGAGCATAAATGCTGTTATGAAATCGTGGAACAGGTGTCCCGTCGCCCAATACCTCGATATGACGTATGAAGTTATACTTGTACGCACCCAATTAGACATCGAAGTTGTACCATTGCATACATGCTACGGTCACTTTATGAAAATGATTTCGCGATTCGCTCACTCGAATAAAATCAACGAAACTGCCACGAAGGTGATTTTGGAAGGAATGACTTATTTGGTTCACTCGGCCAACATGGTAGGGTTCATCGAGAAGGTTGAAGCATTTTTGCAGGTTCAGCTTCTTCCGCGGTAAGGAGCCGAATTCTCGATGGCACTAAAAAAACTTGCCGAACTTCAAGAACACGACGGAATTAAAATCGAGGTCGATGAGACTCCGTGTTCTGAGGAATTAGCCTTCAAAGAGATCGTCACGACGGTGTATGCATCGAGCCCTGTTTACTGGAAATTTCTTCCCGTTTTTAACAAAATAAAGGAAGCTGCAAATCGTGTCGACGAATGCTCAGAGGACAACGAATACAAGTCCAAAAGTTTTGCCGACTATTTGATGACAAGGTGATACTAATGGCTCCATTCTGGACTATTGCAGATTGATACAACACATTTCACCAATAGCTCGGCCGAAAATTATTTCAAAGTAACGAAAAATTCGACGTGTGAAAAAAACACAGCCATCAAGGCCGGACGATTCATTGACACGATTTATGAAAAAACGGTGGCTTCGTAAAAAGGAGTTCGTTTGCCAAAACCGATCGTCAATATCCGAAGAAAAAGGGCACGAGTGAACGCACCCGACGACTAAACATCGTGGAATTTTGGCTTCGTAAGAAAAGACAAAAAAGACGGAACATTCGTACGAAAAAGGAAAAACCCTGCAAAAATTGATCGCAACGACGAATCGGACGGCTACTTTGGAGCGAAATCCTAACAACACGATACGGCAACGAAATTATTATTTCGCACCGATCCTACAACGCCAATATGCAGTGGGTTTCACAAACAATGTTAATGATCCTACGACATTCGTCTATTTGTACGGCGCGGATTATATTCGACTTTACGATCAACGTTGGCTGCTCAACTTTACAATCGATTACTGCATAAGCTTATCGTTTGTCGAGTCTCCTCGTCAGGAGCAAATCGCTTACGCTTATAATATGCGAAGTCGGAAAAATCATAATGGAGGGTAAGTTGGCGGGGACCACAGCGGACTTCATCAAGAAGTTGTACAAAAAATGGACTGGCAAATCCGAGATTTTCATGCCGTTTAATCAGTCCAAAACGCACTGGGTCTTCTTTTATGCTAACCTTGTAAAAAAAAAGCGTGTGGTTTTTTAATCCGTGCAGATATAGCCCGCATGGTGAAGCCGAAGGATACGTAGAAACCTTTACCACCTGCTTCGACAGGGTGTTTCCGGATTCGCGAATCCGATGGACGCTGCAACTCTGCAAATATTCTTTTCAGAACGACGGATACAATTGCGGTATCTTCGTTATCCACTACGCTAGAGAGATTCTCAGCGATCGCATGATCAGAATGTCGGACATGAATCCGGACGCGATGCGAGTATGCTTATAAACCGAGTGCGTAGTTAAGTCGTTGGACACTGGCGAACGTTGCCTCGCTGTTGTCTTGTTGGATTTGTTTATTATATTTGGAAAAAACCTTGGCCGAGGTTCAAGAGCCGTTTTTTATCTATAACTGCGACCTTTGTTCTCAGTGGCTATCATAGTGCAATTAGTACCGCAGTACAAAGGAAAAAAAAACACAAAAAAAGGAGCACGTGTCAGGGAAATAATATATCAAGATCTATAATATTGTATATTATTATTATTTATGCTGATGTTACGGTAACCTCCGCGTGGTGTGCTCCGGGCAACAGTGCGGCAACATGTAACTTCGTACTGGCTAATAACCGTATATTCTGAACGACCGTAATAGATAGGCTTTAGAGATTAAATATGTAGAAAAGAAAAAAGTATTATCAGATCGACAATTTTTTATACTATAAAGGAACAGCCACTATAATAATCGAATAATCGATCGACATATAGTGCGATATTATCAACGCGAAACCGCAGAGAAGTGCGTTTATCGTCAATAAACATGAGTCCACGCGTTCTATTCAAAATCACTCCCATAAACCCTACCATCCCAGAAACTTATGATGAATCAGTCTCCGTCTTCGGACATAAGAATGTAAGATCCAATTAATAACATCGATAGCCCGATAGTCTGAACCTATAGTACCGCAACACAACAAACGAACAGAAAAATCCTTTCCCCGCAATAGCCACCCTATTGCGAATAAATAAAAACATAATAAAATTACCGTCAAATTACGATAAGACAGTTATAGTGGTTCGAGTATCACGCATCTCTGAAACCGGAACGGCACCCTGAATGTTTATATGCCGCGCGTAAGCTCTGTAACCCTTAGAAATCCGATTCACTGCTTATTCAACGCCTGAAAAAGGCGAAAGCGACAAAAAATCTAAAAAAAATGACACATGTAGAGAATTTGAAGACGAATAAAATCATCTTTGGAAAAGGTGTCTAGGAAGTTATGGCTGTTCGAGTACCTATCTTGTATTCACCGCCTTAAAATTAAAAAAAAATGCGGAATAGACAAAAAAAAAAGTACATTTAGAAAATTTGAAAACGACTGAAGTCAACTTTGGAAAAAGTCTCTAAGTTAAAAAATGCCAAAGTTATGGCTGTTCAAACGTTTATTGCTTATTCAACGCCTTAAAATAAGCGGAAACGACAAAAAAATCTTTAAAAAATTGCACATGTAGAGTTTTCCAAACCGAAGAGAATGAACCCTGGGCGAAGTCCTTGCGATGAATGAAGTCTCTACGTTAAAACATACGGCAGTTATGGCTTACCAAAGATTAAGTTTTGGCTGATGCAGATAACTTCAGGGTCATAAAAAAATCACATTATGCAACGATCGTTAAGTATTTATAACCTCGAGAAAGCTACCCGGATCACTCGATAAGAAAACAATGTACAAGAATTCTTTTTTTTTGTAAGTTTATTGCCATTTTTATTGAACTTTACCACAATTTATATTGAAAATTTCTTCAATTTGATTTAAATATTTCACTATTTTTAATTTAATTTTACTTCGATTTTGTCAAATTTGATCGATTAGGGTTGTTATAAAAGGAACTTTCCTTACAGCCGATTCCTGACGTTCGATGAAACCTTCGGGTACGTTCGAGCCGATCGTAACTTTCGAGAAAACATTGTTTCCGATAAGAATTACAAACAAAACGAAGAATTTAGCGAGGTACATGACTACTTTTCTTACTTTTCGCGCAAAACTGAATTTAGTCAATATCAAGAATTACAGATTATTATGATGCGACGAGTGCAAATGCCGATTGGAGAATGCTCGCGTACGATCACATAAACATTTTTTACAGATATTGGACACGATATCAAGAATTATACTGATTGCGTGTCTATTGATAGATGAGTCGAGGTGTGCGATGCTCATCGATGCACAATTCTGCATGTGCTTTCAACTTGATTAACCCAAGCTGCAAAGAAAAAAAGAAATAAAAAAAAAGTTGCGTTTCCGGGAAATTTTTTAACGAATCTATCAGCGACGTCATCGCGTTACGAAAAACATTACTAGATGAGACTTGCAATATATAATCAATAAAAACGTGTCAATCCATATCACTGCAGGCCATCGGGATAATAATTGATTCAATCAGACGATCGACCCAATCAATTGCGCAAGACACGTTCAACTCTCGTGTCTGAGGACGGCAACAGTGAATATAGAAATAAATAATAAATGCGATTGTCAGAAAACGACATTCTAAGTTAAAGCGAAGAATCAATAGACGCGCGGAATTGACGGGTTTACACAGTTGATCGAAAAAGAATCGTTGGCTATATCCATCGGAATGGGAAGTTAAATTGTCACTATCGAGATGTCTAATACTTAATTTATAATGATACTAATAAAAATAATTTATTATTGATATTGCAATACTCAACATTAAACAATTCGAGTTATTAATGAAATAATTGATTTTAGTACCCGCAAGACATTGACGACAGGCTTATTGTTTGATTTACTTATTGTAAAAAAAGTAAACCTTTTGAAAAAGAAGTGAAATTTGTCTACAAGGTTCTTCACGAAGTAAAAAGTACTTCAAATTTTGTGTATAGAAATTATATTTTTAAAAATAAATTAAATAATATGGCAACATCTAAGAAGAGATAAGCTACACATACGGCTTTCGGCTTTTCACCGGTGCCGGTGCTTTTTGTTCTTAATAGAACTTATCATTAATCGCACACCGAAGAGCAAAATGCATTGAATAACGTTTACAATAATTCTTCACGAATAGCATGATATGCCGATCACGCGTGTAGCAAAATATTAGTGGGCGTGTGCCATGAGACTTTCATTCAATCTTTAATCAACCGGCGCGCTTAAAGTGTCGGGTTTTTTCGTTAATCTCTTTTTGGCAACGATATAGTAAAATCATGCTGCTAATTAAGACTTCGGTAATTTTATTGGTTTTCATAACAACGAGCACATGCCGAGGTAAAATTAATATTGCCAACCCTCGTTTGGACGCAACGCGTTCCTATCTAGTCGAAAGAGTGGTAAGATTTTTGACCCTTAATTAACATAAGTATACATCAAGAGAATGTACGTCGTACTAGTGCTACACTTGTAGTTTATTCGGTCATTTGCGTTGAAATTATCGTAGTCTGATAATAATAAATTCAAATTATTTTTATTATTTTTTTCGACATCGTAATAAAATAATGAATACACGTATATTCTTATTGAAATTTTTTGGTTTTTTCAAAATTGTAAAGCATATTTTTAAGAATATCTTCGAAATATTTAATTCTATCGAAAAATAGTTCCGATTACGTCGAATTTGACATGACTTATATGATGTATTTGGAGAAATGAATTGATTATTTAAAGTTACATTATACGATATTAAAAAGAAACAAATTTCGCAACGCAAAATTGCTGAAATTTTTATCTCAAAAGAATTTGTTGAAAATATTGTTGAAAATTGCAACATTCGTGAGGCTTTGCAGTTTACAACATTTTTTTAAAGAAAAATACGATCAAAATTTGAATAAAATCGAATGAAACGTAATAACGATTCAATGGGATTCAGATCAACATCTTGACATCATGCTACGGGGACCTGATAAATTCCGTTTCCCTTGCTGGAGATTTGGTTGATATACTCTTCAGGGGTACGTTCCGAATCAGCGCCGGGCGACTTTTCTCTCTGTCTCACCGCGAATGAAAGAATGAGAGGAAAGTTCGCTCGGCGCTAATTCGGAACGTACCCCAGGCAACTGACAGACCGATCTTTGATCACTGTAGTCATAATCAAACATACTACAAGGACCACTAATAATCAGCGTCGTATTCAGCATCAGTTCCGACAATTTCGACACAAGCAGCAGACCTTTATACCTGGAGTCTCTTCCCTGGAAAGAGTTGTGAACCTCCTGCAAACGGAATTAATTCCTTCCATTTGGTGGAATCATGAAAGTTCGTTTGTCATGCTCGATCTCTCGCTTAAATGCAAAAATATCTCCCCTTTACTGGGGATAGCCTGGCAGATCGGTGTACTCGATGTGAACTTAATGTGCATTCACCCTAAACGGGGAAAATTGATTTTCAATTATAATCCGTATACAAGTCAAGCGCCAGTAACATGGCAAACATTGTTCGTTATGCCAGGATTCTACAATCATTGTTTCACTGTGTTCTATCGGATGTATAAAAAAAATGAAGACATTTGTGTAAACCTTAATTTTGAAAAGACGAAGGATCTTGCAGGCTACAAAATCCAAATGTTTGTTCAGCAGGGAATCGAAATCGATTATACGGGAAGCATGGAAACGTCGGCTTATCATTACGAAGCATTAGAACGACTTCATGGCATTATTTTTCGTGTATTGAACGTAACCCTAATTCGTAATGTTCGACCACGTGAAATACTCCACGAATCCCTTGACGAATTAGCCGAAATTCCCGGTTGAATGATTAACATAGAACATTCTCATCTGGCCTATCCTCATGACTGGACTGGAGTAATCCTGGTGTCTCAGTTCAGAGGTCACAAATCACAAGTTAACAATATTCTCACTGTCATTGATCTCGCATCGCAGTATGGTTTGGGTATCGTTTATTTGATCACTTTCATTTCACTTTTCATCACTTTTCACGAGATCACTTTTGACGAAACAAATTGCTCTTCGGAGTGTGTTGATACAATGAACGACCTTGTCGATTTTAGATACACACTTTGCGGTACAAAATCATTCAAACTTTTTATCATTAATCAAGACGTCATAGAACGTTACGAAGAAATAGTGAGCCAGGATTTCTGTGTTCAGTATGTCAAGAATGACGCTTCGAGTGCTTGTATCGGAGTTACATCCAGTTACTTAGTTTATCAAGCGCGAGCTCTCAAGTTGCACGTCAGTAACGAAGTTCTTGTACCGCTCTATATTGCCTTTCATATCCGACACAGTTGGCCCTTGGAACGACGATTTAACATATTAATTCAAAGAATGGTTGAGGCCGATGTTCTCAAACCGTGGTTCGGGAAGTTCTATGAAACAACACTAACGGAGTTCCCATTCGATGAAAAAATAATGAAAAATAAGGACTTCAAAAATATACAGTTACACGAGGTCGCATTTGTATTTGTCATTCTCGGAATAGGATTAGTAGGTGCTACCATTACTTTTATTGGTGAATTAGCTTTTCACAAATTTCGGTTTAGAGTCGCGACTACACGAGTAATCATTTTGAATTGCCTTTGATAGGTCAAATAACCTGCTTCAACGGATTTAAATTTGCCACCGAAAAATGTATAAAAATATTGTATTACGTATGCTGAAATATAATAATTATATAACGTAAGAGGATTGAAAACAAATCATATCGTCTTATCCCTCCTGGAAATGATGTGTTTTCTGTTTACATATTCCCGAATTCAACATGGATGGATAGAGAAAGAAGCATCAAGAGACTTGCTGGCGTCTCACTGCTAAGTATTTAAAAATTCTCTTTGACCTTTTTCCTTCAAAAAACTTTTTGGGAAACATAATTACTACCTTTCGATTAAGTCTAAATTTAGGATAAACCATGCAGTCGTATCTTAGATATTCAATTATCGTTACAAGGCCGATTAATTCAACAAATCACCGCCCCGAGGGAGCATTCGGTAAAAACGCAGGTTGCTATTTTTTTTTATTGAACGTACGTAGGTACAAAAATAGAGGGCTCTGCGGTTGGTTGTCCCATTAAGCCGCTAAACACAAGAGCTATAGAACTATGCCTTATCGGCTAACATATTTACATTCCTTAACTGTACACTTAAAGGTAAATAAACATCCGGTATAGGAACAATGTTTTCTATAGCAATATCTAAATAGTTCTCATACCCTAAAAAACCAATATCTCAAAGTAGTCTTCACATTTAAATAAAAATATCCACCTTATTAATAAATTTGCCAAAGGCACTCATAATGTTTTTGCCCATCACACTCAAAAAAGACTCGACATCATACGGAGGGAGACCATAATTCCTCTTTTATTCCTTCATAAGGATCACTCTTTCGCGATCAAACCGAGAACACTGCCAAAAAATATGATTTGCAGTTTCATCTACAAGGCCACATGAACAAACTGGAGACGGCACAATTTTGAAACGATGTAAACTTGATTTCAAGGAACTATGATTGCATCGCAACCGATTAATCGAGACAATGGCTCTCCGGTTTAAGTTAGACTCGTGGAACCACGAGCGAAACTTCTGCTGATAATAATTCGAGAAGTATCCTCTTCCTTTTTCACGACTCGAATCCACACACCATTCATGGAATTCATCCTGCATACGTGCTTTCCACATATTCGTAAAATCATACAATGGAATTTGTAGTCGAGAGTCGTGTCCGCTGACAATAGCCGTCTTGGCTGCCTGATCAGCTACCTCATTGCCCTTAGTGCCTTTGTGCGCTTGAATCCAAAAGAGGTGAACTACTTTCCCCATCCCGTGAAGGCTTTTTAGTTGATCCCTTATAAATTCAACAAGATACGATTTTCTACGAAAGTTCGCGCGCGATTCGAGAGCCGTAAGAACACTTTGAGAGTCCGAAAAGATAGTGAAGTCAGTACCTTCCAATGTGAAAATCATCGACAACGTTCCAGCAATCGCCATAGCTTCTGCCGTAAAAATAGATGAAAAACCCGCCGCCCGAAAACAATACGTTTCGATGCCATCTTTTATACTCGCAAATCCCACGAAGATACCGTCGGGTACCTTGGAACCATCCGTATAAAAACATACCGAAACTTGCGTGAACTCCCTAAACAATGTATTACACGTCTTGTCCCTATCCGCCGCTTGAAGCATTTGACAACCTTCCTCAAAAGAAACTATTGGACGGAACTGAAACGATTCATAATTATAATTATAGCATAATGGTTTCCTCGACGACTCAAGGAGGTGTCATTTAACCATAAAATCACGATAACAATCTATTAGAGGAACGTTCCTCATTGTATTAATAAAAACCGGATTATCGATAATATCTGTCAGATCCTGAAGCACGGGAAGTAGTTAATGCGATTCATTAGTAGCTGCTCTAGTTACATAGTTCCTACCTAAGTATTTAAACCGGATTGATAGGGGAGGTTGTTTAGTCTCACGCAGGTTGCTATCAAGTCGCCGAAAAATAAACGCCACTTATGACGAATACGCGCAAACACGATGCACTCCCATGTAAAAACGCGCACGCCTTCAAACAACAAGTAGTATCCTATAAAAACGAACAGCTCTCTCCAGAAAAGGCGTATATACTTCGGCCGTTGCATACAACGACATGAAATGGAATATGTAAAAGTACTCCTGGATACAATACAGACTCTTTCAATAACACTCAGGTTCCCCATGTTTTATTTCACCAGTACGTAACGGAGTAGTTTCCTCAGAACGATGGACTCTCCCGAACAAAATAGATTTTATCGATGATTTACATATTAAACGTTAGAAGCAAATGGCACTTTTAGGCACATTTAGACACAGTGACATCTTCCGATTATTAGTTGCCGCCTCGGAAAATCAGATTTTTACATTACCGTTTCATCTTCTCCAACAGCTGCGAATGATAATGACAGAGGCGTTCAAACGGTCACTTTCGACTCGGAGTGTCTGCTCGAGAGCGTCAAAAGTTTTAAACATTCTATGTCCCAAATGACATCGGTAATACAGTGGTCACACGGGCCGAATACAAATGAAAAAATAATCATGATACTTCAAATGCACGTACATTAATTTTACGTAAGGCCATTGTTTGATGCGTCCAAAAATGACCATCCCTCGAGAGTATCAGCACGCCTACGTTGTAGTCCCATTTGCTTCTAACGTTTAATAAGTAAATCATCGATAAAATCTACTTTGTTCGAGAGTCTCCATCGTAGGTGCGTTCGCGGGTTCGCGGATTCACGGATTCACGGATTCACTCTACCCTTTTACGTACTGGTGAAATAAAACATGGAGAACCTGAGTGGTATCGAAAGAGTCTTTATTGTATCCAGGAGTACTTTTACATATTCCATTTCACGCCATTGTATGGAACGGTCAATGTATAAACGCCTTTTCTGGAGAGAGCTCTTCGCTTTTGTAGGATACTACTTGTTTAAATGCGTGCGCGTTTTTACATGGGAATGCATCGTGTTTGCGCGTATTCGTCATAGGTGGCGTTTATTTTTCGACGACTTGATAGCAACGCCGTCGTTACAGTTGTCGGCTTCTCGAGAAAAATTTGAATTGTTGTGATGAAGACCGTTGGAAAGGAACAAATCGTGCAACAGGACGACTGAGTATTCGTATATTCGCGTGTTTCATTTTGCATTTCTCGAGTTATGTTCGCGTTAGAGAATCGAACGACGAAGAAGCGAGAATCGTAGAGAATAGCAAACCAGACAAACTCGCGTCCGGACAACAGCTGAAACATGTTTTTCCAGGTATGATATCATTTAAAGAGAATACATTTTTTTTCGCGAACGACATCGCCGCTCGCGTAGTTCAGTGGCTTCGATGTTTTTGGTACGTTTTGTCAGATCAATGTCACGCCGAAGGAGAAAAAGACTGCCAAACGGATCGGCGAGAAAAAGCCATCCGAAGCGGAGCGACAAGAATCCTTTACGCTGGTATTGGCACCTTTCCAGCCTCAGACCCGCATCAATTTAGAATCGACGGTTTATAATCCTGTAAAATGCAGTCTTTCCATAAAAAATCCAAGCAACAAAAACCTCAATGTAAGTTTGATAAATCGTTGACAAATTAATTAATTTTTTTTTTTTTTTCGTATTTTTTTATTTTATTTTTTTTTTCATTTCTTTTTTATGTTTTAAAAAATTTTTTTGTTTTTGCTATTACAAGGTAACCATCGTCAAAGCACCACCAAAGGAAAGATCAATGGAATTCAGCGCTTCGGAATTTCTGGTTAAATCGCAATGCGACGAAGAGCTTAATATTCTTTGGACTCCGCAGGAAATCGGCTCATGGAGAGATACTCTGCAATTGCTAGACAGTCGTCGTACAAAGTATGACGTAACGTTGATAACAACATCTAATGGAGTGAAAAAAAGCAGAGGACAAGGAAAATCAAGAATTCTCGGTCCTTCAAATGGCAATGGAGGTAACGTCAATCGCGCCGGAGTGCGAAAACTATCGCCTCCACGACCTGCAGAATCGCGGAAAAATCCCAATGCCACATCGCTGAGTCTGTTGAACGGGCCGAGCAAACGGCCGAAATTAACGATACAAAATGATAATAAGGAGAATTCGAGAAAATCGGAATGGAGTTACAAAGCGCCGAGCGAAAAGCCGACGAATTTCGCGCCGAGTCCCGGGCCTCACGATTTTTCCGCTATTATGGATTCCACAAATTTCAATCTCACGCCCCTGAAGTCCGGGTTACGCGACGATAGATCGTTAACATCGCCGGTGGCGCCTGATTTACGAAGAGAAACGTACACCGCGGCCAATTATCGGAAACCCAACGTGGTGGCCGTTCCCGCCGAGAACGACGAAAATTTCGTTGACTCGCTATCTCCGCAACCCGAAGAACGTTTCGGGGAACAAAACGTTAAACAGTCTTCGGACTTTTCAATATTAATAAACAATATTAATTTGACGATATCAAATACTCCATTGGAATCGTTGCTAACGATAAATTTTTCACCCGTCGCGGGAACTTTAACACCAAAACAGTTATCGCCGAGTTGCAGTTTCGGTGGCAACAGTACGTACGACGTGAGCGCTACGAATATCGTGGATAATTCTCAGGCAAACGGTACGTACGAGTTGTCGACATCGCCGACGCGATCAACGAAGTTGCAGCTTATAAAACCGACACGATTATCGAAAAGTTTCGGAACAATGTCACCGGTGATGCCAACGGTTTCCGGAGAATACGGCAAATCGCCGTTATTGTCCTCTTCACCGATATGCAACGAATCTGTTCCAAAGCATTACGAATATTCAACGAGAACAAATGTTTGCAACATATCGCAACGTAACAACGACGACGCGAGTGTAAAGGAAGTTCTCGAAGCGGATCTCTGGGCGAAATCGAACGTCCAGACGAGTACACCGGCCGGTGGATCGTTGATGAAAGGACGACTCCCGAGTCTCGAGAGAATTGACGAGGAGAATAATTCTTACGCGTCATTCAGCAAAACGAAAATTTTGGAATTATCGAAAATAACAAATATTTCGTCGAAACCTCGTCGCATCGATATATCACCGCCGAGCAAATATTCCACAACGAGCAAAACAGCGCCGATTAGGCGTATATCGCCAACGAAAAGTACGAAAATTCGTAAAGACAAAAAAGTCGCAGAACCGGTTGCGAGTCTGAGAAAAAAAGTACAAATGAATTGCTCGATTCAACGGGGTCAGGTATCGATACCGGGGGTGAGAATAGCGAATCTTTCACTCGCAGGACTAAGCAGAGGCGCCAAAAATAAGAGTGCGAAAAACGAACCGAAAGAAATTAGCGTTAAGCTTCACGATCCCAACGATTTCTTAACGCAATTCTGTAATCCCGATCCGTTCGGTGCGGTTATGACGCAGGATCCGTTTCTCACGAGTACTTTATATTACGATGAAAAATGGATGCATCATCAGGAAATGGAGTTCAAGAAATGGCTAAACGCGCTGCTAACGCCACCGGAACACTTGAACGCTGATGTTGATACGATACGAGTCGACGTCGGCAAAGTTTGGCAATCGTGTCGCACGAGAGAAGACGTCGGACTCGCGGAAACGCGGGAAGCGGTATCCGCGAGATATCATACAAATACGCGACTGAATACATTGAGAAAAGCGGCGTGTGCGATGTTTCGACGGGAGGAAATAACAACTGCGCTTTCGAAGACAACGGTGTGCATCGAAAGAGGTACACTGATGATACGACAAGATCGCGATCTCCATAGAGACATCGGCCTGCAAAAGGAAATTCTCGAGTTATTTTTAAGTTACAATCCTCTGTGGTTGAGAATCGGTTTGGAAACCGTTTACGGCGAAACTATACCTCTCAATTCGAACAACGATCTCGTCGGTCTCACGAGATTTCTCATAACTCGTTTTTTCTCCGATCCCTTTATATCGAAAACTCATTCGCACACAACGACTTCGAGTCTCAAATTGCCGAGTTTCGCTCTCCATATGAACAAATTTATTCTCAAAAAATTTCTATTTTTCGTTTATTTTCTCGATTACGCGAAGAGAAATAAACTCATAGGACACGATCCGTGTTTGTTTCACAAACGCGCACCGCACAAGGAAAGTCGATCTATACTATTGAGTTTTTCACGTGAGGTACTCAGCGGCGTTGGAGACGTTACAAAGGTACTGCGTGCACACGGCTACGCGGTTTCGCATAAACAAACGTATCTCGACGAATACGATTACGCGGTTAAAGATATCGCTGTTGATATCCGAGACGGAGTTCGTCTCTGTCGTGTGATGGAATTAATAACTGGCGACAGAGATTTAACTTGTCGTTGCCGAGTGCCCGCGATCTCGAGACTGCAGAAGGTTCACAATGTGGACGTTGCGCTCGTTGCGCTTTTCCGATGCGGTTACACACTCACCGGTGATATAGATGCGAAAGCGATCGCTGATGGACATCGCGAAAAAACTCTATCGCTTCTCTGGCAAATTATCTATAAATATCAGAAGCCGCGTTACGAAAAAGCGGCAAAATCCATACAGCAATGGTGGCGCGCGAAACTGTGGTACATTCGCGTTCGTTGGTACCTTAAAACGCGCAAAACTAACGCGGCATCGACTATTCAACGCGCTTGGAGATGCTATCGATCGAGACAAACGTTAAATCTGTTGCGAGCGGAACGCGCGCGTTTTTGGGCCGAAAGGATCGAAGCTGTTCGCACGATACAGCAGCGATGGTTCGAAAGAACGGCGATGTTACGTGAACGGAGAAATTTCATTGTTACGAGAGAAGCGATTCTGCGAATTCAACGTTGGTACCGTAGAATACGAGAAACCGCACCGTTTGTCGATGATTTTCGGAAGAATCGCCGCGTTAAGTTAAACGCCGTTAGAACGATTCAAATTTGGTGGCGCGGCGCGTTGGCGACGAAACGCGAGCGGAATGCTTATCTGCTGAAGAAAAGCGCCGTAAAAACGATCGAAACTCAATGGATTGGTAAGCGACTCGCGAAAATCGAGCGGCAAAGGTACGAATTAATGCGCCAAAAAGCGATCGTTGTACAACGACGATACAGAAGGCACTTGGAAACGAGAGATCACGTTGCCGATCGGAAAAAACATATATCCGCGTGTATAACTATCCAACGCTGGTGGAGATACAATCGCGCGAGAAGGAGCTGTACGATTATTCAACGCTGGTGGAGAAGAGTAATCGTGACGAAGTCGGAAGTCGCTTCGTTCGCGAGAATTCGCGCGGCAACAATAATCGTGCAGAGGCTCTGGAGAACGCGAAAAACGCGACGAGACTATCGGCGAATGTGCGAAGCCGTTGCGAAGATCAAATGTTGGTACAGATCGGTTCTCGTGTCTCGAAAGACTCGCCAAGATTTTTTGAAAAAAAGAAACGCCACGTTGACGATACAGCGATGGTGGCGCGGATTGATGATAACTCGCGAATTTCGAAAGGATTATCTTGAGTACAAAAGATCGGTAATCGCGTTGCAAACTCGGTGGCGATCGATTCTTCTTGCGAGAAAAATTAGATGCGATTATTTAGCTACGAAAGCAGCAGCGATAAAAATTCAAGCGACGCGGAGAATGATTGTTGAAAGAAGGAATTACATTCGTCTCCTCAACGAACACAGAGCAGCGATGATCGTCCAGAAACGATGGAGAGCCAATCGGATCGGTCGGAAAGTACGTGATGATTTTCTCGAATATCGCGCAGCGATCGTCACCGTGCAGAATCGATATAGAGCTTTAAAAATCGCAAGAATCGCGAGAAGCGAATACTTGAGAAAACGAGACGCCGCGATCGTTATTCAGAAGAATTGGCGAATGCTGATAGCTTCGAAACGATACGGCGAACAGAGAAGAGCTGCCGTTGTTCTTCAGACGAGATGGAGAAGCAGAAAACAAGGCATTCGCATCCAAAAAGACTATTTTGCTCTACGAAACGCAACGATCGCGATTCAGCGGCGATACAGAGCTAAGAAAATCGGTTTGCAAACGAGACAATCGTATTTCCAGCTTCGTACGGCAGCGTTGAAGATACAGAAGAGATGGCGCGCCACGAGATCGATGAGAGAACAGAAAAAACGATTTTCGGAGTATCGTAGCGCTACGATAGTTCTGCAATCGCGGTGGAGAATGATAATGGCATTGAAATCGTATCGGTCGTTAAGGAAAGCCGCTATGATATTGCAATCCAAGTGGCGCGCAATCATAATCGCAAGAGAAACCAGAAACACGTATTTAACACTTAGATTCGCCGTTTTAATAATTCAAAGGCGTTACAGAGCCAACAAAGCCTCCAAAATCGCTAGCGAAGAATACGCGAATATTCGACTAAAAATAATCGGTATTCAGAGAATGTGGCGTAAGAAATTAGAGAATCGAATGCGCGAAGAAGCGGCGATAAACCTTCAGACGTGGTGGATATCGATACTGGAAATGAGGGAATCGAGACATCGATATGAATGTCTAAAAGCTGCGACTCTCGTTGTACAACGACGATACCGATCTCGAAAAATCGGCGCGGAGGTACGACGAGAATACGTGATAATTGTTCGTTCAATCGTAACGATTCAAAAAGCGTGGAAACGCTTCGCACAGAGGAAACGTAACGAGGAGTGGCTTCGAGAACGCAGAGAAGCTGTTCGGGTAATTGAAAATTGGTGGATTCGCGAGTTGGAGAAGAAACGCATAAGGGAAGCGGAATTGGCGCTGTTGAGGAAACGCATCGCTGCAGCAACGAAGATTCAGGCTTTGTGGAGAGGTCACAATGTACGAATGCGTCAATGCGCTACGATGAGAGAAGTGAGAAAACGATCGGAAAGAGCAGCTAAAGCAGCCGTACCGTCGGCTACGATCGCTGTTCAGCTTCAAGAGTCCATAAGTCTGTTTTTGGCTTCCGAAACGATTGGCCAACTGACGGCGTGTCTTGTTAGTCTCGGTATGAATAATATATTTTTTTTTCGTTTTATTGCTTATACAAAGTTTGAATTGTATTTTACTTATGTATACAATTACAGATACACTGACGCGATTAACGCCGAAGGGTTGCATAGACTTTTGCAAACTGAATCTCGTCGACAAGGTTTACGGCACTTTGTCGATCTCCAACCGATCCCTTCCGTGGATCGAGGTTTGCCAACGGTGCACAAGTATTCTTATTACTCTCGCAAAGTTTCCGGATACGAGAAATTACGTTTATAAGGTATGAAAGTAAATTCGAAATTTTGTTTGCTTTTAATAAATAGAAAAGATTGTTAAGGGTAGTTCTGCCGCTTCGTGCTCATTTCGCATAAGTTCGAGAGAAATGAGAGAAAATTGCAAATACTTCGCGATGGTATAAAAATCTAAAAAAATGCATGCATTTTAAAGGTACTGAAAAGATTAATTTTGCATAATAATAATTCCAAAATGTTGTTAAAAAATTGATGAAAAAATCTATTGCTCAACAAATTTCCCGGAAAATCAACTTTTTTTTTATCAAAATGATTCGTCCGTTTTTCTGAATCAGTATAAGCTTTTTCAGATTTTTCAATTTGCTTTGAATTTTTTTTATATGGAAAATATGTGTGAAAAACGCAAAGTTCAACGGAAATCGAAAAATCTTAAAAAATTCATACCCATTTAGAAAAATGAATGAATCATTTTCAGTAAAAAAAAAAGTTGATTTTTTGGGAAATTGGTTGACCAATTTATTTTGTCATCAATTTGTTAATAACATTTTGAAATTATTATTATGCAAAATTAAGTACTTTTCAGTACCTTTAAAATGCATGATTTTTTCAGTTTTATACCATCGGGAAGTACATGTTATTCTCTCTTATTTTTCTTAAACTTTTTCGAAATGAACACGAAGCGACAGAAAGATCTTGAAAAGAACGTAATTCTTACCGAATTTATGAAATCTTTTTTAGGTGGAATACATCGAGACACTAGCAAGACTGATGAATATCGCGGTGGAAAAACACGTTGATTTGTTTCTTTGCCTCGCTACGCTCGTGTGGTTACTCGCGGAAAATCCACATTATGCCGAGGTACGTTGTCCCATACGCGCTATTGTTGCAAAATGATAGACTATAAAAAAATTCGCTGAAAATTCAATGTACTCAAAGTGGAAGTTTTGATGCATCAACTAGAATATTAAATTTAATGTACAATTATGTTGGAAAATTAGTGTTTAGTATATTCAAAAATGTTGTCGATACTTTACTTTTAATAATTTACTTCAATTTAGCTGCATTAAAGTACATTCCTTTTTCATTACCATTGTATATTAAATTTAGTGTACCTAAATAGGTACACTTTACGCATAAATATGCATAAAAACTCCCAATTTTTTTTTGCTTAAAAAAGATTCTAGAAGTTTTACTGCATAAAATGGTTCATTAAATTTAATTAACAATTATTATGATGCTAAATCAATGTATAGTACATGAAAAACGGTAGTCATTTCCTTATTTAAAAAAAATTACTTTAATTTCACTGTACAAAACCCCCCAATTTTTTGCACGCTGCAAAAAAATTTACTAGAAATTCTATGTACCGATATTGGAAGTTTTAATGCATAATAATGCATAAAATGGTCCATTACATTGAATGTACAATTATTATCATGCAAAATGAATGTATAGTACATGAAAAATGTTACTTGATACTTCACTATTAATAATTTACTTAAATTTAACTAAAGTACGTTTATTTTTCATCGATATTAAATTTAGTGAACCTATTTATGCATAAAAACTTCCAATCTTTTAGTTCTTTCAAATGTAATAGTGTGGTTATTCTTTCGCAGGCGATAACAAGCTGTCCGCGAACCACTTGGCTTCTCAGTTCTCTGCACAGTTCGATAACAAAGAAAAAGAACAGACTGTCGATGGGAAATCTCAACAAGTCAAAAGTCAGCATGCAAGTTGCGCCGCTGCCAAACGCCAAACCAGATTGGGGTCTTAAACAAAAGCGTCCGCGTGTGTTTACCACCGTTCATCACGCAATTTCGACTCTAATCAAAAGGCTAAAAATAGATACGACAACGTAATATAATTTCAACTACGATGTCGATCGGCCTCCACGATGAACGAAACGCGGCGCCAGCGAGAGAGGGAGAAGGAGACGGATAACATATTGTGTCAACAAAAGAATATTTCCGTTGCCGAAGAGAGCAGTTAAGTGTCGAAACGACCAAAAACCTTATGTAAATAATATTTACGAGATATTTCGCGATAACGCCGTCACAATTTTTTTTGTTTTTTCGTTTTTTACATGTGTGATGTTTGTTTTTTTTTTAAATAATAACCTCAGCAAATAATCGTCGAGGGATAAATATTGGAATGTTGTACAAGAGTCGACCCTCTTTTTAATAATACTTTTATTGCAATAAATATAATAAACAATAGTTATTGTTTTGGCGTTACATTTTTTTTTAACAGTCAATTCTATACATATAATATAGGGGATTACAATAATTTTAGCGTAAAATGAAGCAGAAGTTGCCTATCGATATAAGTAATACATTTGCAGCGTGTAAAATATCCTCGAGTGTAAAAAAGACTGAGTACAGCAGCTATAGAAACAAAAAGAAGAAAAGGAAAAAAAAAGAAATAAAATTTTTTTTGGAAAAATTTGCCGAATTTATCGAGGAATTGTAACGAAGAGACGGAGGAGAGGGATACGTCCGATTGGAATATGAAATCGCAACGTTCACGCGGTTTTCGAAGCGATGCGTTACTTTTGTTGCTCCACGCGACAGTTTACGCTTCGTAATTAATAATAATTTTCCCGGCGATGTTGCGCTCGTGTATCAACAGCTTGAGAAACGGAATAGAATAGTTTTGGTAATTGAAAAATCCAGAAATCACCGGATAAACGCCCAATTCATCGTGAAATTATTCCATTATTTGCGAATAAAAATGTTTTTATATCACATTTCATGGAGCTGCCATACCGAACGTTGAAATAACCGATTTATTAATTCAATGGTAGCAGAGTATTATAATGTCGTCTCAAGTCTGTATGTTACAATAATAAATTGTGAATGTAAATTTTATTTACACAACTACTCGAAAATAATATTAAAAAAAAATTAATAATAATAATAACTCGGCGCTTTAGTTCTCGTGTACAGATTTAAGCTCCTTAATCTGTTTGATCAAATACGCCTTTTCGTCGTTAAACTGTTCGTCCTCCGATCGATCTGTGTGGAAGCGCGTCAGGAACTCAATCAATTTTTCTTGATTGCGAAGCAGAATATCCAGTATTGGTTTCGGTTTGTTTGGATTAGCAACGAATACCTAAATTGTCGATGAAAAAAAAATTATTTATATCGTAGAATACGATTTTGCCGCGATTTCGTTGAGGTACGAAAAATCCAATTGATTCGAATGCACATACCTTGAATACGTGAAAAGCTTCAAACTGTATGTTGCGGGATTTTTCTTTCAGCATATTCATCATCAGTTTCAAATTATCGGGATTCGATATGTACCGAGTCATGACCTGCGATTAAAAAATCGATATGTTAAGAATTGTTGCATTCGCGATATCGTTAATCGAATAAAAACGGATTACGTTGACCATTACGCACAGTAAAATTGTGTCTATCGAGTAGAAGTTCTCCGAGAAGTTTCAAACTTTGTCTGCGGGTGACGTAGTTTTCCGAATTCAGTAACCTTTGATAATGCGAAAAGACTTTGTCGTAATTGACTTCTAGAAACTCGGCACTGAGTATCTTGTGCCTCGTAAGCAATTCCTATGAAAAAATAATAATACAATTGTTGTATTACGATGTACGACGGCTTTTTTCAACGGAATTTCGGAATTTGATGAAATTTCTTCACCTTAAACGTAGAGAAGGCATCCGAAGCAATGTCGAACGTCGAAACTTCGACGTATCTGAAGAAATTATAAAAGTCTTCCGAGTAGATCATTATTTTGGCGAGTGCCTCGTATCTCGCGCATTCCCTTAGCATTGTACCGCAATTCAGCGCGATATCTTGATGTTCGTAGCTAGAAATACAAAAATATCTCGCGTTTAGCAACGTGAAAATGCGAAGAACGCAATACAGTTCGAAAGGCGCGTGTACCGCCGATACCGCGTCTTTAAATGATCGATATATCAACTCACCCGGACATGAGGGTGAATAGTATTTCTGGTTTTGTGCAGATATACTCGACCGTCGGTGATCTTGTGCCAATTTGCCTTCGTAAAATATTGTTGAACACTTGAGCGACATCTTTCTTGCCCTGGATATTGGAATAAATACCATTACTAATATTACTATCAATATTGAATTTTTTTAATTCTCGCCACCGACCCGAGAGCCTCGCGATCGTAATTACCGCGATAAAAAAACAAACATTGTTATACTTGCCTCGAAGTCTATGCGACTGAGGTTCTGAACCAATAAGAGTAATAAATTACTATTGTAAAGCTCCTGGGCGAGCTGAGCGACGACGATATCGGCCTGCGGTTCCGATTCGGCAGTTCCGTACAGCATGTTTTTTATATGTACCAAATTTTTGCTTACATCTTCCTGCGCCTGAAAACGTAAAGTTTGGTGATAAATAAAAATTATTTTATCGCGATAAATAAATAAATTTAAACAAATTTTTTAATAATTATTAAATAATAATAATAAATAAATAAGTAAATCTTTTTTTTTTTTTCAAATTAATTGAATTGATTTACATACCTTTTCTACCTTCTTGTCACCGCGCTCCAGTGCATTGACCGCCTCCTTCAGAGCTTTTACCACCTCCGCTGGACTTTTTTGTGACTTTCCGAACAGAGGCATGATTTCTTACAAGGAGCGCACCTTGTACAGAGCACATGCAACAATTCAAATAAATTTATTGAGTAACGATAACGATGAAAAAATCCAAATGCAAAATATGAATCGTAGCGTAGACGGTAACTGCGTTTATATATTTTTTACTTCTACGATATTAGTAGTCATTGTAAATTTGTTGTATGGCGAATGTTAACTATCCTGATATTCGGCATTTCTAAAATTAAACAACACTTTTGGTTACGTATAATGGTGATTTTTTTTTCCAGCGAAATCGAAAATCGTTGGCTGTGCACCGGGCGATAGAAATTTTTTTTTTTTTTTACATTCGATTAATTCACTCCGATTATAACACATAAACAGAACTCAATGACAAGTAAATCCTACCTTTGGGCGGTAATCGACAGCGAATCGATTGATATGACATCGATATCCCAGAATCGATAACAAGTGCGCGGAGAGTACCTATTTTACACTTTGTAACTAATTTTTCATCCCATGTCTCATCGCATTAGCATTTCAGAAACTAATATTCAATGTATATTTTAATCGATATATACGTCGTTCGCGGGATTTTATTAAATTGGATAACGCGAAAAAAATACGAAATTAGGAGTAATCAGACTTGGTAACTCGCTGATAAGTCGTTAAATTCAGCTGACTTACTGTCAATGCGTTTTTAAAAAACAACGGGTAAAGTCAGTATTATCAAAATATTTACGATAGTTTGAGGGTCGATCCGACAGTGTCGTTATAACACGCGACACGATGTTTATCGCAGTTTATTGTGAGAAAAAAGAAAAAAAATGTCGATAAATCGGTTGGCGTATGGATGCGACGAGAGAGAAAATTGCCGTCTCGATTAGAAACTCGTGGAGAGGCTTTGCGAAATATCGAATAACGAAAGCGTAGAGAGGGGGAGAGAGCGGATCGAACGTTAATTCTATGAAGTATAAATGGTTCGGCGATCACGAAAACGTAAAATATAACCTATCGTCAGAGTGAAATAGTTACGCAATAGAATTGGGTTAGCTGGAGTAATAATCTTACCATTAAATCGTAATCCAAACTAATAAAAGCACTGACTTGTTGGCACTAGCGGGCAAAAGACGGTTGCCTTTTAGCAAATCATTTGTAAGGTGGACGGGTGTATTACTACTACACTATCACCGACGTATGTACCTACTAGGTATAGTATCTTGTGACAAGTAAATGATTGATGTACCTACAAACCTCGCAACTCGGGCGACGGGCTTGTAATGTTAACGAATACGTTATCACCCCCTCGAGCTGGAAATGGAAATTTTTTTGTTAATGTTAACACGCGTCGAGGTCTCCCGTTGTTCCGTGGTTCTACAGTATCGAAAAAATCGTCTTTCAATACATCGCATAAAACAAGGAGAGCACAGCCCCTTTTATCGCGGCAGCTCGTCACTTGCGAGTCGCAACTGACATCCCGATGACTATACTACCTACCGTTGCCAATGCTCTTCATTGGCCCGAGACGGCTCGTCATCATTTTTACCGCCAATCCAAACGTTTCTTCCTATTATTTCATTGGCCGAAAAATTCATTCGATTTACTCACTGTTACCCAAAATTTCTCTCCCGTTTTCTCACGTTGGTCAACCTTCGTTTCCCCACTCCTCCCACGCAACTCCTTCCTCTGCCTGCGCTGCTAGGTTAGGGAACGCTTAATTCAACGATATTATTTTTATAGAAAAAATTAACTTTGATTCTTTCGGAGGGTCCCGCGTGAGCTATTAATGTATGCGGTTTTCAATTAAATTCACGTCACAATTGTTCTCGGGAGAGCACCAATTTGCATACTGCAGTTATGTGCTTCCATTGTCCAAATACAATTGTTTTATGGTGATAATATGTCAAAACCAAACATAAGGAAAATAACAGTTGACCCTACGAAATGTAATACAGACTCGCGAAGGCCAAGTGTATTTGAAAGATTGGGCACTAAACCAGCGGCGAGTACAGTCGGCCAGAATACTTCTGATTATTGTAGAAACTGGGCGCTCAACGGCAATTGTTCATACGGAAAAACCTGCAAGTAAGCGGCCCATTATTATCTACCTGTTCCGAATTTCGTTTTATTTATTTTTATTATTTATTATTTCTTTTATTTCTTCTCTTTTTTTTTTCTTCATATTAACGTTTTATCTTCGTCACGAGTACTAATTAGCACCCGCTTCGAAAACGCATACCTAATTTTTATTTTTACAACCTTTCGTGGCTAAACCCCCCCACCCCCACCCAGAGATTGATTCGATCGTTTTATCGTTAGATATGCAAACACGCACACACTGATAAGTCCTTCCAAAAGAGTGAAAAAGGATAATCCAAATGCCAATGCTACAGGGGTAAGCTAAATTTTTTTGTTTTACGTTCAATAGAATCCGCAACTTTTCTAAAAAAAAAAAAAAAAATTAGAACATCGTTTTTTTGTGTTAATTTTTTATTACGTCGGCTCCCGGGGAAAGCGAATGCTTTCTTTCCGAAAATGAAAAATTAATAAATGTCCGTATGTTTGCGCGTAGCTTCAAGAGGATCCGTTCAAAAGAATTACATCAAAAATCGTGAAGAAAACAACGTCCCATAGTCCCGATTTAAATTTGGAGGAGTGGAATCAAACGGATTTGGAGTACGAAGACGAAAAGGTATTGGAGAGGCGTAGACAGCTGTTGCAGAGAGAATTGGAATTACAGATGAAGAAAGATAAAGAAGTTCACGGAAAGGAAAAGGCTTCCAAACACAAGAAAAAAGCTATGAGTTCGTCGTCGAGTTCTCACAGTTCGAGTTCATCGAGTAGCAGCAGTAGTTCCAGTAGCGACGATTCGTCTTCCAGCAGTTCGAGTGGTTCGGATTCGCGTAAAAAAGTTAAGAAGATTAAGTCGAAAAGGCATCATAGCGCGGCATCGTCCGATTACGACGAGGATAAGGAGAGAAAAAAGAAGCTGAAGTTGAAACGTTTATCGTCGAAAAACGACAAATTGCCGGCAAAGAAGAAGCGTAAAGTCGAAGTAGCGACGAAAAAAGATGCGGTCGTTAAAACGGTGAAAAAACCAACTTCCGCGGTAACGGCGAACGCGGTACGAAAACACGCGGCGGTACCGCCACCGCGAGCAAAATCTCCATTGCCGCCGATATCTCACGGATCTTCGAGTAAAGTTAGCAAAGAGAGAAATAGAAGCGAATCGCCGTCGAAGGTGAAGGCGAGAGACGCGGAGAAAGAGAGGCATCACAAGAAGGGACGAGAGACGGAAGAACCGTCGATGAAGGAAGTCACGAAGAGTAGCAAAAGCAATGTGGATAAAGTAAAGGAAATCGAGAAGAGTTCTGGAAGCGGAAACAAGAATCGCGCTGCGGAGGAGAAGAGCAAAAGCGACGAGAGGGCAACGAAACCTCGTGGCAAAGAGAAGGAACGCCGTTCGCGAACTCCTCCATTGGATCGAGCGAAGCATCAGACACCGAAGGAGATACCTCCGTCGAAGCCGAGTCGGCGTAGCCGCACACCGGAAAAACCTGCGCGATCAAAGCGCGACGCGACACCGCCGCGACATCAGGAGAAACCTGCCTCATCGTCGTCAAGCAGAGCACGAGAACCCGAGAAAAAGGATCGGGATATCCATAAGCGCGATAGAAGCAAAGATAGGGAGGATAGTCGGAAAAACGACGTTAGCAAATCGCGATCTATCGTTAATACAGACGATATTCCGCATCGTAAGACCATCGCTCGCGATTTAGACGAAAAAAATTATAACAGCGATAGAACAAGACGCGCGAGTAAAGAACGCCGGGCAGATAAGGATCACGGGATTCGAGACGATAGGGGTCACTCAAGAATCGCGAGGGATCAACGAGACTCGCAGCGGGATAAGGAGAGGGATGAGATTCCGGAACGTTTCCGGGATCGACAACGTGACAGAGACAGAGAAAAAGACGGAGGTGCGAAACTCAGAGATCGCGATATACCGGCATTGATGACGACAACGGCACCATCAGCGGCGGGAACAACAACAACGACAACGACAACCCCACCGTTGCCGTTAAACTCGCGATACGGAAGGGACAACAAAGATCGGCTGAAGGAGAGCAGCGTACCGGATAAGAATACCTCGAGAGATCGAAGGGGCGATCGCGATCGCGAGGCTCGAGGATCCGATTCAAAACCTCTGGAACGCGATCGCAGTTCGCTGCGCAGTTTCGACGGCCGTTACGATAGATCCGTCGACAAGGATGTCGCAAGCGGTCACAAAGCCCTCGAAAGAGATCGCGTGGAACGTTTTCCGCGCGAACGTTCCCTTGAGAGAATCGTCGACAAGAACGTACCGCCGGTAGCTCCGCGGGAGCATATGATCGAAAGGGATCAGATATACGAACGCGATAGACATCGAAGATTCAATCCGCGTTTCGACCGGCATCCACCGGAACACGAAAGAAAAGATCCGACGCATATGCCGCCTATAAAGATCGATCGTTCGGCGGATCGACGAGACGGCAGTCCGCGTCGGAGTATCGAACTCGAGAGAAACTTCGATCGGAGTTACGGACGTTTACCGCCCGAACATTGGGAAGAACCGGAAGAAGCGCACATGGAATATCGAGATCACCATCCGCACGAGGAGGAGAGACGGAAACCGATCGATACGAGACGCTACAATAATAGTCCATTCAGCGAGCGACGAGGACGCGAGGAAAGAGCTCCGTCGAGATACGCGGTTCAAGCCGAACGCCCCTTCGACGATCATCACCCGTTGTATCCCGGTGAAAAATTACGAGGAGCTCCTATAAGGGACGAGAGTAGCAACGATAATTGGGAAATGCATCACGAAATCGAACACGGAAATAGGGATCGTAATTATCCACAAACGGAATGGGAAGATCGCGAATGGCGAACACGTCCCCATTGGGATCGCGAAAGCCTTCCGCGTTCCGAGGCACACGACGAGGATTGGCCCCCGAGATACGATAGTCCGATGTCCGATTGGAAAATCAACGATTCCCGCAAATGGGAAAATCCACAGCCGCTTCACGTACGTGGACCGTATAGAAACGATCGAATCAAAGAATTAGAAATGGGAGAACCGGCGCACAGGTAAAGAATTTTAATCATCATTATTATTAACGTTTCTCTTTTAATATTATTAACCTATACCTCTTTTTTTCAATTTGCAGCAAACGCCGACCTTATAATACTCCAGAGTTACGGGACGAATGCTCGACACACGGATCGAAACAGAGTTCTCTTCACGGAAGTATGAAAGAAGAACCGATAAATAAGAAACTTATGGAACTCGCGGAGGGAAGACCTCGCAGAAGTAGAGAAAAATCTGCAGATAGTTTTCAAAAGAAAGTTATACAGCAGCAACAACAGCAGCAGCAACAGCAGCAGATGCTTCAGCAACAACAGCAGCAACAACAGCAACAACAACAGCAGCAGCAACAGCAACAACAACAACAACAGCAGCAACAGCAACAACAACAGCAGCAGACATTACTAAAGAAGGAGAAAGCTGCCGTAACTCCCGTTGAACAGAAGGAACCTTCGGTAGCGCCAGAAGCTAAGAGACTTTGTTTGGATGAGTCTTTGCAAACGCTTCATACCGAAAGCGATCTCAGTGATATCAGCGATGACCCCGACGACATTCTTAACATGGAAGACGAGGTGCGAATTTTCAATTATTCAGTCACTGAGATTTGTGATCATTATAGGTTTTTATTTTTGTTATTATCGATTTTTCTGTTGTAGGAAATCGAAACAAGCAAACCGACTGCGATAAAGTCTCTTGAGACCGAAAAGGATTTGCACGGAACTACGGAACGTCAAGAACCGCCGATCCAATCCTCGCCTCCCGTGGAAACTGTTGAGGAAACACTTTTCACGAAAGAAAAGGAAGAACACGACGCGTAAGTTTGTCTGATGGTTTGTTAGCAATGATAGCGATAAATCCCTTTTTAATGTTTAAACGTAATCGCTATCTTTGCAGACCAATGGACGACGAGAATATGGAAACAATGGATTTTGAAGAGATTTCCGACGGGGAATTGGAAGAAGATATAAAAACGAGCGGCAAAGGTTTGGGCGACGCTTTGGGAGTCGATTGGGAAAGTCTCGTTAAGGAATCTCAACCACGACGAGCGGTAACCGCAAGTCACGATACCGCTCAGCGTCGATGGCGGTGCAAAGCGATCTTTCAGAGAATCGGAATATCCGCTAAATACGCCGGAACCGAATTGACGACGAGATTGAGCCAAAAATACGGAAGCGATAACGGCGATAACGAACTTTTGTTTCTCGATAAAGTCGCTATGATTCACACGGCTCTCGTGCGACGAAAAATCATGAGAAATTCGGCTCACGAACTCTTGGCGAGCGACGATAGTTTGTATAGGTGAATTTCAACTATTTTTGGTGATATTTTGTGCAATTATAGCAGTTGTGTCGCTTCGTGTTATTTTCGCATAAGTTTGAAAAAATTGGGAGAAAATTGCAAACATTTCTTGATGATATAAAAATCTGAAGAGGTTCATGCATATTAAAAGTACTGAAAAGATTAATTGTGCATATTAATAATTTCAAAATGTTATTAACAAATTGATAAAAAAAATTAATTGGTCAACAAATGAATTAATTTTACGTATGAATTTTTTTCAGATTTTTCCGTTTGCTTTGCTTTTTTTCTTTTTTCACACATTTTTTTCGTATTAAAAAACATTCAAGGTAATTGAAAAATCTGAAAAAATTTATACGTATTCAGAAAAACGAACGAATTATTTTCATAAAATAAAAGTTGGGTTTCCGGGAAATTTGTAGAACAATTAATTTTTTCATCAATTTGTCAATAACATTTCAGAATTATTATTGTGCAAAATTAATCTTTTCGGCACCTTTAATATATATGAATTTTTTTAGAGAAGTACTTGCAATTTTTTCTCGAACTCGAAATTTCCCTCTTATGGGAAATGAACACGAAGCGACAGAACTATTTTAATAAATCATTACTCTTAACGATTTACTATAAAATAGACGTTGTCGATTGCAGAATCAACGATCGTGAAAAATACGAAGACGAGGATCCCGAAGATCTGCAACCGTTCACCAGTTTGTACGAAGAGGCGAAATTACTGGTTGAACTTCCCGCATAAATAAAGTGAAAATAACGTGTAACTCACGATCCATTTAATCGTCTACCGTAAAAATGAAGGTCAGCATACTTTTTACAACTTATACAATTTTCATCGCGGCAGTATCCCTACGACATTCCGTGAATGTCGAGGCTGTTGGCGAAACACAGATCGATATATAAGTGTGTAAATTATACATTATATATAATAAGCTTTTGCGTCAATTTGTTAGAAGCTTATCATAGGACTTTCGATATTTTATCGATGCAAAACAACAAAGAAATCATTATAGTGTTTACAAATTTTATAGGATACAAATCTATACAATAACAGTACCTATATTTAGGATCGCGGTATGCTATGTATACCAAACCAATAATATTCGAATTATGTAAATGGGCGTATAGTACTCGATGAAGTAAAACGTGGCGACGAGCCTATTGTACAAATCAAATTATATTCAATTTTGACTCCATAACTCTTCGTATGATAATGTGAAATGCTAATTTTTGTTGTGCAAATGTTCTGATCGACGAATGCTTAAGGAGAGAGGGAAGGGATGCTACCTGTTTGATCAATACGCTGAGGTTTCACTGACAAATTCCTGTGATATACTATATTCTCATGGAATGTGTTGTTTGAACGTTTCTAACTCTCAATTTCAATAAGCGAGAGATCGTCGGGTGCCGCGATGTCGTGTCGCAATATCTCAACAGCTTTCTTCAGAATAACCGAATTATTGCTGTAATCGTTCTGAAAAAAAAACGATTTTAGTTTCAAAATACTCGTCGATTCGTATTGCGGAACATAAAATGTGAAAAATGATATGTTGGGAATTTAATGAAATGTTTTTGGAAGTTTCTATGCTTATATTGGTACATTATATTCAATCGATAATTTGATAAATACAATCGTAGAGATCATTTCATTTTGATACTTTGCTTTAATTTTACGATAGCGGTAATTTTAATTTAAAAAATTACTTTAATTTCTCTGTAAAAGTACATTAATTTTTTAGCGCTGTTTTACATTATATATCACGTACCAATTTATGTTTAAAAACTTCCAGTATCAGTGCATTAAATTTAGTATTTTTTTTTTACAGAAAAAATTGTAGAAAAATGCAAAAAAATACCTCCGACTCTTGCGTCTCCGTTTCCGGTGATACGGATTCTCGGGAATCCGGATTTTCGCCATTTTTCTTCGCTTCGCGCCTTGCTAATTCCATGTTGGTACAGTACCATTCATACAAAATGAGACCTACGAATTTCGTATTGAAGAATTAGACGACGAATTCTACAAACAATTCCGTTGAAATACGAAGGATTTACCGCGATATTCGTTACCTTTTTTCTGACAATCGCCACATCCAAGATTATCCAACAGCTCCACTAAATCCTTACAGTAATCCGCTTTAATTCGAAGTTCCGCATCCGTTAGATCTGCGAGAACGCAGTTGATTAATATGCGATAACGCTGCAAGACACTTTATCGCAACCCACCTAAAGGCGCGGAGTATTCGCTTCAGCCGCGCATGCAAAATCTTCCAATTCTCCAAAAAAATCGTACAGGCGAAGGCTAACTACCTAATAAAGCCATTTTACAGCACAATTATCGCCTAATTTCTACATTATTAAAAAGTTAGTTTCATATTAGAGGCAAAAAATACGAGTGGTTTTTTTTTTCATTGAAATTCATACCTTCCCAGGAGAGTCCTTCGGCTCGTCCAAAATACGAAATTATTCTGAACTTCATGTCCATCATAACGGCACTCGTTTCCGGTACCAAAATACTCAATTCTCTGTTTATAAATTTGAGTATTTGTCGGGGCGTTTTGAATAGTATCTCATTGATGATAGAACTCAATCCGGAACGGATCCCCTTCATCTGAAGACAACAGCGATAAAGTTAAGAAACAATCGGACTTTTGTTACGAACCTTAAGGGAATTCAATTTAGAAGAAAAATCAGTCATAATAATAATACCAAAATGTTATTAACAAATTACATTAAAAAAATTAAATAAAGAAAAAAAAATTAATAAATCCGCGGAATCTTTTTTTTTTAAGAAATGTTTCGTTAATTGTTCCGAATGTATGTGAATTTTTCAGAATTTTCTATAATTTTGAAAAATTGCATTGTCATTTGTTCATTTTACGTATAAAAAAACATTTAAAAAGAATTAGTGAAAACTGAAAAAATTCATATGCCTCAAGAAAAATTTACAAATAACTTACATTTGAAGAAAAAAGTAGGATGACAGAAGATTTGCTGAACAATTTTTTTTTCTTCAATTTGTTAATAACATTTTGGTATTATTATTATGCAGAAATAATCTCTTCAGCACCATCCATATGGATAATTTTTAGATTTTTATCCTATCAAAAAATGTTCGAAATTCTCTTTCAATTTTACGTTTTGCCGGACTGCACCGCTGGTACTACCGTAAGTAATAATGATGAAACTCACGGTAATTGTAAAATATAAGATTTTTCATTATTTAAAAAATTTACGTGTGTTTTCATATAGAATCTTCGACTCGGAGTAAAATAAGTTGCGAATTCACGGTCAGTGGGAAACACAAATCGAACACAGTTGTGAGCGAATGAAAATAAAATCACGTGGATTGCATTTCGCAAAAATAATAGATTTTCAGTTCTTTTCGAACAGCGATGTCGTTGCTTTACGGTGGAATCTCAAAAAACAAACTGACGTTTCTATAATCTTTTACGGGAAGTAGAAATGTATAAAACAAACCATTTTTTGGATCGTTAAGACGAAACGCGCGAAACAAACGTTCTTATGAGAGCATCGTATTTTTTTTTAACAAAATGTAAGATTTTTGGAAATTTTTCTGCATCGTAAAATAATATTTTTTTTTTAATCTCCGCGGATCTTAAATTTCTCATAAACAGTTTCCAGGAATGGAAGAGGAAATTAGTAAAAAGTCAAACATATAAAACATCAAAAAACACGACATATTGTTCGCAATGATTTTTTTAAAGTGAAATAATCGATGTATGCAATACCTGTCTACTGGAAACTCTGAGAGTACAATCCTCGCAAGTCCACGCGGAATCCGTTTTCAGAGGATCATTAGGATAGAGATTACTAAAACATTCCATATTGGCGCATCGCAATGCCCCCAGAAGCGTTCCAAATTCCTGAAAAAAAAAGAAAAAAATCCCAACAATTAATCGACGTTCCACTTTTGCGAGAAATTGTCGAAAGAAGTGCTATAATTAGCCGAATTACCGTGGGATCGGAGCATCTCTTGCATGCGCAATCGAAGTGTTTCGACATTTTTAAATATTGTCTTCTCATCGCACTGTCCCATACCAAATCCGTATAAGTCATCGTCAGTTCCTCTCCTTTCTTAATGGGAACCGCCGCTCTGGTATACAGCAATTGTTTTTTGTCGAAATGGTGCCGAGTGTTCGGAACGCAACAATGATTTTGCAGCGCGCCACAGGGATACATAGCGCGTAAGCTGATGGAAATAGCGTTATCTACGACCGCCGCAGTTTCGAAGGCTCCGGTGTCGAGAACCCGACAAACTCGATTCATAAACCTTTCATCTTCCGGATCAATATCTTCCTCGACATTTTTCTTCAACAGATCGAGCTGCGAATTTCGACGAAATTACGAAAGGAACGATAATACATTATATCTGTTCGATCGACTTGCGCGATGTATAGAATTATCCTTTCCGAAGCCGCCGCGATGAAAGGATATGTTAAAACATTATTTCAGCAGCGTAATTCGTTGCTAACACGGAAATCTATAAAGATAATTTACCTCCCGTACATCGCGAGGATGCGCTTCGAAAGCATCAACGAGATTTCGTTCTTCGTCGCTGAGAGACAACGCGCGTATCGGAACAACGGCTTGTAAAAGTTCCATAGACCACATAGAGCCGCAGGTTGGCTTTAGTTTCCTCAAATAATCGCATTCCATCGCTATGTGTCTCGGTGAATTTTCACAAACGGTGGAACACACCGGAAGTCCACAGCCGCGATCGCACGGGAACAACGGACATCCGGATTTGTAGCAATTTATACACATCGGTAGATACTTATTGTAACATCGCGGACCGATCACGAGAGGCGCATCGACAAATATGAGTTCTCCTCGATCGATATCCCGCGTGGCAAACATACCGCGACCTCCGAGATTCGAATAATCGATTTTCCAGCAGCAATCCCGTGGATCGGACAATAGATCGTGAGACTCGAGATAACGATGCAGTAACGCGTTTACCAACTTCGGTTCCATCATCTTCGATCGATAACAATTAAATAAAAACACGAAGACGAAAGAATAGAGTCGACGCGAAGGATCGAAACGCGTCTGCAGCCGTCTCGTTAATCGAGGGATGAATTTTAACAGAATTCGTATCGCCGCTCAGATCGATCCGCGAGTAACAGAAGATACGGTTTTCACGCTAAGCTTTCGCATAGACTCTTGAGAATAGACTGAGAATCGTGTATTGTGTATAATCTCTTTCAAGCGGTCCACCCGATTATTCGTTGATGCTATACTGGGCCATCAGATTAAAATAGAGACTCGCCGTCGTCACTTGTACGCTTCTATATAGCATAACGCAAGCGTTATAGCATCGTTAGAATAGACGGCGTGTATTCACGCGGCTTTTATATGTCAGCTACCTGTGTCTACGTATATATCGTCTTTATTTTACAATCAATAGAATCCCCGCTGTGGCAATTCGTCTATAAATTCATTGCCGATCATTATTTTCGTCAATCGATGTTTAGGTCACAACGAAATTGACGGCAATATCCTTCGGAACATTTCTGGCGCGAGCTTCAAGGATGCGTTGGTACCTCTCAAGAAAACTGAATCAATCGCGATACGCGGGTAGTTGTCTTACCTACCGAATTCAAGATATCGAATTTTTTACGCACGCGTCCCCTCACACTACCCGGTACAGCTGTGTTGTTTACATGTCGCTATGGATACACTTCAAAGAGCTTTGATGAATAGTACAGTGTGTACTCTATATCGTTGTGGTAACCACCTGACCCCCGCGTAGATAGTTGTTTTGCCACTTTACAAGACTGCAACACCTGGCAGAGTCATGACGAGGTAATTGAAAATTGCAGTGCGTTACCAATGATCATCGAAGTATTCTTCGATCTTATCGATTTAATATCGTTCCGAGTTCGAGATTTTACGCGACTTGGTAATTCTTATTGTTGCCGAATAATACTTTTTTCTTTACGAAAAAAATAAAGAATATCCCCTGTTACCGGCAATTTCGAAAACGCAAGTGGCATCGACGATACGCGAGGATCTGTAATTTTGCTTTTCTTCGCTTCGCAGATCGTGTAAATTTTGCCGTTCGCATTGGCAGGAAGGTCTCGTTATCGTTGTCATATCCGTAGCTGTTAGTCTATCTTCGGGATCACTGAATTGCACCGGCGAGCCGTGCATGTATGGGATTTGCATGAACAGCGCGAACGGGTAATAAAAAAAAAATAATAAAAAACCGTTTCACGCTATCAGTAAAAATTTCGTATGGAAAAAAACATATTTGTAAACGGATTAAAAATCGGCAGTTCCTATTCGTGTTATTGCATCGATGGTTACACGGGGATCAACTGCGAGATAAATTGGGACGACTGTTGGTCGGATCCGTGTCTCAACGGCGGTACATGCAACGACGCTGTTGCATCCTACAATTGCACGTGTCCCGACGGTTTTATAGGTAAGATAAATATTTTAAGGGGACATTTTTGTAAATCTGCGCTGCGACCGTGGAACTTTTTTTTTCGTCCCTTACATATCGCAGTTGAAATAAAATGTAGAAAAACAATATCATAAATGTCCGATGTGAAAACAATTATTAAAACGGTTGAATAAAAAAACGAGAAATAATTATTACAAAAAAAGGGGAAAAAAATCGAAATTAACCGACAATTCAAAACGAAAAAGAAACACCGGAAACACTCGTTAAAGTACACAAAAACATCGAAATAACATAGAAAAGAAAAAAAATAAATGTCCGAAGAACAGTTCGATTGAAATCGAAACCTAACGAAAAAAAAAAAAAAATTCGTTCGAAAGCCACAGCACAAAAAATTAAAAAAAAAACGAATTACCGACCACTACATCGCGAGATATATCAGTGGAGAATCTCACAATGGACTCACCGTTAATCTTTCGAAATGTAAACGTTTTAGGATTAAATTGCGAACAAAAGTATAGCGAATGCATGAATCAGCCGTGTCTCAACAATGGAACTTGCATCGATTATAATGGTTTCATGTGCCAATGTCCCGAAGGATACTCGGGTGAGACGCCGTCTTGAGTATTTTACGATCGTAAAAAAAGCGATAAAGCTGTTCAAACTATTCATCTTTATTTTTCTCAGGCGATTACTGTGAGATTGATGCTTCCGTGTGCAACAATACAATATGCAAAAATGCTGGAGAATGCATGGAGGGACCAGGTTACTCCTTCTATTGCAGATGCACGGAAGGTTTGTCTCCGAAAGCGCAACGATCTCTTTTACTTTGCAGTGCAATTATTCAACGCATTTTCTCCCTTTCGTAGGATGGACCGGATTATTCTGCGAAGAGGACGTCGACGAATGCGTCGCTTCGCCCTGCCAAAACGGTGGATTGTGTCTAAACGTACCGTCCACTTACACGTGCGCTTGTTTATTCGGTAATTTACTTATTTATTCAACGTAGTAATGGCGGTAAATTCCGACCAAACGTGAGATTCAAAGAGAATTTTGAACATTTCTCTATGGCAAAAAAAAACTTTAAAAAATTGGCATATGGAAACTGCTGACAAAATTATTTCTGCATAATAATAATACGAAAAAGTTATTAACAAATTAAATTTAAAAAACTGTTTAAAACAATCTTTTGTCACTTAAATTTTTTTCAAATGGAAACGATTCGTCAATTTTTGCGAATTTGTATGAACTTTTTCGGAATCTTATCTAATTTTTTTAAATTTGCGATCTTTAGTAAAAATGAATGAATAAAAAGGCAATTTTTTTAAATTAGAGAAAATTTTTAAAAAATTTATATACTTTCGGAAAAATTAACGAATGTTTTCGATTTAATAAAAAAGTTAACCAACGCGTGATTTATGAAAGAATTTTTTTTTTATTACATTGTTAAGAACATATTGGTATTATTATTATGCACAGTCAGTGTTTTCAGCACCTTCCGCAGGTCCGATTTTTTTTTAATGATTTGTTTAGTTTTTATTTTTCGACGCTTATAAAATTTTCTCCGTAGTAAACAAAGTCTATATAATGCATAATTTTTTCTCCATTTCTTCGTCATGCAAATAAATCGGTTCTCGAGATTCGGTAAACAAAAAATTTATACGATTGACAACAATTTTTTTGCGAAGGTTTCACCGGAAAGGATTGCGACAAAACTATAGTGCCGTGTGACGAAAACGTCTGCAAGAACGACGCGATGTGTTTGTTGGAGGATACGCAGCCGGTGTGTTACTGCGTTCCGGATTATCACGGTCAGCTTTGCGAATTGCGTTATAACGACTGCGAATCGAAATTCGCGAGATGCGAGAACGGCGGTACGTGTATCGATGGTATCAATAATTTCACGTGCGCCTGTCCACCGGAATACGGAGGAGAGATGTGTCTCGATTACAATCCAACGTCCACGAGCGTCGAACGTTCCTACATTACTGCCAAAACGGTTCCACTGCCGACAATGATATACTTCACTTCTCAAGAAACTTCGACTTCATCGTCAGCGAAAACAACAATTTCTCAACATGTTTCCGCGAGTTCCGAGTCCTCCATCGATGGATACGATGCGACTACAACAGTCGAGGACACCGTTTATCCGTTCACAAAGAACATAAGCGTCGTCGACGGTCGTTCCGAAGCGGGAAACGTTTCCAAACCCTTCGTCGACACGACGCCGACGATGGAAGATAATCGCGATGTTACAACAGCGCGAATTTATCTCACAGCATTCACCGCTGCGACTTTCGAAACCGAAACTCCAATCGAGAAAACAACGATTCCTTATGCATTAGGATTTTCGGAAATCGATTCTTCGACAACCGTCCCAACGGCGACGGAGATTGAGATGACCAGCGGAGATGCGATCACTTCGCCAGGAACATTGCCAGTCGAAGTATCAACGGTCTTCCAGACTCACGATTTGTCCACAACGAGAATTTCAACGGAAACGACGATAGCGTCAACTTATCCGACGGCGACGTTCACCACAGTCGCTACTAAAGTCATTCCGACTGATGACGAAAATAATGAAAGAACTTCGGAAAGCGAAACGGATTGGACGGCTTTCACGAGAGATGGGATAACCGATGTTAATACCGATACTTCGGATGCATTTGCCACATCCCCAACGATCGTAACTCCCGCGACGTTCGACGGACAATCGAGAGGAATGTCCGATGAGAAAACTGAAGTTTCGCCGATAGAAATTACCAGCGCTTTCACTAGCAGCCCTATCGATGAGGCTATTTCTACGACAAAAATGCCACTCGTTACTACTTTGACGACTTCCACTGGTCAGACAGAGGATGAAGCTATCACGACGATTAGATCACCGGGAAGTGAATTTCCGAGTCGCAATTGCACTCAAGAGGAATGCGCAACTGTCGCTTGCGGGAGAAATTCAACGAAATGCGATTGCGACAGCAAAGATAAGTGCAAAAACGGTCCGAGGATCGAAAATGCTGCGTTCAATGGCAAATCCTACGTTCGCCAACAAGTCAACATTGACGGTGATGGATCCCTTCGGATTTTTCTGAGACTAAAGACGAAAGCGAAAAGCGGCGTTCTGGTTCACGCGTTCTTCGACGATGAAAGATATGTTTTACTTTACATGGAAGGCGGACAGTTGAAATTTCAATTCTCGTGCGGACTTCAGACGATGTTATTGGGAGAAATCGATTCTCCGATAAACAACGGCTACGACGTGGACGTGGAAATGAGGTACGATCATCGTTAATCGAGTTAATCGGACAAACAGGCGTTTTGTTTTCGTGAAAAAAATGTCGAATACAATTTGCGAAACTTTGTTAGCGCGAAAAAATTTCTGAACTTCCGGAACTTCTGAAACTTTGTTATCATGAAGAAATTTCTGAACTTCCGGAACTTCCGAAACTTTGTTATCGCGGAAAAAGTTCCGAACTTCCGGAACTTCGAAAACTTTGTTATCGTGAAACAATTTTAAAATTTCCGGAAGTTTCGAAATTTTGTAATCGTGAGTAAAATAACGGATTCAACTTCCGGAATTGTGTTTTCATGAAAAAAATTACGGATTCAACTTCAGGAATTGTGTCTTCGTGAAAAAATAACGAATTCAATTTCCGGAATTTTGTGTTCGCGAAAAAAATTACAATTCAAATACCCAGAATTTTTGTTTTCGTAAATATAATTTTTTGAATTAAATTTCTGCAACTTTCATTTGAAGATTAATCGAAAAACAATATGAAAAATCACAATTCGTCTTTTTTTTTAACAGTTCTCTTATACTAGTATCGTAATAAAATTGCGTCAACAGATTCCAGTACATCATTGGAACGGACGATATCGGAAAATGCTCCGCAAGATTACTCGTTAACGATACGATGGCGATGAGTGGAGAGCAAATAATCTCATCGCACGAAAATATTCCGCGACAAGTGAGGATACACTTGGGTGGAATACCGCAGGCATTCACGCATTACTTTCCACGAATTGCAATGGGTTTCGTCGGTTGTATGAGTCTACTGAGGGTAAACAACGCGCAGCGGCATTTTATTCAAGACTCGTTGGAGACTTTTCAGATCGAGGAATGCACATCTTTTCTCTGCCTCCTAAACCCCTGTAGGAACTTTGGTTCGTGTCACGATATCGACGGAGAAGTCTATTGCAAATGCATTGCTGGGTAAATTTAATACGCTTGCTGCGGCTATTTTTTACTTTTTACAACTACTTGCCGTCGAAACGTTACCGCGATTCTTGATACGTTTACTGCGGATACTTATTACTTTTTGCAACTACTTGGCGTCGAGACGTTACTGCGTTTCTTGATACGCTTTCTGCGGATTCTTATTACTTTTTACAACCTCTTGGCGTCGAGACGTTACCGTCTCTCTTGATACGCTTACTACGGATTCTTAATACTTTTTACAACGACTTGGCATCCAGACGTTTCCGCGTGTCTCGATACACTTACTGCGGATTCTTATTACTTTTTTAAACTACTTGGCGTCGAGACGTTACCGCGTTTATTGATACGCTTACTGCGGATACTTATTACTTTTTACAACTACTTGGCATCGCGACGCTACCGCCTTTGTTGATAAAACTCCGACAGCATGTCTCGATTTTCCAGCACTCGATTAATCCATTAAATTGTCCAACAGATACAGCGGAGCCATCTGCGAAAGATCAGCATGCGACGACAATCCCTGTTACCTCGGATCGACTTGTATCAGTTCACCGGGTACCGGATTTATCTGCGTATGTCCTCTTGGGATGCATGGACTTCTGTGCGAAGAAGGTACGTTATTAATGTTCGTTATTAACATTTTTTTCATCATTAGCAAAATACCTGATTTCCAGAATCCGCAATAGTACAGCCATCGTTCTCAGTCTTCATTCCCGGATTCTCGTCGTACGCGGCTTACGGATTGACGAATGCTGTTAAGGATGGTATGGAATTGCGAATGCGTCTTCTGCCGCATTCGGTCGATCAAATATCTCTTATCGCATTCATGGGACAGAGCGGCACGAGTCGCGATATACCCGATCACTTTTCGGTGACCTATGTTCGTGGATACATAATGCTTACCTGGGATTTAGGGTCGGGTATGTGATCATTCCATTGCTATTCCACTTTTATCCCTTTGACCGTAATCAACGGATCATTTTATTCCCAAAACATTCGTTATAGGCGCGCGGAGGATATTCACGAAGAGTCCACTGACAACGAGAGCTCACAGACCGCATACGCTTCGAGTCGGTCGTCGAGGTCGCGATGCCTGGTTATCGGTCGATGGACTCGGAAATGTTACTGGACAAGCCGCCGGGTCGATGACCCGGTTAGATGTGTCACCGATTCTCTACATCGGTGGTCATAAAGCTCGAAACTTTGATACGCTGCCCCACGATTTGCCATTGCACACCGGATTTTCCGGATGTATCTTCGACATCGAGTTGCGCACAGGAGACACAGTGATGCCGATAACGAAATCTAATCCGGCGACTGGACGTGGGGTCGCCGAGTGCCATCGTAACGAGTGTTCGCACAACGCGTGCAAAAACGGAGCTTTATGCCTGAATCACGGGCCGACTTACAGGTAAAGCGAATAATCATTGCATAATTCGTATTCGCAAAAATTTTCATATGAAAACATCTTTAGCGAAGCTATTAAATGTCCTCGAAAAGCGTTATGACTCTTCGGGAAAAAAGTGGAACAATATCCTTAAAAAGCGTTTTTGACTCTTCGGGAAAAAAAGGGGAAAATGTCCTTAAAAAGGCTTACGGTCGTTCTGAAAAAAAAAAAAAAAAAACGTATGAAATGTTCTAAAGTCACATTCTGATCCGAATTTCGAAGCTCGGATTACCGAAGACGTTTTAACATACAGCTTTCGTTACTTACCTGCGGATTTTTACTCACCATTTTTTTATTTGTATCCCTTCCAACTAATCGAAACACTTTTTTCCTGCAGTTGCGTCTGCATGAAAGAGTGGGAAGGAGCTGATTGCTCCGTACCGGCCGTCACGTGTTCATCTTCAAGTCCATACAAGTGCCATAAAGCCAACGTAACACTATGATTATAGAGATCGTGAAAGCGATCGTAGTGCAATGATATCGTATCTTAGCGTTTATATTTTAAAAATTCTAGTCGACTCTCTTTAATACCCAAATGTTTTTTGTTAGTGTGTCGTAAATGTTATACTCGTTCAATAATTCGTTTCTTTTTTACATATCATTTTATGTACCATAAATAATAGATAATTTAAAATATATCTACATGATATTGTCGTTTTTCGGTTTAGAAGTTGCGGTATAGGAATTGAGGTGAATAAACAATGTTGCCGCTGCTAAACGCGCTTGCAAATCCTGTTTACTTAATTCGTGTGACCACTCTACGTTACCCCAATGCGAGATCTGAGAGAGAATAACGTTTGATTACTATCGTTGTCACGATTCCGTTGATACGATGGAAGCAAATTCTGTATTACCTGAAATTCTTCCTCCAGACGCGCGAGAGTTACCGCCTCTTCGACACTAATTTTTCTTTCGCTGACCGCCAGTGTCAGAATCACCGATTTCAGAGTATCGACGCCGTACAGGAAACCTGGAAAATGTGAACATTTTAGAGATTTGTATCTAACGGAGGAAAAAAAAATTCAGATTTAAATTAATTTTGGAATTTTTATTCAATTAATGGAATTCATAGAAATGTGGTGATTACAAAACCTATTAATTAAGAGTACCGGTAGATTAGTATTTTCGTATATTTAAATTTTTATGAATTTTTTAAATTATTATTCGATTTTAATATTGAATTCGTTAAAAAACTTTAAAGAAATTTTGCAATAATTTTTTTCTTAAAGAGAATTGGTGATGAAATAAAATTCAAAATACGGGTATACAATTTCTGTGTTATTTTGGAAAATTTGTAATCTTGTCGTGTGTTAAAGTTCAAAATTACTGCTTCTCGAACGTCAAAATAATTACGATGGATGAGGAATATTGAATAATACCTAATAGTGATCGATTTTTGAATTACGTTATTTCAGGCAAAAATAAAAATAGTCCTTGTTGAGTAGCGATATATTGCAATTTTTAAGAATGAGAATTTAGCAAATTTGAAAAAATGTAAACGTCGATTAAACAGTAATAAAACAAATCATATTGAATTCCGGTTTTATCGAAACTTTTTTTTTTTTGCTGAGAGCAAAATAGACCTCAATGAACAGCTAAATGTCGGTATTTTGTTATATTTCAAACATTGAATTTTTTGTAAATTTAGGCATCGATGAAGAAGTAGTAAATATTTTCATTAAAACCTCTGCTTTCGCAAAAAAATCACGGGACTTCAGTAAAACGCATAACTCGCGTTTTCTTGCCCCACTGGGCAGTTAAATCAGATAAAAATCACTTTCTTGTAAAAAAATAAAATAATTTAGATAAGACACTGATTTAAAAAAAGTGTTTCTTTGTATTACCTTAACATACGTATCTTTCGTAAATTTGACTTTATAAAACTTGTCAATCGGACGGTTAAATGGAACGAATTTCTTCACAGTCCTTTATTTAGCATAAAAAATTATTCCGATATTTTTTAAATGAAATAAGTTGGATTTTTTTTTCGTTTTCAATTTTTCACAGCGTTATCAGCATAAATACTATGGAATATGAGAAAAGATCAATCAATAAAAATTGCGATTTCACTCTTCCAATTGTCCCAATGATATTTTGCATAAAAATATTTATCAGAATAGCTGTATATCGTTTTCTGAAAATGCTGATAAACATTGCGGCAAAATTGATCACAAAACCTCTCTAAACCCAAATTTGCAATACCTTGAAGTGCAGCTTGACTATAGGAAGATAAATGCCTTATAAGAGTAGCTTTTGTCTGATGGGGTATATCCGGAGGGCTTATGCTTTGAGTTTTCGTAATATCTACTTGATAACGATCACAAAACCACTGAATTATAGGATCCCATTTCTCAGTTTGTACTTTGTACAATTCGTCTTCATGCTGAAAAAAAAAAAAAAAGTCGAATAAAACAATCGCAGTGCATGACGAAATATAAAAAAAGTATATTTCGAAAAAAGCTTACGCTTGAATGAAAGAGTACTGTGTCTGTTTCCAGGTAATTTGCTATGTAATTAACAATATCGGTTCTCGAATGCTGATGGGGATTATCGAGATATGTGCTGCAGAGAGCGGTCTGTAAAAATATTATTCAATAGTATTTAATTTAATTTAACCTGAAAGTAGCGGAATTAAATGAAATTGAGTTCGTCAAAAGCTCACCAAATGCATGTTACTTCTGTTGATCGTATCCTTTTGACTATCCCATTCTAAAGCTATCGCAAGAGCCAAAGGTTTGCTGGATACTTCAAGTACTCTACCCTTTGGAGTTTTTAGCTTTCGTTGATCCAACGTTATCTCGAATTTATCGCCACTCGCGAGAATATTCGTTTTCCGATAAAATCTCTTGACCGTTGCTAATTAACAAATTATTTGATTCATTTAAAAATAATATTGTGATATTTTTTTGAAGGTTAGGCTATCGTAAGCTCGACAAAACGATCTTATGTTGTTCAATCATTTAATGTCACGGTGTTAATTATATTTACCCATATTACGAGTGACCATTGTTTTTGGCACAAATCTAAGACACTTGTAATAAAACATAGTGATGCTTATATTTTTTTATTAATTCTTAGCTCTATTTACAGTCAAAACACCGCGATTCCCGCGGTTGTAATATTCAAAAAGAGACGATGCGCGCGCACGATTTTTTTTAGTTTATCGCGCAGATAAAAGAGGTCGCGCCGGTTTCGAACCGGAAGTAAATATTCTCGTACCGCCAGAGTACAAATGAAGAAACAATGTGAGACGTTCTTCTTTATAATTGTTGAAAAGTTCTCTCGAAGATGAAATTGACAATGATAATAATACATTGTCCAATAATGAAACGTCTGGCCACAGGAAATAACTGTCGCAGAGCAGCCGCCATTTCTAACGTATCGTTTTATACAATTACATCGGGGTGATTTATCGCGCGCATTTAACGCCATTGCTAGACCCGTGACCCACCGCCTTCAGTTTTCGAACGACAGGATGGTTCACGTTTTGTTTTCCGGTACGGTTCGTGTATTATTTGCATTATTCTCGTCAATTCACATCCAATGTTATTCAACGCGTACAAAAGAAGCACTATCAGCAATCGAAGTGCTTTTTCGCGTGTTCCCAACACATTACGTCGCGGTTTTATAAACCTATAGTCTCGAAACCTCACGTGACAAAATAGAGAAATCCTTTTCACTGACCCTTCACACACGGATTTTATTTGCTATGGTTCACGATGCAAACAATCGGACTTTCCTGTGATGGCAATGAAATTCCAAAAGTAAATACAACATAATAGCCGAAGATCCACAAAATCGATATTTCGATACACGAAAGCCGAAACTCCCGACCAATCGGTAAGTGTCCCCTCCCGATGTTCTTTTAATATTCAACGTGAAAGAAAAAAAAAAAATCACGAAAATAGCATTATTTTATAACTTATCTCATGACTCATGAGTCGTGAGACCATAACGTTTATTTCAACTTGGATATTATAAATTAGAACTCATTATTAAGGGGGGGAAGGAGGCTAGTAGTACAACGGTGCGCACCCAGCGATGTACATTACAAATTTATACATTTCAAGGGGGGAATAAGGGAGATTCATTCTTTACAGATAAAAATCATAATTTCCATTGGAACGAAATAAATGGATTTCATAACGCTACATGTAACGTTACTCCAGAGAGTTGAGCATCAATAGCTGTTTCAGTACTTTAGTTTGACTCGTTTCCCTGATTTCGCCAGCCAAAAACATCTCGTCAACTACGGTGTATACCTGTGAACACAAAACAAAAACAATCGTCCTCTAGGGTTCTGACAACCCTTTTCACTTGCGGCATAAAAAATTATAATAAGTACTGAAAAAAAAAAAAAAAAAAAAAAAAAAAAAACGAAAAAAAACTTTATAGAGTTCCAGGATCTCCGGAGAGATCAAAAAACTCTCTAAAGCCCTTTACCCACCTTGTAAAAGTTAAAAACTAGATCCAGTTCACAGACATTATGGAAGTACTCATTGAGCACTTCCACGAAGTTGTGAATTGCCTCTAGATAACATAGATTGTTGTCGTTGACGTCCACACAGATGCAGAAATACAGGCCGGCGTATCGTCTATAGACTATTTTGAAATTTCGGAACTGAAACACACGACAAACGTTTTAACGAGAGTTCCCGTAGGCGGGTCCGGTCGCCGACGCCGTTTCGCTAACCTCTACGAAATTCGTGTGTTTGGCATCTCTCACGGTAACGACGGCGTGCACTTCCTCGATCAGCTTTTGCTTCTCGTCGTCGTCGAAATTCATGTACCATTTGGCCAATCGCGTTTTTCCAGCTCGATTTTGTATGAGAATAAAACGTATCTAACAAAAAAATACATTTTATTCGAGAATTTTTTTTTTATCACGATCGCGAACGCGTGGGTTTCGGGAAATTAATTACTCGGGTTGGAGATTCACTTGATTACTAATCACAACTGATGATTTGGATAAAAACAAATGGCAATTAGAGAACACGGGGTACGAGTGACAGCATCTTCTGTCTCTTCGAAGTTTTGGCGATCGAACGCGATGCTTTACTCTTTACGATTGTTTTATTTGTTCGATTAATTGACGATCGCTCGAGAAAAGCCGTCTTCGGTAACTTTACACTTGGAATACTTGCCATTGTTTATCGATTAGATCTACGAGGTTGACAACCGACGACAAGACTCTGTGTGTTTTCTCGCTGACCCGAGATACGCGAATGTCCGCCCCTCTCGGCGATCTTAATCACAATTTATCCACGCGCATGCGTCGTAACGTGACATTTTCGTTGTCAATATTTCGTATGAACGGAAAAAGCTTCGAGCTCCGATTGCTCCGAGAATTGACATTGACAGCGACGAGAGAAGAACGGTTCTCATTGGTAGAACGTCGGAAGTTACTAGTTGCATCCGCCGCGTCAGTGACAGAAAAACTATAATACATGCGTAAGAAGTCGTGGCTGCGGCACCATTGTTAAAGACACCGTGTATCCGTCGAGTTGTCAAAACAAAAGCGACATTATCGAAAAAAAACTACAAATAAAACCGAACAACAATAAAAACCGCGAAACAACAATCTAAATCACGAAATCCGCCCGTGTAAATATGAAGCCTCAGTTGACAGACACGAAAGTGAGTTTGCTGACCGGGACGGGTGAAGCTGACGAGTGTCTCTTCGAATATTTACACGCCGAAATGGTTAATTACGTACTGACAATGCCGACCAGTGACAAGGCAAGTATAATTACAATTCCTCTCGTTACGAAGTATTCATTAGTCGCAGAGTCCAATTATTATCATTATTTCCTTATTTACGAATTTCTCATTTGTCAAAATATACATCGATTCTCGGAGTTTTTACGTGATTCATTTGTTTTACTCGTAATTCACGTGTTTTTATTTCATAGAAGTTGCAAATCGTTAATAAATATAAATCGATCGATAATATAAAATTAACATAACCTCACTACCGTCTGCGAAATAACAATAGCAGCGTTACTTTTGCAGCAAAAAGAGGGCGACGAGGATCTATCGAAATTGGAATGGATGGGATTCAGCGTTGGATATAGAGTCATAGAACGTCTGACCAGAGAGTGGTCTCGCTTCAAGGATGAGTTGGATATGATAAAATTTATTTGTACAGATTTTTGGTCCGGACTCTACCAGAAACAGATAGATAATTTAAAAACAAATCATCACGGAGTTTACGTACTGCAAGACAACGAATTCCGACTTTTATCGAAACTCGGCACCAGCGGTAGCAAACAGTACCTAAGAGAGAGTCCCAGACTGCTGGCGTTCACCTGCGGACTTCTCAGAGGAAGTCTCGCGAATCTCGGAATAGTAAGCGAAGTTACAGCAGAGATATTTGCTTTGCCCGGCTGTAAATTTCACGTAAAAGTTCATAGGGTCTGATTTCTAATAATTCTTAACTGTTAAGAGATGTACAATATTTATTAAAAAAAAAAGCGTATTTTAGAACAAAAAAAAAAACTCGTAAAACATCGAGACGTTTGTTCAATTATTGTATATGCATTCCAAAAAAAAATGTTATATAAAATCTCTAAAGTATCATTGAATGGAAGAGTATATATGTGCGGAGAGAAAAACGCTCTCCTTGTGATGTTTCCGTTGTCGTGATATTGCACGGAATTTAAAATTGATTTTTGAATTCGCAATCCAAAAAGTGGATTATAATTCCTTCGGATTGTTCTTAAAAGATTTTAAATAACGTTAATGTGAGAAAAAACGGCTTTGATAAAATGAAGTAATGGAATGAACGTGTGAATAGCGCGGAGCCGCTCCGCGTTAAGCGTCACCGTTGCTTCGAGGTTTACTTCCGCTACTGATAAAATTCAGTAAATCTTTCTGCGTCACGATTCCAACGAAACTTTGATCTTTATGAACGTCAAAAACTGCAGCGAATGGTTCGACTTCAAGGATTCTTGAAAGTCTGCCGAGAGTCGTCGAAATGGAGACTTTGAAATATTGTCTCTCGATCACTGTGATCGCCGGATCCGTTTTCTTCGCCGTTCCGGCTATTAATCGACTCATCAAATTACGCAAATTCACGAAACCCTTCACACCTCCATTATCATCGATCACAGCAACTCTTTCGAGATTTGAATTTTGCAGAAGAGATAAAGTTTCCTGGCAAGTTGCGTCCTTCGAGAGAACGGCGGGTTTTGCGATGTGAAGATTGGATGTATGCAAATTCCACCACCAATCGTTCGATTCGGTTGCCGCCGGCGGGTCCTGTAACGACGAAGAAACGACCCGTTAGACGATTCGGAAGCGCCGATAATGAGTGTTAAGGTACTACTAGCGGTACAGTCCGCCCGAACGTGAAATTCAAAGAGAATTTCGAATGCTTCTCAATGGGATAAATGTCTGAAAAATATCAGTCCTACGGAAGGTACTTAACAATAATAGCAAAATGTCATTGACAAAGTAACGAAAACGAAATTGATTAATAAAGCATCCGCCGACCAACTTTTTGTTTTCAATAGAAATTATTCGTTAATTTTTCCGAATGCACATGAATTTTTTCAGAATTTTTTCTAATTTTTCAAATTGCGTTTCCATTAGTTAATTTTGTCTTAAGAAACGCAATTTTAAAAAATTTTACGAAATTATAAAAAAATTTATACGTATTCAGAAAAATTAATGTATTATTGTTATTTGACAAAAATAAGTTCGGTGATTTGTTAAACAATTTCTTTCATTCATTTCGATATTATTACTTTTTACTATTATTAATTAAAAATTTTTTTTTTTTCGATTTTTATCTCATTGAAAAGTCTTCGACATTTTTTTTGAATCTCACGTTTTGCCGGACTTGAGAATCGACTCGTTAAACGTACCAAAAATCCTCGCGCTTCCATCCACTGATCGGAAACAAATTTCGTCAAATAGTTGCGAATACCGTCGGGCAAAAGGACAACGACGCGTTTGTCGGCGTCGAGACTCTTTGCGAGTTTAATAGCCGCGGATAGTGCAGAACCGCTACTACCTCCGCACAAAAGTCCTTCGCGTTTTATGAGTTCGCGAACGGCAGTAAAAGAATCCTTGTCGTTACATTTTACCCAAAAGTCAATGCCTTTGCGATCGAGAACCGTTGGAATAAAATCGTATCTATACGAAAAAAAAGAAATTGTTATTCTCTTTTTCAACATTACGCGTAATCGCGAATAGGATTATCTTACCCGATGCCCTCGACCTCGTAGAACTTAATCTCACCAACGGTATCATCCGTATCCGCTAATATGCTTCCTTCTGGATCGACGCCCATTATTTTTGTTGCCGGTGATAACTCCTTTAGTTTTCGGCTTATACCGGTTATCGTGCCTCCGGTTCCCGCGCCAAGAACTACATAATCAACTTTACCCTCGCATTGCTCGAATATCTCGGTCGCCGTACCGTCGTAATGTGCTAATGGATTTCCGGGATTCGTATACTGGAAAAATCATTTTAACGGCAAGAAAAATAAATATCGCAAAATCCAGTCCTCGAGTATCCGCGAATAAATATTTTAAATAAATAAATAAAAGTAAATAAAAAACTTTTTTTTTAATTAGAAATAAAAATTCTTTCTTAGCATAAATGATAAAAAAAATTAGAAATATTTATTTCTAATTTTTACATTTATTATTATTATTATTAATATTATTATTGCAATATTTTTTTCTCTCTACCTGATCGAGTATCACACTGTTCGGAATTTCGTCGCGTAATTTTTGCGAAACTCGTATGTGACTCTCGGGACTATCCCAAGCGGCTTCCGTCGGCGTTCTAACGATTTCCGCTCCCAATGCTTTCAGAGTGTAAATCTTTTCATTGGACATTTTTTCGGGCATTACGATTATGCATCTGTAACCCTTCACCGCAGCAGCCATTGCCAATCCAATTCCCGTGTTTCCGCTCGTCGGTTCAATTATCGTCGATCCGGGTTTCAATATTCCTTTCTTCTCTGCATCCAGTACCATTCTATAGCCGATTCTGTCCTTAACGGAACCACCGGGATTCAGAAATTCGCATTTCGCGACTGCCGAAAAAATCACACGAATGAAAATCGCGTCATTGGCGCCGATTTTTTTTTTTTCTTTTTCGGATCGATGTAATTTTTTTTGGTGATGAAAATTACTTACACAATTCACATTTGATGCCGTGAGTTTTCGTAATGTTGTCCAATCGAATCATCGGCGTCTGGCCGATAGCATGCAAAATATCCGGCAAAACTTTTTTCCTGTCGGGGATTCTGCGCGTCGATAAAAAAAAACGGTAAAAAAAAATTTCCGATTTTTATTATTAATGCGTTAATAAATTTCCTGGGAATTTGACTGTTGATGAGACTTACCCATTCGCTTGGGTATGCGGCGAGTTTTTAGCGTTTGGTACCCACGTGCATCGGCTCGTTCGGTCCGGACGTTCGAATTCCATTTTCGTCGATTCGACAACTGTAACAACACCGGACGCACGAGTTTTCATTATTTAATTTAGGTTCGTGCATGAAACAACATGGATGATTTTTTATTTTTTTCTCGAACGATAGGATAATTATGTACCTCTTGGTATTTCGCAACGATCAAAGGACGTCGATCACGTGTTTGTTTGTTACGAGCTTTTGGAAGTACTCGACGCGCTCGATATCCCTAGCTACTGCCCACGTAAGCAACGACGAGCGTCGCTTTTATACGGTGTGTGTAGAAGTGCCTCGATATATAGTTGTTTGACCCGCAAAAAAGAGAGGGGGAAAAATGATAGTAGCTGGTGAACGAGCTTTGTGCTGATCAATGATCAGTGATAAGAATTCGGCAACATTTCAACGTTCGTTTGTTTAAGATTACGCTAAATAAAATATCGTCGAAACAACAGTTTCTTCCAGTACCCTTTCCGCAGTGTTTCGGTCAACTAGGGCTGGAAACTCGCCTGAATTTTCTCGATCAGCTGTTTGCAGGGGAATCCGAAATCGTCCAGAACTTCTCATCTGGAATTCATCGACCGGCGAAACTCGACAATATATATGAATAACCAATTATATAGATAAGACAATAGATTTCGTCGTGAAATGTATAAGGTGAACGATCTTTTGTTCATTGCGAAAAAAACCGCGAGAACCGTATGTAACGAACATAACAGGTTCGAGGATTTCACAAAAGCTCATTCTCTTGGCAAATGGGTCACATGCTGATAACCCAGAAACATCGGAAACTCGTGTTTCGCGAAGTACAGGATTCATGGAAAGACGCGCGCGATTGGAGTATTGGAGTGTTAAGACATGTATTCATTATGCATTACATACATATACAATATATCGCGCGTTAGCACACGCCCTGATAATTTATCAGCTGATTGGCGCTGTAGCTAAACAATCACCGATACAGCTGATTTGGGACACGCCGTCATTTTTCTAGATTCGCACTTGTTGCACGAAATGAGTCATTGAGATCCTTGATCCCAGCAATGTTTAGTAAATATCAGTTCTAGTCGAACGCTGCGTTTTCTTGTACATCCTACTCACTTCTTTCCAATTTTCTTGCGACAGTACTCGTATCATAATAATTACTCTTTAATGATAAACGTTTCAGGCCGAGGCGCATCCGTTCTTTTTATTTGTTTTTATTTGTAGAGTTGAGCAATGACAAAATTTTATCTGCATGCAATGATTCGATGATTGAATTGAATACAATGTATTCGCAGGTGAATACCGGGCGCGGTAAACTTGAGTTCCCTCGATAAATACGTTACAATACTTCGAAATCTCGTTAAGAACAATGTGATAATTATTTGATTATTACGAGAACAATATGTCAAGATCAGCTGCGTATAGTTGGGTCTATAATGCCCGCTGTAAGTAATATGGGGCCTCCGCGGTGCGCGACTGTCAGGATGGTCACCACTGCGAAAATTTCTAATTGTTGAAAGAGCTCCGTCGCCGAGTTTCCGAACATTCCGAAATCGCGATTTCATCCGGCAATCTGTCGGCTAAGCAATAGTATCGCGTATTATTTTTCAAATGTTTTCCCAATAATCGAATCGCTTATTAATAATAAAAACTATCCTTTTTCAAAACTATAAATTATACATCGCACATAGCGGTGGACGATTACCTATATACACGACAGTTCCAGAATGACGGTGCAATGAAAATTGTATTATCGCAAGTTCTTTAAACGAACAATTATTGTGAACGATTACGAGAATTGAGTGACGAGTTTGTGATAATGGAAAAATCGAAGGAACCCGACGTCGATGACAAAGGTATGCTTAATTACTTTTCGCTCGTGTTTTTCCATGGCGGAGGTGAGAGGTTATGTTTTCGTTACGCGTATATAATGCATTTAAAAAAAAAAAAATTATTTCGCCATGGCGCCATTTTAATGGCATATCAGTATTATCCGAAGATTTCATCAGATATGCAATGGTTTTCGCGAATCATTGTTTTTCCGTCCAGTCATCGTGTTTTATCTACCAAAGGAAAACAACGAATGAAAGTGAAAACATGTTTATGTCACATTACCTTTTCAGCAGAAAATGACTCACAGGAAGAGGCTGCTGCCGGCTCATCCACTGAAAAGCCGGAAAGCGATGATTCCAGCATGGAAAAAATTAGAAAATATTTGAGCGAAAAGCTAAAGCTCTACGATCCTTCGGAGGGCGACGATCAACAATCAAAGTCAAAGAAGGTATTAAATTCACTTGATTTGGATGGCATTGTGGAGTATATCAAGGAACGCGGCTGTCGGAAGATCATTACGATGGCTGGCGCTGGAATATCGACATGTAAGCAGATCCATACAAAATTCTGTAGCTCTTACTTGTTTATTAAAAAAAATGCATAAATTGCATAAAAAATTCTAAAAAAATGTTAACGTCATATATTTTTTGCAGCTGCGGGTATTCCAGATTTTCGTTCTCCTTCCAGCGGCCTCTACAATAATCTCGGAAAATACAATTTACCGCATCCGCAGGCGATTTTTGAAATTGATTTTTTCATGGAAAATCCAGAACCGTTCTTTGTATTGGCAAAGGAATTGCTACCGGAAGGTTTCAAGCCGACGCCAAGTCATTATTTCATTCGTTTGCTGTGGGAAAAGGGATTACTGTTGAGGCATTACACACAGAATGTCGATACTCTCGAGAGAGTAGCCGGTCTGCCCGGCGAAAAACTCGTCGAGGCGCACGGCACGTTTCACACGGGTCGTTGTCTCAAATGTCGCGCGCCTTATCCACTCGAATGGATGAAAGGTAATCTTTGCTAAAGGACCGTAAAATCGCTGTAATTTTCTTTCTATCGATGTTTATATTAACTTTCTGGAAACTTTTTCCGATTTATTTCATGCGCTGTGAAAGATTATTATAAATGTCACGGACGCGGAAATGAAACATTAATTGTGAATTATGTAAAGAAAAAAAAATATGATCGTTAAAACGTATTGTGCACTAATTCACAGAAAAAATAATGGAAGGAACGATACCAAAATGCAACGAGTGCAAAGAGGGAACGGTAAAGCCGGACATCGTATTCTTCGGAGAAATGCTTCCCGAGCGTTTTCATAATCTTGTGGAACGAGATTTTCGTCAAGCCGATCTATTGATTATCATGGGATCGAGTCTTGTGGTCCAGCCGTTTGCTTCTCTCGTCGATCGGTAGAGATAAATCCATTCAAATAATAAATTAATTAATTTCCATAATTCCCGCTTTACGCCGAGATGACAATTCTTCTTTGTTTCGCAGGGTAAACGCAACGTGTCCCCGATTGCTGATCAACAAAGAGAAAGTCGGAATGCAGGATCGATTAACGAGATTTTTGGGACTGAAACAGGGATTTGTTTTCGACCCAAAAAGTTCCGAATTGAATCGCGACGTCGCATGGATCGGCGATTGCGACACGGGATGCCAGTTGCTCAGTGAAAAACTTGGATGGGGGGTGAGTCGATTAGTAATTTAAAAAATTATAATGATAAAAAAAAATTTCCCATTCGCAAAAAAAAGAATATATATTTCTCATTCTTACAGGACGAGTTGAAAACTCTCATCGAAAAGGAACACGAAAGGCTTGATGCCGAAAACGCAGCAAAGCATCAATCGTCGGACTAATTTATTTACTTTCTTTATATACCGTCCGATTCCGCGGATTGGACAATTTTTACGATGATTTTCGACTTCTGCTGCAAAGGTTGTATATACTATAATAGTAAGTAACATTGCGATCTTTCAATTCCTTATCTCTTGACTTGTTATTCGCGATCGTTTTAATAAAAATAGTTGACGACGAAGAGTTATCGCGACATTGCTGATATATTATACAGTTGATTATTGTATTATCGGTCGTATTTACAAAGAATATCGAATTAAATCGACAAGAGATACAATTTTTTTTCATTTTATTGAAAATGGCTGTAGTATCACTTCCTGCGCTTCCCGCTGATGCACTTGTCCGACGCCTACTGCCGGCGCTGGTAGAACTTTACGACCGGAATATTTCAACTGAAACAAAAAAACATCAAACCAAATTTATTCCGCTATCGAATATTATAATAACTCGAACTTCGATATATCGAAACGCTTAGCGCGGCGCATAACGCCTTTTACAGCGTTTATAGCTTATTACGCACCCGACGTCCGCATAAATTCTCGAAACGCGGCTTAACGAAGCTCCACCCTCCCATATTCTGCGGTTCTTCTTGACTCCAAATGAATGCTGAAATGCAAAAATGAGATATTAACTTGAAAAAAATAGTTGCGATGAAATAAAAACGAAAAAAAAAGAGGAATTTTGCGTTTTCTTACATCGCGCGTGTGGATACCGTTGAATCTCCTCATTCAATTCCATAACCGGAAAAGGACACAGACTCTCGACTCTGATGATCGCTGTATCTTTGGCATCGAGTATTTCTCTTTGTTTCTCCAAAGCGTAGTAATGCTTACCGCTGACCAATATAACTTTTCTAACTTGAGAATCCGACACCGTGTTGTCGCCTATTACGTTTCGGAAATGTGTATTCGGTGCCATTTCCGCGAAAGACGACGTCGCGGAAGAATGTCGGAGAAGTATCTTCGGTGCAACGACGATGAGAGGCTTTCGGAAGTTTCTTACCATCTGTAAGAATATATATTGGCATTGGAAACGACGGTGTAATTATTACGAGTTTTCCAATTAATCGATTTCGAGACTCTCACCTGTCGCCTTAATAAATGAAAATACTGCGCCGGTGTCGAAGGATTAACGACGTGCATATTAACGTCGTCGCCGTCGGGTTTATCTTCTTTGCTATCGGTTAATTGAAGAAATCTTTCGACTCTGCAGGAGCTGTGCTCCGGACCCGCGCCGTCGTATCCGTGCGGTAAAAGCATTACGAGACCGCTGCTGGTCATCCATTTCGCTTCGCCACTCGCGATAAATGTATCGATGATTATTTGCGCGCCGTTAAAAAAATCACCGAATTGCGCTTCCCAAATCGCCAGAGTCGTTGGAGAAGATATGCTGACGCCGTATTCGTAACCCAATACCGCTTCTTCCGACAGAATACTGTTTGCCAATTCGATTTTTCCCGTTTGCCCATCGGCCATCGAATTGAGTGGTATGAATATTTCTGTAAAAGTTGAAAAGTCATTGCAACTATTAAAAAAAAAGAAGAAAAGCAATTCCATGCGAAAGAAGTCGTTTTTTATGGGCGAAAACGCAATCGGATAATTAACAACGATCCATACGATGCTTTTCTTCGTAATGGCGTTTTGCCAATATGAAAAAATCTTCGAAAGGAAATATAAGAAATTTTAGCAGAAATGCCATTTTTTTAAATAGAAAATATACAAAACATCGATAAAAAAAATTTAAATAAAGGAATGAATGATTAAAAAAATGAATTTTCTGCAGTAACTTATTATTCTTGACGGTGGGAATATTTTTACATAATCAAAACACAAAAATGTTATTATTAATTTAAAAAAATCTTTTTTTTTCGGGATATCGTCGAATCTGTTCTCTCCGATTGCTGTTAAGGTGATATGAAAGAACTCAGTTGGTAACATAAACTGTAACGAATGGCATTTCGGGACAATAAAAATTTGAAAAAAAAATGAAATTGTTTTTTGCTGCATCTTGTTTTTTTGTTTACAATTTTTTTTTTTCGTAAATTTCTATAATTTCAAAATGGCGTTTGTTATTATAGTTATTATTACGAGACGGTGTTTCACATCACTTTAATGAAATTCCTGTGAAAGATAAAAACTCACCTCCGTTCGATTGATCGACTAACATCGCGTGACGATGTGAAAAAGTTCCGCGGCCGACATCCTGTCCGCTGATTCTCACGTTGAATCCCTGATAAAGGAGACTACCGAAGGCTCCCGCTTCGGCAGTCGACCAATCTATATGTTCGCCGGAAGCTAATTTATTTAGTCTTCCGTTCACGTGACTCTTCATTAATTGCGGATGTATGACCTTAAAAATCCCCAGAAAGGCATATCGAATAATTCGAATTTCGTAGTCCGTTACTTTTTCTGTCGTTTTGATCGTTTCGCCTTTTCTTTTTTTTTTTACTTACCAAATCGTCCTTCAAACTGATACTTTTGCTAAGGATGAATCTCAGTAAATCGATATCCACTCCGGTATCCCAAGTGGTCAGAGCTGCCGGCGCTTGTTGCATTCCCGTCCATCGATGAGTAAAATAATTCGCTTGAGGAATGTAATCGTCCACTTGTCTCAACGAATTTGCCAGCCATTCCGTGTGTTTCTCGATCACAGCTTCGCTTTCCTCTTTCGTCAATACATTAGAAGTTTCCAATTTCTCGCGGTAACCATCCGGAATCGATCTGAAATTTTGGAAAAATTCATTCAATAACCGTTCGTTTATTCTTCTCAATCGCGATGCCGATTTTTAAAAAATCGATTAAAAAATAGCATTTCCCGTACTTTCGATTTTGTATCCTTTTGTAAAGAAGAGGATTCGTGAAGGTCGGATCGTCCATTTCATTATGTCCCCATCGACGATAGCAATTAAGATCGACGAATACATCTTTACGAAATTTTCTTTGATACTCGAAGGCGACTCTCGTCGCTCGTACTACCGATTCTGGTGATTCGCCATTGACGTGAATCACCGGCGATGATATCGATTTTGCTATATCGGTACAATATCTCGAAGATCGGCCTCTCGACGGGGGCGTTGTAAAGCCCACTTGATTATTAACCACCAAATGTATCGACCCACCGATTTCAAAGTGAGGAGCTCCGCTTATCGCTAACGATTCTTGATTGACTCCTTGACCCGCGTAAGCCGCGTCTCCGTGAACCTGGAGAATAATTCAATATTCGTTCTCGTAATTTCCTTTGCCTATTAATATATTCGGTGATCCGTGGATCGATCGAAATAAAATCGGTTGAATTTACTAAATTGGCGTTTACGATCGATCAATCAAATTTTCAGATAGTTAATGAACTATTTATCATCGTAAGGAAAGAAATATTCAATTTAACTAACAGTTTGTACGATAAGTTGAGTATTTCTTTTCGATAAACGAAATGTTTATTTCGCTATCCGCAAGTGCCGATTTCGGCGATTAAGCGATTTTTACCCTTCGCCTACTGATATTAGGTAATCCGTGTATCGATCGATAGATTTTTTCTACCCGGAGAAAAAAAATCGGTTGAATTTACTAGATCGACGCTTACGATCGATAAAACAAATATTCAGATGACTAAACGAACTAATTATCGTCGTAAGGTAAAAAATCGTTAATTTAACTAACAGTTTGCACGATAAATTAGATATTTCTTTTCGATAAACGAAATGTTTATTTCGCTATCCGCAAGTGCCGATTTCGTCGAATTAATCGATTTTTTTCTCGTACTTTACCTGAAGATTTATGACTTTATCGCTCCACCGTGAAATTTCGTTCTCGGCGTAAGCGCCATCCTTAACCATCTGCATAACTCCGCGAGTTTTTCCCATCGAAACCGGATTAACAGCTTCGAGATGCGACGGATTATACAGCATACCAACGTGTATACTTTTATTTTCAACGCTCAAATCTACGGACGCTACAAAGTGACTGGGAACGTCACCGGTTGCTTTAGCGTCTTCCGGAAACTCAGGTAATCCGCGAAGTTTGCGAAACAGCTTTTCCGGCGGAAATTTCAGCATTCCGGTGAGAAAGTTGAGACGTCCACGATGCGGCATGCAGAGAACGATGTGTTTGATATCATCTGCAATGTCGCTTCGTCATGGAACATTCGAATCTTCAAACGAAATAATCTCGAGATACAGAGAAATGCGATCGATGTTTCTTTTTTTTTTTTGTAATTCTTTACCGTTCGCGGAGAGTTTGAAAAATTCGTGAAAAAACGCCATCATCGATTCCGCACCCTCGCCGCCGTATCGTTTGACGGTAGTAAACTTTAGCGCCAAAAAATTATCGAATGTTTGGCTCTTCAGCATTTCCGTCGCTATGGCGCGTTTAGTTTCGTTGTCCAAAGCTTCGGCGCTAATCCTTTCAAAGTTTTCGGCAAACCATTCTCTTTCTTCAACGCTCTGCGGAAAAACGGAGTTTTTTTGATTCTAGTTACCGGAACAATATTTTTTTTTTATCGAAAAATTCTCACCTCCAGATAGTTGAATTCGGCGCTCATATTGTCGCCGTAAGTGGCGTTCAAAATATCGATAGCTTCCTTGACGGTACCTTCGATCTTGTCGCTCGTAATAATTCCTTTGAAGGACACAACATCGTTGATATTCAGTCCGAATCTCTGCGGCTCGAGTTCGCGAAGTGCAATCGGTTTATTTTTCGCAACGGGATTGGTATTCGCTTGTTTATGCGCGTGTTCTCTGTAAGCCGTTACGAGTCTATAAAAATTACTGTACTTCGCTCGCAATTCCAGATGTTCCCGAGGCACTGAAACGCGTAAAACAACTTCGATATATATCCCGCGAGAGCGGTTTCGACGAAACGTTTAAAGATTTCTACCGATAAATGTTTCGATAACGTACCATCGTAATAACTCGGCGTCTTAACTTTGTATCCGTAAACTCCGTTTTCACTGTGATAACACATCGCGTCGATTCCTCCCGATTTTCTCAACAGCACCGTTCGCTCCTTACGCCTCAAAAGATTTTTTAAGCTTCGATACATCGTTCGATATTGTCGCAGTAACACTTGGTGATCGGGAGTAACTTATATCGACGTTCTTCTCTCCCGACAGTGAAACGCGAACTGTCGAAATCACGAATCTTGTGTAATAAACTCGACCCGATCTCCTCGTGTCAATCGTCTGTATTGTTATCTATGATATACATGTGGATTCATGAATATCTCCGAAGATTTCTCCGACGCGAGAGAAGGGAGGATTTCTTATCTGTTTACTTCGGTAGCAACGAGTGTGCAGCAGAAAAATCCCATCGGACTATACGTACGAATAGCGTGTGTCGGTTTCTCGACGAACTCGACGAGAGGACTGATAATCGTCACGAGACACGCTGAATTAGTTAATAAAAATTATTCGCTCGATGTATGTGTCGGTCGACGAAGCAGAATCGTCGGTGTAAAATACGACGGCGACGGGTTCTATGACCGCATAATACGCCATTCTCCATTATCTTACGCGACGTCACGGAGTCGACGCACAATAGCCGTTTATGTGGTAAGCAAATACCGATCGCCTATAGTCGACGTCGAGATTTCTATCTCCGGTTCGCATTCGATTCATGCAATACGATGCGTATTTCATTATCGACCGTTGCGTATCGATATCGTGAAGATAACACTTCGAGGAGATTATAAAAAATAAAAATGCACTTCTGTTTGTTGTAATGACGATATCTCCGTCAAACTTACGATTTTTATTGAACATAACTATCGGAAAGAGTATTAATTATTTTATTGCAATACAATTTTAAATCGACTATCGAAGTCAGTGAGACTTACGCGTAATTAAGGAATAATAGGAAGAGTATTACATTGTAATTGCGCGTATCGCTTTTTTAATTTTTTTTTTTAGTCTATATATCCGGATATGCCGAAGCGATCAAATCTTTGCCTCGGTATCTAAAGTTATGCGTTTTTATATTAAATTTCGTGCCACCGAGCGAAACGGGACACTCGCGATCCTTTCTCGTGAGGAAACAGACTGTGTAAAGCGCCATTTCAAGTTCCGGCGATGTGCCGATAAACATCGTTGTTACCGGTTTGTCGATGTTGTTGTACTTCACGTGAATCTTGACGATCGAAGCTTTCTGCGAAAGCAAGTAGAATTTTCATTATTTTCGATGTTACAGAGATAATTGGATGTAAGTTATTTTTCTATGTACACTAAAAAAAAAATCGGTTAAATCGGCAAAATCGGCTCTTTCGGAAAGAAAACTTTTCGCTTTAAGGAAAGAAATAGCCGATTTAACTAACTGTTAGTATTATTAACTAAGTATTTTTTTCGGTAAATGAAACATTTGTTTGGCGACCCGCAAGCGCCGACTTTGTCGGTTTAACCGATTTTTTTCTCATTGTATGTAAAGCTGTTACTTACGTCTCCCAAAGGAACTTTCTTTATGTATCCAAGATAATCGGCGCGTTTCGCTACTTCTTCGGCATTAAAGTAAATCCAATTGTGGAGTCCGATGACTTCGGTGCCGAGTTTCAGTTCGGTGAGGAATACGTGTTCGAAACCGGCGCTACCGATCTTTCCATCGCCGCGGGAGTAAAGATTGAACCACAATCTTCGAAGGGTATCTTTGTAGTCGTAATAATCTTTGCGGACAAAGCCTTTATCGGCTAAAAAGCGCATCGCGGCGGACATAACATTGGTACTGAGGAAAGTATCGACAAGTAGACTCTCCTCGGCCCTCTGCGCGGGACTAATGTACTCATTTGTTCTCGTGTCCAACTTGTAGTTATCGTACATCGTGAGTACCTTTTCGATCGTTGGAATTTGGAAGGCTTGCGAATTCACCGTCAATAAGCTGTAAACAATAAATCGAATGGTTGATCATTTATCAATAAAGCAAAATGCGATTGTATCGACGAATCGGTGATAAGTATCAATCGTCTTACGGTTGCGGCGCCTGATCTTGTTTATTGTCACCGGTCGTCTGTTTCTGCAGATTTAACGTTATGTATCGGTTGGCATTGTTGGTATCCTTAATGAAGAGAGCTTCTGACAACTTTTCGAGATCGTCGTCTGTAACGCCATTGCCTTTGCTGTAAGTTGGATTACTGGAGTAAACTTTGCCGCCAGCCGCTGCGGCGCCGATCGCTGCAGCTCCTCCTGCAACCGCTGCTCCGGTTCGTACGCCATTTCCGGATCCCGTTGGTGGTGCAGAAGAGCCGCCTGTGGGTCTTCCACCAGCGCCCGGTTGTCCGGGACGCGGCTGAGCGGGTTGAACAGGTCGGGGGGCGGCGATCGGCGATGAGGGTCTCGCGTTTCCTCCGGTTGCAGCAACGTCGGCCCACGATTTTCCACCGGTCGGCGAAGCTGCCGGCGAACCGGATGGTGACTGGGAACCGGGACTTCCATATCCACTGGTGCCACTGCCACTGGCAGGGGAATTTGGTCGGCTTTGTCCGGGTCTGAGACTTCCCACGTGGAGTGTCGAGACTTGGTTTCCGCCGGCAGTTCCGGTTGCTGGAGAATTCGGTGAAACTGGATTGACGGCAATGGGTCTGTTTCCTTGTCCCGGTGATAGTTGAGGTCCTTGTTGATTAGGAAGACCTCCGGTATTGGTAGGCGAAGCAGGACGCGGTCCGGGAACAGGAGGACTTTGTCTATTGTTACCGGTCGGCGTTTGACCCGATGGTAAATTCGATGGACTGCCCGGTTTCGGTCCTAAATAAAGTTTTTTTATTTTATTTTTTTTTCCGGACTTTTAGACTATTATGTATTAAGTATGAAGTGATCATTTATAAGTTACGGTGAAATAGAAAACCCACATGATTTACGAAAGAAATTTTTCCCGATTATTTTTATTAATTTCATAACAACCAATAGATTTTGGCGATGTTGATCACTGATCAGAGCCGACTACGTTTTTTTACTACAGTCGTTCGTTTACTACAACTGGTGGAGTAAATATGTATTCAAATCGATCGCAGTCTATATAAAGTAATATACGTCCGAATTTTTCGACCCCTCGTCACCTTAATTGCCCCATTTAACTATAAAACATCGCGGAAAAATTCTCAAAAAAATTGTAAAATTACGTTTCGTTGTTTTTTCGATGAAATTTTAAAGAGATTTGTTATTTTGCGGATTGTTGTTACGAAAAAAAGAAATTAGCGTTCTACTTCACCAGTAAAAAGGCTTTCATACCTAAGGGGCTAAAAATTGCCCTCAAGTCCTATATGCTCCCTTTCAGAATTGATGATGTACTCACCCCCAGCAGGCGGCTGTTGTCCGCCACTTGGACTGATGGCGGGTCCTTGAGACGGAGTTCTGGGTGGTTGTCTCGACCCTTCTCCCGCCCCCGTTAAATCAGCCGCCCAATCCCGGTATCCTTGACCCGAATTTCCGCCGGTACCGGGTCGCGCGGGTCGCGGTCCGGAAATATCGAGACCCACTTCGGTTCCCGGATTGGGATGCTGCGGTCGCGCATTGTTACGAATGTTCTGTCCGGTATTACCGACACCGATGGCTAATCCTGGATTAGCGGCACCCGCAATCGCTCCTCTGGTTCCGGTCGACGGCGATCCCGGCGCTACGGCACCTCTGGGATTGGCGGGTGCACCGTTCGGCGAGGCAACGGGTTTAGAGTTTCCAGCGGGTGGAGAATTCGCTGCATTAGGCGAATTCGCTCCTCCGGCAGCGGGATTCGTCGCTCCCACAACGGGATTCGTTGATCCCGCAGCTGGAACCGCTCCTGCAGCGGCTGGTTGACCTTCAGCTCCCGGCGCCACCGTCGTGGTGGTCGGGTCTTCTTTCTTCTTTTTCCAGAATTTCCAACCGGCCTCTGCGTCCTCTGATCATAGAACGTTATGTAAAAGAATATCATTGAAAACAGATATCAACATGTTGTCTGAAAAACAGATTAAAATTTTATCGGCCAACAAACAAAAATATATAAGTAGCGCGCGGGAGATTCTGGGTTATCGCTACTTGTTGCTTCGACCCCTTGCGGCACATCTTCTTGGTGTTTAACATGACGATCCGTTGTTATTATTGCGCGTTACATCGATACCGTTGCGATGAGCTTTTATAGACGTTGCGGCAATGACGCGACCTACTTAAAAATATATCGATTCCACGGATCCTTCACTGGACAATAATGCGTATTACGCCTCTACGGCGATCTATAAACGCTTACAAAAAATTCGGCCCCATAGTAATTCGCTATTCAGCGGTGAGACATACTCGTGGCCTCTAAACTATTTTTAGAGACGACGCATTTTCAGCGCTTCTGAATACCGTCTTAACCTTCTATTTGTTTTTTTCCCCGAAGCTACGATACCTCATTAATTCAATGAATGATCCTTCGAGAGATTCGATTCTTCGAGCGTAAAGAAAATCACGCGATTGTTATCGTTCCGCATATTATAGGATCGTCGAGAGCGCAGGTGTTCGTAAATTTTTATTCGTCGGTATACAACGTCAGCGATCGTCTGAATTTACGATCTTTCGCGATCTATAGACGTCGAAACAATTTTTCAATTTACCCAAATGAATATATACTCACCGACCACGAGAGATAGAGCGACGATCAGGAGGACGAAATAAATTGTCTTTGAGGCCATTATGATTGGTCCTCTGGTTATAGTCGGACGAACTCGGTATACCGCGATCTTGCGAGTCGTACAGTTCCGTTAATGTTTCTCACTACAGTCGCGTTAAACTCGAGGCAACTCCTTCGGCGTCTTTGGACAGACTGAAGTCTCTCTCGACGGGGGATTTAACTGCCCGAAGGCAATTACACTTTCCCTTGAGTCACGACGCCTATTGGCTCAAGAATCTCGTTCACGATACTCGCCGACTACTTCATCGCTCGATTTGCATCGAATTCTTTGAAGCAAATTGATAAGTCGCATTATTCGATAAACGCGGACACGTGTCGAGGAAAGATTTATTTTCTCGCGATGTTACTCGGGTTTTATACGTTGAACGATAGTAACTGGAAATGCGGTCAAAGCGACAAGTTCGAAGGTCGAAAACGGTGATGAGAATTATAATACAAAATCTTCGCAGTCGTGTGTTGTCACTTTGCTGAAATCTTTCGCGCGGCTTTCGTAAATTTTAGAAAGTTCCGGCGCTTCGCTGCACGCGATTAAGTACTCTTCTATTTTTTTTTCGATCGTATTGTTATTTTTTTTTAAGTATGCGAAGCGGTGGTCGGTACTATTCGCAGAGAGACAAAATCGGTTATTTAAACAAATAATCGGTTTTTTGAAAAAAAAAATTATTGTCTTAATGAAAGAAATAATTAATTTAACTTGCAGATAGTATGATTCACTAAATATTTCTTTCAGTGAATGAAATATTTTTTTCGTCACCCGCACCCGCCGATTGTGCCGATTCAACCGATTTTTTCTCTCCGATACCTATAAATCGATAATTTGTTCCCAAAAAATTGTACACAGAGATTTTGGTTCGTAAATACCAACGGTGGTACGCTTTTTATTTATTAAAAAGAAAAACCATTTAAAGTCTATGTACATAAAGATATATCGTCCATTTTCATCGAAGACTCGTATCGCGAAGTATATATCGCGATCTTTCAGTATCCCATGTAAAGGAGAGGAAAATACACCAAAGTCCAGATGACGAAGAGGACTAACAGCAGAAGCATCAGCTTCGAGCGAAATGAGTCCCAACCGACCAATATATATCTCGATCTCGCGTGGAATTCTTCGGAATATGCGGAAGACTACGAACCGTGAAAAAGTATAAAAGTTTCCAAAATTTTATTTTTCAATTGCAATACATCGAGAAAAAAATCGGTTGGATCGACTAAATCGGCACTTACAGGTAAAAAAAAATAAATGTTCAATCGGTAAATATACATTTTTTTATAGCTACCAAAAAAAATTAATTAAACTAACAGTTAGTATAATCGATTATGTTTTTCTTTCGATAAACGAACTATTTGGTTCACCATACGTAAGCATCGATTTGGTCGATAAAACCGATTTCTTCCAATTTTTTTTTTTTTTTACGAACGAACGGCAATCATAAAAATTACCTCGTCATCGAGTTCGACGTGCGCGAGTTTTTTGACGCTTGTATTTTGACCCATTTCGGTGTCTCCTTTCTTACGTACGGTACTTCCAGTGGCCGTCGAACGATTGGAAAACTTGGATAGTGATGACGTGACGTTTCGAGACGTGGATGGTATCGGATCGGTATGGACGGTGGATTCTGATTTATCTTGAAAGGCGACTGCAACTTTATCGCTTTGTTCGGCAGTGGCGTCTGCCGAATTGTTTTCGACGACGCGAGTGTCCGGCGAGTGTCCAGCGGCACTGACCTCGCCACCCCCTGGAAAATATTTCGAAAGAAAAAACAACAATGATTCACCCGATAGGTAACCGTCGAACTTTGTAAGTAAACATCGGAGATATAAGTAAAAACGGTATCCCCGCTATTCTTACCCTTCGCGATGTCTTGAGATCCGTTAATTCTGCTTTACAATCGTATGAATCATCGAATAGAAAAAAACACCTCGAGATTAATCTCGACGCCCCGTCCACCGCTTCCTTTCCGTCGTCTCGACGCCTCGTTCGCTGCATGCAGTTTGAACCAAAGATTTCCAATTTTTGTTCACTGCTCCGGAAATGATTTTTCAGATTTTTCCGATCCTTCTGTCCATAATAAACGTCATACTTGGCGCTGCGCGGTGTCGTCTCGAGATCGTCGTTCATTTTAATAGATCGATATTAATCTCGTCGCCTCCTCTGTTTCGGTAGAACTTCTCTCGTAATCATTTCATAACTTTTTTTTATTTTATTAAATATATATATAAAAAAAATCGGCATTTAAATTAGTAACTTATTGCGACAAATGCATAATAAATTATAAAAAAAAGATTTCAACGTTACAATATTTGTACACTTCGTGTACCCGCGATAAATGATCGATTATCGATCGGTAGATTTTCGTTAAAATATTAAATATTATTTAATGGAATCGTCGAGTTTCAGCGGTGAGCAACAAGGAGGGGATATACTAAATTTATAACGACTGTTTTCTCGATTAAAATAAGTAAATTAATATTTTTAAATAATAATTATAGTAGTTATATATCACAACCGACACCTATACGGAATCAACGATTTCTGGACGCGTATTCGCGATTTACCACCGGTGTGTTGTCTTTTCGCGATTTTTCTTATTTTTCTCTTTCGCTCTCACGTTCGCACCGCTCACAATCGATGTTCACAAAATTCCGTACTGCGCGAGAAGAGTATAAATTATAACCCAAACGACTAGTGCAACGATCACCGATATCAGGAATATCGTTTTTAATATATGCCACGGATTCTCTTGTCGGGGTTCCGGTCGACTTTTCGATGTTTTGCAGCCGCCGTTACCGCACGGAACACTTCCGGACGTATCTTCGATTATCATCGACGTTGCGATACTCGATGTCGGAACGATTATTTTCACCTCACTGAGTTCCGTTTCCCCGGCGTTATAGCCACCGACTCCCACGCATTTCGACGGCTCGAATCTCGTCGAGTTCTCCATCTGTGAAAAGACATTTTTTTTTTAATATAAACATCGAAAAGAGTATCTGTATCGCTATTTTCTCGGAAGACTGGAAGCACTCAACAGTCTCGCATGCCGGTTATTTTCAACGGACTTTTCCTCATCGAGGCGTAACGCGCTACGCACGGATAATGTTGCAACGCAACGTCATTAGTTTGCGTTGCATCACGATAGCGTTTTTATTATAATTTAGACTGACGGGTACGACGGACTCGAATAGTCCCGCATTTCGCGCGCATATTGTATGCGCACCGATGACCGGATTGACCTGAGAGAATATACGATACGAAGAAATTTCCTTATGGTTATCGAGATTATCATTTTTTTTGTAATATATGTACGGAAAACGGTATTTTCCCGTTGTGTGTTTCCCTTCCGTTGTGAAGGGAACGCGGAAAGGCAATTTTACATATCGCGTACGAGGAACATACAACGCATGCGCACGAATGCAACTTTCGTGTTTTTCGACGAATTTGTCTTGAATTTGTTATGAAAATTTTGCGAATGGCGGGGGTTGGAAAGGAGAATCATGACACATGCGGCATTTTCTCAGTCGTGAAGAACTCCAAGAAAAGTACTGCGCATGCGTACGAACACAATTTCGTCTTTTTTTCGCCCGTGATGCGAAAAATGCGTCTTTCCGCGCATATGCGCGAAAAATGCGTCTTTCCAAACACGAAAAGCGGAACAAACACGAAAAATTGTGTGAATGGCGGGGGTGACGAACGGAGAGTACCGATACATGCGGCATTTTCATACTCGTCAATAACTCTCTTTCTACGCTTTTCCGCAGAAATAACTATTCAATGCAACAAATTTTTCAATTAATTCGACACTTGTATTGTTCTATTGTTTTTTTTTATCTTGTACCCTGTTATTCACCTCCCACCGTTCAGAATTTTATAGACTGTTATGCATTTTTACCGGAACGCTATGATTGGATAGTAGAAATAGCTGGATGATGATAGCAAGCGTATGAGGAAAAGGAATTACGTGAGCGGATGGAATCCGGTTCTTGGATGAAGGAAAGAATTCACGTTGAGAATCCGGACCGGCTTCGTAGATGAGACCCATCGTACATCTAAGCTGATCCACGTAGGGATAATCCCATATGGAAGCGGGCGATGGTACGATGATCATCTGTTCAATAATTCGGAAAACGACGTACTGGTACCGTAAAAATTATATTTTCATCGTGATTTCTACTCATTATTATTCTCGATATACTCCAAAAAACAAAAAAAGAAATCGTAAAAAAAATCGCTGTAAATTATTGGAAAAAATTGCAAATGCAATTGTAAGAAAAATTTTCTGGAAATTTCTGAAAAAATTTGCAACTGCAATTGTCACAAAAAATTGCTGAACATTTTTGCAAAAAATTGCAATCGCAATTATAACAAAAAATTGCTGAAAATTTCTGAAAAATATTGCAATTGCAATTCTCACAAAAAATTGCTGAAAATTTTTGGAAAAAATTGCAGTCGTAATTATAACCAAAAATTGTTGAAAATTTGTGGAAAAAAATTGCAATTGGAATTGTAAAAAAAACATTGTAGAAAATTTTTGTAAAAAAATTGCAATTCAAATCGTAAAACAAAAAATTTTTATCTGAATTTGATACAGTAAATTCTACGTATAATTATAACGAAAAATGATATCAAAAAACCGTATAAATACGTTATTTTAATTTCACTCCAAAAGTGCATAAATTATTCATCACAATTGTACATTAAATCGAACGCTAAAGTTTATGCATTAAAACTTCCAGTACCGGTATGTTAAATAAACAATTTTTTTCGCGATGTACGCTATATAAAACCCGGAAAACCTTATCGAAACACACTGACCAGACGTTCTCGCGTCTGGCATCCGGAACTATTTAAATTTCTAACTCTGCATTGAGTCCGCAGTGTGTCGAGTGTCTCGCTGTGACACGGCCCCGTAATCCCGTACCTCTCGCACGCGGTTAGCATACGGGAGATAAACGTCTTTGACTTACTTTGTCCAATCGATATGTCCGATGATTTCCGCTGCACTTTGTCGCGTTCTCGTTCATCGTTAATCGTAAGTTCGTCGAAAATTTCGATTATTCGTAACTCTTGAATTTCCGGTCGTTAATCGGTTTTGGCGAATTCGTTCGGATAACCAAATAAAATGCGAAACACGTATCGGGGACAGTGTGATTGACGTCCAGCGGTATCATACCTGACTGTTCGTATTTTTTTTTTTTTTCGTGTTTTTTCTTTATTTTTTTTTGTAACTCCACTCCATTCGAAAGTACCAACGATAAGCGAAGACGCGCACTGAGCGCGACATCAAAGTAGGAACTGACCAGTTAAGTTGTTGAAACGAGGCGGCGGTATTATATCCGTGTGGCACGTTATCGTGCCGCCCGACCCCTGATCCTCATTATCTCCGTATGCTCTGCCGCCGCTTGTATTCGTCGTACAGTCATCGCCGTGATTGTTATAACCGACGCCGCAAAGGTGCGGATGCTCGTCGAAACCGCAGCAGTTTTTTTTATTATTATTTTTTTTATCGCTTTCGATCGAAAACGTGCGTTTTGGTTCGTCAACAGCGATGTGAAATGTTTCAATGGCGGATGAAAAATAACTTCTACAATACTGAAATAACTGTCTTAAGGTTATTCAGCTTTTTTTTTGGCATTTAATGCTTCGACATTTATTGTGTGAAAGATTGTGCCGCAGGTGAAAGGGGAACGCGTGCCACGCGGCGCTGTCCTTCGAGAGATGCGTATATATGCACACGAGACTTACACTCGTATCTTTCGCAATTTTGACGAACTGATTTGAAAGTACCGCGGGTGGGAGACACGCGAACACTGTTATGCTGGAAAAACGTTTTGTTCGTACGTCAAATACAGCTGAACTTTCGTTACACCGAACAATTGCCTTCGCGATTGCGCTCGATGAGTAAATCATCGCCGCGATCTCGACGCGACGTGTCGGGATGCTATACATTCGTTTTGCATATATTTATTATTATTTACATCGATCTTTTAAAGGCGTCAAAATTATTTTGAAAACGATAAACATTTTTTTCGTTTTGCGTGAAAAAATATCGTATGATTCATTGTTATTATGTAAGAAATATCGTGTTAATGATTATAAATTTTGTGACTTATCTTCGGCAATATATACGAAAATATAACCATAATATAAAATTTCAAAAAAAATATATATTTTAAATATTATAGATGTATTTTCAATTTTTTTTTTCTTTTCGAAAAAATCCATTTTCAGGTGAGTTAATAATATTTTAAATAAAAAATAAATAAAACATCGTTTTCTTGATTTTTTTTAATCAACATTTCTCTTAAATTTTTTTCATATGAATCGAAACACTGTTGCGAAAAAATAATAAAATAGCATTAGCGTTTCGATTTTTTTTAACCTCCAAAAAAAAAATCGTGATATCTCCTTTGAATCGTCATATCCCTCACTCCATACAGGAATGCAACTTTGCTTGTCGACAGAATCTCAGGAAAACCGAGATGCCTGTCGTGTTCTACGAGAAGAAATGCGCAAGGATACTCGGCAAAGTTTCACAACCGGTTTTTCGAATGGCGATAGGCCTATAAATAAATAACCGAAAAAAAAACTTGATTGAAGTGGATGTCCTTGCAACTTTTTAGATATCATCGAAACTATCGAAAAAAAAAAAAAAATGATACGCCAAATATTTTCGTATTTTTTTTTCGCGCGCAAACCCGATACCCACTAATAGTTTCGACCGACAGTCGAGTAGTCCCATCAATAGCCGACAAAAACAAGTTTTTTTTTTCTTTTTTTTTTTCTTTCTTTTCGTGTTTTAGATAAGATCGAAGCGGAAGGAGGATAATTCGCTCGTATCAAAAGTACGAACGATCAATAGAGTCGCGGGTACTGCGTTTCCGCTGTTCGACGCGTATAGAGAGAACGAGAGAAAGTGACATACTAGTTCACCAGACATTGATTGGCCCCCCTCCCCTCCCGCTCTCCTCTCTCGCGAACCGATGGTAGTGGAAAGCTGGTAGCTAAGATTTACGAAAGAATGAATGACAAAAAACTCGAAGTAAGCATCTCGACCTCGAAAAAACGCGATACCGAATAACAATATGTTATTCTTCCCCCCCCCCCCCTGCCCCACGCGAATTCGTATCAAAACAAAAAATCTCCCAACTGTATAAATTCGTAATTTTCCGGGTTTATGTTGGTGCGCAATTAAGACGTCAGATAATCAGCGAGGACACGACAAAACCAGTAGTTGAGTGCAATTGCCGTACGCAAGAATTTTTGAAATTGACGTAAGTTCGTTACAATCCGAACTTCAAAGATATGCTGTTACGCTAATGAAATTTAATGTTATGCCGCGTATTATCTGCCGCATGAATCAGTCACCTAAGAAATTCTAAGTAATTTGTAGGCAAAGGAAAAAAACAGGATGCGCGGTTTACCATATGTAGTTCCGAAGTTTTACGATTTCATCGGGATATTTACATGCGTTCGATAGCGAAGTTTTTGTTTTTCGATAATAATCGCGAAAGAAAAAAAATTGGATAAGTGGGATGCATACTTGTTGCGTATACAGCTTTGAGGTGCAAGACGTCGCGCGACCTTGTCGCAATCCTCGTGTTATGCTACGAGTCGTATAATCGAACAGTCACATTCGCGCGTATACACTGCTACTTCACGCGGGTTCTCCTCAGCATGCATCCGCGCGGTATCTCGACCGCTGCACTTATCGGATTCGTGGATAAATTGTATGTACAGCGATGACTGACTCGCGTGGAATACCAATAGTACCAATAACACAATGGTAGAATAATACACCGGTAATGACAGCTCGTGAGCTCAAGTAATGTCAGGTCTTTGCGCGCGCCGAACGCGATAACTAAACTAAATATACATCGAAAACTAGAATAGCCGGTTTTTTTTGTTTCATCTTTATTTTTATCTGTACGACGATATTATATGGCATAAATGAAATCGTAATGTAAAATAAAAAAATAATCGACACTTGAAAAAAGAAAAAAACATCGAAACGAACCTGAAAAAATCAGAGTATCTCTCACCTGTTGCGGGTGCCACGTGTGTTTGAAGAATCTCTTAAAACACTTCATACTCGAAGGCATAATCTTCTGTCGAATCTTCAACAATGATTCAATCTTTTTTTTTCGTATCTGTGGCTTATCTCACGTTTTATTTTCAAATCAAGTGTCCCGAGAAGGTGTGTCCGCGTTTCGCGTTTGTCGGGGGTCAGCAACTTTATTTTTATCGCGTGCACTAATCTCCGCGATCTTTTGCACGGTTAGAGGAAAGATATATTTGTCTTTCGGATAACGGGAGGGTTATCCATTTGATTACTCATTAAAATTCAATCAATTTTATTGTCTCGCGGGTTATTCTGTGGTCTTTCATGTTTACGAATTTTATTCCGAACGTATAACCACTGCAACCGAAATATTCTCGATCGCGTGTTGTTGGATTTCCAAATAAATGAATAAAAAAATAAAAACAATAGCAATAACAACGAAAAATTGAATCCCGTTAATGAACAGCGGACATGTAGGCTTTCAGGCATTCCATTGGAAGAATCTTAGTGTTCGCTCGGCGAGCGGTGAGCAAATACTGGCGAGCGGCGATCCTCGCGACGACTTCGCTCTGTGGTTTGTTCTATAACGCGCTACTTAAAGCTCCGTGCACACCGTGTCGTCTCGGCTGCAGGTTTCAACGTAATGCACACATAGAGACACAAAACCTAAGTGTTTGCTTCGTAACTTTGCGTTTGCCTCGGGGAAACTGAGATCGTTGACTCCTTTGACCAATGATAGACCGACGGGGAAACCTGTCCCCCGAGAGTCATTGTTATTTCGACACTTCGCGGAGAAATTAAAACGACTTATTACGTGTTAAGAGTGACTCAATTTATACCTTTATTATCGAGACGTCTATTTAAATATGGAATTGTGCTACAAGTTCGCAATTTTTTGTTTTCTTATATTATCTTAAATAGATAGGGATCATTTTTTAATGGAAAAATTCGGAAATTCCACTTCGGCGATATCCTTCTCGTTGCGAAATTCCGCTTTGTCGATCGCTGACTGAGGACTTCCGGTGTTCCGAAGCCAATACTTCCTTAAAAAAAAAACGAAACATTTTATTAAATGAATTTTTTTTTCCGAAATATTGATAATGTATATCGAGTTAAAGTTCCTTACATCTCCTCGACTTTGGCTCTTTCACCTTCTATTCTACCAATGACGGTGTCTCGACTCGTATTCATGCACCAGCCTTTCAGACATAATTCTTCGGCTCGCTTCTGTGTGTACTGCAAAAAAACGAAAAAAAAAACAACATTTCAACGACGAGCGCCGTGAGTTTCATGATAAAACAGGGAACTGCTGTGCGAAGTAGTTTTCCGCCATCTATCGAGTTGCTACAGAACTATTAAACGAAACTGATAAACGCATCGGTAGTAGAGATACCGAATCAGAGTATTATCGCTCGCGTTTCGCGTCTCCATTTTCGCGTCTGAACTCTGTCTAATTTCATTGAATAACGCAGGTGAATTGCGCCGTCCTTCGTATCGATTCAACTCACCTTTCTGAAAAATACACCTGCGCAAAAAAAAATTACGAGATATCAACGTTGATATATATCACCTCGATCGCCAACGCGTCTTCGTATGATTCCGAATCGATTACAAGATTACAAAATTTACCTTGAACTCTGCCGAAAACCTCGAAGTCTAATCCGACAAGTTTTGACATTTCGGGATCGTGGAGCACTGCCAATGTGCAGGAAGCAGTCAGATGTTCTTCCGTGTCCCGAGCGTTTGTATATAGCAACGGACAATCGGAGGCAATTAAAAATGGAGAAAAAGGTAAAAGACAGAATAGATTGAAAAAAATAAAATTACGAAACAGGTAAACCATCGTTCGGTTTGAAAAGGCAAAAGAAAATAAAAAGGATGTTCATTATTATCGCCAAATGCAGCTGAATTACCGTCCGCACGGCTGACACATTAGTAGTACATAATACATCGATAGAGGCCGCTGGTTTGGTCTTTTGATCGCAACGTTAATCGGTACGAACAAAAGAGTGAGAGACACACAGAGATCACGAGAAACGAGATGATAGAAACGAAAGAGAGCATTAGGGATTGTGAAGTGATGCGGTTTGTTCATGAAACAGACTGTACCCCGAATGTGCTAAGAGTTTCGCGTGTGTACAGAGGGACCACAGTAGTAGAACAGGTAGTACAGTCCCCTACTTTTTTCCAATGGTTTCGCACACACCGCGCGGACGGAGGCATCGTTCGGTGAGTGCTCTCGGACTCGCTGCTAGTGTCGTATCGCACGTAACGCGAGTCGGATGTGTTGTTTCGAGACGGTAGTGTGTCGAGCGAGTAAGCGACAGAGAGAGAGTGCGGGAGAGACGAGAGCAGTTTCGTCACGGTAGTCGGAAGATTTTTTTTTCCAACATTGACACACCGCCAAAACACGTCACGAAAGTACAATAACCAAAAAAAAAGAAAAGATCGAGGGTGGATCCGCCATCCCGTAATAAAAGCTACGCGCGAACAACGAAATCGATTGTAGCCTATTCGTCGTCGTAATTGTGGCGTATTCGTCGTCGTAATTTTTCTTGTGGCGTTTTCGCGCGATCGTGTAATGTTACCAGAAGAAGACGAACGAGAAACGTCAGTGACACCACGCGTCTTCTAACACCGGATAAGATACGACCAACAGATAACATCAGCGAAAAAGAAGACACGAAGAAAAAAAATACACAGCTGCAATCAACGCGAAGGGGGAGAGCGGAGCGATTTGGGATGCTGAATTTACCGGCTATCGAGCGATCGTAATCGACTGTATTTCCGTTGTGTTTTTTTTTTTCTTTCGGAACGAGTTAAAACGCGTGTGAAAATATTTCTTCACGTGTTTGATCGAGAAAACTTTTGTACGAAAATAAAGAAAAATAACAAAAATTTTACGAAAAAATCTCGAAGTACTCCGCGGACGCGGGGGTTCGATGTGAGATTTACTGTGTTTACAACTGAACCACCTTGCGTGGGCTGTTCGTCGTTTATGTGTGTGAGAATATAATCGAGCGTTGGTTTCCGACTCTCGAGACGATCCTATAGCGAGTAGCCAACAAAGGCAACTTGTACACGTCGACTCTCTCGAGTTCCGGTGTCATCGTACTTTTTGCACAACGTGCGTGTGCGCGGGATAAAGAAAAAATAAGGAATAATACGGGGGAGGGACAACGGGAGAAATTTTTTTGGATAATCGAGAATAGACAATGTTCCCGAAATCGAGAGCATCGTCAGTGTTAACAGTGGGAACAGAAACGCATCGGACTGTATACATATAAATAGTTGTCTGCTCGATACAGCAACGCTTAACTATACCGGCTCGTTATACCCGCGTTGACGCTATAGCACTACCGCTACGATCAACTCCGGAGCAAACGTCATTCGCTCTCGGAAATCCATAAAGTTTAGAGGCACCGAACACGGCCCGGTCTTCATGTAGTACATACAACTGCGTACAATTTTTTTTTTAAATCGCATTTTTTTCGTTTTTTATTCAGTGCTCTCGTAATACGGTTAACGTGCGCATCGAATCGACGAAGTGCTCGAAATTTTTTTTTCCCCGTCCGGTGTTTTATAATAGACACACGATAAAGACAAGTGGGTGAAAATAAAGAACAACGATCGATTGGAATATTACAACTACGCAGAACGCGAAAAGACCGGCCCAACGATGACTGCTATGCTGGTATCCGTAGCCGAGTTGTCAAACATATTCTCCGTACTCGCGGTCCTGATATGCTTCTGCGGCGTCGTTCTATTTATCATGAGGTATTTATGACTTATTTTACTTTTTATCTTCGATATACAGCTGATATTTCGTAATTTCGGATTCGCGTCAATTTCAATGAGTATTCAATTAGTGCAAATAGTGTGATTCGTTTATCGGAGGTTTTCGTGTTTTTCGGATGTTTCGCATCACTGAAATTCTCGTGTACAGTAATCCTTTCTCCTTCATCACTGCGCATATTTAGTCGATCATCCGATATTCCGCGTAACCTTGCGCTGCCGCAACTGTCGACGAAGCTGCCGCACGGCAGCCGCGAAGACAGCCGGTGGCACGGTTCGAATTTTTCGATCTTTTTTTTTTAACCTCCAAACGCGCGGCGAGTCCCGATCGGGCGATTGCTCAGCAGGGATGTCTATACGAAAATTTCATTTTATCGCATAATTTGGCTTCGCAAAACCGGTATGAACTTTTTTCGTTATCACCGTATCGTTTCATTTGCGATTATCGTTGCGTTTTCTGTCGATGTATTACATTTACACACATCGTAGCATCGCGTTTATGAAAGAAAAACGTCGCGCGGGACTTTCGGGAATTACGAAGAAATGAAAACAAGGATATTGGTATTGCAATCGTCGAAAGCTGCGTGGTAAATTTGTCGAAAATTACGCGCGGTTGAGGTCTTTCACATCCGGATATACCGAAAACGCGCGTGTCTTACGTTTATACAAATGTACTCTTCCTTTTGCATCGATATGACACTGAAGAAAAAACAAATATATCTTCATCTTTTTTTTTTTTTTTTTAACGCACAAGAGTCTCAAGTACACGTAGGCAAAGCAATATTCCAGACTTTTCTCTATACCTGGTTTTGCCTGAAACGGTACGCAACGAGTGTCTCACTCTCTCGAGTTGTTGCTAATCTCGGCGATACGTTCCGGTCGCTGATGAGGTGAACGGGAACCGCCTCGGCGCTCTTACACGCCGATAATACTTCGCGGTGGTAACTCAGTCCCCCTCCCCTTCCCCCTTTTCGCGTAACTTCTCATATTTGATTTTGTAACGATGCTATAATGCGATCGCGCGCTGTGCCTACACTCCCCGAGCGCGCAAGGTGGCCGTGAAATTCCGTCTATTCCACCGATCGAGTCTCGCTGCGTTCGCTTTACCGCGCCGTAAATCAAACATCTGCTCCATTGCTGTTTATCCAGCCAATTGCCTTCGAGATTAATCCGTATCATTAGAAACAAAAAACCCCGTCGTATATTATCGCGAAAATAAATTTTTTCTATTTCAGTAGTATTCGTAAAAAAAAATCGATATATCGCGATTCCGACGTTGGTTCGTAAAAATTTGCATTCCGAAACGCCATTTTTTTCCATTTTCTCTCGATGTCCGAACTTTCGTATTACTTACCGACTGAAAACGAGTTCGCGGGACGCTTACCAAAAAAACATCTGAAACCGCAAAAAAAAAAGAGGGGGGGGGGAGGGGGGGGGGGTTGAGTCATTGGAAATTTCGTTGAAAAGATACTGTTGCCTTTTCTATTTGGTTTCTTTGCCATAGTGCAAAATTCTCTCAACATCTATCCGCTGTACATATAGATATAGTAGGCGTATTATGACTGCGACACGTATCCAGTGACTCATCGCGACGTTGTCTTTATTAACTGGTCTCGCGTAAGAAAATATGAGCGACAAAAATTAAAAAAAAAAAAAAAAAAAAAAATAGTACTCATGTTAAAATGTGAAGAAGCAGTTAATTCTGCCGCGAGAGTGATTCACGCGCGCGCGTGAGTATGCGAGCCCCGCGCGGCGAGAGTCCTCGTAAAACAAATACCAGACTCGGCCAACTCTCTCGTTAACGGTATTATCTTTACGTTTTATTCTACTTATAGAGACGTAAACTTCCGTGGAAGATATATTCTCGCATAGCATTATTGCAGAATGTACGCGTGCGCATGCGCGTCGACGTTTAAAGAATAAATGAACGACGGATAAAGTTAGCGAGAGAGATGGCGATATTTTCGTCAACGCAGAGGACGAACTCATTCATGAAGTACCTGAGATTAGTGGTATTCGTTGGTGCAGGAATATGATGGTACTGCGGGTTCACGGAGACGATCTCATGTTCGGCGGTAGTGGCGGCGTTATGGCCCATTCGCCGCGTATACCGCAGATGAAGATGATGAAGGTCCACATACCGTTCACTTTCAAGCTGCACGAGAGCTCGAAAAGCACCTACGCCGGTGAGTCAATAGTTATTATTATCATTATTTTTTTTTTCGTCCAATTATTTTTTTTTATTTTTCTTTTCGTCTATAGAGTCGTTTTTTGTTTCGTATAGTTTAGTAAAAAAAACTTCGATGCAAACTGGAATACGCGTCTTTCTCATTTAGCTTGGAGCGCTCGATAAACAAATTTCGCAATATCCCGAGTGCGTCAGCCCCCTCCCGATCGCTCTTTCTCTTGAACAGCCGCTGCCGAGTAGAGAATTAATGGACGGTACTTTGTAACGTCGCGGGTTATTTGTTGGCAACACGCGCCACTCGGATGTACCCGACTCGTTGTTTGGCATAAACAAGGGGTTTTTTTGTTGTTATAAACTGTGGGAAATCCGTCGCAGATGAAAGATTTTTTCGGTGAATTCTTCTTGTTTTCGATTAATTTTGCGTTAATGAAATTTTTATGGAGTACAGCGTCGAGGATAGTAATTTCCGGATACCGCGTCGATGGCATTCGGGTTTTATTTCAAGGATAAACTGTTGTTATTGTAAAGGGGAAACCCGATGAAAATATTTTTTTGACATCGTCTGAAAATTTATCTGAAAGTATCGGAATTTTTTTGAATATTTTGGAAAATTTATCTGAAAATCTCGGGAAATTTTTCTAAATATTTTCAAAAAAATTTCTGAATATTTTGCAAAATTTATCTGAAATTCCTCCGAATTTCTTAAAATTTTTGCACTTTTTAGAAAAAGTCAAAGATATTTCTAATTCTAAATATTTCTGATTGTTCTGAAAATCTCTAATGTTACCTGCCAACTGCTCTGAAAAACTATGAATTCTAATACCGTTTCTCTTCTATATTCAAAAACAAATTTCTGAAAATGTCAAATTTTCGGTGCACTTCTCATACAAAATATATATAAAGTCTATAAATTTGAGTTTATTATTCCTTCGAGTAACAGAAAAAGCAGACAAAATAAGTTCACTGAAATTCTCCGAATCAACATTATTCGAGAAAATCATAATATTTTCGAAAAACAATAAATTTTTTCGGAAAATGTCTACTGTTACGGGTAACAGAACGAGTAAATTATAGAGCCAACAAACTCGTATTTTTTCTCAACGACGTACTTTATCCGCAAAAAATCCGAGTTTTTCACAATTTTTCGGACAATACTCTGAATTTCTTTCATAAATTGCGATATCTGAAAGTTGCGCGGAGAAAATGGCAGAGATATTTGGTAAATAGCAGAGAAATTCCCAGAAAAATTTCGGAAAATTCCGAAAAATCTCTGAAAAGTTCCGATATTCGATTTTTTTCGACAAATTGTCGGAGAAATATTTTTATCGGGGATGGAATGGGGATTAACCAGGCGAGCTAAATGAAATAAGATTGACCTGACGAAGTGGTCAAGGTGCTGTCGTTTCGTAACTATCAGTCTGACACTCTCACCTGCATACAGATGAATTTCGGTTCGGCGTCTCTACACGCATTGTGTGTATTGTAGCTGTCGGTACCAGTCGGTCGTGAAGACTTGCTATCGCACAAACGAGCGTCGAGTGGTAGCAACGCTCTCGAAGCCGTTTTTTCGTGTTTCCATTGTCGTCGTGTCGATAACCCACTTTGAATGCTTGACTTCGTGTGTCCCTCGAGGGCCTCAACCTCGACAAAAATTCGTCGTACAGTCTTTGAACTGAGATTTTTTTTTATCACTTCTCACATACCGGGCGACGGCTACCGGCTGACGAAAAAAAGTAGCAAATACAGATAGATCTGTGTACTCACGAAAATTGAACGGAAAAACACCTTTGGTACTTTTAGCTTCACGATTGATCGGGATTTTCATTCAGAACGGTCGTACCGCTTTTTGATGATATCGTGGATTTTTTCACTTTTTTTTTTAAAGGTCCGTAACGTTTTTTGAGAACATTTAGCATATTTTTACGTTTTTCCGGAAGTTCGTAACACTTTTTGAGGTCATTGTGCAATTATGGAATTTTTTTTCAGAATGTCCGTAACGCTTTTTTAGGACATATTGCATTTTTTCACTTTTTTCGGAAATTCGTAAAATTTTTTGAGGACTTTGCATTTTTTTTTCTTTTTTACAGAAATTCCGTAACACTTTTTGAGGACTTTGCATTTTTTTACTTTTTTCCGCAAGGTCCGTAAGGCTTTTTCGCAAACGATTGCATTTATACACTTTTTTCCGGAAGTTCGTAAAATTTTTTGAGGACTTTGCATTTTTTTACTTTTTTTTCCGGAAGGTCCGTAACACTTTTTAGGACATATTGACTTCTTTTTACTTTTTCCGGAAGTTCGTAAAACTTTTTGAGGACATTTTGCAATTTTTAACTTTTTTTCCGGAAGGTCCGTAACGCTTGTCGCAAACAATTGCATTTCTACACTTTTTTCCAAAAGTTTTTCAACGATTTCTGAGGACATTTCGCTTTTTTAAATTTTTTTCCAGAGATTTGTAACGATTTCTGTGGACATTTTGTATTTTTTCACTTTTTTCCAGAAGGTCTGTAACGATTTTTAAAACCATTTCTCATTAATAGCCTCGAAAAAAAAAAAAAAAACGTTTTCACATTAATAAAGCGGATTTATCGGATTATTTATAGCCATCGATCTGTTGTACACAGTGCAGAAAACGTTCTACCGTCGTGTACTTACATTCGTTTTATTGATATTTTTTTCACGTTTCCCGTTTGATCCTCGCTGTCAGTGTCCACTCATCGAATCAGCACTTAAGCAATTCAAGCCTCTCGCGCGAAGGAAATAGTCGTGACATTACATGATTAATCGCGCGTTGACGAATATCATTAACGACTCGTTCACATCGGCAAATCGTCCACCGATTCCGTTCGTCATGAATAAACGTCCAACGGCATGTATTCTCGTTTCGTTCCGATGATGAGTCCGTCCGCAATAGTTCAGTCCTTTTGTTCTCAAAGATTGTGTTCGTCGTTACGCAAGACGATAGGATAATTCATCGCGGAACGCGAACGATCCATCTTCGCGTGCTGTTTACTCCCGAACATTTCATTATACTATACAATTTTTTACCACATGTCGGTTCGAAAGTAACGAAAAAAAAAAAAAAAAAAAAAATTATCGATGTATCGCGATGTATAGAGAATAAAATTGGATGTCCCAGTAATCGTGAATCGTCGGCTTCGACTATAAATTTCGCTGCAGTCGAAGCGCACATCGACGATTACTGGTACACCGATGGCGACCGGGACGTCCACCTTATACCTTATACAACGATAAAATCAATGACGGGTCATTACCGTGACTACGGCCGCGTAAGAATTTCTTGTCAACAAGTAATCCATAAGTTTCAGCCAATTATTAAAATGTATACTTTGCCGATTGTTCGTTTTCCATCGGTGAAATCGCGTCGTTCGTATGTACGATGAATCCACGCGATGTTACGATCCCATGACAAACGTGCATTGCCTCTATAGCTCAGCCACCCGTACAATTTGTCGAGTCCGTACTTTTTTTTTCCATAACTCGAATTGACGAACCATAACGGAGCGGAATAGAGAAGTTAAAGAGGCAAAACTCTCCGACGGGTTAAAAAAAAAAAAAAAAAAAAAAAAAAAAAAAAAAAACACGAGTTTCGCAAGACTCCGCGAGATCCGGACCACTATACTGTAGGAGGACGAGAGTGGTCGTTGCTCCTGACCCACTCACGCCAACCATAATAATCTCATTGCGTTACTTATCGACGTATTTAGTAAAACTCGTTTCGATCGCAGCGTTTCAATTTGAACAGAGAAATTCTCTCTCTTAATTTTGTTTCGTGACGAAATATCCCCTCCGTCGCGCGGTCCTCATTTCGAGATTCCGTATCTCAAGGACTTGTTAAGCAATAGCGCAATATATAGTTCGTCCAAAACCCGTTAATACCGACGCGAAGAAAGGGAAGAAAAAAAAAAAAAAAAGTTGCTGTACCTCGCGACTCTAGTCGCACATTACGTTTCGACTTTTCGTTAAAGTCCCTCGTGACCGACGGACCACTTTACGATTCTATGCCTTCGCTATTTCGCTTTGAACGTTTTTCCGTCGCTACGAATGCCGTTTGACGAACGGCGAGTGACCACGTGGCTCCGGTCTACTTGGCCTGACGATTGAACTTTACGGCGATAAATAACATACGACAATAGACAATAGTCGCGTATAGATTATAGCGTCCGATTGAAAATACGCCTTCGTCTCTACTCCACCTGCTCTATATTTATCGACGAGCGTTGATTATGTGATAACATATTGACGACTAATTGTCTCCGATGCTAAGCTAATGAATATTTGATGAATATTAAGTTACGCGCGAAGTTATCATCGTATGCTACACTTACCGACAGTTTTACGTTTGTAACTCAAGAGAACAGTAAATGAGTCACGTAAAAAAAAAAAAAAAAAAAAAAAAAACATCGCGCGCTCGCGCGGACTCCACGTGTGTATTTTTCTGGTCAACCGTATCGAGGAGCGATTGTTTCGCGTTTAAATAATGCAAATTTACTAATGTAACATTCGATTAATACGCTTCGAACGAACGGATCTAATTTCTCGTAATTACCGCAACCTTTTGACTCGACGACTGTTGATAATTTGTTCGAACGAATTATTATCCAATTTATCGGTGATGATGTTGTCATTTCAATTAATTGCGATCGGATAACTTGCGGTTAAAATTAATGAGATTTTGCGTATGTAAACTGCGAAACCAACGATTCTAACATCGCGTCAATGCGTACAGTTTGTCGGTCTATCAGCGGACAATAGGGATTCTTCTTCTCTCGTTATTCCTTATTCTCCTTCTGGCAATTTAATCATTTAGCTGATCAACGCTGCTGCGGCCTCTCGTTGTTCACAGTCCACACCGATCGAGATACTCGTTCGGTCGCCATATTCCTCACGCGGCTTTTATGTACCAAAGCCGAATTTAGTTTTATAGCCTTCATTCGTAACGCGTAGTGTGAGCGATCCTACGACCCCGGTTACGGGGTCAAATGTTCATCGAGTCAATATCACTCGGGAATTCAAATTCGAATCTCGTATTACATCCACGTACCCGCGACAACTCTCCCGTATTATCGTATCGGCTTACAGAACCGTTTTAACGCGTTTCCTCTAACAATTGGATTTTATGGGGAATTCGAGGACTTCGTAAAAATATTGAAAATTAAAAAAAAAAAAAGGAAAATGCGATTTACCAAGCGATTTGACGAGAACTGTTCAGCAAATTCGAATCCCGTATTATATTCACGGATAGACGACAACTCTCCCGTATTATCGTATCGATGTACAGAACCGTTTTAACGCGTTTCCTTTAACAATTGGATTTTATGGGGAATTCGAGGACTTCGTAAAAATATTGAAAATTAAAAAAAAAAAAGGAAAATGCGATTTACCAGGCGATTTGACGAGAACGGTTCAGCAAATTCGAATCCCGTATTATATCCACGTATTCGCGGCAAATCTCCCGTATTATCGTATCGGCTTACGGAATCGTTTTAACGCGTTTCCTCTAACAATTGGATTTTATGTGGAATTCGAGGACTTTGTAAAAATTTTGAAAATTAAAAAAAAAACAAAAGGAAAATACGGTATACGCGACAACTCTCCCGTATTATCGTGTCGGCTTACAGAACCATTTTAACGCGTTTCCTCTAACAATTGGGTTTCATGTGGAATTCGAGGACTTTGTAAAAATTTTGAAAATTAAAAAAAAACAAAAGGAAAATACGGTATGCGCGGCAACTCTCCCGTATTGTCGTGTCGGCTTACAGAACCGTTTTAACGAGTTTCCTCTGACAAATTGGTTTTATGTGGAACTCGAGGACTTCGTAAATAAAAAAAGGTTTAGCAGGCGATTTAACTGAAACTGTTCACACATGTAGTTAATTGAATTCTTTGTACTGGGAAACTATGCTGACGAGACTCGTACGCTTTGGCATTTACAGCCTGAAACTAATCGGTGCTATTGCTGCTTCGTAGATAGTCACACGAATCTTTTTTTAAATATGAAAACCGCGTAACGCCGACTTCGACGTGACAACTAAAACGCATAAATATTCATTCGAAGAGTATATCTCCCATTAGCCCTGCGAGGGACCGAGTTTCGTTTTTTCTTCTTCTCCTACGGATATCGATGAAACAGTCGGGACTGCTGAAAAATTCCTTATTTCATCGCTGTTAGAAAAAATTAAGTAGGATATCGATATTTCTCCTTACTGTGTCTTTTTAAAAAATGACACTTTTTTATTTAAACAAAAAAAGGAATAAAATATCTCAAATTAAAAATTAAAAAACTCACTTTACCGTTCGTCAAATTTTTACGATAATTTTTTTATTTAAATGGAAGTTTTTTTTTTTATATGTTTTGCGAATGGTACATTAAAAGGTTGAAATGTCTGTCTGCCATTTGTTTTTATTGACCTTTTCCATTAAAATACAAAGAGAATAAATAAAATATTCAAAATTGTAAAAAAAAAAACTCGTTTTACTGATGACTAAAATTTTCCACAATTTTTAAATTTAAATGAACGTTTCTGTTAAGCGTTCTTTTACGAATGATGGATTAAAGGGTTAAATCTATCTGTATCCATGCCGTATTTTTCGAAAAATTAAACTTTTCCATTCAAATAAAAAAAGAATTTTAAAAAATCTAAAAAAAAAATAATTTTACTGATCGTTAAATTTTTGCCACAAGTTTTTTATTCAAATTGAAATTTTACTTTTAAGCGATTTTTTACGAATGGTACATCGTATGACTACGAGACTCGTTTTTACGACCGTTTGAACCAATTCCACAGATGAGTGTTACCAGTAGCTTTGTCGTTGATAAGACTTTAACTGCTTCACCTGTTAACTTTATAGTCTCAGAATCACATCGATGAAACGCTCGAATAAAATTCGTAGCCTCTCCGAGTATCAAGAATTCCACAGCATCGAACGTCATAATCGTTCCTTTATTTATAGAATGGTCAGCGTGCGTGTTGCCAGTCACGTAGATCGATTGATAAAAAGAATAAAAAAATACTAATGAATAGCCGTCTTCACTACTAAGCGTTCAAAGCCAAGATCCCGTCTTATTGTTCTTTTGTTCACTATAATTGCCTATTTTTCACGAAAATGCACTTCAGGAAACTATTAATCAAAAACTTCAGTCGAGGTGTCAAAAAAAAAAAAAAAATCGTAATTACGAACGTCTTCGTCATTTCAGATAAAAATAATTTTTTATCTCTTCAACCGGGTTCCAAAATAAAAATCTCGAAAAAAAAAAAAAAAAATTGAAAATATTATTACGAGTATTCAATTATCTTCAAGGACGTCGATGTTATCCCTTCGAACACAAAAACCCGTAAAAGCCGTTAATAAATTTTAACATTAATATCAAAAGCAATATATATGCCTTAAAACTCTTTCGCTCCGATAACCACTTGAATAGAAATTGATATTCTCATACCTAACGAAACCCGATAAGGCGCCCGCATCTTCGATTAATTGATCATCTTTCATGCAATTCGTGACTTTTTTTTAATCGTCTGACATTTATCGAAGTATTTGGTTCTTACAACAGGTTTCGTTAATTTTTGGGAAAGCGAATAAGAGACGAAGAATCGTCGGTATCGTATATATATAAGAATAACCTCGATCCCGATCAGCTCGTGTCTGCCATTGTCCTTGGCACGTTTTTAACGTCGTCTTTACGATCGGAGAGTCCTGCTATGGCACGTTCTACGTAACTCGCTTTTCGAGTTCTTTAACGCATTTTACCTTTTTCGTGTTAAATTCGTTCGCCATTATATTTCGCTGTCTATTCACTTCTCGAAGTTTTCACTCGAAGTTTTAAATAAACGTTGATATATGCCTCGCAATACGCGATCTTATGTAACGCGAATGAAACCCCCCGACGCCTGCAGGACCGTCGTTAACGAGAGTCGCGACTGCAAAGTTTCTCCATACTTCCGGGAGTTTCGGGTCAGCATCGGGAGCATCAAAGTAGTCTCTTGCCAGTCATTTCAGCGCAACGTTTCCTGTTGCTACTTACTTCGTTCCCGGACACTGACTCTTACCGCGCACTTTTCTAACGAACGATTCGTCAATATCCGATGCTGACCCGACATCGCAATATCTTGCAAATGTAAAGGTCTCCACAGCGTATCGGTACCGTTCTTCGCAATCGAAAAAAAAAACACTTGAAACGACGAGAAACTTAAAAATATCGGTATTTTTTGTAAAATTAACCTTAAAATATCGTATTTTTACGTTTTTTTCGTAATTTTGTGATGCGAAAAAATCGGTCCTAATTTTTTTTTTCGTATTTTTACCGTTACGGAAATTAAATAAAACGTACGTAGTTGCGACCAAAGTGGTAATTGTAATTGCGGTAACGCACTTACGATGTTTTTTTACGATAAAAATAGGTAAAATTACTGGTTTACATCGTTAGAATCGACATACATTTTGTTTTATCCTCAGGGTGATTCGGTGGCACGCGAAGCATATCGGCCGCGAGATCGTAATGATTTTTGTATTAAAAAAAAAAAAGATCGAAGTTGCGAGAAATTTATCGAACACGCGATGCTTTTGCTTCTCCGCGGTCTCAATCCACTTGCATAGACGTATGCAACAGTGTTCTCGCGAACAATCCATTCGTCGACTCATCTTTACTGTCGAAGTAATTTTTCTTGCCGTCAATAAGTAGAGGACACGACGTGCCGACGACGGCCGCATTTTCCATGTGCCCCTCGTTTCGATCTCCGTTCCGTTCTGTTGTGTTCTGTTCTCCGCTGAGGCCGGTGTTTCTCGGGCTGTTGGAGTTGCCGTAACCGAGAGCGACCGCGAGCACGCAACCGCGCGCCGGTTCTCCATTACGCAATCACCGATTTGATAATCAGTGTTTCTGTGCGCGCTGTCGAAGTGGTAGCTATACTATGCCACCATACGGCATTACACTATAGTACAGTGTACGACAGTGTAGTACAGTGTACGATCGGCAAAGCTGACCACCGCGAACCGGCGCGTCGTTTGGCTTAATGCTTTTACATGACATCAAACTGCGAGGGGAATCACTCGCCTGTTAACGCTCATCCGATTTTTATACCGATTTCTTCTGAAGGTACAAACGTTTTTTTAGTTGTCTTCTCGAAAAACGCGTACCGATATCAGCTAAAAAATGATTCTAATAAAAGTTCGATTCTTCGATAACATCGAGAAACGAAAAGCAACAAGTTGAGAGCAATAGTTCGCCAGAACTCGCGATGTAGAGGCCTTTCACCGACCACCGCGCAGACAGAAAGATCAACCGCGCTGGTTGTCTCCCATTACTACTTATATGTATATTAGAACGGGAATACTGTCTCTGCATCCTAATTGTGCAGAAAAAAAAAAAAAAAAAAAAACGCGATCGAGGGTCAGTGTTGCAAATGCGCTTTACACAATTAGTGCGTTTATTTAACCGCAACGCTATGCCATATTCGCTCATTTTCGATCTAAATGGGATATCTTGAGACATTCTTCTCCTCGGATAGACAAAAAAAGAAACAACGGCAATCAGTGTTGACACAGTAATCACGCAAAAAATTACTACCGATGTGTGGAATAAATAAATCGAAACTCGATAATGAACGGGTGTACAAAATAAATTATACATTTTTACGAGAGATGTAATCAAAGCGTCTGCACGAATAGGAATCATTATTAAACGAACACTTTATTCTCGTAATCTCTTAACGCATTATTATTATTCCCGACATAATAAAAAATGGTAACGATTATCGATAAAACTTAATTCTCGAGAATAAAAATATATTTTTAACTACAAAAATAAATTTTCGTAAATAAAAATATATTTATTTTTTTCGGTTAAAATATATTTTTTATTGCAAGGGGTCATTTTTTTGGGTCTCTTTAAAAAATTTTTTTTTTTTTTTTTTTTTCGTCTTTATCGATAGGTATACATAATCCGACGCGCGCAGGAGATATAACACGTTACTTCTACATCGTCTACATGGCCTTATGGCATTAAGACATCGATATTATGCATTATACTGGCGGCTACTCGGAATAGTGCAACGGCCAAGAAGTACTACTAGAGACAACGTTCGAGAGCAGTCGGTAGTCATCGTTGCAGCGCGTTGGTCCGGGCGGGCGAGTAGCTTTCACTTCATTCGCGTCCACACTAACATCAAGCAAAACGCGCAAAGCGAATCGCTCGTAGAATCTCGTGAGAGAACTCGGTGTGTAATCCCTCTCTCTCTCTCTTTCTCTCTCGAAGATTCTCGAGAAACTTCGTAATCTATGCGTCTTCTGTCGCGAAAATAAAACTGTAGGTTTCTGTGTCAAGTAGCTAATGCCTGTGTCAACTTTACGTCACAATTTTTACGATTTCGTTAGCGGTGTTTCAATCTTTTGTCGCATCCAATTCTCCCGATAGCCCCTCACAGATTTTCAGAATCTTAACTTGCGCATTGGATCGCGAAAACCGATGCTACTGAAATCTTAAAATTCAACAGTATCGAGTACCACGTGACCGGAGGATTCGCGAATCCGTGTCCGTTTCCTCCGTTACTTTTTTCCGCGGAAACTTACTGTGGGGGAATTTAGTTCGCGGAAACTTCAGAAATGACGCTTGCGATAGGGGAAAAGTGGACTTGAGAGTTCGGAGAGACGGTTCTCTGATTATTTAGCGATTGGTTTTTTGTCCTCCGCGCGATGTAATGCGTACGTACATTCCTCGTGCTGTTATTCTTCACTCGCGTCAGTCGGCTATCGTTCGATGACAATGCAAGAGAAGTATATATATGTATATACTATACAACCGCCCGTTGCGCCACCAGAACGTCGGATCAATTCATAAGTTCCGGAATGAGAGAGCCGCAGACTTGCCATTCGAAACAGTCCTGTAACGAACGGAGAATAATGTTCGCGCAACAAGGTCATTGGCCCCCTTCGATAGTCCAGTCTGCGAATGGATTAAACTCCTCGATCCAACTTCGTAACGGTCCCCGACCTCCTTTCCATCGGGCGGAATCCTTTCGGTTCATAGATCCACCTTCGCGCAACACCTCCTTCGCGTTACGTTCATTTCGTCGTAGAATTCCACTCTCGAAATAATCATTTACGACGAATGGAGATCGCGCCGTAAAAAAAAAAAAAAAAAAAAATTCTTGTTCTCTCGTCATATTATACGCCGGCCTTGGCACATAAACTCGAAAGGGCCCTTATTACCGAATACTGTTGGTAACGATCGTTAATTTAATTCGTGATTACAAATGAGATTCTCTTGTCGATATACGTATTCACTCTCAATCGCGACGAGAAGGGATCGAATTTTTATTTGCATATATACGAAACTGCGATCGAAATTTTTTATATTCGTCAGAATGTATTTATGGTCGATGTGTTATAAACATATATATGTCTATCGTACATATATATATATAACAACGCTGAACACCTTGCCGTCCTTGGATCGATCAGAGAACGACGAATGTTCGTGTACAGTGGAAACTCATTTAATGCACGCGTAGTTATTGCCTAATGTCCACTATATTGCTTCCGTTTATACACGCCATGGTCCATGGTCCATGGTCCATGGTGGGGGATGCATGGAAAGATCATTGGTTCATTGTGCAATCGGCTGCATCTCCCATTGGCCGATTGGCCATGGAGCACCCGCGATTAATGCACTTCTGTGGTTAAAACGGAATTTCGATCTTTTTTTCGATAAATTTAGCGTATTTTTCGGAATTAAAAAAAAATTAATCTATGCAATCGATTCCTTTCAACTTTTTAGCGGATATTCATTAACATTTCTGGTACGCGATAAAAAATTCTTGATCGTTTTAATAAAAAATTCCGCCCGCTGCGGGCAGGAGAGCCGCGGGGCGGGGGACCTCGACTCTGACACCGCGTCGAAGATCCGCGATCGGTGGCGCCGATGATTACTTGAGTTGTAATGATCCGATACAAAAAAATTAAACGGAATTTTACTGTCTATACATGTAATTATCGTTTGGTGAACCGGGAAAAAAAAAATTTTTTTTTACGAAATTATGACGTGTTAAAGTTGAATGATCGATTTTTCACACAAAATTAAACGAATTTTTTTTTTTTTTTTTTTTCTTACGAAAAAGTATTTATACGGTATCACTTTCCGTTAATCGAACGATAAAAGGACGTTTACCCTGCATATTGTTAAAATTTGATGACCATCGGTCCATTTGTGTTATAGATATCGTTAACGCTCGTTGCGAAAAAGCTGTTTCGAGAAAAATGGGTTCAAAGTTTTACGTACATTGAACTCTCGGTGAATGTCCAATATCTCAGCCAATTTTGCGAATATCGGTTTGAAATTCGGCACATATATTCTTAAAACGTTAAAGAATAAAGTAACCGGAAAAAAAACGTAAAAACAAAGATTTTTATTTTTAACATTGTCGAAACTTTGGGTTTTGGATATTGCACCTTTTATTGTTTTTAAAAATGGCGAAATTATTTCGCGATCTTCTGCACTGGTTACCACGAATATCGTCGGACAGTAAGCAATATAGCAGCAATTGAATTAATCTGAAAAAAAAAATTTTAATAAAAATCCAAAAAACTTTGAAAAAAAAAAAGTTGAACTTCCCGAAAGATAAAAAAAATCGGTATTTTTTGCAATAAAAAAATCGTTTTTTTTTTAATTTCGAAAATATTTTGATTTCCATTTTAGCCAATGAGGTTAAAAATAAACAAATAATAAATTTCCTCGAAATCGATCGATTAGTTTCGTAATCCCGTTTCAGTTCCGGAAATACAGTTTTGAGAAAAACGCGCTTAATATTTTTATCAGAAAAACTTCAACGATTTGAATGGTTTATCAGCTAATCTGCGATTTCTGTGGCATACAAATGCCTTCAAATTCTTCGAAAAGTTGATAGTCCTGCATTTGCTGCTGTCTTGCAAAATGTTCGATCTTTTTAAGCCGATAAAGGTGTATCTTCTACACCTTCGTGTAGACACGCGATCGTGCAGCAAATGAGCGTCTACTGTACGAGGATTTCCAATAGAGGGACACGGACAAGCAGTACAAGCAGTTGGTATACGCATGGACTGTAGCGCTCGCGTCACGAAATAAGGAACGGACTCTCTTTCGCGTACTTATCGCTATGCCCGTTGACTCGTAAAGTTCTTCATGCCGCGGCCTCTCCGCTGAGTTTGCTAAGAGATACAAAACCACCCGGCGGCTTACCCATAGGACATGCGCGTAATAATTCGTCATAGGTAACTCCATTCCAAACGGTACTTGCGCTTCCTCTCGAGTACTGTACAGGCAGTAGGCGGGCATGTAGCACAGAGGAGCACCGTTGTTTCACATCTTTACCGGCGGTTTCTGTGGGCTTCGTACGCTCCCGCAATTTTTTGGATATGATTAACGCGAAAAATAAAAATTAACTCCTTTTTTTTCACTCGTACGCGAATCTTCGTCAGAAATTTCGGTTAGGTAAAAGTTATTTGTATAGGAAACGCGTAAAAAGGGAATTCTTGACGGCGTGAAAATGCCGCGCGCCGAAGACGAGTGCAACATTCACACGATTCAGGACTCCTTTTTCTACGCACCCGCCATTTGCACCATTTTTTATAACAAATTCACGAAATTAACGCTTTTGCGTATGCGAAGTCTGCGCAGAAGGGCACTTTTTCGGAGTTATGCGAGAAAAAAGACACGATTACGTTCGTACGCATGCGCAGTATTTTTCCAAAGCGCGATCGGAAAAAATGATTTTTAGGAACGGAATTTTGCGTGCATTTATCGTAAAAAATAAATAGTGAATTCGTGATTGTTGAAAAAAATTCTTCGGAGATATTTTTTAAACGCGTCGCAAGTATTTTTTATTTTTTTTTTTCGTATTTTTAAATAGGGATATCTATTTTTCTTGGTGCAACGTCGGAAAAGACGAGGTGTCTATCGTGTTGTACTTAGAAAAGAATACACGCGATAGGGTATTCAGTGGAGCTACGAAACCGGTTTTTTCGTCCCGTTAAGAGAACGAAACCTTCAGAAAAATAGACGATAAAAATAGACTTCTTTCTATTTTATTTTTTGCAATACAAATCACCTGATTTGAAACATTGTTTTCCTTAAAATAATTTTTTACGTCTATTTTTTTTTGCGTTGAATAAAAATCTGATATCAGTTTCGGTCCAAAGTCAAGTCGGACTTTTAGTAATCGCTGAAATACATTTATCATTTCGTTTTCGACGCGACGTTTTCTCGTGAATAACTCCGAAGCGATGTTTCTTGCGACAGTCAAATCACCGAATAAATCACCAACATTACTTCGATATATGATTTGAAACATTGTTTTCCTTAAAATAATTTTTTACGTCTATTTTTTTTTGCGTTGAATAAAAATCTGATATCAGTTTCGGTCCAAAGTCAAGTCGGACTTTTAGTAATCGCTGAAATACATTTATCATTTCGTTTTCGACGCGACGTTTTCTCGTGAATAACTCCGAAGCGATGTTTCTTGCGACAGTCAAATCACCGAATAAATCACCAACATTACTTCGATATATTTCGAGTCGTGGAATTTTTTCTTCTTAGTAAATTTACGTAGGATATGAACCAAAGTGCGATGGGGTTTAAGTCTAATATTCCAAAAAAATTAAAAGGCCACCGACCCGAAACACCGATCGGCTGTTTTAAATAATTCGTAATAATTATCCAATCGCTTATCCCCTCGAATTCTCCACGAGTTTATTATAAAAATATTAAATAAAAATCTATACAACGATACAATACCCGACGATTCAACTTTTTTCATTTCTGCGATCTTTTTTTTCTCATTTCATTGGTCGTTTACGTTTCAACCCCAATGGAGGTCCTCTACGGAACTTTATTCTTCATAATTTTACGTATATTTGTTATTAATAATACGATATTTTTCTCCTCATCATTTTTCATTATTACTATTATTTTCGAAATTTCGATGTTTTGTTAAGTAAAAATATATTTTTCGATTATCATTTTTACATTTTTATTTTCAATATCGATGTTTTTTGCAATGAAAAAAAAAAAAAATGTTGTTTTGTCACAGAAGTCGAATGCGAAGTGTCGAGCCAAGTGGAGTACTCATTGCAAGCCATTTGGGGTGTCAGCATAAGAGAACTTCATCTCGCGTTGTGGAAACCTTGGAATGCTTTGAGGGACGCATCTCTGAATGGGACTCTTCTTCAAGGTCACGCGCAGTACCTGACACCACCGCAAACGTATCCTTGACGCAATATCTCATTAATTATCTCGCGAAGGTTATTCCAAGTTACATAGATATATTTTATTCATTAATTTCCCATTGCGTATAACTTATTGCGCGATGTCTCAACGCGCGAACTCTGCACCATCTTTCGCGGCGCGATGAAAGACGCGCGTCTATTGGCCAATAGAATTATTCGTAACAATTGTGTGAAAATAGAGTTTTTCTTAACTTTGCGCTACAGTAGGCAACCCCACGGCGAAGAAACGCTGAGGCTATCACTGCCGGCACCGGAACTCGAACTCGGAACACCGCCGCGACTCTGTTATCCTCTCGTCATTTTTTTAACCCGCCGCGATAACAGAGATCCTCATCCCGACGAGACGGTGAGTTAAAACGATTAAAATCTTTTACTCGATTTTATTAATTCACGGAAAATTAATTTTTTTTTCTTATTTTTCGCAAAAGGTCGCACTGGTTAACGTTGTCCACATTAAGGACAGCGTTTGCACACTACCGACATCGATTCTCGCGCAATATCTCAAACAAGCGAACGGACAATTGTCGTGTTTGAAGGTAAGTTTATTTCGCGTAAGTTATTTTCATATACATATATGTGTAAATAGTGACGAAATGAAGACGTTAACCCCGAAAAAAAAAAGTTGATCTCGCGCGCGCGGCGTTCGCATTCTTTAATCCTCGCAGTGCGACGGATATTAAAATTGATGAGTTTCACGATCTTTTTTTTTTTTTTTTTTTTTTTTCGATTAATAAATTTTGCTAATCTGATTTTTTTTTTGTTAATTCAAAGCACCTATGATGAATAGAAATATTCATTTTAATCGTTTATTTTTATGAGATGATCTCTCAAACGGGTTTTTCAAAACGGTGGACAGTCTTCAAAAATGTTGCTACATCATTCTTCACGCGATTCTGTGGAACCTTTTTTTTTAATTTCATAGTTTTTTAAACGAAAAATTATCGAAAAAATCCATTTCGACACTTCATTTCGAAAATGCCACTATTATGTATATTTTCATCGAAAAATAAAAACTTCTTCATGGCGCCGAAAATTTTTTCGTACTGATTAATAATCTTTTACGATTTCCACCGTTTCCGAGTCTCCACCGTCGAACGACAATTTTTTTCGGCATAGCTTTGTAGCGCCGAAAACCTCTGTAAAAAACATAAAAATAAACGATTAAATTTTTTTTTTGTTTATCGCAAGTGCTTTGAATTTTAAAAAATGGGACTAATTATCAAATTTTATTTTTCGAAACAAAAAAAAAAAAAAAATCCATGAAAATCATCCATTTGTACTCTTGTCACACTGAGACAATCGCTTAATGCGCTATTTTCCTTCAATTTTTATAATCAATTTATTTGCCTAACGATATATTTCGATTTTTTCAGCAATTGTATTTGGCGACCGGAAACTCTACGAATTACGAAGAAGGAGATTTATCCTCGGGGTTGGGACCTGCATTAGCATTGGCCGAACCCTGCAACAACAACGGTGGAGCATCGAGGGGTGCGCTGGTCGCTTCCGGTGCTGGTGACGCCGAAGGCTCCCTGTGGAACTCCGCCGGCGAACAGTTATGCGTCGTTTGTCAATATTTTCCTCTTTCGAGAGCGCTGTTGCCTTGCAGACACACGTGTATATGCGCCTCGTGTTTCGGAAAACTGGACAGGTGTCCGATGTGTCGAAGTCCTATAAAGAGTTATTTCTGCATACGCGGCGAGGAGTATATGCCGCCGGAGAAAGAAATAAATCCGTGTAAACAACGGCAAGCAACACACGGACCGTCCCACTGGCTGCACGACTGGAACGACAGACTCACCGATTTTTTGGGATTCGCGCGGTAAAAATGCGATGTATTTCAAATTTTTTTTTCACGGAAATCCCGTGAGACACGAATCAGCCGATGCAACAAATTCGTCCAGTGTTCGGTTTCCGATAATCGGACCGACCAAAGTGCTCACACATCGACATCATGAAAAATCGACGATCGGCAATATCACCTTTTGAAGAAATTCGATATGAAATCGTCGCGAAGAAACAATAAATCGGTTGAATGTTGTTACAGTTAAAATAAGTGCCGTCGCAGTTTCTGCACTGAGGGAATCCTAACGACAAGACTACCGGACATTTCGAGATTTTTTATTTCTCGGTATTTTCCTCGTCGGGGATTCGCGAGATGTCTTCCCAATAATGTATATCGAGTCCTCTGATCACTGCGCGTTTCGTAAAGACTATTATAATCGGATTGTGCATCTGGCAACTAATTATATTACGCGTTCCGTTGTTTTTCGCTGACGAAACAAAAAAATTTTGATTACAAAACGCGACTAACGTGTTGACTTCGGATTAATCGAGAATACGTCTCGTTACACGACTACGAATATCGAGATAACTTTGACATTGGAAAGCAAATTTTTTTACATATATGGGGACTACACGACGCGGCAAAAGTAATGAATTTTGTTTCGAGAAAAGCTATTCATACGGACCATCGCTGCGAGAAAAATCGTTGACGCGTTATAATTCTTGAAAAATGCACAATTCGAACGAATAGCCGCAGTGACAATTGAACGCCAATACCGATATACGCAATCCTATAAGTTTAATGCTCGTCGACTTTAATCTCAAACGCCAATTCGATTAAAAGACAATTCCTCTCGTTTATCCAAACAAAACGAATTGCCAATGGCGTTGCATAGCAAATGCAAAACCGAAGAGAGACGACACACATTAGTATTCTCTTTGTAACCCGATAATTTTTTTTTATCCTTAGGAAAATTATTTTTTACCCGCTATCGGATCGATTGATAATGGAAAAAAAATGTTCGCCGCCTCTACTCGCCGATCGCGTTAATGATAAAAAAAAACGCGTCACTGAAGAAACCGATGCGACTGCATCGCGACTCGATTTTGATAATCGCGAAGTTGCGAAGAAAAAAAAATCTTCGATCGGATCGTAAATTCAGAAAAATGCGATCCACGGTAGTCGCGTCGGTTTCGACGGGACAGAGACGAAGCGATATCATTGCTTGAATGAAAATAACGATTAAAGGATTCGAATAACGTGGAGATGATGCGAAAACAATAATGATGCTAATTCGTAAGATTGATGATCGTCGCTAGAAATGTAAGTTGTAAATACACAGACTGTGATAATCCTGATAATATCTATGTAGATGCGGAGTGCACTCGCCTACTCGTGAAAAAAAAAAAAAAAAAACGTTCGGTGCTCGAAGCGCAAAATAAAATGTGTGAAGAGCACAAAACAATCCGCGTATTAGAATTTCTATTTGCCGCAATAGTAACAGTAATAGAAACATTATATCGCGCGTCGCGGACGGCGGGCTGCGCGCCGCGTATCGAATACCGCGCGCCGATTACCGCGTGCATTAGCTGAGTGCCGCGCGCCGCGTGCATTAGCCTTCACTCATTACATTCTCCAGTAAAGTTTCGACAAAACGGTTTATATGATAAAAAAAATGACTAGTGAAACACTATAGCATTATTATTATATAGACGTAAATCTAACGAATAGAAAGAGAGAACGATGCGCGTCGAAACGACGAAATTTGTATATACATTTTATCGAATTAATTAATTTAGCTGCGAAGGCCTATGAAGTCAATGTATTTTAGTAGGAAAAATTTCATCAATGTGTTAATAATTTATGCGGCATATAGATACGAATGTTTCAGTGATGAAGAAAAAAGTAAATACGGATATCTGTATGGCGAAGAAAAAAAAAAAAAGAAAAAAAAATTGTACATAATTTATTTAATAAAGAGTGTCGCTAGTAAGAAGCAAAGTAACGTATACATCGATAAATATCAAATCTCCACGCAGTTCGGTATCAATCTCAACATTTTTCTCAACTCCGACGTTAAGTCGTTCATTTTTATCTCGACGTCCCCTTCGACGATGTTTAACCGTTCGATTGTTTTCCGATTCCACGATTCCATTTCATTGCTCTGCCGTTGCGTTCTGATTAAAAGCGAACAGCAAGTTTCCTCGTAAGGTGTAACTTCCCGCGATTCTGCTTTTTCGTTCGACTTAATGGAGTGTAATTTTTTTTTCGTCACGTGTCGCAACAGTGAGAGGAAATTTGATAACTCGTCGCACTGATCGGCGCTCGTTTCGTTGTTCGTTTTGTCGTTTTTATTTTCCTCGATTACGGTTACCTGAAATTTGATATTTGATTGTAAATTCTGTGGAAAGAAAAAAAAATCGGTTGATTTCATTAAATTGGCGCTTGCGGTGAGCCAAATACTTCGATCGTTGAAATAATTATCTCGTTAATCGTATTGATATTTAAACGGATTGTTTATTTCGTATCTATGAAAATAATTACGTTATATCGACCGAATATTTCTTTCGGTATTTGTAAACGCCGATTTAGTCGATCCAACCGATTTTTTTCGGTGTTTATCGCGATTTTATATCTATAGCGTGCAATTAATTATCGATTAATTTTGAATTTGACGATATTTTCCTACCATCCAGTCGTAAAAAACTCCTTGGCATTTGTTCCATTGTTCGTGGGTTGCGAGAATCTCCGCGAGGGAGTGCAATTCTTTGCGGAATTCTTTTTCTTTCTTCGAAAAATTTGAATCCCCTTTAATAGACGAGTTTTTCGTCAAAGCCAATTGGGAAACGCTGAGATGCGGCAGACCGCTCGCGTTTAATGTAGCGCCGTGTATTTTCGCCGTTAATTTCATTTTTTCCCTCGTTAACTCGGCGATTTCTTTGACATTGTGACTTATTCGACCGCATGCGTGAACGATACCGCGCATCTGGGAAATTGCATCGTCCGATAATACATTATTCGTCGCTTTTTCCTGTATACCGATCGAAACACATACATTACGTCAGCCTGTTATTTTTTTTCCTTTTCTTCACGTGTTTTGAAAACTCGCTTGATAAATAATTTATACGCTACGATTGTCGAAGTCTACGAATTACAAGTGCATACCGGAGAATCCTCGATGCGCGTGAACTCGTGGCTCAAGATGCTCGTCGTAAGCTTCGATCTAATGGCGGTATTCAGTGCATCTTTCTTAGCGAATAACCAACCCATAGCCAGCAATAGTTCTCTGTTACGTGAGTTATTTTTCGGGGACAATAAATAAAACTCTATCGCCGGGTATTGCAAGAACGCGAAGTATAATTTCGTAGCGTGAAAATCAGCTGAAACATATCGTTATCCTTAAAAAACTGCTACGATCGAAATAAACTCGCGCCATTAATAAATTCATTTATACACGTCGTTCCTTCGTACCGTAACGATCAAAATCAATTTCTGCCCGAATATCTTTAACAACCTCGCGACTCAGAACGTACAAAACCGTCCAAAGAGCGTTTGTCTGCAATAACAACGACCAGAAAAGTCAAACAATTACCGTATAAGTATTATATTTATTCAACGGGAGGGCAACGAAGACGAAGTTTTTTTGTACTCACAACATTATCGTCGGCTTTGTTATACTTCGCTAATCTAAAGTATTCCGGTTTTAATGTACAGTCGATTGAGAGATACAGATGTTTGCACAAGAGAGCAATAACACTTTTCACATCGGACATGATACGATCGTTGTTTTCTTTGGCGCTTTGTAGTAAAATCCTCGCTGCTTGTGTCGGTAAACCTAACCTCCATATCGCGCAGAAATCTTTCGAAAGGACACCGGGTTTTTCGAGAACGAAACACGTTTAAGGGTAAAGACGGAAGAATGAAATATAACGAAAAATGTTACGTTTATTCAATAAAAATAATAATAATAATAGTAGTTTCACATGACGTGCGTTTATTCTCAATTCTCCAGCGAGAAAGATATACATTTCTTTATTACGACGACCAGTATTTAATTGTATGAATAGATCGCTCAGGCATACTGAAAGCTATCGTTTTGTCGCTCGCAGGAGTCTTCACTTCTACGGGTATTATTTCGTCGTGTCTAAAAAAGTTTCAGATTTCATGCTATCGTGCAGCTAAAACCAACGATATTTATTTCGATGCGGTTATTCGCCCTCCTTTCGTATGCCGTGTGTCGTGAATATCAAATATTCTTTTATGGCGATGGTACAAAATGAGCTTTCCGTGCATCGTTTTTCGTATGTCGTATATTTAGGCGGAGTTAAACTAAAATTTTTCGGGTGTCGTGTAATAACGACCACCGCGCTAACCGTCTCCGTGTATCGTGCGTCGTGCATCGTACGACACACGGACGCGTTACTGTTTGGACAATCAATCAAATTTGTTTTCTAAACAAAAATCATTACGATAACTAAAAGACAAACTGTTACGTAATAAAAAAAAATCAATGTATTTAGTTACACATCGTAAGGTCTTAAATGATCAATTAGTTGAAATAATATGGAACGCTATGAATTAATATGTTGGAAGCGCTATAAAAGGTTCGAAAGTTTCGAAATCTGCAGATGCAACAAAAAATAGTCCAATGCTTATCGTATCAAAAGTCGTCGTATTAAAAAAACCGACGACAGCTATAGAAAAACGGAAAAACATTATGCGTTTCACCACGGAATTACTAAATTTGGCGGTAGATTCGTGCGAAATGCATTTACAGTGCAAAATGGCGATTTTGAAAGAAATCTGTGAAACATCGAAAAAAGGCGGCGAAGTCACGATCATTAAATTAGACAGTATAAAAGACAACGCACATGACATTAAGACTATCGACGGAAATGAACAACCAGACAACAAACATCAAACATCAAGGATTGTCGAACCTGAAGTTGTTTCTGATGCAAATCTCAAATTACTCGAAATCACAGTTGCCAATGATTATTTTAATATTTCCCAAGTAAAAATGCCCCCGACGATTAAAATTGTATTGAGATCGAAATCTCTTTTAACAAATTATTTGAATAATTTCGATCGAATATTTTACCGATTCCTTCAGCCGACGCGGCCGGCGTCGACGGCTCTCGGTGCACTAAATAATTTTATATACGATTTTTTAAAAATAAACATCTCGATGGGCATAAAATCTCGGGGTGGACCCAGTGGATGACCCTTCAATTAAATTAATATTTCGAATGCAAAGAACACGAAGGTCTCCAGGAATAAATGCATTTTAATTTGAACAAAGAAATTTGGCGAATTAACAAGATACTTACAGTTTCCGAAAGGATCTGATCCTCGAACACAAAGAATTCATTATATCGATCTAAGCTTCCCGATGTCCCGCCATCTTACGCGGGGCCTGAGGATCCCATCTCTCTGGCAAAAGTAATTGCCGGTTTCTCGGCGACTTCGATCGAAAATATATTTCACGTTTCATTCAAATATTCTGCGCGTGACGTTGCAGCTGTATTATAGTTCCGGTTATTAAAGTATTTTTGGACGCCCCATACGCCATTTGGCGACAACAGCCGGCGTCCCAAAGCGTAAGACGGTCGCACAAAGGTTCGTCGAAAAATGCAAAGAGCTGCGTGTTCGGCGCATGTTGTACCGGATAATCGATGGATCATTCATCGATATGATAATCGGTAAAAAAAACATACGATCGGTAAAAGAGATTTGCGTCTGAAAAACTTAAAAGACTTTATCGTCGACGATTCCGTCGATTTTAATCTTTTGGCGCCTTTTTGCGAAGAGGGCGCATGCGCTGCAGTAACGGTTACTGTGGCAACGAAGAGAAAACGATCGTCGAAAAGAGCGTCAGATGGGATCATTGCCTCTTTTGGTAGCATTACGAGTGCCCTAATTTAAAGAGAACACCGGGAATTTGCGTTTCTTTTTGTCGAAAATGCACTCGTGAACAATGGATACCAAAGTGCTGTATGCGATTCCCGATAATAACGCATCGAGTTTACATGACGAAGAAAACGGGTCGGAAAACGAAATTAGAAAAACGAATTAGTTTTTTCGTATTATTATTTATAATTTATTTATTTATTCTGCATTCGCGTGCCGTATATTGTACGATACACGACATACGGAAAGAGTCTGCGTGACGACCGTTACACACGAAACACGACGCACGATACACGAAAAAAGTCAATTTTACTTCCCCTAAACATATGACGAACGACACACGATACACGAAAAGCTCATTTTTTACAAGCGCCAGAAAAACATATTGGATATTCACGACACACGACATGCGACGCACGAAAGGCGTGCGAATTTCCCTTACAGTTATATATATATATACATACGGATTGTATAATATTACGATTGTTGAATTATCCGGAGCGAGAAATGCCACGTGAAGAACGCTTTGAGTTTCCGTTTCCACATAAATTCTCACACTTCCTTCCGATATGAATTTGCTGAAATGCCCGAAAGCGTAAAACTGCGGCTGCTTATAGAATTCATCGGTCGTTCTGAAGAAATTAAAAAAAAATTACCGGTTAATTGAACAAAAATATTTCTAATGATTTTTTTTTTTTTTTTTTTTTTTTTTAAGACTGAAAAGATCGAAAAACTTAACAAGTTGATAATAATGTTCGCGTCAGTAGCGACAGAAGAATGCCAACACGGTCCTCCGCCCGTATCGAGCGCAATGTTCCAATCCAACCATCCAGAGACCCAATGATTTAAGTTCTGTTTCAGCGAAGCGTTATTATTAATTACGAGAACAAACCGGTTATTCCCATTATAGTAGAGCTACCGACGCAATTTTTTACCTCAAGCATATTTTCCGCATATTGCTCCGCGCGTTCCCATGAACCCAGTCGAACTTTATGATTCAACAAGTCATTGACTTCCAGTACACCGGGCGACGCGCCTGTTTTGGGAAACGCGCTAAATTAGGAAATGCTGCCATTTTTTTTTTTTTTTTTTTTTTCGAACATCGCGAGTTAAGCGCCGGAATCACGAACGAGACTACCTGTCGCGGCTTCGGTTGTGATGATAAACAAATCCGGATAAAGTTCGTGACACAAGTCAAGATTTTCCGACGGTACCAAACTATCCATATACCACTGAACTCCTACGCCATTAATGAATTTCTTCGTCTCATTATTGTTTGTTCCGGACATCTTGAACATCTGATCGAATTATCGATTAATTTATTTATTTAAATTCATTTATTTACGATCAAATAATAATAATTCGATACATTACAATTGATAACGACGTAATGTATCGTAAGTTGGTATTAATTAATTATTTTCATTTATTACGTTTTCTCGTAGAGGAAACTTTGTTTTCGTGAAAAAGTGGGTTTTTTTCGAGATTTTCCTGCCAACGCGTCGAGAATATTTCGAAATGACGAAAAATTACATCGACAAAAAAAATGGCCGACGTGCATGTGTATCGATGAGTACGCCGAACAGATGGTAACTGTTGCAAATTCGAAAGTTGTAACGTGTTCATCTTTTTCAGTTTACCAAAATACTATTTAAGACATTTTTAGCTGAAAGTTGGCGCGCGACTCCATTGGCCATTAAGGGTGTTAAATTTTTATTTCGTCCAAATCGGCAATTGATGTAAAAGTTACGAATTTTCGTTTTGGATATTGATGATTTTTTTTTAAACTTTGATGAAAAGTTTATAAGTTTCAAAAAACGACGCTGAGTCAGAATTTGATCCGAAATTTTTAGATTCCGTAATTACCGATTAAAAAAAAAACTTGAAATTGAAAATTTTCACATTATTTCTTCGTTAATTTTTTTTTACTTGCGAAGTTATGAGAAAACCAAAAAATTACAAAATATTTCGACTCATAGTAAAAACTTTTCGAGTTGAAAAAAATGCACGTGGAAATGCACAGTGTGGAAGTTCATAATTTTCGAGGTTTCGTATTTTCACGAAGCAAACGAAACGCGATGTATATCTCTGAAGATATTAAAGGTAAACGTATAACTTACCGCGTAAAGAGTCCATGGAATCAAATATCGATTATCGTCGACGGTGATAACCATTAATTTTTTATACGGTGATTCGCGTAAAGTTGGTCCCAAATATTTACTGATAAATTGCGACATACTTCTGCTTGTCCAACCCATACTGGGCGATAATTCAGATTCAACGAGACCTTTGCTCGGTCGGTTCTGCGTTGATATTCCCCAAAATTCAACGCCTTGCATTCGATACTCTTTCAAGAATCTGAATACATCGATATAACGGCCGTTACCTTCGCTTCGTTATGTCGCAACATTACGATCGCAAGACATACCTTACGAAATAATCCGCCCAAACTTGATAATACTCTACGCGAAGCATACCAAATCCCGTAATATTTTTGTTGGTTTTCATCCAAAAGGGAGCGGTCCACGGGGTACCGATGAGCTTCAGCTTCCCGTTCGTAATATCGTTAACTTTTTTAATCAGCGGCAACTAATACGATTTCCGTGAAAAATCGTTAATTAATAATTTTGCATCACAAATCAACGAGAAAACTTCGCAAAAATAAAAAAAAAAACTTTTTTTTTCGATTTGTGTGGTTATGTACCTTTAAAACGTAATCTTCCGGCTGAAGAGCAAAATGCTTGAGATAAAGATCCCCCGGAACGTCGGCGTAACTGTATCCCCTCAGAGAAAATTGACTACAACCGATAGGGACTCTTCCCATATTCAATTCGATACCTTCGGTTCCGTAGTACGATCTATTTTTTTCGAAATTTTTTTTTCAACATTACATAATAACAATATTTTATTTTTATTATATGTACAATTATAATTAATGAGAAATATGCGCCGCGTGAAAATGACGGGATCGACGATGCATGTCTACGATACATTGTTATTCCTTAAAGAGAAAACGGCTTTTCGATTTCTCGCACTGGCAATATTGCGCACGATCGGCAGAACACCATTTATCCCGCCGTTAAACTTGGTCACGAAAGGATCTCGTTAACTCTATAAATAGCAGTTTTCCTTGAGCACCGAGAGAGTCACTCGACGCGATAGATCGAATCTCGATTTTTAATACCGCCACTTCACGTCCTCGAAACACCGCACGCAAAAACCGCCGTTAATTAACTCTCTTTCAATCCATCTATTTCCGAGACATCGTCGCAATTTTTAAGTTGCGAGATGACAACGGCATTTGGTTCGGCGACGCCGAACGACGATATAAAAACATTGAGAATTGTTACGAGAAATATCCCAATGACTGTCCAATTGTTCGCTTTATTCGCTTGAAAAACTTGCGTATGTTTTTTCACGTTGTAAGTACTGTTCCATATCAAACCGATGCCGACGACAATCTGAAGAAACAAACTTGTGCCGATCATCGCGAGCGACGCGATGTAATACGGATGAGTCGTTGATTGTAAAACGTAACGAAATTGATTCGCGTTCGCCGATATAAGCGCGAGATCCATCATTCCCTGCGCGAGAGTTTTTTTTTGTTGATATATATTTACATCGAAGGGATAACGGCCATTGGGTATTCCCGGGAAGCGGGGAGGGGGAAGAAGGCCGCTGTCAACGCCGCGATCGTCGGCTTCGTTGCCGTCACCTTCGCGTCTCTTGTCCTCCGGTTCGAGATCGTCGACTTCGGGTCCGTAAGATGGCGGCTGATTTCTCGCGGGAATATTATCCGTTTCGAGAAGTTCCGCCGAATGATTATTGGCGATTTTCGGAGAATTTAACGAACCCACCGGTGAAGTCCTCGCGGAGGATTTATCGTTTTCGCGATGTCTCGGTTGCAGCATTACGTTCGTACCGGTGACCTCGTCCATGTAGAGAACAACCTCGTCGTTTTCATACGGTTCTAATTGTCCGTGACGGTGCATTTTTCGTTCAATCGTTTTTTTTACTGCGGTAAAAAAAAATTGTCTCGCGTGATCGCGAGTCAACGTGTCGCAAATACGGTACTATTTATGCCGGTAGCTCTCCGACAATCCGGTGGCAGCGTCGAGCAACCAATGTTAACTACAGTGTCTATCTTCCGTTCGCGTCTTTGCCGCTCTCCGCGGCAGTCTGCCAATGTAACTGTATACTTTCTGTGAATTTCCACTTCTTCTCCGCGGAAATCTCGTGATTATAGAATATTACACTGTTTTCCGCAATCGCACAGACGTTCGATAGAATCCAAAGCAATTACTGTATATAACTCGATGATGTCTATTATACGCGCGACCGGAGGACAATTGTTCTCGAACGCGCAAACCGATCGTCCGTACTGAACGCTATTCCGCGAGATTGTAACGCGAATGCGTCTTCTCCGACCGCGTTCTCCAACGGATACACGAGTTCCCGGGTTGAATCATGAAAACTGTTCATGGAATTCCACGCGTGCGACGTCAGCGAACGAGAACCACTTTTTTTTTAGAATATAAGAGCCGTGTGATCGCGCGGCAACACAAACACAATCCGATCAGAGATCGCCATACGCCGTTGCGCGCAACACCATGAGAAGGTCAAACTACTCGCGTTTTGACCGATTGACGATCCTAACTTCGCAATGACCTTGAGAATTCTATTTCGACTGTCAGTTATACAAAATGAATTGGGAATTTTTTTTTGCGTTTTTCGTGATATTTACCGAGTATTACTGAGAAAAAAAACGATTTTCAAAAAATAAATATTTCATTTGATGATTGTATTAACTTTTACGTAAATTGACTATTTCTTTTATTACTATAATGATAATGACGATTAATGAACCGAACATTTATTTCGGCGTTTCAGTTGATACGAACGTTTTTTTTTTCTCAGTAAAATCGTATTTGTTGTATATATAGATGGCGTGAATCGTCCATTGGATGAATATCCGCGCAATGAATGGAGTAAATTGGATTGAATGAAACATTTCGCTCGCATGCTAATGCAACGTAATGGATTATTTATTATACGGAAATTCTATTATTATAAATAAGGCTGTGAACCGTATCGTGACTCTGTGCGCATTTTGTTTTATAAAACAAAATTAAAGAAATGGTAGCCGTTATTTTTGGTGGATCGTAGTACGCAGCCGCAACTGATACCTCCATAATATCGAAGGATTTTTAAATTAATTTTATGATTATTAACTGTACAATTTGATCAATAAAAATATGAAAATGTTCGATCTTTGGAAATAACAACTGAATTTTGTTAAATACTTCGAAAAATATATGAAATATTCAAAAGTTCATATATAAACTTAAATTTTTGGAATTTTTCCGCCAAATGAAGACATTTGTGCAAAGGCCTTCGAGAGAATATTAACATTATTCAGCTTTTTTTTATGGTACCCGTAAGTATTTTTGCTCTTATGCATTTCTCTTCGACAAAAATGGATTTATATAGTCGAAAAAGTTTAAAAAAGGGATTTAGACACAAGTAATCTGCAAATTCTTTTGCGCGTCCGGTGGGAATAATACGTATTCATTCACTGGGTAACGTGTTTATTTATTGAAATTTCATTAATTTGCAATAAAAAGAAAATTAGAAAAACAACGACTCGTCTTGTAGCATAAAATTCATATTCTCGAAAAAAAAAAAAAACTGTTAAAATTACGTTGCATTTCGATGTCATAAAAAAAAATTTGCAATATTGTATTCGTTTTCGCGTAAACATTACGCGTTTTATGAATTTTCATGCGAATAATTAATTATTCTACGATTAAAAATATTCCCTATATTTATGCGTCCATTCGATGGGAGATTATTCACCCTATGAAACTATATGATAGTCATTGATGAATTCACGCGATACGAAATAACGGATGACGATAAATACGATACAAAGACGATACCCACCGCAACAGGTGATCTCGCGAACCCTCCGAAAGATTAACAATATTGTATCCAGCGGCATCGGTGAACGCCGCTCCGAAACCTATTATACTCTGATATCGTCTCTCCGGATGAATTACGAATTCAACACCTATAATAAAACGACACCAAAATAATCGTCGCAATGCTCCATCGTTTAAAACTGTTTTATTCAGTCACCGCGTGTATCGTCTCTATTATTATCTACACGCGTCTGTCGCCTCAACTGAATGCCTGATAAATGCATATATAATGGACCGTTTCAGTACAAAATAAAATACATCGAACGTTTCTGCACGATCTCTTACCGTCATCGGTACGATTGTCCTTCGTTTGCAATCTGCCGATCGTTCTCTCGAGGCGCAGACCCGCTTTGCTCGTCGAATAAAGAACGTAACGACCACGTGACTGACTCATCGGTAGCCACGGCTCGACAGTGTCGCAGTAAGAGGAATTGCAAACGCACACTTGACTTCCGCCACCGAAATCTCGTCCCATACAGGGTTTGTAAACGCCGAAAGTCGACAAACAACACGTAAAAAACGTTAAAAAAATAAATAACGAAACGAAAAAAAAATTCGAACGATCGCTACCGCGAGGTACGACGACCGTCATTTTACTGATGAATTTTTTTTGCGACAAACTGTTCTCTTAGATTTCATTGTTTATACTTTTTCTTCCCGGTAAGAGAACAATAGACCATTGTGCGACTCGAATCAATATTGGAATCTTCGATATATACAATTATTTTATCATTGCACGCGATGTTATGCTTTTTTTTTTTTTTTTATCGATAATGTTTAGTAGGCCGAGAAATCGCGAGAGAGTACGGGATTTCATGTTCCTCGTGATTGCATAATACAACTTGCGGGGTATTGAACTATCCCTCCGTCGTCAAGCAAACAACTCGACACGAAGGTAGCAGAGGGGGTGTTCGATGTTCTTTCCTCGAGCGAAGACATTCCTTCAGTGCGAATCGTCGACCGAATTGGGTCGCGACGTACCCCAACGGCGGATTTTATTCGCCGTTTTTCTTTCTCTTCAACGACGATAATGTACGAAAAAATTAAATTACGATGCTTAGTACGCGAGTGATCAGCGCGCGAGGAGGAGATGCAGGAGCATCAAAAATGTTGTTTGCACTGTCCGGGAAGGTGGACATCGTCATTAAAAGATCGTCGGGACGAGCATTCTTGCTGTTTGCCGACGTACGTACGCGGAAATTTGAAAATATCATCGCTGAAAAAATTCAGTCCCCATGAGGCGGAGAGAGCCGAAAGATTGCGGGGCAACAGATCAGCCGCGAAAAATCCTCCGGATCGTCCGTCTTCGTGTTACGATCGATTCGCTATAGCGAAAAAATTTCACTCAGAAAATCTGCAGCATCAGCCGCTACCCGATAAGGTCGACGATTCGGTTTTTAAAAACGCGCGTTTATCGAACGGTGAAGGAAATCTGCGAGTTTCGCAAAAGCGACCGAGCAGCGGTCAGCCGGATCGGGGAAATCGGCGGGGATCGGTATCGAGATTTTGTCAGAGGGTTAGAACGGGCGTTCAGTACGGTCCAACTTTGGGATGCAAGACACCAACGACGAATATGGATCTCGCGATCTGTTGGGAGGCACCCATCGATCGTACTTACGAACCTCCGAGAGCGGTACACATCGACGGTACGGACGGCGGACCCGCACCCGCGATCTTTGCTCTCGTTGAACACGAGATTCCTCGTCGCGATGCCGATCATAATTGCAAATGTTTTAAGAGTCCCGTTGAAATTTACGAGTCGAAATTTAGCAATGTGAGAAATCGGTGCCGATGCAACGATTACGAAAAGACGCGAGCGGATGTTTCACCGATCGTTGAGGCGAACAATGCGCCACCGGAACGTACCGATAATCCGCACTGCTGGCAGTGTCCCGCCGATCCGGAAATCGGTATTGTCGACAAACACGAAGGAGATTTGTGCGATGAAATGAATTCGATTCATATTTCCGAAGGTACGAATAGCAATGGCGACGGAAACGGAAATTCTATTACTAAACTCGGCGTCACCGGAAGTCGAAAGGTACCGCTTCATCTGCGAAATTGTTCGTCCTGCGAATGCAGAGGCGAACGATCGGCGAGAAAACCGCGAGGACCGAGACTCGTCCAATCTGCTTGCGTAGGATCGAGAAATACGCGGAGAAACGGCTTACCGACAAAAACTAACGTTCCCCGACCTAAAACCCCGTATGCCAAGAGATCTTTCTGTATCGATACTCTGACGCCGCCTTTTAGTATTGTTAACGGATGCAGAGACGCCGATTATCCGGAACACTGGAGACTCACCTCCGTGTATCAACAGTCGTACAGAAACCCACGGAAACAGAGGGGTAACATCCTCACTTATCATTGACAAAACCTCTGTTGTTGTTGTAGAATAAAAAATTATTTCAATATCACCGCGTGTTTTCTCTTTATTCCTTTCTTTTGTAATTCTTCTTTTTGGTAAATACATTGAAAAAGGAGTTTATTTATATCTAAGAAATGGTAAGTTGAATATTCCTAAAAAAAAATGTTATTCGGAAAAAATGCATTCATTCATTTTCATTTTATTTTTTTCATTTCTTTTTCTTTTCGTGTATTTATTTTTTATTATCAGTTCAGTCGAATAAAATTTATTAGATTTTAACAAATGTTATTCGATTTCGTTTCGATCAATTAATATCGATCGATCGATCGATCGATTCGTTTCGATTTATTACTTAACGTAACTAATCTTTGTTGACATTAAAGAAAAATGTATTTCATTAACTTTTGTTAACAACAATTGAACATTTATGCCGATGATATTTGTTAACTATAAATAAATATTTTTCTCAGTCTGTATTCGGAATTTTAATCCCATCGTAGATGCGAACAGTTCGCGTGCGAAGACTCTTCTCGAGACGTTCGATAGCGATCCGTTGAAGATGATTCAGTAAACTTGAATGGGGAGTTACGCATTGCAAGAAATCGGTTCGTCTTAATATCCATATTTCACAGGTCTCTATCGCAACGACAGTCGCCTGACGCCGTTCGTTCTCCATTACCAGAGATAAATCTCCGAAATATGCACCGTCCTCCAGATGACAAACCTGAACGATATTTTTTAGCAGTGCATCGTTACGTTTCCATTCAAAAGTGAAATTCGGAGAAAATTTTAAATAGTTCCCAGTGGAATAAAATTTTTTAATAATCGACCGTATAAAAGAACGCTAAAAAATTTTTTTGGATGATAACAATAATAATAAAAGTTATTTGCGAAGTCGAAATAACTAAAATTGTTTAAGGAATCATCCGACATCGTAATGTTTCTTAGCCAGAAATTGATTAAAAAATAAAAAAAATTATTAACAAACAAATTAATTGATCAATGAAAAAAAAATTTCAAATCAGGAAAATATTTAAATTTTCTTCTGATTTTTGAAATTTTTTTTCTTTTCTTTTCGGTTGCCGGATGATTCCTTAAAAAATGTACTTTTCAGCTAATTTGTGAATAACTTTTAGCAATTATTATTATGGAAAATCAATGTTCTCAAAACCTTTTAAATAGTTTAAATTTTTAGGGCAATTTTTCAAACGCATACGCGCGAACCTCTTTTCCAGCATTCGTATAAACGGCGACGGTTCCAGCAGCGATGAAAAAAAGTGCATCGCCGGTTGTACCCGTCTTGACGATAGTATCGTTCGTAAGGTACACTTCCGTACGCAAAAGTCCGACCAGTTGCGCAATAACGTGTTGAGGTAAATATTTTAAAAAATCAACGCTGTCGACGAGTCTCGAATAATTGTGAAGCAATAACTCTTCACGCAGACAGGGCGACACGCTGTCGATTATATACTTATTCCTGTCGAAACTCTTCTTATTACAATATTTGTAATAATCAAGGAGACGCCGTTGGATGGGATACGGTAATTCTTTGTAACGCATGTATTCTTGCAATTGTTGCACGAGTTTAACGTTTTTCTTACTCGTCGAGTGAAATGACGTCATCAGTTGAAAAAATTGTACTACGATTGATCATAAAGTGTATCGATGAGTTTTGGGTAAAAAACAAAAAAAAACTGATAATCGAACATATATGTTACGAGTTTTTACCGATTATGTAAATAAATCCGATTCTTCCGATTATCGTTAACATTAGATTGAGTAAAACATCTTCGGGTGTTTTAACATCGAGATAATGCGACGAAGAGACGAGGGACGCTGTTGCGCGATTAGCACAGGTTAAGTAGATCTTGAATTTCGTATCTTTGTCATTCATGCGTTCGGATGTGAGCCAAGAGCTGTCGTTTATCGTTATTTTTCTCATAATCATAATATTTCCAAAGTCGTGTGAAGCGTAATTATTTACGTCTTACCCACGATCGGTGTTTCTCCAATCGATTTCTCGACCGACAAGCGCCACGTATAATTCGAGACAAGTGGCCCAATGGAATAATAAAATCGAAACTAACGCCATCTCGTATATCGTGTACTTCTGGAAGAATATTCTGTACGACTGTCCTCCGGAGGACAGAGTATCATTATCATAAACAATCTCTAATAATATCCGGAATATGCGAAGCAACACGATCTTACTAACGTGTTGAAGTTTTCTCGAATAGAAAACGATAGTTCTGAGACGAAATATCTTAGCGAGATTCAGAGCCGTGACGTACCACTTTACATTATCGGATCTCATTATTATCGCGTAAAAGGCTTCGACAGGTATAGTTGACAAAAGATCGAACACAAAGAAGCCTTTGAGATATTTTCTGAAAGAAAGATCGATGACACGAAGCGCTAATAACGCGGGGAGAAACGCGCGATTTCGGTGTTTAAAGTTGTAATTAATGGATATGCGATGTTGAAAGTCGACGAACCCGGCAAAGATAATTTTTTTTACAGTTACTCGTACGTTAACCCGAAAAATTATCGTCACTCCGAATTTTACTTACCCAGCAACGATTTTCCTATCGAGAATAATGATCCTCGTGCTGTCGTCGTAATGACCGGTGAAAAAACACATGACGATGTCAACAAAGAAAACGATGTTTATGAGCAGAATTGCGTAGAACGAAATATCAGATTGATCGAAATCGAAGGCGAGAATGAGAGGAATGAGAATCAGAGACATCGTGGTAAATATCGTCATAAAGGATTTCCAAAATTGTCTCATTTGACTGAACGGATGTACGATGCAAGGATACGATCTTATTTGCCTGCTTATTTCGTAATTAATAGCAGCCGAACTCGTGATAAAAATTCTCGTTATCGGATGATTTCGCGATAATATTGATTTTCGTATGATCCATCGTCGTATTTTATCGATAACCCGTGTTCCCCCGACCATTGCATAAATCTCGTCTTTTTCCTCGGTAACTCGGCAATAATGGGATAAATCCGGTGGATTTAACTGTCGAAGCGTTAGGTAATAATAAACTGCTCGAGATCGTCTGGCATGAGTTAAAAATTAATTGACGCACCGAATGATCTTCGGTCCACGGGGTTTCGTTCGGCACGAGCGACATTAAATCCATAATATCGCGGGCGTTATTCTGACAGCCCGTTGCTAATCGATGGAACGCGAGACACAACGAAACAGCTGCTGTTGACAGCAGTCCTCCTCGGCAGGGGGCCGGAGCAGCGCGTGAGCGCGCGCAACACGACACACACCGAACACAACCTCTGCCTCTAACCCTCCGCCTACTAGCGCCCGGCCGCAGTGACGCATCGTGTGTTCGACGAATCAGCTGATAAGATTTTCTACGGGCAAAGTCATCTGATCGCGCGCGATGATGTAAACGATTTCCCATTCTCGGCTCCACGAATGGAGCAGTTGCAGGGAAACATCTTATACGAGGAGTAACGCGGTGGTGTTCGGGCGACAAACGCTGCGCTTACTTAGTTCTTCTCTCAGTTATCCGTGAATCGTTCGCGTGCGTCGTTGACGCGAGACATTTTTTCCATACCGTCCGTCAAATCATTAATACCAAACGCTACGATGGCATCATTAAAAGATATACCGGGTTCTCGTGTGGACCATAACATCACCAACATCGACAACGAAAAACCGCAGCTACCAATCGAGGTCGGTGCGCGTGTTTGTGTGTGTTTTTTTCTCGTTTTTGTCGCAAAGTCAGTGTCTCGTACGAGTCAAGGTTATTCGCATATGTAAACACAGCTGTCACTACGATAGCGGGCATATCTCGGAACACGTGTCTGCGTCTTATTTTATTTTTTTGACACTTCTCTATCATCTCGATTTTCGCAATTTCGTACAATCACCGTAATTTATCTTTTATCTGTTTGTGTCGCAGATCATAATGGACATCATGTCGTACCTCTCTGTACCGGACAGAATGTCAGCGGGTCTTGTGTGCAGAGAATGGCGAGAAGCTTCGCTCAGCACAAGATTCGTTGACCGAGAGATATTGCTGATAAGCAGACGCGGCTCAGAAGACAACCTAAGAAAAGTTATGGCGGCTCTTAAAAACTCTCACAGACCCTTTCACCACTTTGTTTTCAACGACGTTGAAGTCAAAAGGAATTTACCAATTTGGGATCAATTTGGGTTGCATATGCGGAGTCTGGCGCTGGTGGGACAATGTTTTATTTTTATTGTTATACAGAAGAAAATTTCGAAATCGAAGGATAAAAAAAAGTTTGAAATTTTTTTTTTGAAATATAAAAAAAAAATTTGAAAAAATTTCGGAATTAAAAAAAAATGTGTCCGTCGTAATTTAGCGATTTTGAACTTTTTACAAAGCGGTGATAACTGGATATTTTGTTTTCGCAGATATGTTGCTCATTGAGCGAAAAAACTCTCGTCGACGTGTTGAAGTGCTGTAAAAACTTGAGAGCTTTACACATAAACGCATGTCGCGAGTGTCTCATGTCAGGACGGCTGTTGGACAACGAAAGAGACGTCGAGGAAATCGCGGCGAATTTTCAATTACTCGTCACGCTGAGCCTCGGATCGAATCGTTATTTAAGCGACGCTCTCTTCAACAGACTCGTTACAATTTGTCCGAATTTGCAGGCGTTGAGTCTCTTCAATTGTCAGATTTCGTTTCATTCAGGATTATTCAAAAAATTTTATCCCGGTAACGGCGCGATAGAACAGGCGTCGGAATCGGTCCTCACGTTCTTCAATGTTCTTCGATACATTAAAAAACAGGCGAAACATTTGAAAGACTTAAATTTCGGTAATACGCTAATCGATGGCGTTTCGTTGGTAGCGTTAGCTTCGGTGGAAAATCTCAAATTGGAATCGTTGGGATTGTCGTCGTGCGATCAGCTGACAACTACGGGACTTCGGAGTCTCGCGTACCAAACAACACTTAAAGAACTTGAATTGAGCTTTTGCACAAGAGTAACGGACGCGAGTCTCGTCTGCATAAGTCAAAATCTTCCGAATCTCGAAAGTCTCGATATCCGCCGATGTCGCGGTGTAACGGATCTCGGTATATCGTATTTGAATAATCTTCGGAAACTTCGCACTCTCGATATATCGGAATGCGATCAACTGACCGGTCAATGTATAACCGATGGTTTATGCCGTTCGCCGTCGAATCAGGAAACGAATAAAACAAAAAATTCCGCAAACGGACAATGGACCGAAAAGTCCGAAAACGAAAATCCGAACTCCGTCAATCGGATAAGCGAAACATCCGCCGGCAATATCGGCGAATTCGTGAATCACAGACTGCAACATCTTTCCGCAAATGCCTTGAATCTCGATGAGAGATCTATAGAGTGCATTGCTACGAGTTTTCCACAATTGCGACATCTCGACATCGGCTACTGCTTCAGCGCGGTAACCGATAAAACTATACAGGTAAATGAGACAAACGATAAAACTCTTTTATTCTTATTTTTGTTCGAAAAAACTAAAGGAAACATTTGAATTTTCTTTTTCACAGATGATATTCAAGGAACTGATACTGTTGAGAAAACTGAGTATAAGTCGATGCGACAAAGTCACCGACGCGGGATTAACCGGAATGGGCGCCGGTTCTCGAGGAACTAATGTCGTGCCGACAAAAATCGAAAAACCAACGGAAGTCGGTTCGAAGCTGAGAATCCGATTGGGTTCCCAAGCGGAAGAGGATATCGTTCGCGATGCCAATCGAAAGAGGGAAGTTATGGAGATGTGCGAAGATTTCGTTACGCCTGTAGATCACGAGATTCCTATGGGATATTCTTTGATTCGTTTACGCGGAATAACGGAGTTGCATCTCTCGAGCTGTAATCGCGTTACCGATGTAAGCCTCAAACACGCGTTTACCTTTCCGGAACTCCGGATACTCGACTTGAGTAAATGCCAACAGGTAAAACTCTTTAACAGGCAGTTGAATTTATTTCTGTCGATAAAACGCTTTATCTCGCCGTTGAATGTATTTCTATCGATAAAACGCTTTATCTCGTCGTTGAATATATTTCTATCGATAAAACGTTTTATCTTGCCGTCGAATTTCATTCAACCGATAAAATATATACAGAGAAGTAATCTTATTGTTTTTTCTTTCATTGTTTCGGCAGATAACACACGTCGGATTGGATTATCTTACAAAGAACAATCCAGCGATCGAGGATTTGAATCTTTCGCAATGTCACAACATTACGGACAGTGGAATACTGTACGTCGCTCAGCGGCTTCACAGACTGAAACGTCTTCATTTGCAGGTGATAAACAGCGATCAATGCGACACTGTTATTGCATTACGCGCCATTTCCATAATATGACTCATCGCTAACGGGATTTTTACGTTTTTGCAGAGCTGTTCGCAATTAACGGATCACAGTCTCGACTCGATAAAGATATATTGCAAAACATTACAATATTTAGACGCGCGTTCGTGTCGCGGTATTTCTATCGCCGGCATCGAGAGCCTCTGCAACATTCACGTCAACTATACCGAACATAGAGATTTGATATTAGGTAACTTAGAAAATATCCCTATACCGCCACTAATGCAGAGATAATCGATCGCGTCGTCAAATTTCAAATTTAAGAAATCGCGGTAAGCGGTAAGCAAAAATATGAAATAATTTTTAGCCGAAGATATTCTGATACATACGATTAAAAAACACAAAAAAAAACAGAGTATTTACTTTTATTCGATATTTATTGAGATGTTTTTACAATTGATATAACAAGTTATCGTTAAACATTTTATCCACAATAATTTATAGACAATCGCGAAAAAAAGAAGATATATGCGATATGTCATCGACGTCGAATAATTTTTATTAACATGTTTTATAATATGCAAATAAATTCAGCCGCGTGCAGTATTCGATATATATATATGTATTACGAGTTCAACGAGTCATTTAGATATCTTTTGTTTAAGTGTCAGCGGCCCCCTTTTTCTTCCTCCTTTTCGCTTTTAATTTATATATTCTTATAGTGTTTCTCGATTAACTCCTCACGTACGGAGGACGTAAATATACGTTCGAATTTTCCGACGGGTCGTTACCTTCAATTGTTTCGTTTGACTATAAAAAATCGCGAAAAATTTTGAAAAAAATTGTAAAAAGACGTTAAATTGCTATTATTCCGATAGTTTAGAGTTTTTTTTAATTACCTACAAAGGATCGCGTAAAAATTTGAAAAAATTGTAAAATTACGTTGAATTGTTGTTTTTTCGATGGTTCAGAGATTTTTTTTACGCTCGCGCGTATTTGTTGTTACGAAGGAACGAAATTAGCGTTCTACTTGACCGGTAAAAAATCTCCCGCACGTGAGGCGTTTTCTTCACAGGTACGCGCGTTCGATCGGCAGTCCATTGAAATATTCTGTGAATCACGACGCAGTTTCTAGTCAATTTAGAATAAATCGAAATTCCATTTTTTTTTTCGTATGAATAATTAATATTGCATTTTATATAAATCTTTTTTTTATTGAGATACGAACGAAATGTATCGCGTGGGGACGAGAATTACCACATCCAAATTTACTTTATTAATAGTATAATATTGTAGCCCCGTTTACAGGTGTGTTAACACGCAGTATCCCGATTACAAAAAATATATTATATATATATACAAAAATCGACTATCATGTATTCGAATGAAGTATTATTAATTAGTATCGGGTTAGAGACCATTTAGTTGTGTCCATCTAACGTAATGATTTATTCTGACCATTGATTATTTTAACGTGCATCTTAATGGTTTTATTTTTTATTTTTTATTTACGTTATCGATAGTACAGTAGAATGTGATGTACTGAAATCATCGTCATGTAGAATACAAAGATTGTTACTGCAATTGAACTGATTTTTGTTTGTTTTCCAGTGTATTCTCAAGTATAAAATGCTGATGTATGGGATGAACGAACATTACAGTGCGTCGGGACGAATTTTGCATGTTTTTTACATGCCGCCTTAACCAATAGCAATCGATGTAAAAATCCCGCTGTTCTTTTATATATATTTACAAAAAATAACGCGCGTGCGTTGGTGACACCACTTGGATAATGTCGATAAAAGAAAAAAACTTGACGTACGCCGTCCAACGAACAATTGGCAAAGCTACGCAAAGCTTTGCGAATTGAAAAAGAAAAAAAATAAGAAAAAATAAGGAAAAGAACGGTCCGTTCATCACTCGTTGAGAATATATCAAAACTAATTAATTGAAACTAATATACTGCTCTACAGAATATCAGTTCATCACAGCCGAATACATCGTGATGAAGCGGCTGTTGCTTATCGTTTAAGATATACAGCACGTCAACGATCGTATGACGATCTATAATAAGACTCATAGAAGAAAATGTCGACATCTACGGAGTTGTGGGATTCGCTTCGTTCGCCGCTACTAACGACGCGAGTAAAGATGCTTTGCTGTCTTCTATATCAAGTGGATCTGTGTTGTAGTAGTTATTGACTTCGTTATTTCCAGTTGTTCCGGACGGAGTGGTTTCCTCTCCGGTATCGAGGAATATATCGTCGTCGAAATCCAACAAATTCCCTGCGGGATTGTAGGCCATCACTTCCCCACCAGCGGCTGTGTATCCAGAATTGTCTTCGAGAGAAAGAAAAAACGAAAAATTAATCACCTTTAATCTTAGAATTTTCTATATATAGCTGAAAATTTGATGCCGGGGAAGTCGCAACTCACCACCAGCCGCGCGTTCCTCTTCGTCTCTGTCGCGTTGTGAATGCGGATCGAGTTCGGGATTAACTGGAATCCCAAAAGACATTGGATCGTCGGCGCCGAATAACTACAAAAATACAACAAAAAAATACATTAATTTCACTGCGATTTTCTACAAAAACGTTTACGGTGGTTATGTCGCTTCGCGTTCATTTCGCATAAGTTCGAGAAAAATGAGAGAAAATTACAAACACTTCTCGATGGCACACAAATCTGAAAAAATTCAACAAAAAATTGCATAATAATAATTCCGAAATGTTATTAACAAATTGATGAAAAAATTAATTGGTCAACAATGTTTCCGGAAACGCAAATTTTTTATTTATGAAAATGATTCGTTTATTTTTCTGAAAAAATATGAATTTTTTTCAGATTTCTCAATTTACTTTGAATTTTTTTTCTTTATACGGAAAAATGGGGAAAAAACACAAAATTCAAAATAAATTAAAAAATCTGAAAAAATGAATACGTAATCAGAAAAATGAACGTATCATTTTCATAAATAAAAAAGTTGAGTATCCGGGAAAATTGTTGACCAATGAATTTGTTTAGATTTTTATACCATCGAAAAGTACTTGCAATTTTCTCTCATTTTTCTCGAACTTATGCGAAATGAACGCGAAGCGAAATAACTATCTTAAAACTATGGTATCCGGGATACTTACTCCGAGTAGCGTATTGGCATCGATACTATATCCCTCGCCGCGCAAAACTTCGCGAAGATTTTCCAATTCTGTTTGCATCGTCTCGAGATGATTATCCATATCTTCCCTAAATTCGCGTAATATTTATTATTAATATGGTTTACCGAGTTTAAGTATTAATAACGTTGAAAAATGGAACTCATGCCAGGGGCCATCGCGTGAAAAAAAATCTGTAAAGAAAGCTTCCGTCGTGAATGAGAATTCCGCGTTTACAATTGTTGCATTGGAATTACCGTCATTAAGGAGATTCGAGAGGTTTGTTCAACCGAAACTTCTGTAACTTTAGTTACATTCATAATACCGATATTATTAATAACAATTTTGTTATAGCCGATTGTATCGAATATACATTTTTCGCTTATTGCGATGATTCCGCGAGAACGATGAAAAATTTCGTTAGAATTCACGCGAAATCACAGGCAAAAAATTAATATGATGAAAATTTATATTGCATGTTTTTCTGATGTTAAATTAATAAAATATGATGACTTTAACTTCACTCTAATTTTGATAACGATATCTATAATGGTTTCACGAGAAATCGCGATAAAACGGCCAAAAACTTTAGTTTTGAGGAAATGGTATTTCGTGTCCCGAAATTAATTTCACTCGTCTCTCGTGAATTAAGCAAAAACAATGAGACGAGTAAAATAAATGTTAGGCGAAAAAACCCGTAAAACAACCTTCGCGAAACATGTGAAACTATTGAAAAGGCTGAATTTCCACATAGAGAATCAGTCTGCTGGTCCCCTCAATTGAACGACGTAATCCCAATGCATTTATTTGTATAGATGGAAGTGTCCCATTCAAAACGGCGAACGTTCGATGCTAAGATAATTTTCATCTGGAAAGTAAAGTCGAAATATATTTATTCCCGTTAATTGCGTTAATATCTATTGAACCGAAATCCAAGCCAAGACCCATAGTCTAAGCATCCGATGCGATGCTATCGTCTAATATGCTTTACGCGTGTATCGAAAAAAATCGGTTTATATTAGAATTAATTTAAAATATGGAAAAAATGATGAAGAAACAACCTGTGTTGGCTCTTGACACCCATCGTTTTCGATCTGAACTTACATTGATCCTAACCTGTAAGCAGCGTCAGATATTCCTGACGGATTCACGCAACTCAATGATAAATCTTTAGATTTTGATGTCGAACCCGCCTCTGCGGTGGCCGCGGTTCCTTTACTTCCCGTCGCTAGTTCCGTTTCCGTATCTCCTATTATATCAATATTTCCATCGCTCGTGCGTTTTTCGCCTCCTGAATCATTCGATCTTTTTTTGTAATTCATAGTTCCATTAAGAGGCATCCAACGCGTACCATTTCTACCGTTTTTCGGATCATCGCAAACGTCCGGATCGTCTTCTTTTTCTTCGTTCATCTCGCCTGATTCTTCCTGTATTGCGAGATAATCCTGTAACTTCATCACTTCGTTATTGCATTCCGTCGCATCAACATCGTCCGCATCCTCCGACGAATCGTGTTCCACATCCCCGTCCTCCTCGACGGCGTTCATTCTATTTATGTTTGCTGCCATCGCAGCGAGTTTCGAACTTCTCACCGTCCTCACCGGCACTGGCTTCAATTTTGGGGCATTCGTCTCCATCAGAACTGCCGGAATCGATGATTCTTCTTCTGGACTCATCTCAAGCATAAGAGTTTCTTCCCTAAAAACCGAGACAGCGTCTTGCCACTCTGTTTGCGATGAAAATTCCTTACTTAATATATCGTTCTAAGAAATATTATACGATAGTGTTGTCTACAGCAAGAATGATAGATAATAATGAGATGAATAGTAAGAAGGGAAATTGAATTTATTATATTATAGTTGAAGAAATTTTTTAAGGCGACATGCACTTTCGCAACGCCTACGACACATCATGCATCAAGGCGAACAAAAACGAGAGAGCAGTCTTCCGATTTCCCATAATTTAAAAATAATTAATTAAACGGGATGTCTAGTCAAGTCGAACGATCAAATTCTCGGACTTTTTCAGGATTTTTACGTTTGAAATATCTATTTTTCATAACGATTTTGGAACCAATGTTCATGATGACCAAAAGGTTAAACGGCAATTCGAGAATTTAAATAAAAAAGTATTATTTCGTGATATTTAATAAAATTAATTTTAATAGCCTGTAATGCAAGAATTTTTTTTATTAACTAAACGTGCGTTGGACGACATTAAATGTCGGTAAAAAAGAGAGAGATATGACATTTTTTTCCCGTTTTTTTTTTTTGTAATAAAGAATTAAATGTGATTCCAAAAGTCACAAAATTGCCTGACAATTAAAGATTTTCCGGCTTTCCGTGACTGCTAGACACCCTTAAAGAAATTAAGATACTATTAGCGGTATCGACCGGCGAAACGTGAGACTCAAATTTCAAACACTTCTCAATGGCAAAAAACCAAATGGGATTAACAAATTTATGAAAAAAATAGAATTGTTCAACAAATCACGTATCGTCTAATTTCTTTTTTTATTTTCAATGAAAATGATTCGTTATTTTTTCGCATACGTATACATTTTTTCATAATGTTCTCTAATTTTTGAAAATTGCATTTTTTCAGCTAAAATGATCGAATGAAAACGCAATTTTATAAAATAAAACAGAATTATGAAAAAATTTCAGATACATTTAGGAAAAATAAACGAATTAAAAATAAACGAATAAAAAAAGAAATGTCGCGTGATTTATTGGAAATTTTTTTTTACTAATTTATTATGAAATTTTGGTATTATTATTATTATGCAAAATCAATCTTTTCAACATCTTCCATATGCCTGACATTTTTCCGATTTTTATCCCATCGAGAAGTGTTCGAAATTCTCTTTGAATCTTACGTTTGGTCGGAGTGCTCCGCTGGAATTACTTTAAGAGCAAAAAAAAAAACATATTTGATGTTATACACTCGACGAAAAGAAAGAGAATTTTTAAAAGCTAAGAAAAAAAATCTATGACACCAACACCAACTATGAAAGTGAGAATAATGAATAACCTGTCCTCTTCTCCGGATTCTGTGGCGGGAATCAGAATTTTGATAGGCACCTTATTCTTCCTCCTGACATGAATGCAAATTACAATACTTGTTACAACGACATCGAAAATACGTTTTCTTTTTCTTTTATGAAATAATCAATACGTTATTGCGATTAGACGGCGATTATAAGTGCCGAACAATAGCCGCAATAACGACAGAGACACGCAATGCAAACGTTTGAATACTTTGTAATGTGATACTAAACACGACAAGAGGAAGAGTCAGAATGCCGCGAATGATGGCGCTTTTTCCATGGGTCCTGGGATTTTTAATTCATTAGTTTTAATCGTCGCTGAGGGGAAAAATTCACTCGACACGTTTCCAATGCCCCGACCCCGACATTATCGCAGTTCTTAGTAACCGTATTTCTATCACTTACTTCTTTTTCCCTTTGGGTTTTTTCTTCTGTACAAGTTGCGGAGCAATAATCGCATCGATGTTCTCAGGTATGTGTAGCGCACTTTCGATTATCTCCGCGGTATCGTCGTCTATTGTCGTTAGAGTTTCAGATTCGGGACTGTGGATTGCTGGTGGTTGGTGATTTTCAAAGGCGCTAATAAAAAGAAATAATGTAAAATTTAGAATTAAAGAGATGCTATCGCCGGTCGAATTGTCAACGTCACTATTTTTCATACTCACTGTACGTCGATGTATTGGGAATCCAAATCGTGTTCCGACGCATCTAATTCGTGAATTACGGGACCGGTCGGCGATGCTTCCGGCTAAAATAGCGATAAATGGTTCGATAAATATATTCTCGTGTATCAGCGTCGCGATATAGCGATTTTTTCATCATTAATTCCTTTTATCCTCCGATTATTTGTCGGAAGAATAAATACCTTGGAAAGTTTGCTCTGTTTAGTTCTTATATGATTAGTATTATCGATCATAAGAGGATATCGTCGTTTGACCGGCAGACCACCCGATCTCGTTGGCTGCACCAGTGTGACGAGGAAATGTATAAGTTTATTGACGATTTCCTGTTGTTTGAGATGCTTTCGCCTTAACATCGCTAACTCTCTCCATAGCGCTTCGTTCTCTCGTTTCATAGCACCCAATCGCGAGTCCAAATGCTCCTGACGTCCTCTCATCGTTCTTACTTCAGACAATACTTTGTTCATAACTTCCGGTTTCATCGGTTGATTACTGGTATCTTGACTTTTGTTCGACGCGATCTGCGGATATTTAGTCGTTTTTTTTTACAATGCGATTTTACGTCGCGAAGTTGCAGAGCGATTTTTTCAGTGGGAATCAACAGGTAAAAAGCAGTCGAGGAACTCACCTTTCGCTTAATGTGTTCCAATAAATATGGATGTCCCTTAACGAAATATTGATGTGCAAATTCCATTTCGTCTCTGTCGTATTTTAATCCGCCCAATTCGACTGATACCTTCTTATGAAATCCATCTGTAAGAAAAGATCGTAGGGTCAACTATCGCGAAACACTAATTTTTTTTTTTTTTTTAGCTCCTGAGAATACTTACACATGTTTAATTGTCGAACAAAACTCGCCATATTGTTGTGTTTGTAGTAGTGAGGCAACAATTCGCGGGCGAACTGCGCCTGATTTCTGATGAAAAAGCTTCTTCCATTCTGTAAATTAAATAATTATTATTATTTTTTACATTTTTTTTACGAAAGTGATTACGTGTGTAATAATAGAACTCTTTCTTCTGTTTTTCTCATAAGTCCGTTTTTTTTTTTTATAAAAAACAAAATTTCGTAATATTTCGCGCCATTTTTACTTTTTCGGAAAAAATTTTTTGTTAATATTATTAATATTTATTATTGAATTTTTTTGTGTGTGATAAGCAACAGTTAATTAGTAAAGTTTTTAATATATTGTATTTTCGAAGAATACGTGAAAAACAAATGATTCATTATTTTTTTAATTTGTAGACACAAACGGCTGCCGAATATGGTATTTATTTACTGAATGTCTCATAAAATATGAATAAAATATTTACTCAAAGAATTACGGGATATTTAATCCATTGCATTAATCAATTATGCATCAAATTCGTATCTTTGATACCAATAGCAGAATAGGATAATGAATAAAATGCATTGCAGAATGTAAGTCTAAAGAGCAATAGAAACGGACATTTTTTTTTAATCAATGCACATGTAATTGCTATACGATAATTGTCCACTATTGCTTCGCCTTCCCCACCACAGTTATGCAAGCATCTTGTCATTTCCAAAACAAGTTGTAATAAGGTGGAGAAGAGAAGGTGAATTAATTGCCACCGACGATCATTTCAATTCAATTTCGTATATTATTCATAATCCGCGATGTTCTTTACACAAGAATAACAGCTGTATGGGGGGTACGAAATACGACGTACGACCGCGAAAATACATGAAAGAAAGAGAGACAGTGGTATCGTGTTCTCTAACTCTCCATCTCTCTCTTTTTGGGTTTTCGAATATACGTCGTACCTTCGATATTGTCCGATGTAATAAATTAAAGGGTTACAAGAGAGAACTGATTCCGAAATTAATGGAAACTTTCCACGCTCGCGAAGAGCCGATGGTCGACAAACGTTTTCACAACGTTTTCAAACGTCGTCCGTCCGAGCGAAGAAAAAAATTGGAATCAAAGTATAATCGTACTACTACACGACGAAATTGTGCAGCTCGGCACGCGAAAAAACTTTGTGAAGTAATTTTAAAAAAACCGTAGGCGACTATCGTGTCGGTGAGTCAAAGCAACGCGGTGGAACATGTAGGTGTAAATAGTCGTGTACTCACGGGTGCCCAGCAAATAAGGTCGTCGGTCTCGGGATCCTCGACGAGTTTCCACAACTTCCCCAAGAACGCCGGTACATTTGTTTCTACTTCTGTCACCGTGTGCATGTTTGTGCCGCTTATCTTCTCGTATCGCGTTTGTTAATATTCTTTTTTACAATATCGATAAACACTTGAACGTTTAGTAAAGAATTTCACCTCTTACATCTCAGCAGTTACATTCAACAGTAATGGCTGAGCGCTGACGATGTTATTCTGCTACGATGTACGAGACTGGGGCAGCAGTGGAATAGTTGGAGGGGGTAGTGGGAGAAAATGATTGTTATGCGCCTCCAGTTTGTACCGGACGAAAAAAAAAACCCTAGAATTCTGATGTAATTCCGTACAGCGGGTTGACCTTGACGATTTTTCGAATCACTTTACAGGAAAAATGCATTGTCGGTTGTTACGAATACTATTGCCTACAAGACAATATGAGGATAATAAAACAATAATACACGATGAGTCTCTTCCCTTAATGACGCAACTACCCCGATAATCAATGGTGAGGTTCGGCGGAGTCGAACCGATGCGCAATGGAACCTTTTACCTCCAACGATTGTCGCTCCGAACTAAAACAAATATGGCTGCTCGATTGCCACTCCGTCCGAGTGTCCGAGTATCACGATAAAATGACTTGTCGTTGTCGAGATTTTAGGGTGTTGATGTTAAACAAAATATAAATAATATAATCATGCATACGAGGAGTTTATTCCTCGTAAAAGCGTTAAGAAACGAATCGATCGAATGTACGTTTTAGAATTTACAACAAAACGTCGATGTTACGACAGGGATAATAGGTCAATGTCTCGCTGTATAATAATTTATTAAATGTAAATAAATTGCATTTCCTCGGTGCGCGGGAAGTCGAGGGGACAGGAGACGGATCCTTTATCTCGGTGAAGTTTATCGTGACAAACGTGCAATTTTACGAGTTTTATTTATGGGTACGAAGGCTCCATCATGGATAGGAGCGATTGATCGACACCGTTACAAAAACTGTGTCCTTCTCGGTTCGCGTAAAGAATTTCGCGAAAGTTGACGATTACCGGGGATCCGAGGATCGAACGAAACAATCTTTGTACCATGATGGGGATACTATACGAAAAACGCCCGCTTAAGAGGCCACGGCTCGGCCCGCCGGACGTTTATCCGCAGGAGCCAAAGCAGAAGGAAGACGAATTAACTTCCATCAACGTTAAACATGGATTTGCCACTATGCCTCAGCTTTCCGACGAATTTGGCACTGCGAGACATTGCAATGTTACGGCAACCAAAGTCGGTGCTTATTTCAACGCTATACTCGCTAAAAAGGAAGAACTCGCAACGATGCCGGATACCGGCAGAAAAAGGCAACAGATTAATCCCAAAGACAATTTTTGGCCCGTTACGGCGCGAAATAAAAGTGGCATTGAGGCATGGTTCAAGGACCTTTCGGGCTCCAAACCCCTCGTTACTCTCGCAAAAAGAGCTCCGATTTTCAATAAAAAAGAGGAAATTTTCATGGTACTCTGCGAATATCAAGTACCAATGCTTAGAGCCGCATGGTTCATCAAACTGAGCTCTGCCTATGTTGTGGCCGTTTCCGAGGCTAAAATTAAAAAACGTCAATTACCCGATCCTACGACTGGTGAGATATTCTATAAAACATTTGCCAATATCAGTTTTAAACTCCAAATTTATTTTCAACAAGAAATCAAAACATTTTTTTGAGATTTCTTGTTATTATTTCGATTATCACGTTATTTCATTTACAATATCTCAATCGATACAATTTGTACGTTTTTACAATTTTCCAAGAATTATAATTATTATTATTTTGCTTTTACCAATTAATGTTCTTAAACGATGTTTTACGAATTAATTAATTGTATCTATGTTACAATTGTTTTGTTTTTTTTATCGCAGAATGGACGGGTACATTGATAAAGTTCCTGAAAGATCAGCTATCGAAAATCCAAGAGTATTATCACTCCGGCAACGGTACCGTCGGCACAACGAGTATAACGAACACTTCGAATGGCACCTGCGCGACTCCCAATAGCAACGTCAATAGCAGCAACAACAGCAACAGTAACAGTAGCAGCAACGGAACGGCGAACATTCAGCCGTTAACGCCGAATTCGAATTCTCAGTCGGCGCCGAGCGGCGCGACCGCGTCGTCGATGAACGACGATAGCAAAGCTGCGCTGAAGTTGGCATTGCGGCTTTGGCACTATTGCATTCAATTGGCGAAATATATGTTCGAAGAGGGATTGCTGGATCGCCAGGAGCTTTTGCAATGGATTCTCGAATTACTCGACAAAATGCGATCGGCTCCGTCGGAGGACGGAATTCTAAAGCTCTTGTTGCCACTCGCCTTGCAATATCTCGAGGAATTCGTGCAGTCGGAACTTTTGGCGAGACGACTCGCGTACCTTTGCTGCAGAAAACTCGCGCATATGTGCAGTAATGTGGAGCCGAGCATCGTAGCCCCTCAAAGCCCATCGGTGGTGACGCCGATAAAAACGGAAGCGACCAACGGCAAGGAACCCGCGACCGTCGCCCCGACACCGATCAATCCGTTGACTACGGCATTCAACGATTATCTGAGTTGTCCACATCACCGCGACGTTATTTACGCGTTATCCACGATAATTCAGGTGCGCGCTTCTCTTATCATCAATTGTCTAACAATATTAGATTAATAATAATGACGATAGTGCTATAGCGGTACCATCCGGTCAAACGTGAGATTCAAAGAGAACGTCAGACATACGGAAGGTTTCGAAAAAATTGACTTTGCATCGATAACACCAAAATGTTATTAACAAATTAAAAACAAAAAATAATTCCTCAACAAATAACCGACCGCCTAACCTTTTTTTTAAGTGGAAATGATTTGTTAATTTTTCTGAAGACGTATACATTTTTTCAGAATTTTGCAAAATTTTTCAAGATTCCTTTTTTTTTTAATTAAGCGAATGAAAACGCAATTTTTGTAAATTGGATACAATTCTGAAAAAAATTATACTGAAAAATGAAATAATCATTTCTTTTAAAAAAATCATAGAAACGGAACAGTTAGTGAGCAATTAATTTTTTTTCGTTAATTTGTTATTAACACTTTGGTATTATTATTATACAAAAATAATAATTTTAGGACTTTCCGTATATCTAATTTTTTCGGATTTTTAATAATAATAAAAATAATATTTTTTGCGCACAGGTCATAACGTTGGAGTGTCCAACCGCTTTGGTTTGGAATAGCGTAGGCGAAGGAAAAGCGCCTTCGCTGCCGAACGGTTCGCCTCTCGATTATTTGCTGTGTCCACCGGCGGCTCTTCCCTGTCCTCCGGCGAGTGCCGCGAATCCGACGATGAAGCAGCTGAAGAGCGCTCAGGAAAGTATCCGCTCGCGATCTCAGGCAGCCGAGGGACGCTGGTCGTGTGACAAATGGCAGCAAAGTAGCGCCGGTATGACGACAAGCAAAGTTCTCGCCGCTCTCGATGCTCTCGATCGCCACAGTTTCGATCGAATGGACGCTACGAACTCTTTGGATACTCTTTACGCAAAAATATTCACGGCACCTCCCAAAGAGACGACGACGAACGAACGCGAAAGCGTAAAAACCGAATACAGCCCTCAGCAAGATTCGGCGGTAGTCGATATACTCTGCGAATGGGCGGTAAGCGCCGAACGATGGGGCGAACATCGCGCTATGGCGGTCGCAAAACTTTTGGAAAAACGTCAGAGCGAAGCTACCGGCGAAAATAACGACAACGACGACAAAGACAGCGTTTGCAGTAACGGCACTCCACCCGGTTTACCGATCTTCCAGCCGTTACTCATGCGTTTTCTTGATGTCGATGCACCCGTTCAGGACAACTCGACACCGCAGAGCAAAGCACAGTTTACGAATCTCATTCATCTATTCTCCGAACTAATTAGACATGACGTCTTCTCTCATGACGCTTATATGTGCACTTTGATATCTCGGGGAGATCTCATTCAAGGTGCGTTTGAAAATCACTCGTTAATCGCGAAAATCTCAATTTTCCATAAATTTTCCTTTTTAGAATTTATTAAAGAATTTCTAACATCTTTAAATTTTATTATATCGATAATACGCTTTCACAGAAAACTATTTTACTTACCGAAATTTAATTTCGTTACAATTGAACTTGAAATTTTTAATTTTTAGCAATATTTCGCAACGATAAGAAAATTGGCTGTTCGAGAGCCAAATGTGCCGTTAAAAAGATGCAAAAATATGTGTGGCGTTCTAATTTCAAATAAAAACAAATGTTTAAACTCATTTGTATGTTTGTGAAGGTCCGGCAGCAAGTAAACCCGGAACTCCGAGTAATCGCGAAGCCATCGACGAGGACAGTTTGTTTCCGGGGATCGATTTAAAACCCACGAAACTCGAGGTTCCCGATCACGGAAGAGCGATGGATTACGACGACAGTAAAATTGACGATGATTTGGATAAATTATTGCAACACATAAAAGAGGATCAACAGAACAGTATGGATGCCCCCGACAGTCCAAAGGACGATGCGCTCGGTGGTCACGGGGCGCACGAGGGATTGGATTCGAAAAATCCTACGAGTCCGAGTCGCCATCTACTTTACACAACGCATTTCCCATTGCCTCAGGTAGGATATGCAACATTAATCGATAATTAATTGAGAGTTTATCGTGAAATAGTTATTAAATAACACATTCGTTGTCCGCCGCTGATAGGACGAAACGTGTAGTCAACACGATTGCAATCAGCGTCACGTACTGCTCTACGGCGTCGGCAGAGTTCGCGACGAGGCACGGCACGTTGTAAAGAAAATGACGAAAGAAGTGTGCAAACTTTTTGGAAAAAAGTTCAGTATCGACGTTGCAGAGGGTGGAAAAGTGAAGAAACACTCGAGAAGTGAATTCAACTTCGAGGCAATAACGCAAAAGTTTCAGAATCTCAGTTACTTCGATCAACACGTTGTAACGTGGCAATGCGCGACTCAAGTTATCGAAATGTTGAATACTTTCGCTCTCGCTGGATCATCGTATTTGCCTGTACAGGAACACGTTGCGTTTCTATTCGATCTGATGGAACTCGCGTTGAATATTTACGGTCTCATAGACGTGTGCATACAAATTCTTAAAGAATTACCGGAAGTAGAATCGCAACTCGGCGTAAGAAATAGCCAATTGGTGAGAAGTTACACGACATCGTTGAGTCTTTACGTCGTCGGGGTTCTCAGAAGATATCATTGTTGTCTTTTGCGTAAGTATCGATAATATAAACCTTAAGGATGCATTGTACGCACATTTTTTTATACATTTACTTCCTAATGGTATTAGTATTTGAAAAAAATAACTATTAAATTGCGATGAGCTTTTATTTCACATAATAAGAAAGTCAGAAACTTATTAACAAATCGCTAAAAAAATAGTTAAATAAATAATCAATAACTTTTTTAACACCATAACTACTCAACTGTTCGCGCAAAAAATTTAAATGTTAGAAAAATTATCATTATTAAGGAAAATCAAATATATTAGCATCTTTAATGCGATTGGTTTTTATCAGATTTTTAGCATATCGCGAGATACTGAAATTTCGACCGAATTAAACTTTCCGTTAAAAATGAATGTGCGACGCATTGTAAATCGACCGATCGTCAAATTATGTGTAATAACATGAATTTAATTATTGCAGTTTCACCGGAACAAACAACTGCAGTGTTCGATCTTCTCTGCAAAGTCGTAAAACACGTGTCAAATCCAAGTGATTGCAGTTCAGCGGAGCGTTGCGTTCTCGCGCACCTCTTCGATCTTTACTCGTGTTGTTCCTTACTAAAGACCAACGGCGTCGAGCCGTTCAGCAATGCCTATCCGAAGATTCGTACGGCTCTTTACAGAGATTTAACTCCGACTCCATCGAATCACGTCTACAATTCACAGTTTATGCTCGACGTGTTCAACAGCCCTCGACGAGGCGGCAGAATAGAACCTCAATGGCCTCGGCAGCTGAACGAAAGTCCGGCGAATCGTTACAGTTTCGTTTGTAACGCTGTTGTCGCCGTTTGCAACGAAACCGACAACGATAAACTGAACGATATCGCGATAACGTGCGCCGAGCTAACAGCGTGTTGCAATCCATTAAGCGTCGAGTGGCTCGGCGTACTAAAGGCTCTCTGTTGTTCGAGTTCCGCATTTTATATCGATGTTCTCAATCAGGTCGACGTTCAGGACCTCAGTATTCACAATTCGTTGGCAGTATTTACATCGATACTAATTGGTAAGTTAACAATTTTCCGCCTCCGTATTACATATATGTCCATAAAATAAATTAACGGTAAATTTATCGATTTTTCAGCAAGACACTGTTTTTCTCTCGAAGACTTCGTCGGCAACATCGCCTTACCGTCGCTCGCGAAAGCCTGCAACGAAGGTCGAGGAGACGCGGATACAGAGGCCGAAGCGCGTGGACGTTTAACTTGTCATCTCGTTCTTCGACTATTTAAGACCGTCGAGTGCCCACAACCGGCTCTTTACTCCGTCAGCACGAGTCCTCATCCCTTACCGAGCGGCAATCCTCGTGGTTACAGCATAAAACTAAGTTGCGATCGACATTTGCTCGCCGCAGCGCACAACAACATCCGCGTGGGTCCCGTCCTCACTGTTCTCAAAGCGATTCTCGTTGTCGGCGACACAACGGCTGGTAAACAACCGCCAAAAAAGCCCGATGTGCCAATGGCACATTCTGGAAAAGGCAGCGGACCGGCAAGCGTCGGGGGTTCTGGTTCGGGACCCGGCGAGTTGTCTATAAGTCACATTCTCGGCACCAGCGATATTCTCGGAGGCGGCGACGATCTCGGACTCGAATTGGCGATGTCCTCGTCGAGCAGTAGCGCTGGTATCGCAACTGAGAGCGTAAAAGGACTTTCGGATTTCGCGCAACACGTCTTGAGACAAATCTGCAGTCAGGAATGGGTCCTCGAGAGATGCTTACAGAATCCTGAAGATCTTTGCCATCAGGATATGCTACTCGATAAATTATTAACGCCGCGACAAGCGCAGCGATTATTACATATGATTTGCTACCCCGCAACGCCGCCCGATGCGTTTCACGATCAACGAACTCATATGACTAATATATTGGAGAATTTGGAACAGTGGAGTCTCCGGATGTCGTGGCTGGACTTGCAACTTATGTACAAACAATTTCCACCCGCTTCCAATGATCTGTCGCAATGGCTCGACACAGTCGCGAAAGCGGCGATAGACGTCTTCCAGTTGAACACATTGTCGGGAAAAACCGACAAGCGTTCGGGTTCCATATGGCTTGTCGCGCCGTTGGTGTCGAAATTACCATCGGCGGTACAGGGAAGAGTTCTGAAAGTCGCGGGACAAGTTCTCGAGTCGGGAAATTGGTCGAAAACGGCAGGTCGCGAGAGGGGAAAATTTAAATCTCCTTCTCTGTTTAATCATCAGCCGTTTCTCTCGTTGGTTCTCACGTGTCTCAAGGGTCAGGATGACCAACGGGAAGGTTTGTTAACGTCGTTGCATTCCCAACTATCGCAGTTTCTCACGACTAGCAAAGAGGAGAAAAATGTTGGATCGGAAGATCCGAAAACTCGGGAAGTACTGCAAGATGCTTTGCAGCTACGATTCAGTCTCGTCGGCGGTGTTTTTGATACGATACAGAGAAATACAACTGTGACGACTGATTGGGCGATACTTTTGGTACAATTGGTTAGTTACGGAGTTATCGATCTTAACAATAATTCGGAACTCTTCACTACGGTTATCGATATGCTCGCTACATTGATACATTCCACTTTGTCGTCCGATTCGCAATCGGAAAAGGATGAAAATAAAAAACATTATCAGAATCTTATGAAGAAACTTAAGAAGGAATTGGGCGATAGGAATTCTCAGAGTATACAATTCGTTAGACAATTGTTACCACTTCCGAAGCTCACGATGGAAGTCATCGCCTGCGAACCCGTCGGCAGCTTGACTGATACCAAAGGGAACAAAATCGCGGGATTCGATAGCATCGACAAGAAACAGGTGAGATATTGTGCAATGATGTAACTTTCTCTCGGAACAAAAACTACCATTTTTATTACGGCTGTTACGCGAAACCGGAGGTGGAAACTGTTGACGAGAATTTACAGTTGTGAAAATGCCAAAAAAAGTTTTTAATTTATTGAATAAGAAATGGTCACTAGTCGTTTAAAAACTGTAACCACTTCAATTCGGTGACTCGTGCAGTTTCCTTCTCAATATTAGAAACTCAAACACGAGCTGTGAATACGAAAAAAAATTTTTTAAAAGTCAATATTATATCCTAAGATTTCATTTTCAAAAGCTATTTAAACGGACCGTAAATAATCCGGCCTTTTTAACATTTTCTTCAGGGACTCCAAGTTTGCGATTCGCAGAGAGTTTCCGCATGGGAATTGCTAGAAGGACACAAGAATCCCGCGCCACTATCCTGGTCGTGGTTTCGAGCAGTAAAAATAGAGCGCAAACCCCTAACTTATCAAAGTGCTCACAAATTACTCCGTTACCACACACACAGTCAGATACGATCGGCGAACCACTACTTAGATCCGCCGCCTCTGCCGCCGGAGGATCTCGAACCCGAGAAGAAAGAAACAGAACCCGGAAAAGCCGACACGCCGATGAGTGTTGATTCCCCGAGTCGGGGACCGGTAGGTAGTGTTGGAGGAACCGTAGCATCAACAACAACGGGTGGCAAAGGTAAAGCAATGAAGCCGCGTCGACATCGCCGAAACAAAGGAGCGGCAACGCCGACGGCTCCGCTACCGCAGCAAATACCGGTAAATTGAAAAAATTAAAATCAATTTCTCGATCTATAATGCGCGATAGAAATTACAACAATGAAAAAAAATGTTTATATCGGATTTTTAACGCATTAATCACAATTTCCCTGCAGCAACAGACGCCCGCGCCGATACAACAGATGCCCTACGGAAATCCTCAACAACAACAGCAGCAACAACAACAACAGCAGCAGCAACAGATCCAACAACAAACGCAACAGCAACAACAACAATCGCAACAACAACAGCCGCAACCACAGGTCGGTCAACAGGCGGGAATGTTCGCTGGTCAAGCGCCACAGCCGCAACAGCAGTGGTATCCCAATCAACAGGGACATACGCCTCCGCAACAGTATGGATACGGACAGCAATTGCCTCCAACGCCTGTCGGGGGACCGCGTTACGAACGTCCCGGGATGAACAATCAATCGAAACAGGCGTTGTCCCATATGCTCCGCATGAGACTTCCGTCGAATCAATTCATCGGCGGTCAGCAACAACCAAATCCACCGCCAGTCGCGGGCGCCGGTGCTTTTCCCGGGATGCAGAGGCAATTTGTTCGACAACAGCTACGCGCAGCTCAACACGGTACTCCGCAGGGTCCTCCGCAGGGAATGTTTGGACCGCAGCAACAACAAGCGATGTATCCCGGTATGCAACAAGGAATGAATCAAAATTATGCCGGTTACGGCGGCCAACAAATGATTCCGCAGCAGCAACAGCAACAACAACAACAGCAGCAGCAACAGATACAACAACAAACGCAGCAGCAACAACAACAGAATCAACAGCAACAGAATCAACAACAACAGCAGCAGCAACAAATCTTACAGCAACAACAACAACAGAGTCAACAACAGGCCGCGCAACAGCAACAACAAAATATGATGACGCCGCAACAGCAACAGGGTATAATATTCCAGAATCAGCAGCAGATGATGGGCGCTCAACGGGGACAGGAATACATGCAGCAACAGAGAATGCAGACTGGTGCCGCGAGACCTCCGTATCTTCAAGCGCCGAATGTAACGATGAATACGATGGGTCCTATGGGCGGTGGGGTTCAAAATCAACCAGCGCCGCCGTATAGGCAAACGGGCGGCAAACCTGGTGCCGTTGGAGTCGGGAATGTTGGTGCTGCAAATGTTGGCTTGCAGTCCAGTCAACAATTCCAACAGGTAATCCACTTTCGTTGCGAAACTCTTTATGAAATTTCTTTTTTCGCAATGTTTTCGTAGAAAAAAGTTAAACTTTGGTGTTGAATTTAATAATTTTGGAGAAATTTTACTCTAACAATTGTTTAGTTCGCCGCAATAGCATCTAAAACGATTTTTAGATTTTAGATTTTGTTGCGGTGATTTGAGAAATTCTAAAATTTGGATACTAAATCGTACTATTGTGGAATATGAACTCTAAAATAAAAAATCAATCCAATTAGGCCACAAAGTTTTAAAAAATTTTTACATTTGTATTTTGTAAAACTGAATTGAAAAATCAAAATTTTATATTTTTTTCAAAAGTGTTTAGAGACGAAGAATTTAGAGAAAACAAAATTTTGAGAAATTGCGGAATGGCGTTCACTTTGTGCAAAGATCGTTAAGCCATTTCATGTTTACAATTTTCCAAATTTTATTGTATAATAGTCTAAAATGTTAATAGAGTCTAAAAATCTAAAATCGAACCAAATTTTTTTTTAACATCGTATAACATACGCTACATGACATTTTTTGTATTACTTAGAATTCACCACAAATTAATTGATTTCGTATTTTCAGCAGGCGATAAATCAACAGCGCATGCGACAACAGTTAATGGCTATGCAACAGCAACAAGTTCAGCAACAAGCGCAACAGGCGCAACAGCAGCAACAGGGAGGAACGGGTGGTCAGCAACCAACGCCGCAGCTCGTCGCTCATCTTCAGAGACATCTGAATCAACCGCCGCAACATCCGTATCAGCATCAACCACCGCCGTATTAGTGAAATTTTTTTTTTGGACAAACGATAACCGATATATCGTCAATGAATTAAAGTAACAAATCGCAGCGAAAACTAGGATTCCTTTCGGTCCTCGATGTGCGGCCGCCCGTTACATATTTTGTGTATTCATTATTTCATTTCGTCGTCGTCGTTGTAAATATATATATTTTTTTTTGTCCTAAATTATAGAAAAAAATGCATATATCCGCGCGAGCGATTTAACGAGTTCGAAAAATTCGATAAATCTGTGAATCTTTCGGTATACATACTGCCATTAGATGAAACCTCGTCAAACGGCATATATCGTTATTGTAGTCTTATTACAAACAGTAATAGCGCATTATAAGTAGATAGATAGATATTACGAAATAGAAGATTTTGCCGGTATGACTAATCACAAACAATACGCGCGGATAAGTAATCTAATTCATCTTTTTCCATGGATGGATTTTCTTTTATTTAAAAACAAAAAAAATCATTACAAAAAACGAGTAATAAAAGTTTAGCGTATACGTGAAATAGCGAAGTACAGACCAATGGAATATTTTTACAAAGTGAGTATATATGTGTATGCATGTGTGTGTGCCGTGAAAACGATCGCATTGTGGAATAACGTGATTAAAGCGAATGGACGAACTTCCAGAGGTTTTATTACATTGACCCGTAAATTTACGCGTCATGCCGCAGCATAGATTTATTGATTGTAAATATTCGCTGCTACCCCTTCGGTAATCCATAATTGCACTTCTGTGAAATAAATATTATAAAAAAAAAAATCAATAATTGTGTGTTACTTTTTTCGCGTCTTGTTCCCGTAGTCGTTCTTTGCGACGCGAAGCGGATGAATATCTCGTCACATATGAACTTCGACTCCGTAGAAAATTGTCCCATTTTCCCGACTTCTTGCTGTTGAAAAAAAAACGAATTTGCGTATTAAAAACGAGCGGCGATCAAATCGAACGCGTCGATTGTTTTATAGCTATTATAGCCTCAGAATAAATTTGTCATCTCGTAATATGCGGAACTCTACTTGCAAAACTTTCCAAGAATAGCATTAATGAATTTTAATTGATTTCATGTCAGCTCTGCAACCGAAACAAAAGATAAAACTTGGAATCTTTTGTTTTTCGATTGTGAGCGGTTTTTTTAATGTATCGCAGGAAATAGGACCAAATGTTTACTTAAACATTGAACCTGAGAAGCGCGAAATAAAAAGCTTATTCCTGGAAGTTTCGAAAGCATTGTTCAGCACATCTCAAACCTTTTACTGAATAATCATTGGCTGATAATGAAATTAATTTTTTTTTTTTTTTTGAGGGGAAGAAAACGAACTTTATTATCGGGAGGATCCATCGATGACCTGTGTTTCAGACCAATTACTCCAAATCAGTTTCGATTCCAATGGTTTCAGCTTCAATATTTTTTTACTATGTGACGCCGAAGAACGGCACATTTCTTGGGTGGTTTACGGCTCCAGATAATCTCCAAAATAGATGAATAACTTCATTGTTTTGCTCCACAACATTCTCGATGGAATGTTGAGAGCTTTTGCTTCTTTATTGTTCATGGAAAGCTAAAATGAAAGTTATACATGAATAATACATATCATACAAAATTCAACAACGGATGTAAATTTTTTATTTGCATTGCGGGTTCGGTTTTCGTATCTTAGATTAAAGATATTCTTTGTTTCGTATGTACGAAATAAATTCAATTTTTTAAATATCGTATAGTTGATAATGTAATAATGCGCATGAAATGTGGAAAAGCATTTTCCGTAATCGGCATATCCGGTAAAAAGAAAAACGGTAACGAAAATTTCACAAAACGTTGGTTTACCGACACGAATTCGTTCCAAACGAAACTTTTAAGCGCGCGATGCTTCACAAGAGGATTAACCTCCAAAATGAAAACAGCAAAATAGCACAAGCGTTCGAGACGCCGAAAATAATAAACAATAGCGAAAATAAAATTCAAAGATGCAATTGATGACGAATTAAACAAATAAAAACCAAATAAAACAGGAGAGTAACGATAAATCGCTGAAGATCACTTAATCGAGGCGAAACCGTGAAAAAATAAGAAAAGTCCGAAGTCTTACAATGAATAGGTTAACAGTGAGAATAAGAAATGGAAAAAACAAGGAAATATCCTTTCGAAACAAATGAAAAAAAGTACCGCTTACCGTTTCAGAATTCGGGCGAAGGACGCTCAGAGACGTCTCGCAATCAAATTGACGACAGAAGCGGTCGTTTTGTTGGTTGAATGTATCGTGAGGATCGAGAGACAGAAGTTTAGAATTAATACGCGGCGTCCTCAGGTACTGTATTTCGGAAGTTACAAAGTTATTCGTCGCCGTGCGTCTTGCAATTTTTTTTTGCACTTCACGCACACGTCGGTACTAATGTTTTTGTCGCTTTAATTTAAACGAAAACCGAATATCTTCCGCTCACAGTACATTCGAAACAATCTATTTTACACGACAATTATAATAGCAAAATACAATATAACGAAAGAAGTAACGAATATAAAAAACGGCGTTGTGGTCAGACTGGATCTGGCGGTACTCTCCCTGTTGAGCGTTGAGCGTTCTCCAGCCAAATTGGCAACAAAGAGAAGAAAAAGTTCGAATCTATCGTCCGAGAAATGTCGTCGAGTAAACGTTGTCCCGAAGACGAAATAGTCCTTAGTTATTACGACAGTTTGTTGCGACGCTCCGATGTTGATTTGTTGCGCGGTCCACATTGGCTAAACGACGATATAATAGGATTTTACTTCGAGTATTTGCACCACACGTTCGGAAACGCGGCGAAGAAAAATGGCAACAAATTTCTCTTTATCGGTCCGGAATTGACGCAACTCTTGAAGCTCACAGATTCTTCCGATTATCCGGAATTACTGAGCAGTTTCGACATCAAAAACTGCGACTACATTTTCTTTCCTCTAAACAACTGCGACAGCAGAGAGGAAGCCGGCGGTACACATTGGAGTCTTCTCGTTTTCTCCAGAAAGGAGAAAACCTTTTTTCATTTGGATTCTTGCAGAGGAACAAATAAATCCGATGCCGTGCTTTTCGTAAACGAAATCATAACCTATCTTTCCGATAGTGAAGTAAAACTCTCACAGGAAGCTAATTGCCCGCAGCAAGACAATGGATCTGACTGCGGATTGTTTACTCTTTGTCTGACGGATGCTGTATTGCAGCATATAGAAACTAACGACAAAGTGGAGGGATGCAACTTCAGTGGCGTCAAGAGTTGCGTCAGAACGAAGAGGGAAGAGTTATTAGATTTGATCGAAGAACTCAAAAATTCTCAAGAACCGAATAAATAATAATTTACAATGAACTTTACTAACAAATAATGTATCATGTCAATTTGCAAAAATAAGCAAATTTTTTTTTTCTCATAATCATATTATCATAATCTCATAAAATGCAAGATTTTTACAATTGCGATCCAATAATCAAACAACAATGTTGATAAACATCGAAAAAAAATCGATTGAATAACGTTAAATTAGGAATAGTTTTTATAATTATTTTATTTTGCTTATTACACCACTGGATGGGGAACATGTATGTTTTTATAAATGATTAACAACGATAAACTTTTTCGATTTTTTTTTGTACTTGATAAATAAAATGTTCAATCAAACGCAAACAGACTGCAATGATAATTATCGTCATACATATATACATGCAGTGAATTTCAGATAAAACGGATTACATTCGTTACGTTGGTAATTTGAAATAAGCGGTCGTAAAAATGACCGTGAAGAACTTGTGCATCGCATGCCAGATGACTCTACGTGACTATTACTAGACTACCGCGTTCTGCAATAATCTCGCTGGATACTTATGTAAATGAACGTACTACTTTCGCTGTCACTCACCAGATATCGCAAATGTTGATTTTGCACCGGACAAATCACAAGACAACCCGCATTCGTATCGTGCGTTACGAAACTCCGAGTTGGATTTTTTGTTGCCAGTTACGCTGTTCGCTCGACGCCGACTGGCTAAGCTTGCAGTCGAGGGAGTCGCATTTTTCATCTTTTCGATGCTGCTGACGCGCGTGCACCAGCCTTCGCTCTACTTTTGATGTGTCGCGCGGCCTATTTAGACGAAACAATTGTAATCGCATACGTCGACTGTGTTATTCCTCGAAACAAAGTGATTTTCACGATAATCCAGATGATTGTTGATTAGTGTTGGAAAATTTCACCGTCACGTGCTGCTGCAGCGGGTAAGCGAACTTAGACAACCCTTCAACCCTTTCACGCGAGACACGAGCAATTTGGACAGAAAATACGTATAGCGTACGTACTTTGCGAAGCGCTGATTGCACGGACCTAAGCTTATCGTTATAGCCACTCGGCAATTTAAAGCCCGCGTGGCAACTCACTTGACAGGGGAGTTGTATTATTATCCCTTCCCTTCGTCTTATATCGAAACTGTCTGCTCTTCCGCTACTCATACATTATACTACGTGTGTACGTATAAACATATGACGTATGTTTACTGTTTTTTTTTTTCGCATGAAGACAATATTGTGCATAACTGATACTTGATAATAAATATAAAATTTGTCGGCAATGAAGTTGCATAGGTCCGTAAATAGAACGCGGTACATTGTGTGATCGATTTTTCTTTATTCCCGATAAAAAAAAAGTGTTTGTTCGCACGAGAATGCTGCATCGCAACGGCGACGGGATACGGATTACAATCGACTTCTAGGTAAATACGATTGTAGCCACGTACTCGCGTTCTCAGATTATTGCGCAAATATACATTTACTTTCACTTTAAGTCGTTGCTCTCAAAAGAGAAACAGATGGATAGTTTTTTTGCTAAATACCATCGCTTCAAAAGTATCGTTTTTCTTCGGGCCGTTAATATTTTTGTTACGTTAGAATATTCGTAGTCGAGATAAATAATTCGTGTCGATCGAAAATCCGATTAACGATCTTAACGATTATCGTATGCTAAACCTACGAGTTGTTATGCTTCAAGTTTATTGATTTTTTCCGCGAAAAAATAAGAAAAACAGCTCCCGCCATTCTTTTGTCGTGCTGCCAAAAAAATGCGATCGATTATCATCTCGTCGTCACCGGTACTTTTTACACACATACGCGAGCGACGTGTGCAAATAAACGTCGCGCCGAGCGCACAGAGGACTGACCTACGTTCAGCCATGCGCTCACTGCCAATCGATATGTCCTCAACCCTATATCTCGGCTATTCGTTTGCCCGCTTTCTTTACGGAAATCGACGGCTGCAGCGGTATAAGAAAATCGATTTCCCGAGACTCCGGTGTCTCGAGCCTTGAAACTTTACCGCTCGATAATGTTCCGTTATCTATGAAACATACTTTATCCATCGCATCATCATAGATCGTCGGATGTTATCGGCTTCGAAAAGATCGATGGTATTTCGAAATGACAATCACCAACGAAAGTAGTCCTGTGTTTCACTATCTAAAAAATTACTTCGCGTGACGAAAAATTCGCAAACGTAACGAATTTTTATTGTTTATCATTTAGATGCCGTGTCATATTCCGTTTTCTCCGCTGATAACGAACGTTGGACTCATTTTACTCGTGGCTTCGTTTAATACGCAAATTAAAATTGAAATTGAAAAAAAAAAATAATAATTCACTTCTCCGTAAAAAAAGTTTTTCGAGTAAAAAAAAATGTATGACGAAGCGGTGTAAAAATGTATAATTTTCGAGGTTTTTTATCTTTAAAATTAAAAATACTGGAAATATAAAAACAAAAAACACATAACTTTTGAATAATTTTACGAATTTGGCGCAAATAAAAAATCTGCCATCCTTAGTAGTCGCGGGACTCGTGTGCGAAGTTTGATTGCCTACAATTGGCGCAAACGCGAACCCTCCAAATTTACGGCAATCGAATGCTAACGGTTTTTGCGCCACACATGCAAATGCACACCGTAAATTTAGTCTAAATGTGATTTTTTAAATATTTCGAAAAATTCTAAATACATCGAAACTCTCGAAAATGTTTTTTTTTTTTTCACGAAAACAAAGTTTCCTCTACGAACATAAATAATATTTTCGAGTTTTATTAACTAGAAGTATTCTTCCGCGATGTACGCTCATTCCACTCGTAGGTACATACGAATAGGTCGTACAAGCGGCACAAGACTTCCGTTATACCTCGACGATTAACCGAGGAAAGCATAGATTCAGGAACGTCTGTTGAACCCGTATTATAGCTATATGTAGTTACAGACTGCAAGTATAATAACTGTACGTTTTTTTTTCTGCTCCACGAGCGTTCATACACGGTGCGCGGTTTTCGTTCCTTGCGCTTAATATTTCCGGCGCACGTTACCGCGAAAAAAAAAAAAAATGGCGGACGCGGGTTGACCGGCCGAATGCATCGATTATATTTATAAAAAATTACTTATACATTCCCAATGAAGCCCCCCAAGCGTAACATTACGAGAACGCAGTAAGTAAGAAGCTCCGGTATATACACGCGTCGGCTATGATAACGAAAGGTGCGTTAACACGCGCCGCGCGATGGTTATCGCGAGGGTAGCGTACTTGCGGCAAATAACGGGTAATAGGCGACAACCATCGAATAAAAACTGATTGCATCGACCTTGGTGACTGTTTCGTGTTACATTAATGAAAGGGATTCGATCGAAAAGATTCGTTTTAGAGTCCGTCAGTGGAACAGTGTAACTTCTCGAACGCGTTTCGTCGCTTCGGCAATACGAGAAAAATACGCAAAAGCGTTTAACGCGCCGCACGGCATTGGAGGCGATTTAAACGATTGTCCGGACGAGACTCGTTAAAGCGCGATTCGCTTTTGCCGATTACGCAACTGTTTCTAATTACGTCAACCGTAACGACAAAACGCGTTTACGTTCACTTAAACTCTGAACTCCGTGAAACTGTATCGTAACCATTCGCATGTATATACGCATACGTTTTGTTTTTTTTTTCGGCTAAACTGCAGACATAACTTCTGCTTAACACGATAGTTGTGGATTTCATACATTGTATATGATATTTAAAGATTTTTTCGTAAAAAAACAATTTTATCAAATTTTTTTTCGGAATTCGGCGATTCATATGTATATATGCGCGTTACGCATTTCGATTGTGTTACAAAGTGAATTTTCAATTAAAAAAATCATTTTATAATTGCAAGTTTTTACGATTTCTCGATATTTTTCATCGATTTTCGTGGTTCCGCGCGACCCGTGTGTAATTTCGGTTTCGAGAATACATCGGGCGCGTTATTATTTTATTGCCAAACAATATATCGACGGCGTATTCGATAGTTTTACCTTTTTTTTTAATTTCGGAATACAGTGATTTATATGTTGCAAAGTGAATTTTTGAAAAAGAATGATTTCATAATAGTTTATTTTTCCGATTGCTCGATATTTTTCATCAATTTTCGTGTTTCCGCGCAACCCGTGTGCAATTTCGGTTTCGAGAATACATCGCGCGCGTTATAATTTCATTGCCAAACAATATAGTTTCGTCGATAGTTTAACTTTTTTTTTAATTTTGAAATTCAACGATTTATATGTATGTATACGCGTTACGTTTTTTGATTTTCTTTCAAAGTAAATTTTCAATAAAGAAATCATTTTGTAATCGGAAATTTTTACGATTTTTCGATATTTTTCATGAATTTTCGTGTTTCCGCGCGACCCGTGTGCAACTTCGGTTTCGAGAATACATCGCGCGCCTTATAATGTCATTGTCGAAAAAAATATATCGACGTCGTATTCCGTAGTTTTACCGTTTTTTTTTTTTGTTTTTTTTTTATTGCCGCAGAAACGGGAATGAGTTGGACAAATCGTATGGCTCGTCACGGTAGCGAGAGAAGTCTTCACTCGATGACGTCGCATCCCGGACAGGGTAGTCGGGCACCGGCGACTTCGCCGACGAGCGTCGGCTCGCCGCGGCCGTTTCCCGGAACACCGCTCGCATCTGCGAGTACAAACGGAAGCCACGGAAGCGTCGTCGGTACTCCGACGGGGGTAGCTTCGCCGGCGGGAGATTCGCGCATACCGAGGCCATCGCCGACGGCTCTGCGCCGTTCGGCAAGTATGCGCGTGCGCGGCGAACGAATTGTACCCCATCTACGACACAGTTCGGCATCGACGACGTTACACCAACACCATCAACAACGTCATCTCCTCAAGCAGCAGCAACATCAAGCGCAGCATCATCATCAACAGATCGCCGAACCATTTCCAGTCATCACGGAGAATGGGATCGACTCGCATCGCCACCGCTCTTTCGTAAGTCCGATTTGCACTGACGACAATCTTATATTCCTCGTTTTTTTTTTTCTTTTTTTTTTTATCGAAAGAACAGAGAACTTTAGTGATTTTTCCAACGTTAACTGTACAGTTTAACACTAAAAAATTCAAAAGCAATTGCGAGACTTCGAAGTGTAGGAAACTTTTTTTTTTTATTCAATCGCCGATAATACGCGTTGCCACTGCCGAGGTGACACGCGAAGAAAACGTAACGCATTTATTCGGATATCCGGTATACACTCGTTAATCTTCAGACTCTTTCGCGACACGAAGAGGGATCGTCGTTCCGGTACGCGGCATCGTGTGGGGCTAATTATGATTTACTTTGCTGCCGGCTAACCGGTCGCTTGCGTGACGAATACGCGTTAACGCTGTCGCGTGCACGAGGATGAAGTAGACATGCGGCAGATACCATTTTATTATGTTTTATATACTAAGGTATACGAAGTATCGAAAAAAAAAAAAAAAAAATTACGATCGATAAAAGAGGGTCGAGAAGGTTACTTACCTGTTGCGGATTAAAAGACCTCATTCCCCGATGTTTTTCAGCCCTGTAGAACGTTTTTGTTTACATTGGTAAACAATCACCTCGAATAAGATTTTTTTTTTCATTTTTTGATAAAATCCCGCGAAAGTTCCCGAAACGAAATCCCCGATGAAAAACTCGTTCGGAATTCGCGGCTAATCTCCGAGCGCAGAGTCAGAATTTGCTCCAATTTTCGTGAGATTTTCGCGGATCCGGATCCTGCGGGAAGAATGGATAGAGAATTCTCAGAGAGGGGAGAAAAGGGGGGAGGGGAAAGGGTCAAACGAAGGGAGAAAGAACGATCGAGGAGACGTGGGAGTGAGCGCCCTGACCTTTCGTAACTGGCTGCGTCGGCGCAGATTCGTTCTCCCGTGCAATTTTCATCGTTCCGACTACGACGGGGCTCTCCAAGTTCCGTCGCGTTCGTCTTCCTTCGGGGGTACATGAACCGTTTCGCTATTTACAACTACTACCACTACTGGCACCACTCGAGACGTCAGTGTTTACGCAAAGCTCGTAGCCTCCGGGTGGTTGTTTTCGCGGACTCTGTGGCAATTTGCAACATCCGCGAAAAGCCGCTTTTTGCTCGATACGCGAGAGGAGAAAAGTTACGATTGTATTTACGACGTTATTTTTTTTTCACCCCGTTGCATAAACGTGCGCACAGCGAGAAACGGTAACCCAAGAATATCCCTAACTTGTCGCGTCTTTCATGGAATTATTCGCGTTGAGATTCGATCGTTCGAATGTCGAGTCCCCGTCGCTGCGTCGATCCCCAATGCGGAAGAAATTCACGGAGTTGTCCGTCGGTGAGTTCGTTGTTTTCGCGATAAAAATAACGATAAATTTCTTCATCGAATTTTCATTATAATTCTTCGTCTATTTTTCAAAAATTTTATTATTATTTTACACCTCTGCAATTTTTCTAATTACGAAAAATATGATATCGATCGTTGCGTAAGACGCTCCCACGTTCGATCGCAGGTATAATTGAGATTTGTATCGCTAATATCGCGAGTAGCGTAACAACTTAACAAAAAAACAAAAAAAAAAGAAGATTGCTTCCGGTATTGCGATGTTTGATGGTTACGCGAGTGCTTCTCGTAGACTTTGTAAGACTTTGTCGGACTTCGCCGCGTTTGCCGCGGTATATATAAACGACTTTTGTGGGCGGAAAAGCTCGTTACATCCGGCGTTAGTATGCGTGAAACTCATTGGGTTTTCATCTCATTACCGTTTTCAGAGCTTATCACTGACGCCTGCGAGGCCGCGTCCAGGACACGCGGCCTCCGGTACGAGTTATTCGGGTTCGATGCAGCAGGTGGACGACAGCGATGCGGAAAGCGTTAAGAGTTACGGAAGCGCGTGTAGTACAGCGAGTGCCTGTGATCACGCGCACTTCGCCTTAAACGGTACAACGTGGTCGGGAAGATCACGAAAATACGTTGTTCACTGTTCGAATCACAACGAGGATAGCGAACAATATTTGACACCGACGCAGAGAGCCGCGAGACAAGTCAGAAAATTTCAGGTACGCCGATTCCCACAGCTTTGCCTCCGATTTTTTTTTTTTTCGTGACTAATAACCATTTACCAAATTTTTCTCGCAGAATCTTCTGAGCGAAGCGCGTAAGGAAATTGAAGAAAAGGACCGCGAGATATTCAGACTGACGAAGGAAGTCGTGGAATTGCGTCTCTACAAAGCTTCGCTCAACAGTCCCGACGACCGAACCGACAGCAGCGACGCATTAACCGTTCGCGAGAACAATCCATTCTCACCGGAGTCGCCGTGCAAAGATTTGCCGGAGGAAAGCGGTTTCGATTCGTCGACTGTTCCGAGTCCCGGAACTCCGGAGAAACGCGTGACCGCCGAATTGCCCGCTTCGCTTGCCGACTCCGGTCACTTTGACGACGAATCAGTGCACTCGAAAGACTCCGGAGGTCCCGCGAGCGAACCAACCACCGTGGACGGTATCAATTGCGCAACTTCCCCGAGCGCTACGCTACCGGAAAATGAAGATACACCTACGAAATTCGCGAGCGCAATTGCACAAACGCACGAAACCCCGGAGGACCGCAGGCGTCTTGTTGAACACTACGAAAGCCGAATTGAAGAGATACATAGGAGACACGTTGATGAGATTCAGGAACTCAAACAGAAGCACAACGACAAAGTGGAAAGTCTGCTGAATCAGCTTTCCGAAGTGAATACTCGCTATTGCGAGGTAAGACCGTCCATGGATAGCGCTGAAGCGAAGGCTCGCGATCTCGAGACCGAAGTCGAGAGTTTGAGAAGTCAGTTAGCCGAACAAAAGGTTATATTTGACGAACAGGAAGAGAGAAACAAACAGATGTACTTGAAAATGTATGCCAAAGGTCAGGAAGCTGCGCGCATCGAACAGGCGGACAAAGTAAGTTTTGGCGACGCGAATCTCCTGAAAAATTTTTTTCGTTGGATTATGAAGCAATTTTCTTGCATTTTTTTTATCTATGGTATTAATATTCTGACGATTCTCGCGCAGATCTATGAACAAGCAAATCAAACTCCGCCCAAAGTTACCATGGCTGAGGTACTCCAACAGCTGAACGTTACTCAAGCAGAACTGGAAAATGTGAAGGTGAGTTAGCTGTTTGGATCGACGGAGATCGTTCCGAGAGTTTGTTAGGGAAGGTGTATCGTTTGAGTTTCAAGTAAATGTGAGATTCAGACGGTATTTTGAATAATTTCCAATGAGATAAAAATATTTAAAAAAATCAATTATATGGAATACTTTTCAATGATTTCCAATTCGATAAAAAACTGAAAAAAAAAATCAACCATATAGAAGGTTCTAAAAAGAGTAATTTTGCATAATAATAATAATGTCAACAAATGTTAACAAATAAGTAAAAAAATTGTTTCACAGATCGACTGGTAACGCAACCTTTTTTCGCAGAAACTGATTCGTTAATTTTTTTAAATACATATTTATTTTTTTCGAATTTGCTCCAATTATCGAATTTTTTTTTATGGATAAAAAGTCACGAATGTTGGACACGAGTTCAAAAAAACGCTGTGTATTACACTTAAAAAATTTCGAGGCAATCGATCGAATTTATTTGCAAACATCGATCAAAGATTTTTCCAAAAACGGGAAATTCAAAAATGAGAATTTTTTTAAATTCATATTTATTCAGAAAAAGTAGAGAATAAACTTTTGCTTAAAAAAAGGTAAATTATCAGATAATTCGTGGAACAGTTATGTTCAACTAATTTATTTAAAAGTTTTTTGCAATTATTATTATGCAAAATTAATGTTTTTATCTTCTTCTATATGGTCGATGTTTTCCAAAATTTTTATCTCATCAGAAAGTATCCAAAATTCTCTCCAAATCTCACTTTCCCCTTATAATGTATCGATACACCTTTCTTAAACATCGATTTTCGTTTTTAATATCTTTTTTACTATTTTCCACATAGATTAATACAATCACGAGACACGCGCTGAAAACGCGTCTATTTTTACCAATAGCAACGATTGTGCGCGCAATCGATAGATCCGCATCTCTCACTAACACGCAGCGTAAAAAAGAAACAATAAAAAAAATAAAAAAAAGTTAATCGCCGCGCGTAAATATCACCCGCCAGTCGTCCGGTTGTTATCCCGTTGTGAAATTCGCTTCTCGCACCACAAATATATAGTTCCATTTCCTATTTCTATTCTCCATTATTATACGCTGTGTTTTGTTTTGTCTTTCGTCGGCTTATTACTTATTATTATTATTATTATTATTATTATTATTATATACTCTCGCAAAGCCTTTTACCGTCGATCCATCCTTCGCGTCGCTTGTCTCTCTCACCGGGTAATTCGAATACTAACGATGTGCCACTTTTTTTTTTATCGCCGCTCACATTTCAGGATACAACCAAATTTCCCGAACTTCACATTTCAGCAGATCGTAGCCACTGTTTATTAAGCGCTCAGGAGGCTGTTTCTCTTTGGGTTCTTGCCACACGTAAGGTCTGTATCCCCAGCGGAGTTATTGTCGCGAGAACATTTTTTATCGTCGTCGTCGTCGTCGTATTTTCAGTTTTACATACTTCCCGCTCTTGATAATTATTTTCTATCCCTTTTTATTTCCATTTCTCGATCTCCGTTGCGTTAATTTTTTTTCTTACGACTGTGCATATTCGTTGCATCGAAAAGACGTCTCTTCCCGCATCATTAGATCGCGTGCACTGCGCGCAAACGACACGATTAATTTTCCAAAATTGCACTTTTATCGTTCGCTTTCGGTAGTCGAAAAAAATCGCATTGATCGCACAAACTGCGTCGACTGGCCAATTAAATTCGTGTAAATCCTTTTTTTTTCGTTACCTCGTCTCTCCCCCGAGAGACCTCTCGCATGCAATTCAATTTTATTATTAATTAATGAGAACGATATTTCATGCACACGTTAATTATTATTCGTAGATAATTTTCGTCATACGAAAGTTTGGTGTTTTTTTTTTATTACACTCGTAGACTGGCAGTGTCTCTGGAGCACTTGGAAGAAACAGCCTCTTTGTTCATTTGATCTGTAAGTTTTATCATTGCACGCGCTTTTTTCAGGGAAGCACTCCGCTTTATTATTGTTATTAATTGTTCATTATTAATCGTTGCTTATCCCATTTCGATGAGAGTATTAGATGCGGAATTGAATTGTAATCCCAATCGATGTTATAGTCATATCGTTAGAATTTTTCTTCTTCCAATGTTTTTTTTTAACGATTTCGATATATTTTATCGATTCCCTTAACAGGCGATGTACCGAAGAATCGTCGAGTCGCGCAATAGACAAGGGGCACTGGATCCGGAAATCACTCTGCAGTTCCTCAAGTCCGCTATATATTACTTCCTCACCGACAAAGAGAATCATCACGGGCACCTGAACGCTATAGAAAGTATTCTCGGATTTACCGACAACGAGAAGTTAATTATCGACAAAATCTACGGATCTACGAGAAAATAGCAAAACCCTCGAAGGGGATTTATAAATGTTAACTATTTCATTATTTCGGGGGACGCATCTTGCCACTTGTTCGTCGACCAATGCTGAGTTTGTTATAAAAAAAATATCGTATTTTTTATTTATTTTATAAAACCACCGATTGCGTCAATTTTCATATACGCATTTTTTTTTTTTTTCAGATTTTTTTTTTTTTTTTTCGATACACAAACACAATCGAAATTTATTCATATTGCACCGTTTCCGATGCTATGAATTTAATTTTATGATAAAATTTGTTTTTTTGTTTATTTTTTCGATCCCCTCAACAAGCATATCGTCCTTCGGATGCGTATCAATTATGATATTAAAAAAAAGCGATTAAAACTCAGCATGACGAGCGTATAAATTTTGTCCCGCGGCTACCGGCTAATTAGCAATTTTAATAATATCATTAGCATTCATTCGAAGCAATTATTTAGGGTTTTGGGATACAACTTCGTTCGCGAGATTTTCTTAGCGTCTTCGCGAGAAATGATTGTTCGGACGGTTCCTTTACCGTCGCTATTACGTCCGATAGATTAAATCGGTGTGTGTCTATTCGTTACCGTTTTAGTTCCTATTATAGTATTGATTACGAGAAGTATCGGTGATATTCTGCAGTTTCGTCACGCGACAAAGTCGCAGGATATTCAGAGATATCTTCGGAACCCCCGGAGATTTCACGGTCATTAAAATGATCGTAAATCTCTCCTCTCCACGACCCCCGCTACACAGACTTATTAATATATCATTTATATATTGTACATTTGTTATATATACCGTATGCATTTGGCAAATGTGTATAAAACTTTATCAATATGCCTGGTGATACGTCGTCCGGATAGGGTAACAGAATTAAGGAGACTGAGGGAAATAATTGCCTTTATATAAGAAAAAAAACAAAAAGATAAATTGCTCGTTACGTCCATAAGAAAGAAAATCGTTGTTCGATTGTACAACGATGTTATCCAGTCGCTCTACTAGAAATTCTTTAGAACGAAAAAATGTCGAAAACGACGCATCTCTCGGCAACGTAAGCGAACGAAACGCAATTTGCGGTTCTCATTTAATTCATAGAATTATAGAGTACAGATAATTTTTTTTTCCGCGTAAACACAAAGTTCCTCTTCTCGCCAATGAGTCTTTTAGAGTGCACAGTCTTATTATCGCTCGTAAAGTTTCTATGTGAGCTAAAGCTTCGATGACATTGAAGCGCGAGAATAGAGAAAAATCGCAGTAAAAAAAAAAAATTTCGAGAAATCGCATTCATCGCGAGTGCAACGGGAATGAATTTCCACGTCGGCCTCAATATCTATACACGATGTCTCCTATTAGCGCGAAATGCGGTTCCGGCAGCCCGCTTTTTTTTTTTTTTTTTTTTCGATCTTATCGCAAGAAGTTCATTCTCGGTGCACGCGGTGTCGCTGCTACAACCGCTAATTCGTAACGGCAATGTACCACAATTGTAAATCTTGTGAAATAAATAAAAACTAAGTATGTCATTGAAGACGCAATATGGATTTTTTTTGTAATTTATTATGTGTGTCAGTAGTAAAATACAGAGTACGTAGATTACTTCTTGCCGGCGAGGATAATACCGTCGTATTTCTGTTGGAACCACTTCATCGCGTCTTCTTTGGTGAGCCGATGTTGGAAGCCAACTTTGCCAGTTTTTCTCCTTCTGTGGGCGACGTTGAAGCCTGAAAATGAAAGGAAATATTGAAAAAACGTTCGTAACATCAGTAGCTTCGTTTTTTTTTTGCTTCGGACAGAAAATCGGTAAAAAAAATTGTCGCTTCCATTAAGTAACACACCCAGTAAAATTAGTAGGCATGGGTTGCAAATAAGAAGCTTTTTATTTGGCACAAGTGTTCCGAATGGGAACTATAGACGCCGTTTAATCCAACGGCATCTATGATACCAGATAAGGTGCCGATGGAAATTTTGTAAATTTTTTTTTACATTCATAAAAATTTTCAAATTTATATATATATTTTTTTCATTTGTTTGTTAAATTTTGCTAGAAAGAAATTGTTTCGTGAAAAGTTTCGCTTGAAAATATTGATCTCAAAAAAGTTTTATGAAAATTTTAAAGTTTGTAAAAAATGTTTATTTTATAAATACTGTATTGTTTCTTTTATTTATAGAAATTTAAATAAAACATACCGGGTCTTCCCAACACGACGTAGAAGTCGAGACCATAGATACCGATGCTGGGATCGTATTTGATTCCCAAATCGATGTGTTCTTGGATACCGAATCCAAAGTTTCCGGTGCCGGAGAAGTTCTCCTTTCGCAACTCGTATTCCCGTACCTGAGGAAACGAAACAATTCTATTATTTTTTTTTGTTTTTTTTTAAGTTTCGTAATTATTGCAACATTTTGTTTCTTACCTTGAGACCTCTTTCGAGAATTTCTTCGGCTTTGGCGCCGCGAACGGTGCAGTGAACGGCGATCTTTTCGTTACGACGGATACCGAAAGAACGGACGGTGTATCGAGCTTTGGAAAAAACTGGCTGTTGTCCGGTCAATTGTTCCAATACTTTGGCGGCACGGGTCAATCTATCACCAGACTCGCCGACGCAAATGTTGAGACACAATTTGCGAATGCGAACTTCGCGCATCACATTCTTCGCGGCATCTTTAGGTTCCTTCCTAACCTTCTCCACCTTCTTTACGGACTTCTTCACGGGGGCCGGCTTTGCGTCCTGCAAAGTGTAAAACAATGAGTAACATTGGATTATTTATATTACGAAGAGACACGCTGACAATTTTCGTAAACAGGTTATAGCCCGTGACTCGATACACGCCGATGTACGGGGAAAAACAAGCGTGATAAACGTGAACGTTCGCGACCTGTCATTAGCGAGAAAAATTATAACACTGTCCCGCGACAAAGTCCGTAACGACTGGATTCACGACACTCGCGAAGATTTTCTCTTTTCAACGGTATCGTGAATTTTTCGTTTTCACTACGGATTCGTGTGATATTGATGGATTTTGTTAACAATCTTGCGAGTAACAGACGTACACTCACCGCCATCATGGAAGGAAAAGGAAAAATTCTCGCGCGCTGCCTGGTGGAGACGAGGCGAAGTGGAATAAAAAATGTCTGCCGCCGCGCGCGACACAGCGCACGGTGATGACGTCATCGATGTATAGCGTGAATACTCTCCTTAGATAATTTTTCGGTTGGGACCGAGAACTCGCTCCCTCTGACGTTTAAATCGAGATACACAATGGGTGTACATTTCGCAGGTAGCCGACGGTTAATCCCGATGCTCCACAGATAAGTTAACTCGTTTGCGTTGCCAACATCGTCACTGCCGATACTTCACCAAACAATCGCCGTACACAATAAATAGAAACTCGATTCTTGTTTGGAAACTCTAGACGTAATAATAACGTTGCTACTATTTTGTTTTCTTCAAACTGTAAAAAAATGCCGAGTTGTATTATCGAGGTACAGTAGCCTTGACGAATCGGTCGAATTCTCTAACGACTCGGAAGGCAGTTCAAGTCGACAGATAAACGATATCGGCGCTTCGGACTATTCGTCAAAAAGCTGTAAACTTTATTGCCCCCGTAGAAAAAATAAAAGTCTTAGGATAACGCACGCGTTTCCTCAATGTGAGAGAAAAACGCTAAACCAACATATATAGTTTCAAAACCAATATTCACGATCTTTTGCATCGTAGCGAGCAGACATTTAGCAGCGGGATGATGAGCTTTCGTCGGCGCCAGCGTGGCTCGGAAAAATCGTATAAGTTTGCAGGTTGACATAATTATGATTAAAATGACTATATTTGTCGATAGTAGAAGGCAACCGCGGATTATTAATAGTAATTAGTCAGCAATGTCATAACGATGTGTTTACGATCCTCGGAAAAATCTCGAGAATCTCAGTGTCCATCGAGTGGCGATAGCCTGAGCGATTGCTTTAATGCTAACGCTTTTCCATTCACTCGCTATGGGGACGAACTATTATAGAGTGTGAGCCAAGATCAGTTAGTTTTGCGTGTGGGTTAGAGTGTTTATAAGCCGTTGAAGGCGATGCGAGCAGACCGGGTCGCGAGTCGCGAGTGAGCGGGAGATCCAGTAGGGATCCCCCGTGTGGACGCTATGGTCGCGACGAGGGAAGACAGAGGAGTCGAGAGATAGCGAGAAAAATAGAATGCACCGGAGTGAAGGGGTAAGGTTGAGAGAAACGAGGGAGTAAGAGAGCGGTAAATTTGCGTGGATGAGGATTCGAGAGGCCGTGCGGAGGAAAAGAGACGAGGCGAATAGAGTAGAGAAACGAAGGGAGCGCTCGCGAGTGAAAGGGTAAACCACACGGCATAGTCTCGACGGTGGTACTGCAGTACGAGTACTCCTAATAGCGAGCAAGAAACGTATACTGAGAGCGAGGGAGGCAGCGAATTCGAAGTCTCGGGGAAGCCGAAGCGCTCTGTGGCAAAACTTTTGCGAGGCGGTGCGCGCGCGGGGGAGTAGAGTTAGAGATCGCGGAGAGCGGGAGACGCGATGAAAACGAACGTAAGAAGGAGTCGAAGAGGACTAGACGTAGGAGTAGGAGAATAAGAAAATACGAATACGAATGAGAAATAAGAATGCGAATGAGAGAAGCAAAGGAGAAAAGAGGAAAGAGAAGAGAAAAGATGAGAGAGTTCGACGAGATAGAGCGAGTGAGGGAAGAGAACGCCGGCCGAATGCCGGTGTACTACGTAGTGGGAGAGAAGAGGTAGGATAAGGCCGGGAGACCTCTGCCGCGCACAGTATCCACGTGTTCAGTGTAGTAGCGCGTTATGACCCGGATGTTAGATTGCAGCTGCAGTTTCGCGAGAACCTGCCGACCCGGATGTACAACTACAGCGCGACGTCGTTCAGCCATCGACCACTAATGTCCCCGGTTCCGTCAAAATATGTTCAATCGGTAAGTGTGCCCACTGTGAATCAAGCGACGATGTTCTAAAAAAAAAACGAAAAAAAAAAACTTCCGCCGCGGATAAGAGATCTGCGCGAATCGGTTGACGTAGCCGCGTCGCAGAAGAAGCGATCGCGTTTTGTCGGAGCTTTCGAAACTTCTTCGGTAAATAACTCGGAACCGTTTCAACAAAAATCGCGATCTATATTTTTCGATTAGTTTTTATCGCGATTGTGTTTCAGTGCGCGAAAAAAAAATAATAAAAATAATAAAAACGAAGAGTTATGATAATGAGAAGCGATGCGATAACCCGAGTGATAATGTACACCTGTGCTTCAAGGATAGATGCGAGCAAATCAACGAAAGGTGCGAGCAAATTACGAAGGGACCTGATAAACGCGGAAATTGCCAATCTACGTGATCTTTTGCCATTGCCGCCATCGACGAGGCAGAGACTCTCGCAGCTACAGCTTATGGCATTAGTCTGCGTGTTTCTTAGGAAAGCCAACTATTTTCAGCAAGGTAAGGAAACAAAAGCGTTCTATAACATAAAAAAAAAAAAAAAAAAATTCGAAAAAAATAGAAAAATGGTTAATGATAAAACGTAATGGAAGAAAATACTGAATGCTCGTCTTCGCGGAATTCCTTTTTGAAGTACATCAAGAGACTAAATACAATAATAACTTTGCGGAAGGGCCATTCCGCGGGCTATCTAATGGCACTTTGCACCCTTCTTCGCGCAGTTAGCGCGACCACTGTCGCCACCTCTTTGTCCATTTTTTTTCTTTCCTTTTTCCCTCTTTTCTTCTTTTCCTCAATCAGCGCGCGCGGGCGCGAGCGCAAGCGGTACCCGCGCGTTCGAACGCAAAGACGAGAGAACCGCGTCCTCCACTTTTCACTCGAGTGGCCCCCGCGCATCAGCGCGAGTGGGCGGGTGCCGGACTCCTGTTGATGCTCGCGGGGCATCTGTTCCTCTTCTTCGTTCCTCTCGTCTTCTCCCTCATTTCTCAGACACCTTACTGTTTACTATTCAACAAACTCAAAGAATACGCGATAATAACCTCAAATCGCAAGATCCCCATACGCCAAATCCCAATCGTCGTAAAATAAAACTACGCGAAAAATAACCTCAAATTTCGTAAAAACATTTTTCCCGTCAAACATCGCGCGGACTTCGTAAAATTACGCGAATATTTTAATTTCCTTAAGAAAAAATAATTGTGCGGCTTGCCGAGCCTTTCGCTATTTCTTGGTTAGCATCCCGCGCATCGAAAGATTTTTCATCGTCGTAGTTGCCTATCCCGCGGTCCTAAGAGAAGAATCAGAGGGAATGAGATAGATACCCGTGGTATGAGCTGTTCCAGCAGTCATGTCTGTTCTCTCTCGGGTTGTACTTTGAAATTACAGGCATTCCACTGCTGGTCTTGCCGGCGAAGAGAAACAGAGAGGAGAAAACGAGAGAGAGAGAGTGAAAGAGTGACCCGTGGGGGGAAAGGGGGGGTGGGGGAGGGGAACGAGAGATTCGAAGCTCGGGGGACCTCCCGGTAACCGTGGACCGCCTCTGTCGAGTTCACCAAGTTCAACGTCTAGTACACGCCACCGATGATGTATAATATATATAGCAGAGCGTTTATAGCAGCAAAATAACACTTTCGTAACTAATGTCCCGCGATCTTTTCGATTTCAATAATTTTATTTATTTTTTTCGATAGATCGATGTAATTAATTTGTATTGCGAATAAAAATAAAAAATGATCGTAAATAACTCGCGATAGGCAGTTGGGAAACGAGGTAACGTTGCGCTTCCGTCGGGACTCCGAGAGTTCGGGTCCGGGTATAAGTTGGTATTGTAATTGAAGGTATAGCCATACGAGAGAATATATACAGGCGAAGGGTACCGAGAAAAGCGCCGATGTGGTACCGAACGGGGTATATACCGAACGCGAAACGTTGTGTATGGAAGAGGGCCGAAGGAAGGATCTCTCTCTCGGGGAACCGTTCGGTCGGTTGCAGCAGCCCGCAACGGAGCAGCAAAGCGTTCAAAAACCTCCTCGCGGAGCAGAGAGTCTAAGCGCGAGTTCCGGGTGATCCGCTGACCTCTCGGCCTCTGCAACAACACTCTCACGCTCCTGTAACCCATACTCCCCCTACGCGATGATCCCCCTCCACCTTCTCGTGAGACGGGACGGCACACCGGCGCTGAGACCCATCGCCTGTGTGTCTAAGGGGACTGCTCTCGGGGATCTCGGGAGGGGAAAAACGACGAGGGCCCCTTTTCCCCTCTTTCAAGTCCCTTTCTTTCCTCCTCCTCTTCCTCCTCTCGTTCGCCCCCGTGTGCGGTAACCCTCTCGTATAAACGCTACGTACCATCTTATAGGACCCCAACAGCTCGAATTCAGACTCTTCTTCTCCGTCGAGAGGAGCTACGCTGCCGCGCGCATTCTTTGAGAAAATCCCGAGAACCCCATGAGAGCGCCGCGGATACATGTTCCGTGCAACAACTACGAGAAAAAAAATGATAAAATAAAAAAAATTGATAAAAGAAACAACGGAATGATCCCTCGATCTCCCCTTCGCGTCTTCTCTCTCCGAAGGCTCGACGCCCCCCCCCCCCCCCCCTCCCTCTGTCCCTTTTTTCCGGTTCAATCACCAGTCGAACTCGCGAGTCCCCGAAAAATGGAATAAAAAATAAAGGGGTGGATCGATTTTTTTTTATTGTGTGTATCTACATACTTGTCGAATTTTTAATGTTCGAAGAGGAATTGAGAAACGGGGACTCGGAGATTATCATTTTTTTTTTCTTCGTGTTTCAGCGCTGAAAAGCAGTCCCTTGGATACGTCTAATATACCGACGCCGAATATAGGATTTTCCAAAGTAATTATTGAGTTGGATGATATTTTACGGGGGCTTTTCGATTGACAAGATTTGCAGAAAAAATTGTTTATCGTTTATAGGCAATGTCCGGGTTTATCATGATGATGACGCAACAGGGCAAACTGTTGTACATTTCGGAGAACGCTGCCGAATATCTCGGTCACTCTATGGTAAAAAAAAAAGAATATTTTTTAGGACAGTGAGATAATCTGTGACTATTTTTCGAACGCATCGAAAAGTGCGGATAATTTTCGCGATTTTTTCAGGAGGATCTGCTGATCCACGGTGACAGCGTTTACGATGTCATCGATAAACAGGATCACATGGTAGTGCAAAATGAATTGGCGCGCAACAGTCCGATTCCTAACGAAAGGCGATTGTTTCTTTGTCGTATTAACGTATCGAGGAATTCTCGACGACAACTGCGCTTCGGCGATCAAAAAGTGGGTTTTTATCGAAATATTACGATTTTTTTAAAGTTACCGTATACAGTGATTCTGGAAATTTTGGAGATTTTATTGCATTTTTCTGGAAAAATTCTGAAATTCCCGTAAATTAGACCGTTGGCCTTTCAATTTCTTTTTTTTCTCATTAGAGCCGATTTTTTTCAATTTTGTTCAGGTTTTTTCTATATTTTTGAAAATCGCCTGAAAGTCCTGAAATTTTATTGATTTTTTCTGGAAAATTTCTGGAATTGGAAATTTCTTAAATTACATCGTTGATCCTTCAATTTCTTCTTTTTTTCTGATAAATCTCAATTTTTTCATACTTTCGTTCGGTTCTCGTGTATAATTTTGAAAATCCTGGAAATCCGGGAAATGTTATTGAATTTTTCTGGAAAAGTCCTTGAATTCCCTTACATTTTTTCGTTGGTCTTAAATTTCTTTTTATCCTCATAAATTTCGATTTTTTCATACTTTTGTTGGGTTTTCCTCTATTTTTCTGAAAATCCTGAAAATCCTAGTAATGTTAGTGAATTTTTAGAGAAAAGTCCTGGAAACGTCTTAAATTATTTCGTTGGTCTTTAAATATCCTTTTTTCTCATAAAATTCGGTTTGTTCATACTTTTGGTGGGTTCTCTTCTATATTATTGAAAATCCCGAAATTCCTGATAATTTCATTGAATTTTCTAGAAAAGTCCTGGTAACTCGCTAAATATTGTCGGTGGTCCTTTAATTTTTGTTCTTTTTTGTTGCTCCTTTAATTTTTAATTTTTCAAAATTTTTTTAATCATTTTTTTTTTCAATACTTTTTACAATGTCTATACGTTTCGTAATAACATTTTAAAAAAACGCATCATTTTATTTATTTATATTTTTCGTAAATATCCGAAATTTACTGAACACCATATGTCAAAGAACCGCGTGGAGCTTAACTCAGAACGCTTATAATCCGTTTATTTCCATACATAAACTCACTAAACAATTATATTCACATTATATTTTGCTTCGCAGGTTGTTTTAGTCGAAGGTCACTACTTGCCGTTTGTACCTCTCTGCAATCGCAACGAATCGGTTTTTCTGGCGTCTTGTACACCGGTCGTACTTCCCGAAACTCGTGAGAGCGTCGTGCAGGGCGCGACGAATATATTTACGACAATACACTCGATGGACATGAAGTATCTTCACATCGATAAAACGTAATAATCGTAAAATCGATGTTTTTCTTTCGATGTATTTCGGTGTATAAAAAAAAGAAAAGGCGAGCAAACCGCGAATTATCGGGAGTCATACTATCGTTATTCATTATCCAGAGCCGAAAGTCACTTGGAATACACGAGATCCGAACTCGTCGGTGTATCTTGGTACAATCTTTTGCATTGGGAGTGCATAAGAACCGCTTACTGCAAACACCAAACGGTCATACAGTCGGATCAGGAGCGGACGAGTACCGCATTGCTGAGGCTGCAAAATCGTTCCGGTCGATGGTTTTGGATTCATTGCGTCCTCCAAGTAAAAGAAACTTCCGAGGAGTGTCAACACCCTATCATCGTCTGTACGAATCAAGTATTGAGGTAAAAAAAGCATAAAAGAAAAACAACTATCCAAAAAAACTAAAAAAAAAAATCCGATAATAATTTTTGCAAAAAATAACTAAACATAAAATTAAAGAAATTATTATAATTTTCCAACAAAAATAATTACTTATTTCATTTATTTATTCACTAATAATAATTTGTTATTAATTTTTATTTTTTTTTATAATAAATTAATGATTATTATTATTTGTTTATCATTAATTTAATTTTCAATAATAATTGATATTTAATCATTTTTTTTAGTGCATAATGATGATAATTAATTAATTTTTGAAAAATGAATATTGATCGCTAAATAATTTCGCATAACTCGTTACAGCGACAAAGAAGCCGAAGTGATGCGTTCGAGTTCGTGGCTTTACCAGTACACAGCGCAATCCAAGTTTACTTACGGTCTCTGCCCATCCGCTCAGACGCAACAGCTACCGATCGGTAACAACCCTTACGGCAATCCGGATTACGGTGGTCGTACTATCGGACTGATACCTCACGAAACGGATGAGTCATCGCCGTCCTACAGCAGCCACGACGACGTTCAACAGCGTCATCATCACAATCCCCAATCGACGCAACAGCATCGTCACTGTAGCGACGGTAGAAGCGAATCGAGTGATTATACCGGCGGCGCCGGTGCGGCTGGTAACGGTGGGAAAACTTGCCAACGGCAGAATTACGAAGAAATAGAACCCGTCGACATGTCGATAAATAGTACGGAGCACGAAAATACGCGAACGCTTTATCAATTGACGCATTCGTTGGCTTACAGCCCGAAGCATCATCACGAACAGCAACAGCAACAGCAGCAGCAGCAACAGCAGCAGAGTAAAGGAGGAGTTTCGCCGATAGCAAATTATCGTGGAAAATCAAGTATAATACATTATTCTCACGGAGGCCATTACAGTGCAAGCGACTCGCCGGCACACAAATACAATATAATTGATTTGGATTGCGGTTACGGTGGGAGCAGCGAAAATTGCGCCGAATCGCGAATAATGACGACGGTGCACTCGGCGCAAAAAAGAAACCATCATCACCATCATCATCATCAGCAACAAATGAATATGAAGCAACAGGGATCGAGTATAAGTTTAATTGAGGGAAACGAAACGAGTATCGAACATCACTGGAGTTCTTCCAGTCCGCCGATTTGGTCGGATACCTTACAACGGGTTCCGGACGTTGTGCATCAGGATTTGAGTCCTTACATCACAACCCCTACGACTCCCGTCGATACACCGGACTCGGAACTTCATTCGGAAGTTCCTGTCTTTAATTTCGAATGGCCAACCGGTGAACAGCACGTACCGATCTCGAAAGTCATTGTTTGCCGCAATAACACTTCGGGAAGTCATCACGAGGGAAGGAAAATTGGACAAACGCAGGATAACAACAGTCCGACTGCGCCGATGACTCTTCAATTGCCTAAAAGAAAGAATCACTCGGATGTGACGAAGGATTACGAGAAGTAAAAAAAAGGGACTCCAATAGTGGATTTTCTTAATGCCGGTAAATTCCACTCATTATGATAGTTAGACAAATCATTAGGACAAAAAAATATTTGCCTATTTTATAGTTGAATTAAAATGAAAACTAAAAGATAAACAGCCCGTGTGCCTTAACGTCACTGATTGTCCATTATTATTAATGTTATTGGCAAATTAACGCGATAAATCAATTTAATACGATGTTAATATTAAAATGAATGATAGACTCGTTAGAGATGAAACAATAATGCCTTCTCGTCCCTCTCGAGGCGACTCGTCAAAAAGCATTTTTATTACCATCCATCCTTTCGTAACTTTGCATTAATTACAGTAGAGTAAAAAACAGTGTATGGCGTCTGTATGTGTGTAACGTTTGCATGTTAATCTGCCGTCGTAACAATCGCAAATAGAGTGCTTCCCGCGTCCTGAAGGGAGCAAAGAAAAATAATCGTTGCAGATTTCGTCGAGTATCGTTCGGCGTCGTTGTGATAATGGAAAAAACGCGATATTCCGTTTGGCCAATGATACAATAGGTATGTATGTCGAGAATACATCGCCGTCCCGTGGATTCATTGGTGGAAATTTGCCATCAAAGTGTTACACGACGAAAAAAAAAAAAAAAACCTATTGTTAAGCGAAGGAGCGACGATTCGTCCTATTAGTTCGACAAGAAATTTCGCGCCGACGCATTATGAGACACAGATATTCGTCATTAAAAAAAAAAAAAATGACGCCGCTTTTTTTTCCGATACTCAACTTTTTTTTTTCAAATCTGTAATTTTTTATAGATATGCCAATTGCAAGTTGGCTATCGTTGAAATAATTTTTCTCGTTCTCCCTTCGGTCCGCTTTTGCCGCCGTCTCACATCCAACGTTCATCATTTTTATCGTCCAAATTTGTTTTTTTTTTTTTTCGTCTCGTTTTTCATTAATATAAAACACGTATATAAACATAGACTGAGTACATCGGTGTTTACAATATATTAGCTACGGTTAAAAAAAGTCGCACGTCATACGATGTGTGTTGTGTGTCGTTTTGTGCGCTCATTCGTTCGCGCGCCCCCCATCCCTCCGCGTAACCGCGATCGGTAGATTCTGACAAAATATCATCGAGAAGGAAAAAGGGACCGTACGACGAAGCGGCGAAATCGACACGTCGTATGCGCGTCTTTTTTGTGCGTGAAATGTTTGGCGGGCAGAGCGCTCACGTGCTACAGCACGTTTTCCTCTCATTTTTTCTTTTTTTCCATTTTTTATTATTATATTATTTTTTATATTATGCGGTCGTCGCGCGCGCGGTACCACGCGCGCGCGTGTATAATCCTAAAAAATCGGGTTTCAGCGTGTTGCGTCAATTCCTGCGCTAAAAAAGTTCTCCATTTCCTGCTTCGTTTTTTTCGATTGTTTTTTTGTTCTTTTTTTTTTTTTTCGATTTACGCGTTGAAAGAACGCCGCGAGAAGAACGTATTTAGCTCACGACGGAGTCGCAAACGCGCCTCGCCGTCGGGAATCGTCAACGGGGAATTGAAAAGACCCAAAACCGAGAATTACACTCGTCGAGTAATAAATCGTCGGGACTCAACCGCTCGTGTAAGAAACTGAGGTACGTGAGTACCTTAAAATTGTGTGGGCGATCTGTAGCTCGCGTTTAATTCCATTCCGCCTCACAGTCCCCATTCCCATTAAATTCGCCAATCGCTAAAAATATCGCACAACCATCGCAACTACCGCACCAAGTATGCGATTTTAATCGTTTCTTCGTTCAAATTTGGGCATTAAATCCTTAAAGCATTCTTCACGACGAACGGTCGATAACCGCTTTCTTCCGTTACGATTATAGCTTCTAAACCATTCGCTTATTTTCCGCCCGTTTCGATTTTTTTCCCCTATTTTGTCACTTTTGTTTTTCTTTCTTTCTTCTTTTTTTTTCTTTTTAAAGCTTTGTTTGGCACGTATTATTAGAATGTCATTCAGTACGGAAGCAATCGATTTTGTGTGTAGTTTTGTCATTCATCAAAACATCCCAATCATCGTTTTCCATTCCTCCATTCGTTTGTCACGTCGACTCGCATACTCTTTGAAATTCTCCTAATTAAATAACTATAACTCTTCAAACTCCGATCTCTTCCTCATCGACATATCTTTTACATTTAGAACATTCATTTACAATTTTATATCACTCGCTACGGTCTTACAATGTACATTAAGTTTCGACGTCGGAGACTTTTTAGTCAACTTACACAACAGCCCGCCATCCGTTTACCTCATTTGGCTTCATATTTATCTCACCGAAATTCCATTCGGTCGCATCTAACTATTAGGATTTTTCTCTTCCGTCGGCATAACGATCGGTTTTAAATTATCTTCATCGCGCGAACCTCGACAATCATATTACGCGATACTTTTTTTTCTAAATCTTTGGCATAAAAATTCTCCGCCTAAACCTCGTATCTCCGTGAGGAGATATTCCCGATGTTCCTTCAAATGCCGGGATTCGTAATTCATCAGTTATGCGTGTTTATGCGTTTTTTTTATGGCAGTAATCTCATTTCCAACGCCTTCGACATCGAGTTGACAAAAGGACGTTTATTAACTCAGCAAACACTCCGCGAGTGTCCGCGACGAAGGAATTCGCAATCGTAGATCCTTCGATATCCTCTCCCGTTACATTCTTCGATCGAGAAATAGTCGTTTCCCTCCCATTTACCACCGTCTTACATTATTATTTAGCGGTCGGGACAAAAGATCGATTGTAGAAAAAAGAGGATTTCCCGGAATCGCGATTGCGCTTACAGATGCGCGCCGCGTCTCCGGATACACGATATTTATTCCGTAGAGAACAACAGGCGTTCGGGTGGAGAAAAAGGTGAACATCGACAAGTTTCTCACCGCAAACATCGGCGCGTTTGGGCCGAAATTCCTCTCGTCGAGGCAGTCGCATTCGGCCCAATAATTGAAAAAAAAATTAAAATAAAAAAAAGAACCTTTCAATTTCCCGGTAATCTCGCGCGCGTACGCGTGATTAATATAGTGTCCGTTCACGGCGGGCAGTAACCACGGTTTGCGCTTCTGTTTCTACTGTGCCACTTGCATTTAAGAATCCTAACATAGGTCCTCCTGAACGTCGCGTTGCACAGAGCGTAACACACCGGATTAACGGTGCTGTTTATGTAGCAAAGATAGTAGAAAAATGACCAGAGCTCCTGGGGTATCGTTACCACACACGCCTTCGTCAAGGGTTTCAGAAGAACGAGAATATTGTACGGCGTCCAAGTGATAACGAACGCCGCTAGGATCGCTGTAAGCGTCTTTGCCGCTTTCTTTTCCTGCGTACGTTTCTTCTTCTTTGGCTGCGATTTGTTCAGCAGAACTTTGTTTACCGGTTCAAGACTTTTCGATTGTATATTCTTCGCGTTCAAAGGTATTCTTATGTCCGGCATCTGCGATGGTCGTCGCTTCGCGTTCGACTGCTTCTCGTCGTCGGCTGCCGGTGGTTCGATTATCGTTGATTGCTGTCCCGGTACTTGAAACATCATTCCGTATTCGTCCCGATACTCCGTTATACGGGGGGCTTCGCTCGCTTTTACTGTTATTACGATTGTGTATACCTGCGATAAGCGATCGAAAGATAGAGAGAGAGAAAAAGGGAAAGAAAATAAAGAAAAAAGGAGATACAGTGCGGGATAATTATTGGTGAGTTAAGGTATTTGTTTTTATAACAAATATGAATTACCGTATCCGTTGGAATGTTCTTTATCCCCAAATCGCCGCTCTGACTTCTTCGCGGATACTCCTGTTGCTGATCACCACCGATACCGGAAACACTGTCGAGGTTACTGCCGCTCGTCTGTATTCCACCCATCAGTGATGGACACTTTGATATTCCGCTGTTGAACGGCGTCTCCACCGACAATGGTGTTGAAGTATCGTCGCAACCCGGTACCGTTTTAGTACTGCCTTCCGGACCCACAACCTCGTCATCGTCGTCCTCGTCTTCCCGACCGCTATGCCACCACGCTATGCACCACATCTTTAATGAGGTCCACGACATGGGTCTGTGCTTCTGGTAATGCGAAATAACGATTAATTAATTTTTAATTATGATCATTTTTTTTTAGATAGTCGACGTGTTTCCGACGTGAAAATGTGTACTTAAGAACGGTGTGTCGGTATATTAGCTAATCGTGAGATTTGGAAGGAATTTCGGAGACTTTCCGATGGCAGAGAAATTTGATAAAAATCAACCATAGAGAAGGTATTAAGAACATTGATTTTGTATAATAATAATTCCAAGAAGTTGTGAATAAATTAAATTAAAAAAAAACTTCTGCGAATTATCCGGCAATCATTTTTTTTTAGGTAAAGTTATTTTGTTAATTTTTCTGAATAAATATGATTTTTTTTAGAATTTCTTCGCGTTTCCGAAAATCCTGTCGTTGGAAAAATCTGATCTGATTGATTGGTATTTCCAGATATGTTCGATCGATTGAACTCGTATCCAAAATTCGTAACTTTTCATTTATAAGGAGAAAAAAGAAATTATAAAATAGAAGAAATTCTAAAAAAAAAATGAACCGTAAAAATTTCTGTGGAGAAAAACTCAAAAAAAAATTCTGCAATTTTTGTTCAACTCATTTGTAAACTTTTGGCATTATTATTATTATACAAAATGAATCTTCTTAAAACCTTTTATATGGTTTATTTTTTTTAGATTTTTGTTCCGTCGGAAAGTATTCGAAATTCACTCGAAATCTCATTTTCACCTGCGATTATAACGATACACCCTCCTTATGTATTTTTCATATTATAAATCCATATAAATCGATAAAATGTATTTAACAAACATATAAAAAAGAATTTAATGCAAAATAATTTAAAAAGATATACATATATATTTTTATATATGTATATGTATATATTACATATATATATATATATATATATGTAATGCATATATGGGACATACATATAAAATACATCCCCGACGTATAAAAAAAAATCGCTACTATATAAGCAATACAAATGGAAGACTTGGAATTTTTTAAAAAACAGTTACAATTTTTTGTCTGCTTTTCCTATTTAATTTTTTCCGCAATCGATCGATAATTAATATCAACTTGAAAAAAAAAGTATATGTTAAAATATATATATTGACTTTATTTTTAACATACTTCACAAACATCGCAAATTTATGTTAAATATTTAAACCAAATGGATGCAAAATGTATGACACATATAAACGATATATATATAAATATACAACTGACTCTATGATACAAACATAAAAAAAAAATAAAAATAACGTAAAATAAATAATATATCTAATATATTTTCCGTGAAAAATGGTATATTATCGATATATTTAGAATGTATTTCTGCAAATATATAATAAATCGCATTATTATTATATTAATTACATAAAAGCGCCAAATTTCATATATTCGTAATATATTTTACGACAAATTTCTTGCATATATTTTCAATAATAAAAATTCTACGTGGATTTACGATTTTCCCTCCATAATTTGTCTATAATAAACTGTAAACTCCGACGTATTATCGACGAAAGGATAATTATTAATACTCACATTCCTGTAATCCGGATAATGCTTATCGATGTAAGATACCGGGAGATGAGTAGAATTCACCTCGTCGGCCGCTGTACTCGATTCGCTTCGGCCGCGTCGGGGACCTTCTAAATCGAGAGCCTCATCGCTACGACAGTAAGGCGAATATTTCATCAGGTAATCGCCGAAGTCCATTGACATCGCTAAAACTATTTATTTTAAAATGATTATCTTTGTACTTCGAATACCTGGAATTGCTGCGTTTACTCGCGTCCTGCTGCGTCGCTTGGAGATTCGTAAAATCCTTTTTGCGTTTCTCAGTCTCGCGCCATATCCGCCAGTATAGGAAGAACATTACTGTGACGGGAACGTAGAAAGCGGCAATTGCGGTGCCGAATGTGATGTAGTGATTCGTCTCGATAAATTGTATGTAACACTGATCGTCGGGGACTGTTCTCTCGCCTTCGATGTAAGGCCACGCGTAGATCCACGGGGGCCACAGCAGTATCGATATGCCCCACGCGCAAGCTATTCATCCCAAATGCATTAGCAAAAAGGAGATTTACACACACGAGAGTACATTAGAATCCCTATTAAGGTATTTTCGTGACGAGGGTAGCAGTGGGTTGGAGGCGGCGGTGCGGCGGCGTGAAGGATGGGTAGCGTGCGAACAGATGCGTCGTACGATAGAAAAAAACGACGCAAATAGCAAATATCCTTTTTTTTTCGTGATATCTGAATAACTATACGATGAATTTTGTTAATCTTTAACTGGAGGATTTGACGGTTTCGTCTTTGCGACGATGTATTTTGCTCGCTGCTATATGTTGAAAAAACTAATTTTAAAATTAAATATTTTGAAAATAATACGATGGATTATCGTTTTTCTTTGAGATAATTAATTCGAAAGTCCAACTGGTCGATATGCAATATAAAAAAATATATTTTTTCAAAAGTTTTTTGCTGAAAGTTAAGTACAGACACCGGCGGCCGATTATTTGCGGAGCGGATTAACTGCGTTTTCCGAGTTTTTTTTTAATCTGCGCGCGAAAGAAGTTTGCTAAAGAATCCAAATAAATTTTTTTTTTGATTGCATAATTTTTTCATAATGTAGAAAAACTATGAAAAAATGCAAAGTTCCCGAAAAAAAGAAATATATACTGGAATAATAATGTCGAGTGCTCATGAGGTGATTTTACAGTAAAGAAGAATTGGATAGACGACGGGCACCGATAGGCGAGCTGTAAGTTGAAAATTTGGCTATAACTTTCCTGTGGCGGAAGTAAATCCGCGGAAATCTAAAAAAAACTAAATAAAAAAATCTTTTCATCGATAAAATATAAAAATTCAACCAAAGTTTTCACAGCAAAAAAAAAACATATTGAAAATAACTTACTTCGTTAAAAATCGCGTTAAAACCTCATTAAAATATTTTCTAAAAAAACTTTCGAAATTTCACCAAATTCACGGACTTTTCTCGATTTTCCCTGTTTTTCATACGTATAGAAACCATAAATCTCGCAGATTCCATTGTCATGCGAAGCAATAATTATACGAGTTTCTCGTATAGTTTGTTGTCGTCTATTCTATCACCACGAGAAATTTCCTTCTCTCTCTCCTGTCTCCTGTCTTCTCTTCGTGCATAAATAATATATATGTTTTAGCGATAGTAGTTCACGATTTCGTCACTTCCGGTGACCTCGACCTCGTATACGAAAGATTTTCTTTCGCTTCGTTACTTTACACGGTGCAAAAGTTTCATTCCGCGTATCCTCGTTGCAGGAATAATAGAAGACACAGGAGATCGCGCGTAACAGGAGAGACGGGGAATAGCGATGCCGAAGCTTCGGCTTTGCAAAATAGCCCGCGTTTCATTGTCATCCTCTCGTATATGTCGATAATTCGATAGCCATAGAGCGCGGAGAGTTCCGGTGAAGTAACGCCGAGCATATAGTTGCCGATGTACATGTGCCAATCCTCTCTCCCGCCCCGTCACCTCCCTCTACCCGTTGTATCGCAACAGGTGTCACGGTATGCATGCCACTTGTATTTAAAGTCAAGATAAACAGACGCGCGTGTGTAGCATTGGTTCATGTCGCCTTCCCACCCTCTCCTGGTTATACGTTATACCCATTACTGCGTGTTTCCGGCTCGCAGTAGTTCATCCCAGTTTCAGTCAGACGTCGGAAGCCTTTTCCGTAACTCGTCGGGAACGGAGAACTCTCGCGGCGAAGCGAAACAAATCGCCCGGCCTACGATGAGCTTCTCTCTGCTTCTCTCTGTCTCCGGCAAACTATCGCTTTTTTTTATCTCTGACTTTTGAATACCGCGAATGTAGGCCAACGCGGTATAGAAACTCGATACGTCTTTGCATCGTCTATTGCTCTCGATATTATAAAGTTATCCTTTTTATTTTGCAATCGTGTTTTTTTTTTTTTTTTTTTTTTTTTTTTTTTACGATGTCGAACGAGTTTAGTGGAATACGCGCCTACGATTGTCGGCGTGATTAAGATTTATTACGTAAAGCTTGGAATATAAACTCGCTGTGTCATAGCAGCGCGACGAACCATATACTGGACGATGGTGAGTTCGTTTCGCGCTTAAGGTCAGTAGTACCAGTGGTACAGTCCGACTAAACGTGAGATTCGGAGAATTGCAAATGTTTAGTAATTAATGGGATAAAAATGTGAAAAAAATCAGACGTGTCGAAAGTGCTGAAAAAATTATTTTTTCGTAATAATAATACCGAAATGTTAATAACCAATTAATGAAAAAAAATTGTTTAACAAATCAGCTAATCGGCTAACTTTTTTTTCAAATGGAAACTATTCGTTATTTTTTCTGAATACATATGAATTTTTTAAATAATTTTTATCGTATTTTTAAGTCAAAATGAAATTTATATGTATTCAGAAAAATTAACGAAACATTTCGATGGAAAAAAAATTATATATTTTCTTAAATTAGTTAATAACATTTTGCCATTATTATTGTTATGCAAAGTCATTTTTTTCAGCATCTTTCGTATGTCTGATTGTTTTAAGATTTTAATCCTATTGCGGAGTGTTTGAAATTCTCTTTGAATCTCACATTTGGTCGGACTGTACCACCAGTATTACCTTAAGGATCGGTAAACTACAACGATCACAGAGAGATGCATCTGCTTCGCGAGTGTTGCGACCGGAAGTTACGTGACGAAATTCTAATACATATAAAGTATAAAGCGGAAGGGGAAATAGCGTGCGGCGGTAAAGCAGACTAAGAAAAAAATCGGTTGAACCAACTGAATCATCGCTTATAAGTCGCGAAAAAAAATGATAAATTGTTTTAAAAAAGTAATTACCATAACAAACAAAGAAATCGTCAATTACCTAACAATTACTACGATCAACCGATTTTTTTTTTTCAGTACAGAAACTGATTATTCCGATTTTACCGATATCGGTATATCAGAGTCCTAATTTACTACAAAAGTAACTATTTAAACAATTAAAAAAAAGAGGCAACTCACCTATCATGATGCCGGCTTTGTTAGGACTCCTTTTCGCTCTGTAAGTGAGAGGTCTCGTTACCGAGAAGTAACGATCGAAGCTGATGATCAGAAGATTCAGTACCGACGCATTGCTCGCGAGATAGTCGAGCGCAAGCCACGTGTCGCACACGTGAGCACCAAGTGGCCAATAGCCGAGTACCGTGTAAACGGTAAACAGCGGCATCGATATCAAGCCGATCGCAAAATCGGCAACCGCGAGACTGAACAGAAAATGATTCGATATCGTCTGCAGCTGTTTGTCGATCTTGAAGGATATCATAACCATACTGTTGCCGATCACAGTTGCGAGACTGAGACCAATCGCAAAAGTGCATATCAAGACTTTTTCCCATATATCGTAATTGCCGGCGGTCGCGGAGCCGTCCGATCCGTTACAGTTATCAACGGCCGGTGAAACCGGTGTTACGTTCATTTCGCCCCGTGAGTCCCCACTTCAGCTTGTCGTCTCGTCCTCAGCTCGTCGACCAAATTTTTTTTTTTTTTTCTTTTTTTTTTCTTACGATATCCCGGCGTTTTGCCGCTCGCGTTATCTCACGCGACCAATTGCATTCTTCGACCGCTTCTTGCTTCTTCGCTCCGATACAATAGCGAGTCAAGCGCCTCGCGCGCGCACCTTCGATTTTTTTTCGACCCTTCGAACGCCCACCGGTTCCACTGATCACCCTCGCCGTTCGCTACCGATGCGCCCCTCACGCGCGTTCTCACCAAATCTCGAACAACGTCAACTACATCCCACGACGTTTGCTTCTGTTGTCGCGAACATCGAAGCTAAAAAAAAAAAAAAAAAAACAGAGACATTTGTATCGATAATTGCGAGCTGTGGGTATGGAAAACTTTACAGATCGTCATTGTTACATTAAATCGGATGCATAATCGTCGTTAACACGTGTAATAAGAGCGAATCTAAGTTAATGCGGAGGGGGAATCGGAGTCGTTTGGGACGTCGTTCGCCGGGGCTTTGAATACGAGAGATCCACGAGGGTCCCGAGTGTAAATCTTGTTTGGTGAGAGGAGGAGTGGCAGTGACGGCCCCACGAATGATCAGCCAATGATCGGCAAGCCTCGGCGTAAAGTCCGAACTACTAGCATCCCACAGATATATATATATATATATATTTCCCCACCTGCCGCTGGTCGCTTCTCTTCCTCTCTCTCGTTCTCTCGCAGGCGCGAGACCCGCTTTCGCAAAAGACCTCTCGACCGCGGGAACGAGATAACGAATGTATTATCCACGTGTGCGTGAAGCCCACAGTCACGCGCCGCATCGTGCGTAAGAATTGTGCGTTTTTAAAATGGAGGTTCGGAAACGTATACGAAACTCTGGTAAACCCGCAAAGAGCTCATTGAACCGATTAATAACGATATATATATCACCGGTTCGGTGTCTCAGACATACGCTATATAACATTCGCGATATCCTGAGTCAAAGCTGGCAAATCGCTTTTTCGAGGTCCCCGACAACTTTTCGTCTCTTTTGGCGTTACGCCAACAGAGAAAACCCGGAGTTTCCGGAGTACGAATATTCTTCGTGGAGCGGAAGGGCTTTATATTAAAATGAAATCTTTTTTTTTTTCTTTTTCGTTGAAAGTTTTGTTTTTTTTATGCTGTAATGATATGCGAATTTTCATGCATATTGGCTGTTTCTCGAAATAAAGAGACTGCGGGGGTAGTATAGGGAACTTAATAGATTCGCCGGAGAGAAGCCAACAGCTGCGAGACGGTCAAAAGAGAATAGCGGAGGAGAGTACAACCCCCGGGGGTTACTTTATCGAATGTGCCAAATATCGATGGATGGTTCGTGTAACCGGAAGGTCGACAATCGAAGAACCATTCCGGAGCTCATATTGCACAGCATCCCCTTTCGGTTATCTCGAGAATCGCCTCTTCAACGAGCCGCAACGGGGATCGTTTCTACTCCGTTGGCATAACTTTTTTTTTTTTTCTTCCGATACTTGTTTTTGCCGTACAAAGTAAATCGACCCGAAGCACGTCGCCTGTTCCACTCTGCGTGACTCTTATCAGACGCGATAATGAAGTAATCGCCGCTCTTTTTTCGCGTGTTTATTTATCTGATCAAAATCCACGTCGTTCAATCCATTATTTCTCTCATAATTTCCGATGCTCGTCGGCGAACTGAGGGTCGCTTCTCGCGATACTCCCCATTCTCCGAGAGTCGATTCTTCTCGTGTTCGTAGGCGCGGCCACATCGATTTAAATACGCTTGCGTTCTACTTTCGTTTTGCGCGTGGCAAACGTTAATACGATAATTGTTGGAGATTCATCGCGATAAAAAAAAAAATTCTCGAAGATATTCCAAGGATTTCGGAGCATTTTTACGCGCGTAGAGAGAAACGAAAAAATGTTGTTAACCCCTTACGAACGAAGGACACAAACATAGGTTCGATTTTTTCAACCCTTCGGTACCTTGAATTGCACCGTTTGACTATAAAAAATTTCGAAAAATAAAAAAAAAAATTGTAAAAACACGTTGAACTGTTGTTTTTTCGATGGTTCAAAGCGATTTTTTTACACGTGGCAAACGTTAATACTATAATTGTTTGAGATTCATATAGCGAAAAAAAAAATAAAAATTCTCGAAGATATTCCAAGGATTGCGGAGCGTTTTTACGCGCGTAGAGAGAAACGAAAAGATGTTAACCCCTTACGGACGAAGGATGCAAATATAGATCCGATTTTTTCGTTACAATTAATTGCTCCGATTAACCGTAAAAAATCGCGGAAAAATTCTGAAAAAATTTATAAAAAAATGTTTAACTGCTGTTTTCTTAATGATTTAAAGAAATTGATTTTAAGCTCTTATGTATTTTTATTACGAGCAAATTCTCCCGTACGTAAGGATTTATCGATTAAATAGATTTCCTCAAGAAGCGTTATGGATGAAAATTTTAGCAACAGAGAGATGCCGAGAAGGAAGGAAGTTGCAATAGCTTCAGAATACTCGTAGTGCAATCAAAGCAATTTGCTAGGAGTCGTGATTTTCATTGGCTACCGACGCTGAGCTACGAAGCTTCCGAGGTGCTAAACGAATCCTGTTAAGTCTAATTGGGAGGCGAGTATATCTCGAATCTCTTTCCTCGCGCTTCGGCATTTCCGTCGATCTCGTCTCATCCCCATCTCCTCCCTTCCGAATGACCCCTCCGACAACTCCAACCTCCGGGAGGAACTCTGTCATTGGTAACGTCCGTTTTTTATTATCGTAGAACCGATAGGTTTTCCGCCCTTTCGTCATCATCCCACTTATTCTCATTTATGCCGATGAGAATCCGCGGGATTTATAATCGGTCATCGATCCGCGTGAGTTTGCAGTTTCTTTTCCTTCTCCTCTTCGTCTTCGTACCTTTACCATCGAGAATTCTTCTTCTATACTATGCTATATTTTACGTCCTTCTCCTTTATCGAATAAACCGTCGAGTCATAGCGAAACTGAAGGATATTAATATCACTGGGAGAAGCGAGGCATGCGCTATAATCGAGAAAATAAGACACGCGACCGGGACGGATGCGTCTAATAGATGGTTCGGTACGTAAACTCGATTTGTGAGAGCATTGCGTCTAAATTTAATATTTTTTTTTTTTTTTTTTACGGAAAATTGCTGAAGATAAAAATGAAACGTACTCAGTAATGTTGCAGCCTCGTTATTGAACATTGCAACACTCGATACTGATGATAAAGCTGACGAAGAAGCCGATTCCGTGATAAAATTGGCGCAGCCGCTGCCGATGATGATACGGGTAACAATACTCGCGTCGTTGCCGTTGTATTTGCGATCTCTTTTGCTTTTGCCTTTGCCGTTGACGATGCAGGCGGACAATGCATGCTGTTGCGTGGCCGCCGTTCGTTATAGTTGCAGTGCAACGCGTATCCTGTCCCTCCGTTAACCGTGCATTGCATTCTCGCTGCCTGTAGAGTCAACAAATACGAAAGGGAGTCACAAGATTTTCAATTTCAATTCATTTTTCGATAACACAGAGCGTTAATGGAGATTGAGAGATAGAATTTAAGAGTTAATTAAATTTATAGAGAAGGAGATTAGGATAAGAAACGTCGGGAGGGGAGCGATAGAACGGAGCGGATAATGCATAGAGCGGTACGTACACCAAAATTCGAAGCGACGTACATTACGATAAATCTCCACAGAGATATTTTTACACGATTAACTAACATCACCTAATTTTAGCGTCACATTCTTTTAGTTATCTATAGTTTAACGGACACGGAAGTTAGAACTTATTTAATTTAGTTTATTGGTTTTTTTTATCGTATTTTCATTAATTTTTAATCGTAAAAAGTATAGATACATTAATCGAATCTATATATGTATATATTTATGGATATATATATATATATATGTATAATTTTTTTTCTAATTAACATGTAGTAAAAAAATAAATTAATATCGAGAGCCACTCAACTAAAGTATTAAATACGTGAGAGCGCGCGTAATTTTTTTTTATTGCGTACAAAGCGGCAATTAAATAAATATACTAATGTATAAATTCTATACATCGGATTATATATTTAATTTTTTGTGATAAGTTATTGAAAATAAGAGGCTAAACGAGGAGCGTCTATAAGAGTTTTCGATCGTATATATTTTTTTTTTTTTTCGCGCGAAAGTTACCACTGCTTAACTTTGTTAGGTGTTTATCATTGTGTGCGAATATATAAAGAAACTCTTTAACACTCGCTTTCCTGTGCTTCGCTGCGCTGCTGCTTAACACGGCGAAAAAAGTATCTCGTGCATAACGTAATTAAAAAGAAAGAAAAAAAAAAAAAAACATCGCAGAACGAAGACGCGCGAGAGGCAAAGGGAGGGTTGGTCTACGCGAGCACCGTTTATTATTATTATTATTATATCGCAACGATATAATAATAATTAGCGCGAAGCAGGGCACGTCATGCCTTACTTTCCGAACTAAAAATAGAAAAAAAAAAGTAGAAAAGAATAAACAGAAAAAAAATAAAGACGAGAGAGCGAAAACGTGTCGACAAGGAGAAAAAAGGTAGAATAGCCGGAGAAAGACAAGAGAATTTTCCAATACAAGGCTCGAGCCTCGTTTGTCGATGAAAATAGTAACTGTGAAATATATAATGCACGACGATAATGCGAGCGCAAAATACGATTTTTTAATACTCGTAGGAATATCCCGTGACGGTGAGCTTTTACGACAATCATCTCCTGCATACCGAAAGTTATGTTTTTTACTTAAAAATCTATCGATATACATCGATATATGTATATAAATAGATCTAAAAATGATAACGGAATATTTTTGATTATCGTATTTTTCCGAATTTCGGTGTTTCGGTAAAAAGTGAGAAAGCAAAGGCAGTGAAATGGTTCGAATGACATCGAACCGATTGCCGGATAGCGGTGTATAAAGCGGAAAAGATCGATGAAAAGTGCGAGAAAAAAAATCAAAAAAACGACATCGCGAAGGAAACGAGATTATAGAAGCGCCTATTGCACGCGACTTTATCAAATTTTTTTCCGGCAATGGATCGAAAAAAAAAAAAAACAATAATAATAATAATAGAGATGGTAAAGCGCAAAGATGAAGAAAAGGACGAAAAGGTCGACTCTTAAAAGCTCTTACTGCGGTAATCGATGGATTAAAAGTCAAGGAAAGTGTAGCCGAGGTTTCCTCAAAGGTAACTCTCGGTGGCTGAGTTACAGCAGTGGCGGTTGTCCATCCTGGATATCCGTGAGCGCCGAAGGAAAGGAGGGAGGACTGCATCCCATTGTATTATCGGACTTATCGAGGGGCGTCGCGACCTCCTTCCGTCGAGGATACCCACGGGATATTCTATGCGATAGTGATGACAGTGACGGTGGTATGTACGAAGTATAATATCGTGACCGATATTTTAAAACACGTATGCATTTACGAATAATAAACGTAGGAACGAAGGAAAACAATATATAGTCACCTCTCGCAAGAATCTAACAATTAAGCGATAATAACAATAACAATAACAGTAACAATAATAATAATGAATGACTAGACATGACAAAGAGGTTAGGATGACAAAATAACAATAACAATAAGACACGCCACACGTAAAACACTCAACGGCTATCTACGTTACATCTCTCGCTAAACAGTTCTTCTCTCGAACCGAACGAATCCGTGCTGATGTCCCTAGTTGTGGCGGTGACGATGTTGCCGCGAGTTACCCTCTTGTTCCCCAACGATACGGTATTTTCGGTCGCGCAATGACCGTTGGTCCGCCGTAACATTGTTGTCGTCGTCTCGTTTCGTATTGTCGCGATTAAAATATACTCGTTGCTCGTTCGCTCGTTTTTTTATTATTATTATTATTATTATTCGAAAAAAATACCCGAAAGTACCGAGAACACCGAAATCAAGACTCGTATCATCGTCGTATCACCGAGATGCATCGAAAGTTCGTCGGAGATAACGAGTGATCGCACATTCTCTTCAAGTTTTACGCATCCGCGGATAATGTATGTAATTCAACGCACAACGGTAGCACGCGCGCGAATAAACTCCCTATCGATAGAAGGGAGCCTCGTAATCCTTTTGCAATGAGGTTAAAACGACCTCTCGAGTTTTTTTTTCTTTTTTTCACCACTTTTATTTTATCTCTCCTCGGGTTCACGATAAACCGGGTCAACCTTCGCAACGCACGCACGTACACACCTACGTTTCGTCAACAGATTTACTTTCATTCCGTTCGTCTTGTTTCTCTCTGTCGCGTCTCTCATTTCGTCGAAAACCCGGCACTTTTACTACTATAGTAGACCGTTCGGGGGATAGTGGAAAGAGTTGTACTACTTGCGTAGAATCACGGATTGCTTATATCTCTTTCGTCTCCTCGTATATACGTATATACTATTCTGTGTGCCCGCCGCTCTTACGAGTTCCCACCCTTTTTGGCTTCGGTCGAGAGTCCCCCGAGTTTTGCCAAAGGACACTACCCGCGAGAGCGACTCGTATGTATCTTCGACGACCGGTGCCCTCTCGGGCTTTTGGACTTGTCGGACCGACGACGCACACCGAATTTACCCCTCCTTTGCTCCTCTCTTTCCCACCTCTCTCTCACGTATGTAGCACGCACCACCTGAACTTGTAAGCAGACACACCCGGTTCGTCGAGGCGCAAGCTTCAACGTCGTTCTCCTCGCTTTCCTTTCGATTTTTCCAGATTCTCGAGTTTTTTTTTTTTTTTCTTTCGAAATAAAATTTTCGTTTAATGCCGATGAATTCGTGACACTTTATCGTGGATCCTTTGACATCGAGTTTTCTTTTATTTTACGATGGACCCCCAGCAGATCGAATGGGTAGTATTACGAAGAGGGATGCGAGAGAACGAAGAGAAGGGTCTAAACACGAGGCCGTCGCTCGTTGATCCAGGATTTCTCGGGGGGGTTTCGCGTAACAGTAATGAATCCAATCGAATAAAAATCGTCGAGATGCAATTCCAACTGAACTCTTCACAGCGCGTCGACGAAACACATCGGCGTCAACGGACAGTCTACGAGACGCGAGTCGCGGGCTTACGGTTTATTCGCGAGCGCGCAAATACCGCGGGGTCGAGGATAGTAGGTACGAGTGGCGGAGCGAGACTAGGGCGTGGGCAATCGGAGCGAACCGCGCGAGGCAGCGCGCGAGGAGAACCGAGCGAACCGAGGAGCAAGCCGACTACATTGATTTTGATTTTCGAAGGCGCGCGCACTCGTGCAACTCTCTGCCTCGACCGCCTCGACGTCGACTTCTCTCGGATATGCTTTCGAGCTCACGACCGCGCGAGCGAACGAACCGCCCCCACCCCCGATTCGCCTACCCATTCATGCGCCCGTAGATCTCTCCCTCCTTTTGCGATTCCGCTTCTTCTTTCCACTTCTCCTTTGCTTACTTGCTTCGCTACCCTTAACTTCTCGACGCCTCCGTTATTCTTCGCTATTCGTTCCGCTCGGGCGGTACTTGTTTTCTGTACACGGTGCGCATTATCACTTCTCGCGAAACGTGTAAACAAGAACTCGCTGTCTATCGACAATACTACTGTATTATTCCGCTATATAGACTCGTCGAAATGGTAGACCCCCCCGCCCCTCCCCCGTCCCCCCGGTAAATAGATTAATAGCCGTAATAAAGTTTAATGAGCTCGACAAGTGGAATTACATGGCTACGAATCCGGATGTCGAAGAACTCTCGGTACACGAAATACGTGTACCTTACATGTCTATTTATTTCTCATGCAGTGCGCCGGTAGTCGGGAAGGAGGGCGAGACAAACATCAACCCACCCGCGCGCGGTGCCACTCCTGCCAGACGACTCCTGACCCCGGAAATTCACGCACTAACTCGGTGCTCTTTCATCGATTTTCTCTCCTTTCTTTTTTTTTGTTTTCTTTCTTTCTTTCACTATCTCTCGTGACTATTCTCGTTTTTTTTTGTTTATCTCGATCGCGCAATTGTTATTGCCCTCCGGATTACTATCGCATTTCCCCGCATGAAATGCGATGATAATACGGAAGAATGAGACTTTTGGAAACGTATATATACGACACTCGCGTTCGGGACGAAAGGATCAGAGGTCCCCGCAGGATTTTCTCGCTACTACGATTCTCCGAGCGGAGATAATAACCACTGCGCGCGAACATCGAAACCCTATGTAGCGAATCGCGAGGATTTGGAGATCGAAAGAATCTCCTAATCACCGACACTCCCCAGCGAATGGGAACGATATGGAAGGGGCGTCGCTACAGTAGTCTATCGAAGTAGTGAAGACCGAAAAAGTCGTGTGATTTTCGAATATCGGTATCATTCGGCGATTTGCCGGCGTTGCAAAATCGTTTGGTACATAATTCGATTTTTTTTTTTCGGGTGTTGTAACATTCCGATAATTCGGATCTGATAACTTTTCAGCTAAAGTATAATTCAAAAGACGATTTTAATTATATTATGAGAGGCTACTGTGATAAAGCGCTTTATTGATCGTTACATTGTGATCGATGCTTATTACAGTATACAAGACGACGAGACGATCGCGTCGCATCATATACATTCCGTATCGTGACATCGACGTCATAGATTCTCTCCGTGATGATGCCAAATCGATGAAAAAATTTCGCCGTTGTAAAACCGCACGCGTTGCTTGATGATCGTTAATTCCAATAAGGAAATCCGATTTTTCAATGATTTTTGTCGCTCATGAATACGCCACGATTGTTCTACTTATCAATAAATAAATACACAATAGCCACCGAGTTTTAGATCACATGAAATAACCGAAGCCAAAGGTACGTTTTATAGCGTCCCAGTAGTATCGATCCCAATTCTCCTTCGTCGACTCTTCTTCGCTGTGCAATAGAGAAATAAATTATTATAATTCTCGTCAATTATCGATCGATGATGATGAATAATGGATGTACGGGAAAATGGGGCAAAACGGACCGTTACCATAATTTCAGAGAAACTAATTATTTATGGTCATAATAAATTCAGAACAGATATTTCGAGTTTTCGAGCCAAAAAATACACTTCGAAAACAAATTGCGTCATCGCTTAAACAAAATCGTAAAATTCGATTTTTTTTTTCAGTAACTGGTAACTTTAACTTTTAACTTTATATTTAATTTCACTTCGAATCGTCAGAACTTAGTTGTTTGATCCATTTTATTACATACATTAAATACAAAGTTAAAATTTAAAGGTACCGATTATTGGAAAAACAAAAAATTTCGCATTTTACGATGAACTAAAAAAAAAAATCGGTAACTTTAACTTTCAAGTTTGTATTAAATTTCGCTTCGTATCGACATAACTTTGGTTTGGTCCATTTTATCTCGGTAATTCGGACATTTACCCGATTTTCCCGAATTTATGATAAGCTACTGACACGAACCTTGTCGGGACACCCGTTTGGGTAACGTTTACCTCCGTGTGATCGTTCTTTTCACTAATGTCCATCGTCACCTCACTGTAATGTCCAGCAGGCCATTGTTTGCATCGCCACCTTTGTACAATTTTCGTCGGCGATAGCTCGACGAATTCGCCATGTATATTGCCCCCGAATAATTCGAATTTTCCATCCTTTTTCGGCTCTAATTTCACCGGACCTCTCGTGAACGCCTGTACCATCTGATATTCAAAAACATCGCGAAAACATTTAGTTAACATCGCGAAAGTTAAAAAAACGGTTATATATCGCGAGATATGAAATTTTTTAAAAGAATTTTTACCTCAACGGTGGTAAATACATTGTAAAATTCCTGAGACCGGCACTGGAACTTCTGTTGTTGCTTCACAGTCGTCGTTGCTATTTTGTAACCTACATCAACGTTGTTCGTTGGCGCTATCGCGGTATTCATTATATCCTTTACCTTGAGACCGGACTTAATATTCGTCGTGTTTTCCTTGACGCTATCTTTCTTAGGCAATATCATGCCTTTCGAGAATTCTGTTCAGTGCAAAAAAAACAAAGGATTTCGTGAGTCAACGGTACTGAGATAGTAAACCGATGTAAAAATGCTAAAATTGTTAATATATATATTTTTGAATCTTCGGAAATCCGAAAATATATTTTTTAAACTTAAAAAAAAATTCAAGTTTCAAAATTTTTTTGAAAAAAATTATAATTTTCCAAAATTCAATATTTTTATTCTAAAATGCCAAATATATTTTACAAATTTAATTTTTTAGAAAAAAAAACAACAATATGTATAATTTTATGCGAATTTTGAAAAATGTATTTTCTAAACTCGGGATTTGTTTTTTTTTCCGTAATAAGTAAATAAATTTGAAAAAAATTCATTGATTAATTTCTTGTGAATAAATGTTGAAATTGGTATTTAACCCAAAAGTGCAATTTTTGCTGAAAAGTTAATAATACATTAATAATTTTTTTTACAAACCTTCTTTCAACGCTGCAACATACTTTCCTAGTCTTTCCCGAATGGCATCTTTGCCCTGTGTGTGCAAAAAGTGTTTTGTGTCTTCTCCATCGTTAGTACTGCTCTTCAGCGTAATCTCTATCTGCAAAAATCGATTAGTCGTATTCCATAATTTTCAATTGCATACGTAAGTCGATTTGGATGATTAATATACAATTGCGTATCGTAACTTACATCGACTTCAGAGATATCATTTTCTTCCGAAAGATTTGGAATGTTTATCTTTCCTTCTATTTGCTTATCCTTTTCGGATATCCATTTCAGTACAATGGACCATTCATAGAAGAATATTAACTTTCCTTTCCTATTATTAACTACCGCTTCGCCTTCGCATTTTTCCACTTCGGATACTTTGCAGGATGCTAAAAAAAAAAATAATAATAATAATATATCGAAAATATGATATGTAATGTTGTGTCTCAGAATTTGACGTAATTTGGCAAAAGGCCAAACGGAATACTCACTTCCATCTTTTTCGATTGTGAAATTCGTGAAAAGCTCCTTTATCTTTTCCTGGGACCAGGCGCAGGCATTTTTTTCAGTCCTGAAAAACGGCAGTTTTTTTTTCGATTTAATGCCGAACGACTCGATCTTCGAGACATTTTCGTCAATCTGAAAAAACTTACCAGTGCCAATTATTCACGTTCGTAGCATCGGGACGCTCCTCTACGATCCACCGTGGATCACCTTCTCCCCATTTGGCCATTGCTCTCGAGATTACGAGATAAAATGTAGTAAGAAATCGTTAATAGAAATAACCTACAACGGATAAAAATGAACGATCAATTGTAAAGCGCGAGTCTTACTCCCGAATAAACGTGATTTTGGGGCCTTTGAAGGTTAAGAAAAAAAATAAATGCGCTGAATATACATTATCGAAGAATCAGCACATTTTGCACTCGCGATGCATAACCTAACACTTTCGGTGCTTCGAAAGTATAATTCTCGCAAACTATACGAACGGAAGTATCAATTTCTGAGAGATGAATTATAGTCGAGAATTCGTTACTCCGAAAGGACTCACCTCCGAGGTCTGTCAAGATTAAAAAAACGACAAAAAAAGCGGCTAATATATTCGTATTTTATCGGAATCGTAGACGCGACGCACGGTATACGAATCACCGATAACTATTGACGAGAATTCGCGATCTATTTAGCGACGCGTAATAATGTTCGTGTTTATTTAAAGTAACTATCAGTATCGTTTGTTAATCGACGCGCACACGGCAGTTGTGTCTGAGGCACTGAGGCCGACTGGATGAGAAACGGATTTCCGCGCGGTCACCGTACTTTCTGGAATCTTCAGGAAAAATCTACGGCACCTTCGATGGTACGCGGTGTATTAGATTCTCGTCGATGCCGAGAGCCGACTGCTTTGGAACAACTTTTGCGACATCTGGCGTACATACTAAACTCAACGGGCGTTACAATTTTCTCGAAACAAATATATATAGCAAATACAAAATCAAAATATTCTTTTCGATATTTAGCAGCGATTTTTCAGTTAATCGCAAAATTATTTGCGATTTTTTATCATCATTAGGTATTCTGGCAATTATCGTGCGCTGTTATCTTATTATGTTGCATAATTATACTCAACGAATGATCGAATTAATTATAGTAAATGTAAACAAATTAATAAAATAATAAATTCGTAAGGTAGAAAAAGGGAAAAACAACGTTTCAATGATATTCAGTTTTATTGATATTTTTCCATCGAGGAGCTTTTAAAAAATTGGTTCTTACAAAGGTTTTGTAGAAATGTTGACGTAACAAATATAGCAGAGTACAAAAAAAAGGATGAAGCTAGAAAAGCTCGATGGGTTGGCAAACGGGCCGTTTATCGGTTTAATATTCTTCGGCGCCTTCGCCCTCACCGTCGGCGGAGTCGGTGCCGACCTCTTCGTAGTCTTTTTCAAGAGCAGCGAGATCCTCGCGTGCCTCGGAGAATTCACCTTCTTCCATACCTTCGCCAACGTACCAATGAACGAAGGCGCGCTTGGCGTACATGAGATCGAATTTATGATCGAGACGAGCCCATGCCTCGGCGATAGCGGTGGTGTTGGACAACATGCAAACAGCGCGTTGTACCTTAGCGAGATCGCCACCGGGAACAACAGTCGGGGGTTGGTAGTTGATACCGACTTTGAATCCGGTAGGACACCAATCTACGAATTGAATCGTTCGCTTGGTTTTGATCGTTGCAATCGCGGCGTTAACGTCCTTCGGCACGACATCGCCTCTGTACAACATACAGCACGCCATGTATTTTCCGTGACGAGGATCGCATTTCACCATCTGGTTTGCGGGTTCGAAACACGCGTTGGTGATCTCGCCGACCGAAAGTTGTTCGTGATAAGCTTTTTCGGCGGAGATAACCGGAGCGTAAGTAACCAACGGGAAATGAATACGCGGATACGGTACGAGATTAGTTTGGAATTCGGTGAGATCGACGTTGAGGGCGCCGTCGAAGCGAAGAGAAGCCGTGATCGAGGAAACGATTTGTCCGATGAGTCTGTTGAGATTCGTGTAAGTCGGTCTCTCGATATCGAGATTACGACGGCAAATATCGTAGATCGCTTCGTTATCGACCATAAATGCGCAATCGGAATGTTCGAGGGTCGTGTGAGTAGTGAGAATCGAGTTGTAGGGCTCAACGACGGCGGTCGAGACTTGGGGTGCCGGATAGATCGCGAATTCCAATTTCGATTTCTTTCCGTAATCGACGGAGAGACGTTCCATGAGAAGAGAGGTGAAGCCGGAACCGGTACCACCGCCGAATGAGTGGAAAATCAGGAAACCTTGAAGTCCGGTGCACTGATCGGCGAGTTTACGGATGCGATCGAGAACAACGTCGACGATCTCCTTGCCGATGGTGTAATGACCTCTGGCGTAGTTGTTGGCCGCATCTTCCTTACCGGTGATGAGTTGTTCCGGGTGGAAAAGCTGTCTGTAAGTTCCGGTACGAACCTCATCTGGAAATTATTAAATTTTCGATTAAATTACATTTTTTTCGATTTAATTCAAATTCGGGTTAATTTTTACTGACGAACGATAAAAAAAATTTATTTAAAAATAATAATAATAATAGCTTACCGACTACGGTGGGTTCCAAATCGATGAAAACGGCACGCGGAACGTGTTTTCCAGCACCAGTTTCACTGAAGAAAGTGTTGAAACTGTCGTCTCCGCCACCCATAGTTTTGTCGGATGGCATTTGACCGTCCGGCTGGATGCCATGTTCCAAGCAGTACAGCTCCCAGCAGGCATTACCGATCTGGACTCCGGCTTGTCCGACGTGGATTGAGATACACTCACGCTGAAAAAAATAACGAATTCCGGTTTTACGATCGATTTATTTTCGCTTATACTATACTATGGTAGAGAATACATCGAGGGGTGGAGTCTACTTTCGTCGTTTCGATACTTCCGGTTTTCAACGGTTTTAAATAAAAAATCATAAAATATATCGAAATATATTTTATAAAAAAAATGTATCGAAATATATTTTATAAAAAAAATATATCGAAATATATTTTATAAAAAAAATATATCGAAATATATTTTATAAAATAAATATATGGAAATATATTTTTATAAAATAAATATATGGAAATATATTTTTATAAAGAAAATATATCGAAATATAGAGATCGAAACGTTATACCGCTATAGTGTACAGTGATTTTCTGTTTAAGCGCCCGTAACTAGTTATTGGCACGACGTTCGGTGTGCGCGTTCGTCAACGGTATGCCAATGACTGTACTGCGGCGCCGTAATTTCATTTTAAATACGAATGAATCTGTCGTAAAGCGTCTACACAAAGAATGCTCTGCTATTCTCTATATAAGGTCATCAGCGGGACGCCAACGACTGTACCGCGTCGTCGTAATTCCTTTTTAAACACGTAAATAACCTCTGGTAAAGGAGCTATGCGGGGAATGCTATGCTAATCTTGACTTGAGGTCAGCCGTAGTATGCCAATGACTGCGCCGCGTCGTCGTAATTACATTTTTATGACGAAAATAAACAGTCGTAAAGGAACTGTGCGACGAATTCTATGCTATTCTCTATATGAGGTCATCAGTCGGATGCCAATGACTGCACCGGTTTTCTCGCAATAATACGATATTGAACACGAATACGCTGACGAAGTCGCTATGCGAAGAATGCTATGCCGGGTGTACATACCGCGCAGGTATCATAGAAATTACTTGCAAATGAGACTTCCAGTTATTAAATTTGTTAATATATTTCGTAAAATAAATCGCTCGGTGTATACGCGAGTTTTCGAGGCCCGTTGCCGCAGTGAGTCACAAAGGACTCGCCGACAATCTCATTGTTACTTCACTATTCCATGAAATAAAATTCTCAGACGTCTTACGATTATCGAAAAAAAAGAAAAGGGCGACGCCCAAGGCTCGGGTCTCCCGGATCGATATGGTGCGTACGGTATATATGTCCTTTTATGGAGTAGACGATGAGTCAATCCGGTCGACTCATTACGAAAAAGGGTGCGACCGGCGTCAAGCCGGCACGTTGAACCGTTACTAAGATGGCCGCGACGCACTCAAGTTTTTACCTCAGTCGAGAATCGCGTTTGAAGTTCCGAAAAAATGGGACGCGAAAGGAATACACGAAAGATCGCGAAATCCCGTTATCGCGAATTTCGCTGGACGGTTTCTTTTCTTTTTTTTTTTTGTTAAACTTACCATTTTTAGATGATGTTGGGTTTACGAGTAGCACTGAATCGAGAAGAGACCGTTAAATTGATCGTCAGCAGAAGCCGGTGATGTAGCGTCTGCGAACCAAAGTGTAAAGATGTCTGGTGCCTCTCGTACAACTGCTACGAATGCTACGCCGCTCCCTGGTCCCGTCGTCTTTATACCCTCGGTAACCGACGTCTCGGGGTCGCCTTGATTCGTCGAGCATATCGGTGGCGCCTTTTCTCATTGGACATTATTGACCGCGCGACGCAGCAGCGTCCCTCCGCAAAGAGCGACTCTCGACACCGAGAAAATAGTTCCTATTATAGACGTGATATTCCGACTGAAAATCCAAATTTATCGTTGCTGTATGATACAACGTCGCATTATTCGAGTGACAAACGTCGGAGAATGCCTCTGAGAGTATTAACGCCTTCCGTTCGTAATTATTTGATTAACGTTCGGAACGATTTACTTCTCGTACCCCGACGGACGCTGCGCGTTTTTTATGAATCTGCCCGACCGCTCTATAATCATCGCTATGTATAGTACGCGACGCACCGGTATCGATTGTAGCACATCGGTCATTTTCACCAAATACTTTCGCCGGCGTACCTTGATAAATGGTCGTGCGATACCCTCGTCATTGTTCGCGTTTTCGTGGTACCCGAGTTTCGTACATTTACGGACCATTTACTCTTATTACTTACTACCTACACGAATCCATCGGCTAATTGCATTCAAGTGCGCCGAGACGTGGGCAGTCGACTATGATATGTAAATTCAATAACGGAGTGCCCCGGAACCGGCAACTATTATCTATTAGTACGCAAGGACATAGGATAATTGGCAGGGAAAAGGTCCAATAATGCAAAATGCACGCAAAATTGACGTGAAATTCATGTTTTTTATTCCATCGATAGACTTTCGTTTGATCATTTTTTTTTTCTTCATATCAGATCGTGCGAAGCTAAACAAGTAGAAATATCAATACCATGTTAGGAAAAAAAAAAAACTAAAAAAAAAAAGTTTACAAGCGAAATCACAATGTTTCGATGGACGGTGACGAATTTTCCGGAGTTTAATATTCTTCGGCGCCTTCGCCCTCTCCTTCGGCGGAATCCATGCCGACCTCCTCGTAGTCCTTCTCCAGTGCCGCGAGATCCTCACGTGCCTCGGAGAACTCTCCTTCCTCCATACCTTCACCAACGTACCAATGTACGAAGGCGCGTTTCGCGTACATGAGATCGAATTTGTGATCGAGACGCGCCCACGCCTCGGCGATTGCGGTGGTGTTGGACAACATGCAAACAGCGCGTTGTACCTTCGCGAGATCGCCGCCCGGGACGACGGTCGGTGGTTGATAATTGATACCGACTTTGAATCCGGTAGGACACCAATCGACGAATTGAATCGTTCGCTTGGTTTTGATCGTTGCGATCGCGGCGTTTACGTCTTTCGGTACGACGTCCCCTCTGTACAACATACAGCACGCCATGTACTTTCCGTGACGGGGATCGCATTTAACCATTTGGTTTGCAGGTTCGAAACACGCGTTGGTTATCTCCGCGACGGAGAGCTGTTCGTGGTACGCTTTTTCGGCCGATATTACCGGAGCGTAAGTTACCAACGGGAAATGAATACGCGGATACGGAACGAGATTCGTTTGGAATTCGGTGAGATCGACATTGAGGGCGCCGTCGAAGCGAAGAGATGCGGTAATCGACGAGACAATTTGTCCGATAAGTCTGTTGAGATTTGTATACGTCGGTCTCTCGATGTCCAAATTACGGCGGCAAATATCGTAGATAGCCTCGTTGTCGACCATAAAAGCGCAATCCGAATGTTCCAGAGTCGTGTGGGTCGTGAGAATCGAATTGTAGGGCTCAACTACGGCGGTCGAGACTTGGGGTGCCGGATAAATCGCGAATTCGAGTTTCGATTTCTTTCCGTAATCGACGGAGAGACGTTCCATGAGAAGGGAAGTGAAGCCGGAACCGGTGCCACCGCCGAATGAGTGGAAAATCAAAAATCCTTGAAGTCCCGTGCATTGATCGGCGAGTTTACGGATGCGGTCGAGTACCAAGTCAACGATTTCCTTGCCAATAGTGTAATGTCCTCGCGCGTAGTTATTAGCCGCGTCTTCCTTTCCGGTTATTAACTGCTCGGGATGGAACAACTGGCGATAGGTACCGGTACGGACCTCATCTGAAATTACAACGAAAAAACATATTTTGTAGATAAAAAAAAATCGGTAAAAAAATCGGAAAAAAGATCGGCGAAAAAATCGAATGAATTTTATTGAATGGGCAAAAAAAAACATTTCTCGTATCTTAAAAAAATCAAATGGATTTTGTTCAATGGGTAAAAAAAATATTCTGTAGCTTAAAATTGTTTTTTTTTTTTAAATCGTTTTGCAATGAAATGTATTTCATTGAATGGGCGAAAAAAAAAACATATTTTGTAGTTTCGAAAAGTCGTTTAAAAAATCGAATATATTTCATTGAATGGGCGAAAAAAAAAAATATTTCTTAGTTTAAAAAAATCTTTTAAAAAATTCGAATGTATTTTATTGAATGGGCAAAAAAAATGTTGTAACATAAAATTCGTCGAAAAATCTCAAAAAAAAATTGAAGGTGAAAAAAAAAACGTGAATGCTACGTACCGACTACCGTGGGTTCCAAATCAATAAAAACCGCTCGTGGAACATGTTTGCCGGCGCCGGTTTCGCTGAAGAATGTATTGAAGCTGTCGTCGCCCCCACCGATTGTTTTATCGGACGGCATTTGACCGTCCGGCTGGATGCCATGTTCCAAGCAGTAAAGCTCCCAGCAGGCATTTCCAATTTGGACTCCAGCTTGTCCAACGTGGATTGAGATACATTCACGCTGAAAAAATAACGAAATTCGGGTTTTACGATCGTTTTAGTTTAGTTATACATCATCGGGTGGAGTCTACTTTCGACGGTTTGAAACTTCCGGTTTTCAACTGTTTTAAATATGGCGACTTTCGACGCTCTTTATCTCGAAACGGGTCGCGATATTCGTAGAAAATTTTGATCGTAAATGAAATAAATAGATATTCGAATAGCCAGGAAGATAAACTTCGATGACTCACCATTTTGAGATAATTGGGGTTTCGTAAAACGTTAACGAAGAAGCCGAGGATCGATAGTCAGCTGAAGCTAGTAATGCAGCTTCTGCGAACAATGACAATGACGTCTCTCGTACGACTACTCCGCGTCGGGTGCACTTGGCTCTTTTATACCCTCGGCTACCACTTTTTATTGGGTTCCGTCGATTCGCCGAGCGTGTCATCACCTCGCCATTCGATTGGTCGACAAAAGACCGCAGTACCCACCAACACTGCGCGCAGCCGTCAACCGCGCGCCCGATATGTAATCCCCGATAATTCAACGTTCTATCGTTCCACTTGAAAGATATTTTGTTAATTCTACGTACTGCATAAAATTTTTGAACTAATCATCAAAAGATTAGATAGATTAATTGAGCGAATATCGGTTCTTTACGGTTTAAAGTCAACGCCAATCGATGTTGTGATCAGCCGCACGATCGCGGTATGGGGTGAACCCATGAATATTCCATGTGATCGTGTTTACAGCCTTAAAGTAATTCGTCGTTAATTATCCTGTTTTTTACGAAAACTAAAAAGAAACTTCATCGATAGTAGAAATTCGTCCCGAATGTTCAAATTTGCAGCTTGTTTTTTTATGTCAAGTGCATATAGAAATAAATCAATGAAGCGAAACACTTTCCAATCTGCCGCATCAACAGTGCGTGTACTCTCAATCCGGCCTTTTATGGAAATCGCGTGTAGGTATGACGTTATTACTAACACAGTGACAATTTGTATGTTTCGAGAGACCAGCCTCTTCGAGGTTTCTGCCACATGAATGGGCGTACCTGACATGAATATGGAGAAACACCTTTGCTATTTAGTCGATAGAATAATATCGATGTGTAGCATATACATTTTTTCAACTAATTCGGAATAATACGAGAATAAAATATGCCGGGAATTATTTTCGGTCGAACCGACATGTCCCTATTATTTATGCAAATTGCTAATAATTAATGCAATTTCCCGATGAGTTTTGCAGTAAACATGTTTTGCCCGAAATAAAGTTCATTACGTATTTGGGCGTCGAGACGCTTTTTTTTGTGTTACATATATCGTCCATAATAATTCGAAACATGAGCAATTAAGTGACTCGTAATATAAACGGAGGTACGCCAATAACGGTGCATTCGATCTGCCGGAAATCAATCGACCAAACTGCACGTCCGAGTGCACCCACCGGACAAAGATGTACTCCAACACAACTACGATTAGACTACCTACTAAAGCAACCTACACAGAATTTGTGGAAGCAGCTGTCGACCGTTGCTACGGTTGCTACGGAGCTGTGGGGGCTCAGCCTACCGCGAAGTTCTATACTTGTCCATGTCGTTCATACGACGTCTCCTATAGCTGCTGAGCCTATCTATATAAGGCTCATGATGTTGTTTTCGGCGAATGCCCCCCCAAAAAAAAACAAGCAAAAAACACCGAACAAAAAGGGAAGAGGAACTCCCAGAGCCTCGTATTGCTTCGTATCACTCGGTACCGGTTAACGCGCATCATCTGGCATGGATCGAATTTTATGACTATGATAATGCGTAATTGTTGCCCATCGTATCCACATGGTCGCATAATTTTATTCTAACTATAGAACCAAAATAACATCTAACGTAAATGACCTTTTTGAAACTCAACAATTACGCCGCATTTTCGCATTAGAATCGCGTCGGTTTGACAAACGTGTGTTTCAATTGTCGCGCATGAGTTCGCGCAGCTTGTCTATAAGCGCACGAAAAGATCTCAAGTTTTTTTGTCACGTTATCACGCGTAGCCGAAATGAGGTTAGAGTTCGAAGTTACCGAAACACAAGAAAACACATCGAAATAACGTTAAAGTATTAGTACAAATCGTCAGCAAACATTTTTGATCGGATATTCGTGAGTGTAGCTCAACGTTAATCATCACTCTGTAAATAAAATAAGTAAAAGTATTGACGAATCGATTAATTTACAGATCGCAATAATTTCATCGATAGTCGTTCGGCATTCGCGCGAACACAGCCGAAAAAAACATTCAATCGAAGAAAACGTGAAAAAAAAACATTGACAATGGCCAGTATAGGAGGTAAAGTAGTAAAAAATTTCCGCGAAACATTTACTGTCATAAATAAAGAGGCTGTTCACTGGTTCCCCGGACACATGCGAAAGGGTTTAAAACAGATGCAACAGCGATTGAAGAGCGTCGATTGCATCATAGAGGTTCACGACGCAAGAGTCCCATTATCAGGTCGTTTCACGGAGTACAGAAACGATATGAGTGCCATAAAGCCACATATATTCGTTTTAAACAAAAAAGATCTCGCAGATCGTAAGTACGACAAAAGTATCTGCAAAAAATTGAAAGAAGACGGCATAAAAAATGTTTTGTTCACCGATTTTCGAGATCAGCAATGCAAAGGCCTTAAGCTTCTCTTGCCGATGGCTACAAAATTGATATCGGAATCGGATCGCTACAACAGATCCGAAAATGCGGATTACGGAATAATGGTAATCGGCGTTCCAAACGTTGGTAAATCGTCGTTGATAAATCGTTTGAGAAATAAACATCTTGGAAAAAGAAATGCAACTGCGGTCGGCGGCATTGCAGGAATCACGAGATCCGTTCTCATGAAAATAAAAGTCAATGAAAATCCCTCAATTTACGTATTGGACACTCCGGGAATATTGGAGCCGCAAGTCCGCGATTTCGAAACGGGATTTAAGCTCGCGGCGGTCGGCTGTCTTCAGGACCATTTGGTTGGTCAGGAAATGATCGCCGATTTTATTCTCTACTGGATGAATAAACACGAACGCTTCGAATACGTAAAGGCGCTACAATTACCGGAAGCAAACGACAATATTTTCGAAGTTCTGACGCTAATAGCGACGAATTTGGGAAAACTTCGAAAATTCAAGAATTACGACGGTAGAATCGAAGTTCGACCGGATTATTTGTCGGCGGCGGAACATTTTATACGGCTCTTCAGAACGGGAGAATTGGGACGCGTGTGTCTCGACAACGATCTCATGGATCGTCCGAATAATACGTAGAAAAATTATTTCTCTTGTATGGAATGATTGTAGAATATGTTGAATCTGTAATTACGAAAAAAAAAACAAAAAAAAAAGAAATATCGCGAGTATGAAGAATAAATGCGGAGTGTTCAGGGAATCATTGGCGGTCGTTTGGTAGCGTATAATTGGAATTAAATTAACGAGCGATTATCGCCAAGCGAGAAAATAATGAATTATCGGAGCACAGCATCCGCGTGGAGTCTTAGAGACGTTGATAACGCGGACGAGCGTTATGCCCCACTTACTCCGTTGTTACCGTCTCCCCACCGCGTGCATCAACTTTACGTGATTCGTTCGGAGTAACGGTTGTATCCTCACCTGGACTCCGCGACACTCATTCCAACGCACTTTCTCCCACTAGAAGTATCGCTTTCCCTCGCGCCGTTTGCGTGAATCCCTCGTGTTTCCCTTGAAACTTCATGTTGGATATAGTAATCGAACGACAAATACATATAATACATTCGGTGACTGTTGCGTAAAAGTACGATTTTCCGTTTGATTCTCTCATTATAGCGACTATGTTTGCGAGAGTTACTTTTTATCCGACTCTCTTGTATAACGTGGCGATGGAGAAGATAACATCGAGACGATGGTACGATAGAATCGACGAGACTGTGATTCTTGGTGCGTTGCCGTTCCGAGGAATGACGAGACAGGTAGACGACAACATTACAAATATTAATATCCGCGTAAAAGCGAAAGACATCGATAACATCGACGATACATCGATTCGTTACATTACATTAAATTTTCTCAGTTAATAGACGAGGAAAAAGTAGCGGGAGTCGTTTCGATGAACGAGGATTACGAATTAAAAATCTTCTCCAACACCGGTGAGGTACACGTATAGTCGATCGAGTGGCGAGACTCGTAAATAAAATTACGTGATGTTTTCCAATTATAAAACGCGTCACATTTGAATTAATTATTCGATTGCGTCAGGAATGGGCAAAACATAACGTGCAGTTTCTTCAACTATCGACAACGGATATATTCGAGTCGCCGTGTCAAGAAAAACTCCAAAAAGGTGTGAATTTTATAAATAAATTCGACGGAAGATTAAACGCCGATTCAGCGAGTGAGAAAAAATCCGGTACTGTTTACGTTCACTGTAAAGCTGGAAGAACGCGAAGTGCTACTTTGGTCGGCTGCTACCTAATGAAGGTAAATAAAAAAAAATGGAATTTAAAAAAAAAAAGAAAATTAAAAAAAGCACCCGATAAGGATAAATGAAACCGAATTTTCCAGAAACACGGATGGACCCCATCAGAAGCTGTAGATTACATGCGTAGCAAACGCGAACACATACTTTTGCACACAGCGCAATGGCACGCGATGCGACAATTTTATCAGACGAATGTTGAGAATCAACGAGGAAAAAATAATTAATTTAGTAAAGTATCGTCCCGTTAGATGATTTGTACATTGCTATTAGATAAATCTACGAATATCGATTGGCTTTTTTGAGCTAAAAAAATTATTTCAATATATGGTATTTAGAAGAAACGAGTTGCGATCTTTTTCTTTTTTCGTATTCTATGAATTTATATATAGAATATCGGTTCCTCGCGTTATTCTTCAGAGTGTTAAATATTTATTGAGTCTCCGAAAAACGTTCACAGCTTTTGAATTTTTATCGCGCGATCTTATTTCTCGATATGCATCGAAGCGAACTTTGTCGCTTCTGTTATTGCCTTTTCAACTAATGCCGCGAGATTCTTCTTTTGTACTCTCTTAGCGCTCATGTTACAAACGAGAGACGGATCATGACCCTTCGGAGGTTCGCCTTGAGCCCTGAAGATCGGTAAGATAGTCTCCATCCACGAATGAGCGTTAAACGTATTCGAGACCATCTCCTGCGCATACGAATACGAGACATTGAAAAAACAGTTCATTGAGTTTAACAATAGAATAATTCACCTTCGGCACGCAGCAACGAGCTTTGACTTTGCCGTTGGAGTGCGCGATGACGAGAACCGGTGTATTTCTGCACAATTTCGTGACCCGCTGCAAGGAAATTTGATCCAAAGTCGTGTTTACCGGCTGAAGACAGTGAACGACGAACGGCATCGTCGACGCGTGAACAACGCTCTTCATTTCGGCTTCTATCGAAGTTCTACGAAATAACGAAGAAAAAGAAAAATGTTAATTTAATTTTTTAATGTTTTGTCGATCCGATTTTTTCTATATCCGAAGTATATTTTACTTTTTACGCTTACTTTGTATTTTCGATCGCCCGATTTCGCAGTATTTTCGATATTTCTTCCAATCTGTTGAGACACTCCTGCGTATCGACGTAAGCGGCGATTTGTTTTTCCGGTCGATCGTTCAAATGCCGTTTCATCTCCTCGATCTTTGCGACGATTATACTCGTCGGTACATTACCACTGTAGAAGTCTTTTTCGATCTCTGAAATTTGTTCTTTTGCGTTCTCTCCGGCGAGTCTCGCCAGTCGGGCCAAAGGACCCGCAACTGCTTTTATTGTTCGGGTTGTTGTACCCTGAGATTTGATACTCAATACCGAAAAATGGTCGAGTATTGCGGTTTTGTGGACGTGAGTTCCACAACACGCTTCCCTATGGAATTAATACGGATATGAAAATAAAAAAAAAAATTTTGTTCCCCGTAAAAACTTTAATTTCGTGAAAAAATGACTTTTGATATTTCGTTGTCAATGTGATTAGAATCCAAATTATTAAAAAATCAGATTAAAAATAACGTTTCGTGTCTGTGCGTCAAAAAGGAGATAGATACAACGTTTGCCGAAAATTGCGAGGAATTGAAATAAAATTTGGGACACAAGTCAAACATAAGACATTCATTATTATTAAATTTTCTCGCAATCGGCAAAGAGATTTAAAAGTTATGAATCGCCGCATCAACTTTCAAGTTTTCTGTTTGTCGTTGAAATTAAGTCGATACGTTATTGTCATAATAATCGATAAGGTAAAGGACCCAGTTACTGACACTGTCCCAGATCTTGACCCCGGTACCTCTAGCATAGTCGGCTTCCCCCACCATTCAATATGCAGCCAATGCGTAGCGCGCGTTCGGGGTGTCATCATCTGGGACACTCGGTTCTCCTTGTTTATCCTTAGAATGTTGCACTCGTAAAGTGAGAGGGTTGCCTAGAAGTGTCACTAACTGGGTCGTTTACCTTATATGGTGTTAAATTTTGTAAAATATTAGATTTACATATCGAGTTAAAATCTGATGAACCGAAATTTATATAAATAGAAAGTCGACGAATGGAAACACGGAATTAGTTTGATTTTATCAATTTTTATAATTTATGAACAAAAAAACTAATAGCTGAACATTTTCACATTGTTTCTTAATTAATTTCCTTTACCTATAAAGATCGATATTTGACGATATTTTTTCATAGCAAAAGCTTTGCGAAAAACGGAAATTAATAACGAAGTTATGTGATAATTTTCAATATTCAGATTTTTTTTAACTAAAAAAAAACTTTTTGTTTTCATTAATCCGTCGGTAACTCACTTGGATTTCAATTCCTCACTGTCGATCTCGATAATTCGGATTTGCGTATCGGGATAAACTTCTCCAGGAATTAAAGTGATATCTCGTTCCGCCAGCAGTCCCGACATATCAACGATTTTAGTGCCGACGGTAACGTCGCTGGCTATGCAATTGTTAACTAATTCTTCAATTTTCGATACTTGCGTCACATCTAATTTGTCCCCAAAAACGCTGAACTGAAAAGTAACACATTCCTTGGCGACTACACTGCCGCGTTGCGAAATGACCGGAAAAACTTTTCTCAATGCCGCGTTCAACAAATGGGTCGCCGTGTGATTTCTCATCAGAGCAGTACGATGCGTAACATCAATGGATACTGTGCACTCGTCTCCGGCCTTCAATTCGGCTTCGGAACTCCTGAAAACCGATAGATACTTTTCTCATCACAGATTGCACTCTCAGCGCAATATATTCTGTGAAAAATCGATCGAAAATTTCTACATACTTCGTATCCCAATTAACGAAATGTCCAACGTGAATAACATAGCCGCGAAGTTTATAAACATTTTCGATGTCGAAAAGAAGATTTCCGATTTTTATGAATCCCTTGTCGGCGACTTGACCGCCGTCGGGTGCGTAACATGGAGTCTTATCGAGAATCAAACCGATTTCGGTTGTCGCATCGACGATGGAATCGGCTCCTACGATATTTCCGCTCTGCGCAACCGTTGCGCGCAGAATCGTTTGATTCTCGTCGCACGCGAAGGGATGAGTTTCTGACGTTAGTTTTCCTAAAATGATAATGTAGAATACTCGTTAACTCATTATCGCTGATAAAGCCGCTGCCGATACATCGCGCTGCTATCTGCCGGATGGTAAACTTGCCGTTAACGACGAATCCCAAAAGCTTTGCCTTTACCGATGGAAATTGATAGCTTCCATCGACGAAAGTGTAACGATATTTGTGAGAATCGTCGGTTTTCGGTACTTCGTTTTTCTCCAATAAATCCAACGAGCTTTGCGACAGTAAATCCTTTCGCAAGTTACCACCGGCGAGTTTCGATCGGAACTTCGCATTTTCCAGCGATTTCGCAAAATCGTTTTTATCGAATGTTAAAAATTCGATCGCCGCAAGTTCCTCTATAGTTTCTACTCTGAGGCCGTAGGTGTCGTAAAGCTTAAAGGCAAAATCTCCTGGTAGACTGCCGGTTTTGCGACTGTAATGCAAAATCGCATCGGTGAAACTGATCTTAAGTGATTAAATTTATAGCAACGCTTCGCAATAACTTACAGATCACTTAAAACGTTTTGCAAATCGTTGTATGCGGGAATTAAACCGGGAATCGTCCAGTCGCCAATCGCCTCGAGAGCGGGGCGCGTTTCGACTAATTTTTGCCATTTAACTGCAATGGAATTCTTTAGAGACTCTTTCAACTCCGTTTCGTACTGAATAATTTTTTGAACCTAATCAACGGAATTTCGCATTGAAATCTAATATATATCGTGATAATTCGAGAGGTGCATATCTATCGATGCACGGCGATCGCGCCGATTCTCACTTGTTTAAGATTCTTCGGAATTTCGGGGTAAGTGTCACCGAGAGACTCGGCAACATGATAAGTCAATTCTTGAAGGATTCCGGGACGCCGAAATACCTGTTCGCCAATCGTCAATGCCTTTCGGAGAACTCTTCTCAGCTTGTAACTACACGTGAGGCAATTGAAGAAAATTGTAGAGAAAATGTAATTAAATGAAAAAGTGTTTTTTCCGAAAAAAAAAAACCAAAAATAGACAATAAATAGATAAATAGCGTTTGCGATTCGCTACGTACTTTTGCTCGGGAATCATTCCATCGGCAAGTGCGACAGTGACCATTCTCGCGTGATCCGCGAGTATTCGGTATCCGGTATCAATCGAATTATTATCCGCATTACCGAAGCGTCCCTCGTACGCTGGTAAATTGGTTGCACTTTCTATCGCCCGGAAAAGCGGCAAAAACAGATCCGTGTCGTAGTTGGAGATTTTTCCCTGGAGAATTGCTACTAATCTCTCGAATCCCATTCCCGTGTCGACGTGTTTTTTAAGGAGCGGTATAATCGCGCCGTCGTCCAGTCTTCGATACTGAATAAAAACGATGTTCCACAGTTCCGTGAGATCGGCGTATCCTTTGTTAACGCCGGATGCCCGATTGTTCGATTGCATAGTGCGATCGACGTGAATTTCGGTACACGGGCCGCAAGGGCCCGTTAAACCCATTTCCCAGAAGTTATCTTGTAGTCCAAAGGGTAACAATCTGTTCTCCGGTACGCCGAGTTTAATCCAAATATCTTTGCACTCCAAATCGGCTTCCAATCCTAAATTCTCGTCGCCACCAAAGTAAGTTACGTATAAATGCTCCTTTTTTATGCCGTAAGGTCCCGTTAATAATTCCCAAGCGTATCGACAAGCCTCCGCCTGAGAAAAAAAAAAGGATTTCTGCAAATTCGCAATCAACTAATATTCATCGAGTTGCGCTCTAAAAATATTCTATCGATGTATCCTATTGAATCGATTTGAATATAAGGAAAAAATTATGGATTTTTATAATGAAATTAAGTAAATTATTGTATTGAAAATACTTTCATTGTAAAATTAAAGTAAATTATTAAGAATAAAATATCTCTGAAGGTTTTGATATATCGTACATTCATTTTTTAGAGTAAATTGTACATTATAGCGAATGTAAGAGTTTTAGAAACGTAAAAAAAAAATTTGATGAAAATTCGATATACCGATCCTGGAAGTTTTTCTGCATAAACTGATGTAAACTAAACTAAATAATAAATAATAAACAATTTTTAAAAAATGTTGAGATCAATTATAATGAAAATTAATGAGGTATACATTTAAGATTGTAGTCAACACGTCATTTTTAATAATTTACTTCAGCTTCATTATAAAAGTACTTTAAAATCAATAATTTACTTCAATTTCATTGAAAAAAGTTTTTTTTTTTTTCATGACTATTTTAGTCATAAAATTTTTCAAGTTTTTAAAAACATTTTTTTACAATACATCTGTAGACTACATCTTTGTCCGTCACCTTGAAATAATCTCCGAAAGACCAATTTCCCAGCATCTCAAAAATTTTGTTTTCTACAACTCATTTATGCATAAAATGTTTCTATTTTTTTAAAATTTTTTTACTGTACATCCGTAGAATAAATTTTTGTCCGTCACCTTGAAATAATCTCCGAAAGACCAATTTCCCAGCATCTCGAAAAATGTGTGATGGTAAGTATCCGTTCCCACAGAATCCAAATCGTTATGCTTACCGCCGACTCTTATGCATTTTTGTGAATTTGCCGCTCGGATGGCCGGTGGATCGTGATGACCTAAAAAAACTCCTTTGAACTGACCGCAGTGACGTTAATAAAGGTAAATTCATGGAAAAAAAAAAATTTTATCGGCGAAAAACTAACCTGATTCATTCCCGCATTTACGAAAGGAATAGTCGGATCGTTCATCGGCAAAACTGGACTGGAGGGGACGTATGTGTGACGAAGATCCTTCGTAAAATAATTAAGAAACTCTTCTCTTATCGATTTTGCGCTTTTATAAATCATTCCATTGGTATTGTAGGACCGTATGACGGCGATCCGCGTCAAACGATTTAATTGTCGTGTCAACATGTTCGCGAAATTTATGTTTCAAATACTCAGGAAAAACGCAACATAGTTCTTCGTAATCTGGTAAAAAATAACCTCCGCGATAAACGAAACATGATTCATGTTGATAGAACGTAATGAATATTCAGAAGAATAAGGAACACGCGCACGTAGTGTAGTTAATTTTCATGTTTTGCCTCGATAACGCACATTGTTTATTACAGTTCACTACACATTTGTCTTGTTAGTGTTATGAAAAATACCGAACGGCACATGCCGGGTACACCTGAAAAATAAATAAATCAGCTGAGCAAAAAAACACAACACCGACCGGTCTGTCGCGCAGATGGTAAGTAGGAATTCGAAATAATCGATTATCGATAATTGTGTAAGTCGTTGATAAATAATGATGTAAAGTCGTCAAGCGAAAGCCCGCTATTCTTAAACCGGAAAACAAAGTCAACCATCACGTAATTACCGCGATTAATATATTCCAAGTTTCTTTTTTTTGCTCGCAAGTATGCTAGTGAGCCGAACAGTTTTTCTGGTAGATTATACGTAACGCTGGAATAGATAACACGGGAATGAATAAACGTTTTCTTATCTGCCCGGATTTACGCAGGTTTCCCTTCGTAATAATGACATGACTAATGACGACGCTTAACTGTTAACGCGATCAATTGTTAACGTAACGCCGACCCCTTTCTTTTTTTTTATGTGTGGGCGATGATCGCTTTTCGTACTCAGTGTCGAGACATGGCTTCTCGCATAAGCTTTCGTTGAGCGGCTCTCTCGATTGAACGAATATTGTCGTCATTTCGTTGCGGACCGGCAAGGGCGGTTGGGTCTGCGCGGGTAGAACCGCGACGGAGTTTTATTATCGAAGAATTGCATGACGGCGCGCAAGCGTCCGGTGCCCAACTCACCCTCGAATAGTCTCAGAGTCCCCGCAAATCAATACGGCAATGGCCGACGGTACCGAGCCAGTCAGGGCTCATCCATTGCGAGGTTCGCATCGCGCTCGACGCACAAACGAACTGCGATTTTTTTCTCAAGTGAACCCGTAAGAACGTAACAAAGAACAACGACGAAAAGGGGGTCTTTACCTAATTGTGCTAAAATAGTAATTCGCACAGTGTCGTTCGATCTAACGGTCTCTATTTAATTATCACGAGGGAACTTGTAGAGAGCCGGTATAAAGAGCCGTGTCGTGTCCGAGACCCCCAGATGAGATCGGAAGGTATGTCCGGTGTGTCGTACCGAGGACCTTGATAAAAGCTAAACGAGCAGTGAGCCGTTTCGGATTAATCGTGAAAGAAAAAAAAAAATTAAAAAAAAATCAGAACAAGCGAATAAATCGGGGCTCCGTCATCGAGGTAACTGACCCTGCGCAACGGTGCTGTGAGAGTACGATACGGGCTCGTCGGTGGTGGCGGAGCGTCCATATCGAGGTGCCGCTATCCCCGTTTTCTCGAGCTTTTATATACTGTATGTTGTAAAAAAAAAAAATCTCCCATCGCATAGCATAACCCCACTTACGCAAAAAAAACATCGTCGAGAATAGCGACGACCTTGATCCTCCCTCGTTTTTCTTGTATCCCTTCCCCCAACCAATTGCGGTGCGATAAGATCGTGCAAAACTCTACACATCGGAAAAAACTTTGCGATCGGGTGAAATCGCGCGCGAGAGAAACAATCGTCGTAAACCTTTGATTTCGAGGATTCAGCACGTCTTTCCTCGACCGTCGTCGCAAATCGTTTGTACCGACAAATATTTATTATCAAAAGAGGAAAAAAAAAAGATATTCGTTGCGAATAAACTAAAGCGCGCGCGAGTGCCGGTAGAGAGTCGAGAGAATATATAGTGGAAATAGGAAAAGAAATAAAGGGGGAAGAAGAGAGCAACAGTTTAGCGAGAGAAAGGAGAAGAAAACAACCGGTACCACGATCGAGTCAATAGGGACTTGGAGGGCCGTGAGGCTACTGCGTAGGTGGCTAGAGGTGCGCGATTGGTCGGTTCGGACGAATTTACCGAAACACCCCCAAAACGGCAACCCGTCGTCGCCGTGGTGCTGCCGGGGCCCCGCCGTACGCCGCGAGAGATCGCGAGAGATCTCACGATCCTCATCCGGGCGCTCCAGTGAAATGGAGGAGAAGTCCTCGGCGCGCTTCTCCGAGTATCTCTTCGCGAAGATGGGCGGGCAAGACGTCTCGGCCTCGCAGGGTCCCCGCAAGGTGACGGCTGACACTACCAAGTGGATGCGCGACAATTTGCTCCTCATGGTTACCCTCTCCGGCGTACTTCTCGGAGTGATCCTCGGTAAGTTTCGACTTTCGATTGTAATACCATATCGAACTATAACTTCGAGAACTCTCTCCAAATTTTTTAATACGCTTAAAAAAAAAAAAAAAAATGCACTCGAATTTACGCGTCAGCGCGATAAGCATCAAATTACACCGCTTATCGCCCGCTATTTTATTCCCATCTCATCGAGCATGCAATGCTGTTTATAACTTTGAATCATCGTATATATATATATGTATACTCACTACACGTGAAATCAATACCTAACGTATACATTTCGAGGATTCTAATCGATTATTCGTATATAGTTTCGATAAAGAAAGTACCGAGATATGGATTGAAAAAAAAAAAAAAAAAAAAACAGTTGGCTTCGTTTATCGAGCTGTTGCCACGAGCGGCGGGTACAATCGGCTATTGTTGACCCTGATAATCGTTCTATCGATTGTATGATTATGCAGCGAAGCAATAATAATTATTACTATATATCAAAGCACATTGTTACGATTTATCAGTTTCCGAGACGACTAAACTCGACACTCGTCGAATTGTTAGCCTCAACACTTCTCGATTGATTCTACTTGTCGGAATTTATTGAACCCACGAACGACCCCCCGGATAATTCAAATTTTTTTCTCGATGGGTGGGAAAGATATTTGCGTGTCGCCATACGGCTTATATCTCTTTAGGCGGCGACGTAAATGTCTCCGAGACACAAATTTAGATTCGTTAAATTTAGTATCGTTATATCGATGATACAGACGATGGAAGATATATATATGTTGAATCGTTTTAAATTGACCTATTAAAAGCGAATCCATTAATTCAGTTTATTTCACTCGTTGTATATCGTTATTAATTGATGTATTTAAAGTAAATGATCATTTAGAGTTTCGATGACAACGGACATTTTTTTTCGTAAACCAATAACCGAAATATCGACCGGTTGTCCTTTTGGCAAAACTAGAATTTTTTTTTTTACTTCGAAGATACCGAAAGGTATGGATCTTTCCGTCTGTTTTTTCTGTTATATATATGTTGTATCCTTTTAAATTGACCTATTTAATCCGAATTCATTTATTCAGTTGATTTCGTTTGATGTATATCGTTACTAATTGGTGTATTTAAAGTAAACGGTTTAGAGTTGCGATGACGACGGACTTTTTTTTCGTAACCTAATAACCGAAATATCGTCCGGTTGTTCTTTTGGAAAATTTGAAATTTTTAGTTTTTTTTTTTTTAGTTCGAAAGTACCGAAAAGTATGGTATCTTTTCTTCCGTTACAATACGCGATATTGTCGCGCCATCTGTTGCAATGAACTAAAATAACTATTTTTATGTCACTGTTATTTGTTTTTTTTTTAATTTTTACCGCATTGTCCATTCCGTTAATGAATTTCTTCATTGGGAATATCGTATATATTACGACGCGTTTTCTAGGTTAAGGAAAGTAACGAATGTTAGGCGCCCTGAGAACGGCGTGACTCGAGGATAGTTCCGCGCGCGGGGCTTCATAATCACCGATTGTATCATTATACTATGTATACTTCCGCGGTTTTCTTCGACGTTCTTGATATTTCGATTTTGTCCTCATGCGTAACGAATTTCGAACGTATATTCGCCGACAGTGTTTAATCCATAATGGAAAAAAAAAGTTCTGAACTACGCGCTTCAAAGCGCTCCTTTCGAGTACACAATGTCACCGAGGCGTATCAAAGGGGTAACATCAAGGGACGTCCGACGGTAGCACTATCACATTTCACTCATTCATCAGGAATGACCCACTTCGGGCTTTAGAATCCGTTATGTAAAGACACACGGGGCTCGAGATATGTAGCTGAAATGTCCTCTCGCGTTAAAAGGTGTCAATCACTGCCAAGGGCTTCGGCTTCATAGTCACTCATCTAATTTTCTAAACGATATCTCTCATAAATCCTCTCAGCGCCACGTAACTTTGTTGTAGGCCCACCGCCCCCTAGGGGAGTAGGTGATGCATTTGACTATAGCTGTTGTTATACACGTTATATATTATATATATCAAGAAGCGCGGTAGCGCTTCGACGCCAAGTACTGAAAAAACAGTACAAGGCGTGTCGCTACTAAGAGTAACCTACGCCAATATGCAGGAAGTGTATAGTGCGTTGAACTTTCGATCGATATATCTTCGCAATAAGACAACGAATCGAATTTTCATGGACACTTTTATAATGTAATTTTGGGTCAATCTTTCGAAAGAGCCTAGTTACCATTCAATTGGTTTAGCCTATTTCGAGATCTCGAGGTCGGGAATTTCACAGGGTCCAAACGATTATAAAGTGTCCTGTCCCGTATATATATGTCTGCGTCTACATCAGTTCATCGAAAAATTTGCGTGGTGGCGCGCGCGTCGCCACAGCCGGCGTAGCTGTCAGCTGTTGTCGGTGGCAATGTTATACGCCGTCTACGTTTACATAAGTTCATAGAAAAATTCGCGCGGTGGCGCGCTCGTCGCCACAGCCGGCTCAGCTGACAGTTCTTATCGTCGGCACGCATTTTTGCGGCGTGAACATTTTTTTGAGTGTTTCCGAAAATAATAATTATGTATTGCGTATCGTGGTTTAGTGTCACGACGCGAAGTAAAAAAGAAAAATTACGAGTTACGTGTTATACGTGTGATTTTATATCAATTATAACTTTTCTTTGCAATCTCGAACAACATAACCGGCAATCATCAAGTGGAATATGTGACGTGCCGTTCGCCCGGTTTTGCATAGAGAATTAATTTTGTTCGATTTAAATTTTCTGAATTCGAAATTAATTTTAAAGGGAAAATTACAAAAAATAGTAGCTTTTCAAAAAGAAGTGAAATTTCCCAAAATATTTTTTCAAAAAAAAAAAAAAGGTACGCCAAGTACTGAAAAATCCGATTTGCAAATATTGTTTAAAAAAAAAAATGAACAAAATTTTATAAGCCAAGCATAACAGGAAAATAAAGATTCTATATAACAAAAAATATATTTTTTTTTGCACAAAAATTGCTGTAAAAAATTGGCGTTCCGGTGTTTGCAAGCGTCACAATAAACCACTAGCATTGGAACGCCAATTTTTTTCAGCAATTTTTGTGCAAAAAAAAATATATTTTTTGTTATATAGAATCTTTATTTTCCTGTTATGCTTGGCTTATAAAATTTTGTTCATTTTTTTTTTTAAACAATATTTGCAAATCGGATTTTTCAGTACTTGGCGTACCTTTTTTTTTTTTTTGAAAAAATATTTTGGGAAATCATATACATCGAGACGAAAAAAAAAAAAATTACGCTACAGAGAATTGCGCGGCGTTTTAAGCCGTTTTTACCGAGTGATGAAAATAATAATAATAGGCGTAATAGGTGACGCATTTTACTACAGCTGTTGGTATACACGTTATATATTATATATATATATATCGTATATATCGAAAGATGAAAAAAAAAAAATTACGCTACAACGTATTGCGCGGCGTTTTAAGCCGTTATTACCGAGTAATGAAAAATGAAAAAAAATGATAATAATAATAAAAAAGAGGTCGTGCGAAAATGGAAAAATCCTGAGTAATGTGTTGGGTCACACAGTTTCATGTATTTTGTTCTCGCGGAACATGAATACAACAGCAGATTGGAGTCGAGTCGTATATTTTCTATTGCCCGAAAAAAATTATTTTACGAATATCGAAAAAACTCCGAAAGAAAAAAAGAGTGTAATATATGAAGTGGATTAGCAAAAAACACCGAAATTAATAAGAAATAATTATTCACGTATTATAGTCGAGAGATTCCGATACGCAACGAGGAATAAATTTCCCGACTATAATATGCGAATAATTATTATTATTTCACCCTTTTTTGTTGGTACACTGTTCTTTCGATCGGCAGTTTTTTCCATTTTTGTAAAATTATTTTTATATCATCCTTTTTAGAATAAGAATTGCACATACGTCGCGAAGGATTTGATTTTTGCGATCGGATTTTTAGCCCTCTGGCGTCAGATGAACAAAAACATAATGGCGGCATATACCGACGAAATTTCGATATATTTAAGCGTATTATTTTTTTAAACACTTCAGTTGCGTCGTTTGCAATTAATTATAATAAAACCGGAGAAAAAAAATGAAGGAACTATGTATCGAATTTCGTTAAAACATTTTTAGTCGTTTCGTAAAACACGTGATACAAAAAAAACACGCAGTCACAACGTCACGATGAAATGCATAACTAAATTTTGCCCTGCGGGTACTCGGGAATTAAAAATCATTTTTTTTTGTTTTCGACATTGAAGCGTCTAAAGTTTGAATAGCTTTCAGCTTCAGTTCGCGTGACGGTCAATCAATCAATGGAACAATAAATCAATAGCAATTCCTTTCATTGTGTTGGAACATTTATTCTATTTTCGGAAATGGATTTTTTTAGATAGTCAGTTTATCAGATTAGCGATAACATTTTTAAGGGGGAGTTGCGCCCTTATGACGGTAATATTGGATAAATTTTTTAGATCGTTCCAATTTTTTTTCTTACGGCAGTATATATATATATATATATCTATAGTCTTAATATCCGGTCGACATAACGCCTACAGCTCTTTCTCAAAATTCTATCGATGTACTGAATTACGCAGAGCTGCAGAGTGCGAATGACAGAAAAACATTAATCTTTTATACATTTAATACATTTATCTGCCAAAACAAAAGAAAATACGAACGAAGGAACCTCAACGCTTATATATCGAAATGAATTATCTATCATATCCGGTACACTAAGATGTATAGATGTACACGTGACCCTTAAAATCGTTGGCCGTGAATTCAATCGTCTATACCTTCGTTTGGCTCGATGCGTTATATCATTTGATATTCCTGTGTCTTTGATATATTAGGTTTTGGACTGCGTCCCTTGGCACTTGGAGACGATGCTGTAATGCTAATCAGTTATCCCGGCGAACTCTTCATGAGATTACTGAAATTGATGATTCTACCATTGGTCATTGCAAGTCTCATATCCGGTAAGTTTCGGCGATTAATCGAATTCAAAGCGAAATGCAGCAAATTCGGGGGCTTTTTAGATGAATCGAATGATTCTTTCGATCTTTAATTCATCATCGTTTATTCACTTATCAGGATCTGCGAGTCTCAACGCACGCATGAATGGCAAAATCGCAGTTCGTACTCTGGTTTACTTCATACTAACATCACTGCTGAATGCGATTCTCGGTGTGACACTGGCGCTTCTCATACATCCCGGTAATTCCGGATTGAAAGATTCAATGGCTACGTCGACGCACACGCGAGCGGTTAATATATTGGACAGTCTACTGGATTTGGGAAGGTAAGAAAAAGAAGACGAAGAAGAAGAAGAAGGAGAAGAAGGAAATCGAAACATTCATTGCTACACGCTATTATCCCCTCACATACGGAAGACGCAAAACCCCATCCGAATTTTTCGATCCCTCATCACCTTCAGTTGTCCTATTTAACTCTAAAAAAATCGTGAAAAAATTCTGAAAAAAATTGCCAAGTAACTTTAAACTGTTGTTATCTCAATAGTACAAAGAGATTTGTTTTACATGTTTCCGTATTGTTTTTACAAACGAAATTAGCGGTCCAATTGGTCGGCGAAAAGTCTTCCGTATGTGAGGGTTTGTAAAATACCCTATGAGCTTTGATTTCTATAGCTTTTGCAAAGTCTACGACATCGAGTTGTTGAAACGAAACCAATCGCGGAGCTTCCCGCGTAGGGGTATCGAAATTAAGGTCAATATTCCGCGTTCAAGTAAACGTTTAGCACAACTCCGGGATATATAGGTCCGTTGGTACCTTCATTGGGGATGGTATTCCCTGGTTCCCGCGGCAAAAATAGATGTGAGCATCGATCCGGCACCAGCGTGTTTTATTCACGTGGTGAACTAGAAAACGGAGCGTCGGGTGCATCCTACCGCGAGGTTCGCTCGCGTTAGAACCGCCGGAGAAACAGCGCTATGTACCGAGAGATTGTAGCATAAGGGTGGGTTGGCAAGCAAACACAGCTGACACTGATTGAATGTGGGAGCAAAACGACGATTATAGTACCGGTAGAAGGTTAGCAGCGCGAAGAAAAGACAATTGCTCCGCATCGGCAAATATCGGGGAGAAAAGACTGATGAAACGGAATACTTGTTTCGCAGATTCGCAATTAAAGTCAAATTACGGAAGCTTCTCGGTTATCCATGTTAAATGTCAGCACGCCAAGTATGCAATACAGTGCTATAAGTCTCGTTGGCTGCTTGTCCTCAATTCTCCACGAGTAAAAATGGGTCGTCTCGGAAATGCAGAGGTTTAATCGATATTTTCTTTCATTTGCGTGTGTTACAGGAATATGTTTCCCGACAATCTCTTCCAGGCTGCTTTTCAACAGGCGCACACCGTTTATGTGCCGAAGAAACATCCCTTTCAGAACGAAAGCGATAAAGTTACCGGCGGCGAAGGCATTGGCGATGAGGAACTCATAAGGGTTATTCAGTACAGAAGCGGTACCAATACCCTCGGTATCGTATTCTTCTGTCTGGTATTCGGTACTTTTCTTGGTACTCTTGGCGAGAAAAAGGGACAAGTTGTCATAGACTTCTTCAAAGCTGTTTTTGAGGTCATAATGCGGATGGTTTCCATGGTAATGTGGTTAGTATAATCAAAGATAATTGTTGATAACGCGAACGAGATGTTATTCATCGAGACGGTGGCAACTGTACACTGATTTTAATTTACGATTTTGTTAATCTACATTTTCCAAATATTCAGCGTCATTTTTTACCGAAATAATTCCTTTTAGGCGTAGAAGTTCATGAAAATAAAACCGAAAGGCATTATATCTGTAAATAACCATTTTGGAGAGTTGAACGATGCAGCGATGCGACGTTTGTAATTTATAGAATTATTTCTCCAAAAAATTACGTTGGATAATTGAGATATTTCGATTAATAGAATCGTGAGACAGCATTATATTCGAAAGAATAGCGGTTAGACAGTTATAGTAGTTCTGTTGCTTTGCACTCATTTCGCATAGAAATATTAGAGAAAAATGCAAATACTTTTCGATGGTATAAAAATCTGAAAAAATTCATACGTATTCATAAAAATAAACGAATCATTTCGTTAAAAAAAAAGTTCGGTTCCCGGGAAATTTATTGATCAAATTATTTCTGCATCAATTTGTTAATAACACTTAGGAATTATTATTATGCAAAGTTAATCTTTTCAGTCCCTTCAATATGCATGCATTCAGTTTCAGTTCAGTTCAGTTTAGTTTCAGTTTTTTCAGTTTTTTTATACCGTCGAGAAGTATTTTCAATTTTTTAACATTTTTCTCGAACTTTTGCGGTATGAACCGGAAGCGACGAAACTAACTTATTTGCACGGTACACAGTTGCGATCATCTCTGTTAATCACAAATAATGTTTAATTAACTTGTATTTTAACTTCAGGATGACGCCAGTCGGGATAACTTCTGTTATCGCTGGAAAAATTCTCGGTGTGGACGATCTGGCATTGGTGATGGCGCAGCTCGCCTGGTTCATCGTAACCGTCGTGATAGGCGTATTCTTTTATCAGCTGGTCATAATGCAGCTGATATACCTGGCCATCGTGAGAAAGAATCCATTTAAATTCTACGCTGGCCTCGCGCAGGGAACTCTCACCGCCTTCGCCATGGCTTCAACGTGAGTCGTCGACCTTCGATCCCATTCCCACCTTGGAACCCCTCTCGCCTGCCTCACAGGGCCTCAGTCTTTCATCTTCTTTTATTGCTTTCGTATATCTTAATTTCCTTTTTTTACATTTTTTTCTTCTTATTTTATACATATATTTTTCTTCAAATTCAGTTTTTTAACATTATTTTTTTTATCGGTCACGTTGTTAGTATTATTATTGACTGTGTGTAGAATGTTCGTATAATCTTGTTGCGTATTAACTTAAAGTTTAATTTCTTCTTTTCCACCTCTTGCTCTTCGTTCTTTCAGTTTCTTCCGGTACAAAGTTTCGTAACTACGTTGAGACTCTTGAGAGCGCCTCGTTTCGTCAATTACAGTCTATCGTTCCCTCGTCGTTCCGGAATCTTGATTTTTAACTCCATATCCAATTATATGCGCTTAATTAGTTGTCGGATGGGTATCACTTTGAAAATCGTGACACCGAGACGTGTCAAAGTGCCGTAAAAAAAACAAAGAGAATTACTAAGTACCGCCCGCGGTATCATACGTCTCGTAAGGGGCTATGGAAATTAACGATATCGCGCGCTATAAGACTGATGACGAACGGACGAAGGTATCGTTGTTAACGCGAAGTTACGAAATGTTGGTAAAAAAAAAAAAATTAAAAAATAAAGCGTAGCAGCAAAAAAAGAGAACAACGCGAAGTTTGTTAGCGAACCCATTGATGATAGAATATGTGTTTCAGCCAGCCGAGAGGAGGCTTTGCGAGGCCGTGGCGGTCCTTGTCCATCCGTTCCAGAATTCGGGTTCAGCCTTACACAGCGTTTCCGTCCGCGTCGTCACTCTTTTCTCTCTTTCCCCCCCGCTACGCAACTTCCAAAGATCTCGAGCGCGGAACGGAACACTGTGAAATGCTGGTCGATCCTGTGGCTCCTATTGTTATCACATCATCCCAAATCCCAGACATTCGCGAGTTTCTCACGAAGGGAGCTTTTTGCCGTCTTCCCGAAAACGCAAAAGAAAGCAAAAGAGTGAAAAAAAGCAAAAAAAAAAAATCAAAAAAGAAAGAAATAAGAGAGAAAGAGAGAGAGAGAGAGGTATGCAGTTCCGGGTGGCACTTAGGATACCGATACTTCCGGTTCTTTTTCAACTCGCTGTTCCAATCATGTCTTGCAGTTATTATTATTATATGCCTCGAGATGTTTGGAGAATCGAGAACACGCCGTATGGAGGACTATGCCTTTTTTTCTCATTTATTATCGGTACCCCCGATACTTTTTTTCCCCGATCTTTGCGGGATATTTAATTTATTCGCGAAGTCCTCCAACGTTTCGTGAACCGGAGGTCAGTTGACTCCGTGTCACCTGGACTGAGTCCGGCGTGGAAGCCGAAAAATTCAGTCCCCCTCCATACTTTTGCACCTTCCTCCGTTCTTCTCGCGGTTAAAAATTCGCAAATTTGATAAAAAATTTATCCGTATCAGAAAGGATCTCGTAGTTATCAATAAAAAAAAAAATAAAAAAATCAATGAGAACAGAGGGAGAATGGGAACGAAGCGATTAAACGAGAAGCGATAAGGAAAGCAAGATGTTCCAAGAGGACGAGAGCGAGACAGGCGAGGCTTCCACGCCAAAAATGCCCTTATTTAAGATGCGTGTATAAAACACACAAGAAAATGTTTAACTATAGAAAATTTTTGTTTTTTTAAAACTGGAAAAATATCTGTTGTTCGGGCCGATCCAGCTGTAATTATTACAGGGGTGGCGCAGGGGTGATGCGGTGATGGTTGATGAATGCTGGCGTTTCTCGATGACTGGCGAGCGGAGCAGACAACCACGAGATTGATCATTACTCATTATTATACACGATTATAATTGTTTATTTATCGATTTTCGGATAGCGCGAAGCAACGATCATTTTCCCAGTTTAATTATATTAACATTATAATATTCTTGTTCGCTTTACTCAGAATTACAATCTCATCGATGATCGTGTCGGGTGTCTATTTACGGACGAATGACCGATTATTGAGATTATGTTTACGCCCATCCCTTCTCGCCTGACGGTCCACCGATCTCGATGAGCCTTTCGAAAGAATCCCTCTGATTTAGCGAGGTCACTCGATCGCGTGGTCACCCCATTGCCATCCCATTTTTTTTTATCGATTCCGCATATTCCGGCACTATTATTTTTTTTTCTTTTCTTTACACTGTCCCGCATAACGGCCCTCGATAAATCGTACTGTTCGGTACATTAAGTCGTCTATTAAAAAAAAAAAAGTTGCAAGGAAAGCTCCCATAACGTTCACATTAACTCAATATGTCTTGTGTGTGGATTAACTTTTTCCAGAAAATCGTCAATGTGTACTTGTGACTATGAGAGAGTCACAGTGTGTACCTGAACAGACTATATGAATATCAATGATGATGTATTAGAACACGCGAGACACGCGGCCTTTTGCAGGTCCTCCAATACTCTGTGATAAAAAATGGCCGAGAAAAAGACAAGGGGTCTTGGTAAGTAAGACGGCCGCAGATAAGGTACATAAATTGTTTGTTACAGAGAAATGTGATTGCGAGTCAATTCCGAGCAGCCTGGAGCCGTGACGATGGTCTTGGAAATTAATGAAAAAAAAAAGAAAAAGAAAACAAAAAAAACATTGCACATTAAATTTCAGTCGACAGCGAACGGTCATTCTGGTTGTACTTACATTATTAATTAATTTACTGTAGAAATCGCGAATCTCGTGTCGACTGTTTATCCAAATTGTTAGAACGATGGGAGGGAAAGCAATAGTGCGCAATGTGACGCCCCATTCTTGATAAAATGATAAAAGATACGTAGAAATAATGGAGGGTAATTACGCTATCGGTAGCGACACGAACGGGGATTATTGTTGTGATGGGAAAAAAATGTTAGCTGAACGGTCCCAGAATGACCCGAACCCGACCAGCAGCAGCAGCGCGTTGTCAGCGGAGTGACGCGGCAGCATCTTCGAAAAACTATTTTCGAAGGGCTCTTCGTGATGTTTTCTAACCGAGCTTTGCGCAGGGCCGCCGCACTTCCGGTGACGTTTCGACTGATGACGGATAAGCTAAGGGTCGATCCGAGGGTTACAAGATTTGTCCTGCCAATCGGTTGCAACATCAACATGGATGGTACAGCGCTCTTCGTCGCCACAGCGAGTATATTCATCGCCCAGATGAACGGTATTTTTCTGGGTTTCGGAGAAATCGTCACTGTTATGTGAGTATAATAGCGTTAAGAATCGTTTATTCAACGATTATTTTTAATAATTACTATTTGTTCCTTTATTTTTTCAAGTCTGACTTCGACCGCTGCCAGCGTATCATCGGCTTCGGTTCCCAGCGCTGCGTTGGTTCTTCTACTCGTTGTCCTCAGTGCGATCGATGCTCCTGTTCAAGAAGTTTCTCTGCTGTTCGCCATCGATTGGTTTGTGTACGTAGGATGGCTCCGAATTTTAGTATAAAAAAGCTGTTATAAATTTAATTCGACGAGTAATGATCGAGGAATCATTTCCTGTCGGCATTGCTGACTGCATTTATCCGGCGGTAACGATCAGTATATTTTTTGCTTAATCGTTGCGGTTGAATAACAATCCATCTATAGCGAATTGACGGTAATTACAATTGAACGGTGTACTTACAAATACCGATCGTTATATCGGTTGCAACTACGATGCCGTCAATATATTTAAAAACGAGAACTTTGCACGATCAGGCGAGTCCGCCAGACTGTTGTATTTGAATAATTCGGCGGCCCTACAATCGGTTGGTGTTGTATTGTTCGGTAGCCAATTCGCAGAAAAAAAAACTACCGGTCGAGTTTCCGGTCGAATCACAGCTCACCGATGCCGATAGGGACGACAAAAGATTTCGCGGCTCAGTTGTAAATTCCTGTGCGCGGTGTTGCGATTAAATCAGACGCAGTCTGCAGTCTTGCAGTTGAAATTAATCGGTTACAACTAATTTCGCGTTGATAAATGAATAGAACGATCTTCGTTAACAACGAAAAAATTAATTATATTTCCAAAACTTCACAGTTATATTTAGTTGTACATGTGTTCGTGTGTCAAAGAGTTATTCGTGATCTTTTATGTTGATTCGTCAAGAAGTCGCTGAAGACTGAAAAATTAGAATCGGTGTACAGAGGGGAGTCATTATTTGATTTGATTGACTCGTCAACGTAGTCATTTGGTAGCTAGAGTGACTCATCGGCCTTTTCAGCAATATAAAACATCTGCCCGTTCTAGGAGGTAGAGCTAGGAGATCGTTGGGATCGATAGACAGAGAAGTAAGTGGTCACGAATTCAAAATAGCTGTTGGTGCGCCTTTATTGACAACGCTACCTGCAAACGCGGCGGGTTTTTTTGGAAAATGAGATCTGTCCCCGTTGTTGGACGAATCAATTTTTTCGATATTCAACGTAGATAATGTCGGAGCTAAGTCTATAAGGTCTGCAGCTGTTGTCCGCTGTAATTCCGGATCTGCGAGACGGCTGTTTGTGGCAACAGCGGTAGTTTCCCTTGCGGAATCGTCCAAAATGTTGAGTTTTCTCGTATCCATCCTGAATTCTTGTATTCTTGTAGTGAGAACGTGTTGAGTTGTTGCCACAGCATTGAGTGCTTCACCATAATGGAGAGCTTTCGTTTTGGCAACCGTAGAGCCGTGACGAAACTTTCGGTGACAAAGTTGGCTGTGGAACATGTGTCCAGTAGCGTACGACATCTAATTCATCGGCGCTTGCAATTGTAAACGTCGACCGTTGCAGTAGTCACTAAATCAAGTATCGCGATTTTTTAAATTAATGACATTTGTCATTTGCTGCAATTACTTCCTTTTTTCGGATTTACGGACCATCACTTTGCATTTCGGCGTGCCGATTGACGTTGTACGGCGACGCTTCATTCCTGGGGTCGCTATGGGTTAATTTTGTGGCGTTGATGACGCGGGTTCGGACTCTTGATGCAGCAGAATGTTGTGTTTTTCGTTGCACTTGAGGCAGTTTCCGAATTTACACTCTTTGGATTTGGGCGAACGGAGACAGGTCAGGCAAAACTTCGTGACTGATTCTTTTAATCCGACTTTGTACCGGCAAACTACGGAATTATGAGCATTTGTAAAACGGGTGTGCTTCTTCGGCGCAAACAGGACATTTAGTTTCGGCCGTCGATTCCAAGGTTTTGACTGACTTGATATTTTTTTCCCGAATTCTCCTTTCAACGGGGAGTAAGTTAATTATTTTCCCACTCTAGCTGCTCCATTCGTGACGCAGTCACATATGAAAATTCGGTTAACTTCTTTAGACTTGGAAAGGCGCCTCGCGGTAAAGATTCTTCCCATTTCAGCTGCGTTGTTCTGTGCTACTATTCTACGATAATTTGCACGGCTATCTCCTCGGTTAGATCGATGCCCAGAGTTTTTAGTGACAACAAGTGTTGCCTGCTTTCATCAACTAAGCGCGTCAATCCCGTCGCCGTTACCTTCTCTTGCACTGGCAGTCGAAGAAGCGAACTCAGATGTCGAGTAATGATTATCTTCTTGTCTTGATATGCGTATTTCTTGTTGCGCACAACAGCACTTCACACACTTCACTTCGATTAACTGCGAGTTCGAATCGGCGTCAATTCTTGTCGAAGGACCAAAAAAATTTACGTTAGACTCTGCGATTATTTAGTCAATCCACGGTACGTTTTGCAGTTGAAATTAGTCGCCTACAATTATTTTTGCATTGATAAATGAATAGAAGAATTTTAGTTAACAACGAAAACATGAATTATATTTCCAAAAACTTTATAGTTATATCGTGTCGTATATGTGTTCGTGTGTCAGAGTAACTCGCGATCTTTGATGTTGACTCGGCAAGAAGTTGCTGAAGACTGGCGCTGCTTTAACAGTTCTCGTTACTTCTCCCGATGGAAGCAGAAGCCTTCAAGCGCTGGTATCAAGTATTGTCATTGGTTCTTTTTGTATACAAAGCAGAGTTGTTATTTGATTCGTCAAGAGTTAGCGTCCCTCGCAGGTAGGTACGGAGCTGCTCGACGCGTAGAGTCGCGGGAAAAACATTAACGGTCCGCCGACAATACAGTCCAAGCTCCGTATTCTTAACTCGACGGGACCGGACCCTGGGCTGAGGAGAAATACAGTTAAGGGAATTCGTTACCATGGTAACGAGTTAAAATAAGGGATCAGTGAAGTTAAGGGGAGTTAAGAGTACGGAGCGTGGACTGTAGAACATTTCGGCTTTTCCAGCAATAAAATATCTGCCGGCCGAAGTTGAGACTTTCTTTTCAAATGAATGGAATTCTAAAGAGCCTTTGAAAATACGCGATTTGTGTATATTCATTTTTAATCCTTTGAATTATCGGATCTACACTGTGTTAATGTTCGTGTTATCGTCGCTGTCAACGATCCACCCGGGATTCGGGTTGATCAGGTACTCTTAAAGAATGCCTTTAACCACTGTGCTATAGTCACTTATATGTTTCTATCATTCCTGTTGTCTACTTATATGCAAAACTGGATCCATCGATAACAGTCCTAAAAAAATCTTCAAGCACTCGGCGTCGAGATATTGTGTCTCTTGATATTGATAGAAAATTCTATGAACCCATCGAATCTAAAATGTTGAACTTATTTTGCAGAGACCGAGTGCGAACGACCAATAACATGTTGGGCGATTGTTATGCCGCGGCAGTTGTCGAACACTTGTCGAAAAAGGAACTGATGGCTCTGGACGCCGCAGCTTATCAAGTAGGATAATTTCGCTTCGCTGTCGTATTATTCCGTCATGTGCTCTTAATTAATTAATTAATTGATTAATGTTTGTATTCCAGTCGGAAACAGTACTGCCCACGACTATCGCCAATGGCTGCATCTCGGCAAATCGCGTACCTGATCCTGACACAGTCGTCGTGGAAATGCAGGACGACACGAGGATAGCCGGCATCGCCAAGTAAACAAGCTTGTTGGTAGGGCTGCTAGGCTCACTTTACTCGGTCACCATTGATCGCACATCGGCATTATCACATTTTTCGCGCTTATATCATCGCATATACATTCCATTGATCGTTAGCCTCACATTTACTTGTTTCTCATCGACCGTTTCAAATAGTTACGATTTCGCGATGGTAGACTTATTGTCAAGAGATAATTATTGTGCTCGGGAAATCCATAAGTTCTGCGACTTTGATGCGATGCTATCTCGTTTCTCTTACAGTCCCAGCACCGCTCCGATCGAAGTGCCGAGTGCCGTAACGGAGGAGACCGTTTGACTAGTGGCCAACGCCTATTAGACTAGCATAGCGCGATCGATGCCCATTTCTAGAATTGACAAAGTGAAAATTAACGAAAAAAAAAAAAAAAACACGAAAGAAAGCACGAGGATTGGGATCCAACAAAAAAACAATTCGTAAATTACGGATAATAAGGGTATCGGAGAACAGGCTCCTTAAAAAAAATATAAAAGAAAACCTGCTCGCGTTTCTTCTTTGCCATCGATCGTCAACACGTAACAATAATTAACATCAGGGTGAACAATTCAGTCTCCGATCTCTCTTCGAGAGGACCCTGAAAATCCAATGACACACCTGTGTTGTACGGTGTTTTACATGAAAGTCACGGTTTGGAGGGTATCTTGAAAAAAAAAAAAAAAAAACCAAATGTACTTTGCGTAGATAACAAATGACGCGACGACGATTATTGCATGCCGCTGGTGATTTTTTTTTAATCGATTGTACGTTTGATCGTCATATTCGGAATGTTTATCGCGTTACGGAATGCCATTATCGTGGGTCCACTTGATTCGAGATTATTGATACGCGCAACAAGACTCGTATCAAAGGATTACAGATCGAAGGACGGTGGGTTAAAAAAAAACCCGCGTAATGGTTAGCTTCCCCCTCCCCTCAAAAAAAAAAAAAGAAAAATCATCATTCAGAGAGGAGTTAACTGTAACAAAACGCGTGTTAGTCATTTTTGCGATCGGTCGCGCGTTAACCAGCGTCGAATATTGTGGTGCCTTATTTCAATGTACCGGATCAGGTACGATGAAAGTACGCATTTTTTAAATTTACGTTCTTTCGTCTTACGCCTTTTCGTAGAGTTTCACATAACCGACCGAATCCCTTTTATCTTTTTTCATTTCTTTGTCATCGAGTTATATTATCCCGACGCAAAACGCCGGATTCGGCCCGTTAAGATTACGAAGATACTTGTAGTCACGTATCCATTAATATCGCATATTCCGAGTATCCAAAAAATCAAAAGTCGTCGGCGTTTTTTTTTACGCCCCGTTTATTTAGTCATTAGGGAAGAGACTGTTTTTCGTCTTTTCTTTTTTTCTCTTTTTTTTTTAGTACGTTCCGCTCGTATTAGTGCTGCGGGCAATCATTTTCACGAATGATAACAAGAGAAGACATGTGAAAAAGTGAAGGTAATTATTGCGAGTGAAAAATAGCGGCGTACAGGTGTTCCTAATGTAATAAGAAACAAGAAACTACCCAATCATTGGGTCGTACATATTGCAAAACAGACTGTCCTCCATCGGACTTTATCCGAAAACGAAAAAAATAAATAAATAAAAAATAAGAAGAAAGAAAAAAGGAACAAACGTAACGATAACGAGAACTACCGAGGAAGCAAATGCTAACGATCGAGAATCTTGGCGAAGAATCAATAATATTTGTGGTCTAATGTACCTAAGACCCGTAGGCTCTCTTAAATGTGTGAAATATGGCTTTCATTCTACGACCCAGTGGCTCATGTAATTTCTCTTTAAAAAAAAAAAAAAAAAAAAAAAACGAGATTTCGGTAGACTTTTTGCAGTTGTATAACGAATCGGAATGTGTGCCCAATAGCGTGCAAGTGAATATGAGTACAAGAAATAATGAAAGGAAAAAAAAAATCGTAAATAAGTAAGAATGAGGGAAGAAGATGCCTTTCTTCCCTCTGCGGTGCACCCTTTATATCCACACACGGTAGAAGAATTGGCTTTCTCTAGAAGATTGGTTAGGCATGACGTATATATTTACGATGAGACGGTGAGATACATTATGTACATTATTACGTACCAAAACACATAGCCACACCTACCGACATAACCGAAAAAAAAATACGAAAGAAACACTTTAACACATCCAAAACATATTACAAATGTATACATAATATATTTTGTCAACTGGTTCGGGTCGAAAAAATATTCGTATATCGAGATAACTAAGCAACTGAAATAGGGGAGAATGGCGGCGAGGACGACGAAAAGATTGAATGAAGGAGAAGCTTCTGCTGCGATATATATATACCATGCATTGGGGGAGAATAGCTATAAGCGACGAAAGCGGAAAATAATAACCTGCGCAATACACTACGTAGCCGCGATGTATCGAGAGACGTTACGAAGTGACTTTGGCTAACTATATATCGCAAAATGGAAATCGGGTGTACCATAACTTTACGACGTTCAACGATCTCTAAGGGATAACCTATAATTTAGAGACACCAGTAGATAGGTTGACATGTGTAAATCGTAACTATACAATAGGTTGTTCGAGTGTACAAACGAGTGTAGCGTTTAGTGTGTTGTTCGATTCATAAATAACAAAGAAAGAAAAGAAAAACAACAAAAAAACGAAAAAAAAAAAAAGAAATATGAAGCAAAAGGACAAAACACGAGCGGAGAAGGGCGAAAGAAATAAACTGAAAGTGTCTGTCGTGATCAGAGGTCATTGCGTACAGAACTCGAAGGCGCAACTGTCGCGTATATCAACCAATAGATTATCATATCGATTCGAATCTCATGCCGTATGAAAGAACCATAAAAAAAGAAAAAAAAAAAAGAAAAATTTGCAGACAATAAGAATCTGAAAGTCGAGCATATAACCTCGTAAAGTAGAAAGGAGTTTGTTAATACGTAGCAGATGCGTTCGCAGTCACACGACGCATCATCGAAGTATTTGGCGCTTCCAAGAAAGTATATGAAAAAAAAAAAAACCGGAAGGGTCAACTCGTAGGATCTTTGTATCGTACGCAATGATCTCGAGATACCATAGGTATATCTGACACGTACTAAAAACAAAGGACTTACAAGTCGCAGCAGACGCGATCTTTCGTATCTGCGACAACAATGTTTTTTGGTTAACCTTCTCCTCTGTTTCTCGTACACTCTAATGACGCATATGGAAACGGCTGAATCAACGGATGATTATTATACCATTAAAAAACGTGCACGTTGTGCAATGCCGTTGTTGCAATTTCGAATCGATAGCCATTCGGGTGCTAAGGCAAGTCGAGGCTTGTCTCATGAAATCCAATCGTTATACGTGTGTACAGAGGTCGACTGCCCGATTGTGAGGCGATCGTATCAATAGACCTCTGAAAGTTATATCAACTACATCTACATGTTTATGTACCTAAGACTCAACAAGTTGTATATCAATATTCAGGTTTATACACAAAATGTTTCTTTGTCTTATTTAGTTCCCTATACCCTGCGACCTTTTTTTTTCCAATGATGTACGTACGCGCGATTTTTTTCAAAGTTTCAGTCGAAGGCTCGGGAATCCATACATATCGAAGTATCGATCTATTTCTACCAAATATTTTCGTTGCTCGCATAATAAATATATTCACACATATCTTTGAAGTCCTTCTATATTTCGAGTTATATCTTAGTATTTTGCGATACTAGTGCGAGAAAGCGGACTTTACGGCGACTGTGGTTACTTCACAATCGCCGTCGGAAGTCCGCTTTGTCGTACAAGTATCGCATGATGCTTTTTGTAACAAGTGCAGGCGGAGTGCTATTGCCGTGCCTGCCGATTGTGGCGCCACCACAGCATGCGAGAAGTACCAAAACGCGTGCGAGAAGAGCTGACTTTCGATTCTCCTTGAAATCGTAAAAATAAATCAACTAATCGATTAATCATAATGGATAATGGTTGAGAGGAAAATAATTCAAAGACCGTGAAGTTTGCTAAAAAATTCATTTACTAAGGCCCACCAGTTCATGATGCCGTTTCAAGGGACTTTGTACAGAGAGCGATAATTTCTTGTTGTTGTTTTTTTTTCTTTTTTATACAAAATACAATCGATTCTATAATTAATAATAGTCTCTCTATTCACTCGTCGTGTTTTTAAAATCATAACAATGAGGAATGGAGTAAATATCATGCGATGATAGGAATCACGATTTCAAAGTCAGTTCCCTCGTGATACCTTAGAATCGACAGATGGTTTCACCGTTTTCCGAGAATATTATCGTTGTCGGCCACTCGTAAATAAAAAAATGTCTTCCATAATCGATTATTCGCGATCCCACGGAACTTCCGCCCGAAAAGTTTTCTTGAAAACCCATTTTATTTTTATTTCGCAACAACGAGCGGCAGCTTTCGAAAGATCGAAAAACATTTTTCAGTCATACAATTATAATACTATTATACATGGCAGTCGGGATTCGTTTTGAGAACTCGATGGCCTATAGGACTCGCGGTGTAACCATCGTGTCGCTGTTTACACGTAGTTTTCTACGTTTTGATTATTAAAAAAAAAAAAAAAGAAAACAAAACAATTTGTCATAATTTATGTACAGAGCTACTTAACAACTAACAAACGCCTCGCACACCCGACACGGGTGATGAATGATAATAACTAATATTTACAAAAGTTTCGATCGACAAAGTGGTACCGTAAAGCCACCACTTGCGTTTCCGCTAACACTTTTTTTTTCTTTTTTCATACGTTACAATCGTTATATACGCTATATGATACATTTAGGATTTTTTCCTCGAGTTTTTAATCGGCTTAAAAAAAGTCATTCGTAAAAACATAATCTCTGGCATATCACTTCGGCAAAACAGCGATCACTTATAAATTTTCGATATTTCACACCTCCCGAATTTAAGCTTTGTACTAATCCATTGGATACTCGTTACGATGTTCGACGCTAAATCCGCAATTCATTATCCGCAAGAGGTATACCCCGCGGTGGGCATTGGGATCGTTGCGTCGAAGGAGGTACCAGAGGACTTATACTCGGACTTCTCGTCGCAAGGGGTGACAGAGAGGGTGAAAAACTCGGACTTAACGCAGCCGAAGGAAAAGTCGAAGCGTCATGACTGATGGGTGATCGTGGAACGATTGCTCTGGCTAATGCGGGAGCGGCTAAAGATCGCGGAGCGACCGAAGTTAGTAACGGCGGCGGCGGTGCTTTATGCACAGGTTTTGCCTTATGGTTCGCCCCGGAATTCCCGCTCTGTACGCTCGCCGCATCGTCTTTTAATCTCGCAATTTCCCCGAAAACGTGAGCCAATGGCTGATATTGCGGTCCCCAGTCGAGCAGGTAATCCCAATTATAGGATCCGGTTAATTCCTCTTCGCTGTGAACTATCGAACTCAACGATCCGTTCATCGACGGACCTCCCGGTACTTCCAAATCCGACGTCGGTCTACCGGTTTCCCCTATTTTCCCGTATATCAAAGTAGCTATTTCTGCCTCTGTAACCGCTTCATCTTCAAACAAATGAAGACTATCGAGTGGCAGAGCTTCGGGTGGACGTCTCGGAGTTCCCGCTGGTGGATCGACTATTCCCAATCGCGCGAGATACTCCTGTGTATTGTGAACAGATAAATCGCTCGCCGAATCACCGTTTTGTTGCCCCTCGTTGATCATTCGTATTTCTTCGTCATCCCCGTCATCCTCCGCGGATCCGCGTCCCGACGATCCCGAACGATCGCTACCCGATATCTCCGATGTTGCTTGCTGACCCGATTGTCCGCTCGTTCCGTAAGGCGGTATCTCGTCGTATTTCGGTGGAGCAAATTGGCACGACGTTGTCCCGTTTCCCCCGGAAACGCCGCCGGGTCCGTTTCCGTTTCCCGCAACACCGGCAACGCTTCGTATCGGTATCGTGTCGAAAGCACTTGGATCGACGTAACTATTCGACGATGTCGCGTTACTTTCGCCGTTTAATCCGGGCTTCGCGCCACTTTTCTTGTGGCGTCGAGTACGCAGATGAAGAAAAAGAAATATACCACCGAACGCGATGACAACGAGAAAAAGAGCGATTAGGAGACCAACAGCCCAATCCGCTAAGCCGTTCGCAGCGGCGACTGCCATATTGGACCCAATATTCGTCGATACAGAACCAAAAGCTCCGTTAGAACCGTCCAAACTATTAAGATTATCGTCTATCAGACTTATCTCCACTACCGTCATATTCGACAGCGATCCTTGTCGCCCGGAACTCGCGCTGACGACTAGTCTCGTCGATTCTTCTAAACTAACGTCGAAATGGTTTAATTTCTTCTTTACAATCAATGCTCCCGTAGTGCGATTCAGTTTCAAATACGGATGTTGCGATGCTAACTGATAGACCACTCGTCCATCGGGACCCTTATCGCGATCGGTCGCCGTCACGTGACCGATAACGGTACCGGGGATTATATTTATGAGATTTCTTAATCCAAATCTATACATTCGTTCCGTAAATTGCGGATGAAATTCGTCTCTCGAATCGATCTCAACGCGGACGCGAACCGCTGCTGTTCTTCCACCCGCGTCTGTTGCTTTCAGTGTGAACGCGTAACGATTTCGTTGCTCGTAATCGAACACCGATCGCGTTATTACTAATCCGGTTTTCGCGTCAACGGCAAATAATTTCCAACTGTCGTCGATATCAAAGAATCCATTTGCAGCCGCTGATACTATCGAATAATTTAATGATCCGTATATTCCGCGATCGAGATCCGTCGCTCGTGCCGAGAAGACACTCGTCCCCACGGGTTCGTTCTCACCGACGAACTCGAGATACTCGGAAACTGGGAATTTCGGAAAATTGTCGTTTACGTCCTCGAGAATTATTCTTACGCTTGCAAGAGCGCAGAGAGGATACAACGGATCGCTGTCGCACGCCATCACCACTAAGTTGTATACTTCCGGCGCGAGATCGCAATCGAGAGTACCGTTTACTCTTATAGTTCCGCTTGTTCTTTCGACGTTGAAAAGACTCGCGTCGTTACCGGATGTAATGTCGTAACTTAGCGTCGATGCCGGACTATTCGCGAGATCGTCGTCCACCGCTTTTATTATCGCTAATATTGTTCCTCGCGGTGCGTCTTCCTTTATCGATACTTGATGCAGCTTCTCCGCGAAACGGGGATAATTGTCGTTTACGTCTTCAACGCTTACGATTATCGTTATGGAATCTTCGCCCAGCGAATTATCCGACGTTGAATTTTCTTCTCTCGAACCCAAACGAAGAACGTATCTGTAACACGAATAACAAATTATATTTATTAATTTTACAATTTTTTTCGATTTATTAGAGATTTTCACGATAATGGTTATCATATCGACAATTTTGCTTACCGATCTTTAGTTTCTCTGTCGAGTCTCTTCGCGAGAATCAGACGCCCCCGCGAGAGTTCGAAAACGCCGTTTTCATCCTCAGCGATTATGCTACCGTCCAGTAATCCTAAATCGGATAATTTCGTCAAAGTTATACCCCTCCGAGCGTTTTCACTGACGCTGATGTTCAACTCTCTTCCCGGTGCGGCGTTCTTCAGATGACTAAGACGAACGATAACCGAACACGTGTCCGATAGCGTTGGATGACCGGAATCCTTAGCAACGACGATTAGTTCGATTTCTTTGGGAAGCGGTCTAACGAGAGCCGTACGATTTACGGTCACAGCGCCGGTTAGAGAATTCACCGCAAATCCTCTGATCGCTTCCGCCAACTGATACGTTACAACGCTGTTGTCTTCAGTGAGATCGTCGTCCGTCGCGTTTACCACCAGTAATTCTCTCACTTGCGTTCGATCTTCTGAAAGATAAAAAAAAAACCCTTAAAATTCATTCAATTTACGCAAAGCGCGTAATTTACGTTTTTCTACATTTCGCTTTGCGTAATTTTCCAGAACGCGAAGCTCTGGGGATATTTTTCGAAAGATACGCGGAGAATCCGCGTGGACCAGTCCCCCTTCCTCCCCCCTTCTTTCTTTTTCTCGGGGAACCATTACGCCTGTGCATTTTAATTAACTTTCAGTCGACTTTTCGTTCGTTGGATACACGAGCGACGATCACGGGGACGACGTTCTCGTGTTTATTTATGTACGCGATGGAGAAGAGGCAAAACTCTCGGTCTTCGCATGCTACGTGCCGTGTCTCTTACGATCTTCAGACTTTAACTCTTTTTTTTTTTTTTTTAACCCCCCAAATCTCTTTGTCTCTCCGTCTAACACAGCTTTATCCCCCTACGTGCGCGTATTCTTATCCGCCTCCCGCTCCTCGCGGGACCCTCGACTTCGTTCTTTTATCTCGGCGCGGTGTCAATTCAAGTTTGGTACACGCCAACAGGACAACGGGCGTATCTACTAAAAACCAGTTTTTAAACGGGCGTTTATTTCGCACCGAAAAGCCCCTCCGCCTCATTCTCCATTCTCGTCTTCCTTCGAAGACTCCCTCCGCCCCACACCCCCTCATCCGCTTCTCTTCTGCATCTTCGTCTCATACTTTTTATCTCATCGTCGCGAATACTGGTCGGGAATTCGTTAGAGTTTTGCCCTATTGAGAATTCATCCCTCTCGTCAAGAAAAAAAAAAAAAAAAAAATTCGATATTAGTTTCGCGGATAGATTACCTGTGAGGGTTGCGATGTATGCCGCTTGTTGGAATCTCGGCGAATTGTCATTCAGATCTTTGACTCGAACAACGAGCTCCGTATTAGCCTCGTGAATTCCATCGCTCGCAATCATGCGAAGCGTGTATTCGAAATGTTTTTCAGCGTCGAGATTTTCGCGAAGTATCACTTTGCCACCGTATCGATCGATGCTGAAGGGTCCGGGATGCGTCACGTTGTCGAAACGATAGGTCAGCGCTGGCGAACTGTCCACGTCGTTCGCGGTGATCGTCGTTAGTACTGTCCCCACAGGAGTGCCTTAAAAAATAAATAAAAAATATTTATTTACATCGTATAAAAAAAATGAACGTTTGTATTTAAGAATTATTCATTATTTTTTTTATTTTAGTTTCGCGCGGAGAAAATTTTGTTTTCGTGAAGATTTTTGTCTTGCAGTGGAAACTTTGTGCGTAAAAAAATAATTAACGATTAATAAAGAAACGATATAAAAAATGATAATTTATCGCTTTTTTTTTAATTTCTTATCGTAAAAAAACGAATTTAGTTCGGCGAAAGTTCGGAACTTATTCCAGGAGACCGTTGCCGTGTACCCAAAGTTGCGAACGAGGCCCCGAGAGTACGCGGATTACATAATCGAATTGTTTGCGGATTAAACTCGCCGAGCTGAATCGCCGGACTGACTGGCAAGTAGTACACATACGTCGGGGTGCGCAAACCTCTTTCGAATATGGCGAGACGTATCTCGTACTTAAAATGCATTGGATTCTGCCTATCGAGCCGTTTCATCTGAGCCGTGTGCGTTCTCCGACCCGCGTACGGACGTTCAGGTCTCGAGTCGGAAATCACCGAGAGATCGGCCTCGTCGTGGGACACGCGGGAAGATGCGCGAAGAGTGAAAAATTAATTTCGCAAGCTTCGCCACTGCCACTTGCGGCCCGAGGCATAATACGTCAGAGATACCGACGCGCGCGTCGTGTATTTTACACGCATCTTCGATCCTCGATACTTACGAAAATTTCCTCCGGAAGTGAAACATTTTTTTTTTTTTTCACGTTTTACTACTATACAGATGAATTTCTACCGCTATTATGCTCTGATTCCGCCCTTTAAAGTGCTTATATATAGTTATGTATCGGTATGGTAAAGGGCCGTGAAAGATCGCGGTGAATCGGTTTTTTTTTCGTCTTCTTCTCTTTTTCTTCTTTAAGCCCGAAGGCGACCTCCGGGTACTACTCCCCTGCCTACCGACTCCCACAGCTGTGTTCTCGGGGGCTGCGTGGCAAACGACTAGTTGGCACGCGGCTTTACGTCGCTCGTAAATTTCGTCGCACCGTTAAAGTCATGTAAATCGCTTTCCAACGCGGTCGCGGAGCTCTCATCTTCCTTCACGTCCGTCTACCCCTACGGGGTACATACTCCTTCCTTTGCCGTGCATAGGCTTACTTCGTGGTAATCACGGCGATACTACACGCGCGTGCGCATCGTCGGGCCTTTGTTATCACGGGGGAGGCAAACAAAACGGCATAAAAATGGGATATCAATACAGATATCTTGCGAAACATTGTAAGGAACGACGAGCAACGAACGATATCAATAACAAATCGTCGATCGACAGATCGCGTCGATCGGTGCGATTGGACAATTCGGAAAATTCCGATTACTCCGCAAATCTGATCTCCGTGTCGTCACTGCGTAAAACGAGACGTGTTATATCTGCGATGATAAAATCAAAAAGGGAAATCGATTTGATTGCATATGTAGCCGCGAGAATCAAAGCCGCGAACCGTGAAAAAGCTTTAAGCGCGGGAGCTATTAAATACTCGCTATAGGTGGAGTCGATCTCATTCCCGCTGAGGTAATTAAAATCTTCGATTCCGGTTCGGGTAATTAAAAACAATTATTGTCTGCCGCTATTGCGAAAGAAAATGAGGATAGCGGGGAGGAAGCAGCTGTTTCGCATCGAAGGGTTGGTACTCTCTCTTCTGTGCCGCGTATGCAGCTTCACTGATTGCAATTTCGATCTTTAATTATTTTATTTTTCTTCCAGAAATATCGGCAAATAAACACTAACGCTTTGCGGCAATAGAATCCCAGTAGCACTTGCGAGTACCGATTTTTATGTAATTATCAATTTATATCGCCAGCCGACTACATTAAGTTAATTCATATTTCCGAACGAATGATCTTCGATGTTATTATCCCTTTGGATCCGATCGATTATTCTCATCGTTTCTCATCGATTATCGTTCTCGAGATCATCGGAACCATCAAATCGTATCGTATATCAATAAAAAAAAATGATGAAATGCTCGCAAACGACGCAAAAAAACTGATTACGATAGATAATTGCGTACGACTTCGCGGTGTCGTCGTTACAGTTCGTCAAAAGTCCGGACCACCGTCGCCTCCACCGCGGAACTCCATTGAATCGTATCTGTCAATGGTGAACAATATGGTGGCAAAAGTGGGCGCGAAAAAAAAAAAGAAACGAAGAATAATAAAAAAAGAAACCGGAAGAGAGATAAACTCTACGAATGCGAAGGCGAGAAAGAGAACCGAAACGGGGTGAGAGCCGCACGCCGGCAGCAGCCCCCGTGCGCACCTAAGTTATGCAGATTGTTCCGAACAGTTGGACTTTAATGTCGGCATAAATCCTTTACCACTTAACTTTATACTTTGGAGAACGGGGCGCGACACCCACTTGGCTGTTGCCGCGGGAACCCTTCGACTCTTCCATCCTTTCTCTTTCGAAGTTTCTTTCGTTTTTTTTTCTCGATTTGGAGCATATGGACCCATCGCAACGACGGTCTCTACTCATCTCAACTGTTTCTTTCACGACGTATCGCGCCGATCGAAAGCGCGAGAACGGATTTTATATTTATTTAACGACTCCGCGAAAAGGCGACGACGATTAACGCAAAGTGTCCCCGATATTTGCGCGATCGGTATTTCCGGTATTAAAATTTCGTGAGCCGCGTTAGGCGCTCATCAGGCTATGGAAACTTTTTAGAGTCGATTTACTTTCGTGAATTACCGGTCTCGAGATATATATTACGAATATCAAACGAACGGACGGGACCTCTATATCGGCATCCGGCGATTTTTTTTTCCCGACGATTACGCTACGCGATAATTTGTTTCAGTTAATTAAATTGTAAATTAAACATAATAATGTAACACAGTAGTTACCGAAACACGGGAAGCAAAAGGAATATTACATAACACGATGTGTCGCGTCTGATTGTTCCGTAAAAGTCGAATGCGACATAATTATAGACGTTGAAACTCACCTTCGGGTACCGTAATGATACGGTGTTCCGGAAACGTCGGTTGATTGTCGTTAACATCGATAACGCGAACACTGAGAGCCGCGGTACCGGTTAACTGCGGATTTCCTTGATCGGTAGCGATAATCGTTAGTCGATATTTCTCTCGAATTTCGCGATCCAAAACGATGTTTGTCCTCACGACACCGCTGTACGGTGGACTTATGGTGAATGCATTGTCGGGATTACCGTCGACAATGTGATACAGAATTCTGCTATTGAGCCCCTGATCCGCATCGCTCGCCGATAGCTGTTTGAAAAAAGTGCGAAATTAATAAGTAATCGGTAATAAATCGGAGTAATCGGATCGGTATCTTCGTGTAAACAAAACATTCGCTTAGAATATCGAAAGCAAATCGTTACGCACCTTTACGACGAAATTTCCTTTAGCGTTTCCCTCGAGAACAGTAGCGGAATATTGGCTCTGCGTAAAGATCGGTGGATTATCGTTGATATCGGAAACGCGAACAACGAGTTTAGCATAAGCCTCCAGCGGCTCGGGACCGGAAGTTTTGGCAACGAGAGTCAAAACGTGACGTGAACTTTCCCGCGGAGCTTCTCTCGGTTGTTGACCATCCAGCGATCGTTCCCAATTGTCGATACCACCCGATCGGGTTGACCGATCCTCTTGAATCCCCAAATCAGTCCACAACTCGGCGTCGAGTCTGTTGGGATCGTTAACCTTCACGAGACCCGTATCCTCGTCGATGACAAATGTGTTGTATTCGTTTCCCGATCCGATCGAATACGATATGTGATGACGACGTCCATCGGAGCGAACCGCCGTAACGCGTACGACTTCGGTTCCTGCGGCAGAGTTTTCCTGGACGACGACGCGGTAAGTTTCGTTCTGAAACCTCAGCATCGGAATTGAATCTTCCGGATCGCCGATTCTCACTTCGATAAGACCCTTCGAGCTTTTCGGTGGATTTCCCTTATCCCGCGCGACAACTTCGAGATGATAAATCTTTCCGTAGTCCTGCGAGAGGGAGGAAGTCGCTGTGACGATACCGGTATTCGGATGAATTCGAAACTTTGGCTTATCTTCTTCGCGTAAAAACGTGTAGACGAGCTCTCCGTTGACTCCTATATCGGCATCTCGCGCCTTTACTTGCAGAATATTTTGTCCCGGCTGCGTATCAATGGGGACTTGAGCTTTGAATGGATATTCCGCGAATATCGGCGCGTTATCGTTAACATCCGTTAAGCTAATCTCCACGGGTATCGATGTTCTTTTAGCGTCGTAACTACTTCCGTCGGTCGCGAGGACAAGAAACTTGTAAGTGCTCTGCCGCTCGCGATCCAATGCTCTGTAAAATACGGAAAAATAATGTTGAAAAAAAAAAAAAAATAAAAAGAATCAGTTTATTACTTATTATTTACCGAGGAGCTTTATGATTTATTCGTATGTTCTCCTCGGTTCGTTGTACGGCATAACATCGCGGAGTGTCGCGTATAGTTATGGAGTAACCAGTTGATGCTTTGTAACCCGCGCGGCATTAGACGGCATGCAAAGGGACGAAGGAACAACAAGACGGAAGATACGCGGTACGCGGTCGCGCGGTTCGCCTCAGAAAAGCGTCCGTATACCGCTGCATTCGCTTATTTTGCATATCGGGCTTTTTGCCGCTTGAAATAATGCATTGAAATGCCAACGCGCGATTTTTTTTTTCCCGGTGAAATGACACACCGCTGTCCTGCGGGGTTTCTACGCCGCAAAACGTTATTCCCGCCTCGTGGACCATATTTAAGTGGCACGCGTTCTCACACACCCGCGCGGAGATGCGACAAAGTTGTACCCTCCGAAAGGCTTCCATCGTTTAGCTTTTATACACGTTTTTTTGATTAAATCTTCCATCGGTAACTTCGCGATAAGTGAATCAGAGAAATATCGTTAAAGAATAATTTGCATAATTCTCTTACGGTAGTCGGGATCTCCCGCTGGATAATTGTTAACTTTATTTCGTTTCGATGGAAATTTCGCTCATCTCCGCGCTAAGTAACACCGACGTCATTAAAATTGCAATAGGAATGTTTTCTCGAATGATGTCTCATCGTCATAGTCGTCGTCGTCGTCATCGTCGGTGAATATCGTCGAGTCACACGGGGGTTTGGCACTTATCTCAGTTCTATCTTTCGCCTTGTAGTATCTCAGACATCGGGGCGAATGTTCATTTGACGGAACCAAAAACGACACCGGTTTTCTAATTAATTACGATCGTTCGGATAATAGCCAACATTGTCGACCTTCGCGGAAGCCAACGCACGATAGGTCCCTCTTTTCTCGGTCAACGACTCTCTTCTATACGTGCATCGCGCCACGTCCCACAAACTCTATATATACACTTATTTATTCCTTTTCTTTCTTATTCCCTGTATTTCTCTCTCTTTCGCACATTTATTGCGTGCGGAATCACCGGAATGAAAATACCTTTCGGACTCTATAGCGTATACGTGTAATGCATGTGAGATCGTCTAATCGACCGAAGAGCGCGACGAGACTTGGAAATTCTCAGCGAAAGACTGAGAGAAGAATATCGCGAAATGAAAAGGAGGGGATTTATAATTTTACGACTCTCCCCGGACTGCCACTCGATCGCCCCAGCGATTCTCCCTCATCCCGCTGTCCTTTCGTCTTTCTCTCTATTTTACGACCTCATCATATCCCCCGCGCGCGCCTTGCACCTCTGCTACAATAATATTCCTCTCGCTGATCCTAATCGGAGGAGCAATAAAGGTCGCGGCAATTAACGCCCGGATGAAATTAGTCGACGCGCCGGTCTTTCAGCGGAAAAGGGACGTCGGGTGGCAAGTGGTGCAAACCGCGAAGTTATACTATATGTTCTTTTTCTCCCTGCAGAACGAGAAGATCGCAAAATTGTACAAAGTTTACGCCGACTTACCCGGCAGTAGTGACGACTCCCGTTAAATTGTCGACTCTGAATAGCCAAGTAGTTTCCTCCGCAACGGAATAAGTTATTTTTCCATTCGCTCCCTGATCCGGATCCGTCGCTCTCACTGTCATTATCGACGAATCTGCGGGTACGTCTTCCGATATTGTAGCTAAATACTTTCCGGAAAGATGATTAGCGGAAAACGTTGGGGATCCGTACTGATGAAACGACGATTCGAGACCAAAATTTTTGTAATCCTGTATCTGCGCTGAGCGTTGACGAGAATTCGCATATTCACCGATCGCGAAAGATGGCGGATTATCGTTTACGTCCAAAACTATAACTGTTATGTTGCAACGCGCTTCGAGACTCGGGCGACCTTTGTCCTTTGCGGAGATTGTTAATACGTATTTAGGAATAGTTTCCCTATCGAGACTCGAAGCGGACAAAACGCCACTTGTTGGATCCATTTTGAAATTTCCTCCTATATTGCCGCCTGAAAAAAAAAATAAACATTTCGATGTTAAAATCGTCACAATTAACGCGGATTATATATTTTGTTATCAATAATATTATTATAATTATTTTATAATTTTTTTTAATTTACGATACTTACCGACGATACTGTAAATTAATTGTCCATTTTTTCCCTCATCGGGATCAATCGCAGCGACTGTATGTATAATCGATGAATCTTCATTCTCGGGGACTGCGAGTGTATAACAAGATCCCGATTTGAATTCCGGTGAATTATCGTTCTCATCGACAACGATAACCTGAAGTGTCGTGAGATCGAGAATTTTGTTAGATTTCGCCAATATCGGTACGTAGTAACGCGAAACTTCCTCGCGGTCCAGAGAGTCCCTCAAGAAGACAACGCCGTTTTTCGATACGCCAAACTTATCGGACGCCGAACCAACGGGAATATGGAAACTCACGTTCGCTAAAATAAAAAAAAAAAATTATTCGTTAGAGTAATTGAAACTCTTCTGTGGTAAACGCATCGCGGAAGTTCTCCGTTTTGCTTGTGGCTACAAAACAGCGGGGAACTTCTATCGTATCGTATAGTCGTCGCTCGTCGACGCATTTAATGCATTCGATTCTCAAATTCCAAGGAACGTCGTTTAGTCTGTCGGGGAATATATATATACATTTTTCTTTATTTTTCCCTCTCCAATGAGATTAAACAAACCGCGTAAAAGAAAGGGAAGAGGTCTCGTAAAGATATAGCGATGCGCGCTGTGTGCGATTGTGATGCTGAGACACACAGACGCGCGGAGCAGAGCACACGGAGACATCGGAGTAGAGCGGTGATTTGCCTATGCGTAGTACGCGCGCGGCAAAGGCTGCTGCCGGCGCGATGATATACGCGGCCATTGTTCGCAATCCCTCTACTCGACGGTGCGCCTTCTTCTACTTGTTCCTTTCTATAGGATCGGTGGTACCTGCTTTTCAACCGGTAGTCTCCACTCGAGAGGGAGTGAGAGACATCACCCGTTCCGTACACTGTATATAATACTCGTGCGGCAATGATACCCCTAAGGAATCGTCGCTGCGTCCGTCGTTTCTACTTCCCTGCCGTCCTCCCTGTGTCCGAGTCAAGAATTTCTTCGTACAACTTATGCGCGATTATTTATCGCGTTGTACGCACCTTGTTCACCAGTGATCGCCGGTCCAGCGACATCGAGAACGTTGCTTCCGACCGTTAAATCTTCCGATACTCTTGCGATCGGCGAGGGAACCAAAAGGCGCGGCGGTCCGTTCGTTTGTCCGGAAGACATTATAAGAGTTAAATTGAGTGTCGATCGACGAGCGGGTGATCCGTGATCGTTAGCAGTTATCTCGATCTCCGCGTCTCTAACGATCGGCTTTACCAGCGTCACTATTCCAGAATCGTAACCCACGGAAAATCTTCCTTCTTCGTTTCCGGCTGTAATTACGTACGAGACGCGACCGTTGTCACCGGCGTCTTTGTCAACGGCGACGACTCTCACTATTGTGGCTCCTGAAATGTGAAAACGATCGTTGTATTGAGAGGAAAATATACGGGTGATAAGAAATGTTTATCGGTAAATTGAATAAAAATATTAGTTGGCGAAATAAATCGTTGTTTGCGCCAATTATTTTTTTATAAAAATCGGTTGCGTCGATTACCGATTAGTTTTATCAATTAATCACTATTTTTTACCAACTAATGATTTTTTTTGAGTGTCCAAACGGATGAGAAATATTTGGTTATACATACCGGACTTAAGATCAGCACTCGCCGGAAGCGTCGTAATTTCCGGTGCGACGAATACCGGATCGTTGTCATTCTGATCGATAACGATGATTCGTGCGGTAACAGTGGCTGCGAGTCTTTCGCCGATCGGCGCGCAATCGGATGCGCGAAGAATAAGTGTGTAGTCGCTGCGTTCTTCTCGATCGAGAGATTTTGCAAGAGTGAGAGCACCGGTAAGTGAGTCAACGGCGAAACTTCCGGTTGACGGAAAATCCGAGACGAGATCGTACGTCAAGTCGCCGTTGAGACCGCTGTCACGATCGCTCGCCGTCAGATTGTAAATCGTTGATCCAATCGGCGAATCCTCGATGACCCGAATCGTTATCGGATCTTCAGGCCACGAAGGGGGATTGTCATTTGCATCTTCGATTATTATTTTCACGGATACCGCGATACTCTGAGGATTGCCGATCGATGTGGTATCGAGCGCTCGAATGTCCAAATGATATTCGCTGACGTTTTCGCGATCCAATGAATGCGCGACTACCAATTGACCGGATCCGCGATCGACATCGAAGGCAGCGAATTGCGTGAGCGGCGTAAGCGAATTTAGCGTAAAGGCGACGCGACCCGCGGTACCCGCTCCCGATACGGAACCTACCGGTTCACCGATACTCGCGTCCTCTCGAACCTGCGGCAGGAAACGAAAAAATCGATATTAGAAATTCATTAAAAATGAATGTATAATGTATAATATATGAAAAAAAATCATAAAAAAACTTACGTTAAATGTGAGACTGCTGCTCGAGAAAGTCGGACGATTGTCTGCGAGTGCCAATACTTCGACCCGAAGCGTACGAACGCTGTGTCGCGGAGGACGTCCCGCATCGCTCGCCTTTACCGATACCCTATAGACATTGCGTTCCTCGTGATCCAATACCGATTTTGTTTTTATCATACCGGTCACTGGATCGATGGTAAATACATTGTAACCGTCCGAATCGCGATCTGCAATAACGAAAAAAAAAAAAGATTCGTGTAAACGGTTTTTTACCGATTTTTTTAAATAATGTGAATCTTTAACTACGATGGCGGAAAGAAACGTTTCTTACCTTTCAAAATGCTATATGTGACGGAAGCATTTTCTCCGAGATCGGTATCGAGTGCTCTGACTCTCGCGACTTCCGTACCCGAGGGCTGTTCCTCTCTCACGCTTACCACGTCCCCCTGTGGGTCAACGATCTGTGGCGAATTATCATTGACGTCGAGTACTGTAACTTTCAGTGGTACCCTCGCGACCCTCGACGGCGTTCCCTGATCTCGCGCTTCCAACACAAGTTCGTGAACGCTTCTGGTCTCACGATCCAAAGGTTCGCGCGTTGTTATTTCACCTTTTTGGGAATCGAGAAAAAAAAATATATATGTATATATCGACGATTAGGAACGAAATTTTACGAAAATTCGACGAGAAAGAATTTTGCCGATCGTCAACAGCGTCGTGCGTGTTGCTTCTGATCGGTATACGAGACGCGGGTCTATGAGAAAACTCTGTCGCGCGCACCTCGCGCGTTCTCTCACGAGAAATGCAAAGTTCGTACGCTTAAACACACACAAGAATCGAAGGGATTGCTGTGAATTCTGCGCGGAGAATCGTGTAGGACAATAAAAAGTATAGTAGGGCGCGTGCTAATGCACTTCTCGTGTAGTCATCGCGCGGAATACCTCGATACACGCACTCACTTTCTCTCGATTCTGTCTCTTCTCTTCCAATATTTGGGAATGTCTTCGCGCGAGTGAGAGGCGCTTCGACGCATTCGGTGGAGATGAAACGAGGGAAAAAGATAAATAAAAGACAAAAAAAAAAGGCAGCAACGACATTCATCGCGGTCCCTGCGAACCGGGAGAGAAGAGTCCGTTCAGTTCGAAGGATAGTCCTTTTTTTTATAGTCGCTTAGTTTTATTTTCTTCCGAGAATAATGAAAAAAAATCAACTCGAAGAGTATTTTTACGGGATTCGCAGGCCGTAATAATTCCATTGATACTTTAGAACCTCCGGCGTGAAAAAAAAAAAAAAATTTCAGCGATACGCGCGGAGAATACGGTGAAAGAAAGGCGTGCGGTCGATGGGACCGATGCGTATGAGAATATTAACGAAATCGCGTGCGCAATCGATATATCTGTACTCTCCTCACACTCGGCGAATACAAGAGACGAAAAATCCATTGATATTATAAGTTCTAATCGAACGCGTGCTGATTACAGCTCCGATGTTCATAATAACCGCAATAGTTTGCGCGCCGATAGAATTCTGTACTGCGCATCGGAAGCAACGCTACGGAATGTAAGATCGCGTGTGCGGGTCGTCTTCTCGAGATTTCTAAGCTCTCGCAACAATAACCGGCCGGATGCGCGGATGCGGGTAGTGATATGAATTATTCTTGTTATAACGAAGATCGGCAATCGTGTCTCGGCGTGTATGCCTGCGGCTCACGTACGAAAAAAAAAATTTTTTTTTTTTTTTTTCGAACGTTTAATCGCAAACGATATTCGAATTTATTTTTTGTAATACGCGCTTATTGCAGAACACTACGAAAGAAATTCAAGAGCGTCGATCGATCCCGAAGCGCCATCGCGTGTAATTAGTTACACGTGTATATATATGTATAGTATCTGTACATATATATATGTATATATAATATAGAAGATCGGCAGCGCAGGATGCGTGCGGGAATACATTCGCGTATAATATGAAAACCTCAAAACGAATTCCGGTCGCGTCGTTAAACTCGATGCCCGCCTTCTCTTTGGAACGGCGAAGGGGAATAGTACGAGAAGGATAAGAAAACGAAGAGAGAGCCCGCTCGCGAGCCACTCAGCGGAATATAATGGCTATCGGATTATTGCCGGAGCTCATCCGCGTGCGACGAATCGTCTCGAGATTACTTCCGCGCGCTCGCGAGCTCTTCGCATCTTAAACGCTCTCGTACTTGTACCACCTTCGATTATTCCATGAAGATCTTCTCCCGCGAAACATGCAACCTTTCCAACGTTCTTCTTCTCGTATTTATCTCTACTTTTTTTTTTTTTTTTTTTTTATCTCACTTCTCGATATAATGTTAAGATTTTCTCGTGAACTTATGTGTAGTTAGTTGTTGACTTACCTGTATCTGGATCAACGGCGAAGCTACTGTTCGCTTGAACTATGGAATACCGAAGAAGAGCATTTCTATCGAGATCCGGATCGGTGGCGCTAACGCTACCGATCACAGTTCCGGACGATAGATTTTCCAGCAACTCAAATGTGTAGAATTCCTTGTCGAATCGCGGAGTATTGTCATTTTCGTCGAGAACGGTGACGAGAACTGAAGCGCTCGCCGTTGCCGCCGGTGATCCATTGTCCGTTGCGAGAACCGTGAGAGCGTAACGATCAATCGTCTCCCGATCGAGCGTCTGAGAGAGATAAATCCATCCGGTATTCGGATTGATACGAAAAGCGACTGAGCCCTGCAGACGGTAGCTGAGACGCGCGTTATTACCGGTATCGAGATCCAATGCGGTCACTTGAAGAATCTGAAAAATTTTATTCGTAAAATTTGTTACAGTAAAAAAAAATCGGTAAAATCGATCGATCGATCGATCGGAAAATCGGTCACCCGAAGAATTTGGAAAATGTAATTCGTAAAATTTGTTATAATGAAAACCAAAAAATTGATCGGTAAAATCAATCGATCGATCGGTAAATCGCTTACTAGAAGAATATGGGAATTTAATTCTTTACATTTCGTATTGCAAAAATCAAACAAAAATCGGTAAAATCGATCAATCGATCGATCGGTAAATCGGTATAAATCGGACCGATCGGTCGTTTTTTATCGGTAAAAATGTGAGGCTTCTGAATTCTGCGAATGAAGAAGGAGTGAAGTAAAAATCGGGTTACGGGAATCGGTAAGGGCGCGTGTACATAGAATACACTCCAAGTCTAGTCGAACAATACCCACGAAACGAATACATAATGCGATGACGATTATAAATAAAAATACAAGGTCTCCGGCGTCCCACGTGTCATTGTGTACGCGTGTTCGGGGGCAGCATGCATCCTCGCGCTCTTTTGACGTCAGGAGGATCATTACCACTGGGGCGTGCGAGAGGTTTTCAAACAATTCCAAACATTCTCACTGCGCCACGCTGCTACGCTTGAGAAGCAAAGAGAGAGAGAGAGAGAGAGCAAACGAGTGGAAAAAAAACTGCGCCGTGGGGAAGAGAGAACGAAGGCCTCTCCACAGGCCGTTTGGCCGGCCGTCAGTCCGTATTAATGGAGTGACACACTGCAGGGCATCAGAGATCCCCAAACAGAAATCCATTCCGGCCCACCAAGCTTTCTGGTACAGTACGGGCGCTCGACACGATGCGCGATGTATACTCGAATCGCTCGTCGGTATCGCTATTCTTTGGATTTTTTTCGTTTTTATAAAAATTATGACGTTTTCTCAACGAATACACAATGAGATATGAATTATTTGTTAAATTATACATCGATCGAAAAAGGAGGTTCGTACCTCCCTCGTAAGGAGGGTTCGTACGAAGTACGATAGAAATACCGATTTTCTGAATAAATACATACGCAATGATTCATTATTTGTTAAATTCCACACATCGATCGAAAAATATTTTCTTCGTAAAAACTGCGATAGATATCCCGATTTTCTGAACGAATACGTAAGGAATTATTGATTATTTGTTAAATAGCACATCGATGGAAAAATATATTTTTTTTTTTCTGCAACATTCGATACATATCTCGGATTTTTTTATTATTCCGATTTTTTTTTCATCGGCCAAAAATCTTTGTGTTCATCGTATCTGCACTATTCTTGATGGATTTTTCCGCCGTCGTTGGTAATTGGTAGTTTCCTTATTTTGCCCCAAATTTATAACTTGTGACGAAAACTCGCGTAATAGAAAAAAAATCTAAGATACGACGAATTTTTAAGTTCGATTGCTGTTCTTGTTACGTTTATTTAATCGTATTTCTTTATACTTTTTTCAAGAAGGAGTGCAAAAATTTGAGGTCTAAAAGTGTGTTAAATTTTTTCTTATCGTTGAAAAAAATGTCAGAAAAAATCCCGTGCGTTTGATTCCCCATACAGGTGTCCCACGTATGATATAAAAAAATATTTATCATTGAATATAAAATCGAAAAAAAAAAAAAAAAATTTTCTAATATAATTTAAAAAAAAATTCTGTATAATAAAAATTCCATTCACCCCACAATTACGAACAAAAAATCACATGTAATCAATAATAAGATTGTTTTTTCACAAAAAAAAAATGAATAAAACACTGCATTTCGCTTGAAATCGCCGAATCCCTCCCCTTAATGTTCCATAATCGACTTTTCAGCGTTACCGCCCCTTTGCCATTGATCCATCGCGATATATATATTGAATGAACATAAAAAAAAGAAAAATCGGCGAAGCGTTGATGGAAGTTGAACCGAATGAACGGTATTGCAAACGGCGGTTGCGCTGCCGGTAACGGAATCGAAGTATATACTGCGCGATCGGATAACATGCTTTTCGTATTTTCCTTTTTTTTTTCTTTATTCAATCCAAAGAGAAGTGAACGCGCGAAAGGAATAAAGCAATGTGTGTGTGCGAAAGAACCGATGGGTGCGAATCTTTCGGAGTCGCGGAACTCTGCAGGGTTCACGGGAGGCTTCCTGGTTGTCCCGGATAAAATTACGCATCCGAGAAGATGACCGCGACAAAGATAGATGGGAAGAAGCATCGGGAGTGAAGGACGACGAGAAAGAGGAGAAGGAAGGGACGTGGCAAAGAAGGAGAGGTTGTTAACTTGTGCTCACGGGATGTCTCTCGGCGCGGCAGCAGCAGCAGCAGCAGCCGCAGCTTCCCGCGCGAATTCAACCGATCTTTCATTCTCTCACTTTCGCATTCGGATGAAATTGGCAATGGTAGCGGTAGTAGTAGTAGTAGTAGTAGTAGTAGTAGTAGTAGTCGAAGGCACGCGTTATAGAGACGAAGGGGACGAGATCGGTATACAGCCGCGAAGGAGTCTCGATAAACAAATCCGCCGGTTGACGGGCGTGTAATGAAGATTTTTCTCACCTGAGAATCGAGTCTGGCGCCTTCGGTAACGTCCACGTGATACTCGTTCCTTTCGAACACCGGGGGGTTGTCATTCACGTCTTGTACCTCGACGCGAAGACTGAGATTTGCCGAGAGTCCGCCACCGTCGAGAGCGCTTATCAGGAGGCTGTGCCTCTGTTGGGTTTCGTAATCCAATCTGCGGGAGAGATAGAGTTCACCGAGACGAGCGTCGATCCCAAATAGATCGTTGCTGTTCTGTGAGATCACGTAGCGGATCGGTACGTTTGGAGTGGTGTCGGGATCGGTAGCGTGTGCAACGTAAAGCGGCGTGTGCAACGGATGCGACTCCGGTACCGATATTTGAACGCTGCTGTTGGGAAATGATGGCGAATTGTCGTTTACATCCTCAACCTTAACTTCGACCTGCGAAATCGGTATTAAGAATATTAGATACACGCCGGATCGGTTCGGACACCTCGTCTTATCCGATTTAATCGCTGAAATGGATAAAAAACAAATTTTCTTCGCGGTAAAATAAAAAATCGGTAACAACCTGGCAGTAGCCAACGGAGATTCCGTTGCTTATCGCGACGCTCAAGATATAGCTATCAGCGAGCTCCCGGTCGATCGGCACACGAGTTCGTAACACTCCGGTAACCGGATCTATGGTAAAATCCACTTCTCCCGAAGCCAAGTAGAATCTTCTCGGAAGTTTATCTGCAATGAATAAAGAGACAAAGGCGTGAAAAATCGGAGATCGGCAGTAATATTTCGTATACAAACTATCGTATTAAAAGTGTGAACCCGAAGCGTCTCGTAATAATACGAGAGATATATGACGAATGGTCAAACAAAGGCAATCGATATTCATCATCCGAAAATATCGGTTGATCGACCACCACAGAGTTTCGTCTATAACATCATCGATCATCCATTACTCTGACGCGAGAATGAACGATCTAAGCGTACGCCGGGCATACAATCGGTATAATTTAGCTATTATTTATCTTTCAATGTTTTCTGCGTTCTATCGGTGAGAGCCGCGTGGCTTTTATCGAAACGGTGTGTGCCGAAAGGTATTCTAGTTGCCGATCGGAATGTAGGCGTACATAGAGCCAACGGGGGTAACAGTCATATATATATGACTGACCGCGGATACTCGTCGTTCTCGTAGTTCCTGTCAATGCATTTCGATTGATTCCGTCTACTGCGCGATCGGCATACTTTTTTTTGTTCAAAACAGTCGATCGCTAACGTCTCAGAAATCTCCTCTCGTCTCGGCAGTTCGTATACTTACTTCGCTACAGACCAATGAAAGTATCATCTCCTGTACTCTACTCTCGATCTTTTTTTTTTTTACCTATCCGTCTCTATGGAAGATGGTGATAAAAAAGAAGTTGGCGAATGGTCAGTCGCTGGATAAGAGAAAAATCTCATGACGGGGTTAGTCTGATGGCATACGGCGCAACTTATGTGCGGACGGTAGGTATTACAAGTCGCGAGTTTAAGAAACGGAGAAAAGGATGAGCGTTAAGGATGAGCGCACCGCGCGGTGCAATGATGTTTCTCTCGTTTCCACGCTATATCCGCGGCGACGACGAGTCCTCGACGTGATCCTCGACTCGTCGTCGACTTGGTCTCTCGCCTGACATCGGGTGACATCGGATGGTTCGGCCCGAGTCCCTTAAAGATGGTATTCGCTCGAGTACGTGGACGGCATAATTTATAGACTGCTATTTATATACTCCCGACGATTGCCGTCCTCCTTTCGCTCCCCGGTTGGCTTTTCGCTCTTTCTTCGTCTTTTTCCTGCGCTACAGAGTCTCGTGCGGTAGTCACGCTGTATTGCCTTGAGACGTACGGGTCCAGTTGCCCATGTGGACGCAATAGATTCACTACCTATCTACTATTCGCGGACCATGAAAGTTGGTGACAGCAAAAATGAATCTGAACGGACGGGCGGTCGGCTTATATCGATAGACTTGACATACGTTAAAAAAACAAAATGGAGACTATGAAAACTGAAATTAGGGCAACAGCTTTTCAAGAAAAGATGTGTTGTACCACCTGACTATTAGTTCTCTCACCGAATCGTTAGTTCTCGCGACTCATTTTTTCTTTCATCGTACTTATGGTAGCAACCGCTACCTTTTCTGATAATTAGACGGGCGAAGCTGAGAATAAATGATGAGTTGGGAAAACTTACAATTAGGTGAGAGGACTAATGGCAGTTGGTCCAACCCATTTTTTTTTTTTTTTTTGAAAACGAGTTTCAGCTAATAATTAGTTTTCCCGAATCTTCATTTTGGTTCAGTGCGCATTTTTTCGAATTGTTTTATAATAAAGACGAAGCAGCGGCGGGTTTTAGCGAAACTTAAAGATGCATTGTTTTTCGCTAAAAGATCGATAAGAAAACTACATACCGTATATTTCTTGCAGCGCGAATGTAAGCGTATAACGACTGGTAGGTATAATATCGAGACGAAAGGTGGAACGATCGTTCCGAGGTTTGCTCCTCCCCTGTATTAATATGCCTGCTACTCGTCAGGTCTGTACTCCGCGATGTAATGGCTGTCTCTCTCTCCCGTTCTCACATGGCATACTAACTCATTTACCCGTGAGATTATGAAGCGCGCTCACCACTCGCGAACCGAACGAGAGGGAGAGAATCCTCTCCCGATGGTGCCGAGAGTATTTATCGACCGAATAAATTACAATTGCGGCGCAGGCAGCGGCGGAAGCAAACCGGCGAATCCACGGAGAGCGAGCGAGCGAGATGATGATTATTTTTCTCGTGACCGCAAGAGTATACAGATATACGGAGAATGGGGGTAAGATGATCTACTGCACGAGAAGATTGCAAGTTTCGCTCGTCAATGTTTATCGGCCGAAATGGATAGGTGTAACGATTGGACACATCGATCTATCGATCAGAAATGTTACCCTACAGACTTCGATAATATAATTATTTTCTTTCCGATTGAATGGAGTCGCGCGAGTCTGCTTTTGCGTGAGTACGATAAACTATACAATTAAAAAAAAAAAAAAAAAAAAAAACAATCGCGGCCCGTTTTGCCCCGTTCTTCCCTACCGATCTCGTGTTGGTTCGGGGAGTCAAGGATGAGAAGCCTGAGAGAGGAAGATAGCGAAGGAAAGGTCAGTCAGAGTGGAGAGCCTCGTGCAGAGCGCGAGATGTCCCCCCGGGGTGCCACGTGGGTGTAACGAAGACAAATTGCTTGCAAATTTCGACGATTCGAAAAATCGTCCTCCCGACTACGACGAGAATCGGCCAACGTCACTGGAAGCACCGGCGATACTGGACGAGAACGATCTTCATTGCAAGAGACTTTTTTAAATTTCTTCGATCTTTTTTTTTTTTTCGAAATTTTACGATCTCTTTCGAGAATTACCTCGTTGAGCTTAAATTAAATCGCGGAATTTAATAATAGAGATAAAAGAAGATGGAACCAACTCTTCGACGGAGCAATATAATAATTCCAAAAGGATTTTAGTTCTTATTCCGCGGGAGAGTGTGTATCCCTACGTAAGCATAAATACGTACGCGGAGCCGCGTTCGCTCGCGCGTAGGTACACGCCGGGAATACGTATTCATAGATCTTTCGAGACCAAAGAGAGAGATACTAAACTTCTCTTTTTGACCGGCGTATAAACCTGTTTGGGTGGGAACCTGCAAGCAGCAGCAACGGCAGGAGCAGAGAGGATGCGGGGAGAGAGAGCCGACGTACTACCCATAGCGGTAGTAGTATATAGTATGGCTGCGCACGCCTCTGTAGTACCGTACGTGCAAATATTATATCCGTTTGTACAGAGTCGTGTGGATGCGTAAAAAAACTCCGAGTTCTTCGGATAACTATAGATCGACGCGCGCAACGATGTTCTGTTCACGCGTACGATGAAATAAATGAAAAAAAAAAAAAAATGCGAACAGAATCATTTCATTACTTCCAGCAAATGACGACTCGCCGCGATGTATTTTATTGAATCGTTGGGGAGCGCCGTCGCGACGATATTTCTACTTGTCCGTCCAGTCGGTTAGAATCGACCGTCCGCCAGAGAAACCGCTCGTGTTTGTCTTTAATTATTTTTAAAGAAGAAATAGATTACCCCTTTCATCTCCCTTTTCGAGAACTCAAACGTGAATTCATTGCCGACCGTCGTGTTCGCCGATGGAGAATCGTAAAAATTCTTCAATCGACGCGGATCGCTTTCGTTCGTAACGGAATATACGAATAAGACGATTCGCTTTAAATTCGAGCATTTGGCGAACATCTTATTGACGCTGAATTAAAAAATCGTGTCACCTCGCGTCTTCCTCGTATACGGACGCGCGTATAATTTCGCAGTGAATAGTAGAGAAAATTATTCCAGAAACGGGTTCGGATTGTGGGGAAAGAAGGAAAGAAAAAAGAAAAGGAGTAGACAACGATCGGTCCGGATCGTCGAGCTCGTAAACGATTAAACTCCCTCAGCTTCTTCGACAATGTAACATTTTTTTTGTCGACAACTATGTAGCGGTAGCGAGAGGAATAATACGCGATGAGAATTGACCGTTGTTTCGAATGGTGAAAATAAGTTGACAAAGTTATTGGATGCGTTGGCTATCGTCAACTATCGGTCGATCCTCAACCGATTCGACGTTGAAATTTTTTTTTTTTTTTTTTTTATCCCATCGCCATTTGCATCCCACCGGTACCAAGTCGCATATTCTTGCTATAGTCGCGGGTATAGGTTACGTGCATATAGAGGGGGGAATGGGGAGGAGGGAGGGAAATGATCAACACGAACCGTAAACATCGAATCGCGAAAACATTGTCGCACACCGTATGCAATAATGGAAGGAGAGGAAGGAGAATTATTCTTCTCCGCATACGAGGTAAAAGTGAAAATAGTCGTTGGCCAGAGATCGGACGTTTTATAAATCGTAAATTTATCGATGCTCCGCGAGAGCGCCTTCCCGGGTTCTCCTCCTAAAAATCAGGATTAGCCACGAACCCCGTCCGCGTTGTAAAAGACTTCGATCGATCCTTTGAAGAGAAGAATTTAGTGGAACTTGGGCACCGTACGCATTTGCATAAGTACGCTATTCAAATAATTGATTGGAATATTGCCTCTCATGGGCGCGTCAAGAGAGAAAGACGCAAAATACGAAAAAAAAGAGAAACTGATCATTATCGGCCAATAATAAAATATAATAATAATAATAATAACAGCAATAATAATAATAATAATAATAATCGCCGTGTTGCGAAATGAAAAGAAAACTGCATCTCCGAGGAAAACAGTGATGAGTCGAGTTTGCGGTGGAGACTTGCGCAGTAGAGACGGAGAGTGCGTCGCGTTGGGAGTTTACGAAGTTTTGTAAGATTCTGATAATCGGCTAGTAATCGTTAGCGCCCTCATCTAGATGTTCCTCCGAGGATCCGGAACGTCGAAAGCACGCAATGGTAGCATGATAGAGGACCGGTACGACGAATAATGCAGGATGCGAAAGATGCGGTAAGGGAGCGCAAGACTGACTTTTACTCTCTGAATCTTTTACGCAAAAAAAGCGATCTTGTAATTAAATAACGACGATTAGTTGAGGGGACTGCGGGTAGCGTCAAGCGACGCGACGAATGCGATGAAAAAGCGACAGTCCCAAGCGCAGTGCGCGCTGGTAAAGGCCGCGATACTGCCGCGCGCTCGTGTGGGTCCCACCGCCATCATCGCTTCACTGTCTCGTCACTCTCGTCTCTCGTCGTCATCCTCCTCTTATTATTTCTCCTCCGCTCGACTCTTTCACGTTTCACGATCGCTCGGAGCACGCAGCAGCTAGTTATCCACACGATTCTTTCTATCCGTTCCCGAGAGAGAGAGAGAGAGAGAGGGGGAGGGAGAGAGAGAATGAGAGTCTTTCGTTTTCTTTAACATCGAGCATCGCAGGCCGCTTCGAATCGTTGTAGAAATGTGAGGATAAGAGGAAACGTCGATAAACCGCATCTTATGCCTCCGAGAGATAGTAAGATACGGGGGTAAAATCATTGCGTGCCTATTCTCTTTGGCGTGTCTCACTCGCGCGCGTATATAATACCCACCCCTCTCCGTAAGATCCCACCGGCAAGGTTGAGGCGTGCGAGCAGCAAGTATCTCTCGTTACTGTACCATCGATCTGTCGATAGATCATACTAGCCAGGAGTTAAAAGTACCAACCACGAGAGAGCCACGGTACGCTGGTAAAGCGTATACAAGACATAATATTATACGAGAGAAAAGGTAGTCGAACGATGGAGGGAGGCGTTGCACGATGCTACAATCTATCGTGCAATCGCCTACAAATTCCAACAATGTTTTCAACGGAGTCTCGATTATTTATTTTATTTATTTTATTTATTTTATTTATTTTATTTATTTTATTTATTTTATTTATTTTATTTATTTTATTTATTTTATTTATTTTATTTATTTTATTTATTTTATTTATTTTATTTATTTTATTTATTTTATTTATTTTATTTATTTTATTTATTTTATTTATTTTTTTTATTTTTTTATTTTTTTTTTATTTTCGATCTGCGGATCTGCGGATCTGTGACAATTACATTAGAAAAGTGATGGATCGCCTACCGGCACTTCGGAGTCTCGTTCGGCTCGGTTTGTTTCCTGGGTTAGTTATGTATCAAAAGGAGGTCCCCGTTAAACCTTCGTTCGGCCCACCCTGAGTATCGCCTTGTTCGTCCCTTACTCGTCGCGGGCACGCGGCGCACGAAAGATCCCTATCTCGATGAAGAAAAAACGCGAAGCTCGACTGTGCGCGGCGGCGGCTGCGGCAGCGGTGGCTCCCGACATCTCGAAGTCCCGGGGACCGGACTCTCGCACGTTTTTACGGAGAACGTCGAGGACCGAGAGAAAAGTATGAGGACGCGCGAGGACGTTTGGTACTCGGGATAGAAAGAGAAAAAGATAAAGTTGGAGTGTAGCGTAACGGCCAGTGCAGCGAAAGATGCACGCGGTGGGGCTGACTTGGCACGAGGTCGCGGAGTAGCGATTTGCATCCGGCAATAAACAGCCGACGTCGAAAATGATATAGGATAGAAGGGATCATGGCGCGCATGGACTGTACGACTATTTCTCGAAGGAGCTGCGGCAGCAGGAGCAGATGGTATTATCATATGTCTGGGGGAACCGATCCCCGTGTGGCTACCGAGTTGTTTCGATATTTTGCATATATGCCCCGATCTTTTCTCCGCGAGCCCCGCAGCGAATTTTAATGCGAAACCCCGAGGGAATCTCGATTTTGCGCCTCTACTCCGGAGTTACGGAGTTTTCTTTTTTTTTTTTCTTTTTTTTTTCTCTTTTTTCATTTCTTTTTCGTTTAATCTCCGAGGTTAACTGGGTGACTGGACTCGTTTCGCGTGTTGTAAGAGAGACCTCACTTATCGTCGAGAGAACTCGCACGCGCGACGCGATGCGATGCGATGCATACGCTATAACTGCCGGTTGTTGTTATCTTACCGATGCCAGTGAGACCCGGAGGACCGGAGACCGAGAAGGAAAGTTTAAAGATTATAAAGTTGAGATATAGAAGGATGAGGAACGAACGGACGAGAAGAGCTGAGGAAGTACACCGGAGCCCGAGGTACGTGAGTGTGCAAAAGACTCGGAACGAGAGACACGAGGAAGTCCCGTGGCTCTCGCCGTGGTGGACCGCGCGATTTCCTATCTCTAGCGGATCTCTTGTTCGTCGCGTGGTCGCGCGCGCCAGAAGGTTGAGCTGTGGGTTCGGAAATTCACCTCGAATACGCGTCGTGTCTTGTGACTTCGAGAGCGACAACATTTTTCGATACTTCACTTTTTAAAAAAAAAAAAAAAGAAAAAAAAATGATTGCGCGTATCAATAGTTTGAGAAAAAAGATCGAAACATCGAAAAAAATACCCGTAAATATATCGCAGGCGAAAAACGCGGTGTCGTTAAGAAATTTCGAAAAATTATAGATTGCGATAACTAAGTTTTCGAAAAGTTGCGATTTTTAAATATTTTTTTAAACAACAAAATGTTTGCATCCGAAAGGAATAAAGAAAAAAATCACGAAATCGATTGTGTTTTACGGAGAACACGTAATTCGAAAATCTTTTTAAGCTGCGCGCGCAATGTTTTTTTTTTTTCATCAAAGCGAATGATTCTAAATAACATTATTCGCGGCTAAAAATTCAACACACTACCGGATAAGCGACGATTATCTATATTTATAGTATCATTATTATCATTTCTCCGATATTCAAAATCGTTGACACCGTAAAATAATAAAATTCAAGAGGGCGATGAAAAATGGAAAAATGGATAATCGAATTCCGTATATATTTCGATGGTTACACGAAGCTCTCGGGGGATTCTCTCGTATAATAAAAAGTATACTCCCTCGCCGTGTCAACTCCTCCGTTGGCTACGTTCGCGCTGTGCCTTTGTATACCTTCTCACCGAGAATCCAAAGTGCCCGGGATGCCGGTTGATATTTAAAGCGTATGCAAAGACTGCAGAACCCGCGCTCCCTCATCCGAGAGAGTAGAGTATTATCGCGTACGTACATAGTATATCGGAGAAAAAAAAAAAATAACAAAGTAAGGAAGAGAGGAGAAAACAGGAGAAGAAGGGACAGGAACGGGCAACGATGCAAAAAGGTCCGGACAATAGCGACTCGCGTTCGGTTGCCCGGAATCCGACTCGCGACGATTTATGCGACCTCGTGCGAGAAACCGCCGTTTTCTATCCTCGTCGTTCTCTCTCACTTGTGTTGAGCTCTCAGCTCGCGCAAATCTACTTATACCTATAGACTTATATGTATATACGACGCAATCCGCGTATGTATACGACGAGAGTGTCTACTCGGCACCCCAGTCAACTTCTCTCTTTCCTCTCCTTCGCGGGTTCACTCTTTCGCGATGGGCTCTTCGTAACTTTGTATGCGGTTCCATCTTTCTCCTCTTTCCGTTCTCCACCTGGCACCGCAGCCGCAACGATCCCATCCTCGTTCGGTCCGCGCCGACTCCGGGGAGTTCGCAGCGACGTCCAAGGGGACTCGTCCTCTTCACGATATGAATCTTTTACGGACATTGGGGCCTCTTGTCCACCGTCCCGTGCAATTCACCGGGCGCATACTATTATATCTGACAATTTCTCCTTTTACCCGAAAATCCCAGGGAATGAAAGCCAACCGGAGAGAGAGAGGCGAAGCTGAGCGATTTTATCAACGATGAGGGAATATATAGAATGCATCAGGAGAGAAAATTCGAAACGCGGAAATGCGACGAGAGAGATCGACCTGTGAATCTCGTATATTTTCTTTATTCTTTTTCGCACCTACGCGTGGCGATGGATTTTTTTTTTTTTTATTTTATCGAATTATGGAGGTTTGCCGACGCGTTACCGGAAGCGACGAAGATTTCGCGAGCTGCGGGTACGATGTCGTCGCGCGATGGATGATGGGTTACTTACACTTTCTCCACGCGTGTGTTTACCACTGCGAGAAATAAACTTGCAATTTTTTTTTTTTTTTTTTTTTTTTCGAGAGCAGCGAAGGATGTACGATCGAAGAGATCGAACCCGGCGTCGCTGTGGCTTGTACGACGGTTAAATATGAGAATCTAAAATCGAAAGTGCGAGTGAACGGATCGCTGCAGCTGCGAAAGATTCTAACTCTTTCACTTCGGATAATGTTTATTGCGTCTTTGATCTCAACTCGTTATTATCGTTATTTAGGAGCCGTCGATTTGCGTGGCGATCGATAGCATTTTTTTTTTTTTTTTTTTTTTTTTTTACGGAGGTAAGAAAAGAAAGTGGCGATTGGCGATATACGGGCGAACATCGACTCGCCAGTGGCACATCGAGACTTTAATCTGTTAATCTGGAGAGCGGTAGCCCTCGCCGTGTGTCAAATATTGCGAACGCGGGTGCCAAACTTTCGAGTTCGGACTTCTCTCGCCTTATTCTCGCCCCAACGGGTTCTCTTAACTCCGCGGCGCGTTCGATACATTCCGACATATGGCGGGGCCCTTGGGGGCTCTTCGACAGGGATAAAGATCGAAAGTGTGTTAAGATGTGTAACGCCGACGCGATCGCGTGTCTCTCGCCAAAGGAAAAGATTGAACTCTGCTTATATCAACGAATATCAACGGTGGTTCCGATTAATCAGAATCGGACACACAGAAAAAATAAATAAAAAATTTGTCGGGAGAACTAATGGTTGTTTGAGATAACTACCCCCTCCCCTCCCCGCTTCACTGAAAATACGACTATTTCTACCAATAACTCCATGCAACTTGGTAATCGCGTAGTATATCTTAAATACGCGAACTAATATGCGATTAATCGTTTTTCATCATTTTTTCATTTATAATAAATTAATAACAAATTATTTTCGTAAAAAAAAAAAAATCGTAGCCGTTCGATTCAATCGTTAATTATTCGAATTAATTTTTTTACAAGTGCATACGACAGGGAATTGAAAAAATTCATTAATCTTTATTAAAAATGCACATCAATACGGCGATGCGGAATAAAAGTGAAACGAACACATATATGTATATATATGTGTACGTAATACGTTGACGCGAATAGAAACGAGAAGAGAAGGAAAGATGATCGTTGATATGCAACGAGCTGAATATGCGGGCGGCTGGTAAACAATGCAAGTACCGTCTATAGTCCACAGAAGAATACGAGAAGCGTAAGGGCCGCGCGGTGGTCGAAGGGGGTGAAAGCGCATAGGGATCAGCATCGGGGGGCCTCGGCGTGTAAACTACCGTTCGTGCAGTTCTGCGTTTCTCTCTTTCTTTCATTCTTTCTACTCGAGTATATAAGGGGGAATGGGGGGAGGGGGGGGGGGGGGCGTCGTGGTCGGGCGTAGTAAAGAAGAGGGATAGAGAGAGAGCGGCGGATCGGTATAGGTGCACACGTCCTGAGTGCACTTTGCACACAGTGCGCTCGATCGCGCTTAGGTAGAAATACATATAGCGCGCGGAGGTCGTGACGCGCCGGTATCTTACATCGGATGTACCGCCAGTGTGGAAACACGGATACGTATGCCTCCGCCGCCCGCTCTCTTGTTTTCTATGCCCGTTCACCGGCGACTATATACTTTAAAGCGTTTCTCATCCTCCATACACCGCAAAAAATCGATCGGTTTTCATTTTAATTCCTAAGCTACAATTTTTTTTTTTTCATTTTTATGTTATATATATTTCGCCCCGTTACGCGCGGGAGGTAAAAAAAAAGTCATATTGACCTCAGGCGACTGTCGAGAAGACTTTCGAAGTATCCGGTAGAGATTCTGCCTCACGCCGCGATTCCTATGCACCCGAGAAACGTTGAATGGGTAGATACGAGTACTCGGTGATTTACATGACATCGCCGCGAGTTGTATCGAAAGGTATATAGCATCGAGGGAGACTCTCGCTTCGGTACTCGTATACAACACACGTTATAGCGTGTATACGCGCGGATCGAGAGATGCTGTGTATACTATATTCCCTCCCCCCCCCCCCCCCCCCTCCTCCTTACTCGTCGTTCTCCTCTCGTCGTGACGCGACTATGCTAACGCGGTGGCTCGCGCGTGGAATACGTTTTCCTGCCCGCGAGGAATATTATTCACTCGTGAGAGAAACTCTCATTTCTTTCCGACCGAAAAAACTTTTTCCGCGTAAAAAAAAAAAACGCTGATCCACTATTTTGAAATATATTGAGAGAATCAGTAGCAAATCGGCATGACGCTATCAAGAAAATTAAAGATGAGAAAAAAATCGGTTAAATCGGTAAAATCGGCAAAAAAATCGGCAAAAATCGGCGGTCAATTCAACCGATTTTTTTTCTCAATGATGAATCGAATCATCGTAATACGAACTCTACTTGCTTAGAGTACTATACTTAACGTGTGAAACCGATTTATCGATTTTTTTACAGGATCGTTAGGTGTGACGATAATTGCGAAAAGAAAACTTACCGATACTCGTCGGAGAACCCGCCTCCTTGATGGTCGTCATGACGCTATTTACGATAAAATTTTCCTTGATGGTGATGACGTATCGCGGCCTCTCGCAACTCGGTAGCCGTTGATTCGTCGACGATATCGTGTTTATCCTCAGCTCGGCGTCGTGGGCGCTTTTGAGACCTAAGGCATCGCTTGCCGTCACGTTTAGCTGATAGAGAGGCGACCGGGACAGAAGGTTCGGTCGAGCAACGTGCAGCTCTCCAGTGCTCTTGTCTATCCTGAATATGCCAGCCTCGTTGCCACTGGATATCCGGTAGACGACCTGTCCAAAGGGACCGGCGTCGAGATCATTCGCTTTAAGCCTCACGATTCCTCCGGTACCCGGTGAATCGGTTCTCAGCGTAACGTTGTAATACCGCGGTTCGAAAATTGGACGATTGTCATTAACGTCCGTTATTTTTACGCGTACTATTGCCGTCGCGCTGAGACCTCCTGAAACAATAAAAAAAAAAAAAAAAATTCATGAATGAGCAAAAATATTTTAATATCGCGTTATAATTGCCTCACTAATCGTTAACCCACCGGTTTCGACCGGTGGAGATTGAGTTTTGGCGAATAAGATAGGAAGCGAGAGAAAGACGGAGAAAGGGGAAGTTGGCTTTCTAAGAACAACCCTTTCTACTCTCTTCCATTCTCTCCCTTTCGATCTCTTCCTCTTTCTCTGCCTTCTCGCGAATCGACATAAATCACCGCGGAGCTTCGCGAGTCCCGCGCATTTCGTTCGTTCACTTCGTTCGCTCGCATTGCTCGGCGCCTTTTTTCGAAGCCAATCAGCCTCTCTCGCGGGGCTGCCACAGCTAACGCGAACGCGGCTCTCTTTTCTCTCTCTCTCTCTCTCTCTCTCTCTCTCTCGCAGCCAATCTCTCCACGTGGTTTCGCAGACGCGCGAGAATACAAGTCTCTTCCCTTTACCACGATATCCTGCGCTATACTAAGCTATACATATATATACGTGTCGAGAAACGAGTGCACAGTGAAACCCCACCCCCTCCCGCGGCGCGAGGTAATACGCAACGTGCAATATTTCAAAGCGTTTAAAATTCGGGCCACGACCACCTTGTCTTGTTTCAGTTTTTTATTTTTTCATTTGGTTATACATGCGATATCTATAGGATATCTATAGGTATAGGACATTCGTATAAATAAATAAAGGCTTTGGCATGTATAGTGAGAAAAACGAGTTATACCTATCGATTGATTTTTTCACTATTGTAATCGAAATTAATCGAACGCGACATATCTATAGGTGTAACACATACGTATAGATGAAAAAATGCTTTGGCATTTATAGTAAGAAAAACGAGTTATACCGATCGATTAATATTTTCCCGATTGTGATCGATATTAATCGAACGCGGTATGCGTTGAAACGGTATAACTTCATTAAAGCGGATATTTATATTTTTTTTACAATTTGAGTTTTGGAACAACAAAAATGCAAACCAAATTGCAAACAACCCGTTTATCTGCGTTTTTTTAATCGTTTATCATCTTATCTTCCATTACTTTTAAATTCATCGTTTCAGGATTTTTTTTTCTCCTCGACAGCCGCATGTGTTACATTCGGGCATTTCGATTTCACTGTAATTAAAGTTAAAAATATCGATTTTTGACGAAATTTGAAAATATCTTTTTTTTTTAATTTTTGAGAACGCGGCGTGTTTAATTTTTTGTATAAGTGAAAATAAATTATTGTGTCATTTTTTTCAATAAGAAAAAATTGAAAAATGATTAGAAAAAAAATGTAAAAGATTAGTTCTTTCACGGTGAGAAAAAATAATACGCGCTGTTTGACCTGAAATTATCGAAATCGACCGAAAGCAATAAATCTGCTGCTCGATTGACTAATAGCTCGACGATCTTTAAAACGTGAATATCAAAAAACTTTATGTACGCAGAGAAGTTGAATTTCTCAGTTATCTCGTTGTTGTTCGATTCGAAAGCGTTGGAATATTCCAACATTAGAGTCGCATTGGAACCCGTAGCTGGACTAACGCGGGGGGATCGGTTGATACGCGCAAAACCGAATGTAAAACGGGTAATCCGATGTTTAAACGGTTTAACGCCCTTAACTCATAGTAACAAATGGACTCTCTGCCGCCGTTGCGGTGGCGGCTGCGCATGCCGCACGGTATGGAGCCTCGAGAAATCCCGAAGAGATTTATAGGTATGTGTGTCATTGGAGCCGTGCGTCAAGGGTCCGCGAAATACTCTCGCGGACTTGTCGTGCGTCGCGACCCTCGCGCGGCAATGCGCCACGAACGTCGCCGCCTTCTCTCCTTTTCTTCTTCTTCTTCTTCTTCATCTTCTTCCACTTCTTCCCTCCGCGCGAATCTTATTTTATTTGACGATTTTTATATTCTTTTAAGGTCAGTGTATCCGCACGCACCGAGCGGCGCGCAGCAGCGGCAGCAACGACTCGCGAATTCATGAGGGTTCATTAACTTTCCATAAATCACGAGAATTCCTTGCAGACGTTTGATTTATAGTTCCACTGTGTCAGAAGCTTCGAGTTCCCTTGGCTTTTGCTCTTGTAGAATCGCAAAATTGATTTCGCATACAGATTTATCCGTCCAAAAGTTCCTTTCTCGCTCTCCCTCTCGTACTTTCCATTCGACGTTTCATCAATGATGTACAAGGCGACAAGTCGCGCGGTGTAATATACTTGCGTGTATTATTTATACCCGGCATACGGTTATATACTCTAAAGAAACTCTTCGAAAAAAAAAAAAAAAAAAAAAAAATTCTCCACGTTAATTTATCCGACAATGTCCGCAACTATCCTTCTCGCGCGGCAATCCTCGGGCCTTTAGAATTGGCCAATCCGTTTGACCCGTTATCCCTTTTTTCATCTCTTTTTCACACCGTTATCCGAAGCCGCGACGCGTTAACGCTCACACCTCTATCTCCATCGATCTCCTACCGTTATGATTGTAGTCCATTACGAGCGGAGAGGAGAAACAGAAAGAGGGGAAAAGAGAACTAATAGGAAATCGTTGTCGTGGGCGGCGAACGCACAACTTGTCTCGTATATCTCATAACTCGAACATATCAAAAGGCATCTCACGGTATTAGACATTCTCACAGTGGTCTCTTGTATTCGGCAACATCGGCAACATTAACGGATATTCGAGAATCAGAGAGCGGATGCCTGGGAAAGGGAACGCGCAAAGAATAGTTATACTATGTCGGAGATGTTGCATGTGTGCGCTGTTAACAAGGTAACGTGAATTCCCACCGAATGACGAAAGAGATCAAACAACACCGAGAAAATCCGACATCCAAAGGTACTTATAAGGAATAAATCTCCAAAGGCGCCGTTAACGAGGTGAGAATAAAAGTAAAGACATCGAGCAGTTTGCTCGCGATAACGAGATAACATCGATATGGAATCGCGATGTAGTGAGCCGTGTAAAGCAGAAACAACAATGGGAATTATATTTCTCTCTTTCTCTTCGAATGTCCGGTACAAGTTCCCGAGGAGACTTCCGGTGGTGAAGCTTTCTGTACAGAGGAATCGGACTAATACTCCGATTCTTATAGATACCAATGTTAGCCGCGCGCGCGGTCGCTGTAGTTCGGGATACAGCCACCGCGCATCCTTCGCGCGATGGATCAATGGACTTGAGGCATTGTCCTTCCCGTAAGGGCAGTTCGAAACTCGCCACCCGTTTGAAATCGCCACGGAATATAAGTGCAGTACGGACTTCGAACATAAATCATACAGCCCATTACAGAGCTACTAGATCTCTGCAGCGCGATAGGCTCGCGTTCTCTTTCGCGCCCGATAGCTTCTCCTCTATACCTACTCGCTGGATGGCTGGTTGGTTATTTCTTACCGCTGCTGGAAACCCTCTTGCAACGGCAATCCTTCTCTACCCGATTCAACACCTAGAAATTCTCGACTCACGCTGCGTGTGCACCAAACCACGCATTGTCCGCGGCATTGTAGAGCCGATCGAAATCATGAAAAATTCTACCGCGATGCGGATTCGTCCGTTCAACGATTCGACAACTCCGAGTGATAATAATAGACGGTATAAAGCGTTTTTAACGTCAATACTGATCGGCATGTTAGATCAGTTTCTTTCACACAAAGAAACAAATCAGTGGGTTAAAGTGTTTCGTTTTTTTTTTTAATATCGTGTGTCATTGCCGCTTTAGACGATCGGGTTGTTCCGTCGCGATGTATCTGATCATCCGAATTCGTTATTGAAATTGTGATCGGTACTTCGGAGACTTTTTTTTTACTCCGTATAATTATTTTATGATTGTTTGCAGGTTTTTTAGAATTATTTTTGAACTTTCATTTTTTTTTTTTTTTTTACGATAAACATTCGTTATTTTCACGAAACCGATGGGGTTAATAAAATTAAGTCGATCGATGTTTGAAAATGATATTCGATGTTTTTTTCTACCGTTTTATTTAATGCCGATTCATTGTTTGGTTTCAAAATTCACATCAGTCAAATTTTTTTTTTTTTTTTTTACCAGATACGTAATACTATATTACGAGATAAAGAAAAATGAGCGTAAAGATGCACTGACCTCTGTCGGTAGCTGTTACCAGCAATTCGAGATATTCGACGATTTCCCGATCCAATGGCGATTTGATGCATATTTCGCCGGTATCGCTACGAACGAGAAGTTTATCACTGGCGATAGTCCCGGCGACAACGGTGTAATTGACCATCGCGTTGACGCCGCAATCGGGATCGGTCGCTCGAACCTGCAAGAGAAACAAAATAATACATTATTATTATTAATTCGCCGGTTGAAAAAGCGATCTTAAAACTCCGTCTCTCGTTTCATAAAGCCGGCAGGGTGACTAATTTTAAAAAGATGCGGGTCTCGCGATCCCTCTGTCGTTTTACGGTGAAGACAGAGTGTCCGATGTGCGGGCGGTGATGGACACCGCCTCCGGCAGCATCTCCCGCGTCACATTTAATATTTACTCTCCCATCGGCACCGTCATTCGTGTTGTTCGCACATAATCATTCTTCGCGTATTGAATATTACTAAATTCTGAACAAAGATGCAATCAAATGATTGGAAACACTTTCGAAAAACGAATAACAACATCGCGCGAAGTGAAAATACGCGACGACGTCGCCGGGCAAAGGACAGCGCAGAGTCGAGAAATAAAGCGATACAAAGTCGGAGACACCTGACTGCGATGCGCGTGTGTGGCTGCCAAGCAAAAAAAAAAAAAAAAAGACAGAGAAAGCGCGAGAGATAATAAAGCAGAAGTCTGCGGAGAATGATTTAGTGGAGGTCGGTGGAATAACTTCCCTGCCAACGCTGTTGCCACTTCGAAGGAGAGAAGCTGCGAGGCTTGGCACATGCGTCGAAAGAAGAAATGAGAACAGCAGCGACGCGGATAGTAGTTTCCGAGACTGAAACCCACAAAAGGGTGTTTTCCGAGGTTGTGGATCGCCCCAAAAAGACTAAAGAGATCGCGGCACAGATTTTTTTTTATCGAAATTTCTTTTCGTCATCACGAGAAATGAACGAGTAAACATCGGGATATATATGCGGCAACGTTAGAATTCTCGCGTCCGCGAGGTCACACCTCGGGAGCTCATAGCTCCATGTTGCGTCTACACTTCCCTTTCCCCTTCACTTGTTTGTCTGGGGACTCTTCGTCTTCGTCGCGAAGAAACGTGCGCCCTCCAACAGGTACAAATTGTTTCGGCGCAAAAGTTATCGCAGTAAATCGCGGATGACGCGGTGGCGAACGCGCGCCGCACATCTGGTATGTCGGGTCTTTATAGTACGAAGCCGCGGGATCCCGGAGGAGGAAGGGAGGGGGGGGGGGGGGGGGGACGGGGAGCTCTTTTCTTCCGAGTCTACACACTAAGAGATTTTATTTATAGTTAACGAATGTATAGTCGGATATAAGGAAATTAATGCCCACATTTAATAATAATGATAATAATAATAATAATAATAATAAATTAGTAAATTCTCTTATGAGAGCAATTCAACGAAGCGATTCAATACATAAACATAAGCAGATCGGCTTAGAAAGCGCATTCAATTTAATTTTCTCATTTCCAGGGGCGTCGATCCGGCAAATGCCGGTTATCATAGCGACGCGGTAGGTGATGCGATGCATTAAAAAAAATGATGAGTCGAGAGAACTAACGATTAGTTTCGAGAACTTATAGGTCAATTGATACAATCAATTTTTTTTTTTTCACGAAGTAATTGTCGTAATTAACTATTAGTTTTGTCAAATTATCATTTTTATAATACCATTTAGTATCCGTAAAAAACATCGCGAAGGGAGGGACGAAGTCGAAAAAATATATCGAAGTTTTAATCACAGCGCCGTGATAACATTATTTACTTGCGTTTTCCATTGTCGAGGATAAAACGTGCGTTGTCCTTTCGCTCCTTTCTATCGTTGTCAAGTTCATGTTGAACGCGCGTGATTCCACGCGCGCCGACTCCATGGTACGTAGGTACGCAGGGGCGCGTTTTTTGCGTCCCGCTCGTCGTCGTCGTCGTCCTCGTCGTCGTCGTCGTCGGTTCGCGAGCGCCGACAGATAGAGCTGTTCGTTCAAAGAGAAAGAGAAGGCGAGCCGTGATACCGGCGAAGCGAGGCTGAGAACCAAGTCTCGGAGAGGAGTAAGTCGAGAAGCCATCTCCGGCATTCCCGGCTCGCTGTGCGCCAATGTCCCGGCTTAGCTCCGGCTCTCTCGCTCTCTCGGGCACTCCGATTCCGACTGACAGTCGTCCACGTTCCGCCACGAGCTGCTCTTCTCTTCGTGTGCCCCTTTCGTTCTCTCGATTCGTTCTCATCTCTCTTTCTCCTCTCTTTCGTATCTCCGTATCGCGTTCGCCAACTCGTCAGCATTTTCGTATGCGGCATTCGCGGAGTGTGCGTCGAAATGCGATTCTCTCGCTCGTCATTCAATACGCGAAAGCGCTATATGTACGTATAAATTCTGTGTTATGTACCGATACGACTGAACCGGATCAGCGTCTGTGTCTATACCCTCGAAAGACGATTTTTTTAAAGGCACAACCGCGAGGCAAATATATTATAGTTGCGTATGGAGGCCATTGACTCTCTCGTGTAGCGTTGGAGGGGATTGAGTATTAATGGAAACTAATAAAGTATCCTATGCAAAAAATCGCCTCGTAATTTCGATCATTCGCAATTAAGATTCACGGGAGAGTCAGTTTTTTGCACTATGCTATTGCTGATGCCGTTAAAACGAGAGAAATTAACGACAATGGAGAAAAAATATACCCACGCGGTGAGACTCGTCAGCGATAGATTCGCTCGTAGACGCGCATGAAAGCGTCGCCTACACATCGATCTCTATTATTATTTTGTGTGTAAGAGAGACCGGGGATCGTTGGTATACGGACAGTCAAAAAAATCGAAGATTTCAAGCAACGAGTATAGCGCTCTATCGAATACGAGTGATTTGTCAGAGTGTCGTAATCACTGCGCAAAATCCTCGATGTTTTTATCGCGTGTGTTTCAACTTACCCCGGTCTGCTCCATTACCGCCTCGCGAAGGCGTGGGCACTTGTGCACTCAATTATTTACAGAGGCGATGTTCGTTGCATCGTATATACGTCTATTACACGAAGAAAAGAGGTTATTTTCCGCTAAAAAATCCATAATTACACTTGCAAAATCAATGATTAATCACTATTTGTGAATTATACGACGTCTACGTTAAGGCGAAACAAGATTTACCGGGCGAAACGAAAGACTTGGGACCCACATGCGAAATAATTATATGCAAGAAATATGTGTATTAGAAATATATGAAATTCGGCGTTTTTATATAATTAAATATTAATCATATGATTTATTGTATATTTAGTAACATATTTGCAGAAATGTATTCTAACATATATCGGCAATATATCATTTTTCGAGGCAATTATATTAAATATATCGATATATTAGATATATAATCTATAGATATAGATTATTATTTTATATTATTATTATTATTATTATACTTTTTTTTGGACAACTGAAAATCTGATAATGATAATCATTTTTTAGTCGTAATTAATTACGAATTTTTTGAAAATATAAATGAAATCTTTCCTCCGCGTAATACTAATACAATGAATATCGACGTATTAATATATTCTGATTCCGATCATAAATCCAAGCGGTACGGCAATTTTTCTAATCGTATCAGTAGCGATTGAGCCTCCGGTGTGCATAAAACTAATTACTTCGGTCGCATTGAGTTACGATTCGACTACAGTACGCGAAGTTGTCGAACTCGAACTCTATATGATCGTTGCGCGGAGGCGCTACAGTATTACGAGATTTACGAGGTGCGCGTAACACCAACATATACATAGGTTATCTATGATAGTCCTGTTGTACAACGCGGAGATACGAGATTCGTAAAATGTTTGTTTTATTCGTATTGGTATTACAGACCTCTTACCACTGTACGTAATGCACATCAGGTACACGCGTACACGTGTTTGTTACACGTAAACGTTTCGTATTTCGCAACAATTTTTTTTTTTTTTTTTCGCCAATGCCGCATCGACTCAGTTTCAATTCTAGTCGATCATCAGGGGCTCCATGGCGCAGATGAGATTAAGCAGAGAGTTTATGCAGAGTTTTACGGTTCTGGACCGTCGAGTAATGCCTCGACGAGAGCCCTCATCGGGATGAGGAAATCGCTTCTCTCCTCTCCACAATGCACTCTATAGAGCCGTCACTCATTCTCGTGTAAGTCTCGAGAGACGGGGGCCCCATGCCTGCCGGGAAAGACGAACTATCCTTCTTCATTCCGCTCCGTAATCTAGTTCTCTCTTCTCGTTTCTCAGCCCCATTCTCAAGTATACGTATATAATCTCCGGTGAAACCATTAGCAAAAAAATAAAAAAATTAAAAAAATGGAGACTGCAACACGAAACGGCGAAATCTAAATGATTTCGTCAATAGATCGATAACTGCGCCAATGAAATAACGAATTTCCAAAATTTTCGCGATCTTTTTTTTTTTTCGTAAAATCAAAGAGAGTAATGGCGATTCCGCGATTTTCGATTGTGGGTCGAATAACAGATCGAGGAACGGCAATGAAGAAAGTCGAGGAAGCGATGGGGAGGGGGAGGGGGAGGGGGGTGGGAAGAGACTGAGAATTAATACCACAAGCGTCTTCGGCAGTCGTGTAATCCGAGGACGTATAAGACGTATACGAGATTGGATCAGACGTTTCTCTCTGCGCGAGTATACGTACACATTCAGGGATGCGATGAGGATAGCCCCCACAGCGCCGCGGCCACTCTTCGTGACCCTTGCTCTCCAACGCGAAGCTCGCGGGGAGTGTGTTTTTGCCGCGGCTCCTTCGCGTTCTTTCCTTCCTATACGAAGGTACTTACAGAAAGAGTGCGAGACACGCTCGGGTTGTCGACTACGGGGCCTCGCGGTCCAGCATTTCGCTGGCCGCGGCGTCTTCCCCTGCCTCTCGGTAATTGCGATGAGATATGGCAGCCACTTGTCATTAAAATAGTTTAATATATATTTGTCAAGCTATCGCCAGGGCGTACGTATCGCCATTAGTTTTATTGCCAATGCTCTGTTCCTTTTCCTCTCGTCCGTCTTTCGGCTTCTTTTTTTTTCTCCCATTCCTTTCCGTCTCTTGTAGCGATGTCGGCAAACTAACGAAATGCCGTGCCGTTTATATTTTTATTTTATTTATTTACATTTTTTTTTTCGCCAATTCGGCGATCGAATAATGACGACGATTTGTCTTGTTGTCGCCGCGTTTAGGGAAACGCTGAAAGCGCAAAGTTCTATCGAAATGCTTGTGGAATACCCTATAATTTGGTGGATTTTTTAAGTCCGTATAGCGTCAACACGGGGATGAAGAATACGAGAACCCATTGATTGCGGTTCTCGATTTGCATCGGCTTTCGCAACCGGTGCCTTTACACATATATATATATCCGGGAAATACGATATTCCACCGCTCTGGTTTTACCTCTCAACCCCTCGCGGGGGCAAAAGCGGCAACGACGATCGGGGGAAGAGGACGCGGGAAAGAGCGAGCCACGGGCCAAGGTCCTTCGAGTGCGCGGAGCACACGAGTATCCATAGTTTATTATTATTCGGCAACCGCCCACGCAAAGATCGATCTCCGGCTGTGCGCTGACTTTGGCCCGTAGTCAGCGCTTCTCTCCTCTTTCCTTTGGGCTCTTCGTCTTTTTCTTTCCGATCCCTTGAAAAGTTTTCTCGTCGCCCGAAAAAAAAAAAAAAAAAGACGCATATACAACATACTCTCGACGACACTCGGGACCCGCCGCCCTCCGGCGCTTTGTCGTTGGAAGGTCCCATCTTATGCCGCGAGAGATGAGAGGCTGTATCTTTCATTATCACGTATAAAAGTAACTTCGTAATTGTAAAAAAAAAAAAAAATACGTATCGATTTCCATATCCGATCGATACCATAGTTACGATAAACAATAATAATAATAAAAAATTAAACGTGTAGTTTCGTGGTATTTACGCTAAATAGCGAATTAATTCGTCAGTATGAAACTAAACGGAATAATTATTAATGAATTATGAAATTTTCAAAAAAACCCCTAAATTCGAAGATAACTCGATATCGATCGAAGTAATCGCCGATCTGATCCAAATGTCGTTCCGATAAAATCGCTTCGATCTATTTGCGTATTAGTGAGCGCTGTCAGTGGGGGTAATTCATTGGCTAATATATATATACAGTTACATTTGTATAGTCGAATAAGTGACTATCGGCGTGTGAAACGAATTCGAACGAGTGAAACTTTTATCGACAGTTCAATTTGGTACTGTGTTGCGCCGACGTTATTGCACGAGAGATCGGCTCTCGGTAGTCGATCGAATACGTTGCTTCGGCACACCGTACAGCGGAGAGTCTTGAAGAAACGGTGTCTCGCACCGTAGTGTATCCGTCTCTTTCTTGTATATACCGAATGTGTATTTTGTTCAGGCCAAGGGGCAGTCCTCTCGATCATCAATCACTTTTAAATGGATCTTCGGAATACCGGGGCGCTTCCCCCTCTCCCCTCTCGCCATTCTCCACCGGGTTAATAATTCGCGAGAACGTCGGGTACCCGGATCGCGCGGGCACTAGCCGCGGCTCAGCATGCCGAAAGTGTGAACTCGCGTTTCGCGTGCGCACCCGATTAGTTCGAGAGAGAAGGCGATCGGGCGTCGTGCAGACACTTACATATGTATAAGTAAGCAGAGTCTTGGCCCGGGACCGGGCATTATTGATCGTCTTATAATTCAGTCTGCTAAATTGGCACCCACAAGACGAATTTAACACGTCCAACTCGCTTATTATTATTATTATCATTTATTATTATTATTATTATTATGAGTAGTACCGGTACTCTTGCGGAGTGTGCGCGTGACAATGGCCGCATTACGATTCTCGATGAAATTCCGAAATTTTTTTTTTTTTTTTCAAAAGCCGATTTTATTTTTTTGATTTACGTAATATTTTTGTGGAATATCGTCATATAGAAAATAAAATTAACATTTTGAGAGTGGAGTTCATCGGGTTTTTTATTTTCCTTGAAAAAGAAATAGGGGTTTGTGGTTAAAAAAGAGAGATAGGGTAGGAATGGGGGAGGGGGGGGGAAGTGAAAGAGAGCGATCGGGCAGAAGCGGAGAGAGGTAACGAGTACATCCGTTCGTTCTTATTAGCTGGAGCACGCAACTCGCATCGCCGTATCCCATTGCGCTTATATTGATCGTCCCGATTAATAATCACCGAACGAATATATAGTATTTTTCGATGGAGAGAGAAAGAACGAGAATACCTTTTTGCCAGAGCCGACACGCAGTATGAGGCGCACACGAGAGAACTTTCCCTCCCTCCCTCCCTCTTCCTCCCCCTGTTGTACACGCGCGTCTCCCTTTTTCTTTCTCTTGCGAAATATTTCATACACGACCCGCGATCGGGATATTTTCCATGCGTGGTCAGCGATTCTGAGACATCTAACGTGTGTACCCAGCGAGACGAATTTATTAACGGCGAGAGATAACTTGTCGCGGGTTTGTATCCGCTCACGCGCGCCTGCGCGCCCGCGCGTCTCAACGAGCGATCGTACGCATGCGTGTAAATATGCATATTTGAATGCGAAGCGTATTATCGGCTTGAAGAGAGGAGTATATCGGAGTAGCAAAGGAGAACGAGTGCGGAGTCTCGTGTACTATTTAACTTTAACTTGGTAAGTCCTTCCGCTGGTATCTATGCCGTCGAACGAGGCGTATATATAGGTATTAGTAGAAACGATGCTGTAAGAACGGGAGAAGGACTTTGCAGATGAAACAAACGGCGCAACATCGCGGTTCGCCCCGACGAACGAATGTTATGCACGTGGGACGAAGCCGATGGTAACGACGACGCCCGAGACGCATAATAAGAACGCGATTTGTAATCGATATCAAAGTTTACAGGAAATACCGGTCCTCTCATTGCGGGGGGAGCCGCCCCGCCCAGTCGCGGCGTATATGCAGCATCCCGAGAGGCAGCCGCGGAACCGTCGGCCATAACGGAGAAAACGATTTGTTTTTTTTTTTTTTTCTTATTTTTTTTGCAATTTTCAATGAAAAATTTAACAGACTGTATTTTACTTGAGCTCTGAATTAATTCGATTTTGAATCGCGAAAGAAATCGCGGGCTTTCACCGCGAGACGGGTGGGAACGAGTGCTTCAAAATTAGCATACGACCACATCGACGCCAATTAATGTTAACGAGTGAAAGGGTTCGGAGGGAGACTCGGATTATTCTCATTGTTCTCCGGTAAATTGCTCTTACCGATTACCTAAGTAAAGTTTAATTGATGGAAAGAAATTTATATCTTTAGACTCGCGATGAGTTGATTTTCTACCGGAAATTAAGAATTTCAGTGAAAAATCTCAATAGTTCGCGATGTGGAAATAAATAACAACTTTCATGGAAATTATCTATTTACTGGAATATACAGAAGATATAGTACTGTTTATCGTAAAAAAGCTATTAATTGGTACAATCGATTTTTTTATCCGAAAAAGTCGTTTTGCCAATTGACTGAATAGTATCCCGAATTTTTTTTTTTTTTACGTAAAAATAAATCTTCGATGTATTTTTACGACGGGAGGACTTCTCGACAGTCCGATTTAAAGGGTCAATGAAAAATGTGTTCTTCACGCACCGATTTTAAGGGCCAATGAAATAAGAAACGGAAGAACTAAGAGGTAAACAAACTTTGGAGCGAATCTACTGTACCGACGAGAGTCGGCACTATCGATGAGTTTTACTGTATCGAATCCGAGTTCTGTACGGAAATGGCTTACCGGCCGATTTAGAATGATATTCTCATAAACTGTTCATTAATGCGTATCGATGTTAAAGAAGAATAAAACATCGAATATCCTGAATCGATCGGAAAGAACGCGGATGTAGGAAAAATATTCCTTGTCTCGACAGTTGGTTCTTAATTTGTTAGATTTATCGAGTTACGTTCGGACGGATAACGTTGGGGACGTTTCCGTCGTGCGTGCCACGTCGCGCGCAACGCAGATTTATTTATGTCGGACAGAAAAACGGTCCGTACCATTCGCGAATCCGTAAAGAAAATATCAGCAGCATGCAGCAGCAGCAGCAACGCTCTTTAATTACTTTCACGAATGTTCCCGATCGACTTTATCAACGCGTAAACGAAATCCAACCCAATGAAATCAACTCGAAGTTGCAGAAATGGATATCTCGACAAGACGAATTGATCCGGTTTTAGACGCGATGCTCTCTCGTAATTTATAATTGATATACAGCATCTTATTATCGTCATTAGCGTATACCTTTCATCCTTGTCGTCGAATTTCGTCCTGCGAGCGGTGGCACTCTAATCGGACTAAACGAAAAAAAAAAAAAAAAAAAAAAAAAAAAAAAAAAAAAGATACAAGACGCAATAAGCAGTGATTCCTAACCGCGGGTAATAGATACGCGAATTGGAATTAACGGAACGAGAATAACATAACAGTATCGCAAACAGTACGGACTTTCACATGGTCTTTTTCCTTATACGAGAATTTTATAAGGAAGCGCGCCGTTTTCCTCACTTTCCCAGTGCGGCGCATTCGCATCTGTCAAATTAGCTCGGTACGCGATTACCGAGCGCTCGGAATGGCGGTTTGCTCGCTATCTTTCTCTCACTCTCGAGGAACGATTGAATTATTTTAACCTCATTCACCGTAAATGGTCTTGTCTCGAGTTGAATCGGATCGTAGCAAGAGTGCAGTGCGCGGCGGTAGGTCGGTATGTATACATATCATACCGGTATATACACCACGAGGTATGAAAGGGTTATATCTGTTCTATAGTAGTATACTACACATAATGAAAATAAGGAGTGTCTCCGAGAGTGTTCCGCGATACTTTGCTTTTCTCTCTCTCTCTCTCTCTCTCCCTCTCTCTCCCTCTCTCTCCCTCTCTCTCTCTCGTTTCTCTCTCTCTCTCTCTCATTCACTTTGCGACACCGATGTAGCAACCGACTTATCTTGATAGATTACCACAAGCAGCCGGAGTCGACGTAATTTGTCGGGCTTCTTATATTGGCTCGTTGCAGCACCGAGCAGCAGCGTCCACCACAGACTTATTCGTTATTCTCGCGCCGTGTGCCATCTAATCGGTGCGACAACCACAGCGCGTTCTCGTGTACAAGTAAACAGCAGAAGCAGCAGCACGCGCTTACCGATTATATTCACTTAATTCGCGGCAACGAGAGAGGATCATAGCGGCGTTAATAGGCGCTAATCTTGTCGACTAGCGAATCTGCGATCAGCGATAGTCGAGAGTTCAGATTTGTTATTTTTACAGATATATAAGCCGATACCGACATTCGCCGTAATCGGTTAACATTATTTCGCAATAGTCACATTTATCGGATAGAATTTCGAATAAACTAATGCGTAACAATGACAAATGGCTCTCGAAATTTGCCGAGGAGAGGTTTTCGATTATATCGGAGAAATAAAATAAAATTCATTGGGGGGGAAACCCCTTTGCAGGAATGAAGACTCGAGTCTATGTCGTTGACTATAATAGAACGAACGCTTGGAGCAGACGATGAAAGTACTGCCTGGGAATGAGGCGAGTCTCGCGTGCGTTCTCTCAATAATTCCGCTGTGAAACCCATTTTTTTTTTTTTTTTTTTTTACGTTTCCACGTCGTATACCGCAGTTTTACCAGTTGGCACGAGGAGAGGAGCGGCTCTCGCCAAATGGAGATACGCGAAGGAAAGAGAGGAGATACTCCGGTTACGCGCGGCGCACCAACGGATTAGTTGTAGTCGTAACCGATCGCAAAACAACGGGTTCTTGCACTCGCCGACAATCCGGCAAGTTAATTAAGCGAGAGAGACGGGAGAGAGGGACATACATGAGAGTTCAAAGGCAGTGGTTGGCTTCTGCGGATAGAAATATAGAAGACCACTCGCGCGCGCACGGCTTCCCCAGAAAATTGCCGCGGGTCGCGGAGCGACCGATCTAATACTCTCTATGCGCAATGCCGCCAGTTTCGCGCACCTACGTGCATTGCGCCGGTAGCGTGCGCATGCTGCGCGGTACAAAAAACTCCGCAGCGTTTGCACGTGTGTACATAACGCGCGTCTAACTCTTTCGCTGTCCTCAACGCCGCGGCACACAGCTGGGAGGAGAGAACGTTCCGTATACACGTATTCCATCGCTTTCCTATTCCGACGGTTCGAATATTGCCGAATAGGAATGTGTGCAAACAACAGCGATGATACGATGATGATAATATACCCTCGAGAGAGGGTTCAACTAATTCCGAAAACTATAAAAGTTGCGAGTCAATCAAGTTATTATACGATATGAATAGGGATCGTTGGTCGTGTTATACTCGTAAAACTTCATATACGCAAATCGTTTTGCATTAGTTCGGTGTGTCTGTTAATGTGCCGATAAATAACGGACCACTACGTAGATCGAGCGAAAAGGCATTAAGCATGAATATGTATAAGACGAGAGAGGAGGACACGTTGCGAAATACTATTCTAACGGCTGGTAATAAAAAAAACGACGAGTATCTCTTACGCATATATATATATGTATATATACATTTATATACCTACGGATGGATATAAAAAGGTTGTTTCAAAGATTTACATGGCGCATCTATCGACGGAGCTAAAAGCCCTTTCTGAAAAAATTCTCAGGCAATTTTATTTTTTGCGCGATCGGTTCTCACATTCTCGGAAATCGGCAAAACAAGAACCGGAAATCGTTAGTTCAAAACCATTTGAGTCGATCGTCAATCGAAATTTTTTTTTTTGTCGACGTTTTTCTTTTTCCGAAATTGATTTTATTACATAAGTTTCCCTTCGTAATCGAAATAAGCGATCAACCGATTCATTTTACCGATTGAGTTCATCATCAATCGAGAAAAATCGATATTTTTATTAGTTAATAAAAATAACCCTATAACCCTAAAAAAACAATTTCTGCATATTTTTCGGGACTTTTTCGTGTTAATTTCAATTTTTTCGCCATTTTCTTTTTTTCGAAATTAACTTTATTAAATAATATTCTTTTAGTTAAAAAAAAAAACAAAGAGATTCGTCTATAATAACGTTATTAACGGGTTAAAAAGTGGGGAGCGAACGAATGGCGGAAAGAGAATACGAAATAAGAGAGTGTTAACGGAGGGAGCAAACTCGGTGAGATTTGACGTATCGGGTACCTATTATTCGTAAAAGCTTTTCTATATCGCCCCACCCACCCCAAGTGGCGTGTAGAGTGTGCGAAGAATGTGAGCGCCGGTGCGCACGGGTGTGCGTGAAATATAGGTTGATATCGCGATAAATAACGAGGTGGTCAGGTTCGCGGTGATGCCCCGGGCTGCGGCTACTGTTCTCCACGACCGACGTGTGCTCTCCGCGCGAGGGAAGGAGCGGAAGGTGCAGAGGGGGGGATCGTGTGTGCATCATGCACCTCTCGGCTACGCTGGGATGCTGCTGCACCTACTTGCGGAGCGCACGGTCGTTAGTTTGCCCTCCCACTCGTAACCACGCATGCCCCGTAACACACCGGGTCGGACGAGAGGTCTTATAAGCGCCACGCTAATTTTCGTCGCGCCACGAGATATAGCCACGCGGCGCACGCGGCGCGATTGGTATCCGATTGTCCGATCTATCGTGGGACTCGGAAATGCAAGCCGCGTCTTGAGTTACGAATGACTAAAATTTACCTCGACAATCGATTAAAAAAAAAAAAATCTCATCGAGTACCAATGAAATCGAAATTTTTTTTTTTTTTTTCATCGCGCGATGTACATACTTTTGTGAAACCGATGTTCCAGGTGTCGAGGAGAAATTATACGTGAGAGCGCATGCGAGAATCTTTCGTTCCCATTTCATCGCGGTCGGGAGAAGAGTTCGCGTGTACGAAATTTAAGTTCGCCGGTACCCAGGGTATCGTGTAGTTTTGCGCCTCTCCACGTCGCGTTCTCCTTTTCTCGCGTATCAGGGTCTTTACCTCTTTACATCGAATATCCATAGGAACCACGCTGACGTTCAATATAGTTATAGTATGCGTGAGGAAAGGGGAGCGCGGTGGATCGCTCTCACAGCGAAACCACCGGAGAGACTCGCTGAAAAATATACATTCTCTCGGAGGTCGGTGGACACCTGGGCTAAGTGCTCTCGCTCTCTGGCGCGTTTCGTATATGCCGAGGGGGAGGGGGGGGGGGGGGGGGGGGAGGAATAAGAGAAGAATAAAAAGACTATAAATGAGAGCGGAAGAGAGAGAAAGAGTGGGCTACCGAACTGCAGTGGGATTACAACGAGAACTGAAATTAGCATAAGTGGGCGCTGCTCCATCTCCTCTCGACGAGAAACCTAAAATCTCGATACACGTTAAATTATCCTGACGAGTTGGGTATCGTTCGTCTCCTTCGTCTCGTATTCTAAGCTCCCGAAATACCTAAACGTTCGGCTCCGAAATTCTTACGCGAGAAATCACATACTTCGAGAATTTGTCCGTAAAACATGTATCAGTGTGTTTTTTTGTCGGGGAAAATGATGATTCAACCGATGTTAGTTTGTCTACTCAACGATTTCACAAAACTTGGATATTGAATTTCACCCTTCCGCCTGGTTGAACTCCGCGGGGCAATTCGTTGCGCTCCGCGGGTCATGACTCAAGGAGATCTTTCTCTCGCGATCCTCTCGTTCCCCCTATTATATACAGTGTTGCAACGTTGTACCCAATACCGATACGAGAAGCCGGTATTCGCTCGGCTGTGTCGGAACTTCTTGGGTGAGTTACGAATACCTGCGCGCGCGGACCTGCGCGCGGTCTCGATGTATGCGTATACGCGCTCCATGCGCGATAGGTGTCAGGTACCTAATTATCGATGGTTCGTCGTAACCTACCTATGTACCATTACGACACGCTGCTTTATGCAGCCGGAGCAATGCCTTTCCTTTCCACCTACCTATTCGCGACATACACGGCGACGCCGCGTGTTTGTATACGTAAAATGAGAGGGACGACGGCGAAGGTGCGAACGGGAGAAGATGTACCAACAGTTTGTTTGCGACACACGACGAGAGCACTAAACGATATGGGTACTCAATATGCAATTGGCTCGAGTCTATTGACCCATAATTGATACTCTCGAGCGCGTGACTGTGCGCTATGCAGGCAAATGCACCTGCACACGTTCTATTAGAAAATTACCGTAACAATTGACGCCCTGAACTTCCGTCACCGCGTCGATCATTAATCGGATGATAACGAAGCTATGCCGCTGCGAGTACTCAATATGATAATACTAACGAAGCGAAGTGATAACTCGAAATTACACTTTACATTTTTCTTGTAATCGATTTCTCATTTATTCGCTTTCAGCACTTTTTGTTTTACACTGTTTCGTAATAAAAAAAAATACTTTGACATAAAAATAAATTGAAATAAAAAAATGTTTATAGAAGATTTTTTAAAAAAGTAAAAAAAAAGATAAATCGTTGTTCCAATGTTATAGTCGAGAGATGTATACGTCATTGTATTTTTTAATCTCTCGACTGAAATATGCGAATAATTTTATCGATCCAATTTTTTTTTTATTTTCGTAAAATTATTTTTATTGTATCCTTTTTAAAATAAAAAAACAACAAAATTTGTTTTTATTAGCCAATGGATAATAATTAATAATTGAAAGTGTATAAACACCGCAGTACGCTACTTGACGCGTTCAAAGTTATTCTATACGATTAGGAAGGTAGACAGAGATTATGTCACATGTCTGCTGTACGTATTCTAAAGTGAGACACGCGCATGCGCAACATCTGAATTACATTTACATTTGAATACATTTAATTTTATGCGCAATGTCTATAACTTATCACATAAAATTCACTCCATAAACCATAAAACTAATATACTAAATTTTTTTACGATCTATTAAGCCGTTTCGGCAAATATAGGTGGCAATGAAAACGGTTGAAATTGCGGGATCTCAGTGAAACGCATAACTCTCGCCTTTTGCTCTGTTCAATAGACCGGAGTTAAAAATGATAACTTTGCGGGAAACTTGTATCACGATGAACTTGTTCGCCAGGGGCGGGGCAGGGGGGGAGGGGAGGGGGTAGATTAGGTATAGCGTACCTTGCAATGAGCAAAGTATCAATGCGGACGAGATGGAGAGCGCACAAGGGGTCGAGAGCCTCGCGCGCACGCTCTCGGCTAATGCATCCGATCGGAATTTATGGTTTCGCTCGGGCAGCTACTGCCTACTTATCGCTTCGATTTCTCGCCATTGCCGCGAACCGGTGCGGCGATTAGATTTGTACGTTATTTCTCGACGCGACTCCTTCGCGCCAATTAACACGTCTTCACTTTTTTAATTCTCACTCTCGCCGATTCTCGTCGCCTCGCGGGCGCGTGAAATAGTAATAATATACCGGGAGTACGCGCGTATAACACGTATACACTTTGCGATAATACGAAATGGAGTTGTTGTTTATAATAGGGCGGCTATGGCGAGATTTCCAAAAAAAAAATGTCAAAGCTCGCGATATCCGCGGGTCAGTCGATTAATTCTGCTCTAAAACGTTTTCGCTCGTTGCCCGATGCGCCTTGTTCCTCCGTCTGGTTCTCTCCTCTCGTCTCGTTCGACGGGGTCTTTGACCGGTTCGACTCCGACTTCTTCTTTGCGATTCCTCCAGCTACCTTCTTCCTCCTTTCCTCCCCTTCTGTCTAACCTCCTCTATACGGTGCCTTCGCTTCGCGAATGCGAATTCCCCTTCGTATACACGCATATTACGATCCTACTACTCTACTTGCCGTTCAATCCGGTTGCGTTATATCGATACCTCCATTTGTGTCTATCAGTGACACCGGGAGGCGAAATGATTAATGCCTTCTATTAGTCCACCGAGAAGCCTTACGTCTCAATTTTTTCAGCAACGTCTCGAACACATCGTTTTTCATTTATCGATGTATTGACCCCCTCCACCCCTTTATTAATATTATTTCCACAAGTGGCAGCGAAGCGTCTGCGTATTCTCGAAAAATTTAAACAAACATCGCGTATATTTGACCCGATAAAATGCATTCGCAAAGACCCTATCGACAGCTCGAAAAAAAAAAAAAAAAAAAAATGGAGGACCAGCAGAAATTGAACGAGTTGAGATTGCAAGGACGAGTTACGATGGCATTACCGCGAAGCGGCGAGTATGTTTATGTCCCGATTCGACAGTATGTCGCTGTCAGATAGTAGGTAAACCCTAATGGCCCGGCGACGGGGGTTCTCGTTCATTTTTTATACATTTTTTTCTCCCTTTATATAACATTTGTTCGGCGTAAACGTGCGCATGCGCGGGCAAAATTTGTCTTTATTTACCGATCGCATCGGCGCAATCGGCAAAAGGTTTTTCCTAAACTGCGTAATCTCATTCGTTCGTTGACTATTAACGAATTGAGAGACGATGGGAACGGCACGAAGGAGCGAAGGAGCGCGCGATTGAGGTGAGGAAAGCCACGAGGAGAAGGACTGGAATAAGAAGGAGCGCGATGAATGAATGTGAGAGACACACAGGGTGAGGCGGTACCGAGAATGCAGGCAGGAAGCCAAGGATGGCGAGTTGAAAAGACGGAGAAGGGATAAAGGGGGAGGGGGGGGGGGGATGGTTATCGGTGGGTAAGTGCCCTCCTGTGTCGAGATAATGCCGACACCAGGGGCGACAACATCATCCGCGCGCGGCGAATGCTACAAACGTAATCCTCTGAGCGTCACTAGTAACAACCGGTAGGTAGTTCTTTCGCTCCGACTCCTCTCTCTTTCGCCTCGTGGATACATTCCGCGTGTGTATACGTGCGTCTGTGCGTTTGTACTTTATTTACGAGATCCAGAAGTCTCGGATACCCGTGTGATTGACAATTTACTTTATTAAATCGTAAATTTGTATTTTAAATAATAAAATATTATTATTATTGCGTCACTGAAAGTATACGAATTATATACGATTTTGCATCGAAGTTCTCACGCCACTTGGATGATGCGTTATTCGTGTGGACGAACGCAGAGTTGAATACTGCTATAGTGTATACCACGCGAACGACGAGAAGGGCCCAACGATCGGGGGCCCTTATCGTACGGACCCATCACTTTCCATCGGTGTTGCCGGAGCCTCTTGTTCCGTGTCGGTCATTATCGGACCTCATTATATTGGAATCGATCAATCACCGCCGCTCTCTCGCTCTCTCTATCTTTTTGTCTTTGTCGCTCCGTCCCTCGGGAGAATCCATAGTGTCGCGTCTCAGTTCAGATGTTTTCAGTTGTATACGTTTGAGGAGTGAAATTAGTAATAAAATCTCGTGATTTGTCGGCGAGACACGATTTTTGGGAATTGTTGGTTTAGGGACGAGGAACATATCGGGAGGAGATTCGTTTTTTTTTTTTTTTTTTTTACGCCATGACGTAGAAAGGTCGAAGGTACGTTATGCAGTTGAGAGAATAAATCGTAAAAAGTTCAGCGCCGATAAAGGCCGATGAAATGGACTCGTCAATTCCGCGTAAAACGCCCTCGTCGCACCGTCGCGCATTAATTTAATTGACGGTTCGTTACTGGCCGTTCGTTGTATCGGCGATCGGTATCGGGTGTAAAAAAAACATTGATTATTTATGTGTGTTGCCTTTGATCGAGCGATTCGTACTGAGGAAGCTACGTACACGAAAAACCGATCGTGAAACACCCTTTCCCTCCCCCCGATTGTAGATATTGCGTCATCGATACTTATAAGATTTCGCCGACAACGATTATCGCTCGATTCATCTCGCTGAAAACATATTTCCGCGCGTCTCGAGCGCAACACGCCTTTGCAAGCAACAACTCTCGTACGCAAGTCATCTTGACTCGTGTATTATGCGCTTCGTGACGCACTTACGCTGCCGTTGTCTCCGAATATGAGGAAAAACTCGGTATCGACATGGTTTTATTTATTTTTTTTTCGCCACCGTCAGATAGATAGAAAAATAGATTAGATGCGTTTATATCGATTTATCGATATGTAATCTCTAAAAATCCGAAAAAATTTTAGATAAAACGATAAAAAAAAATGGCGGTAAAATCCGAAAATAATTGAGATAAAACGATGAAAAAAAAAATGAGTGAAAATAAATTTTAAAAAACTTCGATTCTGATTAATCGACAAATGAAAAAAAAAAAAAAATGGCCGTCCTTCACCGATTCAATCGATCGATCTGCTATTATTCGATAGCCCCGTCTGTACCGCGGTGCGACGACGCCTTCCCTCTCTTAATTGAGCCGTCGCTCATTATGGGGTCAGAGCTTTTTTTTCGCTTTATTTCCTCCTACTGCTAGTCGAACCGTTCGAATGCGCGGACGGTGGCTCTCCGCGTGGATGTAGCGGCAATGAGAAGCAGATAAATCAAGTGAAAGAGTTAAAGAATCGAGACGGTGAGTCGTCGCCGTGCCTTACATGGGTCGACTGTGAAAGGGCTCTCGTCGACTCTTCGTCGCGGTTGCAGTGCAGATCTCGCGTTGCCGCGATCGAAAGTTAAGCGCGACTGTCGCGCGGATTTACGTGGCCGATATTCCGACGAGTGCCAATGCTAACGGGAACAACAAGTTAATGTTATAGAGAAGAGTCCGCGGTCACACGACGGAGGTTCGAAAGGTCTAATCAGCGCACTAATGCATCGATCCGTCATGTCGCGCAACGCGACGCTCCAGCATTCGAAGGCGATAAGACAACGGGGACAGCGGTGGGATCAGCGAGGTCCCGTCGCAGGAGAAACACAGAAGGAACGGCGTAGAGAACGGACGATTGCCCGCGGGAATTTGATAAACGCACGAGAATTTTTACATCCGAAAAAAAAAAAAAAAAATTTAAGGATAAAATATTTTTGGCACCAAATGGGACGAAGGGATTTTCTTTTACCCTCTCTACCGTTTTTTATCTATACGCCGAAGTAGGTATACACATCGTTGTACCAATGTCCCGGTGCAGAACACGGCAGGTATCTAGTCGTGTTCTCTTAGCGGTATCGATAACCAGCTCCGCCTTCTTGAGCAAACAACTTCGATAATACGAAAGTATATATACGCTGAAAAGCGCGAGACCCGAGGAAGATGGAATATAAGGAGACACGCCGGACAGCCCATTTCGTGTTACTCGTGTTTAAGGCTCCGAGTACATTCTATCGTCCGCTCGTTGTTCGCCATCGTATATACAACTGGTCTACTATAATATGATATGTGTGTTTCGAGTCATCGGCCGCCGCGCGGTCACGGATGACTCGCTTCTCATTCGCGTAACTATAACCAGATACCCGCAGCAGCAAAATCCTCCCGGTCCTCGTCTCGTCTCTCGTTGAAAATATATATAACACGGTAAAAGAAAATTGATAAAACCGTCGACGCCTTGTACATTCGATCGCAACAAGATTACAGCGTCGTACAAAGAGAATCGCCGCTACGAGAAATACCACAGATAATGCATGTGTGCGGATCGCGTATGGAACGCACGTATCGCGAACGCGACACGATCGACAGCTGTATCGTTGTTCCTGCGAGCGATGAAGCCAATGGACAATCACCCAGAATTCTCATTTACAGTCATTACTCCTTTAATTTGTCGACAATTTGCACCATTGACGAGGGTACAACGTTAATTAAACATTTATCAATTGTCGGTAATGCAGAGAGCATTGCGGAGCGATTGCAAGAATGGAATTCGCCATTTTCGCGATTGTATCCAATTTTGTAAAAATCCTATTAAATTATTCTCACGATTATGCGGCTCAATCCTAAATACCGGTTTACCGTGTAAAGGAATGGATCCTCATGCAACACGGTACTAAAGCAATGATGTACTGTAGCCGCCGTAGCGGATACCTCTATATGTAGCTATACAGATGAGAGATTCTCGGGTTTACGGCCAATAAAGTCGACTTGTTGTTGGCCGTTAACATGTCGGCTCTAGTTTTTCATACGCCAAGAATCCACTCTCTGTTTTTCTTTCTTAGCTGACTTCTTGCTACTGAAACATCGCGGGATCAACGGAAAATAAGAACTTTGTTTCAGGAGCGCCCACTCGCATCCTATGTCAACATTTTTCCTTTTCTGCATACAGAAACCCTATTATTTATTCATACTCTGTACACCTACTCTTTTTTTACTAAAGTTTACTCGGTTTTTACGTTTTTGCCGCGCGCAGCACGCGCCGCCATTTCTAACCTCTTCCGCCTTCGCGAATCAAACGTTTCTACGATCGTCTATTGCGTTTTGTTTTTCGTTTATCGAGTTCCATATAACATGCGGATTGTGCTGCTCGCGGAATCGATGTACAATCCGACCCGCGGTTGTAGCTATAGCGATATATCGAGTCGAGGAAAAGTTTCGTTTGTAGGGGATAATGCAATTTGCGCGTAAGCATCAGAGGCAACGAGCCCTCGCGATGCAGCTAGACACGGTAGTCTCGGTGAGCCGCTGGCAATCACTAAATTCCAATTAACCGTTCGGTCAGGTTATTGCTGATGTTACGATGGAGAGAGCGAGATAGAGAAGAAACGAAGAATATAACGACGCGCGAGCTACGGATTCTGACTCATTGGTACACAGATGATAGCGGCGCGCGCGGGGCTCTGAAACGTGTACGGTAACCGATGCCTGTATAACATCCACCATGTAATATCCACCGTCTACGATCGCGATTCTTTAAACGTTTTCCCATCTTGGTTAACCCTTGGAAACGCGCGCGCCGCACGACAGCCCTAACAATTTCAAAGAGCATCCGGCTTCGTGATTGAGGATATTTTACATGGCCACATATACGAAAGGGAAGCAGAAACGATCGATCGGCGAAATTTCAGCCAAAATTGACTTATGACCGATACATCGACGATCATTGACATTAAAGTTTTCTTGGTATCAGGAAATCGAGTTTTCGGCTCAATCAACATCCGAACCACGAATAATTTTTTTCGGTCAGTATCAGGTGCAAAATTTTGCACACGACGTCGAAATGGTCGATGGCGGCCTTCGTTGATGGGAAAACGGACCCGAAGTTTACGGGACTACCATTTCCGAAACAGTTTTTTCGAGTTCCGGTCTTTGCCGGTCGTTTTTTCGCTATAGTTTCACAATTTGCTTCGCGGGTTGATCGCCTTTCGGATAAAAGTGGGGTTATGATATGTCAATATGATTTTTTCGACAAATAGATCGAAGAACGCCGATTTTTTTTTTTCGATTTCCGCCATTCTTTCGGCAGAAATATTCATTCTGCATTATCAAATAGTCGTCTGTAGAAAATTCCACCGAATTCTTGGGGACCCCAGAATTCCGCATTAAAAATCATTAAAAAGCCTATCAGCGAATGGCTCTAAGTTTTGATAAACGTAGCGAAAGGTTTAATAGAATAGAGTTTAATCGACGAAGCTGCCGCGAGGTCCGCAAAGTATCATCAATTGTGAGTTTATTGGTAAAGTACTCATGCCGCACGGTTGAGCGGCTTTTGCGATGCAATAGACTACAAGAGGATAGAATGGCTGTACCAGTAATCGTCAATGAATGCGGTGAATATAAATTTCGCTACAGTTTAAGCATAGGATTGACGATTACTGCTACATTGACGATGACTGGGACGTCCGCTTTGGTAGGGAATGGTGTACTATATACCTCGCTATATACTTTACAAAGCCGTACGGAGTTTGGAAGCTCACGCGTTCGCCCGAAGATCCGATTTGCCGATGATGCCGTTTCGCTGCCGCAAGGTCCGGCGGCACACGCGAAGCTTAGGATAGTTTCCCCGAGTCTCATCTCACTCTCACGTGGGGCGGCGTAATGAACCAACGTGACTTGCGGTTTCGAGGCGAGGGCCGTGTTCTTGGCTTATTGAAAGCAGCGTCGCTCATTCGCCTCCGCTCGGTTCTTCGCGGCTGTTATCTGCGTTCCGCGCTCTCATCTCCCCTCATCTGCCCCGGAATAGATGTAGCCATATATACGTATAGGTAGATAGCCTCTATCTGAGTTAAGCACCGCGAGTGTGCATTTTCCATGAAGAAAGGAGGTGCACAAGAGATCGGAACATTGCGCTTATATTTTCTCTTATATATATTCTCGTACGTTACAAAGGAATTGTATACCGCGGTAGTAGAACTCGATTGAAATTATATTACTAAATGGTCGTGCGGCACCGCGGAACTTAAAAAAAAAAAAAAAAAAAAATACGTCGCACTATCGATTCGTAACGCTATCCATTCGCAACACTCGCGGAATTACTATTATTATTAGCCGGTTATACGCGTGTAACTAAATCTGCTAAATTTTTTCAATGATAGATCGATCAATCGATAAATCTAACATTTCCGTGGAAGAGAACTTTGTGTAACGGATTTGAAACTATGACTGGATAATTGCCTTTTTTGTTTCATTCTTCGTAGATTATTGTGAAAAAAAAAATAAAAATAAAAAAAAAAGGGACGGAGGTTCGCGGCACGCGGTCGCATGACGAAATCTTCCGTATAACAGGTATACGTGCATTATATGTGTATATATCTATATAGATATAGGTATACACGACGAGAAAGAAACTGAGAGAGATACGAACGGAGATTCGGAGGGATTGGAGGCGGCAGCACGCAGGGCCGAGGGAACTTCGTGTAGCCCGGGTCCGCACTCTCGAATCTCAATCAAAAAGTCAGTAAGAATATTTTATGGTTGCCGGAGGCTTGAGCGACCGGGAAAGCGCGTGCCTGCACTACGATCGCGCCCTTGGTCGCCTTTAATTATCGATATAAATAATATTAACACTCGTACCGGTAGGCCGGCGCACCGTGTGATGTTATTTACGGACCCACTTACCTCCCTGACACTCGTCGATTTCGCGACTAACCGGAATCCTCGAGAAATTATTCACAATGTCCCGAATAAAAATAAAAAAACAACAGTGTCGCTCACTTTGGAGTCGTCTCCGCTGTGGTATACGATACCACCCACCCTGCGAGATAAACATATATCGAAAGCCCGAAAATAAAATCAATTACTTCGACAATTTACCGCGATCCGCGATCTGTTGCACGAAACAATCGTTTTTATCATCCATTTCATCAACAAGTGTGATATTCTAAACTTCGTAAGCCGCCAAGCGAGAAAATAAATATTGAAAGGACAAACTGAGGTACGGCTCAATTAATTAGATTGTATGCATATCGGATTAAAGTAATGCGTGTCGAACACATCGCTATCAAGATTATCGAGTATATGTATAGTACCGCCCATCGTTATCCTTCCGCGATGTAATGCAATCGATCATTCATTGGTTGACGAAACTAAAGTCTAAGTTGATGTCGATAAAAAAAGAATTTAAGGATCCGCATTGGAGCGCGTAATTCGATTGAAATAGCATACCGATTTTTCAGAGTCGAAAAATACGGGTATCTCACATCTTCGGCGCGCGCAGATGTCGCATAGTAAGACTCGTTCGACAGATGGTTGTCGCGGCTGTCATCGTTCTTCGACGAGACGAAGAACAAGGTGTGGGGTCTATTAATGGGCCATTCAATCTAATAGCGCGTGTAGTCTCCATCCTTTTTCTCTCTTAAGTTCACGCGAAGGAATGAGATACTAGAGTAGCGGCGGAGATAGACGGGTTTTTTTTGCCACCTTGCGTCGTCGTCAACGTTACCTTTCTGTGGCGTATGTACGTCAAATTGAATTTCCGACGCCCCGCGGTGATTCCAAATCGGCCGCTGCTGTTAAATTTTTATCTCTGCCAAACTATTCCGCTCTTTTCTCAACTTTTTTTTTCATCCATAATGGCGAAAGTGATTGAGATACTCGACAAATTTTCGTCGTAGTGATTGCGAATTGTAATTGAAATTTTTTTAATGTCACGAAGGAGGTCATAACGCTTAAAGAAAGGGGTGAAAAGATCGAACATTTTCTCGATCGATGGCAAAAACATTTTTTTAGCCGTTAATCAATGTCGCTGCCTTAGCTTTGCGCTAAAATTAGATCACCGCATTCGTATTCGTTGCGAAGACCATTCTCCAAAATCTCAGATTTTATACAATAGAAAATACAAGGGATGCAATAAACGGCTGAAACACCGCAAAATAACAGTGTGAAGGTTGCCAACGCTCCCTAAGATCCTGTAAATGCTAAAAAGAGAACTTCTACCCCTTCGCCAAATGGCCTGTGGTCCATCGCGTCTGTACGCTTTCCCGTGGAGCAAAGGTTTCTCCTGCTAATTGAATAAGCATTAGCACTGCAACCAGGAGGCAAAGGTTCATTTCTATTACCAGGGAATGTCGGAAGGTTCATCAGTGAGCAAAAGGTTTCGTTTTGTTGATCCATTCCTAAGACAGGGATGCGTTCGAGTAGAAACGGAGGGCGACTCCGAAACGAACATTAAATACGATATATGCTTATTGAATTTGTAAGTAAAACGCATCCCGCGAGAATATGACTGTGTGAAACTAGGTAGAGATGGGGGAGGTGGGGGAAGGGGAGGGGGAGAAGGGGATCGAAGAATCCTAAGGAAGATCCAGAGAGACGGAGAAGCCGAGTGTACATGGATATCCGAGAGGCGCGATGATTGGAAGAATGTGTGCCTCTCCGGCCTTATTCTTCCCTTCTTTCGCCGTTGCTTCTCCAGCGTATAGTCACGATGGTAAAGCGTGCATAATTAGGAGGAATTCAACGGGGATTGGCCTCGTATGGATCCCATCCAGTCATCCCGGTACCGCCGCGCCACTGCTCTGCTGCTGCTACTACTACTACCACCAACTTAACCATCACCGCGCCAACCACTGCTCGCCGTCTTTTTCGCCGTTCCTCCCGATGTTACTGACTCGTTCACGAACCCGTACTCAGTCCCCATGGAAGCACCCGGTTCTGCTGCTCTTCTTTGTCGAGTAACTAATTTATTTAATCATTTTACCGTGCGCCGTGGTCGACCGGCCCAACTGATGGCTTTGCTTCGGACTTTGCCGCCACTGGCAAAAGGCGTTCGTGAGCTTTTTTTTTTCGATAGTTGTCTCTTTTCTCATTTCTTCCGAGGACCATCCTTCGCTCCACCTTGCAGGACTTCCCTGATAGTTCCATGTCTCTAAATTTTCGCTTACTTTACCACCCCCGTCGAGTGAAAATCATAGAATATCATTCGCTTCATTCGGTGACGAACGGGATGAATGCGTCACACAGGGGGCGCTAAAGCGAAATGAGAAAAAAGACAAAGCGCTCGGAAGAGAGACGCGAAACTCCGAATACCTCCCGGCGTTGCATGGCCTTCCTAACCCGCCGTGGTTGCGGTATATAGCGACGGATCACCAAGAGAGAATAAGATGGTTTCATGCCGCTTCTGTTGGATGAGTGAGATGACCGCAAGCGCAAGTGCGCGCAAGCGCACCCGATAATCGCGGGCGCTTGGTTTTGTCGATGTTCGCGGGTGAGCTCGCGCCTGAGGAAGCGCGGCCCTCCGGGTGCCCTTCTTCCGAACGAGTAGGTACATCGAAACGGAATCCGGTTCGTCGAACAAAACCAAAGGTCCCCCGTTGACAAATTGAGTCGGGGTTCCGGGTACGCATTCGCGCGTACAACACGTAATCCTTTGCCAACTCCCCATTCCCCATGTCCGTTTGGTATACTGCTCTCTCGCATTTCTCCAATTTGCCAGAATAACACGATTGACATATATGTGCCAAAGCGTAGTGCGCATGCGCACGAGTTGGAGGGTTGCTTTCGCTTGAAGACGAACCGCTTAGACTTATTTCCACAAGTAAGAAACCGCGATCTTTCCTATTCGGATGCGCATGAAGCCCCATTCCGGTGCTACCTATGTCGCTGGGAAACCTACGGCTCGAAAGCATGCGGACCTCGCCAAGTTGAACTCTATTAGCATAAACGAATAAACGCCAAGGGAGCGGTGTCGTGTATAGGCAAACTAAGAAAGGTTCGCGTTGCAGGGGCCGTAGAGGAAAGAAAGCGAGAGAAAGATGAAACAACAGTGGAAAAGGGTTGTTGAGGTATATGGTATCTCTTGTTGCATGGCTCTCGTCGCGGTGTCCCCTATGGCTGCACTAATCGATTTTGCGAGGCCGAAAGCGTGCCACTGTGCGACGTCTAATTGGTAATTAAGCTCAACTTTACGACGACGGTCTCTCCGATCCCTCTCGCGAGAAGCGGGTTTAGCTCTCGACTGCCGGGCTACCCGCGGACCTGGCTGCTGCGGTAGCAGAACTCATAGCCGTTGCACACAACTCCGGCACGACGAGTGCTGCCAGTAGGATCGGCAACCAGGCACCGGTAGCGAGGCCCGCCAGGAGGAAGGTGTCAGACACGAGTCGCTCCCACGAGACTGAGTAACTACCGGATAATGCATCCGTTAAATCGCTTCACGGGGATAAATTACGCCGGCCATCGGTATGGCTCACCGTTACTTTTCACGGCGTCAACTATTCGCTAGAATTCTCATATCGCCTCGATCCCTGACCTACGCAATATCGTTACTATTGGCCATATTAACGGCAAAAAAAAATGCTTAGGGGCGGCATATTTGCCCTCATAATTTGCTCATCGTTCATCGGGGATGAGTCGGATCTCTCGTCATCTACACGTTATCGAGGCGCGTATAGACGCGGGCGCGTGTGTGTATGTTGTCGTCGGTGCGGATAGGAGGAGAAGGTGGTTGAGCCTCAACTGGCTTGACTCGCTGTGGCGAGAGCGAGCGGTACCGCTGATATATGGCGCGCATAAGAGATGTAGTCAGATCACGGTCCCCTTCATGACGCTGCTTCTACACCGGCGAACAAGTTCTTTCCTACGATAAATCCTCGCGGAATGTAAAACCTTCGTGCCTGCAACCCGCGGCCGCAGAACTCTCTCGCGGGCGAGTGCTCTGAAGCTCCGTTTACCAGATATCTTTTCTCCTCGTCGGCGGCCTCCGCTTCTCGGTCGTTTCGTTTCTCTTCTTTCAAAGCCAATCCTCTCTTTCCTATGTTTCCTCCTCTCGCATAGACCGCAACACACAGCGCCATACGGAATCTCCGATCCTTTCTTCGAGAATTATCCGTTTATCCCGGGAGTCTTAATGGACCCGCGGAGAGCTTCGACCAAACTTCCAAATGCCTCTCGACTCGTCCCTCACATGTATGAACGCACAAACGCATACCGATACCTTTCTACGTATCTGTGATACATACGAACGGGCGTGACGGATAGCCCCGGATCCTCGACTGTGTCTTCGTCGAGTAATCGAATTCACGCGACCTGTCCGAGTTGATGATGACGATCGATATATACTTTTGGAAAATCATTAAATCGCTCCGACTCTTTCGGAGTTGTACGATTTTCGGGGGTTTCCGTCGAGGGTATTTGCAATGAAGGTTGCTGATTCGAGAGCAACGGCGGGCTTTAACGTTGCAACGAACAGCCGAACCGAAGCGAGAAGCAAGCAGACCAGTGAGGAAAGGGAATCCGAGCGCATAAATACCTCAGGGGCCCCGGGCCTCGGCTACCGGCACATAAGTGCCGGTGTTCTCCTCGGTTTCTCTCTCTTTCTCTCTCTCTCCCTCTCTCTCTCACTCTCTCTCTCTATAGTATATTTCTCTGGGGCTTTTTTTTTTTCTTCTTTTCTTTTCTTCTTCTTCTATACCGATGCCGGACGACGCGCGCGCGGGACTCTCTCTGGTCAGCAGATAATACGGAGAAGCGAGGATAATGTGTATGTGTATACGCAAGAGCTCAGCGCGCCTATGTATTATCCGAGAAACATCGGTGGAGCATATCGTCCGGCGTTCCTTGAATGCTCTCTTCGTTCTTTGGATTTATTGGAAACAAGTCATCGAACCCATTTTCTATTATCTCGCAGTGGGTTACACCAATTCCAAAAGTAGTATTATTATAATAATTCACAGCTCAACCGTACGCGCCCAGGTGGTGGTGGGCCTCTGATTTATGCAGACGTTGTTAATCTTACGACGCATATACCGACTCGCTTCGGAGAGGAAAATAATTGCGTACATGAGAGGAGATTTTTGGGGCGAAAGAACTCTTGAGAATGAGAGGAGAGCCGATGAGAAGTGAGCGCATGAAGCCTTCGGGGGCTCTTGGCTACCGCAAGATATGTCTATAAGTATACCGAGGTGCGGATACTCCTCTTCGTCGCGTTTCTTTCTTCTTTTATTATACTTCTTCCCTTTTTTTCTCATTCGTACCCACGTATAACCGACCAAACTGAAGACTAAAGTCTGCGCGATGTATGCCGAATCCTCTTCAACGCGCGCGCCGCAAAAGAAAATGAACAGAGGTGTCGCCAGACGTGGTCCTTCCAAATATTTACGAATAACATATTCATTCGCGTCAATGACTCTTCGAGAGTCACTTTTGCTCCGAGCATTGGTTCACTCGCATCGGCGCAAGTTTACAGGGATAGTGTATGCTGAATGCCTCGGGACAGCGCGTAATTAGTTGCCATTCGGTTGTGAATTAAACTTTTGAGAGTAAGAGGTGCCTCCGTGATTGCGCACCAATTACCTCCAAAAGATAGGGATGCGTCTCTCGTATCGGAAATCACCAGAATTTCTTTTTTTTTTCTCACTGCTACTGCCTCGGGAATTTATAATACGGCGCATGCGCGATACCACAATTACGCGCATTCACGATCGAGGCACGTTTTCTCGATCGATAAAGATTTTTTTTTTCTTTTCGTCGACAATGTTGCGGATACTAACTGTTAGGCGATATTGTATGATGGGTATCTTAGCTATGGACCCGCGGACCTCGATAACCGCACTTGTTGCGAAAGGGCACGGCGCAGTGTTGACATTTAACCCCTCGCGTACCGAACACTTTTTGCCAGTCGCGTACTGTATCACGTAATAGTTTTTTAAGCATTAATGAAACGATACTTTAAAACTACTTTACCATTTTTTTCAGAATTTTTTAACGTAAATTTATAGTTGAACGGATCTTTTGAAGGAAAAAAGAGTGAAATAACACCGAATTATTCACGTGTTATAGGCGAGCGATTTCTTCGTCATTGAGTATAGACATCTCCCGACTGTAACATGTGAATAATTAATTATTATTTCACTCTTTTTTTTCTGTCGGGAGCTTTTTAATTTTTGAATAAAATTTATTTCATCCCTTGAATTCCGTGATTTTGAGGTTATGTCGCACAGAGATCGAGCGCTTTGCGATCCACCGGCGCCCAATCTTCGATATATCGGAACTATTCCGTAAAATGCTTTATTCTCTACAAATATTCAACAAATTTCAATTCTCCATTGCCAAAGACATTGACCGTACATCATACATTTGCTGTGTCAAATTCTATTAAGTAATTTTTAGCCGTTTTCGAGAACATACCGGACAACCAAATCGTTCGTCTCCGCGGAACGCATAACTCCCGTCTTTTTGTCGCTCGCGGGCAGTCGAGAGTTAAAAAAGTCAAATTACGAAATTAATAAAATTTTTGCGTTGATTAAAAATCCGAATGAATAAAAAATTTCGATAATATCATGAAACATATTTTTCCAAACAAAAAAAACCGCCGCTCATTGCGATAAAAAATAATTACAAATTTAAATCTATAAAAATTGCGTGAAATTTCTCGTATCATTCATTGACGTAAAATAAGTCATTTTTTCAGACAATTCGATGTTATACTATATTTAAACGTAAGGAAGTATCTTTAAATCGTATCCTCCTAAGCGTATGCAAGTTATGCGTCTAAAAAGTTACGAAATAATGTTTGAAACTTTAGTACGTAAGTTTGACGCGGCGGTACCGCAAGGACTACCTTAACATATGTTTCGTTTGGCTAACCGAAAGATTCTTCCTCGATGACACGTTATCGGCATCTTGACTATTTTAAATGGCCTCGAAGGCTCATATTCTGAATGGTTTTGCCCCGAAAAGCGGCGAATTTGTGTAGAAAACGGCGAAAGATCGGGCACATCGGTCTGAGGTCCGATGGTAATCTTTCGGCACGAGGAATTCGAGAACGTTGCGCGCCTCGCGCCCGTTCTTTTATTTTTTTTCCAACTCGATCGTCGCGATTTACCTGCGGGAATATTCGTTCTCCAAGGAGAGTTTTGCAAAGCACCCCACCGCACACCTCGTCGTCGCGGCCGGCATTCGCATACTCTTGTGGCCGCGACAGGCCTGAGAGACAGACGGAACGAGTAAGAGGAACATAGTCGTTCGGTCACACGAGACGAGAGGAGAGTGCGCATCTCGCAGGGTATAGATATATACCTATAGAACACACGGAACGTATTCCCGTCGTTCTCGTTCCGCGGAGTCCCACAGAATCGTTTCGCGTGTGTGCGCCGCGCGCGTCTGTATATCGCGAAGAGTGAAAAGAAGGAAACGAAAGAACGAACGAGAGCGAGAAGCGCGAAGCGCGAAGGTTAAAAAATAAAAAAAAATCTTGCGCGCGATCCCTCGAGAATTTTTGAAATTCGATGGTTCTGCGCTCGGAATATCGGTACGTTCCGTTGGGCGACTGTGCGAACCAATATGTTAGATCATTACTTTAACACACAGAAGAGCATAGCGCAGGGGTTTCGACGCTTCGCCGCGAGCAGAGAGTAACGATAAAATTATATTTGCCGTTGGGGTCTTTGGAGAAAAGCTCACACGACGAGTAGAGAGAGGCGATGGCGCGCGGAGAGTGGTTTGGATATTGCGGGAGCCCGAGGGACGTGAGTAATAGTAATAGGTTTTAAATTGTCTCTCTCGCTATAATGGCAAATAATATCCACGCGTAAAGGCCGCCTACCCGGTGCTTTCATGTTCTTTTTACGCTGCTGGGCGGCTGCCGCTGCTGTTACTCTCCGAACCGAGCGCACCACTTTTTTTCCATCCCTCGCACTCGATTCGTGTCCTTGAGTCGCGCCGTATGCCACCTTCGCATTTACTTGACATCTTCGCGAACAAAACTATGTCGTTTGTCGCCATTTTTTTTTTTTTCGTGTATTTTTTAAACTTTTCTTGCCTATGAGACGAGATGTGGAAATGTAGTCGGTGCAACGCAAACTACCGACGAGAGTCAAAGGGAAAAGGGTGGGGGGACACGTGTGCAAAAATCACGAACGTCGTTGCGTTCTTTCACACGTGCTGCAGGCCTCAGGGTGACTGTTATTTTCTCCTGTTACTCCCTTTCGTTCCTCGGCGCGTTGCGTGATCGCATTTTGCTTATGTCGATTCGATTAGCGTACGGGCCATTGGGAGCTCTTCGAGTTGCGACGACTCTCGCCTCTCTCCCGGTCTCTTCTCGCCTGATTTGTCGTATCCTATTACCGAAAGGTGAACGCAAAACTCGAACGCGATACCAGACACCGACCATCGCGTTATTATTTCGTGACGTGGGCACATATGTAACCATCGCGTCTTCCAACTGTCCCTTCGTCTCGGATCTTCGTCGATCGCCGCCTAATTCGTTGTCTACCAACACGGCTCGCGTCTCGAGTATCGCGGTACCGGCGAACGATCTACGAACGCTGTGATAAATTTGTAGGATAAACGAGTAGTAACAACGTTACGTGCATATAATCTCTCGCGTGATAAAGGCAAAGCAAATCCGTTGAGTTTAGACTGCAAGTGCGGAAAGCTAAAGATGGAAATTACTGGGGAAGCAGAATGAGTTGTTTCGCGTTTCACGAGAATAAGAAGTACACTCGGGTGCACCTTTGAGAATATAAAGTATAAAGCGAACGGTGATGAGGAGAGAGAAGGGCAATAGGAAGGAAAAGGTGCCGAACTCCGAAGGGAGAAGAGGAGGGCGTCCCCGGTGCGGACTCCCGCAGCGCGAGCGAAGCTAAAAGATGACCCGACTTTGCTGCACGAATCTCCCTTCGAGAGACTCGTTCCCTTTTACTTTCGTTGTTATTTTCTTTTTTATTCGGAGCATTGAATGACCAAATGCACAGAGGCCAAAGGGGTACCGATTTTTCGAAAAACGTTTATAGTCTCGACACTTGTAAGCGTCACGGGCGTCGATTCGTCTAATATATGACTCGATGTCAGTTGCGGCTATAAAAAAAAAAATCTCTCGGAAAATCAGATTTTTTCCGGTTCCCTTAAAAAAAATTCTAATACCATCAAATTAATTTTAATATTGAAGTTTTTTGTTTTTTTACACGTTTCATTCATCAGAAAAAAAATTCTCGGAAAATCCGATTTTTTTTGGGAAAATGAAACGTGACAAAAAAAAACTTCAATATTAAAATTAATTTGATGGTAATAGGAATTTTTGTAGGTAATCAGGAAAATGAAATTTTTTTCGGAAAATTAAATCGCGTAAAATCAAAAAATCTTCAAAATAAAAATTAATTCGAGAATAATGGAAATTGTTGTACATAATCAGTGTACTAAATTTTCAAAGAAATAAGCAGTACAATTTTAATAATATATCTGAATAAATAACATTATTAATTATAACGCAATGTTATTTAAAAATTTTTTAAAGATTATTTTACAGCACAGAGTATTTGAATGTTTGATTAATTGACGATGTTATCGAACGACAATTTCTCCGATTAAATTGACTTCAGCATAAAGCGAAACAGTAGTTCGTAATAATGCCACAACGAATCATTCACAGAGAACGACTGTCGGGCGATGAGACGAAACGAGATGATCTACTAATGGATCTTTCGTTTATGAATACAGATTATCCCGCGATAATCATCGGCTACTCTGATAATTGATTATCGTTCTCCGGTATCCGATTAATTCCTCACGAGGCGCTCTTTCTTTGACTATTATTTATCGCCACATAATTGTAATCGAATTTTTATTTTTATTCGTCGTTTCTTATTGAAGAAAAAAAAAAAAGTAAAAATACCGAAAGAAGTTACGCCATTGTATTATATCGTACGCTCGATGTATAGTTACGTACAAACGCCACGTGCTCCGGAGAGAAGGAACGCAAAGTATTGGAAGGTAACCAGTGCACTATCTGGTGCACAAGAGTGCACTAGCAAGCGGCACGGGATTCACGTTCCTTCAGCTTCTGCTGCTGCAGAATGCTCGTACGGCAAAGAGAGCCGAGCGCTGGCATGAGGTTCGACCGTAAATACGTTGGAATGCAGACGGTGCGGGCTGCCGCCGCTGCTGCTGCTGCTGCTACCCGTGAAGGGAGCGAGCGCCGCTGTTCTTTCTCTTTCTCTCTCGCATACGAAGCGAAGACCCCCGGAAGGATGGATGGAATGAGAGACAGAAGAACGAGGAAAAGATACAGCGGAAGAGAGAGAAAATGCATCTCGGTCGATGCACCATCATGCAGCGCGCAAGCAAACCTCAACAAAATAGCATAAAACATTCTCACCACTTGAATATTCTCTTTTCTACGAGGGATGATTAAATTTTGAAAAAAAAAAAAAAAAAAACAATAATAATAATAATAATAAAAATAATAATAATAAAATTCAAGTGCCGCGTAAAATTGACCAATTTTCCTCGCGTTTCGGATGAGTTCAGCTTCCATCGTTCGATACCATTTCGTGTCTCGTGCCCGAGAAAAAAAAAAAAATACCCCGAATTAGGAGTCGCCGAAGCGCACATCCGCGCGGCAGTACAACGTATCATTTGGTGGAATCGTTGCCGACGCGCCCACGACATTCGTCGTCGGGTCTTCCTGGTCGGTTGTGGTAAGAGAAGAAAATGACGATTGAAGAGAGATCCGGGGTAAGAAAGAGAGATAAAGCCCGGGATTTTAACATAAATATTGCTCGAAAATATTTCGACGTGGCCGGGCAGGGCGACCGCCCGCCGCCGGCTGATCCGCGCTCGCTGACACGACGTTAATTGAAAGCACGGGGCCCCCTCTGTGGTGTACGTTGGCGTGAGGAAACGCGAGCGACTGCAAGGGATGCTGTTGCCCGGTAACGGACGACGAGGGGCGAAGAGAGAAGTTTGAAGAAAGAGAGACGAAAAGAAAAGAGAATGAAAGAAAAAAAAAAAAGATCGAAAAAAAAAAAAATGTTTAAATTAAAAAAAAAAAGAAGGGTGAAAAGAAGCGCGAAGAGAGAAGAAGAGGTCAGATTGCGGATCGCGAAGAAGAAACTACTCAGACACAGCGATGCAGCGAGGTGAGGCGAAAAGCCAGTCAGCCAGCGAGAGGAACGAGACGGAGCGAATGGACGTGTAGAGAGTGTACGCTGCGATGTATCGCGGCGAAAGGGGAATCTTTGCGAGAAGATCGGCGAAGAGTAGCATAAAAGTAACCGAGGAAAAGACGAAGGTAGCGTCGAGAGAAGGTAGTCGTCATCTTCGCGAACGACACAGTCGTCGTTCGGAGCCTTCGAAACGGAGTCGCGGGGCATCTTCGTCGGCGGGCAGTACGCACGACTTAAAATCGATGTACCCGGTCTCTCTTTCTTTCGTATATATATCTTTTCGTCGAGTTTCGAAGCTCAAGAGCAAAGAGGAAGAATGCAGAGCGAAAGAGTAAAGGAGCGGAAGAACGGAGGGGAAGGATACTATATGTAGGAACCGCGAGAGTAGAAGCTACGAAAGCAAGCGACGACCTCCTCCACGGTGGCTATCCTCGGTCCTTCTTCTCGGCAGGTTTACGACGAGCCAACGCAAACACGACACTCGCCCGCTAACTGGCCACCTAGCTACCGGTACCCAAGAGAAACCAGCATCGGCGCACAGCCTCTTTCTGCCCGCGAGGGGCCCTCTCGCCCTCTGTCTAGTCGACTTGCAATGCCGGTTTGCATCGAAAAAGAGACGGAAAGAAAATCGAGCCGTCTACCTACGGGCGATGGACTGTGTATGGGTTACCTATGGATGATATATCAGCCATACAGGTATCGGATGTCCCGCGAGACTCGCGAGTACGCGAATCATCGCGGGGCCTCCAGAACTCCGTCCGAAGTGTGACGGAAATTACTCGGCACATTCGTCGGACGGAGGAGCGGTCCATCGTCGCGCCCCGAGTGTCAACGTTGCCCCTCATCGATACCGGTGTCGTAGAGATTGTGAGGGGATTTTCCCGTCACACTTCGGTCGTTCTCCGTCGGCCGAACTAACTCTAGATAACCACAAAAAAAACGAAGGTTGGGCGCCAGCCATCCTTTCTCACCGGGGATGACGAACCGGTCAATAACGCAAACAAAATTCTCAATATTCAAAAACATACAAAATTTCCTAATCGCGAAAAATCCGGAAATACGGCACAACTAAATACTAACGACGGAGACGCGAGCGGTATACCAGGGTCGCTCATTATGCTAGGTTTGGTAGAGAGGGTCGGAGTCGTGGGAAAGAAAGAAAAGGACTCAATAATAAAAATGCAAAGTTGTCCTTACGTGTTCCACTATTGAGAAAAACTATTGCCAATACAGGAGGCGTAGTAAATCATACAAAGCGTTGAAGAGAAACATAAAGATAAGAGAAGCCAGAAATGAAAGACACACAGTTATATCACCAGCCAGAGAGAGAGGAGTAGCTTAATTGAATAATTTTCTTTGTGACGCAACGGCGGTGTAGGAAATTTCGCGGTTTGCGACGAGGCGAAGGGTAGACGAGTTTATGTCACGACGGCTATGCCGTACTCACCGAAAACGATAACGACGAAAAACCACTCACTCTCCGTTCGTAGCTTTCGCTACCGAGATCGGAGCGAGTTGTTCCCCGCGCTCACGTAGTGAGGAGTTTAACTCGAGCTCGAAACTTTTATTTTTCGGTCTCTCGCAATTCTCGCGGAGTTTCTTCTCGTGACGAGAGAACTCAACGCGCTAAGTTTTTCCAACGGAATAAGTACGATGAAAAATCGAACTCAATCGAAAGGACGAGAATTCAAGATTTTTATCGAACGGGATCGAAATAAAGCGGCAAAATAATCCAAGGAAAATAATGCATCGCTTACTTGCTCACTTACTTAACACGTCGGAGGTGCACCTCCACGAGGCACTCACGGTAAGGCTACCGGAGACTCCCTCGGAGATCCTCCCTCGACGACGGCTCGTACCAGAAGACCCGTAACCTCAAGACTTCTCGAGAGCTCACGCAAATCGAATTTTGGAAACTCGCGTAGAGAGAGCCGGGTGCGAGATCTCACACACACACACGCATTCGTCACTTTCATCCCCACTCATCGGGTTACTCCTCGGGCGGCTGTTAGGCCCGATACTTCCCACCCACCGTCCTCTCGTTCTATGAGGTTGGGAGGGATATCCCCGCGGTCCCACACACAGAGGCGAGCTCGGGACCCCTACCCTATTGGACCTGGCAATCCTTGCCGACAGGGTGGTCCAATCCCCGCCGACAAGGCCTTCCATACGCGACATACGCAAATCTCAAAAACGCCGACCTTTGCTCGCCCCTCTATCAACTGTGCGCCGGTTTTTCAGCCGGACTTGATGATCCGCGGGAAATCTCATAGGGTTGGGGTGATCGGGTGGTGGGTAGCACGAATTGTCGGCTCCTTTCCACGCCACCCTTTCACCCCCCCCTCCTCCAACTAACGAATATGGTCCCCGAATCGTCTGAGTCATACTCTCACTCGTACTAGACATTCAAACTCAACTTAAAACTCAACTCAACTCAAAACAACCGCAAAACTCAAATCAAACTCAAATCATACTCTCAGTCAGTCTAAAAAATGCACACTAGCTTCGTAACCGGCCTCTGCTACGCGACATACTCAGTCAACTACGGTATCGATTATTTTTAGGTGCCAAAAATGTATTTTGTTATTTTATAAATTTTGATTAGCTAATGCGGGATCAATTATTTTTTTTTTTTTTTTTTTTTTTCCGGGGCAAGTTCCTCGTCTCACTGTCGTTCAAAGCGGGTTTCGTTGTATTTATCCCTTATTTCTGCCTATAATTCTTCGCCTCGTCACTAACCTGGCCGCGCGGCGCGCGTGTGACGCTCGTCGCGAAAAACGGCGTCACAACTCCTTTCCCCCCCGACGGATGACGGTGCTTGCCGGTCCTTCAGAGTCCTGGTTGTCGGTGGAAGTGTGGGGTTCTGATCGTCGAACCCACGCCTTGAGATGTAGTCTTCTTCTCCTTTTCTCTTCGTTTCGGGATCTTTCCTCAGGGGCTCAAAGCTCTCCTCTGATTGTCGGGTCGCGTACTCAGGAGCGATACCGTCTTCGGAGAGGTCTGGGGAAAGACCTTCAACCCTCTGACGAAGTCACACCGGTTCGACTCGACGGCGGGATCGTAAGGGGCACAATTATTCGGTATCGGGGGTGGGGAGGTCCAGGAGGGACCTTCAACCGCCTAGCAAAATAGCGGGGTGGCGAGCCGCTTCGAGATCCGGTTCCTAGTAGCCATGGCGAGGCTACGGCGGTACGGGAGTGAACACCCCTCCGCCGATGCCGTCCTCGAGCTACCGAGGGTTAACTGCACCGCGGACGATCGTCGCGGTATCGCTAGCGGTATCGGAGGCTCTCGGGTACGGCTAGGAGCTCTTCCTCGTCACTCTCGGAATCTTCGCCCTCGACGGGGTCTTCGGACACCTGAACACGCAAGTACTGCGGTCGGGGTCGAGGCTGTCCTGCCGGCGGTTTATACGCCAAGGCAGGACACATCGAGGCTTCGGGAGTCCTCGGAGGAGGTCGATTACGATCACTGAGCAGGTTATGCTCGTGTCGGGTCGCCGCTCTCTCCAATGCGTCGACCGTTAAAGCATCGGTATACGGGATCACAACTTTGTACGTGATCAGCAGGTTTCGATAGGTGTATCGAGCCTGTTCGGTGTCGGAATATCGGGGCGTGTTCGTAAGAACAACGCTCTCATACACGCGGCATAATCACTGACACTCTCGTGAGTGCCTTGACGGCGCGCGGAAATTTCCTCACGCAACGCCATTTGGTATTCCGGATCGCAGTATCGAGGTCGAAGAGCCGATTTAACCTCACTCGAGCTGGTAACCTCCGGGGCTCTCCCTCGGTACCAAGTGAGTGCCGCCCCGTCCAGCAGAAAGGGTATCGCTCGAATAATGTCGGTTTCATCAATCGGGAGAAGAAATTGGCATTCTTCAATCCGCGAGATGAAGTCCTCGACATCTTGCAGCGCCTTCCCTGCGAATCTCTCGTGTCGCTTCAGGATCGTGTTGATCCAGAGGCCAACCGGAACTCGTCGGGAGGCGTAACGAAAATCGGTATCGTCATCGTCAGAAACCGAATGGTCACCCCGTTGGGGAACAATTCGTTGACGGGTATTCGTCATCGGCGGGATCGAGTTACCTTTTCCACTCTCAGCCATTGCGATAGCAGAATGGTCTCTCTCGGGAGAGGGGCTAAGCTTACGGGGACGAGAGATCGAAAGAATCGAACGTCGATCGTCACGGGGTAGCTTCTGCGCTCTCTCCGATTTTTATTTTCGGTATCGGTAGTCTTCAATGATTTTTCCGACAAAATGTGTCGAATCGGGATCCAAAAAAACTAGAATCGAATCGATTATGGTTCTCATCGAAACTCGGGGAAAATTATAATCGATGCGTAGGGGAGGCAAAAAAAAATTTTAAAAAACAATAAGGGGAATGACAAAAAAAAATTAAATAAATGTAAAGGGGATCAGAGAGACGAATTTCACGGTGCCAACGCAATTCACGGGAGCGTCGACAGCGCGTGTTACACGAGGCGGGGTATCGCGAGCACTTACTAGGCTCAAGCGCGTACCGCAACGTACCTCGGGTAGCGTGGACGCTCGCTACACGGGAGCGCGTGGCAGTCTGCCTTGCCTCTCTCTCTCTCTCTCTCTCTCTTCTTCGCGTCTCGAGGCGACGAGTGAGAAATCGGAGTTGAACTCTCGAACGCAAAGGAAATTTTTAGAGAGAGGGAAGAAAATTCGTGATCGAAGGGGTAATTGGTACGCGGGGATATTTATTAATTGTCTCAATTAATTTAACAATTAATCCTCATACGCCGCTTTTCCTCGTCGATCGTCGCTCACTCGACAGTCGAGGGGACGAGAAAAGAAAAGGGGAGAGGGAGAGACAAAAAAAAACTATCACTCTCGCGAGTTACTTCGCTCGGCGAGCGATAGAATTCTCTATATCGCCGGGTTTCGAGGCGAGGACCGAAAGAATTTTTTTTTTCTCAGAAAAATAATTTTTTTTTTTTTCTGAATAATTCGCCGTACCCACTCGGTGATGAACGAAGTAATCCGATTGCTCGGCGGTATCGTCGGTATCGATGAAGCACGTGGCACGTGGTACACTATGCACTCGCACTCACAAAAAAGAAATATCACTCGGGATCGACACAAAAAAAATTCGAGATCGCACACAAAATTCCGGGATCGCACAAAATTCGAGATCGCAGAAAAAAAATATCGAGATCAAACAAAATTTCGAGATCGCACAAAAAAAAAGAAAAAATATTATTCGTGATCGCACAGTTCGCACGCACTACCGAAGAATGCAAGAGTCGATGGAAAAGATGAACGAACACCCAATTCGGAACACGAGGCACGGAGCGGCGTAACTCGCGACGTGAGTTACCGCATCGATTGCTTCCGCACTTTCCGAATTTCCATACAGGACTCGCTTTGTTTCCTGCGATGATCGGCAGTTAGGTAGGCGTGGAAGGGGGTCTCTCGAGGAGCGCGTGGACACTGCCGGCCGGCACGCGTTCTCTTCTTACGCGATGTAAACAAAGTTCTCGCTCGGCAACGTGCGAGAGCCTTTGTCTAAGACATCGAACGAGATCAGGGAAAGGTGACGCGAAGAATTGTTTTTCACGTCACACAAAAGGAACTCGGTATCGTTGAGGCTCCTATGTGGGCTCTCAACTTTCTCATTTAACGTTCTCGAATATTCGACTCGAGAAATAATTCTTGAGGATTATTCGGCGTCGATGAGAGTTGCGTACCTCGGGATCGTAGAGGACTCGAGAGGACAAGTTGTTTGTCTCATCGAACAATAGATCGGGATCTCGAAATTTCTATATAGCGAGTACCTATCTCGTTTACGAGCTCGAATATTCACGCAAAATTTATTTTCGCGAATTTTCGGCTTCGGAGAAATTTTATTTTCTCGAGATTGTCGTATGCTATGCTTTTCAGGTTTATCGGTATCGGAGCGAAATAATTCTGAAGAATTAATTTTCAAGCTCCACGATTTTCCTTCGCGCGGGATCGATAATGAAAATTTTTTTTTCTCTTTTTTTTTGTAAGATTGTCCCGCCAACTAAATCGCTCATGCGCATCGTCACAAAATGTTAACCAATTGTTATTTTTCAAAGTTTGATATAAAAAGGAATTGTAGATTTTACGGGCACTATAATTTATGTTTCTCTCAAAATTATATCCCAAAAAAAAACTCGAAACTCTGAATGAATGATTTTCTTTCTTTCGAGCCCCACGTTGGGCGCCAATTTGTGAGGGGATTTTCCCGTCACACTTCGGTCGTTCTCCGTCGGCCGAACTAACTCTAGATAACCACAAAAAAAACGAAGGTTGGGCGCCAGCCATCCTTTCTCACCGGGGATGACGAACCGGTCAATAACGCAAACAAAATTCTCAATATTCAAAAACATACAAAATTTCCTAATCGCGAAAAATCCGGAAATACGGCACAACTAAATACTAACGACGGAGACGCGAGCGGTATACCAGGGTCGCTCATTATGCTAGGTTTGGTAGAGAGGGTCGGAGTCGTGGGAAAGAAAGAAAAGGACTCAATAATAAAAATGCAAAGTTGTCCTTACGTGTTCCACTATTGAGAAAAACTATTGCCAATACAGGAGGCGTAGTAAATCATACAAAGCGTTGAAGAGAAACATAAAGATAAGAGAAGCCAGAAATGAAAGACACACAGTTATATCACCAGCCAGAGAGAGAGGAGTAGCTTAATTGAATAATTTTCTTTGTGACGCAACGGCGGTGTAGGAAATTTCGCGGTTTGCGACGAGGCGAAGGGTAGACGAGTTTATGTCACGACGGCTATGCCGTACTCACCGAAAACGATAACGACGAAAAACCACTCACTCTCCGTTCGTAGCTTTCGCTACCGAGATCGGAGCGAGTTGTTCCCCGCGCTCACGTAGTGAGGAGTTTAACTCGAGCTCGAAACTTTTATTTTTCGGTCTCTCGCAATTCTCGCGGAGTTTCTTCTCGTGACGAGAGAACTCAACGCGCTAAGTTTTTCCAACGGAATAAGTACGATGAAAAATCGAACTCAATCGAAAGGACGAGAATTCAAGATTTTTATCGAACGGGATCGAAATAAAGCGGCAAAATAATCCAAGGAAAATAATGCATCGCTTACTTGCTCACTTACTTAACACGTCGGAGGTGCACCTCCACGAGGCACTCACGGTAAGGCTACCGGAGACTCCCTCGGAGATCCTCCCTCGACGACGGCTCGTACCAGAAGACCCGTAACCTCAAGACTTCTCGAGAGCTCACGCAAATCGAATTTTGGAAACTCGCGTAGAGAGAGCCGGGTGCGAGATCTCACACACACACACGCATTCGTCACTTTCATCCCCACTCATCGGGTTACTCCTCGGGCGGCTGTTAGGCCCGATACTTCCCACCCACCGTCCTCTCGTTCTATGAGGTTGGGAGGGATATCCCCGCGGTCCCACACACAGAGGCGAGCTCGGGACCCCTACCCTATTGGACCTGGCAATCCTTGCCGACAGGGTGGTCCAATCCCCGCCGACAAGGCCTTCCATACGCGACATACGCAAATCTCAAAAACGCCGACCTTTGCTCGCCCCTCTATCAACTGTGCGCCGGTTTTTCAGCCGGACTTGATGATCCGCGGGAAATCTCATAGGGTTGGGGTGATCGGGTGGTGGGTAGCACGAATTGTCGGCTCCTTTCCACGCCACCCTTTCACCCCCCCCTCCTCCAACTAACGAATATGGTCCCCGAATCGTCTGAGTCATACTCTCACTCGTACTAGACATTCAAACTCAACTTAAAACTCAACTCAACTCAAAACAACCGCAAAACTCAAATCAAACTCAAATCATACTCTCAGTCAGTCTAAAAAATGCACACTAGCTTCGTAACCGGCCTCTGCTACGCGACATACTCAGTCAACTACGGTATCGATTATTTTTAGGTGCCAAAAATGTATTTTGTTATTTTATAAATTTTGATTAGCTAATGCGGGATCAATTATTTTTTTTTTTTTTTTTTTTTTTCCGGGGCAAGTTCCTCGTCTCACTGTCGTTCAAAGCGGGTTTCGTTGTATTTATCCCTTATTTCTGCCTATAATTCTTCGCCTCGTCACTAACCTGGCCGCGCGGCGCGCGTGTGACGCTCGTCGCGAAAAACGGCGTCACAAGATATACAATACAGCGGTGGAGTCGTTATTTCGTTCGCATCCACGCGATACCGCGTGATGCCACTCGGAGCAACGTAACGGGGATTCTCGCGGCCGTGAGGCCGATAGCCGATAAGGATGCAAATTTCGGCACGAATTTGTGGTCATTTTATATTTCACCGACGTCGTTTATGCCATAAAAAAAAAGTTTGCCGTGTCGCGATAATTCTTTCGAGTCGCGAGAGTCACATTCGTTTTATTCGTTTGGCGCGATTGCCTCGCCGGGGAAAGTGAAGGTGAGCCGAGTTCGGTCCCAACGAACTGACGAGTTTGTCAAATAAAAACTGAGATCGCGGTATCGTTTCTCAGGTATACGAGAGACTGGGTCTCCTCTCCTCTTTAATACGAGGCGCCTATCGCAGCAGTGTAAAAGTTTTATGGGTTTGTAAATACGATATATTTGGATACATACCCCCCTTTCGAACTCTAGTCTAACGTCCGGTCTGTAAATAGTGTTTCATCTCACCTGAAAATGAAAAAAAAAATACGAATTAGAGTTGTTATATTTGCAGGAAAAATCTTTGATAGGATTTACTAGAAATTATTCGGTATTCTGGTAAAATTCGACTGCAGCGCCACCCACGAAAATCACGGAAATGCTCGATATTATGAAAAAAAATTTTAACACATTTGTGGACATTTTTACGATATTTTATGGGAGAAATTCCCATAGTTCCTATAAGTTTCGACAGGTGGCGACATTTGCTCCGCAATACGAAAAATTTACGATTTTTTTTGTTTTACTGTATTTTTTAGGTATATCGTGAATTGTATCAGATTCTTCTCACCGTATAATGAATACGCGGAAAAATTATGTTCGATCGTATTACGTTCGATTATAGAGTATAACGAGGGAAAATTAAAGTATTAATTATTGCGAGCTGCGTGAGTGATTCGACAATTTCAGATCACGAAACTTTTTTTTTTAATCTGAAAAAACAATTTTATCTCATGTCTCATTCGATTGATTCTTTGTACCGGAATTCTAGTCGTGAAAAAAAAATGCCGTATTCTAAACATGACAACGCGCGGATTCGATTCTTTTTTTTTAATATAAATTTAAATACGCAAAGTTTTATATTTAAAAAACAACGATATCTTGTTCGCAATCTTTAATATTTCCGTCGAGAGATTTTTTCATTTAATTTTTTCAATTTATTTAATTTAATTTAATTAGTGGTGAGATTATTTAACATTACAAAAAAAATTATTAAAACGCGTATTTTCTCCTAAAATTACTTTACTGATGGAAAAATTCCATTTTAAATAAATTTAAGCGGGAAAAGGGAAAATACGATTTTGGAAGGGAAAATTTGAAACTAAAAAAAAAAAGATAGCCATTGGTCGCGATGACATCGCGAAATACTAGAATGACAGTCATTTCGGTGTCAGTTGATGCCATCAAAAAATTACGATAATTTTTATCGACAATGGAGAAAATTATAATGGAATCACCTAACAACGAAGATGATGGACTGCTGGTGATATTGTGACTATTAAGGGTTCAACGATCGATAATTTTCATTGCAGATATTTCATATTAATAGGCGCGTTTTGTTAATTCGGTTATAATAAACTATAAAAAAGGATGCAAACGAATTTGAAGTAAAAACAAAAAAAAAACCATCCGCTCGAGTCGTAAAACGAAGTGAGAAGAAGCGTCGATGGGCGATGGCGCACGAATATTACAGTCACACGAATAAATAAATATGTAAGAAAGCAAAGAAACAAAAAGAAAAAAAAATAATCCAACAAGAAAACGAAGAAGCGGCAACTGTCGAGGCGAGTGAGAGAATATCGCGAGGCGACGCGCTTTTCGGTGTCGAGACGACTCGTCGGGAGAGAACGCCGCGATCCGAACGCGCCCCCCGCCGGGCATTATTACACATTTAACTAATTTCCTTGTCTCGTAAAGTAGAAGAAGAGGAGTGGACGAGTGCGGGTGCCTTGGCCCGCCGACACACGCGCGCGCTTCTTGCCTTCGCTCTCCCTGCATTTCTTTCCTTCGGGACACCACCACCGCTATTGCATCTCTCAATGCGCAAGCGATGCTGACCTCCGACCTCGAGAACTCGGAAGAGTCACGCCATTCGGAGTTACAAATTTCTGGCGCGCGTTTCGAGTTCACGAGTTGAGGCGCTTTAATCGTCGCAAAAATATTAACGCTTCGCATAACTCCGAACTCGTTATTGTTGCTTCCAACACGTTTTTTTATTATTTGGCTGAACTAATTACGAATTTGTCAGCGATACCCAACTTTTTTTTTTTTTTTTTTTCGGGATTTTCTGAAAATACACAAAGACGATTCTAGTCGCAGGTACTACGACAAGAGGGCGTAATGATGATTGCTTCGAAGAAACGAACCCGGCGCCACGGTGAAGAGACCCGCGCGCACGCACGTAGAACGGCCACTCCGATGTATACAGGTACCAAAGGCACGCAACGAAGCTCCAGCGTCCTCGAAGTAATACACTATTTCGAGGATTTCTTGCCCGTTCACTCACAAAAAAAGAAAAAAAAAAAAAAAGAACGACAATGACTAGCTGCCACGCGAACTTGTTGGTGTCTCGTTTTCCAGATGATGAGGTGGAGGAGGAGGCGGAGGTTAGGGGAGCGGGAACGCTTCGAAATTTTTTAGAGAGCGAGTTAAACAGCTCGTTGGCGAGTAGAGTAGATGATGATCGAAAGACATCAAAGTCAACGCGAGAGATATTCTCGAAAAACTTTCTCTCGCTCCCGCTCTCGTCTATGGTGAATATAATGTCTTTTTCTTTAGCCATAGGACACGGGATGTTGGGTAAGAAAGTTCCTTGCACGGTGGAGGGGAGGAGGACGAAATTTTAGTAGTAGTAGTCGCCTTCTCGCTTATAGTTCTCGCGCCCACTCGTAAAGGCGGGCGCGATCATTTGCTCTCTGTGTGCGCCATTAACGTTTCCTCGGGTACCCCTTCGGCGCGGTAATTCGAGAGGAATAATTACGGGGCAAGAGAAAAATACCACTGCCGGTGCTGACGATAACAAAAAAAAAAACAAAAAAAAACGAGACAGCGGAGAGGGGAAAAGAGCCGCTGTAGTTACAACAGCAGCCACAGAGAGCACAGACACACTTGCGTAGAGACCCCGAGAGGAGGATCGGGTAGAGGTATAATACGTATAGCTTTTGCCAGCATGTCATTGCGCTGCTGCACCCGGAGGCTCTACAATAACGGACAGCGCAAGAAAGCGGCCCAGCAATGGTTCATCCTGCGTTCTCTCCCTCATTTCGTTTCTTCGCTTTCGTTGAGAGCTCGTTGTTGCGTTTTTTTTGGCCTTTTTTTTCTTTAATCCCACTAGAAGAATCTTTGCAATATTACGACGAAAAAATTTCGTTTTTTTTTATCGCGGCTCTAAAAGTTGCAAAAATGACTCTTTTTAATGTTTTCGAACATTTTTCATCGTAAATGGTGTAATTTACGTTTTTGTTTTTTTTTTTTTTCGTATTTCGTGGAAAATGACATCGCATCCATTTTCGCCGCGAGGCCATCGAAAAAAACTGAAATTTGCGGTTCCGAAAATATAAGAACCACTGGCAATCGCAGCGTTTCGTGAAATCACTATTTACGCCACGTAATTTATATATCCATTAGAATATTAACAACAAAAATGGAGTCGGAGGTTAATAAAGAGATAAATGAAACAATTAATTGTTAGCCATTTTTCCGTATTAAATATGTGTAAAAAATCGGAAACTTCGCGATGTATAAAATTATGGAAATTTAGATAAACAAATGGAAAAAGAATGGAATAATTTGAAATATAATCAAAATGATATACGTAATTTCAGTCTTAACCACTTATTCATGGCTTTCATTACAATTTGACGTCTTTCTCCGTGTAAAAGTACACCGCAAGTCTAAGCGAAGGACATCTGTCGACAGCAATGAAAACGGTAAAGAAGTGGTTAAGAACAAAATGACAAAACATTAAAGTAATCAAATTATAAATTATCTCCTCCTTTTTGCATTTTTTTCATTTTTTATATATCCCATTTGTTTATTCAAAGTTCACATTATTTTTAAACGTCCGACGTATTTATTTTTATTTTTGAAATTTACGACGTTACGCGATCGTATCGCAAGAATACAGCAGTAATCATTCGTTTTTTGCAAACCGCCATTATTACAAATTTTTTTTTCGAAGTCATTTATCTCCGCGGGGGCACAACGAATTTCAAAAGTTCATGGATCTGAATCGATCGTCCGCGCTATAGAATCGCCGCGACGTCAGTTGGCAAGAGAATTTTTTGCCATTTTGCGAAACATTAGTGACAAACTTTCGAAGTGGGATTCTATGATCGACGCCAAGCGCATACCTCCCGTCTTTTTGCCCCGCGGGCAGTCGGGAGTTAAAAAGTCGGTATCAAAGCAAACGCCGTACGCTGGCGAGACATTAATGTGGATCCGGTTCGCCTTTGGCTCTCTGCTTCTTACTTGTCTCTCGAGACATCGAGAGTTTTCTCTCTTCTGCAACACCGCGCGATAGCACCGCGCGTTACCGGCACGAGAATATATGCAAAAGTGGTACCACACGACGACACGACGGATGCGCGGCGTTAGCAGAGGGGTTGCATATATATATATGCGCGCTTCGCGAAATGCAAACCTCGGGAGCTACCGTACTTACGTTGCAAAAGCGCACGGTAGACAAATGAGTTGCGCGTTCTACATAGATCGTTTGGCGAAGATTGTATCGAGTTTCGTATGGCGTCGTGAGAGAAAAGAGTGGCAGGGGGCTGTCGTGCGATATAGCCACGCAATACTATATATAGTATATTCTCAGCTCTCTCATTGGTTCGCGGAGGTATGGGTACCTCTGAGAAAGCATTGTAATGCAAGTATATCGAACCTCCGGCACTTTCGTGGCCGGAAAATTTCGTCGGAGGGGTATTGCCACATTTGCGATTTCGTAACACCGATGGGGGTCAGGGGATCAACGCAAGCGATAAACTTGAGAGATCGAAGGAATTTCGATCGTTGTGTTGCATATAGTTAAAGAGGGGTGCGGGAGAGTCATGAAGAGAAAGATTTGCTCGCGCGAAGATACCTGACGGACTTCTCTGATGCGTTTGGAGCGCAACAGCATCCTATGGATGACTCTCTCGCGCGTACCTCGGATGATTCGTGCATCGCTCGGAAACATCGGCGATATGGGCGCAATACTCCGCGGTATAAAGTTAACCCAAGCAATAGATACGTATACGTGCTTCGCGGAGATGCGAGATCGGTGAATTTGCACCAGAGGCTTTCGGTCTGTGTGTAGCGAAGCGATTACCTCGGCGTAACTCGAAACTCAACGTATCCGAAGCTCGTCTGTTGCAGGTTAGGTCTCTCCCTCTTTTCTCTCCCTACCCTCGTCGTATCTCCGTCCTGACGAGGATTGGTATTCCGTTATATTCCTTCTCTTCGGGTATTCGAATAGATGAGAGAAGAAAGGAAAAAAGAAAAAGGAATCGCTAGCAACAAAGGGAGAGAGAACGTCAACGCGAGATCCGAGAGAATTCAGCGGGATGCTGTTCGAGGACCGAGAGCGCGCATAGGAAAGATGGAGAAAGGCATTACCGGCGTCGTATAGCTCTCTCGTCTATGTTCAACGGAGCTTGCGAAGCTCATTGTTGGAGCGGTAATACAGGCGCCGGAGAAAAATCGAAGACCCGATTGCGGCCATAATGGTCGGCGAGCGTGGAGCCACGGAAAGAGATCTCTTTCACTCCTATTTCTCGCGGTTCACCGTCCGGTGAATAACAATTCGAGTTGCAAAACAAATGCTCCTGGCCGATGCTGTGTGGCTTCAAAGGCTAAAGAGGGGCTAAAGAGAAGGAGAATCCGCGCAAGTGATGCGGCTCCAAGAATAAGAGGGCACCCGGAGAACGAAATAGAATGGAATGAGGAATGAGGAAGAGGCGAATCGTCGAGAGTAAGGATAGCGCGCGTTGGTAAGAGAGAACAAGTGTGCCGTGGGGAGAAAAGAGAGACTAGAAGAATAAAGGGCGTTCGTGAGAATGAGGGAGCGAGAGAATCAACGGAAAGGAGGATAAAAGATCGAGAGAGAGGGAGAGAGAGAGAGGTGAAGGTTTAGATGCACCGCGAGGAGAGAGGAGATGGTATTGCATGCATATATGTACATACGGGTAACTTGAGCGATAGAGCGGATCCTTCGGGAGGATGGGGAAGAAGCGGAGATGAGGTTATACCAGAGGGAAGAGGAAACGTAAGAGGGCAGAAACAAATACACTGTTTGTTTCGCGGAGACGCGCCGGACAACGAAGGCGGATTTCAGAGGTTCGTTTCTCTTGACGTTGTTTGGCCTCCGCGCTACACTGGACTCTGTGGCCATCACCAGCATCAGTAGGAGAAACGGCTGCGAACGAGAATGAGAAAAAGACAGAGCCACCGTGGTGGATAACCGAGGCAGAAGCTCACCAAGCTACATCACCGAAGCTGCTCGAGTTCTTGGCTTGAATGCAAATGAGACAAGCCGCGACCAGTTAAGCATCGGTGCCACCAGAGAAGTCGCCCTGTGAGATCCATCCTCTCCTCTGTGCGCCCTTCTCTCTCTCTGCTCTCTTTCGCGACGATCGTGTCTCCGCGGAGCCTTTCTCTCCTTTTCTTATGCCAATGCGCCGCGGCGGCAAGAGAGTCGTCGCTCGCCTTCTCCGGCATTCGTAAAACCCCCCCGCGCCTTCCCGAACGACTCCTATCTCGCATTTTTTTCAACCAAACAGACTCAAGTTAGCGATTTACGGACATCCTGCGATCTAACGAGAAGGAGGAAACCCATCGAGTCAACGCGAGACTACGGCCGATAGCGAGCAACACTGGTGAACAATGTCAAATTCTTGAAAAAAAGACGAAAAAATGAAATAAAAACGCTGCTTTCTTCTTCCGTCTTTGTGTGTCCCTCTTTAACTATTTCTCTATAGGCGGTACATAGTATCGTTGAAGACCCTTTGGCGCTTCTACCCTTATGTCGAACTCACAGCGATCCAAGTACGAGAACCTCGCAGGACTGTAAGTAGGTACACCATAGGATACATTGCAAGACATCTACTATTGTTCCGATGGATTTGCAGTCTTTGATATATACTATGAAAGCGCTATATACAGAAGGGTTGGAAACACCGGAAATCCCCATGGAAATTAACTATATACGGAGATACATACAGGATATCGAACTGTTCGCTGCAAGATGCATCATTTACATATCATTTTGTTGATGTATATAGTCGATACTTTTTTTTACGTTACGTTAACCCCCGTCTTCAGGTATCCCTATTAGCAGGTCGACGTGGGTATGTAGTTTCTTCAAAGGATTTTTTTCTGCGAGATACAAGGTATAGGGAAACTGGGAAAACTCTCTGCCTATACAGGCGACTATATGCTCGAGTACTCGAGCGCGAAATCGAACTCAACAGAACCGAGCGAACCTTCACCCCCCCCCCCCCTTCAACCCCTCCGCCCTTCAACTCAGTGGGTCTTTCGTTCGTCGGCTTTCAATGCATCAGCCAATGCATGACTGGGCGCATACCAAAAAAAAACCTCGAAAAAAACACCCCGAAAGAAAAACCCCCGAAAAATACAAAAATCATAAAATGGAGGTTTTTGTTTCGGCGGTTTTTCTCCCATCCAATTAGATGAATGCAGTCACCCATCCAAATAATGACCGCGAGCTATACTGCTGAACTTAGATGAGCGCCGAATCTGTGCATCAACCGCACACCAACTTCGATTTTTTTTCTTCGACAGATACATCTTTTATATATATGTATTCTGAGATTATCTTTACTTTAATCGGCAAAGCATTCGCGTCTTTATTTTTGCACCGCCACTCCTTATCATCACTTCTATGTTATTCTTTCGCGGAAAAAAGTTATCAGTCAATGAAACAACCGCCTGATTGTTGTTAACGGCACAATATACCATTTTTGCTTTGTTTCTAATTCGTTAAATTTTACTTTATAATAAAATTTTTTGATAAATTCTAAGAATTAGAAACAAAATTGAAATGATCAAATATGCTGATGACGCCGTTCAGTCGATCGTTCGAATTTGAATTAATCACTTTTCTCGAGACACTATTTCTCTATTACAGATTCACGAATTCCAGACAATGGGAATACAATGTGCATCGAGAAATTTAGGAAAGTGGGGGTACAAGAGATTCAGGAAGACCTCGGGAAGCGAAATTCATTCGCGGGATATTGAACAACGAATGCCGAGTTTCGAACGGGAAATCCACTCGCAAGCATTTTGCCCTCTGTACACCTTTATTTTTTCTTTTAAAGTCCATACACCCGCATTTACAACACCGGAAAGTTTATAGCTCATGAATGAAACATAGACTTAGTCTCCGTCGACAACAAGAACGCGAAAAAGGCACATGAGAATAACGCTGCGACACGAGGGTTTCTATTATAAACGCATTCTACACAGCCATAGCAATGGTAAATCCGAACATCGTCTCGTTTTAGATTAATTCCTGAACATCATCAATATATTTTAAGGATAAAAAAACAGTACATTACGATACAAGTGCGAAAAAACTTTTTTTTGACGACTGTGAATTTGCAGCACGAGCCGAAGGCGAGTGTTGCAATCAGACGAGTTAAGAACACTTTTTCGCACGAGTATCGTAAAAAAATGTTCTGATCGTTAGAAAGTGTACTTTTCTGCACTAGTGCGAGAAAACAACAGAAAATCGGGTTCGATACACGTGCGGGAAAAAATGGGGGTTATAAGCGCGCGACGAGCGCGAAGCGTGCGTATAACTGACTTTTTCGCACCGAGAGAAATAAATATATTTACAATACTATAGAAGTACCAACAAAAGACTGCTACGAAAGCGCACGAGTGTATATCAACGCGAACGTTGTAATGAACCAGCGAAGTGGTGAACATACGTAAGGGGGTACAACCCTTAAATTTCTCCCAGCATGAGATCGCGGTTCGATCTATTTTCATATATAATATATATTACGACATACTGTAAAGAGGAATGATAAAATAATAATAATAATACTAACATACCAAATGTACCTACATCGCTGTCGGAGATTTCGAGGTGATAATAATAATTTCATTCTTTCGCTTTTGCCTTTCTTGCGACGATGCATTCGTTTCGTGTTTCTCTACATCTCGTTATTCATGTGCCCGTGGAATCCGTCGTAATCGTTAATAAGACGGAAGGAGATTCAGGCGTGGAATGGGACGAAGAGGAGGAATACGCAGAATCGTTGCGAGAGTTCGCGACCGCGGAGAAGACCTGCCGCGCGCGTTAGCACTCTCGACCGTTCTACCCTGAAAGAGAGAGAGACCACGTCGACGAAGTCTCGTAAATATGAGACGAACGAAGCGGAGGCGCAGCTCGACGGGCATTTAACCGGTTAATGTCTCGGGTCAAACGGCAATAACGTAGCCAAATAATCATAAAAAGGAGGTTGCTGGTAGCGGCTCCGGATGTGGATCGGGTTTATTCCCCGTAGCGAGTTTTGCTCTCGTATAAATTTTTCTTTCGATTATGAATTGTTTCGTCGTCGAATCGACGTCGAATTAATTCGCGGCATATTGTGCGATTTTCCTAAAATTATCAATGGATGAGGCCGCCATAGAAATTTTTCTATCGCCAATGTATGCAAAAAAAAAAATTACATAGAATTTTGTATAGAAATATTAAAAATAAATGTCGAATTAATTTTAAATATATTTTATATGTACAGACGTTTTAATAAATACTATATGCGGTATCTATCCGACGTATATGTAAAAAATAAAACGTCGTAAAATGTCGAATTTTTATATCTTTATATATATTTTTTTAATATATTTTATAAATGTATTTAACCGCTTTAAGAATATTTTACTTGTATTTCAGTTGTATATGAGTTATATACAGAAGAATATATGTAAAGAAAATAGATCGATATATGTGTGAATATAATACGCGTATATAATTCAGTGGTATATAGAAATGAATTATTGAACATCCAACTTTTTGTCGAAAACAGACGAAAAAATATAATTAACTGTACATTGTTGCATATAGAAGACGTACCGATCATCGTCAGTATACCAGTAATCGCCAATTATGCATCAAATTTACCAAAATCTCTATCGAACGCACACGTCTGCCGACAACTGGTCCACCGACGACGACTGTAGGAAATCCACTTTATATTTTCAATAAATGTATTTCCATAGAAGCAATAGGCGTAATTGCGATTTCTGCTAATTCCGACTTTTTCCTGCCAATTGCGGAGTAACCGGTTCGCCGTTATGGCCTTTGATAGGAAATGTCGAGTGTCTTAACGGCTGATAAGTATATCGCACATGCATTTTTACTACAGCATTCGACTTTATGTCGCTTACGCCGCGAACGATTCCATCGATTTCTCTTTTCGCTTCGGGATCCCAAAAATCGTTACCTCTCATCCACTTCCTTCGTTCGCCGATTTTACCAACGATTATGTCGCCGTTCTCTGTCACGATCGAAGCGTCCATCGTTCTCTCTCAGCGCCCACAATAATTGTCGCTTATCAAACGTATCTCCGAATTTGCCAGATTTTCAATATTATATTTTATGGCAAAACGTTTAAAGAGCGCGGAGAGAAAACGAATGATTGGCATGAAGTAGCGTGCCTCGGTGATCCAAGTAAGCCTTTTCGTAGGGCGCAATTAATGCAGCCAATCAACCGATGGATCGAGAGTTCGTGTCAAAAACTGGCCGGTTAGTCGAAGCTCGTTTCTCGATCGTTGGCAACGTTGAACGCACGCAAAGAAGAGAAGAAGGAAAAAAAAGGGAAGAAGGAAGAGAAGACGCGCGGATAGCGGGAAGATGCGGGGAGTGAAAAGCAGGAGACGGGCTACGCTACGGTGAGTCGAGCAGAAAGAGAGAAAGAGAGAGAGAAAAGAGAGCCCGTAGGGTAGCTCTATAATCATAATTTAACCGTAATTACATTTATGACCCACTTTGCCCTCGTAAATTGTCCACGAGAGAAGAGAGCAAGAGAAAGGAGGAGAAGACAGAGAATGCGGCACCGAGGCTGTTGTTATTACGCGTGTATAGCTACGCGAGGGTGAGCGATCCTTCCTCACCTACCTTTTTTTTCTATACGCATCGTTATTAACAGCCTGATTGGTAAACGCAGCGCGCGGAGCGTCGTCGGATCTGGCGATTTCGCTGACAAGGAAGACCGGCACAATGCAGACAACGACAACGTCGACAATATGTTTGCTAGCGTCGTCATCATTCGAAGAATGATAAGCTTCGCTTACCGATCATTTCACTTATTCTACCAAAAGACCTTTGCGATCTGGAAAAATGTTGATATATCAACATTTCTCGATATTCCGATTTCGAGATCTCTGGTTGTCTCTTCGCTTGCATTCCAATTGGCTATTGCATATCAAGTTGAAAGCGGGAATAATTCCCGAGGAAGTCGCGTTGAATCATCTATGACTCTCTTTCATTGAATATAGTGCAGTCAACGAACTCGTTGGATCGGCCAGAAAAGGTACATAAAAACATCGCGGTCCGGAAGATTTTGTCGAATGTTGGAAATGAACGCAAGTGTCCCTTTCCATATTTTTACGAAAAATAAATACTAATCTCGCATAACTTTTCCAGTAGAACACGATACGCGCCTTTTTCAGAACTTCCGTTATATGAAAGCGATGAGATATGGCAATACGACGTCATAAGGATAGTCGATAATTGTCTATAAGTACAATAAGCTGAAAGACCGTCTGAAGTCATTCGTCGTTTCGATACTATGTCTATCGTAGTTTTCCTCGCTGATAACCCATACATCATATATGCATATCTGCTCGTAGCTCAACAGTTGACATTCACGTCAGACGTAAAAAAAAACGAATGTTATCATTGCCGGTTACATAGTCTTACGTTGCTAATAGTGCAATAAGCGAATGTATTGTCGCGTCGGGTGACCAATGTCGAAAGTGATCTCGTATCCAACATGCCTACGGCGACGGCTTGCGTTGCGAAACTCCCTGGCAAATGGAGAGATAAATACAACAAGTGGGAGAGCGGATAAATCGATTGCGAGGTGACCATACGAATCTCGACTAATTTCGACGAAGAAAAGCGGAAGCAAGAACGGCATGCGGCATGAGGACGATCGGGATCGGGAAGGATCGTTGGTCCTCCCCGCTGTGAAGGAGAGGCGGAAGAGAGTGCAACACATCCCGGTGAAATCGACGTATCTCTCTCGTGCCGGAAACGCTCGCATTCAGTCAAGGAGGGTCTCTCGATCTTTTTTTTTTTTTCATTTTTTTTTTTTTTTGAGCAAAAGCAAACCGAAAGCCGTAGCCGAAGAGTAGCAAGCGAAGAGCAGCGGTGGAGGTAGAACGCGTCAGAAGCAAGGAGGAACGGACGCATTCCTGCAGGCCTCGTCGAGTCGAGGTCTCATTGGCTGTGGGCCCGAAGGAGCGTCACACCGGTTGGCCACCTTAATAATACGGTACGGAGTCTCCCGTCGGAGATGCAGCAGGCAAGCTACCGGCCCCATCGCCTACTCCTCTCTATCTCTTCCTTCGCCCTGCGTTCCTTTCCTTCGAGAACGCCAACTCGCGTGGACCTTTTATACCTAACCGGACGTACGTATACGTCTCTCGCGTCAACACTGTGCGTCCGTGTGTGTGCGCGCGCATTGTGTACCCGTATGCGTTGACCCGAACCCGCGTTAGTTCAGTATGACTTTTTACTACACTCGTTGTAATGCCCATAAAAAAATGGATCCGTCGCGTAATGTGGGGATCTCTACGTATACCTATGTTCTGGGAAGCTGAAAGAATCGCAAAGAGCGAAGAAGAAGGAGTAAACGCAAAAGAAAATAAAAGAATCGCGAATCGGTTGAAGAAGGTGGGCCGGAAAGAGGCAGGCAATGCGGCTCTCGAGAGCAAAATAAAATCTTACGAGGCTGATAATACGTTTAGAAACAATTAACCCACGTTGAGTTTACACCCGATGGGATACCCGCATTGCTGCCGATCCATTCAATAACATTTTTCCATTCTCCAACGTAATAACGAGCCAATTTTTTCAACGAGAACAATTTTAAATTGAATCTGCAGCAAGGTGAATGCCCCAGTCATCGGCAATGTACCAGTAATCATTAATGTATACTTTAACTATACCAAAACCTATATTCATAGCAGACGATTAAGGATTACTGGTGTACTGATGATGACTGGGACATCCCCTTACCTGCTATTGGGCCGTTTCCGATTGGAAACTATAGTAGACGACATGGCATGCTAAGGAATCCACATTTAGCATCATAATGACGATGATCGACAACGGCAGCTTCCATAATCATTACTCAATACAGTATAAGCTTCGTATTCTTAACTCGACGGGACCAGACACGCTCTTGTTTCTGCATTTCCCCTATCGTTCCTATTCCTCACACATTTTCATGAAGGAATCCACATTTAGCATCATATGACGATGATCGACAACGGGAGCTTCCGTAATCATTACTCAATACAGTAAAAGTTTCGTATTCTTAACTCGACGGGACCAGACACGCTCTTGTTTCTGCATTTCCCCTATCGTTCCTATTCCCCACACATTTCCATGAAGGGATCCACATTTAGCATGATAATGACGATGATCGACAACGGCAGCTTCCATAATCATTACTCAATACAGTATAAGCTCCGTATTCTTAACTCGACGGGACCAGACACGCTCTCGTTTCTGCATTTCCCCTATCGTCCCTACTCCCGATCAGTTTCTGCGAGTAGAGATTACGCGCGTAATGAAGGGTATACGCATCCGTAGATACCGCTTGGAGTAGGGAAACGGACTCAGGAGAAATCCAGTCAAGGGAAATCGTTGCCATGGTAACGAGTTAAAATAAGGGAGCAGTTGAGTTGAGTTAAGAATACGGAGCTTGGACTGTACATTATTTACCTTCTGGCATCACTCCTCGACGTGCGAAGGTATTAAGTCGAAAAGTGTTGCCAACTTTCTAGCTTTCTAGACAAGGCATGCTACCGCATGTTGCCTACATGTTTCATCGGATCCGGCGTGTCGCTATTGGACTGCCCTGTCTTGGCGCGAATAGTAGTATGCAATCGAGTGTTGGCGCATCTCGAGAAGGCCCCGGTCACTCGCGCGCGACAAGAAGCTTCGGCGAAAATTGCCCGGGACGAATGCTATTACTATCATCGTTATTATCATTATTATAATGGTTGGGATAGCGGGATATGTTCTCGTGAGCGGGTGAGTGCTCTCTCGCCACAGCACAAGTATGCCTTCGGCTCGCACTCCGCCTACCCCTCTCGCACTTTTTCATCGTGTCTCCTCTTTCTGCAGCCGCACTTTATACCGCGAGAGCGGTCCGATGTATACGCCGCGGCTCCTCCGGGTTCCTCTCGCAAGCATTATAGGAAGGTAGTGGCTCATACCGCGAAGGCCGGGCCCGTTCGGGCCGTCCAATAAAATCGGACGGCCGACAATTTTCGGTTACGCGTGATCTCATTAACCTGGCCGTCCGGCCGCCACTCCTCCTTCTCGTCTTCTTCTTATTATTCCTCTTTGCCTTCCCTTCCTCTCTGGGGCCCTTCGTTTGCGGCAAGTCCTCTCTTCGACCTCTTCCCGTTCTCTTCCCTTCCACCTTGGCGGTCTTCGTTCGTCTTCTTCTTCTTCTCGTTCTCCCGCTTCTTCATACACCTCCCGGCTTCTCATACTCCGGACAAGGATCCTCCTTCGCGGTCAAAGCTCTCCTCTCTGTCTCTGCCGACCCAGCGGTGAACGGGGACGACTATACCGGTGTACGCGAGATACAAAGAAACAACCAGAAGCAACAATCATCATCATTATTTTCCCGCACTCGTTCTAAATAATATCGGCGAGAGAAAACAAAAAAGGGAAAAAACACGATCTTTGGCGGGTCTTGCGGTTTCGTCTCCGCGTATACATCTCCGAATAGATTGCTATTTTCTTTTGAGCTTTTCGAGCGATAATTCGTACGCGAGTTATTCGTCCAAGTTGCGGATAGGCATTTCCGACGCGTCCCGTATTGGCGACTCCTTTGGCCACTTTCAATAATCTTCCGACGGGTATTACACGCATACCGCGAACCCAAGAGAGTCACCAACGCCGTGGCAAGATCTTGTCAATATATGTATTATCCCGCATGTGCGGCTATCCCGCACTCGTGTCGATGTATATTTTCATCTCTCGATCTCCCTCCATCCGCGAACGTGGACCCTCTTCGGACCAATCAAACTCCGGGCGCTCTTGACTCGTTGCACACCCCTCGTGATTGGGGTGTTCTCTCCGAGGCTGCCTTCCACCGGACTCGTCCGGTGGGGACATAATAATTTGGCAAGGCCACCGTAAGCCTCGTCACGCGGTTGCCTCGCGTTCGCGGCGCTAAGATGATGTCAAAATGGCGCGTTACCAACCGCGATCAGCAGCAGTCTCGTGGGACCGCCGCGTAAAGAGACTCCATTGACGAAAAAAAAAAAAAAACACGCCGATGTACAAGAGCAACAATGTCCTCTGATGATATTGTCGGTTTTGTTTGGAAAAAGAGATTGACGAAGAGGAGAGGCCCGGGTACGCAATCTACACACACGGGAGCAGAGTCCGCCGGTGCAATTCCGTGTGACGGTGGTAAAAGTTCGCGGTCGCTCTCGCGCACGGTGGAAACTCGTAGGAGGATACGTCTCGCTCGATCCGGCAGCGTAAAGATGGTCGTGCGAGATAGTGTAGAGTTAATAACGGACGGTCGGATAGACGAGAGGAGAGAGGTAGCGGCAGAGGGAAGAAGGGGGAGACGCGGCAGAGCGAATGGAGAGGAGAAAAGAGGCAATGTGCCAGCCGCCTACCCGCGTTGCAAGAGCAGAAGCGGAAAGCCAGCAAAAGGAGAAGAGACCGCTGAGACCGATCAAAACCGCACGGACATTTTGCTCTCTACCTAACAACCGAGTAGACGCGCCTTCTTACAAGCATTACTACGCTTTATCTTTGTTGGACCAGATGATGGGGATACGGATATACTCGCTCTTCTCATACCAATCCTATACCTCGTTCGCTCCACCTCTGGAGGCCCTCATCGTCCCAAGCGAGAACGAACCTTCGGACTCGATATCCTTTTCAACCCCTCCTATAACGCATTTCGATAATATTTCTTCGTAGAGCCTTATAATCCCCGTGACGGCCTCATTTTTTTTTTTTTTTTTTTTTTTCGGTTAACAACTCGAGCAATTATACACATATGGGATAAAGACTCTGATAAAGTGCGCCAGGCGCACTTGGCGATGCTCTCCGACAAGCAAAAGAGAGAACCGTGACCATCGCGGTGCACAGTGACGCACAATGACAACTGTGCTTTGATACAACCCGTTGGAATCTCGCGAGATTAATGGCTGTGTGCTCCACATTCGTTGCTCGTCTCTGCGAAACAGGATTTTCCTGCAATTATATTATCTCGTGTTTTCCATGCGTTTAGTACATAAACACTGCTCCCTGACCGAGTTTACCTCATATAAATTGAATGGTGCGAATCGCCGTTATGAGTAATGCATACGGTGCGTTCTTCGAGAAATGGTGCCGCTTTAGGTAAAAGGAAGTTTCGTATTTATTGTTTTTTTTTTTTTTTTTTTACTATATGTACAAAGGCGTTAAACCGATAATGGGAGACAGCAGCGAGTGATCTGATTTAAGGGGTGACAAAATTTGCCGATATTGTTGCTGATAAATCGTATTTGCCGGCGATCGTGATAGATATTTATCCCATTCGAACGGCGATTATAGCGAACAAGTAACGAAACGCGCGGAACGCTATATCTCCGTCTCTGCTTGGCATTCCTCGCGACAGGTACCTACGCGAAGGCCTCACGTGTACGTTACGTACCTATAATACTAATATGGAGTGAACTATAGTTATATACGGTGGAATAACACGCGAATCACGCGTTCATTCCCACAGGCGCACGCTTACCGTTCAGTACCTTTTCTTATTATGCAATAATATTTTTAGTGTCGAGTGAAAAAAAATTTCGTGATCCAGTTAAATAATAATGGAATTAAACGGTAGTCGAGCGCGAAGTCACGCGGTCTTTGGCCACTTCGGGCTCTCGATCCCCTCCGTCGAACCCATTCGTATTACGAGAGTTATACGAGTTTGCGGTGTCGAGTTGTCGGTATGCCGGACACGACGTCATTCCCGTGCCGCCTGGTAGACGCAATACGAATATAATAATAATAAAAAAAAGGAACAGAAAACGAAACCGAGAAACTGGAGAACAAACGGACCACAGTTTTCAACAGCGTATCGTAACAGCCCTTCGTAACTAACGAGTCGTTCGAATATCGGATAATCGTTAGAAAACCTTTCTAAATACGAAGCAATATATCGGTATTCGAAGTTTTTATGCATAAATCGGCAATTTAAAATTCATAGAAATGTACGCTGCAATATTAATAAATTGTTGCTTCAAAGCGGCATCGAAAAAAAAATCAATTCGATCGCAAAGAATTCCGCTTCGTAAAAAAATAACTTGTCACCAACGTCTATCATTTCCGCGTTAATAAATACGGTAGAGGATAAACGAAAAGTGAGATCGATATTGATTCTCGGACGAGTCTAATAGACCCGTCAATTATATCTTCGCCGGCTAGTCGAGGGCACCGAAGACACGCGGATACGGGAGAGATGGCCAACTGTCTCGTTACATTATTCTATCTTTTCTCCCGCGGGGGCCAGAGAGCCAGAGAGCGCGGTAGCGCGCGCGGCAGGGGCGTTATCGAGCGGCGACCAGTCCCATCAACATTCCGCATCCTTCCCTTCCTTATCGATACTCGGATAATTTATTACACAATATGGATTATAGCCTCGCGGCAAAAGTACGCGTGTGAGGCTCTCCGGCCTCACGAAGATTTCGCGTCCGCGAGATGAGCGGTAGCTGCTGAAAACGAGGCAACAGTCACCGCCAATCTCGGTCATCATCATCCTCGGATATCTTTTCCTCTCTTTTTTTTCTCTCCTCTTCTCTTGGTGTTCGTCTCACTTTTTTTTTCATCGTAGTCGGCTATATACAAGGTATCGTAACTATATAGAGATTGTGGCGCTCAGAGGCGCGACCTCGGACCTCGCGTGATCATAAATACTCCGGGGAGACGGGGGAGGGGGAGGGGGGTCTGCGAACGTACCAGCAAACTCCTTTTTCGCTATTAAATCTAATGTCTCTTATCGCTAAACCGATCTCAATCACCAGGATAGTCCAAGAAGAAGCGCCGTCGGTGCCTTCTATCCTAACGCGAAAGATAAAAAAAAAAATTTGAAAGGCCATCCAAAAGCCTCGAACGAGACCCACTTGAACGCGACGCGCTCACGCAACTCCGATCCGCGATGAAAATTCGGTAGATTCCGCGTGACTTTCTGCGGTTAAAGCGAAAACGCATAGCGACCGAAGGACAACTCGACTCGGTAGATAAAGGGGCAATTTTCATTTCGTTTTTGACCGCGAGACTGTCCGACCGCTCATTTCTCTCTGGTGACTCCGAGTGCAACGCCGAACGTTTAGCCTTAATCGTTTGCCCGACCGCAATTTAGCTGTAAGCATAACCTCCCCTGTTGCGTTCCACGCTACGGATCCGCAATCCCCCCGGTGGACGATACCGATATGCGACGCTCGAGAGCCGAGAGATGAGCGTAAATAGAATTTCTCTTTGAAGGATATCTCGGGGATTCTACCGAGTGATTATCTCGACTTCCACCAGTCGTATTTCAGCGCGGTAACCGAGAAGGGTGGTTCAGTTTTGCGGCCGAACGTCATTTACGAGGTGTCCGACGAGACGATCATTATCCTGATGGCTCGTAACAGAGACAACCCACCACCGTACAATTCCAACGAATTATATCCTCGTATTTTTTTTTTTTTATTTCCCTCTCTACCTTACCCTCCGAGAATTCTCAGATTTAATTTAGAGTTGAGTCCATGAAGGATTCTCAAAACTGGGGACACGAGAGGCTATATATACTTATAAATGACGATTGTACGCGAATGGCATTGTACCGCGCATATCCGTGACGATGCGAATGGCGAACGCCATGGCATTCACAGGCACGACGACAACGACGACGACGACTGTTGCATTGGCTATACGGTTTGACGCTAACGAAGGTAACAGGGAATCGACGAGCGCGCGAAACTCCTCGCGTCGTTGTTCTCAAAGTATATAGTTAGGACGGGCCGAGTACACGCCGATACTCGCGCGGTGGAGGCGTAGAAGTTGACGGTCCTCGTGTGCGCCGGGTAGAGGAGAGAAGAAGCCTTCGTAAATGTAAATCGATCGAGAAGCTACGTTCATTAATTAGTCGCGCGAGGTGGTATGTTATCGTTGCTTCGGCACGACAGCGTGTCACCCACAGCAAAAGGCAAAGCCAAAGCCAAAGGCAAAAGCAAAAGGCAAAAGCCAACCGGACGCAAAGTTTCCTTCTATAGGACATGTATACTTGTATTTAGCATAACTATGTATGTCCGCGAACGGCCAACGGGGACTGGTCTCCGCGGGGATCAACGAAGAAATAAATACCGCCCCCGTTTGCGCCTCTCGCCATTCGCCTTATACACTATTTCATAGTTGTCGTCGTTCGCCAGTTTGCCGTATTCGCGTTCGTCGCGAATATGTTGCAAGTCATATATACGTTTGCCCGTTGGGTGTCGACGATCTTGGAAGGTCTCTCGGGCGCCTTCACCCATCGGAAACGAGTTCCGAACGTATGCGAAAAGAACGAGAGAGCCAAACGAAAGTTACCGATGGCCGCGAGTCCGACTACCGTCGTCTGCGATCCGCTCAAACTGCATCGCTCGATTGTCCTTGCAGAGCGGCTCTCGCGCTCGTGATGCCCTAAATTAATTGCGCGGATCGGTTTATGAGAGTCTCGACCCGACGGGAGAACCGTCTCGGTGGCCGTCGCGACGTTTGCGAACGACGTATGTTAGTCCTCCGCCTTCTCCCTCTCTTCCGGGATAGAACTGCGAAGTCCCAGAGATCGACCCGACGTTCGCAGACGAAAAGCGAATTGCGCCATTAATTAAAAATCGAAGGTCGAACCGCCGACTCACTCGTTCGATCGGTTACCAAGGCATAGCATTACGCGTAACTTATCATTGACTTTTGTCCGTTGTGCTTAAAACTGTTACTTATATCTACCGTTCCGAGCGATTTATTCCTTCTGGCTATGCGGCGCCATTTTTGTAATAACTAATATTTAATCCATCGGAAACATGTAAATTCTCCGGTGGATTTCTCAAGCTATTTTCATCGTTTTAAAGAGAACGCGGAGAAGGGGGGGGGGGGGGGGGGGGGGAGAGATCGACGGTGTAAGGTTCTTCGTTGGAACGGAATGTCCGTTCGTTCCTCCGTTCTTTCTTGTTAATTCAGTACCGCTGTGGGTTACGAAGCTTCGATCGGTGAGTAGAAACTCACGAGTGGTGATGCCTATTGCGAAGGGAGATGAAAAATCCCGGGGGCCCTCAAGGCGGTACGTGCCTCGGAGAGGGTCCGCTGAGAGGTCCGGATATCGATTCAATAAATGGCCCCAGTGCAGTTACCATCGGAGGCTTGAACAGCGCTCCGCTAAGGCAAAGAGGCCGTAAGGGTCCCAAGGCGACAGCCCGGAGCTCATAGACGGGAGCTTTTATGCGCCAAACCGATCCGGTGGGTCCCGCTATGTTCGTTCGTTGATGTATATTTAACGACGAGTATAGAGTCACGCATTGTGATTGCGGTTCACGGTATGCGATTATTCATTGGCAAAATTAAATACGATAACCCCTTTGGTGCGTCCGATGACGCCGGGACTTGGCTGGTGGGGTTCATCACCTCGATGTATGGCTCTCGTTTTACTTTGCGACGCCATTTTTTTTTTTTTTTTTTTTTTTCGTAACCCTTTACACTTTACACACGACTGCCCTTGCGCATTGCCGTTCTTACGAAGAGAGATAGTCGCCGCGATATAAATTAAGAGACCAAGAAGTCGCATCCAAGTCAGCCAGCGGACCCATACGGAACGTTCTTCTTCCTTACGAACCGCGATTATCCACGCTGCCAACGTAAGGCGTCGCGGTGGACCGAGCGATGAAAAGAGAAAAGAGAAAGAGGGAAGTGAAATACGAAAGAGAACGTTACAGGCGTAAGGTATGAAAAGAGAAAGAGATCCCCAGCCGGGTGTGTGTATCGCAACACCGGTGAGGTGAACCGAAAGCAAGACTTTAGCTATGCGCGCAACTCGTACAGGTAGCCGCGGAGCTGTGAATTATGGAATTAGGGGATTAGAGACGATCGTCGAAGCGTACAATTGTGGCGCGCGAGTTGTTGCGCGAGGCAAGTTCTCTTCACGACGCCGAGTTTTTCACCCGTCGGGGAGAGAGCAAGTGCGAGAAGTCGAGAGCTCCGAACCCTCTTCCAATAATTTCGTGTCTTAAAAAGACGCTGCGACACGGTGAATTTGAGGGTTGAGCGTCCCGAGAGCGAGAGACTCGACATAAATATGTCCGGATCGGTTGCAGCGTGACGTTAAATTATTCCCAACAATCTCCGTCTCCATTCGATTCTTTTCATTATTATTTTTCTTTTTCTTCCTCTTCTTAAACACAGAAGACAGATTAGACCTTCTTGCGCGGTAAAATCCATAACTCGATGTTGTGAGAATCTTTCGTTCGTAATAACGGGACACGCGAGACTTCGAGACGCGTTTATTCACGGACTGTGGTGTGTTTTATCAAAATGACGACAGCAAAACTGACGCAGCATCCCGCATACCTCTCGCTGTATCCCGATGAGTTACTATTTCTTTTTAGGTAACTTGAATTTAACGATTATTGGCAAGAGACGCTGGCAAAAGAGATAGAGGAGTCGCGAGGAGACGGTGGAAAGAGCGCTTCTCCGGGCGCTCCTGTGGGATGTTATTACATCCCGCGCTAATGACCGGAGGATCGCGAGTGCTCCGAGGATTTAACGAGCCGTCGATGGACCGTGGAGCAACAACGAGATATAGAAGAGTCAGGAAGAGGGAGAGAGAGAGAGAGAGAGCAAAACACGGGGACCGCGAGCAATTATTGTTTCATCGGGGGCCAATTATTGTTAGTTGTTTATGCACGTGTACAGCCCGAAGGCACGCAACTTTGTGAGGACTACTCTGTTACGGTGTTGCGGGTGCGAGAGGCGAGCATTAGAAAATTTATAAGGGTGATGAGATATATATGCATTTTATATATACGCCCGCTACCCCTCCACTGTATTATTATATATATTATATATATATGTATATACGTCGTTTTTATTAGCTCCCGATTTCGTACCCCGACTCTCTCTTCGTCGAGTCGCGGAATATGCGACTCTTCAGGTTTCGCGCGCGAGAGAACATCGAAGCTATTCGATTCCTCGACGAATTTTCAATGGACTCGACGCGTTTCGCGGAACTCTCGATAATTATACGGTTCGAATGAGCGCGACTCGATCTTTTTTATACGAACGCGCGTGCCTCACCCGATCGACTCGGCTCTCTGACTTCGTCGATCATTGCAGCCGCCCGTCTCTCGGTGGCCACCCGATGCGGTATAGTATTCTTCTGAATATTACGAAAATCGTCGATGCTGAGAAAAATTGTTGCTATGTGACTTCGAAAACAATCGAATGGTGAGGTAACAAAAAAAAATATATATATCGAATAGTTCGATTTGAAGAAATCAGCGGCAACGAACTTCGATTCTTTTTTACCGACTGAAAACAACGGCAACGAGTTTGCCATTTTCGCTTGAGCTCTCGTAAAATTCTGATCAAACAGCGCAATAAATGAGTATATCGTGTCAACTTGTAACGGAGAGCCGAAGGGGAGAGGGCGCCGTCGTAAAGCAAAGTTTCGCTTGCGCATTTGCGAGATGATGAAAGCCGCGACGAATCGTAATGAGAGAAGCTGCCCGCGGCCTCTCCTTTTCTTCTCCCTTTCAAGAGACAGAGAGAGTGTAGTGTTACCGGTGCTCGACGGGCAATCCGATATACTATAGGGTATGACCCACCCGCGGAGATTGGAATAGGTAAGGGCACCGCGTGACGTATCTCGTGGGGAAGGCGCCTCGAACAAGGAAACCCGGATAGCAAATACCACCGTTCCGAAAAAAAAAAAAAAAAATGGCTTCGGAAACCATTTTAACGATTATATCTTGTCGTAGTTTTAAGCTTAACTCCGAAAAAAAAATGGCGTATGGATGAGAAATAATGCGGAAGTACAGTTAATAAGGTGGCGTGAAACAATGAGCGAAGGTGGCCGGAGAAAATTGATAATGGCGGGAAGGATGACTAGTTTGCGAAGCACCCCGCTTTTGCTACGATAGAAAAAAAAAAAAAAAAAAGATCGCCCGGAGGTTGAACGAGACACAGTGAGCACACGACCCTAACGGAGAAGTTGTCGTGTTTATGTAACTAGGAGCCTCAGAGAGCGTGGATGTGACACTAATTAATGAAATAATGGCCAACGGTGGGCCGCGCGAGGAGAATCGACCGAGTGTCCGCTTCAGCAATATTCTCTCCTTCGTTCGTTCGCGAGGAGTTAACTATCCAACTGAGAGCGAAGGTGTCGAACGCGCCGTACCCGCGTGGGCGGTTATTTACGCTCATTTGTTTTGCACACTTTTGTTGCCCCCCTCTCGAGGTCTCGAGTTGCGCTCGCGTGTGTGTTTTGGACCTTCAAACAAGTCAACAAGTGTCGAGAGCTATACACGCGAATAGCGTAAGTAGTGCGGCTTTTTGGATTACAAGTTCGAAAAATTCCAATCGGGCGCACCCCCTCCCCTCCCCACCCCCTCACCCTCACCCCTTCCTAAGCGAAAATCGCGGTCTTTCCTCACCTGTTCTCGCAAACAGCGGAACAACGGATTTATTCGCGACGGCGATAGTACAAGTTTCCGAAACAACTATACCTCGAGATATTTCACCCCTTCTTTTCCGTTCCGTCATGGTAACCGGATACTTTCTCGCGGTTAATTCGCCGCGGCGGGCAAACATACTCGCGGAGCTCTGGGGCCATAGGTACTCGGAGCAGAAGATTCCGATAATTAATTGCGCCCGGAGAATCTTCGTGATTCTCAGACTACGCGAGAGCCAACTGATGTTGTATCCAGTTGTTTCGTGGGCTCGTGTACTTTTTCGTGTGTTCGAGAGAATGATGCGGTAACACTTTCGCCGAGTGTCGTCTCTCTTGTACACCAGAAAAAATTATTAGTTGCAACAGCAAGAAAACTGTACAACAATAGTTTTTTTTTTTAAGTGTATTTTAAGCAGAAAACTAATGTGTCGCGAGATTTTTTACCAGTCACCGATAACCCGTATGAAAAAAAAAGTAAATCGGAAAAAAATATGTGGAAAATATATTTGATGTATATTCGCGAAAAATGGTGAATTATGGATATATTTTACAATTTTTCTTCAAAAATATGTCACCAAGTAAATAAAAAATATGATTATTATTAAAATTATATACAAACCTCGAATTTTTAATATATTAAATTATATAATATATTATATATTAAATTTTTTTTTTTGGAAAATCGATATATACCGCCGATTAATCGAAAAACTATAAAAAAAAAAATATATATATATCTAACTTTTACGCGAGAAATGAGAAGTCACAAAAAAAAATCTTCGAAAGTATATACAATGCATATACATAGAGTCCATGCAAACTACAATACATATATAGTACATAAAAAGACTCGAAGAGCAGAGCTCGCAGCGAAGGGGAAGCACACGCGGCTCGTTTGAGTATTCAGTATTCAACTCTCGCGGCATCGCGTCATAAAGTGTCCTCCCAGCGATGGTTCTTTACGCTACGCTTGGTACTTGCTTTACGATAGCGTACCGGTACCTACGTACTCGCTGCGGTAGAATATGCGCTGTGCCCATATGCGCATTCTCTCCGGAAGCTCGCGAGAGACAGAGTTGTCCGTTGTCGGCGATCTCTCGTGTCTTATATTATACACGTATATACACGTATATACCTTATTTTCCCCTAAGAAACGCCTTGAAAAAGCTCCCCTCTCTTCCCCCATCCCTTGTCAATGATACCGAAGAAAGATGCGCTTAGCTTGGAGTTTAACGATCGAATCGATGAATCGTGAAAATAAGTGATAATGGGAATTCCTCGTTATCAGCGAAGACAGTCTTTGACTCCCTCAATGCGGTCGTATGTCCTTCGATATATACAGCTATCTATCGCCATATATATATATACAATGGTAAGGTAGACTCGGGAAAGGCTCGTTAGGCGGTGAGCGCTCAACGGGGGAGGATGAAACTGGCCAATGTCACGATCGTGACTTGACGGTATAGCGTAAAGAGAGATGAGAACCGTGGAAGGTTCTACGAGCGCACCACGGTTCAATATTCGCCAGTGTTTTTCGTTTAATCGTTCGTGAGCGTTGCACACTCTCTCCCGTCGACCGACGACCAAGAGAAGGAGAGAGAGAGCGAGAGAGAGAGAGAGAGGATGCGAGCGGAAGGTAAGAAGGGAAGTTGGATGTCTCATTAAGGCGATCTTCCACGAAAGAAGCGAAGCCGGCATTCGGCCACTACTTGCCCGCTGCTGTTCCTTCTCCGCTCCTCCCGGTTGTGCGATTCTACCGTTGCCACGGTGAAGCCCTCCTCCTCCTCCTCCCTCTTGGTTCGTACTTATCAATGCGCGAGACGAAACTCGATCGGCCGAGAGGCGGACAATGCAACGCTCGCGAGAGATTCATTCGGTCAGAAAAGTTGCCACTTGGGAGAAAGAGAGAGTCGCGGAAGATAGCGAGAGGAGGGAAAGGGGAGGGAGAGAGGGCAGCAAGCAAAAGCAGAAAGATCGAGCGACAGAGAGCGACAGCGTACGGCAGGAGGAAGCCTCGCGAGGGTTCTTCTCTACTCCGGCGTGGCAAAGCGAAGACCGCGCGCGCCCAGTCCACCCCGGTCACTAATTAACGTTGACGGTAATTAACATAAATACCAGCGCTTCCTTGCCTCCAGAATCGCCCTCCGCCTTTCGCTCCCTCGCTTCTCGTAGCCTATACCGCTACTTTCCGCGAACCGACTACCGGAGGAACGATTCCTCCGTCGCGATATTTTTCCTTATCTCGACGATTCGGCGTCCCCGCTATCGTTGCTCGCTTCTGCTTTCGCGTGTTCTCACCGTCGAGAACACGTTCGCCTCTACTTATTTCGCTCGCGGCGAAACGCGAGATGCTGTCTGACGCTATTACTAACTAATATCTTCATCTCTTCAACATCCCCGCAACAAAAAGATCATAAAGAACAATTAATATGGGCGAACGTTCCAAAGATTGAAGCTAACAATTATTTATATATTCGACCGGTATATCGCGCGGTATTAAATTCGGGGAATTGAGTATATTATGTAGGAAGACGCAAGACGCGCGCGGGGCATTGAAGGGATTGGCGGGATCGCAAAATCAATTTCCCCGAAGCGCGCCGTCCCGATACGAAGGGTGTGGGCAACACTGGCGCTGCATTAGCGGGGAAAGGGGAAAGGAAAAGGGCGGATTGCTCCGCGGAACGGAGAGCCCTTTTTGCTATCGATGCGCCTCTTTCGCTCTCCTCAACCAAAACTCGCGGAGAGCCACGCATGCTATGAGAATTAAACCGGTGAGCAATCAAACATTTCGATAGCCTCGGCTTGTGTTCCATATATATATATATCTACCATACAAGACGGGTGTTCCCCGGAGGCCTTGCATCTGGCGCACCTATTCCCAAAGGCGGGTCGGGAACTTCGTTTAAATAATTGTTTACCGAATGTAGCGCTATATATAACAATAATATATTTATTTTTTATAAACAAATAATAATAATTAATAATTAATTAAAGATCTTTTTTTTTTATTTTATATACAATATATTTATTTATGCGATCAAATTATACACTATACACGGGATAATGTAGAGTACCGTCGGTAAAACAGCGTTTATAGGTATATTGCCCTCAAATGCGTTTTAATTAAAAATCACCGACCGTGAAACGAGGTATTGACGAATTAGCTATTCCCCGAATGCCTTTAAACAATACGCGATCCGCACTGTGTGGGTACCTACTTTTTATCTTCGTGGCAAGTCGCAACAGCGTAATCCCTCCTGTATCACCTATGGGATCGCTGATTCTTAAACTTTTCACAGGATTATCCAGAAGAGAATTGACCTAAGGACGATGCCAATGTTGCTTACAGCCGAACAGAAAGTACAGAAAAAACAGCGCGCAATAGTGTAGTGTTCGCGAGTCGGCTAACACAGCTCATTAGCCTACAGCGTCGCTAATGAAAGCTCGTTACTCGAACCCGTAGGCATGCCGCGGGCTCACGCTGCGCGCGGGACGGAAGAGTCCTCTCTGTACGTGTATAGACGGCGAAAGGTAAGGGAGCGAATGGTTAGTTGGTATTCCTTGGCCGCCCCCGCGTTCACGTCCTCGAGTACTCGGCGTGCACCGTCGATGCTCTTCGCGGTGACTACTATGCGACGCGGAGGCACGGAACTCTCTCGCGCGCGCGCACTATACCGAGTCAAGTCGTGTGGTGGAGGATCGCGCGAGGACCCTTTATCTCGCTCCTCCGATCTAAGTTGATTGGGTGTGAGGTACAAGCCACTTCTCTCGCGCGGTTACCGCGCCGAGACCGTTCTCCCCTTTTTCCACTCTCTGTCGTCTTTGCCAAGTGTTGCACCCGGAGCCTCTCTCGTACAGAGCGAATCGAACGGTATCCGAAGCAGAGAACGACGACTCGAACGACACGTCGCGACCTCTGACCGTTCGCGACTGTCGTCCTCTCGTACGGACTCGACTCTTTCTCGGTGTTTTTCTCTTATACGTTTTTCGATATCGATTTATTTCATTTTTTCACGAATTCACCGTCAAAAATCGACGTGAAAATTAATACGAACGAATTTCGTTCGAAACCAAAAATGCACAATTTTTTTTTTTTTTTTACGGAAGATTTTTTTAACATTTCAAATATAATATAACAGTAATACAATAATATTTTTTTTATTTATTATCACTAGAAATTCCAGGGAGAGTCTCGAACGCTTATACAGTAAGAATCGTCGATTTCAGCCAATTAGAATCGATATAAAATCACGAAGCGACGTAAATGAATGAATAAAAATTTGATGAAATATTCATAAACAACGAAAAATCACGACGGAGTGTCGGATTTTTGAGAAAAGAAAATAATAAAAATGGCCCCCCGCGACAATGCGCTAGACGAACGCGCCTATGTTGCTATGTTGATATAGCGATGAAGTAAAAGACGAAACAGATATACGTGGAGGGTAGAGGCGAGGATTATTAAGCTAATTTTTTTTCGGTGAGAGCCACGATGATGCTCTCTCCCGAGAGAGAGAGACGCCGGATGAAAGGTGCCGGCATCCTTTCCTCCACCACCAACGAAAGAAAGGAAGAGCGAGATAGGGGAAGGCTTCTGCGCATCCTTGCACCTCGGCCCGTTTTACGAGCGCTAAGTGTACCCAAATCCCATTCCACGCTATAAAATCTTGGAGCGGCGCGCACTCCCTCCCTCCTCGGTTTCCGAGCGGCGAGGTATAGATAGAGGAGTCTCGTCGGTCGTTCAGCACTCACAGGAAGGGTTGGGGGGGAGGGGAGGGAGGGAGGGAGAGGGGGAGGGGGGAGGTGAGCAATTTTTTCTTTCATTCGGTACTTATATATCCCCCCGTTTCTCCGGCAACGGGAGAAGGTGCGAGAAGATGCTTTCCGTGTGCAGCCAAAGTAATCGCAGCGACCGTGGCTTCGGCTTTGCAGCCGAAAATCAACGCGATTACGTTCGGAGTATATATATGTACGCGACGGCCCGTCGAATTTTCATTTTCGATAGACATGCGTCGGGGGTCCGTTGTATCGGGGAAAAAGGAAGGAAGACAAATCCAAAAGACGCGTATATACGTTACGCACGAAAAAGACGAGATATGGATAACGGGGGAGATGAAGAGGAGAAGAAGACGGGATTCCGCTTGGCGAATGAAGCACGCGCGCGATACCCAACTCCGACGTTATTAGCCCGGGGAATCGCGTTCGCCCGGCTTCTCTCATCGTCAAACCCGAGAGCTCTCGGGCTGCCAACATATTATTACTCTCAAAATGCCTCATTATTATCATTATTATTTTATATTTCCTACCCTTTCCGCCCCCCTCCCCCTCCTCAGGTCGTTCGAAACGCACCGAAAAGCAAAAAGCGTCCAATATTAATATAAATAAAAGCCGGTAGATGCGATGACGCGGAGGCTGCACAGACGAGATTTTTCCGTCTCGTGATTCGCGACTCGAAGAACGATTTTTATCCAATCTCTCGAGAATAAACCCGTTACTCACTATATACAAGTTGATTCAAACGATTTTTAAACATTTTTTTTTAACCCCCGTGACAAAGGCACACCGCAATTTGGACCCAAACATCGGCACAGTTTCAAAATCGGATTTAATCTCTGTTTGTAGAAAGTTGCCGATTATCTCCGCGGAAACAACCCGATTATGAGTCATTCCATACGACTTCATAGTTGCGAAAATATATCGATGTTATTTCTATACAAGAATATGTGATATTCGTATACATAGAGAAAAAGGGGGTCGGGGAGGGGGTGAAGAGGAGAGGGGAGATAATAAAGGAGCAATAGAAAGCGAGGAAGGGTAGGAGGTCCGGTATTAACAATAATTATTGGTTCGAGCCTCACTCTCCGTCCGCGATCTTTCGAATCTCAAGATCACAAGTGAGATCAATTATGTCCGACTGATTAGCCTCTCGAACGGGGTACGCGCGCACACGGCCTCACGACGAGGCAAAGTCAGGCCTCTCGCTGGGCGTGTGCGCTCGTTGCTTCTGCTCTCGCTCTCTCGATAAAGAGAAAGAGAGGAGAGAGAGAGGAGAGAAAGAGGAGAGAAAGAGAGAGAGAGAGAGAGATTAAAAGGGAAAGAGACAAGTCGAGAACCAGAGAGAAGAGGTCGTTTAATCTCCCAACTTACGGCATCGTCCGCGCACCGAGGGTTATTATGTGGAGCAATCGCGTTCCGACCCTCGATCGCAACTGCCCCCTCCCCCTCCCCCTCCCCCACCCTTCGATCGTGAGTAAATTCTTCCTCGAAAGGATCAAGATGACCACGAGATACTTGTACTCAGCCAGTTCTGCTTGTGTCTCTCACTCCTACTCCGTCCTTTTTTTTCTCCTCTCCCGGCAACGATATTTATCCGAACTCATTCCATCAGCCAGACGCAATATAAAAGTGGTCCTCCCTTTTCGCTGATAGCGAGACCTCTCTGCTTATCGTAATATTCTTCATTTATAAGAGCCGTTTGGAAGCGATGAGAAAAAGGAAGAAAAATCGGTAGTCCTCCGTCTCGTAGGCGATGCCTACGATTCTCGTAGCCTAATCCCGCGTGGGACAAGTGATCAAGACGTGAGCACGTTATTTATTGAAAACAACATTGTCAAAAGCTTCGGGCGGTAGTTGCCGAACAGGATTATCGTACTGAATAATATTATCGCGAGAGAACTGCGGTGGGTCTCTGTTACATTCTGCGCTGCGAAATATACGTGTATTCCGAGAGGATTCGTTCCGAGTTTATTCCGGAGATACGTATTGCGAGAGAAGTTTAAATATAAACGACGTACTTGCCGAGAGAATATGATGAAATGTAGGGGAAAAAATGATTTTTATTGACGCATTCCCAGCGTTGAGAGAAATTGTCCGATACCTCGAGTATCCTTCGAGCACCGAGGATAATGCCTGACGATTCGCGAAGCTTGCGCGCGCATCATGAGCGCACGATGGTTAGTTATATCGCGGAGAGCTCTGTTAACTTCACTGAGGGTGCAACGATGTTTGCCATGCATGCGAACGAAAAGCCGAGAGATGCTGCGCGAGAGGAAAACACGCCAACCGAAGCGTAGGAGCAGAACTTTGCTGGTAGTGCGGCCGGTGGTGGTGGTAGTGGTTTGTACCTATGCGGTTATTATACGTGGTAGGAACGCGGTAGAGAAGGAGCACTGACCTAACTCAACCGGCCCACCTAGTCTCATAAATTCTCGGGCAATAGTTTACGACGAGGCACCGCCCCGTGTCATTATCGCGCGGGAATAACGCCGCCGCCCGTAGTTGTTGCAGCGGCTCCTTCGTTTTCTTTCATTCGCACTCTTTTCTTTTCCTCCGCTCCGCGGCTATTTTATTCGAGGGATGAATAAGGGAATCGAGACGATTTCGCGATACATTAGTATCCCGAAACTACCGATTGATAACGATACAATAACGCAGATCGGGAAGGGAGCGAAAAAAAAAAAAAAAAAACCGATGACAACGAGCGAACATCGGCGGAACTATATTTATTTCGTTTCCTGTGCTGACAACGGCAATCGAGCGATTTAATCGATACGCCCGATCGCCTGGAAGAGGGGGGAAGAGGATCGATCCAGTTAAATCGAATGTTAAAAATAAAAAAATAAGTTTTGAATGGAAAACTGATATACGGACGAACGGCAATCGAAACATAATTATCATTTATAAAGAAAACAGTAAATACAAATAAAAATTAATTGAATAAAATTGTTGATACAAAATAAAAAAATAAAAAGAGAGAACGCGAAAAACGAAAAAAAAAAATGAAAATTAAGCAAACGAAGTTATTTACAGCAATTTCATTGTATTGACTTTTACACATAATAATGACGAAAAAAAATTAATTCCCTTTTCAAAAGAAGAAGAAATGCGACTGCGCCTCCGCTTGAAATTAAATAAAAAATTAAAAAAAAAACATCGAAATCGTTCCTCAAACACTCGTTGCCGCGACACATTGGTAGGAATTTCAAGTGAAAAGAGTAATGACGCAAATCGAAAGATCGAATCATTGACGAGAGAAATGATTTTTAAGGAATTCATGCGAAGAAAATCATCGAACATTATTCGGAAGACTACCATAGCGGAGTCCTTGACGGAGCGGTACGCAGCGTTAAAGCGCTCGATCTCGTAGCGATCCTAAGAACGTCCATCGGATCGTGTGCCGTTCATTCGGACGTTGGAAGGGTTTAGCTTTTTACGAGCAACTTGTCACCAAGACGATTTGTCTTTGTGCGAAAGAAAGAGCGCGACAGCGAGCGTCCCGCTCGTGTGCTCGTGGCAACAGCTTCCAGTCCCGCGAGGCGGGAGAAAAGCGTGTGCTCGCGAGAGGCCAAACCAAGTGACTCTATCTCGTCGCAGGTAGGACATATCGGATTACGTGTTTTGCATCGCTCTCGAGACGGCGAGAGTTCGCGTTTGCCTTTTCTTCCTCTTCCTTTTATCCCAACGAAACCCCATTCTCCAAAGACTCACAAGAGCAAAGTTACCACCTGACTCGCTTCACCTGACGCGCTTCCGAGGCTCCACGCGATCTCTCATCGACAAAATAGAAGAAAATTTCGAATATAATTTTATACACTCGAACGCATGCCGTCTTACCCCGAGACCTATTGAATTTCTCACACCTCTGTTACCATAAATTCTCTTTTGTTTCCTTTTACTTTTTTCGCGCCAACGTATTCGTCGCCCATAACGATTATTCTCGGAAACTACATGTACGCGTGTCTTGCGTTCCCGTGGATGTGCTCTCGCGATCTATCGTTTCATCGTCGATACGTCGATTGCGTTTAAAGTGCGACTATTAATGCGAAAAGGAGATAAAATGGACGAATCATAGATTTAACTTCGAAACTGAAAAAAATTATGAGCAAAAAGAAAATTGGATAAATCGACTAAATCGGCGCTTGCGGGTGGCGAAACAAATATATCGTCCATTGAAACAAATGCCTATTGAATTGTACTACTCGTTAGTTAAATGCCGATTTTTTATATTTGTTTTGCATATTTCCTTCGCAAGTGCCGATTTACTTGAGTTAACGATTGCAATGTATGCATATCGCTGCGATCGAAGATTCTGTACCACTAAACTGCACGTAGTTAGGTGACAAATTCGTTAGGATGGTACAACACAAGAAGATCCCGAAATCGGTGTAAAAAAAAAAAAAAAAAAACCCAAGACAGCTGTATCACATTTTTTTGTCTTTTCTTGTAATCAATCTTAGCCTTCGCGAACGCTGTAGCGTGTTAGAGGAGACTAGAAGAATCCACAAAAAAAAAAAAAAAATACGAACGGCCCATGAAATATTATGAAACAACGCGAGAACATCGGGAGAATGATGATGATGATGAAGGGAAAGAAATTTGAACTGCATAGAAGTTGGGTAGAGGCAAATAAGAAGGACGAGGAAGGAAGGGGTCTTCGATTTAGGGTGCCTGAACGAGAGCTCGCCGGTGGCCCTCGGATCCTCGTGCTGTGCAAAGTTTGCAAGACGCGCGTTACCGAGGAAGAGAAGGATTAATATCGGCGGGGTCCCGTACGAGAGAAGAGGGGCCGTCCGAGTGAGCGAACGAGGGGGTTATCCGGTATAGCTCGCCGGGTTATCCCTTTACACGAGTTCCTTCTCCTTGCGCGTGAGTAGTCCCGAAGGTTGAAACCGCGCGTCGGTTTCTTCGCTGCGAGCGCTCTGACATATTTATCCGGTTCCTCCTCCTCGCAAAGGTTGGTCGTACCTTTTCACTCGCTTTCCTCATTCTCCAGTTTGTTCATTCCGTCTCCATCGTCCATTCGGCGCGATGCGCTCATCGCGGCGCATTTAAAATAGTATTGGTAGTAAGTACCAACAACATTTGAAACTGCTTCGCGAGTGGAATCTGGTCGATTATCGAGCTGACTATCGCTCTCGGGGGAAGAAGCGCGTCCCCCGGTGTATACCATCGTCGTATATAGGTAGAGCGCACGCAAGTAAGGTAATAGCAATTTAATCAATAAAATAAGAGGATCGCGACGAAACTTGCCGGGCTATGAGGGGGAAGAGAATCGCGAGAAGCGCGAGGGAGCGAACGGTCCCTCCGAGACTCTGCAATAATTACAACAGAGAATTATGAGCGGCAATACTTGATTGGATCTATAAGCCGCTCGTTTTCGCTCCTCTCTTCTCTGCACCGGCGTGTATTATACCGCGAACCAACGCTTATACATATACACACTTTCTTCCTTCTTCCTTCTTCCTTCTTATTTTTTTTTAAACTCGCGCAAGGCAGCGCGCCGGAGGTTGCTTGATCGCTTCTCGTTTCGCCAATCTTTATCATTATCTCGTCGTTCGTTTTCTAGAAAAGGTCTGAGAGAGAATAAAATTGTATCTGCCTCTCGGTACCCGAGAGACAGTAGTAATGCAACTATTAAGAGCGCAGAACGGGGGGGGGCGGAATAAAACCGAAGACCACGACTGGGATCGACACTCTCATAATCTCATCTCGGATGAGCGCATGCCGCGTCCTCGCAACGACTTTAATCAATATTCAACACTCGATTCTGATTGTAATTAAACAATAATGACGGAATAATGATTTATTACAGGTAATTACTAGTTGCCGGACGGTTTCATTCGTCCTCTCTCTTCGTCTCGAGATCTTTCGCTCCGCTTCGATTCACGCATATGCGCTCTTCATGATATTTCGATTCCCTTTCGCTAAACGTGATCAACCGTAATCCGCAAACTACTTTATTTTAAGGACTATTCGTCACCTACACGTGAGTTATTGCACAACACTGACCTTCTGGTGTTGGAAAATTGCGCCTTAAAAGGATAAGTAAAATTAATATGCAGTCCACAGCCCATTCAGTCGAAGTATATTCACGATATTTCGATTCCCTTTCGCTAGACGCGATCAATCATAATCCGTAAACTACTCTACTGTTAGGATATTTGTCACCTACAGGTGAAGAAATTACTATGTCATCTGGTAAAATGCGAGTGTGGCGCCACCTATCCCAGAAATGGTCGATTTTATGACAATTTTTATGAGATTTATGGGAATTTTTACTATATTTGATGATGGAAATTTGCATACTTCTCGTACTTTTTGATAGGTGGCCACATTAGCTGTGTACTACCAAAAATTTACTATATTTTTTACTAGAAACATTGTTAATCGTATCGGATCCATCTCTCCGTGTAATCGCGAATTATTGCAAAACACTAACTCCGTAATGTTGAAAAATGTCATTAAAAGGCTAACTAGAGCCATTATTCAGTGTGAAGAGTCTAAATATAAAAAAAACCTAAATATAACCTAACTTAACCTAACCTTAACCTATTTTGTGTTCACACATTTTTTCCATATAAAAAAGTCAAAGCGAATTGAAAAAACTAAAAAATTTCATACGTATTCAGTAAAATAAGCGAATCATTTTCATAAAAAAAAATCTGTTTACCGAAAAATTTTTGACAAATTAATTTTTTTCATTAATTTGTTAATAACATTTTGGAATTATTATTATTATTCTGGAAAATGATTTTTTTTAGAATTTTATACCATCGAGAAGAATTTGCCATTTTCTCTCATTTTTCTCGAACTTATGCGAAATGAACACGAAGCGACAGAACTATCTTAAGAATCCTTGTAAGACATATGGAATTTTCTGGGGCAAAAGTAAAAGATACGACACACATTTCTCGGGGAATTGTCTGTCGACTAATGCGCGCGTTTAACTGTAATTAATCGATCGATCGAGCATTGTACATGAATTATTTGTCCCCATTGTATTAGCTAAGGAGGGGTACCAGATTCTCCGGACAATCGATTGTCCGGATGAATGAATGCGCTTATAACATCGAAGCTTCAAGCTTGTGACATTGATCACGTCCCCCACACATAGACGAATATAGTAGCGATCGAACTTGCGTGGGATTTCATCATTTGCGCACTGTTGCGCCCGGTAATTAACAAACGATAGTTTTATCACGTGTTTTACGATGAAACTCCGCCGCGAATGGCTGTGGTGCACCTGCGTGGTACATACGAAGCTAATGTAGCGAAGTATTATAAGGATGGTTGCGGTTGGTCTAACTCTGTTGGAACTCGACAAGGAAATAGCTTGTGGGAGGATCTTTCGACGTGGTGCGGTACGCGGGTATATACTATATACGATATACTAATATATACTATAAAGGAATAGATCTATGAGCCCACGACGCCGATGTACCTACATCATGCGTCATCCTTTACTAATAATACCGGCGTTCATGGGATAGAGACTAGCGAGCTTCGTTTTCTCCACCGACGAAGAGTATTTTCTTGCAGCGAGAGTACATACCGGGTATAGGAGGCAAAATAAGAGGTTGAATAAATTAATGGGGAAGCTAATAACGGCAACCGTTCGATACGAATGCGATAAATACTTGTATCTATAGATACACCGATATTACAGCGCGTATAGCGATATAACGAATCTATAAAGTTTGCGCCGAAGAGAGGTCCGGATAATAGTAGCGGTAAACGGGCACCTTTTCAGAGATAAGCACGGGACGAGCGCTGTGCGCGCTCGCGTTGATATAATATTAGCGGGATTGCCGAGAATGAGCGGACGAAGAGAGATAAGAAAACCTGTATAATAGTCTGTATAAGGAAGGAGGAGAGAGCGAGAGAGAAAGATAGAAAGGGGGATCTTTCCACGCGAGGGAACCGCGAGAAGGGATCAAAATTACCCGACGTGAAATTCTTCGCTACCAATCAGCGCAAAGATAATTAAACGAGGGGTAGGTATACGCGGAGGTATACGCGGATCGCAAGGAAAGGCAGAGGGGAAGGCGTGGCCCTTGCTCGCTTCTTTGGCTCGGCTCACTCGGGAATGATGGAAGCTGCGAGAGCAGAAGCGGCACAACGGCGGTCTCCGCAAGAACACGACGATACGACAAAAAGAAATATATGTATAATAAACGCAACGTCGGGTGTATGGCCCCTGCGTATACTCGTGGCTGTACGAGTAGGAAAGACGAGCCGAGGAAGCAGAAATGAGAAACAAAAAAAAACGAAAAAAAAACGAAAAAAACCAAAGAGCGGAAGATCTCGAGAGGTAAGGACGATCGAGGCTCGTCGTGAAAGAAGAAGACCATGATGAAAATGCAGAGCTAGATAACGGGCCGTATAGATGGGTTACCAGCAGAAACGGTATATGATTGCGCGAATTTTACGTGATCCTTTTGTATGGCGTTTCTACGCCGATCGAAAGATGGGATCAATGAAAATCGGGTGCTATGTGGAAATCGTCGTAAAGTCTGAAGGAAAACGACGACGAATAATAAGGATTCCAAGACATTTCATCAACGGGAATACATAGGATGGATGGGTCGGTAAATGAGAAAGAGGTATGGGAAAGCAAAGGCGGTTCGTGTTGCCCATCAGACTGTAATATAAACCGCAGTGAGACCTCTTAGTCTTCATGCTCCTTCCTTGTTCGTTCTTTTTAGGCGCCGCTCGATCTTTACCTTTTCAAACACGTCTAAAAGCCCAAATATTTAAAGGCGATATCGGCGCGAACTCTGGCAAATACGAAGAGTAGGCAGCATTCTGGGTTTTCTTTAACGCGGCTCGTCCGTATGATCTTTCTAAGGGTTCAAAGGTTCTTGCGCCCTGTGGGTTCTTTCCATTTCAGGCTTTGACTCGCTCATCTATCAGGGTATTTGCTTAGGTTCCCGAGGGAAATAGAACATTGAGTCTCTGGTTGTTTAAAATAATCGGAAGACAGCGATGTTCTGGAACCTGTAGACGCTAAATCTTACGTGGTCCATTCGTGGTAAGACGGATAATCACGTACAGTCCAAGCTCCGTATTCTTAACTCCCCTTAACTTTACCGATTCTTTATTTTAACTCGTTACCATGACAACGAGTTCCCTTAACTATATTTCCCGTGAGTCTGTTTGCCCCACTCCAAGGGGAGCCTATTTCGTAAAATGTAAAGTGCGCATGCGCAGCAGGTACAAAGTGGATTCGTACCTACCGACGCGTATACCCTTTGTTAACCCTATTCGTAGCAACTGACCGGGAGTAGGGACGATAGGGGAAATACAGAAAAGGGAACGGGTCTGGTCCCGTCGAGTTAAGAATACGGAGCTTGGACTGTACATCGATTGATAGTAGACCCCCTCGCTATAGAGGAACTCAACGGCCAGCTTTCGAGACGTAAAATCGGGCTTTGGGTCAACACATTTTACGGCTTCTAGACACTCTATTTTATGAGAGAAGATGACCGCCCACGTACCAACCGGACTCCCGCGAGCGGCTTAACAAAGCTGTGAGATGAAGAAAGATGCAAGAATCGTGAGGGATGCAATGTGAGGAGGTGGTGAATTCTCGATCGTTCTTCGACGAATCTATACGAACGTTCGCAGCTGTTGTTGTTCTTCCTGAGATGCTGATGTAGATTCTGTTTAGCGGAGACACCTAAATTCTAAATACACTAACAACAACGCCGTCGCTTCGCTCGTCTGTTTTGGGTTATATTCTCACAGCAGAGCTGATGATTATGAACTCGTGAGCTTTTAGATCGTTTCGGTTGGGTCGTCTACCTGAGGATTTTTGAAACCAATGATCCCTATTGGCTATGAAAACTTTCGCGTCACGATTTCGATGTTACATCGATATATATCGAAATGCCTTTTTTCTCTCGAAGGAGTAGAACAATGCATCCGTTTCGCCTGATTTTCGGGTGAACATTATTCATGAAGTCGTCAATGCGAATAAATGTGAACAATGCCACTGAAGCATTAGGAATTCCATTGCCCATTGGTATTAGAAATTTATCGGACATTTTTAGAAATTACTATTTATTACAATCCTTCAAACGTTCAATCGCAATAACCGTTTCGTCTTCAGAACATACGTCGCGTAAGTAATTTTCGACTTTTGCCTCGGAAAATCCCATATATTATAAAATAATATATAAGGATTTTTTTTAAAGGATTTTAAATAATTTTTTATCGACAGGGATTTCGAGATATATATGTTACGTTAAGTTACTTATCGTGAGTGGTATATGACAATAAGTGAAGTGAAACATTCATTCTGGAAAAGAAAAACGTTTACAGACTATGTTTATGGTAATAAAAAATAAAATTCCTCGTAAAATATTGAAATATTGGGGATCCATTAAATAAAGAAAATGGATCAGTGCCCATTAGGTTGGTTTAAAAAAACACTTAATTTCGTGATTAAGTGACTCATCGAGATTATTATACATTTTCATAAAAAAAAAAAAACTGTCGCACAGAAGGAAGTCCGGGAGAAAATATTTACTACTGCCTCATTAAATTTGAAATTTCTCAAAAATGCATTTTTTCGATGTAATAAAAAGCTAATATCTGGTACCCATGAAACTTTATATTGCTTTCACTAAAAGAGGTATTTTTCGGACTGTCCTCCGCTTTTAAAAAATGGTCATTTTGTAAAAGCGAAGGTTTCTTCAATGTTTTTTACTACCGCTTCATCGATATTGCAATTTTCAAAATTAAATTTAAAAAATTTTTTAAATCATTGCTCGTCAAATACAAGAAAAATGTGCGATCGATGAGGCGATATTAAATATTTTCCCATAATGCTGGAATTCCGCAGTAAGTTATTTCAACCGAAAAGCAACGGCACTATTCAATTTTTAAATATTAGTATTTCGCTTTTGAAAAAATTTCAACCTCGATGAAGCGGTAGTAAAACACATCATACTAACTTCTGGTTTTACACGATCGTTTTTGTCATTACAAGCAACGTAAACCTCTATCAGCACATATCTTCTGAAAATTTACACATTGACGTCGCAGTAGTAAATATTTGCATAGAGGTCTTTTCTTGTGCAAAAATAGCGCGTCAAATTCGCGATAAAGTTGGGGAAAAAAATGGCAGAAAAATGCTGATCAATATATTATGTCCTCCGCAACCAAACGCGCCTTAGCGTCCTGTAGTGATAACTTCAGTTCGACTTTTAATGCAATTTTCCAATATAGTAAATTCAGTTACGCAATGGTTCGCGAGTATCAAAGTCCGCAAACTTCAAAAGGTGAAACAATTTCTCGTTTCTCGTCCGACTGGACTGCTTTATAGAAAGCGCTTTAGTTGTCGAAAGATTTCAATATTTCCCGATTTGTCGCCACGGAAGTCCGATACGGATGAATGAAAAAAGTGGGAAACGAAGTTAAGCGTAATACGGTTGGTACGAGTAGACTAACCGGGACTCATCATTGATTAAACCAGTTGGCTTTCTAGCTATCATTTTTTTTTTGTGTATGCGCTTGTATACACGAGATGCGGGCTGTGAAAGCGATAAATCGATCGATTAACGCCACGGAGCATAATTCATATCGACGAGCAAATTATGCACCGCGCCACGCTGCCTCATTAGTCGCTCGCTTGCTTTCGCTATACATATAAACGAGGCATGCGCGCGGTCCTATGAAACAACTGGTATAATCGTAGTTACACTCGGTACATTTAATCGCCCTTCACCCCGAGACTCTTGTGTCCGGGCATCTGAGGCCGCAGTGGCTCTCCCCTTTTTCTCGCACTCACATCATATCCCGTCAACGATGCATGTCGAGCGCGGAACATGCATGGCGATGCACGGTGGCATGTCACACATTGTCAAGATAAATGCCACCTATGTTAATACAAATTGCGTAAAAAAAAAGCCATTCAGCGTATGTTACTATAATTTCGTTTTATTCCGTGAGAATCAATTATAAAGAATCACGCGACGAAAAAAAAAAAAAAAAAAAAAGCACCGACGATGATATTCTTCCAGTTTAATAAAAATTCGTATTATTGGAGTAAAACAAAAAAAAACAGTAAGTCGATGTCACGATTCGATATATATAGATATATAAATATATCTAAGCATCGGGAGGAAACATCGTAAAAAAGAAATTCAAAGCCGATCGGTAGGAATTCCTATGTTGTCGCAGAGTGAAATAGTGAGAGAGCAAAAAAAAAAAGAGAGACGCGAGTGGCCTCCTGTTTGCGAAATGCGTTGAACGCTCCTCGAAAACGGTCGTATTAATTAAAGAATCGGATAAGCGCCCCGAGAGTCCTCTCCTCCGGTTGTTGAATTTATCGCGACTCGTTGACACTATTCTCTTTCTTGCTTTCGCCCCGTTGAACCAGTATATACCTCCTGCTTGCAACTCTCTGTTTTTCCCTTTTTTTTATTCACTTTTTTTCGCACACGCGTTCGCGGATTAACGGAAAAATAAATTGCGCCCCTTTTCTCCGCGACAAGAGGTCTCGAGACGAATATAGATCGTTGCGTAGCCGAGAATTGCTCGGTCGCGATGTATATATCGCTGTTCCAGATACTCGTCCGAGTTAAAATCAATCGCGTTGATTTTTTAAGGGGAGTAAAGAATCATCGGGGCTTGTGGCAGTTGTCGTGTTTCACACCCAGAGAACTCGCGCAATGCCGATAAAAACGAAGAAACGACGGTGAGTGGAAGGCCAGGGACACGCGGAAAGGTAGTTCGATGCGAGTCGGAGTGACACGCTGTCGGTCAATGGAGGAGAGGACTCGGTCTCGCGGCGACGGTACATTCTCCGGCGCGCGCGTGCCTATTCCATTTTGCTGTATTAAGTACGTACGAAGGCACGCATGCGAATATAGATATAGCCGGTGTTCCGACAACCGGTGGACGCGTTTAAAAAAAAAAAAAAAAACAAAGAACAAAAACAAAACGTAATTCCGGAGTGAAGGAGAGACAAGGATGAAGAAGAAACGGAAGAAATAGAAGAAGGAGATGGAGGGAGGAGGGGATAAGGGAGGAAGAGGATAGAGGAAGACAAGAGCAGACGGAAGACGGCGAGGTACAGTATGGGAGGGCCTGAGGCTTTGATGACAGATTAGAAGGGATCAGAAGAAGCGGCTCTCTCGTCGCGGGCGTCTCTCCTGGCTGATGCACCGTCTGCCTTGCCACTGATGATGCAGTAGCAGTCTCGTCGGCATTTAACTGATCGCGCTATGCAATTGAGATTCAACAATTTTTTGGGCGTTATAAAAATAGTTGACATAAAAAAAGAACAAAGAAGAAAATGGTATAGAGAGACGAGAGAGAGGGTTGGTTGGGGTATATCGATGAATCGCAAAAGATGGACGAAAATTGACTGGAATGAGGGGGCAATGTATGTGTAAAATATGTACAATATGATGGCGGTGAGGCGAGGAGGCCACGTGCGGCCGAGTGAAGCCGCGGGCAAACGTAACGCGCCGGTGCTGTTGATCGGCGGCGTAGGCACCGTTCGTTCGCTACTCCGTCTCTCGAGTCACGAGACGCGAGAAAGAGAGAGAGCGATATCGCGCGCGCGGATGAACGGAGAAAAGGAGCGAACGGAAGCAGACAAGTAGATAAGAGAGATAGGACAAGGGGTGAGAGAGCGCGAGTAAAGAGAGCAGAAGCTAACGCGCCCCCGGGCCGACAAAATGATCAAAAGGCAAATTTCATACATTATTTTCACTTTAATGCTACTGCGCCGCAATTTATGAAAGGGCCCCGGATTTATTCGAGCGAACGGGAGCAGAAGCAAAGAAGCCAGGAGTATCCACGAGAGAGGTGGCACGAGGGGTGGGAGGGGTAGAAGAGAGGACTCATGCATACAGTGCTGGAAAGATGAGGAGCGAGGAGAAGAAAGAGAGGACGGGATTGCGAGTGTGGCGCATCTTGAAGCGGCACACCTCGCGAGAGGAGAGCTCGAGGAGAGCTCGAGGAGAATTGCGGACCAACTGGTTCGATCGTAAAAAATGTACGTTCTATTAAAACGTCCGAGCGAAAGTGCCGTTCGCGTCAACGGCCCCTTCGAGTTTCAATGAACGCCTCACTCGACGACTCCACGATCATGCGGTGCGCCCACATTCATTCGGTCATTCGGTGGAACATACCGAACGCGAGACGATCGGCCCCACTACCCCGGCACGATGATTGAGCCCAATTGATGGACGCCCGTCAAACGAAACTTTATACGAAAAGGAAGAAAAAAAAAAAAGAAGTAATCGTGTAACGCCTTTTCATCCTCGTCGTTTGCTTGATAATTATGAGCTCTCGGTGCGTTAATGAGTAACTAATATTATATTATTTCACTATCTATCGTATACATATACATAGATAGCCACCTTACCTATCTACATGTATCTCACCGAAAAAAGAGACGAGAGTTATGATTGCAGGGTGAAAAGAATAGAAAGTAGGCGGAGCCATTGGCGGTGTTTCGACGAATAGAGATGTCGAAGAATGTACACATGGCAAGTATAGCGGAGTGTCGATAGAATTAGACGGCTAGCGTTGTATAACATAGGTAACCGTTGTGCCTTCGGATGCGATGACTCCACGCTTGATTCTTGCTCGTCGGCGTCATTACTTTGGTCGATAATTAATGAGGAGCGAGGTCCCCGGGCATATCTCGAAGTTTGAACGAGGAAAGCCAAAGGCGAATTAACGGAGAAAATTATCGGGAAAATCGGCTCGAGAATGTATCGTTTTAATGATATATGCGAGGTACAGTAGAACCCCAATTAACCGATGTGCTTAGGACCGAATAAACCCCGGATAATCGAAATAATGGTTAATCCAATCTAAATGGCAACGGGCCATACAGCTTTATCTTTACCGGTTACAATTATGATTAAGTACGACGTTTACTTGATTGATGAACAGTGTAAACCAATAATATGTGAAGCTTATCAGTTTTTTCAACGTTGCGTGAGCAAATCGTGTTTTTTTAAGTAATCAGTGACTTTGGTCTGTTATCTAAACTTCTGGGACGAAAAACCCGGAAGCTGCGCGGTTAATCCGCTCCCCGGATAATCGAAATAATGGTTAATCCAATCTAAATGGCAACATGGCTAGGTACAGTAGAACCCCAATTAACGGATGTGCTTAGGACCGAATAAACCCCGCGTAATCGAAATAATGGTTAATCCAATGTAAATGGCAACATGCCATACAGCTTTATCTTTACTGGTTACAATTATGATTAAGTACGACGTTTACTTGATTGATGAACAGTGTAAACCAATAATAGTCAGCTTATCAGTTTTTTCAACATTGCGTAAGCAAATCGTGTTTTTTGAAATAATCAGCGACTTTGATTCGTTTTCTAAACTTCTGAGACAAAAAACCCGGAAGCTGCGCGGTTAATCCGCTCCCAGGTTAATCGGAGTTCTACTGTAGCGAAATAGGTAAAATCGGTTTACCGAAGATTGGCATTACTTCGAGAAATTCCTGGTTACCGGATCAGCGGCCAATCCGAAAAACTCCGTATCAGATATTTTCATACGCGATACCAGTAAGAACTGAATTACGATAATATGGACACTGAGCTTTGGTTGTACAACATGTGTATAATCCTGATACAAGTTAGTTCGACGATGGGATTAGCGTTGACCCGAGAAGAAACGTTTCGCTCGAGCAAAGGCTCGAAAGAGGAACGAAGATGAAATAAAGAAAAGCTGCAGTCAGGTACGAGACTGCGAAGAAAAGGAAAGAAAATGAAGGCTCAGTTACAGAAACAGGTACGGTGACGACTACTACCACCATCATTGCTCCTACTACCACTAGGGGCAGATGAGACGAAGAAAAAAAGTAAAAGGGACAGTAGCTGCAGCGCATCTCGGCGTTGAGGAGAATAAGCGATCGTGAGCGAGAAGTAAGGTGGTAGATACAGTACCGGCTCTCACGGAATATGCCCGCAATTACTGGTGGGAGATTAATGAGTCGATGCTCGACGGATATAAGTAACTCTTCTCTTGCCATACTACCGTTCTATGTGAGTCTGTCGGAGTCTTGTGATCTGGGAAACTGCCGATTTCATTCGGGATGCTTCATGACTTTTTTTTTTTTTTTGGTAATTTTTGAACCTATAGGGTAACATACGGGCACTGATTTTTCTGACAAAGTGTTGGCCTCTTTACCTTTGCCAAATAAACGAGTAAATAAAAGTGGACAAGTACAGGTAGTTGTTGTCCGTGGAGGAGAAGAATTATAAGGATTATCGGTTGTCGTCGGGAGGAGAAACTATATACTTTCCTTCTCACTCTCTCATTTTTTCTCTTCGTCCGTTTCGCGAGAGAAGGAAATTTTAATGGCTTCAATTATCCGGTGGTCCATCCCTAGGGCTGGCCACTCGTAATGACGCATTTAGTGCGGTGGCTCTACTAGCTTTCTGTCTCCTTTTCGCGGTGGGCTCAGGCGCCACGAAACCCACGAAGCCCAACTTGTTATTCCATCTCCTATACTCGAAGTCTTCCCCTTGTTCTCTTTCGCTCTTGCCAAGAAAACGTATAAAAAAAATTCAGATTGCTTTAATGAGCGGCTAATTTTGGCGAAAGAAATGCCGGCTTCGTGTCATATACCTGGGATTTTGCGCATCCCGTGGGTTCTCCCCCCTCCCCCTCTCTTGGGTAATTTTCTCGCGCGGGATCAGCATCATCAGTCGTTCTTCTCCCCCCAATGATTAGGATGGGCCCAATGGATTTTTCGAGAAAGACTGCACTTTGGGAGAAATCCCCTTTGGAACGATGTGTCCCATCAAATTGAAGCTTCGAGGAACGATTACGGCAACTGTGATACCGCGGTACCTTCGGAAAGGGAACTGACATCGAAGAAAGATGGTACCTATACCCATGTTGCGATATGGTGTGTAGTTGCATCTATATATGTAGAAAATGGGAGGCTTTTCTTCACATGACTTCCCTATTTGAGCGTTGGATCAGATGAAGTAGAAGTGAGGAGAGCCGAAGGCAGGTTGTACCTCTCTGGCGCTGAAGAACCAATTGTTTTTTGGTGACGTTCTTGAATGGCATCTAAAGATACCACCGACTGACCAGCGACTGATTAATAGTCCTCTTCCTCTTTAAGGTCCTAGCGTATCCGAGAGCCTCCCGCAGGAGGCTAAGGATTCTCGATGACAGATTGAGAATGCCTCGGTGCCGAGCGGCAAAAATGCCGATTTGACACTCCCTCTCGATTTAATCTCGTCTCCTCTTCTCATTAGCATTAGCAACGAGTCGAAAGGCGCGGTGTCTCGACTCGGGTCAATATCATTGCGGGCTTTTGGGCGATGTTGCCGAAGTTACCCTGTCCTGTGAATGGGATACCAACCTATCGTTTCTGGGTATTGAGACGGAGAGAAAAAAAACGGCAGTCCATCAAGGAGATAATACACTCGCGCTGGTACTCGTCGGAATGCTCGTTGAAGCTTCGGGCCCATCGTATACCGGCGCCACGAGCAAATTCATAGAAGATTCCTTGCGGTACGGATACTAGTAGTAGAATGCCTCTTTCTCTGGGCTGTAAGGACGCGTCGTGGCCGGGGGTACGGGCCCTGTAATTTCGGTCCCCGTAATGGGGCACCACTCTCACAATTAGACCTTCCTGCATTCTCCGTCGGGTTCTTTAACCGTTTCTGCTCTCGCGTACAGAAGAGACGCTTTCCTTTTCCGTCTTTTTCTCACGACAAAATGGCGCATCCTCCCCTTGTCCCTTGGTCGCTCCTCCGTTACCACCATCGACGGTTCAGACTAATCTGCTCGACGGGAGCGATTAAGAAATAAAATCAAAGAAACGGAAACGCTTTCTCGCACCGGCGTTTCGTGAGGTTACATTTTTTTGTTGCTCCCGCTCTTTGTCTCTCCACAGTGTCTCAATATGATATTATCCAAAATTGGAGAATTCCCCGAAAGCCGTTTTTTGCCCACAACCACCAACTCCGGGCTGATCGTCCCACGAACGCGGGTTCCTTACCCGGAACCACGCGCAATCACAACCAATTTCTGCCAATCTGGTGAAAATTATACGACAGTCCGATATCTCCCCAACGCGTATCTCCGCCACCGTCAATCATTTTTCAATTTTCACCGATGATTGACAAAAGGAGCCGAAACTACGGGGAGTTAGGGGTGCATCCGAGAATACATCGAAGGAAACCGTAAGATCTCGGCGCGAGTCAAAGTCCACCGTGACCCAATGACACGGCATTATTTCTCCCTCATTCTCGCACGGAAATTTTCATTCCTCTCTTGTTCGAGGACCGTCCAAGAATAATTACATAGTAGTAGCTCGGGGCAGCAATGGACGGCGACCGGTGTGCCCTGCGGTACTCGCCTCGGCGGTGTGTTCTTCCCGATGCGACTAACGCAAAGTAACGTCGATTATCGCCGAGTCAACAAAGTCTCCCGGTAACACCTCCTACCGACATACCATTATCCACGACACGTAAGTGACTGGAGAAAATTGAACCAGACGGAGAAGCGTCGATAGGAATTATTTAAATCAGATGGAATAATCAAATTTCATATTACGGCCAATGATATTCGAAAGACAAGCATAGATCGTCGGCGTAACGCGCTTTATTAGCGTCTTGCCTTGGAATTGTAGAAATTATTGTCTTTCCTCTGTCGTTCTTCCAGTATCTTCCCCCTCCCCCCATCCTCTCCCCCCTCGCATAGCCGGAGCGGCGAGAGAGAATTTCGTTGACCAGAAGACTGTCCCACGGCGACGTAAGGAGCCCCGGAGGCTCAGCCACTAATTCAAGAGCGTCGGGGCTATAACCCGTGGTTAACGAGCTGCTGCGGCTCTCTTTTCCTCTCCGCTCCTATTCGGCGCTTCGTTCGGTTTAATCATTTTTTCTCTTTCTCTGCAACGATTACGATTTCGAAGGATTCTTTTCACACGCGCAAAGCAACACTGTTTACCATCTTGAAACTCGTATGGTGGTGCGTGTACCTAATACGAATGAACGACGAAGGAATATGAAAGGTAACTAAGAATGAGACCAACGAGATTCGCGGAGAGGCAAACCGGTCGCGGGACTACGTACAAGCGAAAAGGTGAAAAACAGCGGTAGAATATTTTCCCACTTTGTTGAAGTTGCGCGAGGATAGTATAGGTAGAGAGCCGTATTAGGCTGAAAGTTGGGTTTCTCAACTCGTGCAGCTCGGGAATAAACGAAACAAAGGGAACGGTTGAAGGATGAAGAGGGGTACAACACAGAAAGAGAGAGAAATAGTGAAAGAGGAAGAGCGAGAGAAAGGAAAGATAGGAGGGGGTGGGGGGATGGAGGAATCGAAGCAGAGGTTTCGAGGTCGTTTCTGGGCGTGGAAGCCATCTACCTTTACGTCGGACCACGCTATACATCAGCTCGGTCATTTCTGTTCAACTACCCGACACTGCCGCCCTCTCCTCCTTCTCATCCACCTCCTTCGGCTTTTTCTTCTTTTTTTCCCTCTTATTTTCTTCTATCTTTCTACTCTTGGCCTTCGCTCACTCACTCTTCCTTCTTTATTTCTCTCGCATCGACGACTGTACATCGCTCTTTCGGGATTCGTGGCAGCGAGATTTCGGACTCTCCGCGCCGGTCATTTGTTTGTTAGGAATAGAGAACCAGAGAGGAATGAGAGAACATCCATTAATAAGCCGGCCCGGTGAAACCCATTGTTTTGGAAACGGCAACAATCCAACTTATTTGCGCGCTTCGAATCTGACGTCAGCGTAAAAAAAATCTGCGTCTTCGTAACACGTGTTTCGATACGAAAATAACGAAAAGTATATTTTCAAAAATGAAAATATCTTGTTTTTCCGCGATTAAATGAGATATTCAACAGAAATAGCGAGAAAAAAAAATGAAAAAAAAAATTCGATGCGCAGAGGTCAGATTAATTGGAAGAGGCTGCGCATCTGGATATCCCTGCGCCGTCAGGTTTCGGGAGCAGCCAATAGGATGAATTTCGACAATGAAACGGTATAGAGAATATGATTCTCAAGAAAATCAAAAAAAATTGCATACCCAGTAACACTGTTAAATTTCGTAAAAATGCAATCCAAAAGTGTCGGCAACTATATCAATTAAATGAGAACATAACTACCGCTGCCGTTAAGGGAATTAAAATAAATGTAAATTAAACTAAAGGCAGAGCGTGTCGAGGAGACAAGGTGGTCGAAATATGCGCGACGCGTCTTGATTCACCGTGACTAATTTTTATGATGACTTTGCCTCTGTAAATCATATGTTTGGTTAATACACCAAAGGCTCGGCATGTTTCTCGGGTTAGAAGGCTGTCCTCTTCTATCTCATTGGCGCAAATAGTTCGTTGAGTCTTAAGGTAATATTGAGGTCCACGAGAGGAGCCATAGGCATGAAGGAAGCTGCGGTCCATTCGATTCGTTTCTCGTTACGTTTTCGGTTCGAGTTTTGAGTTCGCGATTGCAGGCGAAGAGGGGGTGGGGGTTGGTGAACGACGCTCGACATGCCGGCGGCTCGCGATCCCGCATAGAACCTCTTTCGCTCGAGCCTCTCGGTTCTCGAACCGATGTTGCTTGTTCAAATATTAATTATGTATGCCCGACGGTGTATGCTCCTGACGCACACGCACTTTCTTGCATATAAATAGGACCCGCGTCGCAGCGCAGCTCGGCACAAATGCGTGCGCGCGTTCGCTGTTGCCGCTGCGACGGGCTCAGCGATTTCAGATTCGAGCTCAGGAAACTCTTTCTCTTTCTCTCATATGTATCAGGGAGCGTTTCGCTGCGAGTGTGTTCTCGGGGTACTACGTCGTCCGGCCAATGGACTAGATGGTTGGCTCGTTGGCGCACTTGTACGCCGAACCGCGGGGGGTGCCTGTCCTCTTCGATCCGATCCCCGTCTACTCTTACTCTCGTACTCTTACTCTTACTCCTTACGCTTACTCTCAGTCTTACTCTTACTTTTACTCGTACTCTCACTCCGTTCCGCAGCAGCGCTCCTCCTCTTCCTTTCTTCTCATATTCTACACTCGACTACCACTTGTATCTCTTCTCTTTCGTTTAAGGATTGTTGAATTTTCGACAATCACCCAGCGAATCGCTATAAACATATAGATATTCATCGAGAAGAGAAGGAGGATGAGAAAAATATATTGCCGGAGAGCTCGGATCACGCTGGGCTTTCCTCTCAACGTTACGACGCGCCATATAACTATACCGTTTTAACTAGCATCGCAGTTCTGAACCGCTACTCAACGATGTGTGTGTGCGTGAAGCACGTTGCGCGGAGTTACCAGAGTGAAAAGCTGTATTTCTTATCGTACGCAACGCGTGCGAGCGAACCCGCTCTTCGTTCGCGATATGTAAATCCAGTGTGCGCAATTTGTCCCAAGTGGTGAGGTTTGCGCGCCGTAAGTTTCCCCGAGGGCTCGCGGGGCTCATCGTTCGCTGCGCTCGCCGCGCGGCAACACCATCGGGACACTGTACGCTATTTAGTAGCTTACTACGAGAACTGTGAGACTGTCAACGAACCGAGAGACAACATACGCCGGCAGAGATTGTATGTTAATTAATGTACCGCGCGGCCTGCCTACGCTTGATAATACGCTCCGCATACGCGTTCATACTGTGCCGTTAATCTTCCGAAACTATACAATTTCTATTTTACAAAGTCAACGGCAATCAATATCGAACCGATAAACGGCAATACCTGCACTCGGTGCTGCATTTTTAACACCAGAAGTGCACTGGAACGTGAATTCACACCATCCGGTTTCGTATATATCTTTATACAAAATCGTTAATATTCATTACGCCGCCGGCGCGATCTTTACATTTAATTATTATCATTCAATTTCTAACTGATCTATTATAATAAAAAAAAATATAAAAAAATACGAAAAACGTGAAAATTATATGAATAAATATTTATATTAAAATATAATTAAAAATTAATAAAAAAAAATTGTAAAGTATAATGAAGCGATTTATATACTCTGAATATATAGTAGAAAAATACTATTTTTATCGGGTTCCGCGAAAAGAATTCCCAAGATACGCTATTTAACGAAGTGTTAGAATCGTTTCTCTGAACGGCTGCAGGACGATAAAAAACGTGCAAAAAGGATTAACAAAGGACCTTCGAGACTTTTTTGTATCAAATCGAAGACTCAAAAATGTCGTAACCCACGCATTTTGATGAATCTTTCTCGCTGAATACGAAACCAATAGCTGCGCGTCTTGAATGCAAAGTGTGTGTTTTTTTTTTTTTTTTTTCATTTCCGGTCCGAGTTTTTGATGAAGATATCTATTTTTTTTCTTTATCGATAATTAGAGAGGAAATCGACGCCGGAAAAGGGATGTTGCTCGTTATAAGGGATGCTGTACCCTAGAAAAGATAAATCCGTACGTGAAGCCGACCGATTGGAGATGTGGAGGACGAGCCATTCGGGACTTGGAACCGAGTGCCGAATCCCTCCGTTCTCTCCCCCTCCCCCACTTTCGAATTGAATCTCTAGAGCAGATAAAAGCATGCGACGTGGACAAACGCGGCGAGCGAGCGCCGAGGATGGAGTTATATGGCCCAGAAGTCGAGGTGGAGGAGGATTGAACCGCGGGTGAGAGAGGTAAATAGCGCTGGAGGCCCGACGAGGTTGGGTGATGTGTACTTTTCTCGGTAAATGAGAGTCCAGTGCTCGAGAGGGCCGAGAAGCCGAGAGGAACAGAGGAGGAAGCAAGTATGGGAAGAGATACGACTGTACAGTAAGAGAAGATGAGAAAGAAGAAGAAGAAGAAGAAGAAAAGAAGAAAGAAAGAATGAAAGAAAGGAAGGAAGGTAGGTAGGTAGCGCGCGGGCGAATGCGACGACAACGAGCAGGCGAAGGACCAAGGAGGAGAGGGAGGGAGGGAGGGAGGAGAGAGAGAGGGCGGCTCGGCTGCAATGCGCCTCTCGACGAGTGTACGAAAGCAGGAGGGGCGCATTGTGTGTTTCCGAGAACGGTGCGCTTATCGATGGATCTGTCGCGGTAATGAGGTATCAGCCACCAGCAAATAAACGAACAAATATAAAGAAGAGGAGGGCGAGCGAGAGGAGATGAGCACAGTGAGCGGAGAGGAGGGAAGGGGATGGTACGCTCCTCGCGAGAAGCGTACCATCTTCTGCGACAAATACATCGGAGGAGTGTGAGAGAGAAGAAGAGAACACGGACAACAGTCCGGCAAGGTAACCCAAGGGGATGGGTACCAGAGAAGAGAATAAGGAACGGGGTGTAGCGACGAAGCGAGCGAAGGACTATTACCGATACAATGCTTCGATTAAACATTCGCTGCCTAAATAATCAGTCGAGCGAAAGGTGGAGGAGGGGGTGTGGGGGAGTCAAGAGAAGGGAAGACTCGCGAGATGTCTATAAAGATGGAAAAGGAGAAAGGAAGATTAAACGGTTAACCGGAGTTGAGAGAACCGAAGGAATAAACTCGTAATAATAATGCCAAGGATTGCCTAGAATTCTCATCTGCAAGTCCGGGGGCCCTGTCTGGCATATATGCGTTCGATGACACGTGGAATATACCCGCTAGGTATACGCCGCCATCGCGATAGTATAGCAGTAGAATCCCGGAGTCCATAATAACGGTAAAGGTTGCGAGTCTTCCAGGAAAGTTTCAGCTAACTTCGTAATATGCTTTTAACCTGTTGCGATCCATACCCAGCTATGTACCTACGGGCATAGCGTGCCCTGCATTGATGAATGTAAGACGTGCTCCACATTTTATGGACCGGTAGTTAAGGTACAGTCTTTCGTAATCATGAGGACAGAAAACCAAACAAACAATGGAGAAAATCTCGGCCAGTGACGACGGGCTACCGGCAGAAACGGACTATTCGGAATTGAGTTATCTGGACATAGGAATCAAGCGGTAGCTCACGTAGACAGTTAAATACAAGCGATACACAGATACACGGAGAGAAAGAAATAGGAATCTCGAAGACCACCGGCAGGCCACCCGCTGGCGCACGGATGTAATACATAATACGCGAGAGAGAAGACGACATACGTAGGGGGGTCTCGTCGGAATGTCTAACGGCTCGTAAGATGCGCTGCTGGCCTTGTGGAATCAGCAAGACTCATCACCGATCCTTCTTATACCTCTCTGATATCTACCGAAGTCGCTGCACCCGCGCGAGATTTCCGGGAATATCATATCTTTGCCGAATATAACTATATACTGTGGACGTCCTCGTGGTCAGGTAAATCGGGCATAAAGAAAGAAGCAATCGCTCGCCCGCGGGGGGAAATAGAATAAAATAAAAATCAGATAAAAAGCCGCAGCAGTTTCTGCAGAGTGCAAACGTTATCCAACCATAACTCCCGAACGTTCTTGCGGTCGTCATGATTCTTGGGTTCGTCTTTCGCTGTGTGCATCAGCAGCGGCACAAAAGTTTCTGCTGACTCGAAGGACGCGAGTCCAATGCCACTGCTCGGTAAGTCTACGCGGTATTACTACGCGTCTGACTCGACCGAGAAAAGAGAAACAAGTGCGAGCAAATGACCACAGAGAGACCGTGAGACCGTAGCCCTCCGTTTATGTTATTTTTAAAAAATGATCCAATATCTGTGTCCTCGCGACGTTACCCAATACCCGCTTCGAGGTCCTGAAAATCGCGAAGAACGCATGCGCAAACGCGAATATCGAAAAAAAGCGCTATTTATCCACGAAATCGGAACAAAGTTTATTTCACGCATGAAATGCAAATTTTACTCTGTCCGAATCTTGAAATGTTCCTTGTCCGATACAGGGAGAAAAAAGGGTAAAAAAGACGGTAAAGAAGGAATGAGAAAGGAGAAAAAAAATGGTCGCTTTGCGCCCCCTCTGTACGCAACCATCTCGCTTCGTCTCTCTGACTATCTTGGCTCCCTGACTCCCTTTTTCGGTACCCTTGACATTCAAATGTGAATTTTAAACATCCAGGTGGAATATCTCGTTAGTATGCTCGTCCCGTGTGTGGCGAGAGAGTCCTGCGAGAAGGAGAAAGTTCGAGAGTCCTTTTATCGTTGTTATTGTTAACATGACTTTTTTTCTTTTACTCTTTGTCTCTCGCTTCTCCCCCATTATTCTTATTTCTTCCCTCTACCGTTGCCTTCCACGTTTTGCGTTTGTTTTACGAGCGAAATAGGGTGGTGCGGCCGAAGGACCGCTCAGTACCTGGCATTAGAATTCCGGGTGGAGGATGCGCGGGCGTAGCGCATATCCCGTTTCAAGATTGAGATAACGCGTGCAGCGCTCCGGACAGAGGGAAGACTAGAACATCACATCGAGGAAGGACTCTCAGTGTCACGCACGCTTTTCCACCGCGTTCTCCTTTCGTCCCTTTCGCTCTACGAAAGCGCCGGACGTGGAACATTTATCACCCGAGACATCCACAAAATGCAGCGGGCCACGGGGTCTCCGACTCGAAAAAGGACCCGAAATTCGCGGGTTGCAAGGATTTCTTACTCCGCCATTTCTTTGCTTCGCTTCTTTTCATCGTACAAGTTACGTTTTTTTTTTTTTATATTCTTTGCGACATGCATTTTCTCGACTGTTGGGTAGAAAATCCAATGGACTCGCGAATGCACGCGACGACAGTCAAATGTTCCATCATTTCGCGTGACCGCTATAAGCGTAGAAATAGCTTCGATGCGGCTGTTTGGTTTTCGTCTGATACACGGATTTTCAGCCGTTTATGGCCCGAGTGAGGATGAGAAATCCACGGATGTGGAGTATAGCAAAAGGAAGTACAGTGAGAAGAACCCCCGAGATCGCCTTGCGACAGAACGAAAGGATCCAGCAGCCCGGGAGGAAAGAACCGGAGAGGAGAACCCGACGACGGGGGACGCGCCACGATTTTTACAATCCTTTTTTTCGTGGAACGCGAGGAATCGCCTTATAAGTCTTCCCGAGGTTGGGTAAAAAAAAGGGGGGAAAGAAAGACAAGGTAGAGGTAGAAGAAGATGGGCGAAGAAGAAGGAATACGAGGAGTAGCGAGAAAGAAGAAGCGAAGGAAAAAAAGTCGCACGACAGTCGGCGCGGCGTTCGGACCTCGATGTGTCTTTTTTTTCCTCTCGTTCTCCATGTCTCTCTCTCTCTCTCTTCCGTTCTCTCGCGCGCGCATTCGGCTGTTCTGCGGATCGTATACAGTTGACGATTTCTCTCGTTGCTGTGTGCCGGTTGCATCGAAGCCGAAATCCACCAGCGAAGTTCAGGGATTGAGGCGATTCGAGAAGTACAGCGGGAGCGCGCGGTAGCAGAGAGGAGATAGAGCGCCGCGAAGAAGACGTGCCGATCTCGCAATGCGGGTAAAAGTTTCGGGCGAAAGAGAGGAAGAAAGTTTTGTCGAAAGAACGGTGTGAGAAACGGAGTCTTGTCGAATCTGCAAAGATATTTCAGGGTATTGGGTGATATCGGTGATATCGGTGATGCAAGCGGCAAGGGTACATCCTGACTACTTTTACCGGTCGGTTACGGCCGGTATGCGGGTCGGGATGGACTCCCCATTGGTTTTCTTACCGATTCTTTTGGTGAATAAAGCACATTGAATAAGGGATAAACGAGGCGGAAAGTCAGGAGCGTAACTGTCACCAAGATACGAGATTGGAGATTCGAGATATCGGTTATCAATTAACGAGAGCATACGGAAGCCGGCGAATGGATTTCCCTTCGGTAGTGGTTGGGTCGGTGGTTTGGGATGTTTCACGATGCTTGAGAAGAGAAAGATATGGGCCCCTCTTCGAGACTGCGGCTCGGTAATTTAGGGACCAACGGCTGTCCACTGCCTCTCTCAGCAGAGGGATGCTGAGACTCTCCTCGCGGCTGGCGAAAAGCCGCGCGTCTCCCAAAAGCCCCTGCCATAGACTGGCGGACACGGAGAAACGAAGGGCGACAGCTCAAAGGGCGAGGTGGAGGAGATCGCGGAGGAGCTGCTCTCGACGAAGGCGCCCGATCTCCGAAACAAATGCAAAGCGGGTCCTCACTCTCATTCTCCTCTGCGTGATCCTCTTCGTCCTGCGAGGCCCTCACCGAGAGCCGGAGGCTCGCAACTACCTTCGCTTCTTCGCCGACGGGCCCTCTGTAGGCCCTCTTCTTCCTGTACTGCTATGTGCTCCGTTGACTCGCCGATCTCGACGCGCGGCACCGCCTTAAGTATATTTACTGTCGGCGCGTCGAACCGCCAGGACGATCGCCCGGTACACACACCCTCCGTCTCCTCTACCGATACCTTCTTATATTTCTCTCGCGGTCAAATAATGCCCACTCTCTTTCTCGCTGTGTCTCGCGTACTTTGCGTCTTCTTGCCTCTTTCTCTACCTTTACCTCTAACCCCCCCATCCCGCCCCATCCCACTACAGAGCAATCCTCTTGACTCTCTCTCTCCCTCTCTCTCTCTCTCTCGTCCTGTGCACTTACATACGACTGCCATTTCTCTTCGACTGCCTCCTCCGGCAATGCCGATCTCGACTTGTAGATTAACGTTCTTGCAACGATACACAACGCGAATGTGCGGCAATTCTTTTCTCACTCGCCAAACATTGTCCCTCCAAATGATCTGCGACTTACCTGTAACACACAAAATCACATTTTTTGGTAAAATAACGAATGAACGCCACGCTTCGTTTTCTTTGGGAAAAGGAAAACATGAAAGTTTGGGTAACCGGAAGAGTTCGAAAGTCAAACCGCTGAAAGGCGACGGAAAATGGGTGATGGAAATCATGATTAGGGGGTATCGAAAATACATCAAAGGCCGCATATGTTTCGATGTATTTTCATTTTGGGTTGAATACGAATCGATCGTATCGACTGCTTCCGCATTCCAACGCAAAAGGAAGGTCCGCGGTCAATTAATGCGAACAGTACGGCAATGTAACATGAGATCGCAGCATGTAATTCGCTATTTTCTTTGGTATCGATGAATTTTACTGCCGGTGAAACAGCTTCGTTTCGTTTGGATCGACTACGGCGGAGAACGGCATCGATACGCAATAAATCTGCGACTGTATATGTAGTATAAGAGTGCATCTTAATACAATGGAGGAGCGTTCGTTCTTCGTTCTCCAACGAGTCGGAGAGACGATAGGATTCTGGGAATGTCCGGTGGTCCCGGTTAATGCTCCCTTTCTCTCTAACCGAAAGAGGCGCAAGTTGGAAATGTGAGAAAGAAGCGAAGCAGATGAGGAAGCCCAGCGGCAATAGCCGCCGAAGACATTGCACGCAAAGATACAGACGAGAATTGGGAGGTTCGGTGATCGGGTTCCCTTCTATACTGGCGTTTCAGTTGCCCGGTGGAAAAGCAACCGGCTGTCCGAATCTCTGCTCGCTTTCTCGCTTTCTGTTACCATCCCCACGTCCCCCCTTGTCTCGCTAGCAGCATTCTCCGTACGATCGGCTACTTGGCGCTACCATGTGATGGTAATATTTACGGTCAGATGGAATCAGGCTGGGGAGACGATACGACGCGGCGGGAGAGAACGGGACCAAGAATCGCGAATGGACGAGAGTGGCTCTCGTCGTAGGATCTCCACAAGAGCGCGCAAAGTGTGCAACATTGCTCCACGGACACCAGACGCAGAAGCTGAATGCTTCGAAGCTTCTGAATTCAAGGATCCACCGAGACTCGTCTCTGTGTGAGCGCCTCTCGGGAACTCTTTATTTTCATTTTTTTTTTCGTCCTTTTATTTTTTCGCTTCAATTTGAATTGAAAAAGGCTGTGGACACGAGGACAATAGGTTGGCGGAGCCCTCTTTCCCCGTCTTATTGCTCTTGTGCCCAATCTGGTCCTCGTGGAGAGCGAACATCGCGATGGCGTCACAAGTTTCCCTCCCAACATTCACAATATCTTTCTTTCTCTTTCTTTGGCTTACCGCTTGAGGGAACTTGTCTCAAAGCACACAATAAATATCGCTTTCTCTCTTCCTCTCTTTTTCTCATTCTCGTGTATCTTATCCTATACCATTGAATGCATGAACACCGGTTAAAAATTGCAACTTTATATCGATTCGGGAGGCAAGTTACTCAAATTCTAGATGAATCAACTTTTTTTTTTCTCACTTTCAGTCCAAAGGTCACTCGACGTTATCTCTGAAATAATTTATTTCTTCATTTTCATCTTCTTTTTTATCTCAAGTCAAAGTCGAGTCCTCTTTTTTTTTCTGTGGCTGAGCAACTTTTTGCCTATACCTCCCCCACTGTCGTCTTCCTTTCGACCGTCCGTACGTCAGGTCAACCGCGATCTTTCTCTCTCTCCCTCTCTCTCCGTATTTCGATTCGCCTGTATACACTCAAACGCAAGCGCGCACCGTCTCGTGGACGAGAGCGAGCATTTCGTATCTGCATTCGGTTCGCCTTTCCATCTTCTCTCCCATTCCTCGCGCAACTTGCATTCGTTGCTCATTCCGTTCGTTCGCCCGCTCGCTCGCTCGCTCGTTCTTGGGAGCTCGGAATCAGATATTACGTATGCACGACCGAAACCGCAGCAGGAACCAGGCGCTCTCTACCCCTATTGCCCTTATCCTTTCTCTCATTCCATCCCCCTGCCCCTCCGTCTCTGCCACTGCTCTCTGCCTCTCGCGTATGCCTTCACCCTACGGCTTGACTCTCGGCACGTAAATATGAGAAGGGGAATGCTTGTCATCTTTCCTCCACAACATGTTCCTAACCGAGGTCCGTGTCCTCCGTTAATGTTTTTACCTTCTGGCAGCGAAGTTACCACGAAAAGTTAATACGGCACTTTACATCGAGACTAATGCGCATGTACGCCTACATAGGAATGACGGACCCTTCGTTCGATCATTACGATAGCGATATAATATATTGTTCATAGCGGAGTACCTTTTATTAGCTTTCCGGGAGGAAGAGCTTACAGCCTACCGGGAAGATCGAGCGAAAATCGTTTGGCAAGGCGGCGATAGACCCGATTTTATTGCTAATAGGAATCCAACAATCTCTCGGAGGTTCCTGCCGGTAATACCGGCGCCGCTGCATTTGCAGTTGCTTTGCTCCGAACGCAATTTCCTTTGCTCAACCGATGTGTCCCCCGTTTCTCCCCCTTCGTCTTACCGTCGTTTCACGAGCAACCGACGCGGTCCAGAACTATGGTGTTTTTCGCGCGGTGTCTCCTCTCTCGCGTGCGAGAGTCCGCAGCCGCGGCACCACTCGAATGCACTTTCGTTGCACTCGAGGGAACAAGGGGGGAATAGCGTGGAAGGGCAACTGCACGGCGCAAGAAGAACTCGATGTCGAGAGAAGCGCATCAGCCCCCCAAAGAAAGAGATGGACAATCGCCGAGAAAGAATCTTTCCCAGAAGAGAGCTCCGCGCCGCGGTACTCTGTTGAGAGAGCGATCGTCTTTGGTACCAAAGAGCAGAGAGACACGGAAAGAAGGCAGGGCAAAGGAAAGCGATATTCGACACGGCATAGAACCCCTCGAGAAATCATAAAATACGTCTTATGCCGATGGTTCTCTCGGTCCAGCGATCCCGGGAGAGGAGAAAAATTTTTCCATTTTTCAATTAACCGCACACAGCTCGGGAGTTTTTTTTTTCACCCGGTTTTGCGGAGAAGCTAAAAGAAACAGCGCTCGAGAGCGGAAGATACCAATGAAATACTCGTTCGAAAGTAGAGTACCGCACCGAGAACATTGGTTTTTTGCTTTACTCGATTATTACGCTACGCGAGAGAATGAGAGAACGAGAAACTAAAACTGAGCTGAAAACCTTGTATACCGGAGAATATCCTCGCGTAATAATAGTATAGGTTACCCACTGTAGATACACCACACGTAATACATAACCATTCTTCTCCTCTCTTTCCGCGCATAAGAATCGCCTCATTTCTTAACGCATTCTCGTACCTCGCGTACGTCTTGTACAGAGTATACAACGTACATTCGTACAACATTCGAGCCTCGTGCGAGAGGAGAGCGATGCTCGCTCGCATACCCAATCTGATATTATACATATGCGTAAGCCCCGGGGGACCCAACGAGTACGGAACGCAAAGGAGCAAAGCAGCCCTCAGACGACCGGCTCGTGCTTCTTCGTCATTAGTGCGCGCGATCTTTGCGAACGTCGGGACACCAAAGCGTTAGATACTTATTTGTACCTCTTTTCAAACGCGACGAATAGCACAACAGGTACACATTCTAGTCGCGAACTTTAGTTGCAAGGCCTTCGGAAATTTACATTGAAAGTTAATGAGATATACGATACATCTTCAATGCCAGGTACGACGAAGCATTATCGGTAGTTCGATAGAAAGTACAGGGTTCGTTAAAAGCTAACCTCGCGTGTGCGCAGATGCAACAAGGAAAATTAACGAACGACGCGAGAGTGAAAATATATTTTTCTGCATCAAAGAGCAAATTTTGTACCGGGTTTCTCCTCTTTCTCTCTCTTTCTCGATCTCTCTCTCAGCCCCCATCGTCACGAACGAAACAGTGCGAAAGCGCTTGTGTGGAGTATCTGGGTGCCGGTGCATGCGAACGAGCATCGCGTGCACCCGAGTCGAGCAGCCCAGTCAGCCTGGAAACAGAAGCGACTCGGCAAGGCTGATGGCGAGGCCCGGTAATACCGCTCTCGGGGAACGAGGACGAGAAGAAGAGAAAGATTATGCCCGGGCGAACAAGACCCCAAGTCGGAATAGAGAAGAACGAGAACGCGCGAGCCCCATAGTTCGAGAGAGAGATAAAAAAAAAAACAGAAAAAAGCGAGATCAGCCGGAGGCTCTACCTAATCAACATCTGTCTAGCTCCTTCCTCTCTTCTGTCTCTCGCTCTCTTGTCTCGTCCGCCTCCCGGCGATGAGCATTCTCAACGAATAATCGACGTTCCCAAAAAAAAAAAAAAAAATTGTATACATATACATAAAAATTCTTAAAATCACAGCTATTTTTTTTTTTTCTCGTAATTCCACTTTAGCCTCATCTCTCGAAGGGAATAATTTAACCTCCAGCGTTCTCGCGAAAATTGCGTCAACTTTTAGTTCTGAGGTTTCGTACTGCTGAATGTGGATTTAGGCTGATGGAGCGAAATGGTCCAGAATCATCATCCTTTGCATGGGCCAATGACTTGTGACGTTATTAAATAAACAGCTCGGACTCTGGGCATCGTGGGGCTCCATGCCTCTCAAGGTCAAGTAGGAAGCAGCATCCTCTACGGTCCAAGGCATCGCTCTTGCGGCAGTAGCCGATTTGCCCGTAGAACGAGGAGCGCCCGCGTGATGTGGTCCGTTGAGAAATGACAACGCGATTGCCAACACGTTACCTGTTATTTCCTCTCTCCTCGAAAGTGCTCACCTATTGCCCCCTCCTACCACCGTCTCACGAAAGAGACGGAGCGATGATGGCTCAGCTGTGCACCACATCGTCATCCTTATTATACAATCGCACCGCGATGTACCGCGGAAAACATACGCTTCGTGACGCGTCCTGAGTACACGCACTGCTACAGCAATTCAGCTGCTTCTGACTTATTATAACTCAAACTACAATACTGTAGGCACTCGTAGCAGCGGAGAACAAGGCACGGGGACGAGTGCCACTTACGAGGATTCTTTAGCGCCGCGCTTTCTCACGTATGTCTCGTATACCGAGATGAAAACGTCCTCCCAATCTCTTCATAATACACGCCTATTAGTAACTCTAATACTGCTACTAAAAAAAACGTTTCTCGACCTCATTAATACCTATACCTCTCGAATGTAAAACTATGCTATCGAAATCATTTTTTTTTTTCCGAAATGTACGATTTTCATCCCGAACCCTTTTGCAAAACATTTTTCCATGATCTTTTCTTCCGAAAAAAAATTATAAAATATGTTTAATAGTCTACTTAAAAAATTTTTTTTTGCTCTCTTCCGGTCCTTCAAAAATTCCAAAAATCTCGAATTTGTAACTTATTTTATGAGGAAATTAATATTTTCCACGAAAAACCAACGAAGGAAGCAGAAAATATTATTTTTAGTGATTACCTTCTCCGATGCGAGTTTATCGACTGCGAAACATATTTGGATAGGCAACGAGTGAGCAAAGCGAAAAAAAAAGTGTGTCTAACGAAAAAATGGTGATATTGCGATGTGGGAGCGGTAACACATCGCCTCGGTCTTCCATCAAGCGAGAGGTTGCGGACTTTTTCGTTTATTATTATGGATATCGATACCTTTACTATATACTATACGTGTACGTATTATCCTGCCGTGAGGTGTGCTGATGTTGCCGCGGGCCAATATCGCGGTCGTTGATCGTCTCTGCCTATTCGTATATCGCTCTATAACGGGTCACTATAATAATACACCCGAGAAGCTTCCTCTCTCGCGAGATACATCAAAAGGAATTAAAGTTTCGGAGAGTTTCGCAAGAGAGAGGGAGAGAAATATCTCTCGACATGACTGTTCGAGGAGTCGATCGGTTCTTTCGGTCTACAAGTTTCTATAAATTTGCCTCCCCGATGCTCTCCGTACCGCACCGGACGTGCGCAGAGGCCTCTCTCTGGGTGCAATTTAAGCGGAGAATACCTACAGAAGTGCATCGGTTAAATGTCAGCAAATACCAAGCGATAGGTACTGCGTGCCAATAGCTATCATCAGAATCGATATTCCGTCTCCCGTAAGGTCCGAGAGCGGGAGATTTCAGTGGTTATAGGCGCAACGAACGTTTGCTATTAGACGCGAACAAGAGAACGGGGTGTGGGGTACGCGATGAGAGATGCCAGATGAGAGATGAGAGATGAGACCGTGAGAGAAACGAGGGAGGAGGAGGAGGAGGAGAAGGTGAAGAAGAATCATAAGAAGGAGAAGAAGAAGACGAAGATGAAGGAATAGAGCGAAAAGATAACTGTGGCCGCGGCGAACCCGATTCGGAATATACGTGTTATATTATATAGTAAAAGTGTGTAGGTATAGTAGGGAGAAGGAAGAGAAGATGAGGAAGAGAGCTGAGGGCGCACACACGGATGAGAGTTTGCCTCCCGCAAAGTAATATCCTCCCGCCGCATGTGGTCCGTTCTCGCGCTCTTTTTCTCTCTCGAAGAGTTCTCGACGTGCCGTTGCTTTGCCCCTCCTTTCCGAGAGTCCTTTTTCTTCGTCATCGGGGTGGCAAGGAGCGGAGAGGCAACTTTCGGCGCGACTACTCGACAGGAGAAAACGGTCGAGAAGAATCGCGGGAAGGTAGAAAGAGAGAGAGAGAGCGCGCGCGGGTTCAGGATAATTTTCTGCGTGCTCTGCAGTGTGCCACCCTTTGGCCGTTCAATGTTTTAATTGCCGTTCATCATTCCCTGGGGCTCGACGATGCCAGTCGATATAGTAGTTATAAGGTGTAATAGCTTCGAGAACCACGCGAGGTGAACGATTCTTAAACATACTGAACTCCGAGCTTTCGGCGACTAGAAATACGCATTGTACCCAATATTTTTCATAAATAAACCCATTAGACTTTCGTCGTTTATCCTACGAACGGGAAGATCCAATGGGAAATTTCAATACCGGTCACACGAGCGTTTAATGGTATCCATAGCCGTTCAGTTCCTTTGCATATACCTACCGATGTATGCGGATAGGTTGCCTCCAACTACTACAAAAGGCACAGGTAAAAGTACTCTAGGAGTCACTCTATGGGCCTATAGTATGTAGCATATACGGTACCGTTTGATCGTAAGTACTGGCGCTGCACGGGGAATGTCCGTGACAAGGCGTGGGTTCGACTCGCCGGTACGCTCCGTACCCCTCGGACCGCAGTGCGGCAACACATCGAGAGGAAACACAGCCTCCCGGACAATAGATAGATACATGCGCACGCATAAACGCGCTGCTGCTACGTATAAGAAACCAGCGATGTGCATACTACTCTTTCTCCTCTCGTCTCTCTTTTCGTACGAACCGTTCGCACAGTACCGGCCCCTCTTGGTTGGTAGGTAGGTAGGTAGGTAGGTAGGTACACTCGCCGTGTATAAGTCTATCGGAGAGCGTTGCGGTGGAGAAAGCTTACGAGTTCGCTTATACAAGACGAGGTATCGGTGTATAGGTGCAACACAGACGCTTCTATATTTATGCAGATACGCCGGCCCACGTCTTGTTCGACTCTCGGATCGTTCGGAACATCGGCGCATCGATGCGTCGGTGCATAGGTACAAGCGACTGTCGGCGGACAAACTTGATGTCACATTGTCGTATCGAAGCGTGCGCATCATTTGCCTCTCGGTATCCTCCCTCTTTCAAAACATTTTTTTTTTTTTTTATCTAAGCGCATCATCATCACCGGTCGAACTTTTACTTCTCTTCGCGCCGGTCAAACTCCCACGCGAGCCGGAAGAATCCGAGGGTCTTGTAACCCGGCATATAGGTATCTTTCCGTCCAATACCTCGATGTTATGTACCTACGCGGCGTCAAAGTACCGGTGCCAAAGCAAGAGAGAAAGAGAGAGAGAAAGAGAGACCCCCCGAATTCGGAGACTTAACAAGGCGCGTATTTACGCAATCGTTCCAAGGACACCAATGAATTTTTCGCGACGGTCAACCCGTACAAAGAATCGCTCAACAATCACTCCAAAGTGATTTTTTTTTTTTTTTTTTCGATGTTGAATATTTATCAAAGTCTCGAATCTCCAATCGTGCGGTACGATCCCAAGTAACGATATAGCAATCGTATAACGAGACGATCGTAGAGCCGGCATTTCTAACAGCAGTTTTCCGTATAATAGTGGTTGTAGGTAGGTATAGGTATTTACGACGCGATCGAGTCCAGTGGTCTGACGTTGGGGAATCAGTATCGCCGCAGCGCACAGCCGGACTATCAATGCCTACACTTATCTCCTTGTGGCTATAAAGGTATACAGGGGTAAAGAAACTCTCGGCGATCCGCAGCAATGCACGGGTGACAAGTGTACGCGAGTGTGTTGCGCTCTTATAGGTGTACCGTACTTTATTTCAACGTTGTATGGAACTCATGCGGACCTCTCTTAGTGTGAACGCGTGGGTATGCGTGCATGCGGTGCATGCGAGGATATGCAAACGGGGCCCCCCGATGCACCGCAAGGGGCGAAAGAGTCCAACCGGGCAACCGCAGGCCGTGCAACGAAAAGACGAGGAAAGAGAGATCCCTGGTACGCGAAGCCGAGACGGCGAGATACGACTCGGAGAAGCGAACAACGAACGAGAGGAAGAGGAAGAATGAGAGAAAGAGGAGGTCGGGTGTAGGTACCTACTTCTGATTCTAATTACCTTGAGTTACGAGCGGAGGAGCGGCCCCGCCGATTCTCCTGGAGTCCACGGGGGTTTTCTTGCCTCGTCGAGAGGCTCCGCACGCCGTAACTTTAACACTCGCGCGAGATAGAGGGCTATGGCTATACTACTTGCAACCGGTATATACTCTGTACCCACTACTAGAGAAGGTGGTAAGCCGGAGCGGCGCGCGCGTAATATTTTCCACTCTTCCCCTCCCGATGTATACAATAAATGTATATGTATATAGATATATACACAATACATATAGATATTGTACACTCGCGAAACGATACTCGATACCATTGCGGAGAGGCGGACTCGCGAGTCCTCTCGCGAACGGCTCGCGGTAGACGACTCTCATACCCTACCGCTATCGCCGGCTCGTCCTTCCCAGTAAACCAAGTCATCATTGCTTTTCTCCTGTGTCTCTATTAATTCGCATCCGTGTTTTGCCCGAACCCGATACATAGATACTGTACGCATATACCGAATCTCGAAACGTTTCATTACGAAATTTTAACGATCGCTGTTTCATTTGTTTGCGGAAAAACGAAAGATTAATGCAATACGGTGATTTTTTAACAATAAATTAATAAAAAATGAGTAGTCGTTATAAATAGTAATTAATTTTTTAAAATAATAATTAGATTGCGCAATTCATTTAATTCTCGAAAAATAGCGGTTTCCACTTACTATTATTTCTCCGAACACATCTTTTTTTTTTTTTTTCTTTTTTTTTTAAACGGTGATTGAAATCGCCTCGAATTATACGCGGGCGTCGAGCCAACTTTTCTCACAGCGATCCGAATACGCGATAATTACGGAGTACGTAACGTACCGAACGTGGATACGCGCGTACGATATATGCAATAAAGACAACTCCGCTTACATCTTACTTTCTCGCGACGAGTCGTTAAAAAGACGAAAGTATAGAGGCGATTGAAGATTACTCATTGCCGAATGAACATTGGAACGGAGCTCTCGCAGTTTATTCTCTAAAGAGAAGGGGATTGTCGTGACAAACTTTATTCTCCTTTCCGAATATATATTAGGCGGGTACCTGTTATATACTTGCGCTGTATTTACGCATGAGTTAGCGGGATCATTTGGATACGCGTGTGTATATAACTGAAACGACAACGACTTGTCCCGCTGGGAGAGAGAGCAGTAAAAAAAAAAAAAAAAAAGGACGATGCCGCAGTGGTTTCGGTATGGAAACGTATGATATGAAACATTCTGTGCGCTTCTCGGAATCGTTGGTTCCCTCCAGTCGTCGCGACTGTCTCAAAGTACCGAAAATGACTGTATAAAGATACCGTGAATTTTTATTTTTATAGATATAGGTTGGTGTTTTTTTTTTTTTTTTTTTACAAGGAAAACGACTTTTTTCGTTCGCTTCCGTGTGTCCTGTGGTATAACTGGAATCGTGCGCATTCGGAGTTTCCGACGCGGAGAAAATGTGTATAGCGCACCATAAGGCTGCTATTATAATTCGGCAGCGCATCGGGATAATGATAAGGTCGAGAGGAAGGATACAACGTCGAGATCGAGGATGAAGAGAGGTCTATGCGAGAGTATAAACGGCGTTGATCACGCTTACTTGCCAACTGGAATATCGGGATATCGAGATCGGGTTGCTCCGCTAACACGAAGCCTCGAGTCGGCGCGGCGTTCGGGAGGTTTTCTCGCACACCTCGGGCAACTTTGGTTCTCGAGACATTCGATGCCCGGGCGACGAATATTTGTCTTGACAGGGCGCGGCTCACGATTCTCAGAGTTGTTCACGAGATCGCGGAGGTGAGGGGTGTTGGCGGCGGCAGAGAGGGCGGATATAATGTGTACCAACGGGGGGAACCCGTATCTTCTATTATCGCGCATTCGGAGTATAATACCGAGAGTACGGTACATAAAAGGAAGACGGAGGCCCTCCTCTTTCGCGATGACGCTGCGATCTTCGGGGACACGGTAGAGGCGTTTCAATTTCAACGGGGGGTAAAATCTCGCCCTCGCGAGAGGGGTAACGCGAGAGAATGGAGTCTCCATCGTTCTTACAATTCAACTTCATTCGTCGCGGGACTCTCTATGAAAAGGTTGATATTAGCCTCTCGTGGAACAAAGTACTCGAATACATCGCGGAAAGTACTAATAATGCAATCGAGAAAATAATGTTTCCCCGAGAAGCTTCACAGTGACAAAGTAGTAGGTACGTGGAAAGAGGGAGAAGGGGGGTGGTGGTTGCCAACGGAGTTAATAAACCGCGCGCCGACTCGAATTCCCCGAGTTTGATACTCACGCTGCGGCGGGCCCATTCGCAAGGCAACACTCGTCCGCAGTCTCATCTACGGAACGCCGAACCGCAGGCGGCTCTCGATCTTTCCTTCTTTCCTTCCTTCCTTTCTTTCTTGGGTCCTTCCTTCCTTCCTTTTCCATTCGCGGCCGTTCTTCCTCCGCTTCATCGTTGCCTCATCTCGCATCTTTCCACTCCTCTCCGTTCGCCAGGTAAGACCGCATCAGACACAGCCGACCGGACACCCGCAAATTATTTTCTCCCAGTGGTGGAACTCATTCGAAAAGGGGGCCACAACCCTCCGGCCCGTCCCCTTCCATCCTCCCTTCCCTGCGATTCCCTCCGTTTCTTCATTTCTCATTCTCTCGATCTCTCATTCCCTCCTTCTTTCAGCTGCCCACCGTCTCCTTCGTCTTTGCAGCAACCAAAGATCGCGTAGAAAAGGAACGGAATTTCGTACTTTTAACATATGCAGCCTACGATGACGCGCGATTATGCATGAGAATGCAGAAACATGAATCGCAGACTGTTCGCTTTCATAGACGGCTACATTTACCGATTTACGCGGTACAGTTTTTATCGGGGACTATATATCTATAATAGAAACGGTGCATGTAGAAGTACACAGGCAAATTCGCGATGTATCGTCGTGTTAGAGAAGAACAGTATGCAGCATGCATGTGCGGCGCAGGTAGAGTACAACCTGTTACGCTCACGCGCTGCTTGCGCTCGATCGGCAGCGCGTAACAGACAGCGGGCGGGCGAACGAACGATCGGTCCCGCATGGCTGCGAACTGCAAGCCAAGACCTTCCTCGCTCGCTTGCTCACTCTCGTTTACGCAAGTTTTTCCGCTAATCGGGCATACGATCGCTCGGTAGGTAGCCACTAAACACCCCGCATAGATCGACGCGCGTTATGGCGCACGTTGGCGCGAAACCATTGCGTACTTTTGCGGTGATTGGCTCGTGCGCAACGCGCCGATTCGTGTAGCATTCTCGCTTGTTGGTGTATCGCTCAAGTACTTCGCGTACATAGCTCGAGAGTTTGTTTTTTTTTTTTTTTTTTTTTTTTGCGCGCGAATGTCGGGTCCACGCGCACTTTGCGGCGCTCTATCTCTTCGAGGCGACTCTCTCGGCCAGTCGGACAACGGGTTTCCGTGAGACACTACTTTCCGTTGACCGGACCAACGAATATAATGTTCGCAGTTAATGTTACTCGTGGGAGTACGGGATCTCCGACTGTTGAGCGGCTAAAGCTCTCATTGTGAAACGGAAGGAATGCGAGGCTATTATCTTCGAGACTAACGATTACGATTCGCATTCGTTGAATTAATTTTTAATTAACATAAAACTTGAAAATTATGTAAATTCTGATTAAAATTTTTTAATTGTTTTTATTTATTTTAATTTTTATTTAATTTGTATAATTTTTTAAATTTAAATTATAACATTTTCTAATTATTTCGAGATCGATTTTTATTCGGCGAATTGATTTTTAATTAATTAAATAATGCAGAAAATTGATTGGATTTATATTACAATTTTATGATTTACTATATTATTTCGATGTTTAATTAATTCATTTTATTTTTTTAATTTTAATTGATTGGTTTTCATTTAACTTTTTTTTTTTCGGTGGATTCTGGTAAACGCGCGATTTACCATCGCAACAATTTATGACTTTGTTCGCCTTCCCCAGTGCGACGTTAGCGCGCCTCTCCTCTTTGCTGATCTCTTGCCGTTTTCTTTTTAAACGAAGCCTCAGCGATTCTCGATTTCCCCGGAGGCGATTTTTTTTTTCTTCCATTCGACCGTCCCGAGCCTTCGTCGGGCCCTCAACTGACATTCACGTTTCCACGTATCCGTAGATTCTTGAAAAGTCGACACACAATCTATCGCTATTCTTTCTATTTTTTTTTTATTTTTTCTAATTTTTTTTTTTCTTTCGCGAGATAAGTATTACGTATGTACGGAAAAGCAATTACGCGATGTACGCGGCAGAAATCTAAGATGGGAGAGGGAGGCGAGAGCTCAGCGAGTGAACCGCAGCAACTGCAGCAGCAGCAACGGCGACGGCGAAATGCCAAGCGCGCAATCGATCAATCGTCCGTCTTGAGGCATTACAAGTTATTAGGAGAAAAATCACGTGTAACGACGAAAATGAAAAGAAAAAAAAAAAAAAAAAGAGGAGAGAAGCGAAAGAGGATAGGCCTTCGCGGCGGGGGGTTTCGTGCCGTCTGGCACTCTGGATATTCTCGCAGTACCTCGATAACCCATGTTTAACCAGGGAGACCGCGTGCTCTTTTGCACTCTCTATGACGCGTTGCCACGCACTTTCTCTCTTTTTTTGTTGTTGTTCTTTTTGTTCTTCATATTCACGAGAATATGAAAAGGAAAGAGCGAGAATTCAAGACACGGAGAGAGGAGATATGCGCAAACGGGGGGCCTGTGGGCAGTGAGAGAGATGCGCCAAGATGCTGGCAAAGGCCGGCGCACAAATAACTCTCTAGCCGCCTCGGCGTGGGTATCGTCGTAGAGTCAACGCGCACACATGCCTACTAGAGCGTTCATTATATCTATCCTCCGTACGCATAGGCAACTATCGAGGATACTGGCGATGGCGGATGATTTATTCCCTGTATGCACTCGAGAATTTTTTTTTTTTTTTTTTTAATTTACATCGTAAAGGAGCTCTTGGGTTGTGGTCTCAGACCGTACGATAATGTCTACAGCTGCGGAAAAAAAAAAAAAAAAAAAAAAAAATGGCGAACCAGAAAATGAAGGTATCGAGTCCAATGGTGGAGGAAATAAACCCACATATCCAGTCCGGTCTCTTCCCTCGCCATAGTGGTCAAGAATAATCTATAGATAAGATCGCGCTGAACTAAATTGCATCGATATACCGGCCGGCCGGCGCGTCAGAAAGTCCACCTGTGCGGACTATTAAATTTCGTCGGCAGCATTGCTTCTTCGACGATTATTTCTCGTGTCTCTCGCAATTCCCCGGCACTCGTGTCGATCGAACTAACCAACTTAACTGGTGCCTAAACTCTTCGTGCCGAAGCGTAATATACCTGTGCGTGAATGCTGAAGCCGAACGATATGAATCGCGTGTCCGCGCGAGAATGTCGTTGCATGTTGAACAGGAAAGAGGGGAGAGCGTCTTCGCCAGCAATTACGAAACGTTTGGGTATCTGTAGCCTGGTTCTAGTTTCGCTCGACGCCCACGTTCCCCGTAAGCCCACTAGACGCGGACCGAAATATCGTTCATTCCCGTCTGCGCATTGTTTCTTTCTCGTTTTCTCCCCGCGGCGTCTAGACGAACGTTCGAGGGATCCTTCGTTGGTTGGTCAGTCAGGTATGTCATCTAGTCAGCCATCCCCCCAAAGGCCATTATCAACTTTCTCTCGAGTCCGGTGTAAAGGAAACGAAGATTGTTGTTAGCTCCGCGTGAAATACGTGTCCTCGAGAGGAGAGCGAACGGAACTCATCCCCAGCATCCGAGAGTAGGAAAGACGCGAGAACGGGATGAGGGCCGGTAGTAAAGAGAGCTTCGCTCGCACAAATGGAAAAAGGATGGAACTAGCGAGAGAGAGAGAGCGATCGAAAAAGGTTCCTCTCCTGCTTAGCCCTCGGGACACACGATTCTTTCGATCGTCCCCCCCTGTTCTCTCTTTTCTCTCTTTGGCTTCGGACGCGAGTAATGCGCCGAATATTTGCCAAATGACCACTTCGCTCGATCCGCTCCAAGAGAGACACGCAATTTTTACCGAAGACCCCCATAATACCCGTATCTACGATATATAATGCCGAACGAACGCGAATAGAACAAAACGCGAGTCGTAACAACGAGAATTGGGAATAAATGAGTGAGAAGAACCGAAGAACGACCGATAGAGAGAGGGATAGAAAAAAATGAGAAAACAAGAGATTCCGACCGACGAAAAAAGATTGGCAGGTGATGGTTTTGTTGGCGAAATGACACAGCTACGAAAATTACAGAGGGCTTCTCTTTATCCTCTCCTCGATTCTCGTCGAACACCACTATCGAAACAGTAGAGTCGAAATGAACGGGAAAGGGTCGTGTTGTAGACTAGTCGAAAGGGCGGTATACCTATACCAATTTACCGACCACTGCCGGATCCCACCTTCTTTTTCCTCTTTATTTATTTATTTCTTTTTTTTTTTTTTTATTTTTATCAATTTTTTTCGTAACATCAACGGCTTCTTTTTTGCGATCCAATCTCCGCGACGTACCTAGCAGAGAAAGGACGAGAGACCCAGTAATCTCCCATAGTTTTGCGAAGCCTCGCTGGCGACGATATAATGACGGGGTTGATGAGTGCTGATTGCTCCTCGTCGTCGTCGTCCTCGTCCTCGTCGGCGTCGGGTAACCGCCGAGAATTCAAGGACGTTATAATCGCTAATACCCTATGGAAAAATCATAGATCCTCCAAACCTCCCGGATATCGTTCGTATCCCTTAATTCTCAAGGGCAACGATTTTTATTTCAATTCGTACGCCCCGAGTGTACGAAACAAAACGAAATGAGGGGTAACGCAATTCGAATACGAAGAAACTCGGTGAAATCGAAATAACATTAATCTCATGACGGAGGGTGAGTGCGTATATATGAAGGGGCGGTCGCGCGCGCGCAAGAGTACGGTTGTGGCGTCCGCAAATTACGTAGCTTCTTTTTTACCGGTTACCCAGTAGGCTGCCAGTAAATACCTGTCTCTCACTCGCTCTTCTTGCTGCTGGTGCTGCTGTTGCTGCTGCTGCGATACACCTTGATGCACTCGACAGCCACATACGTTCTTCTCTCCTTTCCACAGGGGTTCTTCATCTCGCAGAGGCCTTTCTCTCGCCTTACAGTTCTCAGTTGCCTGCCACTGCGAGCAAACCGCGTGTTGGCTTCCTCTGGGCCCCATCCCGTATAACGCCTTACCACGACGGCCGTCTTTCCTCTTTTCCTCGAGTCCTTTCCTCCTCTCACCGCCGCTGCCGTTGCCAGCGTTGTATTCCTTCGGTGCTCCTGCATCTGCGGGCAATTCGGAGCGCATCGCCGCCGGATTGCGAGCACAGGCCGCGGCCGGCCACACCGCCTTGGCATACCGCCGGTACCAGGGGCCCCCGAGAGCGGGGCCCCAGTCATTTTGAAAAATACCCAGCAAAACGATTTCGCCGCCGCCAACTATTACCCATGCTGCTCCCCGCGATCCCTCTTCACCCTCTTTCTATATCGCCTTTCACGTAGGTATAGGAAATACCCTCTTCTCCATCGGGGTTTCTCGTTCTGCGCACTTTTGCATCGATCCCCAAGAGTATCGCGTGAATTTTGCGTATCCATACTTTTTCTACATATCGCGATATCGCTCCGAAGCCATGCGCATGCGCATGTGTTCCATAGATCGTTATCCGAGGTCATTTATTCGACTGCTCCACTAAAAACGATGAAACTGCCGAAGTCGCGCATGGAGAATGACACCGAGAAAGAGAAATACGAAAGACAGAGGGAGGCAGCCGCTCGTTCCGACAGCTAAACCCGACGCGCAAAGACGACCACAGGCAAAAGAAGAAACAACGAGACTTGGACCGCGAGCGTCAAATACGAGTGAAACAGATATGCTAATACGCGAGTCGTTTACACGTGATATATTGCCGAACTGACAGACATATGCCGCGCTACGTACTGCTATTACTACTTGTACTGTGACCTACACGCACCGCTCCCTCTACTTATATATATATATATACATGTTTTTTTTTTTTTTTTTTCGGGAAACTCGCGTTTCGCACATATCTCGACATTATCTGGAATCCCACATAGTTTTTTTTTTTTTAAACATACAACAGGGTTTTCGGGTAAATGCCGATCGCGATCTCTCGGATACACGGTATTTCACGGACGTCCGCGTAAATCGAATGGATACCGTTAATTTGGATTCGGACATTTGTCAAACGAGCGAATGCTCGAGAGTGAAAACGATAAGCAATGGATTCGGATTGCCTCTTGGAGAACGAAATAATTTGTCAGCTTTTGAAGGAGCAACGAAGAAGGGTACAGAGCGACGTGAGCAAAGCAGGCGAAAGCGTCGACGAGGAGGGAAGCGTAATCACTACAATTACCTTACCATCACCGGGGATCGCTTCCGAGAAGATGAAGAAGATGTGAACCGGCGAGCTGTGAGCGCGACGGCGAGGAAGAACGGGGAGGGAATTGGTTCGATCCAAAGCCGAGAGGATTACAGAACGAACAAATTTAAAGCTGTCCTACAAATGGACTTCGAAAAAAAAAAAAAAAAAAAAAACGCCGCGAAAAATGAACGCGATCTTTCCATTTTATCGTCTTTTCTCAATTACTAGTTTCGCAATAATAATAATAATAATAGCATAAGCAGGTTGCGCTTTTAAGTAAAAGCAAAAAAAAAAAGGAAAAACTACGAAGACTTCTTGTCGCATTACATTCGGTTCATTCGCTCCGCGCGTTTAAATTTCCAATAAACAAGCGACGCGGCAATGCAGATTATACGTATACATAGAGGGAAAACAGGCAGAGAGAAGACTGAAATGTGGATACCGTTTCTGCGACGTTGTATCCGTGTGATCGTGTTGGCAACTTTGCTCACCGCAGACTCTAGTGGCTACGCGAAACGTTGTACGTCGCGCGATAATGAATGAAAAAGAAGGTAAAAGAGTCGAGTAAAGAAGAGAGAAAAGGAAGATACGCGAAACCGCGAGATTCAATTTTCATCCCACCCTGCGGTACATGCATCCTACGGAGTGTGTATTCGCCGGAGCGAAAACGACAGTTGAAAAAAAATGCGAAGGGAAACGAAACGAAAAAAAAAAAAAAAAAAAAGAGGAATGAAAAAAACGCGAGAGAACGAACGAAAGACGCGCGCAAACGGCAGGACGAACTGAACAAACTCGTGAAACCGATTAACGATCCATAATTTTACGATGCTTCTGTAATAACCACGTGCTTCTCGAACAGGAAGGTTTGCCAGGGCTCGTCGAGTAACTCGAGGTCTAGGATCGTTGGAATGCTCGCGCGAAGAAACGGGAAGCGCGGAAGGTGGAGGAATAGAGAGGAAGGAGGTGGAGGAGGAAGAAGAAATGATCGCTTCGGTGACCCTGACGAGAGATAGATGCTACGGTTCTTCGCGCCGGACTCTCAACTCGCGGTAATATCGTGCTGGTTAATGTTGCGTAATCCACCCACCGGCAAAGTGATGCGGGAAGTAGAGGGATAAAGGTGACGAGAGACCGAATGATGCCGCTGGTGGCTTAGCGGCAGTGCTCGGTATTGGGCTCCTCGCCGATGCCGTTGTCTCGTAATATTATTAGCGGGGAGAGAGAAACAGAGAGAGAGAATTGAGGCTTCGGGGGCCACAGCGAAGAAATACTCGGACTGTGCCTCGTCAGCTCGGACTCTTCTCTCGATATTCGCAAATTATTTACGACCACTTTGAAATTCCACTGGTGTACGTTTTGCTCTGAGGGGACGCGGAGCCTTTTCTCTTTGCCACTCGATCCCGCAGTGGTCCTTCCGCCCCGCGTAAAAACCCGAGTTTCTTAGGGCACATCGCGAGACCAAGAGAAAAATTCATCAAGAAATATGCATATCGAAAAGAAAATTATTTCTTTTTGTGATTAATCAATGTACCACTTGAATTCGAAACAAAGCAGTTTTATACGGATAATCGCCTACACAGTGAGAAAAATTCCCTAGAATCGCTATGTCCCCTAGTGAAATTCGACGGTGGCGCCATTTCTTAGGAAAATTTTCGATTGCCCGATGATTTTTACCAGATTTATGGTAATTTTTACCATTTTTTACCCTAGAAATCCATATAGTTCTCCTACTCTTCGATAGGTGGCGACATTGGCTCCCCACTACCAGAAATTTACGATCTTTTTTACTAGATATACGGTAAATTGGATCAGATCCTTCTTTCCGCGTATAGAACAAATCCGAAAAGGATAAAAAAAAAATTTTTTAAACATGTCGCTGCATCAACGCTGTTAGTTCGATTATCGACGGCGCGATAGAAAAGCACACTGTGAATTATGAAAAAAGCAGCCCTGCGCGTTGTACGGCTTCGAAGACTTATACTCTTAAGAACCTAAACGGAGATGGCGAAAGCGCAACGATGGCATCTCCGATTTCCTACTAGCAAAGCAATCGCCGTTTGCCGATAAGGAATCGATGCATCAGAGTCCAGAGCTACCAGACCGACGGTTTATCCTTTCTGCCTATGGGGGGGTTAGGACTTGTATGGTTACACAAGTCCGTCTCTGCGGACTCGCAAGATTGATCCGTAAAATGAGAAACAATTAAGCTTTTATAGAGTCTCGAGCGATCCTCATCGTCCCGACGTCTCGGCACTCTTTCTCACTATTCGAGTTTCATCTCTATACTGATACCTACGTGTGTAGAGCCTATCGCCTACCTATTGCTACATAAAATCGGAACGAAAGGAATCCGCTTCTATATAATTAATTCTCCAACGTTTCTCGGCCATGTCAGCGGGGAATACAATAATCGTACCGATATATTGGGAACGAACAACGACACAAGATGAATGCTCTTCGTATGCGCGTGAATCCGTTAAGGAAAACTTAATGTGCGCATAAACGATAAAAAAAAAAAAAAAAAAAAAACAACGACTTTTTTTGTACAATTAATATTTTCTTCCAAGAATCAACCAAAAAACGTTTCTACCTTTCTTGCTGCACACGAAGATGCAACAGATCCGAAAAGCCATCTATACGATACATAACCTGTAAGTAACTCTCGCGTAATTATTTCGTAAAAAGTAGAATGCGATAATTATTTCTTTTCTTACGGTATTTATACATTGCGGGATATAATGTTCCATGAAAATACGCAACGAAATCATAAAAATAAAAAAAATAAAAACGCAACAATAAAATACGCTAATTTGCCTAAACGCAATTGTTGAACATTTTTCCTCAGTCTCCACTTACGTTCGGCGTGTGAATAAATTAAAAAAAAAAAAACAATAATATGCGAAAATACGCCAGAAGCGAATTATACAAATCCAGTTTTCTCTCTAACCGTCTCGTCTTAGAGAACGTCTACAGTAGTATTTAGCGGTTAACGATTTCGTGATTTTTACAAACGAGGACGACGATGCTTATCCGCGCGCGCACTCCGAGCTTTATAGAGTTGCTCCATTTGCCAGTGGCGCTCCGACCAATGGAGAGAACACAGTTCGCGAGAGTATAAGATTTTCTCTCATTCCCCTTTCCTCCTCGTTTTATGCGAGCCGTGCGTGCGAGTTGACCGCAGGAGCAGCAACCAGCATCAGCATCAGCAGCAGCAGCAGCAGCAGCAGCGCAAAGACACAGAGAGAAAGAAAGAGCAAAATCGAGTGAAACGTTGAAGCCGGTCGAATAGTGAGAGGGTAACCTTGATTTTATACCCCGAGAATACTAGAGCTCTGTCTCTTTCCTTCATTCCTTAACCCTCCAGCTGATATATTTCTCAATCTCGGCAGTTTCTTCCCTCCGACGAATCGGGCGATATCTCGAAAAGAATCGATGTTTGGGTTAACCGATTTTTTTTTTTTTTTTTTTTTTTTTTTCGGAAACGTCTATACAGACGAATACCGTATTCGCCGAGACATTCGTTCCCAGCGATTCGTTTTTTTTTATTACGAATAATCGAGAGCAGTACCGGAGTCAATAAATTTTCCATAAATTCGTCATCGTCAAAGTTGGTTCGCGTTAGCGATATCGATGTATATCGTGTATATATAGCAGCGTTAAGGTAAACTCCGATGAACCAACAGCGAACTGAGAGTCACTCTTGGTCGCTCGGAGTTTCTTGTTCCTTTTTATTGCCTCTCGTAGCTCGCGCTCTTATAAGGCATCCCGCGTAGTGGAACGCGGCGAGGACGGTGTATGCCTTCTCCTCTCTACTGGCGGAGCTCCGCTGATACGGTGGTGATCCCGCGTCTCGGAGCAATGTCTAGAATCTTCCCGGTATATCTAGAATCTGGCCATCTAGTCGGGGTCTGAGCTTTAGCTCGAGGGAGCGGATCGTGCCACTGGGTAGACCGGGTCGACCGGGTAGACCGGGTAGACTCGAGACTGAACGCGGACGGAAAGTCGAGCGACGAGTCTCGTCGCTCGATATTTCTTGTCCAGTCCCCGAGAGAGGACTGGCGTAAAGGGGAAGAGAGGGGCATAGAGAAAACGAAAGAGAGACACGAATGAGGAACGAACAAGAGTGCAAATAGTACATACACGCAGGAGCCTTTCGCCTTTCGCTGCGGCGGTACGTGATGTTTTCCTCTCGTACGCGTATAGCCGTCTCTCCGCTCGTTGCTCTCCCTCTGAACAACTACCGGCACAATTGACTCTCGAAGGCTTTTTCTCATCATTCAATGATCGCGTACGTACGCGAATACCAGAATCAATCCATGTTTTCTCCTCCCTCCTTCGTCCTTTCCATTTTTACCCTTTTTTCACCTTAGTCGCGTTGAGAGAACCGATCGCGCGTACTTCGAGACGGAAAATAAAATGGACCGCGTTTATTTCGCTCCCGAAGTTTCTCCATCGAATCCTCGTGTCATTTTTCTCGTTTTACGTATACAACCGATCGTTCTTTCAATTTCAACCGATTGTTTTTTTCGATGTATTTAGCTTATTTCGATTCTCGTGGGGTTTAATTTTCGTATTTTTCACGCTAAATGGACCGATTCCGCGGGAAAATATGGAGGAAGGAACTTCTCGTGGGGTTTAATTTTCGTATTTTTCACGCTAAATGGACCGATCTCGCGGGAAAATATGAAAGATGGAACTTAAAAAAGTAGCGCTCTTTTGTAGTCTCGTAGTTTCGAAGTCTCGTTTCGCAGCACGGAAGCTGTTCAAAGAGAAAGAAGAAAGCGGTTTGGGGGTAAAAAACGGGACGTTACTCTCGTAAAAGTAATTTCACATCGAATACGGCGCCTCCCCGCGAGTTCTAATTAAATTTTAGGATAAAAAGAATATCGTTGCATATAGGGGTCCGACTGGAACAGCCCTTTTCGTCTTTCGGAGTCTACTCTCTTGAACTCTTATTCGTTGAGCCGAAATGTGTAACAGAGACAGCGAAACGAGAGGGAGAAGAAACACGAATACGCAGCTGAGTTGCCGGTGAAACTGTCTCGGTAGATGGTACCTACACACACCGGGCGTCGCTCGTAAAAAGGCCCCGGGGCCCCTTTGGCCTCTCCGCGCGCGCAACGCGTAAAACAAATCGCTGCTTCGACGGCCGTCGTTGATGCACTCCGGCGGCGCAAGTAGCGCAACCACGTGCATAACCCAGACGCAGTTTCTCCGTTGCCGCATCGCGCGTGACTAAGGATATCGGAGACGCGCACACGCCTTTCGGTCGCTTTAATAACATCGGCTGACGCTGATTTTTCGCTCGGTATTTGCCCCGTCTTCGCAATTGGGGACCAAAACAAATTACAGAGTAAAAGTTACATTTTTAGCAGAAAATCGCGTGTTTTAACGTTGTAGCGTTTAAAAGGATCTCAACGTATCGAAATGTTGGGAATAACTAACATACGACAAAGAGAAGTCGTTGGGGAGTCGAGAGGACAACGAAGTGCCTTTTTTTGGTACTTTTTGTTGCACTATTGCACAGGACCGGGGGCCGCGAAGGCATGACGATGTTCGGGAGGCGTGGACCGATTTTTTTGTATCCGAAAAGGCTGACGACACTCACCGGAGCAAACGTCGTTCGGTCTCTTTCTCTTTAATGCGGATCCCAATGACGGAGACCAAGGTCCCTGGAGAACGTTCGGTAAAACGGGGAGGGATGAGAAATTTTGCAGAAAAAAGACAAAACTTTTGTAGTCCGATCAAAAGCCCAATGGATAATTAATTTTGTGATGAATCGTCGCTCGGTGACTGGTCCGGTTCGGTTGCGCGCTCATCGCCGCGCGCGCGCATGCGGAGTGAATTTTGCATTATATCGCGCTATACGCAACTCGTTTTCATCTCCGTCTCTCCTCACGGCGAATCTTCTCGTGCCAAAAACGGGAATGATGAGCGCTCTGACGCGAGGGCAAAAAGTAGCGAGGAAGAAGCGAGGAGAGGAATATACGGCGTCAGAGGGAAAGGGTGGAGAGAAGAGAAAATCGCTCCAAGCGCTCGCGTGGCTACCGGTGACCGGGAGGATCACGGCGGCTCTCCTCGGTCAGCTCACACGCAACACGCTACCGGGAGCGGTTTTCGGTAAACGCCGCGCGCACCAACGGAATCCCTGCTCTTCGCATTGAGCAGACGCGAGAGCACAGAGATTTTAATGCATTCCGATGCACGATACAGCAAAAGTAAAACGCAAACTTTATACGTATACACGCAGTCGGCTGTAGGATACGAAACGTTGCTGCGATGAACGCGAATTTGCTCTCCGAGTGGCTGACCGATCGCTTGCCTGGACCCCTGGATGGGGTGGAATGGCGGTACCCGGTGCATGGTGCACGGCTCTGATAGCTACGGAAGGTTACGCCCCATTATCTGGTGGCGTTTCGCGTAATCCGGCGTAATTTGGCGAAACATTTTCGTCGGCTTACAGCATAGGTGGTCTCTCTATCTCCACTATCGCGAGATCAGCGATCGCTTATTCGCTTTTAATAGCAATTTTTTTATCTTGTAATCCAAATGGTTTCTCGTATTTGGCGAACTGATAACAGAATCGAAATTTCAAATTTTACATATCTATATCATTGCTTCTCGTCGGCGACTCTATATGTGTTTTTACAGTCCGCTCCCGTTTGAGAGTCTATACAGTCGATTCTCTACCTCGGTATATGTATATAACCCCACTGGTACGTCAGTATTGCTCGCTGGAGAGCCGCTCGAGGTTTCGCTCGGAGCGTCGCGCCTCAGCATCTCCCCTATAGGCCCCCGAGGTAATTTACTCGGCGTCCTCGTCCAGCAAACGCCTTATACCCTAACGTTCCGTCCTCTTCCGCACCTGCCGAAGACTGGGGCCTATAATCCCATCTCTCTTGTCTCTCCTTCCTCGGTAAGCGAGAAAAGAGAGATCCGAATTATCGGTTAGATCGCTACGAATCACAGCGCAACAAGATTGTGAGCTCTCGAAGAGGGAAAGAGCGTGCAACAAATTTAACGTTTCAGATCGCGTCGTTTACGGAATCGAGAAAAATTACACACTATCTTTCGCAAGAATACGTGATGAAGCGAAAAAAAAAAAAAAAAAACTAAAGCAATCGCGTAAAGAAACGAAACAAAAGTACCCGTCCGGTATCGCATACCCGGTTTATCCTTTCAATCGGCCTTTCGTTTTGCCGATCTATTCGGTAACATTTGGACGACGATAAAGACGCGTTCACGGAGAAATATTCTTGATACAGAGCGGAACGCGAGGCAATTTATTACGATCAGAGGGAGAATCCGTTTGATGACACCTCAAGCTATAGGAGGGCCGTGTGTGTGCTTCACCCAGCGACGCGAGTTTAGAGTTCTCGTTCGCACTCCCGTAGCATCAACGAAGCTCGGTATAATTAATACGGACCCCGTGGAATGCCGGTCGCCTCAACTCGGCCTCACCGAAGCCTGAGCTCCTCCGCTATCTCTCTTTCTTCGTCCGACTCGTTTTCACGTCGCTCGATCCGTCTCGCGACCACCGGTCCGACACACAACACAACCGCTTCTCCGCGGGCTCTCTCCACCTCAGTTCTATCTCTACCTGGTCTCTTCTGCCTCTGCTACTCGCTGCTCCCAACCCTGGCTACTTTTCATGCCCCCCGCGCCTTCCCCTCTCAAGGAAAGAGACGCCTACCTTCTTCCCATGCGCCGAGACTAGTCGGAGAGTCTGTGCCCTAGAAAGAGCCTTAAATCTTTCGCCTCTCAACCTTTCGCTCTCCGCGGTAACCCTCACCTGTACACACAGCCAGGATTCGTTTTCTCTCCAAGGTCGCGTTACGAATATCTCGATGAAAAATAATACGATTTATCAAAGGCCGTTGAATCTCCGCCACGAGAAATGAATCGTTGATTCGTTGTTTTTTTTTTTTTTTTTTTTCGCGATATACATACGCGAAGCGCGTTTTGCGCTCCGAAAGAGTGTCGAGGGCTCAAGCGCATTGGAAAGTCGTTACGAAACGCAAAATGTGACTTTTCTTTTCTCTCTCTCTCTCTCTCTTTCTCCGTCCCACGGTATTAAACTACGGGCACTAAAACAGCTCAACGGCCCTGAGAGATCTGCCTACCAAGAGTCGCGCAGAAAGGCCGAGTTGTGGAAGTGCCGCTGCCGGTGCACACGCGGGAGCGCGCTTTCTCTCCGTCAGGAGAAGCCAACGGGGGATCGATGTATCCACGCACTCGTGCAGAAAATTCACGACTCTATACTTCAACGATTCGCGTATGTCGGAGACTCCGGGGGTCTATGCTATTCCGACGTTCGACATTTGGACGCGATATGTAAGAACGAGAGGTTTGTCTATCGCGATGGTAGCTCTCGACTCGAGTGCACGCGTAACCGAGGCGAGAGACCTGAGGGTTCAGACTCCTTGCGATATAGAATAGAATGTTTCTTTTTATTCGCAAACATGTTGCACTCCCTTTGCACTCTGAAGTAGCGTGTAACGCGGTACAGTTTCGATCAGTTTTTTTATTAATGAATAATCTGCAATTAGTGGGCTGAATCGCTTTTTATACTGCATCCAGAAATACCATACATTAGACTTTGTACCATTGCATCGTAGTGTCGAAAGTCTACATAAGGCCTTAAGGGTGCTTAAGGGGACCTAAAGGGTGCATAAAGGGGCCTTAAGGGTACATAAGGGGGATTTAAGAACGCATATGTGGATTTAAGGGCACTTACGGGGCCTCAATGCTGCATAAAGGGACCTTAAGGGTACATAAGGGGGATTTAAGAACGCCTATGTGGACTTACGGGCACTTACGGGGCCTCAATGCTGAATAAAGGGGCCTTAAGGGTATATACGACGTTCTTAAGGGCGAATTACCTCAAGAGAGCATTATCGGGCTTAAGGGTGCATAAGGGGACCTTAAAGGCCAATAAGGAGAACTTAAGGGCGCATGAGGGGACCTTAAGGAGCGATAAGCTTAAGTGTAAATAATTTAAAATAAATAATAAAAATGGATAATTACCTTAATAAAACAGCGTCCGACCGGTGAATCCTCGGGAATTGTAGCATTATACAAGGGTTTCTCGAAGATCGGCTCGTTATCGTTGACATCGTGAACGGTGAGTCGCACAGTGGCGGTACTGCTGAGAGAAGGCCGACCGGAATCGGCAGCGATGACAATAAGCGTGGGCGCCGGATCGGTTTCGCAATCCACGTGCGCGCGAGTGCTTATCCAACCGGAATGTTGATCGATAGCGAACCACGTTGAATTTTTCAGTGAATAGCGTATCGCCGAATTGAGACCCTCGTCGAGATCGTTGGCTTTGACGCGCAACACGGTAGTTCCCGGTTCGGATGCCTCGAGTAAGTGGGCCTCGTAGATTTCCTGTTCGAATATCGGGGCGTTGTCGTTGACATCGGTAACGACGAGTCTGAATGTTCTTACGGCTCTAAGCGGCGGGGTACCGGCATCGGTAGCCTCGACGGAGAGATCGTAGATCGGTTTTTCCTCGCGATCGAGAGGCCTCTCGACGACAACGAGATATATTATATTGTCGAGGGTCGCGAGACCGAAATGCCCATCGCCACCCGTCAGCGTTACATTTGCGTTCGAATACTCCGTTCTCGAGTCCGGATCGCTTACCGATATTCTAGCGACGAATTCGCCCGGTTGAGCGCTTTCGCTTATCTTCGGGGTTGCGTCGTCGGATAAAAAGATAACCGTTATCGCCGGTTGATTGTCGTTCACGTCGGTCACGTGAATCGAGAGAAAGGCACTCGCCTCGAGGGGCTGAGCGCCACGATCGCGCGCAACGATCACGAGCTCGTGACGTTCCCTCGACTCGAAGTCCAGCGCCTTGTTCACGTATACCATTCCCGTTTCCGGATCTACGCGAAACATCTCCTCTCTGTCGGATTGTCGCCGATTTATCGAATACTCGATACGTCCGTTTTCACCGAGATCGGCATCGCTCGCGTTTACCGCGAGTACCGCGCTACCGACCGTCGCATTTTCCGGTACGTTTGCCGTGTATCTCGTTTGATTGAAGATCGGCGGATTATCGTTTACATCCTGTATCGTTACGTTTACGCGAAGACGCGAACTCAACGGTGGCGTACCACCGTCGAGCGCCACTATCACTAACTCGTAATGCGAACGATATTCCCGATCGAGAGATCCCGAATTTTGTAAATCCAAATACAATACCCCGTCTCTGCCGCGATGTTGGGACAAACGAAAAACATCGTCGCTGTTCCCCGACGCGATCTCGTAACGTTGCGTCGAATATTGTCCGAGATCGGGATCTTTCGCCGGGGGCAGCGCTCTTTTCGCGTCTCTCGGCGAATTTTCCGGAAATTCAACGTCGACACGGTCGACCGGAAATTTTGGCGCGTTATCGTTCTCGTCGAGTACCTTTACGACGACCCTAACATTTTGCGCGAGTGCCACGAGACTGTATTCCGCTCGATTTTCTCGATCTAACGGCACTCGCGTTCTTATTTCTCCGGTTGCCTCGTCGACAATAAGATCGGCTTTGACCGGCGAACCGGGCACCGGCACTACGAGATACGGCGGATTATCCGCATCGATAAATCCAACCCTCGTGCCCGCTGGTGCGTTCTCCGAAACTTCGAGACGACGCACGTCCTCGGACCTCGCGCCCGGAGCGAGAGACGCCCCCAGGACGAGGTGCAGCAGAAGCAGGACCCGCGATGATCGCATCCTGTCGCTTCCCCCGGCCGCTGCTGCTGCTGCTGCTCAGGAGCCCCCAGAGCTCTCGCGCCCGACGGCACTCTCTCTCCCGTCGCCACCTTCCACTCTTACCTCTGTTATCTCCGACCATACAGCGGCATCACCACCGTCAACGATCCTCTCGTAAAAAAAAACTCACGCTTCGAACTATTCTATCCGTTACACTCGATCTTTATTACCTCCTTCCGATTCTTCGTCTTTCGAAAGATTTTTTTCGATATTTTTCAACCTTTTTTTTTTTTCACTCACTACCTTGTCTCGAAAATATTTTCCATCGTATCAACTCATCATTCGTACCGGCGAAATATTCCGCGCACTTGACACACTGCACTATCACTCGTTCACTCGTTCGATTCTTTTTTTTCTCTCCATCATAGGCTATATATTCCACAAGTGACGTTAATCACAGCTGGCGCACGAGTAACGAAAGCACATTATATTCTTTTCGATCGTCCTTCGGCTGTTTATCGAATATTTACACGCCCCGCGAGTCTCGTTTTCTTTCTGTTTGTCTCGATGAAAAACTACGCGATCGTCGGGGTTTTGCAGTCTCCGCCACTGTATCCGAGAGCATCTTGGGGCTTTCTTTCACTTTGACGCCCGAGTTTTAAACGACGCTTCGATTAACTCGTTGATTCATTGCCGAATAAAATAATATCAAAATAATCTCGAGTTTGAGAGCGATGAGCCGACGCAATCGAGTTATTTCTCTCCAACATAGTAGAGATATACATATATATATCACTACTGCACAGCAGCACAGCCTGTTGCTTTCTTCCTCATTTTCAACGCATTCCTGCGATCCAGCGTCGTACCGACCGAACGTCGCTTATTTCCGAGGAGTAATCGTATCCTCGCGCTCTTCCCACCCCCCCAACCGCCCCCCGCCGATAGCTATCAATGTCACTCGACCGACTTTAAAACCCCCGAAACTACGAATTCGGAATTCGGGGCTATCGCGCGTTTCGTTGAGCCTAGCGATCTCGTTCGTTCCGCGCGGCTACGAGGTTAGGCATGCACTGACATGGCGGCACCTGCGAGGCCCACCCTTCCCCCGATCCCGTGGGGCCCTCTTACCTGTACGGCCATCTTGGAGTGGGGATACTCCGCGACTTAACTCCGGCTACCTGAGACTTCTGCTCCGATATAATAAATAACATTCTTTAATCCTAGTCGCGCGTTTATTTTTCGTATTCTTTTTTTATTTCACTTTTTTTAAATTTATTTTTATTATTATTATTTTTTTTTACAACAAAATATTTCGGTAGAAATACATCGAAGACAGTTTATTTCGATTACAGAGGATAATTTAATAGTACATCTTGACGCGCCAATTCCAACAACATGGGATCATCGAAGAATTTGTTTATCGATACATCTTCGGATAAACCTTTCCTTCTTCGTGTTTTCAGCATAAATTCTCTCGCCAAATGCGACGCTTGCTGCGGCTCCAGAGGTCTTATCGTTATACTTTTGTCGAGAGGATCGCCGGGGACGATTTGCCAGTGATGAAATACCGACAAGCAAAAGGCTTGTCCCTGCGTGTGAGTACGCAAATCAGTTTCGAAACCGAAACTGTCGATTGCGGGAATGAAAGCTTTTATCGTATACAGGGGACTGCCGGGTACCGGTGCATCTTGCGTCACGTGACCGCGCCGTTTCGCGAGAACTGTGTAAACGGCGGAAACGCAGTCGGCGGGCGCCTGTACCTCGACGAATAGATACGGTTCCATTAATCTCGGTGTCGCCATCAAAAATGCCGAATACGCAACTCTTCTAGCGGTAGGAATTATTTGTCCACCTGAAAAAAAAAAATTACGGGAAATGTGTGAAAAAAAAATTCAAAAAAATTCGAAAAGAGACGCAAAACGCGCGAGCGTACGTACCACCGCGATGAAGTGGTTCCTGAGCAATGATCGCGTGCAATATTTTGAATTTAACGTTCCTAATCGGCTCCTCGCACAGCGGACCTTCCCGTGTACCCCACTGAAATCCTTGCGTTATCGCGTCTCTCGCACTGCTTAACAACGACTTGTCGACTTCGGACGGTAGCGTATCGTCGACCAGAATATTGGGACCCGTCGAGTCGGGTCCGAAGGCCCAAATACTTCGCGCAGCCAACAAATCCCAATCATATTTAGTTTGGAAAAATTCTCCCAAACGTTTTCTGAAGAACGAAAAAACAAAAAACAGAAATTCAATAATTGTTACCGATGGGGTAAATTTCGACGATACGAAGAAGATAACGGAATTTAAGGGACATACTTATTCCAAGTTATCCTCACGTGTTCGGCTTCGATATCTTCCGCCAATCCTCTCTCAAGCGGTTCAGCGATCATCGTCAGCTTATTACGTTTGTTCGGCGTCTCAGCAAAACATTTTAAGGAACTCGTCTCGACGACCGTTTCGGCAAACGCGACTACCGGATCGGCAACTTTGATATCTATTTCCGAATACATACGCCGGAGATCGTGCATCGCGCAATCTAAATACAATTCGCCGGTACCGAGTACCACGTGTTCTCCGCTCTCCTCGACTCGCGTTCCCAGTAGCGGATAACTTTTGTTAACTTTACGCAAACCGTCGAGCATTTTTGGCAATTCCGAGGGGTTTACCGGTTCAACTGCGATTTTTATTACACTTTGAGTGTTGAACTTTAGCGGTCGGAATATGTGGAGGTCGTCGGAGTTACTGAGATCCGTTATGGTACTCGTCTTCACTATCGGCCTATCGATACCCTCAATGAGAACCCAATTTCCCGCAGGCACTCGACTCAACTCTATGGAATAACGCGCTTCGCTTATCCATAGCCTTCCAACCGTAAGGATACGCGAGTCCTCCTCGTCTGCCCGCGAATACGCCTCACCGAGGACACGAACCCGTTGTCCGGCTTCCAGAGTACCGGACATTATCCTTCCGAGAACAACGAACAACGTGCAGTCCTCCGTTGGATACATTTTCGTACTGTGTATCATCAGTCGCCCGTCGGGATCGCAATTTATCATATCTTGGACTATCGGCGAGTTCATGTTACCCGTATATACGTGTTGCACTTTTGTCGCCGCGTGCGCGTGAGGACTCGGCACGTGCGCAACGCACATATCAACCAAACCGCACATATCTCCCAAAAATCGCGTGCAGACCAAACGCAACAGGGGTCGTATGTTCATTTTCATTTCCTCCGATGATAATCGTATTCCCAACTCGTCAAGTACTGTAAAAAAAATAATAATAATCATCAATTGATGAATTATTTATTCATTGTTTTTGAAAATCATTAATTCGGTATAAAATTTGGAAAAACGCATGGAAAAGGCAAATTTTAGGGGATTAAAAAGAGAAAAATTCTCGAAACGACGAAAAATTCATATTTCAGAGTTTAAATTTTAAAAAATTAAGAATACCAATTCATTATAAAAAAAAAAAGAAAATAAAACAAACCAATAAAAATAAATCGGAATAATTTTTTTTTTGTTTCAATTGTTCTGCAAACTCACGGAGCGACGAAAGAAGGATAGTTCAGAATTTACATTTTTGCAAATTAAAAAGACATATTAGTATTTAAGATCAGAATAAAAAAACAATAAAAATAAAACGAAGTAATTTTTTTTGTTTTTTTTTTTGCAAATTTTTTTTAAATGAATACAAATTTACGGACTTTGACAGAACTTTCTGATTTTCTAGGATCTCTGGACAGCATATTGAAGCGAACAGAAAAAGAGTCTCACCATCTGGTAGCGTAGTGTCGACATCGCCGATAACCTGAGCGAATATTTTGTACAAAGGTTCGAGAATAAACTCTATAAAGCTTCTCTGCGCCGTATTGTGCGGTGGTTTTTTGATAAATTTTCGTGTTTTCGAATTGAAGTATATATCGCCCCACAATCTCTTCGCGAATTCCCCGGCGTTGAGTCCCGGATGATTTCTCGCGTACAGAGCGGCGAATGATTTCAATGTGAAGCAAACGTTGTACTCGGAACTTGCAAAGCACACGTTGCCGGCCGCAGGCGATACGAACGTTGGATTTTCCGCGTCGGAATACAATGCTATTAAGCCATTGACTTCTTCAATAATGTGACGCAATTTGTAGTAAGCATCGAGAGGCGGAAGTTTCAATTCCAAAACGAGGCGATCGATTTTGTTTATGCAAACGGTCAACGCGAGTTTTTCCTGCAACGCGTGTTTAAGTAACCGCTCCGTGTTTAGCATTACGCCTTCCGCGGCATCGACGACGATAATCGCGCCGTCGGAAACTCTGATAGCGGCGGTCGCCTCGTCCGAGAAATTTACGTGTCCCGGCGTATCGAAAACGTTTAAAAGATACGATTTCGATTTAACGTCCTGAAGCAAAAGCGTTACAGGGGTTGCTTTTGTCGATACGCCTCTTTGCTGTTCGGTGAAAAGAGTATCCGTGTATCTCAATGGCTTCTCATCGGTAACGCTGTGCATCGTTGGATGCGTCTGACGCACCAAACAATCTACCAAAGTAGTCTTTCCGTGATGCAAATGACCCAAAAGCACAACGTTGCGAATTAAATGCGGAGCATCCATCATATCCGCGAGAAATTCTATGCTATACGTTGTATCTGGCAATTGCTGTTGTTTTATTTGAAACTTCGGCTTTCTCATCGGCGCTATCAACGGCTTGTCGAGCGGCTGTGCGTCTTCTTCTTGCACCAGCGTTTCCACCTGAGACAGTTATCAATCAAAACATTAGCGTCAATAAAAAAAATAATAATAATATAAAAATTTCGAAATAATTTTAAAAAAATTCGTAAACAATAAAAATTTGTTTTAAAGTAATTTTTTTTTATTAATAATAAAATAAATTAATTTCATCGGTAATATCGTAAACTCACATCGGGACCGTAAACTTCCAGGGCGCTTGGATAATAACGTTTGTCCTCGTGCAGCACGACGGCCATCGAGGACTGTTCCGAATGGTCACGAAGCTCATCTTTGTCCTCCTCAATTTCCTCGTCGGAGCGATCTCTGTCCTCGGCATCGTCTCCGACGTTTCCATATTCATTCTCATCCTCGCTATCTGAGGCCAAATCCGGTCCGATGTAATTACCGAACTCGTCGTAAAGATCGGCGTCCATTATAAATAACACCTGAATCACAAGTACGATCGATCGATAGAAAAATAATTGTTAAACTAAATGTCCTCGAAACGATTTTTTTGGTTTCACGTTTGTTTACTCGAAGGCACTTACAGTGGACAAATGTTTAATAAATCATTGACACAACTTCGCGTAGGATTGTTGTAACACGCCGTGGTCCGGCATAACCCCACATTATTCGGGAGGAAACTGCCGCCGCGTCGCTTACGACACTAGCGCTTGGAGGGCAACGCGGAGAAATTTAGCAACAACACGCTGCATCCAATTTCCAATTTCAACGGTAAGGACGATAGGGTACTCGTTCACGTCGGTAAGTATGAAAACGTAACGCGAGCGCGCTGCGTGTCACTTCGAAAGTTGGTACGAATAAGCGAAACCTGTACTGATCATCGTCCGGCAACGTAGTTTACCGCAATCTCGCCAACTCGCTCGGTGGTACTCGACACGCGCGCGCGCGAAATCCATACTACTCCAATAGGTATTTCGTCGACTAACGATAAAGCCAAAGTCTCTTTCACGGATATTCTTGTGTTGTCGATACCTTTATAAATCTGTAAGAATCCCGTTGATGTCCCATGAAAAAATCCACAGATGGATCTGCCGGTCTCAATATCGACGCCCGTGTAGTTAAATGTATAAAAATAATTTACGGAAAACAATAAATTTCAAATCTTGTCAATGACGACGACCTCGCGAATATTTACGTGCAGCATCCTCGTTCTACGGAAATTTAATGGAGTCGGGTCCTTATTCCGGCTCATTTGGAACATCGACCGTTGGTTGGTAATTAAATGTTGAACAAAGGAGACGATGCATTTTTCAAGGTCCTTCTTTCAAGGTGATGCAATTAGGCGTTATGTACACAGCGGGCAGCCCAACGCCTTCGTGTAATCGCGCGTTTTCCGAATCTCATTAAAACATCCTCGCTGTTCGCGTTCTAACAGCGGATCGCTATGCACACAATCATATATGCATCGGACAAACTCGACAACCATCGGTTAATCGTATACTGAACATTTAGAAGGCGAACAAAAAAAAGAAAAAATACCGAGACAAAAATAGTGAATCTCATACCGAACCACGAGTTTCCCGCGAGTTTGCAATTCTGCATTTACGGTATGCATAATACGCATTATCCATAAATACATCCAAAGATAAATACTGGTATATATTGTTGACATAGGCATTCAATATTTTTTCATTTAATCGCCGTAAAATCGCATACCAAATCAATTCGAATGAAAAGGCGAAACGGACGACAGGTCGTATATACATATATAGGCGCGCACCGTAAATTAGTCTCGTCACGTATACCACTGGTTTACGTTTACCTTTATAAGGTTCCTTATTCGTCAATAATATGGTACATAATGTACATTAAATAATAAGGAATAAATAAATCGATTTATTAACTTAATATTCGCATGGAAATTCTTAATAAATGTTTGTTGCGATTTGTTCCAATCATTCGAACGTAATTTTAGTAACTTATTTTTTTTATTCGTTTTATAATATAGTATAATATATAAAATATAATATAAATATAACATGTAATATATAATATATAAAAAAATCTTATTGAATGTGAAATTTCGTTCTTTATTTCTCTAAATATCAGGAAAAAATGATTTGGAAAAAACCCATTAGACATATATCCGTCATCCCCACCCACGAGGTGTCTCCACTGTCCGTTAGTTTTCTCAAATTAATTTGTACATTCGAAGGAAAAAAAAAGATCGAGGAATTGCGGAAACGGTGAATCATTCGTTGTGAAATCGACCCGATCGTCGCCTACAAGGGAATTTTTCCGTCGTGTGAAGGATTATCCGGCGATGAGACCGGGCAATTGAATAACTGTAATTCTATATCCACAGACAACGATCTCGAAATTGCATGGGGCGCGCAACTGTCGGCAGTGCAGCAGACGCATTGTCAGACATCACGAGAGCTTATTAATAAGAATTTATTGGAAACGTAATACCTTCTGCGCTTCGATAATTTAATTAATTATCACCAATAAACGTTATATTAATTCAATACTCTCTAAGCGTTCCGCTTGACAGGTTTCCATCGGAAAAATCGATAGAGCGAACGTAAACGTGAGCGGATATTTTTTTACATCATAGCTATGGCAGTTTCCGTATATCTAGTCGCGTAAATGTATAATTTGTAACCATTTTAATTATTCACATTAATTTTTTTTTTTTCGTAATCGCGTGTTGATCCTTAGAAAGTTTCAATATAAATTTACTGGATGATCGCCGCGATGTTTTTTTTTTTTTTCGATTTCATTTTCTTTGATTCCTTCGAACGCGGCGTTCACATTTGGATCAAAAATGGGCAAAACCCCCGGTACAAGAATTCTAAACACATTACATATGCTAATCTCGCGAATTTAATGTTTTTCGTCGCTGTCGAAAATGATGAGCTAACGGTACGTTAATTTGATATGTTATCATCAACGACATAAAAAAAACTTTGGGGACTCAACTTCAGAAGCAAGTGATAAGGAAGCGATACTTGTTGTCGCTCATTAACATGCGAGTCACAAAGATCGAGTCACGCGACACAAAGGTGTAAGTACGTCGCGTACGCGCAGACTTGTGTGCGCCGCGGCGATCTGGATTCGCCAGCCGCTCGACTTCCCGACGAAAAGCGAAACGCGAGACGCGAAATGCATAATGTGCCCCCGCCGCGGGTCTGATGCAAGGAAAATCAAATTGGCGTCTAGCTAACGCGTTACATCACGAAAGTTTAAGCTATATACGCACAGGAAGCTGATGGACACTCGATATTGTGTGCACTATAAGCAGAAATGCACTGCTCGCCGGTATAATTACGAGACGATCATAGAATACATTTTCTCGAGGACACGAAATAAAAGAACGAAAGTGACGCATCGGAAGCCGATGTACTGTAAAACAACGATTTAATGTAATCTATGGGAATACGAAACAAAACGAATGCGATTAATCCATTATTAAAGGGCGATGATTTTATCGCGGACGCCGAGAACACATAATAATCGGGGCGTTACGTGCGCGTGATAACGTACGCCAACTCTCCATTTATGGATATTACCCTACGGGGATAATTTATTTTCGCGAAATAAGTTAGTCGACCGTTGTCTCGAGTGTTGACGAATCATTTCTCATCGAAGTGGAATAAAAAAAAAATTCTGAGAATAAATCCACTGGAATTGATATTTCCTTATCAGCGATGACGTCCTGTGTCTTTGACTCGCTTTTAATTCGTGATATCAAATCACATATAGGCGGGTGCGCGATCATTTCGTCGGATTGGATAGAAACCAACAAACAACGTCAAGTCGCCATTATCGATGATAGTACTACTCCCGCGTATTTTCTTTTTTTTTTTATCTATATGTCCGATTATATTTTTCGTCAACCCGCATTTCTCATCGATAAGTCGGTCGTCTGTTTTGACATCATATGGCGCAACGCACGCATGCATAACCTGTTAGTGGATATGCGAGACGTGTATATATACGCGAAGGATGAATCGAGTTTCGGCACGTCGCGTACTTTATCGAGATCTTTGCGAAGGGCATTCGATACCGTACGATGGCCTTGAGATATTGTTATCGAAAATTCGTCATAGTCGCGAATGACTTATGAGAATATTGACAACGTCACGCATGATGCGCGGGTACGGAGGGTACGGAAATGCCAGGGACGGGCGTAACAATATTTTAGATGGAAACAGACAACGCGGTTCTCGAGGCTCCGGCACCGGCACCGGTGACGTTCTTTTTTCTTCTTTTTTCTTTGTAAAATCGCAGAGGTAGAGAAGTAGGCGGGAACGAGACGAGCATATCGACCGGTAATACAACAGTAGAGCAGAGAATGATGAAACCTAAGCTGTTCGTGACGCCTGAGGCAAGTTAAACGAAAGAACCTGACGCAACGATGCTACCGATGGGGCTTATGAGCGGTGTGCTACCCGTATGCGCGCGCACACACGCAACTCTGAAACGAGTTTAATAGTTTTAGTTCAGCGGAGTCTCGAATTAGTGAAAAACAAAATTTACGACAATTCGTTTCGAAATATAAAAATATATAGCGTGTAAATGATTCGTTAATTGTTTATCAAGTGTCGATCATCGAACAACGAGAATAATCGCGGGATCGATAGCACTTCGGTAAAAAAGATATTATTAACCACCGATACGAGGAGCGATAAAAAAGAAAAGAAAAAAAAAATGTTTCTCTTTGCATTCGAGTTTTATTCATGAATGAAGAAATTAACATGCGCGGATCTTATGGGTGGAGGGTATTTCGAGAGTTCGTGACACGGTTGCATCGATAATTCAGCAGTGCCTCGCGCGAGCGCTATAAGTATTTATCTTCTTTGTCACATTTCTGAGTCACTCGCAATACGTGTCTTCGAAATTATCACGAGTTTGAAAAAACATTTAATATCGTTATGTATACTGCACGATGTTATAAAGCCGGTAACTCTTTTTTGAAATAAGAAACAACACGATATGACAAATGATGCGCTCGAAGAAAATCGTCATCGAGTCACGGAAGATTGTAAAAAAAAAAAAAAAATTTTTTTTATTGCACCGGAAGAGACAAAGAGCCTTGGGAATGGGCTCCGCGGGGTTAGAATGAATCGACGAATTTTTTTCCGGTGAAACGAGGAATACCGTCATTTGGGACGGAAACCTCGAAGAACGTGTAAAAACGTGTTTTTTCCTCGATGTATTTGCAAGTGGGGAATGGGGTAGTGCACGTGGCTGCGAGTCTCAGGTAGTGGAAGTATTAGAGATCTCAAAAATAGGCGATATTGGGTGCGCATTCTGGCGACCGAAGGCCAGTTGTACCCGGGCGAGTGCCGGCAATCGGGTCCCGAGAGCCGAGAGAGCCGGCCGGCAGGAAAGAACACGTCGAGACGCGAACGAACGAGCGCTCGAATCCCGCTATCTTTCGCCGTCTCACGTCGTCTCGCATGATGCTCGATCGGTTCTCCGATTCCGAGACAACTTATGAGTTGTAGTATTATATACATAGCGCTCGTATAGCTTTAGCTTTGCGTACCGTCACACGTTTTCTCGGGCAACGCGAGAGTTGGTCGCGTGTCGATAAACGAGACCGACTCGTCGCCGGTGAGGGGACCCCCCGCTCGGCGTGCCGAACTAAAAACAGGCGGCTGAAAAATCGAGGAAGGAAAGTTCGAGAAAGACACTTTCCGACGGTCGACTATACATTAGCAATATCCGGACTACGAATGCATCGTTGCAGTCGATCGGCTTTTTGCCCAAAGGCTATAAAAGTACGTTAATCCGAATCGTAAATAAACGCTAAAATCACTGACGTACGCGTATTCAAAATTAATCTTCGTGTTGTCGTGTTGTATGCCAAAATCTCGCCGATCGAAAATGATGAAATTTTTCTTTAAATTGCGTGTGGTGAAAAACAAACTCGTCGACCGAAGAAGAGAGATTTTTGATAGCGTGAAGGTCAATAATATATTTTTCAGTTAACGTTATCTTGTATTTTCATTATAATACGTGAATAACAAAGGGCTTATCGGGGATCACGGAAAATATCAATCTCGTGAACGTCTCTTTATTACGCAGGCGCATTAAAACTTCCGCGCATTCAACACGTACGTTCTATCGCCGAGGGCCACAGGATCGATAATTTTCGATCCTTTGTCCTTTTATACATCGCCAACTTTTTATTTTCGTTTATTCTTTGTCACTGCTGTCACGTGGTTCGTATGAAAAACGCATGCAAAAACCGTCAATTCTGTATGAAAAACTCGGCGTTTCTCGATTCACCGAATTTATCAAAAGTGTACGTGACTCGCACTGTGGTTTTTCATGACGATCAGTAAAGTAATTAAGGAACACCGAAAAATCAAATCACTCATCAACGATCGACAATCCTATAGGTTACGTTCGACTTGTCTCGTTTTCATTGCAATCGATCTAATGTAGCGGAGTACTTGGCTGTCGCACTTCACGATATTATGTCCTGACAAGCTAAACGGTTATTACCGAGAGAGAGAGAGAGAGAGAGAGAAAGAGACAGAAGAGGACAGAGATAGAGAAAGAGAGAGAGACAGAGAGAGAAGAAAACAGAGATAGAGAAAGAGAGAGAGACAGAGAGAGAAGAGAACAGAGATAGAGAAAGAGAGAGAGAGAGACAGAGAGAAAAGAAAACAGAGATAGAGAAAGAGAGAGAGAGACAGAGAGAAAAGAGAACAGAGATAGAGAAAGAGAGAGACAGAGAGAAAAGAGAACAGAGATAGAGAAAGAGAGAGAGACAGAGAGAAAAGAGAACAGAGATAGAGAAAGAGAGAGAGACAGAGAAAGAGAGAACAGCCGATGGGCCATGTTGGCTACTCTAGCGAACAAAGAAACATAACGTTTCGATAGTCCGAGGGTTCGCGCTGAGGGTATTATTATGCCATTATAGAGTATCGGTCCTCTGACAAGATGAAGCAGAGTCGAGAAAATTCGAGTAATGGAAAAGAATCAACTAATATATACCATATTGCCTTTGCGTGAATAAAACAATTATTACGTGTGTTTTAGTTATTATTTTTTATTATAAATCGTAGATAACGAAAAAGAAAAAATAGAGATCTAAACAATCATTCTCGTTCGGGGAACCCGTTGAATAATGCAGAATTGCATAAAGCGAATTACACGACGTCCTCCTGGCAAGATCATCCACTCGTGTCGCACAGCTGACGGCTTGCCGAGGGGGAGAGCCCAAGCTAAAGCGAAAACGAGCAGCCGAGGGGGCCTGAGAAGGGGGGGAGCGAGAAAGAGAGACGTTGATGCGTTAGAATAGGACAGCGTTTCGGTAAGCGGAAGGGAGAGGTGAACCGAACGAACAAAACCGAGAGAAATATAGCGTTGCTTCGTAACAAAGAAAAATGTTTAAACGCACCTATAATGTTGTATTAATTCATTATTTATACCCCTTCCATCGTGTTTCCTCGATGTATACGAATATTGCACTTTTTTTGTTTTTTTTTTCGTTGCACAACTTCATTTCGAAAAGTATCTGTTTGTTTCGTGCGCCGAGCGAGAAAAGAGCATTTGTGAATACGGCCGGCAACCCTGAGGTTTGTTTCGAGATGATGAAAAAAAAAAAAAAACGGATGGCTCAGCAGAGGTTTCCGATAGATTTTTCTCACTGACGCAATAGCGGCTTCCCAAAAGATCACGTATACATGATAAAAGATGAAATTCGGGTATAAACGGCAACAGTTGAGCTCCTTGCCGAGATCGCGCGATCCCATAGCGCTATTAGTGTACGTCGGTGTACGGTAGGGGGCATACGACTCAACTACATAGAAACTAACGCTGGGAGCGTGCGCCCGTGTGCCTACCACTACACCCGAAGCCGGTTCGTGCCGGTGAGACAAAGAAACAGCAGCGCACACCCGGCAACACGGTATTATCGTTCTCGTTTGCGCTATTCTCGCTTTAGCTTATGCAGTAGCGATATTGCATCGCGGATAAGGGAGAGGGGGGAGGTATAGGATAATAAGAAGGTTAAATTCGGTACTCGAATGTCTCGGTACAGCAGTGGACGGTTTGCCGGAGGATACGAGTCAGCCGAGTTGGGTAGATATGGTGGAAAAAGTAAAAAAAAGAAAAAGAAAAAAAATGAAAAGGAAAAAGTTATCCGGTCGTTGTTGTGTCACAAACCGGTAGCTGGTAGGGCGATGGACGCTCGTAGCCCCCCCGGGCTGAGAACCCGAGTTTACACGAGTTCGGGGACGAGTACAGCCGAAGCGGAGTTGCTGCGAGACATCACGTAGCCGGTGTTGCTAGGCGGCTTGGTGGGGACTGGGAAGCTTGTCAGTGGGGACCAGCGGGTATATAAGTCGCGTCATCGGAGCCGGCGAATCAGTTGTTCGAAATTCGTACGGCATTGCATTTCGCTCAATCGTTATTTTTTTTTTTATTTCTCGTAATTCGCCGAGAGCAATAGCGAATCTAATCGGCCCTTTGATAAATCAAAAAAGATTTTAACAAAAGTGTCGATCGTCGGTGCACATCGGCGTGTGATTGTCGCAACGAATAAACGTGTCTTTTCGTTATTGTTCGAGCGATAAACGTAACAGTGCGCAACATTGCGATTGTTCGAGATTAATAAGTGAAAAGAAAAAAAAACGATCATTTTCGTACGCGAAAGGTGATTTTCATTGTCGTGAATTTGAAATAATCGCGTCACGGTAACAATCGAGAAATATGGAGGTGCTACCGTGTCCGGTCAATGTCAACTTCAGCAACAACAGAGGTAAGCTTATTATTTCGATGTTAAACGCGAAACGATCGATTTAAGTGCTTTCCTCTCTCTTTCTCTCTCTCTCTCCTCGCTCGTCGGCTTCGCGGTAGCAAACCGTAGACCGGCCGAAACTTCGAGCAGAGAGAAGAAACAAAAACACGACTCGATATCCCAACTCGTCTATCGATTACATCCCATCAGCTGATATCACAGCTGATTTTTCTCAACGTTCCGATTTACATCGCGACAGAAAAATTTACGAAAAAAAAAATATTTCTGAACCGAATAATCCACCGATCGAACAAACAGACATATTAATTTACATCCCCAATGATCGCGGTCTCTCGATCGCTCAGCGAAGCACTCGGTACGCGGAAACTTCTCGAGCGCATGTTGCATCACACGAACCGCTCGCTCCCGTTTTTCTCGACTCGTTCGTTTATCCGAGCCGCGAACGCCCGGCGAATATCAACTCGTTCATCGTCATTTTTTTTCTTCGTTCCAACAAAGACGGAAATTAATTGTCGCATCGTTTATAACCTTCGATATCATTACTTTTTCGTATCGCGTCTATCGCACTCGGAAAAAACTCCGAAGTAACTATATCCGATATTATCCTTTGTTCATCGCGAAACAACTTGCCAATTCGTGAAAATAGGTTTTCTCGACGAAGGATAACGAATCCTAGTGTAACGAAATTTCTGGAAAGCGTTTCACGCTCACGATTTTTTCTCTCGGTTACAGCTGGATATGTTACGGACGAATTGGACGGAGCCTGCCAAGCGCTTGCCAAGAGGCTGGAGGTCGAGTTGAGGGCGGCGAAACACGCTCAGCTTGCTTGCGGCGAAGTCTTGTTGCCAGCTGACCTTCTACCAAGGATCGCCAGAGACGTACTCGTCATGGCAGAGAACGAGCCATGCGGTCTCAGGTAAGAAAATAATCGAATAATTTATGATCCATAACGCATTTGAATTTTACAAAAAAAAAATTAGTTTTACGAAAAAAAGTTTAATTTAAGAAAAAAAGTTTAATTTTACGAAGAAAGTTTAATTTTACGAAAAAAAGTTGAAATTTACAAAAAAATCTAATTTTACTAAAAAAATTCACTTTTCCGAAAAAAATTTTATTTTTCGAAAAAAATATTTTACAATCTGACGGTTTTTTCTTATTTTTTCGTTACAGAGGATGCACACTATTCATCAGTTTCGAGACCGATAACATGTGCCGAAGGCTTTCCAGGGTGCAGTGCGACCCAAACACCGTTTCCACCTTCGAACTATATCTCACCCTTAAACAAGATCACACATCGTGGCACATACTTTTGCCGCAATTCTTGAAGTAAGTAAAAAAAAAACCACCGATTTCTCCGTCGGAACGTGCGAATTTCATTAAATCGTAATACCGGTATCTAACGTACGCTTCGTTATCGTTTCTCATTATAGAAACTTGACTCGCGGCGGAACCATAATGATCAGCAGAGATTTCACATTGGAGAAAAAGAAGCTCTTCAGATCGTATCAACAAGAACACTGAACGCTTTGACGCCGATGCCACTCGTGTAAGTGGCACTTGTCCATTATTGTCTCTACGCGCATTCAACAAAAGCGAGAGTCACACACCGAAGACTGTGACAATCGAAGGCTCGTCTCGATATAAAAAAAAAAAAAAAAAAAAAATAAGTGTGACGAGATCATCGGATTCGTCGGGCGGTCAACGCGACCACTTGTATGTTGTGACCCTTCGCAACGACGTCCCGCTGACGTTAAACCGGTCGGAGGGGGAAAAACTTGCCGACTCAATGGGACACACGGGAGAGATGACACGCGGAGACTGCAGCTGCTGGCATACAACGGTATATATGAAAAGAAACAAAAAAAAACATCAACAACAAAAAACAAAACAAATATTCTATTCAATATCTTTTTGTTATTCGCGACGAAAATACGACACCAACAACTGAAATCGCATGACAAAAAAAAAATTGCACGTGTCTTACACGCGAGAAGCGCAGAGAACGTATATTTCCGCATCACGCGTTCGTAAGCGCGTATTACATTTTTTTTTTTTCGTAATTTTTGAATTTTCAATCCGTGAAGTTGCGATCGATGCAACTTTTGTCCGAATTCGTGTGCATCAATCGAAGATGTTTAATCCAAAATTATGAGGAAAAAAAATGCAAGTGTATTGTGATAGCGAGCAAAACAAATTCTAGTAGTAGAAAATATAAAAAAAATATATATAATGACTCTTCTAAGAAGAGATTATATATCTTCATTAACGAAGATACATTATTAAGACTTCCAACAAATTTCACGTGATATGTAGTGTATTCAGCTTTAGACGAGACGATCTTTTATTAATTAGTGATATAGGTAGACGCGTTAGATTTTTTTTAATTATTTCAAATTCGGGTCGTGTGGACCATTAATCGTTCCACGAAAAAAAAAAAAATTCATACCACACAAACACACAATTACACATTACTTTCTGCAAGCATCGGGAGTTTCGTAAATAACAAAAGCACATCAGCCCACTGGTATTTTGTGAAAAAAAAAAAAAAAAAAATGTGCGTCTATGAATAACCGGAATCCATTATGGTTGCTAAAAAAAAAAAAGATTGCATCGTCCATCGTAAAATCTTTCACACTTTAAAAGACGTCGAGCCACTCGTATTGTTCGTAATATTCGTCAATTTAAACAGTGACTCTCGACGATTCGTTTCTCTCCCAGTCTTTACGATTTAATCATTCAATCGATCGGAAATGAAATATTTTAGACTCCGCGAGTCGACGAACGAACCGAACCGAACCGAACGATCGCTTCTGAAAGATAGTTTTTTCGTATTTTTTTTTTTTCGTAATTTTTTTTTATTGCCTGTCTGAGGGAAAGTCTATATCGATCCGCTGGTGGTATTGTGATATTAAAAAAAAAGCAAGTGTGATTAACGTAAGTTTTAAGTTAAAGCTGTCGGATTATTGTCAAGTATATCATCCCCGATGAGCAATAAGATCGTTCGCGTCGCGTCGTACATATATACGGCGCGATTAATGATTGATAAAGAATTAAAAAAAAAAAAAAAAAAATAACAGCCACCAGTCGTACATCTCTTCGATTGTCGTGTTCGTTACCGCAACATCGATAATTCACTTATTTTTACCGTTTGCTCTTACGATTTATCGTTTATCATCGATAAGTCCGCGAGTCTCGTAAAAAAAAAAAAAAAAAAAAAAAAATTAACGACACGACTAAAAAAAAAATAGATACACGACCCAAAAAATATACGAGTAACGCGATCGAAACGCACACGCGGGGGGTGAATTCTTGTACACAAATTTGCCGGTTGGCTATGTCGAGGGACCGTTAGCAATAGTTTCGGAGATAAAACAATTTCCGAAACTCGTATGTCTCACGCGCGGTCCTTCAGTTTAAAAGTAATACATGTGATCTTATATCATTATTATGATTACGCAGTAAACAGAGTATAAGATGCTATTATTATGTATATTTTATACTGAGTTAAACATTATAAAAAAAAAGAAAAAAAAAATAAAATAATAATAATGATAACAAAAACAAAAGGAAAAAGAACTAAAGATGTATGTAAAAAATATATAATTTTTCACCCGTAAACGAGATGATATTACGATTTAAGTATTTTCACTGTCTGCGCATTAACGGGTTTGTCGTTTTGTTCGCTCGGGAAGATCTCTCTACGTGACTATTCCACCAATTTTGCTCGACTGGGAAAGTTATTGCTGAACAGTAAGTTTCGTTTGGCAAAAAACTCTCTCTTCACGAACGGTTTCCGAGCGTAAAATCTGCTCGTATTTCGAAGACTCGAGCGAACAATAATCATCGATAGGTCCGTTAAGATTCGTAGAAGAGATCGAAAGAAAAATCATTTGAAAAGATCGAAAAGAGAACCTCCGCGGTTCGCACCCTTAATTTTTTTTCGTACGTGTAATATCACGCATTATATTCGACGCAGTATATGTATATATATGTATTTGTTTTTTTTCGCACTCTCCGTTAATTGCCCCACCGTAATCTTCATCGTTAATCGCATATAGATTTGTTTTTTTTTTTTTTTTTTTTTTTCATTAATTTGCACCCGATTTTCGGGTGCCGGAGTCGTATACGAAACCAATTCATGACAGTATTGTTATTTTTGCACGACATTCGTTTGCTCTGCAACCCTCGTCAACACTCGCGCGATCGTCGGAGAAGCTACGAGAGAAACAGAGTTACCGGTAACGTGTAATCCACGCCATATGTTAGACGTGTTTTATTAAGATGAAAAAAATACCTTTGAGGCTTAACACCCGCAAAAACGTAAAGTTTTTTCGTCTTGCAAAAAAAAAAAAAAAAAAAAAAAACGAAAACACGAAAGAAAAAGAGACTATCCGATCTCATTGTACACGAAAGTTTCGAATAAGTTAATTGTGTACTATTATTATCGTAAAATGAAAAAACGCCACGAAATAATAAGCGATCGAAAACGACGAAACGAGAAAAAGAGTTGAAGAGTGTATTTTCGATCGTTGGCTCTTCGCTAACCGATTCACTTGCGGAACGATTCTCCATTATTTTTTTTTTTTTTTTTGTAAAACGCGTAAATCTACAGTGTAATATCACCGACTCTTTGCAATATCTTTTGTATTAATTACTACCACACGTATGTGATGTTATTTCTAATTTGTAATATTTACAGAGTAGAAGTAATCAAGTGAAGAAGTAAATAATGATAATAAACGAATGATGATTTAATAAAAAAAAAAAAAGCAAAAAAAAAATTGTGTACTATTTCCCTCACCTACCTATATCCACTCGCGATACCCGTAATTATAACTATCGGCAACATCAAACCGGACGGACAAAAGTTCCGAGAGAGCAAAATGTTATCCTCCCACTGCTGCTTATCTGCGATTCGAAAATAATAGACTAATAAGCCATTTCTGCAGTGCATTACGAGAGAACCGGTGCTACACGCACGACAGAGTAATGACCGGCGTGCAATGAAAGCGGGCGGATAATTAGATGGCTTTCGCGTTAGACTATCCCTTCCCCGGGGGTCTTCGCTTACGCCGTATGCATTTACGATACTCAACGCACAGATAGTATTTATACCTTAGTATCCTCCATGCGTTCGTAAATATTCATGTATATAGGGTATCGCGTAATGTTTGATAGTTGAAAACAACTCGAAGGTGGTTTCGCGCATAGGTCGTACAGCGGTGAACATATATATACGCAAACGCACACAAACCCCGCGACGTGAACTCTGGTGAACCGATGCCGCGGGGAGTGGCGCTCGTTCGACTTTACGTAACACCTTGCCGGCTGCTACTCGCTACTGTAGTTTCTGCGTTCGCCATCCCCGGTTCTCCGTTTCTATATCGGTACCAATGAGCGGACAGTGCCTCGGCGCTCCGTGAGTTAACCTCAATTTCTAGTCATCGAGAATCCGTGGTATTAACGAGATTCTGCCCGTAACATGCGCGCTCCCGGTCCCTGTATTCAAAATCATTCGATATTGCCGCTCCTTTGTTGCACTGAGGGCGCCGCCGCCGCACAAGCAGCAAAAACATAATGGTCCGCGATGAGCGGTGACCACTTGTTTACGGGTGCCTCGTTCCCGACTCTCTTTTCCTACTCTTTTCTCTCATTGGTATATCTACACGCGCAAAAGTATCTTTGCAGTGGCAAATCGAAAGTATAAAGACTGGTTCGCCGCGTCCCCCGTGTGTTCGCCTTTGCCACGAGAAAAACCACTCCGTAGAGATCGCGGAGGAAAGGTGGAACGCCTTGCGGGCTACTGCTCCGGAGCTCACCGGACTGGTCTTCTCTCGTATGAACACAGCGCACCACTGTGTTCAATCGCTACGATAACTCGTTTATCATTGACGCCACAACGATTTTCAACAAAATAATTCGATCGAACAAAAAGCAGATTCGCGAATTTCGAGAGGGAAAGGTTTTTCGTTCGCTATGCTGACGGACGGGGACGAGTCTAGCGACGAGATAACTGGTCGTGTCGCCCGTGTCTCGTCGTTGCCGAAATGCTGTAGCAGTTGCATTATGCGTTTACTCGCTGTCGCTGCAAAGCGTTGTGCCCCGTGTAAGTAAGCGGAGCTCTCGTTCGTTCGCTCGCTCGCCAAAGCGACGGTAGGAGGGAGGAGTAAACACCTCGATGTGGGTCATGACCAGTCGATGCTCTTACCGCGCGTAGAAGCCTATAGTTACTATAATGTTACCCCTGCCGTTTGAAAATCTAATTTTTTTAACACATCCACGAAAAGTTCTCCTTTTTATGCATGTAAAGTGAGACAAAAGTGGCGCTTTTTTATATGGCGCGCGATAAAAACATCGCGCATACGCCGATCGGAAATTTTTTCTTTTATAACACGCTACGCTATATAGAGACTTTTTCGAACGCGAAGTTGAAATTTTAAGTTATTTTTTCGCACACTTAACAACCACGAAAATTTAGAGATCTTGCACAATTTTTACAAAAAACATATAATACGCGCGTGAAAACGCGGACACGTGGAAAAAAATGCGAAGTTAATAGCTCGCGCCGCTATTTAGCATTCGTATCACAAAGTACTATTATCGAGATATCCTGCTAAAGTTCTCGAAAGAAGAGCGGAATAAAGAAAAAGTTTATGCGAGGAGAAAGGCTCTTCAGACGGTTAGGTTAGGAACCGATGCGTTTCGCTTCGGAAAAGTCAAAGCGCATGGTGTTTGGTAATTTGTCCACAGTGCTCGATGTTTCGTTACTTTTTTTACCGACCAGCGATTTGTTACGAAGCTTCTCCGCGTTGTCCCTCATCAATATCGGATAATCGTTAAAGTTTCAAGTCGTTGTTATGGTTATTACTGCATTATCCGACGCATTAATCATCGCGCTTGTTTCGCATGGTAATTGGAGAACGTAGCGTACCGCGCATATCGCTTTCGATTATTTCGAGTCATCGCGGTCGGGCTACAGTCTGGTAGCGGTCTCGGACTCGTTTGTAGCTGCGGGAACGTTCGCTCTCATGTTTTAAAACAATGGGAAGCATTTCACAATCGTGAAACGCGGAAAATCGGTAATCGCGCGATTTCCGCGAGCGAATCGGCGGTCCCGGCGTGTCTCGAGTGAGTCATACCCTTTTAGCGCTTCGAATGATATCGCGGCAAGTGGATAGTCAATTGCTATACCACACATACATATATACCTATATATGTGTCTATACTTTGGATTATTTAACTTTGTTATCAACTCAACTGTGTTAAAACGATATTTATTTCACATTACTCCACGTCGAGTTTACTGAAATAAATGGAAAAAATCCTTGATGTGTTGTTATTATTATTATTATTATTATTATGAATTTCATAGGAAAGTGCCCTCGTATAATATTTTATATACATTTCTTGATAAGTAGTATTTATAATACGGAAATAAGCGCTGTAAAAAGTAATGGAAAATTTTATGTCCTCGGAAATAAAAAATTAATAAACATCGAACAACAATCGAATTTTTTGATATCCTAACCTGCAAATTTACAAAACACTTGCAACATAAACGAATTAAATTTCATTAAAATGAATAAATGTTTCATTTCATTGCAGAAAGTCTTTTTTAATTTCAACAGACATTGGTTTAAATTTTAATACACGTTTATTGCATAAACTTTCCGATACGAATATCGTAATTTCTTCGGAAGATATAATACCAGTATTTTGAAAGTTCAAACTTTCTCGCGATTTATTTGCAAAGAAAATGGCCGATATATTTATCACTTTCTATCATTATTAACATTCACTTCGCGTGTTTATTTATTTACTATAAAAAAAATTAAAAAATACATTGATTGGCATCGTCGTCGTCGTCGTCGTTCTCGAGTGGTACAAGAGAACAAGAAGCGATTGTTGGCTCGATACAACCCGAACGAAAAGGAGACAGCAGAGCCGCAAGCAGAATACGAACAATTTATCATGTGTCGCGTGTACCCGTGTGTACAACTGTCGTGGTGTGTACCTCCGACGGAGGAGTCTATTGCAGAATGTTGGAGTGTCCGATCGATGGTCCTCAATACCGCTCGAGGCCTATGCATATGCATATAGAAGCCTCGAAGCGAGCTGAAGGTCTATCAGGTTACGCGAGTCTAATGTGATTAGTGCGAACCGCGTGTATCAGTGTATCGTCCTCAATCAAGTAAAAAGTGCTCTCATCGACGGATGTTCATCATTTCTATCACCCATTGTATGGTTACGTAATAAATATACGATACTATAGACAACATACAGGTTATCCGATCATTGCACCCATTTTCCGAAAATAATGAATAAAAATTGAAATTAACCAATTTTTTTGAGACGCACCTACGTGCGCGCGCATTCGATTCATATACGACCGCGCCGACCAACTCTGTCGGAGAATCGGTATGTTGCTACCTATTCTCGTGTAAATGGTGTATATATATATAGATATAACTGCTACGCGGATAGCTAGGAATACGTAGGGGTATAAACCACGTTACACAGACTATACGATAAGCTATACAGTGTATAGTAGGTACACACGGTACAGTATAATATCTACCAGTCAGTATAAACACGTCAGTCGGATACACGGAGCTGCGGATGGATCGGTTAATACGGTAATTAAATGCGCGAGCATAAGCTCTCCCTTTGAACAGACGTATTGCTGAGAGGTTTCGTCTCTGTTAATCCTATAATATCACACGTGCATCTGCTCGACCCGAATTGTTTCGGGAAAATTTTGAATTTTTTATAACCTATCGTATTATATTTCTAAAAAACATGTAATCTGTATGATTTTTACTATATATCGATAATACGCGCCAAGGGACGTGTTCCTTACATCTTGTCGTTCCGATTTTGTTAAACATAACCTAAAAAATATTGGGTTCTGACAAAGTTTCGTAATAATGAAAACATCGAGTTTCGCAGATCGATGTGTCGTGTTAAAAAAATGCATGTATGTATATGTGTACTTTTTTAGGGTTAAGTAGCGTCCGAGATGAGGTCAAATCGAAGTTACGGATACGAAACTTTTATATTATCTTAGATTTACTGTTACCTTTCTAAGTTGTTTACGATCGAAATTACGAAAGTTGTACTATATAGATACGCGTCCCATGTAAATTTGATGCCATAGACGACAATATCAAAGCCGTTAAATCGAACAGATTTTTTCTCAATATGAAAATAAAACGAAATTGTGTTTTTACTTTTCCATTAGTCCTGACGACGATATTTTGCAAATAAAGTATTTGTCAAAGTAGTTTTATACTATTTATTTACGATACACCAATTTCCATAGATATATGTAGAGAGGGTTCGCCATATCTTTCGACGATTTTCGAAAAAACGACCATAATTATCGGCATCTAATTTTCACGCGAATATTTCAAATGAAGTCTTAAAAACTTAACTCAAATTTAAAATAAGTCTTAAAAACTCAACTCAAACTTAAAATACGATCGAGAATCACGATCGCCGTGTTCCCCGGGAGCAGCGCTTATATCACGTCGACAGCTCTCCATTGCGCGACGACGATAATACGAGAAAACGAATAGGCGTACCACACGCGAGTATAAGATTCTCCGAACGTTAGAAATGATAACGGGTCATCGTTCGTAGCATGGCGAAGTGACCCATATCGCAGAGCACGATTTGGAAGAGCGGAGCGAAGGGTTTCTCGTTTCGCTGTGAGGTAAACAAAATTAAACTCTCGAAGGCCGCCCCTTAGGCTCCGCGCAAGACATCGTAATTATATAGGTATCTAAGGTGCAAAGCCAAAAAAAAAAGGGACAACCTTCGAAAACGTTGATTCGATGAAAAAAACCAAATAAACCGATATTCCCGAAGAAGCAAAAAATGGAAAGTGATGCAATGAAAAAAAAAATAATAATAATAAAAAATAAAGGAAAAAATCAAAAGCCTCGGGGACCATGTAGAAACGAAGGGGGTATCCATACGAAAGCAGAATAATAAAGAAAGAAAGCCATGCGAGTGGAAGAAAGCAGCGAAACATCGAGAAAGAAAGATAAAAAAAGAGGGTAAAGGTACGATCTAAGCGCGAGATACTCGCGAGCGGGAAAGACGCTTATTTATCGGTGCTATGTGTCGAAGGAGGTGCAGCGCGGGAGGAAAGTTTAATAAAACGAGAAGAAAAAGAAACCACGAAGAAGAAGGGCCAAGCGGAGGTGCGGAGTGGGGTATGCATTAGGCATGAGAAAACATGAGAACCGGTTTCTGAACTCTCCGTTCAACACTATTCGAGGAGTTCTCCCGACGTATCCTGAGCTCCGGTCGTCTCGCTGGCTGCGATGAACGCATAGGTACCGGTAGTTTCGTGCATCGGCTTCAACTCGGAGAATCGTGAGGTTCGGGAGAGGATCGGCTCGACTACGAAGCCTCTCGACGGTACTTGACTCGCGTGAACCAATGGAAAATCCGTTCGGATTGACGATCGTCCAATGGCGGCGCGAATACGACGGAAGACGGTCGACGCCTCGCGGCGACCGGTACACTCGTGAAACCGGTCCGGTAGTCGGGTATTAGATAATTTATCTGACAGCTTTGAACTCTGAAGTACTTATACTCTTCTGGCTGCACGGGGGGGGGGGGGGGGGGGGGGTAAAGGGGGGAAAAGGAGGGGGGGGGAGAGCCATATATGGATTCGAGGCGAATAGCGTTATATCTATAGCTATAATAGCACAGTCAGCGCGCCGGTATATATGCTAGTAGTATCGCGTGATCATCGGCCAATTTTACACATACAACACTGCGCTATATAGCGCAAACGACACTGCTATCTTTGTCTTACATATACGCAAGTATATAATGAAAGCCCGCGATGGGTGTGGAAGAGACCCAATGCGCTGCGAGCTAACAGTAGCTGCCTCGGGTTTAGTTTCGTTTTTCTTTTGCCGATCCTGTGATTTTGCGCTTCTTCCCTGACTGCTACGGCTCCCGGGCACTCCGAAACCTTTTTCCAAACTCGGAGAACAGGTTCGACGGAGATTTTTTTTCAGCCTCATCGTATTTTTTTTTTTTTTTTCCTCTATTCTTACGCGTCGTCCACACAATCGATCGAAACGATTATGTTGCAAACTCGATACCTGCCGATTTTCGACACGCTGCTACCGAATACAATTCAATTCGAAGTAATAATAGAAAATAAATCCAATTGTGTCGGACTATGGCGACTGGTTTACCAGTGTCTTTGGTTCTCGTGTCGATGGACTGTTTGAGGGAAATATCTCTTCTTCGTGGCTTTCGATGCCCGTTCTTGGGAGGTCATGAGGTATATAGGGAACGGCTGGTGGGCTGTGCGCACCAACAGTGCACATCCTACAATCCTATCCGAGATCCGTTCGAACTAAAGGCACAATAGTACCCGGCAATTTGTCTCGGCTCTCGGGATCCCTCGGGTCTCTCGCGCGAGTCGCGGTCGAAAACTGACCGAGGCAAACCGAACAAGAGGATCGTCTTGAGATTTGGCCCCTCTTTTCTGGCTACGAACGCATCAACAGCGAGAGCAAAGAGCGTTGAGCCGATGAACGACCAACGAAGGAAGCAGTCCGGTTCGTTCGCCTTTAGGCTATCATTACGCCCGCTTGGGGTCTTCAATTATTACAATGTCCCTCTGAGTCTAATCCTCAAGGTACCTGCCTCTCTAAAAAACAAGAACCAGTTATTCTCCATCTTTGTCGACTCCGTTCTCTTTTACGCCCTCAACGAGTCCGGGACCCTCTGCCTCTCCCCTTCGCTTCTCGTTTACAAGACCCCGCGTAAGAATGAGATAGTAATCTTCTTCGTCTTCTTCTTCTTCTTTGTCTTCCTCTTCTTCTTCTTCTTCTTTCTCCTTTTTGTTCATCTCTCGAGTTGTTCTTTTGGTACATACGAGTCGATACACACGAAGCCGAGAGAGAGAGAGAGAGAGAAGCAAAAGGGACAGAGCTCTCGCACACTCCCGCGAGGCGATGTAATTTCGTACTTCTCGTATCTCCATCGTGAACCCCATCAATCGATTAAGTACGAAAACAAGACGTTCTCCATTTTTATTCTCTTTCTGTTAGTTATTATCAACGGCTGGAGTTTTGCGTTATTCCGCGATCTTTATGCGGTAAAGTGTATCATTTTTTACGATCGATTGTGTTTGTAGTCTGTGGTTTAGGGCTCTCGATAGATAAAAAAAAAAATTCGACTCGTCGACTCGGTTATTAATGTCTTTTCGTGTATTTCACTGCGGCAATGGACGTTTCGTAAAAAAGATATATAGAATATACTTATATGTGAAATTAAAGTGAAACTCATTAGAAACTTTTTTTTCTCGACATACATATCTCACAATACTGTGAACTGAGAGCTGTGTATCGAAAAATCTTTAAGGGCCCTTAACGCCGGTCGGTCGTTAGTATTACCGAAATATAGTTGCGTATTACGAATAAACGATATAAAGCGATTTTGAGAAATATTTTGTAGAAAAAATATTATCGTCGGGACTACGAGAAGTGTAAAAATGCAAATTTCTTCTATTAATAATTAAATGTTAAAAACTCATTTTTTTTTTCATTTAACAATCATAACGGTAATTTTTTATGCCAATTATGTGTTACTGCGAGAATTTGTGACAATTAACCGACTTATTATTTTCGAGATATAAAACATCGAATTTACATCGGAAATATATATGAGAAACAAATTTTAAGGTATTAATACTCTGAGGACGCGATGCACAGCGACCCTTAAGACGTAACTAAAATTGTACCTGAAATCTACCGACATCGTCTATTTATACGATATTAAAGACCATTTCTACTGGTTATATCCAAAGTCTGACGAACGCGCGCAACAACAGATTTATCTTTGGAATATCTTTGCGGATTTTACGGATAATTTTCTTACGCAACGAGAATAGAACTGGAGACGAGCGTTGGGTTATTTGAGGCATAAATGCACGAGGAAAATAATTTAATACGTGAGAAGAGAAGAACACCGATTTACCGCCCACCGAATTGTAATCTTACGAACGCATCGAGTTTCGCCAATAATTACGAATTTCCAAAAGGCGACTTGTCGTCATCTTTTGCAATCCAAAGTTTAGACGCGAAATTTTTTTTTCCTCATTCACGTACAATACATCGCGCATTACAAAAGACGATTGAAGCAGTGGTACCAATTATAGATGCGGAAAAAAAATACGCGACGCGGAGACATACGACGATAATATGAATGGCTGTAGTGTGAAACACACTTTGCTATAGTATTTAGTATCATTCGGCATATCGTAATAACATTTGTGAAAAAATGAATTCTCGTGTTTGTTCGCACGTATTTAAGTTTCGTTGCATGTGTCGTCATCTCAAATCATTTGTATGAGACGTGGAAAAATACTATGACGTACGGGTGAAGCATATGTCTCTACGAGACTTTATCGGTCTTATGGGGCACAGTATACAGGATAACGGGAATACATGTATACGAGAGCCATACTGCGATCGAAAAAAAAAAAAAAAAAAAAAAAAAAAAAAAAAAGAGAGACGAGTGCGCGGACGCGCGTCCAAAGAGGCCTTCGGTGCCCACAGTGCCCGGTAGCTACGGAGCAGCGTGTTCAATGCCTTCTTTTATTTCGTTTCAACGAGAATGGTACGCAACCACCGAACGAAGCGGCCGCAAAACAGAGATTCATGATAAACGCGTCCGCGTTCTCCCCTTCTTTCTCCTCCCCCGCGGGATGTAACAACCTTTCACCAATGTCAAATATAAAGTTCGTTTCGTTTCGTTTTTTTTTTTTTTTTTCAGTTTATAGTTTGTAAAGCCGTTCTAATCGCAGAAGAGTGATCCTTCTCTTCACCATCATCTTCCTCGCGTGGCGCGTCTATATACGAGGAGAAAGGTGCCAATTACATTTACGATTGTAGCATCCCCTTTGGGTGTACGTGCGAACGCATATAGTAATGTATAGGTATATATCAGAATTAGCATAAACGACACCGACGGAAAAGAGGAGGCGAAGTGGACTCCGTTGCATCCATCGATGTCGTTGACCCGCGCGGACTTCGCAACGCGGTTCAGAGTATCTTCGATTAAATTGGACGTATGAAATCGTATTGAAAAATTAATCAATTTTTTTTACGAAATATATCGAAATTATCGAACGATTATTCGATCGATCGATTCGATTCGTTTGTTGTTTAATTCTATTAAAATACGAAACCGTTAGAAAATTATAAGGTTTCAGATTTCAGTTCGAAAGATTCTTTACCCATTGTAAAGCTTAAGACACGATACATTTTTTACACCTTCATACATTTTTTTATTACATCGACTCTCATATTATTATTATTTTTACAATCGGTGTATATGATTTTTTTTCTATTGAAAAAAAATTTGTAAAAAAAAATATCGGACGTAAAAAAGTTTAATATGAAATGTATTTTTTTTTCGCCCATTTTCGGCCTCTAAGTTATTTTATGTTCGATATTCGAAAATTCGATATAAAAAGTGAGTAAATCGATATTTCGACGTTTATCGCGTGGATTACGGCTCGATAAATAAAACAATACGATATCGAATTTATACACATCCATTTAGCTAATCCGGGTGAACGGAGCCGATACGAGAATTGCTTCGATTTGCAGTGTTACAACATTGTCTCAAGTACCACAAAACTGCGAGAGTATCGAGCCTCAGATCGTCGTTTTGCGCTTTGAATCTCTTCGCTTCTCGTTCTTTCGTTCTATGGCCGGAGCAGGAAAACGGGTTCTCTGTTACAATCTGCGCTTGTGACGACGCTTTGCGTGTGTGAGTTTTGGCCTGAAACCGGGTATAACTGTATCGGGGTGGAGATGCACCTCGGAAAACAATCTCGTCGAGACTGCCGAGAGAAGCGCATCTTCTCCGTATCGAAGTATTACCTACAAGAGGGCAACGCAATGAATCGAAGAAAAGGGATACAGCCGTTTCGTAGCTGTTATTCTTTTACTCGCTGCTCTTCTATTTTGATAAAAAAAAACGAACAAAAAAAGAATTCATCTTATCGCTGATACATCGAGAAGGCGCTGTTGGAATTAATCGAACGCGTACACTGTACCGACTGTTACTAAACTGTTGCTAAACATCTCGAGCGGAGATCGCATGTTTGGTTGGTAGACGAATGAGACGGTCTATCGATCGAAAAAGATAAATTTAACAGGTAACAAACAACATAGAGATGCAGACTTGCAGACGTAATGCTTCGAGGAAAGCGCCACAATCCTGTGGGGCGGCGGTATGTCCGATAATAATTCTTTGATAATTGTACGCAGCGCCTCATGCGGACAAACGCGGCATAACAATATATAACAATATGCATGCCGCGTTTAGCGAAAGATCGATTTCGCTCCGAATGCTCCTGCAAAAAGTCTTATATCGAAATGAGCGTTCGAAAAATAAGAACTTTTATATCGATATCTCGATTGCAACTTTCATTCGCGATCGATCGAGTGCTACATGCGATTTTTGAACTCAAGAAGTGTGCACACAACGATTGTCGCCACTATAATGTCGGTCGCCATTTTTACTACAAATTTATGGCAAATCGTTATTTGCGCACTTTTCGACGTTAATACCTAAAATATATTCATGTAAATGTACAGAACGATCAACTGGTCGTCAACTTAATTTAATTTTATTCAGAGTTTTCAAAATTTAAAAATGATAGCGAAAGTTACCAAAATCGGCACTTTTATCCTAAAATACGATGTTCTTGTATTCCGTAATGAAAATTTGTTTATTGCGGTATCGAATTTTGGGTCGAAAGTCGCGGGAGACTAGCGAGAGGTGACGTTAAATACCTTTTTTTTTATACGCGGACAATAGTAACAGCGTAATTGCCTCGCGCATTCGTCTGTATTAGAAACTCCGGACGTGTGTCTCTGTTTTCAACCGATTTTTCAACCTCGATACTCTCCGGCTGACCGACACCTCGCACCTCCTCCCCTTTCTATTTCTATTATCTCTCTTCCGTTGCTCGATATCATAGAGTCACGAAAGTCGTCCACTTCCTCCTGCGCGCGACATCGCTTCGTCGACATTTCACTTTTTCAAATGCTATCTATTATTTATATCTATTATTGCGCGAATCTGTGGTAAATAGAACAATTTGTTCTCGAAGTATAAAGAGTCGGAAGCCGATGAAATAATTAACAAAATAATAGCAATAGTCCGTACGGCTTCCCTTCGATCTATAGCTTACATTTAGCCATTTTCCATTTTGACCCCAAAATGCCGTGAGATATAAAAAAAATAATTGAAGATTTTTTAAAAGAATTTTTAGTAATTTATTTCCCCCATGAATTTCGAAATATAAGAGCATAAAGTCGACTCATTTAACATGTAACATATATCGATATGTAAAAAAGTACCATTTGTGCGAAAAGACATGCATTTCTCCATTAAAAAAAAACCTATTTATTAAAAAAATAAGTCCCGTCCGGCGGCCATGAAATAAAAAAAAAATTAATAGTCAAAGAAACTTTTCAATGTATATATCCGTATGTATCGATGTGCAGATGCAATGCTACAATCGTTGATGAATTTCGACGAAAAAGTAATTATTTAGCGGCAAAATGATTCAATATCACTAACTTATCGATAACTATATTCATAACTTTCGTGAGTTTCAAAACGTGTTGAACACATTATATATTTTTTTCAAAAAATTCTTCTTAAACATTTATCGTTAGGAATCTCATGCGTCTAATCGATGGCTAATTTTATCGCAAAAACGCGGAAAATCAAATGTAAATAACGTATTCTTCATCTATAGCCTAAGATAACCTCTTTTTCGGCGCTTTGGACAGTATAACGTTTTTAATTAGCCTTTTAATCCAATTTTCTCATACGGCAATTCAATGAAGTAATCACTCGCGCATGCGTAACAAGTATCCTTATTGGAACCATTTTCTTCGTAGTTCTCGTAATACGATTCACCGACGTAATTGTTACATCAAATTCAAATTTTTCGATCAATTAAAATCGTTCAATACACATATTCGCAGTTCTTCGTGAATAATTATTCATTCGCAGCTCGAGATTTCGGAAAGACGGTAATGATGCCCGCCGGGAATTGGCGGATAAAACGCGTAAGGTACTTGGCAAGAGATGCCGAGAGAATAAAGTAGAGAAAAACCAAAATGTCAAGAGAGACAGAATCCTTGACGATGATGGATCGAGAAGTCGGGACGTTGACAGTTCAATTTGAGAATTCATTCGGCGTGAAAGACTTGCCAATCGTCTCGCATCCTGATATACACATATGTATATAGATATATGTATCCTCTTTTCTTCACATCGACGCACGACGATGTCCGCCCGTTTGTCTGGTTCTATCCTCTCGCGCGAACTTTCGGGCTCTTTACTTTTAATCCATGTGTCTCGAAACGAATTTACATCTTACAGAAGAAAGAGCGAACGAGCCGAGAGGAGCCAAAATAGTTGGCGCATATAGACCTTCGTTCGGGCGTAAAGCCAAATTTCTATAATAAACGTGTAGCAGTGCGTATTGGTTTTACGGGAACGACCGCAGCCGGTGCAACGAGACAGCGGGATATAGAACGATATTACGCGAGGCTTTTTCAATTCGAGAAAATTTAACCCGCGCGTAAGTCAACTGCTGGGTAAACACTGTGGAAAAAAAGGAACGATATAACAAACGAAGGAGAGTAGCGGCAGGAGAGATGCGGAGAGTTCGAGCGATGCGGGGTGCCTTTTGGCTCTCGTTTTCTTCTTCTTCTTCTTCTCGTGCGTTGCTTCTGCTTTGCAGCAGATCCACGTACGAGCGCTTTCTAAATCCGGACACGGAGTTGCTACAGGGAGGCAATGGAGAAGATCCGCAAGACTCGCGATAAGCAATTTAAGCGATTGGACGGTACCCTATATCCGTCCTTTCGGTTGGCCATTGGCGATATTTCATAATATTATACCTTCATTAGCACCGCGATGAGAGAGCGATCGAGAGTTTGGAATTAACAAACAATGGACTGAGCTTTTGTGCGAAGACAATGGAAACCGATGCCCACGTTCGATATGACGACCTGGAATCTCCACTACCTATACGATTTTTCAGTGCATCAAATTAAAAAAAAAAAAACACACAAAAAAAAGAACGAATCGAAACAAACGAACCGCAGAGGTAAGATTACATGCGGGTATATTGTTTCGATGGATTGTTCGTGACCGAGTTTCCATTGAAAACATTATTGAAATTACTGAAGGTGGAGAACATTGTGTGAAAATTTATCCATTGACTCGCATACATATCGTATTTCGAAAAATTTATGTAAAAATTAGATTATAAAAATGGTTATCTTATGACACTTTTATGCAATCCGTTATTTATTTATACAATTTTTTTCGAAATTCATCATTTGTTTCAAAATTTATTAATTATTTTTCAAAATCGATTTTCAAATTTTATTTATTTTTTTTTACATTTTTTTTAAATTCATTAATTGTTGAAAATGTATTAATGATTTATCAATTTTTTTTCCATAATTTATTAAATTTTTTTGAAAAATTTAGTCATTTTTTTCAATATCTTTCATTCTTACATTTTTTTTTCGTAGTGAGTGTTTATGTACACCAGTGAAAAACAACAAAAATATAATAAAAGACGAGAAAAACTTTTTTAATAAATAAAACATTAAGTTTGTGTATAATTTGCCATCGCCACATGTTACTCTACCATCGGGTATATGTTACATAGCTTTTGATAGCTGTATCCTTCAGCAATTCACGTATCGAGTGTTTGCCAGACTCCGACCCATAGCCCGTGTTGTTGACTTACTCGCGGCACAAGTAGTAATTTTGCGCTATGTGGTTACGGTACGGGAATTAAAGAGCGCTATGTCGATCACAGATCTTCGTTACGCAGAGTACAATTTTAGTATTAACGATACAGTTACGACTTATTTTTAATAATTTTCAGCAAAATCTTTACTCATTTATTAACATTATTATTATTATTTACTTACTGTTATTAACATTATATTGATTTTGGTTGATCCGTTTCTGTTATTATATCCTTAAAATTAATTTTAATTGGCTGTGTTACATATAACGCTATGATTTTTTTTGCGGAAAAATTCGCCGAAAGTTTACTGTATATATTCGTTTACGTGCAGAAAAACGTTCAACAATTGTAGTGTAAGTGAATTACCGCGAGTATAAAATTCCGCAGAGAAACGCAGATATATACGAGTCTTTCATGAAGGTGCCTTAGCGTCTGCGAGAAGCGAATCAACCCGGAAAAACAATTAAATATCAATTACCGAAGCGAACCTTCCGCGGTTCGAATCGCGTTGCATTTCTTCGCACCGCGAAGTTCAACCAGCAATCAGAGAAAGTTGCGCAGGTTATTTCATGCGAGAAAACTCCCAACAGCCAATACACGAGAAACCCACAATTAACTTGCGTTAATTAGATCCACGCTTCCCTCTTTTTACCTAACGTTTCCTCTCTCAATCGATTAATCGACCGGCGTCTCAATCAACATTCACCATCGTATTCGCGGAGAGGTTAATTGATTAGATAATCGAAGTACGCATCGCTCGACGATTCTTCGAGACTTGCGAACATTTTTTTTGCTTCAGAAAGTTTGCTTCGCATAAAAAAAAAATTGTTTTCGTAATTTTTATGAAAACGTATTCAGAAGATTCGAAAACATTGGCAACTCACATATCGAAAAAAATGTTTGAATGTTTGTTTGCGATAAGTTTGAAATTTGAAATTTTATAACTTAAAATCATCTTTAGTGAGTCGAAACTCACAAAACATGTAAAAAAACGTCATTTTTATTGTTTGTTTCAATTTTTATGTCGATTTTTGTCTTTTTTGCCTAAAAAATATTTGTTAATACGATAACTCCGAAATTTTTTACGACATTTAGCGGAACATTTTTCGATAGATCGTTTGTCACTATACTAATTGATATTACTTTTTTTTCATGTTTAGAATAATTTCATTAAGCAATAAAAAATCATAGAAATTGCAATTGCACATCGCTGACTCATTTTTTTTTTTATCGCTTACAAAACTTCCTCTATGAGGGAAGAAAAGTTGATTAAGTAACCGACTATTCCTCGTAGAGCTTCGAAATCGGCGTTAAAAAAAAGTGAGAAATCGATGTGGTAATCTGATTTGTATCATTTTTTAATTGTCCGTTCGCGGAAAACGGCGTTATTACACGACTGCATGACCGTAAAAAATACATAAATTTTCTCGCGAGCGTATGGAGCGCTTCGACGATAATCAGAATCTCGTATTTGAAAAAAAAGTTCGAGGAAATGAATGGAACGGATAAATTGTTGTACACTATTCGTATTCATAATAACGGCAGAGCTTTCAATGAACATTAATGAATAATACGTTATTTCGCTTTATTTTTTATCATTTATTTCATTCGCGGAGAAAAAAATTCTACGCATATACCGTTTTTACGCTAAAGTTTCCTAACGCTGAATATATTACAATTTATACACGATAAACGTCTCCCTACTTATAAATACGTCTTTCATTTACACGCATTTTTATTCTTCGTCATTATTTGCAGAAATACAAAAGAATTTTCAATAATAACAACGCGTCGATGTGTCGCTGTTATTGAAACTCCGAACGAGTTAATCGCTCGAAACGATTGTACTTTTGTATACTAAACATCGGCACATCATTTTTTATATTACGAGTAAAATTAACCGAGTGGTAGAAATGAATGAATAAACGATTAACAGAATTGCGAAAACGCCGACGGACTCCCCGTCGTATCAATGTCTCGTGACGCGAAATTTTGTTGTATACAATTGTAAATCGGACGATCCGAAGAGTCGGTTGGTGGTGAACTATATACCGAGAATTGCTCTCTCCACTTTTCCCTCAATTCCTTTATTTCTCTCTCCTTATTTTTTTTTCTCTTAAAACCTCTTGTTTGCTCACTCGCGCGATGTAATTAAACGAAACTCATGGAGTTTTCTCTCAATTAAGTCTGACGCGCGGCGCAGCAATGGCGGGCTGTCTGGTGGCTCTCTGGATAACGCGTAATATGTTTAACGTTCAACTAGCAATAAGGCTCTCTTCGAGTATTCTGTTCATTATCTCGAGGCTCACAGTTGGTCGTTGTAGTGGTAATAGAATACACGAAATACATAGGCGTTATACGTATAGCAAACGAGGTGTGGTGAGCGTCGATACGCGCGCGAGATTGTACGCCGTCTCTGCTGGTACACGAGTCACCGATGCCAATGGGTACTTTCTCTTTGAGCTCTCGTCATAGTTCTCTCCGTCGAATTTCTTTGCCCTCCCGGCCCCTCTGACCAGTAAATACGGTGCTTCTAGCTTTCCAGCAGTTCCACAGTGCGCACACTATTTGCCGCGATCTATGCGAAGTTCACCATTATTATTGGCGCTCACTTAATCAAAATCCGCGATCTATTTTGACGAGTTTCCATTTTGTATATATATATACATTATATATATATGTATTTTAAAGACATTTTCAAATTAGCGAAGGTGATCGACCCGATTCTCTGAATTTTTTTTTTTTTTTTTTTTTCACGTATCACACGTGCCGTGACTTTGTCTCCGTTGGCACCTGTCCGCTTTGTTACGCACAAAGCACAAAGCCACCGAACCGGGAACAACGACCTCATCATAGGTGATCTTTGTTTCCTTCAAATTCATCGTCTACTCCGTTCGAACGAATTCGAAAAATGTTCACCACCTCCTCAGGTCCCGGAACCGGCGTATAAGCACATCGATATAAATACATTCTCCGTCGCCACATCGAGAACGTTGAACGGAGGCGGAGATGGCAGAACGTTGGCACAGAAATATTGGGGTAGTCCCGGCTTACGTAAATTCAACGATCTTTGCTCGAGAAAACGAAAATACAAACTAACGTCAACTTTACGTCAAAGACGATAGCTTCACATCGTATTTTGAATTAATCTGTCGCCGCGGAAGCGCTGGATTACGAAAGATCGAGACGCTACACTAGACACGCATTTTTTTTTTTCGGTACTAATTGGCACCGCTGCAAGAATTTTTCAATTTTGGCTTCTTATCGCTTACGATTTTGCGCATGAAAAAAAAAAATGTATATCGAAAATATTCGATATATGTAACCGTTTTTTCAAATAATGATATCTTACGGATATATCGTATGGTATATTGCTGCAAATTTGTGTCTCAATAAATATATATATTTATATAATTAACTATATAGAATTATCGATAGTCATATATTTTTAATATATTTTTTTCATTTACGTTCGTCCGTATAGAAATGCATAAGAATTTCTGGAATTGATCCCTTTTTTGTATTTACGTTGTTTCGCGATCTGATATTACGAGGAAACTTTAACAATTGCGAACAGGAAGATCGTTCGTGCGGACACTCAGGTCGTTCGGTCATTGAGTCCAATCGCAAATCTGATTAATCCATCTCACTGATCTGCACGGACATTATAGACGAACGGAAGAATCGATCGGTCAAAACGCAAAGCCCATGAGATTAACGACCGATTGACCAAAAGTTATCTGCGGATTTAATTATACGACAAAACATCGATACGTATGACTAACGCGCCGTAGTCATCGCGTGTTGCACACCGCATGTTAAAAAAAAAATACAATTCAAAAAATAAATGAGAAATGCATGAAATTCGGAATTTTTATTAGCTTAATGTATGAATCATGTAATTCGATATATATTTAGTGACATACATTTGCGGAAATATATTCTAAAATACATCGATAAGATTCCGCTTTTCAACGAAAATATATCGTATACTTATATGATCGATGTATTCCGCGCGATATACTTCGTTCCATATTGACACTGCTGCTGCATTTATTTCTTCGACGAGTCTTTAAATTATTTAAAATTTAAAATTAATTTATTTTAAATACATTTAAAATTATTATTTGGCATCGATGTACGCAATCTTCCGAGATAAATTGACGTACGTATCCCGTCGTACGGTTCGCACGCAACAGCGTTAAGTTTGTTTAAACAATCGTTATCTCGGCGTAACCTCCTCTGTCGGAGACTCGCGAATCCAGTCGACAAAAGAGTCGTTGACCGACCTCGCGGCGATAACGCTTTCGTTTTTTCATCAACAACGATTACGGGAGTCTCGGTTATCAGTTAAGAAATTTAAAATGCCGCTGTAACAACATGTTTGTCATGTTGAGGATTTGATAAACGCCGGTGAACTCGTCGATGAGTAACCGGCGAGGTATCCGCACGTTTTTTGGCCGCGATGAAGTGCCGAATCCTACGGCCCATCTGCTCCAATCGGATAACAAGCAAATGACGAAAGCGCATATGTACGGTTAATGCAGTTCAATATGACGCGCCGCTTGTGCACACAGCGAAAGGTGTTTTAATTGTTTTTGCATCATCCGTTTCTTCAATTTTACATTTTATCGTTTCTTTGCGAATAGCTGTATGACTCACGGCGTTTATTACACAATCGTGTTAATGTATTTAACCGGGAAGAGGGGTTACAGATAGAAGCGATGGAGTTACGGCGTAGAAAAACTACAATCGCGAAAAAACCTTGAGCATCGCGTTTCGGTAAACGACGGGCGTTATCAGTTATTGCGAATAACGTGTGCATTATACATCCGACAGAAAGCGAGAAGAAATATTATGGTTGTTTGCTCTGCAAGCGATCTGTCGCTAGGCAAGGGAAACGCGATACCTAATTTTTTACGAACCTTCTAAATGCCGAGCGGATCAGAAATTACTTCCTTGGAACTTTTCAAACTCGGCAAAAAACAAATGCGCGCTGACGTGTCTTGACAATTTAATTGATTTACTGGACCGAATTTTACCGATTTGCTATACCGAATGTTACCGATTTGATTTACCAAATTATACCGATTTACCTTACCAAATTTTACCGATTTGCTTTATCAAAATTTACCGATTTGATTTACTGACTCACTTTACCGGATTCCACCGATTTTTTTGTTCTGACTAGCAGGTTACGGGCGCGCGCAGCGCGCCCGAAACCTGCTGTCAAATCTCGTCGACCAATCGCGGCACGAATAAACCGACAACAATGAGCTTCGATATGAGTAACAACAATAAATGTAATAATCTATTCGATATATATCGCAAGGACCTTTTTAAGAGAGCGAATTTACCGATGTACTTTACCGAATGTACCGATTTACTTCACCGAATCGCCCGATTTACTTTACCGAATTTACCGATTTGCTTTACTGAATTTACCGATTTACTTCACCGAATTTACCGATTTGCTTTACTGAATTTACCGATTTACTTCACCGAATCGCCCGATTTACTTTACCGACTTTACCGATTTGCTTTATTGAATTTGCCGATTTACTTCACCGAATCGCCCGATTTACTTTACCGAATTTACCGATTTGCTTTACTGAATTTACCGATTTACTTCACCGAATCGCCCGATTTACTTTACCGACTTTACCGATTTGCTTTATTGAATTTACCGATTTACTTCACCGAATCGCCCGATTCACTTTACCGAATTTACCGATTTCTACCGATTTTCTTGATTTCTCAAGTAAAAAACTAAAAAAAAATCTACGACGACGTCAGAAGTCTCCTGCGGCATTATATTTTCCGCAAAAATAATAAAAAGCAAGTTGACAGACGATTGAAGAGGTATAAGATGTCTGGAACACGCGAGGGACGAATACAATTTTGATATTTCTCGCCGTGGGAGAGAGCGCGGCTGGGTCAGTGAGCTTAATTATACTTGGCAAGCGAGCGTTTAAGCGCAGCGTGAGTCCATTTTATAATAGGAGACACGAACGGTTAGTGCAGAATCAAAAATAGATTAGGCTTCCTTTCGTCGGCTCAAAGTCACCGTCGGCAGTGAGCGCCAGCGGCAATGGAATGACATAGTAAGGTATTAGAATACAGACGATTTGAAAAACCGGAAAAGTTAACAGTACGAGACAATCTGCAAGTCCCGGAACTTCGACGATCGATGGTCGCTAATGGCAGGACGATTGTAATGTGACCTCGCGTACCATATTTTATTGTTGAGACATAGAATGTCGACAGCGAAGATGCGACGAATTTCTATGAAAGACAAAACCGCGTCTTCGCCTTTGTCGCGTCTTGTAATTAAGCAAATAAATGAGAACGAAGGGAGGGATGGGGAGTGAAAATCTAATAGAGAAGAAAACGGACGTGAAGATATTTTTTAAAAAAGTAACTATCGGCAATATCGATATTTTCGCATCCAATAGATTTCTACGTTCCGCAGTAAAACGGCCGGTCACTCAGGTTTATTATATGCGGTGAGTCAGCGGAGCTCGACGTGAGTAATCGATTGTCGTAACGACGATACTGAACGCCGACAACGACGTCGCGATGTCTCGTAATTCTGCAGGAGAACGTCAGTACCATCGAGTCGATAATATAAAAAGTATATGTAACACCAATATAACTCATTGTCTTTGTCATTACAATCGAACTTTGGTGCATATATCGCTATCTAACAAGTGTAATCACTAAAGTCGGATGACCCAGTATCGTCGTACTTTTCTCGATAAACATTAAAAATGAACAAAAAGATTGGAAAGGGATTAAAGGGATCAATAAAGCGATCGATCGAAAAATTGAGCGATGCGCATTGTGTTCAAAATTCATCGATATAATACATCGAAGTGAAAAAAAAAAAATTCTCACGTAATACAAATTTACGAAGAAAATTTTGCGTAAAGAGACAATTCGACACGCGAGGGGAATTTCACTCGAGAAGAACCTAAAAGTGATTTTCTCGATTGAGGATCAAATAGCTTTCAAGGGCAGAGTGATGAAGTCGCGTTAGAGCTGAATGCGCGGAGATCGCCACGCGGGGGGAAACGCAGTGATAGAGGGGAAGAGACACCGGACGAGAGGCTGACAAGGAAGGTGGGAGGGAACATCGAGCGAACATGACCGGCAAGGACCGGTTTCTCAACTAGTTTTGCTCGTGGCAACCAATTGACACGACGAGTACGGAACGAACGCACCTCAATTGATTAACCGAGTGAGCGAATTAGACGCTGCAACATCGGTACAAACTCTGTATAAAAGTCGTCCTATCGTCCGAAGCTACGAGAAAATCCCTCATAATCATTCCATTACTCGGCTATTATTTTATTATTCGGCGTTTGATCTGAAGCGACCAGTTTCGCTCGCCGGAGCTTTCCCAACGAAACGTTCGAGTTTTGTTCGTAATTATCGCCGGGGTACGACTTCAGATAGAAAAACGTATGACGGAGGTTACTATCGCATTTGTTTCAATGGACTGGAAAAATAAGTTTCGTAATAGCGAGTGTCCGTCTCTCGCGATCGTAATGGAGGGACAAAATGGAGAAGGATAAGAGACGTTAATTGTATAGGATTTTCGCTGCGGAGTCCGCCGGAGTTTACTCTCTCTGTCGGTTGCTTTGTTGCATTAATGCAACGACAGAGGTTATTATTATTTTTATTCTATTTATAGCAGAGATATCAAATGCGTGCGATACACGATATCCACTCGTACGAGCCGCGCGAACCTTCGTCTTTATCGCAGCCATTTTTTTTTTCTATATCGATGGAACGATGTTTTTGCGCCAATGGATTTACACCGTTGTACATGAAATACAAGCGATACAAGCGACTGACGACGCGACGTTGTAGTTGGGAGCGGCTAACGATTAGATGGGGAAAAAATGTACGGAAATGTCCGAGGAGTTCGGAACGATATATCTCGATGTTTATTTTCAGCATAATAAATTCTATTTATAAACAATATCTCAATGGTTGATGAGGATTTTGCTCTGATCACGAAACGAAATTCATGTTTTCGGAGTTTTGTCATTTTCTGCAATTTGTCTTTGTCAACTTTTTTTTTCTCTCGTTTCGGCTTTATATACTTCCGACTGTCCGCTGAAGCAAAAAAACGGAGTTATGCGATTTTCTGAAGTTTCGAGATTTTTCACGGTTTCGTTGACATGCGTGTATTTTGAAACAGCGCAATATATCTTAACAAAATTCCGCGCAGTAGGTCTGTGGATCATAAATTTCGTTTCTGACGATGAAATATGAACATTTTGCATAAACTCACAGAGATTTAGAACAAAAAAAAATTGAAACTCTATTCAAATATATCGAACTGTTGCCGTTATTTTTTTTCACATACTCGATGATTAATCGCAACCGCGAAGATTTTTTTACTTTAATAAAGATGAAGTTGCAACAACAAAAAGCCAAACGGGTTTTTTTCTGAAGATTTTTTTCGCGGTTTCTTTTCCGGTTACCAAACGATGCGGACTCGTGCGACATACTCGCTGAGCACCTGAAAGCTCGTTTCTCCGTTCGAAAACTGACACCACCTTTGCATGAAGATAAACCGCGCAAACAAAACGGCTGCAGGTTGCAACATTGTTGCAGCACCTGCCGATGTGTCTCCAAATTTTTCCATCAACATCGCCGCGATACATAAGGCGCCTGCTACTTCGCCACAACTTACTTATTTCGATAATGCGGGAGAAATTTTCAATTTATATTTAATCGTTTGTGGCAAAAAAAAAACGATAATCGATGTCAATCGATTAAAGATTTTATTAAATTTTAATTTCTTCACTGACAAAAAAAATCGGTTATATCAGTACGTTCTATAATTGAAATTCTTAAGTGATCGTATTAATGGTTAGTTAAATTTGACTATTCATTCCCCGTTATGACAATTATTTCATCGAAGCAATCAAATATTTTATTCGCCATCTTTAATCGTCAATTCAGTCGATTCCACCCATTTTTATTCTTAGCCTTTCGTCTGCAGCGGAGAAACATAACCTCGTTATGTTTTGCTCCAAAAGTTTATCCGATTAACCAATACATTGTTGCCTTCGATATCTTTATTCATTGTATCAATTATCAAAGGGATTAAAGATATTAGTCTTTAAATAAAAATTGTCAGGTGCTTAATACGCCATTGCGGGCGGATCAATAAATCGAATCCACAGTCGCACACCTGCGGACATCGAAGTAAATTGCTCTTTTCGCATCGTTCGCGGGTCACTAAAATACGAAAGGAAAGTGGTCGTCCGCTTGAAAAGAACTCCGAAGAAATAACAAGAATATTGAGAACTATCGGTAAGGCGATTTTAAGAAATCACTTTTCTCAAGTATATATATGTTTAGATAAGATTGATTGGTGCATAGAAAGCATGTATCATCGAAAACTGTTCTTTCGCTATTATCGAGGCGACGTTTCATCAAACTCTGTTGATCGACTCGTTCTCGAGACGTCGCGCGAAGATAAGACTTATATTTAGAAGATGTTTGCCATTCACGGTCAAGAAGCGATAAAATATATCGGTAAACTGTATATAACTGCATAGGATGTACATCGACAACGAGTAATTACGCCATTACGTTAAACCGGATAAAACGTTTTGCAAGATTTTTTTTACTCGTATTATCGTTCGGATCATATCGTCGATATATCTTTCGGATTTTTAGATCGATGTCGGATAATGCTATCTACACGATCGTAAAAAATAACCTCAAAAATATTGTTCTGTCGGTAAGTATTATACGAAACTTATCTACAATCGTAATATATCGGCAATTATAATGCATAACCATAACTAGACATCCATAGCACAGCGTACCTAACAAGAAACACATACGGAACCTCGTTGTTGCCGTTAAAATCAGTCCGTGATTTTAGTCACGTACATTTGTCAGTTTATTCGAAAACTCGTACGTCACACTAACGATAATTGACTCGGAAATAAAAAAAAAAAAAAAAAAAGAAAGAAAAATCAGTCATCAACAGGCGATTGAAAACATTGGGCCGCGATAGATCGAGAGATAAGATCAAAGATGCGTGAAGGAAGCTATTAAACTTGTGAAAATAATCGAGCACCGCGCGCGAAGCGATGAGGAATTGAGATAAATAATTAGATGCCTATTTCCTCGATATCACGCAATGAGGTCGATCGATGTATTTTTTATTTATTTTTTTTTATACATAACTTAGCTGTGAATAGATATTGACCTCTGAATCTTGTTAAAAATAACGTATCAACGAGCCGGAGAACGAGAGAAAGGGAGAGAGAGAGATAAAGAAGATAATGGCAGTGGTGCATGCTATCGATAATTGACTTTAACTGACTCGGCTGCCGGCTCGCGTCAGTAGCACGTCGACCAACGAGCCGAGCTGACGCTTGTCGCACGTGGTTTTTTTTTAAATCTATACCTACATATACGATCGAGCAAAATGACAAAAGGACCGGATCGAGTGTGTACTTCAGCGCACACACATCGACGCGACTGCTAATCGTACAGACGCGCGGAGAGCGGGAGGCGGCGTAGGGTGGGACCCGCACACGCGTACCTACTCATCAAAATCGAGGTCACAATTCACAGTCTATGAGGCGTCAAAGACGTCACAGTGTTAACGAGCGTCTACTTTATAAGATCAAAGATGAAAGCGGACAATGATATCGGTTAATCGACGATAGTATAATTACAGTCACTATTATTGTAACAGTTGGAAAGAAATGTGTGGTTTGTAACTATGCAAACACGGATCTAATTTAAACTGAAACATTAATGAATTCATAGAAGTCATGAATTTATGGACACTCGGACGACCAGACCGACAAAAGCGGCGGGATAACTCTATTTCGCGGAGTTACGAGTCAATTGGTCCCAATTTCGGAATTTCCGAAATCTGTTACGTTCGCGAAGTATATCGCGATGACGCAAATTCCGTCAATCATAAATTTAAAAAAATCAAAGCGTAATCGCGTGTTACCGTAGATTATATAAATTGGGGATAATGCATCCGTAGTTTCTAAAATAACGAGCAGTTTATCCGCAATCAAATTTGAATGTATAAATAAATCTTTAAAAAAATGTATAAAAAATTAAATGAAAATAGTATTCCAGGTATACTATTAATCCATCAACTAAAGTAAAATCTTGTCAAAAATATATGCTTTTTGACAAAATATTTTTGATGTAAAATTTTATCACAAAAATAATGATTTTATAATCAGCAACAGGAGGAACCCATTTAATAATATAGTAATCCGCGTATTTGCTATGAGAGCGAATATTAATATAAGAAACCTCTTCTCCCTTAAAATTCAAAATCAATATGTTTTATAATAACTTTTCAAAAACTTTTTATGACGATCGATTCCACATTGAACGTAATTCGTTCGTCAATTAACCTAAAATATTATGTGGATTGAAACATCGGTAAATCCTCACCTTCGTGTCAATTGCAATGTTATAAAATTGCTGTAATAAATTAGCGTCCTTGTATCAGCTAGTCTCACAACAAACTGTGTACGGAGCACTAGGACGCCAATTTTTTGCAGTAATCTTTCTATATTACATAAAAGTATAGTTGCCGCCGCCGCCGTGTTCAAGGATCGAGTCTATAGTAACGGTTATCCTACCATAGAAACGTCGGTTACCATAGAAACGATTACCATAGCTTCCATAACAACGTTTCCCATAACAAAGGTTCCCATAACAGCGTTTCCCATAACAAAGTTTCCCATAGCAACGGTTTCCATAGCAACGGTCCCATACCAACAGCTTCCATAACAACGGTTTCCATAACAATGTTTCCCATAACAACGTTTCCCATAACAGCTTTTTCCATAACAAAGTTTCCCATGGCAACGGTTTGCTAGCAACGGTTTCCATAGCAACGGTTCCCATAGCAAACGTTCCCATAGCAACGGTTCCCATAGCAAACGTTCCCATAGCAACGGTTTCCATAGAAACGGTTCCCATAGCAACGGTTCCCATAGCAAAGATTCCTATAGCAAAGATTCCCATAGCAAAGGTTCCCATAGCAACGGTTCCCATATCAATGGTTCGCATGGCAACGGTTCCCATAGCAACGATTCCCATAGCAACGGTTCCTAGAACAACGTTTCCCATAACAACGTTTCCTATAACAACGTTTCCCATAACAACGCTTCCCATAACATCGTTTCCCATAACAACGTTTTCCATAACAACGTTTCCGATAGCAACAATTCCCAAACCGGTTCTCATATCAGCGGTTCCAATAGAAACTTTTATCCTAATAACGGTTGCCATAAGAGCGATTGCTATAGCAACAGCTTCCTTAGTAAAGGGTCAACCGGGTCAGTCGGTTTTACTGGACGGACGCCCACGCGAGCCCTGTGAACCTCTAGTTTTATGATATTTATATTTTTGCTTTGAGTACCAATAAAAACATCACAAGAAGCATAGCTATCATTGTGACGTAAACGAAAAAAAAGGACGGTGGACTGGGTACCTGGACAGTTATTATAGTTTGTTGACTCCTTACGCGGCCCCAAACAGTGTGACAATCCATTGACCCCTTTCCAATTTTGTTTCTTTGAATGGTAGAACGCCTAACAAAACGATTTAACTTAATTTGTTTAATTAAATTTTTTAAATTTATTTCTAAAAGGTGTTCTGTTCTAAGCGGAAGGCAGCGTCATGTATCCACACATTTTTTTTTATCAATAAAAAAAAGTTTTCACGAAATAGCTTTACTTCAGCTGTAATTTGAGAAATACGTTTCTTTAGCAGTACATAAATCGTAAATCATACATTAACGAGTCGACCATGTAATCTACAAATATAATTGATTACAGTACAGACACATCAGATAGCGTACCACGAAAATGCGAAAAGAGACCTTGACGCATGAGTTCCACGTGTATGGAATTTCGCCAAAGTATTCGAGATCGACTCCTAACACGAATCTGCGTCTTTGTTTATTCGTGGTTACTACGGCGCCCTCAGGTATGGACGCTGCGTGGCGCCTCGATAGACGCGATATCATAATAGATTTATTTGACGCGCACTGAATTTCTATGCTCTTCCGTACTAAAAATATTGCCACGCGAAGACAAAGCTCCGCGTGCGATAAAATATGATTCGTCGGAGAGAAGAAAAACGATTGGTTATCATATTTCTTTCGGGAATATAAATTGATTTTCGCTCTACAATCGAAAATATAATTATTTCGTATCGGCAAAATTGCAAGTGACACGCGCATGCGTCAGTCGCGTAAATTACAATCGGTTACAAAGTCGCACCGCGGTTCTCGTTTGTGCGACAAGTCAAAACGATTCGAGCAAAAACTTTCACCTCCCGAGGAAGCTCTCTCGTCTTGGTTAGTAGCCGGAGAGCCTCGAGCGTCACGAGAGTCGGAGCGGCACGAGAGAGAATCGCCGCCGCGGATCGGCGGATGGGCGGGCGCTGACTCTCGACGCATAAACAACACGTGACGTACCGCGTGCCTACACGCATGATAATTCACTGCGTGCCTATCAATATATTAAGCACGCGCGACTGGCTACTCGTACGCACCCAATGCTCACGTTCGATAGCATGTGCTTTCGTTCTGTATCTCGATGTATGTTGATTCTGCTTTTTTTTTTTTAAATAAAAGTTTAACTTCATAGGTAATTCAGATTCATAATAGAACGACTGAGTTCGGAACGACTAAGCAATAATCTCGAGAGCAGAGAGGCTCTGGCGCGGCAATCTAATTCCGACATTGATATCTCCACCACTCAAGTCCGCTACATACGCGACACCGACCTTGTAAACTTTGTTCGTATATACATAGATACGCGCGCGCTGCATCAGGACCGATACCAGATGCAGCTGCAACAGCCACAACGGCGACGAACAGCTCTATATACTCACAGAGAATATATTAACTAAGGAAAAATGACACGAGGAGTGCACGTTCGTGGAACGTGCTACTGGATATCCTCCAGCCTACCCACCCACTCTCACACACACACTTACGCGCGTACTTATTACTGCCCATGCAAGCATTTACATCGCGAAGACACGCTATACAAACGTACTTTCGTGTCTCAATTTAATTCACGAACAAGTGGTCTCTGTGCCAAATAAACAGAATGAAATTTTGCTAAATAATGCGTTTGAGAAAATGAAAAATAATATTACAAAAAATGAAAAAAAAAAATGTAAAAAAAAATAGGAAAAAATGTTACGAAAATTAAAAAATTATTTTTATTTCATCGTTTTTAGAATGAGAATCGTACCATACGTTACGAAGATTCGATAATGCGATTACTTATATAGCCCTCTGGCGTGAGATATATGAAAAAATAATAGCGGCACATATCGACAAAATTTCGATGGATTCAAACGCGTAATTTTTTAGCCGTTTTATCTCTGTTGACCAGTATTTAATCATAATAAAACCGGAAAGAAGGCATAGATCGCGATATAAAATAACGGTGTGCCGAACATCGGACACCAAAACAACACGCAAAGTCACGTGATTCGCGGTGAAACGCATAACTCCCGTCGTTTTCCAGATGGGCAATTGGATGTTAAAAAAAAAAGAGTCATCGCCATTTTTTTTTTATTGAAGAGATTAATGAATTACGGAAATAATTCTCAGTAACACATTCGCCGAGTGAGAATCCAACAGCGGTCTCTTTTTCCTCGAGGAATAATCGAGCGTATGTTAGAACTACGGGACGCGGAGCGATAGGCAAGATGTGCATCGCTCGCGTCCCTCCTACGAGTCGCGGTTCACCAAAACAAGAACGAAATAGAAACTCACGGGGTTCTTTGAATACAAATGAGACGGTTATACTCGACCGGTCGAGCGTCCGTACGATTAACAAGCCGGTTAACTTGAGATTCGCTCGGGACAGTGTCGAGCGCGTGTTTGCTTCGCATCCTACCATTGCCTCTACAACAGTATATCTACGCGAACAAAATATCGATATATTATTGTTATACGTGAGACGATCGTGTCCCGCGCGCGTTGCCGCTCTCAGCGCTCTTCTCGTTCGTGTATAAGTACCGAACGTCGACAATCGTGTGGCTGCTTCCTCCTCTATCGCGTACCTCGATGTTTTTATACAACGAAAGCATCGACGATCCGATTGCTCGTATGCGCTTACGTTACCGCGATAGAGATTCTCCTTTGAAAAACTTTTATTTCTCCACGAACGATGTAAAGATACACCGACGACTTACGAGTTAAAAGTCTTAAGTATACGACAAGAGGGACGTCGATAAAAGTGCAAATCGATTGATACGAGAGAATTAAAGGTTATGTTGGAAACTTTCCTTTTTTTTTCTTTTACACGAAAAAAATACAAATCATTTTTTTTCTAAGATGGCGCAACAGGCACTTTGATTGCGTAAGATTTCCGCGCGCGGAAAAAAATAGCGTTAGCTGATTAGAATTATTGTTGCATAATATACTATTTGTCGAGAGAACAGTCGCGATATACGATCTGCCAGTGGCATCAACGCGCTTTTCGCAGGTTCGATGACGTATTATCGAGTTGCATTGTTTAAGTTTACGTATCGAGTAATACATCGCAAAAATTTCTCCGAAAATGCAAAGTTTTCAACACATCTTAACAGTTCAGATACGCGAATTCATCGTAAACATATTGGGATTCCGCGAAATGTGTATTAATATTGAGTTTTTATATATTAAATTACGCATAAGATTTGTTTAATTTAAATTAAATTGAAAAATATATTATGATTAACGTTGAGATCTTTGATTTTTAAACTTTTTTAAGGTGCACATTAATTTTTATATTGAATCGGTTTTTATGTTGAACCGTTAAGCCCATTCAGTCTAATGGACTCAAAGATTATTCCGGCGAACCGGTTATTTTTTAATATTAACGGCCGATTAATACAAAGTCACTATTTGCGATAATATTTTACTGATTCTTGCTGAATCAGTTACCGGAGCGTAAAGAGTATTTTGCTTACACAGTTTAGTTAGAAAAATTGTAAATTGCGTGTGTTTTACGATCAGAAATGAGTGTTATGCGCGAATGCAAGGTTAGGTTTGCAACCTCCGCATTTCCGAGTGTTGCGATTTTTTTTCTTCAACGTTGTTATTTGTAATAGAAAAGAAGAAGGAATTCTGATAGAAATTCAATTACAATGATTTATAGGAAGAATACCGGTGAAAGACGATTTTTTTCTAAGAACCAATGCAATATGTTTCGGTGATTTCATTACGAATAACACGCGTTTTTACGATTCATACATTACGATACTTAAAAATTTATATGCATCCGATGGGTTTCGTTCGAAACTTTGTTAGAATCTTAAAACTTGAAAATATATCGATAAAAAAGGCTTAAAATAATGAAATTTTTCGAAACCTGTAATTAGCAATTTTTCACAAACAATTTTGCAATAACCCGTCCATTTTTGATATATGCAAACGATCGATTAATTCAGAGAAAAAAAATACAGGATACCAAGAAAAAATTTGCGTTTTGTTGTTGTCGTCGTTTTTTCATAATCCTTAAGTTTTTAATGCCTTTCGAATCGATTTCTTCCGGATCGTTCAATCGTAAAATTTTTTTTCGTTCGTTCAAAGGTGTCGAAGTTATTTAATGAACACGACGACCCCCGGTGGAGCCAATCGAAAAATAATGATAATGAATCGAAAAGCAATGTTTTCCTGAGACAGCAAGCATTATTATTATTATTATCGCAACCGCGTTTTAGTAAGGATCTCGTGACGATAAGCATTATTATTATTATTATATTCGCAAACGCGTTTTAGTAAGAATCTCGTGACTCTCGTGAAACGCTGAAAAAGGCCGCGTGGAAATGAGTAACGCAAGTGGGTCTATTCGGCATTTTGCTTTTCTCTGTTTGTATAGTTCGAGGCCTTTCCGTCCGAAAGGGCCTTGACGTCAAACAAGTGAGAAGCCTACGTGACTGAGGGCCCATCGAGCATGTCCTCTGCCGGCTATTTCTCTCGCACCACACTCGGCAAGGGGCGGCCTTGGTTAGCGAGCGGGGCGAGAGACTGCCCCAGAAAAAAAATCATAACAGCTCGATATATAGATGAATTTTATTTGTCTCATGATGCGCGCAAAAAAAAATTTAAAAAAACGAGGAAGAAAAAAGAATAACTTCGTGTCGATGGACGGAGATGAATCCACCGTCTGATTTTGCTTCCTCATCGAAGAGAGAAAGACGAAAATATTTTTTTAACTTTCATTTTAATCGTTTTTCTTGATTTGTCTTCCTAACCTGCAAATCCACTATCAATTCGTCGTTCTTGCGTTGAGGTCGAAAGCGGAAGAAAAGTCGGGAGATTTAGGTTATGCGTTCGTTTTGCAAATCGCATAATCGGAAAAACGAGTTTTCTATATTTTTGTTATCTCTCTTTTACTTCGCGGTGTACAGCTTCTTTTGTCTTTCATTGTATCGGTCGCTATCACAAGTGTACATTTTATCGAAAATTAGGGGAAAATATTGAAATATTACGTTAATTCGGTTGAATAACAATTGGAAATGCAGAAGTTACATGTACTGCGATTGGGTGTATGTAACGAGGAGATACATAATCGCTGGATCGCGTGTGATATCGGAGTGTAAAGGATAGCGCCTCGGATACGCACCACAGATGGAACGCGTAAACGCGGGACCACGGGGGGAGGGGGGGGGGGGGGGCGGGGTACGCCTGTGAGTAGCATAACAAGGACAGAACTCGACTCTGTGTGCTCGTGCTGTTCCGCTCTTGTCGTTTGACCATACGATCGGTGGAGACTGCAATTTTCGACGGGTAACACGACCGATAAATGACGATCACGTGACCGTCAGAGGACCGTTTATAATATGACAGAAATAATCAAATTGACCATAAATATCGCAACTGACGAAATTACGTTTCTTTTCAATTATTAAATACTAAAAAAATAGCATTAAATGCCGAAAAAAAATGGAGGACGTTTTACAACTAAATAATAGATGTGATCCGCCGTTTTTCTACTTATCAAATTCTTGTCATTCACTTGCCACGTTACGTGACGTGAGAAAAATCTTACGATAATATTAGATCGAAATTCATTTTAAATCGAAATGACGTCACGTGACGGTCACAAAACCGTCGATTGACACGATCCGAAAATGGCGGGCATTTTACATCACTTCTTGTAACTGCTATTCCATTTTGTTTCAAAGAATTAGTTTTTTACAAATCTTCGTTAACCTCAAAACACTATATATAATTTTGCACCTATTTGATTCCAAAAATGAGTCTCGTAGACCCGATGTGTTTATCGTAACGAAACTTTGTCAAATATCAATATTTTTAACTTTAATTATGAAATCGGAATATCCGGTTCTAAGGAAGACGTTTGTCATGCCGCAATATCGATTTAATAAAAATTATAGCAGTTATGTACGTTTTTTAATGAGACCGCAAATCGCAGATTTAAAAAAATAAGAAATTTTCGTAAAACATCGCGAGTCCGGAAAAAACTGCAAATCCCGACTGCATACAGAGCTGCAGCGACATCTGAGCGGTGAGCTCATCCGCAAGGATTCATCGATTTGCCCATACGTCCGTTATTGATAATAGCAAATGATAGCAATAAATATAATAGCAAATGATAACAAACTTCAGTATCGAAAAAAAAGTATTCGAAAACAAGAGACAGATCGCGGAGTCTTTCGAAACGCGTCGCTAATATTATATAGCGAGGGCTCACGGGGCTTGGAGATATAATGTTATCGTACGCTCGTTGCTGGCGAGCATTTAGGACGGCATAAATAAGAGGATTACAGCCGCGCGCGATCTCACGTGACTCCAGAGCTCTCTTATCATATTCAAATTTGCATACGACGACGATGACGACGAAACTTCGCGACTCGTTCGCTCGCGTTTTTTTTCGCCTCGTTCCGTGGCATTAGCGAAGAAAAAAAACCGGATAATTCGGACGACGGGAGACGAAAAATTTATTACCCTCTTCCGTAATCGTTTCATCGTATATTCGGTACTTATTTCCTCGCTTCTCGCATTATCGCGAGATGGTGACGATACAATTGTATGGAGTATAGCATCGAGTTGTATTATACGCGGGACTTTCGTTGTAAACAAGCAATGCGACAACGAGTGACGATATTCGATGCGTGTAGTCGCTGCAGTTTGACAAGTGTTGCCAACAATTAACCACTACGAATAAAACGCGTGTATTACGTGGGGATATGCGTTTGGTGACGCATAATGAGTCGTGTAAAGGACATTCGTGTCTCGAGACCGAGCGGTTGCGGAGCAGCGAACTAAGAAACTTTTACACAGTAAAAAACGTTTGTTCTTCTTACAATTTTTAACTTATTTATAAGGTTAACAGATGTGTTTAAAAATCGACAATTCTTTTGATAAAATTACAAAAAAAATGTTGCGCGTATGTGTAAAAAATAAATGCATACTTTTTTTTTGTTCTTTATTTTTCGTGTTTTCTTTTCTTCTAAGAGAAAAGCAAATAAACCGAAACAAGTATTATGAAAATAATGCAAAACGATATATCTTCTTTCGGACGATAGGTAAATCGGTACACATCGATAAAGCACCGATGCGCGATGCGCGATGTGCGGTGTATCGATAATACATCGATGCGCGATGTGCGATGTATCGATAATACATCGATGCGCTTCGCAAACGCATACAAATCGCGACACAAACAAAGGCCACTCCTTGCAAAAACTCTTTCGCGTGCGAGTTTAGCATTTCCTTTTACACGCGATAGCACGATAGCTGAGATACCCGAGAAAAATAATTTATCGCGGGACTGTGACTGGTTTCTCGAAGCTTCCGTTTGCGTTGCGTTCTTACCTCATCGTCGTCGCGACCCTAACACTGTTTGTCCGAATTGAAAGAGGGAAAGTAAAAAAATAAAAATAAAAACATTCGGGCGAAAGAAATAAACGGAAAGACGAAGGTGTGTAGAGAAGATTCGAGAAACCTGTTCTCCATCCACTTCGTCATCCCCGGAGGAACTTGTAACTAACGAGAGCTCCCGCTATAATGCACGGAACGTTTCCAAGAAATCCCTTTGAATTTCTCGCTAGAGAAACGAATCTCGGGACTGAGACTAGACGACCGAGGATTCGTTTTCTATTTTTAGTTCAGGTAGTCCGTGAAACGTTTGTTGACGTCACAGGGTCCCCCGTACAGAGAAATCCTTCTCCTTTTAACCGCCTCCCTTCCTTATTCTCGCGAACGGACACGTCAATTCCTTTTGAAATCGTTCGTTCATGTTGGCCGCGAAGCCGTCGAAACTTTGGTTCTTACTGAGCCTCTCGGACTCTTTGTTCGGTCACCAGTACAGCCCCACCGAACAAAAATGGAGACTGAACAAAGAAGATTAATCGTTTACGAGTGGCAACGTGTAGGTCGGTACGCAAGGTGGATGGAGTGGTGCAGTAAAGAGCGCTCTTCGACACGGTACGATGCACGAGTGAGAGACGGACAGAGATTTGTGTCAGTGGCCCGCAATTGGTTGTCCCGAACGAATAAACACTCGAAACGAGATACACTTTTTTTTTTTTTTTTTTTTTCAAAATTGAAAATACGATTTCGTTATGTATTTTATACGAAAAATGTGCAAAACTCGAAGGAGAGAGGCAGCGCTAACGAGGGGCCGTTTGAAATACTGTCTAAAGGCTTCTCGACTGTTTGCGCTACACACGTAACACCGGTAGCCCATTAGCTCATCGAAGCGCTACCGGTTGTGCCTCGTCACGAAACTGGTTTATCGTTGGGTTGACGAGTGAACACGAAAAAGATAGATATATAGGACACGTATGGATCGGAATAGACGAAGCGCCGATGTCTATCAACAAACCCTTTGAATTATTTATGCACGCGGTATAGCGATGATGAACGATATGTATCGATACTCCGCTGCAAAAAATTGTAATCGCCGAAACAGAAACACAACGGTTTACCAGGGTGGCCACTGGATTTCGAGATCGAACGAAATTCTCGGACTTTCCTCTGTCAATTTTTCCGATATTTCGAAACATTTTTCTGACGATATTTTCTGAATTACGTGGGAATAAAATAAAATATTGTCCACGTGCAATATATTTACTTTGAAAATAACAAAAATCCATACTGTTTGTTGCGAATTTTTTTTTTATTCGAAATTATTTTCTGTATTTTTTTTTGGCTTTTTCATGATGGAAACTTTGTTAGTAAAAATTTTATGAGGAAATAACATGTTTAGGCATTTTTTTTTATTTTTTCGGTATAAACGGAGATTCGGTAAATAATTTAATTAAAAATAATTCTAAAAAAAAACCATATCGGGCGATGCGATGTTTTTCAAAAAAAAAAAATTAATTAAGGGTTCATTCTGGTGTAAAATTTTAAAGAAATCGTTTTACACTCGGTGCACAGGGTTTACACTCTCAAAGGAAGAGTTCTCAAGCAATATGTCTCAAATTTTGACACCGCATTCTTCACTCTTTACACCATTCTTTATCGCACTATAGAAGGTTTTTTTGTCTTTATATGTTTTTTAACGAAAAACTGTCGAAACAAAGGGCCAAAATCGCTGTTTTTTTTTCAAATTACCGCCGTTTTTTCAACTGTCATCGAAAAAAAATGTTCATAGCGCGATAACGATTTTCATACTGATTAATAATCTTTTTTCAAATTTTCTTTTAGATGATATTTACGATAAGAGACATTTTTTTACAAGTCAATTTCAGCGGCCCAAAAAAACAGTAAAAAAATGAAAATAAACGTTAAAAAAAATGTTTCGCTTTTTCAAAAGTGCTTTGATTTAACATTAAAAATCAGAGTGATTCGTGTATTTCATCCATCGAAAATAAATCATGAAAATCAGTTATTTTTTGGCCCGTCAGCTAACGTCAGTCATTCTTTAAAAAAATTACTTTGTTTTTTAAATTTATAGATAAAAATATTAATCGCGAAAACTTTGAAAATATGCAAAAAGCAATAAAAACATTAAAATTTAGTTATCAACTAAAAATATCCATGAATTTTAATCAAACGTCCAATCGTACGCACATAAGTATACTAAAAAAAATGTCGAAATATGATTTCTGGATATTTTATATAATTTTAATAACATGCAAATGAAAAAAAATAAATTACGAAAACTAAAAATAAAAAAAATATTCACGTGAATAAAACTTCCTGTATGGCGAAGAAAAAGCATTCTCCGAATGACGAAGAGTCGAGAAATTTTAATTGAAAGTGCAACAGCGTCTTAAGAGAATTCCAAGATTAAAATTTTTCAATTTTCTCTGATATTTCACGTATTTTTCGAGTACTTTCCAAATTCCTTGACTTTTCCGAGGTTTTCATGTTTTCCTTGATAATGACGTCTCGGTTTTCATATCGCGAAGGTAACCGAAAAAAAGACGAATATGCATCGGATAAAGAAAAAAATTAGTCGAAAGGTGTTGCGGAGATGCATCGGTAGTTCGTGTAATAATAATCATCGTCACGCGTGACTCGATCATTAGCGCTCAGTAACAATGAAATGGACTGACATGCTGCGCTCCCTCCTCCCCCTCCCCCTCCCATGGGCTCGAAGATTTCGGAAGCTAAGAATAGAGTCAACGTAGCCACGTGTACTTGGAAGCAACAGCGTGCACCCTGCGTTTGCAAGATCGAGACGTGGGAATTTTGGCAGGTGACTCCTTCCCGTTTCGCTTCTTCTTGAGAAGGTATACACGTTCGAAGTTTTTCGACTTTACAAACACGTTGGCCCGACGACCGGCTGCTTCCCTCGTCTTCTCATCTCGTTTTCTTAGCACAAGACGCTCGGCAGATGTACCGGTTTCGGCCAAAAATCAATGAACCGATCACGTCGATTTATCGTATACCATAGATATCGATGTATCTATAAGACACTCGGCGAAATATTGTAATCTTCGGAAAATTCGGGAAATATACCTTTCGATTAAAAAAATCCGAAAAACAAAGAAAAATTCATAAAAGGATATTGACGATCGATGTATAAATCGACGATTGTTGTATTAAGATAAAAATAGTATCGGTACGTTGTGATAACAAAATAGCGGAAGGGAACTCGAGAGATTAGGATTTAGCGCTTAACTGCGAGTCGTTGCCGACCGGCTTTTTATGAAATAATCAATAGAGTTTATCCAGCGGGGTAACGATTCGGTAGATGCCAGCTGTTGATGCCGTTAACCGCCGTTGTTACTTTCGGTAGTGAGACACAGTGTGTCTTGTTGTATCCACGGAAAATTTCCACCCCGTAGTCGCGGGACGCGCGTCGCGCTTTGTTGTTAAACCCCAACAAGTATCGATCATAGACCCGTCCGCTATTCCTCTATTCGTCCTTCTGACTCACACGCGGAACAGAGACTTCGTGAGATCGAATTTCATTCCTTTGTCTCTGTGATTCCGAAACACGCGTTTCGGAAAGGGGGTGTAAATGCTTCGCAGGGACCGATGATACGCGGGAGGAGGGAACTCAGAAATATTTCTTCCGCTCGAATAACATTCGTTACCGACACAAAGATGAAAAGGGCAGAAATAAAAAACTCATTGAAAATTGACGCGGGTCGTGCGAAATTGATGTACCGAATCTGTTTCAAGATTGGGGAAACAAAGGTTCCGAAATATTTGCCAACTTATATTTTTTTTCTAATACATCGCTTTTTTAGTACATGTAAAAGTTTCGCGACGTATATTTGTAACGGAAAATTATTTGTTTCCGGTTCCTTTTAAAAATCATATGTAAAACTGAAGGTTACGAAATTCATTATTATTCACTGTTAAAAAAAAAATTACTCATTGGCACGTTAATTAAAATAAATTGCGAAGAACTGCAGGTCTATAGGTCGCGATACGTTTTCAACTAATTTTAAATGCATTTTTTTCGTAATTGCAAATGACGTAACTTTTACATCGAAGACGTTTTTTTTCTTCAAATAGCCCTTTTTTTTCGGCGATTTTTCAACATTACTGATTCACTCATCTGGAATAGCAATAACATATCACGAAAAGAGTAAACTACACGGCATACCTTGCAAACGACTTCTGATTCTACTTTTTCCCTGTCATCGCTGAATTGAAAGGGTATTACGCGTTCTCAATTTTCTCCGCTCGACTTTAGTCAAGTATCGCTGAGCCTCCGATAAGAAGGGACGAGAGAGAGAGACAGCGTTCTTTTACGGGTGATATGAGCGGAGATGGGAACAAGCTGCAGGGGGTTGAAGCGTAACGGAGAGTTGGACGGAAGAAGAGAAAAATATAAAAAGCGGGGCGAGCGTGAGGAGAGGGTAAGAGGCTACGAGGGTTCCCAAAATACTCGCGTGTGAACGCGTACGAGAAGGGGAAGTCGAAACAAAGAAGAGTGGAGTACGCATGTGCCCGTGGGCGGTGCGGGGATTGAGAGACGGAGAGAGAAATAACGAGATAGACGAGGATGGCGACTCTCCCACTCTGCGACGAGTTGGAGCACAAAGCGTCACAAAGAGTCGACTCGAAAGATATAATTTTTTTTCCGAAACACAAGCGAGAAGGGGACACCTTTGAGCAGAACTTACGGGATGTGTGTGGTGATGAATTTAGTCACAGGGCAAACCGATGACGGTTGACTCGTATCGCACGGCTCAATCGATTTATAGCTTTCTTTCGATACATTTTCAGCTTACGACACGTAGTCTTTAGGTACTCGAGTTTCCGAAGGGTTGTAAAGGGATTAAAGGGTAAAAGAGCTAAAAACGCTAATAACCCTTCCATAGGTTTTTCCTCCGCGATGTCAATCTTTCATTTCTGTTTTTATCTGCACCCAATGTCAAATAAGTCGTATAGGGACACTGGTCGTTGCGGTTCCGAATAATTCGATAGCCGAGAAAGCGCTACGCGTTTCCGGCTTTCCGATAAATCACAAACACCGGCGTTTGCGAGTGATCGTGGGACAGGGGGTGATTGCTGGGGCGAACCCTCTCGGGGCTCCTTTGTAGTCCCGACGTAAACCCCCAATCCTTGCCATTTCCAAATGGGCTACGAAGTCAATCGATACAACCAAAATTGTACGTTAACACGCTGACCCATTTCCCTGATGATGGGCCCTTTTCAATTATTCCGATTTATATTTTGCCGAAAGGGAGATATATCAGACGATCGTTCGTGTCGGCGAGTTCTTTGTTCCCGATGTGTAGTAGTCGCAAAATCAATATTGATTCTTCTTACGAAATACGATAAAATGAAAGTTCAAATGAAAATTCAAGTGAAACGTGTATTCTGTGCTCGAAGAAGGGTGGCTGGTGACTCATTGGCTCAATTCCCGGATCATCTCCGGCATTATCTTGCGCTAATGGGCGCTGTAATAATCTATAAATAGCTCTACCCGGCCGCGTGGGCTGTTAAAGTACAGGATAGGGGGTTAGGTACACCGAGAACCTCCGAGACATATTCGAGTAAACTAATCCCCGATGTTTGCCAGATTTACCGATTAGCCCGGTGCAGAAGAAAAATATAAATGTTGGATGGAAGGTCGAAATTTTCGGGATTTTATACTGAGAAAGGAGTTCATTTGTAGTTAGTAAATGATGACATTAATTTGGCCAAATTAAATATTACTTCGCTCAACTGATATCTGCTAACAATAATTCAATATTTATTTTGCTATATTCAAGATTTCTTTTCTTTACGTACATGTAGTAACTACGGAAAAAATATCTAGGTAAATGGCCGATCAGTTATCGAAAGAGTGATAAATCTGATGTGTGATAATTAATGAAAGCGGCGAGATCGCCGGGAGGACGTTTACCCGAATCTTCGCTCGCCCACGCCGAATATCGGTGCTTTTGCACAGCATGTCTCGTTCGATATCTGTTCGTATTTTATTGTCAATTCGCATTATTGGTTGCAGCGTTACGAACGATGTAAAATGACCGCCATTTTGGAATCGCGTCAATTGGCGGTTTTATGGGCGTCACGTGACGTAATTTAGATTTAAAATAAATTCCTATGTAAAATTACCGTAATTTTTATCTCAAGTCACGTGACATGACATGTCAACGAAAAATGGCGGCGCACATTTATTTAGTTGTAAAATGATGGTAATTTCTTTTTCGATAATTTTTTTGTAATTTCTCAAGTAATTAATCATAGAAAAGGAACTTAATTCAGTCAGTTGCCAAATTTATGGCCGATTCGAATAATTTTTGCCATTTTATGAACGGTCCCGTGACGGTCACGTGACCGTCATTTACCGGCCACGTTACCCGTGACGACAGCCTTTTTAAGTAATTAATCATTGAAAAGGAACTTAATTTAGTCAGTTGCCAAATTTATGGCCGATTTGAATAATTTCTGCCATTTTATGAACGATCCGGTGATGGTCACGTGACCGTCATTTGCCGGTCACGTTACCCGTGACGACAGCTTTACATCTCTGTGCGATACTGTACCGGTGCCCTCCGCACCCTCGTCATCGGAACGAGGAGGGAACCGAGAGTGAGTTCGTAGTGCAGCTAACGTTAAATTGGCGTTCCCGGAGTGCTCACCGTTGCCCATTGAGGACGGAACGACGCGCGAGGCTTTACTATGCTCTGCCAGCCGCACAAACAGCAATTAGCGCGAATCGATGCGGGTCCATTGACAAAGGGAACGGGACTATGGATTATACCAATTAATATGTATCTGCATCCATACCGTACCGTCATACTTGCGTCCCCAACACGAGGCCGGGTGCTGCAGGAAATGTACCCGATGGAGCAAACACGCTCGCTTCACGGACTCTATTTACCTATAATTAAATGGTATGATTCGAAGAGTCGACTACGTATTTACGTGATTCCGGTAGGTAACACGATATATATTATCGGCACTTTACCTTAAAGCAACAAATACAAAATATTGTAACGAATGTATAAATCAACATTCGTTACGAGTTATGATCCACGATATCAGTTGGATTTGACGAAAACGAACAAATGAACGATCGATTCGCGATCGATCGTCATGACATGAGTCTTCGCTGGATTTTCCGAATAAACTGCGGCATTTTGTAATCGAAATAATGCCCCATAATTGTATCTAAAATATCAGCTGCAAACCCAGAAACGCGCATTGTTCATTCGCTTGTTTGGTACAATATAATACGGTGATTAATCGACAGTAGAACGCACTTCTTTTTTATAATAATTAAAAATGGCGGACTTCAGCCGTATATATTGCCAAAAAGCCATCGTCCGGAGTACCTAAACCTTTATATGATATATAACCTAAAAAATCGAACAAACCACTTGTCCAATGTCTCCATAAAACTGTTAGAAGCGCTTAACGCCTTCTATGCAAATGTCCGATCTTCGCGGCGATTAAGAATTTCTCACACGCATTGTAAAATGCAATAGGTGTTTCTGTACACTAAGAATAAGTACGCTACACTACACTACTACTACTATACTACGGTACATCAACGAAGTACCCAGCGTCGATCGATCGAAGTCATGAAAATTACAAGTGTTGAATGGCGAGTTACGCGTTTTTTTTCTTTTATTACACGTTCTGCTGGACGGAAGATAGAACAGAGGAGAACAAAAATATGAATAATCCGGAGACAGCGTCGGCGTTACCGAGTGTTGCAACCCCCCTCCCCCCTCCCCCCTCCCTTTACTTAAACGTTCCTCACGTGCGGTCGTAGAAGTAGTTTGCAATAGTATACTGTAGGAAGGTAAGAAAACAAAAAAAAAGGAAATTGAAAATCAGCCAAAGAGCAAAGATATAAGAAGAGATGAAGAAAAGAGCGAGAGAGAGCGAGAAAAAGTACAACTTCGTTCTTGCAAGTTTACGTCTGTGTGTTGTGTTCGTGTACTTCACCTCTGCACCTACACAACAAAACTGCCTGTGTACACATTTGAACCTCTCGCTGTGCCTATACACGCTTTCTGTATTCTCCCCGTCCCTCTTTTCCTTTTCCTTTTGCTCCTCTCACTCGCTTATATTTCTCCGTGTGGCTTATACTATAGCGAGGAGAGTTCAGCGGAATATTCCATGGATGAGATTTGCCGTCTCTTTCCGTTTCGCTTCTTCCACCGATGAGTCTCACCCGTTTTAACTCGCTTCGGTATCGCCCAGCGGGGCTCTCTTTTACTCTCTGCGCGCACACCCCTGTGCACAGTATATTCTCCATCTCTTTTCCCTGTTTCATCCGTCAGTGCTGTGTTCGGCTTTATACCGTACCGCGTGAACTTACGATGGCCCATTGATTTTCGTATTTATTACGAATCTCCGATGTTTTTACTAATTCACGTATATCGTCAATATATCGTAATTTTTTTTTTATTAAGTTTAGTTTTGCGATAATATCCGAGAAAAACGTGGAAAAGCAACATTTGAGATGGTGGTTTCGACCGAACGCTTGACACGGCCCTGAAACAAGCCGGTACGTCCGTCCTTTGTGTCATCCCTCGTTCTCTCTGTCCCGCTATCTCTCTCTATTCGTACGTCGAACACCATTCGCCTGTCCTACTTCAACTGTAGCTAAAACTTGTCAAGATCTCCGTTTTCTCGATGTATATATATGTTGGATCGATCCATCTCTCTCAATCCCATTCTTTTCCCAAGGGCCCCGCTGCTCCGCTTACCTACAGTCGACATCGCTTTCTTTCTCTCTCTCTTTCTCACTGTTATCTACACACGCGCGCACGCGCGCACACATGCATACGACTATAGACACCGTATATCTAGGATTCATCGTTTCTCTTTGTAAATATAGAAAAAAAAAATAAAACCATCAGCTTCAGCTTCAACATGAAGCTGTGTTTTCGCGTTTCTCACTCTCGCTATTGCTCCTTCGTCTTTGTTCGACGTACACGACTCTCTGCTAAATCTCCATCCTTCCCGAACGAACGGAACTCGACGTCCTTCTCTATTCCCTGGTAACAGCCCGCGTGCGGCTCGCGGTCCGCCCAGTCGATTGATCGTTTAAAAGATACACCGGTGCGTAACTATAACTCACCGTGTGTCCTTTTTACCACGAGGAGATGAGGAAACAGAGCGAACGGCAGAACCGTAAACAACTCGTACGCACGAAATATGATCGAAACGAAATCGCGAGAGAGACGCGAATTTTTCTATGAACGCTGTTTTGCGGACGGTGTACATTAGTGCATATCGAATGCGTTTTTCTCGTATTCTTCATTGAATTTTTATTTATGCATCTCCAATCGTCGAACGTTACTTTTCGTCTCGAATAGTAACAAACGACCAATGAGGACGAGTTTCGTCGAACGTTCGGCTTTTCAGTCGATGTTTTATATCGAACGAATTTCCGATTCACGGGATCGATTCCCATAGAATCGGATTAATAAGAAGTTATCGATAATATCTGATGTTTAAAAAAAGTTATTACTGTATCAATTCTATTAAAATTGGACATTGTCCCGTAGGTTATGCGGACATTTTATAGCAATGAATAGCCAATCGTCTGATTGGAAGCGATCGATATATCCTTTTTCATACATAAATTTTTGAAAAATAAAAATAAATTAAAATGAAATTGAAGGTTTCACATTATTGGGATAACATTACGATAAAAGAAATTAAACAATACGAAGGAAAAAAAATTATACTATGGATAACAATATTCCCGAAAATCAGACCTATAGGCCAACGAAGTCGCGGTGAGGGTACGTAATATATACAGATTTCTTTTTTAACATTGCCGTAGATAATTAATTCACTTTATAAAATTATCAGAATAAGGCGACGAGAAATTTATGGCGATAGATATAATCGACGTGAAAGTCTACATAGAGAGGAATAGTAAGTGAGCGCCACCGTTACACGAATTGCACGCGCGGCTCGTGTAGGTGTGTTACACAGTCATCCAATTTTTTGTCTTTTTTTTATGTTGCATGCAAAGTAAATAATGTATGGGTAATTATCCGAGAACGGTAATGAATTTGAAACTAAAACACGCGTTGGTCTTACATTTTAGTTTCTATTATAAGACTCTTCCGCTGGTCGGGATAAATACGTGAATCACTGAGTCCGCGAGGCTGCGGGTGCGCCTATGCAAATATCGCCGTCTATTTCTTTGCACCGTATAAATAAGTTTTTTTTTTTTCGAAAATACATGCCGGCGAGGCCTGCATCTCGAGTACGTGTTCTTGTAATCCAACTTATCACATTCCCCTCAGATACACCGCCCTCATCGCTGAGTGAATCTGTCGTTTATTTATGAATGTATGCGTGTATCTGCGGGCACCGAGAATTTCGTAGTCAACAGGGAGATTTGAAAAAGAATTTCAAAGATTTTTCGATGGGATGAAAATTTGAAAAAATCAATCGTACAGAAGGCACTGAAAACAACCATTTTGCATAATAATGATTCCAAAAAGTGGTTAATGCATTAATATAAAAAAAAATTATTCAATGAATCATTCGATAACTAAACTTTTTGGTAGATGTAGATGATTCGTTAATTTTCCCGAATACAACTGAATTTTTGTAGAATTTTCTGTAATTTTCAACAAGTCCGTCTGTGGAAAAATCATTGATCGAACCATTTGCGAAAATGGTCGAACGATCGTCCGGGAAATGTTTGAGTGTAATGCGCAGTGTTTTTGCGAAATCCTTTCCAAAGAACCTAACTTTTCCTCCACCAAAAAAATAAATTTGGAAAATTAGAAGAAATTAGGAAAAAAAGTGGAATTAATTCGGAAATATTAACGAATTAAGATTTGTTTTTAAAAAAGTTGGGTTAGTGGATAGTTCATTAAACAATTTTGTAAAACAAATTTCTTAATAACTTTTTGGCATTATTATTATGCAAAATTAATTTTCTTTGGACCTTTCATATGGTCAATTTTTTTCAAATTTTTATTCCATTCGTATTGGAAATTCGCTCGGAATCTCACTTTTAGCTGCAAATGTGACGATTTTTCTAAACGAACTATTAATTCTTTATTCTAAACGAACTATTAATACCGTACTAACTATATTTTTGCATGTAAATACTAAAAGGAAATGAGAATAAAGGAAACTGCGATAGTCAACACAGAGATTCGTAAAAGTAGTAATGTTACAGACAGACAAGCTGCTCGCTAAATAACACCAGAGATCACTGTGTCTTTCACAGTTATAAAAATCGCCGCTAGAGGGGGGGGGGGGGGGGGGGGGGTTGGCGAGGGGAATCTCTCTCAGCACGCATATTGTGTTTTAATATCACGCAATTATATACGTTTATTAATAATAACGTGGCAATATTACGAAAAGAGTATTAGACGAGGTTTAGACGATTCAATCTTCGCCCCCCATCGAGTCGGAGACATAAGTTTACGATACCTAACCTAATGAAAGCATTTTCGTCAATAAAAAATATATAAAAATGTAATCAAATTAAAGCGCTCAACGGGAATTACATCGAAAATAAAAATATTCAATCCATCATTAATCATGTATTGCAACTTTTTTTTCTATAAATCTCGTTTAGTCATTTGGTTTTACGTATTTTTGCCAAATTTTTAATGCCGAAAAATGCGTATTTATAAAATATCAATTTTGCTTATATAAATTCAACTCTTTTTTTTTGCTATAATTGAAAAAAAAAACTGTTTCATGTACGAATTTTCAATTTTTTTTGTGCAAAATTGTATTTTATTTAATAATCGCGGTAATTGTGTTACCATCGCGATGTTGTGTTACGATCGCTACGGCTATTGTTCCAATATACCAAACAACCTCAATTTTTTTGCAACGGTTAATGACACTTAGAATTGATCAACGGGGCACGCGGCCCGCCTATTCTCATTTAGATTCGTATCTCTTTGATTATCGAATCAATCGAGATAACACCTTTTCGCTCAAAGGGAATGGGGTAACGAAGGGGAGAAGTTTGGTTTGTATGGTACATCAAATCGACGGTATTTGTAAATATATGTTCACATTTGTTTTCAACTCACCGAAACTCTGATAAACGCTCGAGGCTTTGGGTTCTCCTTGATGACAGAATGTCCTCTAATTTCCGAACACGTCGGCTCTCTTGTTGACAAACATCGGTTCTGTGGACTGTTAGCTTTTCTTGTCGACTCACCCCCCCCCCCCCCCCCCCCCCCACTCCCGCCCCTCGCGACCCGTGCAATCTGAATCGGAAAGGACAAAGATACCCATTCAAGTAACTTCCGAGTTACCGGCTTTATACTCGCTTCTCCGCGTACCGCCCAGCGAAATGTGAATATTAATATTGATAAAGTAGTTCGCAGTCGCCAGAAGAGAGATCGTTGACGTTTTCTATTTTAGGTATTCTATTCGGTCAGATTATATCTCGTTAGTGTATTTAATACGGGAGCGAACGGACTGTGTTTTGTTTTACGTAAACGCGCGCAAGCGAATAAAAACATTGGGATTAGAGAACTTTTTGATTTCAACTCAATCGACTCGATGTTTTTTCTCGGCGTATAGCAATTTTATTCACCCCTATATTCCGAACCCCACTGCAAATATGTCGTCTTCGCATTTTCAATCGCTGACCAAAATCACTCTCCATTTAGTGACAATATAATCTCCGTGCGCGTAGCAGCAGTTTTTGCGGTTCTGTAAACAGACAGACACGTACACATGCACAATGATCGCTGACTATGCGTGTGATCGCTCACACTCTACCGAGGCGCATGAGTGTGCCTTGCAGCGTGTACGTGTAAATGTGCCATCATTTGGACCGGTAGTTCAGCGATAACTCTCGCGTATCAATAAAAAAAACATATTTAACGTTTTTTTTTTCTATTTTGTATCTGGTTATACGAAGAACATAGGCGCGCGCATTTGATGCGAGTTGCCGAGTCAAGAAGCATAATAAATGCGCAGACAAATATTCAATTGAATGCGATGAATTAAAATTGAATTGAATCGATTAATTCGTATAACTGTACTCGACACGCGGTAGAATTTCAATACGCCCGGAATAACCGGTATACTATAAACTTGCAAAAATCGTGAATAAATAAATATCGTCGTTTAAATAAACACAGTTATTTACGTTATTGGTACGTATTCGGGTTATGGCTATCGGGAGTGGGAGACCAATATAGTGAATATCAGAAAAAAAAGAGGTATTATTTTGTTGGCTCGTCTCGTTTAACGCGCTGACCCTGTACAACTGTTGCGTAACGCAAAAGTTTCGAGGTCTACGAAAAAAGGTAATAGTGCTGCCATCTACTGGAGGAAGCGATAAGTTCCCTCCGTGATTTGACATTCCGATAATAATGAAATTTTCCCAAGTAAGTTGTGTGTTCATTTATTATCTATGCCCGATAAGTGAAGTCTCTAGAAATTCTTTACCAAGAGTCGATGGATATGATTTATTCGTTAGTTCAGTTCCGTAGGTAAAAAAAAACTTACGTGGTAACTCGAGAATTTGTACTCGGAGCTACGCAAATGTTTCACGTGCTTAGGACATGTGAAATGCCGCAGTCGGTAATAAAAACTGTAATGTAATTTTTGCCCACGGTGCATAAACTTTGCCTTTAACGCAGTTTGGTACAGACTCAATCGGTAACAAATCGCTTTTCTTATTTTATCCGAAATGTTTGGCGTGACCACCAAACGTAACTAATTTGCTTTTAGATGTCAGAAAAACCAATTCAAAAAAATATGAAAGGCGAGTCGTTACCATCGGAGAATTTCTTACTGTTGTGCCACACGCTCTTAAAGGAAATAGAATGTTACTGTGCCTTCTATTTCCGCGGACTTCTAGTTTACGATTGAAAAAATAGCATTACATTTTTTATTATCGATTGAGTACGTAGAGTGCGGAAAAAAGGTGTTCCTTATTACCTTTATGAAATGTAATGCCGGCGTCGATAAATTTAGCAAGAATATGTTACGAAGCGTTCTCCCTTATGTAAGAATGACCGCATTTTTTTCGCTGTACGGAAGAGGTTGCTGTTTGGCACGTTGCAACATTTTTACAAATCCAATTGTCCTTTGGAGTCGTTGGGGATTCTTCATCTCCTGTCCAGCGTTCCTTTACCGTTGCCGAACTCTCTCCGGGGTCGCATTTCAGATGCATTAACTATAGAAACGAATTGTCAAGTAAGGTTAATAGATCAATGAATGAACGCCGATCAATGGACAACATTTTATTTAATAGGATTATTTTCAATACTAAAATTCAATTATTACAAGTAACGCTGTGCCCTGTACGCTATCGCACGCTGTCGTCAAAAAAAGGCAAATTCTTTTTTTTTTTAATTATAAATGTATGAAATTAATTTATTATCAACGGTACATTTTTATGAATATGAGCGAAAAATAATTTATTCTTTTCAAATAACAACTGGTTTTTGTTAAATGATGAAAAAATAGATCAAATGTTGGAGTTTTCATATACAGGGTTATTTTCACTCTTTTTATCAAATTAATAAACCGATACGACTACTAGAAATCATTAACATTATCAATAATTATTATTAATTGCGTTACATGTAGGTATTGAAGAATATTGTTCAATGGGCATTCGTTTCATCAGGATTTTCGGGGTATTTTCCGGAAAAAAATAAATAAGACATCTGCCGTATTAATTTTCCATTATCGACATATCCACTAAATCTTTTCATTAAAAAACAAAATTGTATGCAACATTCGTTTAGTTATGAATAAATATTACATGTTTTATATGTCTGTTATGATTTTAAAATAAATTCTAAATGATCTATGTCTTATTCTACGGCAAAAAACTCGATATGCTCTTTACATGTCCATTCAATGGACGATTAACCCGATTTAACGGTGGGGATTTACCCGGTTTAGTGTTCGGGCGAGTGCACCATTCCAAACATAACCGACGCGACTATCAACAATAAATAATAATAAAGTTCCACTAACGTTGAATAATTGTAGCCAAGCCGTGTGCGCTGCATTTACGACGAATCCATGGCGATTTTTATTGAGTTGATTTTTGTATGAAGTACGCATCGCGGATTCGATGATCTCTTGACGAATCGAATTGATTGTGCTATTTACAAACTCTTCCTTCTGTATTTCTGCCCATTGTATTTTATTGATGCGAGAGGGCAAAGGTTCGTTTGCGTCGTGCAAAATTTGATACGCCAAAGTTCTGGTACTTGCTCCGCGACTTGCAGACGCCCGTGACAAATCCATTTTAATTAATGTTGCATGGATACGTCTCGCTTTTATCCGCTATCGTTGTCACATTTCCATTCTGCGTTAATACAAGCCTCGATTTGACGGCGGCGCGAATGACACACATTTGTCAACGAACGAAACTTTCGTATTTCTTTTTTTTTTTTTGCCAATTTCCGGGTTTTATAAAGGGCGCGCAGAAACAACAGAAACAACCGAACTGGTAGGAGCCCAACAAAGGAAATCATTAATTGGTCCTGCAAAAGATCGTAAAGAAAAATAAAGATGTACTTGCATTGCTATTGGAGAGCAGCGAATGACGTCGAGATTGCGTGGTTTCTCTCGTGGGTTCTGCTGATTAGGTGTCGCGCGTGTAATGAATTAATAAGGATGGGTGACACACAGGTTTACGAATGTATTAGGCTCATGGCGCCCAATACGCTTTTTTCGGTTGATTATCGTCAGCATGGCGCCCTATTTGAATGACAATAACATATCTTGACCGTAGAGAGGAAGAAATCTCGCAGCAAATAGATTATGCGATATAGGATTTGTCGAATTACTATTGAAATAAATCGGGCCGAGATCTTGATTAAGTAATATATCTTTGACTTTATCATTACGATTTTTATTTCCATAAACGCCTCCGTCGTATGTTGCCAAAATAAAAAACCTCGAGATGCTCGATCCGTTTTTGTGTCGTCAATCACTATGTTAATAAAATTTTATAAAAATGGCAACGATGCAACTCGGATAGGGCCCTTAGTAACGTTTTGAGAGAGTAAAGGGAAATAAAAGTTAATCTCGCCGGCAATGAGTTTTCGATGGATTTGACACGGAACGGCATTCTAATTTCGAGTTTTCGATAGTCTATTCGATAGCTTTAAATCTCCGGCGTCTATCACGTTTTGCAAAAAAAAAACGATCAGCTTTGAGGAGCACGACGCTGGTGGCAGAAAACGTAGGCTGACATGCTCGACAATGGTTACCTTGGAGGCTTCAAAGGTAAATTACCAATGGTCGAACCGTACGGCAGTCGGTAATGCAATTTCCTTATTCCGAACGATGGCGTTAAGCGATTATGCTTGGACAATCGGGGGTTGTGAAGATTCAAACAGCACCCTTCCGATTAGATAACCCCCTCGAACCCCCGAGAACCCCGATTGTCCAAGCATAATCGTTTAGCGCCATCGTTCGGAATAAGGAAATTGCATTACCGACTGTCGTACGGTTCGACGATTGGTAATTTACCTTTGAAGCTTCCAAGGTAACCATTGTCGAGCATATCAGCCTACGTTTTCTGCCACCAGCGTCATGCTCCTCAAAGCTGATCGTTTTTTTTTTTGCAAAACGTGATAGATGTCGGAGATTTAAAGCTATCGAATAGACTATCGAAAACTCGAAATTAGAATGCCATTCCGTGTCAAATCCATCGAAAATTCATTGCCGGCGAGATTAACTTTTATTTTTTTTCTTTACTTTCTCAAAACGTTAATAAGGGCACTATCCGAGTTGCATCGTTGCCATTTTTATAAAATTTTATTAACATAGTGATTGACAACACAAAAACGAATCGAGCATCACGAGGTTTTTCATTTTGGCAACATACGACGGAGACGTTTATGCAATGTGACGTGATTTTTTGGAATCGACGTCACAAAAACCCAAAGCTACCGTTACTCGCATGGAAATTACAATTTTAATGCTGAAGTTCCGCGTTACTGCCTCTCCCAGCGACTTAAGATACCGTCACGCTCTCGTTGAGTTACCGACCGAGATTTTTGCAGTTTTGTTTGTATCATTTTGTTATAATTATTCCAATTAGCTTCATTATCGTTATTATTTTAGTTCAGTTCGAGTTTTGAGATTCCTTTTGTTTAGTTGGTTCACGATTTCCGATTTCTTTTAGTTCAGTTTAGTCGATGTTTCCGGCTCTATTTGGTGGTGTAAGAAGTAATAATGAAAAGCCCAAATAGAGAAAGGACTCGGCGAAGAGTCTTGCGAATATGTCAAAGTCCGGTGCAAACCCGGCACCCCAAGAGATAGTGCAATGCGTTGAGATCAGGCGGAGGTATCGTTTGGTCTAGGCAAGAGTGGTGGAACACCTTGCGCTGCGTTATAGTTGAGTAGAGCCTTGTATCTCACGCATTGACTAGGGGGAAGCGAATGCGAAGATTCGTTCAAGTTACCGCGTTATAGTATCGGCTCTCGATTCGATAAAGTCATGAGATGGTTGAGAGGGCAGTAGTTATCGTTCAAGCTCCCGAAAATAATTATCATAATTCGTTACGAATTTTCGTAGGCAAATCTACAGTCTACCGAGAGCTGCCCTAGAGGTAACTCGGGTCTCTCTCGCGCTCCCGTGTTGTTGACGTTCGGCCTATTGTTCGCGCGCTCGAGTGAGGCTATCTCTCTCGCGCACACAGTGTGGCCTAGCTGTCAGTTTCTCGTTCTCGTTCAGGCTATCGCTCGAGTTTTGTGAGTTGAGCGTAGCGAAAGAATTTTGTAATAAATTCTTCGCGATCCCGTGCGTGAGTGAAGCATTAGAAATAATGCTCCTTGTGCAGCGGTGATAGTGATTCGGTTCTCGGTGTATCGTGAGATACAGGTTCCCGCTCATTACAGGATTAAAGTGAAGTTTCGGTGAGTTTTTGAATTATAGAAATTTGTCGATCGCTTATCGATCCGCTTTTGTTACGTTCTCGTTAGCTCGCTTCGATCGTTCGATCAGCTGAGCGTTTTCGATGCACTTGCGTGTGATCCCGTGGCTTCTTAGCCAAATTATTACTTTTCGGTCCCGCTTAAATTAACGTTGAGATTTCGATCTCCGTTTCTCGTTGCTATTCTATTGACCTCGGATCGCGACCCTTTTACCACAACCCGCATCCTGAGCAACCGTGCATTTCCGCAACCGTTTGCTTTCGCGAATGCGTCGGCGTTAGTTCTCGTACCGTTTTCGTTCCCTTTCGTTTTGTCGTTGCGGAGGTCGTAGTTCTACCGACTTCCAGTTCAGTCCGGATTGGTGATTCCGGCGAAACAAAAATCTACCCTGCGGAGGTCGTTCCACCGGCCTCCAGTTTAGACCGGATTGGTGATTCCGGCGAAACAAAAATTTACCCTGCTGAGGTCGTTCCACGGGCCTCCAGTTTAGACCGGTTGTTAATACCGGCAAAACAAAATTAACTGGCGCCCACCGGGACGCCGATGCATCCGCGAGGGTGGACGGCCGAAGGTGACGTAAGTTTCGTTCGCGTTTTACTCCCGTTTGGTTTGATCTTTTCGGTTTTTGGTTTTTTTTTTTCCTTTTATTTTATTTATAGAGTTTAAGTTAGAGTTTCCGTTAGGTGAAAAATACGTCACAGCAAATAAAAATCGTAATGAAAAAATCAAAGATATATTACTTAATCAAGATCTCGGCCCAATTTATTTCAATAGTAATTTGACAAATCCTATATCGCATAATCTATTTGCTGCGAGATTTCGTCCTCTCTACGGTCAAGATATGTTATTGTTATTCAAATAGGGCGCCATGCTGACGATAATCAACTGAAAAAAGCGTATCGGGCGCCATGAGCCTAATACATTCGTAGACCTGTGTGTCACCCATCAGGATTTTAATGGTACCCGAAATATATCTTACAAACGTACAAATAAATAGCTGATTGAAAGGCGAAATGCATTTTTTGTGGTGTTAACCGGGAACAAAATTCCCGTAACAAAATTGACGATGTCAAAAAAAATATGTTTCACAGAATTCGAAAATTGGTGCTTTGAGAAAACCCGGCGCCCTATAGCAAAGTGCAATACGTTGAGATGAGGCGGCGGTATAGTTTACAGGCGAGGATGGAACACCTCGCGCTGTATTAGAGTCGAGAAGAGCCTTGAATCTCACGCATTGACTTTGGGAAGCGATCGCAAAGATTCTTCGAATTACAGCGCTACAGTATCGTCTCAATTCGGCAAAAAAAGCGTAACGGTTGAGAGGGCAGTAGCTCTCGGTCAAAGATCCCGCAATAATAATGATAATGTTTTCGAGTCGTTATCGTAGGAAAATTCAGTCTACGGAGAGCTGCCCTCGAGGCAACTCGGGCTCTCTCTCGCGCTCTCTGGCGTATCGATCGCGCTCCCGCGTACGCCGGCCTGTCGTTCGCTCTCGACGAGTGCGTCCATCTCGCTCACGCTTACGGGTTTCGCAAACAGTCAGTGCGTTCGAGTATCGTGCAATTCGTGTGATACCGCGTGTGCTATCCTCGATAGAACTCCGAAAGGAATTCTTTCGAGTCGATAATTCGATCGATGCGTTATGATTAACGATGTGGTTATTCGCACCCTTTCGTGTGTCGTACGTTGTCGAAGAGCTTTTATAGGTCACCTAATAATGAGCTTTTTCGTGCGTCATGCATTATCAAACGAAATTTAAAACTGATCTTTTTTGCGTGTCGTGCGTCGTGCGTCGTGTATCGCGCTTTATAACGCTTAACAGAAAACATGTCGTGCGTCGTGTACCGAACTTTATATAGGACAAAACAGAAAACATGTCGTGTGTCATGCATCGTGTGTCGTGTATCGCACTTCATAACGCTCAGCAGAAAACATGTCGTGCGTCGTGCGTCGTTTACTTTGCCTTACCTTTTGTATATTCTTGGACATATAACCTCGCCTGTTTGCTGTGCGTCGTGCGCTGTGCGCCGGGCATGCGTCTTTTAGCGACACACAAATCTATGAAAATTTGTAGACAAATTGATAAAGGACTATAAAAAGTTCGTTCGATTTTTTGTAATGGCGTTCTGTAATATATTTCATGTAGGATGTGCATGTAATATATAATTTAAAAACATACAACGAAAAATAAAATGATAACGATAACAATAAGTTACACGGTACCTTATCGAAGACCGCATCAAATGCCTAAAAACGTAAAAAAAAACACATTAAGTGAATAAAAAAAAAAGTGTAGCGTCGCACATCTTTTCAGATTTTTACTGTACTCCGAGTATTCACTTATACAAAATGTCGTCGAGGCTTCCCCCGCAAGTTACCTACGAACAAATGGTAACCTTAAAAAAATATGTTTTTTTATGTACCGATCGAAGCCGTTACGGTGGTAAGCAGTATTGATACCACTGTCCAATCGTACCGCACATTTCGCAGTAATATTTACGCAATAAAATGACATTTATCGTACTGCGCTTGACAAAAAAAATATAATAATTTATATGATAACGGACCGATACCATACCGGTAGCCTTCCCTGTTTAAAATTCCCGATAGAATATGACGAAAGCACGATAGCTATCGTATTTTTGGTTCCGAAATCCATCGACTTCTATCATATTGTATCGGGCATTTTTATCAGGGTTACCGGAAACCCGGATAAAGTAAAGAAAAAAATCTTAAAAAAAAAACAATAAAACGGGTTTAAAAAACGTGATTGTGTCTGCAAGACGTGACGCTGGACGTCGTTTCGTCTATGTCTTGCAAACTCATTGCGGACAGAACCACGATACTGACTTCGGTACCTTTTTCAAATTCACACATTTATAATGGTGCCAAATGAGGCAGTAATCACATATGACCGCGTTATCAATAATACGATTCTCGCATCGATCACATTTAAATTCGTCTCTTGGTTGCTTTTCCGCCGCAGCTTCTTTCAGAGTGGTGAACGCGGTCGCTTCACAGTATCGAACTGTCAGATTCAAAACGGGAAAAATGCAAAATTAGATCGAACAATACAGACTTGATCGTAACGCCTCTTTCTTGCGAATGTGCTGTCGTTACGTCGGAGTTTGTTCCATGCCGTCATATCTTCAGAGTACGCAAGTACTTCGGTTTGCCACTATTCACAATCGACCTCTGCCAACCTTGATGTACCAAACAGTATTTTTTGGAGACGCAAGAAACTTCGGCAATGCTTGACCTTCCCGATCGTGCGGAACATCACCCAGCACCGTTGATTTCAAAAGTCGTAGCGAGAAAACCGGTGATGGCGTCAGAAAAAAAAAAAGTTACGCCGATTGTCAACGAATTATTGAATTTGGCAGTAGAATCTGTGGGGCTCGTTTCGATAGTAGACTATCGCTGATGCAGGAAATCTGTAAGTCCTGGAAAAAAGGCTTCGAAGTGACCGTTATTCAATCAGGTGACAAGAAGAAAAATTCGAAGAAGCAGAACGAAAAATTATCAGACTATCGAGGAATTGACACCGCAAGTGTCAACAATAATCTGTCGAAGTTGCTCGACGAACAGTGCAGTTTGCCTGAAGTAGATATCGTTGCGTCTGCAGAGGGCAATGATAGTAATGCTCATACGCAAACGAGCCGCACTGTTGCGAGTGACAAAAGCTTGATGGCAATAAATATGCCACCGGCGATCAAGACATTTGGACGTCCGACACGTCATTTAGCAACAACCAGCGGCTTCACGAGACGAAAAGTAGGCGTCAAGCGGTTCGTTGATAAGACGAAAGACGAACAAACATTCGATGTGTTGACGTGGTTGATCGGAAGCTCCTTGATCGATCCGGTGCTTCGAGGTGAGCACCTTCTTCGCAAAGAGGATCTGCAGCTTCAGAATTTGAAAGATTCTATCGCCGACGATTCCATTGATTTGAATCTGATAGTACGATACTGCGAAGCGACTGCTTTCACCACTCTGAAAGAAGCTGCGGCGGAAAAGCCACGCAGAGACGAATTTAAATGTGGTCGATGCGAGAATCGCATTATTGATAACGCGGTCATATGTGATCATTGCCTCATTTGGCACCATTATAAATGTGTGAATTTGAAAAAGGTACTGAAGTCGCTATCGTGGTTCTGTCCGCAATGTGTTTGCAAGACATAGACGAAACTACGCCCAGCGTCACGTGTCGCAAACACAATCACGTTTTTTATATCCGTTTTATTGTTATTTTTTTAAAGATTTTTTTCGTTACTTTATCCGGGTTTTCGGTAACCCTGATAAAAATGTCCGATACAATATGATAGAAGTCAATGGATTTCGGAGCCAGAAACACGATAACTATCGTGTGCCTTCGTGTGTATCGTGCTTTCGTGGTTCCGAGATCCATTGACTTCCATTGATCCATTGAACCAAAAACACGATAGCTATCGTGTTTTTGATTCCGAAATCCATTGACTTCTATCATATTCTATCGGGCATTTTAAACAGGGAAGGCCACCGGTATGGTACCGGTCCGTTATCATATATTATTATTATTATTTTTTTTTTGTCAAGCGCAGTACGATAAATGTCATTTTATTGCGTAAATATTACTGCGAAAGGTGCGGTACGATTGGACAGTGGTATCAATACTGCTGACCACCGTAACGGCTTCGATCGGTACATAAAAAACATATATTTTTTTTTAAGGTTACCATTTGTTCGTATGTAACTTGTGGGGGTAGCCTCGACGACTACACTTTTTTTTTATTCACTTAATGTGTTTTTTTTTTACGTTTTTAGGCATTTGATGCGAGTCTTCGATAAGGTACCGTGTAACGTATTGTTATCGTTATCATTTTATTTTTCGTTGTATGTTTTTAAATTATATATTACATGCACATCCTACATGAAATATATTTCAGAACGCCATTACAAAAAATCGAACGAACTTTTTATAGTCCTTTATCAATTTGTCTACAAATTTTCATTGATTTGTGGGTCGCTAAAAGACGCATGCCCGGCGCACATCGCACGACGCACAGTGAACAGGCGAGGTTATGAGTCCAAGAATATATAAAAGATAAGGTAAAGTAAACGACGCACAACGCACGGCATCTTTTCTGTTGAGCTGTATAAAGTGCGGCATACGACATACGACCCACGATGCACGACGACGACATGTTTTCTGCTGAGCGTTATGAAGTGCGATACACGACACACGATGCACGACACACGATGCTCGACGCACGAAAAAGTTCATTATTAGGTGACCTATAAAAGCTCTTCGACGACGTACGACACACGACAGAGTGCGAATAGCCACATCGTACGATTAACGCTCTCGAATGGAGGTGAGTTTTCGGTGAGTTTTTCGATTGAGATAATTTATCGTTTTCGTGTCATGCTCGTGGTTGCTTGACTCGCTCCGATCTCTCGATCAGCTAAGTCCTCGCGACGCACGTGCATGCGATCCCGTGGCTTAACGCCAACAAATAATTATTTCTCGATTCGATGAATCGAGATTTTGAGTGCTATCGCTCGCTATTTTATTGGTGACGGGTCGCGACCCTTCTACCATAACCCGCATCCTGAGCAACCGTGCTTTTCCGCAATCGTTCGCTTTCGGGGATGCATAGACGTTAGCTTTAACTATACCTCGAGCTTTCGTTCCGTTGTTCCATGTCCCTGCGGAGGTCGGCTTGTTCCACCGACCTCCAGATCAATCTGGTTCTTAATACCGGCGTAATAAAAATTAACTGGCGCCCACCGGGACGCCGATACATCCACGAGGGTAGACACCTGAAGGTGAAGTTTCGAGTTTGCGTTTAAAGTCACGTTTTGAGCTTTTGATTCTATTTTTTGCTCCGACTCAGAGTTTTGAGGTTCGCGTATCGATAATCGGAAAAGACGTCACAACGGATGAAATCGATACACAATAACTTTCGGTTGCTCCACAAAATATAGGGAACAATCATTTTTTAATGCCTTTAACGTTTCTATCAATTACAGAATGGTTCCGAGATGTATTTGAGTTTTCTATATACATATTATTGCGGCTACTGCTATCCCCGCGTTGTGACTAATGTGACCCTGCCTATTGTACTTGGTCCGAGACTTCTCGTTGTGTTTACTGCGCGGTATTGAAATTTTCGCGAGAGGCGCGGTACAAGTAGCTGCGTCAAGCTAAAATTCGTTCGATTATATACATACTATGATATACATATTAGGCTCTCGGGTTCGTGCTTTGTTCACATCGCCAGCACAGTGTCAGTCTCGTTTCTGGTGTTGTCGACGAAAGTTTTGTACAGTTTTCGTGATAGACGCCACCGGTGATGCTTTATGTTTGCAAGAAAAATAAACAAGTACACGTTCCATTGTTAACTAAAAATTCTTATGAGAATAGTGCAATAATTCATACCACGTGTATTTTCATGCTTTGCTCTAATTATCGTTGACGATTGGTTCCGTGATCGGACTTTCATAAAAAAATATCATTCCTTCCTCGTATGATCGAACAGTTGATTACAATTTTTTATTAAGCATAGTGATGCGCAATTTTGTGAATTTTTTTTGTTTCCATTTTTCACAAACGTGTTATTGCAGTCTGTGCTTGTGGAATTATGGAATAATTCCCCAAAATGGAGTCTGCGGTTTTCAATGAAATTTCGGTTTCTCACATAGGACCAAATAGAGAAATTAATCGACAGCGCGGAGATATTAATCAAGAAAATACAAAGATCGACAAGGTGGGCTTTCAATAATTGAATAGTTTTTTTTGCATAATCAATTTTGAGCGGAAAAACGTTTTGCATGTAAATGCAGACGGGTTTTATGGTCTATGGTGGCACAACATTTGATACTGTCAAAGTTTTGAGTAGCTTAATGTCAGGCTGAAGTTGGCGATCAGAATTAGCGCCCGGGGAGTGGTGTTTTTGGATTGGACTGTACCGACTATAGACAGCCGCGTATCAAAATTGGAGTTATGCGTTTGCTCTTCGGATCAGCTCGAAATTTTGCATATTATTTCTTGAAGGGATATGAAATCGATTTGTGAATGAAAATTTGTGGCGACGGCGTGCTTTACTATCAATCAGAGCTGAGCAAAAGTTATAAATACCTACATTGTATACGCAAGTGCAGCGACCGAAAAAGTCACGCGAATGTATAATATGTTAGGACTGGAGCTCCCCATGAATACCGTGCGCACCAACCAGCTCACACAATAAAGTACTTCCGTTTACCATGTAGGTACTTATAGTTTTCGCCCAGCTCTGTTATTAATTAACAAAGTCTTAGTTACCGCGCGATCGAAGCAACAAATACACTCCAAGAGTACACGCATCACGACGCCAACCAAATTTCAACGCAGATCGTTTTGTTATACCTTCAACAAGATACCTGCAAAATTTCATCGTGATCAGAGTTTGCGTTTAATTATGACAACCAGTTATTTGTTAAAAACGCTGATCTCGGCGTTTCTCATAAACAAATGTCTGTCATAACTAAACGCATACACTGATCACGATGAAATTTTTATGATACTAGCAGGTTACGGGCGCGCTGCGCGCTGCGCGCGCCCGAAACCTCCTGTCAAATCTCGTCGACCAATCGCGGCACGAATAAACCGACAACAATGAGCTTCGATATGAGTAACAACAATAAATGCGATCTATTCGATATATATCGCAAGGACCTTTTTAAGAGAGCGATCTTCTCAAAGGTATAACTAAGTGATCTGCGTGGTAATGTCGATGGCGACGGCATGCCGCCCTTTGTTATTAATTAACAAAGTCCTCGTTATCGCGCGACTGTTAAAAGAAATACGCGCCACGAGTAGACGCATGTGATTGAAAACTATGACATGAACTTATTATAAAGTTACCGTTGTTTTCGGGATCAAGGTTCTCTTACTTTTCATTGACAACCTATGTTCTTTTGAAATAGTATACAATTATATCTTATTGACCATTTGACGATGAATTTTTTTTCATTGTGTTCCAAATATATTCAACAAATATGACCGCGTAAGTCTAATTTAACCGAAATGATCTGTACTGAAAGTAATAGCGTGGCCTATTGTACATCATAAGCATTAAATTTATTGTCGTGAACTGTTAACGTCGTTGTAACGACGAAGAGTCGTTGTCACTGCAACAGTTTTCAAAATTGACTTTTGCCGTCGCCGTTATCGACTGTGTAACTACCATACACTCATCTTCGTCGAACAAAACCCACCATCCACCATTATCACCATCCACCACCACCACCATCTTCATCTTCCACTCACAGAGTAAAATCGAATATCTTGATCGCGTTGTATATATTTTTTGAAAATACTTTGATATTAATTTCCCTTCTCTCTGACACTTTATTGAACGAATTGGAGCACTTCGGAACACTTGGTAACCGGTTTCGCGAAAGAGAAAACTATTGCAAAATCTTGATGACACAACGATATAATTCCGGGTCCGTTTTCGCTTAGCAACTTTGTTTAGTATGTTGTTAAAGTGTTGCTCAGAGCTTACGACACTTGTAGCCGAATTTAGATTTAGATAGATTTTATAAATCGGATGAATGGAAGTCATATAGAACGAAAGGTTCAGTTTCGGAAAGAGTTTGCGGCCACATATTATTGCACGTCACCGATAAGAGAACAATATAAAAAAATATTTAAAAATGTTACGATACCTTCCGGCTCAATGTTGTCGCAATCAAAGCGCATGCAGCGAAAATTCCATCCTGCGATGTCAGCGAATCTCGGGGAGTTCCATCAAATTTCGGGAATTAATCGAAAAGTCCGGTAAATGACGATATGACGAAGTCCACAATCCGCGACAACACTACTGACGATACCGTTTCCACAGGTATAACAGGTATAACCGGTAAAATGATGGACAAACCGTCAAATTCGACGTATCGCCATTTGAATCACGAGGTGACAATGGCGGGTGAAATTGCAACCGGTAGGCATCCGGCAGAACACAGTCTCGAGTCACATTTATTCGATTATTTACCACCAAGTGTAGAGCCCTATTTCCCGGGTGACATCTTTAATACTAGCGGCTCCCAAAGAATCTTGCCGAATGTTAAGACGATTTCGAGGCATGAGTAACCGATCTCCAGCTACAGTACAACTGTACCAACCGGAGGTCGATGTTGCAGCGGCGTGTAATGCATCCATCTCAAGTGACGACAGTCGCATAGCAACATTTGTTGTACTGCCGTCGAAGAAAACTTCGACGGAGTTATTTCGCTACCTGCAGAATTTTGACACAGATACTGGGAAACGCCGAAATTGAAATTGGGATAGACTGATAGCTTCAATGAATACTTAGAAGCTACTGGACCTACTTGTGTTTTGTCGATCTCGCTACACAAAATTTACGCCTCCACAAAACCAAGAACCCGCTACTTCTCCGCATATGCGAAATGCACACACTCGACGTGTGTCTCGTACGTATTCACATCCGAAGTACCGATCACATCATGTCAGAACGTCGATTTACCGATAAAAGTGTACAAAGACAAAGCCTTCCACCGCATCCCTGGTGAAGTACATTGCAGACATGTAAAAGGAGAAAATAGAAAACGCTTAGCTGACAAACTTTGTAATCGGGATCCCAGCATATTGAAGTTGGAACTATCAAAAGATGCCGACGAAAGAGCTTTATATGCGGGAAATTTTAATAGTGCACCAAGCTTGACCGTCGTGCAGAAAATTTCAAGCGTAAACAAAGTAGAGAATGATATCGACAGAGATTGAATTATTGCTCTTTTGAAACGTATGTCGAATTTTCGAAAATCGTGGCCGGGTTCGTCGCATCCAGGATTTATTCAGGAGATTGCTCTTAAGACATTATTCCTAATTCTATTCTCCGAAACACAAGTCGAACACGTACTGTTGTTGAACCGGAGTATTGTGCCATCTCGATGCAACTGGTTCAATAATCGGAGCAATGGATGTCGGCGAAAATGATCCCGAGGAATTGCAGCAACGGTAAATGCCGTTATATTATTATGCACTTGTGTTGCCTGGCAATACTGAAAAACAGTATGGACCGCTCTCGATTGCCGAGTTTATAAGCAAAGTTCACGATGTACCGCACATTTCGCATTATCTCAATGTCTTGCGAAATGTTTTTGAAAAAAAGGCAGGCAAAAATCGAGTGCTAATATCAAAAATAGAAACGGATTTCAGTTTGGCTTTACTTATATTAGCAAACCTCGTTTTTAATAAAATGAGTCTTCCGTCGTATCTGAATCTTTCGTACAAGTGTATAGTAGCCGGTACTGTGCAGGAAATTCGCAGGCAGTACACTGAGTTCAGCAACTGAGTTGCCTACGATACTTGTAAGACTAGTCGGCACAGAATAGAAGTAAGTAGTTACCGTAATCGAAATTTATTGATCGAGCGAATAAACGAATATTATTTTACGATGGCAACGCGTTTTGCTTGCGATTCATCGTTAGATAACCATAAATTATTGTTAAGCCACATTTCATTGAAACATCGTTTTGGCGGAATGGTCTCGATCGCGGCACATCGCATCGGCGAGAGAATCACGAATCATCGATAATTCAATGTGGCAAATTCGATAAATAAGAAAAAAAAATTTTCCCTTAAGACTTCACCGACGGTGGAGAAACGAGAACTGTTTGCAAGACCATCTTTTTGACGCGAGCCAGGCATCCATCGATTGTTCAGATCTCTCATGGACGTGGACAAGGAGGATGACGCCAAACGTATAAGAAGACCATGAAGAGACGACGAGAACGACGACGACAACAACGAAAATGACAACGGGGACGACGTTTGCGGCGGACAGGCAACGAGAAGACACAAGACAGTGAAAAGACGAGATGATGTAAACAACTGGATATAACATTTAATGAGAAAAAAAGATTTATTTCACGCAACACAATATTTATAAGAAACGATTTTTTTTCGCAGCTTCCGATTCCACAAGCGAAATTCGTGTTTCTTATTATGCACTTAACGAAACTAAACGTTTTCTACGTGACCGCCTTCTATCTGAGTACATCGTTCAATGCGCTTTCGAAAATTCGATCGCACATTGCGAAGCATTTGTGGCGTTATGCCGGCGCATGCATCAACAACCCGTTGACGCATATCCTCCTCGGTAGTTGGAGCCGCGCAATAAACTATATTCTTTATATAACCCCATAAAAAAAATCCAACAGTGTGAGATCGGGAGATCTCGGAGGCCAACTGATCGGACCCCGCAAGCCGATCCATCGTCCGGGGTATCGTCGATTTTAAAATGACGCGTGCAATTCTCGCGGTATGAGACGAAGCTCCATCTTGTTGGAAGTACATCCGCCTTTTTTTCCTTATAATAGACAGAATCAATTCGGTATTGTCACTGTCTGAGAGTAAAACATTAGCGACGAGAAATTCGAGAAATTTTATTTTTTTATCGTTTTATTTTGTTTTGAGATAGGTATATTGAAACAATTAAAAAATATAGAAGGGTGGTTGCAAAAATAGAGATTTGAAAAAATGTAATTGCAGTTTCCCAATATTTAAAGCAATATACATTAAAAAAATTTTTTAAATGAGATTTTTTTTCGGTTCAAATCATCCCGTCACCGAATACCAACGTCGCGGCGTATGCGAACTTTATCACGTCTGCTATGAAATAATCGTCGGCTTTCAAAGTTTGACAGATAGAATGAATGGAAAAAAAATAAATGGTCGCGATTGTTTTCAATTTTATTTGACAGATTACAATAATTTTGGATATTCGATGATTCTTCTTTGTGAAATTACAATCAAGTTTTCAGTGCACCCGCGAAATTTTTTATTTTTATTATGAATGTCAATAACGTATTGTAAAATATTGTCACTAATATTCGTTCAAAATATATTATTTTCGAAATTAAAAGGACTAATATTTGCCAATTAATGTGTCATATCTCGTATTTTATTTTACGCAACTAAATTTTCTTTTTTGACATGATAAAAATTTTTTTTTTGGATAATTAAAATAACATAATCTTTAAAATAATTCCTCACTAAAAATTATTGTAGAATAAAAATACTAAGAAATATCAGAATGTCTTCAAATTTGCTGTGCATAGTGTTTTCGATGCAATGAAATATTGCGGAAAATTAGAAAAAAATTCATTCGTGGTTTTAGAATTGCAGCGCCGTACGGACATTTGACGGGAGAAAATCGATTTTTAAATGGAAAATGTCTGGAAAAAATGTTCAGAGAGGTCGGAATCAAATTTGCTGTGCATAGGGCTTTTGATAAAATGAAATAATGCTGTGAAAAAGAAAAAATTTGGATTGTAGACTTCATAATTGGAACATCGTATGGACATTTAGCGGAACAAAATTGAATTTTTACTTTGGAACAACTCATTAAAGGTTTCGCAGTAGTTTCAAAATGATTGGGCTCAAAGGTGATGATATGATACATCATCTCTGCGAAGAAGAGAAAAGTGGCTATGCACAATCCAAAGTAACAGCACCGTACGGACACTTGTCGAAGCAAAAATGGATTTTTTTTGTTAAGCAAATATTCAAATGCTTCGCAGGGGCTTCAAAATGTATGTGCACAATGGTGAAGAATGATACATCATTCCTGCGAAGAAGAGAAAAATTGCTTCGCACTGTCCAAAGTTACACTGCGATACGGACGTCTAAGAAGATAAATTCAGTAATAAAGGTATTTTTATTAAACCGCAGGCAAAAAAAAATATTTCCAGACATTGGAGTCACTTCAATTTAACTGTGCATGATGTTGGGGGTACATTGAAGTAACTGCTGAAAAACTACATTTTTTGGAGCATATGCTGTGCAGAATCCCCATCGAAAGCTGTGTGAAGAGGCCTCACTGGTCATTTTAATAGGCACTCTTTGCCTATTGTTATAGTGAGTGCCTAAAAAATCGTTGTTTTCCTCAAGCTCTCCGAAAGCCCACACGTAAAACCTCAACCGTTATTCACTATTCGAGAGTAATAGCGTGTGCTGCGTGTTCAACTTGTACGGAAAATTCACCGCCCGAATAACCTTCCGTACAGATTCACGCGCGAGATCAATAGAAAAATGACAAATGTGCACAATACTTCTTGTAAACTTATGCAAATTAAAGCAAAACAAAAGTATTTTTCAAACAGACAGACACTTCATTTTTTCAAACAGACAGACACTTCATTTTTCAAATAGACAGACAGACATTTTTCAAACACACACACGGACGAATCAAGTTTTTGTTGTAATTAGATCTCTTGCGTATCCCCTGGTACTGTATACCGGAGTACGACGCACGGCCCCCAAAATCTCTTCTCGATGACCTTCTGTTACAGGTTTCGTGCGACGTTTTCTAGGTGCTTTCAATCACCCGTGCACCGCGTATGTCTCAGCGAGTCTGATTATCGAATAAAAATGTTCCGAGATGACATTGCGAACTCGAAATAACGAACCAATTTCCATCTTATGTCTAACGTTTCCTAAGATTGCCAACGTGTATGCGATGTAAAAAAAAGTGATTATAGTCAACGTTCCTATGTATATAATTTATTATTAAAATACCTCCTAAAGCTTTGTTGGGTCGGCGCGGGATTTCCATGGCTTTCTACCAACAATCGTACGGCTTTCGTGAAATTATTCACGCTCGCTTGATTTTTCGCGTGCATTAAGCATGCGAACATGCAGCATGCGTGTACGTCTCAATTCGTCGTTCATGATTACTGATTTCGCGAAGAAGGATTGACACGGGAAAAAATTATCGCATATTCTGTCATTTGTTTTCCGCTTGGATACGTGAATAACAGAACCGCAACATTTGAAGCATAGGCTATGGAAAAAGCTGAGAGATTTCATTTTGTTTTAGTGGGTAATCGAGTTATTGATGAGAATGTAGCAGCAACTATAGTATAATCAGTAGCAACGATAAGGCAACTGACCGATGAACAAACTGTCGGTTTAATCTCATTTGGTTCACCTTTTTCCAGATTTTGCTAACCACACGTTTGATGAAAAGTAATTCGATGTAATTGAAAGAAACGAAACGGAATGAACACTCGATAGTAATGGTGACAGATTGCCAAATGACGAGTAAATACGCGACAGACAATGTCGGTGTCATCGCTTTACGTTTGTCCTATCCAAAATCGAGCTTCCAGTACAGTTTAAGAAAAAAATATGTACAATACATTAGAACGAAGCAAATCCAATCACATCACCGGTGAAACTGCAAAGACGATGTAATACAGACAATCAACGCGACAGAAATTCAGGCAGTTTCATCTCAAAATTGTGATTTCGGTGCCTCCGACGTGACAATTTTTTTTATCGAAGACACCGAAAGCACAACTTCGGAAACGATGAGCGAATTGAGATGAAACCACTTGAGCTTCTGCCTAAGAGTTGAGTTTCTGATTAAAAATCGATTTCACGAAAATTTCGAGTAAAAATATTTTCCCCTTAAAAACTATGGGTATAATCAAAAAACCATTTTTACCATCGAGGAGAGCAGGGAAAATCCTTCAAGAATCATCCCTCACACTAGTCGAAATCACCGCGCAAACGCGCTTAAAAATGGGTGACCACCTTTCACTGGTCACACTGTATATACTGTAACGGGGACCTTATTTTACTCAATAAGTCCTCGAATATCGAGGCCTCGACGAGTCGGGGGGGAAAAGCGGGGAAAGCAGGGAGGTATGGGGGTCGGAAATAACTGCAAAACTCGGGTGGGATAAACAATAATGTAATTCGTAAAAATGCAAAAGAATCGATACAAACGAAAAGTAAATAAATGAATGAAAATAATGCAAAAAGAATAACTCGTAACTGATACTAAAATAATACTCGAAAGAATACAAAATAATAAGGTTAATAATAATATCGATCGTACCACGACGATGGATCTCGATGAATAACTTAATAAATGTGGGGATAGGGGTGAACACGAGGGAGAAATACTAACAGGGGAAAGATGGCGGCGATTCCACCCCGCGATGGGTTATTTGCGGTTGGACGCCCGCGCAAAGTGTACGGAGGAGAAATACTTGAACAATATGCGCGGGACGGGGCGGGGGGTATGACTCGTCGGGCAATACTTTCTAGAACAACTAACGTGGCAAAAAAAAAACAGGGATTTCGATAGATTGGGCGCCAGTTACCATTAATGGGGCAACACCGTTTATTCGACACAAGATCGACTCTAATAAACTAGGGGAAAACGTGGCCGACGACTAGTCGCAGGGCATGGGACAACTCAGGGGGGAGGGGACCTCGAACTGTTGGCTCGTAATTTAATACCTTCGGTCACAAAATACTGTTCAAAGGGTTGCGGGGATGTTTCGGAGATTTTTAGCAGATTTTTCGGGATACAGGGGAACGGGGATCTCACGGAGAAAAGATAACTAACGGCTATACGCCACTTACCACGTGCACGCTTCTACCTGTCGCGAACGCCGAGCAATGGCCATAGTCGTTGCCTTGCGAATCGCCAACTATATTCCTTTGCAAATTCCGTACAATCACGAGGGCCGGAGACGGGGGTAAAATAGATGAGATGTATCGAAGGGATACGGCAACGCGAATGATCTCTCCGCCTTTCGATCAACTTCACACACTCAATTCGTTATAAAAGTTACAATATGTTAGCACGCGCTCTTTTACACGTGAACACGGGACGGGATCTCGATCGAAGCTGAGAGCCGCAAATCTTCTCGTACCACAGCGTCGTGGGGGGTCCTTGCGCTGAGTACAAAAGTTCGGTACGCGGCATTAGTCGACAACGAGAGCGATTGACGTACGTTGCGCAAGAGGGTGGCAGTTGGACGATTGATCGCCGCTCGATACCTTTGAGCGACGATGACGGGCGGCGGGCGGCGAGCACACTGTGTTGGCTCAGCGCTAGGGATAGCGATTCCTCTGGTCGACGCTCTCGCATCTTCGTCTAGTGTTTCCCTCGCTTTCTCACTGTCGTACTCGGCCATGATGCGATGCTAGTCATTGACTGGTTCGGTGAAGGGGGGAGGGGGGCGGTAACGTGCAAACTATACATAAATACGGACTATGCTCAAAATACAGATTATACTCTTACAGCTACCTATCGCTCACGTGGTAAGTAGCGGGCTCGATTCGAGGGGATTTAAGGAATACTGGAACGAGGCTACCTCGTTAATATACATACGTATGTATTTGTATGTACACAGTAACAAGGTAAGGTAAAGGTAAAGGTAACTATAGTGAACTTAAATGCTTTATTCCGAATAGTTGGGAGGCCTGTACTTTCTCATCAAAAAATAATCCCTTTGTCCCCCTGCTAAGATCATGATCGAGAGCCCTCTCCTTTCTTTTAACCTGTGGACATTGGCTCAACTAGAACACCGTTTTCAGGCGTTTCCTCTAACAAGGATAATTTGTCGACCCAACTCTATGTATCTAGGACTCGAAGGCTCTAAGCGACTGACCCTAGGTTCCTCTTTAAATGGTTTTTGGCGATGGTAAGGTAGTTTTTATTGAGTGAAAGATCTATGAGGGGGCAGTCGATATTGATAATAGTCGATCCCTACGGTAAGTGGGCCTTGTTCCTTTTAGTTTCTTTTTTGGAACCGACGAGTGCTCGGAAGAGAGGTCAGAATCTCACAGGCGCAGGCCGAAAAAGGCGGCCTCCCCGCGAAAGGCCAGTCGCCTTTCTATCATGGGGACGGCTCGTTTTGCGTGCGGGGCTTGCGGCTACATTTTCTCGGGGTAAAATTAGTTGACGCCGTTAGCGCTAAGGTAACAGTACCAGTGCTCGGACGGTTAAGAGCATCCCTAGATTGAACGAATTATTCTTCGATATAGGAAGTGTCATTTTTTTTTACCAAATAAAATCTATTTCAAGCTCGTTGTTTCTACTATCCGAAACACATGCAGAAATTGCCAAAAAATTGAATATTTGTATTGATATTCATTAAAATGCGAAAATATCGCAAATGTACCGATCTTCGGACAGCTGTAAGCGTTATGTCCCCATATTTGGACACCATCAGGGCCCAGTGTTCGCACACATCCCTATAATCGGACATGACGTAATGTTTCACGTAGAAGAAATAAAACAAATGAAAACTATTATTGTAATAATAATGAGTTCATATACGATGGATGGGGAAAAACAAAAACCGGTGAAAACAAAAAACGATAATTTAGTCAGTCGTCAAGCTACGAAAGAAAAAAAACGAAGAATGGAATGCAAAATCAATATTCACGGAAAAAAATGTGGTGTGCCGTTCTACGGGGGTCAAGAGAACGCGGATAGTGAATTCACCGGGGAAGAAACCTATCGTGTCCCGGAAAATGCTAAACACAATTTATGGAGAATATCGATAAAAAAGGATACTCGCGCGAAAAGTCGTAGAAAATGTCCACATCTGGCTGGAATTTGCATTTTTCAAAAATGCGTCCATCATCGACAACAATTACAGCTTTTAACAACGACCTGCGGCATTTGACTTCGCTAAGGCGAAAAATGATTATTTGAAATCGGATTTTAATCGTTCGGTAACCAAACTGCAATTTGTCTTTTTCAAGAACCATTCCAAGTTGTTGTAGGGGGTGTAAATTAGTGTCTGCGTCGTACCTATTGTACTGAACATGCCGTTGCCATTTTCTATTTCTTTGCTCCAAAAGTTTGTAACGAAACGTACCGCGCGGAAAATTTACGGAATTACGAAATTATTACGGGATTAATAATCGAAAAGTTTCTTTTCTGTTAATAGCGTGGAAATGTATTTATTGTAGCGTTAGAAATTCTAGAAAAAAAAGATACATTTGTGTAAAATTTGGAATCCGGTTAATCACGTGAAAACCACGCGTACTCAGTATAAAAAATTATTAAAACAAAATGAACGCGTCATAAATTGTACGATCGTAGACCCAGTTACCGAACATCAATATATTTATTCTTCGATGTGAATTCAATTGAGCAATTATTTATTGTATTGGTCCGTATACATTTAATAACATATATATTGTGACGTGCTTTTCCCCGGCTTCGGAATACCAGGGATCGGCTACCCGTCCAAAATATAATGACGCCCTTGTTTTTCAATTCCCTTACCTTTCCCTTTTATTCTCGCTGAATTGTTGCTGGGCGCCAGGATATCTATCACCCGATATCCAGGGTTCCGATTCTCCGATTTTCAGCTCGTGCGCGAAGTAAATTCAACAATCAAATAATTTGTACACCCGTTACGACAAAATAAAAGCAATAAAAACGATAATTTATTCAGTTATTTTTCGTAACTCAACACACAATTTCAGCCTTTCCGTTCCGCTTTCTCCGAACGACGATTCGTTCGCAACAATACAATATTTTTGACTCGCGGGACTCGACATGAACTATTTTCTGTATCTTTCGTCTACGCGACGAGAATCGTACGAAATTTTACCGGTAAATTGCCGAGTACGGGCGAGAAAGCACTCTGCAATCCGCACAAATTATTATTCTTTTGGCGTGTTATTGAATGCATTAGATATTTTGTAACTTATTTTGGTCTGTTTTAAATTTATTTAGGTAATTGTCATCGGAAGAAACTGCGCTCTCGGGACTGTAGCGAATGCGAGAGGAATATTATAAAATCTATTCACGGGAATGATGGAAGGGTTTTTGTCGCTTCACGACTTCGCTCCTGATATTATTTTGGTCGAATAAAAATTGTTGATTGTATCCCCGAGATCTGTTCTGCTCTTTCCGTCGTGAGAGCGACTCGAAACCCTGCCCTCTACCATCTTCCCGGGCTGTAGCTGACCGAGCGTTGGATCGAGAAAATTGTCGTATCGAGAAAATAAATTTCTCGCGCGAATTCCGGGTTCTCGCGGCTGGCGCCTAGTGAATCGGCCTTTTCTCTGCAGCTCCTATTGCTCTTGACGAGTCACAGTGCACTTTGCATTATTCTTCTCTTATCCAAATTACCCCAGGAAGATAGTAAACTCCCGCCAGCAAAAACTCATGAGTCGGAAATCTCTCCGCAATCGTCGCTACAGCTTTCATGTGCCTTGAGACTACTTCTGCTCCATCCGATGGTGAAATATGTATATGCCCCTCCTACAATAAATTTAGAATTACCTCTTGCTACCGCGACAATCAAATACTCTACATCGACATTCTCAATTTCACAAGGCACTCTCTACACACACTCTACAGGCTTCGGTGCACCGCAATGATACCCCCCTTCTTTCGTTATTTTTATCCCTCCTATGAACTATGTATAAAAAAATGATATGTGATGATGAGAAAATAACGGTAAACGAATGAAAGCGAAGCCACAAAACTTTCAGCCACTGGAACTCCTTCGCTATAGATTGTGTGGAAATTTTTATACCACCAAACATTCACAGCTAATAAAACCTAAGAATTCTTCACAATAATGACGATTCCCATAATAATCACCTTTTCTCTATCACATAGTGTTAGCATTATAGATTTACTCCCGTCTACATACTTTTATGAATGAATGTTTCACGTGTGTTACAGATGGCCGTTTCGTTCTCACCGTCTCGATGGTACGCGCGGGACCAGTATCGGGAGGGGTAAAACCGGAGACTCGGAATATGACTCGAAGAAATGATACTTTATTGCGCGGGTGGAGATTCCCAACCCGCGTGAAAAGGGAATGTCTATTATTACAATAATTAATACACTAACCGTAATAAGTACTACGCGGACTCAGAATGTCGCGTGTACTTCCACTAACTACTCGCGTAATCGTAATTTTACCGCGCTCACGAAATCGCTCACTCGTCGATCAAAAACGGCCGCACTCGTTCACGCTCTCGGGACGAACTCCCGTCTCCCGCGCTCGCGTTACCCCTCGGGGGCATTTCTCTCGCGCGACGACTACCGTCTCCCGCGGTGCCTACGGGTCCGCCTTTACGTTGTGACGTGCTTCTCTAAAGTCTCGGACTTTACTTTGTTGAGCGACCCGTCCAAAATATAATGACGCCCTTGTTTTTCAATTCGCTACTCTCACCTGTATTTTTCCTTCCGCCGAATTGTTGCTGGGCGCCAGGATATCAATCTCCCGATATCCAGGGATTTTAACGTTTTTCCTTACTCTCTAATTAATACTATCTTACACGGCTAGCAGGATAGGGAGAGCAGTTCGGGCGCGAAGTATTTCAGAAACCAAATAACTTTTTCGTACAGTACACATGAAATAAAAGCAATAAAACGGTATTTATTCAATTATTTCCCGATGTTTTAACACAAAAATTTTCAACCTTCACGATCGGCTACTCAAAACGACTTTCGTTCGAAAAACACAATTTTAATGACTCGCGGGACTCAACGTAAATTATTTTCTCGATCTGTCGTCGACGCGACGAGAATTATCCGAAATTTAACCGCTAATTTGCCGAGTACGGGCGAGAAAGCACTCTGCGATTTCGCGTAACGCTCTCGGCATAAAGTAACCAAAGATGGTGTGCACCCCGTGCACCTACCTTGTCAATTATCCCCGAAGCGATGCGATCATCCTCCTACTTCCTCGAACTATTCCTCAAGACAACGGTCTCTCGATCTCGGCCGTCGACACGGCGTTAATTCTCCTCTGCGGACGTTGATTTTCGATACTTCTCCCTCACGGAGATGAAATTTCACGGAATCCCTTATCGCTCGTTTATTAGCTCACTATTCTCAACTACTTCTCGAATCTTTTTCGACTGTCTAATGCCTTTGTTCTCAACAATAAAGAAATTATAACGGAACGTCTAACTAATAACACGCGTTAAGCGAGAGTGACGCTCGCTCGCCCGTACTTCGTTACGCGGACCGGTAGCTGAGGAGAAGGGGGTCGCGACGGTTCCCTTGCTGTACTTCGGCAATTATTATTGGTTCCTCGCGGCTCCTCTCCTATCGTCTTCTCCTCACGCGGTAACCGGCGTCGTTACGGCTTTACGCGAATCTGAAAAATATAAAATAGCTCTCCGGCAGACTTGTGTTCTATATTTTTCAGTTTTCTCGGGTTCCGCGGGGATCGACTCTGTGCGCGCGCTAACAAAGACTCTCGCGCGTGCCCTACCTATAGCGTGATGCGAGAGCGTCTATAACGCCTCATCACAACTTCTAACACTCCCGTCAACCTTATCGCTAACACGTGTATATTCTAAACATATTATCCACATAAATCGATTTGTCGGTTCGTAATACACAAGGAAAATCCGGAAAAAAATAATTACTGTTAAGAATGCCAAAAACAATTTTTTTTAGTAATTTAAGTATGTTGTGACGTGCTTTTCCCCGGCTTCGGAGTACCGGGGATTGGCTAACCCGTCCAAAATATAATGACGCCCCGTTCGCACACTCGATTCCCCTTACCGTCTTGTTGGGCGCCAGCACACCGTATCAACCCCGATATGCAAGGGTTTACTTTATCATTCCTTCTTATCAATTGTCGTTCGGCTAGCAGGAGGGGTGCAATCCGGGAAACAATAAAATAACTTTTACACACGCGAGTTAAAATAAAATGACAACCATCACACTCTTTATTTTAACAGTCAATTCTCTCATACAGCTGACTTCTGTCTGACTTTCCGCGGACTCGCGAGACTCAAGATTAGTGTCTTCGTAACAAAATAATTACAACACCCGTCGCTGCGAGCGAAAATCATACACGAAATATTCCGGAAACACCGTGCACGAGCGAGAAAGCTACGGCAACGCGTGTACGGCACAGAAAAGAACCGAAGATGGTCTGCACTGCGTGCACCTACCTTTATTTTCCCTGTCCGGCGATCTACACGAGTCGTCCTCGTGACTTTCCTCTAGCTGCGAGCCTCTATCCTCTATTCCTCTCGGAAAATTCCTCAACCGTCGTCACGGCGGTTATTCCTCACAAATAATAATCCTCCGGCCGATGAGACGGCGTATCACGATTTTCTTACTCCCGTGGCTCGCACGGCGTTAACTATTTGTCACGGATTTATTCTTTTTGCACTAACTGCTAACTAATCGAATCTCTATCGCTCGTTACGCTTATCGATCTAATTCGTACAACGCGTCACGCGAGAGTGCCTCTCGCTCGTGTTCGGTTACGCGTCTCGGTAATCGGTGGGAGGGGGTACGAGCCCTTTGTCGCCGAAAATCGCCTGATCGCTGGAATATTCGCGACGTCTCTTCTCTCGTGGTTCCCCTCTCGTATCTCCCACTTGCCGTCGTCGCGTAGCTGAACACCTGTAATGTATAATATGATCCTCCGGCAGTCTCCCGAATACTATACATTTTTCTATCCTCGGGTATCGTCGGGGGATGACTCTGTATACGCGCCTATCTACAACTCTCGCGCGTACCTAATATCTAGCGTGCCTGCGAGAGCGTTGTAACGCCTCGTCGCAATGTATAGGTGCGAGGCGGTGCTCAACGCGCTCAAAAGTGCGAGTTCAAAGATAAATTCGAACACTTTGTCGATGGAATAAAAAACTGAAAAAAATCAAGCATATAAAACGTGCTGAAAAGATTAATTTTGCATAGTAATAATTTCAAAATGTTATTAACAAATAGGTGGAAAAAACATTGATTCCACAAATTGTCTGTGATTTTGTGACAAACATATATTAAAAACATTAATACCAAAATTCCAAAAAAAAAAAATTTTTTTTATTAGAACAATAAAAAAAAATCGTACGTATTCAGTAAAATTACCATATAATTTTCATTCGAATAAAAGGTTAGGTTGACGGATAATTTGTCGAAAAATTGCTTTTTTTCCAACTATTTGTTAATAAAATTTTGGAATTATTATTAAGTAAAAGTAATTTCTTCAACAGCTTCTACGTTTGATTTTTTTTTTCAGATTTTAGTTACTTCAGTAAGTGTTCGAAATTCTCTCTGAATTCTCACTTTTGAAGAAATTGAGCATGGTCTCACGCCCATACATCTTTAAAATGACGCATTGATGTTTTTTTTTCGGCAATAACGAAAAGGAAAGAAAAGGTTTTCAGATATTTCATTTTGTATGGATTTTCGAAGACGGGAAAAAGTTTTAATCGAGAAACTGCTAGTAAATTTATGCATTTTCCTTTAATAATAACTAACATAATATGTAATGAAACGAAATGACAGACCGACTACGCGAAAATCATTTTGCATTGATTCTGCAGACAACCTGTACACCCAATACTTCAAGGCCAAAGGAATTAATTATAACAACTTCTGTAGAGACGAGAAGATACTCATTTGTTTACTTACTGCGCTCGCACATGCGAATATTCTGGAAAAAGTGGAGCGCTTTGCTGCAACTGATACGGGAAGATAAATTATAATGGGCTATAGCAGACTGTACCTGCTTTTATACAACTAGACACTGTACTACACTTCTAAAGTACACTTGATTGTCGTTTGAATAAAACTCGCGTGTCTGCGATCCTCCCTTATAAGAAACTGAAAACACTGTCTCGTTCGGTAAGCAAAGAGCGTCCGAAACCGGTGTAATTAAGTCATGAATTAACGTATAATAAGAACGTTTGAGAAAACTCTCAAAGAATGAGACGATAGTATTGTAGTGACAGAAAAGCCAAACTACGGAGCATTTCTGCCGCTACTGTGCCGCAAACTTCCATACTTCTGTCGAGAGCGGTGGGGTTTACAAGACGCAGAGGTCATCGCGGTTTTTTCGCATGAGATCAGTCTGCGTTTTTTTATCGTCAACGACACAGGCAGGGAGTATTTCAAAACAATCAACAATATTATTTGGTTTCTGGATACTTCGGTGTAGTGAATGGTACAACGAGAGTCGTTATAACCGCGCGAGCACAGGTCGATCCCGGCGGTACCCGAGAGATCGAAAAATTATAGTACGAGAGTCTGCCGGAGGAACATATTATGTTTTGCAGGAATCCAGCATCGCTTGTAGACAATCGGAAGCACGTGAAGAGTACGCGACGGGAGAGACACCGCTGAGACGTTACGACTTCTTCTTCTTCTTCTCAATTTGACCGTATGATGTAAAGGAAACGTCACCGTTTCGGGAAAAGGTTCGCTGCTCGAGACCAACTCGAATAAAAAGGAGTAGACGACCAAAAACACAAAAAATATAAATTGAACATTTATTTATACCATCACCTACTCATCTCCGGGGGAACATCGAGATAGGAGATACTAGGCTCATAATACTAATATCACATAAAAACATCACAGTATATCACGTGTCATATCCCAATAAAACCTTCTTTTCCTTTCTATTTATTTCTCCACTTCTTTATGTTTTAATATTATTATTATTAATATATATTGTGACGAGACGTTGTAACGCTCTCGCAGGCACGCTAGCCGTTAGGAACGCGCGAGAGTCATAGGATAACGCGAATACCGAGTCGTCCCCCGGCGATACCCAAGGAAGGAAAAATCTAGAGGATTCGAGAGACTGCCGGCGCATATATTGTACGTTACAGGTGTCCAGCTACGCGAAGACGGCCAGTGGGAACCACGAGAGGAGAGACGCCGCGAATATTCCAGCAATCAGGCGATTTTCGGCGACAAAGGGCTCGTTCCCCCTCCCACCGAGACGCGTAACCGAACACGAACGAGAGGCACTCTCGCGCGACGCGTGGAACGAAGTAGATCGATTAGCGTCGAAAGCGATAGAGATTCGAATAGTTAGAAATTAGTGCGAAAAGAATAAGTCCGTGACAGTTATTACGCCGTGCGAGCCACGGGAGTGAGCGAAATCATTGTACCCCGTGTCATCGGCTGAGGAATTAATTATTGTGAGGATTAACCGCCGTGACGACGGCCGAAGAATTGTCTGAGGGAATAGAGGATAACGGCTCGTAGCTTGAGGATAGACACGAGGACGACCCGTGTAGGATAACGGACAGGGAAATTCAAGGTAGGTGCACGCAGTGCAGACCATCTTCGATTCTTTTTGTGCCGTACACGTGTTGCCGTGGCTTTCTCGCTCGTGCCCGGTGTTTCCGGGACGTTTCTCGGGTGATTTCCGCTCGCAGCGGCGAGAGACAGGATTATTCTATGGCAAGGGAAATTTATATCGAATCTCGCGAGTCCGTTCGAGAAGTCAGACAGTAGTCAGCTGTATTGAAGAATTTGTGTTGACGAATAAATCGAATGTTATTGTGATTTTTTATAATTGAAGGCTTGAATCAATTTATTGTTCCCGGACTGCACCCCTCCTGCTAGCCGTAAGAGATAGTAGAAAATAAGGTCAGAAAGAAAACCCTTGCACATCGGGGTTGGTACGATGCGCTGGCGCCCAACGAGACGGTAAGGGGAAGAGAGTGTGCGAACGGGGCGTCATTATATTTTGGGCGGGGTAGCCGATTGTCGTAGTCCGAAAGCGACAAAAAGCCCGTCACAATATATATATCTCTCTACATATATAAAGTTACCGCCGCTGTCGCCGCCGCCGCCGCCGTGTCAGGAATCGAGGGAGGCAGCCGGCGTGGTCGGCGGCGAAGCCGAAAATATTCTAAATCCCCCTTAGAGGGACTTAGAATATTTTCGGATTTTCGGTCGAGGGGGGGAGAGAAAAATATTCTAAGTCCCTCTAAGGGGGACTTAGAATATTTTTGGTCGATGGGGTGCCCAAGGGGGAATCCCCTTAGAGGGACTTAGAATATTTTTCTCTCCCCCCCTCGACCGAAAATTTCCCAGTTGACATTCCTAGTACTCAAAGACGGACGAATATTTTTAAACGTCGATAGAGATTTACATATTTTGCACTTAATTACAAAGTGATCGCTACCGAGTAAGTCCCCTGAAACTTCCCATGAGCACAAAGGAGCAAGACTCGAACTGACCAATGAAATGTCAAGAACGTTTAATTTCCCATCATGAGAACAGTACGTCGGAGAGCCGTCATTTAAAATAATAAGATCAATATTGTTTAACTCTGAGCTAAGAGCTCTACCCGACGGATTAAAGGGAGGAGTTACCCCAATCCGGCGAATGCGCGTTCAAATCACCTCCGTTAAGAAGATAATTATTTCCGCTTATCGCTAACATTGAATTTAAAAAAGCAGACCACATCGTGCTTTTCGTCGAAAAATTCGGCGCCCTGTACACACTTACAACCAAAAGATTTTTCCCACCTTGTAATAAAATTTCAGTCGCTACAGCTTCAATTTCTCCAGTATTCCATATGTTTGAGGGGAGGGGAAGAGAGCGAAACCGGATACTTTTTTAATAGCGATGGCTACCCCACCCCCAAGATCTCCGTTCGGTCTATCTTTCCGCACTATAGTAAAATTAGGAATTTTCACGACTTGTTCACCTTTTAAGGATGTTTCAGATAACAAAATTATATCAGAGTTATTCGTGAGAACAGGAAACTCATGTTGTTTTCCGTTTAAACTCATGCAGTTCCATTGAGCAATGTTAAAATCGACCATCGCGCCTGCACAACCAAAAAGATAGCAAAGAGACCGAGAACAATGCGAAGATCTGAGGAGTATAAAAAACGCGAAAACTCACAGTATAGTCGCAGATCTCAAACAATTAGCTACCCATAACTACCTTGATGCTACCTGCTTTACTCGAGTCGGTCTCCTCTGAATAATCCATTAAATCAACGTCCGATGAAGTGGCCCGTATTAGGAAACCCACGTCCGGAAAAGCTTTATCTAAATCTTCGTCTTGAGAGATTTTAAAAGAAGAATTTACTGAGGATGACGTTAGGATGTCTTGACGAGCATCAACATCTAATTCCTTTGGAGCAGACGAAGAGGGAGATGAGGCCGAATATTTGACCGGTCTCTCAACTTCACTCGACATAGAAATTACAGGAGATGAAACGCTCACCTTCTCGGAAGATAGAATATCGCCAGAAACTTGCGCCTTCTTCGGGATTTTTCTACGAGTATCATATGCCTTTTTCAGACTCGGTTTTTTCTGCGGCGCCGGTCTCGGATTATCATCCCAACTCACCCCCGAAAGCGGCGGGAACTCGTCATTCCAAACCCGAGCCCGCTTAGTCGGAGAGAGCAAATACGAAATCGTATCAGAATTTGAGTTACTCGAGGGGGTTCATGCGTCTCTGCTCTAGCCAAGCATCAAATCTGTAAATAGAAAATAAATTATTTTCCTGCATAACTCGCTGCGGATCCTGCCTGTCAACATTGAGATAGACCATCAATTTATTTTCTATTTTTTGCTTGGTGAAAGCTTTACAATTCTTATCGCTCGCGCAGTGATCTCCACCACAATTGACACAGAACTTCATCATACTCTTACACTGTCTTTCCAAATGGTTTTCACCGCAAATCACGCAACGAATTTTACCACGACAGTGTTTGGATAAATGCCCGTATCGTTGACATTTGTCTCAACGTTTGACCCTTACTTGAAGGGGTTCGATTTTCACTCTAGTTTTGAAGATTGCTATCTTATCCGGGAGTTTGTCCTCCTGGAACCAAAATTTCACCGACGTCGTCGGAACAAGCTTCACTGAATTTGAATCCGTACGAGTAAGTTCGGTCGCTGAAGCCCTCTCAACCACAGTCGCTGGACCAACCCGACTTCCCTTTTTATAATTCGTTCTATTTTAATAATTTTCATCGGCTTATCAAACCACTCAAGACCCTCTAGGATCCCATCATTGGACAGCGAGGCTTCAACGTCCTTCGCTACTCCAACTCTTGAGAATTTATTCTCCGGAACATGTGCTCTCCACGTCTGAGGGAGGTTCTTATCGTGAAAGCTTACCAATTTGTTTGCGAACTGATATGTCTCGAGAGTCACCTCCACGATATTGAGACCCTTTCGTTTGGTTTCAATAATTCCCGAGTTGCAACTTCTGAATGGTATGCCAATTATCATGGAGTGCAAGCTTTCTAGATCCCCTTGACGAACACCTGCGTTCTCCGGAAAGACCTGAGAAATAAAAACAATAAATGGAGGAGAGCTTTCAGAATTGTAACAATTCTTCCTTTCTGGAAAGTCTTTACGAAACAGCCCGCTATCGTTTGCGGACGCTCCCGAAATCCTTTCAGCAAAAATATCATGATTAGCCTTGGGTCTTACATGCTCTCTGTCTAAAGCAACCTCACTTGGAGGAAGCTTTCTCTTTGAGCCAAAGCTTTCTTTCGACAGTAAGGGCTGCGAGCGAATAACCTCCGCAATTGCTTCATTATCAAGGAACATAGCCTTGTCCGAGGGGCCATTCACTAGCGAAATCATTCGAGCACTCCGTAAGAAATCAAGAGTGAAATCATAAGAAATCGCTTGAAATCGACGGCAATCGCTGATTTCGATATTTCTTTAAATCGCTCTGAAATCACTCTGGAATCATATGATTTCTTGCATTCGAAATCAAATGAATTCTTGGTTAAAAACTGTACTCTTGCGATGATACGTTGTTTGTGTGTTATATTCGGTTTTTCTCTTAACGTCCCATCACACGCGTCTCAACCGGCAAAGCGTCGAACATTGTAACGCTTTCGATTCATTGACGATACGCTGTGCAGCCTGCGGCTAAGGCTGTGGCGCTAGTAAACAAATGCAATAACAGTGGTGGTTGGCGATAGTTTAGTTCAACGCAGATGCTCGCGGAGATCAATCCGAGGATCAGTCATATCCCTGAATCGTTTCTCGATTGCTAGTAAGTGCAATTAATATTTTTTACAGACCGAACCGTTTCGAGACCGCCAGCCGAAAGTGTAGCTCTTAGAATTTTTCCGCACGCATGATTCAAAGTTTTTTTGTTCATGGTAAATAATTGATAATTCTTTTCTAAATTTCCTTCGCTGCGGCTTCGACCTTGAATAATTCTTTTTCTCGTTTACTTTTTGATCGCGATGGATTTTTTAATTCTTTTACTGTGCATACCGGACGCATACAATTTACTTATATTAATATTTATGATGGCATTTTTTTCCGTTTCGACAATTCATAAATTTCGGCATATAAATTTAGACTCCAGACGTTCTTCCTAGTTTTTTTTTTCCGATACGTACATTCTCGAGTACGATGAATATTTTTAGATTAATTAATATAAATCGTAAACATGTCTATGTTATAAGCGATACTTTAAGCAATATTGTCCGATTAAGGTACTTTTCGACGATTTGTCACGAAACAGTCATGGAGGAAGACGAAGAAAAAAGAAAAACAAATTTTTCAGAAAACGCGGGTGACCATTTTTGGAATCTGCTTGAAACCACGACAGCTTCGAAAATACCGGTCTACGTGAAAAACATCTTGCGTTTTAGTAATTATGACGGCTCGTTGGCATTTCGACGCATAACGGTGGATACAATAAACGAGTTGGAAGTTTTTTCACGAGAAACTATGAAGTTTCTATTAGAGCCTCATGATGACCTTCAGGCTTTTTACGGTCATTTTCACAAGTGTCCAGAAAAGTTTCGATGGATGATAGGTGATAAACACTTAATCGAAGAGCTCGCGAATTTTGAACCCGACAAACCGCACGACTTTTGGACCCCACCGTCGTCCTCGCGAGAAACTCGAGGGGCCTCGAAAAAAAATGTTATGGCTTCTACTCCCGTTGAAAACGCTTCAGGTTCATCCAATCCGTCAAAGATTATTAACGCGAAGAGTACCGTTATTACTAACGTCGAAGAAGAACGAAAAATCCTATTGAAATTGGTGAAAGCGCTTCTTATAAAAGAGGATCAGCAAAACTACATCGATAAAAGTAAAATTTCCACGCAAAATCTCGATATTCAGGTATCAGTACTTGAGCTTTACCAAGACGATGATTTCCGCAATCCTACACGTATAGTGCAAAAATCAAATGTGTGGTTTGCTCGAATTATGTCACCGTCACAAAGTGTGGTCGAATCGAGCAACGATCTGCGCGATGGGTGCTATCGAATTATCAAAGGCATCTGCACACATATTCGATTAAGAAGGATGCCGGAACCGATTCAAAAACGAAAGGCATCAAACGAAAAAAATCTATCTTGCAAGCAATGCAGAAGCTATTTATAAGAAAATAAAGAACTTCTTGTAAACTTTGATTGTTTCTTACGACCCCATACTGGCTACCTCTATCCTTTAGTTGTTTCCGAACAAGGAAGTGATTTTATCGATTTCAGCTATTTTGAAATCATGATTCGAATCATTGAATGTCTTCCGAAATCACTCGAAATCATGTGAATTCTGTGAAATCACAATATTTTTGAAATCTCTAAATTGAGACACGAAATCGCATGAAATCAGGAATTCATTGAAATCATTTGGGCACCCAAAGAGGGAGTGAATGGCCCCTCGGCCTTGTCACCATCAAAATCACAATTTTCGTCAGGGTCTCCCACTGTCATTGCGGACGAACTATTTCCGGCCAACGACTTCCTTGCCATTCTCCAACCTTTCTTATAAAATAAACCTCCAGACAAATATCGCCTATCTCGATACACCCCAGAGGTCTTAAGGTTTCAACAAAAAAAAAACAAAACAAAACTATAAACAAGAATAATCAGTCAAAGTCCACCTTCCGTTTTTATATATAAAGGAAATGGAGCAAACCCATCGCATGCCCAAGCACGCGACACGCGTTCGCTTGTAACTGTCTCACTGCTCGACGAAACTTCTTCATGTAAAAGTTTTATAGGAGCTCCACCAATGAAAATATAGTCCAGACCAGCTTCTATCTCTCTCCTCTCTTGGTTTTGATACAGGAACGCTATTTATAATCACCGATTGATAAAAATTACTTGGATAACGTATTCTAGTAGAAATTACACGCCTGTTCCATTCGCCATCTTCCAAGCGACCCCGAAAACGTTACGACGAATCGCCGAATTATCGGCGTGCGAGGAGTTTTTCTCCCTTCCCCTGATTACCTTAGTACGCGTACCGTCGTACGGGCGAGTGAGCATCACTCTCGTGCACCACGTCGTTTACGCATGACCTATTGTCGAATTAGTTAGAGTAGACAAAGGAGAGCATCTCTCTCCCAATTTACGAAAGCTAATAGTTCAGGCATAGAGTCAGACAGATAGTCAAAGTAACGAGTATTCCATGGATCTCGTGTTTGTAATCTCCGTGAGGGAGAAATCAAATTATTCGACGGCGAGTATCCGATCCGCTGGGGAAGTCACGCCGTGTTGACAGCCGAGGCCAATCCGGAGTCGAGGATAGCTAGAAGAAAGCCCCGAGGGCCGATCGGTCGCAAAGGAAAATTAATAACGTAGGTGCACGCAATGCACACAATTTTTGGTTATTCGTTTGACAAGAGTGCTGGGTGCCGAGGACTTTCGCGCTCGTACTCGACAAAATATTCGGTTAAGAATCCTCGGGAAGTCTCGAAGCATCGAGCGGTTGTCGTGCGAAACGAACAATAGAATTTCATGTAAAGTCTCGCGATTACACTATTGTTTTGTGTGGTATGACAGGGGTTTTCACCAAAACTTATATTTGGGGGGGGGGGGATTAAATGACGGTAGGCGGTGAGGAGAATACTTAACAAAGAAATAGAAATTGAACTAGTAGAACTTGATCAAATTAATTTAACGAATCAAATCATGTCTAGTAAAGTCGTTTTATTGACTTGCAACTTATGATCAGATTTAATGAATATAAAACAAACACATAAAACATGTACCGACACCAACACGATTACCATTTAGCATTCAGGCCAAATATCCTCTTTAAATCCTTCCCCTTCAGTGTTTTTTTTCTTCACCATAATAGATGGAATCAGTTCGTTATTTTATCTGTAGGAAACCAAATCATTGTAGAAGAAAAGTTCAAGAAAATTGCTATTCTTTGTGATTTTCAATGAAATTTTGTCGATATTTATGGATGCTGTAAAAAAAATGCTATCTCGAGAACGAAAAAATATATCGTCTTGGTTTCTGTCTTGTATTGAAGAGGAAGTAGTACGTTACTCGAATCAAAAATTTGTCATCTTGGATGGCTCCGAAATATTTTTTACAAATTGATAAAATTCTTGACAAATTCGACTGTGAAGGCTCTTTGATAGTCCTGTTATAACAAAATTCATTTCTACCATTTGAGATATATATTTTTTCTTCTTCATAATACATGGAATCAGCTCGTTATTGTCTCTGTAGAACAGACAAGTATTGGAGACGAGAAATTAGAGAAATTCGATAATTTTTTTCGTTTTTCAATGAAATTTTATTCGCATTTATCGTCGCTTAAAAATATCAAATTTACCATCGTATTTTCTTAATTTTATTTAATCACAAACAAGGATAAGTTGCTCGGTCCGGAATAACTCGTAAAATCGACAAATTCAGTGTTTTTCACTTTGTCGATAAATAATTGTTTAAAATTGTTCTTTAAGAGTACAATTGTTTTTTCACGAAAAAAAACTTTTCAAGACGTGAGAATATGAAAAAAAAAATCGTTTTTCGACGAAAATTTGTAAAATTTGAGAAAACGTTGGAAATACGTCGATAGAATAATCATTAGCCGTTTTTTTATCGACTGTAAACGAATAAATCGAGCGAACAAAATTGACATAGATTTCGAATGTGATGAATCTCTGACGGTCGAAGTGTAAAAAATTCAATTTTTAAACATTGCACACTTTTTATCTACGCAATAACGCGGAGAGTCAGTTTGTAAATGTGATTTCTATGAGAGGCAAGGATTAGAGACGGCAATTTGGAGAAATTTGAAAAAACGATTCGTTTTTTGACGAAAATTCGTGAAATTAGTCTTTGCTTTAAAAAAATCATATCTCGGCAGCGATAAAAGATATCGACTCTTATCTTGTCCTGTTTTGAAGAGGAGAACATACTTTGCCAGAAACAAAATTAACAGTTTTTATTATTAACTCCAAACGCATAAATTGGGTAAACATAATTGCCAAAGATTTTGACTGCGATGTATCTTCGACGGTCGAAGGATAGAAAATTCTTTTTTTTTATGTTTGCACACTTTTTATCTGCGCTATACCGCGTAGAATCCATTTGTATTTAGGTAAAATACGAACAAAGATTAAAACGAGATGTCGATATTTTTTTATTTGAAAATCATCCGGCCACAGAGTACGCGCGCCGCGACGTATGAGCATCTGTGTATCGTCTGCTACGAAATTGTTATCTGCTTCCAAAGTTTGACAGATAGAATAAAACGAAAAAATATATTCTCGCGATTTTTTTTAGTTCTATTTGGGAAATTGTAATTATTTTGGATATTCGATGAATCTTTTTTGTGAGTTTACAACCAATTTTTACAGTGGATACGTGAAATTTATCATTTTTATTACGAATATGAATGAAGTGTGATAAAATATTGCGAATGATTTTCGGTGATAATATATTGTTTCGAAATAAAAAACGCAAACATTTGTGAATCTGTGTATGATATTTCGTGTTTTATTTTTCACAACCGAAGTTTTTTTTTTAACATGATAAAAAATGGATTTTTGGCAAATCTAAATAACATAACCTTTGAAGCAAATCTACTTATAACCACTGTTTTTGAATTATTTTATAATTAAAATTATATTTGTCAGAATGACTCAAAATTTGTTGTGCAGAGTGCTTTCGATGCAATGAAATATTGTTGCGAAAGAGAAAAGAATTGGTTTCCAGGATTCTTAATTGGAGCACCGTACGTACATCAGATGTGAGGAAATAATTTTTTAATGGAAAATTGTGATGAATAAATAGTTAGAGATGTAGGATTGTCTCCAAATTTGCTGTGCATAGTGCTTTTGATAAAACAAAATGATGCTGCGAAGGAGAAAAAAATTGGTTCGCACCATCTAAAGTTACAGTGTGATACGGACGTCCGAGAAGAAAAATTCAGCCAAAAAGTTGTTTTCATTGCACCGCAGGCTAAAAAAAATATTCCTATTCATCGCAGTCACTTTAAAGGAACTATACATGATGTTGGACATACATCGAAGCAAACGGTGAAAAATAAAAATTTTTGCAGTATGCGCTGCGAAGTAACCCCTTCGACAGATTCTGAAGAGCAACGGATGGTCATTTTAATAAGCACTCTTTGCCTATTGTTATAGTGAGTACCTAAAAAGGAGGTGAATAAACGACGATATTTATTGTTTTAATTTTACGGAAAAATTTAGTGTCGTTATTCATTTAGATAATGGATTTTGTGATTTCCTTCCAAACTGCCCTCCCTACTGCCGAACTGCCCTCCCTATTCCGCTAGTCGAGTAAGTTATTGAGATTTTGGGAATAAGAGAAGATTGCATTCCCTGAGTATCGGGAGAAAGATACTCTGGCGGCCAGCAACAATACAGCGAAAAATAAGGTGAGAAAATCGGGCATTGAAAAACAAGGGCGTCGTTATAGATTGAACGGGGAGCCGATTGCAGAGAGTGCGATCTGCAAAAAGCCCGTCACAATATATTGTAACGACCGAGCGAATGAATAACACGCGTATTTGGTTTTGGGGCGGATATTATTAATTATAAGAAACGTTAATTATCCCGATCTCGAAATGTCACACGTCCGCTCGTTTTTAAAGTCCCGTCCAGACTCTCTTGTCGTGACGATCGATATCGTATCGATCGTTCGTACCTTTGTCTATTGTCACCCTAACTAATATCGTGTGTCTTACTAAATAGTCAGCTATATTCGTTACAATATATTGGAACCGCATTCTCTCGGGCAACAGTGTTAGTAGAAAGAAAGGAAGGTGGTAGCTGAATCATAATAAAGTGATCGTGTCGAAATTGATCGGCCCCGGCGCGTTCTCAACGAATATCTTTAAGTGAAATTTTCTGTTGTTACCAAAATTGAAAATTACAATCAAAAGCAAAGTTAAAGTTAAAATTGAAAGAGAGAAAAAAGATCGCTTTTATATGAACGTATCTCATTTATGAATAAAATTACAATTTATTACAGAAAATATCATCGGATCGAGAGCAATTTGAACATTACTCAGAATGAAACAAATAATTGGTTTCATTATAAAATTGCGCGTAAGCGTTGAGTGGAATTAGAGTGTGAAGGTCAACCAACCTTCAACTAATCAACCAATTACTCAATTTATCTATTAGTTTATTCATCGACTCTCGAATTATATATTCTCTTATGTTCTTGCGTTTCGCGTAAAGATAAGATTAAAAACATTTTTCTCTCAGAAAAAAACGGAACGTACTCTGTCGCAACTTCCACGTGAATTTCCTTCGGATTTCTCGGCATTTGTTGGATACCATTAAAAAGAGCTTTCCGATAATCAGCCTTTTGTACAATGAATGGATCTTTACACTCACAGTCGAGTGTGCTTCCGTTATCCTGAAAAATGCGTTTTCATGTAATATACCTTTGCCGGGGCATTCCAACAAATTGGAATTGTAACAGAATAAACGACTTTATGGGAATGAAGGAAAAAGGAATTATGGGATTAATGTTAGGATCATAGTTGTCGGGACCAATTTTCGACTCAGTAAATACGTCGTTGTTTCATCCGTCCTTTTACTGGTATAGCCCTACATCAGTGATATCTGTACGTCCCGATTGTTTGGTCGCATTTTGGCATTTTGGCCGGTATTATTGGCTTTTCTCGTGTTTTTCTTCGTTTTTGCGACACTACATCCGCTGATGAAGTCGGACCATTTTTTCCCGATGTTAAATTTATACGTTGTTGTACCGCGAATATCGCAGGCGTTACAGAAAGATGCAATGTGCAATAGCGGAGGTATGCAGGCGACGCGTGAGGCGCGATCGCCGAAATCGAGCGCCTCGCGGGCGATTGAGCAATCGACGCATCGAGCGCGCGACTCTCAATCGCGGTCAAGTAATACAACGCGTCAGCAGTTAGTGTAGCGCGGAGTCTCCAAATTCTTGAACAGGATCTGGAGCGGTAAATAATAAACAGCAGTCAACGAAAAGCGACGAATGTCGTAATATATCCGATGGTCGCATTATTACCGAATATTGTAATAATGCTTCGTCATCGGAATTATGTTGACAAGCTCGTCCGTATATATCGGTACGAGCGCGAGCATCAGACAGTCTAGTATTGACTCGTGATACAGGGGGTCCGAATTGACTCCTGAAACTGTGCGTCTGGTCCAAGGGATTCGAGCAAGGAATCCAAGTTACAAGTATTATACGCGATAGCGGGTCGAACCCGAGTTCTATCGAAGAGTGAGTTATATCGTAAAGTGACATAGTGAATTGTTCAGTGGGCTATACTGCTCACACGAATTGTATTTGATTGTAAAACTGTTCTGTTGTTTTATCTCTTTTAATAAATATCATTTTTTACAACGTTCGGTGGTTCTCACTGGAGTTCTAACTCCCGACTGGTACAATCCCTTTTATTAATTCGGGTTAAAATCCCAACCTTCGAGCACGGACTGATCAACCGGGTTTCGGGGGTACAACAACGTCTACCAATTTTTTAATAATTAAAATAACAATAACCGCTCAGGTATCGCGTCTGTCACTAACCCAAGACGTTTATTATTTTCTGTTGAATTTTTCTGCCTCTACTCAGTTTTGCGCGTGCAGAGTCGATACGAGCGGAGCTCGTCTTACCGTATTGGCCTTACCTATAGGCCGTCTCTCTCGATCGACAGGTTCGGCGCGATTGGCGCGATAACTAGAGCACGCCGCGAAATAGCGAGGGGCGTCAGTTCAACTGTTCCCGTCCTCGCATGCAGTCAAAATTTTCTATAACCTTTACCTCTACTTTAATAAATATTTTTCCTTGTTCACTCTTCAAACCAAACGTCGTATTTTCAAAGCAATATGCCCTGCTGCGTTCTTTTATAAATATTTGTTTCTTTTATTGTAGGATAATAATTACATTATTATCATTATTATTGTAATAATATTGTTATTTGTTTCAATGTTTAATCATATTTTTTTTTTATAAATATTTAAATCGTTTCCGAAACGCGAGTACCGTGGTTTAGAAAAAAAGTTTCACGTAATAAAAAGAGCTAACCTTTCAAACCTCTCGCACTCCGCCTCTTTTTTCCTCTCGTTCATTTTCTTTATCCTCGAGTTCCAGTGTCTCCGCTCGATCCCGAAGAACTCGGTTCTGCTGCTACTCCTCGACGGACGAAAAGTGCACCAATTGTTATTGCAACGATTCAAACACAACGAGAGTAGTATTTGCCATAGAATTATGGCGTTATTTTTTATTGCTAGCGGCAAAGAGCTTCCGATTGGATGTCTGAAAAGTAACCAACGGATGATCAACCTGAACCTGATGGATGGGAAAACTTCATGCGTTTAAAAAAAAAACTCTTACTTTACTCTGCATTGATTCTACTGTACCTGTACCTTTATTCTCTTGTTAACTTTTACTCCACTTTTTTATTTAATGAAATGTACATTTCCACAGTAAATGTGAAAAAAAAAATAATAATACACTTCCACAGTACTTGTGCACCCAATAAATTATATTATTATTGTTATTATTTTATTGTATTCATCAGACATGGTTACGATTAATTTTTTTCTCTTTTCAGATTTTTTAGATTCAGGATGCATTCGTCACCATCCGCAGTACAGGAATTGCCGACGTCGTCCGTCGGATTGTCAACGCACTGACTCATCATCCACGAGGTAAATTTACCTCAAAAAATGTATATTTATCTATTACATTGTAATACGATTTTTTTAATATTTCAGTTTTTTAACGAGGGATGCGCAGGAATAACGGTGAGTCGTCGGCGGAGGACGACGAGGAACGGCGACGGATCGACGACGGGAAATGCCAAGGGATCAACAACGACGGATGCCGAGGAATCGATGATAAGGGACGCTGGCGGAGGGCACTGCCGTGGATCGATGAGGAAGGACGGCGACGAGGGACGACGGCAGACAACGCCGGAGATCGACGTCAACGAATGTCAAGAGAAAAAGGATAAATCATAAAAGACTCGGGGAACTTGCCGAATTAGAGGATTAGGGCTGTACGGGATCGCGAGAGTAACAAAGGAAATCAAGAAGTAAAGGAGGAATACAAGACGTACAGGAAATACTTTATAGCACAAATTAGTATAGCAAATAAATGGTATTATGGAGAAGTACAAGAAGCAGACGCGAATCAACTAAAAATGTAAAAGATGGTAAAGTACAAAACTGATGGTAAGAAAGGACAAAGGCACGCGGACATTGGAATAAAGCAGACGCGGAAAACAGATCAATGTATCTCTGGAGGGTTAGTGCTGGTTATGTGTTAAAGATAACGTTGAATTTGAAAAACGATAAAGCGCCGAGTCCGGATGAAATTGCCGCGAAAACTTAAAAATTGTTTGCGAGATGTATGTATAGCGGAGCTATTAAAGCATGCGGTAAATGTTGCGATCGAGACAGGTTTTTGGATATTTGCCCGTATCGTTTTAAGAAAGCAAACATTGTTGCGATTCATAAAAGTGGTAGCCGAAATAGGTTAGAAAACTACACACCGATATCGTTAATCTCGTATTTGACAAAGGTGTTTGAGAAGTGTTTGATGAAATGAATATTGTTTTTTTAAGCAGCGTTAAATTTATCTCTTCTTCACAGTATGGTTTTCGTGAAGGTAAGTTGACGGACGATGCAATTGCTCCAATTACTGGGACTATTTACAATACCTTAGAGAAAGGGAAACAATGTCTTGAAATATTTATTGATCTCAAAAAAACGTTTGACACTCGAAGTCATGAGATAATGATATAAAACCTTTACAATATTGGATTACGTGGGTCAGTGCACTCGTTAATTGATACCATACCTAAGGGCGCGACCTCAGTATGTGATGGTAAACAGGGTAGAAAGCGAAAACTTTGTATGAATTTTGAAGTGCCCTAGAGTACGGTTCTGAGACCATTATTATTTATGATATATTTGAATGACTTATTCAAGTTAAATTGCCGTGCACAGATCGTAGCGTACGCAGATGATACAGTACTTCTTTATAAGGGGGAAACATGGGAGACTGTTTGAAATCGCGAAAGTCGACGTAAGGAAAAGAGGTACAGTCCAAGCTCCGTATTCTTAACTCCTTTTAACTCAACCGCTCCCTTATTTTAACTCTCATTAACATGGCAACGATTTCCCTTAACTGTATTTCCCCTAAGTCCGTTCTCCCTATTCCAATCTGTATCTACGGACGCGTGAACCCCTCATTACCCCTACTTGTAGCAACTGACCGAGAGTAGGGACCATAGGGAAAATACAGAAACGGAAGCGTGTCCAGTCCCAAATAGCTATCGTCAATGGGATAGACACGTGAATGCTCTAATTAGGCAGTTCCGGCACATGATCGGTTTAATAAGAAAGGCGAAAACTATAGTCAGTCGAACTATACTACTATAATAGGAAATTTTATTATAGAAGAATTACAATTCTCAGGGTTACAAATACGTCCGCTCACTTCGCGACTTTTCTCTAAACCACAACTTGGTTTTTGTTATTGCCATGACAACGACATAGAAAGCCTTTTATTTGATTTAAAATAATATCCCACATATGGACTAAATTATAAATTTGACGTGCGGTGCACCTATTATGTTGCAGAATAAATTATGTTGCAATATTATATCCGAAGACGATTATTGATATTTGCGATGGCTCAACGGCCCACGAGAAATATAACATCAAATATGGCGTGTGTGCCGCGAAGGAATAAGAGAATAAGTAGGAAGTGTCACGACTATCTTCCCCCTAAGGTTCACGATGAAATTACGGCGGTGGTAAGATTATCTGTATATAGGTCAGAATAGATTAGTCATTTGAAAATTGTGTCTTGGTTGTGGAAAGTTTCTACAGATGTTATACTATATTTCTATCTTGTTTCCTATAATGTACATAGTTGGGAGTAATTGAATTCATAATTAGTTGAAAGAATGTTTTGTATTAAGTTATTTGGACTGCAGAAAACAAAAAAAAATATTGAAATAAATTGATAGTCTTTACGGTCACTCAAATCATGTACTGTAACGGTAAGCTTTTTGAGCTGCGTAAAGCTACAACCCCCACTTTGTCCGAATTGAATTTTTCTCAGTTCTAAATATTGTGCTTTTTATGTGCTATTTATGTGCTTAATTAATAATTTTTGTGCTCTCTTGGTTTTATCAGAAAATGCATTTTTTCGTGGGGGTGCTAGGTATCTCGATATTCAGCACCCCCACTACTGTAAAAGGTCTTTAAATGGCCACAAAATATTTCAAAAGCATCGTAAAATTTTGTGCTTTTTATGTGCTTTCAAAAAATAACTTCCTCCCATTAGGATTATTGATATCCGCGATCAGAGAATGCATTCTGACTTAAAAGATTAGAAGACATTATATAAGCGAATGACTCAGCCAACATTTGTCATTTCAACTAGGTATCATGTTCGTAATTTCGATATTCACTTTAAAAAAATGTTAATCTCGCACAAGAAAAGATTATTATGTTCCGTTCGTAAAAAGTTATTTGAGGTCGGGGAAGAGATCTCAGTAGGAATCCTTAACGTTCGTAAAATCAAAACTACTTATGTACTGCAACAAGCTTAAGTTGCCCCATTGAATGCGAAAAGCGTATTTCATCTGTTGTTATCGGCCAAAAACTATTTTATCAAAAATTAATTCACGTTAATTATATTAAAAAAATCCCCAAGTTTAGATATGACAATGAGCATGAGTTTTATTCGTTGTCAATATCATTTTTTTCTATTTGAAAAAAGAAAACATTCATACATACATACACGCATGCATCGATATCATATCTTCATATCATCTTCTACATATTTTAAAAGAGGAATCTGACTTTCCAAAAACTTCTTCAGTCGACCACTATGAACAATCTATAGTACGGGTATAACAATAAGATTTCGTTTAACTATTAAAAAAATTCAACTTGATACTAGGTGAACCTAATTTTAGTATTTTATTTTGTCCGGACGCCAATAATGAACTTTACGATATGTAACTGATTTTCCATACTTTTTAGAAACAAATTAGTTACAAATGCACAATGCGTACCTTTTACCTCGAAAGTGTTTCTATTATGTTCTATATAATTCACTTTTGCTTCATAATGTACTTTGATCCGTATGTCATAATTCTCATATTCCGATAATTATTTTCTGCAACGCCAACGGAAAGCCGGTTCGATACTACGCCATTAATAGTATCTTACTTGTCCTCAATAAGGTATCACATGGTAGTTTTGAAAATCGTTTATGAATTCCCAGCTTCGTTAGGCATGATTCGTAAAGGGTTTCGCGGTAGTCTATTCAAAAAGCCCATAAAATGCACATAAATTTAGTACCAAAAAGATGTGTCTCTGTATACTGGGAAGAAAGTCGTCGCTAGCTTGAGCTGGCACCTCCACATTTAAATTTAATTTTTTTGCCTGACAATAACGAGCTTAAAAATCAAATCTTTGTGCATTAGATAGCACAAAAAAAGTACAGAAATTTGGCACCAAAAAGATGTGTCTCCGTATACTGGGAAGAAAGTTGTCATTAGTCCGAGCTGGCACCTCCAGATTTTAATTTCATTTTTTTCCTGACAATAATGAGCTCAAAAATCAAGTCTTTGTGCATTAGATAGCACAAAAAAAGCACATAAATTTGGCACCAAAAAGACGTGTCTCCGTATACTGGGAGGAAAGTTGTCACTAGCTTGCGCTGGCACCTCCATATTTAAATTTCATTTTTTTCCTGACAATAATGAGCTCAAAAATCAAGTCTTTGTGCATTAGATAGCACAAAAAAAGCACATAAATTTGGCACCAAAAAGACGTGTCTCCGTATACTGGGAGGAAAGTTGTCACTAGCTTGCGCTGGCACCTCTACATTTAAATTTCATTTTTTTCCTGGCAATAATGAGCTCAAAAATCAAGTCTTTGTGCATTAGATAGCACAAAAAAAGCACTTAAATTCGGCACCAAAAAGACGTGTCTCCGTATACTACGAAGAAAGTTGTCGCTAGCCCGAGCTGGCACCTCCACATTTAAATTTCATTTTTTTCCTGACAGTAATGAGCTCAAAAATCAAGTCTTTGTGCAGTAGATAGCACAAAAAAAGCACTTAAATTCGGCACCAAAAAGACGTTTCTAAGTATACTGCGAAGAAGGTTGTCGCTAGCCCGAGCTGGCACCTCCACATTTAAATTTCATTTTTTTCCTGACAATAATGAGCTCAAAAATCAAGTCTTTGTGCATTAGATGGCACAAAAAAAGCACTTAAATTCGGCACCAAAAAGACGTGTCTAAGTATACTGCGAAGAAGGTTGTCGCTAGCCCGAGCTGGCACCTCCACATTTAAATTTCATTTTTTTCCTGACAATAATGAGCTCAAAAATCAAGTCTTTGTGCATTAGATAGCACAAAAAAGCACTTAAATTCGGCACCAAAAAGACGTGTCTCCGTATACTACGAAGAAAGTTGTCGCTAGCCCGAGCTGGCACCTCCACATTTTTATTTAATTTTTTTTCTGACAATAATAAGCTCAAAAATCAAATCTTTGTGCATTAGATAGCACAAAAAAAGCACATAAATTTGGCATCAAAAAGATGTGTCTCCGTATACTGGGAAGAAAGTTGTTTAAAATTTCATTTTTTTCCTGACAATAATGAGCTGACAATGATAATAATGACAATTGATAGCACAAAAAAAGCACATATTTTAGGCTCATTATTGTAAAGAAAAAAATGAAATTTAAATGTGGAGATGCCGGCTCGGGCTAGCAACAACTTTCTTCGCAGTATACGGAGACCCATCTTTTTGGTGCCGAATTTCAGTGTTTTTTTGTGCCATCTAATGCGCAAAGACTTGATTTTTGAGCTCATTATTGTTAGAAAAAAAATGCAATTTAAATGTGGAAGTGCCAGCTCGGACTAGTGACAACTTTCTTCCCAGTATACGGTGACACATCATTTTGGTGCCAAACTTATGTGCTTTTTTTGTGCTATCTAATGCACAGAGATTTGATTTTTGAGCTTATTATTGTCAGCAAAAAAATGAAATTAAAATGTGGAGGTGCCAGCTCGGGCTAGTGACAACTTCCTTCCCAGTATACTTAGACACGTCTTTTTGGTGCCGAATTTAAGTGCTTTTTTTGTGCTATCTAATGCACAAAGACTTGATTTTTGAGCTCATTATTGTCAGGAAAAAAAATGAAATTTAAATGTGGAGGTGCCAGCTCAAGCTAGCGACAATTTTCTTCCCAGTATACAGAGACACATCTTTTTGGTACCAAATTTATGTGCATTTTATGGGCTTTTTGAATAGCCTACCGCGAAACCCTTCACGAATCATGCCTAACGAAGCTGGGAATTCATAAACGATTTTCAAAACTACCATGTGATACCTTATTGAGGACAGGTAAGATACTATTAATGGCGTAGTATCGAACCGGCTTTCCGTTGGCGTTGCAGAAAATAATTATCGGAATATGAGAATTATGACATACGGATCAAAGTACATTATGAAGCAAAAGTGAATTATATAGAACATAATAGAAACACTTTCGAGGTAAAAGGTACGCATTGTGCATTTGTAACTAATTTGTTTCTAAAAAGTATGGAAAATCAGTTACATATCGTAAAGTTCATTATTGGCGTCCGGACAAAATAAAATACTAAAATTAGGTTCACCTAGTATCAAGTTGAATTTTTTTAATAGTTAAACGAAATCTTATTGTTATACCCGTACTATAGATTGTTCATAGTGGTCGACTGAAGAAGTTTTTGGAAAGTCAGATTCCTCTTTTAAAATATGTAGAAGATGATATGAAGATATGATATCGATGCATGCGTGTATGTATGTATGAATGTTTTCTTTTTTCAAATAGAAAAAAATGATATTGACAACGAATAAAACTCATGCTCATTGTCATATCTAAACTTGGGGATTTTTTTAATATAATTAACGTGAATTAATTTTTGATAAAATAGTTTTTGGCCGATAACAACAGATGAAATACGCTTTTCGCATTCAATGGGGCAACTTAAGCTTGTTGCAGTACATAAATAGTTTTGATTTTACGAACGTTAAGGATTCCTACTGAGATCTCTTCCCCGACCTCAAATAACTTTTTACGAACGGAACATAATAATCTTTTCTTGTGCGAGATTAACATTTTTTTAAAGTGAATATCGAAATTACGAACATGATACCTAGTTGAAATGACAAATGTTGGCTGAGTCATTCGCTTATATAATGTCTTCTAATCTTTTAAGTGAGAATGCATTCTCTGATCGCGGATATCAATAATCCTAATGGGAGGAAGTTATTTTTTGAAAGCACATAAAAAGCACAAAATTTTACGATGCTTTTGAAATATTTTGTGGCCATTTAAAGACCTTTTACAGTAGTGGGGGTGCTGAATATCGAGATACCTAGCACCCCCACGAAAAAATGCATTTTCTGATAAAACCAAGAGAGCACAAAAATTATAAATTAAGCACATAAATAGCACAGAAAAAGCACAATATTTAGAACTGAGAAAAATTCAATTCGGACAAAGTGGGGGTTGTAGCTTTACGCAGCTAGCTTTTTGGATTTTTATAGATCTTTGCTCCGCAAAGGTGTAATGAAAAATCTGTTTGTTGATTTGAAATGCCGATGATAAATTGATGTTTGTGAAATCAATAACGTTGATAAAAAAAAAGTGGTGTCAATATAATGATTTATTCGATGGTTCGATTGATTTTTAGACCTTTTGTTATTTACGTTGCGAAACATATCGAAGGTTATTTCATTCGTGAAAGTTTGGGAAATTTGCTTCTACGTGTAACAGACACTTATTAGTTAATGACTAGACGAAAGCAGTGGCCGGCGCTGTCATGGAGAAATAAGCCGCGAAAAAATGATTCTACGTTAGATGAACGTTATTAGCGACCAACGAGACGAAAGCGGTCGCCGAGGTTTTCCAAGGCAGTCCCCGGCGCTATCGTGTACTAATCACCACAATGCAATTGATTATACGTTAAATAGGATTATATGGATAAACCGCGACGAAAGCGGTCACCGAGGTCTCCCAAGGTAGTTGCTGGCGCTGGTTTTTTAAAGGAAAGGTAACGAAAATTCGTTGCAACTTTGCAACGGTTCAGAAAGGAAAAATCTAAATTAAAAGGGATCCGTTCGCTTAAAGCAATCTGATTAATTCATTGAAAATGATGAAGTAAAGCAATGCTTCACTCGAAAAATTGAAGTTGTCGGTGTTTATGGCTATCGAAAACTTATCGATAATCACCGTTGGAATCTCAATAGCAAACATGCCGTAGCTGCGCATGAGTTCCTCTCCGTCTGGGGGTTCGGATTGAAGTGAAGTCTACGATCGCGAACGGCTCTAATATATCCGAGCGCGAGGCCCTTCTTTGCTTCGATTGACGCACGCCCTACGTCGAACGTCACTGTCCTTTCTTATCTCTGCCCGGGGTGCGGTAAAACAGCTTCCGAAATCCGTGCGCATCGATGATGCAACGCCTTAGCGCAGTTCGCGCTATCGACCGTAGTCATCGACTGACTGCGCGGTCAATGATTTTACGCGCTAATTTACCAAAAGGTATAGTAAATGATCGATCATCGATTTGTCATTTACCACGAGAATTTTCATATCGATTTCTTATGGTCTAAATGTTTCGTTTCACATGGGAGAGGTACGGGTTTTATACCGTCTCAGTATATTGAAATTGTTATAAACAAATTAAAATATCCACGAATGAGCCAGATTGTCCACTGGCTTTTGTGGACAGAATAACCCTGTGATGTATTTTTCTATGTATAAGGATTAAATAAAAGAATCTATCTATCTATCTGAATATCGCCACATTGCATATTGCATTTTTATAAATACACATTGAATCTGCGAGGACTTTTTTTCGACTGCGAACTATCGTCATAACAAGATCCCTAGAAAACTATGCTGTTTTTTTCTACTATCATCAGGAAACGTTTAAAATTAATATGTCGATGGTTTGATGAAGATTACTTGAATTTATTGGACATTTAAAAGATTAACATTTTAACATATTTAACGCAAAGCATTTTCTTTGCTAGCCGAACTCGACGAAAATTAGATAAAGACAGCGTTGATTATTCGAGAAAAATACAATCGGAAAACGATGTAAAAAAATTTCGGCGACTCTGGAATCGGTTATGTCACAATCAACGGAATTAACAATCATCGCCTGATGTGCACTTCCCGGTCGCGTGGTTTCGGAAAAAGCCCGGCTGACATGTGCATCTTTGACCAGGACCATCAGTGTACTGCAATTCATAAGCGAATCGCCATAGAATTTTTTATTTTCGTGTATACGACAAACGATAATTATTAGTAAAACTAATCGCATTAACGATACTTACACATTTATGCGTTGTTTGCTGAAGCTCCCATTGCGAACAATCTCTTTCGCATTCTGGCAACAACTGAGTAACTCCTTCGGGATAATCGCAGTGGATAACGCAGGCTGAACCAAAAAATTTTAATTATGAATTGTACTGTTAATCGACGCACATAAGAAAGTCAGATTTCGAACAAACTTTTTCGCTACAGTGTAAAATAAATGTCTATAAATGTCATGTACGTATACTAGAATTCTTTATTCTAAATTTGGTTCATTAAATTATGTGCAGTTGTGATGGAAAATTAATTGGCGATATTGATAATGTTCTTTTATTCTTAATAATTCACATTAATTTCACTGAAAAGTACATTTATTTTATTATTTGCGGTATTGCTGTATCCTCTCCTAAAAAGTTGGTGAATAACGATATTTTATCTCGATATTTTGTCTTGCATTGTTGTCGCGCGCAGCGCGCTTCCGTAATCTCCTAGTCTCCACCCCTAAAAAGTTCGAGTATTCGAATATTTACGAAGCGGAAATCAGAAAAAAACGATTGCCTACACGGTTCAAGCCACTCTCATTGGATGTCATTTACGAACTGACATCCAATGACTGACTGATTTTTGTCGTAAATGACATCCAATGAGAGTGGCTTGAACCGTGTAGGCAATCGTTTTTTTCTGATTTCCGCTTCGTAATGATTTAAATCGACCGCAACTGAAAAATTGGAATAAGGGAGGTGTGTGTAAGCATGCGGGAACGGCTTCATCACGTAATCGTTCGCTGTCGCATGTCTTATGGATTCTCTGTTTTGGCAAACGCTTCTCTTCGCGCGCTAACCGTTTCGCCTAATATATAGTCAGTTTGAGTGGTATTTTCAACGTACGATTTCAATTCAACCGAAAGGAGCATCGTAGGGATTCGCCTTTCGGTCACCATACGGTCACCCGACAATTTCGTAGCAGACGATACACAGATGCTCATACGTCGCAGCACGCGTACTCTGTGGCGGGATGATTTTCAAATAAAAAAAAAATCAACATCTCGTTTCAATCTTTGTTCGTATTTTACCCAAATACAATTTGATTCTACGCAGTATAGCGCATATAAAAAGCGTGCAATCATAAAATAAAGAAGTTTCTATCCTTCGACCGTCGAAGATTCATCGCAGTCGAAATCTTTGGCAATTATGTTCACCCGATTCATTCGTTTAGAGTTAATAATAAAAACTGCTAATTTTGTTTCTGGCAAAGTAGTTCTCCTTCTTCAAAACAAGACAAGATAAGAGACGATATCTTTTTTCGCTGCCGAAATATGATTTTTTTAAGCAAAGACTAATTGCACGAATTCTCGTCAAAAAACGAATCGTTTCTTCAAATTTCTCGAAATTGCCGTCTCTAATCCTTTCCTCTCATACAAATCATATTTACAAACTGACTCTCCGCCTTATTGCGCAGATAAAAAGTGTGCAATGTTTAAAAATTGAATTTTTAACACTTCGACCGTCGGAGATGCATCACATTCGAAATCTTTGTCAATTTTGTTCGCTCAATTTATTCGTTTACAGTCGATAAAAAAAACTGCTAATGATTATTCTATCGACGTATTTCCAACGTTTTTTCAAATTTTACAAATTTTCGTCGAAAAACGTTTTTTTTCCATATTCTCACATCTTGAAAAGTTTTTTTTTTCGCGAAAAAAACAATTGTACTCTTAATGAACAATTTTAAACAATTATTTATCGGCAAAGTGAAAAACACTGAATTTGTCGATTTTACGAGTTATTCCGGATGGAGCAACTTATCCTTGTTTGTGATTAAATAAAATTAAGAAAATACGATGCTAAATTTGATATTTTTAAGCGACGATAAATATCAATAAAATTTAATTGAAAAACGAAAAAAATTATCGAATTTCTCAAACTTCTTGTCTCCAATACTTCTCTGTTGTACAGAGACAATAACGAGCTGATTCCATGTATTATGAAGAAGAAAAAAAATATATCTCAAATGGTAGAAATGAATTTTGTTATAAGAGGACGGTCAAAGAGCCTTCACAGTCGAATTTTTCAAGAATTTCATCAATTTGTAAAAAATATTTCGGAGCCATCCAAGATGACAAATTTTTGATTCGAGTAACGTACTACTTCCTCTTCAATACAAAACAGGAACCAAGACGATATATTTTTTCGTTCTCGAGACAGCATTTTTTTTGCAGCATCCATAAATATCGATAAAATTTCATTGAAAATCACAAAGAATCGCAACTTTCGTGAACTTTTCTTCTACAATGATTTGGTTTCCTACAGATAAAATAACGAAATGATTCCATCTATTATGTGGAAGAAAAAAAATACTGAAGGGGAAGGATTTAAAGGGGATATTTGGCCTGAATGCTAAATGGTAATCATGTTGGTGTCGGTACATGTTTTGTGTGTTTGTTTTATATTGATTAAATCTGGTCATAAGTTTTAAGCCAATAAAACGACTTTACTAGACATGATTGGATTCGTTAAATTAATTAGATCAAGTTCTACGTGATGCAATTCGTTATATTTGTCTCGTGTCTCAATATTTGACAATTTATCGTCAAACAAAAAGGAAATATCCGTTGTGAATATTAATAATCAATTGGTGCAAAAAAGAAATGTTTTTATTCGGCGAAGGTTAAACACTATGAATTAACGTACTTTCGTAATTACGTAACGTACATAACGTACATTACATAACGTACTTTCGAAAAGAAACGCAGAGGGCGACATATAAACATACTTCATCCGTAGCGCATAGCGACGTGTACCCCCGTGAGTGCCTTAAAAAATGTCCCTTCAGGATTTAGGGGGGGTTTGGGGGGCGGAGCCCACCAACAAGAGCACCTGCGCCCGCAGGCCGCTGAGACGCTGGTTATTCCAATGTAAAGAAATTTGTCGAATAAAAGAAAAAAATGTGGTAAATAGCCACTGTATGGTAAAATAGAACAAGAGATGCTGGCAAATCTTTTACTTGGTACATAATATTTTATTGTATGGTATAGTTCGATTTTTCATTGTTATATCGATTTGTACTGACATACCTGCGAGGCAAGCCAGATTAAGGGCGACGAGAATGATGATTTTCATGTTGGGAGATTGCTGTCAAATTCGTGACTGTAGAGTCCCGCAATTAGTCGGAGTATTTCATACCCTCACCGTGTAATTAACCCGTGACTTTTTAATCATGTGAAGATAACGAGAGAGAACAGAGGGTACATTATATGTACGTAATAATTATGTCTTATCGTTTGTAGTCGTCTATAACGTATGATAACAGAAAAGGCCAAGTTTTTGGGCCATGTGAGAATGCTTGAGAAAAAAATATGCAGTATGTTCGCAATAATTGTATTTTTGAATGCATATTCTAAAAGGTTAAAAAAGCTAAATATTTGCTTTGAAGATCACGAAAACATATTCCGCAGTTTGGCCATGGAAATATAAATTCTTTATCTATTTATCTATTTATCTATTTATCTATTTATCTATTTATCTATTTATCTATTTATCTATTTATCTATTTATCTATTTATCTATTTATCTATTTATCTATTTATCTATTTATCTATTTATTATTTTTCTGTATCTATGCATAAGATGATTGATCAGCACAGGTTATAATAAAAACAAGATATGATTTAACTTTGGATTGTGCGAACCAATTTTGCTTATCTTCGTAGGAGTTATCTTCGTTTATCGCATCATGACTATTGTCCACAAATATTTCGAAACAACTGCGAAGCTTTTAATTAATTTTTCCGAAATAAAAATTCAATTTTTGTTCCGTCAAATGTCCGTACGGCGCTCCAATTATGAAGTCTACGAACCAAAATTTTTTATTTTCGCAGCATTATTTTATTCTATCGAAAGCACTACGCACGGCAAATTTGCGGACATTCTGACTTCTGTGAACATTTTTTCCAGCCATTTTTCCATTAAAAAAATGCATTTTCTCTCGTCAAATGTCTGTACGACGATCCAATTCTCAAACCTAGGAGCGATTTTTTTTTAAATTTACAGCAATAGAAATGCAGTGAATTATCATTTTTAAATATCGTATATTGTATTTTTTTAATACACTTTGCATCCTTGATGACTTTTTTTCGAGTATGAACGATCGTCATCACAAGATCACTAGAAAACTATAGTTCATTTCTTTCTATCGTCATCGGAGAAAAGTGTTAAATTGAAAAGTCGATAGTTGAATGAACATTACTTGAATTTATTTAACATTTGAAAGATTAACATTCTAACATATTTGTGGATATAACACATTTTTTAACCAGCCGCATTCTGGACGAAAATTAACAATGGTTAGAAAGTAATCGATGATTATTCCGAAAAAACATAGTCGGAAACCGATGTAAAAACATCCAGGCGACGCTGTGATCGATTATGTTAATATCAAAGACTGTTACGCATTTCCCGGTATCGTGATTTCTGTAATAGCCCAACATACACGTGCATCTTGCCTCGTTTCCCTCATCGTACTGCAATGAACAGGAAATCATCACAGTATGTTTTATTTCCGTGTATATAACCAACAATAATAATTATTGGAACTAATCGCATTTATTACGATACTTACGCAGAGATGCGTTGTCACATCATTCTTCGCTTGCCAACAATCTCTTTCGCATTCTGGCAACAACATAGTAAGTCCTTCAGAAAACTCGCAGTGCGGGACGCAGGCTGAATCAACGAATTTTAGTTTATGAATTATACTGTTAATCAACACCAATTATAAGAAGTCGGTTTACGAAAAAAAGCCTCTCACTACACTGTGAAATAAATTTCTAAAAATGTAATGTACGTATACTGGAATCCTTTAATCTCCAATTGATCCATTAAATTCTGTGTACAATGGTGATGAAAAATTAATGGACAATTTTAAAAATCGTAGTGATCTTTTGTTCTTAATAATTAATTTTACTTTTACTGCAAAAGTACATTGAGTTTTGTAATTCTGTATTACGTTAAATTGGATGTAGCAATGTTTGCATGAAAACTTCCAGTGCCAGGAAATGTAATTAACAGTTTTTTTTTTACACTATACTGAAATTTGTCGATTCAAGAAAAAATGAAATAAGCAGCTGTCTTTGCTGGCGCGATATGTTCAGATAGAACACAAGATGCTGGTAAATTGTTTTCTTGTTATGCATAACATTATATTCTATTTCCAATGGTATATTTCGATTTTTTATTAATTTTTATATCGAATTGTAATGACATACCTGCGAGCGAAACCAGACTAAGGGCAACGAAAATAATGATCTTCATGTTGGCGGATTGTTGTCAAATGTGTGACTGTAAAATCTTGCCGGTAGTGGGACCAATTTACACTCCCAAAGTGTAATTTATCCGCAAATTTTGCAATCATAAATATACGGAAATTTGGAGATTATGAAAGAAAAGAGGGTTCATTATTTGTACGTAAAAACGTTACGTGTCGGTTTGTTGCCGTAAGTCTATTATTCGATCCGTAATGGACATACATTTAATTGGGGAGGTCAATAAAATGTCAAGCAGTTCTATTCCCAGTACTTCCTATGTAAGCACTCGGTCTATTTGTTTGATTTATTGTCTGATAGGCAACAGTGATAATACGTGGCATCATTCAAGTAATTTGGCAGAATAATCCATGTATTACTCCGTCAAATAGGGTTAACTCCGACGAATTCCTACACTCAATTCTATGTCTATGTTAATGATTCTGCTGTTTTTTGATTGTTTTAAATCACTTTATTTTAATAAAAACGTGGACAATAGTTTTTGGCTTGTCTCGGCGTACCGCCATTTTGAATCTTTCTCTCCTCGCCTCAATTACACCTCTTACGCTCCAGGAACTCGCGAGCCCGTTCTCTACGTTACCGACAGTAGACTATCGATCTATAACATACCGCCTCCGTTGAAAGGATTACCGTTCAAACAAAATCTTTTCAACATTCACACTACCATTCATCGTGTTACAGATGCCAAAGGCCTTGTTTCGCCTAAAGAATGTCAAATATTTGGTAACAAAACATAAAGTGGAAACAACTTGCCAATCGCCGTACAAGATTTAAACTAAGAAAATTACGAATGATACCTTATGCTTATAAACTATTAGTCTTAGAACAGTCCATAATATCAATCAATAGTCCAATATTATAACTACGACACAACAGACTCGCGAGTCTTGATCACACAGTCTTTTCTCACGGTCACTCTATGGATCGGCCGATGGATCATCCATCGGCAGTGGATATAACTTTCGGACAGCTCTCTTATATTCTCCGTTTTTTGTTTTCACTGAAACAACTCGAATTACTCCATCGTTACCCGGGTACACCGCCGTTACCCGACCCAACAGCCACTGAAGAGGAGGTACGTTATCCTCCTTCAATAGCACGAGAGCGTTCAGCTCTATGTTTTCGCCGGATGTCGTCCATTTGTTCCTCTTTTGCAACTCTTGTAAATATTCTGATTGCCAGCGACTCCAAAACTGTTGTCGAACCTTTCGGAGGCGCTGCCACCTAGATAAACGATTATCTGACATCTCTAAATAATTATTCTCGACTGGTTGTACAAGCGAGTCGCCAATGAGGTAGTGTGAGGGGGTTAAGACAGTAAAGTCGTTGGGATCATTAGATAACGGGGTGAGAGGCCTTGAGTTAAAGATTGCCTCGATTTCTGTTAGCAGGGTACTGTATTCCTCAAAGGTAAGTATTCTGCCCTGTGTAACTGTGTAAAGATGCCGCTTTGTAATTTTCACCGCCGCCTCCCATATACCTCCGAAATGAGGTGCGCGAGGGGGAATAAAATTCCACACTACACGCTGTTGTGCCAAACTTGTCTCGTTTTCTCGTTTTTCGTTCTCGAGAAATTCATAAATTTCTCTCAGCTCTCGTGAGGCTCCTACAATATTTGTTCCGTTGTCGGAAAAAACTTGCGAGCATATACCTCTTGCAGTGAAGCGACTGAAAGCCGCTAAAAAGGCCTCGGTGGTAAGATCTAAAACCATCTCTAAATGTATAGCCTTGGTGCTGAGACACGTGAAGACAGTAGAATATAGCCTTTAGATACGTTGATCCGACCGCGACGCTTGCTGTCTCGTACCTGCAACGGCCCTGCATAGTCGAGAGCCATACACGTGAACGGCCTAGCATAAGCGCTGACCCGTTCTTTTGGTAAATCACCCATCTTGATGTCTTCGTGTGTGCTTGGACGAAATCGAAAGCAATTTAAACATTTTTTTATAACCTTTCTAACCTCTCTTCGCCCACTGATCGGCCAGAAACGGTACCGTACCGCGCTGAGCAGTAACTCTGGCGGGCAATGTAGTAACCGAATGTACTCCTCGCGTATTATTAAGCAGGTGATGTAGTTTTTCGCAAGCAAGACTATTGGGTGCTTTCTCTCCATCGACAAACTCGCGTGTCGAAGTCTCCCTCCCACCCGAATAAGTTCTTCTGCGTCCAGAAATGGGTCTAAGCCCTGCAGTTTGCTTTTTCGCGATAATCTTCGCTCTTCCTGCAAGTCACGAATCTCTTCATGAAACGCTTCTCGCTGAATCATTTTTATTATCACGATTTCTGCTTGCTGCAATTCTTCTACTGACAGAGATCCACATTTTTTATCTCCGTTGCAATTGCTCTTAAATCGTTTACAGTACGCAATTACCCTTTTGAGTTTTCCGTATGATGAAAATCTCGTCAACACGTCGTTCGCTGATTCACCAATCGTCATAGTTACCGTTGTATTCTTTAGCTCTGGTAACGTGTCATCCGACTTCTTTGAATTTCGAGGCTGCTTTTCCTCGCTAGTAAGCCAGTGAGGTACTGACCACTCCATACAATTAGGATAGAACTTCACTTACAGGTAAGTTCGTTTACTCTTACAATAATGCTTTATACGGTTTACATTTGCCGGTAAAAGTAATCGGATATCTCTCGCGTTGCTTCAGTTCTGCGCTCAAACAAAATCAAGGCAATCCAACAGGCGTTGCTTCAACAATTAAAAATATTGTCTGAAACGCATATGGCGAACATGATAACTGCGATGATTGGTGCGGTTATAAGAATTTGGGAGAAAATTACGTACACAAAGGGCTTCCAAAAGGCCAGCCGCTTAAAGATGCTCCGTGGTTCGCTAATGGCAATATTCGCGCGTTTCGATCAAAACTCAAGAATGTTAGCACGTTGTGCGTCGAGCCAAGCCAACGAGTCATTTAATCACACCGTAACCAGTAAAGCACCTAAATCGAAGTTCTACGCCGTTTCGGAATCTCTCACTTTGCAAGTTGCCGCCACGGTATCTCAAAAAAACGTCGGAGTAAACTACGTTGAGGTCTGCAAAATATTGGAGCTATTGCCGAGTACCATAATGACGCATTTTCGGGATAGGAACGAAGATACCCGAAGATTGAAAGTTGAAAAATTGGCGACTGTAGAGATGAAAAGACGAAGACTTTTTCACAAAAAAGAACGATCGACGAAGGGAGCCTTGGTCCAACGGCCAGAAGGTATCACATACGAAACCAAAAGCGGATTGACTTGCGCCTCTGAACATATAAATCAAGCATATGTTTCCCATACGTATTTTTTTCTGTAGAGCAATGGTCATTTGACTTTATCTTGAACCATTATACAATTTGTATTATCTGGGTGAAACAACAATTCTAGTATCGTTTATCATGGTTTCCCATATTTACCGAATGTAGGAACGTCATTTGTATCAACCCTTATGGTCTGTAATAGGCTTGATGCACCGATGATACTGCGTTGCATAAGAGAGGGTTTGCTGATTCACTGATTCTTTTTCGACTCACTTTCCGAATCGAAAGGCAGAGCGAAAAAGTTACAGTCAAACCGCTCTTGCGAAAGATCAATAAAGTGGCACTTTATTGCCCGCTCCGTTAATTACGTCCCGCTGGATTCGCCACTTTCCACCCGCTTCGCAGGTACGGAATGTGGACTTTATAGCGTGGTCGGGAATAAAAAATTATAATAATAATTTAATACGTGCGAACGCTTTTTTGTTCATGTTCGAGAATTATTCGAAACGAGAAAAACATTTTCTCTCGATATCCGAAAATATTTCGAGAAGCGAAAGAAAATTCTTCTCGTTTCCCGACACAAGACGACACGATATATTTTTTTTCGTACTCGTTTCGATACAAGACGAGAGAAAGTTCGTTCTCGTCTCGTCTTGTCTCGCGGCACCACTATTCCAAAGTGGCATTAACCTGTGACTTTTCAATCGTAAATACGAGAAAAATTATAGATATCGAGAGAACAGAGGGTTCCTTATCTATACGTAACAATGATTGTGTCCCGTTGTTTTCGTCTCATCATTTGTAGTCGTCTGTAATGTATGGTAACAGGAGGCCAGTTTTTCAAGCAACTTGATAGAAAATTTCATGTGTTGCTCCGCCAAATATGACTTGAAACTCCAACGAATACATACACTTAATTTTATTTCTATTTTAGACGCTACTAGTTGAGAATACAATTTTTTTCGTTGTTCGATTATAACTTGCGAATAAAGCAAGATAGAAAAAAAAATGTAAATTACAATATTGTTATAATCGTTGCGCACCATACATTTATGATGGGGCGATCATTCATTCTCAACATTTCGCTATTATTTAACAAAAAAGAATACATGTTTTTTATCTATTCCCGCAAGGGGTTTCGTCCGACGAGTGTTACTTTATGAATAGACAGAGGATCTAAAATTAGTCGAAACATGTTTTTCCGTTTTGCCGACATCTGACATTAATGAGAGCAAAACACCATTTAACTTTTTGTTGCTTAAAAGTTGCCTTCGGCAATTGCAATTTTCTCATTGTTACTTTTCTATTGGAAACTGATGCAGAATGCAAAATAACCGTTTTAAATATGGGAAATCAATCAGAATGTGTAGCAGACGTAGAAAAAGAACTGATTATAAAACCAGTTGCATCCGTATTTAATCATATTCACATTGGGTAGTGATTATCGCTGCCATAAATCGTATCTTGTTTTCATAACTTGTGCTGACATAACCTATGTCCTACACAGATGCAATGTAAACGGATAAATTATTTTATTTGATGCGGTGGCCGATATTGACAATTATGTGTTTGAGCTGCGGCTTCAGAACGACCTTATACATTCTTTTTTAACGTAAACTCTATCCAGTCAACTCGCTAGAACTATCCACCAACTATCCAGAAGTCAACTCTATCCAAATGTGTACACCGACCAACTGTTCACGCGGACAACTCTACACCAAATCACTCCGCAACAGAACTTTTAAGGGGGCTGAGTCACCTAAAAATTATTTTTTTATTTATTTTTTTTTTTAATTTTTTTTCTGAATGTACATGCGGTGTACTACATACACACCAAATTTTAGATCGAAATTTAAAAAATTACCGAAGTTAGAAGCATTTTAGTAGTGTTAGAAATAAATAATGCGTGAAAAAAAAAAAATGCCGAAATGCAACACGAACAATGCCGGAATACCGCATCTCCGCATGTTTTTTTTCTTCTAATAAGAAGAATAAGAAACATCGAGAAAGGAACATAAAAAAAACAATCGATGTCGAAACTGCGTTCGGTAGGTAACGATTTACCGACCAAAGGGTCGTTACGTCTAATCGATGCGACTCAGATTATCGCCGCTACCGCGCTTTGTTTTGAGTCTGCGATACACCGGCGTAATGTAGCAGCGATGATTTTTACTCGATTGTGTCAATCGGGTAAAAAACTGAGCTTGTAAACTCAGTGTATTAGTTATGTGTCAGTGTTTACAGTTTTTCCGAATGAACGGAATATATTCTGTATTTTTGCCCGCAATAGTGCAAAAATGTTTTTCACAGTGACAGTGTCGCAAAGCGAAAAGTCTCGCAGACTTAACCTCTTTTTTAAACGTCAGATTTGACGTAAGAGTATATTTTTTTATGTTTTAAACATTTTTTTTGCATTTACGAGATTTGTGAAGTGAAAAAAAAAACCAAAAAAGAAAATCTGATTTTTATGTGATAGAAAAAAAAGTGGACATTTTTATGTGACAAAAAAAATTTTTAAATAATTTTTTTTATTGCGGATCACCCAAGTTGGTTATTTTCATTAATCTGTGAAATTCATTTTTTTCCATTTTATTTTTCTTCGCTTGCCGCAGGTTTCAGAGAGAATGGCCCCACCAATTTTGGATTGCGACGGCTTATTTTCTTCGAAACAGTCAGTGTTACGGAACGAGTGCGGGGATTTTTCATGCGATCAAAAATGGATTTATCGCAAGCCATTATGTGAGTGGTTACGAGACAAAAAGTGGAAAAAGTGAATTTTTTGGTAGTTTTTAACTCATAGCTTCGCCAGCGAAGCTTCAAAAAAAAATCCCCGCACTCGTTCCGCAATAAACTGTCTAACGAAGAAAATAAGACATCGCAAGCAAAGATTGATGCTTTCGTTCAGTCCGAAAGCTGCGGCAAAGGAAAAATGTTTGACCATTGCGCATTACACCGGAATACACTGTAGGTCTCCAAAAAAATTCACAGCGGTAGTCTAACACATATATATTATGGAGGTAAAATGGAATTTTTCATTAAACTTATATATACTGCAAAAAAAAATTTTTACTTTTCGATTTTTTAGGTGACTCAGTCCCCTTAACAGTGCATTACTGTCCACACCGACGGTCTGCAGAAAAACTATGTACTACACAACGAAAATTCGACGCTAAAGTCTCGACACGATGAAAAGTCGACACCAAAAACTCTACACGGCGGTAAATCGACACCCAAATTTCGACATAGCGCAATCATAATAAAAGAAGCCTCACCTTCCCAGCAATTCTTTGAGTGCTCTTTCAAAGAATTTTTACTGCAAGCAGTTGATACAAAATTAATCGTTTCCTATCGATGTATTCCTTCATCGGTTGGTCTTTCATTTTCTATCGAAACATAACGCTACAAAATATATCATAATAAATCAAATATTTTCAAGCCAAAAGAGCTATCGAAAGGTATCGGGAAAACTTCATCCAAAAAAAGGCTTTTCATATAGATTATATCTCCCAAAACTTTTTTTTTTCCCAAAAAAGTAAAAACCATCCGCCGAGTACATAAAAAAAAGGTATTTCCAAAAACTGCCTTAAAAAAATAGAGAAATCATATAAGCTAAGGTAATAGATATCATAACGTGTCGCGTCGCGTCGTGTCGTAACGTGTCGTGTCGTTATAGGTGCGATAACCGACGTTAATCACACTATCGGTTATCGCATCGATTACTGCCCACGAAATAGATAAAATTAATTAGTCTAATTGTAGCAATCTTCAATAAATAATCAGTCGTTTTTATATAACGATATGTATTAAACGAAAGTAAAACTTGTCGTCTCGACATTTGTTAACCGAATCAGACTCGCTGTTTAGTCAACAAAAAAATTTGATAACACATACACCATAGCAACGCTCGTTATCAAGAACATCCCATAATAAAACACTATAAAATTTAAAGAAAGAACTCGGCAGCTGACCGACCCTAGCTGTGTCGGGTGTTGGCCTATTTCGTCGATGGAAGATAAATTTTAAAGAAAAAATAAAATAAGATAACGCAGGCCGATCGCAATGTATTCTTCAAAGAGTTGAATCTGACAGAGTAAAGTGGTAGTGCAACGTATATATCATCGATAGCATAAGGGTTAGCGTGCACGACTTTAGGTATTAGTTAAATAGGTAGTTCTGTAGATCATAAATTCGAGCCCCGCTCAAGTCAATTTTCCGAACCAAATAGAAAAATGCACTGTTTCGGGATCGGCACTTTGCTCATTCATTTCCTATAATATACTTTTCTCAGGGAAATGATCAATGTAGCGCTGCTAATGTTTAACTGAATACGGATTTCTCGAAATCTCCTCTTCATAGGGTAAATCTTTTTCGTTCTAATGAAGAAACAATGTTCCTTACTTGTTACCGGCGCGCGAGAGGTTGTTCCAATTAGTGAATGTTCGTCGTCCCCCTAGGAACGGAGCAAAAAAGAAAATGTCGCGATTGGACTTGCGGGAGAACCCGGAGGGTCGACCTGACTTCCGAAATCAGTGTGAAACTCGCAGTTTTCAGCATATAAAATATATGTCTCCTTTTGGTAATGGCCTTTTTATTTCGCGATCATAATAAAGAACAATAATTCAATCCTTCATTCTATCATTCGTCATACCGTGCGTTATACAATTTATTTACCCAAATTTTGCCGCGCAAATTAAAATTCTATTATTCCCCTGCGATTAGGAAAAGTCCACACATACAACTTAAGCCATGGTACTTATCGAAATTCACAATGATGCGCTCCTCTTTGGCTCGTTTCTTCCCGGGTAGACTAAATTCGATCGAAATCCCGTCACAGCAACGTCCTCGTTGAAGACCCCTTTTTCGTCTCCCGGCTGGCCAACACCGAGAGAACTACAAAAGAATCCCTTCAATCGTCCACACGAGAATTCGGAATACGTTGTTGATCGTTCGGCGTTCCGAGGAGAGAAAGAACCAGGCTTACCGAATACTTGCTGAGATAGGTGTAACAATTTTAGGGCACGCCCAGTGATCCTCCTAATTACTCGCATGCGCGAGGGATCTATCAATCGATTGCTGGCGCCCTCGTTCTCGATTTACTCTTTATCCTCGGAATTTAAATTAATTGTTACAAGTACAAGAGAACGCGAGATAATTGAAACGCAAATCTCTTGGTTACCAACGGTCTGTGACACCCTGGCGCTACGCGCAAGGATCATTTATTTTTTCATTTGTTTTCAACCTTTATTTTCTTTTAATCTTTTTGACAAACAGAATATTGACGCTATAAAATAAAATGTGTTTGATTTTAACAGAGATTAATTGGAAAACTTGATTAGAGAAAAGATCGATTTGGCCGAGTCGAGTAAACGAATTTAACGGGATAATAGTTTGTAAAACAACAGGCATTTGAGACATGCGAATATTCTATGTCGGTGACAAATTTTGAAGAAAATACTATTTTGCAGTACAATTTTGAGAAAAATCATACTTTTCAGTATCATGTGAAAAGTCACCACTTTGCAGTGGGAGATTTATTTACCACTTTCCAGCGGTACATGTCTCCACCACTTTGCAGCGGCAGCGACTCCTTCTCACCAGCGCGATTATAATTTTTACAAGAAAAGATTTTTGAGTTATGCAGATATTCTATGTGGGTGAGAGATTTTCGAAAGAATACTACTTTGCCGTGGTATTTTGAGAAAAATGATACTTTGCAGTATCATGTGAACAGTCACCACTTTGCAGCGGGAGGTGTGCTCACCACTTTGCAGCGGGAGATGTGCTCACCACTTTGCAACGGTGAGATTTATTCACCACTTTGCAGCGGGAGATGTGCTCACCACTTTGCAGCGGGAGATGTGCTCACCACTTTGCAGCGAGAGATTTAGTCACCACTTTGCAGCGGGAGATTTATTCACCACTTTGCAGCGGGAGATGTGCTCACCACTTTGCAGCGGTAAGATTTATTCACCACTTTGCAGCGGGAGATGTGCTCACCACTTTGCAGCGGTGAGATTTATTCACCACTTTGCAGCGGGAGATGTGCTCACCACTTTGCAGCGGGAGATGTGCTCACCACTTTGCAGCGAGAGATTTAGTCACCACTTTGCAGCGGGAGATTTATTCACCACTTTGCAGCGGGAGATGTGCTCACCACTTTGCAGCGGTGAGATTTATTCACCACTTTGCAGCGGTGAGATTTATTCACCACTTTGCAGCGGGAGATGTGCTCACCACTTTGCAGCGGGAGATGTGCTCACCACTTTGCAGCGGGAGCAACTGCTTGTCCGCCGCGTGGAATCCGTCCTTTTATACCCGCCTGGTGTCGATTGTACGCGAGAACGTTTTAGAGGGGCGGCGATTTCTAGCGGTGGGGGAGCGGCCTTCTAGACGCTTCGCATTCGGGAAAGATCGGCAGTGCTTCGCGGTGGTTTGTAGAACTATTCGTGAATGTGTGAACTTCTTTCATTCGTGGTTAGAAAGAGAGAAAAGTCGCTCGGCGCTCATTCGGAACGTACTCCAGGAGTATGTTCCAAGTGTATCAGCCTGTCCTTTTTGCTCGTATGCGTTAGAAAGAAATGGAACGATACTTGCTAGCGTCACGAGTGAGTTTCGGAATATACCCCAGGAAATTTGAATTATTTTTGTTGCACAGTAAGTTCCAACGAATGGAAAAAGTGTGTCGTAAATTGCGGCGTAAAACATATTTTTGACAAAAAATTTTCATTGCTTTAAGGTAATGTGATATATCACCGTCGGTATCCACAACTGTCATGAATGTTGTTTAAAAGCTGCAATTGGTTTGAAAAAATAGAAGCATTTATTTGTTTAATGTGGTTTTTGTTTGTTTTTCATTAATTTCAAGTAATGTGAAATATTACCTTCAATAACAAAAACTGTAATCGATTCCATTTCGAAACTAGTGGATTTGAGGAAATAGAAATATTTGTTTATTTTGTGTTCGCACCACCTCATTAGTTTTTGGTGGTCACATCAATTGTTTCGAAAGAAAAAAAAAGGAACGGTCGTTTGTTATCGGCTGAGTCTATACCACGTGTTCCCAAAAGTGATACAAAATGCCACACTGCGTCCGATGTGTAACAAATGCTGTCATGAATGTTAGTTTTGACAAAAAAGAAAATTGTCTTGCAGCGTCGCTCTACTTCGTGAGAAAAATCCAATTTCCATTTTTCTCGAAGCTGTTCTATAGTTTTTGTTACCGGCAGCGATATTTCAGAATTCGTTAATAGTTTTTATCGACAACCAATCGATATACTTACGGAGACACATGAGTTGTCATCGGATTTGTTTTTGTTTTGCATTTTTATATATGGTATGCGACATTCACTATATAAACTAAATGAATTGTTGGGTTTCTCAATAAAGAGGTTGACACAGACGAACGTTGAACTGTCAGTACAACAAGTTTTATTCACGATTTCGAACGGTTTTTCTTGCTGAAACAAAGCTTCAATTGACCCGTAGAAAAGCCGGTAAAATCTTGACAATTAGCATAGTATTCGACATTCACGGAGATTTATAATAGAGGTTAAAATCCTCGAATATTTCATTAATAAAATAATTTTTACTCGTCTTTCAAACGACTGATCAACGAAATGAGTACACTTTGTATCGCGGATTGTTGACACGTAGAGAAGCCGGTTGAATCGTGACACACGTCTTGTCTTTTAAATAATTAAAAAAAACTGACAATTCTTCGCAAAGTCTACTGTTTTCGCCAGAACGTCACGATACACGTCGAGAGAATTCTAATTTTAAATCTATCGTAAAAGGACACGACAAAACTGCTCGTGAGAAAACTAAACACCCGTCGACATCATCGCCGTAGCCATCTAGCGGTAATTAGTTTAATCATACATATCGGAAATTCATACTGCGCGAGAGAAATCGTACGAAAAAATTTTCTCTCTCTCATCGTCAGTTTCCAAAATGGCAGCGAAGAGCGGTGGTACTGTCGACTGGCAGTCAATAATAAAACCAATTTTAGCTGCATCTTACGGATCATACAACAAAAATGAGATTATAGAGCTCGTGAAAGCCATCATAAAGAGGTAAGTCTCAAGAAAAACGTGAAACAAGCAATTCGTATCGAGTGAAAAAAAGAATGCCGATAGCCTCGGCACCCGGGGGTCGACGGAGACAGAGGAGGGGGGGGTGACAGCACAGAAATGGATGCTCGATATCAAACGAAATTTCGACGTATACGTTACCGTAACCGCATTTTTTCCTCTCCCTTTCAGCGAAGCTGAGTTTACGTCGCACGAGGAACAATACGACGCATTCTACATATCCTTCGCGGCCTTAGCTGCCGATTACATCAGCGGATGCGCCAATACTCGTGAGTTTTTCAATGACCTGGCAGTTACTTGTTTTCCACTTTGAAAAAAAAAATGTACTATATATAAATTGCGATATAGACGATACGCTTTATCAAAACTAATTATCCGCTGGCGCATGTTCCGACGTTGTCTTATTCGCTATGCAACAATTCTGATACGTCAGTTACTAGAAAAATAATTTTTTCTTAATAATTAGTGGAACAGAGTTATATTTTTTTTCCTTCAATTTGTCACGAATTTATTGACTTTTACCGCAGTTTTATAATTTTTTTTTTTTCTTTGATATCTGCAAAATAAACGTTTCAAATTTTTTGGAACAGTTGCGAAGAACCAGATACCGACAGTGTGGCAAGCATGCAGAGTCCTATTGGCATATCTGGTAGCCAAGCAGCCGGCAGAGGGACCGTCGACTGTCCTGACGATGAAGCAACTACTGCTGCCGATTCGTGCTCTTTGCACAGGTCAATCGCTTCTCACAACGACGGAAGAAGTAGCGTTGATTGCTACACTGAAGAATGCAAATGTACCGACGTGTGTAAAGGCATCGCAGTCCAGTGGAGAAAAAGACGGCACTCCTCAGCCGATAAAAGAATCAAAAAGGGCGCGAAGCGACCTTTCGAGTTCAATACTCGAACAATTAACGATGCCGCTGCAGGATTTCACGCCATCGGTCGCGATCTCCGGTGACACTAACGCGGATGGCACGAAAACGACGTCCGAAAATGCGGCGAGCGACGCCAATTCTGATACTAAGGTACGCATAACGATTGAGACACCGATAAATTTGGAATTTGTTTTGAAGTTAAGAAGGAATCTGGCTGTATCGTTAGATACCCAGCAAAACATGAGATTCAAAAAGAATTTCGAATACTTCCAAATAAGATTAATATATGAAAGATTTCAACCATATAGGTAGAAGAGCCTAAAAACATTGATTTTCCATAATAATGAAAGCAAAGAGCTTTTAACAAGTCAGTTTGAAAAAATTTGTTAACGAATCTTTCGGCAATTTTTTTTAGCAGAAGTTCACTCGTTTATTTATCTGAATAAATATGAATTTTTTTCGAATTTTCGAAAATCCGGTTTTTTGAAAAATGTTTAATCGGTATTTGCGAATATTTTGGTCCAATTGTCCGGAGATTTTTTGTAGTCTTTTTTGCGTGAATGTATTAAAAAATTGTAATTAATCGTGTGTATAAAAAAATTGAATATTAGAAAAAAGTGGAAAAATTTATATGTATCTGGAAAAATGAATGAATCAATTTCTGTCAGATTTTTATCACATTGGAAAGTATTCGAAATTGTCTCTGATTCCCACTTTTCATAGGAATATGGCAATACACCCTCCTTAAGGGGAATCTCCCAATTTTTTCAGAAAACGATTTTTTTATATGTGAAAAAACATCAAATCACTAATTTCACGCGTTTGTTCGATCGTAATAAAATTTTATACCAATACAAAAAAATCTTGAAAAGTTGCCTTTTTTTTAATTGAAAAAATATTTTCTATTTCCAATATATACATTTTTTTCCTACAATTTTTTATACTTGAACCTCACTCTTTTTCTTGTATATCTTCTTGTACATTGTAAAAAACTTCGCTACAACCAAAAAATCGTATCAATTAGTAAGGTGATGTTTTTTTTTTATTTATTTTAAAAAATTGTTAAAACCTTTTTTTGTTTATTTTATCACATAAAAATAAAGAATTTTATATTTTATTTATGTAAAGTATTGTATAGTGTACGCCAATCTTTATTTATAAAAAACATGGGTGTTTTTTTTTTCATAATAAAAATATATATCGATCAAAATGTTAATAATACTCTTACCAACATAGTAATAAAAAAAAATTATTTTTCAGATGATGTTTATAGCGAACAACATCAGTACGTTGCAAAGTATGGGAGCGGGCGACACTTTGCTCGATATGTGTTCGAATCTTCCGCATTTGTCGCGCTACATGCGGAAATATCAGGCGTATATGAATCGAAAGGGTTTCTCACTGCCTGCGAATCACGGCGAGGCGCATATAATTCGTCACAGTTTGCACTCTGTCGTCAACGACATTAATATCGTTCACAGCGTTGTGTCGCTGCCGGTCCTCGAGCCCCTGACGCCGGCTAAACTCGAAAAATTATCATTGTTAACAATGTCGTGTCTATACTGTTCAATCGCGAATGCAACAGCATCGAGTATCGTTGGCGTTTCGAATGCCGTGTCGCCGAAGTGTAGTACCAACACAGGAGGAAACGCTCAAGGAGGTCAAAATGCAAAAAGCACAGAGGAGGAATACGACTCACTGGCGATTACGGTTGTTGAAAAGAGTCTCGAAATCTTTGGATTGGTATCGAATATAATAAAGTACAGCACAAGGGCCGGTGGACACGTGAGTGCTAATTTACGACTTCCCTAATATCGATTCGTTTGATTGTAATATTGCAAAATTATATACGATTTTTCTTTTCTTCTTGTTTTCGTAGATTCTACAAAATCATCTTTTGATCGGTGTTTGGCTGTTGGTCGCGGGACTTCAGGCGCAATTGACAGTCAGCAGTTTCAGCACTGCCGACAAAGGCAAAGAGGAAAAAGGCAAATCACCGAGTAAAGCTCGTGACGGAACTGGTCGGGTGAATCTCATGAAAGTGTGAGTAGCGTTTCTTGTTCGGAAGCTCATCCGACTTCGGAATATCTACGATGAAGAGTGTTTTTTTGAGTGGTGAAAAACACGCTTTTTCACAAGAATTTGTTGTAATATTCTTCATTCCTTGAATCTGGCAGTTTTTTAACGATTCAAAACACTATTACTGATGGGCAATTATTAACATTTTTCTTTTTAATATCGCATATTCCACAAAATCCGTGAAAAAGAATACCACTGAATATAAGCATGGAATTTATGTAAAAAAGTATTTTTTTTTCAACTCTATTGTGTATCATATTGTTAATCTTTTTTTTTACAGTCAACAGGGTTTCGGTGTTCTATCCGTCGCCCTGGCATCGCACGCCTTAACACTAATGAGCGCTCTGCTCGAAGACGTTTCCGTGGAGACCGGTCGCGATCGTCCGCCACCTCCGGAACCGGCGCCTCTTGATATTCTCGCCACAGCCACCGCTCTGCAAAGGGCTGTAACGTTTTTCCAAGCCGCGCCGCTCAATCATCTTCTCTTCTATTTAGCGACTATCAGCTATAGAAAGGTAGCGATCGACCAAACTATCGATAATCCACTATCTTTAACACTGCACTTTAAAATCGTAGGCTTGTACCCTGAAGAGAGTACAAAAGCATCCGCTCGAAGGCGACACTCTCAGTCAATCGGATTCGACAACGTATTACGAAGATCTGCTTAGTTACTCCGAGAGTTCGACCGACGAAGGTATGGATAACAAAGAAAGAAAAAACACCATAACGATAATTACTCATCCCATTTCGCCTTCATCTACTATCTTCTTTACACTCATTCGGGTTTATCACGTTTACGATTATCGTTTCACAAAATCGTTTTGCATGACTGTAACAGACGGTTTTATAGACTTGCCGAGGAAGATCCGCTTATCCTGAGTTGAAACCGGAGTCCACTATTCTCTCTCTGAAAGTTGTAAAAAAAAAAGAAAAAAAGAAAAGAAAATACAAACTCATTAGCGTCATTCTATCCATTTTTACTAACTCTCTGGTGTATGTTCACCATGTAGAACAAACTGTTATGTCGGTAGAGGAGGACAGCGAACCCATATTGGGTCTGTGGTTCGAGGAAACTTTGTCACCGTCGGAAGGATCACCGACAAACACGACGAAAGAGGCTAACAACGAGGCGAGCGCCGAGCGCACCACGACAACGATCGTTCCCGACAATCGGGAACCTCACGGCGTACGTTTTTTCCCCAATACGTTTTTTTATTTGTATCCGTAGATTTTTGCACCGTACATTTTTTATATCCCGTACGGAAAATACTTTTTCTTATTTTGTCTCTCGCGCGTTCGTTTCAGTATATCTCCCTGGCGACTCAAATATTTCAATTTATGAATCAACACTTAATCGGCAGTCGCAGTAGCTACGTTCGCGAATACGTTATAAACGGCCTCGTGGAACAACAAATGGTTATTTTGGCTGCTATCATAAGAGATTTGGATCACGAAACCGCCCGAACGGAGACTGGTATGTTGTGTCTTCCATTAGATAAAAATAAAAAATCTTTTTAAATTGTAAATTAAGTCGGAGTGACTATATACTGTAATTTTGGGAACCTGAAAAACCTGGAAAAGTTTTCGAAAATCTGGAATATTCGGGAAAGTATCAGGAATTTTTTTTGTTTTTTGAAAATCAGAGGAATTTTTTAGTTATACATTTTTCGAAGAAAGTCAATTCATTTGCTGCAATATGTTAATACAATTTTGAGGCAAAGAAAAAAAGATATAATTTTATCATTTATAGCGATGTACTTTCTTATCGTAAAAAAAATGTGAAAAAAGACAACAGTATAATCCGTTAACTCACTTTGTCTTTTACGGATCCACTCAATGGACGATTTATTCTAATTGCGACTTTGATTTCTCGCACTGTTCAGGTACCATATCGGTCTTCTACGGCGCAACACTTGGCGCCATGTATTCGGAATTCTCGCAAGCACTGAGTCGCTATACGCACAATTTGCTCGCGAGAAACACACTTAGCGAGGCGCTCCAGAATACGCTACTTCATCATCTCGGTGTCAGCCCGTGGTCGACGGAAAATACAAGTCCGTCGTCGTGGCCGCTTCAAGTATATCCCCGAACGCTGAGCGTTCTTGCGCAGGTAAGAATGAAAGAAAATAAGAGATGTGAGCCGTAAATGTGACCAAAACTTCTACCGTATTTTTTTGACCACAAAAAATGATACAGGCCTGTAATGAAAATGACCAAATTTATCACAAACCCTAACCACGTAAATTCCATTTAACTTTCGTACAATCAAAATATTTTTTTTAAATTACCGGTATCTTTGCATCAATTGTGATGATAAAAAAGTACGGCGTTTTTTTTTACAATATGGCGATTAATTCAGGAAAAAAATAGTGACCCGTATTTTTGCATCACAAAATCATGAAAATCAAAATACGTCAAAATACGGTACAAATACGATACGTTAACAGTAATTCTTCAAAATAATAAAAATACCGGTATTTCTAGATCTCTAAATGGAATCCACAAATGATTTATGCCAATTTCTCAGAAAGTACATTCATTGATTGGTTTATTTATTACTAATACCTTTTTTTTTTTTTTTTTTCATTTTAATTCGCAGTATAATTTGTACTTTTTTTGCTCGATTTTTATGTAATGCGACTTATTTTCTTCCTCCTGAAATGCTCTATTATTCACTGCACAGAAATTTTACCGCATTCTTCATATAAATAAATTCAACATTCTGTTTATTGATTGTTGAAATTCCTTTCTGAACGAGCAGTTGTATTTTTTTAAACGTTTAATACTATCAAATATCTGTATGGCACATTCGCAGTGTCTTCCAATAAAGAGAACGAATAGAAATAAATAACAGTCGCGCAACAAATATGAATTATGTTTTGACAAAAAATAAACGGACATATAAGTCCTCAAAAATTGGCAGAAATTAGTCAATATTTTTATAAAATCATTGCAATTAATGTTTTACTCAATTAAGACGTTTAAGAAATACCCTAAATATAAATATAATTTATATGAAACAATTGTCTTTTTTTAAAAAGATTTTGCTGCTGAAACCTCAATCGGAAAAAGAAGCCGCATGCATAAGTATTTGGCACCGTCTCGTCACAACGATGGTAGAGAACGTGTGCAATCCTCCCGTAGCATTCGAAGCGGAAAACGAAGATCTCAATGTGGAACACGCGCAACTCGTTCTTTTCCTCTTCCACTCGCTAAACTTAATGCAAAAGAAATCGGTATTATTGGTAACTGGAAGTGGCGCCGTTCGATGCAGCGAAGCCGTCAAAGCGCCGATGAAAGATTCTCAGTTGCTGCATCTCTCGCGACTGTTGCTTCTGTTGGAATACATGATGAAACATCTTTACGATGCTCCGCCAACGCTTCTGGAACAAGTAAGCAATTTTTTCACCCCATTGAACCGCATTGTATCTTCGCGACGCATTTGATTTTCTTTTCGTAACAGTGACTGTACTTTTGTCACATTTATCTCCATTTACATTCCTCGGCCTTTCCCACTCCATTCCGACAACATGCCGATTTTTGGAAATCGGTTTGTTGGAACCTCTTCTGTCGTTCAAATTTAACAAATGCAACATTAATATCATGCTGTAAAAAGCTGAAACGAGGTAACAGGGCCACCAGGCTGATAGTGTCAACTGAGTGGTAGTAAAAGTCTCGTACATTGTTAATATTCGTAAAACATGGTGTTCAGTGATCGTGGAAGTCCTGAAAATATTCTTGTTTTTTCAAGTCAAATTTTCACGGGTGCCAATCGAATCGCGAGCGTTATGCCTGAAAGCGATGGAAGCGCTTGTTCTGCGCTCGTGCGTTAAGAACATTTGCTGTGTTGAAACTATTACTGAGTGTTTTTTTTTTTTTTTTTTTTTTTCAAATGAATTATTTTTGTCGAAAACAGCGGCGAAATAATATTAAATTTTGTTGAGAAAAACAACCATGAGCAAGAAAATTCGTTCGATACACATGAAAAAAGTCCAAAAAATACGAAGCATATTACACTCTCGTAGTTTGTCTCGGAATATTATAAAAAAATTCTAAGTCGTATGGAGTTAAAAAAAAATCGTTCTTTCGTTTTTATTGTCGCGAAGAATGAAAACAGATGAGTAGGATTTTTTCGAGTAGAAATGTCTCAACTTTTATTTACAATTTGAATTTTTTTATTTCATATTTTAGCATCGTATTTACTGTATGTTTTTAATATTTATTTTTCTCAATTCACATGAGTTTCAATATGCGGAAGAAATGATTTATTTAGTATCTCAAATAAATTATAGTCATTTTTAGTTCGATTTAATACGATTTTATTGTTCAATTTTTTTTGTCGGAATCTATCAAACTTAATAATACAAAGAAAAAACCGACAAGATACGTCCTTAATGACTACGGAATTATTTGTAATCCTAGATAACTATTCGGCAAACTTATCACTAAAGTTCTAAAACAGCCCTTCGTAATGTCCATAAATACCCTTACAAAATTCAGACGCTCTACTGGACACCATAAGAAAAAAAAAAGAAATTCCAATTCATTATTCCCGCGAAGCAAAAACTATGCAACATAAATACTATTTCGTGTCAACAGGTACAGTGGAATTTGTTATCGGCGACTAGTATGGTTGCCGACGCGAAAGAAGGTAACAAACAAGCGTCGCGAATCTACACGCCGTGGAAAGACATTGAGGACAATTACCGAAAGTTCGGACCACCAGACGAGTTCTCCATGAAGCCGCGTTTTTACAATTTAACAAACACAGATTTCAACAATCAGGATACCCCGAAGCTCGACGGTTTGGCCTGCAATTTTGTTCTCGGAACGCCGGACAAAATGAAATATCCTTTGCTCGTCGACGCGCTAATCGACATTCTCAACGTCATCAATCAAACGAGTATCACGCGAAAGCCGACCTCCGACGGCAAAGACAAAATAACGTTTACAGGACTGTGCGCAACACAGTACTGTTTCTCCATATGTTGGAGATTGTTGCTGATGTTACCGCCTTCAACGCCTTACATGGATAAACTTGCGCTCGGTGAGGAGATACCCGCCGGTCCTATGCTGCTGCATTCGCTGATATGGGGACCTCGCGCTGCCTACAAAACATTCACCGGTTGGATGAAAGATTGTCTCGTCAAACAAGGAATGTATACGCAGTACGCCGAGAATCTTCTCAAAACCGTCTCGTCGACGGTAAATTCCCTCAAATACGACGTAACACTCGCGAAAAATTGCATAAAAATCCTTAAACCCGAGATAAATCCCACCGACAAAATAATGCCGAAGTCAACGCTTCCGAAGCTCAGTTCGTTGTGTATTCTCGCTGCAGTTATCGGTAAACTTCAGGTTTTACTTGATGAAAGTATATGCAAAAGTCCTACCGACAATATCGAGGCATCGAAAAGTCCTCAGACACCGGAATCGATAACTTCGAGTACTAATAAGATGATTGTCGACATTTTACCGCATATATTGTCGCTCACCGAAGCGATACTTGCCTCGTGCCGCTCCAGTGTTTTATATCAGATGCACGAGTCCTCAGAGCCGAGTGGCAAGTATACCCTTCGGGATTATCTCGTTCTCGACGGTATAATATGCGTCGCCGGGGCGAGCTTCACTATCGACACAGCCATAGTGACTCTTCTGCCGAACAGTGTACGTTCTGTTCTCGACAAGTGGAAAGGGATAACCGTCGCGCACGTACCCTGGAATACTTACGCCAACGACATAATACCAGCGGAAAGTTATATCCTCGCGACGGTAAATCATCACGTGAGTTCGCTTTCTGAATACGGAACTTTCTCGATAAATCCATCGCTGAAGAATCTTCTCTATTCCCTCGTCGCCTTTATGCTGGAGTACGTTACACCGACAACCGCCCCGGAGAATTCTGAGATTCGAGCGCAAGCGATAGAAATACTTATGCCCCTGACGATGGACGCACGAACCGATTATCTTGAAGAATTGGCTTCAAAAACTCTGGGAAAACTGCTCGGCGACTCGGAGAGCGAAACGCGACAATTGCGCGAACATCTCTTCGTGCTAAATTACACATACAACGTAATAGTCGATTACACGACGAACACCGAGGATTCGATAAACGTATCCGTCGACGAGAAGATACTAAAGCATTGCATCAAATATTGGGAACAATTATTGAAAAAACCGGTTGGTTGCAAAGCATTGGATCAATTTTTTGCTCCAACTACGAATCGTACTCTCGTATCGGTTCTTCTATCGATTGCCTCACCACAAGCATCGCAACAATTCAGTACTCACGTTCTTCACTTCTTCAACAAATTGTTCAAAACCGCCGAGAAAGCTACAGACGGATCTCTCGATCGTTTATGCAGTTCCGTTTCGAATCTCGCGAGTGTCGACAGCGATAAATTGCAATCGTGGCTTCGACACGTTGTTCTCGGTGCCGGAAATGTATCGCCAAGTATATCGCCGACAAACATACAAACGCCGACTGTAGCGACTGCCAGTGCAATGGTCGCGGTAGCGGGAAATTCCGAAGAGGCGCAGAAAGTCGAAGAGGCGAATGGCGCAACAACCAACGAACCGGGACAGTGGCAAACGCTACTCCTCGATTCCGGTAGCAGTAATCAAGCGTCGAGTCCGAACGACGAGCAGCAGCAATCGATGCAGGAAAACAATCAATTGCTCAAAGCGCTGACGAATTACATCGTAAAAGCAAACAGCAGCCTCGGCGAAGATGTTTCCGTGACGATACTTCAAGCATTGATACCCCTGGGATACCACATTCTATCGCCAGCGATCGAAGGCGCCGGATTTCCCGAGCTGATGCACGTTATGTCGACTCTCGCAGACGCGGGTAGCGATCGCGGCCATGTAAAGCTCTTCAAAGCCGCAACCGATTGGGTAGAATTGTGCAAACAGCAACTGATGAGCAAAGAAACTCAACTACTCGACAAACCCTTTTCGTACATCGAAGCCGGTTGCTGCGTTCTCAATTACATAGCTGATATCGTAACCGCAGTTTGTCCTCAACAAGCGCAGCTTCAAGATCGCGCGACCAGTCCCCCGTGGGAAGGCGCGACGCCGATAAACGACGTCAACGACAGCGATTGGATCGACGAACTCGCGCACGACGACGACGACAGCGCTACCGAAGATTCCGACGAGGATAGTCTGAGTAACAAACTCTGCACTTTCACGATAACGCAAAAAGAATTCACGAATCAGCATTGGTATCATTGCCACACCTGCAGTATGGTCGATGGCGCGGGGGTTTGTACCGTATGCGCTCGTGTCTGCCATCGCGGTCACGACGTGACTTACGCGAAGTACGGAAACTTCTTCTGCGATTGCGGATCGAAGGAAGACGGCTCTTGCCAGGCGCTGACGAAGCGAAGTCCTCAAAGCTCCGAGCATCAACTCGGAAACACCGGACAGAGTTACACAGCGGGCGGAAGTACGGAAAACGCGGCACCGATGACTAGTAGACTTCGCCGACGGGCCTCGAGTCCCGTTCATTATCACGATAAGATCGAGAGAAACGGTCGCGATAAACAGAAACAAGCGGCTCTCGCTAAACAACTCGAAGGATCGAGGGATTGGGTATTATCGCAATTGTGGTCCAGTGGTCTCGTCTCTTCTCTCGTCGAACTAACGAGAACGCTCGTACCCGCGGTTAACGTTTCCTGCCAGAAAAATTCACCTGTAGGATGTCATACGCGTGCGCAGATCGCACTTCGGCAATTACACTTTTTGGACAAAAAATTCGAACACACAGATCAATTGATGCTTTCGACACTGGGATCGCAGGAAGGAGCTTTCGAAAACGTGAGAATGAATTATTCCGGAGATCAAGGGCAGACGATACGTCAGCTACTGTCCGCTCATATGATTCGACGCGTTGCCATGTGCTGCTTATCCTCGCCGCACGGAAAGCGTCAACATCTCGCCGTTTCCCACGAAAAGGGAAAGATAACAGTTCTGCAGCTAAGCGCTCTTCTCAAACAGGCGGATTCATCGAAGAGAAAATTGACTCTGACGCGATTGGCTTCCGCACCAATACCGTTTACAGTACTATCGATAACTGGCAATCCGTGGAACGAAGATTTCTTAGCTGTTTGCGGCCTCAAGGATTGTCACGTACTTACGTTCAACAGCTCCGGCACTGTTTCGGATCATTTGGTTCTTCATCCGCAGAGAGAACCCGGAAACTTTATCATCAAAGCCATGTGGCTACCGGGTTCGCAGACTCAACTCGCACTCGTTACCGCTGACTTCGTGAAGATCTACGATCTCGCGAAAGATGCCCTCAGTCCTCAGTACTATTTTTTGGTTGCTGTTGGAAAAATACGCGACTGTACTTTTGTTCACGCGGAGGATGGAGTTTTTCATTTGCTTCTCATGTCCTCTGCTGGATATATATACAGTCAGGCGATGGATGAGGATAGTTTGGCGAAACACGGCGCGTTTTATGTTACAACGACACTGGATGTGTTTCATCCGGAGATCAAAGACAACGGTCAAGTTGGTGGCGGTGGTGTTTCGATTTACTATTCACACGCTTTGCAACTTTTGTTCTTCAGCTACGCGTGCGGAAAGAGTTTTATCGCCCCGTTGAAATACATGGATTCGGAAATCACTACTGTATTCATGATAAACTTAGCGAATAATAAATCGAACGGCAACAAATCAAATAATAATCAACCGCAACCACTCTGTCAGTGGAGCGAAGTCGCTAATCATCCGGGTCTCGTTTGCTCGGTATTGCAAACGAGCAATAATCCTGTTATCTTGATGATCAAACCGGACGTCGTTCTTATCCAAGAGATCAAAGTCGTACCGAAAGCGAAAATCATGGATATGGTAGCGATACGGCATCCGAGTTCTAACGCCGAACATCGAACGACTCTTATACTACTTTGCGAAGATGGAAGTTTGAGAATTTATATGGCGGCGATGGAACAAACGGGATTCTGGATGTCGTCGAACGTACAACCGATCGGCACGATGAGCGGAATAAAACAGACGCGAAAAAAGAAAGCCGCGAAAACTGGAAAGCCAACGGGTTCTGTTACCTTCCCGATTGACTTTTTCGAACATTGCCAGGTGATGAATGACGTTGAATTCGGTGGCAATGATCTTCTGCAGATTTATAATGTCGCGCAAATAAAACATCGATTAAACACGACTGGAATGTATGTCGTGTCGACAAAAGCTATTGGATTTAGCGTCGACGTCGCTAACAATGATCCAACGCTCGTTATTACTGGAATAAGAGTTCAACTTGGCAATCAGGACGCGCAGAGGGCGCCGTTGTACGTCGAGGTAAGGATTGGCAACTCGAGAGGAGTTTATAGTACGGCAGACGGATGGAGTTTTTGTAATTGTAATTTTATGGATGTGTTTGTTAGGTATTTGGGCGAAGTATCCGGACAACGCTGACCCGCAGTCGATGGTTTGACATACCATTAACGAGAGAGGAAAGTCTTCAAGCTGATAAAAAGCTCACAATTACATTCGGGCTTTCGCAAGATCCCGAAGGCGTCATTATGGTGGATTCGATTAAAGTGTAAGTTTTGAGAGAGTGGTGCGCTTCGCGATCGCCAAATAATTGCACAAGTTTTTTTCTGTCGATTCCGTTGAGAGAAAACTTTGGTTTATGTTTTTATCGACATTTAGGAAACTTTGTATATGGAAAACTAGTTTAGGTTTGTTTTGGAAGCTTTGGGAAAAGTTGAGATTAATAAGGAGCAATTTGCTTCTTTCCTACTTTGCCAATTTGTTCTCATTACTTTATTTTAGTTTACTTTGCCATTTTCTGTATGAAAACCCGACTATAAATACACACTGACGTATTTCTCTAAACGACTTTTTGCAATAGCGGTTTTAAGGGCGCTAACATTAAAATCTTGAAACGAAGGAAAGGAGAAATTTGTTTTTGAGACTTTTATGACAATAAACACTCGAATTCGTGTAGTACTGCGAAAAAAGTAATTTAGAGACGAATCTGTAATTTATCTATTGTTAAACAAGATTTGGGATCGAATTCGGCGTGAATCCGTTATGGGATACAAAATGTTTACGTTTTTTAATTTCTTTTAATTTTATTTCAATTTTTAAAAATTGTATTCACATTATAATTTACGCTATTTTCCGCACGTTTCCGAAGATATCGGACTGAAATTTGAACTTTAAGTAAAATGTAGAATTTCATAATTTACAAAGCACAACTTTACTTTGCCATCTCTTTGATATCGTTTATCGAAAGTTTTCCGCATCCATGGACTATTTTAATGTTAATTGCGACTTCCAAAGTCGATGTCGTTGACATTGAAAACAATTTGTCAAACAAAATTGACCGATTTATCAATTAACAATTAATATTGTATCGCAGTTACGGAAAGACGAAAGATTCATTTGGTTGGCCGGAAGAACCCGAAGAGATAGCCGCTGGTCAATCGACTCCGGCGCCGGTGACCGCAGGTGCGTCGGTGAACAACGAAAACGAAAGTACCCTCGTGTCTCCGGCTCCTCTTACATCAGTCGACAAGTGAGTTGAATTCTAATTATTATTTTTTTTTTCCTGTACATCAAACGATGCGATCGATCGTATTATTCTATACGCCTAAGTTTTCGATAATTTTTTTGTTTTTTTTTTCTCGTATTTTCTTCCGAATCGTTATCGCAAAATTTGTAAATGTTTCACTGTGTTCATTGTGAGTTTTTTTCGTGTATAAAATTCCTTTTCGCGTTTCTCGCGTCAATGGCTTAATTTCACAAAAATATTATTGTAATGCATCAGACCAACGAAGGACTCTGTCAATATCGAGAGGTAAGAGGTGAATGTTTACGCGTTCCTCCCCGCGATATTCCCATTGCGATTTTTTAAATAATCCCTTATGTGTCTCCGAATGGAGGAGGAATAGTTAATCGAGATGTTTCATCGATTTAGAACGAACCCGAGGCATGAATTGGATACGTGTAGATTCTCCTTTATTCGGCATCCGTGTGTTTACTGCACTACGAATTGTAGCCGTGATCCTCTGTTTCTTGTCGAATAAACATTGTTGGTCTCATTTCAGAATGGTCTCCAGTATTCTCGAGGTTTTGGAATCGTCGTTTACCCTTTCATCGAACGACGAGAGCAAAGCGGCGCTGAGAAGCACGGCGATCGACGTTGCCTCCGGTATTCTCACGTTGCCGACACCGCCGTCGGTTCAGATGCACACGACGGCTCTTCTTGCTGCTCTCCATAGCAGTAAAGTTTCTTATCACTCACATAAGGTTCGTTGTCAATGCATTAAAAAAAATGTTAAGCTATTGCGTTGCTATGAATGAAATCCTTCACTCGTCCTTCATCATTAACTTTTCAGGATCAAGTATTACTTTCTCACGTCCTCGACTCGCTCAAAGCAATGAGAGAACTCAACGATCCTCGTGACATGGATGCGGAGAACTTCTATCGTCTTGTGTTGATAGTCCGAAGCATCGCGATCGTTCGACCGCATAATCTCGCAAAGTTTGCGGAACAACATGCAACGAGACCGGTCGATGAGAGTAGCAGTGAGTGTTGTTTGCTCTCATTGTGCGAAATAATTGCTTCTATGATACTCCTAATTTTTCTTTGCTACGGCTTCGGAACGACTCTTTCTGCACTTTTTTTCCTGTTGTCGATGAAGTACTTTTTTTTTAAGTTTTGACTTCCATCACGTTATCATTCAGAGTGTTAATATTTTTCTTGTAATTTTTAATTTTTGTATCTATGATCACCGATGGCGACAAAAAAACACAAAAAAAAGTTCCGAAACCGTAGTAATCGAAGGAAACGTAAACTTTTGCTTCGTCGGCCATAGCCTCTGAATTCTCTTCAATGCTTCGTTGCCTCTTCTAATTTGCAGTACCGGTATTCGAAAAGGATCGCATGAGTCTAAATCGCGTCAGCGACGATACAAATGAACATCTGGTGCTCCAGCTGATGGACGTTTTGTGGGCTCTTCACATGGCGTATCCAAAAAACATGGCACTTGCGCCAGTCGTAGTTCCAGGATTAACACATACGGAAGCGACGATCTACGCTATGGTTGAGATAATTCACGCCTTCGCGACTTGCGACGTCGAGAACAACACCGTTCTTGCGGCAAAGCTGTATTTGCAGCTATTGCTTTCATCCGACACGGCTGTAAGTTTCAGCGCGAAACAGGCTATCATCCGAGTATTGCGTCCGCGTTTCAAGCGACGAAGAGTCTATATACCGAGTCCTCCTCACTGCAGCACGCCAGGTATACATTGACAATTGAGAAACGAGAATCAAGTGCTCACTATAGAACAGAATACAATACGATTATTTTTTTTTTCTTTTTTTTTCAGGAGTTTCCGGAGAATCCGAAGAAAAACCAGAAGTCGTATCCGCTCCGACGCCTCAAGAACCGCGGGAACCTGAGGAACAACAACAATTCGAAGTCGACGCCGTTGAGCCAATGATGTTACTCGGCGCCGATGGCAATCAAGCGGGCGCTATCGCTCGCGTTCATAACCCATTGGAAGTTCTACTGGGCCCGGGAGTTCCTCCACAATTACTTGATATTCCACCCGATGCCGATGACGAAGCAATGGTGGAACTCGCGATCGCTCTCAGCCTTCAAGATCACGAGGGCGACGCCGATCTTCAAGTTCTGCAACAGGGGATTCAACAGGGATTGGCGAGTTTGCAGGAACTTCAGGGACTCAGAAATCTCGCTGGACCTGCGGGACCTTTGCTACACTATCAGGGATTGGAAGGCGAGAGAATTCCTCGCGAAGCCAACGCCGGTGTACCGGTTAGTAGTAAATTTTAAGATATGTGATGAAAATGTTAAAATATCAATCAGTCCACATTTTTTTTTTAAATTCAAGCAAATAAATGAAAAGCTTTCCAGCTTTCGGTTAATCGAAGTTTTACTATACTGAAATTTGTCAGATTTTCTTTTGGGATATCAATATCAAAAAATGTAAAATTTCGTAATATCGATGTTTTACACGATCGTTTCAAACTGTATCCTCCTTCTTTATTCTCAATTTCCCTTCATTATGCAGCAACAGTATTATTCCCTTCATTATGCAGCAACAGCATTATGCAGCTTGTTATTAACATAATTATTTCTATTCTCAGGTACAAGAAGGCGCCGGTCACTACTCCGACACAACTGCATCGGCCGGTGGTTCGGATGACGAAGGATCAACCGCTGCAACCGACGGCAGCACACTAAGAACTTCACCCGCCGAACAAGTAAGACTTCGTTTACACGTCGAATATGTGGTTTTCTGCACCCGTAATATAATTCTTTGATTACATTAATTAAAGAAAAAAATACACGTCGAAAATTGTGTCTTTCCAAGTTGATGTGTGAGTATCCGTAGTAACGCTTGGGTCTCGTTCTCTGTCAAGGGGTGTAGTGGTGGTAGCAAAGGTAGCGAGAGTGGTGGAAGCGATAGTGGAGGTAGCGCAGTGGACAGCATAACCGGTGAGCATAATGTGTCCGGAACAAGTTCCGCTTACGGGGACAATGCACAGGAATCTGTGCCGCAGCCGGGTACGAGCGGCAGCGTTCAACCCCCGAGATCCGAGACTAGTTCGCTAGGTGCTCCCGCAACTTTTACTGTGAGTTCCTATCGTCTGCTTATTGTCATGAAAAAAAAGCCATCACTACATGTATAGAGTTCCTGTGTATTTCTATGTGCGTTATTTTCGATGTCGTGAGATCGTTTTGAATGTAAAAGTATTTTGCGTTCTATCAGTCATTTTTTTTTTTTTGAGAGATAAATGATAGCGTCCCCATTTTAGGTAACCGAACAGGACGAATGTACGGAACAGGAACCGGGAGCCGAACAAGAGAACGATACGGTTGCCGAAAGCACAGCAAAGCTTCATTCGGTTCGCCTTTTGCTGCTGGAAAGACTGATGCAGTTTATACCAAATCTGACGAACGTTTCGGGAGTTTTGTCGATTCCTTTTATGCAAGTAGTGCTGATGCTTACGTCGGATCTCGATGGTCAGGAAGAAAGAGATCGCGCGTGCGTTGAGCGATTGCTTAATATATTGGTGAAGGAATTGGAAATGGATAAACCCGATACAACGGACATTTGCAAGCGCAGCAACAAGAGAGAAGTTCACCTCGTTATTATGCGTTTGTTGAGTAAGTTGAGGAATAATTTTTCGGATTTTAGTGTTATAGAGCGATGCAATATTTATCTGTACTTTAATACTGTTACGATTTTTCAGGTGTACTGATGTCGCGATCGAAATACAATACCAAAGCTCAAGCAGAAAATCCGAACTTTGTGTCGCAAACGACGGCTAGAATTTTAAGTAAAGCCGGAGTTATTGAATATTGTCTGACGTTGCTGAAGTCTTTACTCGAATTTTGGAAGACGTAAGTTAAAATTTTCTTTCCTCAATGAACATTAAAAACAAAAATGCTAAAAAATAAGAACAATGCGAAAAAATTGAACAGTCGTTGGCGATTTATTTTCGATATTTTTAATCGAATTAAATCTTTGAACCGATTTATAGCATATCAACGATCGTTTAATTTTCCAGCACTTCGACCGAAGACTCTGGCAACGTTATCGGAGGGGAGTTACTGAAGGAACATCTAACAGCATCACCACCCGACATGTCTCCCTTTTTCCTGAGACAATATGTAAAAGGACACGCAAGCGACGTCTTCGAACCGTATCCACAGCTTTTAACCGAAATGGCATTGAGATTTACCTATCAGGTGCACAAATACGCGGAGAACAGCTCGATACAGCCGTCTTTCGACCAGCAGGCGTGGTATTTCTATCTTTGCGAATATATGATGCTATATCAGACGCCGTTCGTCAGGCGTCAGGTGCGAAAACTTCTGCAATTCATTTGCGGCAATCGCGAGAAATATAGACAATTGCGAGATCTTCACGCTCTCGTTTCTCACGTGAAGGTAAGCGTCCGCAAAAGTCCTTTAAGTTCATTAAGTTAAATCCATTAAGTTACGTTCGCATAACTTCAACGAAATAAGAGTATCGAAATTATTTTAATTTTTTTTTTTACGTCAACAGTCGGTGCAAAAGTGTTGCAACACAGGCGGTTATGATCCGCTGCAGTCGCGTCCACACGCCATAAATCTTCCGTACGACTCTCTCGTCGAACTGATAGAACATCTGAAATCGTGTGTCGAAGTCGCTACTTGCCGTACGGGCAACTGGCAGCGTTTCTGCTTAAAGCAAAATACCGTTTTATCGTATCTCTTCACGATTTCTACACTTCTCGATGAAGGAGTTAGTCCCACTGTACTGCAATTGCTCCAGTGCGCTATCTGCTCAAGTACTAAGGGAAAAGACATGAAAATAAAGGTAAGAAACTTTTTTTTTTCAGAAGGAAATCATTTTTTTCACGATACCAAATTTCATTATTTAATTAGATTAATTAAATCAATAATAAATTCTTTTATTAGATTAATAAGATAATATGTCAAATTACTCTCAAGAGTTTATTATTCAGCATTAACGTCAAATAAGTTCAGCAGATTTGAATTCTGATCGAAAAATAAATTCGCTGATTTCGCTTCTCAATAAATAATCGTTTAATTATCACAGCGAAAAAGAAAAATTTGTTATGCGATATCTTTGCTGTAGTTTTTCATTATTTTCTACCTGTCGATTTTATTCATTTGGCTACTGCCGCTCAACATGTATTTTCATAGTAGTAAAGTTTATGGCGATCGTCTGACAGTCACACAGGTCGTGTTACGAGTACTCAGGACACCAAAACAGCTCAAAGCAACGCGTTTTCACTACAAACAGTTGCTTATGATATTGTTTTCTGCCAAAAAAAAATATTTTCGCTATTATTGTTTGGTGTACAACAATTCAAATTTTTCAACACGCAAATATCAATGCTTAACAAGCACTCTGATCTATTTTACATTAAAAAAGTTCGTGCGAAACTCGAGTTCTATAAGATCATTTTTATTACTGCTCCATTTATCCAAACGATTTGCCCTCAAAAAACATTTTCGACCTTTTGGAGGACTCAGAAAATAAGTAAATTTCACAAACAATTTTCGTGACTTTACGCAGATGTTCTCATTATTTTCTTAAATGAGAATTTCACATTTAAAAAACGTTTCGCATTCATAATAGAGCTGTAAAGATTATTTTATTGCCCTCCGTTTTTACAAATTTTATTATTTTGTCGACCGAAGTAAATATCTTGGTGAGCAGTCGAAAGATTGAATATACAAATTGTAAAAAATAGTTTTTTCGGGATAATTTTTCGTGATCGATGACGCAATGTTCGCATACGAAACGATTTTTAATTTTTTTGTAATTTTCAAACTATTTTCATTATTATTTAACATATCTCCATTTTCGAGAAAAGAAAAATTCAATCGATTGTTATCATTGTCAGGAATCGAAGACATCAGCGAACATAAAGGAACGACGCGATCGCGAAAAATCGGAAGATTCCGACATAGAAGCAAAGTTCGAAGAGGCGCAGTGCGTGACGCTCGTCGAACAGATACAGAAACAAGTGTCGCCAGCTTTGCTTACAAAGTTCATTAAAACTTTTTTGCTCGAAACAAACAACACGAATGTCCGTTGGCAGGCGCACTCGCTAATCCTAGCGATCTACAAGTGAGTAAAGACGAGTAAAAGTGAAAAAATGTCGAAATAATCCATATTTTCCACTAATTCACTGTAATCTATCAACAGAAATTGTGGACCGGCCGATCAAGAAACTCTTTTAGATCTTCTCTGGCGTCTGTGGCCCTTACTACCAGTTTACGGTCGTAAAGCCGCCCAATTCGTCGATCTCCTCGGATATTTCTCCCTGAAAACTCCTCACACCGGCAAAAAGATGCATTCCTATATGGAACAAGCAGTTGCGGTTCTTCACGCGCAAAATCAGCTTCTCGCTCGCCATCCAAACGCGAATCTCTACGCAAATCTTGCGCAGTTCGTCGAACTCGATGGTTATTATCTCGAAAGCGAACCATGTCTCGTCTGCAACAATCCCGAGGTACCGATGGCGACGATAAAATTATCTTCGATAAAAGTCGATTCAAAATTCACAACAACAACACAGATAGTAAAACTTGTCTCGAGTCACACGATCAGTCGTATAATTTTACGTATCGGTGATATCAAGAGAACGAAAATGGTGCGAACGATAAACGTTTTCTACAACAATCGCTCGGTACAAGCAGTTGTAGAATTGAAGAACAAACCGGCAATGTGGCATAAGGCAAAGAAAATAACGCTGGCGCAGGGGCAGATAGAGGTAAAAATGGAATTCCCGCTGCCGATCGTCGCCTGTAACTTGATGATCGAATACGCTGATTTTTACGAGAATATCCAGGCGTCGTCCGAGACGCTACAGTGTCCAAGATGCTCGGCGAGTGTTCCAGCGAATCCCGGCGTTTGCGCAAATTGCGGCGAAAACGTATTCCAGTGCCACAAATGCCGAGCGATAAACTACGACGAGAAAGATCCGTTCCTATGTCACGCGTGTGGTTTTTGCAAATACGCGAAATTCGATTACACGCTAACGGGACGTCCTTGTTGCGCCGTTGATCCCATAGAGAACGACGAGGATCGTAAAAAAACAGTCGCAACGATAAATACGTGGCTAGAAAAAGCCGACAGAGTCTACAAGACTTTAATATCAAACAAACCGACGTTAGAGATGTTATTAATAAAAATATCAGAACATCGTCTCGATCGCGGCTTAGATGACGGGGTTCAAGTTTCTGGAAGCACTCAGGTGAACCGCGCGATCCAACTACTCGCGCAGCGTTACTGTAGCGAATGTAAAACATCTTTCGAGGAGCTCAGCAAGATAATTCAACGTGTTCTCGCGTGGCGACGCGAACTCGTAGCTTACGATAGAAATCAAAGGGGACAGGGAACAGCGCCAATGGGGGCAACGACGAGCGAAAAATCGGATAAAGAAGAAACGGTGGTGCCGCCGCCGGGACGTTGCTACGGATGCGCTTCCTCTGCGACCGAACATTGTCTTACGCTTCTTCGCGCTCTCGCGACCAATACCGCCGCTCGGGAAGTACTCTGTAAACAGGGGCTCATCCAAGAGCTCGTGGAGAATAATTTGCGGAAAGGTACGGTGCAGGTGCAGGAAGAAGTTCGTCAACTACTGTGTCTCGTTACTCGGGACAATCAGCAATCGACGAAAGAACTTTGCGCGCTGTTAATGAATCGGGTAACGATGACTTTACGCGGCAGAGTATCGACTTCCGATCTCGCGATGGCGGTTCGACACGAAATGGCCCTACTCGCGGCACTTGTGCAGAAGGAAGACGCGTGTTGGGAGCAAAAGTTACGCTGCGTTATGCAGCTGTTTTTGATGGCATGTAAAGACTCCAAGAGTCCGGCGGTTATGGAGAGTTTGATACTTCCGTGTCTCAAGATACTTCAGGGACTCATAAAACCCGATCAGCCCTCATCGAAAAAAAATAAAGATAAAAGCATTGAGACGCTCGCGACGATACAGCCGCCAGAGGGCGTAAGTATCGATGTCGGCAAATGGCTCAGCAGCGATCCAAAGCACTCGTATTCCGAGTGGATACAACGAATGCCGGCGAAAAAAGCGACACCGCCACCCAGTAAACCGCTTAAAAAGGAAGAAGCGAGAGCTTTGTATCTCATGGAAAAATACGGACATCGCTGGCATAGTCGTTGCATGCGATTGCGAGGTATACAACCGTTGAAACTCGCGGACGGCGCGTGGCTAAAGGAGGTTCTCTTCAATCCGAGTTCCCGTCTCGCGCGCCAAGTCGCTTGCAATATGGTAGAAAGTCTTTGCCAGGGAACTGAAAGAAAGAAAGAAGTTCTCGTTTTGCTGACTTGTTATCTTGAGGAATTACGAACAGCGGGTGAAAGTAGCGCAGAGTTTCTGTCGCTCTATCAAAGTCTCATACGCCAACCACCGTGGAAACAATTCCTAGCGGTTCGCGGAGTAATGACTCTACTCGCTGATCTTCTGATACGAGAAATCGAGGAATTGCATAGATTGGAAGAAACAACGCTTACCAGCGATCTCGCACAGGGATATTCGCTTAAAATGCTCACCGAGCTTCTCGCCACTTTCCTCGAACAGGAAAACATCAAACAGCAGTACAAAGGGAGACTCGTCGGTGCGGTTCTCAATGGTTATTTGTCGTTAAGGAGACTCGTCGTTCAACGAACGCGACTCATTGACGACACGCAGGAAAAGCTTCTCGAACTGCTGGAAGAAATGACTTCCGGTACAGAGGAGGAAACGAAAGCCTTCATGGCGGTCTGCGTAGAGACGGTGCAGAAGTACAGCCCTCAGGACGTTAGAACTCCAGTATTTGTCTTCGAGAGACTTTGTTCCATAATATATCCTGAGGAAAACGACGTCGGTGAATTTTTCTTGACACTGGAAAAAGATCCGCAGCAGGAAGATTTTCTACAGGGAAGAATGTTAGGCAATCCTTACAGCAGCCTGGAACCGGGTCTCGGGCCGCTGATGCGCGATGTTAAGAACAAAATTTGTCAGGACTGCGAACTCGTCGCGTTACTGGAAGACGACAACGGTATGGAACTGCTGGTCAACAATAAGATTATTAGTCTCGATTTACCGGTTAAAGAAGTCTATAAGAAGATATGGGTTCTCGAGGGCGGTGAGTGCGATGCGATGCGCGTCGTCTATCGAATGCGCGGTCTCCTCGGCGACGCTACCGAGGAATTCGTTGAAACTCTCAATGCCAACAGCGAACAAGAAGTCAACAATGAAGAGGTCTACAAAATGGCTAATGTACTCGCCGAATGCGGCGGTTTGCAAGTTATGCTCGATAGATTGGCGGCGATACAAGACGTTGGAAGAGCTAAACCACTGCTTCAAGTTTTACTGAAACTTTTCCGACTTTCCGTGAAGGTGAAGAAAAATCAGGAAGTCCTCAGCAGACCGGAAGTCGGCGCTGTTACGGTTTTACTCGATGTTCTACAGCGCTGTTTGGCTACCGAATCCGATAGTACGCAGGCAAAGGTTACGGAACAGTTATTGGATATTATGGAAACGATTTTAGCGAACGCGACGTCGCAGACACTCGCATCCTTCGAATCGTTCTCCAGAACTCTCGGTGGTCCCGAACACGTTAAAGCGCTGCTTTCCTGTACGCAATCGTCGGCGGTGAGGCAGAGTAATGGGGTTTTGGTACATCTCGCGAGAGTCGTCGCCGCTCTGACTTATGGCAATCAGGAAAAAATGGCTTTACTCTGCGATTACTTCAAACCTGTGCTGAATTTCTACAAATTCGACTTCGAACACACGCCGGAAGACGAGCAGAAACTCGAGTTGTTCTGTATACTTACTCAGGGCATCGAGAGAAATGCTATTGGCAATACTCTCAAAGATCATATCATTGATATGGGCATCGTGAAGGACGCCTTCGAATATATAACGGTAAGAATCGCTAATTGACTATGATATTCGCTACGAGAGTAGAATAGCTAAGTAGCGGTGTGAAAATCGAGAAAATTTTTTTTTGTAATAACTATAGGAGGTAATAAAAATGTTAATAATCTCTAACGAGAGATATATATGTTGAGAGCCTTACAGAAAAAATATCGTCAGCGGTAAAAAAAAAGGTATAGCCGCCGGAAGAGTGAATTTTTTTCATTTACAGTCGACACTTTTTGGTGGAAACTCTGCGTCTACATTAAAAAAACAAAACCGATTGTCCACTTTAATGGCAATTACGAGTTGTTGACGGTTTTAGTTTTTTCACAAAAATCTTCGGTTTAAAATAAGTATGCAATAAGTACGCGAGTAATAACCGCGACTTTTTCTCACGGATTTTTCAAGTTTCATTCTTATTTGGCTATTTTTTTTTTTTACAAAAAACAATTATCGATCGCCACCGACTCTTCATAGTTATCGTGAATTTGTTGGGGTCCGTATCGTTTGTTTATTGTTATACTTTTCGAAAATCGATCTTCAATTTTTAACAATTACGTAAAAACAGTGAATTTTTCTAAAGAATTTCTGATAGTCTAATATTGGATTTGTCATTTAGCATTTTATAATTTAGCGATCATCAAAAATTCTCGTCATTTACATTAACTCAAATAGCACGTTTCGTTTTTCGATTGTGTATGCATCATTTCCAGAAAAAAAGTCATTTTTCGGTGGCGTTTTTCCATTAAATTTTTTTTTATTTTTATGACCGATCACATGAACCTTTGTGTGAACAAAACCGTTCTATTAGGTCCTATAAAAATAAAAAAACACAAAAATAGAATAAATTAGAAATTTAATTCCTTTTTCGAAAAAAAAATGGAAAATTTATCTCGAGTTTCAAACCGTCGATAACCCCTTAAAACATCAATCAAAAGCTCTCAGAGTCTCGTTTACGATATTAATTACTTTTTTTTGTCTCCAGGTACACGCGCCATGCGTGAAGCCAACGCTACTTCGCACAGACAGCGACGAGCTGAAAGAATTTATCTCAAAACCGGCATTAAAATACATTTTACGTTTTCTAACCGGATTGGCGACGGATCACGAACTCACGCAGGTAAATCACTGATAAATCTTTTTTTTTCATCGCATCAATGAGATTAGATATTAATTTTTTCTCTTCCGCACAGCTGGCCGTCTCTCAGATCACTATAAGCATAATTCACCGACTGGAACAAGTATCGTCAGACGAACACGTTGGTTCATTAGCGGAAAATCTGTTGGAGGCGCTCTGCACGAACAAACAGGTATCCGAATTAATCGAAGAGGCGCGTCAACACACCCGCAGCGAGAAGAAACGTTTAGCGATGGCGATGAGAGAACGTCAATTAGGAGCTCTCGGTATGAGAACAAACGACAAGGGACAAGTTACGGCGAGCGGCACGATATTGCAACAGATGGAGGATCTCGGCGACGAGTCGGGACTCATATGCGTTATTTGTCGAGAAGGATACAAATTCAAACCGAGTATGGTGAGTTCTTCGAGTTCCGTTATCGTTTTTTGCGCTCATTCCGCGGTAATTCTGACGATCAATTTGCGCATTTTCATAAATATAACGATTTAATAATGGAAATTTCAAGGTATTGGGAATCTATACCTTTACGAAACGCTGCAATGTCGAAGAATTTGAGACAAAGCAGAGGAAAACTGTGGGGTACACGACTGTGACGCATTTCAACGTCGTTCACGTCGATTGCCACATGTCTGCGGTACGACTCGCACGCGCTCGCGATGAATGGGAAAGCGCTGCCCTTCAGAACGCCAATACAAAGTGCAACGGACTGTTACCTCTTTGGGGACCTCAAGTACCGGAATCCGCGTTCGCTAGTTGTCTGGCGCGTCACAATACGTATCTTCAGGAGTGTACGGGGCATCGCGACATCTCGTACTCGTCGACAATTCACGATCTCAAACTCCTGCTGCTGCGTTTCGCTCAGGAGAAAAGCTTTCACGATGATACCGGCGGCGGAGGACCGCAGTCCAACATGCATATGATTCCGTATCTCGTTCACATGGCGCTTTACGTTATCAATACGTAAGTTAAAAAAATTTAATTTAAACGATTGTCTATTTTTTTTACGTAAAACATTTTCGTGGATATGCGGATTTTTTTTCGGAAGAAAAGATGTTTGCTGTTCAAAAAAATATCAATAATGGTAACATTTTTGGAAAATATGAAAAAAAAAAAAAATTCGATACTTTTTTTTTATTAAAAAAAAAACTTAAGTTTTTGAAATTTGTTAGGTATGAAGTTAAAATATAAACTACAAGTAGAAAGGTGGCAAATAAGGTTTGAAACTGAATTTCCTGTGAATCCATAGTGTAAAAATTGTAATTCGGATTTTTTTAAATTAATTTTCTATTGTGTCTTCAACGCGAGAAAATTGAAGGCTAAAGGTCTGAAATTGGTTAAATTACGGCAAAAATCACGGTGTTTATTATTTTAAAAAAGAGGTCACAATTCCTACAGAAATCACGTTTTCTGGTCGCATGCGCAATTTTCCAAAACGCGGAAATAATGAGAAAATATGCAAAAGATTCCACTTTGTAATCTTTTACCTGCTAATCGCGAATAAGCGTCTTATTTTACTTATACACGATACAAAAGTCTCCCGTTGTTATCAAAAAGAATAATAATTTTACAAGATTACTGTCGTAAAAATGCGAAGGTGCGCAGAATAATCCGCAGAATGAATGGTCGTTATAAAAATCTACTCGACTTTTGCAGCACCCGTTCGGCCGCCCGAGAGGACAAACAACTGGTAACCTATTTGGAATCGTCAGCATCGGCTTCGTGGCTGGAGAGCTGTTATGAGGCCGAAGGACCTCTGTATCAGTGTACACTGTCGCTTCTCGTTTTATCCCCGACGCGATGGGAACAACTTAGACTGTCGCATCTGCGTCGACTCATCATAATGGCTCATCAGCGTTACCTATCGCCGTCAGCGGCCACGAAAACTCTCACCGATGTAACCGTTAAGGATTATTCGGTTTACAAAAGCGCTTTGATATACTTCGGTCTCGTTGACTGCATTTATAAAAACTTTTTCAAGGTACAGTTTTCGTTTATTATCGTCGCGCGAACGCAAGAGACGCGCGCGTCGACTCGGCGCTCACATTTCTCCCGATTATATGATTTTCTTATTAATTTTTCTTTTCACAGAAGGTAAACGTAACGTCCGATGAACAATGGCCAACGATTTTGGCCGAATACATCAGACACAACGACGAAGCTATGCTAAAAGCGTCCGAAAGAGTTCTCGCGACTTACAGAGACGAGCTGCTGCCCTGCGTATTTTTCGAGGAATATTTTGATGTTGTCGGTGAGTCCTTCCATCCAAATTTTTCGATACATAGCTAATGACATATCGGGCCAAGAGGGGCATATAGCCCAACAGAAAAAAATTAAAATCTGCTGAGATTTTTTTTTCGATAACAATCGATATAAATAAAAATACTATTCGAAAAAAAAAAATGAAAGTCAAAAATATTATTTTAATTAATAAAAACACTGAAACTATGTTTTTTTTTTTTTTTCAAATTTAAGCTTAATTTTTAAATTTTGAAATTATAAATCTTCAATTTTTAATTGACTTTTTTTCAAATTTTAAATTCATTCCCTTAAAATTTTATTCAAATTTTTGTTTCAATTTTTTTTCTCCACTTGCTTTTTAGTTTCACTCCCAGTTTTTTTCCATTGCTTCTGTTTCTATGTGCCTATATTTCTCTGAGGATACGTTTTGCCCCGCTGACTGCTTATACATTTTTTAACCCTCCGATGTATTTTTTTTTCAGGTCTACTCGGCGACGTTCCCGAACCTGCGTCATACATAAGCGATCTCTTGCAAAGTTTCGCTTAACCACGAAACAATTTTCTGTCCAATTCGATCTGTTGCTTTGAACGCAAATCATTTCCAAAATCGAAAGTCTGCCCGATGCATAATTACACTTTCATTTTTTTTTGTTTTTCTTTTTTTTCGTTCTTACGAGAACACAACGAACGATGAATCTTTCGTATTCGTAACCGCGCAAGAGTTTACAGGTCTGTTGTGGCGAAACTATTACATGTATAATAAAAAAAAACACTCACTGTGTATCGCGCTTTCTTATTTATGCATAGATAGTGATAAATGAAAAAAAAAACGATTTTGTGCTTTAAACGAAAAAAAAAATTCGATCTAATAAAATGTTTGCAAATGTTAATACTCAATTGTGTTTCTTTATTTGTCGCAAAAAAATCGGCTATTTAACTAATTTAAAATTAAAACCCCCAATGGGCGTAAAATATTCGCCATCGAAAGTTGTGAACGATTGTCGTAGTGAATAAACGTAAATCTATTCTGTAAACTTTTATTTATTCAGATTTGTTGATCGTAGGAATTTCCATAGAGATATCTTTACATCGTTGAGACGAATTTGAATCAGTATACGTATGTCGAGAACAATCGAAAGCGACGCAAAAATTGAATGTTCGAAAAATCTACGAATTTTCCTTTTTTTTTTGTTTCTCGACAAAATTTTTACGATCGCTTATCGGCCCAATCGACACGCGTTATTTCTACGAGAGTTCTCTGTTGCTTTCGCTCCTCCTTTCATTATTTTCGGGGGGAATTAGACACGAATTATTAAAATACAGTCTCTGTATCTTCGTCAAGATAACAGATGTATTTCATTGCTTATGAAAATAAAATCTTCGCGCCATAACATTTTTGCAGATATTGTGTTTTATCGTGTAATCTTTTCTTTTCATTAATTTTTTTCATTCTCTTTTTTTTTTCTCATGAAAATTAGTAATTTGTACAGGAAATATGACAGCCGCTTCGATGGAAGTTAAAAATGACTTTTCTATATGTCGCTTTTCCACAATTTTATAGTTTTGTCGTTTTCGAGGGCCGCTGATGCGATGATGTTGTCCGTCGGATGGCAAGTCGTACACAATACAACGTCTGCGAAAAGAAAAAAAATTATAATAAGCAAAAATTTGTATGAATAAAATAATCGATATTTTTGGTTCAACCGATTTATAAAGAGAGTCGTGAAATCTCACCCGTGTGTCCCTGTAATTTCTGAACGATTTCCTTGTTTTGTAAGTTCCAAATGTACACCATATTGTCCTCCGAACCCGAAACGATCCACTGAGAGCAATTTTTTCCGTAAATAAAGATAAAATCGACGATTTATTAGAAAAAATCAGAATAAAGTAAAAAAACCGTTACCTTTCCACCCGTTACGGAGAAGTTTGCAAATATGCAATACTTTTCGTTTCTATGACCCGTATAGGTCTTCAAACATTTTCCTTTGCTATAGTCCCAGAGTTTTACCGTATTGTCTAACGTTGCGGCTAATATGAACTTTCCGTTTGGTGAAAATTTGACAAACGAGACGGGAGGATTGTCGTCGTCTATAAGGGTTTTTAAGCATTGGCCTGAAGCGGTGTCCCAAATTCGACTGAACAATGAGAAGCGTTGTGAAAATGAATAGCTGTGGTTTGTAGTCATCGATGCGAAAAATTTCAGATGTTTATTAATTATTTACCATAAACCGTCATAACTACTCGATACTATTAGAGAGCCGTCCCTGTTGAAGTGCACAGCGCTCACAGGATCCGAATGTGCTGGCAGCGTTTTCAGGCATTTTCCCGATCTAACGTCCCATATTTTGACGCTTTCGTCGAACTATAAACAGAAATAATTTTTTTGTTGATAAAAACTACCAAAGCGTTCAGTAAAAAAAGTTTGGAATTTCGAGGACTGGATTAGTTATAAACGATTTCGAAATTGTTTATTGATGTTTTTTATTTGCCGTCGAAAAATAGTGCAGAAAAACAGCATTTTGCCCATATAATTTTTTTTTTTCAAGTTAATTTTTCGAATGAATATTTGACTTACCGATCCCGAAACGATGAGATTAGATTGAGGATTGAAGTTACAGCAAAAAACGTAATTACTGTGCCCCTTAAGAGTCTTCAAACATTTGGCCTGAAATTGTAAATACCAAAATTGTGTTATATGTAAAACAAAGCAATGCATCACTAAGATTGCAAAATTTCCAATTTCACAATGATAAACTTACGGAGCTCAACTCCCATATTTTCAAAGTTTTGTCGTCTGATGCTGATACCAACAATCTACTGTCGCTGGACCACGCTACATCCGAAATTCCCAATTTGTGGCCTGTGATAGTTTTTTCAAATTTTCCGTCGTACGATGCCCAAATTTTTATGAGTTTATCGGCAGCTGCAAAAAAAAAATATCGTAATTTTTTTTTTTTTTTTTTCTTTCAAGACAATAATAAGTTGAAAATTAATTCTGTCTACTCACAAGAACTCGCTAACCATTCTCCATTGGGACTAAATTTAACCGACGATACGGCTTTTGTATGTCCGGCAAGCGTGTGCTTTAGGATGTAATTTGGTTTCTATAAGAAACGAATGTATTTTTTATCCCTCGTGAGACTCAGAACGTCATTACAATGTCATATAATTGTGACAAACAAAAGAAAAAACTTACCAGAGCGGAACTTCCTTTTGTTCCGCTCGTAGGTGTTGACGCTGAATTATTCATTGATGTTTGATGTCCAGGCGAAGGACCCAGTGGTACCATTGTTTCCTCGAATATACTTCGAGTTCGACGCTGTTTAGCAAAACAGCGAACACCGTTTGAGGTTATGCGTTATCTTGTCTTTCTGACCACCGGTATTTTTTTTTCACGCGCGCACCCACGACGCGAGCAAAGTTTTTGTCGTAAATCGACGTACGCACGGATTATTATTTACTATTACCGTCTGAAGTTCCGAATGTAACGACAGTCAGTCACTCGAATGGCACATTCGGAGTCACAGAAAACGAGCCATACCTTCGCATTTCTAAACACACGTATAAACCACGCGCGATATCGAAATTTGTGTATTGATATTCGAGAAATTTCTCGAGGGTTTCCGGGGCAATAAACGTTCTCAATTGCACCGCGCACTCTCCACGATCTTTAATTGCTATTCGGTGATTAACAATTACCAATATCTCCGTGTCTATCTGTACGAATATTGCGTTAAAAACATTTTTCGGCGGGCCACGCGAGACACGATACCATTACGATACGATACAAAACCGCCATTCCGTTTATTAGTGGCATAGAATAATATCAAACGTGAATGTAGCAGAGAGAGAACCCCCCAAAAATCGAATCAGTTTGGATAAACACTCCATAGGTGGGGTACAAAACGCCTCGAAAAACTCCCCCCCTACTTCGTAAAAAATCGTGTGTGCAATCTAAATGTCATACGCCGTCCAACAGTGCAGATATCCGTTGCGCCGCTAATCGCTCTAACCCGACATTTTCGTTAATAACACAAGCATTTAATATCAATCGAAGTTTATTCGTGAAAAATATGCCGGGACCAGATTTGCCCGAGATACCCGCACCTCTGAAGAGTCTTCAGCACTATTTGAAGATCGCCTCCGAACATGATCAACGAGATCCCGTTGTTAGTTATTGGTGTAAGTACAACCGAAGTGATTCATTCGTCATTAAGTAGAAATAGGAAGATTACGCGTATTTATGTAAAAAAGATTTATTTTCCGAGAAACGATACATATTTACATACAGACGAATTACGTATTTAGATAATGTGATATATTACGTATTTACGTGATTACATGTTTTTTAGGTAAATGTTTACCTACTTACAAATTTACATAATTTACATACGTATTTACAACATAATCAATTTAATTAGTACTCCGTGTAATTTTTACAAATCAATACTTAACGATATTTGCGTCAAAATTGATTTTCGTTCAATGGGGATAAAACTTGTCGAGTTTGGAAAAAAAAATATGCTGTATCGGCAGTCATTTTTGGAGATTTTTCCACCGCTTAATTTTTTCCAATGTCATATGTTTTTATATAGAAAGATGCGAAAGCAAATCTGCAATGATGGATTGTAATAAGTTTCCATTATAAGATGGAAAACACGGATACTTACTGCAAAAATACTGTGCCGTAATAAAATCTCCAAAAATGACTGACGCTATAGCATATTCTTCACTAAAGGTTCAAATCGAATAGAAATCAAATGAAATGTTACTTTGGAAAAGTTGAGTCTAACTTTAAAAATGATAAATAATCTAATTTTTGAGACTTTGATAAATGTTTGGTATCTATTATGTTTTTTATTTCAAACATTCAGACACTTTTTTTCTGGTTCTTACTTTCCAATTTTGCAATAAACGTTTTTAAATAGGGTACATTCGCAGCCAAAAGTGCTATTCAGAGAGACTTTTAAATACTTCCCAATGGGGTAAAAATATGAAAAAATTAACCATATAAAAGATACTAATAAAATTCATTTTTCATAATAATAATAATGACAAAAGTTATTAAAAAATAAGTGGAAAAAAATTGCTTAATGAATCATTTGGTAAGCGAACTTTTTTTAGCAGAATTAATAAGTAAATTCTTCTGATTACATACTTTTTTTTTCTGATTTTTCTTATGATTTTCTGGTTTTTTTTTTACAAATGTAAGTCGAATTTTGAATACTTTTCACGAAAAAAACTAAACATTACACTCCGGGGAATCCGGAAATTCCGGGGAATCAATCAAAACTATTCTCAAATATCGATTAAAATTTTTCAAGAAACGAGTTTTTCAAAGATTACAAAAAGAATTCGGTTTGCGATGATCCGTTAAACTATTTTTTTTTTAAGTTTATTTGTCAATAACTTTTTCAAATTATTGTGGTGCACATTTAATATCCTTAGCACCTTTTATATAATTGATTTTTCGAGATTTTCATATTATTTGTAATTCCCTCTGAAATTCACATTTCAATGGGAATATATCGATAGTAGATTAAAATGATAATATAAAATAAACAAAATATTATATAAATAATCCAAAAATAATAAACAGCTCGATAACCCGTATTTATGCATAAATTATGTTGTTTCAGCGCGTCTTTACGCCCTCCAAACCGGGCTAAAATTATCGACGAAAACAACTGCAGAGAACAACTTTCTTCTTAAGTTGATGGACTGGCTGGAGACAACGAAGAAAACGTTGATAGACAACGAAGCTATAACTAACGAAGTCGCCGCTCAGGCGCACTTGGAAAATTGGGCCCTTAAACTATTTTTATATGCTGACAAAAACGACAGAGAGGCCAATTTCAACAAAAGCGTAATACAGAGCTTTTACACCGCCGGACTTTTGTACGACGTCCTTACGACGTTCGGAGAACTAACCGAGGAAGCGGTGCAAAACAGAAAGTACGCGAAATGGAAGGCGTCTTACATACACAATTGTCTCAAGAACGGCGAAACGCCGATTCCGGGGCCGATGAAGGAAGACGACGAAGACGACGATATGGCGAACGTTAATTTTTCTCCCGGTATGTTTATTCCCATTAAAATTGCGGCGCAATTTATTATTCACGCACCATAGAAAATATTACATTTCGTTATTTCATGGAGGATTTTTTATTATCGAGCAAAAATCAGTCATCTCATTCTTACATCGATTAATCATCGTTCGACGCGAAGGAGAGGCGACAAAGTTATAGCAGTAGTTTAAAACATATATTGTTTCTGTAGAAGAAGATCTACTGGCCGACGTCGCGGCCGATAGCGCGCCAGTGGAGCCAAACGACGGAGAAGGTGATCAATTTATTTGAATTGCGATGAATTAGATATTCCTATTTCCCCCGTATATTGTTCTCACTGTTAGTCTGAATTTGATGACAATTTCTTAGATGAGAATCAGGCCGACGCGTTGACGCCTATTGAGCCGGACGCTGGTCTCGATGAAGGTATAACGTTGAACAATATTTACGAAAAAATATCTAAAAAAAAATAGAGTGCCGATGGATTTTAGGCAAAAAAAAACGATTTTTTCAATTTCTCCGCGACAAATAAATCGTAGAAATGATCCACACGTATTGTTCGTAAAAGAGTTCTAATCATAAAAAAAAATTCAGTTTCCAACATAAAAAATTATAGGAAGAATTTTGTTTTTCCAAAAAAGCTATTAACAAAAAATATTTCGTCGAAAAAATGGGACACCTCTTACAAATTTTTATATATGGACCACTAATTTTTTTAATACGATCAGAAAATTCTAACGAATAAACAGTCGTAAGGAATTTTTCATACGATTTTTGTTAACCGATTACAAAAATAAAATCGATTTTTTTTTTGCCTAAAACCGATAAATCGGTTCCTTAAAAGTTGTTAAAATATAAAAAAAAGTTAAGAAATATTCTCACATTTTTAAATCAGCTGAAAAAGCTCCGTCGGAGCCCGAAATAGATTCAGGTAAAATTTCGTAACTTAATTCAGTTATTAAGTAGCAAAAAATTCGGTTATCTTAAAAAAAATTTGCCGTCTTTGTTTTTATATCAGCGGAAGAAGCTCCGTTAGAGCCCGAAATTGATTCAGGTAATAATTTCACATTTCGACGAATGAGTAGAAAAAAAGTTAACAGACTTAAAGAATCGTTTCATTATTTTTATATCAGCCGAAGAAGCTCCTCTGGAGCCGGAAGTAGATGAAGGTAACATTTCATAACTCAAATTATCCACCAGCTTTCAGATTGGCAAAAATAAAGGATGATTGCTTTATTTTTAAATCAGCGCAAGAAGTTCGTACGGAACCTGAAGAGGACGCAGGTAACATTTCCGTAACTTCTCACATAACAATTGAAAGACAAATACGTCGATATAACATCTCGAAAAAAGCGATAGACTTGTTAAATATATTCTGCATACATTTCCTTACGAACTCTGAATACTCTTAAAAAAATACTGAACGCATTGATTTGGACTATCTGGAAACATCGTCTCCAACGTCTGAATTTCAGTAAATTTTTTCCGGAACTTTGTATATATGTGTTATGCTATGCAATAATATTCTGTATAAATATTGAATGGAACAATACATATAAAAAAATCCGCGACAAGATTTAGTTAATTTAAATATTGAAATGAAATATTTACTCGAAGTCGATAATCAATGCATTCGATGTTTTTCGAAAGACATTGATAGTTAATATCGAAATGAATTTAGAGTTTATTTAAGAACTCCGAAGTGTTTCTTGTCTTCTAATTGTTACGTGGATTAGCTGAATGAAAACCAGTTAAAAGATTTATAGGCTTTAACTACTATTCATTTATTATTATATCAGCTGAGGAAACTCCGGAAATTCCGGACGGAGAAGGTGATTAATTCGTTAGAAATGGCGATAGAATAGCTATCAATGTACCCCTTTTTTCTACCGTAACTTTTGATGAAATAATAATTTAATAGACGAAAATCCGGCAGATGTGGTAACGCCAACAGAGCCGGGAACTCCTGACCCTGAATCAGGTACTACGCGCAGTAATTCGTAGTAAAAAAAAAACCAAAAAAATTGATAAGCATTCCGGTGGTAATAGATTAATTTTTTTATCAGCTAAGGATGATCCATCCGAATCCGCAATAGATGGAGGTAATATTTAAATACTTAGCACAATGAACAAATCGGCGAAAGAATAACAGACTTAAAAAATTGTTGTCTTATTTTTATATCAGCGGAGGAACCGGCGGACGCTGAAGGTGATTAGTTTACTTCAAATTCCGATAAATCAGATACCCTTGTAATTTCATTATAATTCTAAATGAAATGATAATTCAATAGATAATCAGGCCGACGAGGCGGCGTTAAATGAACCGGAAACTACGGCCCCTGAATCAGGTACTATACCCATTATTAAGGAGAGTGTTATATTCACAGGGAATAGTGACATTTGTAAAGAATTACGGAGATTTCCCGATGGGATAAAAATCTGAAAAACGAAAAACAACCGTACAGACGGTAGTAAGAACATTCATTTTGCATAATAATATCAGTAAAAAGTTGTGAAAAAATTCATTCCGCGAGTTATCTGATAACCTAATTTTTTATTAGTGAAATTTGATTCGTAAATTTTTCCGAATTTATATGAATTTTTTTACAATTTCTTCTAATTTTTGAAAATTCCGTTTTTGGACAAATTTTTTGTCAATATTTACAATTATATATTAGTTAAAGTTATTCAGAAAAATTTACTTATCAATTTCTGTAAAAAAAAAATTGGCTTATTGGATGATTAGTTGAACAATTTTTTTTTCGGTAATTTGTTAATAACTTTTTCGCATTACTATTATGCAAAATTAATCTTCTTAGGACCTTCGATACAATGAATCTTTTTCAGATTTTTAACGCATTGGAAAGTATACGAAATTCGGTCGGAATGTCATTTTTCGCTGAGAACATAACGAAATACACTTTCCTTACGTAGTCAAGAAAAAAACCAAATAGATCGGCCTAAACGATTGTCTTATTTCTTTATCAGCTGAGGAGCCTCCATCCGAGTCGGGAACAGATGGAGGTAATATTTAATTCCGTATTTCTGAAGCTTTTGTTATTAATCATTAATTTCTCAACTCTACCCGCTCTCTTATTTCTCTCATAGCATCTGCTGCCGGGGATACGGAAGGTATAACTCAAAATTTCATTTCATCTTACCGAATACATCAATGAATAGCTTTTTGATAAAATTGTTGTCATTTCTTACAGCTCTTTAATTACTTATCGTGGGCTTTTTATTTTTTGCGCCTCCCTTCTCCACGTCACGAAATCGTTGATAATTCGATATGCACAGCTTATGCACCGTTAGCGATGAAAAAAATGAGATGACTGTTTCATCGGCTGAAATCGTATTTCAATGTTAACAAAAAAGGAAAAATCTATCGCATTGCTTAACGAGCACATCAGTGTTTTTTTTTATTTCGTTCGCTCGCGAGAAGAATCCCAATGGATCATCGACTGCCGATTATCTGAATTGTAGCACCGGGAATGCAGCAACCAACTCCGCCGCCGAACACAGACGCTTTTGGATTCCCTTCGGTACCGAGCGGTTCAAACACCGGTATCGGCAATAGCGGTTCGCAAGTCCCGGGAAATACACCATATCCCACTCTTCCATCGTCGATAACACCAAATCCTTATAATCCCGCGCCGACCCCGACGAGTCCTTCTGTACCGCAGGATTTCGCCGCGACTCCGAAACCGACCGGTGAGTCATACGATGATTCTTTCGGAACTCGGGAGAACCAAGTAATCGATGATACAATGCTATTTTTATTTTAGGCGGCGTGACTCTGAACGCCGAGCAAATGATCAAAGCGCAAAAGTACATCAAGTGGGCCGGCAGCGCGATAAACTACGACGACGTGCCTACGGCGATAGGAAATCTTCAAAAGGCTCTCCATCTCCTTACCACTGGCGATGATTCTTAAGAATAAACTTACAAACGCCGATATGCTTCTCTAAAAATCTAATCGTTTGTTAGATGGCTTTCGTGCAAATGGCATTTGCGAATTTTACTACAGCAGTTATAACAGCCAAAGTCTCCGATGCAACGACTTGCAAGCGGCGGCTGGAATTCTATATTGAAGAAAAATAGACGTATATGTTTGCGATTGCATCACAGTTGAGATTGTCGGCACTTATATTTTGCAATGCGTTCCAACCGATATTTCGGGGACACGTAGCCGCGATTCGAATTTATAAAATATTTTTTTATCGCACAGCCTTCGAGTCGTTTTACACGGTACGAACGCAAACGGCTGGGACCTGTAACACAGATGCTTGTAAATAATAATATATTGTTATGTAAAATAGGATTATTATACGCTTCAGTAAAATCTTATGATCCGAAACGTGAATTGTTGTTGCATTTTTTTAACTTTTTTATCACATGTGAAGTATGGAAAAAGAGAAAGTATTGTAATTGCAAAAAAATTCGACTCTTGTGGACTACAACGAGAGCAGTTTTCCATCTATGTCTGTCAGTCTGTGTCAATTTTTGGGCCGAAAGCACAGTAACTGTTCACAGACTTCGCGTCGCAGGGAAACTTGCGGCGCGTCTTTTACATACGAAAAATTTATTTCTGGTATAGAATTTTTTATTTTATTCGTTTTTATTGTCTGATACTTTCCCCCAAATGTGGAAAAAAAAATTATAAAGAAATCATGAAAAGTTTTGAAAATTAGATCTGCACATCGCTTTTTCATTTTTTTTAACTTTGTTATTTTCTTCATGGAAATAAAACTTCTATTAGAAATTAAAAAAAAAACATTCTCGCGAATGACAAAAATAATATCGATGTTGAGAGATTACTGAAAAAAAATCTCGAAAAATCGAATTATTATTAAAAATTAACTAATCTAAGAGTCGATTTTTTTTCTCAATTATTCTTAAACATCGCAAAAGCTCTGAAAATCCAGATAAACGAAAAGATTTTTTGTTCGTGGACCTTGTTACTCTTTTTATTGAATTATCATTAATAATAACAGCGTTCGACAGTAAATATGACAACTGCATTTTTTATACACTCAGCGTGGATGTGGGGGTCTTACAGACGTTATGTGATACCGACGATTAACGGTTCGCAAAAGTGTTTCCGTGGATAAAATTAATCGGATCAATCGATTATCAATGCAACATTAATAACATTGCAATTATCGTCACTCGAAATATATTATCGTAAGAACAGTATCGCTTTCTCTCACTCTTTCTCTCTAAGATGTGTACCATTAACTTTTGTTTTTATTTTTTTTTTCTCAATTTTTTCATTTTTTTATATTTACAAGTGCCATAATTTATTTAAGTCTAAAATTACGCCTACGTTGATAAATGAACACTCCTAGTGTGCGCTACTTTTTCAAGATAACGCATTTGTTTTGTGATTCGCTTCGTAAAACCGTTGTATTCTCGAAGCGTCTCCTCTTTTCCTATACAGTTTATTTTTTTTCTGTACACGAAGAGTCGTCTTAAAATACGTATTGATTACAATAGAATACGCGAGTTCTTTTTTTTGACGTGTAAACTTTATCACCGAGTAGTTTTAATTTCGACTCGTGAATAGTCGACTCTCAAGAGCCGTTTTTCATTGTTGTTACCTATCAATCCCTCTCAGCAATGTGTGTATTTTTTTGTGTGCAGTATGTGCATTTATCGGTGTAAACTGTGGCATTATATACATTACCGATCACAATATCGGTTATGATATCGACAAAAAGTACGCGGCTTTCGTTCGAACGGCAGTTAGTAATTTGTGCTGATGAAGCTTTTAGTTATAAAACCCGATGGCCCGCGAGTATATATATGTGTGTCTCTAGTTAGAAACTTTGCCAAAAGAGCAGCCAATTAATATTAAGTTGTACATTTTCACCCCAAACGTTCCGAGATAAATTTAGAAATAGCCACAGGTCAACATTTCGGGAGCTCCGTATAAGCGCTGCTCTCTTATCATGTGGCATTCAAATTAATCAAAATTAATCCGGAATTTTTTTTTTTTTTTTTTTACGATTATATCGTTTTTCGTGAGTAATTTCGTATTTCGCATAACGTACAGTCGTAATTCATGAGAACAACTAACTAGAATCGCGCAAAGGTGAATATTTCAATTCGTCGGCCAAACGCCGATATAATACGAAATTTTTATTAGGCAAATTATTGATATTGTGCGCAAACGTGAAACCAACTGATACTCCATAGGATGATATTCTCGGGACGGGCAAAGAACGTTTTCATCTGTTTTTCCTGTTTTGTTGCTTTCAGTCTTGTTTTTTGTTTTTATCGTCGACACCGTTCGCGGTTACTGCTGCATTATCGTGCCGTCCGAGTTGCCAGTCTATTACCAATCGACCCGTTAGCATGAATAAAAATACCTGAAATAATCGAATTTCCGGTTTATTTTAACATCGAAGAGAAGAAACGCTCGATGGCTACAAATAATAATAATAATAATAATAACAATCATAGAAAAATTCATTACTATTAAGTAATAAATAGAAGTAATGAATTATTAAATTTTTTTATTAATATTCAAAAAATAATTTTTAAAAATTAAATTTTATTCAATTTTTTTTTTTTTTCAAATCAATATATTTAAAAAAACTTACCAAGGCTGGAGCAGTTCGCTCCAATTTATCATTGAGCTGATGATGCGAATACACCGCCATGAGCATTAGACAGAGTAATACGGCATTCGAAGCGTTTTTAATTTTTCCTGAAAAAAAAATTAATAAAACGTTATCAATGAGTAAAAAAAAATAGAAACTGTTGAAAAAAGGCGAACTATAGTTAGATAAGTCGCGAGATAATAGCGAAAAAAACGTACGGCTTGGAATTGTTGCCATAGCTAATCCGCAAATAATTTCCAAGGATCCGACGACCCGACGATACCATTTGCTCGGTATCTTGAAGTTGAGAGTTTCCGAGAGGGGAAAGACCTTCGCATATTTGACATACTCCTTTCTCTGTAATGTTTATTTTTTTTTTTGTATTATTTTTATTACAACGGATAACAATGTGTAATGAGAGATCTGTCTGTTAAACCATAAGCACGATGAATTGGCGGGGGTCCAAGTGAACACACACTGCTCAGCTGTCACATCGTTCGACTGTGGCAATGGGCCACCGAAATAGAATAGTAAAATCTGCGGCGAGGCCCGCCGCAGCTTTGAATTTTATCGAATATTCATAGATGCAAAAATAACAACGATTTTTTATCGGATTTAAAAAACTTCGTTATTTAACTCGGAAAAACTTTCGCTCCGTATTATTGCAGAAAAAAAAAAGACGAAAATATGATTTTTAATCGTCTATTATGGCACTGGCATCATTTTCATCCATAAGGGTGCAATTTTACGCGAGCCCACTACTCTCTTTTGGTTTGCCCTAAGTGGGAGAATAACAGACGCGCGCTCCACTGATGACAAGGTGAAAGCGCTCTGTAAAAAAACGCGCCCTGTTTTCATCCTCGCATCCCAGCTTACGAGCGTTTAACGCCAAAAATATTAAAGAGACATTGTACGCGAACGAAAATAAACGCATACCGAATGTACGAATAGATCGAAATGAAATGCAATTTACGAAACTGAATGCCAAAACAAACAACTGCAAATAAATCCTGTAACAGACTCGTCGATGAGATCGAGAATATTGATCGCGGCCGCGAATATTCGCCGTCGCCGGTATTGATTTATTTTTACGTTTTTTTTTTACGTCCCACACAAATGGAATTCATGAAAAAACGATGAAATGAAAACCCTGACGTTATATCTGTCGAATGTGTCATCGCGAATCGCGTCCCACACAACCCTTACGTAACGCCCGAACACCCCGTCAAAAATTAACTCGTGTGCACCGCGAAACGCATAAAAATTAACACGCGCGATGTACTTATTATCTTCTGTTAATTATTAACACGAAACAAAATAACTCACGAGATCCTTGTGAAGGTCCTTGCTGAGCTGTGACGTTACTTTAATCGTTCCAACGAATACGAAAAATATTCCGAGTAGAACGGAGAGAGATCGTAGCACTATCGAACCCATCGCGCGCACCTGCCTTCGCTCGAAGATATCCACCCCGATGGGACGCGCCAAGCGTATTACACACAGCAGTAGCGCGAGGTAAAACGCTACACACAACCAGCCACTTTTTTTCTCGTACTATAACACGCGATCACGTCACACCTTCACGCGCACTATTTTCAACAGTCGCAATATTTAAATTCGCATATTTTTATTCTATCGTTTAGTTTATTTTTGATTTTTACTTATGTTTCGCTTTTTTCATTCGAGTCACGCGGAAACACGCGAATTTGTTTGGCCGCTGGTTCTGTCGATAACGTCCATGTCTCATCGGTGTGTGCGTTGCGACAGCCCGAAGCGCGCACCGGGGGAACGCGCTCTCGACGTCTGGTGACGTCACGCGAAAGCTTTTAGAGCCAATGCTCTACTCATGTTTGGTAACTACCCCTACACTGTACGCTCTCTGCCCGGTCTTTACCTCGGCACTGTACAGTTATAACAAACTTTCGTCAAAACTCAAGTGTGCCTCGTCTGTCAATGGCTGAATGTCGGCTCTTCACGAAGATCAGCTGAGAATGCAATACTAATTGCACTCGAGAGGTTTTGACATATATTGTTTACGAAACTATGGCACTTTACGATAATCAACACTGGCTACTGTCGCACATCAGAGACAGTTTTATATCCACCGACGACACTGGTAAATTTTTTCGTAATAAAAAAAAAAACTTCGTAAAAAAGATATTATTGTTATTATTAATTAATATACTTGTCGATTATCGCGGCAAAGGAATGTGCGAAATGGTGATGTTGGGACAAGATATTCCAAAACAATTGAAATCCAACGGCATTAAGTGTTATCCAGGAATGGAGGAGAGCGACGATGAAGATTTGGATGCTATGTCTGAGTCCTACGATATACAAATGGGTAAAATTATTAGGGATCGCCGTTGGAATCAATGAAAAAACTGATTTCTTTTTTTTTTTTTCTGTCGACAGACATGGAATTTGGCCATCGTGCACGTTCCAATACGGCACAACGACTGGAAAAAATGGATCAGGAAAGGAAAAAAGCTGCAAAAGTAAAGCACGTCAAATGGGATCAGAATCCTGGAAATATATCGCTGACGGAACAATCGGAGCTCTTCAGACGAAAGGATTTCAGGAGAAAAGATTCCAAACCGCAGAAACGACATTCGTTGCTCTCGGAACAGCTGGAAAAATCTCCTCATTTACCTGAAAATCCATTCACCGAATATGCGAGATTCGATGGCAATGTAAGGCATTGTGTTTTGCATTTGTTCGATCGAATATTAAAAAAAAAAAAATTTGAATATTCAATCGAAAAAATACGTTGATAAATATTCGAAAAAAATAATTAATAAGAAAATTTAAACTTAAAAAAATAAATGCGTTAACAAATATCCGAAAAAAATAATTTCACAAATAATGGAAAAGAAAATTTAAACATCCAAAAAAAAAATTCGAATATTACGAATATTCATTCGAAAAAATACATTTTTATTTTGTCATTCGATTTTAGGCTCAAATCGGAGTACCTGTGAGAAAATATCGAATATTCATGTGTATGTTGCCGAAGGAAGAACGCGCGTATCCATTCCAAGTGGTTGTTCTCGCGACGACGAAAGTTCAAGATTTCATCGGACTCATTTGTCACAAATACGCGAGCGAACATCCCGATCAGCCGTTAAAGTAAGTCTCTCGATCTATTATCAAATTAGTTAAATACTTTTGTATCCTTTTTATTCATTTATTGGTAACAACATCGAGGAACTCACGATGACAATAATTTGTTAAGCATTATTCTCCCCGAAATACAAGTATTTTCTGTAGTACAGCAAAACGGGGCTAAACGAGTGTATGACGCAACAGAAGAAAAAACGGGAAAGTTGCTGTAAATTTTATCTTCTATTTTACGTAAAATTTGAAGAAAATAAAAATACGATTTGGAGAAACATTCGAGAAAAAAAAAATACATATTACACGTTGCAAATAAAACTAAATAAATTACATATAAATTAATTTTGCATTTTTATTTGTTTCTTATTTTATAGTAATTTTTTTGTAGTAATTTAACTTAAATTGGTTCAAAATTAAGATCAATTTTTCTAAAATTTTAACTCAATTAATTTCAAAATTGGACTTAATTTTTTTCTAATAGTAATTTATTTTAAACATTTATTAATTTATGATACACGAATCTTTGCTTTCAAAGTTTATCTTTTTTTTTTATTTTACTCCAATTTTTTAATTTTACTCCAAAAGTACTTTTACTTCAAAGACTGCAAGAGTGCAATGTAATCTTTGACCCGAATTTATGACGATTAACTACGACAGTTTTCGCCGTAACGTAATCGATTATCAATTATTTACAGTGAAGATATAACGAAATACGGTTTATACATAACGGAGGACGACGGTGAAGTGGATTGGGACTTTCCTTGTCTCGATCCCCGCGAGACGATAGCAAAATTCGAATTCACAACATTAGCGCTGGTGGAAATGAAAGCAAGCGATCGCGCGCGACACGATGCAGTCGGGCCGATTGTAAAAATCGACGAGGAGCTCTGTCCCGATAACGACAAAGAACAGGAAGAAGTTGCTGAGGATTTAGCGCGGATGGAGGGTCATACTACGGCGATGGAGGCGCCTCTCTATCAATTGTACAGGTAAATCTCTCATTTCGAGAAAAAAAAATCCATCAGCTTTCTAATAATTAATGTAATTCATTGTCTCTCCTTTCCGCAGGGTATATATTATTAACAAAGTGAGAGCAAAGATTGAAATACATTTGGGTATATCGGGCGAAAAGATCGAAATCGATCCCGTGATAACGGGAAAAGGGGCCGGAAGATTTTGGAATCGTCAAAGAGCAGTCAGTTATCATATGGATAATATCGCTTGGTGCGAATTGACCGAAACTAAAGGCTCCAAGACGACGTTTACTTTAGTTTACACGGCTCACACGGCATCAGCGATGGACAGTATCGTCTGTAAGAACACTTTTCCCTATACATCGCGCGACATAAAAAAAAAGTTAATCGTTGTTGAAATAATACAATGGTATTTAATATGTTTTCATTAGCGTCCTCGAGTCACTCGCATTCGCTTCATCAATCGGCATCTTTTAAAAATCATGACTTCGAAGCGGATTACGCGACTGCCGAAGAAATCGTACGAAAGATAAATCACATTCTTGAATTGCGAAGCAGCACCTCGAGAAAGGAATTTCTCGCCCATCGAGAGCGCAAAGCGGCGAGACGAAAAAGTTTTCATCTTCATAGATGACATCTCTATCAGTTGGCGTTACGATCGATGTTTTTTTCATTATCACGACTTGCTCCGCGACTCCACATCGGCGGGACAAATCGGGACTCCCGGAGGAATATTCTAATAAAATTAATGTAAATGAATTTTAATTAAATTTTTTTAATTCGCTCGCGTTAAATTGCGGAACGAACCCGTGTCGCTGATGCTTCGAACTTTTTTTTCTACAAATTTTACGTTCATCGGACGATATTTCGTTCAAATTTTTCGTCGCGTTTAGAAATTTCTTTTTCATTTGAGAAACAATCGATGGTTAAGTATCGATCTTCAGAATTCTCAGGAATAATACGGGCGGTAAAACGGTAAATGAATAAATGAGTAAAAAATTAGCTAAAAATTAATTTAAAAAAACCAATAAATCAATTTTTATTGCATTTTTTATTTTTCTCGTGTTAAATTATAGTACAAAATATGTGTCGTCAAAGCGTCGAGCTTTGTTTTTTTTTTTACAAATTTTACGTCTCTTCGGACATTTCAATGAGATTTTTCGTCGCATCCAGAAGTTTGTTTTCCATTTTTAAGGTCAATCGATCGTTGAGAACGTCGATTTCACGATTAAGCGTCGCAATTTTTACAGCCGTATTTGCTAAAATTTTTATATTTTTGCATATATGTTCGTAACGAGGTCTCGCCAATAGAAAAGATCTCTCATATTCCGATAATACGTTGATATCAATGTCCGGTTTGTTTCTCTGTACGATAGCCTTTTGTTTCTGTAAATTTCTCCGTTTTGATTTTCGCGCGTTCAGCGTATCCTTCCACGACTTTCGCTCGTTCCTCAACTTGTTTATGTACGACGAAAGATCGAATTCCTTGTCCTTCGTGATTTCGGAGCAATTTTCGCGCTCCTCGTTGTCGTCATTGTCAATCGTATCTGTTAAAAAGTTATACAATAATTATTTATTTCGTTAAACTTTCGTCGTGTTTCTCCGCGTCGTGTGGTACGGTAGGTAAAGTAGGAAAAATATAACCTCTTCGATCAGATACAACCTTCGAATCTGCGCGCGACGTGTTGAAAAACTGAGGATCTTCGTTTGTAAGTTATTTTCGATGTTTCCGGTTGTTCTTGATCCTTTGTGGTTTCACAATCGCTCATTGTTGCTTAATAGTTACGGTAACTAACTACGATCGTTGCTCCGTTCCGAGATTTCGCATGTATAATAAACAAATGACGAATCTCGGAGAGCAGCAGCAGCCCGACAGTTTTTTCCTTTTTTTCGAACCGCCAATCGCACCGTCCCGCGCGCGGGGCACAACTAAGTCCATACAGTGATTCGCCTGGATTTATGACCTCTTAATAATTCGCCGCGGAAGAAAAAAAAATTCCAAATCGATTAAAACTGTTAAAACATTGAATAATTCCGTGATCCCGAGAAAAATAATGGTTAAAGCACATCGGGATTTTCACGAAAACAAAATGGACGATAATTTTTTTGGTCATTTGACTCAAACCAGAAATGACCGCTATTCCACATCTCTAATAATAATAACAAATGACTAAACTTGGACAGCTGTTCGATGTTTTGTTTTTTTTTTCGAACCGCCAATCGCGCGTTCCTGCGCGCGAAGAGAGCAACTGAGTCAATTCAGCGATACGTCTATTGAACCGTAATAACAAGAAAGTCGTACTCACCCTGCCTGTCGCAACGACGTAATATTTACAGCAGCAGTCAGTGTTTCGGAATCTGCCGAACTGACGTGATCGAGAAAACGTACGCGAGTAAACAGTTTACCGTTTGTCAATAAAGCGTAAACATCAATATCGCGAACAACGCACTTTCGCGTCGAAGAGAATCAACTAAAGATGAAGCCGACACCGGTAGCCGATGAAATGTTTCCGGAAGGCGCCGGTCCATATATGGATTTGGAAGAGGTTATTGCTATTGTTCCCTAAAGTATCGCGAAGTTTTTTAACGTTTACTCAATGCAACGCGATCTTTTAACTGTTTTTATCATTGTATTGGTACACAGGCCGGGGGATCCAGCAGCCTATTGATGGATCTCGCGGCTAACGAAAAGGCCGTTCACGCCGATTTCTTCAACGGTAATAACTGATGTTTTCTGAATCGACGCGTCAATTCTAAGTTTGAGTTGTTTGTCGCGCCGATTCCGTTGAATTAATGATATTTTGACTCCTCTATTTCAGACTTTGATGATTTGTACGACGACAACGACTTGGAGTAAAATAACCATTATTTTCGATATATTTGTGTAGCAAGTGTGACGCGAGAGAAAATGGAATAATAAAGAATTATTACCCTATAATGACTGATTCAGTAGTTATTTATTCAGGAGCCGACCGCATGTATATACATTTTTTTTTCGTAGTACGTTTCCAGTCAATCAACCATTTCGTTTTAATATTGCAAATTTCGTAACAAACAAAAATAGCGAAAGGCGATTATAACGACTTTTGCACACTCTCTTTTTTTTCTCGTATTCGTTACGGTGATTCCGTAGATGCAATGTATTCACATTACACATTGTGTAATTTTGACAAAGTTTTTTTTTCTTTTGCTATTTTGTTTCAATGAAATTGAACAGTGACCTTGAAAATATCGACAGCCGCGTGACGCAATTGCGAATTGAAAATTCGCACCTTTTCCAGAAATTTTTTTCAGACCAAAAATGTATAATTTTTCGCAAATATTGCCTTCAAGACTATACTTTTGGCATTCGTAAAGTCGTAAAGTTTAATATTTCGCTGCGCATCAGAAATTACATATTACGATAACAAAAAAAACGTAAACTTAATATGGGGTCCAAAATCATTTCGGGGGTTTATTCGCGGACCCTAACGGATTTTTTTTTTTTTTTCTAAAAATAATTCAGATAATCGCAGCGATGTATATTAAGTTCCGCGAAAATTTTTATTGTAATAATACGATATGATAAAAGTTACGGCGGCTTCGAACAGTTATGAAATTATTCGCAAGAACCATCGCGAAGTTCGGAAACAATAGTTGTTATTTCACAGATGCGAATTGCTTTGTTTCATACAAAACTATTCAACAATATCTCGACGTATTCTCGAAGGTTCTTTAACGATACAAGGAAACGAACGGCGATTGTGTGCCAAAAAATTACCGTACAAATCACCAGAAAACGACCATCCAATGCAACAATACAGTCGTTGATCGGTTGATTTTTCGAGAAAAACGACCACAATTATCATATTTTCGTCAGGACGGCGATCGGTCTGAAAAAAATTGTTGTTAAAAAAATGAAAAGTTTCGATGTATAAAAAGATCCACGAAATTTAATATACAGTGGCAATGAAAAATAAATATACTTTTGCACAGCGAAATTGAAGTAAATTATTGAATTTAAAGTGCTATTGGAGAAAAATTAAAATCAATTATTGAACGTAAAGTATCGACTATAGTTTTTAAAATACTTTACGATAATTTGCCATTATAATTGTCCATCAAATTTAATGTACCAATTTATAAATAAAAATTTCCAGTATCAATGCATAGAATTTGTAGCAAATTGAAAAAAAAATCAGATTTTCGTTAAAAATTCTGCTACTGTCGCCCATCGATGGTCGTTTTTCAGTCCTTTTTCAATATCACGCAACCAACAAATATTCCGAATACCACACAAATCAAAATTGTTCCATATAAACAAATGTACATCGCTGCGAATACCAAAATTGTATCTTTTTTTTTCAACCCCAAATTGCAATAAAATACTTTTCTTAAAAAATTTACTCAAAATTTTCAAAAATTGCCCCGAAATTCCTAAAAAAAAAAATCCTCAACTTTTCCAAATCTCTCGAAACGCCTAACGTTTCCATGTTTTCCAGATTTTCAGGTGGAAATCGCCACCCTAACATAGATCTATATATCGTCTAATTAATAATGAATATTAAAACGGGTCATCGCGCGGTAAATCCTAATAAACAACTAGAAAAACAGTTGTCGTATCGATATTAGGTAGTAGTATTACAATTTATTTATAACGTTTTCAGATCCGAAACCATATCGAATCGTATCTGCGCTCGTAATATTGTGTCCGCTCTGTCCGTTTTCATCGGACAGAGACATATATATAATTATTATTATTATAAACGTGCCATAAGAAAATGAGTAGGAGTAGTTATATATTTTTTTTTCGTTTTTGTTTTTTTTTGTTTTTTGTTTTTTGTTTTATACATGTATTGTAGGTAATAGTTGTAAGATTATAATACATACATACTATGCATACAAACCTGTGAGACGATGCGCGATTAAAATAGCACCGAGTTTTTTCAGTCACTCTATACGTCTGCCGTGTAACGGTTTGCGACCGGCGAACCCCACCGAGATATCAGCCCCTCGGATTAGGATTCGCGGTATCGCGTCTTCTTTTCGTTTTTATCTCCGTACAACTCAGGACAATACTCAAGGCTCATCAATAATTAACTCGATATGCTAAGAGCCGAAAGGGGCTGAACGGACCATACAGGAAAATAATAATAATAATAATAATAATAATAATAATGATAATATGTTCTACGGGCGCTTCCCCCGTTGGCCCCCAGTCGATACAATTGAATCCATCGCCCTTCTCTTCTAAAAATTTAATTATTTCTCAACTAATTTCTTGCAAACTTAATTCCGCTGCGCTATTCAATTACAAACAGAAAAATATGATAAACGCGATTTTTTTTTTTTTAACAGAGGCCGATTTTTTTTTCCTGTGTTCGTCAACAACGATATATCGAAAGAGAAATTTGGGTTTTTCTCAATTGTTTCGCGTTGCTTAGCGAATGTAGAAAATGAGAAAATGAATGGCGGTTTCGCGCGCTTTCGTGACTCTCACAATTGTGTGCATTTGTCGGTTGATAAAGTTCAGGTTTTAAAGATCGAACGCGAACCCATTGTTCAGCCCCTCCCTCCACATGATAATGATAAAAGTCGATAAGAAGAGTCTGCTAGTTAACCTCGAGATCGCTGTCTCCCTGATCGTCCTGATCGCTCTCGTCTTCCTCGTCCTCCTCCTCGGAGAAATACTGCGAAGGCGGCGAGAGAGGATCCTCCGAAAGCGATGTGCGCGAAGATGACGGTGGTCGGGAACCCGAACCTTCCAATTTTATTCCGAGATCGTCGATCGAAGTACTCGGTCCGGGAATCGTTACGGGAATAAATTTATCCAAATCTCCCGTTGCTAATTCTGTGGAATTGATGCAAATTGATTACATCAGTAGTTGCAATAAATTGGATTATGACAATTGGTACAGTCCACCAGAGTTAATTGAATACGAACATTTTTACATTTTTTTTACACATTTTATACGTAAAATTCGCGGGAAAATGGGTAACAATGAAATTGTCGAAAATTAACTAAATAATAACGATAAATATTGTATGTTGTATGTTTTTGTGGTTTTTAATTTGTTTTTTAGATTCTTGTGATTACAGATTTTTTATTGTGATGTTTTCGAATGAAAGTTAATTTTGTTTATTGATGAATACTCGTCAAATTAACTGGGATGCCTTTTCTGATGATATGTATTATTTCCAAATTCAAATCATTCGACTCTCAAAAAAAAAAGAAGAAAAAGAAACCGACCTACGAGAATTAAACTTTTCTTGCGATTGAGGAATTGATCGAAAAAAAATTCTGTGGCTAATGCGTAATTATTTCAATAAATAAATAAAAGCAATAAGATAAAAATAGCAACAATAAATTAATAAAATTCAATATTTCGTACGTTCGTCCGAAAAATTATAAATTCAATTTCACAAAAACTACGTAAAACGAATTTCTTTCAAATTAAATTATGATGCGAAAAATTATTAATTTCTTACGTTTGTAAACAGTTTAGTTTACAAAGATTTCTCATGTAAAAAGTGTGCAAAAAATGTTTCAAACTTTAGTACCCAATTAACATGAGAGGACCGCAAAAAATTAATTCGCTTCTCCATCAGCATTTACTTACGTTCGACGTATTTCTCCAGCGATTTCGGTACCATACTTTTGGCTTTTTGCAACTCATCCTCGGTACATTCTCCTTTTTCCAGACCTGTAGATAAAAATGTTGATAAAAAAAAAAGAATATCGCCCGTAATTATCGTGTTTTTTGAGTATTTTTCTTTTTCTAATATTTTTCTCGCACTCACCAAAAGCCAATCCCATACGTTTGAGAACCTCTATATCGTCGTGAATCTCAAACTTATCGTTAAAGTTAAACAGGTACTCGGTTCTGAAAAGAAAAAAAAAAGCAACGAAAAAACGTTAATAAGCTTGACGCGAATACTATTTTCTTTTAAACTACGTCGAGACGCTGCCGCGTCTTTTAATGGTATAAAAATTCGAAAAAATTCTTGCGTACTAAATACAAAGATAGTGATAGTATAAAGGTGCTGAAAGTATTAATTATGCATAATAATAATTCCAAAATATTATTAACAAATTTCCCGGAAATCCAACTTTTTTTTTGTATGCAAATGATTAGTTCATTTTTCTAAAAACGTATGCATTTTTTCAGATTTTTCAATTTACGTTGAGATTTTTTGTTAATGGAAAAAATGTGTGACAAAACAGCAAAATTCGAAGTAAATTGAAAAATCTGAAAGAAATCATACATATTCAGAAAAATGAACGAATCATTTTCATTAAAAAAAAGTTGGGTTCCCGGGAAATTTGTTGAAAAATTAATTTTTTTAGCATTTTTTCAATAACATTTTGGAATTATTATTATGCAAAATTAATCTTTTCAGTACCTATAATATGCATGCATTTTTTCAGATTTTTATACCATCGAGAAGTATTTGCAATTTTCTCTCATTTTTCTCGAACTTATGCGAAATGAACGCGAAGCGACATAACTGCCTTAACAACTATTGCATAAATTCGAAACATACTTGTCGTTTGAAATGCTGCAGTCTATGACCGTCTTTTTGCTGGTATTCACTATGAGAAACGGCAGCTGTATGGCAGAATTCGGTTTCGGCGGTCCCTGAAGGCTCTCCGTCAGGCAATTTCGTTCGACCAAATTCTTGAACGAGATGTGTTGTAGTATCAGCTGATGTAGCTGTTGTGTTTTCGCTTTGATTCTCTCGATTTTCTTCATTTTGTCTTTTTCGAGTACCGAACATTCCTGCAGCGAGTTTATCGGTAATCCCAACCATCGTATTTCCTTTTTCTCTTTCGATATAATGTCCATCGCCATTAGTACATTCAGAGCGTCGTACACTCGTCTTCTTATATTTTTTTGATCGTACTGCTGCAAAAATATTTATATTTTTCATCCATTCATTTTTTTCCACACAAATTTTGTCTACAAAATGATTTTTATTTTCTAACCGCAGGATGAAGGCCTTTTACCTGATCGGTTAGTGAATTTATGTGCGACGGATTGCTGAATTCCGCGACGAGTTCGTCCGCCACTTCGTTGTACGACGTCGTACCTTTTTTCTTAACTTTTTCGCATACCTTCATAGAGAAGTGTCTCAAACCCTTACCAACTTTTTCTGTTTTTCTTCGTTTGCTGAAATAAACAGAGAAATATAAAAAATGAAAAAAAAAAAATTTTAATCATTTGATCGACTCGCTTATCGAAATTTTATCGACTAGTTATTTACTCGGGAACGAAATCTCCGCTCTCCGGATCTTGACGCTTTCTTGTCCCGCTGTGATCCAATATTGGACTTATGAACGTTTTTCCCGACGAATCCTTTATTATCTGTTGGCCGGCTGCTTGTTGCTGTTGCGACACTATCGCCTGCTTTATGTTGCTCTGCCAAAAGAAATGAAAATTAATAAAAAAAAAAACTTTTTGATATGAAAAATACGTCTCTCGAAAATGGCGCAAGAAATTCGCGCCGCTATCTCACCATCTGTGCCGACGTAAGTTGAATTGTTTTGGTCATCATGGATTCGCCGGATTTAACTGCCGACATTTTAGCGTTTTGCAACGGTATGGTGGTTACCAGTCCTGCAAACACGAGTTCGTGATTTGTAAAAAATCAAAAATTAATATAACACAATAAATAAAATAAAATAAATTATAATTTTTTTTATTTCACTTTAAATTTTTTTCTTTAAATCCGATATAACCAAATAAATAAATATAAAAAAGAAACAAATAAAAAACAAAAAAAAAATATTTGGATTTTTTTTTAAATCGAATATAAATGAACAAATAATAAAAAAAAAAACCAACGCTTACTCTGTCCGGGAGTCGATGGACTCTGCAAGCTGATAGTCCTGAGGAATTGTGGTCCAGAGGACAAGACCTGACGATAATAAAAAATCAATGAAAAACGATTATCGAAAAACAAACAAAAAAATGTTTAATAGATTTTCAAAAATTTACCTGCGACTCTTGACCCGGCGTCTTGAAGACCTTGAGTCCCGTCGCATTGGTAGTTCCTACGATACCACTCAACGATTTATTTGGTGTAGCGCTCTGCACTACTTTGATGACCTGTGGATGCCCTGTAAAAATAACGTTCAATTTCTCATCTCCAAAACAATTTTTTTATTTTCAAATTTTTTTTTAGATTTTTAAGCAAAGATATCAGCAAACAAAACGCATGTTGCAAGATGTGGCGTGTCGTGACGGATCTTTTGATATGAATAAAATTCATCTGGTATACGCATCGATGAGATTGTGGGGTTGAAAGGGAGGAACGCAAATGCAGAGACGCAGCGCAAGAACACTTAAATATGGAAATTTAAAAAAAATACGTGTATATCTCAGGGGGTCAGGTAATCGAGAAAAATCTATTGTTCGTCGATTCAGAAAACGAATGGATCGTATCCGAATATTATTAATTTGCAACGCGATCAAAATCCAGCATGTTTTTCGGGAATTGTCTCGTAACACTGCTGCCGCATATTTCGTGGCGTTTGTTCGATATTGCGAAATAAATGGCCCGTCGACAAATCGAGGAAATCTAAAATGCTCGAAGTGCGCTTGTTCACCGTGTTTTTTGCAACGAGGACAGATAAATATTTTAATTTTGTCGGAAGAATGACGATACCGAAGAGTCGTGCATGCCGAGTGTTGGCGGGCAGTTGGCCGACTTACCGTGGGCGTCGTGTATTAGAAAATTCATTGTTTTATTTTGTTGGCTCATCACTGATACTAATGGCTCGTCGTTGATACGAAAGATATCTCATAGAACGACTGTAAACGACGTTAAAAATAAAAAGATCATAGGTGCAGCCGTTTCTCCGGGCCCAACGTATCACCAAAATGGCGACGTTGATGAGGCACCATTTGCGAATGAAATTTTCAAAAGGTTACCGACAAACTGATACATAAACGGATACGTATTGTTGTAATAGACCGATCGCACTATCGCGGATAACATTCCATTGCTCGAGATGCTTAAACGCCTCGAAATAGCGCAATTGGAAAATTCACCCTTTTCCGTGCAAATACAGAAGAGATGAGCTTGGCGGCAGGACAAAGCTAAACAGCTGATTGGTCATTCGGATGCGATCCGCTTTGGAGCCAACAACAATATACGAAACATCCCCAAACGATGATCCGAGAGATCTTCTCACTACCCCTTTTATTCTTTGTCGCGTTGGCGACTATCCGAGTCAAAACGTTGCACGGCTGATTTTATACACGTGACTTTCTTTGAAGTTAAATTTACGGTCATTTGTTTTTTTTCGTTAATTAACGCTTGCGGCAAGAAATTACTGTGACGGTGATAATTTCACCGAAAACATTGTTTCTGGTAAAACAATAGGCCGCGCCGGTAATTTATTACGGGGGATGATGTTTTCGCTTTGATAACCTGTTTGCATCTATAAACGCGAAACTCAATCTTTTTCTGTCGACTTTGCAAATGCCGACAATAATCAGGTTCTGATAAATCTAACGAGTAATAACTACGACGGAGTTTTTCGACCGGCAACCGACAAAGTGCATAGAACCAGCAACAATATAAGTAACAAACTCGAAGGGTGTTTTGTTGATTTTCATGTTTACGAAGGATCGAGCGATCATTGGATATCAGCGCCGATCGTGGCGCGTAGTTTGAACGAATAATGAAGAACACGAGAGTGTATCTCGGGAGATGTGAAACCGGGTTGTATTTTGCTGCCTGGACTATTGGAGTCTTTTATTCCATTTACAAAGTCCATTTGATCAGTTATTGTAAGATTATTTTTTTAAATGCGAATCCGAAGCATTTTTTCCACCGCGATCTTTTTTTTATTTATTTATTTTTTATCGCAGATTTCGCTGACTATAATCCTTCTTACGAGGACTTTAGCCCGGGATGGTCGGGGATTGGAGGAAAACGCGACACGGCTGATATCGAATGGGCTACTTGGATTCCATTCATGTTTAGCCTCCTTCCTTGGGTTGTGATACAACTTGTCGTTAGTCAATTCCTCAAAAATAGTTCCAACCCTACGGTAACGAATATCTCCTCGGCGTTTGAGTTTCTTATTAACAGTACCGCAAAACTTTGCACAGCGGATTAACTATGTCTAATTTTTTCACCGTTTCCTACGCGTGTAGTAAGCTGATGAAAATTTCACGCGCTTTTCATGAACATATTATTTAAAAAAATGAACCAATAGCAATCATTCAAACATTACGAACAAATGTACACATCGCGTCCTCATTATTTTCAATTGGCGCTTCTTGCAGACGTCGGTTTAAAGAATGGGGCAGCGATATGTAAATTTCATGTGCATCTTTTGCACATGAAATTTTAATTTTACATGAATTACAAGAATTGCACATAAAATTAATTTTAATCCCTTCAGCCAATACAATACGATACGCATACCAATACCATTCATGAAAATAGCATGAATTATCGCAAATTCAGACCCTTATAACAAAACTTCATATTTTCTTTACAAAAATACCGTTGAATACTTCAGCAAAGATGATGTTATCGTTTTCATGTTTTTCGTACATCCAAAAAAACGTCTATAATGCATCATCAAACTTCGATAAAAATAAATTCTTTTGAAAATAAAGAAAAGCAATCAAAAGTAAAAAAAGTTCTTAGGAAATGGTCTCCATACTTTTATTCTAACTGGCGATATAAAATTATTTTACGATCGATTTTGGATTATCCATAAAAGTTAAGCGATAACAATCATTCCAAAATCAAATAATTAAACGCAAACTTCTTTTAGTAAACAACGTCAATATACTGTAAAAAACTTTATTAACCGATGATATTTCTTTTTTTTTCATCCATTCTTATTTTTTGCTTTTATGGTGCAAAATAAATTCGTGTAATGGTAAATTTCGAAATATCCGCAGTTCACGATTATTCGCGGACGTCTATTTGTCGTCCGCAGTTTGTGCATTGAATTTTTTAATTGAATTTTTATTAATATTGAAATTTAAAAAATTTTTTATTGATAGATTTTATTATTCTTTATTTATAATCAAAATATTTGAATATCATTTTTTTTTAATTTTTTTATTAAAATTGTTTTTTTTTTTTTTCGTATTTTGCAGATATTGTGTTGCTGGTATGTGAGTATATCGATGTTTTTCCTCTGGACTTACGTCGGTATTCTAGGATTGCTCTGTATGCTTATACAGCCGTGTATAGCGTGTCTACTGGTATCATTTCGGAGTAAAAAAATATCGTGCGTTGTTCATCTCGTCTCGTTGGGTATTATACAGTTAACGAAGACACTCCAAGTTGTAACGCAGGAATGGTTGGCTTTGGAAGACGAAAAATATCTAATGTTCACCATCGGCATATGTTGGATGCAATTGAGATGCATCAGCTGCAGTATCGATAGAATAGATAGCTACAAGCATAAAAATTTAACGGGATTCTTCGTCGATCTTCTCCACAGCGCAGCTTACTGCCTCTACTTGCCGACGCTGTTCCTCGGACCATTGATTCTGTACAGTGAATTTATCGATGGCGTACGTAGAGAAACGATTATTCGAGAAGAAGAATTACAATGTGAAAAAAAAAGAAAGCCTATAAATCGATCGTATTTTCAATTTGCAGATTAAAAGAACTCCCGTTGGATGGAACTTCAAAAGACTGTTGAAATTCTTACTAAATTTACTTCGTTACTTCTTTTGGTTGCGTTTCACCGAATTCTCGATGCACTTCGTGCATTTCAATGCTTTGCAGTACCATCCCAAGGTATGGCAAAAATAAATTATACGGAAAGAAAAAAATAAAAATAATTTCTATACTTGTATAGCAATTAAACTATATTCCGAAATTGTTACGATTTTTCTCATACTTGTGGTTATATACGTTGGTTTTTAATCGCATATTACCACAAATGTAAAAAAAATCGCTCGAATCACGAAATACATTTACATTGCCGCAATGTAGAAATTATTCGAATTTTATTATAATATTAATATAATATTATATAATAGAATAGCCGATATTATAAAAAAATCGAAAAAACAAAAATTATACTGATAATTATAATTTCTTTCCACCACTTCAGGTCGTTGCACAATTGGAGCCGTGGGCTTTCTACGGATTTGGCTATTGTATGGGACAATATTTTCTCAACAAATACGTCGTTGTTTACGGTATATGGGGAGAATTTAGCAGAGCAGACGATATAGAAGCGCCGCCCCATCCGAAATGCATTGGACGCATTCATCTCTACTCCGATATGTGGAAACACTTCGATAGAGGACTTTACAATTTTTTGATACGGTAAACGACAGTTTTTTGTCTCTTTTTTTCTTCCTTCCTGTAGATTCCGTTAATTTTGTCATTAATGTTAAAATTTTCTTCTCAATAGTTACATCTATGTGCCAACGACAAAAACGAACGTTCCCTTGTCCAAAATAATTGCTTCGCTGTTGAGTTTCGCTTTCGTATATCTATGGCACGGGATGCAAACGTTCGTTTTCATTTGGGCGTTTAGTAATTTCATCGGATTGACGATCGAAGGAATCGCTCGTGAGATCGGAAAATCTTCGCGTTACACGAAATTTCGAGCGAATTATTTGAGTCCTCGAAACAACAGAAGATTCGAATGCGCATTAGCAGCACCACTGTTAGCGTTTTCCGCGATATCGAATTTTTATTTCTTCGCCGGTACGGAGATCGGACACAGTTTTGTTTATCGGATATTTCACGGTAAGTCGGTAAATGCCCCGTTACGAGTTTCGTATAATTTTCGATGTAAACACATGAGCAAAAAAATTTCTTTGCAGATTCCTTCTTAGTGGTGGGAACATTAATTTTTTTGCTCTACTGCTGTTGTCAAGTATCGACGGAAGTGAAAAATTACGAGAGAAGATCGTTTGATATGAGAAAAAATTATGAACTCGAAAGTGTTTTCGAGAAATGATTATAATAAATTTATTTTTTTTACCGCAAATATCGATATTAAGATTCGGCGGCATATTTGACCGCTGCGAGTCTCTTGTTAAGTACTCTTCTATACTGATCTTCCGGCAAACCGAATACGAATAGACGTGGACGCGGCAAACCCAATGCATTCCATTCGGCAAAACGTTGCTTCAGTCTTGCCGGACTGTACTGCAAAACCAACGGCGACGTGAGAACATCGTAAAACGTGTATCCTTCCTTTTTAGTTAACTTTGCATTTATCAATAATTTTTCCATAGCCATTCTGGCAAGTCTTGGATCTCTCACGAGGAGATACTTCGCATCCTCCATACTGCACTTGAATATCTCGCATAGATGTTCTTCTCTGGAGATACTTGTGTCCACCGGCTCTTCGCGATCAGCAGCTCTCTTCTCGGCACTGCAATCGATGATATCACGAAGTTAGAATAAAAGTGAAATTTCGGGTAAATTTGAAATTCTTTTCGATGTAATAAAAAACTGAAAAAATCGACCATAAAGAAGGTTCGGGTATCCATTTTACTCAATAATAACACCAAAGCTTATTAACAATTTAGTCGAAAAAAATTCAACGAATCATTCAGTAACGAAGCTTTTTTTTCACAGATATTGATGCGATAATTTTTTGTGAATACATACATTTTTTTTCGTTTTTTTTCTAATTTTCCTATTTTTTTTAATAGCTGAAAAACCACTCCACTCCCAAAAATTTTTAGGGCAATCAATGGAATATATTCGCAGATATCAATTAAAAATTTCACATCAAACGGAATTATCGTAAAAATCAACGTTACGTTACCAAATGATTCGTTAAACAAATTTTGTTTACAAATTTGTTGAATGCTTTTTCACATTACTAGTATGCAAGATGAATGTTCTTAGGACCTTTTGTATGGTTGATTTTTTTCAAATTTTTATCCCATTGGTAAGTCTTCATAATTCCCTCCGAATCTCACTTTTCGCGAGGAATGAAAGGATACAAGGATAGTCTTCTTAATAAGGTACTTAAAATGATAAGGATACTCTTCTTAACGATGGTACTTACCGACGCCACTGCTGTTGTGAACATCGCGTTACCCACGGTCTCAGCGGATATATACCGAGTTTCTTGGCGCGTTCCACGTTTTTCTTTAATGTGAACAATGAGTACTTATATATCAACATATCGGAAACGATGTGTTCCGGCTGCATACCCGATTCTGCAAAGAAAAACAAATTTGTAAATCGAAGTCCCAATAATCGCTAATATTTCGCGACGAAATTTATTTACTTTGAAGGAAATATCGATATTACATATTCGAAATTTCTCGAATTGTCGAGAAGAAAGCAAATTACGAATCAGATTTGTATAACAGTACACATGGATTTTAAAGTTACTGCAAAATCCATCACACGCCTCTATACAAAAGTCCGGTCGGTAACAAAAACTGTAATCCGTTTTGCGTCTTCATAAAGGAAACTTTGTTTTTGCGATAACATTTTTTTGATATTTTCGGGTCAACGTGTTTAGATTGTTTAAATGAATTAAAATATTACAATTTTCTGATGGAGTAGTCTTTTGGAGTAATGACTACAGTACGGAAAAAAAAAAGTCAAAATCCTAATTTACAGGATTTTCTTTTTCAACAGTTCCAATCTTTTACGAGAGAAATCAAATTATCAGTGTTTCCAGAATCGTTAAATAAATATCCTAAAAATTCGTATTCATCAAAAAATCTTCAAAACCCTTGAAAAACTTGAGTACAATTTTCATTTACAGATCCATCTTTTTCACATCGTCTTACAGATTCATCGGATTCGCTAATTTCAGTGAAAAAGAAAATGCTGATTACTTTTCAATTTTTTTTTTTAAATATCTTATAAACATATTAAAAAATTGCAAATTTCCTAAAAATATTACAAAACATATTAAAAAATTCGAATTGTTATAATTTCTAACTATTGAAACTGAGGATTTTTTTTTGCACAATCGAAATACCGTAACAGACGATTCAATCGTGAAATTGAAAACAAAAAAATTTTAATCTAAAAACAGAAAATAACTTTTTTTTTTCCTGAAATCAATGAATTCTTTCTTTAGAGATTCATAAATGAATCGTAATGATTGTTTTCCACAAATTATTCAATCTCTATGAATATTACCCAACATGTATTCGGTAAAAGTCAGAAGTTTCGGCGGCGACAGCGTCAGCATATGAGGATTGAAACTGATGACATCGCAGAGTTTCTTCATATCGCACTAAAAAAAAAAACCAAAACAAAAAAAGGTCGATAAAAAATCCGAATAAAAATCGTATTTATACAAATTTCTACTTCAACAATTTTTTCTCGTACTTTTAACTTCTCAGACAAGTAGTGAAGTCTGTTGCGCGCCGGCAAATAGCTGGCATCCATTTTTGCAATCTTCTGAAAAGTCTTTAACATAGGAACAGTCAGACGGAAAAGATAAACCCCTTCATTGATTTCAATATCAATTGTCTGTATGCATTGAATTTTTTCTATTAATTCTTTCGTCGGGATGGTGAGAACAAATTTGTGATTTTTTATCGTCGACTTGTATATGCCGCCTTTGCGCAAAAGATCGAAATTCTGATAAATTGTTCGTTTTGGCATAATTGTGAAGGCTGGATATTGAGTTACGGCTTTGGCAGCATTCTCCTCCGTTATGGACAGAATTTTCATCAGTGATGTTGTAGCGATTTGTACGCCGTTTTTTGAGTCTTCTATGAACCGTTCGATGTCTCTCGGTTCCTCGATGTCCGTTCCCAACCCATTAATTTCCACATTTCTGATGTTCGGCTTAATCGCGACCTGTTCGCTGGCTTTTAATGCAGGAACAGTCAAACGAATTGCATTTAGGCGACTCGTTAGCGTCAAAGTGCGTGCCAAGCACCATGTAAAATGTCTCGCCATCGTACAAATATTCGGCTTCTTTAGCGATGTTTTTACGATATCGTGTTCTCGGGCGCCTTAACCTTCAATCATCGAACAACGTTGGAGGTTACGAGCCGGCAACAACGATAAACCTCATTTACAATACTTCGATCACTCACATTCGTTTGAATTGATATGTGAAATACGCGAATGATTGATCGCTGATAATTTTATCCGATAAATTCTCAATATTGTTCATCGAGTAGCGATGTATATACATATATATGTTTTTTTGGATCGTACCGGATGACGAAACGTGCGAGTCGCGCGGTCTCGCGATGCGTCACGAAGCGCTTCGCTGAATAATCGAAACAATCGCTAATCGTTCGAAGCATTTCGAATTCAACAATGAGAGATTTTTATGTTATTTATCGCTACTCTAACGGCGCAAGTTCGCAATATCGTTAATCGTAAGATTATGTGATTTTGGAAGAAATAATATTTACGATCTATTTCGTTCTCGCCGCTTCTTTTAACGTATTTAGAGCGAACAAATTGCTTTAGGTATAATTCGTCGAGGAACAATACAAATTGTATCGGTATACATTCTAATGTCTAATTACAATAACATGTCGCTAATTGCGTGGGATCGAGACACTCCCCCGACTAGCTACGCGACTGGAGGATGTCCTGCGAATAATTAAGAAAGCGATGCGACAGCTTGAAAAAAAACATCAGTGTTGAAATACGAAAGCTACTTATTGTCGGGCGTTGTTTCTCGGAAACCCTGTGTTCCGATATGCGATTATATTTTCTAAATAATGCATTCCAGCTTTATTATCGTTTTGACAGATAAACCTCGAGGTACCGGTTGTGGCAATGGAGATCCAAAGAGTCGGCGTTGTATTGCGCACGTGTGCGCGCGCAACGGGATGCGCAAACGCAGTTCGAGGGTTGCCGATGAGTCAGCCCTTCAAGACTACCAACTAAGTTACAATCTTTGTATTCATGAATTAAATTCATTTTTTTCACTCGTCCGACAAATATCCTTTTGTATATAAATTCGCGCTTCTACTGTCTCATAATTTCTATAAATAGCCACGAGTTATTTATTCGTTATACGGCAAAAATGGTGATTAATCAAGGATAAAAATGATACAGCCCTGAGTGGAATTGGCGCATGCGCGAGAGTGTCACGTAGACGGTGCGTCGAGAAAGAGGATGGGGTGGGATAGCCGGGTAGCGTGCAGGACGAGTCGGTAGTCGTGAGACGTGAGTCGAGTCAGACGGTGATCGGGTTGTGTCTCTAGTGTCGTAGCGAACAGTTTAAGTACCCCCCCAAGTGTCGAGACAAAATGAGCTGGCAGGATTACGTTGACAAGCAGCTGCTTGCGTCGAGGTGCGTTACAAAAGCCGCGATCGCCGGACACGATGGAAATCTCTGGGCAAAATCGGAAGGCTTCGAAGTGAGTAATATAAACGGTTATCTTTAAAAAAAAAAAAAAATTCCGTGTGCCTCGCGGGGTACGCTAATGTCTCATACATACATATATATATATATATACACATGTACATATATATGTACGAAATTCACACTCGTCTGTCCAATAATCGAGCGTCGGTGAGTTCGACGAAAGATATGCAATTTAGACGCCCCACTTCAGTTACTCGTATATCGCCGCGATACGCAAACCCTATCGTATTTCCGCGAGAGCCGTAATGGTCGCCGGCTACGCGATGATGAGCCGGTTCTCTCTCGTGGCCCGAGCCACAAGCCCCAAGCGCGTCTTTGAATAGAACATTCGCGTTCTAAAGTTACTTTCCATTGTAGTACAATATTCTCCGCTCCGAATGGAAAGGATAGGAATGAGGGGGAAAAAAGAAACGCGAATGGGAGTTGCCGGTTTGCGCTGCAATGCCGGCTGCCTCGTTGCTTTTCTAACCCCGAAAAATGTTGACGGCGAGGCGCGAGCGCATTGACGCGCGCGCGCGCGCGCGCTCTCACTATCTCTCTCTCTCTCTCTTTCTCTTTCGAGCTCGCGAATCAGCCAGCAAGGCAACCAAGGCAAGCAGCCCAAGAACCCTCTTTGCCACGTAGTAACCGTCATCGCGACCCTGTTCTCCGGCAAAATCGGTTTGTTCGGGTTCTCTCGGGGCAAAGTATAAATGAAGGACGATTGGGGAGATTACATATATAGATATCATATATATCTGTTTCATTCACGTTGGTATCCATCTCACTCCGAAAAATTATTCAATCATCATATTTAGCGGGTCCCAATCCTCGATCGCGAGGGCGCTCGACAAAAACGTATATAGAAATATCGATCGGTTTAATATGGACTATACACTCCTCTCGCCGGCACGACGTGCGAAACACGATTGGCGATATCTCGCTTAACTCTCTCGTCGGGCGGCGCGAGAGGGGCGGGGGGAGGGGGTGACTGCTCTACGAGAGGAGCAAAAGCCCAGATAAAAGAGAAAGAGACCGCCGCGACAAAAGGTCGATCGTGAACTAACCGCTTTATATCCCTCCCGGAGGGTAGCCTTAAAAAGATATTTTTGAGCTGTCGAATGCAGCGACATCGAAACTTACGGAGGCACATCGGCCACGCGACTCCAAAAGTTTCTCCGCCGCAAATAGGGTGTGGCAGATATAGTACCCGAAAAAAAAAAAAAAAATTTCGAAATTTAAATACACTTTCGTTCCTTTTTACCATTCGATTGTAAAACGCTTTGTGGCGTTATAAATTTTCATGAAAGTTTCGGACTACCCGCGACAACAATGGAACTTTGTGTCGAGTCGATGCCATCGAGAATGGGAGATAGAAGGCTCGAGGAAAAATTCAGAAAGCCAGACGGCATTGTCCGTCTCCCGGGACATTTCTACCTCTCTCCCCCATTTTTCTCTGCCCTCGTGCGCCTCTCTTCCTCTCTCCGAGGATAATCCCGTTTGGTTGACGACGAATGGAACTTCTCCGGAAATCATTCCTAAGCATTCCCTCTGCCATTACCCCCGCGCGGCATTGTTTGTCAAATACATTACAATCGCTTTTACCCCACTTTTGCACCTCGTTTATTATCTTTTTTTATCGCGTTGTAAATGAGATAAGGGATTTTAAACGTTAAACAAGTCTTGAGGACGTTGCGATAGGCAAAAGTGCGATAAAATTGTCTCAGTAACAGACGGTACGTCGATCGTGATATATACAATATAACTCTCTATATTCTTCGATTTTTCGCACATTATTTCTATGTGTTCGATAAATCGAACGATTCTTACATTCGGAGGCGAGAGGCCGAGAGCACGTGTCGACGCCATTAGCGAATAGGAGATTCTCCGCAAAGCTCCTCGCGCCGGCTCCGCGCTCTATTGGTCGGTTAGCAACGAAACCCCCGTACTTAGAGTTATCGAAAAATCTCCGCGATGTTAATGCATCGAAAAATATCGAATGTCCTTTTGAGAACGAAAGATAAAAGTTGGGCAGCTGCTTCGGGGGCAGCGTTGCCTGTACACGAGTTTCGGTGCGTATACTTTCCGGTTGCGGATGCCAAAATGGCGACAGCGGGACTGGGCAGAAACCTTGTCAGGGCCGTAGCTACAAATGTTTCGGATCGCTTCACTTTTCTTTATTACGAACGTTAAATTAAAACTATCGAAAGGATCGTCCGGAACGAATGATGCGAGACGGATGCCGGAAAAAAATGAGCATCGAAGTCATTGTTCGAAGCGTCTAATAAAAATTTATTTCATACGCGAGTACGAGACAATAAAATATTATGATTATTGCGTCGCCGATGGAATGATGATAGGCTGGAAATAAATACAGACTGAAGCGTAGATAAACGATAGCATTTGTTCGAAGATTCATTGAAGTTAAAAAAAAAGGTAAAATTGAAAAAAAAAAACGGAAAGGCGAATAAACGTAGAAGGATTATCGAGCAAAGGAGCGAAAAGCGTGCGTTTCATCGGTAGCCTGAGTTCTTTCGTTCGCCGCATGGCGACAGCGATTGGCTCGGGCGACTCCGGAGGATTCGCCATTTTCACCGTTAGCCGCGGAGAGCTTCGACGGGGAAAGGGACAGGGAGAGAAAGAGAGAGAGAGAAAGAGAGAAGTGGGATCCGGACCCCGACAGTCGTGTGATTCATCGCTCCGTTCAGTGACGTACTAACCGATTCCGGCACCCAGTGACTCACGAAAATCCCTCGATGTCGCTGTGTCCCTTCTCATTACGACAAGCCCCCCCCCTTTCGGATAATTTTAAACTCGTTAAATCTTTCGAGGAAATAACGCTGCATTCGCATTAATGAGCGGTGCGACTAATATACATTTCTTAATTGGAAAAACTTCGCGGCGTGCGCGCGCGCGCGACGGTACGCGCGCGCAAAGCACTGTTGCGAACTATTGAAATCTGACGCGAGATGATACTTGTTTAGCGAAAGGTCGTCACCGAGGTGGAACACCTGTACGCGCGGCAATTCTTCTATTGCAACGAACACCTGCGTAGATTAACCGCGAACGCGACTAACGAGAAAAAAAATACAATGTCGCGACTGGTGTCTCGCATTCGTCTCGCGCGATGTTTTATATATATATAACGAACTCGAACGTCGAACCGCTTCTCGAAACACGCTGTAAGGAATTAATAAAAACTTGTAGCTTCGCGTTTGCGGGTTTGCCGGTGACCGTGACGTTGGATACTACGCGAAAGGAGGTCACCTCTTCGGACGGTATCGTTGCTCAACGTTTTAGTGTCTTTGCAGGGCTTCAGCCACGCGAGTTATCTTCGCTCCCTATTCTCGTCACCAAAGTCCCTCTTGATGACTTTTCATCCCCGTTCCGAGGGGGGCGAACGCTTGACCTCGAAATAAACTAATCTCTACCGGTCGCATTTGGCACTTCCGGAAATAACGCCGGCGGCTATTCATGATTCATCGTGATACAGAGAGATTCTATATTTAGAAAAATTCGATATTTTCCAACGAGATGATTTATGAATAAATTTGATTTTTGTCGTCTCCTCGAGAGTCTACATTCGATCTGAATTGTTAATTACGATAAGACGATCCCCGAAATACGAATAAAATTATGAATAATTTAAAAAAAACGACGACGAAAAAAAACCATCGAAGAAAAATAAATTTATCGATCCTAAATAAAACTCGAAATGTGTGTATAGAAAAAAATCGAATATTAAGATTCGAATGATCGAACAATAATTATTATTCGAATTATTGACAAATAATAAAATATCCGAATTTCGAGTAATAATAAATTGCATTCGATCAAAAATAACATTTATTTTAGTCATCCATGAGATGACTAAATTCGCATCCATAAGAGTGAACTTCCGGTTTGGCGTTGTTAATCGCGATAAGAACGCCGCGAAAATTCCTGACGTTGCAAGTTGTCACGGGGCGCTTACGTCGGGACGTATTTGCAACGTTAGCTATATTCGTATATTCATGAAAAATTCATAGACTCGACGAGACTCTCGAGTCCTCCGGTTGCTAAAAAGAGATATGTACGCGGAGTCGTCTCGTTTTGCCGGCTGACGTCGTTAATGCTTTGGCAACGATAATAACGTTTTCGTTGCTTTTTGTGTTCCCGTATTACGATAACTTTCGTATATATATGTAACTGCAGCATCCAGCGACTGCGCGGTAAAACTAATAATTCATTTTCGATGTATAATTTTTCACAGGTCAGTAAAGAAGAACTGGCGAAGCTTGTTCAGGGCTTCGATGAACAGGATATATTGACGTCGTCCGGCGTTACTTTAGCGGGCAACAGGTACATCTATCTGTCGGGAACGGACCGCGTGATTAGGGCAAAACTCGGAAAGGTCGGCGTGCATTGCATGAAGACGGCGCAGGCGGTTGTCGTATCCCTATACGAAGATCCCATTCAACCACAACAGGCTGCATCGGTCGTCGAAAAATTGGGCGATTACCTTTTGTCCTGCGGCTATTAGGTCAGTAAACGGCGTAAAAATTATTGAAAAAAAAAAAAAAAAAAAAAAAAAAAATGCATCTCATTTTTTTTTTCGCAAATATATATGTTAGATATGATTTCATTAGGTCAGTGACCGGCGTAAAAATTATGAAAAAAAAAAATGCATTTAATTTTTTTTTTTTTTTCACAAAAATATACGTTATATACAATTTCCATTTCGCGCGAGTACGCGGCGCGTGTCGATAATCGTGGAACCACGAGGCACGATGATTCACAGCTCTAACTATCGCGAATGGCCGTGAAATTTCTTCGAACTATTTTCACCGCTTGTGACTAACACTCTTCTCGAACTTCGGATTCGGCGATTTTAGACTAAAAATCGTGATTTACTTTTTTCTTAACGATAAAAAAAATGTTATCAAAAACCGCCTTTTTTTCGATTAAAAAATGTTATATATATTAAAAATGTTGTTTATGTAGAAAATTTTTTGTTTGCGTTAAAAAATTTCAATTTCTTTGCAAAAAAAAAAATTATACACTTTTTTTACGTAATTAGAACACTATTCTGTTTTTTACGATTTTTTTCGTGTATAAAAACGAAGAATATTTTTTTTTTGCCTGAATTTGCTGACATCGCTTAATCTATTTCTACATCTCATTCAATGTTTTCAACCTGTCGAGTCGTCTTTTTTTATTCTTGACGAATTCTTTAAAGCCGTTGGTTCAGGTGTTTCTCCATTGTATCGCATGCTATTACCGGATCCCTTTCAGAATTCTCGACCCCTCCGAGGAGGTCGCAATGAGAATCGAGATGCGGACCACAGCTGCTAACGCGGAGTCTCTTTTTGCTTTTATGTTGCAGTAACCTCTGGGAACCAACACAAAATATCTAATAATTAATGATAATGATACGATCGATTATTTTAATGACAGCGAACGGAATATAAAAAAAAAGAAAGGAGAAAAAAAAAGAACAAAAATGCGCCAATGCCGCGCCGCGGACGGATAGCAGCGGTCGGAGAACCCGGCGAAGCCGCAGCGCCCCCGCAGCCCCCTAAGCTCTCTTGTGACTCGGCGAAGAGTTCACCGGTGTTGTTTCCATCTCCACTCCAGTCATCGTCATCGTTTCCTCTACTAATCTCTTCGGAGGCATTGGCGATAAGCACCGAACAAATCTAACATCGCAGTTTCGCGAGAATAACAATATAAAGCGCACGTGTGCTTTCCGAGAGTTACCGCCGAGCAACGCCGCTACCTACTAACCAACAGAACTCGTTGTGAATTAAAAAAAAAAAATAATAATCACTTATGAGTCGGCGGTTCCGCGCGAGAAAACGCGAATGACAAGATTTCCCGCCTGCGAACGATTCCTCGATGCTCTCCGCGGGTCCCTCTCCCGTGTTCTCCTCCTCACCGCCAACGTTCAATCCTCTCATCTTCCTCGACTTCCAACGTTCCGAGCTCTCCGACGGGGCAAATACACCCGACCGACGAACGGACGGACGTGCGCACACCAGATATTCTCCCCCCACATTCTCGATGCACCAGAGAGAAAGAGAGAGCAACTCGCGTCGCACACAAACACAACAGCAACACACAATCTTCTATCTCCGCGTTTCATTGTGTGAGAAGCAGAAAAGACGCGCGGAGTGCCGGACTTTTGCGATTGTGCGCGACTCCGACACCCTGCATTCCGAGGATCTCTAACCGGCAATAAATGCAAAAAAAAAGAAAGAAATCGCCATGAATTATAATAATAAAAAAAAAAAAAGAAACAAACAAACACCAGCAGCAAACCGGAGCAGTCGCGAGAATTAATAAGCATTAAGATTATACCGATAAAAGAAAGAAAAAACAAAATAAAAAAATAAACACGGCGACAATGATAATTAAACTTCGTAATATCGTATATAAAGTTACGGCCTTTTTTACGAATGAGAGAATAGAGCGATCGAGCGCGTGATGCATGTTTTTTCGGAGTTATAATGGGTGGTGCGCGGAGCGAGCGAACCGTTTCGAGAGTTTGATAAAGAGAGAGCGAGAGAGAGAGAGAAAGAGAGCTTTTAAAACGTGTGCGCGGTGAATAAATGAAAAACTAATTGAGGAGAATGACTTTGGCTCGAGGAAAGAACAAAGAACGAGAAAAAAAAAACAAAACGAAACACAAATAACGCGGGAGAAAGGCGAGACGGCCAATCCGGTAAAACATCAAAAAAAATTGGCTGCATAAAATCCGTTATCGACGGAACAAAAAAAAATATTATAAAATAAAAAATATCGCGGTCGTTTTAGCTATTTAACTGTTTCATTATTGCTAACGTATAAGATAGGCGAACGATGTGTCATAATTGCTGAGATTTTTTAACGACGACGAAAAAAAAAGAAAAAAGGTTCCCCTTCGTCGTGGAAAGGGGAAGAGTGCGGGGCGCGATGAGCAAAAATAATAAAAGTAAATGGGCGAAAGGAATAAAGAGAGAGCGAGCCGCGCGACACGTGCACACCATCCGTACACTTTTTACACACAATCAATATACATACAGGATAATTGCGAGCGAGCGAAAGAATCATTACAATGGGCAGAGGACAGTTACACACTTATACACAACGCGTATCAAACGAGATATTGAGGAGAAAAAAAAAAAAAAATGCGAAAAAAAAACGAGAGTGCGTCGTGTGTGAGAAAAGGGGAGATAGAGTCACTTGTATCACGAAAAAAAAAAAAAAAAAATTTTTCTCGGCGATCGAATTCTCGCCTTTGCTTCAGAGTCTCGACGTCTTATATTCGTAAAAACTTGATCTGTGCCATCGGCCAGTGAAAAAAATCGAAATAGATCGACGAGTAACGAGAACAGCCTTTTGAGGATTTCGAGGCTTCGAGTGCACGAGACGGATGATGAAAAAAAAATGAAGCGAGAAGCGATAAAAGATCATCGAGTGGCACTGCCTCTCCGCGTCGAGGGTTTATTCCATCGATTTCGACGTTTTCGATCCAACGATTAAAGTCAAAGGACAATTTTCGCTCTCCGACCATTCCGCACACTCCGAAAAAAAATAAACTGTCCGCTACAGAACTATTATAACTTCTTGTAACTATTACCGCTATCGCTAAACTACTACTACCTTAAACTACTACCACCTTAACTATTAACTACCACCTTACTTATTACTTACATACTATAAACTGGCCGCTTGACGCTTTAAGAAAAGTAAAGAAAAAAAAAAAAAAAAAATTCGTGTGATTATCGATGTGCCAAGCGCGCCAGCCGAAAAAAACTACTATGTAACGATTTTTATCGAAAAAAAAAAAAGTGGAAAGAATAAAAATTGAAGCAACAATTGTATAACAAAAAAAAATGCAAGTGTGTCGTCTCGCCTCGGCAATCATCAATCTCGTCATTTTATTTTTGTTGTTTTTTTTTTTTTTTAGTCCCTTTGGAGATGTCGCGGTCTATGTCTTTTGCACGAACAGTAATACTTATACCTGTTAAAAAAAAAAGCGCGTGCGCTCGCGCGCGCGCGTCGCGCGTTCCCGGGACTCGGATAGGCGTGAGAGAGGAATCGAGTTTAACGAGCGACGAATGCGAAGAACGAATGCCGGCGGAAGGGAGCGGAGAACAAGAGGATGAGACGGAGGGCCAGAGACAGTGAGATAGAATGAGCAAAAAAAAAGAAAAAGAAAGGATAGAGAACCCGAGAGAATAGATAAAGAGAGCGACGGATATGAGGTGTAGCTTTGTAAAACGATATTTCCTCTTAAGATTTTTTTTTTGCATACATCAAAAGTAAGATTGTGTTAAGAGAGTAATAAATTTGTATAAAGTGGTGTAATACACGTGTTCTCAATTATTTTACCCCGAAAACCACATTTTTCGTTTTTTTTTTTTTTCATTTATTTCTGAAAAAAAAATAAAAATACTTACCACGAAAGTTTGGTAGATAAATGAAAAAGCGGAAGTCTGCTTACCGCAGAAGAGCCGCTATTTCCGGTGGCTGTGTGACTTGTCGGGATTTCCGACGGAAAAAGATAAGACTCCGACCCACATTTGGCCGCTCGACGCGCGGCAGAGCTTCGTAATGTTTTTTCGCTGCTCGTTTCGAGGCCGGAGCTCTTTTCATCCCTGCAAAGACGGTAGGTAAACTCCGCTCGGGGAGCAAAAAATCTTATGATCGTCGGGATGACACCGAAAATCTTACGATCGTCGGGTTCATTGGTTCCTATCGATATGCGAAATTAACGTAAAGGTGGATGTTGTTTTTAAAATATAATAATGAAATGACGCGATATAGATGATGTCTAAAAATGTTGATATATATTTTGACCCTTCAAAGTTTTAATGATTCCGGCTTACAAATCCATCGGGGCAAGTAGCGTTAATCGCAGTAACGGCGTTCAGGCGCTCGGGTTTCATCGGTGTCAACGAGAGAAGCTTTTCTATTCGATAATTCATTTGAGCGATAATTTTTTTTTTTTTTTCGTCCAAAACATCGGAGAACGCAGTGAGAAACCCTTTTCTTCTCATCATCGATCGATATAAAGCTACAGATTTTGTACTAACTTTTTGGCGATTTAATTAGAACGCTTAAATATCGGGATTTCTCACCGCAATACGTTGCCGTTATTTTATTATCCAGAAAATCCGTTTTTTTTTTTTACGTCTTGTAGACCTTCGCTATAGCTACGCGGACTATTATAGACCATTCACCCGCGCAACAACCCCTGGCGAAGCGAAAATCGATTCGGAAGGTCGCGTTTGCCTCTTCTTCTTTTCTTCATCTTCTTCTCGTTGCGCTGGATTTTCTTGTCGCTTGGATTTAGCGGATTCATAACGGAGATGGAACGGCGTATAGATCGGTCGCGCGAAGTATTTCTCTCGATTAGTCATTCTGCGTCTTTACAGCCTCTAAAGTTACTCCTCGTACCCGAACACCCGGAACGCCCAACTGTTCGCAATCTTATATCTTATATCGATAATTATTCATAATCGTCGTATATTATTCATACAATTATTTATATATATATAATACGCGTAGAACGTATATCATAACTCTATTCTTACATCGAGTACACCGTAATCTACTTATTAGGCGAATGAGTTTTAATCGAGCACATCGTTCGCACACAATTATTTGTATTCGTGTGTCTATCGTCCTTTCATTATAGTATCATGTATATGTATATATATATATATATATAACTATAAAAAAAATAAATAAAAAAAACGAGCGCAATGATCTCGAATATTTCTCACGCGCACAGGAAGATTCTATTTTTTATTTTGTTATCATAACCTAAAAGTTAAATAATAGAAAAAAATCGCGAATTCGCCATTTCTTCCCGCTGCTCGTTTCATTCGTCTTTTCTTCGATTTAATTTACATTATCGGCTGCATTTTGACAATGCAATCGGTTAATTAATTTATACATAAATATATTACGGGGATTATACACATCAACGTGTATATCTATGGTATAAGTGTACTCTTGTATCTTTAAGGCATGTGGTTCGGTGCTTAGCTGCTATTACTACGATTCCCGAGCCTGGAATTTTTTTTTTTCTTTTTTTTTTTTCGATTTCCTTCGACATTTATATTCTTAGCGATTCGACGACGCGTTGACTAGAGAACGGATCAGTTTTTACGCAAAATCCGTTTTTTTTTTTTTTTTCGTTCTTTACTCCGATTTTTACACGCGGTATGAATTTTTTTAATGCTCGCGCTAAAGCTCGCTGGTTTTCCAAGCTCGTGACGGTGCGACGGTAGCGTGTGATGTGTCGAATGGAGAATGGAACTTCTATGTTGTGTACGATGGTTGAAATTGCGATTGCAGGAGCGGGGAGCATTTTTTTTTTTTTTAAGTTTATTTTTAGATTTTTTTTTTCGGTGATATCGCTTCGCTGATTATGCGGTCTTAGCGTATATTATAATTGGATATACGCTTCGTGATCCTCGGGAGACTTTTTTTTTTTCTTTTTTTTTTTCGGAGTCATACAGCTATTTCAATTTTTATTCTATAATTCTATATAGAATAACGTGTTATAGTTCGTGGGGGGTGAGGGGGTCTCTTCTATTCTCGAATAAATAGCTACGATAATCTGCACTCGGATATTGAAAAGAGCGAAAGAGATTCTCGCGATCGACTACTACCCTCCTATGGCGTTCCTGTTACTCCGGATATCCGGAACAACGAACAGCTCATTTCTATTGTTTTTTTTCGTTCTTTTACACATTAGAAGATCGATTGCCCGGATACACGGATAGGCGCGATTATTGCTTTTTTTTTCTCGACGTCGTACGTAAAACTCGTTGTGCACAAGCGATCTCAGCGTATCGGACGAAGTAGTTGGTGTTGTAATAGTAGCAAAAAGAGTAGTCGGGCGGCCGAGCGCTGCGGGGACTTCCGTTTTCGATGAAAAAATAGGACTCATCCTCGGTAATTCGTTATCAATTTGTTATTCATTTTATTTATCGTTATAGTATTTTTTTTATTAATATTGTTATTTCATCATCATATTCATCATCAATTATTAATTAATATTGTTATCGTTATTTGTTATTTCGAATATATTAATCATCAAAGAATCACTATTAACGTAGACGTTTTATTAAATTATAATACGAGGGGAAGGAGAGGGGAGGTCGGGAGTAGGCGCGTCCGTTATGAACGATTGATTTTTTCTTTCTTTCGTTTTTTTTTTTTTTTTTTTTCGTAATACACGATCCCGAGACTTGTACGATGTCTCGAGTGTAAAAAAAAAAAAAGAAAATACGTACGTGAATTCCTTGACGAGGATAAAATTCCCCGATCGCGAAACGTGTCACGCGCGCCGCACTACTGGATTTCATTGGGTTAATACTCGTGTAATCGACCGGCCGAACCGATCGTGTGATTTTCGTCGATCTCTTTTGTTTTGTCTCTTCCGTCTTTTTTTTTTTTTGTTTTTTGTTTTTGTTTCTTTTTCTTTCTTTTATCTCTCTACAAACTAATTACTGCACTTCCCACTTATCCTTTTTCGATCGGTTACACGCAATTCTCAACGGGTTTCCTTGAGGCCTATTCTCGCCCATCACTTGACACGACGTTTCAACTTATTTCGCCCGTTGCGCACATTTTTTTTTTTTTCGTCGCTTTTTTTTAACCCGCACTTTTTTTTGCACCCCTCCATTATTTTTGTTTTCCTCTCGATTATTATCGATTTGCCTTCGCGAATTGCATCATTAATCAACAGCGAACACCAAACTATGAAGATTCGAAACGCTCGACTCCGATCTCATCTCATTCTCGATTTTCTCTATCTACACTCGATAAATCTCTTCAGCTTCGTAAAAAAAAAAAAAAAAATATCGATACCTCGAAATTAATTTAGGCTGCGCGAGGATGAGATATCACTGTACGATGCAGCAGCATGGATTGCTCACGAGATGATTGCTCGTCGTAGTTATTTGACGCCTTCGTTTTCCTCCGTTGCAACGCTGATAGCTGTGCTGATAATTCTCACCGAGCAATTGCTCTTCGTTTCGTCGTTGCTGCCGATGCTGTTGACCCATCTCCGTCGTTCGATGAGACTGCCGGCTGGTTACCAAAACGCACCTGGGCTATTGGTTCTCCAGTGAATAGTGTCGCGAACGCTTCCAAAAGCTCTTGAAGAAACCCTTTTTCTTTGGCGCGTCGCTCGGCTCACCGGTACCTGCGGACACAAAGAGAAACCGCACCAATGTACACCGTTCGAATCTTCGAAACCACAGAATTATCTCTCAATACAATCCGTTTTTTTTTCTTTTAACTATACGATGAAGATACTTAAGAAATGTGCATTAGTATTCGCTGTGAGCGTAAATCGCTTTAAGGAGGTGGTATCGCTACGTATTACCAAATTGTGCGATTCACGTGAAATTCAGAGATGAATTTTGACAACTTTCTATTGGAATAAAAATCTGAAAAAATTCAACCATACAGAAGATGCTACGAATAATCATTTTCCAATAATAATTCCAAAAATATATTAAGAAATTGATTAAAAAAAATCATTGTTTAAGGTAATCCGATTACCTTAAATTAAGAATTATCCGGTAATCTAAATTTGTCGTCAGTCGAAATGCATTCGATAATTTTTTGAAATACTTATGTATTTATTAAAAATATTTTCTAATTTTCGAAAAAAAAAATGATTGATTTTTTTCATGGTTGAAAAATCACAAATTTTCGAAAATTAGAAAAAAATTCGTAAGTATTCAAAAAAAATTATCGAATCTATTTCGGCTAAAGAAAAAGTTAGATTATCGGGTATTTCGTGAAAAAATAATTTTTTTTTTTATTATTTGTTATAACGTTTCGGAATTATCATTATCGGAAATTAATCTTCTTATTTCCTATTCTAACTATCCGAAATATGCATTGCTCTTCACTGTGAGTGCGAATCGCATAAAGACTATTCGTTATTCAGTATTTCAGACACGTGTTCGCGGCCAGCTAAGTGCGCGCCGGACACACATTTCGAACAGTGTGTCTCGACACCGGTGTATCGTATCTTGCATCTCAAGTAGTTTTGCTTCCGGCCTATTCATACGCACATAAATTTGCTCGCCATTACTCGACGAAACTTCGTGGCTTCTTCCCCTCGACGAGCCTCCAAATTTCTCTAATAAAAATTATCATTTCTCTATAGAAAATAAAAAAAAATAACTTGGGGAGAAACTGAAAATCAATCGAGAGAATGAACTTTCCATCGTCATACATATTTTTTTGATTTTTCGAAGTATTTCGGGTTTTTGAATTTTTTTTTTGTTCATCAAAGATACTTTTCGAAGTGTTTAATAAATCGTCCAATAGTTGGATCCGTCAAATATTTCGAAAATTTATCAATAAGAAATGAAATTTTATAGATAAATTTCTTTAACTTCAAATTCTCTGTGTTTTCAGAGAGTTAATCGACTAATAGTTAGTTAGTTGGTACACCAGAATTTTTTTTATTTTTTTCGAAGTAAAAGCGGTTAACTATTGGATTTCCCAACTCATAATTTCCGTAGTGCATTTTTCGCGCCGCGATCCCTGAAAGGCAACGTCGCTACTTGATTTCCATCTTCGATTAATAAGGGATAAGAAAACTAAGAAAATTGAAGAGACTGTAACGTGCGTAGACGCGATCCCGTTGGTCCCGATGGTCTTTTGCACGACGGCGAACCTCGGAGGTCTGCGTTATACGGATCAATACCCCGCAATAGTGAATAGAGTCGTATCTACAGCTATACTCTCCAACCGGATCTCTCTCTGTCTACCGGTAGAAGAGAAGAGAGACGACGAGGCAGGAGAAGCAAATACGCGCGCGCGCATAGCTCGCCGCTTGTGTCGGGTGTGTCCTCTCCTCTCCTCCAGCAGCAGCAGCAGCAGCATCATCCCTTAGCGAAGCGAGTTGCGGTGCGCAAACGACATACCGCCCGAGCAGTTCGTTTGTCCCGAAGGAAATATATATATACATTTCCACGATTTTCTCTTTACTTCTCTCTCAGTCTTTCCGTTTACTACATTCCGACTTTTCTCATCACCGGAGAAGAGGGAGAAAGAGAAAGAGAGTTCTCTACTCGAAGCGAAACCCGACTGCGTCGACAGACACGCCGAGCGATAAGCGGACTTCTCTTTTCTCCTGTTGCCTCATCCCTCGTCGATTTCCCGGACATTCTGAATATCCAGCGGACATTTGACGCGAGAGACTTTTTCGCCATCGACAACGTCATTTATTGTCTTCAATTTCGCTCCGCGTGAATTAGCGTGGATATTGTAAAATCGTCGCCCGTCCATCGAGCGCATAGTTGGGAGAAAAGTATGCAGCGAGAGAGAAGCGAAGAGAGGAGGAAAGTCGACGAGAGTCCGTGGGTCCCTTCCAAAAATAACGAGGACTCAACGACGCTGTAAGGCGGTCCGAGACTCGGAGAGGTACCGAGTATATAGTTACCTCGGATATATTTTCAAAGTCTACAGGATATAAATGAGAGAATTGTCGCTCGTCGTCTCGTTTCGGTTACCAAAACGAGTCATTCTAAAGCTTCTCGTCATATATGAATTTTCAGGGGGCAAAAGTTCTGGTAATGTCGCACAGCTGCGTTGGAAACAGGAAGATGGGGAGACGACGAGTTAATAATCTGTGCAAAGAGTTAAACGAGGAAATTGCTTCTGTTACCGACTATATATACATATATATATATATAGGTGTTGCATAGCTACTGAGTTTCTCGATTACAATCGTAACGACGAAGTCGAAACGGCAGCGGTTCGCGTACCGCGCTTTGTATTGTGTCGCGCGAGCGATGGAAAATTATTCAAGCGGAAGATTAGAGAAAATGAGTGGAGTCCGTGGGACGTGAGGTATATATTGTCTAACGGTCGCAGTGTGGGGTATAGAGATCTATCCGGCTGTCCGAGCGTCGAGAACCCCAGCGGCTGGATACATTACAAACTCCGAACGTCGAGTCATCGTTGTCGAGTTTATTTCGAGATTTTCGGAACGTCGACTCCTCCGCTTTCCGCTCCCCTCGGTTTCTCGTCTTTCTCCACTACGACGTTTGCCCACAAGCGTTAGAGTTATGTATTTTCTACAACTTCTATTCTACGTGTGGGTAGAAATGCGACGAGAGAGAGAGAGAACGCAGCGGAAAAGCTGACGCAGAGGCGCGAGTGAACATTTCAAAAATAGAGTCCGTGTCTCTGTCCTCGACGAGGGTTCACCCTCCCCGATGCCGTGACTATCGCTGAGTCGTTAACCAGTAGCAGTTCTTCCAAAGTCGCAGAGAAGAAAGAAGAAATATTCGATGTTTCGGACACAGCAACTTCGTAAAATGGTAATCAGCAACGCGAGACAATACCGACGTTTTCCTCAAACCGCATATTTTGCAGCCGTTGTCGGTAGTAAATCTCTTGTTTCGTAGAAATTTTCATTATCTCGACGATTCGTAAAGTAGAGTCGAATAGATTACGCGGTCGAAGAACGCCCCGTGAAGCGCACTTACCGGGATAAGGTCCCGAAGGAGAAACGTTATCCTTTCCAGATTTTCCCGTTGATTCTTTGCTTCCGCCTCCTGAAACAACAAAATGGGAAGATACCTCTTTTACATACGTAAACAAAATCTTTCCTTTCGATTTTCTACACTCGAGTATATCGACTATCCATATAGAAGAAAAAAAAAGGAAGAAAGTAGATAAATTAACAATAAATGTACGTCTCTCCCCCGCGTTACGTACCACAGGAGCTACCGGCGTATTTCATGTGTTCGTATACTTTTATGTTTCATTATGAGAGCTTTTAAACTTCTATACAGATAAACAACTATACGGGACAAAGTTACATTGCGATAAGAGAAATAGTTTTCTTCTTTTTCGCCCATTGTCGCTGATAAGCATTTCTTCTTTTTCGAATCTGTACTTCGAGGCCTACGATTGCCGAAACTCATTCATCTATTTCCCTCTCTTTCTCTTAATCTATCAGCATGAACCGTTTGTATTCCGCACGCGAACCTCGTCCCAAGTTCATGAACCCCCGATGTGTTCACTGCCCCCGAGTTCTCGTGGATAACACAGAGGGTTGGGATGGTATAGTAGTGGGGAGCGAAAGGTAAAATGCGAAATCGCGAGGGCGCCTCCAGCTTCGCATGATGCTGGTAGGTACGCGTGTTCCGTCCGCCCGCCCCGAATAAATCAATAATTTCCGTTGGCGAGAGCCGGCAGCAGGCGCTCGCGAGAGAAACCCACAGTCCGACCGCGTGAGGGCGACCACCCGATGAGACTCAACGCACCGTCGATCGATGCCTTTTTTTTCCTCTTTTTTAATTCTATAATACGCTTCAAGCAGTTCTATGCAGTTGGAGAGCCAAAGTACCGAAAGTGCATTTTCCGGAAGCTGCGATCTGCCGATATGCATAGGAAGAGGAAGAGCTGAATTTTTTTTTTTACGTTCTTCAGAGCCCTCGGCGTCGAAGATACGAGCGACGAAAAGCAGCGAAATTGCTCTGCAACCAGTCTGAAGAGGAAGCCGAGCGAAAGATTGGATCGACGCCGTTCTCTCTAAACCCCAACGCTGTATATGTACGAAGCGTGCAGAGGAGAGAACCTCAGCGTTGCATGTATCTGTAGGGTTGCTGGACGATCTCGGATGGTAGACGAACCAGCAGACGCGAGTAACGATTGCATAGCGGAGGTTGCGGAGGCGTCGGGTTTTCGCCACTGCGCGCGCTCTCCTACGCTTACTATGTTACTGTGTATATATATATATAAAGATGTATATATATATGGAAAGATATGTATATATGTACAACGAAGCGTTCCCGCTGTTGAAACCGGCGAGCAGCAGAGCCGCTCTCTCCCTCTCCCTTCGCCGTCACACAGCAGAACAGCTCGTCGCCCTATAGATTCCCCCGACGCCGCACACTGTGTGCGGCACCGTTCCTCGTTCTATTCCCTATAACGCCACCCACTCGCGGCAACCCTTATGCCCTCTGTTACCAATACTACTGAGCTTTCGAAAAACATAATCTCCGAGTCGAACTGCGAAAACTCTCATCGACCTTTTCTCAGACGCCACTCTACGAAAATGAGAGAAAAGAAAAAAAGAAAAAAATACGAAAGCTTTTAGATAATTTTTCATTTGAAACATTGGTGTCTTTCAAAGATTTCTTTTTATCGGTTTCGGTGGGGAACTATGAGCGAAATATCGCGATAGCGTGTCGTACGAACGCGTATATCAGTGGTACGAGAAACGACCGCTGTTTTCTATAAATAAAATGACCGATAAGGAGAGAGAGAGAGTCCCGAGGTATAGGCGAGATGCGGGACACCAGTTTATTGGAGTTCTCGCGAAACTTCGTTCGGAGTTCCAGTTGCCATCTCGACACAGAGGTGCGATAGATTCGCGATAGCGGTTTTCTCGACGGAGAAATTTCGATGATATTCGATGAAAGAGACTTTCGATGATAAGAACCTTTCGTTGCCATTACAATTCGGCGGAGTCGATGCTACGCCGATCGGATCGCGTTTCCCTCTCGCGATGTACATCGCGATATACTTCCGTCGTTTCTTTGGCGAATTTTCGATTATGATATTTCTTCGATGGGACAACGTGAGAACGTCTCCTGGGAATAACATCCCTGTGTGGGTTTTCTGCACATTATATAGTATACATAAGTTTTGCACGTGTATTCCGAGAGGCGAGAAGCTACCCGGGCGAATCGATAACGCTAAAGACCACAGTCGCCCACCTTTGTTCCTCCGAGTCGCTCTCTCAGTTCCGATTTTCCGTCGAGCGTCGAACGATATCCTTGTAACAGCGATTTATCATCAATTTTATCGTACAAACGATATATATTCGGTGACGTTTTTCTCTCCCGATACGTTCGACACAAATCGATATATATGGCGAAAGGATGTATTACATTCGACGAGAAACTCAAAGAAGCGACAAGTCGAATTTACAGCTATACGAGAAGAGAGAGTCTCGAGCCTTATAGTAGACATTCGCGAAGCTTGAGAGACCTCGACGATCGGTCTCTTTCGGTCTGTCGGTCGATCGGTCGAACGGCTGCTGACCAGCCGGCCGCCTGAACGAAAGGCCTCCTTTGCCGAACGAGAGAAATAGAATAAAAAGAAAGGAAAGATACGAAGATAAAGCGCGTGGAACACCAAAGGCGGGGTTACTGTACCCGTCGGGACTCACAGTCAGCGGTACACGATGCGACACCCTTTTTTTTTTTCTTCCCTTCGATTCCGTAAGCGCCGAAAAACCGATCGCGAGGCCGTGAGACACGAGAAGATCCGAGAAAAGTCTATACGATGATAGAGAAGCGACTTGAACGAGAAAAAAAAAGACGGTCGCTCCTTATAAAGTGGAACGATACTCGGTAGAGAAGCGTCGAGCAGAAGGCAAAGGATTCAACGAGAGATCTTTAGATGGTAGTCTCGAGGATTTTATCGGAAAAATCTTGCGAGCAGAAGAGAGGTGAGGGGCCGAGAGGCATTGAGTGATCTCGTCTTTGGCTGCGGACCACAACGTGTAACGTGGACGAGTCCTTGTCCCCCGTCGTCACGGCATTCAAGGTCGGCGACATTCAAACCAGACGCACAAACACACAGACAGAGAGCCTCGAGAAGCGCGCTTCGGCCTCAATATCAAGCTGTGGAGTAGATGGAGCCACGAACTGTACTCTTCATTGTCGAACTCCGGCGTTCGTCTCCCACAACACGATGAATACGCTGCAAGGGTAGTTTATTTTTTTCCGTATTATCAATTTTTCTTTTTTTCCAAAAAAAAAAAGAAAAAACTGAGGGAGAGATATACATTAATCTATTTCATGCAGCAAAAAAAAAAAAAAAATAAAAAAAAAACATCGAGAGAAATATATATTAAATTCAATTGCCAAATCCTACCGTCCGAAAGTATAGTCTTTTGATGCAATCGTAGCGGAATAATAAAAAAAAATCTAAACGATCAATTGCATTCAAACTATTCCCATAGTATAATGATAAGCGAGATACAGATTAAAGAAAAGTACTATATGTATTTACAAATATAATCGTATGCGTTAAGCCGAAGAAACACATTCTGCGGCATACGTACCGAGAATCGAGCATTTTTATCCGCCACGAGATTTCACAAATTCTAACTAAGAATTTCTTTGTTTGTTTTTTTTTGTTTTTCTAATCAAAGTGTCGAAATGCGGGGATTGTGCAATGTCGATAAAAGAATTCAATGAAAAAAATAAGAAAATAAAGTTTAAGAATAAAAATAATAATGAAGGATACAAATTGGAATTACGGGATTAAAAGGAATTTTCAAAAGTATTATCAGCGACTCGCGCGTTTCCTCGCGGTTTTTTCAGTCGCGCACAACGGCAGGCTATTGGTTGTGCGTAGCGAGCGGTTTAATTACAGTTGACGACTTCGCAGCGGCAGGACAAACGTATCTGCGTTTTCGCAAATCGCTCCAACGGAGGGAAGGTCTCGGGGTTTTAGTGTGGAAGAACCAAAGGACAAACGAAAAAAACTCCGTCGCTTACCTTTTTTGATCAGTAAGCTAGTGACCCTCCGTAGTGCCTCTCGCGTGCTGGAGGCAGAGCTGTGCTTACTTTGGCCGAAGTATTTGTTGGGAGTGATGTTTGTCGGTAGAGTCAAAGGTTTCCTTTGATCGCCGGATGAACCCGGTAATCGTGATTCGTAGGCGCTGTTCAAACGTTCGAGATGCTCGATGGACGCGGGTCGCGGCTGATTGCCGCCTTTTCGTGTTGGATACCATCCGCGATTGGGACCGCCGGCGAGACGTAACAGTTCCGTTCCTATGATCGCCTGTTCCAGTCCCGGATTGTTTCTTCTGTACCTGCAATTAATACGATGCAAGGCAAGCATCGCGATAATTTACAATGAACATTACAACGTTTATAGTACCGAAAAAAAAGAAAAAAAAAAATTGTTAACCAATAGGTAAGACTTACCCAGTGGTCGCTGTGGTCGGCGCGTACCAACCGGGTTGTCGCCGCGGTTGCGTAGGATTTCCAGCGTGCTGAGGGGTCCGAGGAACGTCGCTGCCTCTCGCGAAGACGGGAGTTTCAGGCAGCGAGCAGGACGTCTGCATACCGGAACCGGGACACCCGACACCAAGAACTGTGGTTCCCAAAGTCGCGCCAGTGGGAGCGACGCTTCCGGTTGCCGAACCTCCGCTACCGCAGTCGAGTACTCCTTCCGTGGAGGGTGATTGTCGCTTCGTCGTCATGGCTCGTCGTCTCGACGGTCCCGGCAAATCCGTCGGCAGAGTTCGTCGCTCCACCGGTACCTGTAAAATCGAAAGATACACATTCCTCTTATTAATTCTATTCGATGCAATAGGTTAATCGATACTTTGCGCTTTGCCTCCAATGATTGCTGGTAATGGAAAATACATATTTCTTTTTTTTATTCAATGTTTCTATCTGCGCGGACACTGCCTGCGATACTTTAGTGGAGTACTACTCGTGCATCCCTCGTAAACGAGAACTCGGAGAGTTCTTGTCGAACGCGGAACCGAAGGCTCTTATCGCCGCAGCACAACTCTCGATTATTTTCCGCTAACCACTCGTTTGAGTGGCAGCGCTTTTGATACGAGAGTTTTAATTTCGCTGCTCGATTCTGCGATCGTATTGGGGCGGCAAGTGACTACGCATAGTCTCGAGGGCCGTTCATCGAACGACATTGCCTCCGCGCATCCCGTTGGCTTCTCGACGAGACTATCGCGCAACTGGCAATATATCGGTGGATACGGATGCGCGCTTAGGGGTAAGAGGATTTTGTAGTGGACGGAGATATAAAAAAGCGCACCTCTCGCCTCGAAGTACTTCCCATATTGGAAGTTCGACGTCCTCTCGAAAAACCGGCGTCCATCGATCTCGTGTCCAGCGACGATTGGCTGTGATCTTTGCCGTCGATTATCGAGAGACCTCCGCGATGCGGTGGTACACGAGGTCTGTAACCATCCATAGTTCTCGTTGTTTGTCGCGGTTTTATCTTCGCCGCTGCCGTCGGCTGCGAGGAGACGGGTCCATTGCCGAAGTCCGAACTCTCCTCATCGGCTTCTTCGACCGGAGACGGTGGAAGCGGCGGAAACTCGAGCACCTCGACGCTCACCTGTTAAGCGGTAAAAAAATCGTATTAATAACTGTTAGTTCGTAGATAAGAGATTAATTAATGTATTTCCTGTTTTTTTTTAGTACCTGAAAGTCAGGATTTTTTGAATCTTCGAGAATAGCATCGATAACATTTTCGATCTGTTTGTGATCGATTTTTCGATTCTCCATTATCTGGCCGTTCTGATGCTGATGTTTGCCGAGTCGTCGATCGGAAGAATAGAGAAGGTCCGACGTCGCGACGGAACAACCATTGCTCGTCGATCGACGCGGCGGTCGATCAAAATCAGCGCTTTCGGAACCACTGCTACTCGTCTTGGATGTCTCCGAGTCGAGTGAGTTTTGCATGTTGGAAGGGCGATTGTCGTCCCGAGACAACAGTGCCGCTGATGCCGAAGTCGCGGATACCGATGCGACGAGCGGCGGAACATTCGACCCGCGTTCGAGGAGCTGTCGTTTTCTATTCTCCGCGGCGCTCTCGCCGTCGTAACTGTTTCTTTTCGAAGCGCTCAGACCGTCTCCGGCAATTCGTCGAGTTCTCTTGCTACCGTCTTCTGCTATGTAGGATTCGCTGTTTTTCTTTACGCTCTCAATTTCCTTTATCTCGTCGCTTACTCTCTCGAGTTGTCGACGATTTTCGTTGAGTGCTTTTTTAACTATCTGATCTTCGATTAGAACGTTAACGGGAATTTTTGACTCAGTCCTCGGAGTTGACGATTTTCTCGATGATCTACGCGATCCCGTGTACACTGCGGCGGTTACCAAAATACCGCCGATACCAGCTTCCTTATCTCTCGATAGATTGGTACTGATGTCAAGACTTTTCGACGTCGTGACGGTGTTTCTTCCGCGCGCCGGACCGCCGTTACAAGCACCGCTCGATTTTTCCAAGAGTCGCGCCGTCGATGGTTCCTCGTCATCATTCTCGTCACCGCCCTCTTCTTCGCGCTCATCGAGCGGCGACGGGGGCAATCGCGGAAGCGCTTCGTCGCTTGAATTCTCCGATCTACGAGATTTTCCGACTTTGCGACGAATGTTTGCACCGTCGACTTCGTCGGCGTCGTCCTCGTCGTTCTCCGCCTCGGCGTCGGCGTCTTCCTCATCGTCATCCTCGTCGCCAGAGATTGGGACGATTCTGATGAGATCTGGCGGTGCCGGTGGAACGAAATCTGGTGGTGGTTCGTCGAGACCCTCCAGACGTCCCTCGCGCAACAGACTTTTTATGTCGTCGAATGTCGTTGAATAACGCTTTCCACAAGCGTCGGTCAGTCGGCGATCGAGTTCTCGACTACCGAACGAACTGAGACTCTTCGTTTCCGTAGGCGAAACGATCTTCGGTACGAGAGGCTTACGCTCGCGTTTTCTTCCTCGTCTTATCACGTATGTACCGTTCTTCGATAAATCGCGGGGATTTACGCGATCGAGATCGTTTGTCGAGGAATCGGAATACGGAGAAACGAGATCGTCGTCCGTCGTTGATTGACGGGGATCCTGCCAATCGTCGAAATCTCGAAGTTTGGAGATCGAACCGGCGCCTGCGAACAAATATAAAATATTAATACGTGATCACTGCATTTTTTCTCAATTAAGACTCGAAAACATTTTTTTTTTAATTAAGGACGGTGTATCGATAGACTTCCAGAGAATAGTGAGATTCGGAAAGAATTTCGAAGACTACCCGATGGGAAAAAATCTGAAATAAATCAACCAAAGAAAAGATACTAAGAATATTAATTTTGAATCATAATAATTCCAAAAGTTGGTAACAAAATTTTATAAAAAAATGTATTCAACAAATCATTCGGCAATATAACTATTTTGTAGCGAAAGTTCATTCGTTTATTTTTCCGAACACACATGCATTTTTTTATGATTAATGAAAATCTTGTTTTTGTATAAATGTTTTATTGATATTTGTGAATACGACCATCGATCGCCTGGAATTCTTTTAGTGTAATGCGCAGTGTTTCTTAGAATTCGTATTCAAAATTCGTGACTTTTCAACCATAGAAAAAAAAAAAATTTTGGAAAATTAGAAAAAACTCTACAAAAAAAATTCTGCGAATTCAGAAAAAGTAACGGATCAATCTTTGTGTTAAAAAAGTTGGATTACCGGTTGATTCGTTGAACAATAATTTTTTTAAATAAGTTGTTAATAACTATTTGGCATTATTATTATTAAAAATTAATCTCCTTAGAACTTTCTATATGGTTGATTTTTTTTACAGATTTCTATCCCGTTGGGAAGTATTCAAAATTCGCTGGAAATCACACTTTTAATTCGACGGTAATTTCTCCTTATTTATAAGATTTTTTATATTAATTTACTGTCGTTTCCCACGGTAAATGAAAAAATAACCCGTAAAACTGTTTTATCATTCGAATTTACGTTTAAAGATTCTAAAAATACGCTTGCATCATTTTTTTCTCATATGGAGCGTTTTATTTCAATGAAAAACATTGTAACAATAAGATATTAACTTTTTTTAAATTTTGACGATTGAACGGAACTCACTGGAAACATCGCTACTCCTTCGTCGCCTTCTGCCGACAACTTTGGTGCTTCCGGGTGCATAGAGCGGATCTTCTTCGAGAGATACTTCCCAAGCGATCGAGTGTCGCTTGGCAATAGGTGGCCCGGGAGCGGGCAGTAGTTCCTCCAACGAATCGTCGGAGAAGCGTTCCTCCTCCTCCGACTGTGTCCTAAAGTCCGTCGAGTTTCTTGTTGAGAAATCCGAGTTTCTCGTCGAATAAACGTCGGAGAATCTCTCGCTGGAGTCGGCCCGTTGGCCGAGTAACGACAGCGATACAAAGTCGAGATTTCGCAGTGAAAAAGGATCCGACGATGGTACGGATACGCGATCATTGGAACTGGCGCTGGCGACAGCGAGCGAGAAATCGGAATTGAATCTCTCATTGGACGTCGAATTGGCGCGAGAAAAATCAGACGAATCTCCACCGCCGTAATTCGCTCTCATAGAGAATCTCTCAACGCTTACAGAACTCGATCGCGGTATCGACGATCTCCCAGATTCGGAGTTTCTTCTCCGCTCCGAAAATCTTGCTTCGCTAGAATCCGATTCAGCGCCATTGATACGATCGGCACGTGTCTCAATGGCTCTCGTAGCCATCATTCTGCCGCATTCCTCAGCACTGCTGGATTTGCTCATGTCGTTTGGCATTCTTTCCCTTTCGTTATCCTCCTCTGCATCAACGCAATCGGCATCGTCTCCGTTGTCGCGTTCGTCCAGCGGGCGATCAACGCGTTCGGGACTTTCAGCGCATCGATGATTCCTCAATTTTGGATCGGCGTCGTCGGAGGAACGTCGACGACGTCGTCTTGAGGCATTTGCCTCTCGACGTTTCTCCGACTGTTGATGGTGGTGATGATTGTGATGAAACCTATGACTCGATTGTTGATGCTGTTGCGGCGGATGATAATGATGATTGTTCGGTGCGCTTCTCGTTGTATTAGTGCGGACCGACGATGCTGCGACGATACCGGGTATCCAATCGAAGGATACAACCCTCGCGTCGTACGGAAGACTGGCGAATTTGTCCATAGAATTTCGTCCAGTTTGGCTGCTACCGCCTCCACCGCCGCCGTTCCTCTCGGCGCTTTCTCCTCTCCTCTCCCACCAACCATAGGGTCTTCGATGTCTGGTCTTTGGCTGTTGAAATCGTAATACACAGATCGAGGGGTCATCAAGATCGTGCGTTTGGCTTTTATCGTCGCGTATAACGACTAACCGCGTTCTCCGCTCCACTACCGAAACATCTCTCACAGACCACCGCATCCGCGTCTGTGTTAGTGTATCATAGTGGAGCGATACGCTTACTCTACTGTTCAATATATACTCACGAGGGTAGTTTGGCTCGTTGCCGAATCGTGGAACGCTGAGCGCTGAACCTCGAGCGGCGATGAAACTGAATTTTCCGTGTCTCTCGCGGCATTCGCATTCCCGCGTCCACCAGAAGCGGCATTATGCTCCCGCCTTCCGCTTTGTCTCAGCGACGAACTTTTGACGCTCGTCCTTTTGGACGAGTTACTCGGTGATACCCTGTCGAAAATAAACATTTATTGAAGACTCATATCGTTTCTAGGATTGTGATTAGCGAGAAGGGAAATAGAAAAAAAAAGTCCTAAAAAAAAAGAAACTCCGGCAAATTTTTCTCGATGTAATAATATAGCGCATTAAGCAGATGGGACAAGTTTTCCTCTCGAATCTACACGCCGGGGGTAGTTTTCTTTTTTTCTTTCTTTCCCAAGGGATCTCGAGAAGAGTTTCTTACATATTCGTACATATAGGATAACTGCTATGGGGAGTATTACTGGTACGGCAAACGAGAAAACGATAAATTCCGTAGGCTGCGAGGGATTAAGTTAGGGGGATGGAAAATACGGGATTGAGAATATGCGTGTACGCGGATCCAAGGGGAGGGAGAGAAATAGAGAAGGTTTTGCTGCGAGTGTTAGTCGAAGAAAGGGAATGCGAAAATCGTCGACGGCGGAAACGCCGCCGACGTGGCGGCTCTCGCGCGAGTTTATTCTCTCGCACTCTCTTCCTCTCACGGGTACCACAACCGATCGATCCCGGTGCCCCGTTCCACAGGGTGGTCGCGCGCACACAACCACCCCGTCGTCCCCGACGTTTGTGTTTCAACGGTTACTATACCCGTAGCTGCAGTAAGTAGCGAAAGGCAACGGCAGCGCCGGCTACGCGGGGAAGATAGACGGTAAGTCCGACGCTTCGAGACACACTCTCTCTCTCTCTCTGCGCCTCTACCTACTATATACTCACATAGGCAAAAGCGTGGAGATAATACGCTCAGCTTCCTCCGGTGGTGGAGGAAATTCTTGTGTCGCTTGTGGCAATACTAACGACGATCCACCTTGACCCGCAGACTCTTGCAATGGCTCTGGACAATCGGGTACTGGACGCAAAGCTACCAATGCCATTTTCGCTTTTCGACCATTCATACTCATGTATCCGTCGTCTTCGGATTGATGCCCTCCCGTACCTTGAAATAACGATTATTTTGTTACGTGGTGGATAAATTGTTGCAATTAACAAAATTATTAATGTAGCTTCGCATTGACTTCGCATAAGTTCCATAAAAGTTTGAGAAAATCGCCAATACTTCGCGATGGTATAAAAATCTGAAAAAATGAATGCATATTAATGGGAGTGAAAAGATTCATTTTGCATTATAATAATAATTCCAAAATGTTATTGACAGATTGTTGGAAAAATAAATTGGTCAACAAATTTCCCGGAAAGCCAACTTTTTATTTATGAAAATTATTCATTTCTTTTTCGGAATAAGTATGCATTTTTTCAGATTTTCCAATTTGATTTTTCTGTTTTTCACATTTTTGCTATATTAGAAAAAATTCAAAGCAAATTGAAACATTTGAAAAAATTCATACGTATTCAGAAAAATGAACGAATAATTTTCATGAAAAAATAAGTTCATAAAGAAAAAAAAATTCAACAATTTGTTAATAACATTTTAGAATTATTATTGTGAAAACTTAATCTTTTCAGTACCTTCAATATGCATGCATTTTTTCAAATTTTTTACCATCGAGAAGTATTTTCAATTTTCTCTCATTTTTCTTCAACGCGAAAAATGACCGCGAAACGACATAACCACTTTAAAGATGTATTATGCGATATATTATAAGATATATGATTCTGTTTTTTTTTTAATAAAAATCATAGGAATTATATAAAAGATCGAATGCACATTTCGTGAAGAATTCAAAATTATTTTTATCTCATTGTATATATGGATTCTGAGATATTCGAGTGTAAAGTTCAGTTATTTATGGAGTGTATATCGTTACATTCCCAGTCGAAAGTGAAAATTCGGAGAGAATTTCGAATGCTTCGAAGTTTGGGATGAAAATTTGAAGAATTTGAACCATCGGTATAGAAGGTATCAACAACTTTGAGTTTCTACAAAAGCAATTTTTAAAATTTCTCGGTAAATTAGCTTGAAAAATCATCCGGCAATCGAACTTTTTTTTAGTGGAAGTTTAGTCCTTAAACTTTCGAAATGCTTTAAAATTTCTTTTGATTTTCGAAAATTCCATTTTTCGGAAATTTTTAATTGGTTTTGCGAATATTTTCGTTGAATTATCTGGAAACTTTTTGAGTGTAATGCGCCTTTTGCGAAAAGATAACCAAAATACGGGGCTTTTCATTCATGAAAAAAAAAAATCGAAAATTAAAAAAAATTGAGGCTTTGCGACCAAAATTCATGTGTTTTGAAGCGACCACCAATTTTTCTCGGAAAACTCGTTTAATCAGGTACTAAGTACTTTCCGCCTTTACACACGAATATTGTTATTTTTAAGAAAGTTTCTTTATTTCTTTTTAATATCTACCGTCGGAGAATCAGATCTTCAAGTGAGCAAAAAGCACGTTTTTGGACTCTTTCGTCAAAATAATAATTTCCGTCTGCCGTGTAATGCAATTTATAAATATGACACTTTAAATTGTGGAACGACTCACGAGTAGTTGACAAATATTCTTAACTGGATCTTTATTTTGTTATCTATATTGGATTCGTAAGCTGAAAACTACTTAAAGGCATTTAAAGCTGAGATTTCAATTTTACCTCTCATAATCGTATTTACCCGGAATTCAAGAATGAAGCTATAGAAGAAAATTACTAACTGAAAGCAGAGTCACAGATCCACGGAAAAGATTTTACTTTCAGATATATATATATATCTCGTACTTTAAAGTTATAATCCAGTGATACGCAACCAAAACTCAGATATCAATTTCAACTCTCATAATCGTATTTACTTTTAGAATTCAAGAATAAGCCGCCAAAAAAAATTCGTAACTAAAAACGGCGTCATAAATCTATGAAAACAATTTTTTTTTCAATTTATATTTAAATATTCAGGGGGTATAAACAGCTTAAGAGGCATTCAAGACTGAGGTTTGCATTTTAACCGTTCGAAACAGTATTGACTTTGGTATTCTCGAGCCTCTGAGAGATTCTCTCGAAGGCCGAACGGGTAAGTGGATGGAAGATCGAAGGTTCAAGGATAGATGAAAGGGTAAAGTTTACGATAGCATACCTAAGGAAGGGCTTTCGTCGTCTGGCGTAAGTCCGATACTCGGCTCGGTACTGCTTCCGCAATCCTCGCCGGCGTCGGCCGTCTCGACGACGACGTCGGTTTGCGCAGCACCGCTCCTAGAATCCCCGTCGACTCCGTTGTTGCTTCCGTTGATTCCACCGCCGACGACGACGACGACGCCGCCACCACCTCCACCTCCTCCTCCTCCTCCTCCAATACCAAATTCTGCGTCGGCTGTCTCGTGCTCGTCGTACTCAGAGAGCACCTTGTCCAGCAGTTCGATCGATCGTTGCACATCGTCACCTCTGGAACAAACGGTTGCGTTCGATTCTATAGAGATTAACGTTCGTGTAACGCACGGCGAGAGTCATCGAGTATAAAGAGAATACGTTTCTCTTTGACAGATCAAACTATGTTGGCAAACGAGACCGACGAGACTGGAGAGAGAAACGAGACTCGAGGGTCGACTGCCTCTCCGACTGAGAACAGTGGATCCACTCACTTCCCATATACATATACTATATGCACAGTGTTCTGTAGCTCCTATATTACGATCTTTAACCCTTTAAACATACATTTTTTTTTCGAAAAAAAAAAAAAATCTAATTTCAACTGTTTTTTTTATAACTTTGTTTCAATTAAAAAAGTGGCTATCGTTGTTGAAAAGTTTTTCTTGCCGAAAAAATGAGGAAACCGAGAAGGAGGAACTTTAATTGGCATCTTTTTTTTTGTGGGTTTATAATAAATACGAAATATTGTTACGATTCAAAAGGCAAGAATTACTAAAAAAAAATACGGATAGTTTTCCGTGAGCTTGGAATTTGCTACCTCACATCGTTTTTTTTTCACATTGTGTAACCATATTGTGTCGACTTCGGGAAAGCATCCTGTTGGTGGCGTTTCAGTATCCATTAATTCGATGTAACCAAAGGAAGTTATCGCATTAATTCAGTAAATACAATCAAACTGCGAGTTTAATTGTATGTTTCTCCCACCAGTTGTCAAGTATTGACATATTTGTTGTTAGCATCATATAAGACATCGAATAAAACTGAATTGTTAGTTAGAAGAGTAACATTAACAACGGGACAAGTACCGGACATATTTTTTCGAGTTTTTTGAGTTTTCGATGTATGTGAGTAAAGACGTCCAGACGCCGTGGCATTCCAGTTAAAATAATGAGAAAATTATGACAAGTTGTATTAATTACAAATTAATTTTGCGTCGTGTCAAAACTCTTCAGTTTCGCTTCAGTATTTCGTGTGATGAATGACTTTACACTTGCGTATGGTGCGTCTTTAGAAATCTTTGTAAACGGAATTTAAAAAAAATAAAGTGATGAGCGAATTTAAATGTCCATTTATTACATTTTTCCAATGTCCAGTTAATCCTAAATAAGACTCAGAAAACCCATACTAATCACCATATGGTGACATTTTATTTTTGTGAAAATGTTCTGTTCGACATCGCAAAAAAAAAATTTGCTGAAGCGTTTGTAAAAATTGAAAGAAACAATACGAATTGACTGCCGTAAAATGTAAATTTCAGCAAAGAAATACGCATTCAAAATTATCTCTAAACGTCATGTTTCGATATTTCAAAACGTCCTGAAAACATTTTCACTGATATCTCGAAATTTTCGTTCCGTAAAAATAAAGCTTTGTCTATGGAAAAATGAAAATTAAAATATAAGAAATCACGAAAAGAATTTTTTTTTAACGAACAGAAAGACTTCTCTAAATTGCGTCGTATTTTGAAGATTCATTATATAATCCGTTTCACATTGCTATATATCATAATAAAAATCGACTGTACAGCATGCAACTGGTAATTATTAATACAAAGGACCCTTATCAACTTCCGCCAGTGATGTTCGTGTCGGAAGTTTTAGAAAAAACAGCTGTACAACGCAGTTACGAGCTTTGGATTCTCCAAAAACCCGCGCGAAAATGACATAGCATATTTTTTTTTACATTGCGTAATCTCTTCTCGTCAGCCAATAATAAAATTCCCAGAAACAGAACTCTACTACTTGATATGGCAAATTTATTCGAAATATTTGCGATTGAATTTATTTGAAATACAACAGCAAACCTGCTGGTGCTCTGCGCGTATTTTTCAACGGGAATTCATTCAATGCAAGAGGAAAAATTAAGGTGTACATCCGAAACCAGGGATACACCCTGATTTTCACATCAGTGGTATGTATCTTTCTGAAGCATATAATAGATTTAAAAATTAGTTTGTCAACATTAGTTTTCTCAACATTCGTGAAGTGGGGAGCGGAAATTTCGTTGCTCGCTGTATATAAGTAAAGAGTCGAAGAACCAGAATGGTATATTCGAAATCTGAAATCAACGATTGGACGATGTACCGTAGCAATTGGGTACTCGCGCTTTCCGTGCTCTTCGCGCACGTAAGTGAAAGTAACGAAACATTATCGCATTGTTAATAAATATAGCAATATCAATCGATTGTAATCGGTTCATTCAGACTGTAGTCAGTGAAAGAGATCCAACCCCCGAAGAGCTATCTGCTAAAAGCGCTGCTGAAACTGGATATAATCTGAACGATCACGCCAGTCATTTCGACAGTAATGAGAAGCCGAATCGGATAGCGCAGTGCTTTGGTACATGTAGAGAGGCATAGCCTCTGGAGTTGTGAGTAGTGAAAGAAGCGAATTATGAATATTGAACCCTCTATGATGACCTTAATTTTTCGTTTTTCGCCAACAGAATAATAAAAAAATGTTTCTTTTCAACTCACGCGCGGTATGTCCCTCATTCCGTGCCTGTAAAGTGTGGTGAAAAATGCGTATTGTGGTAAGGCGTGAAATAATATACTCGCGCATGCGCAGATCCTCAAGTTTCTTTATTATTTCACACTTTTCCCCTCTTTTGTTATATTCCCGTACTCTTTCGACATCGAACTAACTTTGAGGTTAGATTTTCGCTCGCGCTTTACAGGCACAAGACATGGGACATACTGTTTATTCGTTGAAAAAAGAAGTACAGTCCGCGCTCCGTATTCTTAACTCGACAGGACCGGTTCCACTCTTTTTTCTGTATTTCCCGTATCGTCCCTACTCTCGGTTAGTTGCTGCGAGTAGAGATAACGAGGGGTGCGCACGCGGGGTTTCACCCCCTTGGCGTGGGAAAAGACAGTTAAGGGAATTCGTTACCATGGTAACGATTTAATATAAGAGAGTAGTTAGGTTCAGCGGAGTTAAGAATACGGAGCGTGGACTGTATGTGATACTTTTCTGAAAAAGCGGACATCCCACGGCATTTAGGTAACTTTCCCGTACTAATATTACAATCTACTATTATTGTATAGTTGATGTCAGAGTGAAGACAAAGAACTAGCGATATAATTAAATCCATACAAAGCCATTTCATTGATAAGGAAAAGTTCATTGAGGATATGCTGAGTTGCGGTGAATTGGGTAAGACAACAAATAATTCGCTATTTTTGATAAACAATATTTTATTCGAATTATGTCTTATGAGCTGCGGCTTCGGAACGACCTTAATTATTCTTTGTTGTTGTTTACGTTTCGGTCTCGATCGAGATCCTCTTCAGAATTTTTATTTTTTCATTTTTTTCCCTTAATGTATTTTTCCATTTATTGTTTATTGTTGTGTGGAGGTTATTTTCTTTATAGTGTATTCAAAGACCTATGTTCTTAATTCTCCTTATCTGTTCGTCTATTGTGGTGTTGTCACCCCTTTTTATTTTATTTTCTATCGGATTGTACAAATCTCTTGTGGTTTACACGTTTAACGTTTCTTTCGATTTCACTTGTCCCCAAGTGAAACAATGACAACAACAACAACACCAAAGAATCAATCAGGTCGTTCCAAAGCCGCAGCTCATAATACATAATTGTTATTATCGGCCACCGCATCAAAAAAATAATGGTATCGAATTGATAGCTATCCGCAAAATTAAAATTTTAGCGTTAAACTTATCATCGGGAAGAAAAGACAAATGTGAAAAGGGTTATGCGGTACTCATGTGCTGGAAACAGAAAAAAGTACGTCTGAACCAATAATGTATCTTTAAATAAACTAAAATGAGATAAACGATGCGTTTAAATGATGAAATTCATATTCAATCGAAAATGTTCTTTTTTGTTTCGTATGCAGCTTATGGAAAGATTTCAAAAGGGCCACGAAAAAGCGTCTACTTAACAATCATGGAAATGATACCCGGAAAAGCAGGTTTACGGTCGGCACGGAAACTCACGAATCGACTATTCCCGATTATGAAAATGGTACATATTCGACTGTACATAACCAATTCGACGAATCTATATATGTATATCACATCAGCACCATATAAACGGAATTTGTAATGATGCAGATGATCCTATTACCGATTGTCACCAATTTCAAATGTGAATAAAATTGTAAAATGTACTATTTAGTCGTTCAATTATTCGTACAAAAGTAACTCCTGGCAAAAATCAAGCGATGGTTAACGCAAAACTTCAAAGCGATGCAAATTTGGCAGTTCAAAACAGTGAATGGACCCTTTTCACAAAAGCACGTGTATAAAGAATGTCCATTCGCTGGGGTTTTTCGTCTGTTTAACCGTCCGTTCATGGGTCGGTTTACCCAATAGTCCATTGTAAGATATATTGGTCATCGCGTGGAAACTGTATGCAATTCGCCAAATATCTCTGCATATAACGAAAGTCTGTACGATCTCATCTTGATACGCGTTCGGACACCACGAAGCATTAGCTTTATTGGTAATATTAAACCTTTATACAAGTTAAATTGTCGACGGTAAAAGTCAGTAAGAGTCAAATGAGATATAGCAAAACTCTACATAGACAATAAAATTCTCCTAAAAAACTTGCGATACATGCTTAATTCGAGATAACGTAATTAAAATGTTCGTATATAGTAGGACCCTTTATTAGTGCACTTTGATTCGATGTCAGCCGGTGAATGTGTAGTCGAAATTGTGTTATGCCGGAACCGTAGCGAATTGTGATATGAATAGAGTTGATGAAAAAAAAGTCCAAATTGTGTAGAATACTGCGGTAGCGAATGTCGGGTGTGTACACTTTCGCAGTGTCAAATTGTGTTGACAGTGTCAATTGACTATTCGATTTTGAAGACAATGTTGATTGCTGATTTTGCTTATGTAAAGTTTTGCTAATATTAATTTAACTCTTATGGTTATACTTCGTAAAGTACGAGCGTGTGTTAAGCTGCAATTGTGTGACTACTTATTGATAACTCTGTTTTCATTAGCAATAAATTCTTAACTATACTTTATCGATTCTGAGACAAAAAAGTGGTCATCACTGTTAACAAGCATTATTTTCCAACGAAAGTGAAGAAACGGACGAGGTGACCTTTTAAGTATACATTTTTATTTTATACATTAATCATTAACCTTTTAAATATACATTTTTAACCGTATCATTAACCCTTTAAATACTTTTTTTTCCTGATAAAAAAAGAAGTAACCAATTTTGAAAACTCATTTATAACTGTATTTACATGAAAAATAAATGCTGACCTATGATTTATTGTCTCTGCGAGACAAAAAGAGGTTATTGTTGTCATAAATATTTTTTTGAGAAAACTGAAGTCGTAAAATTTAATTGACATATTTTTTTGATACATTTTTATAATAAATATGAGATATGATTGTCGCGGTTGTAAATACAAGAACGATAGTTTCGATAGTTTTTAGCGAGCTTTGAATTATTTATCCCCCATCTACTTTTTTTCAACTTTATATAATCATATTGTATCCACTTCGGGGGAACATGCTGTTGATGTACTTCCGCTACTCATTAATTCGATGTAACAGACAGAAGTTGTTATTGCATTAATTCGGTAAATACAATCAAACTGGGAATTTAATTGCTATGTTTCTCCCACCATTTGTGAAGCATTGACAAACTTATTTATTGTTAGTTTCATATAAGAGATCGAATAAAACTGAATTGTCAGTAGTGTAAAATCGACGATCGGGCAAGGACCGGAAAATTTTTCGAACTTTCGTCATATGTGAGTGAAAACACCGACACATCGTGGAATTGTGAAGACAATAAACGGAATATCAATGTTTTAGTTTCGCTCCAGCATTTTGGGCGGCGGTTTGTTTTTCACGTTTAACAGCCAATTTAGTGTCGTTCTATTCCTTATGTGGTGTTTCTGCAGATAGCTCTGTGAATTGAGTTCAAAGAAAAATAAAGCAATGCGCAAATATTAATTGCATATCTTTTTCCTATGTCCAGTCGTTTCTAAACATAATCGAGGAAACCCATACCGTTCCCCGGACGGTAAGATTTCATTTTTTTGGGAATGATTGGTACGATATCTCAAAAATTATATGAGGTATCGCGTTTACAGACTTTTTTGAAAAAACTAAAAATTTTGGAAACTCGTAGCAATTGAAAGGTTTTCAGTACAAATTTAAACGCAAAATGAGAATCAACTCCTCTACATCCCTTAGAAAGTTCAGAATTGGACAAAAGGTATAAGTACGTACATGGTATACGTAAGTATTTAATTACTTGAAGTGGTTAGTGTGTACAGTATTCGTGGGGAGCTCTAGTCCTGGCATATTATGTATTTGCGTGATTTTTTCAGTTGCTGCATTTCCGTATACCAGTTCCGTATGTAGGAGCTTGTAGCTTTTGCTCAACTCTGACAAATTTCAGCTCAATAACTAAATGCATTCCCGAGGTGGAATCGGTAACATATTTCCATCTGGTCGCACACGCACACACATATACGCATCTAGATTTTTTCTTAAATGTGAATTTTTGATGTTTTAAAACATTATGAACACTTTTCCATTGAAATCTTGAAATTTTTTTATTTCATAAAATCAAAGCTTTTTTTTAAGAAACAGCAAAAATTAAAGTCTGAGATAAAATCTCGAAAACAATTTTTTTTTACGAAATAAGACTTCTCTTCCATCAAAAATGCGATTTTAAATTAAAATGCGACGTATTTTTAAGCATACATTATATAATCTGTTTCGCATTGCTGTAGTTGATAATAGTAACTGACTGAAAAATATGAAACTAGTATTTATTGATACCGAGGATCCTTATCAACTTCCTCGTGTAATGTTCGTGGCGGAAGTTGCCGGTGCTTAAAAAAAAACATCTCCAAAAATCAGTAACAAGATTGAGATCTTCAAGACAACTTCAAGGCAACGTGAAGATCATCAAATTGAAGAAACAATCGTGAAAGTATAAGATTTTTTGTGTACTGATCGATATGAATATGACAACACATTTTGAATACATTGCGCAACTCGTTTCAAGTCATGCAATGGTAACATTGCCAGAAGAACAACTGGACTACCTTGCATAGCAAATTCAAAAATGAATACGGCAAACATGAATACATTCAATGCAAAAGGAAACGCTGTCGTGTTCGTCTAACTCCAATACACGCTAATTAGCACATCAGACGTATGCATCTTTTTGAAGCATAAATTAACTTTAACAATGAGTTTGTTATGTTTTTTCCAACATTCGTGAAATGGGAAGCGAAAACGTCCGTAGGGCGCTGTATATAAACAGTCAAAAGACCAGGTTCGTATGTTAGAAGTCTTTAATCAACGGCTGCACGATGTACTGCAGCGTTTGCTTACTCGTACTTTGTGTGGTCTTCGCACACGTAAGTAGAAGTATCGAAACATTGTCGCATTGTGAATATATAAACCCGCATTCCATTGTAATTCCGTTTTTGCAGGTAGAAATTAGTCTAACTGCCGATCTATTTTATAATTGCATTATTAAAACTGGATTGACGGACTACCTCAGTCATATAGGCATTGATGGGAAACTGGACCGTACCTATAAGTGCTTTTATACGTGTCTACTCGAGGATGTGAGTAGGTCTTCACTCTAAAAACAAAATGCTTTATCTAAGAATATATTCTTAGCTCTAAGAAATATATTCTTAGCTCTAAGAAATATATTCTTGTCTCAAGCATATTTATCTATAGAGCTAAGAATATATTCTTAGACTAAGCATTTTGTTTTTAGAGTGTTGTGAGTAGGGGACAAAATGCGATTTACACATGATTAATCGTTTGCTATGAACAGTTACAGAACAACCCAACTGGAACAACGAAAACTGAGACTATTATGAAAATACTGGAAAATTGTCCCAATGGGGATACGGTGATTGCGAAAATAGAGAGTTGCAATAGAAAAGGTAGGGGACAATAATTTATTGTGTTTGTTAACCAATAGTCTATTCGAAGTGATAGCTAACCGCGATATTAATATTTTTACGTTAGTCTTATCATTGCAGAGCAAAGACCCATGTGAAGTGGGTTTTGTTGCTTTCCACTGCTGGGCTCATAATGACGTAAGTCTGGCCAAATGATTTATTATCATATCAACTTGCATCTATCAGACGATGCGTGTAAATTATGTGATCGATATTTGTATGAGAGATTTCATTTTGCTTTCGTTGCAGATATTTACCGACATGAATAAGGCAATGCAAGCAGCAAGGCGTCAAAGAGCATAGATACGACGCATGAGGAAAACACGTTTACGTTCAAGACGGAAGCTAATCGATAGGCTATTCCTGATTATGAAACTGACATAAACAACTGTACATAACCGATTGTCCATAACCATATAACCTCAGCACCATAATACACGAAATGTAAAAATATACAGATGCACCTATCACCGATTGTTACAAATTCCAAATGAAAATAAAATTTCTTAATTTACTATTGAGTGGTCTAATTAATTCGTACAAAAATAATTCCTGGAAAAAATAAAGCAATGATGCACGAAAAACTTCAATGCGACAAAAATTCTCGGTATATCCCTTTGTGAGATATTGATCGTCGCGCGAAAATTGTGTGCGATGCACAAAATATCTCTTTTAATTTAGCGAAGCATTAACTTTATTGGTAGTATCAAATCTTTATACAAGTAAAATTCTCGACAGCAAAACTCAGTAAATCAAATGGGACGCAGCAAAACTCTACATAGGCAATACTCTACGCGAGAAAATTCAGCACATTGAAGACTCCCCTGAAAAACATGCAATGCATGCTTAACTTGACGTATCGCAATTAAAATAAGCGAATAAAGTAGGAGCTTTATTAATGGACGTTGATTGGGTGTCAGTCGGTGGATGTGTAGTCGAAATTGTCTTGTGCCCGAAACGTGGGGAATTATGATATGGATAGGGTTGATGAAAAAAAGTCCAGATTGAGTAGAATATTGTCGTATTCAATTGTGAAGGCAATGTTTAAATGCTGAATAGGAGGTTACGGGCGCGCTGCGTTTGACCTGTGCAGAGTTTGGCAGCGGAAAGCTTCACTTTTCTTGAGTTTTGCTATTATTAATTCAAATAGTTTAGTCTTTATTATTATTATTATTATTATTATTTATTTGTGGTTATGCTTGGTAAAATACGAGTGTGTTGAGATGCAACTGCGTAATTGTTTATCTATAACTCGGTTTTTATCAGCAATAAATATCTACATTTTATCGAAGAATCGGTGACATATAAAACTGACTATTATTGTTAAAAAGCATTATTTTCTTTATTTTAGCTTTATTTTAGGGTTAAAGATGAAAATCTTTAACCCTAAAAACTATTTATTATAAACTATTAAACTATATAAAAAATATTTATTATAAACTCTTTATATAAGTTTATAATAAATATGAGAAATGATTGTCGCGGTTGAAAATATAAGAAATATCGATGGAACTATGATAGTTTATAGCTAGCTTTGAATTAGCTATCCTCCATTTATTCTTTTCCATATTGCACAATCATATTGTGTTCACTTCGGGAAAACATCCTGTTGGTGCACTTCCAGTATCATTTAAATCGATGTAGCAAAAAGAAATTGTTGTAGCATTAATTCAGGGAATACAATCAAACTGGGAATTCAATTGCTATGTCTCTCCCACCATTTGTGAAGCATTGACAAACATATTTATTGTCAGAGTCATATAAGAGATTGAATAAAACGGGATTGTCAGTTAGAAGTGTAAAATTGACGACCAGACAAAGTACCAGGGCGGTTTTCCAACTTTCGTCGTGTGTAAGTAAAATACGGAGACATCATGGCATTCCGTATAAAAATGATTGGTGAAATATGTATAATAAACTATATTAATTGCAAATATATTAGCGTCACCAAAAAACGTTTTAGTTTTACTTGACTATTTTGTCTGATGATCGATTTTGCACTTGTAATTGAAAATGTATTATCATTTTATTTTGTATAAGATGCGCCTCTAGAATGCTTTCTAAACGGAATTAAAAACGAAATGAAGTAACGCGCAATTTACAAAAAGTGTGTTATTTATATTGGCGCAATGCAAACACAAATTGCATAATTTTTTTAATGTTCCGGCAATAATATGATCGAAAAAAACCTATACCGATAAACGGATGATAACAGTCCAATTTTGTGGGAATTTTCGGTTTGTATCGCAAAAATTGTAAGAATTATTATGTAAATTGTTATGTAAACATACTTGTTTGAAAAAATGTAAACCGGGTTAAATCGTAACTTTTGTAAGGATTTCAGTGAACATCACGCCCTTTATATACCTTGTTGACTGTAGCTTGATAATTGGAGATATGTATTCTCAAGATAGAGTTTTTTTTCATTTTTCGAACTTATCATATACATGCATATATATTCATTCAAACTTTTGTCTAATCTTTTGTCTAAATATTTTTAGAGGTTTTCGAACATTTAAACAATTTTTCACTGGAATCTCTACATTTTTAAATTCGCAAAAATAACATTTTCTCTATAGGGAAGCAAGAAATTAAAGTGTCAGATGAAATCTCGAAAAACAATTTTTTTACAAAAACAAAACTTTTCCACCACTAAAATCTATAAAAGGAAGTAGAATTATGTAAAACTTTACAATTTCAAGATTTTAAGTTGAACTGCGACGTAATTTTAAGAATACATTATATAATAAATTTTCTCGTTGCTGTATATCATAATAGCAACGGACTGAAAAATATGATAATAGCATATAGTGACACAGAGGATTCTTATGAACGTCAGTATGTAATGTTCGTGCCGGATGTTGTCGCCAACTACTACAAAAACATCAGCACAATATTTGTGTGTGTTTGGTTTTGTGTTCTTTCATGAGTTTGGAAAACAGCAAGACACCTGCGACTCGATAATCATCAAATTGAAAAAATGATTACAAAGGTATAACATTTTCTATTAGCCGAAAGAGCGGAATTGCACATAGCACATTTCGCATACATTGAGCAACCCATTCCAAGTCGCCCCATGGTAAAATTTCCAGAAAAAAATAGACTACGTTTGCATTCATTCCAAATATTTTCTATTGATTTTATTGAATATGGCTGTGCAACAATGAAGCTACTGGTATTTTACTAATATTTTTCAACGAGAATCCATTCAATGTAAAAGGCAAAGCTGTCGTGTTCGTCTAACACTAAGGATACTCGCTGATTTGCGCATCAGTAGTATGCATCTTTTCGAAGCATGAATTAAGTTTAACAATTACTTTGTTACGTTTTCCCCAACATCCGTGAAATTGCCATCGAAACATCTGGGGGCTCGCTGTATATAAAGATTCGAAAAAACCAGTATCATATATTGAAAGTCTGAACTCAACGGTAAGACGATGTACCGCGTCGTTAGTGTACTCGCGCTTTGCGCGCTCTTTGCACACGTAAGTAGAAATACTGAACCATCGTTGCTTTTTTAATAAATGAAATTATATTTTGATCAGGTTAACGGAGCCATTGGCGGAGAGAAAGAATGTATGCAGCAAAGTGGATTCTACTTGCCCGCTTTGATCCAATATGTTGACAGTGATGGGAATGTGGATCGCCGCGTAAAGTGCTATGTTTCGTGTTTAGGCGTACTCAATAATTATGTGAGTACAGAAAAAAAAGCAAATTACAAATATTGAACCACTTGGGATGAACGACATGTTTTATTTTTGGGGGACAAGATAATAAAAAAAATTTCTTAATGTACAGTTTCTGCGAGATAGACGGTTGCAACCCATGATTGCAACTTTTCAAGAGTGGAAATTAGACTCAATTTATAAGGATCCATTTATTGCGGATTTGAAAAACTGCTCTAACGCCAGTAAGACAACGATCTATCATTGTTTTTGTTAACCAATATTCTATTCAAGTTGATAACTAGCCGAATGATTGATGTTTTTACGTCAGGCGATTCTTTGGGAACAGCAGACATGTGTGAGCTGGGATTTTTCAATTTCATGTGCTACCACCAGGTAAGTCTAAACAGATATTGTCATATTATATCAACTAGAATCCATCAAACGATGCGTTAAAATCAAAACTGGGCAAAAGCTACAAGTACCTTCGTAGTATACGCAATTACAGCAACCGAAAAAGTTACGCGAATATATAGTATGCTAGGACTGGAGCTCCCAACGAATACCGTACATACCAACCAGTTCAAGTAATTAGGTACTTACGTATACCATGTAGGTACTTGTAGCTTTTGCGCGGCTCTGGTTGAAATCATGCAATTCATATTTTTTTAAGTTATGTTTTTTTCGTTTTCATTGCAGGCTAAGATGAAGTTGAGGATAAAGTTAAAGTCCAAAAAAGTGGCTACTTAAGGAGTATGGAAACAACGCATGAAAAAATGCGTTCACGTTTGGCATGGACATCAACCAATAGACCATTCCTGATTATGAAACTAATACATAAACGATTGTACAGAACAATACCTATATCACCTCAGCACCGTGATACACGAAATGTATAGCTACATAGATGCACCCATTTTCAATTGCTCCAATTCTGAATAAAATGTCATTATGTACTATTTTGTAATTCAATTAATTCGTACGAAAATAACTATTGAAAAGAATGAAGCAATGCTGAACGTAAAAATTGGAAGCTACGAAGACAGTGTATTCGAATGGAAAGTTATTAACCGTTGCACAAAAAGCTGTACGCGAAGCGTTAAATATCTCTAAATATGTAGACATTCTGCTCTAAAAAAATTACTCTCAACACCGGTACTGGCAAATACTTGACGTCGAGCAAATACTTGGCGTCTCTTGATTTTTATGCATGAATCCCGCAATTGAATAATCAAATAAATGTGTCCTGCAATGTAACGAAAACTTCGGTGCAATTTAGTTCGTTTTTGTTCATTAATTTTTTGATTAATGTATAACGATTGTCAATTTTTTATGTCCGAGTACATTAAATGTACCATTATTTTACCATAATCACGTCTTAACACACATTAGAACATTCGGGTAAAACCGTACAACAGTCAAATAAGACACCGCATAACTCTACACTCAACACACAATTCAGCACATTGGCTATTTTCCTCAGAAGCATATAATGTATATTTAATTCAACACGAGACGCAATTAAAATGTGCCGATAAAGTAGAAACTCTATCGGTGCACGTTAATTAGTTGTGAGTTGGTAAATGTGTTGAGCAAAAACCGTCGTGAATTATGGTAGTTAGTAGATAAGCGGTGGAAAAAAACTTCCAGACAGCGTCCATTTTTATTATGGAGAAACGAATGCTTAATTCGACGTAACGCAATGAAAATATGCGCACCTAGTAGAACTCTTTATTAGTGCATGTTGATTCACTGCCAGTCGGTGAATGTGAAATCGAAATTGTGTTGTGCCGCAATTGTGGCGAATTGTGATATGAATAGGGTTGATGAAAAAAAAGTCCATGTTGTGTAGAATACTGCCGTAGCGAATCGGGGATGTGTACACTTTCGTAGCAGCATTTTGCGTACGCGGCATATGTTTCGTGGAAGAGTATTCAATTTTGAAGTCAATGTTGACTACTGGCTTTGCTTATGCAGAGTTTTGCTGCGTTTCATTTTACCTGTGCAGAGTTTTGCAGTGAAAAGTTTTACTTTTGTATAGTTATGCTCTTATTAATTTAACTGTTATTGTTATGCTTCGTACGAGCTTGTGTTCAGTCGCAATTGTGTGACTGTTTATTAATGACTCTTTTTTCATTAGCAATAAATCCTTATCTGTACCTTATCGACATTCACACAAAAAAGTTGTCATTATTGTTAAAAAGCATCATTTTCCAAGAAAAGTCTGGAAAGTAAAGAGGTCAAAATCATTAACCTTTTGAATACGTATTTTTTCTGAAAAAAAAAGTAAGCAATTTCGATGACTTATTTATAACTGTATTTAAATTAACAATAAATACTGAGCTATAATTTATGGCCTTTGCAACGCAAAAAGAGGTTATTGTTGACATAAATATTTTTTTTCCATCAAAAAGAACTTTCATCATGAGAAAACTGAAGAGGTACATATTTAATTGACATATTTTTCTAATACATGTTCATAATAAATGTAAAATATGATTGTTACGGTTGAAAATGCAACAAATACCGATAAATCGACGATAGTTTCCATGGAGTTTCGAATTACCTGTTACCATCTATTTTTTCCACATTATATAATCATATTGTATCCTCTTCGGGAAAACATCCTGTTGGTGTACTTCCTCTACCCATTAATTCGATGAAGCAAAAAGACAATTTAACTGACAATTTAATGTCGTTCTATTTGCAAATATAAGATGCATAATTTTTTTCTATGTCGTGTCGACCAACCCCATACCGTTCACCGGATGGTAACAGTTCACTTTTTGTGGAAATTATTGGCAGGTGATCGTACAAATTGAAATAAACATGAGAATTGACCCTTCGACATCTACATAAATTTCAGCTCAATAACTAAATGCATTCCCGAATTGAGATGGGTTACATTTCTCAATTTTGTCACACACGCACACACATATAGATTTTCCCGCACGCATCCAGATTATCTCTAAAAGTGATTTTTCGATATCTTGGAACATTCTGGAAACTTTTACACTGAAATCTTTAAAAAATTTATTTCATAAAATCAAAGCTTCTTTTATGAAACAGCAAAAATTGACGTCCCGATTAAATCTCGAACACAATTTTTTATTTTACGAAATAAGATTCCTCTACCATCAAACTCTATGAGGAATTCAAAATATTTAAATCTTTGTAATTTAAAAATTTTAAGTTAAAATGCGACGTATTTTTAAACATTCACTATATAATCTGTTTCACATTGCTGTATATCATAATAATAACTGACTGAAAAATATGAAACTGGTATTTATTGATACAGAGCATCCTTATCAACGTCCGTATGTAATGTTCGTGCCAGAAGTTGTCGGTAACTTTTACAACAAAAAAATATCTGCACAATATTTTTGTGTGTGTTTGTGTTTTTTCATGAGGTCGGAGAACTTGAAGACTCGAAGATCTCGTGCGACTCCTCCTCGCGCGAAGATCATTAAATTGAAGATATAATCACGAAGGTATAACATTTTCTGTTCACCGAAAGAGCCGAATTGCACATGGTACATTTCGCATATATTAGGCAACCCATTCCAAATCGCCACATGGTGAAATTCCCAGTGAAAAGTAGACTGCCTTATACGGCATATTTGTTCGAAATATTTGCTATTGTTGTTATTGGATTTGGCTTCGCAACAGTGAAACTGCTGGTACTTTACTAATACTTTTCAACGTGGATCTATGCAATGCAAAAAGCAAAGCTACCTTGTTCCTCTTACAACACGCAGCTGGAAGGATAACTGCCGATTTGCTCATCAGTAGTATGCATCTTTTCAAAGCATACAATAAATTTAACAACTACTTTATTACGTTTTTCCCAACATCCGTAAAGTTAGGACCGAAGCATCCGTTGCTCGCTGTATATAATGGGTCAAAAACGAGTATCGTATGTTGGAAACCTGAAATCCACAGCTAGAATATGTACCGTGGCGTTAGTGCACTCGCGCTGTGTGTGGTCTATGCACACGTAAGTAGAAATACCGAACCATCGTTGCATTATTAATAAATGAAGTTATATTTCATTGGGATCGGTAGATCCAGGCTGTCACGCCGATACCATTTCACGCAATAGACCTGTGCATGCGGCGAACTAAATTCCATTTTGATCGGCTCATCTATCATACCGACAATAATGCGAAAGTGGACCGAACCGTAAAGTGCTATTTTACATGTTTAGGCATATACAATGAATATGTGAGTAGAGTAAAAAAGAAAATTACAGATATTTAACCGTTTGTGATGAACATCATGTTTCGTTTTTGGGAGACACGATAATGAAAAAATGATTTTAATGTACAGGTAAGCATAGATGGACGATTGGGCCCCCTGTTTAAAAATGTCGATAAGTTGGAATTGGATCCAATTTATAAGGATCCGTATATTGCGGATTTGCGAAACTGCACTAACGTCGGTAAGACGTAATGATCTATCGATGTTTTTGTTTAACCAATATTTTATTCAAGTTGATAACTAGCAGAATTAAATGTTTTTATATTAGGCTTTTATTTGAAAACAACAGACAGATGTGAGTTGGGTTTTTTCCATTTCATGTGCTCGTTCCACGTAAGTCTGAACAGATATTGTCTTATCATATTTAATAGAATCTGTCAAAAGATGCGTTAAGGTGAGGTAATACTACTCGGTCGGTAACAAAAACTGTAATCCAAATTGTTCTGCCTAGAATGGTTTTATGTGTAAAAGACGAGAACGTTGCTCTCCGTGAAGCAATTCTGAAGAGCTACGTTCTCACCTTTTTTCTGTAAGACCAATCGTGGCCGAGAATTTCAGGATCTAACGAGAGGCTCTGTCTCTCTCGCACTTATACAAGTTTCACATCACCTTAAATTATGCAATTGATATTTTTTAAAAATATGTCTTATTTTCTGATTTCTTTGCAGGCTATGAACAAGATGCACAGATCCAGAAGTAAGGGACAAGCGTCTACTTAAGTACTATAGAAATGACGCTTGGAAATGCGCGGTCACATTTGCCATGGAAGCTAACCAATAGACTATTCCTGATTATGAAACTACCACGTGCTACCACGTGAAAGTACCACGTGCAGCACCGGGATACACGAAATTTATAGTTATATAGATGCACCCATTTTCGATTGCTAGCAATTTCAATTGTGAATAAAATTTCATTATATATTGTTTAGTAATTCAATAAATTCATCCAAAAATCACTATTATAAAGAAGCAATGCTGAACGTAAAAATTGGAATGTACAGAGTATTCCAATGTAAAATCATTGAATATTGCGGAAGGAACTGTACCGAAAATGTAAAATATCTGTAAACACGCAGGTATTCTGCATTAAACAATTACTTCCAACGGTATTGGCAACTTTTATGCATGAATCCCGAAATTGAATCGTAAAATAAATGTGTGTTGAAATTTTAAACAACTTTTTGCAATATAACGAAAAATTGAGTGCAATTTGGTTCGATTTTGGTAATTCTAATGTGTACCTTCCTTTTTTGATTTTTCGGAAATTTTTTGATGAATTATTTGATTAATGTATGACGGTTGTCAATTTCTTTTGCCCGAGCACATCAAATTTATCATTACTTTAACACAATCCCATCATAACCCACATTCGGACATTCGGGCAAAACTGTCCAACAATCCAATGAGACACCGCAAAACTCAACACAAGCAATATATTCTACACAAAATTCAGCACATAGACTATTTGCCTCAGAGGCATGCAATGCATACTTAATTCAGTACGGGACGCAATTAAAATGTGCCGATAAAGTAGGAACTTTATCGGTGCACGTTGATTGGATAAGAGTAAATGTGTTGAGCAAAAAAACATCGCGAATTATGGGAGTACGGTATGTCTCTATGGTCAGGTTTGGTATGATAGATCGTGTCCATTTGCAGTATAAGACCGATGTAATTTCTGGGCTCGCGAATGGCTCTTTTTATTTATACCCGAACGCGAAAACCCTTTTTTGCTTCAACGACGCACGCTTGACGTCAAACTTTGTCATCCTTTATTATCGCTGCCCGAGGTGTGTGGAAACGACTTATGAAATCCGCACGCCGCGGTGATCCAACACGGTTGAGTGATTTAAGCTATTGACCGTAATCATCGATTTGCTGCGCGGTCGGTAATCTTAAACGCTAATTTACCAAAATGTATGGTAAATTACGACTATCGATTGGTCATTTATTACTAGAGTTCAGATACGTGTTTCGTTTATTTTGATTCCTTGCGTCTTTCTTTAATAGGAGACAGTCGAGGGTTTTATACCGTATCAATGAATAGAATCGGTCAAAAAACTTCCAGATTATGTCCATTTTTATTATGGAGAGAAACGAGGATGTGAAAAGTTTCGTCGAATCGAATTAATCGCACGTTTTACATTTCTGGGGAAGATATTCAATGTCAATGTTGAATTCGCTTATGGATAGTTCTACTGTCTCTTATTTGAACCGCGTAAAATGTTACTTTCGTGAACTATTTCTATTTTTACTTTACCCCTTATGACGAGGCTTCGAAGAGTTCCGGCGGGTGAAATGTAATGTAAAGTTTCAGTCCGTACAGTCACCATAGGTAAACTCTTCTTTTTCCTGCTATTTTGAAGTTATATAGCGCGCAACTCAAGAAGTTTTTCCATACGATTAGCCAAATTCTCCTGGTGTTTTCTTTTTTTTTTTAACTTTAAAGTTTTATATATTTATTATTTTCAACTACTTATTGAGTTAAGGGGTTACACCTAATTGGCGGCCGAAAGAAAGGCGTGTTTTTGTGAATTTTTTTTGGGAAAATGATTGCAGGTTTGGAACTGTTTTTTTTTTAAGTAAAGGGTATATCTTTGACTATGTTTCTTAATTTTTTTATTGGAAAAAATTCACAAATGTAGCAGATACATTATATTTCCCGGACCGCTGTTCAAAAAAAGCGAAAAAACGGTGACCACGATATCTAAAAAACGAGTGGACCGATTTACTTGAAATTTTGCACACTTTTTTTTTATATCAAAAGGCAGTCCTTAATCGAAGCATTTGATAAAATATTAATTTTTGAAAAAACGGTCGGCGTTGTAAAGTGAAAGTCTAAGATTCGGTGAAAAATTCACCTCATTTTCCTTTATATAAAAAAAGTATGCATCGAAAAAAAAATCCTTCAATAAAGGACTGCTTTTTGATCTAAAAAAAAGTGTGTAAAATTTAAAGTAAATCGGTCTACTCGTTTTTGAGATATATCGTGGTCACTGATTTTTGGGTTTTTCGAAGAGGGGTCCGGGAAATATATTATATCTGCTACATTTGCGATTTTTTTCCAATAAAAAAATCATGAAATATAGTCAATGATATACCCTTTACTATGAAAAAAAAAAAAACTGTTCGAAACCGGCAATCATTTTCCCAAAAAAAATTCACAAAAACACGCCTTTTTTTCGGCCGCCAACTAGGTGTAACCCCTTAATTTACTTTTGTTTATTTGTTTTTTGTGTAGAGTTAGTGATATCGGGATCTGTAGATAGAGGCGACCCACTGTCAGTCGCTCGAGGTAAAAGAAAGTGGTGGTAGTTTTTTACGGCAAGATGCTATTTCGCAAAGCTGCCACCGATTGCGCAACCCAACCCTCGTAAGTATTGTAGACGAGAAAAAACTCAGGTCCTCGCAGGCGCATTAATGCCATTCTCTATACTATATACCATAATCCATGACCTAAATGTATGTTATTTCCGCAAAAACAGTTCTCGGAAGCTACGTGCCGTGTTCCGTATAACGTACAACTCCCGTATTCCTAACCGGACGGGACCCTCCCGTTTCTGTATTGCCCTTACCGTCTGTATTCCTAGTCAGTTGCTGCGAGTAGGGTAACAAGGGGTATACGCGTCCGTACTGTACTGCTTAGGATGGGGCGAACCGACTCAGGGGAAATGCAATTAGAAGAAAAAGTTGTCATGGTAACGAGTTGAAATAAGGGAGCGGTTGAGTTAAAAGGAGTGAAGAATACGGGGGTTGTACTGTACATATAGCCTAACTGTGGATGGCCGAAATCCTTTGATTGCGTCTTTTTTCCCGAATTCCAATTCATGTTCAATTTTTTTTTAATATTTAGCGACGATTAGGAATGCATGTAGAGCAGCACTAATCCCTGATTATCGTTAAATTAAAAAAAAGTTGAATGTGTTTAACTTGTGTTGCATTACAGAATAGAAAGCTTTCATTTAGACTACTAAGATTAATGGTTCCCCGGCAAAGATATATAAATTCTTAATTTTCTCCGTTCCCTCTTTTCGCGTCTAAGACTCTAGTCTCGACGAAAATAGTGGATGCCCATTTGTATAGGTAATATACAAGCGGAGAGCAGCGGAGAGAAGCAGACGATGAGAATGAGTTGAGGGTGTAGGCGAGCAGCGAAATACTCTCCGTTGCCCTCCCCAACACAGCGAGTGTGTAGAGAAGAGGGTAAACGCGCGACGCTCTCGCTTCCCTCGATACGTTCGCCCGTTATCTCTCTCGCTCGCCGCAGCTAACAGGGGGAGGAAGGAAAGGAGAAGGGGAGGGAGGGTTGCCTCCGCTCCGAACGGACGAAACGTTTCCACCAGAGTTTCCGTGGTGCTCGTTGAAGCTCTCTAGTAGTGCTCCGGGGAATCTCTCTCGCTCGGTTTCTGCTCTTTCGCTATCCAGCCGTCCATAAATAAAGCTGAGCGAGAGCAACGAGAGAGAGAGAGAGAGAAAGAGAGAGGAACAGAGAGAGAGTAGGATCGCGCGGGGTTTTCTCGCGAGGGCGCGGCCTCGTTTACGGGCTAATCGCGAGTAGACGAAGGCTGCAAGAGTAGAGCCTCTCTCTATTCTCCACTAGATGCTTGTGCCGCTAGAGTTCGTAATTGCGAGAGGTCGAGCGAATTACGGTCCTCACCTCTTCCTCTCCGTATTCAGTGATCTAACACTGTACAGCTTCAGCGCTGTACACCTCTGCTCCGTACGGAGGTTTACGACAGAGAGCTCCAGAGAGACGGCAAAATTGATCGAATCAACCAGCGAGAATTATCACGTCTTCTTTTTTTTTTTCTTTTTTCGCGAGTTTCCGTTATCTCGCCGTAGCAGAGGAAAAAGAGCTTTGGTACGTTCGCCTGTCGCGCTACTCTCAGCTTCGATCGCCTAATCGGATCGGGAAGAGAGTAAAACGCTTCCCCATACCTTGCGATAACGCGGGGGCGGACAACCGAGCATTATAGATAGAGTAAACCGCACTGCACACGTACAGCGACGGATTACCGCACCACGCGCTCCGGCACTACACCAATCATCGAGCACCTCAAGCTTTGTAGGTCATTCGCGTTTATCGATCAAGATCTCTCTCTCTCTCTCTGCACATACGTTATACATAATAAATGTGTTGTTCTATGTAAATTGTACCTACATGCATATGGGAGGCTCGTTACATACATTTATCGGGTCTTGTGGTTCAAGCTGTTTATGTATATATACGTGTGTAATGCTCCTATGTATACCTAAACCGCTGGCCTCCATTTATACACATATGTATATATGTACATATATGTATGTATGTGTATATGTAGGTATATATATATTTATGTATCTGCGTGCGTATGTATATATATGCAGTTATGTATAAAGTCTATATGCAGCGCTCAACTAGATATCGAGCTACGGCTCGCCTGGGGGTTAATTGGGTTAGTCGGGTTACTCTGGTTACTCGGCTTGGCAAACTTCGTTACCGGGACGAGCCCTTATTTTATAGTGCCCACACCTCTGTGTCTCTTCCTTTCCAACCCCCCCCCCCCCCCCTCTCCTCTCTCTCTCTCCCCCTCTCGCTCTCCATCTTCTCGACTCTGCAAACGTCGTACAGAATCTCCGTGAAGCGTATGGCCTACAACTTTGCTCGATACTGCTGAATAAAACGAGAGATTGCAGTGGAGCGAGAGTTCGCGTCTGCGAGTAGGGGAGGGAAAGGATGTCGGCACGTTAAATCAATTATATCCTTCACGGTTTCGCGATTATCGTTACTCTCCTCGCCTATCTCTCGAGAGAACGGGATCGATCCCCCGAGAGTCCGGAACATCGATGGAAAACTCGCCGAAGGCGCTCAGCAGAATCGAATATATGCGCGTTTGTGCGAAAACGAAATATCGCTTGAGTTTTCCGTATTTCACGTTTCACGGTGCAGACGTCGGGTTAATTAATTAACGAACCGATTATGTGCGCGGAAGGGAAAATAACGGGGTATCGGCGATTCTGGTAACGGTAAATTATTCCGAGGGATGAATACCCACTTTTTTTTTTTACGGTGAAATTAATTTTTTTCGTATGGAGCGCTACTTTTTTTTTATAGGGTTTATTTCTATGGTTGAAAGTTGTGACTCGTAGTATGAGTAGAAAATTAGTTGCTACGCAAAACTCATTTGTTTAATGGTATTTCATTCGAAACGGAATATCATGGCATTTAATTTTGTATTGAAATTGGCGGGTTAATTAATAGGCATACCCGACCTGAAACCGGAACGATACTTTATTGCGAGTCATGAATCGTTCAGTTCGCTCCCATCAAAATTTTTTCGGACGAAAATATAAATTCGATACATATCATAAATACATCGCGAATTTATTCAAAATGCATTTCAAATATGTGTAAACATTTTAATAAATTTATGCCACATATATTCAAAATATATGTAAAATGTCTTTTGCACAGCAAATCGTTCGCCGCATTAAATATATTTAACGTGCATCTCGGGGTATATGAAACATGTAAATCGGAACAGATGCATAATGTAAAACACTTATATGAAATATACAAAAAAAATAACACTCGCGTTTAGTGTGATTACCCCATGTAATAATATTACAATTTTTTCCCATATATTGCGTATTCATTTTATATGTATATTGCATATATACATCACATATATTTTCAATTGAATTGCGCGTGTTATAAATATATCACGAAAGCCTCTAAAATACGTTAATATAATTCGATATTTGATTGCGAATAAAAAAAAATATACAATTTTTTCCCGAAATAGTTTTGAAATATATAAAATATAATTAACTATATATGTTTTTTCTATCTATATATTGTTTTCCATTGATCATTTTTCTCGTGAAAAAAATATTACATCGCAAAATATATCGACGATACATCTAATACATTTTCGTAAAAAAATGGTATATTACAAACATACTTTAGAAAATATTTCTGCAAATAAATGTCTCTAAACGTAAGAAAATATACGATAAACAAAGTAATCCCATAAAAACTCAAAATTTTATATATTTGTAATATATTTTTTGAATTTTTTTTCCCTTGTTGCTCCATCGCCTATATCTATATTTAAATGTAAAGTGCCTTAAAAAAAAAAAAAAAAAAAAAAAAATGTATATTATATCACACGCTCGTTTACCCTAAAACAAAGTATCATTCGAATTCATATTTCGCCGTGTAATCATCAAGTTAATTAACAACCATCCCCTAACCGCCGACTGCGCTTTATTAGGAGTCAGAAATTATTTAGTTCGCGGACAGTTTATTACATGGGATAATTTACTGTTATACTGTTATACTATATCTATGTTTGGACGTAGCGGACTCGTGTTTGTACGTTAAACAAGTTGCCGCATAATGTTGATACATTCGGGTGAAGCATAGAGAAAGATAGAGATAGAAACTAAAAGAGAGAGAAAGAGAGAGAGAGAGAGAGAGGAGCCGTTGCATACCGGACAGGAAAAGCACGACGCGGCTGTGGGTTACGTTGGCCCCGCGGCGCTTTTGCCGGTAGCGCCACCCCGCCGCGTAGCATCACTCTCGACCTCACCAATAACCAGGTATTTAATTAGGCACGACGGCGTGTAGCATAGTATGCGTTAGCAACGAGCCTCTCATCGTCACGCGGGGTATTCCGTGAGGAAAATTTATATACGAGGGAAAGAGAGCGAACTCTCCGCGTCTATTCGTTGGGTGACAAACTGTTCGGTTCTATAGGTATGTGGAATATGTCTACGGATCGCTGCTTGAATCTATTGAGCTCGTCGACTGGCGCAATGCGGCCATCGACGGTGCGAAATACACAAGTTTCGCTATAGTTTATGATCCACAGTACGCTTAGCCGCGATATATGAACGGTTTGGAACTATAGAGAGTATAGAGAGAAAGCCACCGCCGACTAGTTAGGCGACGCTAATCGCGATAATTGTTAATTACCGTGCAAACATTAATTCGCGAGAGGGACAAACTGCGTTGAAGCTTCGATTCTGTATATACAGCTAATACGGAGGTTCGAGGGCGCTAGCGGGTCGGAGCACTCTACACGGTCTCATTGATGGCTCGCGGCTAAATTCACCCTCCGTGTCTGTTCGTTAACGCGAGTTTCGATTCCCCGCGATGATATATAGCGCGGACGAAAATTGAGATGGAAAAAAAAAGAGGGAAGGATCGAGGAATAACGGGGAGGTTTTTTCGGGGATGGATTACTATTCGGCGGCGCGTGAAATCCTCGACGGGGATCTCGTTAATGAAGCAATTTATAAGGGTTCGCGATTTTACTGGGAGATTTTGTAATCAGGGTGATTATCGCGCACAGAGCCGATGGGTGTGAAACGACTAATCGGGTTGCGGTTTTTTTTTTTTTTTTTTTAAACACGTGTGAGTCACTTTTTTTTTCTTTTAGACATTAAAGGTATTTTCCTGGGGGGCAATTTTTCTATTGAAAATATAAGTACGAAACGTATTATATGAGAATGCAATTCGGAGGCGTATAGAAAATATAAATCGAATGTCCAGCTTTTTGGTGGAATTGATTTATATTAATATATATTCTTCTTTATCTTTCTATATATATAAAAACATTTCGCCGCCGCCGCCGGGGGTAGGAGGGTGGGGGAGCTGCATCGGATGCCGAAAGGTCCGCGCAAACGGATTACGTATTGTTTTTCAACTGTTCCCTTCCAAAAAATGTAAATAACCCTTAAAAAAAGGTGACACACTGTACCCCACTCTCTCTTACGTAATGGTAAAAAAACATCGAATATCGCATTGTAACGGCGAGCGAACGAAAAATAAAAAAATCGATCGATTTTGGAAAAAAATTACGATTCGGTGTCTTCAAAAAGTATATCTTTGCTTCGCTGTAAAATCTTATGTAAACCTCAATGTGTATCGTATTTTTGAGCAACAAAAATGTACAGAATAGGATAGGTGATCGGTACTGAGAAATGTTTTTTACGGTACTTATCGGACGAATGAAACACGTGAAAGAAATACGATAAATTATTCAACACTTGCAATCATTTCCGGTTAATCGGAAGGTCTCGTAAAGTCCTATATATATCCTATATCCTATATCCTATATATATTTTGATTTCGTTTTGTTTTGTTTTTCGAAAAGAATGAAAAAAAAAATAATTTTACAAAATAAAAAACTTCCGATAGAAAAGAAGTCTTATAAAGGAATAAAGAAATTCAACAATAAATAACTCGTTTTTACATCGGTTGTTTTTCAAATTTACGTAAAATGACGATTTTTTAATCGTGAAAATGAGGCCGATATAAATTTGCGGGGTGAACCGAGAGAAGCGGAACGTCTCGGTAATCGGTGAAAAAAAAAAAACATTTTTTTTATATTCGTTTCCGACTTTTATTCGTGTCAGGAATTTCTGTCGCGGGACTCGGCAATCAATCACCAGACGATAAAAACGACAAAACGACGAAAGTATATTGCTTTCCCCGATAATGGTGCAAACATATAGAATATTTTTCAAGCTTTCGGGATAAATGAGTACGCGATGTTTATTTAAAACGAACGCTTCAAAGAGCAATATATTCGCGAAGTACAAAGATATATAACATCGGTACGATGCGACGAGTTGTTACACGGAAGTTCGTCGTGGGATCGTATGCTACGAATATGTATTCCTGTGAGACTACAAGGGTTTCAGAAAGCAAGATAGCGAACGAGAGAGAACGAGAGTATGAGGATACAACTCTCGAGTCGAAGCATCGTGTAAGAGCCTTCGTTAGGATCAACGTGAGCTTAGAATATGCACACCGAGCGTATATAGTTCTCGCGCGATATCATATACCAGCAGACTGAACTCCGTACGCGATTTACGTACGGCTCGTTGGTTGCTTCGAGATAATTTGCTCGAAGCTAGTCATCGTACCGAGAAAGCTTCGAAGCCGTATAACCTCGCGGAACGCTATAATACCGCGCGGCGTCAAGCATTATAACTGTAATGTTACGCTTCGGATCGCGTGATTATCGTGTTTCACAGCTGTATTGACATTGTCAACAATCGAGTTGAAATTCTCCCGATTCTATTATCGCTTCACGTACCGTTAAATTATTTCTTTATAACGATACACTTTCTAGACATCGCGAATTGAAAATATCTCGACACCGGTACTGATAATCCTTCAACGCCCATTAGGTAGGTAATCATTGTTACGAAGAAAAGTTGTTATTCGTAAAAAAAAATTAATAACAATTGAAACAATGAAAAAATTATAATAATTGCATGTAATCGTATGTTTTTTTTTTTTTTTTTTCATAAAAATGATAAAAATTGGTTTCCATCTTATTAACGAATATTGAGAAAAAAAAGTCCCAAAAATTCATCGATATCAAAATGATTTTTTAAAAATATTTTTCGATAAATAACAAAAATTTTCATGACAAAGATAATCATATAATTATTTGATTATAGTCGAACGAAATGGCATAATCGTATTTTTTTTAATGAAAAAAATAAAAAACGCCGTGTTTCTCAACACAGAATCATCAAAAGAAAGTTCACAGAATGTATCGATATCAAAATCAATATTTCCCGAAAAATCACAGCAACAATAAAAACTTACAATTATTCGATAATAATTTTTTTTTGTTTATCAAAATAATAAAAATAGTTTTCCATCACATCGCAAAAATCCGAAAAAAGGTCCACAAAAATCGATCTATGAATTTTTTTTTTTTTTTTCATATTTCTTAATAAATAAGTAAAAAAAGCATAATACACTCAGCAATTTCCCTGCATAGCACGTATGTACTAATAAAGTTACAACCTTTTTTGCATTATCGTAAGCGTAGAGACGGAGTAAACTTCGAGAGGCGTGTCCGAGCGATCATCGAGGGGTGTTTTTCTACGTGCGCTACCGTAATGTGTTTTCTTCTCAACATGCATTATACTCGATGTACCTCCGGACATTAAACGGGGTAAAGAGATATTCTGCCTCATCGCTAGGTGCGCCGGTAGCACAAACTGGCCGTATTATGGCTGCACCTAGAGACCGCGGTGGTGTTGCATGTGTACACCAGACACACCGAGTAACAACCTCCGCAAACGTGAAAGCTATCGAGACAATGCTCGATTCTCGCATTATCACTCCGTTCAGACGGGTTCTCCATCTCTCTCAACGAACTCGTGTTTTCTCGCACCCGTCCGACCCGTATATCTGTGTGTACCAAACGCATACATCGAGAAGGGAACCACTGTGCGCGAGAAAGAAATGTCATTAGCGAGAGACAGTGAAGAGTCGCGGTCCAACCTCCCGCATCTCCTCGGATACGCCCGCTGCATCAACTTCTATATATCTTCCTTTCGCTATAACAGTATTTCCCTTTTTCCCCCCCCTCCGAGTCTATTATACCACCCCATACGCATTTGCCTCTCCCGACACGAGAGTCGAGGCAAAGTCTTTTTCTTTTGAAGCTTCGCGACATACGTTTTTTTTTTTTTTTTTTTTTTTTTTTAGAAGAGTTTCACCCGCACAGGTAGCTGAGCTTTGTTACTGCAGAATCACGCGAAAGAGATAAACGATCGACGCCACGAGTCGATGAGTAAGACAACCAAAGTTCGCAGTGTAGCGAAGGAAAATGCGAGTCCAACACGCGTGCATCTCTCGTTGTTCTTCCGTTTCGCACAGAGATAAAAAAAAAACCGCTGTGACTCCGCGTCCTCTCGTCGTTTGCCTTCGGGCGTTTTTTTTTCTACGAGGTAAACATACCATTACCCTTGGTATGCCCTCTGTCACCATAGAGGGTAGTCGTGCACACGGCGCGCGCCGATTGCCGAGAGCGACAATCTCTCTGCGTCCACCCCAATCCCTCTTTTCCCGCGTTTCACCCCAATCGTTAGACTCGCGTATGTTTGCCCACGGGATTCGAGCGATTTTAGCACCCAGCTGGTTGGACCAAAACGCTGTCAGGGATATCAACGCCGGTGACTAAATTGCACAAACCGAAAAACAGGACTTTGTAGGCTTTGAATTAGGCACTGCATACATCGGTTTCTAAACACTGATGACCAGAAATTCTTCGCAAGCAAAAAGAGCGAACTGTCCACACGTTCCAACGACAGAGCCAAATGGTCAACGATCGGACAAACGAGAGTCGATTTATACAGTTCGAACTCTCGAACGAACGGTTTAGTTTCGGTAAAAAAGGGAATCAAAAGTCTCGACGGCAGTTATTCTCTCAACTACGCAGAGATCTATATATATATAGTGTGTGAACTGACCTGACGCAATGCGTTTTATACAGTGTATTCTTTCTCTACCTATTCCGACTCGTATTCCGTGTACCAGAATCGTTCTATTATCACAGCAGTTGCTTCATCTCCCGGAACTCCGGTTTTTCAATTTGATCGTTGCGTAGTTATTTTTTTGTATTTATTTCACCTTTTTTTTCACCGAACTATTTCTATCGGTATCGCTATTAGCAGTTTCTATCTCGATTCACCGTGGCCGCAATTTGGAACAGTTGAGTTTGCAGCCCCATACCGAACCTCCCCTACCTACCCACCTTGCGAATCCCTTGTCGACGCGAATCAGGTCGAGCGCGATGAGCAATTCAACGAACAAATCCATTTCCCCCGGAGTGATTTTCTATATTCGTCGTACAGATGGAAAAATATCAAATGGATTAACTTTATACTGCAGATATGCACATGCATACATATATGTAGTTATACATGTGCAGACACACAAACATATGTAGATATATATACGTAGATACATACGTACGTAGGCATCCATACGTAGGTATATATACGTAGATACATACGTACGTAGACATACATATGTAGATTGACATATAAATGTAGGTAGCCATACATGCGTAAGTAGACATACAAAAGTAGGTAGACATACATGCTTAGGTAGACATATATAAACGTAGGTAAACATGCAAACGTAGGTTGACATACAAAGGTACGTAGACATACAAACATAGGTAGACATGCATACGTAGACATACAAACATAGGTAGACATGCATACGTAGACATACAAACGTACGTAGGTAGACATGCATTCGTAGACATACAAACGTACGTAGGTAGACATGCATACGTAGACATACAAACGTACGTAGGTAGACATGTATACGTAGACATACAAACGTACGTAGGTAGACATGCATACGTAGACATACGAACGTACGTAGGTAGACATGCGTACGTAGGTAGACATGCGTACGTAGACATACAAACGTACGTAGGTAGACATGCATACGTAGACATACGAACGTACGTAGGTAGACATGCGTACGTAGACATACAAACGTACGTAGGTAGACATGCATACGTAGACATACAAACGGACGTGGGTAGACATGCGTACGTAGACATACAAACGTACGTAGGTAGACATGCACACGTAGACATACAAACGTACGTGGGTAGATATGCGTACGTAGACATACAAACGTACGTAGGTAGACATACGATCATAGGTAGACGTGCATACATATGTACACACAGAAACGTAGGTAGACGTATAAACGTAGGTAGACATAGAAACGTCGGTAGACATATAAACGTAGGTAGACATAGACACGTCGGTAGACATATAAACGTAGGTAGACATGGACACGTCGGTAGACATACATGCGTAGGTAAACATACATATGTAGGTAGACAAACACACGTAGATGGACATACATACGTAGATATACATATACGCATACATACGCATAACTATGAATACAGGATGTATACGCATACATGCAACGTACTAACGAACTATATATATCGACATATACATAGTTCGTTAGTTGTCCGTCCAAAGAATCATCAAGGATTATAAAAGTCTCCATATGATTTCGGGGGTTCCTCGTTATTCCTCGGTTCAACTATCGCATTACGTGGGACATGACAACGTCATCGCGCCGAACTCATTTTACACTAATTCCATGTGATTCGATAATCGAGGAGCCCACTATTAGGTCGTATGAATACAGTAACATCGATGGATCTCGGTTGGTGTAAGGGGAGAGAGGAGAGACAGCGGGGGAGGACCTCTCTCGCGCCTCGAGCAATTTCATCGAAGCTCCTATCGTCGAGAGAACGCGCGAATATGGTGGTTCATACTGCGGTGCTCTCTAGTAACTTCTCATTAGCGAAATTGCCGTGAAAACGGAAGGGGATGAGAAAACGAAGTAAACGTATATCTATATCCATATAGTAGAAGAGTGATATATACATATAAATGGGCATATATATGCGTGCCGAGGGGTTCTTCCGATTCCAGTCGTAGAAACATATACGTAGTCTCTCCTCGCCTCGTCGAGAGTTCCCGAAGAGGACGAGAGGCCCAGACTTTCAGGATCCCGGGGGCACAACGACGGCGGGTGAATTTCCGCGTATATCTATGCGAGAATTTTCTTTCGCAAAAGAGTCGGACCAGTAGGATATAAAACGCCGAGAGAAATGGAGGGAGAAATATAGAGTGGGGGAAGAAAAGTCGACGATGAGTAAAACCCACGAGATTTTCACCGCTATCCCCGTGTTTACCGGCGTAAAACGTAGAATGGACGTATAAACATTGAAACGCGCACTTCTACGTCTGTACGCGTATATATAGTACGTATACATTGGTTTTTGATAAAACGAGAGAGGGAAGTAGAGGTAATACCGGATGAAAGAAAAAGGGGATAGAAAGGAGGCTCTGTGTCGGGAACGCCTATATATATATATACATATATATAGTCTATACAGTCGGATAGCCGACGAGCTTTGCTGCGAACCCTGCGATGCCAGTAGAGCTCTATGGTGTGGTCTCTCCGGTAACATAAACGAGAGTGTGCGTTCGTACGCGCAGCCAACAGGATAGAGGGCTGCTGGAAGGAGAGAAAGAGAACGCATTGGTATCCTGGTTTTGCCTGCCTGCTTGCCGAGAGCGTATCGAGCGCACGGAAATGGAAATGAGAGAGAGAAGAAAGTCGAACCAGACGAGAGTGAGAGCCGCACGCGTTTTCCTCGTGCAGTAGGCAATAGACTAGTGAATCGTCAAGGTACACAGTCCTCCATGTATTATGCATGTATATACATATATATATACAGTTACAAGGGTAGTATACTTCGCTTTAGCTCTTTATTGTAACGGCTACGTGTGCGTGTCTTCGATGGTGCATTGCTGCGTTCGCGTATTTACTTTGTTCCTCCGGCGCAATCGCGCATTACACAGGGACTCTCGCGTGCTTCTCGCATGCAATACCCTATAGGGGAGTAGAGAAGAGGGGGATAAAGCTACGGAGTGTTACTCTATATGTGTATATACAGTATAACGCCGGTTACACTGTCGCGACGCCGCCGCAGCCGGCCACTCGAAAGCTCAGCCGTCGTATTTTCTCTCCGACTCCAAAAACTCTTCGCTCTCTTGATCTCTTTACGGTGCAACGTTTTCAATGTCTTCTTATGGTATATCTATGGATGAGTCTCGTTCGTCAATCCAACCAAGTTGAGTTTCAATTAAGAAATCTCGTTCGTTGAGGGACAATTCTGAATTGTTTGAGGAGCGGAGGTCAACAATCCGAGATCGAGAGGATTTCACGGGAAAACTGTTTTATCTTAAGAGTTTGGAAGAGTTGAATAGTTTTACTGAGTTTATATTAAATAACAGTTGTTTGAGCGATGCAGTTTAAGACTCAGTGGACAGCGCAGGCTTTTTAAGGAACAGTCAATTCTTTGGCTTCGAATTTTTATGAGATAAAAAAAGCTAACCTCGAAAAAAGTCAATGGTGATAGTATTCTGTATTTTTTTTTTTTCCGAAACAAATGGCATTTACTTTTCTCGTTACACCAAAAGGTATTTTTATGCCCCAAAAATAATTTATTTTTTTATTTTCTAATAATTAAATGTTCACGTCTTTAAATTGTCATTTACAAAGTACTCAACTAATTTCGTTTTTTGCAATCGACGGCATCGGAGTATTTCTTTTCGTGAAACAGTTTGCAAGGATTTTTTTCAACGGTGCATTAAGAAAATCGAAATTTTTGATCACACGAAATTTCATCGTCATTTTGTTTCCTTACGTGATTTTTTTTTTTTTTTTTTCGATTTTTCATAGCCATATAGCAAATTTGAAAGCTTCAATAGCTTTAAAAGACCGCAACGTTACCCGCGGAGGGTAAAATAAAAAATGCTGCGGTGCATTGAAAAAAAAAAAAACGGAACAAAGAATGAGAGAGAATGTTGTTTCTCTCAAATTAATTAAACGGCCATCAGACAGTGTTTATCGATTCTCCGATGTAATTTACCGTGGGAAATTGGTTTTTCCAATTGTACGATTGAACGGAACGCGTCTGCAAAAATTTTCTCGTTCCACGAACTGCACGTAGAATTCTCTATGTACGATGTACTTTATTGACCCCCGTGAAACGAGTAAATACGTAACGCGGCAGGATGGATTTAATGGAGACTTGCAATCGTACATTAACTTCAGCTGAAAATACTGTTATTTTCTGCGATACCGTTTGAATAAAATCTCTACTTACTGTTATTTATTTGGCCAATGAGTGTTTTTTTCGATTACTTCGTAAATTATTATTGCCCGTCTGCTTTTTACGTAAATTATCGCGTATCCTTCGCTTGAAGTATCTCATTATCGGAATGTTTATAAATCTTTCGTTTTATATCCCTTTAAAAAAGTGGGAATTTTAGATTTTTTCCTATGTCGATAATGGCGCTTTATCAACCATTTTCCTTACATCTTCACCTTTAAATTTCATACTAATGCGTCGCAACGATGAAGATATCAGGACATTCAAACGAATGTGCGACGATAAGGATGTTCAATGGTCCATTTATGCGAAACGTGTTTAGACACCACAAATAAATAATATAAAGGCTTTTTAATAAATATTTTATGGTACATATTATTATCGGAACTGATAGACGAGGAAAAACGCAATTCTTTTATTCTCATATTTCAAATTGTTTAAATAACGTTATATAAACATTTTCTAAAAAATTTCAATATTTTTTAATTTAAAAAACGTGTAATTTTTAAAGGTAAATAAGCGTACCGCAAAAAATGGTCAATTTATCGCCGAAATATCGAAATACGATATCAAATTCACATAGAAAGCTGTAAGTTGTATCGTAAGCTGTGATCTTGAAATTTGCCACACATTGAGATAATAAAAAAATTCTATACCCATAAGTAGGATTTTACCTCATCACTGACTCTCCTCAAAAAGATGTGTAGACTTCTCTGTTAATAAAACAAAAAATAAAAAAACCTTTAAACCCGAGAGAAATCTTAAGTCCCTTCAAATTAATGAACCAATCCATTTAATATCGATTCTCCGAACTAATTTACCGCAGAAAATCGTTTTCCCAATATTCGCGATCGGAGCGCCACGAAGGTTTATAAAATATTCTCGTTCCACGAAACTGTAGATGAATTTGTCTCTATACCCTCGATGTACTTTATTGATACAGGTGGATTGAGTAAATACGTAACGTTTACCACGTTATCCTGTCGGATAGCTGTAACGAGACTGGGTTGGTAGGTAGGTACCGCGCATCGAAACGTTTCGAAACGCAGGAGCTATCGAAGCGGATTTAACGAGATACTGGTCAAGCGCCTGGATATAGGAAGAGGGGTAGCAACGGAAGGGGGGTATAGGAAGGATTGGATGGCCGCGGATGACCCAATTATTCGCGTCCAGCAGGAGAGGAGCACACGGCGCGCTCCGTTCGGGGCGCTATATCTCCTCTCTCGGTGAAACGCAGATCTCCGGGCATTCTGCTCGCTGCTGCTGTTACCACGCGGTACTCTACTCCTATTCCCGGTTATACATGCACCGATACACACGCAGATACAGACACAGTTTCGCGTTCACCCGATCGAGTCGGCAGGCGATAGAACGGCCAGGAGAACCCGAGTCTCACATTCCCCGGACAAGCGAAACCAACAGCAACATTTCCTGTGGTCCATGCATGACGCGCGTGACGTCCATCGATCTTCGCGAACGTTGGCTTTAGCCCTTCGTTACCGGGTCGCGAGAGTTTGCGAATTCCCGCGTGAAAGCTTTCGCGTTTGCGGATTAGCTTCGCTACTCTTCCGTGGAGTTTCCACACGCGCAAACGATTCCTCACGAGGATGAGCTATCGTTTGGAGTTCATGCTACTGCTACACGCCAATCCTGATTACGTAATATCCATGACTACTTCTAGAAAGTAACGGTACCAAGCGAAAACGCCCGTTAAAAGTATATAGGATTATATAGCTGAGTTAGCGAAAGAGGGAGGGATAGATGTATATTCACAGAAGAGAATCCCACGGTCTCTAATGAGGGTAATGAGAGATGACAGGAATTAATGAGCCGCGACCTACACAGCATTGAACTCCGTCTTTATAATGCAAAAAACAACGAATTTCGTGTGTATTAAGGAACGCGTGTTTTTTTTTTTTTTTTTTTTTTCGATAAATGTGATTCGATCAATTATCGTCGAATCCCTAACAAGTTTATCGATGATGAGCCAATTATGTTATTGTTTTATTCATGCTATCGGCTGTTTCTAAAAATAAACTTTACAGTTCGAATATAGATATCGAAATAATCGGAGATATTTTGCATGATATGTTCGGGCGATGATTTTAAGTCGTATCGACATAAATCTATTATTGATATATGTAGAGATGTATATAATTATATTTCAAATATATTGAATCTATTTGTGATAACAAAATTAATGTTCTATATGTACGATTTATATAAACGTTTGAATTATATTGACGCGTATTATTGAAAATGTTTTCAATGAATAATTGTTGTATAGGTAATATTTTTATTTATTATATATGCGATGTAAGGAAAAATGTAATTAATTACATAAATTTATGTATATATGTGTTATACATTTTTGCATCGGTTCTAAATTTAAATATATGCAAAAACTACGTAACTAACTATTAAAACTTCTAATTTATATATTTTTTAAAATATATAAATGAAAAGATATATTTATATGATTTACCGCTGTAATAGGAATAAAATGTATTTAAATGGGTAAAAAATACGGATAATTGCCGTATAAAAGTATTAGCAGCAAAATAAATACATTAGTAATCGATTATTAATATCGGCTTTCATTGTCTACCAAACATAATAATGCATTTGTGTTCAGAATTGCTTAATATATCGAATTATACGCCCGGAACTTGTATTTTTTTAAATCTGTGTTTCCATGCAGAATATCGACAAAAATAAGAATTTTTCATATTTTCCATCACTCCACAAAATTCAGAAAAAAAAATGATAGAAATCTGCGGAAAAATCCGTTCTGTGTGATTTTTACCGTGGAAATACGATAGTATACGACAGTACACGCGAGTTTTTCCGATAACTCCATCGTAACGTCGAGATATTCGCTACTGGAAAATACCGAAATTCACTATTTTCTTCAAAGACAATATTTTCAAACAATATGCTACTTATTCTTCTGTCTCAATATTTTTTATTAAAACTTACGATAGACTCGAGAAAAATAAAAAGAATGCGAATTAAATTTGCACAACGGTTCTTCATTATATTTTTATCGTCGTTAATAAATCTCCGCTGGTAAAGTTGCTCTGCTAAGGAAGCGACGTGCAAATCTTCTTTGCATCACTTTTTTATGCTTTGATTTAATTCCAAATGCGAGTGAAAAGATCAACATTAATCATCAATTATTACCATTTCATTCGAAAATTAAGTAAAAAATTGTAAGATTGTTAACCGACATTTTCGTTAAAATATTCAAAATTTTGTGAAATACGAACTATTTATCGATTCTCACCAAATTCAATACCAATTATCTCGAAAATTATTAGACTAATCGTGGAAACAAGTTAATTGAAAAAAAAAAAAAAATGTGTCGTGTAAAATCTTAACAACTACAATGATTTCTCCAAATATTAGAATGAACTATGAGAAAAAAAATCGCTTTTTATCATTTACGTTCCGAATCGGTAAAATCTTATCGGTAACATAATTTTTGTTTTTTTCGCGTCGTGTCTAATTTTACGAATAAATCAAACGATCTTTGCCTTCAATTTTTGCTAGAACTTCGTTTCATTAATAACGCAAAAAAAACTCGTCGGTTTATAATAGATCGATGATATACGCGACTAACATATAGTGAAAAGTATGTAACTCCAGTTCTCGTCTAAATCAGTTTTTTTTTTTTCATCGAAACAAAACCGTGCGTAATGAGTAAACCCCCTGTAATGAATGACCTTTATCTCCAACTCTCGATTACACTCTGTTTCGCTAATTAGAGAAGAAAAGCTTTCGCGCACAATGGGCGCTGATAACCATAGGACACATAATGCGGTGTAAAGCGATGGGTTATCTCCGCTATAATTACATCGAGACGGCACGTATTCTATACAACAGAATATAGTATACGGGTCGCGGAGACCTGTATTCATAGAATCAGCAAAGTGTACACCGCACAGGAGCATTGCGAATAGTAAACATGTATAGCGGACTATCGCAAAACGCATACGCGACAAGATAATGCAGAGGTGGTAGAGGTGACAAGTATAGAGTATACAACGATACATGATCATCGGCGGCTAGTCGAGGGGTGTGTCTGACTCTCACGATTCTCGTATAGGTCGCGTCGTATGCGAAGGGATGCGTTAATACCCCCGCAAGCGTAATATACATGTAACTATCCATCCATCTATCCATCTATCCATCCACACGGCACGTGTGTGGTGCCGCGAGAGTAACTAAAACGTGTAGACACGAGAAACGAGGTGCGTTACTATCACAAGCGCCAGTAGTCGTCGCGCAAAGTGGAAGCACCCCGAAGCACCTCCGGACGCTGAAAACCTCCCTCTTCCACCCCCTGACTGCCGTCGCCGCCCCGTCCGTTTTCAACAGATTGCCATTACGCCCGTTAATCGTCTGCGTTCTCCCTGCAACTCCCCCCATCCCTCCCTTACAGCAGCAGCCCTTCCGAAACTGGTTGGTGAACTCTCTCGTGCCTCAGGCCGACGCGAATGTTGCAATTAGTCTCGTTATACGCGAAGGAGATTTGCACTAAACGCAAACCTCTGACGGAACAAACCCACCCCCTGCAGTCGTATAAATGTATATATGTATAGGTAGCCGAGAGCCATCAAGAGTCGGTAGTCGTCGTTGATCGGTTACCGTTGCGGTATACACCCAGAAGGTCATCTACCTTTCGATATAAATCAAATCGACGATCACCTAGCGATAGTTTTGTTGCTGAAATGCCGATGGATCGTTGGAAATTTCATGAAACTGTTTTTTTATTTTTTTTCCGAGTTTTATGCAGAAATTATGTTGTAAATTTACTGACAAAAAAATCGACTGAATCGACAAAATCGGCGCTTGCGGATGGCGAAACAAATAATCGGTTGGTTTTTAATAAAATAATTTTGATAGTAAGGAAAGGAAATAATGAAATCCATTTAAATAACAGTTAGGATAATTAACTAAGTATTTCTTTCAGTGTTGAAATATTTGATTCGCCACCCGCAAGCGCCGATTTTGTCGATTCAGTCGATTTTTTTTCTCAGTGTTGATCTCGAAGTTATTTTAACGATATTTTATATGCATATAGGTTTTTGAAATTAAATAATCGATTTGCAATAAAAGATTAATTTAATGGAAAATTAATTTTGCATAGCGATCTTTTAACGGTTTTTAAATATATGTTAGCGACGTTGATATTTTATATAAAATTCATAAAATAGAATATTATATTTAAAATCGCGGAATAAAAAAATTGGAGTATTTTTGAATAATTTCTAAGCTCTCCATTGGCATTCTACGTGTATACATTTTATAGTGAGATATCGAGTCGCGCGTACAAGAGCACTCGGCGCAATTTTTTTTACAATTCGCATAAAAAAAAATCGTTTCTACATATAAATATTATTATTCTACTGAACTTGACGCATATGTAGACTTTCATTCATTTTTAACACAATTTTTTAAAGTACGTGGCGCACCTGTTTTTTATTATTTGTGATGTCGCAAACACGACGCTTCTGTCTGCTATAATTCCGTCCCGTGAAACGCGCACAGTGCTCTGTTTCGTAATTACGTTTTTCAAAATTATAACAAAAAATGTTAGGAAATTAAACAAATTTCTTCCCAAAAAGGATAAAAACAATTTTATTGACGCTAAACAGTGAAATAGTAAATAATTATTCGCACATTACACTCGAGAGTGTAATGTGCGAATAAATGTCCCGACTATAATATTCGAACAATTATTTTTTATTTCACACTTTATCATTGATAAAAAAAATTAATTAAACTTTTTTTTCGATCGAAAATTTTTTAATTTTCGGAAAATATTTTTTTATCGCAATAGATTTATATCGTGTAGGTAAAGTATATAGAAAAACGTATTCCACACGGAAATTCAGAGAAAACAATAGTGAAAGATAATTTCAGCTTTTAGTGCAGTAGAAATAAAAAAAAAAAAAAAAAAACATTGCAAACACAGGCAGGTGGAGCACAAGGAAGGAAGTGGACGCGAAGAATAGAGGGTGAAACTCGTCGTCGGTTGACGCGACCGACGATTTGCTCCATTTCCTCAGCCCCTCCTCCGCCCGAACCCATTCAATCCTTTTTCTATTTCCCGGCAACGATTCCGCCATCGCTATTTACTCCGCTACTATTGTCATTGTACGATGATATATATACATATACCCGTCCGTATGTACCTTATTCTCTCACTGCGTTCGGGGTAATTGCCGCGGGAAAAAGCGTCAGCGGTAATGTCACGAGAAGATACGAGAAGAACGCGCGTTCGTCCGTCGACGACGCTTTCTCGGATAGACGATTCTTTCTGTACCCCCGCCGCAACTACGACGACGAGTAGTTGACACAGCTGTGTGAGAGAAAAAAATACGCGAAACTCTAACGAGAGCGACTCTATTCGCTCGACTGGATCTAACCGCCGAGACTCGAGGAGTTGTAATCTTTTCTCTATATATATATATATACACATTTCTCTTTCTCTGGCCACCGTGCGTGCGAGAGATACGGCTTACGGCTCGAGAGTCGGATTACTCCGATCGTATACCGCAATCCCGCAGCTGCTTCTCCGACGCGTGAACCGTTGAACCAGAAGAGGGCGATTGGTTATACGAATATAAAAAATAAAAATAAAAAAAAGGAACAGATAGTTCGAAGGCATATCGGTGAAAAAGTCCAGTGCGGACGAAGGGGTGACACGCAATAGGCTCGATGTATATAGAACTGAGAACTGCGGAGTATCGTTGAGGGGGTAAATCGACGGACGATTGAAATTCAAAGAAAATGTTAATATATATTTTTTTTTCGAAAGGCACATATATCCGGAGTGTTAGAAAAAAAAATTATTGAAAAATATTTAAAAGTACAAAAAAAAATGGCCGTGGAAGAATTACCTTGAATTACCTGAATTTGAAACACAAAACGGGTCAGTGAAGTTAATTACAATGACGAATGATGATTGCTGATTTTTTTATTAATTTTTTTTTTTTTTACAAAATGCGAACGAATTGAAATTGAAGCATAAAACATTCTTAGAAAAAAGTTGCGATTTCTGCGTAATTATTTAAAACTGAAGATCGATTGAAAAAAAAGGAAAATCTTCACGAGTCATCATTGTTGGTAACTTTAATAACCATTGTGATTTTTTTTAATGGAAATTTATTGTTTCTATTGTGTTATCTGAAAAAAATATACATTTTTCTTACGGCGACCATTTTTCTTTTCATATCTGTCGATCATTTTTTAATATAAACATCTTTAATACTTTTTAATAAAAAAAAAATGTATTTTTTTTTCGACTATCATTTTCGAAAAAAAAAATCAAATAATTCGATTTTATTTTCGAACTCTTCAGTAGATATAACCCCTTCCAACATACTGTTCTACTCGAGACGTGTTCTCCGCCATCACTCCGTAACCGCGCCTCGTGGTTACGGCAAAACGTACTTTTGAATAACGACGACATTTCCCTTGCGGTTGAAAGAAGGAGGCATTTTAACGGTGTCTGAGAATAACTTCTTTCTTTTTGGTTTCGGATTACAAAAAAAAATATTACAGGGTTTTGATCGGCTCGGAGGGATGTTATTATACTTGAAGCGTATAAACTGAATATTTTTTATTGCAAAAACGCGTTATGAAAATAGCTTCCGGTTTGCTGTTTGCTGTGAAAAAACCTTTTGATAGACTCATTACGACATCTAACGGAAGAGACTTCCGCGGAGTCGAAGAATCATCGCTTTTACGGTTACTAGAAGTAACTTCCGTGTCGATGTTAACAAAAGGCCTTTGAATTAAATTATTGCGATATATAGTCAGACAAACAGATCGACAAGTTATGTTAATATTTTATTTTCTGATCAAATATAAAACAAATATAAATTTTATTTGTTTTTTCACTGAAACTAAAATGAATTGAATTGTCACATCGAATATTAAAAACACTGCACCGCCGTTAAAAAAATAATTTTCAATGTTTGCCGAAACGAATTTTTTGTTTTTTTTTTTACGGGAATTAAAATGAAAGCAAATACAGAGGTAAACAATTTTGTTATTTTTTTTTTCGTAAGAATGAACAGTGGAAGTAATTTGATTTTTGTTATATTTGCATTGAAAGGAAAACATTCATTTGGAAACATTTACAACAAAAAAAAACATCGAAATTGATTTCTTGTGACACTCGATGAAAAATTCGATATTTTCGCCTAAAAATGCACAATAAAAAAACTCCAATTAACTTGAAATCCAATAACCAATAAGTCAATAACTTCAAATGAAATTCATTTTTATTATATTCGAAATTAAAAAAAATTCTCTGAAAATCGCATTTACAATGAAAGAACAAAAGTCCTTCTAATTGGTTTTTCATAATACGATGAAAAATTTGATATTTTGGATTAACGATTTCACGTAAAAAAATAACGTAAATTTCGACAATTACAATGGAAATTAAAAAAAACTTTTAATCGTTCCGTTGCCGCAAACGACGAAAGAATGCAATTCGATATTCCATATAAGATAACATAACATAGTAACTTTAAATTAGTTTCATTTCTATTGTATTCAGAATGAAGAGAAATCCTCAGTAAATCTTTCGCGATGAAAAAAAAAAAAACTTTTTAATTGACTCGTTGTAAAACGATAAAAAATTCGATATTTTTATGTAATATCTTCACAGGAAAGAAAAAAACTTTTCAAAATAACATTCCAACGAAAAAAAAAATTCAATCGTCTCGTTTCCACATATCGAAAGAATGTCATTCGATATTCGATACAAAGTATCAAAACATAATAATATGACATGAGTTTCATTTTTATTCTATTTGAAATAAAAGGAAATCCACTGAAAACTTCCTGTACAATGAAAGAAAAAAATACCATTCTAAATCTTTCGTAAGAAATAAAAAAAAAACTTTTTTAATTGCTTCTTTGTAATACATGAAAAAAATCGATATTTTCACGTAAAAACTTCGCGCAAAAAAAAATAACTTAATTTTCATTAATTCCAATTTTTAAAACTTCAATCGTCTCGTTGCCACGTACGACGAAATAATGAAATGCGACAGTATTATATAAGTTAACATAAAAAAAAATTTTAATATTTTTCAAATTCGAAGAATTCGAAGAAAAATTCTCAATTGTCTCGTTGCCGCAAATGGCGAAATAGTAAAATTTGATTTTCGATAAAAGATAACATAATAAACAATTTAATATGTTTCAACTTACTCTGGTGCGGGATTCCTCCAGCGCTGCGTACCAGCGCGCGCCATCAAGCATCAACGGACCTGCGACCTGAAGAGCCGCGCGACATGAAAAGAAAAAAAGAAAAAATGGAGTCTCGTTAGTGAAAAAAAAAAATCGTACATTTGTGTTTGTGCGCCGGAAAAGTTGCGGCTGTAAGGCTACGTGCCCTCTGATTCTCACAACTGCTGATTGACAGAATGCATAGAGTGCAGAGAGTGTATAGAACGCGAGAGAGCGAGTCGAATACAGAAATACGAACAGCCAGTAACATAGGGTCGGTACCTATATACCGGCCACGCAGACCTACTGTTTTCCGAGGACCAATTAATGTCGTAATTGGCTTTTGAAAATTTCGGCCGACATAGTCGTATCGTTCCGCGGAGCTCTCAGAACCCTCGGAGGGTAAACATGAGCCATAATAATAACAATAACAACAATAACAGCAATATAATATTTATACAGGACGATTCATAAAATACATCGAAAACTTTTTTTTTCAATCCCATAAAAAATAAATATAAATTATAACTTTTTAAATATAGTAATAACAGTAATAATAATAATGATAATAATAACTATTTACAATCTCTCGAATGAAAAAAAGTCGATTAATCATTCGTATTTTTTAAAGTTATTGTTATTATTATTATTTTGGTACTTTTTGTCGGGTAGTCAAGAAAAAAAGATGGCGTCGATATTAATTATGAATCCTCCTGTATATTCCCAGTTATTTAATGACCACAGCTTCGGACAATAGAAATCATTTTTTCCGCATGCAAAACCTCATAGCGAATTAATATTAAAATAAATCCATATAAAAATTTGTCGACTGTGCATAAGAGACTCTCTTCATAACAATTCTATGGCGTAAGGATATGAATTTTCTGCTCACGCAGGTCTACAGTTATTATTCGCTTCGCTCTGTATATTATTATTATTATATATATATTCTTGACCCGCTATGAAATTTGCAAGAAAACCGGAGACCAGAGACGCACGCGGCAGCGAAGAAAAAAATAAATAAAAAAGAATTTCCAGTGTGCGTCGACGTTTCCGCTCGGACAGAGCACAGCGCGGCGCTTGCCGAATCGACCAGTTGTAAAAATTTTGTCGACTCGGCGCGCGCGCCTCTTCCCACCCGCGCCTTCCCGCCGCGTGGATATAGACTGACGGAGAAAAATTCGCCAAGTCGCGAAAGTTTCGAGATACGCGAGAGAAGAAAGGAGAAACCTGCCGCAAGGATCTCGCGCTTTTTTTCTTTCTTCTCTCGACGTTTCTTTCCGTTTTCAGCTCTATTACGCCTCCGTTATTCTCGTGTCTCCGCGTTATCTGGAGATAACCGGAGTATCTTCTATCTCTCTGCTTTTCGTTATCCTTCGTCTTTCCGTGTCTTCGTTTATCCTACAGCGCATTTCCCCGTCAATGCTATGTGTACCCGGAGTCCTCGAAATCCTCGTTGTCGTCGGAGGTTTCCTTGTCTTTCGTCCCTTTTCGCTACTCGAGAAGTAAGAGAGGTTCGCCTCTTGTCTTCCGTCCCCCACCTCCGCTTTACCATCGCTATATATCCCTTGTCAGCGAGTCTTTCCCGCCGGACCATCCCAGTCCCGTCCATTCACCGGACGTGATTGCTGCTTGAATATTTTACGAGACCACCGCGTCACGTATCCCCACTCAACCGCTTACCGCTTGCCGAGGACGACTCTGCTGCAACGGCGACGGAACAGCGACGCGGAGTCCAGCGAACTCTTTTTTTTACCCTTCGCGCATCAATAAAAATCGTTTTCCTGACGGTGCATTCTCTGCCGGGTTTATCTTCAATTTTTTTCGATTACGTGAGATATTTCGCTCAAAAAAAAAAAAAAAGAATGTCGTAACGTTTTTTGTCCGAAATCTTCAACGGCGGAATCCGGCGAATTATTTTTCCTCTTCCCACATAAATAACAATAATATTCCCGACGGTGCATTCTTTGCGGAGTTTATCTTCAATTTTTTTCGTTTACGTAAAATATTTCGCTCAAAGAAAATAAAAAATTCAGTATCTTTTTTGTCTGAAACGTTCAATGGCGGCGTCCAGCGAAGTATTTTTACTCTTCCGACATAAATAAAAATTGTTTTCTCAGCGGTACATTCTTTGCGGAGTTTATCTTCTATTTTTTTCATTCGCGTGATATTCTGCTCCAAAAAAAAAAAAAATCCATTTCAGTAACTTTTTTGTCTTAAATCTTCAATGGCGGAGTTCCGCGTATTCTTTTTTCTCTCGGCGCATCAATAAAAATCATTTTCTCAAGGGTGCATTCTTTGCGGGGTTTATCTTCCATTTTTTTCGTTCGCGTGAGATATTTTGCTCAAAAAAAAAAAAAAAAAAGTTACTGAAATGCACTTTTTTGTCTGAAACGGCAGCCTGGTGGCGTACATTACTCTGCGCGGACTCGTGAATTACTTTGCTCCGTGGCGGCAACTGGAAGTCTTGAGATTTAGATGAGACCACGAGAGGGTTGGTGGGGCGAGAAAAGAGAGGGGAAGAGGGGAGTTTGAAGACCTGCGGGAATTTCCGTATGCGAGACGACGACATGAAATTAACGCAGAGTACTCCATACACTCGCAAAACACTATATACTGTAGTATTACAGTGTATGGGCGGTGTGTGTGGAATAACGTAGGCGAGAGTAATGAGAAGTAGCGACGACGCGGACGACGTATAGCGAACGCGCTAGTGCATTACTTCGTACACGAGACAGAAAACCCCCTTTCAGCGACACATCTTTAAGGTCACGAAAGCGCGTCGCGGTCTCGATGTTTTTTTTTTTTTTTTCTTTTTTTTTGGTAATGAATAGAACGGTTGCTATCACCCGTTACTAAGTGGATATCCGATTACAAAAATGAAAGAAAAAATAAGCAGCGGGCGTTTGCTAACAATCGAATTGATAACCTTTCGATAAGAATTATCGGAACGTTTTTCAGCGGTCTACACGCCAACGAATTTTAAAAATAGACAAAAAAAAAACAGAATTTTGCATTATGGTCTTTTTTATTCACGGAAATTCTTTCCCGAAAATAATTAAAAAAAAAAATTAAAAAAATTAAATTGTAAATTAAAGATCAAAAAAATTACACTACATTTTTTTCTCGAGGTATAATCTTCGGATGACGTGAACTGTAATTAAATTTTTTTATTTAATTTCCGATGTTTAATTATCATTTTTCGTAATTTTTTTGCATATTCCATATAAGAAACTGTGTTTTCGTAATTATTTACTGTGATTTTTTATTTTCAATCAAACATATTTTTAACGAAAAATAGTATAATAACAATATTTTTATATACAAAACGAACAATTTTGGTAAAAGTATCGAAAACGAATATATCGATAAATATTTAATACCTCTGCAAATTTTGATCGAATTGAATGGCAATCAAATTTGTCAGCAACTCGATTTATGCACTAATTTTCAATTCGATCTCTGAAAATTCGCGAGAACTGTCATCTCAACGATCTTTTTTACACACTCATTGAATGTTTTTTCCAAATGCATTTTTTAGATTTTTCGAAAAAATTCGTAAAAAAAAAAAATTTTAAATAAAAAATTAACGCAAACAAAGCTTCTGCCGCAAGGAAGCGAAAAACCTGTTTTTGTTTTTTTTTTTTTTCAGCACAATCGTTAACAAGGAACATCCTTGACATCGCCGAACCGGAAGTCGACACGCAATCATAATTTACTAAACAACGAGTCTGTAATAACGTCACTCGCCGTACACCTGCGGCTCGTTTACTTAATTATGATGAACGAAGTTAAAAAAAAAAATTATAATTGTACAATTAAGTAAACAATTTTCTGGAGCGGTAGCCAAGTGTGTTCCAGATATGTCCTTCAGGACAAATAATAAAGCAGCACAATAAAATCTCCGAAAGCTTGTTGAGCCGCAAGAAAGTCGATTGGTCTAATTTTCTGTCCTTTTGCTCGGTATAACGAATTTTTCCCGAGCGTATAAATCGAAGAAAAGGTTGCAGGTTCGCCGAGGGTGAAAAGAGCGAAGATAAGGAAAAGCTGTATCGATCGTCATCGGCATCCGACTCCGACTGCGACTGGAAAGGCCTTCCTTTCCTTTTCCGGTTTCCTTTATTCTTCCGGTTGGGTACGCGCGAGGCACCGGCCCAACTACCGTCCGAAGACCTCTAAATCCCTCCCTATAGCTCTCGTTAACTACTTCCGCAACTTTGCGATAGTTTAGATCCGAATATATCGTTAGTACGGTATACAGTAATGTATCGTATGGTCCCGCAGTCGATGGGGATGAAAACGAGAAAAGAAAAAAAAAAAAAAAAAGTTAATGTAGGGTTCCACACAGCAGGTAACCAATACGAATTCAGAACGCGCGAGCATCGAGTTTCCTTTGGCCGGCTGTTGCTCGTCGCGATGTTTTGGGCTGAAATCGACCTTAGCGTATAACTCGTGCAAAATTCTTCTTCCTTGTTGCCGCGACGTTTTTCGTTGACCCCCGCTATCCCCTCGAGCCAAACGTAGCTACGTATCCAATTCATCTTTCCCCTCAGCGAATTTCGATGTTAGGGGAGAAAACGCGAGAGTTTAGGTGTCGAGAAATGTATATGTACACGTAATAGGCATCGTAAGTCTGCGTGCGCAACTGGCGAAAGCTGAGAAGGGATTCTCGCATCGCTTGCCGAGGGCTCATTCTCACTAACACTCGTCCAGATATTACTAAGTTCTATAGGCCTATCGACTATATAGTCCTATATATAAGTATATATATAGGCATTCGAAAGATACTCCTACTTCGACTACATAGACTCGAAGCCCCGGAGAAGGCGGAGGGGAGGAGGTTTAGGGGTTTTCGGTTTCCCGTTCTACTTCTGCGCGCAATTGATTTTCCGCGGACTCGAATGGGAATCTCGTCCTGAGAGTGAATTCCCTTACTGCTGCCGTTACTGCGGCTGCTACTCACAGAAAGGGGGCGGATTAAGAATCATCTCGCGTGTGCCTTTGCCTCTTATATCTTCTTATCCCATCGGCGAAAGACTCTCGAGAAAATATCTTTACCAACGAATTTCGTCGCCTGTCGCGTGTACGTCGAATTTTTTAGTAGTTTATTAACATCGCGAAGTAAGAATGTCACGAATTCATGGTACGACGAACACAACATTCCATGCCGCGAATATGTTCTCGAGACTGTGCCAAACAGGGCGAACGACGCGCCGCTAGTAGTCGCGTCACAGTCCAGTAACCAAAACGTACGTGACGCGCCGCTTGTGTACACATCGCGATATAGATGCGCTGTACACTATGATACATATATATAGAATATACTATGTTTTTTTCATGTATATATACATATATTTATGTCGGAATATCACGGATATACGTAAAACTCGACGGCGGAAAAGTTGCATACGCGTTCGGTAACTGAGTCCGCGACTTTCCCCCACTCTCTTCAAGAACGGAATCCATTATTACCCCGCGATCTATAGCCTACAGAGTGATTCAGAATTTAAGTATTTTCACCTTGAAATTTCGTATTTATTTGACTTCTGACGAAGCGAGCGAAAATTCTTTGACCTGTGGGTTTTATTATCCTGTGGAAATTTTTGACGAACTTTTTTTTTTCTAAAAAAATTGGATTTTCGTATTTATTTGGCTATTTTTTCTGTTTTACACAGAAAAAAAATGTTTTACATATATTCTTCGGGTTGAATTTCGGAATTTTTTTCTTTATTTAACGGTCTGCGAATATTCAAGATTTGAATTACGATGACCTTCGCGATTTTAATACTTGCGGTTGAAAACAGATGTTTTTTTTTTTTTCAAAGTTCTCTGCACTTCAGAAAAATTGGAATTTCGTATTTACTCGGCAAGTTTTTTCTGTTAAAAAAAAAAATTATTTTATATCCTCCGAGGATTAATTATGCGAAGCACATCAGTGGTATATCTTCAAAACGAATCAATAAATCGCTACTAAATTCGTACATAACCTCTATAGCCTCAACACATATATCCAATAAAAAAAAAAATAAAAAAAAAATTCTCGTAACTTTATGAATTCATTTTTCCAAAGTAACGTCTCGTTTTTTTCTTAACTTCGAAAAACTTCCCCAATAAAGGAGCGCACCATCGCAATTCAAAGGTTTCTCGTAATTTTTTTTTTCTCTCTTTTTTTTTTTTTTTCTCTCGCAACTTACGAAAAGTGAAATTCTGCACGAGTTCCGCATATCGTTCTGTACAAAAAGTTATATATCGACTGAAGCTATTCCCAACGAATGAGGGTTAAGGTAATGAAAATTCACGAGATGTGGCGCGTTGGGGGGTTTTCCCCCTTTCCGATGGGGGGATTCCCCGTTCTCGTTGCCCGGAGTTTCGCCATAGTCACTGCCGCCCCCCCGTGCCGTTGATAAACCATTCCGTTTTCTCGTATACGTATAGAGTGGGAAGCATAGCGGGGTATATAACGTTGTCGAGATCGGGCAACCGTACCGAAAATATACGAGAGTTTTCCTCGCGTGTTACGTTACACAACGCGATCGAGTTCTCGTCTCGTACCGTACGAGAACTCAAGCGAACCCGCCAGTGCGGCACCCACGCTTTCGCGCCGAACTCGAAACGTCTCTACGAGTTTTACTCTCTTTCTCCTCGCCGTCGAAACTCTCCTCCTCCCCCTCCCAAACCCCTTTCCCCGACGATCGCGCGCGTCTCGGCGCCGCGCCGAGATTGGCGCAATCGAAACGACCTGCTGTGTTGCTGCCGCTGAAAGTCTGAACAACTGAGCGCTCGCGAGGCCCTCAAGAGCGATAGAACACAAGTATAATATATCTATATATACATATGTATATATATACATGTATATCCAATTTTACGAGAGCGAGAAAAGAATATAAAGACAGAGGAAACACGAGTGAAGGGAAAAAAAGGAAAGGAAAAAAAAAAAAAATCGACGTTACCATTTTTAGTAACGAAGCCCAACGCATGAGATTCTTCATCTCGGCCTTTCGTGATTCTCTCGCAACGCCGTAACAACATACGCGTTGTCCTCGTCCTCGAGTTGTTATTTTTTTCTTCATCTCCGTTCTCGTAATTTTTTTTTTTTTTTTTTTTATGAATGACTCCTCTTCGCCTCTTCTTTCGTAGTCATCGTTCTTGTTATTATCGCCTGTTGTCTTTATTGTCAACTCGTGGCCTCGTGAAACGCATATGCGACGTTACTACTCCTCCGTATGTACGAAGGGAACGATACGTGGAATAGAAGAGGGGAGAGAGAGCTGCGTATTGTCCCTATGTACCCTTCTCGCGGACGGATAAGGTGGAGCACACGAGTCGACGTGCGGATAGAAAGAAAACTAAAGGAATTTTTTTTTTTTTTTTTTTTTCGCGTTGGATGAGAGAAAAAAAGGGGTTTGTGTGTCTGCATCGCGTTTCAACGGTTTCTCGTATTATCGTCGACGAACATAGACGCACGCGCGCGCGTATGCGAGAGATCTCATCCTACTATCAACACAACATTCGCGGATGAATTTTTTTCACATGTGCAATGCGAATTTGCAGCAACAGCAGTAGCAGACGACGATGTTTCGCGTCAGCGGCGACGAACGCGGCGCGGAGAGAGCGGCAGATAAAAAAAAAAAAAAGAAAAAAAAAAGTTGAAAAAAAAAAAAAAAAAGAAACTGCGAGTCTCGTTGCAACGAGTGTGCATCGTGAATCGTAGGCCGCTCCGTTCCCACGTAGCGATTTTGCCGTCGTAGGTGAACAGAGTCTCGAAACCTCTCGCTTCGCATCATCACTATTTCTCGTTTTATTAACACTCCGCATTACGAGCTCAGCTCGAAACGCTCTCGTGTCTCTTCGGAAGAATTATCGTATCGTCATTCCTCGACGCCCTCGTAAACGAAGAATTTAGAATTTCCGTTGAGTTGCGCGAGTCAGTCGAAGAATTGGTCGACGGCGCGAGAGATGGCGAATAAGAGTTTTCTTACTTACTGCGCTCGAGAGAGTAATACCTATGGCCTTCGTAAGGAAAGAGAACCCCGAGGCACGTTAGCGGAGTAACGTAGAGCCTCTGATATCTTTTGCTGTTCGCGAGAAAAACGGCGGCCCAAAGGAGGCGAAAGGAACGATGCCAAAGTGTCCCGATCGATCGAGCGTAGCGTAGCGTGAACTTCTTACGAGCGCTCCGACTCTGTGTTCTCTCGTTTCTCGAGTCGTACAGGAGAATTTAATAATATACACAATGCTCGATAAACACGAGACACGAATGTACGTACAGCAAATAATAATAGTAATAATAATAATAATAATAATGACAACGGCGTCGATGTGAAAAGTTGATATCGTCATTTGTCGACGTTACTTCGAATCAATTATTTTGTTGCTTCGAAAAAATTTAATACGACTTGTATAAAAATGTGAATTCGGAATCATAGCGTGCTGAAAAAAAAACACGAAATTTTGTTGAAAAAACTTTTTTTTCTTCGCCAAAAAATTTTTAAAAAAGTTATCAAGATTTTTTTTTTTCGAAGAATTTTGTAACGTATTTTTTGAAAATGTTAATTCAGAATTATTTCACACAGAAAAAAGAGAAATCTTGTCGAAAAAATGTTTTTTTTTTTGCTAAAGAATATACGAAAAGGTCACCAAGTCACTTATAAGTCGATGTGTAAAATAGATGTTGTGGAGATTAACCCCTTAGTTACGGGTGACGTAAACATACCTCCGGCATTTTTTTACCAGTCATTACTTCGAATGATACATTTAAGTATAAATATCATGAAAAAATACTGAAAAATTTGGGAGGAAATTTGGAACGATAGTTTTTTTAAAGGTCGAAAGATAACTTTTTAAAGCATTTTTCTAGCCGAACGGGAGAAAAAAATTTCGAACAAAATTATTGTAAAATTTTAATAAAATAACAATTAATATTAATAATAAATAGTATTTTTCATAAAAAAAAATAATTTGCGATTTTTTACAGCACATTTGGAATCATTTTGCTTCAATTATTGTTTTTGCTTACGAAATTTTTTTTTTTTTTATTTTTATGAAAATAATTTTTTTTCCCAAATTAACTTTCACGACATTGCAAAAAATGAATTTTTTTATCGAATTAACGTCATTCGATTCGATTATTCCGGAGATTCGATGTGCCATCGTCATTCATTAATCGTAAAACCGCGAAGAATCGATCTCGTCGAGCGAACTCCGTGGTTTTCTCTACTAAAACATGAATAAGAAGATTGTTTTGTGCGCTGCAACAAAAAGGAGAAAGGGAGAGAGGTAAACGACCTCCTGAAAAGCCGAGAGCCACGAAGTAACTTCTCGCGAGCGTCCAGTACAGGACACGTTCGAAGCTAACAGCGTTCTTCCTACGCTATTTCCTTTTTCTACTTAGCTAAACCTCGAGAGCGGTATCCCCGCTCGCCGCGAGTTATTCGTCTCTTCTTTAGCTCTACGAGTCATCTCGACAGAGTCATCATTCCCTCCGCGACGCACGACAATTGTTTTCCGAAAAAACTCGTTTATTCGTTTGAATTATTTCGTATTGAATTCGTGTCGAAAACATCGAAAGTATTCGGTTGCACTGTTCACTTCGGGGGTCGCGGAAAACGTTGTAATATGCAGGAAGAACGAAATAAATGGCCGAAATAGTTGTTTTAGTCTGCTGCGCAGTAATAAATAGCGACGTTTATATTGTAGCGTTCAGGGGCTCTCGGCGCGCTGACAAGCGGCCGACGTAAGAATATGCATTCGACGTCAAACTCAGGGGCTGTAACGGTGTGTCCGCCACAGCTGCGTTCCAATTTTCGTATTTTCGTTCACGAGCCACAAACACAGAGACGCGTACATATATATGTATATAGTGTTTGTAGGTAACAAACGACACTAATTGCTACGCGTCCGAGTTTTCTTTTTTGTTTAACTATCTCCGGGAGGAACAATTGTGACTAATCTAATGGAGTTTCATGCGTGTGAGAGAATGACAAATCGTTCATAAACACCTGTGCATTAGGTTAACAGATATATATATACAGGATGTGTATTGAACTCATTGTGCGAAACGGTGTTACAGACGTGAGTTTCATTGACGATTTTCGTGGTGAATCAATTGTCAATGAGAGCCCTCTTGGGCGGTGAACGAACAGAGATAACACTAAAATACGTGAGCGGAATCGTGAAATGCAAGAAAAAACGTCGGGGAAAACGATGACACGAAAAAAAAATACACGAGACGTAAAAAACGTAAAAAAAAAGATTTTACGTAAAGAAAAAACGTTAAATACGATTTTACATTTAAAAAAAGTTCAATAAGTTTTTTCAGTTTCCTCGAGATAGTATTAAAGTTTTGAGACGTTGCGACGAAAATAATGAATTTTGTTCGACAACAAAGGATTAACCTCAACTCTCTTACCGGTTGGTCCGCACAGTGTTGGGATAGTCGAACGTCGAAGCGTCACCGCTCCGCGAAGGGGATACGATGCCGATGCGGTAATCCAATGCGTAACACCGATATGTCACGACGCACATGTCAAAACAAACTCGAAAACGTCAACGGAATGTACGCGACCGAAAGATAGCTTGTCCACTGGAAAACACGTACGGCAGCCATCAATGCGTTTGAGAATAATGACAGCATCGATAATTACGAAGACGCGAAGTGACGCGTATCAAACGTACTACACTAACACTATCGAATCGCATAACCTCTTTGGCAATTCGACGACGACGACGACGGCGACGACAAACGACGTTGGCAATTCACGCTGCCCGAGAAACATAGAGATATGCCTGACGGCCCCGCGCGCGATACACACGCACTCTACTACGTTATACTCGCTCGACAATCCGTACGCTACTGAGAGCCTAACCACGACCACGCGCACTCTTTTCGCGCTTCGATGACGCGCGTCGCCGCTTACGTGCGTGCCACCGAGCCTTATTACTTTTTTATATCATATTTACGATTCACGATATTACGGCAACGCGAGCTTTGCGGCCGAAAGGGAGAAAGTATATTTTGTGAGCATATTGTGTGCCTAACGCTACAATGCGCGATAACTGCACGCGTGTATTTATCGACAGGTGTACATTTCGAGTGTTTCGATTTACGATAGCATAGTCACGAAAGCTACGAACAATTTTTGCTTCGTTCGTTAGTATTATCGTAATTTTATTCGAAAACTACAAATATCGATAAAATTATTATTAATTGTTTTTTTCGTTGTGTTTTTTCGTGAATCGATTGTTTTATTCGTTCGATTAATATTTCGATACAGTTTAAAAAATCGAGAAACTTGTTTTTTTTTTATCGTATTTATTCTAAAACACGAACTAATCGATTACTAATTCTTTTTTTTTCGGACAATCGTTCATAAATCGTTTAATTTCTCGATAAGGTGCGATCATAATAACAATAAAAAAATTCATCGTTAACACGATTCGTCAATCGAATAAATGCGTTTATTATTTTCGTGATTTTCGTTATACGATAAAAAGAATAGCAACGGGGCAGCAGCAGGCACAGCGTCCGAGAGAAGCCATAATACCGATTTGCTGCGCGATGCCAGACTGCAGGATCGAGCAGCGGGACGCGACTGCCTGCGTTGCCTGCTGCTCGAGGTGGCGGTATGGCTGGCTGGCTGGTAAGCCGAGGGCGACCGAGTCATCGGCTATAGCGCGGCGTGTGGAGGACGCCCGCCGTCGCTCCGCAACGAGAGCGGAGGGGTATCCCACAGTGCGAGAGGGGAGGGGAAAAACGAAATATACGTCGGCGTTGGCGGAGAGCCGCGGATTCAGAGGTTCTCAATCCTCTCGCCACGCAAAGAGTTCGAATAAACTCATTTGATGTTTAATGACGGACGGGGATACGGTTTGTAGAGTTAACGTATATATATAGCTACTGCCCGCATCTTCGGCTTCCGCAGTGCCTTTACGAGGCGCTCTTAGCGTAGTAAAGCAAAATGCTTCATTTATCGCTCGGATTCGTACGCGTGTAATAAAGTTCCCTTGGGTCGCCGACAGATAAGACACTAATCAGCTCGAAATACGAACGATTCAATCAGCGCAAATACGACGAGATTAATCATCTCCGAGTTATAAATTACTGTACAAATTATTCATTATATTTATTATTGTTATTATTGTCGCTTATTATTTTTCTCGAATAATCATTAAACAACGTGAAGTTCTCTCAATGAGTAATATAGATAACACGAACTACATCCGTTCGAGTTATCCACGCGAGAACGACATTTTCATTTTTTTTTTTATCTCTTCGCAAGGCGCCGTCGAAGATTTAACGAGCGATTCTCTTAATCGACGACGTCTGCTGGCGCCCCGATTTCTCTCGCTCGATGTAGCCGACAGGGGGTCTAACAAAATCCCAAAGACTTGCTACTGCACGGTGCACCGGTAACGAGTGCACCCGTCCCGTTCGCGAATAAGAAACGAAGGAAAAAAAAAATAAACGGGAAATGAAATGAATGAGAGGCGAAAGAAGAAGAGAATCTCGCGGACAGAAGGACACCCCCTCCACTTCCCCCTGAATACGCGCTTTTATCCGATCGATTTTTAAATTAATCGCTTCGCCGGAAGGGAGCGCCCACCGGCGCTCTACCGCTACGAGAGGATCCTCCAGTTACCCTTCGCCTGCTAAACCTCAAGACGGCGACGAAGACGTTCGCGTCTACAAGACTGTTCTACGAATCGAAGCGAAGGACCGTGAAGATCTTCCTCCCCTTCCCCTCCCCCCTTCCACAGCCTCCGAGTATCGCGAGAAGAGCACTCGCCCCTTCGAAGATGCTAATTTGCTATCCGCTTGAGAATATTTCGCCGTTAAGATTCAGAGTCTCGCGAGCATAGGGATGAGATTGATAGGCAGACGGATAGACGGACGGAGTTTATAGAAACGCCGGAGCGCAGACGTCAGCGAGGAATATGATGATCGCTCGGTATATAACACTCGCTGCATGACAATCGTTCGTTGCACTATATTCTTGCGTCGTCGTCAGGGGTCTCGTAGATTCATATATATATATATACAATACGTATATAACTCCGTTTTGTCTGCGTGCGACAGCGATCCCGAGGGATCGATCCTGAGGCGCGATGCAACGCGCGCGACTGCGGGTCTTCTTGGCCTCTTGCACTCCGCACACACTTTACTGCGCGCGTTCTCTCTCTCGTTGTAACGCTATATTTCTCCTTCTCGACTGATCCCGTCTCGACGTTTCTTCGACTAGTTGTATACGTGTGGGTATTATGCGTTTGTAGAGGCGGATGTATTGCATTCAGAGACAATATATATACATATGCATAAGGGCATTGGACCTTTACAGGTGCGATATTTACATATTTGCGGCGCTTGGGAAATCGCGTTGGAGGTATTGGCAGTTATGTAGACATGGGAATTGGTTTATTGATTTTTTATTTATTTATTGTTTAATTCATTATTATTTTTATTATTTATTGTTAATTATTATTATTTTTGAGTTTATTTATTGATTAGTGCGAATGATTGTAATTAATTTTTAAGCAGAAAAATGATTGTCGCCAATTTTTTTATATGGTTAGAATAGTTTTTTACTGAATGGAAATTGCCGGCAATCGTTACGAAACTCTGTACGCTGCGAAACGTTTTTTAAAAGGTAAACGCTAAGAATAATTAATTATTGTTTTCTATTTGAACAAAAATAGTTGTGGAAATTTTATTTTTTTTTTACGAAAATGTTATCAAAATGATTTAAAATTTCGGAGAATCATTTTTTGGAAAAATTTGTTAAAAATAACAAAAAAAGCAAATGCAGTGAGTTATTAACGGGAAATTTGTGAAAATAAAAAAAATTGCAGGCCACATGGACATTACATTTTTGTCCAATAGGAATTTTGCAAAACCTTAAGTTGCGAATACAATAATTACTCATTTATGGTGATGAAGAAAAAATTCATTGTATAATAAAAATGACAATATTAAGAAGAAAGATGATGATTTTTATAATTTCCACTCAGTAGTCAATCGGCTTTAGGAAGCACTTCCGGAAGAAAAAACCGCGAAATCAACTATTTAACGAAGTGGCAACACCGTTTTTTCCCGAATGGTTACGTATCGACGAAAAGTGTAAAAAGCCCGATAATCGCTCCTCATAATTTACGTGTGACAAATGCAAAGGTCGCGAAACCATTCCGAGTCGCATACGATGTATTTTTCACGATAAACACAACTCCGATATCAGTTTTGGCATAAAGTCAATCCGAACGCCGATATTTTAAGGGAAAAAAAAGTCGATATTAATTGTCTTCCAATTCGCGTTAATCATTCCGCCATTTCGATTTCGATCGATTGCCAGTCGATTGTAAGTCGTCGTTGGGGGCTTAACGTCGGAAGTTTCGGTACCCAATGCCTATTCAATACGGAGAGAGCGGTGGCGCGAATCGTTTTAGCCTCTCATCCCATCGAAACTATACATATATGATGCATCCTACTCTCGTAGGTTTACCGCGCGACCGGCACAATAAACCGTTCGTATGCACTATATGCGGTTAGAGTCTATAGTATACGAAGCACCATTCGCCGTTGCTACCGGTATGATGTCATCCGGTTGCGCAATCCTTTCTCAAACGTTCGTGAGTCACGATCGACACGGCTGTATAGAGAGCGGTTAATAAACGGTGCTGCCTCTGCCCTCTGAGAATCCTATACACCCAGTGCTCCAATATATGCATAAATTCCGCGATATTTATAGACTTTTCGTATTACTTATATATTTTTATTGATATTCATAATGTTATAAATAATATCAATAATAATGATTATTATTATTCAGATAATACAAATAATGATAATAATAAAAAATTAATAAAAACAACAATCCAAACAGATATCGTTATTATTTTATTTTCTTATTAAAATTTTCCTAAAAAATTCTGAAAAAATAAATAAAAAAATTCCCATCGAATTTTATAAAATACTTTTTATTTCAATTTTTTATACCAATATCTCAAAATTATTGGCGAATGCGACGAAAGAAATATATCGAAAAAATTCGTGAACACCCAATGTAAAGATGGCGAATAGATTCTTAACACGCGATGTTTCTACGGCGCTCGATGATCGTTCTTTACGCTCCGTTATAATCTCGTCGACATTAATGTTATAGAAAACGACGCTATAACTATTTTTTTCTCACGCCGTGTAACACGCCAATTTACATTGTCCCGTTCTCGGTGCGCGTGAAATCTTTATAATTCATAAATACGATTTGGGAATTTTACAGCTATTTAGCAAAACCCCCCCTCGACGGTTGCGCGCGGAACACGATGAGGTTTTCAGGCGCCGAGGGATATTCTTCCCGACGGTATAATCTACAATCCCCGTTCATCCCCTCGCGTATACTATACAATCGGCGGCCAAAACCGCACCGACGTAACTATTCAGCTGTGTCGAGTTATCCCCTCACCTTCCCTCCGCTCCCCTCCGCCGCGTCGCGACGTGTACACGTATCCTCGTCGTATATACATTTCGTTGTTCTCGAGTTCGCAGTTCGTGTTGTACACCAGTAAAAGAACTGCGTGTAGAACAGATGAAAACGTGAGACATCGGGAGGGAGAAGGGTGCGCGAGGAGTTTTACCCTCATACATCGCGCGACATTCGCGTAGGCAATACTATAGCGATATATATATATATACCATTTGCAGGTGCTTCGCTTCAACAACGACGACAATGACACGTGCCATAGCTTCATCGAAATCAGAGTCACGTAGGTCACGCGCCGCGAGGGCGAACCCTCTATATATCCTCGCGGCTCTTGATGCGCATCAAACCTATACAATTCCTCGGCGTATACATATATGTATATATATACACCTATAAAGCCACGGAACTCACACATCGCATCGTTGGTAATACTAGATGCGATTTCTTTCCTTACGCGGGAGTCATCGACGCGGAACTTATGCTCACGCAGAGGCTACGTGTATCGGGGATTATTATTACGGCAAAACAGGTACGTGTACTCCGACACGTTCCACGCGAGAAATACACCATCTAAGAGAGCTTCGAGTGCTGTTTTTCGCTTGATATGGATCTCGAATGCTGTAACAGCATTATTACGGTACTGAAGTATGAGATTTATGATATAATTTTTTTTTTTTTTCATTTTAGAATTAATGAAATTTAGTTATATCGAATTTGGGGGCTTTTACTCCGGGAGGCGGCGGCTTCATCCTTCCGAATTTTGATTAAAAAAAAATAAAAAAAAATTTTACATTTTTTTTGCACTTTTTACGTCGTAATATTGATTTGATAAAAATTATAAAAGTTATACACATTTACGAAAGAAACCGAAAAAGCTATTTTTAAAAAGTTAAAATTTTCTCGAGACACCTCTCGGTATTGCAGGGTTAACGTTTGCCGAAAAGATTTAATATATTGTGACAAAAATTGATACCCCAATTCTTCGAGTCTAATGGCGCAAAGTAATATCCTATTAAATGTTTATTTTTCTTTATTTTGCAGTAATATATTCTTTTCTTACATCAAAATGGATAAAATTAAAATAGTTTTACGTAAATTAAAAAACTGCCGACTGTAAAGGGATTTAAAAAAAAAAACGAAAAAGAGTAAAGTAATAAATCGTTATTTGCATACTGTCGTCGAGGATTTCAACGCTCAATGACGAATGAATCTCCCGACTGTAATATACGAAAAACTATTCATATTTTCACCTTCATTTGTGAATATAATGTTTTTTTATCACATTTCTGCTCCAACCGGAAATTTTTCAATTTTTATTAATTTATCATTATTTTTTTTTTCATTTATGATAAGGAAAAAAAAATTAAACATCGAGTTCCCAACTGCAGTCACTATTCCAAACTTTCAACACATCGAACATTGGGAACATTTTGAGATTCGCGTAAAAACGAATTTTTCGAAATTTCGGCAGTTTCGAGTTTCGATACTTTTTTTTTCCTTCGTTTCCGGAGTTTTGTTCGTCAGCGTGAATTTCGCGGAACGACTAAAAGTGGAGTACGAAAAAAGCAGACATTCGAAAGTACGTCTAAAAAGTGCTGTAACTATCGTAACAAAAGAGTGTAAAACGCCTCGGCGATGTTTATTATCTTACGTGTGTTAATCGACTCCTAACTTTAACACTCGTGCAGTTTTTACACGGCATTTGCAACAAAACAGGTATCGCGGCGGACGAAACGCAAGAGCCGTAAGACAGGTGAATAAATCGGCACGGAAACAGTGCACGCAGAGTGCAGTTTCGTCGTGTAACATATATATATATCTGAAATGGTGTAACAGCGTTATTACAGTACCGAAGTACAAGGTATATATAAAGAGAAGGTATGAAGTAAACGAGCGGAGTGGGCGCTCGAAAAACGGCATATGCTCTCGCGTAGCGCGTTATACATGTTTGATGATGTGTTCATAATGGGCTATAGAGGGCGATATACCTGAAAACTATGTGTACAATGGTACGTAGAAAGACGAGAATACAACGAGGAGAACTCCTATACTATATACATTACGAGAAGCGCGACTACACGTGTCTCTCTATCCGCGAACTCTTCTCCTCCCCTTTGCAACCCCTCCTAACGTACTAATACATCGCGGATTAAAGGATTTCGCGATATAGAATTTCTGTATACGTAAGAGACTTAGTATAAATGTGAAGACTCGTCGCTGTACAAACGGGAATACAGTTTTTGGTGTAACAGTTGAAGCTGAAGCTGCGAGTGCAGTTTGTAGACTATCCAGAGAGATCCCTGTGCTTTTGGTACAGACGAACGTATACATTGGAGCGGAGGAGAGTCGCGGAGGTTTTCGGGAAGGGACGGAGGGTTTTCCGAGGGAAAGGGAAAATGGAAGAAGAGGAGAGACGCGAGAAGGCAAAGAGGGACGATATCGACCGTCTCCCACGGACACGCGAGACTATCTCGCGGCTCGACCTTCTCTCCTGTGCGGGAGAAAGAGAATCGCCGAGACGACGACTCGGCATCTCTTCTGTCCTTTTCGTCTCTGGTATCTTCTTCACTCTTTCGCCGTTATAACAGATGTGTTAAGTATATATATATCGTATATATATGTACATATATACGTTATATAGTATACTATATACATATATATATGTATATATGTACAGTGGTACGTGTATAACGCGCGCTGACTATTTCTACGTCGGTAAGCCTACCGTAGCACATCCCACTCGCACTTACGTTGTACTCGTTAGTTCGCCGGCTACAACGTCCCTTTGGTATTACAAGCAACAGCAGCCATGAGAGAGGAGGACACAAACCATAGTACAATTTTACAAGTACGCGAAAAGGGACCGCGCGGCGCCGTGTGCGGAGGGGGATGTGGATGAACGTGAATATACGCTACGACCTCTCGGTGCACTGCGTCGTCGGGGGTCTTTCTCTCAGTGTCCTGAGTGCACCATCTACGCGAAAGAGATAAGAGCACCGAATAGGGGGTGAACTACGAGCGCTATAATCCTTAATATTTCGAAACGAGTCTGAAGACAGATGAAGCTCTCGAGAAACATTGGTTCATTATTTATCGTTGCGATAACTTATGAATGATTCCAAAAGAAAGAGATGTTCGGTTTAGAGGAATGTATCGATGTATCGAAGTACTGCAAGCGGATGAAGGCAACCGATGTTTGTTAAAAAATTTAAGGGGGTTTACTTGATCATTGAAAAAAAGAGTCAAAAGTTAAAATTTTTTTTTTTTTTTTTCGAAAATTATCGGAGCTCAAGAATTTTTTTTTTTTTTTTCGAAAATTATCGGAGCTTAAGAATTTTTTTTTTTTTTTAATTATTTTTTATAGTTTTCGAGGAAAAATTTCAGAATTACACTCCAATTATGAACCGGAGAGTAGATGTGTCCCTTTAATAACGGAAGAAACGAATAATAGAAAACGAAACAGAAATGTTACTCGCGATTGCCAATGGAAACTGTTCGAGTTTTGGAGCCAAAACTGATAGTATCGGATTCGTCTTCAGGACGAAAGCGTCCTGAATCGCATATGTTGGCTAAAGCTTTTTTTTCCAAATTTTTCGATTTAATGAAAAAAGAACATATATATCAAGGATATCTTTCTCATTTTTTGGTGACTTTTTTTTATTGCTCTGCAGTGATACGAAAAAACGGTTTTATAACTCCGCCAAGTTTCTTATCTCGCGTACTTTTTTACACGTACAACACACTCCGGTCTTCTCGGAGTTTTTCGTAATTCCATCGAAAAACAAAAGTATCTCATTTAAAAGAAAAATATAGAAAATTGTAACTTTTCCGAACGTTAATATTTAAAGAAAGTGTTTTTTTCGCGTTGTTTATAAAAGATAAATCCGTCGCTTATTTAACTCCTCGATGTCTATTAAATATAAAAATCTTCGTAAAAAAAAAAATGTTAACAAAATAAAAAAAATGTTTGCAAAATAACCCAAAATTTTTTATGAACGTAAAAAAAAACTAACAAAATACTATTTTTTTTCATTCATAAAACGATTCCAACGCGCTTTAGTTGCTTTTACTCGTTCGATAAGGTCAATGACCCCATTGCATATAAACGATCCATTCCATCGTATTCTATCCGTTTACTACGTAAAAACTCCATTTTTTTTAATTTGCATCAAGTTTTCTTCTCAAAGCTCCTCGCCGTAGTTATATCGAAGTATAACGAAGTCCGGTCGATTCTCTCGTCGCGTTGGCTTAACGTGCGAATAACACGTACACCGTCCACCTTGTATGCAAATGTGCGTAAATGCAGATCCTTTGTCCGATATGTTGCCATCGACGTGCACATCTTTGACTGGCAAAGGCTCCGGCGTCGTCGTGTGTGCCGTAGTGTGGTATGGAATGAGATACAGAACTCGGGTCGCTTGTCAAAGGGGGACACACGGGGTAACGCATTGAATAGATAGTATATGCGCGGAATAATCGAGAACGTCCGAGAAGTGGGTCACGGGGAACGCCGATGCGTTTGCGATTCAGTTCCGCGGTTGTCGCATATACGTGTATATATATATATGTATATATGGCGCACGAGCCGACAAAGGGCAGGAGGACGAGGAGGTGTAACGAGAGAGTTCGTCGACGGGGCCAATATACCAACCAACGTTGAGCTCTGCAACGGTTTTCGTCTCTTCGTATACTCCGCGTCCCCATCTATCTCTCCTCTACACCCTATCCTCGCTTCATGCAATTCCCCCCGACGTATGTGTGCGTCCATGTGTCCAACTCTGTCCTCTCGTAGCCCGGCCACTGTGACCATCCACCCCCTCGTGCAGATGAGTCCATCGCTCCAAAGCACGGAGGCGACACTCCTGCCCTCCTCTCTAACGCGCTGCTTCGCGCGACTCTCGCTCGATATTCAACATCGGCTCATTCCCCGATCAACCTTTCTACCCCCGCGTTCTCTATCGCAATCGCTTCTTCCGCGAAATAACACGCTTCGCTGCCGATTTTTCATTGAATCCTACCAAATTCGACTCACTTTGCGTGTCTGTATATACGCGTTATATATGGGTCACCTGCCGCGGGTTTATAAAGGAAAAGAATATAAAAAAATAAAGAACGATGAATGTCGCGTTGAAAGCGTAGAATTTTTTTTTTTAGCAGCAACTCGAAACTTTATTGTTATTATTGTGATTCAAATTTAATAATATGCTACGGATTTTTTATTGAATTTCCGAAAATTCGATTATTTTTGGGTGAATATATATATGCTGTAAATATGGGTCACCGAGTTAATAAAAAAAATGAAGAGATTTAAAAAAATGTTACGGTTATAAATATCGTGATAAAAACTCGAAGAATCTATTTTTTACTATCATTAATTTTTAAAAATAAACAAATTTTTTAAAATACCAACAAATATTGCGAAAAATATTCGAAGTTTTTTTTTCTCGATATCGATATCGATATCGATATCGAAATTCAGTAACGATAATTTATCGAATTCTTCGAAATTCGAGTTTTTTTGTGCACTTAACTTTATGCGAAAAATAAAAAAAAATTAATAAATTTTACGATAACAGCTTGAAAATCTTTTTTATTTTTCAAACAATTCACGAACGCGTTAATCATCATTGGAATTCAATAATCCTGTTATTCACACATTCCCACTAAAATTCTCGTACGTAAAAAACTTGCGAACAAATTACTGAACAAATACATCGCGAATTCTTTAAAAATTTCATTTTCTCACACATAAATTGTCCAGAGACAACGGTATACCTAAGTCGGGCGGTTTTTCTTTTCGCCTTTTTTTTTATTGCGATACGAAGAACGAACATCCCTCCCCCTCCCGCCCGCCTTCCCCACCCTCTCGCGCTACGAACGACAAAATAGTTTTCCCACGGCGCCGACCTCAGATTTTCCACTAGCTGTCAGGGTATCAATTCGATCCCGCAAAGCCTCTGCACCACCAACGTCTGCTTCGCTCTCTACTATCCTCGATATCTATTATAGAATATATATACTATATAGATATATATATGTATATAGTCAATGTTATCGTGCGGTACATTGCACAGCGGGAAATAGATGTATTCCAACAGGGAGCGGAGGAGGAGGGAAACACGGAGAGGGAGGAGGAGGAGACGAAAATCTCGAGGAAAATCTCGAGGGAATATCTCCGAAGGATCGAAGCAAAACCCTCTCATCCCTTCGTTCACCTTCGTCGTCCTGCAAGAGGAGAACGTCGACGTTCACTCGACATTCGACGTTGATGCCGCGGCTTTTCCCCTCGAGAGAAGACCACGACGTGCCCCCGTAGCTGGAAAATCGCCAAAGCGCGCGCTAGCGCAGGGGGTTCCCCTCTGTCTCTGCGGCTAATGCCAACGCGAGAGGGATATTGAAGGGCACCGCGCTATTGGTCGTCGCGCGAAATTCTTTTTGTAGACCAGTTTGTTACTATACTATTACAATTGGGCTTTCAGACACATACGTGAAGCCAAACTGCTGTAGTGAACAGCACCGGTATACCTCACTGAGGGACGAGACGAAGTGGACGAAATTTTTTTTTTACGATGTTTACTTCAAAATACATAATAATATTATTTATATAAATATATTTTTTATATTATATAAAAAATAATAATAATAATAATATTTTCAGCTTTTTTTTTTGTTGAATAAACATTTGCTTAATTTATTTGATGTATTTACAAACTTAAATTACTAACGAAGAAAAAACGAAAATCTTCGAAATATTTATGTATAACAATTTATGTGATTAATTCATTGATTATATAAAAACGCCGAATTTGATATATTTTTTTACATATTTTTATTCAGAAATTAAAAATAATACCATGTATCTGAAAACTGATGGGTGTCCGACGGGCTGAATTTTTACTTATGCGATCTTTGATTTTTTCTCAAAAAATCTGCTGCGTTCGTATATCGCTGTCAATCAAAACGGCATTGATATCTGTAGTTTTTTTTTTTTTTTTTTTTTTTTTTTTTCATTTTATTTTTATACATCGATTTGTTTCAATTGAAAATTTTCGGTTGCCAAAAATATGGGAGTTCCAGCGGTCCGTTCGATTTTTCTGGTGAACGAACGAATGAAAGTAAACACCACTTGGAAGGGGCAAAGTTTCAGTGTTTGGAAGCTCCCTGAGTGAAAGAACAAAGTGACTTTCGCTCATATATAGAAACAAATGGAAATCGGACCGTTTGCGAGGAATATTCGTAGCAAAACTCGTTTCGACCATCTGGCGGCCTATCAGCAAACGTAAAATCGATCGCGCGTAATTTTTAAACGATAATTACAATTTTATTTTCGCCTAATAATTAATATTTTTATATTATTTATCTAAAATAAAAAAAAAATTATTAACAATTATTATTATTTATTATATAAAAAATAATGAATAAAAAATGCGGAACGGTCGGTTGCAGCGTTCTTCCAACTATCTATAGAACTTATATACAATGCCAATCCGTGAAATGTTTTCGCCTCGTTAACTCGGCAAGAATTCTATAAATAAATAGTCTTTCGATTCTTTCGTTTCTTCGTCTTTTCTTCTTCTTTTTTTTTTTTTTTCGTATTTTTCCGCTCTCAGTTCTTGTTATCGTTTGCGAGCTATGCTCGTAAGAGATTCTTCGTGTATACAAGCGAAACGTATAGAACAGCGTTAGCCGATACTCCGAATATAGACGTTGGAAACCGTTGATAAAAGCAGGAAGTTGATCTGACGTGAGAGAAGCAACTCTCCCGGAGCGATGTATAAAGACTGAGAATAGGAAAGAGCCAACTTTGGTACGTCTAGTTGTCGATGCCTATGTAGACTTCCGCACTATGTGTGTTGGAAGGCACACCAGCTGCAGCGGACTCGTCTCTATAACTCGGTCGTCGAACGCGCTTCCGCGCCTCCGTGAGAGAGTGCATTCTGTTCATTCGCGGAAGCAAAGGGGTTGCGCCTTGATGCCTTCTTCGTTCCTCGCTACCGTCACCGCTATAGCATTATCTTCGCGGGCTGTTTCTCTACTGCTGCTGCTGCTGCTGCTGCCGTTGCTGCTGATGCTCACGAGGCCCTTGACTATCGACTATCGACGAGACTACTTGAATATCGAGTACCCGTCACATACTACTTCGCTCGCTCGCTTGCAGCACACCGGAGAACCGTTTCTATCACCCCACCCGCCCCCACCGGAGAGCAGCTATGCCAATCCAATTTTTATCCCGTTCTTATCAGCGGATAGGAGACAATAGTGAGGGCGAAAAAGCCGCCGTACCGGAACACTTTTTTTCTCGTTTTTTTTTTTTTTTTTTTTTTTTTTTTTTTTTTTTTTTTTTCATTGCTTTTTTTTATTGCCGTTTCTGCGTGTCACGAGTGTTTAGCGAACATTTTTTTTACGGCATTCGAATTATAGTATATCAGTCATGAAGAAAGAATTTTAAGAGTTTTATTGTTAATAACGCGTGACGAGGAAAATGTTATATCGTGATATTCTGTTTAATTTGCATTTGTGTGATTCTCGGGAATAAAGATATTAAAAAATTTTTTTTTTTCTTTTTTTTTTTTGTCATTGAAAACTTCTCTATATTTAGATTTTTACGAGAAATCTTAGTATTTGATATTCAGCTTCACGTATATTTTTTTTTATGATTATACATTTGTTTAAAATTTTTCGTTGCGAATGTTCGTAATGCAAATATAATTTTCGCAAAATTATGACTTTGCTATTGAAGCACATTGGGGAAATGCAAATCGAGAAAATTCGTCTGATAAATTATTATTATTTGCGTTTATGCTTTTTGTTTCAATAGAATAGATATAACAATTAACAATTGAATATTTCATACGAGAAAATTCTTTTATACCGGCGTTAGTCTGCTTTGCGATGATAAAGTAATTAAAAAATTATTCACGAATAATAATAGATGAATATATAACTTATCTGTAATTTATGATACTGCGCAAAGCCCGCGTACTTCGATTTAAAAAAAAATCGTAAAATGTAATATCCATCGTCGTATATCTCCCTAACAGATGAAATTCTTACGTTGAGATTACTTTTTTATTCTTGTAAATTTATCTAAAATTTTTCGTCGTAAATGATTATAATTTCAATGAAATTTCGTGGTTTTGCAATCACAGGGTATTTTTATAATGACAATTATAACAATTATCATTATTAAAAAAAAAATCGCAAATTGATAATAATAATGTTAATAATTTTAATTATTGTTATTATTATTCCCGAAAATGCTTTTTGTTTCGAACGGACGGTAGGCGAAGTGTTTTCCCAATAGGATGCGACTTATTCCATAAAAAATGAAAACACGACGATTTGAACGTTGAAAATGTCATATAGCGCAATTCCGTGCCCCTTGCAGTTTACCCTCCCCTTCGCTTTCATGAAAATAATTCAACGTGTATAACATTAATCAATAATCGTCACTATAACCATTAATATATTTTGCTACATGAATTTTCCATCCGAGATGATGAGGATAATCAATGCCTCAATCCGAGCGGACGGGATTCGCTCATTACAGATTAAAAACATCGCGCGGCCGCGGAGATGAGTCCGATAGAATTTTTTAGCAGCAGCAGCACCACTTGCAACGGCGGCAGTTAGCCCAATGCCAGTGGAAGTAGTAACAGAGAAGCGGGAGTACCAGACGATCAATGAGAAAGTTCAATAACCTTAAATCCACTCGACGTATACCGCGACTGAATGCGCCGCTTCGGCAAAACGAAAATAGATATCGGTATGGCAAGTATCGGTAACTATATATCTGTATCGTATGTACATAGACACTGTTGCAAACTCTTCTCGCGTACGCGTATATCCCGTATGCAATTCGATTCTTTTTTTCGTTATGTACGCGTCTACCTGTTATACCGAACTATATATATATTTGTATATCGTTATATCGTAAAGTCCGGAGTTCGGAGGTCCGGTTATTTCTCCTGGTGAACCGCCAAACTCTCTCGGATTCTCACCCTCTCGCGTTCAACGGCGTTCTACGCTCTTCCGAATCTCCCTTATTTACTCTCCTTCGCTTTCTCCCGAACCCCCCCCCCCCCCCCCTGCGTTCCCCGTCCTCTTTATCACTCACTTCGCGAGTTATGTCGTACTATATAAAATTTTTATAAAACCCTCTTTTCTCGACGCGAGACGCTTCCGATTGCTCGAATCTTCGAGGGTTTTCGCATCCAATTCGCGATAAAAATATATTCGCGTCAGCGAGATTTTTTTTTATCTCTCCCTCGCGTCTCTCGGATGTTATTAGAATGAATTTCAATGGTCACTCTACATTTTCTAACCTCTTCGTCTGTATAAAACATTATTTGTAAACATCGACGGGCTATATATAGGTACGCAAATAATAATAAATCATATTTCGTCGACGATGACAGATAAATGTATGCGTGACAGTTGAAATTAGTGCAGAATAAAGAAATGTCATTATGAAACCGAACAGACGTTCATAAGATTAATTATTTCGCATGTCTGTCCGCACTCGTGTGTTCTCTGGTATAACACACAGCTGTACTATCTACCGTGTGGGTCGGCTACTTTGTAATTCTACTATCCGATCAATTACTGTTATGTGCGAATAATTTATGATCGAAGAGCTTTGTGATTACTACTCGACGGGAAAGTGGAGAGGGGGAAATGGTGGAGGGGGATACATCATCATATCGTTCACTCCTACCTTTGCAGCGGTACACGATCCGCAAACACGACGTTGCGTCCCGTCGATGCTTCTTTCGTCCCCGTCACTAGCATAGCCCTATTATTCCATCATCGGCGACTCGACCTTCTCGACAATACCACACGAGTCTCCCGACCGCAACGATATCAACGTACCGATGCATTCTCGTCGGACGTTCAACCATCACAAAATTAACAGTCGAAAACGTCTAATTCGTTGTTTCAAGTTATCTCTCACCGTCGCGATTTTTAATGGTCGAAATAGTTTTTTATTGTTTCTTTTTTTTTGTTTCGGACGCGCATCCGCGGGAAGCAACGCTCGAAGACTGAACGTTCGAGCCGCTAAGAGAGAACGCTATAGCGGAGAGAGTTCCGGTAGTCGGTGGTGGTGGTGGTGGCGAATGTGCGCCAAGCGCCCAGCGCGGCGGCTCACGTCCGAAGAGACTCCCTCACTCGCGGAGGATTCACGAAGGGATGCGACAACGGTGAGAGCGCGAGCGAGAGAACGAAAAACATCTACGACGACGGCGTACGAGGAGAGATATCGCCGGAGAAACGAAGAAATATGTATCGAGAGTAGGAGAGAGAAATAAACGTTGAACTCGACTAAAATGGAATGCGAAAACCCCAAGCAGCGCGATTAGACTCCGGAGCGACCGGTGGCGCGGGGGGAGCTTCACGACAATCGATATTTGTCGCCCTTCGAGCTTTTCGCATAGAACAATACTCAGGGACATTGCTACTCTATTCACGTCGTGCACAGGCATCGAGCAGAGAGCACTACGTAAATCGACAGTCATGCGTGCGCTTGTCATGTACAACTGGCCACAAGTGCACTGGTACATCGAGATGCGAGAGTTTCGATGTTTTTTTTAACCAATTGTTATATCGGATAACGCCGACGTTACAAAGATTATATTGCATTTTACGAAAACAATGTTTTTTGATTTGTGATTACGTATTTAAATCAAATGTCAAACGATGTAAAAAAAAATAGTTGAATAAATCACGCACGAAAAAAGCGCAATAAAAACAATAGTTTTCTCTTCATTCCCAATTTCGGTCAGCGATGCGAGAGTTTCCAATCGCGAGAGAATTTATCAAAACAAAAACATAACCTATGAAAAACTCCTGTCAAACTTTTTTTTCCCGCTGGGAAGTTGCTAATCGGTTCGATAAATCTTCGATACAGATGTGACACAACAGTTTTGTTTTTTTTTTTCTTTTTTTATAATTGCGGCAAAGGGATTATGGCAAATCGTTCGAGCGAAGCTGTAAGCGGCGTACCGATAACCGAGGGGCTCGGCGTACAGTGCAGTGAGCAATCTGTATTAATCAAAAAAACATCAATATTATTTCTATCGTAAACTCTCGCTCGCTGTGCTATATATATCGCTATGTAAACATAACAAATATACGAGGCGCGACTCGCAACTTCGAGAGAACGTTATACACAGCGACGAAACGATGTAAGTGAAGGGGCGCGTGAAAAAAAAGTAAAATAAAAAAAATTATATCGGCAATGAAATCGTCCGAGACAAGGGATGAGAGGTTAGAGGCGGCAAATCAAGACGACAACGCGGAGGCGGAGGAAGAAGACGCGAGTTGTTGCGGCAAAGCGACCTGTTGCAACGCGACGTTACGAAATATATCCGTGAACGAACCAGTCTCGAGTTGTCTCGGGCAACGGATCACGTGGTCGGGCATCTTTTGGCTCGCGACATGCCTAAGTATCGTATCGATGACATGGGTGCTCATGCGCTTTCTCATTGGTGACGCAATGCTACCCGGTGGACCGATACATGGTCTATTCTTTCTCGTTATCACATCGTACGCCTTAGGCTGGAGTCTCGCCTACGTACCGTATCTAAATTTACCACCGGTGTTCGGCATGCTACTCGCCGGTATTATCTTTCGAAACACCGGCATGTACGACATACAAGAGAAAATTGGTACTGTACCGACAGCGAAGATACGCACGTTTTGTCTGACCTTCGTCACCCTTCGCGCCGGTCTACAATTGACAACAACACCCCTACGACGTCATCCAGTCTTCTTGATAGCTCTCGCCGTTATCCCATCCACCGTTGAAATGCTCGTTGTGGGCGTTTGCTCACGATATATTCTCGATTATCCCTGGAATTGGGCTTTTCTCACGGGGTAAGTCTCCGTGTTTTTTTCTCTTTTTTCTTTATACCGGTAATTTGAAGTTTCACGATCAATTTATGCAGGAAAACTTCGCGTATCAGTAATTAATATCGAAGCGAATTCATATTTATTTTTTACAAAGACTATTATTATTTTTATTTCATTATTATTTATATTTTCATAAAAATAATGCATCGAATAATAGAAAGTAAACAAATTCAATTTCTCCTTACAAAAATTACACTTTTTCATTAAAATTAAGTAAAATTAAGTCGGTTTGACCTTAAAAACTTCATATATCAGTAGTTAATATTTAAACATTTCTTAAATTTATTTTACGACAGTTATCATTATAATTACCGTTATTATTATAACTCGCCGTTATTTCATCCACCGCTGAGACGCTCTTCTCGTGAGCGTCTGCTTTCGATATATTTTCGATTATTCTTGGAATCGGGCTTTTCTCACGAGGTAAAGCCGCGAGGGGAGGGGGGGGGGGGGCGTCGTGTTTTTTTTTTTTTTTTCATCGCGATATCTCGTAAATTCGTTGGAATATTTTTTCTATTCTTGAAATAATACGAATGATAAAAAAACGAAAGAGGTAAAATAGGAGTTTTCTCAGGGGATGCAAGGAGGCCGGTCAGAGTTTTCTATTTGTATTGCAGAAGCATTATTGCCGGATTGTCACCGGTCGTCACGGTAAACTGTATACTGGCATTGGCCGACAAAGGATATGGCGAGGATAGGGGAATGGCGACTCTGCTGTGCACCGCCGCAGCGATCGACGATGTTCACATCGTTTCGCTGTATTCCATCTGCTTCTCCATTGTATTCAGCGATGGTAAATTCTCGACTTTATTCTCAACAATCATAACAATAAAAAAAAAATATCCGAAAATCGAAAATTTTCACATCACTGCCTTAATTTTTTACTTTCGCTAAGCTTCTACTCTCGAAATGGATCGTCTATAATTCCGCGGCTTTCATAGGGAAAGCTTTAGGGGTGAAGAAAATTAATGAGAAAGCAATTTAGAAATTTTCAATTTGAAACATTTTTTTTTGCATTCGTAAATTATAGAATAGGAAAAATCACACTGAGTTCCTCGACAAATATGGATTTTTCGTTTGCTAACTTTTCATTTATATATCGTTTGATGCATCCGATTTTCGGAATTTTGTGAACAAAAAAAAATTAATGAGAATAGTATGCTTTTGAAATTTTTGGAATTTGTTTTCTTCGTAAATTGTGATAAATGAGATATTTGTAACTTTTACATTCCTTCACTGACCCCGATGAAGTTTAATACCAATTAACCTTAATGGTTACTTAACCTACATGAAGTTCTCGTGACATTTTTTTTTTTCGCAAAAACTGAAAAAGCAAAAATTATAAATTATAATAACTCCGGAATTTGGAATTTAATGTTGTCGTACATATAAAATGAACATTAATATGTACATTGACTTAGAATCTCGAAAAACTGTCGAAAAATTAATACACGGAGTAATAGGAATTAAAGAATTTTTCCCATGAAAATTTGATCTATAGATCAAAATTGCATAAAAACTTCTTGTCCTACTAATTAATCTGAAGCGAATTTTTATTTTTTTTACGACGACAATTTTTAAGATAATGAATAACAGTTTCTTTAGAAGAATTCTTTCGTAAAATTAATCACAGAATAATAGAAATTAAATAATTTTTTCAATAAAAATTAAATCAATACTTCAAAATTGCAACCCATTGCAAAATGTGATCAAATTTCAAGAGTCGCTTTATGCATAAAAACTTCATAAAAGATAAGAAAAAATTAATGTTGAAGTAAATTTTTATTTATTTTTAACGACAATTACTATTATAATTAATAACAATTTATTTCTAAAAATTTTTCCATAAAATTCATATACCGAGTCGATTAATAGCAATTAAATTTTTTTTTTCATACAAATTACACATTTTCATCGAAATTAACTCAATACTTCGAAATTGCAACCCGTTAACGTCTTTGAACCGTAAGAGTCGATTTTATGTGAAAAAAAAAAATTAATAATTATTATAATAAATAAATCTATCGCTTTATTATTTTTCGACGAGACCAGATAAGGTGAAAAACCAATGGTGGACTTACATTCCCGGAGGCCTTCGAGATCTTCTCTTAGGTTTCATAGTCGGATTTATTCTCGGCACGATTTTCGTATTCATTCCTCACCGTACCGCGGTATTTCTCCTTTTTCTCATTAGCTATACGCTCAATCGAAGACTCATCAAAATTGTCATTAAAATTTCTAGAAATATGTGTCGTGGTATCGACTCGGATGTTTGATAGTCGCTTCTCTAATGTGCACAACCGCTGCGTCGACGATCGCTATCACAGGGGGTGGATATCTCGCTACCGTTATAATGTCGTTTATCGCTATCACGGGTTGGAAATTGAATGCCGCAAAATTCGACGTAAATTTTTATCCCCATATCGATTAAATTTATTCATTAAAAAAAAAAAAATAAAGAAAGAAATGGTAAATTTTTTCGCTCAGGTCGCTCCGTTTCGTAAATCGGTATATTTCATTTGGCATTTTATGCAACCGGTCCTCGTCGGAGTTATAGGCGCCGATATAGATTTTGCCGATTGGTCAGCCGGAAGATTTAGTCTTTACGTATTATGTCTTCTTATCGGACTGATGGTAAGTTTCCGCAGCGTTTTTTAGTGCCTTTTCTCTTTAATCCACATTTTTCCTTTACTTAGGGACGTTCTTTGGCTGCTGTAGCATCGACTTACGGAACTCCCTTCAGCGTCAAAGAAAGAATTTTCGTTGCACTCGCCTGGCTGCCGAAAGGAACGCTGCAGGTACCTTTGCGCCTAATAATAAATCATCTCATATATATTCTTTCTGTATGTCGTTCGTTAACCTTTGCTCCGCCGCGGGAAAAATGGTTTTTGAATAATATAACGTTTCTCGCAGGCAGCTTTCGCGCCGATGGCCTACGAACGCGCAAAATTGGAGAGCGATACCGCGAGAATCGAACAGGCGCTCGATATCGTCAGGATATCGGTCGTTGCTATTATATTTATGGCACCGTTGGGTGCCATAATAATGACGATGAGCGGACCGTTTCTTCTGAACAAAATCACTGGGGAGGAAGTACGACGACAACGGATTCTCAGCGGCTTGCGAATGGCTCGACAGTTGCAACCGGTGGGGAGACAAAGACGCGGCGATAATCCGAGACGAAGAGAAGCCTCCGAGGTGATCGAAGGCCAAAGTCAATTGCCAGCAACCGAATCTCGACGATGAATCGATACAGCGATCCAATAAACTGTAACATTAAAACACAAGAAACGAATAATAAAAAAAAAGTAAAATAACGAAACAATGTGTTGTGCGAAAGTGTGAAAAATTATTGTAGATAATCATATTTAATCGATGTATCGTGAATAATCGGTATACATAACTCCATAAGCTACGAAACGGCAAAACTTCATCTTTGCGAATATATAACATTATATTCGCAGTGAAAAGAGAAAATCTTAAGAATTTCAATAATATAAAAGGTCCTAAAAGACCATTGATTTTCCGTGATAATAATTTCAGCAAGTTATTAAGAAATTGTTTAACAAATTATCCGTCAACTGATTTTTATTTAGCAGAAATTCATTCGTTCATTTTTCTAAATACAAATTATTTTATTTTAATTTTCGGAAAATATTTAATTGATTTTTGTGACTATTTAATTTTACGGAAATTTCTTGACTTTAATACGCAGTTTATGTTGCGAAAACATATCCAAAACTCGTGTATTTTCGTAAAAAAATAAAAATGTGCAAAATATTTAAAAATTCTACGAAAATTCATATGTTTTCAGAAAAATAAAGAAATAAATTTCTGCAAAAAAAAGTTAAGTTCTCGGAAGATATGTCGAATTGTTTCCATATCATTAATAACCCTTTGGCATTATTATTATAATGTACAACGAATGTTTTTAGCACCACTTAATACTATATCGTTAATTTTTTTCATAATTGTAATCCATTGCCAAGTATTCAAAATTCTTTCTGAATTTTATTTTTGCCTGCAAATGTAACGATTTACTTTCTTCGAGAACGTGTTTCGTAAAAGTAGTTAGGACATCAATCAAAAAATCATAAAAGTCAAGCAATTTTAGTCGCGACATTACTAGGACGGGTGACCGGTAGAAATATTGCGATACTTTGCGATTCCATTCGTTTTGTCTCTTTTTTTTTAACTGCATCGCTTGGGTGCCGGAATATGGGTACAAAACTTAACGAAATTATAATTTAGCTGACGATGCAAATTATTCTGACGAGGTTACAGTATATAATTGTATACGATTATAAACCATTACTTTCTCCGAGGAAAGTTTGAAAAAATTCGCTTGATTGTAACAACAGTTTACGAAATTTAAACTGTGTCGTCCGTGCTGTAAACTCGATTAAAGTAGCGGTGCATGGGTTTTTAGTTTTTAGTTTTTTTTTCGTTTATTCCAACCGAGCGAAAACGTAGCGAACGCAACTAAACGACGATAACGCGAGGTCGTGAACGAACCCAAGGACCCGTACAGTAGGACGCGAGACCCCCGGGCTCGGCGCAGCCGCAGGATTGTCGCGTCGTTATTTATTCCATTTTTATTTATTTTTTTTCATTTTTTTGTATGCCTATCCACCTTTCGTACAATATCTAAAACGCACTGCGACAGCTGCGTACAGTTTCGCTCGATAAACATACATCGATAGTTATCGGACTATCGAACATTTTCATCGATTCGATACGTCGTCGCGGTAGATAGGTGTTTTATCCATTGAGAAGATAGGAAATGCGATTGATATCCGACGCAACTATGTGGATCGGTACGAACGAAAAATGTCATCGAAACGCAAAACGAATTTTCGTATTCGTTGGTGCGTCCAAAATACAGCCAGTGGTAACTCGCTTTCTCTTCAGAGTTTCTTCTTTGATCAACGTAAAAAATTATTAAAAGACGCCGGTTCGTCGGTTCGTCGAGTGCAGACAGAACAAAGCGTATATACGCGCCTCGGGGTAATATACCCAGAGGGCTCCCAGGGGTGGAAAACAAAAGGGTCTTGATTTCCACTGCGCTTCGCTGCTGCAATGCTTTTTTCGACAACCCTCACTGTACTTCTCGTTCCTCTTTCTCTCGTGTACAAAGTACCAACCTCCTTCCCCTTTCCCTTGCACTACTCTACCGGAGGTACTTGCAGTTAGGCTGCTGCGTGGCCTAACTTTGCTCTTGTCATCTGGCTAGCGAAGAGAGGAGCAAAAGGGTCACGACGCCGGGCTCTGTGGGGCGACCAGCTTTATTTCCCCGGGTCGCTGCTACCCTTCGAGCCTCGCTATCCTTTCTGTCTATCTTCTACTTACCCTCCCTTCTTCGCCGGTTTCTCTCCGAAAGAGAGCGGACCTTGCAGATTCTTATCCTCGAGATATATCGATATATTACGCTGATTCGTACATTAAAGAAACGACATTTTTATGGTTGGTAATAAATACTCAATTTATTTCATTTCGGGAGAAAATACAGCAATGAATACATTTTTTTTTTTGACATTGAGATGAGTAATCGTGGATCGAGAAGAGTACCAAGTCGTCCGAACCCTCGAGCATAACGCACACTCGTGTCTTGCGTCTCCGACGATGTGTATGCGTTGATGCGCCGCGCTTTACGGTTTACGGTACAAGCAGCGCCATCGCTCGCTGCCAAGTTATTCCTCTCCGTCGAGCCGATTGGGACGGAGAGAGAAAAAAAACTCCGAGAGTAGATTTTTCGGTGAGCGACGGCGACGAGCGAATTACTGCAGCGGAGCAGAGTATATACACTATACACTCGCGAAGCACAAATTATCAAAGAGAAGCAGTGTCGGGTCGTTTGAATCAGCGGGGAAGTGTGCAGATACGGGAGAGTAACAGCAGTGTGCGCCTGAATACTATAGTGGCGAAACAAACGGGGAATAGGGAAATACAAATATCTCATTGCTGACTATTTCGTTACGAAATTGTCGAAGTGGTTTCGACCGACGACACCGTCTCGCAGTTTTGTACACAAAAATCGTCATGACCGACGTAACGAAGAAGATCGGTGTCTTCGCATACACAACAAATAGTAACGTTTAGCTTCGCTGCTCGAGAACGGATTCGTGATATTTTCTATTCGCTCACGATGGAGGTGAGTTTTTGTCCGATGATGATACGTGAAAATTTCGATATAAATTTTTCTTCGTCCTTTTTTTGTGCACTGTGTACACCGACTTTCATTAGGAGTCCCAGCGATCGATCGGTTTTTTTTTTTTTTTCTTTATATTGACTCCCTTCACAACCCTTTTTTTTCCTCCCATCCCGCTGGATTACGATTATGTGCAGATACTTACGGGGAACGTGAAAACATTAACGTCACACCCCTTTGAGTCATCTCGTCATCACGATATTTTTATGTTTCCGTCCTCTCGGTTCTTATCTATTCTTCGTGTTCTTTTGTTTCGTCGAGATTTATTTTTATGAAAGAAGACAACAATAATAATAATAACGGAGGAGTGAAAATATAGGATTTGTGATACAAAGTCGGAATTTTACGAGTTGATAAATATTCTTTGTCGTCAACGAAACCTGTTTATCGGCTGACGTTGGGTGTCATACAACAATGTTCCCTTCTTGTCAATGCGCGAATTTTTCGCGTTGTAGAAAATATTGACGAATTTACTTTTTTTTTCTTAGCACTTCATTATTTCTCTGTATTTGATGATAGTTTTCGAATGGTCCAATACTTTGCTCTGTTTTAGGAAAATGGACGTGACAAAGGGGGAGATACGCAGAAGGCGAAGAAAAAATACAACGATAACGTACACGGCGGACGATCCAACAATATTCTTCGTAACTTGATGTATCGGGACTGCGGTATCGGCACAACTAACAAAGCCAGTACCAAAGATCTCGAACCTATTGCCGAAACTAAACTGGTACTCAAGGATCATAAGGAATTGGTATGTTAAAAATTAGTTTTTTCTTTTTTTTCAATTCCGCATCATTGCGTCGAAAATTTTCACATTTGTACTCGTCGGTAACGAATCATCAAACTTTGATAAATGAATTTTGCATTCGTTTGTTCCACAAATCTTTCTTTCGAAAAAAGTATAAATTGGTGATCATTAGTTAACAAGATTAACGCATTGTAGTATTTTTGCCACAGGATTATAATCCGTCGCTGAACGTCGGATACGTCACCTATACATAACGTAAATAAATGTAAATTTTTTACCAGTTTATACATTTAAGTCGACCATTTAACTAGAAAAAATGTAAGAAAAATCGAAAACTGTAAAAATTTGCCGATAATTCCGTTTACCGACTACGAAAGTGTCAATGCATAAATTCATACATTAGATTTAATATACAAATTTTGATGAAAAATGAATGGGGAATATATTAAAAACTGTAGTCGATAATTCACTTTTAATGATTTCCTTTTATTTTACTATGAAAGTACTTTACATTCAATAATTTACTTTAATTTTACTGTCCAAAAGTACATTAATTATTTATCATCATTTTACATTAAATTTAGTGAATAATTTTGTGCATAAAAACTTCATATTTTTTAACCATTTTCCGAGTCGCCATTTTCTCTTTTTTGTTTTCCAATTTTTTCATATTAATATCAGAATCTTAGCGCTGCAATGGTACTTTTCTAAAAACGGTTCCGTAAGCTGTAAACCAACATTGGCATTTATTTATGCATTCGTTTACTCATTCATTGACAGTAAGAATCTTTTTTTTCAATTTTACGGATCGATTCGCATCTCGGATAACAATAACATTTCTATCAGCAACAGTATAATAGAATTTAATATTTAGATTATTGATATTTATTTTACGAATTTCTGCTTTTACTAAAATAATAAAATTTGTCGTTATAGGTAAACAAGAAGAAAGGGTCTTTTTCAACAAGTCGTCATATTTCGATACCTAAATTTTACGCTCGTTTGTTACACACATTTTTTCTTTATACAACATTATAAAGTATTTAACACAACAGTTTGGAAAATGGAAAATATCCGAATCATTGCGCTATGTTGACAATTACCAAAAAAGTATTTAACTCTATATAAATTCATTTATTTTCTTATTCGTTGCCGACAAAGGTAAACCATTTTTCACAATTTCGTGTACATGAGTATGTCGCAAAAAAAGAATATTTCGAATAATAACCGTAATTGTATAACAAGAAATTGCAAATTTTTAGTATTATTAAAATTGCCGAAATTTTGTGTAATAAAATCCGATGTTTGATATTTATTTTCCGAATTCATCATCATACATAAATAGTAAATAATTAATCAGAACATAAAGACACTTGAAAAATTATCACAAATTATCACAAAGTAATTATTAATATCTAAAATTAAATAATATTAATCAGAATTTCACAAGTTTTTTTTTTATTTTTTTCTTACAGAAATGCAATTTGCCGGGAGTACCGAGAGCCACTTTCCTGATGGTATTCAGTCCGGATGGGTATATATATATATCTCTCTATATATATAAAGTTACCGCCGCTGTCGCCGCCGCCGCCGTCGCCGTGTCAGGAATCGAGGGAGGCAGCCGGCGTGGTCCGCGGCGAAGCCGAAAAGCCCCCCCCCCCCAGGGGGGGACTTAGAATATTCTATTCTATTCCCCCCCTTAGGGGGACTTAGAATATTTTCGGTTGAGGGGAGGAGAAAAAAATATTCAAAGTCCCTCTAAGGGGGACTTACAATATTTTTGGTCGATGGCGTGCCCAAGAGGGACTTAGAATATTTTTGGGGGGGCGTGGGAGGGGAAGGCCAACATATTCTAAGTACTTTTAGAGGGGACTGTCTAAGTAAAAATACAAAATAAAGCGGCGCCGGCGCCGGTTGGTGAAAAGCTGCGGCGGTGATGAGACATTTTTATAATGTTGATAAAAGAAAAGCGAGCGCGCGTAGCGCGCGAGCCCGGGGAAACTCTAGTATATATATAAATGCCAATCGTCATTACAATAAACCCAAATTTTACGCCATAGATATCTCTAGTTATTATTTTTTTTTTGGGCAGAACAAAAGTGGCGTCGACGCATGGGAACCATTACATCTACGTAACGGATTTGACGACTGGAAAAAATATAAGAACTTTGGCCGGACATCCGCGGACTCCTTGGTGCATTGCCTTCCATCCGTGGTCCAACGATATACTGGCTTCCGGATGTTTGGGGGGTCAAGTTCGCGTTTGGGACCTCAGCGTGAGTTTTCTCGGCACTGAAACGCCATATTACGCGCTGGATCAAAATTCACTGGAAATCCAATGAACCGATACCGATACTAAAAGTTTTAATGCATAAACTGCTAAATTCATTTTAATTAACAATTATGATAGTAAATTAATGTACAATATATTAAAAACTGAGTTCCATACTTTAATTTTAATAATTAACTTTAATTTTTTTAAAAGGAATACCTTAAATTCAATGATTTACTTTATTTTCACTGTATAAAGGTTCATTGATTTTTCATTATCATTGTACATGAAGTTTCGTATACCTGTTTATGCACAAAAGCTTAACATTTTTTTTATCAGTGCGTTTTTCAACAAGGATGTATCGTTACATTTCTAGCCAAATGTGAGATTCGGAAAGAATTTCGAAGACTTCCCGATGCGATAAAAATCTGAAAAAAATCAACGATGCGGAGGTTACTAAGAAGATTCATTTTGCATAATAATAATTCCAGAAAGTTGTTAGAAAATTAGTTTTAAAAAATGTGTTCAACGAATCATCTAGTCAACTTTTTTTTACCGAAATTAATTCATATTCGTTTTAGCGAAATTAACAAATTTTTCTGAATACATATGAATTTTTTTAGAATTGTATGTCATTTTCGGAAATCCCGTTACTGTTTGTTGCCATCGATAAAAAAAATTTTCAAAAATTAGAAAAAATTCTAAAAAAATGGTATGTATTCGTAAATATTAACTGATTAATTTCTGCAAAAAAGTTGGCTTATTGAATGATTCGTTGACTAATTTTTTAAAACTAATGTGTTAATAACTTTTTGGCATTATTATTATGCAAAACTAATCTTTATAGAATCTTCTATATGACTGATTTTTTAAATATTTTTATTCCTTTAGGAAGTATTCCAAATTAAATTTATTAAAATATATATCGCCATTCGAAAGAAATAATTTATCCAATATGCAAAGAAAAACAAAACGTTAATTTCGTATTCTCACCGTTATTTAGACGACTCGGTAACGATAAACCGTTGCGTTTCTGTAAATATTCTAATTAGGGTGGCAGCGAAGTTTGGAACACGGAGAGCGAAACGGTGATAGCGTCTCTTGCGTTTCATCCATCCGAACGATTACTAGTCATCGCTACCTACAACGAGATACATTTCTGGGACTGGAGTGAACCTGAACCGTTCGCCGTCGCAACGACGAGAAACGAGAAGGAAAAAGTGCGGTAAGGTTCTTTTTTCCCTTTTATTATTTTTTATTTTGCAGTAGAATGCCTAAAATTCCGTACAAAATAATAAAACTGTACTACAAACTTTGTTCTTCAGTTATGTAGCTTTCGATACATCGGGAAAAAAGCTGATAACCGGTATCGGTAATATACCGAGGCACTCGCACTCACAGTGGGATAGAGGACCTCCCGATCCAGTCACAGCAGCGCAACTTATTCGGTAAGCGAAAGATATTTAAACGAAATCAGCTGTAACGTATAAGGCTGTAAAGATTTGCAGCGGTGACAAACGCCGATGAGAGGAGAAATGAGAATCGTCGCCGAGGAACAAACGATACCAGCGAAAGCGATTACGATACGAATTTTCGCAACATTCTTGCGAGATATCGCGCGCGAATGAGTCTTCACGAGAGTCTCGATAATAGTTCGGCTAACAATGTCTTTCGTCGACACCGCGATATTCGTCGAAACGAAACCAACGACACGAGCCACGATGAGTCGCGGCAAAGTTCGAGCTTCCGGTACGCAAAGACTTATCGCTTAGTAATTAATGCCTTCTGGACATTAATTACGTACATCAAATACTTTATCGTTTGCAGTGAAGAAAATCTCGTGCAATCTGTGTCGATATTTTCTACATTTTAATTCCGGATAGAATCATTTTTTTCGCCGCTTCCGCTATTGGCTCATGTACATGGGGCGTCCTTTGTTATTTCGACAATACATCTATTGGATCGGAATGATTGAAAAAAGCGTTTCATTATTTTATTCACTTGCTCGTTGAAATGATATTATTATTACACAAAAAAGTTATTTTTGGGTAAGCAGAGATCTGTATAAAAGTATTTACTCCTTCCTCGTCGAATTGTAAAATTTCAAAAAAATTTAATTTTCGAAATTTACAAAATGAACATTTCCGGCTGCTTATCGAGGTTAATATTTTTTTAAATGCTAAATTTCTCAACAATTGAAATATATCGTTGCTTATCAAGAGCTGTTTTTCTTTTTGCTTTTAATAAAATACTGCAAAATCTGAGAACTGAGAAAATATTTAACATTGCCTCATTGTTTTTAACTACTTAGTGTCCACAAAACAGAACACTTGCAGATCGATTATCGCTATTTGATATATTATCCCATTTCCATCGAAAAACATGCTTTGCGAAGGGAATTTTTTGATAAATAACAATATTTTCACATTTTCAAAAACGATTTTTTGCATCTTTTAAAGTCTCAATATCATTGAAAAATAGTCCAGAATGATCGTACCTCCGATTTTGGTAAAACTATTAATCACTAATTGAGAGTATTTTGCAATTATTTGTAACTCTTTCGCAGAAGAAACAATCCGTTTATAAATATATTATACTATTGATTTTTCGAATGTTTCAGGAATTTAGGCTCCACGCCAACCTCCCGTACAGTTCAATCTCCGAGTCCCCAAACCGGAAGCGTGACGATCGAAGTTCGACGAAATACACACGCGGCTTCCTACGGCACGGAGCCGGAAGTCACGAGTGTAATCGACGATGAGAGTGACGACGAACAGCCGCCTTCCTCACAGCTTCAGGCTGATCCACCGGTGTCGGTGCCTCAACCGTCGTCGTTGTCTTCCTCTTCGGTACCGTCGACCACCGCTTCATTTGCGACGGTTTTCGCTTCTCCGGCTTCAACGTCATCGTCGAATTCATCGGCGGATCAGTGCCCTCGTCGGCCGACCGCCAATCCTATAAGACCCGACTTAGCGGCAACCGCCTGGTCTGCCGAAAGAGACGAAAGCGACGAGAGCGACGAGGCACCCGTTCCGCCTCCGTTAGCACCGCCGCGTCCAATTCCACAATCCACCGCCTCCGCCTCCGCCTCGAGCTCTTCGGCTTTTCCGTTGCCAACTGCCTCGACTTCCGCCGGTGCTTCTACGTCGCAGCCACGAGACGATGAACGCGCGGAGCTGAAAAGAGCATTCGAACAATTTCGCGAAGCCACCGAAGCTTACCGAAGATTTAATTCAGCCGGTGTGGACAAATTGGGGCAACGCGTACTAGCGCACAAGACGGCCCTCGGAACGCTGTCGATGGGAGACGCGACCGCTCGTCAGCGTCTTCGCGTCGCTCTCGAGGAGGATATGGAAGCTCTGGCGAATTTAAGAGTTAAATTCCGCAATACCAACGTGAGAATCGTCAATCTCGTCGCCGAGATGATTGCGTGGGTCAGTGGCGTTTGTAGAGACTACGAGGTTAATAGTTTGCTGGCGCTATTGCGCACTGAACAACAGCATAATCCTTTCTTGCGAATCGAAACTCCTCGCCAAACAACGTCGAACGAGTTTAATTTTTTAGAAGCACTATTTCGCACTGAACAACAGCGTAATCCATTCTCGCGAGTCGAAACTCCTCGCGAAACACCATCGAGCGCTGCGAACAGTGCGACGAGCGGCAACAATATCGTTAGACCCAATTGGCGACGAGTGGAGCAAAGTAACGAAAACGAAAACACGACGGAGAACGAAGCGTCGCGACGGCTAAGACATAGGGACGTTCCTGTCGACGGCACATGGCTCGATAGTCCAGTAGATGGTACGCTTTGTCCTTTTAATCTTACATCTTGCAGTTTCGAAACGATCTTGAATTCTGAAAATTCGTAGTTTTTTTGTTCACGTTCACGAAAAGTGAAAGTTGGAGAGAATTTCAAAGACTTCCCTAAGTAATAAAAATTTGAAAAAACCAATCATACAGAAGGTACCCAGAATAGTAATTTTTTATCATAATAATTCCAAAAAGTTATCAACAATTTATTTTCAAAAAAATTTGTTCCCCAAATCATCCGGTAACCTAACTTTTTTTTTAGCGAAAATTGTTTCGTTAATTTATTCGAATACATACGAATGTTTTTTGAATTTTTTCTTTTATTCGAAAATCCTGTTTTTAGAAAAATCTTTGGTCGATATTTGCCAAAATGTTGGATTGATTGCTTGGAAATTTGTTGGGTGCAATGCGCAGCGTTTCTTCAAACGCCTGTCTAAAATTTGTGACTTTGCGTCCATAAAAAAGAATTTTTTTTTGGATAATTAGAAAAAATTAAAAAAAAATTGTATGCATTTAAAAAAATTAACGGATCAATTTCTGTAAAAAAGAAGTTGGGTTACCGGATGATTCGTTCAACAATTTTTTTTACAAATTTGTTAATCATTTTTTCGCATTATTGTTGTGCAGAATTAAACTTCTAAAGACCGTCTACATGATTGAGATTTTTCCCATTTTTATCCCGTTGGGAAGTATTTGAGATTCACTTGGAATCGCATTTTTAGTTGGAAATGAAACGATACCCCATCGATGAACAAGTCTTCGTGTGAATTAGTACAGTAAAAAAAATAATCCATCGGATCCGGATCCAGCGATGTCCGACGAAAAGAAATTTGTTGAATTTTTTTTTCTCGGTGAAAAAAATTCATACAAAAAATTCCCCTCCATTAATTGTTCATCATGATATTTCGACGATATCAAAAAAAAAAACATCGTTTCCTTCGTATCCGACATACAAAACATAACAAGAAGAATTCTATTCTAGAAACGTTCTATTTGTCCATTATAACTTTTTAAAAATACTTTTCAATTAAAAAAATGGAATTTCTACAATTTGTTCCATAGGGGCTCAATTTTTTTCAATTTTGTGAATTATCGATCATAGAGGATTTTTTACACGATTATTATATCTGAAGACATTTTTTTTTTACTTGTGATTGACGGACATTTTAATGAGGTCCCGAAAAAATCTGTAGTCCTCTATGATATTCGAGATTTTTTTTCTTCGATCGATTTCTCGATACTCGAGTCTTTAAATGAAAATATTTTTTTTTCTAAATCCACAGACATTTCGTCGTCGAGTGACGAGGGCCAAGCAGCGGGTCAGCAACCAGTGCCGCAGCAGTCGCAGTCGCAACCGCTGCCTCAGGCGACGTCTCAACGACTGCCAGCAACATCCGGTTTTACGGTATCCTCGCGTTCGGCCTTTCAACCGAGTCGACCGCGTCGGCGGGCACACCATATGCTTCTTAATCCTCTAAGGAGTGCTCTAAGAAGAACGTCTAAGGAGGATATAATACGGCGAACCGCCGGTCCCGCGATTCTCGGACAGTGTCGAAATTCCTCAAGTATCTCTTTGCCGAGTCATATTCGCGCGCGTCGTCCATTACCCGACAGAACTTTTCACAACGATACACAGAACACCAGTAGTTGCCGTAGAATGTGCGAAGTTTCAGACTTACAGAGACACCGTTTGGATTACTTGCGACTCCGTCGAATACTAAATTCCTCCGTCAGAACTTGTTGTCGGCGGGAACCGAGTACGTCAACGCAGAATCGCGAGAGCGCCGCGACACAGCCGGCGGAGGAGGAGGAAGAAAATGCCGAGGAGATAGACGAACCCGAGGAGGACGACAATCTCGACATTCCTTCCGTTATACCAATATCGAGTCTCGTAAGCGCGATGAGAGAACGCGTGCTTTTGGAGTTACAGGCAGAGGATGAGGAGGACGATATCGACGTCGAAGACGAAACGAGCGGCCAGGCAGTACGTCGTGGAATTCATTCGTTCTCTCGCCGATTGGAAGCTATCCTTGACAATAATGAGAATAACAATAACAACAACAACAACAACAACAACAACAACAACAACAATAATAATAATAATAACAATAATAATAACAACAACACGGAAGAGGAGAACGGTGGGGACCAGTCGGAGAGCGGTTACTGGCTGCTTGAAGAGAACAGCCATTCGGATTCAAATCACGAAGGCGAGAACGACGAAGCCGCCAGCACGAGTACCAATGCGAACTCTCGTCGATGGACGAGCCGTTGGATACCGCTTCAGTATTCTCCTCTTGCCGATTCCTCGAACAATGAGATGTCCACTAACGCGAGACGCGTAGGAAATGAGTCGGAAACTCGTGAGAACGCGGGTACCGAAAACGAATCGGCTATAGATCGAAATCAATTGTCACCGGTATCGGCAAATTGTACACGTCACGAACAACCGCCTCTCTTTCCCTTCTCGAGTCTCCGCGAAAATCAGGTGCGCAAACGTGAGGAGGAAAATCGAAAGAAACCCGCCGCAACGTCCGAAGATAGAAATCTGCAAACGACGTCGCAAGCGAAACCTCCCGCTGGATCGTCAAGCGTACCCTCGACATCGGCATTAAAATCATCGAGTCACGTGACTCGTCCGACTCAAGAATCCTCACAAATTTCGGAGGCATCGTCGAGCGCTTCAACTTCCTCGATGATAAGACATTCGGAAGTTTCACGGCGTCTTTTTCGCGAAACGTGTCTTCGGTGGCTCGACGCGCCTTGGTTGCGTACGCCGACCCGCAATGAGAGACCTCGCGGGTCAACTTATTCAGCGAATAACGGTCCGAACACCAGCGGCAATGAACGATTAACCGGTAACGTTGATGATAGCGAAGCTTCGGGTTCCCGAGGCGCAAGAAACGACGAAAGTGGATATCGCGGCTTAAGACCGCTGGATTGGGCAATAATCCCGCCATGTATGATACATCGGCGATTGATACTGGCGAGTGTCGAGATCGATCGACTGCGTGAATCGAGAGAAATGTGGGTAGACCTTCAGAATTCCATACGATCGTTAAGTATTCACGTCGAGAGACGCGATTCCAACGACGCAAACCGCCCGAGTACCAGCAGAACGGAGCCGAGCAGTTATAGTACCGTAAATCCCGTTCCTTCAACGTCAACCGCGTCGAGCAATCATAATACCGCCAATAATTTGAAACATATGCAGGATTGTCGCCGTCGCGACGCGGAGACCATGGAAAGGTTGAGAAATCTTAATCGAGAAGCTTTACTGAGGTTGCAGTTGAGGGGTTTAGGATCGGCACTTCGAATAGAGATGCAAAGACAAAACGAGGATAATCTTCCGAGTACCAGTACTGCGAGTAACAATGATGCACCATCAATTTCGAGGGTTGGTAATTGCATAATTAGAAGTAACGTAATGTTTAACGCAAGAAAACGCGCGGCTCGTCATCGACACATGCGACTAGAAATGCAAGCGAAGTTTAAGGCTAAACTTCGAGATCGAATTCGACTACAAGAGATGATGAAACTTAGAACTCAAATTCAACAACAGTTACGCACCGACAAATTCGCTGCAATTCCCTGTGAACCGAAACATTCGGTTAACTCGTCGATTGGATCGAATGTCAGTAATAGTTCTGCCGCAACGATCGATCCACCGTCGATTTCGGCGAATTCGGCGTCGGGTGGTGGAAACTTTTCGTTTTACGACGATGATACGAGCGAAACATTGAATTCGATGAACTTGTCGCATTCGACCGTCGCGGACGACGCTCAACAGGGCACATCAAGTCGGCAGGATGGCGCGAATTCTCACGGATCCCATTCTTTAACATTGGGAGATTTTCTCGACGATGGTAATCCCGTGAGAAGACGCTGCGGTACAAAACGACCCGCTGAAAGGTTCGTTTAGTTTTGAAATCACACATCTATGATCGATCATTAGATTTTTGCCAATTGATTAAATTAATATTGTGTTTTCGTTATTTAGCGACGATAATAGACTGAGAACCTCGACGAGCGACCAACCTGCCACGAGCTCCTCATCGAATTCAACGGACTTTGATGGATTGTGTGCATCAGCGTATTTCGAATCGATGATTAAGAAACTCCGAAATTTAATTCACGAGAACAGATCGCGCAATACGCGCAATTGTTTGACATTCTCCTCAGTGTATGCTGATCAGACTGATTCCGTCAGGTATACGCGGCTATTTTCTTTTTTCTTTTTTTCACTATCGTTTCTCACTAATTCCATACGATCGTTCGTTCGCAATGGTATTCTGATCGTGTATAAAAATATTACCAGCCGTTCTGATGAAAAATTGTTGAATAAGTTTCATCTTTTGTAAACAAAAACTTTCAAAAGTTATATTGAAAAAAAACTGAACTTTCTATGACTCCTATAAAAATCTTATTGCATTAGAATATCGCTGTGAACGATTAGTTAAATACTATTTCTTACAATATTGTTTTTTTTTTCGCTAATATTTATCAATAAAAATCAATGAAATACAAATATTTTCTTGGAATCTTTCGTCTCTTGTGGAAGTTATAGCAGGAAGCCAGTTTTTTTTTACTAAATACTGAAAGAAATTTATAGTTATTATTCAATAATCCAGGAAACCTTTCGTAGAAATGAAAATCTATTGAATCCTCAGAACACCAGGGGTACGTTCCGAATCAGCGCCGGGCGACTTTTCTCTCTGTCTCACTGCGAATGAAAGAATGAGAGGAAAGTTCGCTCGACGCTGATTCGGAACGTAAAACATAAACATTTTTTCAATTATGTCGTTACGAACGATATTGCCGATTCCAAGAAAACGATTGAAGAAGAAAAATGACTTTAAGATACGGTATGACGATATCATTAAAATAATTCTTCCAAAGAAAATTCAAAACATTCACCATTAAGCGGTTGAGATACAGCTATTTGAAAACACCGGTTTTCTTCGCGAAAACCGCGTTATCTATCCACATATACGCGTCATAACGACCTTAAGAAAAAGAATAAAATAACTATATTTTTTTTATTTTCAGGGTTGTACGCATAATGCGTTCGATCGGTGATTACTTGACGCGATTTTTAGAAAATAATTATCCCGACAATGGGTCGCACAGCATCATTACTCAGGCGCAGATATACAGTGAGTTCGTCATGTTATCTGAATTTATGGTGATAAAAAAAAATTAATATATTTTTTTCTTTCGTTCAGAAATGAATCACTTACTTCAATTGACTCTTGAATTAACGGATTTGTTCCTGGAGCAATGGCTGGTGACAAAGAACGAGCTAATGATGGGACAAGTGCACAACAGGCGATTCAACGGATGGATGGAAAACTGCTATGCCGAGCAGAGTTCGTCTAGCGATAACGACGCCACAACTACCGAAACGAATGCAAATGCCATGCATTCTTCGCCCAATCCATCGTTGAACAACATTCACAACCAACGTCCCCTAATAGTACCGGAGCATTTGCGCAGATCCGCGCGAACGGGTATCGCCGAAAGAATTCGCAATTTCAGAAGAACAGCGGTAGCGGCGCGTCAGATGCAGCAGCAACAGCAACAGCAACAATCGAGCGGTGGCAGCGCCACCGGAAATTCCATGAATAACTCTACATTGAACGACGAGACGTCGCGTAGAATACACGCGGCACACGCGCGAATCCAAATATCTCGTACGTCTCGTTCACCATTGACAGAACCAACGCCTCCAAACGTCGAATACAATCGTCAGCGTTTTGCCGCTTTTTTCATCCCGGATCCGCAGTCCGGTGACAGTTTTACTGGAGATCGTCGCCCTATTATCAGTCCTATGTACACCACACTTGAGCCCAACGGAGGACAGGGATACAATGTTCCTCTCGTTCAAGTTAACGACGTTCCAATTAACATCAGCAACCTTCCGGGTCCCCGAAATTCGCCGAGGGCATCGAGTTTTCGTTATCGCAATCTTGAAAGTCCACCACCCCATTTTGGGAATTCGACTCAATTCTCGAATGGCAATGAACAGCAAAGTAACACGCGAGGTGGTCGCAGTGTACCTATGCCGGGCGCTCGTTTTAGTCATTATCGCGAGCATTTGCAAGCAGTGAGAAACAGATTCTTCCAAAGACCGGTACGATTTATTTTATTTATTTTATCCTTACGGCATATTATTATCAAATTTTATTAATCGTATTGGTATCATTGAATTTAGTTCGAGGCGCCTTCGAGAATACAATCCTTCGGAACTTTCCGTCCGTGGTTTCCGGTTATATTCGGAGGTTTCTTGCAACCGCCGGGTTCCGTTTACGGTGTAGGATCGGTGATGATGGCTCGTGGCAGACCTGCAGGTGGCGGCGGCGGACCAGATCCTGGCAACGACAGTGACGACGTCGAATTGAGAGGTTCGTAGTGATAGAAATAAAAGTTAATTGGTCAAACGACTACCTATCGTATATGCTACGAGGTTGTAATTGGTTAAGGAAATCGTTACATTCTCAGTTAAAATTGCGAATCCGAGCGAATTTTGAATACTTTCCAATGCGATAATAATCTGGAAAAAAATAATTATATAGAAAGTCCCTAAGAAGATTAATTTTGCATAATAATAATACCAAAAAATTATTAACAAATGAATTTTAAAAAAATTCCAAACGTATCTTTCTTCAGAATACATACAAATATTTTTGGAATTTTCTCAATTTTTCGAAAAGACCGTTTTTGGAAAAATTTTTGTTCGTTATTGTAAATATGTTCGATTGTTTGCTCAAAAAATGTTTGAGTGTAATGCGCAATGTTTCTCTGAACTCGTATTCAAGATTGTGCCTTTCCTTCCATAAGAAGAAAAATTATTGGAAAACAAAGCGTTTAAAAAATCACGAGACCTCAGCGAAATCTATAACTCTAATTTTTCTTGGCTTGTCGGGCAATCGGCATTTAAAAAAGAGTTTCTCCATCGGAAAGGAAAAGGAAACGATGCCAGCAGACTGTTTAGAAGGCACAGAAAAAAAACAAACGATTGATATTGTTTTTTTTTTTTTCTTTTATCGTAGAACACGTTCCCGCGAGTATGCCGTACAACGGCATGGATATTCAAAGCTACAGAGTCCAGGTGTGGGATTTCTCCGACGCCGAGATACCGGACGTTACGGATCGTGAGTCTCGCATCTGAGTCTAAAATTTAATCCGCAATCCGCATCTATAAACGACCAATTCTTTTATATTCGCCTTATTACAGCCGAAGAAAATGTTGTCGTACGGGAATGCAAGATCCACAATGACGCAAGTATCGATATCTCGTCAGACGGTAAATTATTAGCGACTCTGTTACCACCGAGAGACATAAGCGATCCCACAACTTTAGGTATGTTTTCCGTTTCGTTGAATCCTCATCTACGGGCGATGTTGACAAACGTCCAGTATTTTCGACAACTCACTCCATCGAACTATCACAACGGAGAAATAATTCTGAACGTATTGTCGAATACCGAAATTCCAGTGGTTTTTCCTTGATCGGATGCAAGGGAATCCATCAATTTCAACCAAAAAATTCTATTTTATTTGTTTTCTCCGTTGAAAAAACACAGTAAAAAAATCCTTCACAATCACATATTCGTAAGAGTCTATCGAACATTTAAAAAATTCTCAGGTCCTAATATCGAAAATTGATGGAGTCACATTTTTTTTTATAAAAAATATAAACAAAAAAAATTCAATGAAACTTATCTTACAATTTTCCATGAAACTTGGTGTTTTTTTTTTTAATACCAAAACACTCGTACAACCGATCGGACCATACCAGATTACCGGATTCCAGACACCAGTATCGGATACCAGATTTTTTCTACGATTTTCTTCTTTCAAATAGATTTTTAAAAACTGTGATTTTTTGGTCAAAATCAATGGAGATCATTTTCTCAAAATCCAAAAAAAATATAACAATAATAATAATTATTCATTATAATAATTAATTAATTTTATATAAATAATAACAATAATTATCTCGTAGGAGTCTACAGTCTCCAGTGGGAATCATTGGGAGAACGTGTGCACTCGGCGAAAGTAGATCAGACGGTAGTTTCGCTCTCACTGTCCCCGACGCGACATCATCTTCTGGTGGGTCTTGCGTCGCGCCGAGTTCACGCACCGGCGCGACCGCTGCCGATGGCTCTTATCTACAAATTGGTACAACCGAATTCGGACGACAAGACTTTTCTGCAAAGCAAAGCTGAGAAGAAATATAAGGCGGTATATGACGCGACCGTTGCTATGCAACGAGCAGTGCGTCGATTGGTAATGCCGGGTATCAACGTTCAGATGCGACGCGGACGGGAAAACGAAGAGGAACACGAGGACGAGGAGGAGGAAGCGGAAGTGGACGACGACAACAACGAGAACGACGAAAGGGATCGCAGCAACGAGAATCTTTGGTCGAATCGCAGCAGTCGTAACGAACCCGAGCTAAAGGACGAAAAGGGAAGTATGATATTGTTGCGCGAATTGGTACAGAGTAATCGAGAAACGGCACGTTACGTTAGTCTCAATTGCATCAGATGGGCCCCACAGCCCGGTCAGGGAATGGTGTACGCAACGAGCACCGGTCAGTTAAACATCTTACATTGATCTCGAATCGTAAAAAAAAACCATTAAACAATACGGTAATGAAAAACTATTTAAAAAAAAAAATTCATTGCCGACAAAACTTTTATCCTATTCGTCGTAATTTCAATCATGTATAATGCGCGCACGCGGCGTTTCCCTGTGAGGAAAATGAAAAAAAAAAAAAGAAAAGTCCCAATAGCCGCATCGTCACGTGCGTTTGTTTTAATATATATATACATAAAATAATAATAACAAATTAATGATGTATCTATAGCTGGTGACGATAAAATGTTTTCCTTTTTTTTGCCTCTATAATAAATGGTTAAAACTTGAATGTGGCGAAATAGAAGGGAAAATTGTTTTTATCATCGAAGAGAGTATCTTTAATCGTCGTACAGTAAGCTGTGGAGTAGTTCCGGAGTTTCCGGCTGTTTTAGACACAATGGAAGTTTGTCCTGTACGCCGGATGAAGGAAATTTACTCGCCTCGAGATGCACGAGATCGCGATCCAGCATCGTTTCGATCTCATCGTCGATGTATATAGGATTTTCGTAGGTTTTTATGAGATAAGAAGACGGACCGGGATCGACGGACGACGAATTAATCGTTTCGTTTATCGTCTTCTGTATCTCACTTTCCGTTATATACATCGATTGAAAGTGTTGCATTTGCGGCGCCTGAGGATCCAAAGACGATACGGCGTTAACGGGGGCGCAAGAAGGTCCTGCGGTCATCGCCGTTCCGTCGGATTCCGCATCGCGATAGTCGAGATTACCGTTCGCTTCGTGGGATACGCGTTCTTGCTGCATCGCGTGACCGGAAGTATCTTCGACACGAGACATGTGACACGACGAGACGAGACTCTGCTGACACTTTGTCTCGTGTAACTTAAGATTTCCCGTTTGCGAAAACGTGCGATTGCAATAGGCGCATACGTAGGGTCTCTCGCCGGTGTGGCATCGCGCGTGTCGACGCAATTTGTAACGCGTCGCGAACAGTTTTCCGCAATCGTTACAGACTAAGGAACGATCGATGTTATTTAACGTTGCGGTTTCGGTGTCCGTGTGAAAATTTATCATGTGAGACTTGAGAGAGACTTTGAAACGGAAGGATTGATGACAATTTGCGCAACGAAATTCCTTTTTTCCCTGATGACTCTCCTTGTGTTTGTTGAGTATTTCTTGCTGATTAAACGACATGCTGCAGATCTGAAAATATTCGGAGGCGAATGTAGTCAGAAAAATGTAAATTAGATGCGTTAGGAAGCGATTAGGAGAAAATTGTTGCAGCTGCGAATTCCTTACGTTACAGGCGAAGGGACGTTGTCCCGTGTGGATTCGCTTGTGACGATTCAAATGCGCCTGACATCGGAAACGCTTCGCGCACAATTGGCACGTGTGCATTTTTTTCGATCTCGGATCCGCAACACCTGCTGATAGTCGACTCTTCTCCAACGTATTCTCGTTTTCTTTCAAGTGGCACAGCATATCCTGGACAATGGATACATATATTGCGTAATAATCGATTGTTTCTGATTTTTTTTCAGTGTTTATACATGCGATGGGAATGAGACATTTTTTTAACTTCGCGGGCAATCGGGTCTTTTGAAGAATCGAACTTTTCGAACTGCTAAAGCGCTATAAAAAATCTGAAAAAATTCTATAATACTAACGAAACTGTCCAGAAGTTATATCGACGGTTATGTCAGACTATTGTTTTCAGACATTTTAAGAGTCGGAATTTTGGAGCAAAAGATCGATAAAACATTAACGCGATTGAAAATTCGTAACTCTTTAATGGTCGATTTGGATAAAAATTCTTTGAAGACTATCATTATAGTTGAGGACACATACTGCGAAAAAAAAAATTGCCTCCAGGCGTCCGAAAAGGAGTATTATTTGCGGTCATTAAAGTCGACTATTTCGAGAATAGGATATTGCATAATTGTGATTAAAAAAATGGTACAGGAAATTATTTTCACAGTAAAAATGAACTGTAAACAAAAAAAAGTGACTTTACGAAATGCAGTAGGAATCTCGAATTTTTAGCGGATCTTTGCTTTTTTTTTCGCTTTTTAAAAATCCTTTTTCCAAACGTGAATTTTCATATGTTTCGCGGAAATATAATTTTCAGCGAATTTTCTTGTATCTTACGTATAATATTTGGGACGTATGAGTGCAACAAAGTGACAATCGCGATACGGTACGTACATATCGAATAAAATAAAATTTTAAAAATACGTAATTTGAATTAACGGAAAAACTAATTAAATCGTAGAAATCACCGAAAAATTACGCTTCAGATCAATTAACTTATATCAGAATCTTTGGTTCATGAATTAAAAAAAAAATCTCAAAATGCTATCCGAAAAAATGCGACAGTCCTGTATTGACAGTGTCTGAAAAAACCCGCGATGTCTGCGACGGGATAAGTTAGCAGGGCGTTGTTCGTACCTCTGCAAAATCAATTTCCAAGGACGGTGCGGCCAATTGCCTCTGTACGTTCGCAACCATCAAGCAAAATTCGTCAAACGTACAAATTTTTTGCTCGCAATCAATGCAAACGTATTTAGAGAATGTATCCGCGATTCCTATATTGATTACCTGCAACAGAACAAATCACAAAAAAAAAAATAATACGAACAATTATTTACTAGTGACAAACGAACTTCGATCTTTTTTCCGCCCAATTTTGCAATTTCTTCATTAATCGATATTTTTGTACCTCTTTGGGAAAATATTTGTTGATTATCGAACACAATACCGCTCCCTTAACTTTGTCTTTGAATACATCGGTCCCTCGTTGCTTCTCTTTGCCGCACAGGCGGCACAGCCGCGAGCATATCTTGTGATGCATCATTTTAATTCCGTCAATACTTTTCCGTCTCCGACAGTGTTATTTCCAATTTTTTATCAATAAACGGAGCGGCCGATCGTTTTGGAACACCACAGCTGTACCGTGAATTTCCGGAGCGACTGCGAGGAAACAGAAGAGCGCCGATGTTTCTCCGAAAGCGCCACCAAACGTTGAATCCATGAAAGTCGTATTCTCGCAGCAGAGCTTTGAATTTCATCGAAAAAAAAGCGCGTAAGTAGTCCAATTTCGTTTTTTAAGTACAAATAGTTATTTATTGACGCTTCGATAGGTCTAAATAAACATAAAAACTCTTATAATTATATAAGAGTACAATAAATCAGTACATTTATGATACAAATCGATAAACGGCAACTCAATGCCGAATTAATTGAGTACTCGCGGTGCCATTTCACAGGGAATAGAAATGCAATTGCAAAATTTATAGGATCGATCTTTTATCTATGTATAATATGCAGGATCGGCTCGGTACGTTACCGTTTTTTTTTTATTCTTTTTTTTTTTCGTTTCTTTCATTTTTTTCGCATTTTTCGTCGATTTACTTAATTTTTTTTTAACTTTATCGATAAATTCGGTACGGCACTAGGTAAACACGGTTGCAGCAGCGGCGACGGCTAATTCGTATACGTATCCTAAGAAGACTCTGGATTGTCACTGCGACCTCCAGTCCAATGGAATTGTACCTTATAAAAATATATTAGAGTCCCTTTACGTAATTTCCACTTTACGAATATCGTTTCGTCCGTTTCGATCATAACGAACGACATTCGCACAGAGGATCGTTATTCTTGGTTTAGTGATTTTTTTTTATCGTTAGGATAATCATTCGTAGGTTTTTGCAATGAATTCGTCCGTCAGTCTCTCTCGTGCCTACAGGAAGCTCATAGAAAAAACGCAGCGTCCTTTGAGTCACAATGATCTCACTATGTTAACGTTTCGAGGCAAATTAATGATATATAAATGGTATATATATATATCTCTATTTTTTTTTAATATTAAAAAAATCCGAAGTTAAAGATATTCTTAAACGGAACCTTGAACCCTGAGTCATAGAGCAATTCCGTTCCGTTCTTTCGTTTTAGTCGATACAAACACCGCGTGCCGATTTCTTTTTTTTTTTTTCCTCTATTACGGAATGTGTATCCTCCTCTACTTGTGTTTTTCTATTCTCTTCGTCGTCCCCCGACACTTTCGACGTCGTTGATATTGTTTTTACAATTGTTTATTATTACTATTATTTTTTTTTTTCGCTTCGATAAACAATCCTCGTGTGTGAATCTCCTCCTTCCTATTTCCCGATCGAGAGAATGCGAGGAGGCGCCGGCGAAAGTATAGCGGGGAGCGAGTCTCGATTGCGACGACGGTTTAGCCACCGTTTTTTCGATGATAAATTTAAGATAAAATTGCAATACTACGACGCGGTCCACCAACGCATACATTGTCCAAACTCGACCACTTTTTAATACCATTTCTCAAAGCTTCGGCTGTTACTTTGTCCTCGTATACGCGAGACATTGCCTCGAGCTTTTGCGCCTTTTCTTTGCTTAACGGTTCGCTCGGGAATGTTAACTCGTTTGCCTCGGCGAGAGTTCGAAGATCGAAGTAATATTTTGCGTAAACGCTCGACGGTACGTTTATGTTGAATTGCAACATTTCCAAGAATTGTCTTTCGAGTTCATTCCTGTGGAGAAAAATCAATGGAACTTTGAGATTGCGCCATCGGTGGGAGAGAAGTAGAAGAGATATTAATATGACGATTACTCACATATCCTCGACTGTTATATCCTTCAATATTTGACAATAATCAACGTTCCACACCGCCTGATCGTCCCAAACTTTCGAGGCCAATAAAATTGCCGCGAGTACTATTCGCTTCCAATTCGCGGGGGTTATATCGATTTCTGCATAGGTCAGTAAACGCTCGAGATACACCAACGTTATGATGGCACATTCGGCAGTGAGCTGCGCGGCGTTGAAAAGCGTCCGTACGAATTTATAAATTTGCTTGTGTTCCGGATTGTGCTTATCGTAATCGTCGGCTACGCCGTCCCTCTGCAACAAATTACACAGATGCGAGTCGATTAACAAAAAGTTATTATGAAACAAATCTCTGAAGACCCAAAGAGATATATAGAGAAAAAAAAAACGCAAAAATTTTATTTAGTTAAATATAAAAATCTCAATAGACCAATAATAATCGTAACAAAAAAGAGATATAGCGAAGGGAAATGCAAAGGGATAGATTATCGCAAAAAAAAAGTATGAGAGTCGAAAAAAAAATCGATCTTAAATGGAATTTTTTTTTTTTTTTTTCAACTCATCGTTAATAGATGGATTTTCTCGTAAAATAGTAATAAAAGTCGAAAAATCGCATGCATTACGAAAAAAAAAATCAATAATACGAAATACATTGATCGCAAATGGAAAACATAAACAATGAAAAATACGTCAATTATAATTGTAAAATATGCAAAAAAAAAATCGTTCTTTATTACAAAAAAATTATTTTTGTTGTTTTTTTTTCAACTTACCGTCAATGGATGGATTTTCTCGTCAAATATATCGATTTGACGCTGCGATGTTCTATTCTTAATATGATAATAAACAGCGAGCGCAACGCACTTTACTGTATTCTTCAAATTTGGTTGCGATACGGTACTGTCGTCCAAGTAAATAGTACTACAACTACTACTTTTTTTCAGGGGTCTTGTATCGGCTATTTGGTATTGACTCTTTTTTCTCACCATGCCATCTGCAAAAAAACAATTAATTTTTTTTTTTTTTTTTTTTTTTTTTTTCATTTTAAAGACACTGATAAGAAGTAAAAATTCAAAATTAAAGAATTTTCTTACTTTCTATGGCCTGTTTGGAACGTTCCATAAATATAGTGCCGGTACACGGGTGCAGCGAAGGATCAGAATCCCAATCCTCCGGCTCTCTTTCGCTGATGTGTTGTAAATTTGTAACGCTGTATTCGCCCTCCGGAAGGTGTTCCTCCAATCCGCGAGTGGCATTTTCGCCTGACAATTCTTTTCTCCCTACTTGAGGACTGGAGTATCCGCAACAACTATTTTGATTTCCCATTCTCGTCAATGCGCGGCTGTGTATCAATGACTTTTATCCGTAGGCCCTTTCCATCGGCCGGTCGGTCGCGGTTCCGAAATTCGTTTTTTTTTATTTTTCACTCGTAATCGCGTCGTTGCTTATGGGGTACACGGCGATCGAACGAAATCCCAAAGTCAAAAGGGGAGCGTCTTTCGACGCCTCGGGGGTACACGCGCGTTTCGTTACGGTGCTCACATGTCGTAGTTCGTATTCGCGAATCAGCTGATCGAGACGTTCTCATGTATACGCAACGAATATCACAATTATACACGCGATACTTTCGTACTTCATAGTTCCACTGAATGTATGATCCTCGTTTTTTTTTCACGCAAATGTATGAGAATATGTGAAATGGCACGCGTAGAGATCGCGATGCGCCGCAATGATTGAATAATTCAAAGCATTAGTGCGGAAAAAAGTTTGGTGTGTGCGCGATGTGTGCGTTCACCGAAGAAACGAAACGTTCGCACCCACTCACTGTCGCTCCGCTTTCTTTAATCCCCCTTCAGTCTCACTTCGCCACCCACTCTCACCGCCCTTTAATAATCGAGAGCAACGAGAATACAATTTTCTTATTGCTCCTCGATGCGTTGTATATCGCGCTTAGATGTGCGCGGAATGCCGACACGATCGGAGAGAAACGTCCGAGCGCGACAACGCCTTGGCGCTGCACCGCCGAGAGAACGAGCGACTTTGCTCACCGGGCGCCGGACTCTCCACTTTCCATGCCCACCGCAGAATCCCAGCGTCAATTAACCAAAGTTTTCGTACCACCAGAATGACTTTCGTGACACTCGCGATCGTGATAACTATCTTTGATTATCGACATCCTTGATAAAAATTGATTTGACCCGAACGGCAACGTATTTCGAGAATTATTTTTATTCTTATAACATGTAAGATGGGTGGGAGGGACGAAATGTAAATCGACGGAAACAACTTGTACACCGAAAACTTGTGACTGTACGCAAAGGCGCACGAAGAAGTCTGCCACAGACGGTGAGCGCAACGGTGCGCACAAGGGACGGTCGAGAAAGAGCCGCCCGTTTACCCCGGTTGCATGTTCTTCTCCACCGATCGAGAACAAGATGGCAGAGAGAGCCGGCCAAGTTCATTCATCAGCTCCACGCGGGTTGTGATTATTACCGACCCATCCCCCATATGACGATATTTTCGGGTGACATGTAGGTCTACGAATTGCGTTACCGACTGCCGTATAGTTCGACGATTGGTAATTTACCTTCAATGCCTCCGAGGTATTCATTGTCAAGTACGCCAGTCTACGCTTTGTGCCACCAACGCCATATTCGTCAAAGTCGAACTTTTCTTTCGCAAAACGTGATAGACGTCTCAAATTTAAAGCAATCGAGTAAATAATCAAAAGCGCGAAATTAGATTACGGTTTCGTATAAAGTCCGTGGGAAAGTCATTGTCGGGGAGATTAATTTTTATTTTACTGTACTGACTCAAAAAGTTACTAAGTGCACTATGTGAGCTGTGCTGTAGCTATTTGTAGTATAAAACTTTAAAATCATCGGGATGGACGACACAAAAATGAATCAAGTATCTGGATTTTCTGAAATTCGGCAATATATTACGCTGACCTCTACCCAAATAAACAGCCGAAAAAAAAAACCAAAAATATATTAGTGCATTAACATCCCGGCATAATTTATTTCAGTAGCAATTCAACAAATCCATTAACGAGTGATCTATTGGCTAAAGAAACTCTTCATATCTATCGTCGAGATGTTAGCATCATTTAAATTTCGCGCCATGCTAACGAAAATCGACCAAAAAAAGAGCGTATCGGTCGCGCCATGAGCAATGAGCGTTACTCATTCGTAGACCTGTATGTCACCCACTTATATGTTACCCCATGGCGACCGGAAGTTGGGCAACTAAAATTTGTTTTTTGATATGCTTTTATCCACTTATGATAAATTTAACACCGTAACAATGATCTAGAAACAAACCCGATAAATCGTTAATTTAATTTTTTTTTAAATAAAACATAATTATGCGTTTACAATGACATTACGAGATGCGGCGCCGAAAACCTTTAATGAGAAATTTGACTCACTCGGTTGTCGACGCTCGCAGTCCCTCAATCGCTTCGCGTAGTCGGATCTTTTCTTTTCCGGTAAACCATGGTAAGTGCATTCCGTTTAACGCTCCCGTTTGGCTTGTTCACTTTAATATTCTTAACACTAACAATATAGGTAAAGTGTTTTATTATATTTTATAATCTTCTCCGCAATATCCAAACCGATCAATGTTCTTATTTGCAATTAATTATTTACGTTAATGAATATAACCTCGTTTTTGGTTGTTCACGTTTTGTTGACCACATGGCACGTCCTACGGGCCACGCTTTCGTTCACCCGATTCTTCCACGGTACTCGTAAAATTTTGTCGAAAATGGAACGTTCTTCTTGCTACGAGTTTCATTCTTTGATTTGTCGCGTATTTCATTTCACGTCAAAAATATTTTTCGACGTACAATTGTTTCAACGGTCTTTGACACTTGTATTAACGGTTGCGATCAACTTGTCTCCCGAATATGATCCGCGTGCTCGTCTGTACGACTCGTGTTTTCATTCCCGAGAATTTTACTTTCATGTTTTCTTCAATTCCTAATTATTCTTGCCAATCTTGCCGAGGAAATTGATTTTTTCGACAAAACTCGTATTTATTCGGCGCGACATGTATTTTTCGCGTCGCGAGTATTTTCTCGTCCTCTCTTTCATTGCCTCAAAATGTCGGCGATTCTAACGCGTTGAAGTAAACACGATGTTTTTTTGTTATATTTCAGCCTTTCGAGAGGTTCGTGGAAACAGGGCGCGTCGCCTACGTCAGCGATGGCCCTCACCAGGGAAAACTCGTCACGATTGTCGACATCATCGACCAAAACAGGGTAAGTTATTCTTCAACCGTCGTTACGATTCTTATCGGTGATTAATTTAAAATCACCAAAGAAGAGATCTAATTTTTTCATGTTATTTCAACACGAAAAATATTTTTATTTTTAATTCAATGATGAACCTTAATTCTTGATAGGGATTGCCGGCTGATACATAACTGATGCCAACTTTTTAAAACTCTGAGTTATTTTTTAGCGATTCATTATTCTTTTATTGTTTTTGGAATATTTTCTATCAATTTGGAATTTTTATTTTTCACAGGTTTTGGTTGATGGTCCGGCATCTAACATCCCGAGGGGTCAAATGAGACTCAGTGAACTTCACTTGACAAAGTTCCGTCTCCGCTTCCCGCACACCGGCTCAACGCGAGTGGTGCGCAAGGCATGGGCAGACGCTAAGGTCGATGAGAAATGGAGCGAAACCATGTGGGCGCGCAAAGTCGAGGCTAAGAAGAAGGTATCATTTTTCAAAACCAATCCCTATTTATTCACCATTTTTTTTCGTATTTTTTACCTTATTTTTTCGTATATTTATTTTTTTCGTACTTTTTTTTTCTCGTATTCTTTAGGATTTGTTTTCAAACGAATTTACTAACTAATCATTTTTTTATTTCATCATTTTTCAGCGCGCCACCCTCAGCGATTTTGACCGATTCAAGTTGCGCAAAGCTCGTCAGATCAGAAACAAACTGAGAACCGACGCGTTCTTCCGGCTGAAGCGTGTATCGAAGAAGTCAAAATCCGCCGCCGGTACGAAAGCCAAGGCGGTCGCGAAGCCTGCGAAAGCCGCAAAAACCGCGAAACCCGCAAAGGCAGCGAAGCCCGCGAAGAAGTAATTGTACCGAATTCTGAAATAATAAATGTATAAAAAAAACGAATCAACGCGTCCACCGTCCGTTAATTATTTCACCGGCTTCGCATTCATTCTTTTGCTAAAATACTGTCATTATCTATACACTATCATTTTTGAAAAACAACGATATATAGAAATCGCACATCGTTTTCGTTTTTTCTTACGGATTTTTTCAACGACAATTCGTAAGCAACGCTTAGCTTGGGATTCGCATTTCATTTTCAGAAAAAAAACTTTCGTTTATCGCGGCAGTAATCGCGCGAATAAATTTCCTTGCGCGCGAACGACGACAAAAAATGATATAAGGTGATATCTGATCCTTTATTTTTTTTTGTACACCGCCATCGGACTTGAATTATTACACTATCTATCTATTATTAATAATATACATTGATAATTATTATGAAAGCTATTTTTTTTTCTTGTCGATATGAAATTTGATCTTTCGCGTCCGTGTGCCCCTCTTCTTCTTGTTCGTCTTCTCGTGCCATCGAATACTCAATTTTTCAATTTTTTCTTTTTTTCGCGGTACTCGACATTTTCACGTTCACCTTCTTTCGATCTTATGATAAACTATCTTTGATAAACCACTAGAGAAGTTGGCGTACTTTTTGATTCTCTACAGATATTTCTCGGATATTCGATAAATACTACGAATACGACGCTTTTTTTTTCTTCGTTTTTTTTCGCTCAAACAACTTCGATCTTTCAACGTTTCGGAGTGTTTTTTAATCATTTTCGCGAGCGATATGATTTCTTTGATCGCAAGACAACGTAATTTTACATTTATCTTTATCGGTCGTCAAAAGTCAACCGAAGCGTTGAATATTTAATTTTTCTAATTACTCGAAGCGTTCATCACAATTTACGGTACTCATTTACTCTGCAGATTTTTCTTTTTTTTTTCATCGTCGATCTACATGATTTTTTATTGGACATACATATATATATATATATGTATATATATATATATCAACGATATAATTATAAAATAAATAACACGTTCCAGACGTTTCATTGTTTGTAATTACAAATAGAATTTGCCGCTGCGATTCTCTATAGTATAATCACAGAAGAACAGTTTTCTTCCTTAATTAAACGCTCAACGCTTAATTTTCTTCACTCCCTTTCTCGATAGAACGATCCGCGATCTATCGTAAGTACTGCTGCGCTTCTCCCCAATACTGAATGTATTCTCATAATCGAGATTAGTGGAAAAAGATTATCATTTTTTTTTTTTGACAAATTGCATCATTTTTGAATGGAGTACAACATCTCTTACTTTCGGATACTCTATTTAATAACTATATCGACTACAGTTCAAAATATCGAATTTTTTTTTTGAGTATTTCGTTATCGAAATTATGCGACGAGTTGCGATAAAACTTATAATTGCCGTCTATTAGTTTTCTGAACGTAACGAACCAAATAAAATTACATAAAAAATTAAAATCAATAATAAATCAAATAATAATAATAAATATTATTATTACAATCATTTTTTTATTATTTGTATATTTAATAAATTAAGTAAATAAATAAATGATTATTTCGTAATAAAAAATTATTCATCTGTACGCACTGAGTAATTTACGACAAACAAAACTTTTTTTAGTTGCGACTTATCGTCGAATGAATTTTAAAAATAATTAACAAGATATCGTAGTCGCATAACTTTAATTAACGACATTTTTATGATATTATTATTATTTACGCTACTTTTTTTACTCGGAGAAATTTTTTTGTTTCATTTAATATTTCGATAAATTTTACTAATCCGCAGTGAGGGTTATTACAGAGAAGGATCGTGTTGTGCTATTAGATAATTGAGGGTCGCCGAGGCAAAAAATTTCTAGAAAAATTTCGTACACATTCCCAGAGAATTTAAGGGGTGCGACATCCCTCAATTAACTGTAACGCATGCCAATCCTTCGGTGAAGGATTTTTTTCGGAAAATCGTTAAACGGTATTTACCTTACATAGGATAATATACGATTAGAAATATTCTTCTCATTTCTATTTGATTTTGCACTGCATTATTGGCGGTAGCAAAAATACTCACAGGCGAACAAAATACACAGCCTATCGCCCGAATATCTCAAATATATCGATATAATATATATATCTTCGTGTTCATCCGTTTTAATGCGCTATCAAACTATTGAGCACTGATCTAAGGTAACAAATGAACTAAAAGCTTTCTTTTCTCCCATTTCTGTGCTGTTTTACGGGACAAAATAGGTTCGTTGTAACAGCGGCTTCGAATTTTCGATTTATGGGATTACAATGTAATTTTTCTCTTACAACGGATGAAACAATAATTAGACTGTGAAAAGAAAAATTTGGGACTCGGTATTCGCTGCTCATTGGCTCATCGACTGATTTCATTTATCTATTATAATGATAATTAAAAAAAAAACGCGTAGAGTTTCTCGTTATTCAGAGATTTGGACCCAACAAAGCATTCTATCGTCATAAATATCCAATTAGAGAAATATTTGACTAGAAAAAACAGTTTTTACTATTACTAAATATTTATAATACACATATGGGTACTTGTGACCACAATTTTTTTTTATTTCTCAAAATGATATGATAGTCGATGTCTCAAAAAAAATAGTACGGATTTATTTTACTTAATTTTTTTCTAGTAGCAAAAAAATACTCCGTTGATGTGATTCAAAGTTTTACGTCGAATTTAATTTGATTTTTTTTTTCATCGGATGCGATGTGAATTACACTACAATCGAATTTAATTTACATCGTGAATTTAATCGATGAATATATCTTTCGGGGATTAATGAAGAATTTCGACTTTTAAAAACTTTACTTTATAGTCGTTAGAGTTGTAGCGAAAGTTTAATTATAATCGAATTCTTCATTGAACCCTTTTCTAGTTTTTCGTTTTTCGATATTATTCGCAAAATCTAATTTTCGATTATTAAGGGTTCGATTATACATTGCCAATGTGCGGCATGCGACCGCGGCGTAGAATTTCTCGCCAAAGTTCTACGATCGCTACGGTGCCTTTGGGGTTTTTTTAAAATTTGTTTAACATTCTTTCGTCCCGAAATTCGCAGCCTCTGGTGCATTCCAATTTCACTCATTTTTCGTTATCGACATCTCGTACCAATTACAGCGTTTCGTTTATCGGCTCGACGCATATAACTTTAAACTTCGACACCCGCGCGATCAATTTTTTTTTATCACATATTAATCAGCTCCGGAAGTTCAAACCGCTTGTCGAACTTATTGCGGTCCTTTCCATAGGCACATGAATTTCGAGCCGTTTTTTTTTTTTTTTTTTTTTTTGAGACAATGTCCCCTAATCAACGCAAACTACTTGCGAGCAAATTTGATAAAACAAATTAACAATGCAGTAAATATTTACTTGGAACGTTGATTCAAGGTAAACGCGCCATCCATCGCTCGTCAGGAGACTCCCACTGCTCTGCATCACCGATTTCCTCGACTCCGAGACACCGGTTCCATGAGAAAAACGAATGGAGCGAAAATAAATGGCACTTCGAATCGGCATAACGCGCGATTCTCTCTCCATCACCCGACGTGTCTTTCTCCGGACCGCTTTCTAAGTTGAATACTTCGATTAGAAGTCATTGTCTGTTTGTACATTTGTACAAAATTGAAGGACCGCGTGTACCGCTCGTTTCGTCAAACGAAACAAACGCGACACACAAATTTTACATTGCAATATGCAAAGATAAGAAATACACGATTTACCAATAGCCGTATATCGTAGATACATTTTTTCGATTATTGAATGAGAATTTTGTATTTTTTTTTCTTTCGCGGATCAATGATAGAGTCTTGTGAGATTTTGCGCAGAAAAAATCGCGTTATTAATGGTGTTTTGAAGAATGAAATATGAATATCGTCGAGTGACTGAAATGTAATTTTACTGCGAGAATATTGTCGACAATAGAAGAAAAAACAGCGGAAAAAATAAAAGAAACGTAGAAAAGTGCCGTTAAAGTGGCGCAGAGTCATTCGTTCGCTAAAATATGGAACTTTGATACTTTGCATTTTTTACGATTCTATCGTATTATATATATAAATAAAAGTGACTTATCGCTTTGATTTTTTTTAGCGACGAAATAAAAATGGGAATGATTGTAAAAAACGATTATGTTAAACAGTAAACCATAAATAAAGGAAAGTATAAAAAATTATTAACGTACAAAAGACTGTGCAATCGTATGATTGAATAATCCAAAGAGGAAATGCGTTGCTATCTCGAAAGTTAGTAAATTCGTATGAAAGTCAACAAAGTTTTTCCTCAAATTCGTATCTTTAGTCGATAAAATAATCACAGATGAGTAGATAATAGTTGAAAATATACTGAAGTATCGAAAAAAAAAAAGAAAAACCGGTAGAAATTGGAAGAATTGAAATGAGAATTATTATGTGGAGCTGAGCGATTGAGCGCCGGGACCCGATGTGGGACACCCGACGGATGATTATAGCTACGTGGACGCTGCAAGGCTGATGGATGTTGATTCGGTAACTGCCGATCGCGGTTTGGCGTCCAACGAATCGTAAAGTGGATATTCACAGCACAATATGAATTTCAAAAACCATGGAACTTCGCCGTATACTGCCGGCGGTATGGGGATTAGTGGTGAAGTTGTTTGTTTGTACTGACGATACTCGGCATTGCTGTAAATTTAAATGCCAATGAAAATTTAGTTGCATAAAAAACATTTTTATTTTTATTTTTATTTTACATCCCTTAAAAATAGTAAAATCAACTTACTCTCGGTATCGTTCGTCGGAAGCTTTTTCCAGTAAAGGCATTCCGGAGAGAAAAAGTATAATGACTGTCGTGAATATTGGAGAAGCGATTGCAACCCATTCGGCTCCTTCGATAACGTTAAGCGATATCACGAATATTCCCCACCATACGACTATTTCGCCAAAGTAATTCGGATGCCTCGACAGTCTCCATAGTCCTAAAAAAAAAAAAAAAATTATTGAAAATTTACTCGATCACTAAACTTTGACGATATCGGAAAAACGTTAATAAAAAAAATTGTAGCGGTTTTAGACGATTTAAAAACGTAGTAAATGAGCCGTTTGATCTCACCGTCGTTACACCATTTTCCATTGTTGATAGGATCTTCGCGAAAGGAGAATTTTTGAAGATCGGCATAAGTCTCGAAGAGCAAACCAACGATAAACATTCCTGTGCCGGCGCTGTCGAGTGTTGTCATAGTTTTTGGCGCCGGTGGTATCTTGTGACGCGGCGAATTAATGATTATAACAGGCAAACTGACCACATAGACCCATACAGCCTGTAAACGGTACGCGTATTCAACAAATTATTAATAAAAAAATTCTTTGACAGATAAAAATAGTTATAAACTTGTAATAACCGACCTGAAATGTCCAGAAAACTGCAAAGCGTATAACGTTACTTCGACGATCATCGAATCTCTTATCGCGACCGATTTTCATTATTCTGTACAAAAGATAACCGGATAGTCGAATACCCCAGAGGCACACGAACACAGTGACCATCAGTTGTCGACTGTCGTATGTCTGAAATGAAAAGCGTAAAAACGCATGTGAGAGATACGGCGGGTGATATAAAGTTAAGGAATCAATTAAATAGTTCGAAAACCGTTGATATTGATATTTATTAACACATTGCTTTTAAAAAAAGAAAAAAAAAAATATATATACTTTTGCTAATGAATACTATGTAACTTGTCGCCGGTGTTTTCGTTTCCTTTCGGCTTTTCTAAAAATAAAACTCCATTATGAAATAAATAAATAAATAAATAAATAAATGAACAAATGAACAAATAAATAAATAAATAAATAAATAAATTAATAAATTAATAAATTAATAAATTAATAAATAAATAAATAAATAAATAAATAAATAAATAAATAAATAAATAAATAAATAAATAAATAAATAAATAAATAAATAAATAAATAAATAAATAAATAAATAAATAAATAAATAAATAAATAAATAAATAACAGCCCTGTGAGGCGGGATGAGGAGAACATCTGTTGCCGATATATACCTTGCCGACTTGTCCAAGAAAAAAGGTGAGCAGCGCGAGAATAATAAAGTTGGTACCACCCGCGAAATCGGTAAGTTTGTCCATTTGAAAAGTAGCAGCTATAGTGAAGAATATCAGTTGCATCCCCACGGTGACTATAGCGCTTACGGCGAGATGATCCTCGTCGAGTATGTCGATCGCCATTCTTTGTCTGAATTTTTACCCCCGCGTCGTTGAAATTAGCCCTGAAACAACGAAAAGTTGATATTAGTCACTCCGATTATTACTTAGGGTCCGACGAAGTTTTCTACAACTCGTCTTTTTATATAGAAATTTTTCTTTTACTTTTTTTCTGTAATTTTTTACATTTTTTAATATTTCTTTCCAGAATACAATTTTTTTTTTAAGGCATTTCGAATTTATTTTCTATGGAAAAATAATAACTACACTTTCACTTTTTATCTTTAATTATTTTCCCAAGAGCTGCAGTCCCATAAAAATAATGGTAATTCTAATGGTTTTTTATTTTTCTTTGCAATAAAAAATCATTGACTTCAATTAGCCTCCGCATTTATAAAAACTGGAAATGTAATATACCGATACTGGAAGTTTTTATGCATTATGCATTATATTTAATTACATTTAATGTACAATAGCGATAAAAATTATTGTAATTTTATAAAGATATTGAAGTAAATTATCGAAATAAAAAATCTTTTCTAGTCAATTATTAAAAGCAATGTACATCGACCACAATTTTACATACCGCTCATTAATTTTTCATCGTAAATTGTGGATTTATTATAAACTGATTGTAAAGAAGAAATACGTAAAATTAATTGTTGCAATTATCTATTAAATGTAATGCACCCGTTTTGCATGGAAATTTTCACAATCGATGCATTACATTTATTGCAAATGTTTTTTTAGCGTATTCCGAATTGTTTATCAATTATATCGCATCTCGTTAGGGGTTAAATTTCGATAGGTACTTAGATAGGGAGAAAGTTTTGCCAATTAAAACTTCACAGATACCCCACACGGCGAATTCAGTAGAGGACAAGGTTACGCGCCCGACATCGCCCGGTAAACTTCGGAATTGGGGCAAATAAAACGTTTTTAAAATCTCCAACTCATTAAGTTCGTTAAAAAAAATATATCGGAGTAAATAAGAAAAAAAAATAAATAAAAATTACAAAAAAAAAACTAAAAGCAATGTAATCGTAAAAAAAAAACTCTACATACATGTGCAATTTTAGATTCGTACTGCAGTGCGTTTGGAATAATGAAAATATTTCGTACCGCAATAGTGGGAAAAAAGATACTATAATGATCAACTGTACCACGTGCTGCGTGAAGTACGGTGGAGGGGATGGTTCGGGATGTTCTTGAGTTGTTGAAGCAAAGCTCTTTTTCTTTTCTTGTATCGAATTATTTAGATAACTAAACCTTTACTAACCCTGCGACAATGATACGCGATTACTTCATTTTACTGAGATATCGACAAAACCGAAAGCCGCATTGATGTAACGACGAAACACAAATGTATCATTTTAATTATAAAACGTAATCAACTTTTCGTTTTTTTTTTTTTTACGCGCGTTGGTAATTCACAAACGAATTTCAGTCATAAATGTGGTCACGTGACGACGGTTAGTCGAAAAATCATTTTAAACACATCGACGACGAGGATGACAACGATTACGTGGAGGTGGAGCGGAACTTTGGGGGCTCCGGTGCGCCTATTTCGTTTACTTCTCCCTCTACCTGATGCTGCTACTGCTGCTGCATATCCATACCTCCCTCTAGGAGAGCAGCAGTGAAAGCTCTTTGGCCAGACGCGAGAAATCAATACATTCACCGCGAGAATTCTGCAGAATAGATGACCGCCAACAAACTGACATTCGTTTATCGGATATTGCGGTCATCCGGAACCGACGCGTTCCAACTCTCGTCTACAATTCAGTTTTTCACTCCGTTATGCCTCTGTCGATATTCGAAAATAACTCGCAGAAATATTTTTTTCGCTATATATAGCGCTGTTTCGAGTTTCGTATTTATTTATCTTCCTCTTTTAGGTCAGTACATCCGGTGTACTTCTAGTATATATTGTTTTCGATAAAAATCCCGGAGACTCATATATAATTACGATGCCGGTAGAAAAAGAGGTTAAACTCACAATTATCCGAAAAAAAAACTATAAAAATAAATATTCTCAAGAATTTGATGGCCGTTTTTTACTGATAAATTAAATACAAATGGACAGCAACTTTTGAATATGCGATAAGAATGGTAAAAAATATATTAACCCTTTGAAGGATGTTGGTACTCCGGGATAATCATTCAGGTACCCGATGTAAAAAAACGGGTTAATTCGCGTGTTCATTATATTCGAAATAATAGTCGACATTTTTAAATTGCTCATTCGAATGTAATAAAATTATTGATGTACCGATTTACCCGTTCGTTCTTCCGTGTACCGCTCTGTACTTTAAAGCATAGCGAATATCATTGTGCACTTGGACTTCGTGCAATTATCGGAATACACAATTCAAAAATTTGGAAAAACAATTGAAAATGAAAATCGCAATTTATATGTACTTTCGGGGGTTTGGATTCGAACTCATATTTCGAATGTCGCGATTTTGATTTGTATTTTGTTTTGCACTGAAATTTATGGTGTCCTAATAACCACAATTTTTATAAAGTCAAATGTTAAGATTCGGTTAATCTGCATTCGTATCTACGACCACAAGTTCATTGGTTTAAACGGATAAGATCGCTGCGCTTTGGGGTCTTATTTTGACGAACGATTTTTCATTGATTGCCAAAAAAAACGATTGCAATAGAGATACTTTACTTACTTTGTAAGATATCGAGGAAGAAACGACGTAGTTCACTGACAATCATCAACAAAACACATTATCTTGTTATTTTATCACTTCCATTTGACGATTCGATTATCCGCTTATCACGTACGCGCACTCGATGTTTGTTTACACTCGCGACATTCGGGGTGAAGTTAACCTCAATTGGCAACGGTACTCTTTTTTTTTTCAATAATATAACTTTAATTATTCTCCGATCACGGAAAAACAAACGACGAGTTATTTTACAACGTCAAAAACAACGGTGATTTTTGACACGTCCGAACGTAGAAGCGAGTGCAAAGTTGTCAAAACTTAGCAACGGCGGCATCTCGCAGCAGGCGTATGTCCGCCGCGAACTAGTCGCCCCAAAACTTGGCTTGGTGATCTTATTGGTTCAATACAGTAGAATCTCCTCCATTTGCAACGAGGAATATAAGCAAAATTTTCTCCTGTTTCGAAGTTGAAAGTGCACGCACGGTTGACCGAGGAATATAGAGCTGCTCTCGGCAGCGTCGAGAACGAGGTTCGTTTCTCTTTGGTTTACGTTGGCAATACTGAACGTTCCGAATCGAGGACTTCCACATTGCTGTTTTCTGATGCAATACTCACGATTCATTCTGAATCCAACAAAATTATTAAACAAATCGAGTGCCGTGTGTGATTTCTAGTAAAGAAGAACGTCCGTATCATTGAGCGACAATGACCGAAGAAGATTCGGTGAGTTTATAATGTATTATAATGTTAAAAATAACGTTGCGAGGACCGCGGGGAGGTTTGCCTTCCGGAGTTCCCTCATGTCAACGTGCTTTGGCATACTTCGACCATATCTGCCGACCGCACAATACAAATTTCCACACGAAATTTTATCGGCAAGACCTACGCGAGGCGAACTCAATTTTTTCGTTGACCTCGATAGCGAAAAATCGCGTCCCGAGGAATCCACTGCAATATAGCGAAAAATAATTTTTTTTTAACCGTTCTATATCCATTGGCTCCGTCAATCGGACCGCAAGATCGAGTGAGACAGAGTAAAGAAAATGAAGAAAAAAAAAGTCTTCAATGCTATTTTCTTCCTGTCCTTGTCAACTTCGCGTTATCAATTACCTCGTAGGCATCAAATTACATTGCGAGACCCCAAGTCGACGACAACTCTTCAACTATTTATTAAAAAAATATATCTATATTTATAAAAAAAATGACTAATAATTTCAAACACGGGGATAGAGGTTAAGAATCTTCTGGTCCTTATACCTTCAACATATTTTCGTAATATGAATTCTTTTTTTTATTTTCTGAATTTTAATTTCATTTTAATGCATCGGGTTTTCGTTCCTTCGTAAATGTTGAAAAAAAAAAAATGGCTTTCATCTCTTGATTCGTCAATACTTATTTATTTGGAGAAAAATATCATTGTTAATAACAAACAATTGATTGGTTTTTGTTTTTTGTTAATGAAACAAATTATCCGTCGTTTTTTTTTGTTTATTTCAATTTTTTGCGTCATTCATTGCGTCATAAATGGTTTATAAGCAAATGATTTTTATTATAAAAAAAATCCATTAAAAAATATTGACGATATAAATTTTTTTTTATTTTTTCAGATCTTTGATCCGACTTTGAAGAAGAAAAAGAAGAAAAAGAAGACCACTTTTGATCTCGATGGCGATGTGGGAGACGCAGGTAGCGGCGGAGAGACCGTCGAGGGTCTTGGCGACAAAGAAAATCAGGAGCCCGATAATCCGTCCGCCGATGATGACGAGGCGTTGGATTTGGAGAACTTTGGGAAAAAGAAGAAAAAGAAGAAGAAGGCTTTCAATTTAGATGAACCTGATGCGGCGTCGCCGGACAGACAGGAGGTACACAGAGATGTACCATATAATTTTTCAGAATCCCATTTACTCCAATATTAATTGTCTTTTTTTTTTTTACCCGATCGTTTTTACAGGATATCGTCGAAACACAAACGGAAGAGCTGCCGGTCGACGATAATTTCGATCTCGACATCGACTTTTCGAAAACGAAAAAGAAGAAGAAGAAAAAGAAGGATCTCGACGAACTCGTCGCCGAGGAGGAGAAGAAAGAAACCGAAGAGAATGATAATGGTAAATATAAATGGAAATTATACGCCAATAACGGTTGCCGATATCGCGCATCCATCTGTTTACGTTTTGGATTATTTGTTAACATGCTGCACTGACTCTGAGCGAAGTGCAGACTATGGTAAGAGTTATCCTCGTGATAGTTTAGACAAATTCTTCACAAGAACACACATTCACGAGAACCGCGGCACCGAAAACTAAGATTCCACGATCTGTGTACTCGTCAACGTTAAAAAGATCTCGTATAATCCCGAATTTACATTCGAATCCTTGTTATCGGTAGAGAAAGGCACTATTCGTTTTGCACGCTAAAAAAAAAAAAAAAAATAATTCAGAATTCAACATTCAACATGTTTAACATTTTTTATGATTTTTGCTTTAGTGGAGGACACGAGTCTGTGGGTTGGATCGGACAGGGACTACACGTACGACGAGCTATTACTTCGAGTATTCAACATCATGCGGGAAAAGAATCCCGATATGGTTGCCGGTAAAAAACAAAAATTCGTCATGCGACCGCCACAGGTTGTGCGTATCGGCACTAAAAAGACGTCTTTTGCCAACTTTACCGAGGTATCTATCGTTTTTTCTAATATTTTTTTTCATTCCTCATTAAAATAATGTAAAACAATAATTTATTGATATTATTCTATAGCATTTATATATTGTTCTTTTTTTAGTTTACGATTAATTTTTTTTTTTTAATACGCGTCATTAAAAAAAGATCGTTAATAATATAATAATATTACGATAATATATACCGATGAAATGACAATACCGTTGATTAATTTTCGTCCGTCTCGTTACAGATTTGCAAAACGTTGCATCGACAACCGAAACATTTATTAGACTTTCTACTGGCTGAATTAGGAACAAGCGGCTCCGTAGACGGAAACAGTCAGCTCATTATCAAAGGACGTTTTCAACAGAAGCAAATAGAAAATGTTTTAAGGAGATATATCAAGGAATACGTTACGTGCCATACGTGCCGTTCGCCCGATACTATTCTCCAAAAAGATACCAGACTATTCTTCTTGCAGTGCGAGACATGTGGCTCGCGATGTTCGGTAGCTAGTATCAAATCTGGTTTCCAGGTAATTTCTCTTTTTTCGCAATTTTACGTCGACGAATCCATTTTTTTCTTCATTTTTCGCATATCATCTTTTTTTTTTCAAATTACTACAATTTAAAATTTTTTTATTATTTTTCTCGTTAACCCTTTCCTTTTCGGTTCGTTTTTTACATTTCACCTGTTTTTTTCGTTTTTTACATTTCACCTGTTTTTTTTTTTGTCATTTTTGGCATTTCACGTGTTTTTTCGCATTACGCCTGTTTTTCTTTTTTTCACTTTTCGAATTATCCCAATTTTTTTTCCATTTCATTTTTCTCATTACACCTATTTTGATTTCATTTTTTTCAGGCTGTCACTGGAAAGCGTGCTGCCATTCGAGCAAAAACGGCTTAAAAACGATTTTGTACATTTTGCTAAGTGGATACTTGGAGCATTCGTAAAATACCATCAGATTGAAAAAAAAAAACATAATATGATAATGAAATATAAACGCGTCATGTCGAAGAGAACTCGTTTATTAATCTTTTCAATCGATACAAACAATTCAAATAACAAAGTAATATAGTTTTTAAATTGCGGCGTTCGTCGACGCCGAAGCTGTAACGTTTCACTACCAACAAAACATCCCTCAGACTCTCAGCGTTTTTTTTCTTCTGGATACCGAATTTGGGGAAACTTTGTGGGTAGTAGTATTATCGTCGTTGTCGAACGATATATTTTTTGGTCGATCTATTCCGCTCGTCCAGGTAGAGTCGGCTGACGCATCGTATATCTCGATTCGGCGAGGAATCGTTGTATGGCGCTGCAACACGATGAGCGATGGGTATTGTTACGATGCCGATAAATTTTGTATGCGATTGCACCGATTATTAGACACACATTATGGACCTTGTGGTCTCAAAAAAAAAAAAAAAACGTGTTTAATATTTATAATTAAAAATTTCATTCCCTCGAAACATACGAATCGCTCGAAAACTGTTAAAATTTAATGAACAAACCTTTCGGAAACATTTTCCAAGTTCCGTACCAACGGCATCGTCGGTTATGCGAAGCAAACGCTGAGTCGATGTATTCTTAAAAATTACGAACCATTTAATTAGTTAATCTCTCGTCTTGAAAAAAATGTCAAAATAGCTTTTTTTCATATTAAACTTACCGGATCGTCGGGTCTTTGAAAAAACACCGATACCTCGGCGTTATATTTTTTTCGACTACCGAAAGTGGAATCCAAATCGTCATCCACTTTTATATAGTCTTTGGTTCGATTCCATCCGCCCTCATCGGATTCCACTTTCGACGAGCGTGTAGGCGCTGCGAAAACAGTTTTTTTTGTCGATTCAGAAATGTCTTTATCACTGCTCATCGAAGATTTGGTACGCTTTCGCGGATTTTCCGGGACATCCTGTGACGGCGAAGCGTCGGACCGGCCGACCTTTCGCTTGCGCGATGTACTATCATCGTCTAAAATTGTTTATTTTTTTTTTTTTGTCAATATAATCGACAATTCTTAACACAAAATAACTGAAAGATTTAAGAACAATAAAAAACAAACCTCCCGCGGAAGACGTTTTTTCTTTCGACTCGGATACCCCAACAAGTTCATTCGGAACTTTGTTTTTGGGGGTCGGAGCCGCCCATTTATCTGCGATATCGAAATCCTCATCAATGTCGCCTTTTGCCGAAATCGACGAATTATTTCCCATATCCATTTTTTGTTCGATTTCTTTCGTTTCCGGTAGCGCGTTCACGACGATTTTTTCCTCGGAAATATCATCATCATTGGTCGGCGAATGCGCGTAGGAACATTCCAATTTCTCCCATAGGCTTCGTTTCCGGTGACAATCCTCGTCGGTACCGAGACGAATTTTTTTCATCGCTGCAGTCGCATCAATCGCGACGTCCTCGACGCGTTCTCGTTTCATCGGATTTCCGGTTATCGCCGATTGTTCGGTAAACTCTTTCTGGAGATACTTTTCATGGTTGAGACTCGCTAATTTCATACTACCGATGGAATTGCTGTTGTAACTACTGCTAGCGACGCTTTCGGAGGTAAAATCGCTTGGATCTCCTCGAATATTTTTGGATTCTTGAGAATCCGATTGATTGGATTCTTCAACGGTTTCTTTGATGATATGATTCTGTGGCTCTCGTTGTCGATCGGAACTCATCGTTGATCGTTTGTTCAACTCTTCTTCGAGATATTTTTCGTGATTTAGACTCGCAAGTTTCATACTACCGACGGATTCACTACCGTAACTGCTGCTCGCAGCGCTTTCGGACATAGAATCGGCGGGACATTGGCGAAGACTTCTCGGTGCTTGGAATTCAAATTCTTTGGACTCTTCAACTGTTTCCGTGACGATGTGGTTCTGCTTTTTTTGCTGATGAATGCCGGAGGTCGTCGGAACATCGACGTCTTGCGTATCCAAAGCAAGAATTGCGGTATTGTCGTCAGGAAATTGGGAATTCCGATTTTTAAACAATTCGGCGTAATCGTACATCGGATTGCAGTATTTTTCCGTCGAGCACTTTAATATCGCGAGGGCAATTTCGCACTCGGGTATCGCGCGGCGTTTGCATCTGCTGAGCTGATCGCCTGAAGATTTTTTAAAATTATAAATATAAATTGTATATATTTCTCCTAATCTTTGCGATTACAAGAATTCAATTGACTGAGTAATCTGAGTTTCGTGAGATGAAATTTTAACGGGGAATTGTAAGAAAAAAAATGAAGAAAATGCTTACAAGCGGCAGCGTAATTCGCATCGCCAGTACCAGTCGCTTGAGTGGTATTCGACTCGACCATCTGCACCACAATTACATTGTCAGCAGAGACATTCAAATCGATTTTTTCCTTTCCATATTTGATGGACGTTCCGCCTGCGAATTACAATACATAATATATCTGATAAATAAATAGATATGGACATCGATTTGTTCGAATCCAATGCCGAATACCTGCTAATTTTATCATCCGCTTGTACAGCGCATATTGTTTGGAATTGAAGTGAACGAACGTGAGGTTTCGAAAGCACGTTTTTCGTATGGGGTTCGGTTTAACGCAGACTTTGCCGACATTCTTCATTTTGTTATTAATGGCGTCAACGTAATTGTCCGGTTCGGGAAATGCTTCATTGTTATCAAAGGCTCTCAAGACATCTTTCCAATAATCCATGGTAACTATCGGCGTGCAAGAAGCAAGAGCACAGGAGAACTAAAAGAAAAATATTGTAAAAATGTTATTAAGTAGTCGAAAATGCATAGTCAATTAAATTAGTAATGCGGCTATGCACTGCGAAATTCGTGAAAATGATAAATGATAAATGATAAATGATAAATGATAAATGATAAATGATAAATGATAAATGATAAATGATAAATGATAAATGATAAATGATAAATGATAAATGATAAATGATAAATGATAAATGATAAATGATAAATGATAAATGATAAATGATAAATGATAAATGATAAATGATAAATGATACATGATAAATGATAAATGATAAATGATAAATGATAAATGATAAATGATAAATGATAAATGATAAATGATAAATGATAAATGATAAATGATAAATGATAAATGATAAATGATAAATGATAAATGATAAATGATAAATGATAAATGATAAATGATAAATGATAAATGATAAATGATAAATGATAAATGATAAATGATAAATGATAAATGATAAATGATAAATGATAAATGATAAATGATAAATGATAAATGATAAATGATAAATGATACCAATTAATTGAATGGTAATTAATGAATGTGAGAAGAAGAATAAAGAAAAAACCTTTTCTGATATTGTCGGTTTCTCGATTGTCATGTGAGTACACATTGGAGTCCAAACATAAATAATCTTCCCATCTATTGCATCGATTATTTCCTTCAACTGTTCCTTCTCCGTCTCATCCATTCCTGAGGTTGCAGTTATGATAGGTACATAAAGGGCACTTCAATAACAACATAAAACTAATATAAAACTTGAAGAAGAAACGTGAGAAATCAACTTTTACGCGATACATGCGGTTTTGTCTCAAACTCACGTAAAAATGTAATTCTGCAGTCCAAATCTGATGCGATCCATGTGCCGCAGAGAATATCCATCTTTTGTGATTTGAATTTCTTCCCCGTTTTCTTTCAGAATGAAATTGCCGTACTTTGAATTAGCGTCTTCAATTGTGACCTTCGACAGCGGCACTGTTTTTTCTTGGATCTGAAAATTCATATATTTACATTGTTTTTTTTTTATTTTTGATTTTTATCGATAAAAATACACAAAAACAGACCTCGCCAATGTTTTCCACAGGTTTAACTGTGATCTTTGCATGCACTCTGCTGATGGAGCCATCGTTAGGCAAAACAATATCACCCCTGTTACGCCCCACAGTAAGAGTCTCATTGGGCTTCAGATATATCAAATTTCCTTAAAACGTTAAAAATGATTAACACAGTCGATGTTTACTCTCCTCTCGATAAATAATCGTACAAAAGAAAACTTGTTCTGAGGTTATAAGCATGTTGCAATCTTTTATTTGTCATCATTGACGAAAAAAATCATTTTTTGATAAAAAAAATATCTTGTTCGTAGTTTTTTTTTATGACAAATGAAAAATAAGTACCACTATCGCCTTGTAGTAGCCACATTTTAACGACAGATTGGCCGATTTTCAAATATTAAACATTAATTTCTTTATCTTTGTGTCAGTGGCTTTAGCCGCAAGGCGAAAGTTCTGTAAACATAAACGTCGTTTCTTCGATTGACTGGCGAAGTGAGGCAGAGAATTTCCGCTCGTCCAAAGGCGAGTGCATATAATGCTCCTTGAGGATTGATTGTTGTTTTTTTACTAAAGTTGTATTCAATTTTTATCCGTCACAATCATAGGGTTTGCAAGTTTGACTCGGCTGTTTAATACAATACATGGAATTTCACGGTTCCTCGGAAACCAAACAACAATCGCCTAAAGAAAAACAAAAGCAGCTGATCCAAATTAATCGGTGCGTTCGAAACTATCAGAAACAACTGCCTCCGCCATCCAGCGTTAGATTCGAGTACTAACCTCGATGACTGTTGTCCAAGCGGATTCGCGTTACGGATTTCTCATCATCGAGTTTTTCGCTAATCTATGATCATGAAATATCGGCCCTACCGCTGCTGTTACAAAAGGGACGGAATATTCGATTGAGAAAGTTGACATAAACGTGATAAACGTAAGGAAAGTTAAGTAATAATGGCGGACGAAGAGCTACCCGCAGGTTGGGAAAAACGTCTCAGCAGATCAACCGGTAGGTATTCATTCATTCGAGGCAATAATTCGTTATTCAATTAACGAGTGTCTCTCCTCTGACATCTCGCTCTCGGCACGCGATCTCACGTTACTTCATAATAGTACACGGTACACGTTGACGGCACTGCACCTTCCTACCGGTACTATCAATTTTAATCAATGTTTATGATGTTCGAATTTTTTTGTTTTACATATCCCATTACATTTCATTGTCGGCACTTCTCAATGCCCATATCTGTACGCATGGTCGATAAATTTATTCGACACATTCTACGATTGCGTTATACTCGACTGATCGATACGTTACATCGTGAATTTCCCATTTTTTTCGAGGTTATAAAAATATATTAATATTTCGGATATTTCGCACCGGGAGGATCGGAAATATCGATCGGAAAGTTTTACACCGATGATTTTAGGTCATTGTAGGACATTTTTTTTTTCTTAATTTACAAGGAAAATTTTATGATGGAGGGGCAAAGAATTTTTATCTGTATATCATCTTTCATATGGTATAATTATTATTGAGTTAATAACACATAAGACGGAGAATCAACGGCTTTTGGAATAATCATTTCGTAAAATATTGCTTGAGAAATAGGCATAATAAGTTTATTTGAAAAATTCAGTCAAAAAGCTGTGAAAGCGACAGAACAATGATTAACAATTTCTATTATACCGCTTACCGTTTACCGCTTTGCTGTGCAAAGTTATCGACGCTAATCAATAGTTCTTGCAGACAGTATATATGTGCAGAATTGAGAAACTCAGCGAAGTGGAAATACAAATTGCGAAGCGGAAGATTCTTTAATGGTAAAACAGTCATCTGTTCCTAAAGATTCTCATCTTTTCTTCTTCGCAATATCACAAATTAAATAGCAAAAACAATAATAAAAATCTTCAGCTGCTTTGCTGTTAAATAAAATAGACACAAAATTAAACGAAAAAAAAAAAAAAAAATTGGAAAACCTCGAAAATTTGCGGCTTTATTAAAAAAATCGCTGCTCCTTAAATAATAATAACAGTTTCCAAATTTTATTGCCATCCGGTACGGAAGTCAGGGAAGCGATTCAACATCGTTTTAGGTTAATAGATAAAGTGGATAATTATTTAATTTTTGAAAAAACCTCTGTAATTAACTAAAAACTTAATTTTCCGCATATTCCGATTCTTTGATAAAATGCCGGAGATTATTTTTCATGTCCGGAGTTATACGTGTCGATAAAAAAAAAAATTTCACGAAATAAGTCTGAAAAATATACAGAAAATATTTGTTATTGGATACCATGAATTGTTCGGATTACAGTTCATTATCGAAGCTTTTACAACGAATAAACATCGATAGTACTCGAGTGATAAATAAGCGTAGAAAAATAGCGAAAAGATAGATTACTACAAGTGGAAGATTAACCCTCGTGAGCTTAGCTTGCGGCGTGTATGCGGCGGATTACGAATGATCCCCCGGAGTCATCGAGCCACCGATTCAGCAGCGATGTACGTGATAATTGCAGGAGGAAAAGTTTTTTTCGTCACTCGTCGTAATTATAAATTTGCTTGTCTGGACGTCAGCGACTCGAACTGATGAATTGTTTTAGGATAAATTTGTTACCTAACGTGGCCTTCAGACTTACGATGAAGGAAAGAATGCGAAAAAAAAAAAGATTTGAAATAATAAAAAGCGTATAGAATTCATTTCCGTTTTTGTATGAATGTCGAAAGACGCGTCAATGAATTTTATTTATTTTTTTTTTTTCGTCTCAGGTCAGCATTACTATTTAAACGTGTATACGAAAGAGAGCCAATGGGACGTCCCAGATAAACCCGCCGATCCGTCGGGAAATGGCAAAGCCGATGGACCCGAGGAGGTTCAATGCTCTCATCTTCTCGTGAAACACTCGGGTTCGCGGCGTCCTTCTTCCTGGCGAGAACAAGACATCACGCGGAGTAAGGAGGAGGCTATGGACCTCGTTAAATGTAAGTTCTTTTTTTCACCATTTTTTTTTTTTTTTCGATTTTTATTACATTACTCGACGAGGAGTCAAAGTGAAGCGATTATTACGATATATCTGCCGGACAATGGAAATCGATAAGAATTTATCGATTTCGATCGATTGAATCGGCGTATGAAAATTGAAAAACTAATTTAATAATTCACGAGACTCGAAAAGAGTTTCTTCGGCATTATTTTTTGGCAATATATCAACTATTCTTAACTCGGAAAGTCGATGAGAATTTATCGATTTCGATTAATCGAATCGATGAAAATTGGGAAAATAATTAATAAATTAGTTTTCCTATTTTTATATATTTTTTTAATTGTTTATTTTTTATCCATTCCGCCGATTATATTGACGGATCTCCAAAAGAGATTCGTTCCGATAATTTTTAAACAATATTTCATTTATTCTTAACGTGTATTTTGAATCGTTTACATCGTTGCAGCTTACAGAGAACAAATCGTCTCTGGGAAAGCAACGTTTTCGGAACTCGCTGCGAAATACAGCGATTGCAGCTCAGCGAAGCGAGGAGGCGATCTCGGACCGTTCAGTCGTGGAGCAATGCAAAAACCTTTCGAAGAAGCAGCGTTTGCATTGAAAGTCGGAGATCTTTCGTTTCCAGTTATCACCGACAGCGGTATCCATATCATTCAACGAACAGCTTAAATTATTCCAAATTTAAATAATAAAGAAAAAAAACAACAACAACAACAAAAAACCGCCCGAGCAAAGGTCATCGACGCATGTGAAACGGCTATCGGCAGAAATAATTCCTCCTTTCGTTTAACGTTATTTTTTATTATTGTTAATGTATTCCGATTATTGGATGTTTCGTCCCATCCTTCGAGTACTTAGAATATACGAACAATAGACGCCACGATGTAATAATTAGACATCAATTTAAAATAATTCGTTTTGTATACAAAACGCGGACGATTTTTGTCATTTTTAATTTGTACCGCTGAAGGAGATAAATAGCAAAAAAATAATTGTGTATTCTTCGTTCTCTCCAATAAAAGACCCGATGGGACTAAAAAAAAAGTTGTCGATTTTTTAACGAATGGCGTCGAGAAAAAAAAAATCAGCGTTTCCCCCATCGGTAATATCTTAAATTTTTGATCAATAAATTTGTGATTTTTTTTTAACTTTTCATTTACCTCTAAATTTTTACACCGTTAATGATATTAAATGCCGAATAAACTAAAACGGTCCTTAAAATAAATCAATTTAAAAAAAATGAAAATAAATTAATAAAATAGAAAAAAAATTGTATATGTATACATAAGACGAAAAATATGAAAATACGAAGGTATACGACGAGATCCGGGGTCATCCGTCGATCAGAAACGCGACAGCAGCGAAGCATCTTAGCTGTGAAAACCTTCGGCTAATTTCTTTTTTTTTTTATTGCAAAAATTTAATGTCTGCGTGCACGTTCTCAAATTTACGTATGTCGTATTGTCCGGATTAGCATATACGCGGTGAGAAGTGGCATTGCGAAGGTCAACACGACTACTTTGCGTCGAGCTAACGAGACTTTACAGGTCAACGCGTTTGGCAAACGAAGGTCGAGATATCTGTCGCACATTTATAATCGCGAACATCTCATCGGCATTGCGAGACCTGACGCGATGTATTGAAAAAAAAAAAAAAAACCAATTTGTTTTTTTTTTTTTCTTTTCAATACATCGCGTCAACAAATTGAGTTTTTTTTTTACACATCACGAATATCTTATTTCACCACGCGAGTCTTCTATTGTTCTCGTTTTTTGCGTCATTTCTATAGTACTCCGATAGATACTTAATTAGCGAGAAAAGTATATAATTTCCTATGCAATTTACTCACAAATCGGAACGTGTCGACCGCCATTTACAAAAATGACGTAATTTATCACAGCGGTGATTGAACGATATGTCGGCGAAAACTCAAATCGTCTTCCCGCGTATTGTCAATTTCCTTCGAAAAAATTGAACTATTTGAAAAAAAAAAACTTTTTTTATTTACTTTTTTATTTTGTTTAGAATTTTTTTAATTTTTTTTAGAAACACGAGAAATATCGAAGTCTGTTTCGGTATTGTCGGGAAATATATGAATATTTAACGACTCGTATTTGTAGTGAATTTTCATTAAATTTGTCAGACACCGGAAGTGAATTATCGGTCGGGACGCATATTAAAAATTAGACGCGTAAATTTTAAATCGTCGTAATGCAGTAGTTACGTTAAGATGTCTGATGACTGAAACATCCGTGTAATGTTAGTCGCGATACTCGTGGTATTTACTCGACGACCTTCGGCTCCTGAGAACGACTCCCAAGCGAAGCAAAGCAGTTAGGGAAAGTGAATGGTCGATCTGTAGAGTGCGTTTTAGTTTTACACTCTAAATCACCGGTCAAAGGGTTCGACACATTGTCGCAGCGCATTATTCACAATCAACTTTTCAGTATTTCGACCTCACGGCGCGCGTATATTAAATTAAAAATAAATAATAATAATATTTATACTAAAAAAAATGACGAACAATAAATATTATTATTATTTTATTTCTTTATAACAAACAAATGATAAAAAATATATAAACCGAAAGACTGTTATCGATCGATTATCATATTTCTTTTATTGCCGAAATGAAAGATCAATTTAACTGTCATTACCTATTAAATTCCTACCAACGATTGGAATAAAGGAAGTGATGGGAAAAAATTAAAGAACAATGATGCATATTAAGAATAACACCGAAACAGTATCGAAGGATTAAAAATGGCGGCGCATTGAAAGTGACGATACTGCATAAAAGAGTTTAATAATTTTCGAAAATTTTAAATGATTTTTCCGTCTTTCATTGAGAGATCAATTAACTGGAAAAAAAATGAGATTCGATAATCTTCTGTGAAAAACCTTCGAATGAAATATTGAAACCCTATCGCACAATTACAAGAATGAAATCAGCGCTTATCCGCTGATAATTATGGAGTCGAACAAACAAAGCAATCAGATTAGCGAAGATATCGATTATAAAAAAAAATACGAAAAAAATATATACTTTTTTTTTCGAACGATTTTACAGCGTCCCGAATAAAATATCGAAGGAAATCGAGATAGTCGCTGAGAGATATGAAAAAAAAAAAAAAAAAATGATACGCGGTGGGAAAGAGGTACCGGCGAGTGGGGGAAGAGGAAAAATTCGGCGGTTCCCCACCGACGATCTGTTTTTTTTTTTTTTTACTATCGCATCGCGACTCGCCTGTGATAACAAACGGTGAGAATAGTGAGTAATCGGCGTTGAGAATTGAGCGAAAACATAATTGAGAGGTGAGTTCGGTAGGAGGGAAAATAGTAGCGTAGGATAGGAACGGTCTCGCAGGTTCGCAGCTCGCAGGCTGAGGTGCTACTACTATATAAATAATACTTTGCACTATGTCAGACCAGTCTGCTTGTGGCCACCGTACCTGCCACTGCACAATGCGACTTTACCGGTCTTCACGACACTGACAACTTTTCTTTCATTCGTTTTATTTTTTTCCTGACTATCTTTCGTTTAACCGCTTTCGTTATCGCGTATTCGACTTTTTCGATTGTCACCATAAGCCGCTCGTGACGAAAGTTTGTTATCGCTAAACTGAGTACTGCGGTACAAGTGCACGCAGGATGTCACACGATAATTTGGGATTTACGTCCAGTACGGTAAGTCGATAGGCAAATATAAAAAAAAAATTAAACATACAAAAAGAAATTTTTCATTTCCATACGGATTTAGTTAATTCGGTCAATTAAAAAAAAAATCGAAATCGATAAAAAAAAATTTCGAAACATTTTTCTAATGGGAGTATTAATAATACAAGTTGTCTTGTTTTTTCGTAATTGCGCTCAGAGTCCCGCGTGGTCGAGACTTCCGTAATAGTTTCAAGGCAATAGAAACTATTTTTTTTTTTTTTCGAATTCTTACGTAAAAAGTGTATTTTTAATCGACTATTTTTAAAGTCAGACACATGGGTCAGGCGACTTAAAAATAAAAGGAATCGCGCGTTCGTTCGAAGGGTTTGAATCGCGTGGATGGTGACGAAATTTTAATGTGGCAATTCTTAAAATAACAAATTTTTTCGTTACTTCATCGACGGGTTTTGATCGTTCGAGAAAAAAAAAAATAAAATCGAGATTCAAAATCTGATAAATAAATAAAAATATTAACGTTCGATCGACAAAGATATTTGCATTGTTGAAATTTCAGCTTTTTTTCCCGATTCGTGATAAATTTTTTGCTTTGCGTTGCAACGTGACACTGGTATCGAACACAAATTATACGCTTCTTCATCGAACGATAGATTAAGAAGTCTCGATATGTCGGTAAATTAGTCGCGTGTCGCCCGTTCGTCTGTCTATTAAATACGAAAAAAATATGCGTGTAATCGTTTGTGGTAACATTCCATCGATTCCCGACAGTCGGAACGCTGAAACCGGTGGGAATACCGTCGTAAATACAGTAGGAATACTTAAGGAAAAACAAACTCATACGACGCTTCTTTGTTTATCTCCGTTCCGCGCGAAGGAACAACGATAAATATTGATAGCAATAACAGCTTTCGTACGCTTTTCAGAAAATTAATAAATGTGAAATTAATTACGCGGAATTCGATACGCGCGAATTAGATTCAGTGTTTAGAAAAAAAACAATTTTGTTATTGTTAAATTTGTTGCGTTAAGCAAATGCGCGGTCTGTTGTTATTAAACAGCAACGTATGCACATTAGGACTTATTAATTATCATCGTACTTCTAATTCCTATGTCTACCTAACGATGTTTACGTTCTCCATCTACTCATCTTTTTGAATAACAAAAATTAAGGAAGTTGTATCATTAAATTTCTAATGGAAAATGAGATATAGTGAGAATTTTCAATACTTCGTAATGAAATAAAAAAAAAAACCGTATCCAAGGTGTTCGGAACATTAATTTTGCAGGATAACAAAGTCAACAAATTATTAATAAATTAATTTTAAAAAAATTTAATTGTTCACCGAATCATCTCGCGATATATTTTTTTACCAGAAATCCATTTATTAATTTTTCTAAAAAATGTTTTTTAAAATTTATTTCGATTTTTTTCTTTATCCGAAATCTCACTTTTGTGTCGAAATGGAATCGATAAGCGTCCGTTAAACCATTGAAATAACAAATTGTGACGAAAGCACGCAGGTATTTCTCAAGTTAAATATTTTTTTCACTCGAACGCAAAAAGTCACGATACGGGAGTCCCGATATCGATCTTACGATAACGTTTAAGTGATAAATATCTTAATCGAAGCTTTTATCCAATTTTCTTTGTCGTCATGTATGCCGCACGCGAGAGACGAGGGCCGCGATTTGTCATGAATCAAATTAATTTCTACTGAATGACGTTATAACAGAAGGTTTAACATCCGTCGGTGGAGTCGGGTTGTGATTCGCATTCGTCAAAGGTCGCGGCACTCAAACGATCGTTGAGGTATTACAACTGGTAATACATCGCGCGCCGCCCGACTGGTTGCGTCGACCACGTGTGAATGGAAACGTGTCCCGCGTGCCGTTCGCAACAAGGTCGTCACAGTTTCATTACTATTCACTTCTCGGCTGTCCAGTGCTATTCATCGTATCACATCCTCGCTATTAGCCCCTTCTCCCCCCCAATAATTCACCGGAAATTGATATCTTGGGGATATACTTAAAGTGTCATTGATCTTTACGAGACTCGTTCAAGTTCTTGAGCGTTGGCACCGCTGCATTAACGCGATTTATTAACATGACCTCACGGAAATAAGTTTCCCAATTGAATGAATTAGATTCGAGACTCGTACACAATACGAAGAATGAAAATATGTAAAGTTGAGTTATGAAGGCATTGAGTTAACGAAGGCAAAGTTTCGTTAAGGGGGGTGTATATCGTTGCGTATTACCAAGGAGTGCGATTCACGTTAAATGCAGAGACAATTTCGACAACTTTCTAATGAAATAAAAATTTGAAAAAAATCAACCATACAAAAAGTACTAAGAAGATCAATTTTCCATAATAATAATTCCAAAAAGTCGTTAACAAATTAGTAAAAAAAATCATTGTTTTAGGAATTATCCGGCAATCTAAATATTTCTTTACCCAATATTTATTCGAGCATTTTTTTGAATGCATTTTTGGAAAATTTTTTCTAATTTTCGAAAAAAAAAAAGTTTGATTTTTATTTTGGTTGAAAATTCATGAATTTTCGGAAATTCGGAATACGGATTTTTTTCGGGATATTTTCGATTAGTATATTCGGACATTGGCATAAGCGAAAAAGTGCAGCAGTTTCTTGAAAGGCCGCGCTCTGTGTTTGAATTACGATACTTCAAGTACCTTATGACTCCAAGTGAAGCTCTTGCAGTGCCTCGCGTGTCGCCCGTATTTGAAATACTCTTGTACTGGAAATACCGCACTTCGTGGACCCAACCATATACTTGAAATAAAAAAATTATAATTTTTTTTTTTGATATTTCAAACTATATATTTTTTTTTTCGGGAAGAAATTTTTTTTTTATGAAACACCATCGAGCGACGGAAATTATTCGCATTCTCAAGTTATTTAAAGTTGCCAAGAATTTATAGCATTCGATAAGTGTCGCAAACGTTTTTACGTATTTATAACACTTGATGATGACATTTTTTTTTTATTTTATAAAAAAAAAATTTAAAAGAAATTGCATTGATTTTTATGAGCGAAAAATAAATATTCGCGGCTTTGCCACGCTCCATAATTTAGTTTTGGTAACTAAATTGGTAACCAAATAAATAGTTTTGGTAATTAAATTTTCCTCGCTCCATAATTTAGTTACCAAAACTAAATAATGGAGCGAGGAAAGTCCCCCGAAGAAAACTAAATTATGGAGCGAGGAAACATTAATTTTTTGATTCTCATTAAGAATTAATCAGTCGAATCGGTTGTTTTTTTAGCATTATTTTTTCGTCTCCAAATCTCATAAATGCTTAGAACCGTTTGCAACACTAAATATTAGTTCCATGAATTGTTAGTTTTGTTTTGCACCAATTAAAAATTCGCTTAAACGAGGATTGAGACGGACTTAATCGCGGAAAAAAATAATAAAAAATTCTCGATGTGGGAGTACCCGGTATAGCGATGGAGTGTATTTGAAGATTGTTCCCCGTGTAATCAAATGGCAAACCTTGCATCCACTTAGTGTACAGATAAACTCTTCAATTACCTTTATTAGCACTGCTAACAGTTACTGCGAGACGACGATTCGCTTGATCCGCAAGTAGCAATTGTTGGACTGACGTGATATTTATAAATTGTCGTTCTCTTGATTTCTCAAGCGCTTCTAGCGGACCTATTCGGCGTATAAGTAACGACTTTTCGTTTTAAACAGATAATTTAGTAGATCTTTATAAAATGTCACGTTCGTCGAAAAAAAAAAAAAAAATCGTTATCTTTATCCCGCGCGTCTCTGAAATTTCATTCATCGCCTGAGGTGTGTCGGTTCTCGTGGCCTCAGTGATTGCAGATGCTTAGGCAGCGGCACCCGAACGGAAGTTCGTCATTTTCCCAGAGTGGTTAAGTGCGAATCAACTGTTTTCAATGCTCCCGAGCGATTTACCAACAAGTCAAATAAAAGACGCCTCGGTGTCGCTGTCGCTTTAATGTCATCGAACAATAGCTCGCCGCATCATTGCTCGTAATACAGTACATCTGCGAAGCTATTCTTAAGGTCGTTCTCTCGTTAAAATCGAAACAATTTTTTTTAATCTCAATTTATATCTCTTCAATAATATTCTATCGATTAGAAATCAAAATTTCAATGTTCCGATATATAGATAAAAAAAAATTAATTACACATGCTTCTGAGGATTATCCGAACTACACGCCTTAGTCCATTAAATTTTAAATTTCAATAATTTTTTTTTTTCAAAAAATAAAAATAATATTAAAAAAAATTAATTTGAAAATAGCATTTAAAAAAAATGTAAGTAAAAAAAAATGAAAAAGATGTTCGTTTTCAATAAATAAATGATAGATTTTCCATCCCGCGAGTTTCGGTTCGTAACTTCGATTTCGAATTCGATTTAAATTTCAAACGTCTCGATTTTGGTATTCGGCAAAATCCAAGGTAATGATTAACGTTAACCTTAACGCTCGGATGCGCGCGTCCTCGACAAAAATTCTTACAATTTCTGGTTAACCCGGTTAAACCGCAGCAAAGAACATGAGTTCCGGTTTCGGCTTAATGAAAAATTAAGTTGGCGGGTTGTCTCAATGGGAATGGAAATGAAAATGACCTTCTCGCAGACAGTACACGGATATTACTACCTGCTAAGGTATTCCGGTCAATATTCTTCCGTACTTAGAAGACCACATTATTATACTATGTGACTTACATGCGCGATAGAGAAGCCTCTTGTGCGACATTGGGAAATTACACGTCGGTTAAGTGTGAATCTTCTCTGAACGTTGCATCGCCTCGTTTAACGAGTCTCTATGACGCGTAGTGAAGGAAATCCGCGAATATCTCGACAATGTTGCGACGACTTTGCACGAGTGCAATTACATAAAAAAAGAAACCTCTTTCGATCAATGCGCCGTTTCATTTATAGTTATTAGCGGTTTAAACGACATTTTTTTATCCCGTCTTTTATCGAAAGGAGGCATCGCGATTGCGTTTGTTGAGTTCCGTCGAAGGCGAACGATAGCCAATAGCTTTTTTTTTTACGAGTAAAAACTATTCAATAATTGCTAAACGTGCATTACAAATAGATTCGAAGCTGGAAGTCAATCGTAGAGTCGAAACACTGTAAAAATCGCGTCAAAGAAGTATTTCGGAGCCGAGTATCGCGAAATTGGGAAAGTCGGAGCTCCGACGATGAGGAAATATGGAATATGCCGCTACTCTGGCGTGACGAATAAAGTAGTAAATGTTCCGAGTCTCGATCGGTACGTGCGGATCGCTCTCATAATCGCGAAAACTAATTCGATCGTAACATTTTTAAATAAAAAAAAAAACCAAAAAGAATTAAACATGTAGAAAGTGCTATAAGCATTAATTTTGTACAATGATAATTCCGAAATGTACAAACAAATAATTTTGAAAAAAAAAATTCTTCAATAAATTATCCGGCGTCCGAACTTTTGGTTCGGCAAATATTGATTCGTCAGTTTTTCCCGAAGAAATGTGAATTTTTTAACAATTTTATCTAATTTCCGAAAACTCGTTTTTCGAAATATGTTTTTCTCATCTCGAATACAAAATTCGTGATTTTTAACGCGAAAAAAAAAAAAAAAAAAATTCTTGGCTATTTTAAGGATCGAACTCGCGATCGAAACTCGAAACTTTTTGGTTCAACTTAATTTTACACTTTCGGATAATCGATCGATTGGAATAAAAATGATTGAAACGCGATAAAAAAACAAATAAAACTGTGCGATTGAAATTATTGAGGAAATTAATAATATATCAGGGTATCGAAGGAAGTTATATCTTTCACTTGTTCGATAAGGTATTCTCGATACCGGTTTTCGGAATTCAGTGCGTTATAGTACGCAATCGATGTTATACCAATTAAAATGAAAGATATCTGCCGATGGAGAATGTCCGAAAGACTTCGTCGTCGATTGGTGGTATTGAAATAATTTATCCGTCGTCGGTGAAAAACGTCCTTCGAATTAGTTTGACCACCGGTTCACGAGCGGTCCTCGTACTCTCGCGATCTGGTTTCAACCCGTTCTTACCGGAATAGTTACACTGTTAGAGTCCACGACGCGCGGATAAATACACCGCAGTCACAGTTGAATCTGTGCTGTTACCCGAAGCTAATAGTTGATAGCTTGCCGTTTGCTATATTTGTGATGGATGGATAGATCTGGCGCGACCAGTCCTTAATAATATGGTCAACTTGTATTAAATCATCGACGGTCGACGCGCGGAGCGAGCGCAACGGATTGTGCAATAAGTTCGCTCGCGCGCGCACGTACGTCGTGTCCCTACCGCACCTCGAACCAATCAACTTTTCCGATCGACGATATGATAGTTTCTATGTAACCCGTCCAAATAATAATTTCAGGCACAGAATTTAATTTTTTTAAAATCTATTATTAAGAACCCGAAGTCTGCTTAACCAACACGAACCGGAAGTTGGTTGAATTTTAGAAAAAAAAAATGTATAAAAACTTTGGTCAGTAATTTTGGACGCAAAATCATTATTATCATTTTTTAAGGGGAGAAAAATGTCGAAAAATAATTATTAGGAAAAAAGATCGATGATACGAGAATTTGGAATTTTCTATAGTTGAGGGTTGAGCAAAGCTCTGTAAAAAAGGAAATTACTAGATTTTTATTGAATTTTCTTAAGGGGAGTAAATTCGGTAAAAATAATTTGTGATAAAACTTTCTTCCAATTAACATCGGTAATCCGTTAATAACGGAAAAAAACCGAAATGTGGGTCACAAAATTATATTCGCATGAGTAATGACAGTAATTCGATTTTGTCGGAATCGAATGAATCTCCCGACCTAAATTAGTTGAAACAATGCGGTGTGCGCATGAACCGACTTCATTATTTCTACGAAATGCCGAGAGCTCTCGCGGCTTACCGAGCAATCATTGAGATCAAAGATAATTATCATTGTTAGTACAATTCGTCGGTAAACTCGGTGGACTGCAAGATTACACGCCCCCGAGAGTCTCAAAAAATAAAAATAATTGATAACACTTTTGAGCGGAAAAATCCATGACGAATATCGATTACTCATTAATAGTCATTTTTGAAATTCAAAGTAAAGATTATTCTTGCATTTCAAGTTGAAAAGTGCATTTTAAGAAATACGTCATTATATTTATACTTCGCTGGAAAATTCGAACGCAAATTTATTAATAAAATTCGACAATCTAAAAGACGTATTTTAATTTCTCAAGTCACCGAAATAGGCGATAAATACGAATTACGCGCATGCGTCGACGTCCCCATGTCGCATAAATCCGTCAATCCGCTGCATATAATTTAATTTATTTACTGAGAAGACTCGTTTGTGAAATTTACACACCGAAAGAAAATTATGCGTCGGGAGAATCAATGATTAGTTAACAGAACAAATAGTTACTCGATGCGATTAGATTTTCTAGAAAAAAGAATAGAAAAAAAAAATGCACCAATTTGTCACTTGGTGTCGCGAATAACTCGTATGCATTTGGATGACTCTTTTGTCCCGTACAGTGGACAACGGTAGATCGGTACTTTTACTCGAGAATTTATAAAATGATTGCGCAACGCTCGACGAAACGCTGCAGTGCTGTCGGGAAATTCCGGTAGCAACGGATTGTAGTAACAGTAGAGCTCTTTCACGCGCAGGTATTAGCGACGCGCGAACGTTATGATACATTAAAAAAAATGTGTGCCATGCAGTGGTCTAACGCTTCGGCGTTGCAGCGTAAGTGTCCGAACGCACGGGCAGTAAAGTACTCGAGTATATCGTTACATCCAATCCTCTTCCCACGGAGGAACTTAACTTATGCGTAGTCGCAGCGTATCTCGCAGTTGTGTAATCATTTTTCTCCTTGGATCGCGAGCACCTGAACTAAATAGGATAGGAGTTCGAAAAGAATGCGATCATTCGGCAAAAATATGAACGTGAGGATTTTTTTTTTTTCGAAAAAAAAAAAAAAAATTGTTAGTCCCCAAAAATCCACAAAAATGAAAAATATTTAAATCCGATGTTTTTGTCCAATAAACATCGAAGAATAACCTCGAAGGCATTTTTCCGCGAAGCAATACATTTTCCGCCGACAAGATTACGGATCGACGGACACGGAAACGTCATGATTACTAAACCAAGACGATTCGCGAATGTTACGAGTCGATTTATCTCGTCGATCTAACATACGTTAGGCCCAAGAAGCGAGAATGCGTTAGGGAGCCGTACATCTCTTGCATATATGTGCATAGATTATCATTTGTTTATAAAAAAATCGCTCGCAGTGAGTTCGACTTTGAGTGAAGAAAAGCCGATTGCTTGGACGTGATGAAATACCTGAATAAATATTCGCGATTGTTGCTAATCAACCGGATTTCGCATTCATGAATTGATGGCAACTCCCGGGGATTACCCATCTTTGATTATTCGTCGGTTTATCAACAAAAGAAAACAACAAAAACTGGATAAAGGACAATGTACAATGTACGGGTCTACCGACGAGCGGTGGAGATGATTTGGATTATCTGACACCGACTGTGGACCGTTTGCGAACTTAACTCAACGAAGTTAACTGATTTGATTTAACTAAGTTAACGATATAAATTCAACTGAGTTAAATAATTTAAGTGACCTGAGATGACCAACGTAATTTAACAGAGTTCACCAGCTGAACGTAACTGAGTTAACCAATTTAATTTAACTGAATTAATCAACTTAATTCAACTAAGTTAACCAACTTAACAAAGTTTCTGCATAATTTCAAAAGCGATCTTAAGGAATTCTCTGTTTCCCCCAAATTGTTATCTACTTCGAGGAAATTCATCGAATTTTTTCGATTTTTTTTTATTTCAATACAAAACTCATTCGAGTGTAAATCACAGGGAGCAGCTTTATCGGAAGATATACTTAATAATAATAATAGTAGTAATTGCTATCTAAACTTGTCTCAAGATAAATGACTACAGCTATATTGATATAAGTGTCCCTCGCCCGGCGCGTGCCGTCGCTATGGTTCTTTATCGTTAGAATTTTCCATTCCCCATCGAACACCTGCCATCGGTATTCGAAAACCGAAGACGATTAGTCTAATACGAGGTCGCTGGACACTCGATGATACGGCAAAAGACAAAAAATTGAAGATATCCACAAACCGGCGACGGTGATATCTTATGTAATTTATAACTGGATTACTTGGAGTGGAACTGATTGTGGGCGTTGACGAGCTTTGCGCGTTCAATTATTTGCCGGTCATCGACCGATCTGATACCGGAGGGCGACAATGATCGTTGCGATAAAAACAATTACATTTGTAAGATCGCCTGTCGGCTATAAAAAGAAAATAATAACCCGTTGGTATCCACCGGCGATCAAAGTTTAACTACTCGAAACATCGAATAGGCGAAACTATTTCCTATTTTTTTCTTTTTCTCGACAAATAACGAATCATTTTTTTGGCCGCCGTATTCAACTCGAAACTCGGATTCGGAAAAAAAGTTTAATAATTGATATTTCATTTATTAAGTAACTTAAGTTGATTCGTTAAGCTGCAACTTCATCTCCGTGATACCGATTAATAGATAACAAAAATAGTAAAAAAAAATTTCGAGTTCGAAGTTAAACTCGCGTTCGGCAATCTGTCGATGAAACTCTGACAAACAAATCGTCCTTTCGTCAACGGAATAATGAATTGCAACAACAAAAAGCGAGAAATACTCCTCACGCGGCGACGAGTTTCCTCGGAATTTCTGCGAATCTTCAGGAACATATATTTCCCCGCGAATAATGGTAATTCGATTAATCATGAGAGAAGAATTTCTCAGTTGTTTATCCAGCGATCGCATCGTTGATTCTCAAGAATACTCAGGGCTTACGGTACATTACGTTTCCATAACAATCATTCATTGTCTTATTTTGCGCAATTTTCGAAAAACCGAAAATACAGAATTGCGCATTTCCGCTTATTCCGTTGAGCTATTAAGTTGTCGGTATGAATGCAATAAAAAATATATATGTATTATCGCGAACAGCGATCGCGAGTGTACAACATTCTGTTTACGTTCCAAACACTTGACGCACTCTGTGCGTCAGATATCATCTGGTTAAGTGTTACGTACACTCGTATGGAAGACTTAACATCGGCCAATGATCAATAAAAAAAAAAACATGTTTAGCGGATGTTTGTTCCCTAAATCGATACAATTAACGGTACAAAGTAACCGAATGGCGGCTTTCGCGAGATCAATCAAATCAGATATTGTTGTCCGAAAATAAATCGATCGCTCCGAGTTGTGTTTTCGTATCAATGATCTTTGGCTGATGAATATTAATGCGGATATTTCTGCCTAATGATAAACTGATTGATTCTTTTTTCCTCCTTTAATAAATATAATAAAAAATATATTGGTTACCGTTACTGCGTTCGTAACAGAAGGTGTGAGTTACTCAATTTCCGTTGACGCTTTGTCAACGGCGTGAGATTCTTCGGAAAGCGATGTAAATCTACGTGACTCATCGACCTCGGGGACAATTTCATAGGCTTTTAACGTCCGCGCTATTGGATAAAGCGTTTTTCCGGTGGATTTTTATAATTAATCCGTGCAGAAGGTCTCAGCCCTGACTTCGCTTAGTTACGCGACTTCGTGATTATTGACCGATACTTCGAAACTTTATTTGGTTCTCGTCGATCCGCAAACACGAAAAAGGCGCGAAGTGGACATTTGAAATTCTTTTTTTTTTTCATGTTTGATCGCCGTTGTCCTGTTAGCGTTTCTTGAACGACTCGTAATTCATAGGGAAAGGATATCACTGCGACCATTAAATTTCTCGGTCCGTGTGGGTGACGCAGAGTAAATAAGCGCTAACAGCGCATGATGTCAAGGCGAACGGGTTAGTGTACCGCGCGTTACCGTCTCTCCTCGTGGACTGTCGTCTTAACATATAGTAATTCATTTATCCTTTTGACTCGTGAAATCAGCGCACAATTACGTTCGTACGTTTAATCGTACAAATCCTTATTATTGTTATCATTATTAACTGAAGATACACGCAATAATAACTAAAGAATTACGTCACGTTGAACGGTAACAATTATACTTCAGTTGAAGTCAAAGCTTTCGAATGGTATTACGGTTTTCTATAATCGCGCTGAATAAAAATAATGAATTCAAAGAACAAATTGTTAATTGGAAAAACTATTTTTGAAAAAGGAAAATGGTATCTGCGAATTTACTTAGTTTAGTTTTCTCAACGTATCATTATTTTCAGTGCGGAATATCGTTGCTAAGAAATACTTCGATATGGTGAAAAGTTCATTAAACAAAAAATGCGAGAAAAATAACATCGATCGTTGGAAAAATGGAATCGAAAAAAAAAAAAAATTGTGCAAATTTACTTTTAATTGTTTCTACTAATTCTTAGTTTTCCCAGCGTCTCATTTCTTTCGGTGCGAAGAATCAATTTATCGACGTTTGCACACCATTAATCATCATAGCTGATTAATACTTCGATTTAATGAGAAGATCATTAAAGAAAAAATGAGAAAAAAACATCGTTAATTATCAAGCAATGATAATTGACCATATAAATTTCCTTCAATATTTTTTTTCGATGTATAGTTTAATTCGAAATAAAAAATTCGAGAAAAATAAATTTTTATCGTATTAAAATTCGTGAAAAATAAATTTTTATCGTATTAAAATTCGAGAAAAATAAATTTTTATCGTATTAAAATTCGAGAAAAATAAATTTTTATCGTATTAAAATTCGAGAAAAATGAATTTTTATCGTATTAAAATTCGAGAAAAATAAATTTTTATCATATTAAAATTCGAGAAAAATAAATTTTTATCGTATTAAAATTCGAGAAAAATAAATTTTTATCGTATTAAAATTCGAGAAAAATAAATTTTTATCATATTAAAATTCGAGAAAAATAAATTTTTATCGTATTTTTTTTGTTTCATGTTATAGGATGCTGTCGATTGGAAGAAAAGCACAGCCTCTCCGGAGAAGGATGGACACCAAGACAGGTAAGAAGTCATTATAATGAATAGTATTCATCATTTCAACTTAACTCGGCTGCCGGACGCATATATCATAGTTACGATAGAAAAAAAAAAAATCCGTATATCTTGTATTCTACGATGCATCATAAGCAATACGATAAGAATCCCGCATAATGAGTTTTGTCGCACACATATGTTCCGTCTGTTTACGGACATGAAGCGATTCGTAATGAAACTTACGCCATAACCGGTAACAATATGCGCGGAAAAGTCGTTTCCACTGAAAATTTATTTATGATCACGTGACACTTCGTATGTTTCTGCACAGATATTCCTTGAAAGGCATTACAAATGGAGTATTCACGGTCGACCGTGATGAGGAAAAAAGAAGAGTGAAGGAACTCGAAACCGATTATGATCCCTATGAGCACAGAGTTGTTGAACATCCGACTACGTAAGTCAAATCTGCTTTCGCGCCGAATCAACACATTTCCAATTTTTCGAATTGGCAAAAGGATTTCATCGAAAAAAAAATCATAAAAATGATTGGGGACTTAATTGATAATTGTTTTCAGTTATTTAGACACGTTGTTCCATCTTCTGAAGGGAAGTTTGGGTACCGGTATCCTAGCCATGCCGATGGCATTTGCCAATTCCGGATACATCGTTGGATTAGTAGGAACGATAATCATAGGACTTCTTTGCACCTATTGCATAAAATTACTCATAGGCGCGGAGTACGAGCTCTGCAAGCGAAGACGGGTGCCGTCTTTAACGTATCCTGCAACTGCCGAAGCAGCGTTCGACGAAGGACCAGCGATATTCAAGGGTTTCGCGAAAGCTTCTGTGTAAGTTTACGAATCGCCGAATCTTTTGCGATCTGTTGCCGATCGCTACGTGAAATTAGATCGATTCCACCTTCGCCACTTGTTGTTTTTGTGATAACTAACTTTTTTTTTTTTTTTTTTTCAGCCACGTCGTCAATACCTTTCTCCTTATTTATCAGCTCGGCGCTTGCTGCGTTTATGTGGTCTTTATTGCTGAAAATCTTCAACAGGTAAGATTTTCGTAAAAATTGATGCGTAATAACACGAAACATTGCGGACTTTTTTGGGGTCGTAAATTGTTAGTCTGGATATTTGGTAATTCGTTGACTACAATTGGCTATGTTGACCTTACGGTCCGTACTTAAGGTGATGTGAAATATCGATCCGTCCTGCGCGCAGTTGGTAACAAAAATCAATTGACGAAATCGAAAATTGGCTTTTCCCGAGTGTTTTCACATCGCCTTAATGATCAATTTTGAGGTCACGGCATGCAATGACTTCGCACTTCAAAAAATTTTAACCGATCAATCCGTTTCAACGAAATTCTTTAAACTATTGCAGGCATTGGCCGATTGGGTACCACACGTCGATGTTAAATATTACATGTTGGGTATCCTGCTCCCTTTGATTCTGATCAATTGGATACGAAACCTTAAATTTTTGGCTCCTCTGTCAACCGCTGCGAACGGCATTACTTTCGTAAGCTTTGGCATAATCTTGTGGTACATATTTCGCGATACCCCATCGTTCGAAGGCAAAGCAGCGGTTGGCAAAGTTGAAAATTTCCCGCTCTACTTCGGCACCGTTCTGTTCGCTCTCGAAGCTATTGGCGTCGTGAGTACATTTTTCTTTTTTGTTAATTCTAAAGAAACATCGCAACAACTTTATGAGAACCGTATGTGTTAATTTTTTCCTAATTTCGCAGATAATGCCACTAGAGAACGAGATGAAGAAACCAAAATCCTTCGGCAGTCCTCTCGGCGTTCTTCACGTTGGAATGGCCAGTATAATAGTCCTGTATGTTGGAATGGGATTCTTTGGATACATCCGTTACGGTTCGGAAGTCAAGGGAAGTGTGACGCTGAATCTCGAATCGTCGGAAATACCTGCTAAAGTTGTACAGATCCTTTTGGCCGTTTCTATCTACGTAACGCATGCGTTGCAATGCTACGTTGCCGTTGATATCGTTTGGAATGACTACATTTGCAGCAAAGTTAAAAAAGAATCACACAAGGTCTTTTGGGAATACGTCGTTAGGACGCTCCTCGTACTCGTTACATGTAAGTCGGATTACGCTGAGAAGTGAAAAAAAATTGTTCGTTGGGAAAACGACGGATTCGTTGGGAGAAAACTGATAATTAGTTGGGAAAATGAGTTTGAAATGAAAAAAAAACTATTAGTTTATCCAACTAACACTCAGTTTTTCTAATGTAATATCAATTTGTCCAACTAAGTTGCCGGTTTTCCAACTAAATATTAGTTTTACTCACAAAACATTAGTTTGTCTAATAAACGCTTAGTTTTATCAATTTAATATCAGTTTTTCCAACCAAACATTAGTTTTTCCAACTCAATATTAGTTTTTCCAACTCAATATTAGTTTTTTCAACTAAATGTTAGTTTTTCCAACTCAATATTAGTTTTTCCAACTCAATATTAGTTTTTTCAACTAAATGTTAGTTTTTCCAACTAAATATTAGTTTTTCCAACTAAATATCAGTTTTTCCAACTAAATGTTAGTTTTTCCAATTAAATACTAGTTTTTTCAACTTAATATTAGTTTTTTCAACTTAATATTAGTTTTTCCAACTAAATATTCGTTTTTCCAACTTAATATTAGGTTTTCCACCTGACTTTTCGTGTTTCTACAATTAGTTCGCGCAATCAATAATTTTTTTTTAATGAAACTTAAACTTTCATCGTAGATGTCAAAATATAAACCTCGCCGAAATTTTCCGCGATAAACGACGCAATAACGTTGATTTTTTTATGTTTCAGTCCTCATTGCGGTAGCGATACCCAAACTGGAACTCTTCATCTCTCTGTTCGGCGCTCTGTGCCTCTCGGCTTTGGGACTCGCATTTCCGGCGATAATCGACTGTTGTACCTTCTGGAAAGTCAGGGATCGCAGCGGAAAGATTCTGATGGTCGCGAAAAATGGTTCCCTGGTAGCATTCGGTTTCTTGGGCCTCGTCGTCGGAACTTGGACGAGTATAAGCAAAATCATCGAGAGTTTCGGTTAATTTCTTACACGACGAAGCTCTCTTTTATTCTCTCATTCCCCCGTTCTGGGCAAACGGACGAACATGACAAAACGTGCGAAAACGCGCGTACGCGCATTATCGTCCGAAGTTTTTTTTCAATCCTTGATTACACGTGAAAGATTACAAGTATTATTTAGCGCTCCTGATATCCCTTATAAAAGAGGAAAGGAGTGGCCGCTTGCAGGTGACAACGGTGCTATAGCCAATAGAAATCCTCGCTTTTGTGATCGCCTCGGTTAATCGAGGAATTCGTCGGGTTAACTCCGCGTTTTTTTTTTATCGCGCAGACGAGTTATATTTTAAGAAACAAGGAAATCGCTCGTTAATCACGAGACCATTGCGACATTTATCAATATTTTAGGCGCTTCGAAAATAATATATTATGTAACAAGTGCATAAAGTACAACATTCCGCACGAGTTGCAAATACTATTTTTTGTAATAGCGGTGCGTGAAGCGACGCTTCTTCGGAAAGGATGAAAGAAGCCGAAGCGCGAATTTTCCGAAAGGAGTGCGTAAAATTTTACGACGTTGCGAAAACGAGCACTTTACGCACGCGTAACCTCTCCGAAAAGACGAGTTTTACGCACGCTATTAAAAAAAAATAATTAGTAGAAAAAATGAATAATTAATCGAGAGAACTACCGTTCAAGAAAAAAATGATTTCCTCGACTAATTATTGGTTTTCGCAATACAATTTTTTTTTTAATGCACTTTGAAAAATAATGATATTCGTAACGACGGATATTAGAGAATAACTTATCAACTGCCCCGTTGACTTTAATCTTTTTGTGAACATTATCGCGTGTCCACAAAGTGTATTGTGATTCATATTGAAATCATAGATAAGTCGGCATTAGCGGAAGCAGCGGATTGATTGTGAACGAATAAAAAAAGAATTGTAAGCGGGCGTTGTAAAGCATATGGCATTTTAGTTTAATCAGAGGCATCGATCAATTTTTAATTGATTCGTTTCATTGAAGTTTAAGCGTGAAAATTGAAATTAAGACTTCGATTTATCGCGCAATCGAAGCCGTATATTGTACGACGAGTTCCGTGAGAACTGAATTATTTTATTCAACGCTCCATAACATTTCGCGAATCACTTTGCTCGGAGTTCAAAATAAAAGCCGCGATGGAGCAATGATAAAAAAAAAAAAGAAAAAAAACCACTATAGTGGAATATTTTAATATACGTAATTAAAAGACAAAAGATCACAAACTGTAAACTATTATCGTTCCGTTCGAAACGAAAAAAAAGCGATAAGCATTAATAAGCGATATTTATTGCACAGATTTGTTTTTTTAAAAATGGTCACTTCCTACGAGATGAATGGATTTTTTTTAGCAATCCGTAGAATGGCGATCAAAGTTCCTAAAAGTGCTGGACATGCCGGAGGAACCGTAGTGCGTAGTTAATTAATTATATTATAGTTGTGTTTGCCGCGTGGCGCAAACGATCGAATTGCGAATCGCGCTAAATGCAGTTGTTGCTGTTTATTTTTTTTATATATTTTTTTTGTTGTTGTTTTTATTTGTTACGATCTTTTTGGCAAGTAATAGCCAGTAGAACATCAGTGGAAATGGAAGTGAGACGATTTGGCTTAAGATTTAAGATGCAAATATTTAATTATCATAACGATAGATCGTTGAAAGCTTTAGTACGAGGCGACTGTAAGATATTCGGTGTACATTACCACCAGTTATTGTAATATAATTATGTATTATGCAGTATGTATTGACAGATATTTTATTGACGAAAATAAATGTATTAAAAAGGTGATTTTAACTTTGTTAAGATATTTTGCAGTACTAAATAACTTATTGGAAAATAAAGCAATTATTCAAAATTCAATGTTCTGATTTATCTAATATATAAATAATATTTTTAAAAAATTTTATTTAAAATTAATTTCTTCTTTTTATTAATATTCATTTATTAATGGTAAAAACCGAGCGATCATTGGTTTAAAAAAAATTCAACGATGCGTTTAGATTGTTTTTGAAAAATTCGGAAAACATCGACGTAAAGAATACGAATTTTTCATTGCCGCTACCTGTTTTACCTGAGGAGCATTGTTATCATCACCTTATGAAATATTGAGCCGTGTGTTCGATTTAAACAAAAAAATATTCCCCGTCTATGAACGACGAGAGGGTAGCTGTTCTCGAAGCTCGCGACTATACTGGATGGGGGAGTATATACAGCCGACAGGCAAGAACGACGTACTTTGCGCAAACGCGCGAAAGCAGACGTCATGGCGTGCAGATGCCGGCCGTCCGCCACCGCGACCTCGCCGCTGGCGAGTGGTTATAGATCGACAGAGATACTCTGTCTCAATAAGACAAACAAAATGTTATTCACTTGTCGCCAGTGTACGCGATCGTTTAAATTTTTATACGGAAAAATCTACGTGTTTACTGTTTTTGTACAGCTGCGATAATGGATTACGATAAAAAAAAAACACGACGAGTTAAATTTTAGACAATAAATGATAAATCATTATCGTCGGGAGGCTCACGGTGCAACGATGTCACGGGGGTTCACGCATCATTCCCGCTTTGGATCGATTGTTTCTATCTGATCTATTCATCGGCTCAATTTATTCTTAAATAAAGGTGAGTTTACAAAAAAAAAATTTTAATGATTTTTAAGTATAAAAAAAATTAAGTCTCCTTGTACGACAATTTTATTTTTTAATTGGCAGTTCTCGATGTTTTTCTTAAAAAAAAAAAAAATTGAGATTAATGGGAAAATCATTTATCTAATAGCATTAATAATTTGTACTAAAATATTCTGAACCGCGGGTATAAAATTTAGGGTGTTAAGGGCGTTACATAATCTCAGATTACATGCGAAATCCTGTAAAATTCAATAATCATTTCTCACAGAAAAAAGTTACTTTCGACAAAAAATGTTATTACAACAGTGTAATCGGAATTTTTTAACAACCGTCGAAATTATTCGGTAATTACATTTCGAAAAAAAAAACGATTGTTACACTCAATATTTTTTTTTACGAAAAAAAAGTTTATATTTTTTAGTTTTAATGTTACATTGTAAACGGTATTGATATCGCGCTAAAACGAAAAATTTCATCCTGAAAAAGGGTGCGGAATGTCGTGTATGGTACGTGAATCGGCGCCTACGCACGAGTTGCAATAATCGATCGAAGCCATGTGCGTTTCTCGCGGCAATAACTCCAATACACTTAACTCGCGATAGTTTAGCGAACAACGGTAACGTCATTCATTGTTCCGAATCTGTCTTCAATCAATTTCGCCTTTTATTATCAATGGAAAAATATTTTTTATAAACAGCACAGTCATAAGATCGGCGACTTTTTTTTAACATTTTCTAAAAAATTATTTTTTACGCAAAAACTGTAAAAAAAGAATGTAATATACAATCGTTTGGTTTCGGGAAAATTAAGAATCGGCAATGCAAAATAAAAAAAGATTATTATTATTAACATTTTTTTTTTATTTTTCGTAAAAATATGTCCAATCAATCAAAAACCCTAAACATCGATGATAGTCTGACTACAAGCTCTTCGATCATTTTTTCTTAGTACCGTATGAAACTTTCAAGGTTTCTAAAAAATCAATAAATTTGTGTACCGACTATCGTTCTTAACTGTGCCTTTCGTATTCATACTTTCAATACGTTTCCTCCCGGATGATTGATTTTACCGACTAACAACAAGTGATACAACTCCGCGTTTCATCCGCCGTCCCCGAAGCCGGCGCCTTAATTGAAGTCACGAATAATTAATAACCATTACTTCAATACTATCATCAATATTACGATTATTACGAAAAAAATGAAAAATTAATAATTACCCTTTACAATTTAAATAGCTATTTTTGAAAACAAAGGCGTATTAGGATAATAAAACAGCGAATGCACGGAATGGAAAATCGAAAAGTTTCTTCGGACAATTGGACATAATTGATGAGGGTTAATAAAATTATTGAAACGGTGAATGATGGCAATTTGCGTATCGTCACTGTTGGGGGAGGGATATGGATCAAGAAGTGGAGTAACTGATCAATGGAAATCTTTGGGATAACAATATCGTAACAGTTACGGATGAGTGTATATCTCCGATGGTTGATATTGGAACAGGAGAATGAGAGATTTATGAGAAGGCGTTAGAAGCCAATTCTTTATGAATCACGTGACGCGTATGACCCAACGTAAAGCTCGTTGAGCGAAATAAAGTGATTGTCGTCAGTAGGCTACAGTCGCTAGAACTGTACGGGCCGTAGCCCCACCGTCGCATTTTATATTATACCCCGTGAGGTTAACTCAAACTCAGACCCATTTATTCGCCAACGCTATATCTTCGAGGGAACGTTCAGAGTCCATTGCGTCTTTCGTATTAACAATATAAGTGCAATTTAACGTCGGTAAGAAATCTAAAGTGACGAAAACGAAAAAAAAAAAAAAATACTAAAACTATAAAACCAATTTGAAGAATTCGCGTAACCGGAAGTAACCATTAATTAAAAAAAAATTCTCACCGCTTTTATCGCGTCGGAGGAAATATTTTACGAATTCTAATTCATTTCGTGCACATTGCTGATCGCAATTTTAAAAAATCATCGCTCAAGTTTGCTTAGTACTTCCTTTGGGACCATTTTTTTTGCCAATGGTGTTTTTGATCAGTGTAATGAGCATTTTGACGATATAACAAGATAGAGATTGATAATCTATTTTTTTCATACATTTTTTTGTTTTTACGATTAGATTTGTGCGAAGATCGTTGCCAAGTGCATGAGTCGACGATAAGTTGCGTTAGATACGGTTTGAATCTAATTAAAGCGCGCGAAGCACGAAGATTACGAGGAGTAACGTTTTCGTCCGTTATAACTATCTCGATCGCTCGTTTCATGGACGGAAATATGTAATGAGCCGAATTGTTCATTTTAAAAGCTGACCTTGGAATTGCATTGATCGCATGCGATCGCGATGATCGGTATATCTAATTTTCAATCTAAACATTTTCTCGTCTATCCAATCAGCGTATATCCAGTAGTCACAACGTTTTATCAGCAATACTAGTTGAGCAACAAAATAATTGGCTGCGATCATTCCGTCCTCCCGCGCTAAGTGTTGGCCTTTGAGAGTTCATTGTAATAGAACCTTCTCCCCCCCCCCCCCCTCCCCCCTCACGGTGTCCCGTTTAGTCGATAGCTCGTTGATACTCCTAATAACGGGTTTATTGGGAAACGCACTGGAAATAGATCACATCCTACGATAATCGATCGCGAACATTAACGTCAAATTTAAGTTTGAGTTAAAAACCGATCGGAAGTTTATGAATTTTCTAATTAATCTTTATCCTTAAGGCGGAAGTCGGAAGGCGTATTTTTTTTGTTCTTATCGGTTAAAAAAATCGAACAAAAAATTCCATGCAATTCATTATTCGTATCGGGTCTCCTGATCGAGAAAAAAATGCAATATCGTGTGGAAAGACTTCAGTTTTATTCAACATCGTTTTTTTTTTTTTTTTTTTTTTTTCGAAAAAAAATTGCATTTTATCGACAATCGTTAATATTTTATTCTTGAAAATGTATTCTTGCGATCGAACATTATTACCGGTAAGTGATCGCAAAACGATTAATCGATTCTGTGATCGTAATAATCAACCGATTTCTTTCTCCGATGAAAAAAAAAAACAATTTCTATTGATTTTTAATCGAGCGCTACGTCGTTATAATCGTCACTTGACGCTGACAATGTATAACGAGAGAAGGAAGCAATGTAATGCGAGGAGTGCTTATATAGACGATATAAACGTTTACTACGTTGTATTATTAGCCCACCGGACATTAACTCGAGCTTTGGAATCTCATGCAGGGATTCGTGAATTAGCCGAGCCCCCCGCTATTATAGTTGACGGTGGCATACTATATAAAGCAGTTGATGATCCACATCGAGCCCCGTCTCGGCTCGACAATAGAAAGATTGATAGATAGATATATGTTCCATTTACAATGTGAACGTCATACAGACACGCAGTCGACGCTGCTGCTGCAGTGCCCTCCTATCATGTCTATAATTTCATCCCTTCTCAACGATTTTAATTCAATTTTTTTGTTCACCGATACCTACTATGTCATAATTCCTCAGCGTTAATTCAACGATTTTACCAATTTTTTTTTTTTTCAGATATACCTGCGGATTTTTTTCAGGCGTTACAGACATGGAAAATGCAACTGGAGAATCGATAAATTTGCAACTAATTGGTCCGCAAGATACTTATAAGTGAGTATAAAAAACAAAAAAAGGATTGAATTTTCTGCGTTAAAATGACTCAAATACAATGAAAGAATATTATCGAAGAATTTGAAGGGATAATCATTGATAACTTAGCTCGTAGATTAGCTCGGGGGTATCTTCACCAGGAAAACTGAGCACATTATTAAGGGAGGCAAATTCAAGCATCAATTTCTTATTCTTGTAAAAATCGTCGCAGGGCAACAGCTCCAACGGACGCGATGTCCGATGCAACAGCTTCGCCAACTTCGGTCCACGAAGATGGACCATACGATCCGCACAAACATCGAAATCGACCCGCGCCTACTTCGTAAGTCAAACAAAAAATGATCAATTCATTTTTTATTTATGATTTTTTTCCATTTTTTGAATTTGTCGAATTTTGTATTACAGTGGAGCCCCTCTTTTCTTAACTTCACTTGACTCAACTGCTCGCTTACTTTAACCCGTTACCATGACAACGATTTCGGTTACTTGAATTTCTCCTGAGTCCGCTCGCCCCACTATGAGCGCTGCGCACGCGCAAACTCTCGCCATGGCTTTGTATCTACGGACGCGTCTACCCCTCGTTACCCCTACCGGCAACAATTGTCCGGGAGGGGGGACTGCAGGGGAAATACAGAATAGTGAAGCTGTCCGCTCCCGTCGAGTTAAGAAAAGAGGGGCTGTGCTGTTTTAAATTTTTTATATTTTAATTTCATCTTTTATATTACACGGAATTGTCTCGTTTCAGAAACACCGAGACATTGATACATTTGCTGAAAGGAAGCCTCGGCACCGGTATTCTTGCGATGCCAAATGCATTTTATCATAGCGGACTTGTTACCGGCGTTATAGCTACAATAATAATCGGTGTTTTGTGTACATATTGTTTACACGTACTGGTAAAAGCTCAATACGAACTATGCAAACGGTTAAGGGTTCCTATTCTCAGTTACCCAATGAGTATGAAATACGCTCTCGAACAAGGACCACAGAGCTTGCGATTGTTCGCACCTTATGCACCGTAAGTCGGCGTTTCGCTGCGTAAAAAAAAATTTCACTAATAGAAAATAATGAAATATAACAAATAGAGTAGGTGTACCGTTTTTAGTTACTTTAGGTCCGATTGTGGCCATCACATTCGAAGAAATAGAACAAAATAAAATTGAATTAAAAAAAAAATTCGAGTAGATTATTCGGGGAATTTATATGAAAAATTTTGAAGCATCAATATGCGATTTTTAAATAAATAATAATTTGAAGAGTATAGTTATAAAAATGGCCATAAATGGTACAATGGCATAAATGGTACACTAACGGTACATTTATTATCGGGAGATTTCTACACTCGACGACTAATAAATCTCGCGACAATAGTATGCAAATCATTATTTATTATTTCACTTATTTCTGTTAATAGAGGTTATTAATTTAACTTTTTAATCGATCCAGAATTTGTTTTGTTTTTGAAAAATATTTGAAAATACCGGTACATTGAACAATTTGAATTTTCGATTATTTTTCAGAGGAATTGTCGACGGATTTTTAATCGCCTATCAACTAGGAATTTGTTGCGTTTACATTGTATTCATTGCGACGAATATACAGCAGGTAGATGTGTATTTTTATTAATTCGATAAAATTTGCATAAAAAATGTTTAATTTTGGTGAAAAAATGTATCTAACTTACCGATCGTATCGATCTATTTGTTTTAGGTGGCTGATCAGTATTGGGAACCGATGGATATCAAGTTTCACATGCTGATACTATTGTTACCATTGATATTGATAAACTATGTGAGGAATCTGAAACTTTTGGCACCGTTTTCAAGTGTCGCTAACGTTATTACATTTATTGGACTTGCCTTGGTATTGGTATACGTATTCAGAGACTTACCATCACTCGGCGATCGACAAATGGTCGGTACGCTACGAGATTTTTCACTGTACTTTGGGACAACTTTATTCGCTCTGGAAGCCGTCGGTGTGGTAAGTTGGCAAAAAATATAGAATATAAATAATGACAATAATCTCTCTATATATATAAAGACACTTCGCCGCCGCTGCCGTCGTGCGGAAGAATTGAGGGGGTTCGCTTGGGACGGTAGCTACTTCCCTAAAAGCAACTTCCCAAGCCCTCCCCATCTTCCCTCACGGGCAACTGTCCTGGGGTACGTTCCGAATTAGCGCCGAGCGAACTTTCCTCTCATTCTTTCATTCGCGGTGAGACAGAGAGAAAAGTCGCCCGGCGCTGATTCGGAACGTACCCCTGCCGATCAATTGACATCGCGGACAAGTTCCCTCAGCGAATGTTGAAGCGTCGCCGCGGTAAACTTCCCGCACGGACAAATTCTTTAACGGGCAACTGCCCGCGTGTGCAATTGCCCTTGCGTTCGGCTTCACACGTGTCCACCTTCCCTCTGATATACAGTCCAAGCTCCGTATTCTTAACTCGACGGGACCGGACCCGATCCCTATTCTGTATTTCCCCTATCGTCCCTATTCCCGGTCAGTTCCTGTGAGTAGGGGTCACGAGGGTTATGCGCGCGGGGCTTCCCCCGCTTGGAGTGGGGAAAAGGGGCTGAGGAGAAATACAGTTAAGGGAATCCGTTACCATGGTAACGAGTTAAAATAAGGGACCAGTTAAGTTAAGGGGAGTTAAGAGTACGGAGCGTGGACTGTAGCTTGGTTCTTTCAAAGAGCAATTGCCCTCTTGCTCACCTTCCCCAAACGAGAATACGAATGGGATCACTTGAATTCTTGTGTAGGGAAGTTGACGCACGAGGTTCTTACCCCTTCGTACGTTGCAGTAATGGAAATCCCTCGAATTTCTCCGGCTAGGGATTCTAAATCGCGATTCAGGGAGAACTCGATATTCTCGAGGTGACGATGTGCACGGATCTATCCGGGAGCCACGTCCTTCCTTATCGGGAACCTGCGATCGAGTCCTCGAGTCGATCGACTCTCGAGAGCTCGCGAACCCGTTTCTCTCCACCCCGGCCTACACGGATCCCTCGCCCCCTTTCAATTATTGGTTGCGGTTCCCCGAATAACGTCGCGATTCTTGAAAGCGCTGCGCGGTAATTTGAATGCGCGCGCGGCAGGTTGGGGGCTTCTCAAGCTCTGGCGGGAACGATGGACAGACGATCCAGCGACGGACGAAAGCGCGGGGATTTCATTCTGTGCTTCGGCACAGGGTGAGGCCTCGTGATGCTTTCCTCGGTGATAGTCTTTGCTGTCGACGAGATCTCGACGATTGCCGGAAGGAGTTCGCCGCGTTGATGCCTCCGCTGATGGCCGCATCCGAGATCTCCGATGGGGTTGTCGACGAAGATATCGTCGCGACCAGACGCCCCTCCTGCGACCAGACGTTGCATGACGCTAAGACCGTCATGCGCTCGGGAGGAATATCCATGAAATAAAACAAAAGTCGGGGAAAAATTAATTACGTGCTTCAATATTCCTAATCTAATTCTGTCCGAATGCCTTGAAGGGCCTCTTCCCGAGAGCAAGATCGTCGCTTTCCGCGCCGATCCGTGCACCAGCCGCTAATTATAACATTTTCGTGACACGATAGAAAAACCATATCACGATATACATATAGAGAAATTATTTTTAGATTGGCGAATAATATTTACCTGTAATGTCTTTCTTTTTTTTTTTTTAGATAATCGCATTGGAAAATAACATGAAAACACCTAAAAACTTTGGTGGTAACTGCGGTGTCTTAAACATGGGAATGTCGGTAATTGTTATCCTGTACGTTGTAGTCGGTTTCTTTGGTTACATCAAATACGGATCCGACGCCGAAGGCAGCATTACTCTCAACTTACCGAAGGATGAAGTGTAAGTTAAAAAAAATGATAAAAATATACAAAAAAAATGAATCCAATTAATGCGTAACCAAAAATCTCTGTTTTGTCACAGAATGGCACAAGTCATAAAAATTATGTTTGCTTTTGCAATCTTCATTACCTACGCTCTGCAAGGCTACGTACCGGTTGAAATCATTTGGAACACTTATCTCGATCATCGCATACAAACGCGCAAAATTTTTTGGGAATACGTATGCAGGACTCTCGTTACACTGGTTACATGTAAGTTAATGGCATTTAATCGAATTTTCAGTTTTGTAATTAAATGATAATATAAATAAATTAAATAGTATATATAATATAACATGAATTCAATTTATTTAAAAAATGGTAATTTTAATGTACCGACACTGGAAAATTTCGCGTATTTTTTTACAGTACGATTTGTATCCGAAAAAAAATCAATGAATTTAACATTTTATTATTAATCATTAATGTGTTGTATTATCTTTTTTGCAGTTATATTGGCCATTGCGATACCGCGGTTGGGACTCTTCATCTCTCTCTTCGGTGCTCTGTGTTTGTCAGCGTTAGGAATAGCGTTTCCGGCGATCATCGAGGTCTGCGTTCTTTGGCCGAATAATCTCGGTCCGTACAGATTACTACTGGTAAAGAATATTTTATTGATCTGCTTCGGCGTCATCGGTCTTGTAGTCGGTACTTATGTTAGTCTCATTGACATTGTCAATTCATTTGGTAACGAATTGCCACAAGACGCCACAAATTCCAGTATCGTCGCGTAAATTTTTCCGCCTCTTACTTACGCGACTGCGCAATGAGTCCGGAAAATCGAGGATATCGGTAGTTATGCATCAAACGATAAATACCGACGAGTTACACGTTACTAACTCGTTTGCCGTGTAAAAACGATAATTCCACTCCATTTTTCGTTTCCCGAAATAAAAATACACAACGCGATACATTCTAAAATTGACAAAAAAAAAAAAATTATAGGAATCGTATTTCCACGCATCAGTATAGAACGTTCTTTTGAAAAGATTTTCCACATCAGCTCGACAAATGGCGTTACGATCGCCGGAGTCTGCGCAATCTTCACTCGATTTTCGTTGATCCTTAAGTGAAAATCACGCAAACTGCGCGGCTTCCGATAATTTTTCAAAAATTTCGTTGGCTTTTTGACCTCTGTGTATATTTTTCGATCGTTTTTTTCTTCAAACCCTACTATATGTGGGAAATGAGACTATGGAGAGGACGTAAATTACAACTATCTTCGCGCCGTTTATCACTTACGACGACTGTATTTATATGAATTTTGTTGTATAATAGATGCTTTATAATTTTTTATATTAAGTAGAAAACAATATCGACGCACAAAACCGTGAAAAATTCGGATAGGATAGGGAACAGAGTAAATTTTGAATGATTTTGATAGATTTTGAATATCGATTATTTGCAATAAAAACGCACGATTAACGCATTCGGATATTCAAAGAAAGATTCACGGAAATATTAAATGCAACGATATCAAAATACCGATAGCTAAAAATAAAAATTTCGTAACCATCCGACCATTTATTAAATTTGCTGCACTGACTAAAAAAATCGGTTGTTTTGACAAAATCGGCGCTTGCGGGTGGCGAAACAAATATTTCTTTCACTGAGAGAAATACTTAGTTAATCATACTAACAGCTCGTTAAATTAATTATTTCTTAACTTACTATGACAATTATTTCTTTTAAACAACCGATTTTGTGTTTCGATACTCGCGAGCGCCGATTTAATCGTTTCAACCGATTTTTTTCTCTGTGTAAACCGCCGCTAAAAGTTACTTAGCCGCTTAATACGAAAAAAAAAATTGTCAAATTATCGCGATGAAATTAAGAGTAGAAAAATACCAAAGAAAAAACAAAGAAAAAAACGGCGCCGACGCCAGTGCCTCGTAGGTACAGTTAGTTAATTAATAGAATAAGTAGAGACAATTGTATATGTGTTGGAATTTTCGAAAATTGACGACACTTGTTATTGTACAGCTGACGATTCGTCAGTCCACTGATTCGTTAGTGTAATATAGAAGTATTTTGTGGACGAGAAAAAAATCACGGACTGCATTAGACTTGATAGAGATTTATCGTGCGTACAGTCGTCATATCATTAGTTCGATTTCTCCACTGAAAAAATTTATTAGTTCTTCGAACTAATAATTCACTGAGGAAATTCATTTCCGATAAAAAAAAATCGTTTTATTTACTAACTATTGATTTTCCCAGCTAACTATTAGTTCTCTCGACTAATCGTTCTTTTTCAGTGTAGAGAAACGAAAAACGATTCGAAGCTTTGCAGTCGTCGTATCACGAACTCGATAAAAAAAATTAAAAGAAAAAAAAACCATTTGAAGCGTTGCCATGGCGCATACAGTCATCATATCATCAGCTTGATTTTGAGAGAAAAGTAAAAGAATTTTAAGCTTCGCAACGATAAAAGATACAATCGCGCGTTAGCAATGCTGTAGCTACGATTTAGTTCGTTTTCCAAAATCGTGTGACTTAAAAAAAAAAAGACCGATTTTTATCGAAAATCGACTATGTAACTACCTATCATCATGCATCGCGTTTAATCGTCGTACATCGAAAAAAAATCGTGAAATCGAGTTCAACGCACAACGATAGATATCAGTCGACTGATCGCAAATTGCTCCAATTTCACCAACGCGCATGCAACCTAATTGTCAATAATAACAAAAAATAACAGTATTGTTTGGCTTCGGCTATCCTAATTCAGTATACGCGCACATTATTTTATATCCATGACAAATTGCTACAATATTTCGTGCGCTCTACGTACGTTACCAACGATTTTTTCGTCGTCTTGAGCGCAAGAATTTTTTTTTTTGCTCGTAATTCCAGATAATTTTCAAAGATATTTGTACTATTTTAATATTTCGTTTCTATAATCCCGCATGGACTCTGAGTTTACCTAACTTTTTTACACTGCCAAAAGTCGAAAGTGCAACGAAGTTTCAATCATTTATCGATCTTCGAGCTTAAAAAAAAAAAAAATATTTCGCGTGGCAAAAATAATATTTAATAATTATTGATTTTAAACGGTTAACCGATGACTTTGAATACTATTTTTGTCACCGATTCGTCAGTAACTGTAGTCTTATTAATTATTATATATATAGTCTGATATAGCAATTAACTTTTATTCGATAAAATGTGAATAAATTCAACTGATTTGTTCATTAAATTAAATTAAATTTTAATTTAGACGTCGCAAAGTTTCGCCTCGCGATGTGATAACAATATTGAGATTTCTTTCGTTAGTCAATTTTTAATCATAGGAAGAATATTAAAAATAGTGCGTATGAAAGTGAAACTCAGTGAAACGACAATTGATTGATTAACAACAGTTTGTTGTTTATGGTAAAACCATAAATTACTACGATGATTTTGTCGCCCAATTTCAACGAGAAGCTTCTGCAAAGGCTACGAAACATGACGCTAATTTAAGACGATGTGAAACGCGTGCATATGAGAAGATAAACCGATTTAAAAGGCGATTACGACGGCGGAGTGACGGAGTGAATTAAATTCTCCGAAAATGTGGTTTCGCATCGTCTCAAGAGCCCTAAAATTTAGTAATAATTAAGTCAAATCAACAAACTTAATTTAAATTATTTGATGCTTAAATTTTCTGCTTAATATACTTCGACAGTATCGATATTATACTCAATTAGTTGCAATATTTTTTTTCTTTTTCAAAATTGTGGCTCTTTTAGATAAATTCATAAATGACAATTATATAATCGCGCGAAAAAAAAAAAAAAAATCGCGGCGTTTCGCGGCGCCATTATAATTGCCAGATGTCTGGAAAATGCTCAAAGAATTAATTAATTTTTTGCACGCCGGCTTTTCTGAAACAGCTGTATATTTTGTTGTGACAATAAATCTCTATTATTATTATATTAACGATTATCAAAAAAATTTTTTCGAACAAATGTATTCACGAACACTACGCGTAACAAAACGGGCACTTCAAATTATCGAACGCAGCAACCAATCAACGCGACTACGTTAATTAATTCGTCGTGCCATGTAAATTCTCAAACTCCATCAGTTAATTGGCTCTTCGCTCATGTTACATTTTGAAGGTCAATATTACGCGCTGTTTAACCCGATAATCCGATAAATCTCCTTAAATACATATTTGCATCATATTTCACTGAAAATCGGTACCGAAAAATATTAATATGGATAGGAAAATGATACCGAGAATGTTTTCTCCATCTTAAGAGTCGTCAACTTTCACTAAAAACATCTACTGGAGTATATGAATAGCGAAGCGTTCGGGTCGTATCTCTGCGTGATAAAAAATATTCCATTGCCGCTGCGGACTTCGGGGGGTCTGTGATACCCGAAAAACGGCTTATTATAAATTAAAAAATATTCCGACGTTTCAAACGAATTATTATTATTATTATTTTTTTTTTTGAGCGGAAGTTGAATTTTTTTTCATCGTAATTTTAGACTATTTCCATAGATTATTATTATTAATTCAGGGAGCCATTTTTATGTGAAAAAAAGTTGCAAAATTGTCCAAATAGCGAAGAGCTCGCAATCTATACATATATAACGCCACGCCGTGCGGCACTCTTCAGATAACAGTTAGACCCGTTCCTCGCGGGGTTTAGATATATGCGTACGAAACTCGGGAGTAGTGGAACAAGTATTTTGTATCGCGATGCTTGATAATAAACTGTGACGCGTAGAGAAGCTTTCCAGAGGCAACGACGATAGGCCTCCCAACTGCTATAGTGGGACAAAATTCCGCTCTGTGGTTCGTTACATCGAGACGCGCCTCAGCCGTGCGGCCAGTAGAGCGCCGGTCGCCGATGCTTCGACAGCCGTAACTGCGAAAGTTTTGCGAATTTTTTGGTTGTTTTTTTTTTTTTTGCTCGAACTTCAAAAATTAATTTTTTTACACGACAAAATGACTTCCCGAGGACCATCTTTCGACTCGGATTGCATGACGCTAACGCGTTTTGTACTCGCGGAACAGCGAAAGGTACCAACGGCAACAGGAGATTTGACACAACTTCTCAATTCCATACAAACGGCGGTGAAAGCCGTTAGCTCCGCCGTGAGGAAAGCCGGTATCGCTAATATGTAAGTCTCCTATTCGATATGATGTAACATATGTATATATTGACGCATATGCGCGTTTGCGCTTATCGTAAAGCCGATTTAATTCAGACATCGAAATTGGGGATAAAATTTTTTTTTATACAATAAAAAAAATAATAAAAATAAAATAAGTTAATAAACATAATATTCAGAAAATTATTTTTTCAATATCGAAAAAATAATAACAATAAAATAAATCAATAATATTAATATTGATAAAATAACTTTTTAATTATTGAAAAAATTATTTTGGTATCGAAGATAAAGCAATATTTTTTTGGAATTCGCTAGTCGGTCGTTGAAATATTCTTTGCGCAGTTAATTTTGTCTCTTGATAACATATTGGAAACTTCTCTTTTTATTCACGCGCACGTGGTCAGTGGGCACTAAATTAGGTTTGCGTTCGAGTTCGACGCTCGGAACAAAATTAACCCTCTCTGTGTCTCGACTCGCCGCTGAAAGTTATTTGGATTATCGTTCACAGAAATTCGTATGCGAAAATAAATTTTTCATTTTTTTAAATATCAATAAATCCTAAATTTCTGAGGTAAATATTTTCAAAAAAATTTTCCGAGTCGTTAAAGTCGAATAAAAAAGTCGTTCGTATGAAACCGAACGATACGTGTTGCGATGACCTTGTCGCAATTTATTTAGTCTGAAAAGTTCATAGTTGCGTTTCTATCGTTTAGGTAATCGATTTCTTAATCACGAATCCAATTTCGGAGACAAAAACAACCGGTTGCGCTACAAATTCATATATATATATTTACAGTTAATCACTCCTTGTTTACGATACTTCGAATTGCCTTCGTCCAGCGCGGCATGATTTTTAATCTCCAATCAAATTCATTAATGATAACCCCATCGCGGACTTCAACATTAAGTGTCGACGTTGTGTACAAAGTTAAATATCATATTTGTGGCTATGGAATTTGGAACTGAAATGTACTGCTATAATATAATTTTTTTTTCCATTTTTCAACCCGAATTATTATTATGATTGCTATTTTTTATAGAAGATGGTAATTTTTCAAAGCATATTTTTACATTGAGAATTTAAGTCAATAATATAACAGTAAAAATAATAATTCAATAATAATAATAATAATAATAATATTTGATTCGTTAAGAATCAAAAATATGATAATAATAATTCTTTTGAAAGTCGCTTTCGATGATTTTTCCGATTCGCTTAATTAAATTAATATTATAGGTATGGAATAGCCGGCAACACGAACATTCAAGGCGAAGAGGTGAAAAAGTTGGACGTTCTCAGCAACGAATTGTTCATTAACATGTTGAAATCGTCGTACACGACGTGTCTTCTCGTGAGCGAAGAAAATGAAAAGATAATCGAAGTGGAGACGGATAAGCAGGGAAAATACATTGTATGTTTCGATCCACTGGACGGCTCGTCGAATATCGATTGTTTGGTATCCGTCGGTTCGATATTCGCGATATACAAGAAGCTCGATACGTCGGAAAAACCGACGTTAGCGGATGGTCTTCAGGCCGGTAGAAATGTAGTTGCCGCTGGTTACGCTCTGTACGGATCGGCTACGATGATAGTTTTGTCCATTGGTCACGGCGTCAATGGTTTTATGTACGATCCGGCGCTCGGAGAATTTATATTGACGGAAAGAAATATGCGCGTGCCGACGAGAGGAAAAATTTACAGGTACGATTTCCTCGATCTTTTGTTTTTTTTTTACGCGCGTTCATACATTATTAATAGTTTCGAATTAAGAACACGACGTTTTTCCGGTTTTTTAGCATTAACGAGGGTTACGAGGCGACTTGGGATCCGGCGATCAAAGAATACGTTCAATCGAAGAAATATCCAACGAGCGGAAAAGCTTACGGTGCCCGATACGTCGGCTCGATGGTCGCGGATGTTCACAGAACGATTAAATACGGTGGAATCTTCATGTACCCCGCATCGAAGGATAACCCAAGTGGAAAGGTTAGTTTTACACGAACATTTATCGAACACTCGATCTCGCGGTTAAAGCTTCTTTAAAAATGAAAAACGGAACTCTAATCGCGAAAAAAAAAAATCTGACATCCACAATGGCGGAAAATGGCGGAAACTCGAAACGGGATGATTCCTCGGGGAAATGGGTGGGTAATACGATGTTTTACTTACAGCTTCGGCTTCTTTACGAATGCATCCCCATGGCTTACATCATCGAACAAGCCGGTGGTTTGGCATCCAATGGAAAAATCGACATTCTTGACATAGTTCCGACGGGCATACATCAGAGATCACCGATTTTCTTAGGCTCGAGCGAAGATGTTCAAGACGTATTGTCGTGTATCAAAAAGCATTGAATGTAATTGTTATTAAAGACGTTTTTATTAAATCATTGTTGACACACGAGTTAAAAGTCACAACAGTCAAATCCCGTGTACTGCCCCAGCGGTCGGGACCACACGAGCGCGAAGTGAACGTAGCACGCGGGTACCCCCACCACTGACTGCGACGCGTGCAGCAACGGCCCCGCCAGCGGTTGATCGCCTGCTGCCATGCGCGGCGGCGTAGTGGGGGTAACTGTCTAGTCAGCGCGGCGAAGCGCTCGAGACTTCACTGACGAACACTAAAATTTTCGTAAATCAAGAAAACACTGATTGTGTGTATTGTATATTGATTAGAATCGACTACAATGGAAAGCAGATTCGTCGAAAGTAAAACGCGAAGGTAAGTCGCTCGGGAATTATACTTTGACGATGAGTCGTCGACGTCGACGCGAGCGTCGAGAGCGAAGGGAGCGAAGACTTCGAGGCTAATAATGCCAATGAATATTTAAAGTTCGAGTGGATATAGGATAATTTACTATCCACCGCCAACAATTATGTATCATTATCTTGAAACAGACATGAATTCGCTCTGCGGGAAGTATTACAGTATTTTGGTTATAATTGCCCCGTAAACGCATAGCTGATTGTAACGCGAGAGTTTCTGCACCTTATAGCTTCGTCGACCCTACGTTACGCGGACAGAACTGTTTACTTATTAATTTCACTTTTCGTTCGGCTGATTGCCAGCGAAACTCTCGTGTATTCAAGACGAAAATTACTCGTAGTAATACTTTTGTTCCCTCGGCGTTTTCAATCGAAAAAATGCTTTGGCGAGTCGATCCGAAAGGTGCCGTAAAATTTACGAAATGGAGTATGTGTCTGGCATTCTCGTGGCCACCATCTCGCGATTCAACGAAAAACTATTTTACTATTTTGTCGATTCTCTGGTGGACATCGTTTCTAAGCTCGATGGCCCTTTTCGGCCCCTTACTGTTGTCGATCTATCGGCATCACAGCGATTCTCTAATCGTCACTAAATCGGCACTCTTTTCTTTAGCTATAGCTAATTTTGCGATAAAAATCATTGTCTGCAGACTGAATCGACGACGGATACAGGTCATTCCTGTACTATTAATAAACAATAATAATAATTTAATTATTATTAAATAATAATAAATCATAATAATAATAAAATTATTATTATTCTGATTTTTTAATAATAATCAAATACATTTTTCGTTGAAACTCGTAGAAATTAATTTATGAAATGGACGATTATCTCAAAGCCGCAAATCCTCGAGAGTGCGAAATTCTCCAGAACTACGTTGATCGGTGTGTGGGTCTTCATTCGATTCTTACGATTATTTACTACTTCACAACGACCGTAGTTATCTGCGGACCGTTCGTGTTGCCGCAGACTTTTCCAACTCCTGCCGTTTATCCGTTTCCCGTTGATTCGACATTTGTCTTCATTATCATTTACATTCATCAAGCATTTGTAGGGTATCAATGCTCCACCGGCTTAACAATCGATTGTCAGTCGGCACTGTTGCTGTGGTTTGCCGGCGCGCGATTCGAAATTCTTGCGGAAGATGCGACGAAAATAAACAAATTAACGTTCAACGACTTCGTCATGAAACATCAGCATCTGTTGAAGTGAGATATTTCCGTCGTACGCTTTGTTGATCATTAATATTGCATCGATTTATTTTTGCAATTGAAGTTTAGGAATACTTTCCAATAGGATTAAAATCTTTAAAAAATCAAACATACAAAAGAAGAACATTAATTTTGGATAATAATAACCCGAAAAAGTAATTAACGAATTAGTTTTTAAAAAATTGTTCAACAAATTATTCGGCAAGTGAACTTTTTTTTATCATTGGTGATTCGTTTATTTTTCCTAAATACACATGAATTTTTTTCGAAATTTTTTTTTAATTTTCGGAAAACCATTTTTTTGAAAAATTGTTTAATTAGTATTCACAAATACGTTCGATCTATTAACAGCCCTTAAGATAATTGTTTCCACATGTAAATCTAGTTGATCGATACATCTATTTAGTCTGATCAATATTGCTGGATCCTCAATGAAAGAACGCTGTCACCAAAGAGCGGTCCACCTAAACAAGCACGCTTTTTCAATATTGTGAATAAGTTCAGACCACGAAGAAAATTATTTGAAAATGCGAAGGTTTTTTGGGTATTGACAGAATCGTTGTCGCTCATTTCAGCACGATAACTCGACTTGTCGTGACTCTATGTTGAAATCGATAAATCATTACTTCCACAATGAAACATATGAGAGCGCATGCCAAACCAACTCCAAAAATTGCAAATGCGAAGCCCAAATCGACCAAAGTCATGATCTCAGGATCCAGGACCATTTCCTCGGCGTCGGCCTCAAGCAATCTCATTTCGACCTCTATCACATCCAAATCTGTTATAAAACCACCGGCAATTTTGATTAGTAGAAACTTGTTAATTTTTTCTTCTAAGGGCCATTTCCATGGAAGGGTGTTAACAACATATTCGCTTGCGATACAACCGCTGCTTATGTATAATTTCGAATTCATAGCAGCGACTTTCTCATCAGCTCCCCAAGTTAAACAAGCAGTCAACGGTTCGCGCTTGACATATTGAGCGCATCTTTCGTGTACTAATGTTTCAATAAGACGACCCTTGAAGCCTGCATCCTTAATTTGCTTAAAATCGAATTTGTCAAGACGAACGTTATAATTCAGATCAACGAGGTCGCGAATTGAATTCACTTGTTGAACAGGAGTATCGTGAGTTAACATACAGGCTAAATTGCCTGTAAAAATACCCAGCATTGTTACCGCAAAAAACAATAGGCAGCCTAAGTAGATCTGCGATGCCAAATTTCGCGGTATTATTGTTAATCCAGAGTTACAAGTTAGTCGACAAATATTTACAAGCGCTTCGATTAGAGTCTGATGCATAACATTTTTGAAGAAAAACAAGGTAATGATGTAAACGATCCACATGCCAACCCATGAATAGCTATCTATAGTTTCATAAATCTTTTTCTGTTGCCCTTTATTTCCACGGTGTTGGGTTATTAGAAATTTACAATCAATTCCATGTGGGTGGGTATAAGTCAGAACCCACCCTACTCCTCTCATATGAGTTGGTGCAGCATAAACATAACGAATATCAGCTGGGTCGTACTTGCCCACTATCGGATATTTCCAAATAGGCACCTGAGTTCCATTTACGTAAGTTATAAAATCACGAATAAAGCTCAACCGTTTTTCGGATTGAACATAATATAGTATATCCTTCAACTGACTTTTCTTCATTTTTCCACTACAATAGGAGGTGGTGCAGTGTACAATTATTTCAATTGGCGCACCATTCAAATCGTGCGTCTTGTCAAAAAAAAAGATTTTCACACATTCCCTCATCATCCCGATATTTTCGTGCGAAATAAGCAATGACGTTCTTTGTCTTAACTCTTTTCGTAGACCAAAGTAACTGCCACGGTTTGGGCGCGTAATTTTTAAAACCATTGACACCGTAAACCATTAATCCATTTGTACGGTGCCGACAAATCAAGTTTGCATACTGTAATTTATTCAGGTCAGCATTATGCAAAATTGTTAAGGTTTGACGATCTTCGTCGCAGGCTGCGTTCTTGTTTTTGGGAGACCAGCCGAGTATGAGAACGAACGTCATGGTAGTGTAATATCGAGAGTGCACGTACGTCTTCACGGTTTGGGCAAAACGATCAACAAACGGAACTATCGTTACGAGAACATGTACCTTGTGCGTTGGTTTTGTGTTCCCGTGCGTCCAATAATAAACATTATTTTCCGCTCTCCGCCGACCACCCAATGAAACTATAGAAAAGTTTTGATGCACCGATAGTTTTTTAATGAAACTCCCAGGAAAATCTCAAACGAGTACCATTGTCTTATCTCTATCTGCATAGCAGTTCACCAAAATTCGGATCTACAATTCATTGAACCGTTTGAATGTTTTATTCCATTGATTAACGAGACACATCCGAAAGAGATCAGACATATCCGGGAATTTTTGTACTTACGGCTGCAGTTTCAAGTTCGACAAATTCCTCTCGGTTGTTTGAATCGATAATAATTTTGGATAGGCATATTCTTCCAATGAGAGTTACAAAAACAGCAAAGACTTTTGAAAGCAGCATTGCCAATTTTCTGTACAAAACTTAATGTGTTAATGTCATCACCAACGATCGTGTGTTGCGAGGGCGACCATCGATAACTGAATGCCCGTAGATTGTATATGGAGAATTTGTAACTGAGCGCCAATATTATACAGTTAGCGATACTCTAGTTGAATTATCGATTTTTACAAAAATATAACTCTGCGAGTCTTGATAATCTGCATAATTTATACGCCTTATCGAAACTGAAAATGCAATAGTACTCGGCAATCAATGGTTTGCATACCGTGCGTTACTTTTTACAACTACAGCTCAATTTTATCGTTATAATTTTTTGGTTTTAAGAATATCTCTTCCAACTATTGGAATAAGCAGTGTAAACAAATTTTTCCAAAAATTAAGAAACTTTTTTTTGGTCAATTCCCTATTTTTTGACACGCAGGAAATATGTCATTTTTTCCATAATTATATCCGGCGGCGAATGAGCGATTATTCATTTACAGTAACAAACAATGAAACTATAAATAATAAATAATGTAATAATGTCGCAATGACCAATAGTCTTCGATTGATTAAAATTACAAGCGTAATCGGCTTCTCGTGTATTTTTCTTGCGTCACGCGGCACAATCGGCATCAATCATTTGGCATACGTTTTGTCAGCGCTCATCGCTTTCAAAATTTTACGCGTGTCACAGGAGTTTTCTTCGTTTATTTCTCTTCTATCCACAGAAAACTCTATAAGTGGATTCAGTTGTTTATAACGTTTGTGTATTCTTAAGATCATTGAATACTGCGGATTATTAGATCGGACGATATTTGTATTGTTGTCGGTTTATTCGTGCTGTGATTGGTCGACCAGAATTGAAATGAGGTTTCGGACGCGCGCGCAGCGCCTCCTTTCCAATCTCGTCGACCAATCACGGCACGAATAAACCGACAACAATACAAATATCGCATTGCGATACATCGAAACTCGCATGCGATATCTCGTAACACACCAACTTTTTAGCGGTGGAGAAAACTTTCTTTACTTGCGCAGTTACATCTTAAATATAAAAAATTATCTCCCCTTAATTCATGACGATAAAAAGAAAGATATGAAAAATTTTAATATTTATCGCTCTACAAAATGCACGATTGTCGCTTTCCGGTTGCGAGAAACTCTCAAAAAATTGAAATCGAGTCAATTTGACTAGAATGAAAAACTATCTAACAGTCGGGGAAAAAAGTCGGGGAAAATCTAACAGCCCGGAAACTCGTTGAGCATAATGCGTTATGTTTTTCCGAACTCATGTCCAAAATTCGAGAATTTTTATTCATAAAAATAGAAAAAAAAAATTGGAAATGTGAAAATGTAACGGATCAGTTTTTACTAAAAGTAAAGTTAAGTTGTCCGATGATTCGTTATATAACTTTTTTTCTACAATTTTTAAAATAATTTGTTGTCATAATTGTGCAAAATGAATGTTTGGAATACTTTCTAAATATTTGATTTATTTTTTTGGATTTTAACCCCATTGAGAATTATTAGAAATTTTCTCCGAATCCCTCCTTTGACTAAAAATGTAAAGATCATTTTTCCGAACCTGATAAACTTTTTAGTACATCGCAATCGTTTCGGGAATTTCAGTTATGCAGATGAAGTCAAAAATGCAACGCGTTACATTGTCCTAACGACTGCGATGATGACGGGTTTAGGAACGGCTTTCAGTGGCGTGCAGTTGATTACTGTAAGTAATTCGGGATGCGCGGAGAAGTAAAGTTATCAAAACGCTCCATTACCGAAAGAGCTGCCAGAAACCTTCGAGAAGTTCTCGAATCAATGCGATTACGGAGAGTGTACCGCTGCGTATTACCAAAGAATGAGATTCACGTGAAATGCAAAGCGAATTTCGAATACTTCGCAATCTAATAAAAATCTGAAAAAAATTAGCCATACAGGAGGTGCTAAGAAAATTAATTTTTCCATAATAATAATTCAAAAAGTTATCATCAAATTAGTAAAAAAATGATTGTTCAACGAATCATTCGCTATTCTAACTTTTTCTTTAGCAGAAATTTATTCGGTTTTTTTTTAAATACTTATCATTGTTTTGAAATTTATTCTGATTTTCGCAAATTTATGATTTTTCATCCATAAAAAATCCAATTTTTTTTTTCGAAAGTTTGAAGATTTTCAAAAAATGCATAAATATTTTTAAAAAATCATCGAATAAATTTTGGTTAAATAAAAAATTAGATTATCGAATACTTTGGTAAATAATGACTCTTTTGACAAATATGCTAATAATTTTTTGAAATTATTATTATTATGGGAAATTAATTTTCTTGGCGCCTTCTGTATGTTTGATTTTTTTCAGATTTTTATTTCATTAGAAAATTGTCGAAATTCTCTCAGAATTTGCCGTGCATTGCACTCTTTGGTAATACGCAACTTTGGTGATACGTCTCCTTAATGATACCAAATCGGTATATACAGCGAACTTTTAGCTTATGACGCGAAGTTTTGTCGAAGGTTTCTCGTTTAGCTAGAGGTTCGTTAATTAAAAATATTTTTACGATAAATTATTTTCGCTATTTTTTTATCTCGTTGCCAACGTGAAAAAAATAAAAACAATAAATAATTAACGATAAAAATAATATTTATGTAACATTTCATTGTTACCGGTTACAACGAGTCGACGCTATAGCCTCAACCGATGATGGTGAAGATTCAGTTTGTCGCAGTTGCGCTCAGCGCGGCTATGAATCTCTACACGTGCGCGTGGCCCGCGGATAACTTGACGGCAGTGGTACACGAAATCTATGATCGAAGTATCGGAGCATCGATTTTCCAAATCGACACTTTGAGGAAATCGGTACTTCATTATTATTGTTCACCGCAAATTTATCGAGAAAAAACAATTTTAGAGCAATTCAATCGGAACTTCGATATACAATTCCGCGTGGACGGGTTCCTCTCCAAAAATGATGAAAAACTATTTGTTTGTCATTCGAAGATCTCAAAAATCAACGGTCGTCTCGGTAGGCGGATTCATTCCGATACTTTCTCTGCAGTATTACGGTTCGGTGAGTATCGCTACGATAAAACTTTAATAATATGAAATTTAAACTCAAATATTTACTTTCAGTTTCTATCGACGGCCTTTTCGTATTTCACGACACTTCGAATGACAATGAACATTGAAAACTGAATTATAATTTCTCGAAAAATGCTGTTAACATCGATTGATTTTCAATGCGAAAACCCAATAAACAAAAATATAGTAAAAATAATTGCGAGCGGAAAATTTAGGGCACAATTTTTAATTACGATTTTTAGTGCAACTGAAAAATTCGAGTTGCACATTCAAATTATCGGTCGTTAATCATTAAATTAATATATTGAGAAAAATTCAAATACATATAATACGCATCCAATAATTTTTTTTCTTTGTCATTATATTAATAATTACCTTAGATATATCATAATCCGTTTACGCTGTGCGAAACACTTTGACGAGCGTAAAGCTATTTTTCGTGGTCGTCGTAACGACAAGACGCTTACCGTGTCGCGCGTGCAATTTTTGCCATTAGTCGAACATTTTTTATCGATTCATTTCCAAGCAATTAATTCTCGCGATTCCAGGAGCCAATGAGAGTCGCGAAGGCGAGAAACCAACGTACTGTTATCCGGAAACTCAGCGTTGTTCGAAATCCAATCGCGAAACAACAATTTTTCGTATTACGGCTCCGACTTCGGACCGCTAATTTTATTCTACGTCAACGCTTTGACCTTTTTCTTGCGTTTCTTCTTCTTTTTGTCATGATGAAGTTCCTGTTTCTTGGCGATGCATAACCGGCAGTACCAATCCTCGTGATCCGCCGGCGGTACTTGAACTCCGACGCAAACCCTATTTTCCAACGCAAATGTAATTAATTTATAACAAAAAAAAAAACAATTTTTCGATGTAATTTGGTGTTTTATAAAAAGAAATCGGATAATCACCAGTGATACCAGGCGTCGCAGTCGTCGCAACCGATCATAGGGGAGCCGTCATCCTGGTTTCCGCAGGCAGGACATATCCATACTTGTCGATTTCCCTGATCCTGAAACGCAAAATTAACGATCAAAATTAATGTTTTTCCAAAAATAATTAATTATTACATAACAGTTATTACTCTAATAACATTCGTAAAATTTTCAAAAATTTTGCGGCGTTTACGACGTATGGATCTCCACCTTTATATTTGTGTAATTTGCGCTATGCGCGAAATCGGTTTGGCGATATCGAAAAATTGTGATTAATGGTTATCAATGAGCGATGGTTAGCAATGAGTTCGGAATGAATTTTGTTAGTACAAAATGTTAGTAATGGCGTAAAAAACTATTGCGATTAGAGGGAACGTGAATAAAAAATATAATCCATGGTACTCACCACGGTTATTGGTTGCGTAGCTAACAAGTCTTTTCCATTCTCTTTATCGTCTATTCCATCGTTCTTTTTAGCGATTGCGTCAGCTTTCGGTTCTGAAGCATTGGAATTCGTTATTGTATTTCATTTTTTAAATCGTTTTTATGTTTTTCAGTTACGATGAATTCAACGGTATCGAAATCAATTGCGAATCCGAATGGAAATGGATGAAAAAAATTCGACAAAATTTTAATTACGAAATATCGCAAAATTTCAATGTCTTTTGATATTCATAAATTAATTAATACTGAGCGTAGAAGAAGTATATTTTAAAGTCTTCCGTAATGGTTCGCTCGTCGGAACTGCTTACAGAGCTTTTTAAATTCGGATACTCACTTGCGACCTTTGCTTTCGGAGGTCGCGTCACCAATGGAGATATTTTCGCCAACTCCGGACTCGGATCCCTCTTTTTCTCCTCATCGGGTTTCTTGATTAACGGTTTTATCGTTCTGCAATATTAGTGTTTCGAAATATATATCATCGATCATTCATTTACGAAAGGGTATTTAATTAATAACGAAAAATTGCAAAATTAAAAAAAGGAAAGAAAAATGTTCGCTCACATTTTCTTCATCGTCGGATTATCAGGCGTCGGTGGACGGGGCGATGCTGGTCCGAGTTTTAATGTTATTTTCGGTACAGCCTCAGCGCTCTTGTCATCCTTCTGAAAAAAAAATCAACATTCCGTGTATTCGAAGTTTATAATTTTCTCCCAATAATTTTTCGCCTAAACAACACTCACGTCTTTGTCTTTTCGCTTTTCTTTTTTGTCCTTTTTATCCTTTAGTTTGAGAAGTTTTCCCTTCTTTCCTTTAGTTTTATCCTTTATCTTGTGTTTCTCTTTCTTGTCTTTCTTTTTCTTAAACTTATCTTTCCTCTCCTTCTTGTGATCCTTTGATTTCTGAAAAAAAAAGCACGAGGCGTGGCGCGAGTTTAAAAAAATGTATAAAATTCAAGTAAGATAAATTGCCGAATCGCTACCTTATTATTTTTATCCAATTTATCAATTTTTTCATTTTTCGTCATCAACCGAGGAGCCGTAGATATCGATGCTGCGCTATTGAGAGAAGCGGACGTTCCGATGGAATCGTTTTGCGTCGCGATCGGTAGGGATGATTGGTGAACACTTTCTTTCTCCGATTTAATCGATTTTCCAACTTTCTCGACAGTAGTTTTCTGGAATTTCTCGATTTCAGGATGCGCATCGTGTATATCCTCGACGGAGGAATTCATTATTTTGTCGCGATCGACAGCCTTTATTTTCGGCGGTAAGCAATCGTCCGGTCGAATATTGGAGGTCAAAAAACGTGGAGGCATCGGGAGATTTGGCATTGCGGGATGAGCGCCCGGTACTCCGCGACCGAGAGGAAGCGGATATCTCGGAAACATCGGATGGACCATTGGATGTGGTATGAGTCCCGGTGCCGAGGGAAAAGGTGGAAAGAACGGAAACGGTAGAGTCGGAGGAATAGTCGGCGGTTCTTTGTGAGACTCCGTTTCGATCGCTTGCGGAGTTTTTGGTCTGTCGAACGACGGTGAACTTTGTACATCAACGGGTATCTTTGCCTGTAAAATCATAAAGTCCCTTTAGTTACGTATGAGACGTACAAAAAAAAGGAAACAATTGTTACCAAGAAAAATCTGCAATTTCTTGCGCTACTGTGGCTAACGACCGAATGGATAGTTCGTAGCATCAACTAAAATTCACACTGGGATATCAAAACGTAAATTCAATATTAATTCGAAGTTCCGTTTCGAATTCATACCTAAAACTCCATTCAAAGTTATTTACACAGTTATATATTCCAAGTTAAACACAAATTTAGTCATAATTTTGCGGAAACTTAAATATAAAGTTAAACGCATTCGCAAATTCAAAATTCTAACTTTAAAAGCACAAAATTAGCAAAAGAAAAATGGAAAAGAAAATTCGTGCGAAAGAAAGCAGAATTTGGGAAAAAATTAATTTACAAATATATTATGTAAAATATATTAATATATTATATAAGCAAAAATCTATTTTTCTTCAAACGCCAATTAATATCGCGTCACATGCAATTCAATTTAAGCGCAAAAATTCGATTAGAAGATTGAGCAAAAATTGAAAAATAAAAGTTAAGTTTATGCTCGCGACTTTCCATTCGGCTCCGAAATCAGTAAAGATAAAAGTTTCTACATAGACTTTTCGCATAAAGCCCAATTTTGAAAAACTACCAGCAAATAGCAGCAATATAACGGAACTCACTTTTTTCGGACTGATACTACGCTTCGGGCTCTTCGATCGTTGCTCTTTCTTTCGAACGTTACGTTCCTTCTTCTTCTTCTTGAGATCAACGGGTACGGGTACCGGTACGCTGAGCTCCGGAGTTTTTGGAGTACTCGGAGTTCCTGGTGGAGACATGTCATCGTCATCAAAGATGTATACGTCTGGTGAATGGCTTTGCATATCAGCGGTTTCCGCACCTTCGTGGATATGTACTTCCGGTGTTCTCGGAGTTTTCTTCTCCTCCCGTTTGGCATCGACTTCGTTCCGTTGAATGTGCTTTTCAGAATTTTCATCGATAATCAGACCGGGTGAACTCTCCCGGGAATCGAGATCTTTGTGTTTCAACTGTTCCGGTCCATCGGGCATTTTTTCCTCTCGGGGTTTCGAAATTTTTTTGAAGATGTTCAGCTTCTGTTTGTCGGGTTCCGAAGGCAATTTGTCGACGTTGTCTTCCTTCTGCTCGGACGGCACTGCGGCGGACGTGACCTCTTGCAATCTCTCGGGTTTTATCTTCGACTGAGGAGTTTTAGTTGGCTTCACGTTTGTTTCCTTGTGGAATGCAAGTTGCGGCGTAACGGGTCGATTTGAAGCGCTTGAATTGCTGGCGTGTCCTTTACCTCCGGCATTTTTAAGGGGTTTTAACTTCGTAAGTTCCTTCATACTCGCCAATTTCTTGGCTTTTATCTCATTGATGTTATCAGGTTTAAACAATTCCTTGACACGATTTTTCTTCTTGTTCTCCTTATCCAATTTTCGATCATCCGGACCTTTTTTGATGATTTTCTTCGGTTTTTTCTCGGTCTTTAATTCGGGAGGTACCATGGGATAGGAACTGGAAGGCGGTGAGTCGGCGCGCGCGGGATGCGGCGTACGCGATTCAGGAAGTTTACCCTCTCGAGCGGGAGAAAGAAATCCGGATGTGGTCATTATAACGCTGTGTATTTCACGCAACGGGCGTCCCTCCTCGACGATTTTCGACCGTTTCGTAAGCGTCGAGTGATCCGAGGGCAACGGACCACCCGGACGTTTAAACACCGACTGTGTCGCCGTCTGACTTGGTGAAACCGGTAGCGTCGCTCCTTGAGGTAACGCGCTGCCGTTTGGCGCTTCCGCTGTACATGTCGCCGGTGGTTCTTCTTTCTCCGGTAAACTTGATTCTGCAACAATTTCATCGTCGTTTAATAAACGATACATCGCGGAATGCTTATTAACATTTTTCGCTGAAATTCCCGTTGAATGTGAAACTTCGGTTTCAACGTAAATCTGAGAGCAAAAAAATTTGGTACCGACCTTCGGTATCGGGATACATCGCGGGTAAGTGTTCGTGAACGTGTACCGGCCGCGTGACGACCTCTTGGCTGCCGGGTTTCAGAAAATTCAGATGATTTTCGCGACAAACGGGAAATTTTGGTACAGCAATTATACACGGAACGGAATCAACGTTTCTAACGTATTCGCATAATTCCGGTATCAAAACGTGCATATGTTGGAACGCGAGACCCAAGTCATCCAAATTCGCTTCCGTTCTTCCCACTAAAAAAATCGAACCAATCGTCAATTATTTTCCAATAACGCGATAGCATTTAAAATCGCGAAAAAATTATTTTTTTACTCACAAACTTCGGCATATTGATGAGTTACTTTAGACACTCGTAGAAGATATTCCTGCATCAAATCGACGAGAAATTCTAATGGAGTCGAATTAATGGAATGCCAGCCGATCATCTGGCAAATCTGCGCAATCACCATCTTCAGAATACCTCTGCTGTATTGTTCCGGCATTGTGCTCTCTGCAATTATTTTTTTAAATAATAATAATAATTTATTTATTTGATAATAATGAGAATTCAATAATAATAATAATGATAATTTATTTATAATCAACTGAAAAAATCATTTTACGGTATTTCAATAATTTTATTTAAAAAACGAGAAATAGTATAGGGATTCGATATAATAGTTGAAGACAAAGATGATACATATCACAGAATATCGCATATCGCAATATCACACTATAATTCATAAAAAACTTTTTTTTTTACGTAATGTGTTGTTTACCAAAAAATCCAATACTCGAGTAAAACTTGCCAAAGGTGCGTTACATACCTTATTTTTTTGATGTCAAGATGCAATATCGTTAGCAACAACTGTTTAGTTTGCTTCTCGTCTTCCTTTACATATATATAATGCAAATATATATATTTTTCGATACATATTCATGATCCGAGATGGGAAAATTAATATTTACACATATTCTTAAATCGATTCGATAATAATAAGCTGTAACTACGTGATTGTTTGATAAGGTGATCAATTTTTGTTGCCATTAGACTCGCGTTGATAATAGAGCACTGACAATGCGAAAGTCGAAATGATAACCGATACTTCCGGCGCTATCCGAACGCGAGTAAAAATTAAAGAAATCGAAGAGAATATCGAAGCTCTTTTTCACACGATGATTTTTGCGAGCTTTTCGGTACGAAAAATCGATTTAAAAAACATCCAAAGAGAAAAATATCACACTTTGTAGGTTAGAGCTACTTGTGTACATAACACGTAAATGCGTAGCTAAAGATATTTCACCAAACGAAACTCGAAGTTCCTATGTACAAATATTTATAACTTATTGTCACGCGTGAATGTTTCACACGTAATATTTACACGGACAAGCAACAGTCTCTACTTTGTAAAGACGACATTTCAGAGGGAAAAAAAATATCTCGACACACAGCCCCCGAGGAACTCACTTCGCTGCCGCGAATTCACTAACATTTTTTTCGTCTAAACACCTACACTCTTGTAAATGCGTTAATAGTACACATACACAACCCACCGAGCGAATCTTCGACCTATCAGCGTTCGCCCTCTATGAGAAAACTCGCTACTTAATTGGCCGCCAATCTTATTCCTCACCGATGGCTTCACCGATAAAATGTTACGCTACATCCGACACTTCGAAGTTGACATTTGTCACTCGAGTTTGTTTAATTAATTTTTCATTTACAATCGTTATTTTTTTTCCGTTGAATTACTGATAATAAACAACAACAAAAAAACCGCTGTAAAAACACTCTGAATATTTGCGAATTGTGCTAAAATTAATCTCCGACATGGCGTCAAATATTTTTACGAAACTTTTATAACGGCAAAGAGGTTAAGTACTATTGAGTAACAATTTCGATGTTTCTGATTTCTTCATTTTTTTTACGTCAATAATTTTCTATTTATCGCGCAGGTATCCGCAATTATAAATTAACCGGTGTGCAGATGCAGCCGCAGCGAATAATTTTTTTGCCTCAACAATAATGTCGCTGACACCAAATGAATTGGCAAAATTGTTGGAAATTCTGGACGAAGGAAATCTCGATGTGCAATTGGAAAATCTCTCGAATCAACTTCATCGCATTTTTGCGACCGAAAACAGGTTTAAAGTTGGAGTAACGTTGCTACTTCTGCTCCAAAACTTTGATCTTCTCTCGAACAATGCGCAGAGAATAATAGCAATAGCGTTACTCTATGATCTCTACCGCGGGAGACCCATAAGTCAGACGCCGTTTGTCGGAATTTTCGTTCAAATTTTCCGAGTTTCGGAACAATCGCAAAATAATGTATCTGCCTCAAGCGCCGAAGGACACGTTCCGGTATTGTCGCCATGCGAGAAAAATTTTCTCGCAAAGCTTCTGAGCAGCGAGGGCAAAGAAACGATGAAACAAACGCCGCGTCGGATAATGGATGAGCTCTACTTTGCTCCTGCGCCTAATTTTGATTTTACAAGTTTGCAGCTAAATCTCGCGGAACACCATTCGGAATTCACGTCTGTTAGTAAATGCGGATATCCCGTTATTCTCTCGGATACGGATGAGTCAAATTCGAACGAAACAAACGGCAGTTCCAGTCGAAGTATAATTCAAGATTTGTGTCTGGGAGATCCTCCGCCGTGTTACGAGAGCTATAGACCCGAATTTTTGCGGCTAGCGCCGCCGCTCTATAACTTCGAAGCGGAGTACACGTGGATGAACGTCGTGGATCCGACGATATTTGTTCCCGAATATGACTTCAGTATGTGCGTTTCTAACTGCGCGGGAGCGGAGGCTCGTAGGCTGATGGGAAAAGCGTTTAAGAGCGTTTTGACGCTACAACAGCAACAGCACCTCGTTACGGAACTCGATAAGGAGCCAAAGCTCGTTTACCACATCGGACTAACGCCGGGAAAACTGCCGGATCTCGTGGAAAATAATCCTCTCATTGCGATCGAAGTATTGCTGAAATTGATGAAATCGAGTCAAATAACGGAGTATTTTAGCGTTTTGGTGAACATGGAAATGTCACTACACTCGATGGAAGTCGTTAATCGTCTGACTACGACGGTCGACTTGCCTACGGAGTTCGTACATTTGTATATAAGCAATTGCATCTCTACGTGCGAAACTATTAAGGATCGTTACATGCAAAATCGTCTCGTGCGTCTCGTTTGCGTGTTTCTTCAATCTCTCATAAGAAATAAAATAATAAATGTTCAAGAATTGTTCATCGAGGTTCAAGCGTTTTGCATCGAATTTAGTCGTATAAGAGAGGCGGCGGCATTATTCCGTCTTCTCAAGCAGCTCGAGTCCGGCGATGTTGCGAGTCTGAATCCACCCGCGACGAAAAAAAATATGGATATATGTTGATTATTGGTGGTCCGGTGTAAGTCTCGAAATTTATTTCTTTCGAGCGATAATTACGAAAATAAACAAAAATTTATGAATTCTTGAGCTTTGCTTCCGGTTTATATCGATCGATTTCTTAGCGATGTATCTTAGTAATCCAAACATTTATTCAAATAAATAAAAATATTACATTTTTTCAATAAAAAAAAATTTATTTTATTAATAATAAATAATAATAACAATATAGTATAAATAATTGCATCATATCATATAAAAATCATTTTAATTATTTTTTGCTGATTTATTTAATTGACGCAACTTGGCAAATTTATTATGTTATAATTATATTTCAATATCTATATAGTAATTCACGTAACGATAGAAAAATAACAGGTAACTTAACTGACGGTCATTTTGCCGGGTGATGGTGAGCCTGCGTGACCGGTGTTGAAAACGCACAGTGGGTCGGCCTCGCAGTTCTTTGGCAGCCAAAATGGAGCTTCATTTTGAGGTATAATAACGCATTATTTTGTACCGCATTATGCAAGTATCGTGCACGAGGAATTAAATTTATCGCTACGAGATTATTTGCAGTTTTTTCCTTTATCGCAACAATTAAACTAAAATTGTATCCCAAAGCAGCCAGTAGTAACAGCTGACGTGACGTGCATGCGAAATGAACACGTTGAGTTGTGTCGATATTTTAGCGAATGAGATATTCGTGCCGAATCTTCGTCATTTCGTATTAAGTCTTCGTGATAATTGCAATTACGTGAAAAATCGACGTTTGCAAGATAAAGACGGGATATTGAATGAACTTTTCTACGAAACTTGAATAAGTAATACATCGATCATTTTCGTTGACATTCGGAAAGCTTCTGCGCCGGCGCTTCAATTGCCAAACTAATATTTGGTTGTTTTCACATATTATCTTGTTATGAAATTTTAATAAATGACAATATATCGACCGATAATCACCCGAAACTAAAAGTCCGCGGGTTTTTCTTTGTTTAATTTTTTTTTTTGTGCGTATTAATAATGAAAAAGTAACACGGAAGTTAATAATTATCCGATTGGTTGACAGCTGCTATTTGTCGAAGGAAAATTAACTGTTTCGAATTAATGAGCACATTAATTAAACATCGAAGGGATCAAAATTTGACAGTTGGCAATTCTTGTAACCGACAAGGGGTAACTAAACCTTCGTTCATTCTTCTTTAACGATATACTTCGTTAAAACTTCTCGAGTACTGTGTCTCCTCGATACTGTGTACCAAAGCACGAAAATTATATTATTCATACCTACCGGTATTCACGCGTTGCTATACTATATATACAAACTAAGATACATAGAAAAATCGAGAGTATACTTTCGTGACCTTTCCAATGACTTCAGAGGTCAGTCTGTACGCGTACAGTTGAGACAGAATTTTCGACGGAATATTAAAACCGAAAAATCATGTTAACCGTCGACAACAGAAAGGTATCTTTTGTTCTGCAAATAATGTTGTTACTCTGTTTTGTCTCTGTCAACTACTCGATGCGATAATCGAAGAAAAAACCGCAATTATCAATTAAAAAACGAAAATTATTTTAATAAGCGAATCGTCGAGTAATTTCGAATTTTTCTTCGTACAATTTAAGAACATTACACGTCTATAGTTATGGACAACGCAATAAAGAGAAATACCGCATTTTTGTGTTGTATCCTTTCGCGACAGTTATGATAACCTAAGGATTTTTATTTTTGCTCGTTAAACCGAAGACCCTTGTTAATCGTTAGTTCGACCAGCGCGTCGGTGGATGCGAGCGTTTTGTATACTTTATCACATTGACAACTGTTGGATAGTCAAATTAACGTTGAATTATTTATATTTGCATTTCCAAACGATGTTTAAACATTTTTTTTCGAGGTTATGTAAGATTCATCGCGAGCATTTACATTGTATTTTAATTATTACAATTTTGAGATCGATAACACGCTATAGCATTTGTCGTTGCATTACAAACTAATTATTTCGAAAAAAAAAAACTGTTTTCGCAATTTTCAAGGCAAAACACGATGTTTGTCGCGACAATTAGTAAACATAGTTAATTTGATAAAAAAAAAAAAGATCTACAAAAAAAGATGATGAAAGCAGATAAAATTTAAAAAGGCAAATAAAATTTTTTTTTTTAAGAATTATATCAACAACATTACTATTTTCGCCTTGAAATTCTTATCGTGATAAAAAAAATAATATTTTAGCGATAGAAAACATTTGCGAGAAAGTCTTTGATATATTGAATATAAATTGATAAGATAACTGTGCTATCCAAATTATGCAATGAGTGCGTCGCAGTTATCTTCATGAATAACATCAGTCGAATGGTCTGATTATCTTCTCATGCGACAAATATTTTTTTATCGCATGTGCTGAATGCGTGTTAATTATAAAATTTCATGGCATGAAATAAAAGTTTAAATTTTATTCTAATGATAAATTTATAGAGGAAACTGCGGTCCTAAACAATTACTTTGCGATTCTTGTAAAAATAAATTTCGGCTCTTAAATTTTCGTTTGTATCTATCAGAGATCAAAATTGCAATTGAAAACCCGGACCTCAGCTTAAGCGTCTGTGGTCAACGATACCAATGATGGATTATGTAATATTCCGCTGATGTTGATAGAGTCAACGGTTGTCAAGACCTTCGCACGAAAGAATGATAAAGAGGAAAGATAAACGAAGTTTATAAAATTCATGATAACTATTTTTTTTTCATTGCAAATGATAATTCAATTTATTTTTGGAATCGAAATATCTTAGTTTTCATTAAATTTTCATTTTTTTTTAACTGATTAACCACGTGGATAGATGTACAAAAAAAACGTTTTCTGTATTGAGCAAATAGATCGAAACTCGTTTTTCTCCGGTATGCGGTCAATAGCGTATAGTAGGATTTCTCGACCTTTAGCCTCCGCATAAGGAAACTTTTCGTGTTTTTCGAGTGATTCGTTAAGCGTTTAAATTTTAACGATAACCTTATGACTTTGAGGAATAACTGAGAGTCAATAGTTTCGGGGATTGCGATTATAATCGAAACGCAGTTAATGAGTTACGAGAATTTTTGATATCTCTAACATTTAACGCGCATATGAAATCAATCGTTTTTGATTTTATATTGGCGAGAAAAAAAAAAGAAAAATTAGAGCACATGTTTAACGTTTTGAAATTTCGCAATCAATTTCAATAGCAAAACTTATGATTCGATCCGCGAACCTATCGACTAATTGAAAAAAAAAAAAATTCGCGTTTCGTCATTGTCGCGATGACTTCGGAAGTATAACAAATTTCGTAATAACGAAGCTATGAATGAAGTGACAAAATATCGCGAGAAAAATTTGCTGACAACGAAATAACAACGTTACAGAGCGTAAAATCGAAAAACTGCATTTTCCAAAAATTATTACCAAATATATTTTCAATAAAAAAAAAAAACGTATTTTTTAATGATTTAAAAAATTCACTGATTCATCTAAAATTTATTTTTCACTATCTACGATGCTATGTCATCATAAAAAAAAAGAAAAATTAATGTTCCGAAATATTTACCGTGTGTGTGAATTTCGTCTTTTATTTCGTTCGAAAAGTTAACGATAAGAAAATTATACGGAGACAGACGGTTTCACTGTATTCACAATAAATGAGACGACGGATTAATGTCACTGAGGAGATATTGATGTTATCGAATGACTATGCGAGTTGTCAAGAGAGTTACAACGGAGGAAAGAAGTGAGGGAACTACTAATTGTAGAATAGACATTTATGGTCGGGTAGGAGTAACAACAGTCGCGTATATTCCGAAATGGAGTGACTACAGTGGCCGCTCCGGCCGTTCATGCCGTTCATAGCTGATAGTGACGACACGATAAGAGCAGCAAATACATAATAGGCGCCAACCAGTGCGTCTTCGTGCGTTCAACGAGACAGTAGCGACAAGTATCCCGACGACGATCGTAGGAATACACAAAAAAAAACGCCGCAACAAATCGTTTCATCAGTTTAGTTGCGCACTCCGAATGCACGTGTAAAATTTTTCGCAACGCGCAACACTCACATTTAGCGCGTCGATCCAGTGTTGCCGTCAGCCGCTAACTCTGCTATTGCGCGTGTCGAATCAACGAATAAATTAATCATGGAATACCTTCTGAAAGTGAGTTCGATCCATTGATCTTATCTCGATGTTTTTTTTTTCTTATTTTTATCCAAAAATTATATTTTTTTCGAATTATTTTTTATTTTGCAACGTCTTAAATAGCGTAATTTCAACGTTAGTATAATTTACGAATTTTCTTAAAACGGCAGGATGTACCGACGGAGATAATGTATCGTTCCAATTTTTTCCGAAACGTTTTTTTTTTTTCACTCACGTCGCAGAGGTCATTTATGGGACAAATTTTATTATGTTTTTTCGTTACCGACGGAGTCGCTTTCGTATATCTTAAGGTTTTTTTTTAAGAAACAACAAACCTTTGATTTTCTTAAGAGGATAATGTGAGTTATTTCTGTTTTTCGTTAAGAAGAAATTACGAATAAAAGGAAAGAACGTATAAAATCATAGAAAGCTGTGGAACGTCAACACTGAAGTTAGATTGTTAATTATTACGAAAAAAAAATTATACAACTTTTTTTCAAGGGCGCCGACAATAGCACACTGCATTTTTAATTTCTAAGTTTTATGGAAATACCAAAATAGAAAATTAAATGTATAACACGTTCTTCATGCTGATAATAACACGCTGAATTTCTTTTTTTTTCGAATTTCTAAATTTTATTTAAATTGCTAAAAAAATCTAAATATACACACTTTTTTCAAGGGCGCCGACATTTTTTTTTTCTTTTTTCGTATTTGTAAATTTTATTGAAATAGCTGAAAAAAACTAAATATACAACACGTTTGTCAAGGGCGCCGACATTTTTTTTCTTTTTTCGTATTTGTAAATTTTATTGAAATTGCTGAAAAAAAGTATGTCGATAAGAGTTGTGAGCGCAAATAGCCGTTAAGATAGATTATATGAGGTCGAAGAGGCAACATTAGTCGATTAGTCGAGTGCATAGGTTTCGCTGTCCGAACGTATGTGGTGCGTCGTTCAATTTCATCGCTACTAATCCTATATAACGCGATGGCCTCTATTCTCCCGATAATTATGAGATTATGCAACGAGTTGTGTTCTCTCTACTCGGTCAACAGTCGTGGAATAAACCGCAAGATAGTTTATTATATCTCTGTTATAAATTGCGCTTAGACTTCGTCAGCATTTTTCGTTTTGATATAAATTGTTATGTCGTCGTTTCAATGCCGCTTTGTCTTTAACTAAACGGCTGTGTTAATTATATATTCACGCTGACGAATACGCGAAAAAAAAATGCAAACCGATGAAAAAAACACCAGTCGCAAATTTATAGTTTCAAAAAAAATTCGTACGAAAAAAAAAAATGAAAAAAAAAAAAGAACATAGAATACATTTATCGTTTAATGTAAATAATAAATTATTACGGAGGGAACGAAAATTCCTTTTTTGTCGTCACAAATCTTTGATTATATTATTCGGTGCCGAAAGATATGCATACCTCACTATGTCGTAGGAGATTACTAAGCAGAATATAATCAGCGGTATTTAATAATTAGTTCTTACAGCTCCGACACCACATCTGGTATTTCTTTAACGCGGTAGCGATGTCCGGTTAAAAATATGTGAACCAAAATTGAAAAATCCCGAAATCTTTACGAGTTAAAATAGTTTACAATAAAAAAAATATATTTTTTTATAATTTTCTTGAATGTATGAAATGCGACAATACTTCGCGTACCAAAAAAAAAACGTTAATCTAAATAGAAAACGGTTACATACGAACATAGAGATCGGTAAGCAATAGATTATGAAAAATTAGGAAAAATTATTGAGGACAAGTGTTGCAGAGCTGTACTTTTGCGATCTTTTGGGAGTCGAAATTCCTATTGTGATACCATAGTATATATAATATATTTGGATGAAATTATCAACAAGAAATAAACGATCGAATATAAAATTTAGGCAAAGGGCCACCAGCGACATCCGTCCGACTCTCAGGCTTTTCGTGAGAAAACGAAGCGCGATGCCGAAGCCGATCTTCAGTTCGAACTCGATAGGCTTGAAGCGACCGCGCCTCCGCATCTACGAGCGAACATCAAAACTGAATTCGATGGATTCGCCAGATTGGTCAAGAGATTCCTTCAGGATCAAGGACCCGCAGTCGATTGGGACCGAATTCAAAAACTTCCCGAAAACGCGGTAATTACATTTTTATTTTATAAATATAATGATTTATTAATCGTAAAAAATAAATTTTATTAATTATGAAAATTGATTTTTATTAATGGAAAAAATTAATTTTTATTGATTATAGAACTTAAGTTTAATTTGATCAATTTTTGAGAATTTCCTTTCGATCTTTTGTCTCAAAAGAAATTCCGGTAGATAACTTTTTTTAACGATTATTTTGTATTTTTATTAGATTCGCGAGTACCAAGTGCTGCCGGAGCCCGGAATGGACGAGATCAAGACAATGCTAAACAAGTTGGTAGTCGTAAAGTTGAACGGTGGTCTCGGGACAAGTATGGGTTGCTACGGTCCGAAATCCGTAATCACCGTACGAAACGACTTCACCTTTTTGGATCTTACGGTTCAACAAATTGAGGTATGAAATCAAATTCCTCGCATATTTTTTTTTGCCTCCAGTTACCAGTGAATTTTGCCGTATAAATTTGTGACGATCGAGAAAAAGAAAAATAAAAAAAAAAAGTTGCGCATTCGTCCTATCGAACGATAACGAGTCTCAGCGCACGACGATTGGACTTATGAACAAACAATATTGGTTACAGTATTTGAACAGAACGTATAACGTCGATGTTCCACTAATTCTGATGAACTCTTTCAATACCGATGCCGACACTAAACGGATTATCAGGAAATACAAAGGAATCGGTGTTACAATACACACATTCAATCAGAGTTGTTATCCCCGCATAAGCAGAGAATCGTTTCTACCGATCGCGAGAAACTGCACCGTCGAAGAGGATCCCGAAGCGTGAGACATATATTTTTATAAATTAAAACGAATACAGATTATTAATTATTAATTATTATTAATTAATTTTATATCTATCTAATAATTTCATATCTATTTTATATTTATTAATTTTATTAATTATTAATTATTATTAATTAATCTTATATCCGAATTTTCAGTTAGAAATGAAATTTAAACGAATATTTTTGACGAAAATTAGTTCGAGCGGAAATACCACGCGAAACAAATTTACAAAAAATTAATAACGAAAATAACAATTAATTTAATTAATTTTTGAAAAACTCATCGAGAATTATGTTTTTTCTTGCCGTTAGCTGGTATCCGCCGGGTCACGGGGACTTTTACGAAAGCTTTCACAGCTGCGGATTGTTGAAACAATTTATTGACGCGGTAAGCGCTTTTTTTCATTGGATGGAAATTATACATTTACGATCTGTGTGAATTAATTTAACAAAATCGTTTCAACGATAAAAGAGTTAAGCTAATCGGCATTCTAACATAATAGGGTCGAGAATATTGCTTTATCTCAAATATCGATAATTTGGGAGCGACGGTCGATCTGAAAATCTTGAAGATGGTACTGAATACTACCGACGTTGGACCTTTGGAGTTCGTTATGGAAGTAACTGATAAAACGAAAGCCGACGTTAAGGTACCATTGATTTTACCAATTCGCATTAAAAAATTGAAAAATTGAAAAAAAGAAACAAAACGAAACAAAAAAAATTGCAAAGAAATAAATTGAAATCCAAAAATTGAGAAAAAAAATTGAACACAAAAAATCGAAAAAAAAAAATCCTTAATGATGCAATTTTTTTCCAGGGCGGTACACTTATGCAATACGAGAATAAATTGCGTCTTCTAGAAATCGCACAAGTACCGAAAGAGCACGTTGAAGACTTTAAATCCATCAAAACTTTCAAGTATTTCAACACCAATAACTTGTGGGTTAAGCTCAGCGGTAGTTATTTTCTATTATCCAACGGAATGAGACAAACAGAAAAATGTTGAAGAGTATTTTAAAGATTCTATCGTTTTTTTTCGTTATTTTTATAGGTATCCAAAGATTGGTCGGCGAGAATGCTCTGGAATTGGAGATAATCGTTAATCCGAAGACATGTGAAAATGGCGCGAACGTTATACAATTGGAAACGGCGGTCGGAGCCGCGATGAAACTTTTCGATGGAAGTTTGGGTTCGTAACTATTCTATTGTTATGCGTTGAATTTCATTCTATTTTTTTCAGAAAAATCTAATTGTTCTTTTTTTTTTCTCGCAGGAATAAACGTACCGAGAAGCAGATTTTTGCCTGTGAAGAAAACATCCGACTTGTTGCTTGTTATGAGTAATCTTTATAATCTACGCAACGGTCATCTGTTGATGAGTCCCGCGAGAATGTTTCCCACGACGCCGCACATCAAATTGGGAGACAATCACTTCTCCAAGGTGATTAGAACATTTTTCTTCATATAAACCGTTTTAGAATTCGCTACAAAGGTTTCCTAGAAAATTCTTAAGTTTAATTTAAAAATCGATCGTCACGAATGGCTTTTTTTTCAGGTCGATGATTTTCTTCGAAGATTCGCATCGATTCCCGATGTTCTGGAACTCGACCATTTAACGGTATCCGGCGACGTAACCTTCGGACGGGGCGTAGCGCTCAAGGGAACAGTTATAATAATCGCCAATCACGGCGATCGTATCGATCTTCCGTCGGGTACAACATTAGAGAATAAGATTGTCTCGGGAAATCTGCGTATATTGGATCATTAGATGGATCAATTGCGGAAACATTAGAAATTAAAGAAACAAGTGTTCCTCCATTTCTGATTTCTCAAAGTCGATTTGCAATCGTCAAGAGATGATTTGTCGTATGATTTAAGGGATGATAGAAAAAATTTGGAAATATTGTTCGTTTTTTTTTCGCATAGCTGTATTACGGTGAAAAAAATTGAATTATTCGATGTTCCGCCGCGTGTACTTCAATCGTTAGCAGGCACTCACTTTGTGAAAAAACAATTTTGTGAAATCTTTATTCACGGCATAAAAAGTCAATGGGCTGAGGCAATGACGAGTAATAAAGCATATTGATGGAATGTATGGATGTAGAGATTTATATGTATTTAGTTAATGAAACAATAATAAAAAAAAAAAAATTTTACAGTGTAAAATTCGATGGCGTTGATTAATTAATAAAAATGCATTTTTATAGACTCTGCAATTTTGGGGAACGTACTTTACGCGATAAATTATTAAAACGCGAATCGTATTCGAGTTATTTAATGATCTCGCAAAAAATTTCCATTGCGGACGCAATAATTTCGATCGCAATCCAAGGGGCGGTTTTCACATTCGTGCATTACTTGCGCCGACCAATAATGACGCGGCGTTAGGGTTTACTGATTCATAAACCGAACGGAATGATGCTTCCGGGATAGACTACGAAAACGGACACGTTACGCAAGTTATATATGCTCCCCGTGAGACCAAACCTAAATAGCATTCTCGATATCCGATCTCTCAAGCTTCGCGATTGTTCAGTTGCAACGCACAAGTGTCTGAACAATAACGTTTCTGTCGGTTAGTCACGATCCGAGAGCTCTTTCGTTCATTGTTTTGCTCCGAAAATCGTAGACATATGTGAATAAATTCGACGATCGTTGCGAATTCACCCTGCGATTGGGGGTTTTTTTCCGTATATGTTGTGCGCGTTTTTGACGGTGAACTCCCGCGCGAAAACTGCACTCTCGACAACGGTACTACAAAAGTGAATAGAAACGAGACACGCGAAAAAAAATCTGTTCAGTGTACTCTTGGCGTTTGAATGCGAATGATAAACGTGTTGAAATGGCAACGATAGAAGTGCCTTTTCCGAATACAAGTCAACCGGGAAAGTTATTGAAGTGGCGAGTTAGCAAAGGGACGATGGTGTCGGTCGGTCGAATATTGTTGCTATATCAATGCGTCGGCAGTGAAAACACCGACACAACGGAGAAAAAACTTCGAGCAACGCAATTCGGACGTGTCACGAAGCTGCATGTCAAAGAAGGCGATATCATACAACCCGGGTAATCCACGCATCTTTCTTAACCTCACTTTCCTTTTTTTTCTCCTGCGCGCTACATTTCGTCGCCTTGCGGACAATAATTTTGCGTACTACCATTTCCATTGATCGTCAAAATGTTCAGCAATTTATTTATCATACACCGAGACATGTCGGAGACATTTTTTTTTCTCATCGCGATGTATCTGTGCGTCGAGCCGTGCGGGGACCGACGTCAAAACAACGATTTTTACGCGCCATTTTACATTCAACTTTTATTACGTTTTTTAATTAAACGAAATAAAATTTTCTCATCTCCAACGTCGATTTTCTTGCGACGAATTGAAACGCGCGATTGTTTCGAAAAATCGAAAATGGCGGAATATTCTTTTTTTTCATTTAAATTTTTTATCTTATACGGCGATAATAATTTTTTACTGGTTATCATATTTTATAAACGCAAAAACTCCTTTTGAAAAATTATTTCTCCCATACGGCGTACTATACGTTTCCTCATTCTCATTTATCACATTTGAATTGTTCGGTATCAGCATAGTAATTTAGCGTTGCAGGCAAGTGTACCTAACGCTGGTGGGATGCGAACATCCGACGGTGATGAAGGATCTGTGCGCAGAGTGCGGAGCGGATCTTCGAGAAGAAGCATCTAATAAAGATGGAAAAAAAGAATCCGCTACAAATGCCAGTGTACCAATGCTCCACAGTATACCAGAACTGAAAGTCTGCCCACAATTGGCTGAAAAAATTGGAAAGGAAGACGAACGGAGACTGTTGCAAGACAGGAAATTAGCTCTGCTTGTGGATCTCGATCAGACCATTGTTCATACTACGAATGATAATGTTCCATTAAATATGAAGGTCAGTGACAAATAAAAAAAAAAAAAATTTTTTCATTTTTTAAGATTTTGAGTTTTCAGATTTTACGATTTTTTTATTGATAAAAAACCTTAATTCGTATCATTGAAATCGGAATGAAGCAAAGAATTAAATTCTCGGGATGTATTTTAACATGTTAACATTTTGAAATTTTTTGTTGATAAAAAACTCAATTAATAACATCGAAATCGAAATAAAACAAAGAATTACATTTTTCGTGATGTATTTTACGATTTTCAGATTTTAAGATCTTCTGTTGATAAAAACACTCATTTAATATCATAGAAATCGGAATAAAGCGAAGAATTTTATTTTTCAGGATGTATTCCATTATCAATTTAAATTGTACGGTCCGAATTCGCCGTGGTATCACACACGTCTGAGGCCCGGTACGCGGCATTTTCTCTCGGAGATGAGTCAACTTTACGAGCTTCACATTTGCACATTTGGAGCTCGAAATTACGCTCACATGGTAGCGGGATTGTTGGACAAGGAAGGATCTTTGTTTTCTCATCGTATCTTATCCAGAGACGAGTGTTTCGATCCCGCATCGAAAACGGCAAATCTCAAGTGTGTTTAATCGTCAATTGTTTATATAAAAAAAGAAAAAAAAAAGAAAGACCCAACAATCGAAAAAAACTAACATATCGTCCAATCATTGATAATTGTTTCGTCGCACTTTTTTTCGAAAAATATTTTCATAAATAAATTTTTATTTTCCAGAGCTTTATTTCCGTGCGGCGACGACATGGTGTGTATCATAGACGATCGAGAGGACGTTTGGCAAGGATGCGGCAATTTGGTGCAAGTAAAACCGTATCATTTTTTTCGTCACACGGGCGACATACACGCGCCGCCGGGTTTGGAAAAGCGCGACTTACCCGATATTCCAGAATTGACTCTACAAGACACCAAAGAACCGGAGATCGAAGAAAGCGACGAAAAAGCCAATGGTATAGCCGCCGATGAAGTCAAAGATGAAAATGTCGAAAAAGATACTCCAATGAACGAAGAGAAAACGGCGGCGAAATCGGAGATCGTTTCGCAAAGTACCGAAATCGAAGAAGCAATGGACGTTAAGGAGAGTTCCACGGCAGAAAATTGCGAAGTCGGAAAGATAGATGAAGAGAAGGCCGACGAATCGAAAAATGAAGAAAAAGCGGATAAATCATCGTCGATCGATAAGGAACCGGCAAAGGAAGACGAAAAGAAGGATAAATCATCGTCGATCGATAAGGAACCGCCAAAGGAAGATGAAAAGAAGGATAAATCAGAATCCATCGAGGAGGAAAGGGGAAAGGAAGATGAAAAGAAGAAGAAACCCGCAACCAACGAGAAGGAACGGGGAAAGGAAGATGAAACGATTAATCAAGAAGATCAAGACGATTATCTGCTGTATCTCGAGGATATATTGCGTAGAATTCATGCGGAATTTTACGAGCAAATAGATCAGCAAAAAGGACGAAAGTCCCTGAGAGAAATCATCCCGCGGGTGCGCGCGCGCGTTCTCAAAGGATTGCATTTGACTTTCAGCGGTCTGATACCGATCGATCAAAAACTTCATCAGAGTCGCGCTTACAAAGTTGCCAAAGCTTTTGGCGCAGAAGTGACTCAAGTAAGAAGTCAAATTTTTTTATAAAAAAAAAAAAAAAAATGGAGATCTATTTTTCATTAAAAAAATAAGAAAAAAACGTGAAACATTTCGCTCATAATGAGTTTTTTTTGTAAATTTAGGATATAACGGATAAAACAACTCATCTCGTCGCGATAAAACCGCGAACGGCAAAAGCTTACGCTGCAAAGAAGAATAAGGGAATAAAAATTGTAAATCCCAATTGGCTGTGGGCGAGTGCCGAGCGTTGGGAACGAGTAGACGAAAGACTTTTTCCCCTCACGGCGCAGGTATTACAGATTTTATTTTTATCAAATTTCTACTTCTGCCTTTTTTTTTAAACAAATTTTCATCAATGAATTATTTTCAATTGTTTTTTCAACGAAACCTTTTATTCTCTTTTCTTTATTCGAAGTGTTTCCACTGAAAAATATATATTCGGCAGTAAATAAACAAACATTTCAGGGCAGAGCATCGAGAATACCACCGCCCCATTGCAGTAGTCCCGATAGGATAGTAGAGACTCGGGACGAGAAAAGCGATAGCTTCGCCGACAGTATAAATCCATTGATGTCGTTCAGCGCTGAGGATATCGAAAATATGGATAAAGAAGTCGAAGAAGACATGAGCGATCAGGAAAACGATTGTTCAATGGAAAAAGGGGAATTCAGTAACAAACGATTACTCGGCGAGAGTTCCAACTCCAATTCCGACAGTGGTAAGCGAAATTACCCTCTGCGCTATGCGATCGCTAAAAGATTGAAAAAAAAAAAAAATCCAATTTTTTCGCAGATCCCGATCCATCGACGAAAAAGCGAAGAAAATTATCGCCCGAAAGTACAACCGACGATTCTTCGGACGAAAAGGATAAATACGGCAACGAGGATGAGGACGGTGACGATGACGACGATCTCGTTGAGAGATTCAGAAGGGGCGAAGATTTACCGGACGATCTCGATCTCGGAGACAATTCGCAAGATTCCATTGGCGACGCGCCGAGCGACGAAGTCGACGACAGAGAATGGAACGCACTGGGCGCTGCGTTGGAACGTGAATTTTTGTCCGAATGATCGAGTTTATTATTATTATTATTATTATTATTATTATTATTATTATGAGAAAAAGAAAACTCCCAGTGTTCGCCATTACGATGCAACAAACAATCACATTGAAATTGAGATACGGGCAAAACCTGAATTTTTTTTTCGTCATTTTGCTCTCAAAAATCGAAACATCGATTTTTCGAGCGATTAATCGGCGATATCTTTACGAATTACTAATTTATACACGAAGGCGAACGTGTAATGTACCAACAAAGTACTTAAACAAAAAAAAATTGTTTTCGAGTAATTGGCAACGATTTAATTTGCCCGAATCTGTTGAAATTGTATATTAATTGATTTTGGTCACAGGCCTAACTTGCTGTATAAAATTTCAATAAAATATTTCTAAAACAGGCAGAAGCTAATTTTGTAAGTACGACATCGATATTTCAACGTTGTTTTGTACAATTTATTTAATTTACTTACATTTTTGAGGGAACAAATAATTTTTTTTTTTATAGTGCATGAGGTGGTTTTGTGTTTGGATCGTCGTGGAACAGTTGTAAACCCATTTTGTGACTGAAGTCTCGTTTACCTTGCGTTTTGCCACGCGGAGGTTCCTTGTCGTAATCAAAGGCGTCGGGAGATTCGCCGTACAACTCGTTGATCGCCTTGATATCCTCTCTGTTGAAACGTAATGAAAAAAGAAAATATTAAATTTGGAAAAAACATATATAATATCCCGTAAATCGCTATTTGTAATTTTTTAATCAGTAAGTCGATTATTACGAGCCGATTTCATCGTTCTACGAGTTCCCATCTCTCGAAAGCCAAAAATTCTAATTTTAATATCTCAACGTACCTGAATCTCGAAACGACGACTTTTTTGCCGGTAATAGGGTCGGTGACATCGCCCATTGGATAAACAACTTTGATTACCTGTCCGAAAAAAACAAAAAAAAAAATGTCGAAAAAAAAAACTTCGTAATATCGCCGATGATTATAGAACTTACCTTGTGCGTCAAAAGTGTCGTCATTTTTTCCGGCAAGCTTTGTATCAACACCGTATCGCCGGTTTTGCAGGTTTTATCCGGATCGTAAGCGAAAACGAATTTATAAGTGGGAAAGTACTGCGGAAAAAATAACGCATCCGATGCATAACCTCAAAAGCGTTCATCGCAAAGATTTAACGAAATTTTAGATTGGAAATTCGTGTCCATACCATAAGAAGATGTGTATCGAGTTCGAGGTGCCGTACACGAATTCTCGCGGCTTTAGACTTATGACAGGGCATACATTTGCCCAATAAATACGTTACAGTTTGGGCTCTCCGTAACCCGGCACCAGCCATGCCTGCCATGTTTGATAAACTGTTGTAAATTCACTACGACGACTACGACATTCTCGGTTGCGAGGAGCGATATATGTATAACGTTTTTTCCACGCCGGAAGTGTAAATTTGGGCGCTTTCTTTAGAATTTCAACGATGTATCTCGATGATATGGGTCGCGCACTCGCAACGAATTAGGATGTCATCATTTTAATTTCCTTTCATCTTACATGATCGAAATTTATTGAAAAATAATAATAAATCGTTTATAGACGAATCTGCGTATTCTTCACGTACCATCGTACTTTTAGGCAATTCGACTGTGTGCGCATTGGGGGCGCCACCGTTATTAAAAATGTGAGAAATCTTCGAATAAGTATGTAACGGACTATTTTTTCTACTGTCCGATTATTCGTCTGACATAACGATTACCCGTTCTACTGAATTTTTTGACGCCGATGCATTATTACTCCCGAGAAAATGTGATAACCAAACAATAATTACAACATCAAAATTATACTTCGAAAAGAAAAAAAAACTATTTTTACGGCCTTTTTGATATTCTATTAAATAGAAATACGAAACATGAGAAAAATCTTGTCGCGGATATCAAAGCCAATCGAAGTTCCTCGATAACATCCGCGAGTGCACAGTCTCGAGATTATTTTATTTCAATACAAGTTTTATTGCGTTCTTCGCAATACCGTGTACATACATCACCGTGGGACCTAACTTCTAAGAATAAGAAAACTCGTCCACGAGGCATGACGACGACCATCCTCGCCTACAGACTTCCGCCAAACTTGGCGTTTCGTTCGCGACTATACCAAACTTGAAATGATTCTCATAGCGAGTATCGTGCATTAAACTACGCCCCTCGAGTGTCACAGATTCCCCCGCCGAACTCATCTCGGACTTCGTCACGCCGAATAATACAAAAATAATCGAAAATTACGAAAAAAATGAAAACAACTAAAAAAAAACGCAAAAATTAAAAAAATTAAAAGAAAATCAATGTATTGCCTTGAATTAAAAACCCTCCCCTCTTCCCCCTCCACCGTGTCCTATTTTCACGCGTATTGTAAATGATGACAAAAGACTTTTACGCAAGTGACCCGATTGAACCGCCAGCTTTATTCCTGGTAGTGGTACTACAGTTGCCGATGACACAAGTTTCTGCACGTGAAACATATCGAGCGTGTACACGTGTGTGCACAGTGTCAAATTAGTTAGTTGCGTGGCATACCCGCAAAATCTATATGGATTTCGTTCGTAAATCCGATCTCTCCGTTGTTGCAATTGCGTTTCGGTAAATTGGCCTCGTTCGCTCGAATACATCGCGGAGTGAGGGGAGAGGGAAGGGAGGAGGGGGGGGGGGGGGGGGCGAGAATCGTGGACGAACATTCAGCGTAACACGGGTTTAATTGGTCCGTTACGAAGGCAGTTTCCGGTATATACACGCAGATACATATATACAAATGACAGAACCGTTGAAATTCTGGTATCAAAGCATTAGCCAGTTTCTGTACTGCTCCCTCTGACGTGGACCGGTGTATTCACCCTACGGACATCACACGACGGGCTATTTCCCTTGACATTGTACAGTCAGTTCAACGTCTCTGAACACTCACTTGAATTACTCCGCTATTACCTTCAATGATCAAAGTGGCAAAATCTTTCGAATAATTCTAACATATACTCTGACGTTCGGACATTACGTTAGAACTGCCTTTGTGCACAGAAAACGAAAAAACCGATGATAGGCGGAAAACATCCCGAAAAAAATTAAAAATCATAAGAATGCCGATAAAAATCACAGGTCGAACTGCACAGCGTTAAGGAAGTCGTCGAAAAGGTCAAATCCACGTCTTATTTCATTTTTTTTTGCATAAAAAATGACTATCCTATTTTTTAAATGAATAAAACGTTTGAATTTTTTATATTATATTATATATTATATTTATTTCCTCCATTGATGTAAACGATAATATTTAGCATACGAAATTATTTCTTGACAAAATTTTTATTCTGGTCGCGATACACAAATACGTTTCGGCGAATCTGACTCCCGAATTTTCTTAACCGGGTAAAAAAATGACTCGCGTAAACTCGAACCAAAAAGTTTATCGAAAAATCGTTTAACCGAAGGGTTTCAAAATGGGTTACGAAACTGAAAAAACAAAAAAAAAAAAAAGAAAAATCCCCAACGTGTGTTACCGCGTTATATGGGCGCTGTATAGAGGTCGCTGCAAAGTATAAACAGACAAAAACTGGGGATTGAGGGTATAGGAAATTGGAATCTTCGATGCTTTCACCGGAACTCGATGAAATTCTCCAATTTCCTCTGAAACGAAAACCTCCACTCATCAAAAGTATTAGATTCCAACATCCATCGCAGGTGTTACTGAACTTTCGACTGAACTTTTCAACCTTTGATATATAGCATCAGCTTCTCGGAGCGATAACGAATCGTTAAGGTACATCTATCCGTGGATTCGAAAGCCGCGGCAAACGTTTCATTTTTCAAAAAAAAAAAAAAAAAAAATTATAGGAAATAACGAAAAGAATTTTTATTTATAATTTTTTATTTATCAATTATTATTATTATTTATTTAATAATTAAATTATAATAATATGCAATAATAAATAAATAAAATAATAAATTATTATTTTTTATTTTTACATAAAATATCGTAGGAAATAATAAAAATTATTAACAAATATGTTGCGTCCCCCTAACGTTAACTTGAACTGAAATCTCCGTCTCGTTTCACAGATATGCGATGCAAGCATCGCAGACAATATATAGGGCAAAATCGGTTAACAAACGCTCGCTGCATGCGTTAGTATGTCGATGATTTTCCAAAGCGAAAGCCATTTTTCCACACGCTTTGGATTTCCTCTCACGCGTAGTGAAACACGATAAACCGCGAGCATTAACTGTATCTCACTGCCGATTATGTATGCAATCGTTTCAGTGGCGCCGAACGAATATGAATTATCGTAAAATTATACCGAATTAACTTCTCAAGATTTCACGATAGCTGTTGAGGCGTTAAACGGTTCAGTGGCGAATAATACCTCACAAGTCGTTTATATATATTCCTTATCGATGTTTTGTCGATATTTTTGATAAATTATAAATTCAGAAATACTTATAAAAAATGTCATACAATGGTCGACAAGCAGTCGCGATCCGTTCGATTGCAAATGCGGCATTTCGCAGCGATAATATTTACAATCGATTGTGTAGAGCTCCGTTTGTCTGATCGGTTAGAGCAGAGATTTAGCGCCGCTTGAGTGAATCAGAATTACGAATACACTCGGATTATCCCGAGAATGCTAATCGCGATTTGGGTTTCTGGGATTCTGAAACTCATCGAATCGAACGTAACCGATTTTGTGCTCGACGCACGGTATTTACGCGGGGGATGGCGGCGGCGGCGTTTGCGATTAAACTATTAGACTGTATTCTCCGTATGAATTGAACGGAAGAAGCCTTCGTGTTGTATAGTTACGTTTGTATAGAATACATCGTGTGCATCTCGGCGAATAGAAGCTATTCGTGTTTCCGTGTCTGTTGTGCGTGTCGCGCAATATACTATCGTAAAATCGGCGTAATAAAAATAATTTTACAAAAATCGACAACTTCCGCGTGAATAAAAGAGTCTAACAAATAAAATGTATTAACAAAAAAAAAAGAGTCAAATGAAACGAAAAATAATTAGCATATTATGGTCGGAAGATTTATTCGTCATTAAGTGGGGTTCCCTCGACTATCAGCGGCGTGAGATGAATGAAAAAAAAAAAAAAAATGGCGGCATATATCGACGAAATTTCGATATATTTAATCGTATTATTTTTTAACCGTTTTATCTTCGAAACCGAAAAAAAAACAAAGATCGCAGTACAAAGTATCAGTGTACAAAATTTCGTTGAGATATTTTTAGTCGTTTCGGAGAACATCGGATACCAAAAAAACACGTAAAGTCACATGTTTATGAAGCGCATAACTCTCGCGTCGTTTGCAGACAGCCGGAAGTAAAAAAAATTTGTCCTTATAAATTATTTCGTAAAAAAAAAAAGAAGAAGTTATATATCGTCGCGATAATCGTGAATTGTCAGTGACCTTAATATCGCCCTTTCGGCTCTCGAGTCCAAAGACTGACGTCAAGAATACATTTTTGTCAAAAACCTTTGTCGGTGCTTTTTGCGAAGTAACCGATTTCCATGGATATTGTCACGACTCATGCACGCTGCATAATAATACCGGCACCGTACTTATCCCCGATTCTCGCGCCTCGTTTCGTCCACAATAGCGACAATGGGGATGGAACTTTAACATTTTTTTATTATTTTTTATTATCCATTTCAACATTAACCTTAAAAAAAAAAAAAAAAAAAAAAAAAAAAAATTTCGTACTTCGTAAATATTTCGCGAATACGTATCACGTTTTATTTCATTGTACAACAGTGTGACTAAATGGAGCCGAATAACAATCGTTATATTATCAAAATTTGTCCCTCTTCACCGGAATGACGATCTCATCTTCGCTAAATTTCCTCTCGTCTCTGCGCGTAGATATATATACCTATATACGTTTTATACCGCTATAGTACTGACGTGTAGGAGCTGCAGAGAGCACCCCGTATGTTTAGCCGCGCCTAAGTCAACACGACGCACGAAAACCTCGGCCTACCACTACAACGTTGGGGAGGTCTACATCAGGGTCGATTATCACGCTTCCGTTCGCGTGGCCCGCCGGCTAGCGCAACGTGTGCGGTACGTATAGCAACAAGAGAGATATTGTATTTTCAACCGTGGCACAGCTCACCTCCTAATATGCCGCCATTGTACAAGCGGTGCACGTGTCACACCCCCTCCCCCTCGAAAAAACGACGATATGGAAAGTATTAGTCGTCTATAAAAACAAAACTTCTAATAATCATCTGTAATTACTATTATTATCATTATTTTCCGAGAAGTTGCGTAATCCTTTTTTTCTCGTCGGAAAAAAAAAAAAAAAAATAATAATAATAATAATAATGATAATAGATGAATATTATAAGGATTGTTTTTGAATATGTTATTATTATTATTGGCATTTTTATTATTATTACGATAAATTTTGAAATAAAAATTCCGAAGTCATTCAGTTCCTATTAATACGACTGAATGAGGTGTCGCGTCGTAAAAATTTCGTACTTTTACGAAAAAAAAAAAAAAATCGAAAACTTCCAGAAACTCACCACACCGAGGGGTGTGTACGTGGTATTGTTCAATTTATCTAGTCTTTCATCGGTTTTCATCTCGACTGACGCCCGGCTCTTTACGTACCGACAAACGAACGAGTCTCGGGGCATTCTGGTTTTACTCTTTCGCTTTCGTTCCTCCTTATCCGGCATTCTTCGAGAGCCCCTCGGGATCCCAACGGCGCGCCGGTTTTCCCGACTATCTGTACACAGGGAGAGAGGGCCAAGCCGCCCAAGGCACCCGCAAGCGATCATCCGTAAATTTCCACCCTCCTTTACATTCCGCAATAACAATGGCCCCCCCCTCCCCCCCCTCCCGCCCCTCCTCTTTCTCCTTTCTATCCCGGCTGCGGGTACGCGAGCCAAACTAGAATCCCAGAACGTTCGCGTATTGGATACAGATGGCAGAAGATAAACGTAATATATTGCGGAAAAGCCAGTGACGACGGGGTTCTATATCGATGAGAACGACGACGACGACGGCTTCGAGGCCTCACAAAAAACGGATGGCCCGCGGTCTGCCTTTACTCTCTTTCTATCATCGATTCAATTTTTGGCGAGATACCTCCTTCCTCCCGAGATGGATACATACGTTATTCCGGGGTCGCGGAATAAAAAAAAAATTCGAGTTAAATTCGAGAATCTCTAAAGTCTCTGGCAAGCGTGAAAATTGCAAGAAAATCTGATATCTTCGAAATTAAAAAAAAATTGAGATAAAAAAAATCACCATTTCACCTGAACACGTTTACCCGCATTTTGATATTTCGAAATATTTTTCGATCGATTTTTCTATCGCCTCCTCTACTAAAAAAAAAAAAAAAATTGAGAATGTCTAAAGTTGTTGCGAAGCATGAAAATTGCAAAAAAATACGATATCTTCAAAATTTAGCGAAATCCTCGAAAAAAAACATCATTTTATCTAAAGCAATCGATCGCTATTCGCCGATATGTCGATTTATTTTCTCGAAATTCTTTACACCCCTTTAATAAAAAAAAATAAAAATTACACGACCTTAAAATATTATAAATATTTCGCGAACAATTTAAATTCTATTATATCAAATCCTCGTTCGGAATTAACCGATATAATTTGGCAACTCTCGTTACGCTTCGTTTGTTAGGGAAAAAAAAGGAAATACTCCACGGTGGTCCATCTTTGGCACTTTCATTGTCACACGGTTGTCGTTTCGTAGTCGAGGCAGTAACGACTGGTGTGGAGAGGCCGAGAGGAGGGTAAGTGTTCGAGTACAGGATGTTTCACGGAGATAGTTGTGGAGTATGCGAGCGCAGGCAACGGGGAGGTAAAGGCCGCTCACACCCACGAGGTTATACGGGGGATGATGCGTCTGTTTCCATGGTGACTGTAGACGTGGTGCCAGTGGACGTGGGGGTGGTTCGCCTTGTGCGCGCGGCATCCCCTTCGTTTCGCGTAGCGGACGGACGGAGGGTCGTGAAGCGCGGATAGGAGCGACTGAGCGAACGCGATAAATCGCGCGCACGAGAAAAAGAGGGGAAGAGTGGGAGCGAACGAGGAGAGAGAGCAGAGCTCCAGAGTGAAAGCCGAGGTGAAAGCAGAAGGGAGAGTTTTTTTTTTTTTTTTTTTTTTTTTTTTTTTTTTTGTACCGAACCAGAGACGCGCCCGAATCGAGAGCTCGAACGACACTTCTATACTCCCGATCACCGAGCCACGTAGACTCCTTGTAATCTTGAAACAAGTTTTCTACCTCCGGTTTTCCCATCGCTGCGCTCTTGGCTCACGTGTACCATGGGTTTCATTCGTGCTGCGGAAACCTCGTCTGCGATCGCGCGGAAAATAAAAAAAAAAAAAAGATCGTGAAATAATACCGATCTCTAGTTCAATCGACGGATGACACAGGTCTTTTGTAATTTTTTTTTTATCTTGACATTCGAATAATTGCAAATTTTTCCGAGAATTAAAGCACTCCATTGAAAAATTGAAAAAATAAAAATTTTGGAGTATATTTGTTATCTGATTGTCTGATATTATTAAGGTTCGGGGAATTGGCGATTTATGATTGAATCGTTAAAAAAATTCGAGTTCGCTGGAGAATAATAATGGTTCGTATTTTTGTGGATTTTTTTTTTTTCATTTTTTTTTTCACAGCTCGAACAATCGCGTTGCTTTGACCCCGAAAACTCAATTAAGTGTGAACGGCGTTTCACCATTCATTTTCTTTTTTCGGACTAACGGGGGATTATGGGATTTCTGAAATGTCACGAACAACACGTGTCGAACTGTATACGCGGTTTTTTTCGTATGAAATATTTATTAACGAATTCAATTTTGTAAATTTACTCGTTGTTGCTGATTATCTGTTAATCGCGAAATTTCATTTTGTGAAAATTAATTTTTTAACTGAATGAATAAATAAATAAATAATGATAATATGCATTTTTCAAGTTCGATTTTTTTATTTTAATGATTTTTAATAATTCGAGGAGCGAAGAACCGCGTATAGACGAAGAAAAATCTATTTATACGAATTAAGGTGACAATGACGCCATTCGCGTCTTTATCAACGCGAATTTTTGGATATTCTCAACCCGACGATTTCATCCGGCGACGTAATATAATTTTGGGATTTTCGTCGATCGGCAACGAAGTTTCAGGACTCGGCGAACCGACAAGCCTCTGTTTCTACCCCTCGAGCACTAACGACGGTACCGAGCAATTATCTCAATTATCGAGGGAAATAAATTGTCGCGACCCTTTCACCCTCTGTCTCACTCCCGACACCCCAAATCGAATCGACGGAAGACTACAAGCGATGAATACGTGATTGAGGACACTGGCAAAATACGACGAAAGGCATCGACCGAACAACATATATTAATTCTAATGAGAGCACTATATTGATTACAATTTTCAAAACATTTCGTCCGAATTTTCCAAACTTTCCACCGTCCGTCGCCGCGCGCGACTAACCGTTTCGGAAAAATTCAACGAAAAAAAAAAAAAAAATTATTACTGCCATTTTTTTCCCATTTGGACGAAATCTCGAAAATATCGTTGATTATTTTTCCCATCCAAATTTCGACCAATAGAATTGCGCCATTCGGCGTCACGTGGTACAACCTCCACGATTTCAAACTGATAAATTTTTGATAATTTTGTCTGTTGGTTGCTATATATACGAAACAAAAGACCCTTCAGCCGCGTTAACCATCTCTCAAACTAACAAATTAAATTTAATTGTGGCATTCGAAAGACTGCCAAAGGAAAAGAAAAAGATTCGTTGTCTGAAAGGTAATTTTTGTCTCACAGTGCAATTCCATTGGTCGCAATTTGGATGAGAAAAATAATTCTCCGAATACCACTCGAGCTTCGAAATTAATTTGATATTTCCCTCAAGGTTCCCCGCAAACAAATGAACGTGTCAAGTTTTCCAGAAAAATCACTCGCGCTGCGCGCTCGTGATTTTTTAACCTGAATAACTTGACGAGTTCATTTGGATGCAACGAACCTATCGGGAAATATTCAATAATTTCGAAGCTGTTGTGGTATTATAAGTGAATATTTCACTTCATTAATTAATAAAAACAAATTACAATAAAAATAATATTATTATTGTTATTTTTTTTTCAGTATTATTATATTGATTTTAATTTTAATATCTATATTTATTAATCAAATGAAATTCTATTGTTAATATTATTATTATTATTAACTTTTTTTTTCAATAATGCCCAACAACCCTTCTAATATTCATCTATTATCATTATTGTTATTATTATTATTATTATTCCGACGAAAAAAAAGGATAAAATTAATAATGTCGATTTTTCGAATACATTTTATACGTTTGAAAACAACAAATACTGAAGTTTTATGTAAAACTCAAAAATGTAAATTACCCAAATTGACGTGTAAGTTTTTTCCGTTCGCAAAAAAATCGAAAAAATTCGTTAATTCATTACTTTTCGTTTATTAATTCATTAATTCTCGAATTTTATTTTTAATATTCGATTCTCGCGAACATTTCTCCATTATTCAGGTCGATTCATCGAAGCGACTAATTTTCGTCGTGTCGACTGGACGCTTTTAAGTTTCACTGTGTCAGCGGAACAAAAAAATTCTCGAAGACGCTTCACGTATAAAGAAACGACTCAACAGAATCGCGTCTGTCTTCGGTTTATTCCCGTGGAAACTATGTGTCTCCACCGTCTCGAGATTTTTCTATATCGCGTAAAGAATTCGTTAAACAGTCGTTTCGCGTCCTATCGCGTAATATTTCGCAGGTGTCCCCACCTTTCTTTCTGTTCGGCCCGTTATTCGTCGATTCTAATTTTTTTTTCTTCACAATCGGAATAAAAATCGGACGGATTCATTTCGGGAGCAAAACTAACATCGAATTTTTGGATAGACGAGTCGCAGCATCGCTCGCGATGCGAACGGATTTACAATGCTATAAATAATCTAATTTAGGTGTCATAAACGTAGCGTCGTTCATCATTTCTCGGGGACTCTCATTCCCATTTTCTTTGTACAATGTACTTTCATCGTATATAACTTTTCGTTTGTTACTCGGAGCTTTACAAGCCGCGCGGCTCGAGCTTTATAACGTCGCGGCAGGAAGAGCCGGTATATAGGATAGTGTCAGACATTGTCGGAACAGCGTCATCGTCGTTGGTGCTTTTCAGAATCCGTAGAACGTCCCCCACCGCCCCTTTTACCCCCTTTTACCACCCCTCATAGCGGCTCGCGGACCAACGTCTCAACGAGTTATTAATGTCTCAGTCCTTATAAAGTACTCAATTTCAGTTTCGTGCTGCCGGTGGGCGGCAGCAAGCAGCTCGGGTAGTGAGACCGAGAGAAATGTCGGAGGATAATGGCTCTGCTGAGCCGCAATAGCGCTATAGAGCGGCGAGAGCGCTACAGTCCCGTCCGCCGACGTTGCTGCTGCCGCTGCCGCTGTTGCTACTCAGGAGTCTCCGGCGTGTCGGACGTACGAAATTACAGCGTTCCCAACGAAGATGTTAATATATCGAGCCGAAGTTTATCGCTACCCTCCCATACCTCCCATCCCGACGTCCCCGATGTACAGATATACATATATATATATGTATAGAAGGTACGATGACGGTGTGTGTGCATTCTATGGGATATTCAACGGGCGGACAGCACCCTGCGGCAGAGGTTAACTATACCGTACGATCGAACGTGTGTTCCTTTCACGAAAGGTGTAAACGCAACCGGAAAGCTCCCTAACCGATGCGGAAAGGACTTTGGGGGACTTATTTCATTATATTAGCGGCTTCAACACCGCGGGACTTGCTTCGGTATGTATCTTATAGACTATTAGGCATTTATAGCGAATTCCGAACGGATGATAGGGTTATGAATTATTGGTTCGAATTAATTGGTTTAAACTGCAAAAACGATGTGATACATTTTTTTTTGTACGAATTTGGTGAATACGGATTTTCGAGAAGAAAATGGAAGCGGCAATTTTAATTAAAAATTCAGTTTTTTTTTTGTCGAAAAACATCGAAACACTCATTTTATGCGATTCTTCGTAATTGTGATTTTTGTTTGTAAACAAATCTTTGGATCGGAATGCGCAAAATTTTGGTGAGGAATCCATTTTTTCCAAAAAAAATTTCGCTTCGAATTTTTTTTTGTAATATTTTCCGTTACCTTTTAATGTTTCGCGGATACGCTGTTACGCGAGCGGAAACTTACGGTATGTTTGAGTATTTGTAGTTTGAAAAAAAAAACAACTCGAATGTGCGCGTTATTGACCTCGAAGTGAGGAGGAGAGGCGATCCTTTGCGTCGAGTGACATATATATGTACACGAGATCCTCATAGAGCTTCGTACGGAAGATCAATACCTCTTTGACGTTGTCTCCCATCCAATGACCAGATGGACATTTCCTCGGCTTGTGGACGTGGAACCCTTTATTCGTTTCTTCCGTCCCGTTTTTTTTTTCGCGGCACTTTCTCTCCGTCAATCGTTGTTTTCCACTCGATCACGAGCCCCTCGAGTGTATCAGTCATACCGACGGAGCGAAAACTCGTGGAGTTGCCAAACCGACCGTAGCTTTTTCATAGTTCATATCACGAAGTATCGAAAGATTCGATTTCATTTTGTTGATGGATTAAATTTACGAAGATAAAAGAACAGAATCACAGAAAACTCGATGCGTTAGACGCATCAGTACGACGCGATCTTTTCGAGATATCGAATTTTTTTTATTTAATACACAAATCGACCAGTTGTTCATTATTTTTTCACTGAAAAAAAAAAAAAGTTTTGCCTTTATTTATTTTTTTCATTGGGACACTGCACTTCACTTTTATGAAACTTTATATTAGCGCGCAATTCATTTTTTTTATTCTGCATTCCGCCGCGTACCCCCACCACTCAACGCCGCGGCGTCTGTCTTTGTTTATCTCACTTCGTGACTTATTACGAATAAGCTACGATTCTCAACGTAAGTACTAAAATGAACGAGAGAAAAGCTTCTATTCCACTCTCACTTGATAGCTATTAAATTTTACTTTGTACGCCAACTGTTCGGCTGGGCATACGCCCGACGGGGCGCATGGATGATGCCGGTTCGCCGGTCTTGTTGCGAGGTTAGGTAATGGGGGCTCGCAGCTCGGATGATTCAGCTCCGGGGAGCTGCACGAGCATCGCTTAGTCCCGCACTGCCGTTCGCTCCCGCGCGGCATGATTCCTTAATCATTCCAAACTCAGGCCCCGAGTCATTTCAAATTCACCCGGTAGCCGTTTATGCTTTATAGTCGAGGGCGTTCGCTATTATCATTGCGGATCTGCATTAATCGTCGTGAAAACATATATAACATATGCGCAGTCGTATCGAGGTATAAACAACTTTTGTCCAATAATCGAAAATAAGCAAAAGTTCGATTTTCCGGGCGATTACAGTTTTTCTTTTATTTATTCGCTCGTAAATGGAATGTTATGACTCGATAAAATCGTTCGGGGTATACGCGGTCGGATATAGTTGTTGGAAAATATATCGAAACTGCTGTTTTTATTTTTCGTTTAATTTTGTAAAAAAAAAAGTTTACAGTGCTGCACGAAGGGTCCGACTTTTCGAAGTTAATACCAAAACTGTGGGAATGTCGGGATTGCAAATGCATATATCGGATGTTAAATTTCACCGCTTGTAATGTAATCGTGTCCGAGGGAACCGAGTATCGCGATATTCTACTTTTAACACATTATGACGTGGCAGAGATGAGCATGTGTAATATACCGTCGGAATTTAATTAATTAGTCGAAAGGCGACCAAAGAACACGACATTGTTGGTATCAATCACTGGTTTGATAACTGCTGGGTGTAGCGAGCGGCGCGTGCGCTCTTGTATACATCGCGTGAATCGATCTATCGCATCAGTTGACGGGGGCAGCATAGAGCGAACCACGCGCTTTCGATCCTTTCTCCGCTAAATCGTCATATATTTTTCGTCATCGCGTCCCGCGAATGTATACATTTTTCACAAAAAAAACCGTCAATAACAAAGCTCCGTAACAACAAACAGAAAATTAATTCGTGTTTAATCGCTACGAGAATAAATAAGGTAAATTAAATCGTTGGAAAAACAGTGTCGCCATGTTTTTTTTAACGGCCATGTGTCAAGTGCGTGCGCGATGTCAAAACAACAATGGCCGCCGATTGTCGTGCCGGGCATCAGTATTTCGCGAAGGAAACATCGAGATGCCTTGGATTTCGTCGACAAAACGCATGTATCGATCTATCGCACGCGTTTTCGATCGTTTCTCCGCTAAATCATCGTATATTTTTCTTCATCGCGTCCCGCGAATATATACATATTTCACAAAAAAACAGTCAATAACAGAGCTCCGTAGCAAGAAACAGTAAATCAATTCGTGTTTAATCGCCGCGAGAATAAACAAGTTAAATTAAATCGTCGAAAAAAAAGGTCGCGATGTTTTTTTTTACGACTATGTGTCAAGTGTGTGCGCATCGTAAACACAACGATGGCCGTCGATTATCGTTCCGGGGATCAGCATTTCGCGAAAGAAACATCGAGATGCCTCGGATTTCGTCAACAAAACATCCATTTGAGTGAGTAAAGTTTTTTTTTCGACGAATTTACATTTTTCTCATAAATTTTTATCGAAGGCGATTGAGTTTCGTATAAACACGAAGCGATCGAATGGAAATTTTACGAAAATTGGAGACTGCGTATCGCAAATAGGTAAATTTTCGCGAATTATTTTAAGGGCATAAAACTCATTGTCGGAATCTCGAAAAATATCGAAGAATACGAAAAACAGAACAGAGAGACATGTTCCACCTATAGATTTGGACAATAGTATAGATGCGACATTCTCCACGCCGGATGCGAAAGACTTTTGAGATACGGTGCCGCGAAACATAAAATATTTTTAGCGGCGACACCGCGCGCTACATGGGAGACCGAGTAAACGTATACAGATATATATATAGTGTATATGCATGTATAATAATGTGAAGTCTCGACGTTTACGGTTACGGGAGCGTTATACCTCTGGGGTATTCCTCGGTCTGCCAGTTCGGCGCGTTTAACATGTCAGAAGCAGCAGTCATATCCGCCCTGTGTGACTACTTTATTCATTAAAACGGTCGACGTTCTCATTGTTCGCTAATTCGTACTTAGAGGGTACTGCGTCTCGTCGTAAATGAGACTTACATGTGGGAGCATTCCGCGTCAAGTCGATACGGGAGCTTTTCGTATTCGGCGAAAGATTTGTACGCTAAAGAAAAAACAACTTTTTTTTTCATTCGTTTAACCAAATTCTTGGTATTTTTATATCGCATTTACTTATATCGTAAAAAAAAAAGATCGTAATTTAATTTTTTTGGAAATTAATAAAATCAGAAAATTGAAAAATCAGCTGTTTCTCCGCTAATCGGCGCCAATAATTCGATTGGAGTAAAATGTGTTATTATCGCGAATTTTATTAATTTCAAATGTATCAATTATTAACTTCGACACTTAATCGTTATCGCTAATTCTCGTATCAAATTCATTACCCGTGCATTCGTCGTTATTTTTTTCCACGACTACGCGGAAAATGAAAAAAAAAAAGAAAAAAAATACCTTCGTTATCCTCGTCGAGTTTCTTTACTTGAAAACGCGAAATAAACTTTTCTATCAAAACCGATACAACACTATCTTCCCCACCGTCGGAATAAATCGAAACAATAATAACAATAATAATAATATCGCGCGCTCCGTTTTTTCAACCTCATTGATAATAATCAATTAACGTCTTCAACAACTCAAAAGTTATCGGAAATTCTCGTTTCAACTTCATCGACCGTAAATTCTTCGTTTTTCTTTTTCGTTTCTCTCCGGTAAAAATCCTTTCGTTATCCCTGTCGAGTTTCCTATACCCGTATACACATCGCGCGATCTTTTTCCAAATCAACTTTTTAATGAAAAACAATACCGCTGTGTCTTCCCCGACGGGTCGGTTCCGTACTGTAATCTTTGATGTCTTTCTAATATCGCAGCCTCCTCGGGGGTAACCCGGGATATAGCTGGAATACGAAATACACTATAATGGTAAATAGACGATTCCCGGTGTGCGGGTCTCGCGTGGTACAGACCAAGTTAGGTGGGCTGCTGCGTGGAGTTCGACTGTGAAGAACGTGGCGGAGCGGGGAGGGAGGGCGGGGGAGGGGTAGCCGGGGGTACCGGGGAGGAGGGTAGAGAGTGGGTGCGCAGAGCACAGTGGACCAGCGGCAGGAAGGGTGTCGCGCGCGCGGCGGGGTGGCGGCGCATGGCGCATGGTAGCAGGGGTTGCATTGGGCGCTGGTGGGGGTCGGCTTTTCCACTAACACACTGTAACTTTCGTCGAACACCAACGACGGCAGACTCGCGTTCCCATACGATTTCACGAAGACCGCGGCGCTGATGGTGGTAGAATAGCTGCTGTCTCGCGTTTGTGTCGGTGAACGGTGAATCCTTCGAAAGTCCGACGTTACTCCGCTCAGTTCCGAAAGCCTATTCGAGACGAAAGGACGGTGCGAGTCTCTCGCGCGCGCGCGCACGCTTTTCGTCGTCTCGTCTTACTACACAAAACGCGAGAAAATATATTCTTACGCGACACATCGCGACTCATTTTCACTCGTAACTGAGATCACGCAGTTGTGATCGAACGCTCCTCACGAATGGATTATCGTTTACCGTTCCCACGCCGATAAATCGTTCGCGTTTACTCCATTTTATTATTTATTCATTCATTGCCCGATCGCGTGTGCGTCTTTTTTCGTTGTTGATTTTTTTTCGTTTTTTTTTTTATTAATGACCGTTTTCGGCGTTTTATTGTAATGCAACGTTAGTTATTCAGTTCGGATACTTCGTCGATTTTTTCGTTTTTTTTTTTATGGTGATACGAGATATTACGATTTTTGAGGAAATTTTTACGCGGACACCGAATTGCACACGAGATTACGAGGATTTCAAGACGAGACTACGGAAACTCGATCGCTCTGTTCTTCAGTTTTGTTCGTTACTTCTGTGTGCACAACAGTCAACTTGGCGGTATACCCCTTGTAGGTACCTTTCTACGAGGCGTTTCGTCCAATCTGCGTTAACGTCTTCTGTGGATGAGAAATGTTGGATAGGAGAGGAAATTAGATAGTGGCGATGGCGAGAGGGAAATATAAGAATCTGGAAGAGTGCAGCGAGGAGGGGAGGGGGGGGGGGGTTGGGGGCTCGATGTGCCAACGTCCTCGACTGCTACCTTCATCACTCGCCGGCAATGTCTGCTTATCGGTATTGTCTTTTACCTGTCGCGCTGGTGAGGCGCCAATGTGCTCCATGCAAATTTTTCTTGAGTTTTTTTTTTTTTTTTATCGAATAGTGCGGAATAATTTTCTTTTTTTCTGTGAATAGCTTTTTAAATAATGAATACTGAGATTAGTTAAATTTTCATATTCCGTTCGAAACGAAAATTTTAATTAATTTTATGTTGTCATCCATCATCGTTCATTTTCATGAATTTTTTTTTTTTTTTCTATAAAAAAAATTTTTCTTTCGGTATTTTTTTTTTTCGAAAAAAGCATATACCATTGATTTTTCGATGTTATCACGAAAACAAAGATTACCTCTTATTTCGCGACGAAGAATCGTTGCCGAAAAACAAAATTGCTGTTCATCTTCAATGAGAATATTTGCGAATAAAAAAAAAAACATTTTTTGAGTAATTTCTGATCGCAAATTTACCGTGACGTAAAAACATCAAACATTTTTATATGAATGTTTGATCAACACACGTCTTGCTTTGTGTATCGCTTATCAAAGGTTAATAAATTGAATGGAATTCATTTAAAAACCAGTTATTCGAGTACTCAATTTTTTTTTAAATTTTCGTTTGGATTTCACGAGGTAAATGGACGATTTTTTTGCTGCGTTTTGTAGTCTGCGTTGTGCTTTTCACTATCGCTATTTTTTTTCGTAATTTTTTCTCGCTGAGATCGACGCGCCGCGTGCTTCCGAACGCTCGGTGACACAGTCGTTTTTTTTTTTTTTTTTTGCATTATAGAATTCTCAAAATAACTTTAAATTGTCGAATTATAATTATTCAGCCATTTATTCGTTAGCTTATTGCCACCACAGTACACGCCGATAGTGACTAAATGTTGAAAGTCAATTGCAAAAGGTACACATAGCGAGAATCGTGTATTCCAAACATATCGCTATTTATTCATTACACCCATTTATGTTTCATTGCTCTCTCGTAATATTTATACAAACCGAAAGTTCCGTTGCCATTGAATAAATTCATTCGCGGCAATAGGTTAATAATAAACAAAGCAATAATCGATTATGTTCTCTCGAGTTGCTAAGATCCATTACCACTTAAAAAATCAATAATATCGACACCGCAATTTCGGAACTCCGTAAATTATTTTCCTATTTCGTTTGAAATTCCGAAACAAAATAACACGCAAAACTTCGCATCGTTAAAAATAAAATATTATCAAAAATAACCAAATAGCTGTTATCGTATTCACTGCGGTTGATAAAAAAAAAAAAAAAAAAGTTCGACAACTTCTTTCGTCATTAAATGAATGCATCTGGGGCAATGGGTTAATAATAAACGAAACAATAATCGATTTATTTAAAAAATCATTGATATCGCCACCGCAACTCGGAGTTCCGCAAATAATTTCCTATTTCGCTTGAAATTCCAAAACAAAATAACACGCGACATTTCCTGTCGTTAAAACTAAAATGTTATGAAAAATAACGAAAATAGTGTTCTCGTTTCGACAGCAGTATTAAAAAAAAAAAAAAAAAAAAAAAAAAAAAAAAATGTTTTTCTTCAACGAAAGGCTCGATTTCGTCCGGTATTTTGAGCAGAGGTGATATCGTGAATGGGCCAAACGTGGCGTTGCTGACTCAGCGGGCTATGAACTATGCGCATAACCATGTATACATAGCTTTATTTACCCCGTTGCGATTTCAACAGAGCTTTAGTGATCGACATGATGCTCGTTCACTTTACGCTTTTCGACATATGTCGACGTTGAAAATAAAGTTTTTTTCTCTCATCCGGAAGTTGGGAGTCTGATGTAAATTGAAACCGATCTATTTGGGTTTAGTATTCGTATAATCGAATCACCTGTAACGGCGCCATATCGAACTTTCGCGAATCCCCTGATGGAAGAAATGTAAAAAAAAAAAAAACGGAACGACTGCAGTTCATCACGTTATTCGGTATATCGTTCACCAGTGTCCGTTTATCCGGCTTCGATAAACGTGCCAAAGTAAATTCGTCTATGCCAACCATAGAAATAGGTAGTTACGCCACTCATAGTTGTATACCTCTATATATTTACGGTATAAACGTACGTAAATACATCATTCGTGTGTTTCACTAAACTGAGACAAATCGTAAGCAATATAGCGGCTGGACAAGCGTAACCTGGTAAAGGGCACGCGAGGGGCGGAGGCGGGGGTGGGGGTGGGTGGGGGTTGGGGAGGAGAGTGGGTAACTTTGAGAGAAAGCATTCGTAATATTTCCGTGTTCTCGTGTGCTGATCGGGGTGAGTGCCGCGCATTGGTCCCATTAATTCAGCGCAAACGACGCGGCAGCCGAGGGTCGGGGAGCGGGTCATCAATTTTGTACGCTCTCTTACGATTCCGTTTTGCTTTTTTATTCATTTTTTTTTATTTTTAATACGGAAAAAAACGACCGCTTCCTCGGTGGAAACTTTTTCCGGATGAGAAGGAAATTCGTTTCGTACGAATTCGTCGAGAGATTTGTTTTTAAATCGACGTTCTTATAGTTGCGCTGAAAAAGGAAGAGAAGAGCTTCCGTGTCGTTAACGACCGGGATAATTCGGTGTCATTGTGTACTTTGATAGCTGCGTAAAGCTACAACCCCCACTTTGTCCGAATTGAATTTTTCTCAGTTCTAAATATTGTGCTTTTTCTGTGCTATTTATGTGCTTAATTTATAATTTTTGTGCTCTCTTGGTTTTATCAGAAAATGCATTTTTTCGTGGGGGTGCTAGGTATCTCGATATTCAGCACCCCCACTACTGTAAAAGGTCTTTAAATGGCCACAAAATATTTCAAAAGCATCGTAAAATTTTGTGCTTTTTATGTGCTTTCAAAAAATAACTTCCTCCCATTAGGATTATTGATATCCGCGATCAGAGAATGCATTCTCACTTAAAAGATTAGAAGACATTATATAAGCGAATGACTCAGCCAACATTTGTCATTTCAACTAGGTATCATGTTCGTAATTTCGATATTCACTTTAAAAAAATGTTAATCTCGCACAAGAAAAGATTATTATGTTCCGTTCGTAAAAAGTTATTTGAGGTCGGGGAAGAGATCTCAGTAGGAATCCTTAACGTTCGTAAAATCAAAACTATTTATGTACTGCAACAAGCTTAAGTTGCCCCATTGAATGCGAAAAGCGTATTTCATCTGTTGTTATCGGCCAAAAACTATTTTATCAAAAATTAATTCACGTTAATTATATTAAAAAAATCCCCAAGTTTAGATATGACAATGAGCATGAGTTTTATTCGTTGTCAATATCATTTTTTTCTATTTGAAAAAAGAAAACATTCATACATACATACACGCATGCATCGATATCATATCTTCATATCATCTTCTACATATTTTAAAAGAGGAATCTGACTTTCCAAAAACTTCTTCAGTCGACCACTATGAACAATCTATAGTACGGGTATAACAATAAGATTTCGTTTAACTATTAAAAAAATTCAACTTGATACTAGGTGAACCTAATTTTAGTATTTTATTTTGTCCGGACGCCAATAATGAACTTTACGATATGTAACTGATTTTCCATACTTTTTAGAAACAAATTAGTTACAAATGCACAATGCGTACCTTTTACCTCGAAAGTGTTTCTATTATGTTCTATATAATTCACTTTTGCTTCATAATGTACTTTGATCCGTATGTCATAATTCTCATATTCCGATAATTATTTTCTGCAACGCCAACGGAAAGCCGGTTCGATACTACGCCATTAATAGTATCTTACCTGTCAATAGTATCTTATTGTCAGAAAAAAAATTAAATAAAAATGTGGAGGTGCCAGCTCGGGCTAGCGACAACTTTCTTCGTAGTATACGGAGACACGTCTTTTTGGTGCCGAATTTAAGTGCTTTTTTGTGCTATCTAATGCACAAAGACTTGATTTTTGAGCTCATTATTGTCAGGAAAAAAATGAAATTTAAATGTGGAGGTGCCAGCTCGGGCTAGCGACAACCTTCTTCGCAGTATACTTAGACACGTCTTTTTGGTGCCAAATTTATGTGCTTTTTTTGTGCTATCTAATGCACAAAGACTTGATTTTTGAGCTCATTATTGTCAGGAAAAAAATGAAATTTAAATATGGAGGTGCCAGCGCAAGCTAGTGACAACTTTCCTCCCAGTATACGGAGACACGTCTTTTTGGTGCCAAATTTATGTGCTTTTTTTGTGCTATCTAATGCACAAAGACTTGATTTTTGAGCTCATTATTGTCAGGAAAAAAATGAAATTAAAATCTGGAGGTGCCAGCTCGGACTAATGACAACTTTCTTCCCAGTATACGGAGACACATCTTTTTGGTGCCAAATTTATGTACTTTTTTTGTGCTATCTAATGCACAAAGATTTGATTTTTGAGCTCGTTATTGTCAGGCAAAAAAAATTAAATTTAAATGTGGAGGTGCCAGCTCAAGCTAGCGACGACTTTCTTCCCAGTATACAGAGACACATCTTTTTGGTACCAAATTTATGTGCATTTTATGGGCTTTTTGAATAGACTACCGCGAAACCCTTTACGAATCATGCCTAACGAAGCTGGAAATTCATAAACGATTTTCAAAACTACCATGTGATACCTTATTGAGGACAAGTAAGATACTATTAATGGCGTAGTATCGAACCGGCTTTCCGTTGGCGTTGCAGAAAATAATTATCGGAATATGAGAATTATGACATACGGATCAAAGTACATTATGAAGCAAAAGTGAATTATATAGAACATAATAGAAACACTTTCGAGGTAAAAGGTACGCATTGTGCATTTGTAACTAATTTGTTTCTAAAAAGTATGGAAAATCAGTTACATATCGTAAAGTTCATTATTGGCGTCCGGACAAAATAAAATACTAAAATTAGGTTCACCTAGTATCAAGTTGAATTTTTTTAATAGTTAAACGAAATCTTATTGTTATACCCGTACTATAGATTGTTCATAGTGGTCGACTGAAGAAGTTTTTGGAAAGTCAGATTCCTCTTTTAAAATATGTAGAAGATGATATGAAGATATGATATCGATGCATGCGTGTATGTATGTATGAATGTTTTCTTTTTTCAAATAGAAAAAAATGATATTGACAACGAATAAAACTCATGCTCATTGTCATATCTAAACTTGGGGATTTTTTTAATATAATTAACGTGAATTAATTTTTGATAAAATAGTTTTTGGCCGATAACAACAGATGAAATACGCTTTTCGCATTCAATGGGGCAACTTAAGCTTGTTGCAGTACATAAGTAGTTTTGATTTTACGAACGTTAAGGATTCCTACTGAGATCTCTTCCCCGACCTCAAATAACTTTTTACGAACGGAACATAATAATCTTTTCTTGTGCGAGATTCACATTTTTTTAAAGTGAATATCGAAATTACGAACATGATACCTAGTTGAAATGACAAATGTTGGCTGAGTCATTCGCTTATATAATGTCTTCTAATCTTTTAAGTGAGAATGCATTCTCTGATCGCGGATATCAATAATCCTAATGGGAGGAAGTTATTTTTTGAAAGCACATAAAAAGCACAAAATTTTACGATGCTTTTGAAATATTTTGTGGCCATTTAAAGACCTTTTACAGTAGTGGGGGTGCTGAATATCGAGATACCTAGCACCCCCACGAAAAAATCCATTTTCTGATAAAACCAAGAGAGCACAAAAATTATTAATTAAGCACATAAATAGCACATAAAAAGCACAATATTTAGAACTGAGAAAAATTCAATTCGGACAAAGTGGGGGTTGTAGCTTTACGCAGCTCACTTTGATACTTTCGTCACAATGTCGAGTCCATTTTTTGTCCAATATATACACGCGAACGTTAATAAATGGGTTATTAAATGGTTTCGAGCGGTTGAAATGGTTTTGATCAGAACGGATAGGGATTTCCGGCGTTAATTCCGGAAACAAAGATCTATTAGATGGGGTATGGAGTTTGAATGCTTATACGTCAGCATGTTTCAGATTTTTTGGCCGAAATTGCAGCCCTTATTTTATTTTTAATTTTTTTTTTTTTACTTCTATCCAATAAATAATTGGTCAGTAAATGAAGTCGCTATTTCGGTCAATAAAATAAAAAAAATGCCAAGTAATCGTCATTTCCTCATTTTTCCTTATACTTTTATCACCCGATAATTTTGCGGAAAGACATTACAAGATCTTAGTAGATTTTTTTTCTGGTTTCGTTACGAACGGCTTTGATAATCGGAAACGACTGCATTTCATCCGAAATTGCGAGGTCCGAACGTCGAGCGTATTACATTCGATTTGTGTGTCCTGACGGATGGATGGATACACAATCCCGAATGATCAGAAAAATCACCCGAAGTTTAACTGGTTCTCGATAAGGTCTCCGCGAAAATCGAATCCGCGTAAAAAGTAGCGGAGACTGGATTCGGTGAAAAGATAGGGGACGCGAGAGGGAGGAGAGCGGGATACAGCCGGCGTGATAGATCGGGAGAGCACATGACGCGATTCTGGTCCACCCTCGGGGTGCGGGAGAGGGAGGGGGGGGGGAGGTCCGTTCATAAATCTGTCCGTAGACTGTTCCAAGTTTTATGGACGATAAAATTCGCTGGGTGACGCGCCGAGGTAGCTTCAGGGTAAAACTCTCGGCCGCCTGTGGCAGGAGAGAGAGAAGTTCGATAAGCCTTGTGATGCTCAATAATTGGGTGGTCTTCCGTCTACCATTCCTTTTACCTTTTAAATTCGCCATTGAAAACTGTGGCGACAGCCGTCCCCCCTCAGTCAAGATCCCTCAATCAGCAAAAACTTTTACGATATTATCGACTCCACCCACTCGAACTATATAGTACCTTCGATGTCAATTTGTCTTGAGTCGTCTTCTCATACATTTTTTTTTAATCTGTGTAACGAGAAACTATGAAAAAATGATTTTCTGAGACCCGTTTCCCTTCAGCCAATCGCACGCGTCGGAAGAGCATCGAAAAAATGATTAGACAGACTGTAGGTGCAAAAAGGGTCCCGAGTGGATCGAATTTTGCACTTAATTGGGAAAAAATGATATGCCGACTATATATAACTTGTGTATATAATTAGGCATACATAAGGCCTATGTATAGATTATTAATACATAATTATACATACAAAGGATATATATTCTGTATAAACGTAAAGAAAAAAAATTGATGGAGATGTCGTATCAATAGCCCTCTTTGACGACAAAAGTGTCCAAATTCCAACTTCCGCGGTAATGTCGAGTGGAGTTAAACCGCGTAGGATTGAAAAAGAAAGTAAAGCAAAAGAATCGCGTAAGTCGAGAGAAAAAAAATCTTGTGCACAAAGAGAAAGAGTTTTTTTGCATTCAACCGCGATGTTCGTAATTGGTGCCGTGGCGGAGGAGTGTGGCGACGACTGCCGGTTGGGTAGCGTAGAGGGTGGAAAGATAGGGGGTGGGGGAGAGGGTGAACTTAACGAATAAACGAGAAAAGAATAAAAGGAAGAACAGTCAGTGAGACGAAGAGTTTGCGGGAGAGAATTGTAGAAAAAATAAAGGAGAAGCGCCGGTAGGATAGCAACATAGATAGGATGGGAAAGATAAAGAAGGAAAGGAAAAGTAGAGGAAAAGCACAAATAGGGAGTAACCAGTTGCAGGGAGGTAGGGTTTGGGACGTATCAGCGGTAGAAAGTGGAGAAGAGCGGGCGGTTGGGGATTGTGGGTGGCGTAGCTTCGCATTAAATCACTCCGTTCGTTATTGCAGAGCACACGACTGGTGGGTTAGTGGTGTGGGGTATCGAGGCGTATTGAACAGCAGAAGCGAGTAGTATACGCGCGCCGACACAACCTCCTCGCGAAGTGAACCTCCCGAACTCCTTTCCCCTGTCGAGAGCCAACCAGGCAAACTCGCCGCATCGCTTTATTCTCCTTGAAATTAAGCGACTCAACGGACCTCGGTATTCTCTCGGATCGGACAGACGCGATCGATCGAGCGATCGATCGAAACAGCCAGAAGGACACCGCATCAGGCGGAATACGGAATTTCGATACCCCACAGTTCGGACTTATTAGTTCCGTGTAGAAATGATCGGCAAATAGCGAAGAAACCGATGAAATAGTCGTCCAAACAACTACCAACAGGTTTGAATAGGTCCCACATTCTTTTTTTCTTCCGATTACAGGATTGCGGTGAGGAAACTCGAGTCAGAAACGCATTCGGGAATCCAATAAAGTAAACGAATGTTCCGAAAGCATGTCTATGATAAGTACAAACTGATCAAACAAGTGCGAACCGGTTTGAACGGATCATATTACCTGTTTCTTGGCCCGAAAACCTTAGAAATTCAAAAAAAGATACTAAGGACCGTATAAAAGTACCAAATCAATTGGAAAAACTGGAAAAAAAGCTTTGATTCCAACAAAGCAATATATATGCACACATACACACCGGAATCACACTGTGTAACGTTGAAAAAGTTAGCGCTTAACGGATTTTTCCTCGTCGAGGCTTTCTGTACGTGTAACCGGCAGGAATGGTCGGTAATATGTTTGTGCCGGTAAAAAATCGTCGATTCGCGAAAAGTGCGGGTCGATGCAGAGACGTGTAACCGCTTTGCGGTCGGTTGCGTCGACGAGCCGGAGGAAACCGGGTGTGCGCGGGTATTCCGGTGTGCTCGTCGGGTACGTGTCAGCGGACTGCCTCGGGTCTAACCTTTGACCCCTCGACTCTCTCTCTCTCTCTCTCTCTTTCTCCCTTTTGGCTTTAACCGAAAGAAAACGAATAACGGAAAAGGAAAGCAGTGTTCACGTACGCGTGTGTGTCGGTGCTGTAGTTTGGTGAAAAAAAAAAGAAAAATAGTGCGCGCGTGTGTACGTGTCGGTAACCGGTTTAGTGTCTATATAGGAGAATAAAAAAGCAGAAAAGGAAGAAAAAAAAGAAAAGAGAATCGTCTAACTCGCGAGTGCGCGTTGACTTCTCGAGTGTTGTTGAAGTCGGGTTAAAGTGATGCCGTGATGGGGCGCGGCTCGAGGTCCTTCTTTCTAACCACCGCTACCCTCGTGGGTATAGTTCTTCTCGTCATATCGCTCATTGACGATGCCAACGGAACTCGTAAGTTATAGATAATCATTATTTTACACCTAACATTTACTTAGTTCTAAATCAATCCGAAATATTATATAATAATAATAATAACAAATAATTTATTAACATTGTCATTATTATTATTTTCGTTGGCAGAACGATTGGTAACTATAAGAAAAAACTAAATTTGCCAAAAAAAAAAAAATCTTACCAGTCCAGGCGTCTGGTAGACGTTTTCTCGAACAATGGCTCTTTCCCTCGCGGAGCTATCAAAGTTTGCGAGGGGAACCGAAATATCCTGGCATCACTCGGGATTTCGGCTCGATATATGTACAGAAAGATTAACCGGTATTGTAGAGACTTCTAGACGCAAAATGCTGCTGTTAATAACGGTGTTACAGATTATTGGTCGATACTATATTAACGCCCGGAATTTACAACATCTGTTAGGTTTTTTTTTTTTTTGTAATGCACACAATACCTGCAAGCGTAGCCGTTGTCCCGCGTAAGTTCAGCGGTTTACCTTCGCGGAATTCTGGGAAATAGAAGGTGTAGTGCACTGTTATGAAGGTATGAAGAGAGCGGAGCAGCGCTTACAGCGAAACGCGTGTTTTCGCCGCAGGATAGGGAAAATGTCAGGGGCTCCGGAGAGGGCTGCTGGAAAAGTGGGGTTGCGGCGCATGGATGCGTTGCCATAGTGTGCGTAGTATGTACATCTGCTTTCTAGCGGTGCGTATCTCGGTGGAAGAACGCATTACCAACGGAGCCCTTCGTAGCCAAACGACCCGAAAGGCTAAGCTTCTGAGGAAAATCGACACAAGAGGGAACTTTGTCGGGCGAAATTTCGTCGGGAAGTGAGTGCGAAAGAGCAGAAAAAGAAAAATCGCTTGGGGAATAGAGAGATAGAAACGAAAGGACAGCGACGCTGGGGACGAACGCGGCGCATATTTAAATATTATTTAGCGACGTACATTTTTTCTCTCACATAGAGTCGAGCATTTCGACGGCAAATGTTATATATTTTTTGAATTTTTTTCTTTGTTTTTTTTTGGTTTTTGAAATGTAAATTCCGAAAAAAACTTGAAAATATTCTGAAATGCGTGAAAAAAAAAAAAAAAAATGTAGGTCGGCAGTTGGCTGGTAATGTAAGTCAATCAAAATCGTCGCAATTTTCGATCGTCAATATTTCGACGAGATAATCAATCTTTTCCGTTATAACTAAGAATTTTATCGGAAAATCTCAGCGGTAGTTACGGGTGGTTTATAGAGAAAAAGTTGTCAGCGTCGCCGAAGGTAACATAATTGAAATTTGTAATGAACGAAAGAATGTTGGAAACTTGCGGGATCTTTTAATATACTCTTTCCGATAACGTATTAAAGAATGTATCGAACAAAAAGTTTGATTATCTTATGAAACTCGATAAGTTCTCGTATCCCTATCCATTACAGAATTACGCGATAACGCAGTAACGCATCGTACCGTTACAATTCCAAAAATCGTCGCAATTTTTTCCATAAAATTTTTTCAATAAAAAAATAAAATACAATTCATAAAAAGTTTTTTATTGCAATCATCCAATTTTTAACAAATTTCATTGAATCTATGAAGTTTGAAAAAATGATTGATACGAAACTACAAAGTCGTGTAAATTTTTTTTTTTTTGTTACATTGCCGACATTTTTTTAACACACACTTTACATTTACATTTTCTTAATTGAATTTAAGAGACTTTGATAAATTAATCGATAACGAAATTAAAAAATCGCACGAAGAAAAAAAAATTGTCGATTTATAAAGAGTTCTTTATTACAGCGATAATTTTTTTAATACTCGTCGCAATAACATTTTTTTTACGAATTTACGAGAGTTTAAAAAACGAATCGTAGCAGAAATTTCAGAGGGTTCTAAAAAAAAAAAAAAATCTATAGCCATAGCCCGAGGTGCATTGGGAGCGAAAAGGGATATAGGAAGTTGATGCCAGATGGCGGACATCCGACATTTCTACGATACCCGTACCGTAGCGCTTCCCGTTTCTCTCTGCCGTCGAGTAGCAGATAAAAAAAGCGACGCTTTGCATGGGCTCCTCAAAGAACAAAGAATTACGAGAGCTTGCGATCTTCTCGGTTCATCCTTGTAAGAGAAACCAGTCAACCGCGTCACATCGCGCGATTCAAACAGTAGCAGTAGCGGTGTAAGAGACCAGCAGCAACTGTTGGTACTTTCGTTACGGTTACCTCTCGTCTATGTGTATCTCTCCCGTCCCTTTCTCGTTATTATCGAGAGACAAGCAGCTCCCCAGTGTCTCGACGACCCGCACGTTTTCTCCTCATCGTCTCGACGTTGTTGCCTCTGTTTCATTATCAAAGTTGCACACGACTGTCGAGGAGTATATATAACATTCCCCGACGTACTCTTTACGCCGAAGATACGGTTCGACGTTCCGATCGCGTAATCAATCGAAGATTTTCATGACGCATTTTTTTAATCTTTTTGATGTCACTTTGATTTTTTTTTAATTCAATTTGTTTATTTTTTATTTCGGCAAAAGTACTTTTTTTTACGTTCAAAATATTTTTTTTTATATGCTATATATATTTTCGTCAGTGTGCTCCGAATTGCATAATAACAACAATAATGCAAAAATTCGTGTGTACCGTTCGCGATCCGATCGACGGAACAGCGCGGTCCACCGGAGTTGTAATAAATCGACGATTAAATATCGAAAATATTGAATTTTATACGAGTATTTGATTAAATACGTTGGGAAGCCTGTGCGATGGTTGGCAGTATTGATATAAGTAAATAAATGTACATAACCCGCGGGCGGATCGCGTCAATACACCGGACAAGTTTTGTGACGAATTTCACTGAAAAATTCGGCATTATCCACTCCTCGGTGCCGTTGACCGATATGCCGGGGGTTTTTTTTTTTTTTCATGATCCGGTGTTTCGCGTTGGAATTTCGTTTAATCCGCGTGCGCGGAAGAGCAACCAATGTATAGCGCATTCGCGTAACGCGCTATAGCGATCACATAGTTTTTTCGTCATTTTTTTTTTGATAGACGAGAGCGAAAATGTGTTACGCGGTATCTACTTAGCTACACAGACATCGAGTATCCACCTGCGACCCTCTCGTTCTCTCCCGCGTGTCTCTCATCAAGATTGATAAATGCTTTGCCCGTGTGCCACATGCCCTTCATCAGCACCCCCTCTCCTCCTCCTTTCTCTGATAGGCGCTTTCTTCCTCCTGCGCTTTCTTCGACGTTGGCTTTCTATCTTTATCCTTCATTTCTCTCGAGGCATAGCGGCAACGGTAGGATAGCTATATAGAATGAGAAAGATGAATGATCAGCTTACGATCGTAACCGAGCCGGAAGTTCGGCTCGGCTTCTGTTTGCCATCATATATCCTCGTCGCCGCCCTCGTTGTGTTCGTGAAAAATCTTTTTTATTCTTTTTTTTTTTTTTTTCAATCAAGATAGCTTCCGTTCTGTCTGAGAATCGTCGGCGAAGCCGGTACTTTCACAAGCGTATATTATTAAATACAAAAGCATCGTAACGTTATTACTACTTTCGTGTCTCAGCGAATCGAACGGGAGGAGAAAGTTTCGGCTTTAAAGCTTAAAATACATTTCACAATTTGGGACGATATCGAAAAAAGATTTTGACAATTGTTCAATATGGTCATTTTTTTTATTAAAAAAAAATATGATTTTTAACCCCAAATTGTCGATTTACATCTTCCAACATTTTTCGACTATTTTTGTATTTTTTCATCTATATCGAAGAAATGTGCATTACAGGGCAGGAAACCTTTTGGTGTCGAAAAAAAAAAATCCAATAATTTTTTTGTATAAATTCATTTATTTAATGGAAAGCATTTGGGAAATCTCTTCTATAAAATTTTGATTATTTCATACATTTAAAAAAAATATTTAATAAAAAATACTTAATATTTTTGACAAACAAATTTTTTTAAATTCATATTCACCACAGCAAATGGCAGAAAAAATAAAATTTATCAAAAAAATTCGCCAATGGAAGTCAATTTTTTTTAATTTTTAAAATAATAACGTTATTACGAATAATCGAGTTATTATATAAAAAATAATTCTTAAGTACCTTAAATTACCATGAAAGTTAATTTTTTTTATCAAATCTAATTATATCCATTCATAATCAACTTTTTATTCACTCTACTGAGATACATTTATCTCCTTAATCGGTCATAAAATGTGAAAAAAAAAATGAATAAAAATGATGGTTAAGAATAATCGTACATAGGCATCATTTCCGCACACGCGAAAATCTCGACGAATTCACGTAAAAGAGATGCGAAACAAAGTACTGAGAAGTCGAGTGGATCGTCGAGTGAAGTGTAGGGATGAGTTAGTGGGTTGCCGGTTCAGTTTTTTGGCTCTGACGCGCTGATTTCATATCCCAGTGAGCGTAGTATACGTAGCCACGAATGAGCCGAAAAGCGATGAAAAATAAGTCCATACATAAACATGGAAGATATCTCTACCAAGTTGTACCTATGTAGTCACGAATTTTGACCGAATCAGCATTAAAAGCGGGGAATCCCCTTCACCCAAACCCGGAGCGCCGTCGTTGCGGGGTTCACGATCGACAGATTAGTTCGTTCATTTTTCCCTTCGAGTCTCTTGAAACGTTGAACGTGACACGGAGTACAGAGAGGGTTTAGATGGTACGTTATGCCGTGAGCCAAAAGATGATTTATGTATTTTCGTCCGCGGAACCGTAGTATCTGCTTTATGACTCGGCAGATGAGCGAAATGGCTGCCCGGTGAACGCAAACGGGAGGAGAGCTTCTCTCTACTATCCACTATTCCCTCTTCCCACACTCTTCTCACTTTTCTCGTACTGCCCCCGCGCGATATCCACTCGTGTGGGTGTCTATAACACGTACGTACTTTAGACACACATACACTGCCTGTGGCTTACTCACAGGGGAGTACTTTCTGGCAACGAGAACTGCGCTCTGGCCGTTGCCCGCTGCTCGTCCGGCTAACGCATCGGCAACTTTTAATACCTTTCCCCTTTGATTTACTCGCTATCTCTTCGTGTACGATACAACTACGTGTACCACCCTTCCCGCTGCACTTCGTTCTGGCATCGCTCGTTGTTTCGTTTATATACTATAGAGTTTTGGAATGGTGATACGAGAGCCGCGGCCTCTTGTACGCGATATTCCAGACTTCCGATTACCTTTTGGAATCCCGATGTGTACGTTCATCAGTCGCGATTTCGGAGTCTATTATATAATTGTATGTGGGAGAAAAAAAACCCGAAATTTCGTCGAATAGGTTGCGTTATTAGGATCCGCTTCGCTGCTCGGCAAAAATCCATTTTGGTTCTTCTTTTTTTTTTTTTTTTTACGTCCGTTAAACCGGACGAGTTCATTTGCGTTGCTCCAAATTGGAGTCACTGAAGGCAGGAACGGGGAAAATAGGGGCAAAATGGACCGCTTTAGCAATTTAGGGAGTTTTCTCGATATACACACCTTTTCGGTACTTTCGAACATCAAAAATAGATATGTTACACCCACTTACAGTGTTATGACGAAAAAAATGGCGCACAATGGACATTTATATCAATTTTGAAAAGATGATTATCGCATTGGAGTTCTATTTACCGCATCCCTATTCTTCGTTGGTCCATTTCGCCCCATTTACCCCTATATTATCGGTGACTTTAACATTTTATTAACTACAGTTAGTGCAAAATGCAAAGGGCGCGTGAATTTCGATGAAAATCTGCACAATAGTTGCCGATAATGCGAAATCAATATTTTTGCTACAGAAGTTCGAAAGATCGAAGAAAAAAAAATAATAGCTTTTTTGAGTTTTTTTTTTATCAAAAATATAAAAAAAAAACAATGGCGCCGTTATCGAAGTTACACACGCGCGGAAAAAAAGATGAGAAAGACATCAGTCGGGTTTTCTTCCCTCGAGTCGTAGTCACGAGGAAAGGCCTCGTTCCCGGGCTATACGCGCAATAAAAGTTTCACCGGAGACACAGACCTAAGGTAAGTTTCGTTGTCTCACCAAAGTTTGGTCACATTGCGCAATAGATCAGGGGGTTTATTGCTCGCGAAGCGTTACACCTACATTTGTATCCGCGTTCTTACATCGTACTTCGACAATAGTCCACCTATATAGAGCACTAAATATATCGCGGCAACATGGCCATCGGTATAATACCGACGAAGTCGTATCGTTAATCCGATCCCCAGAAAATGCGAAAGGAAAAATCCGAAAAAAAAAAAAAAAAAAAAAAAAAAAAAAAAACATGGTATTATGGATGATCGAACAGTACGAGATTTTTCTGCGCTCGCTACCCGTACGTTATACGTGTAACGAGAGGGGGATATAGCCAGAGACCATCCATTCAAACTGGACATTCTATAGGGGTATTATCTCTCACTCGGCACAGTCTCGGGGGCTACAGGACGAGAGGGAGAGAGAGTGAGAGAGAAAGAGCGCGCGATGCGGTGTGGTCTCGAATCGCCGTGTGTAAGAATCGATGAGCCGAACCGGGAACGACATGGAAGTCCGCTAACCTCACTATCATTACATTTACGCTTGGACAACCCCGCTCAATCGTTATGGATAAGCCGTCGGGTTCGAGGGATTTCACCCGGATATACGATGTCCACCCCCTCCCCCTCCCCCCTGATTCGCCCCCGCCGCGGTGTATAGTTGTTCAGTTATAATGAATCCCTCTAACGCGTTCACGATGCTTCGGTACCAGAAAATTCAATAAAATCGTAGATGAAAAAACAAGTAATGCGTTGCAGAAGCATTTTTTTAATAGTATTTAAAATGGTGTAAAGCGTAGAGAGAGTTAAGAAGTTTAGGAAAAAATCGGCGAATTAATAAGTTTCGAAGTTATTTTAGTGGTAAAATATCGCGGACCTTCTGTATATTTCGACGACTATTTCTCGTCGTATTCCGATAAGAAAAAAAAAAGGAAAAAAATGTACCCGAAAGAATGCGAGGGAAGATACGACAATTCTCGTAGTTTCACGATTACAATTAGGATAAATGCCTCGAACTGCTGAGGTCGAGATATCGCCTCCGTTTGACGACCAGTCTCGAGTCTCAACCCCCCGCGAGTCCTCTCTCTCTCTCTCTCTCTCTCTCTCGACCTCTCGGCACCATTCTCTCTTCGCTATTCTCTCGTCGTGCTATTCTACCCTCCGCTTTTCTATATCTCCATCTTTCGCCTTCTGCACCCGTCGTTCTCGCCGCGTACTTCACGAACCTTCATTTTCGAGGAGACGCAGCGACGGCGCGGCGGTGCCTCGAAGTCGGTCAATTTGCGAGAAACGGATAATTGGATAATTACAGACCCGGAGACTTAGACTTGGCGAACCGGCTTCCGGGAGACATTGTCTTTATTCGTTCAATTAAATTTGTTAAAATTTTTTTAAATCTCTTATCGTTAGACAAAACTATGCTTATATTTTATAATCTATATAATTTACTTAAAATGTGAAATTATTTTGAAAATTATTATTTTGACTATTAATTTCTATAAAATTATAATTAATGTTATTTTATTCATTATCTTTTATTTTATTAATTTTTTTTTTTTTTTTTCAAAATGTTGATTTATATATTTTCTATAATGATTCAGTTATCAATTTGCAAAATAAGTGATTATTATTGTTAAACTTTTTTTTTTTTGTTTTCAAAAATCGGGTTGTTTTCCTCCCATAAATCTTTTTTTTTTGGAACACAGATAATCCGAGCAATAATTGGCGTCAATTATAAGTAACCCCTATGTCGCGACATGTACCGTTAAAAATAAGGGGGAGGGGGGAGGGGGTGGATTTCGCGGGATTACTTTACGGCTGTGCAACGGTTATAGTGAGTTTGAAGTTCAAAGCTAATTAAAAATAGATTAAAAGAAAATCCTGACTGTGAAAACACCGAGAGGCGCGAGGAGAGTTTGCGGAACCGGAAAATCATTCCCAATTCACTCGCCAGTACGCGTCTGCAGAAATCCCGAGGTATATACCACGTATAATGCGACGTGGCGCGAGTTTCCAGAAAATAACGAGATATTTTCACGCGTACATCGAGGCAGCATTTTCAACATTAATTTCATTATTATTATTATTATTATTATTATTATTATTATTATTTTTAAGCGCATAGTCTCCTCTGCTGTTCGTATTCGACAATAAAATTTTTTTTTTCAGTCGAAAAACCTAAAGTCGTAAGTGATTTCGCGTACGCGTGGTTCTCTCGCGGCCTTTTCCCGTGATAGTTAGTTCGCAATCGTTTGTCCCGTTAATCAACGAAGCGCACACAGTGTCGACGATCGGCGAGACAGGTCCTCTCGCTCGTTACCCCGAAATGTCCGAAACAAATGTTATTTATCGCATCGTTTAGTCCCTCCAACGAACGCGGAGCAATCGTACCAAAACGATTAAACGTTTTTGATTGTACCGAAAACGGACGATTAACAAATTTTCGTCGTAAAGTATCGGAGACGAAATAAAAAAACACTTGTTCGCGGGCGTTATAATGTTATTAGCGTCCGACTAATGTGGGTACTTTCGATAAAACTAGCGAGGGGAGTGGGGGGGGGGGGGGGGGTGGCTTTACGCTCGAACACGCGGCATCCTCGGCTCGTTACTCTCGGTACACGCGGACTCGATTGGTCAATCGTACATAATCGTTCCTATATTTCGCGGACAAATCATAACAACAGACATGTTAATCGCAGCCATTTTGTTATAAACATTTAATAACCGGACGATAACGTGAACTAATTAATTTCGCCAAATCATTCGCGAATTGGCAGCGATAATTGTTGCACACCGCGATACACGGTATTTTCATATATAATAATTCACCGCGTTGAATCTATCATAATGTTTAACGTAATATCGACGCGATGTATCTAAACGAATTAAATCTCGAGGCGCAACATTTCCCATGAATTATTATTATCGTATTGTTTGTTATATTTCGATACGATAACGAGGCGCCAATCAAATTGATCGGAAATAAATTACGGGTCGTTTTCACGAGTTCGCAATTAAAGAATCAATTTCTTTGAATCAAAAATATTTTTAAGTAAATAGTTGTCGAATTTAAAATAAATTTAAGGGGGTAAATTTATCTGCCGCTTCAAAAATTGAGAAAAATGTTTGATTTTTTTTCTCTAAAATTATAGGAGGCGATAAAATGATTTTTTTTTACCGAAAGTTACATCTATCGAGAGTCTCAAAAAAAAAAAAAAATATCCAAAAATTTTGAAAAGAAAAAAAAATGTTATCTTTTTTATTTTGTGTAATGAGTTCGCGATTAAAGAATCAATTTCTTTGAAGCAAAAATATTTTTAAGTAAATAGTTTTCGAACTTAAAATAAATTTAAGGGGGTAAATTTATCTGCCGCTTCAAAAATTGAGAAAAATGTTTGATTTTTTTTCTCTAAAATTATAGGAGGCGATAAAATGATTTTTTTTTTACCGAAAGTTACATCTATCGAGAGTTTAAAAAAAAAAAAAATCCAAAGATTTTGAAAAGAAAAAAAATGTTATCATTTTTATTTTGTATTTTTTGAATTTTTTTTTGTTAAATACTTTTCAAGGAAAAAAAAATACACAATTCTAATGGAATTTCGGGACGTTAAATAAACGTGTACCCCTTTTAGTCACCGAGCTCTCGCGAGTTCAGTTGCAAATGACGTGTAGAGATTTTCGGCAGCGCAGCTATTTCCTCCGTGTCCATCGTGTTATCGAATGACCGCGTAGCGATACAGATAGAATCGCGCCCGATGCGTTATCAGTAAAAAAAAAAAAAGATAGGTTACTGTTCGTCCGAAAACGGTGAATAGTTTGTGAAATTTCAATCGTTGCGGTATCAAAGGCTACCGCAGCCAACAGGAGTGTACGAAATAAATAGATGTATGGGAGTCTGTGTAAGCGAAATAAAAGAACAACTCTGGCGTCACTAGTCCGATGAAAGGACCTTTGATCGTAACGAAAAAGCAATGCGGAACGAATCGCAGATTCACCAGACTGCGTATCTCTCCTCGCTATAACGTTGCTCCGCTACACTGAGCTTCGATCGTACCCTGGAGCATTCTCAACTTTCACACAGATATACAACGACCCGTATACGCATGAACACACGAATAGGTGGGACACAAGCGCACCTTCACGCCGAACCACGTAAGCCATCCTCCCCCGCGTTCGAACGTTCACCGCTGCGGTGATCTCGGGTGCCATGGGAATTTTACCGAAGCACAATTGTAACGCCGACGAACATTGTACGGCAGTTCAAAGTCTATAGATAGATCGCGAATAGCTGATTCCGTATTACTTCTGATAGGAGCGCGAGATTAACTCGAATCCCGTTGGGTTATGACCGCATGAAAATCCGATCTTTTGGCGCATCAACGCGATTGAATATAAAAAAAAAACGAAAAATCATAAAATCTCGAAGTTTTAACCTAAAATATGGAATTATTAACGTCGAAAATAACTGAAAATAATCTGAGAAAAAAAATGAAGGGGTTCACATCATTTTACGTGTGCGGCGATGCGGGATAAAGGAGACCGGGGTTAGTTGAAACATACGCTCCGAAAAAAAAAAAAAAAAAATCGAATAATCTTCTTCGCGAGTACGGCGCTCCGTAATATTGGAGTGCATACTGTGTCCATTCTAATTAGTTAATATAATATTAATTAGTGATAATAGACAGTATTAATTAGAACGCATTGCTGTATGCGATTTCACCCTTCGCGTTCCGGCGATTTTCACTCAGTCGCCTACAACATTGGCTTATTCTGCTCATAACAATAATGCGGAAGTGCATAACGATTTTACGGTTCGATGACGATGAAGATGATACTTCAAGACTACTCTACAATTTTTTTCAGAATTTTTTCATTTAATTTTAAAGTTAAACGGACTGTGCGAAGGCAATGAATGGTCAAAAATTCCGCACGTGTATTCACGTAATCCGAACGTCGGACGTTAATTAAATTGCATTAATGATGGGGTTATACAATATTAATAAGTTCCTACCTATGTTCAATCTAATTTCACATAAATCCATATTCGTTCGGAAGAAAATTTAATTTTTTTCGGTTTCAATACGTGTGTTTCAACGGACCCCTTTCCTTTTCTTTGTCTCTGCGTAACTTCTACTTAAACGCTTTTTTTTCAAACGAGAGAATTGCGGGATTGTTGGTAATTATAATTACGAAGAATCAGATGATAATTTGGTTTTTTTTATCGGACATTGTTGGAGAATCAGTTGCGAAAAGGTTTTGTCGCGAGGCACACAATAGTTTGGTGAAAACTGCCCTCGTTCTCGCGGTCTAAATAAATACAGTTAGCGAGGCGGTGCGGGGGAAAAAAAGTTGGAAAAATCCCCGTGGCGTTGCCGACGGAAATAGCGACCGTAAGCGCGTGGGGACACATCTGATAAATTGGGTATTTTCTCGTACGACCCGAAAGAGAATCAGCCGCGGGCTGTCCGCTAATTTACCCGTTTTTTTTCTTCTTCTACTCTTCGCTCGCGCATGTTTATCCCGCGTTTTCGTCCCGAATCTCGAGAGGGATGGTTGCGATACCTCCGATCCTTTGTAATCTGTAATCGGGTTTTATCATTTGGGAGAAATGGTCTTAATTTCTGTGGGTTCGGGATGAATTTGGAGTCGCGGAGAGGAATCTCGAGTTTTAATTCGATTTCATCCCTAAAAAAAGATTAAAAATTGTTAAAAATAGAAATGTTGCACCTACGATCGGTGACGGCTTCGCTCGACGAATTCACACGTCGACAGTGACTTCTCGACGATGATCCCAGCGCTGCACTCTTTTAACCAGCATATGACGGCGACTGAAAATCTTTACGACCTCGTTAACCCGTGGAGTCTCGTGACCCGGGTGACGTTAGTGTAAAATAGCGGACCCGCATGTTGAAGGGACTCAGCGTGATGTCTCCGGTCACTGAATAGCAAGTAATATACCCATTTTACAAGCGGTTGAGCGACGCACTCACCAATGCAGATGTGTCAGTCGGGACGCTTAGCCGAATCGAGATACGAGAGAAGTCACAGTTGATTGAGTCGTTTATATCAATGTAATTTTCCACCGGAAATTCGGGGCAAATTACAGAGTTCCTCGTAAACACGAGCGATTGAATGGAAAATAAGACATATTTATTTCATTTAACTTGTAAGTTAATTTTATAATTTTCAAAGTGCGACCAAACTTTGAAAATCATAAAATTGAAAATTTTTGAAAATTATTTCGGTGTTTTCGATGAAGAAATTTCGATTTTTAAAAATTATGAAATTAAAATTTCCAAAAATTGAAAAATTAAAACGTTTCCATTCAAATGTACAAAAATAAACATTTTCACGAAAACAAAACAAAAACAATAAAAAAAAAACCACATATTTTAATTTTTCAAATTTTTTGTTTGAAAAATGTTCATTTTGTAATTTTGAAAATAAGAACACGTTACGAGTTAAATGAAACTAATATATATAATTTTTCATGCAGTCCTTCGGATTTACGAAGATTTTTATAATTTTCAAAGTACGACCGGACTTTGAAAATTATAAAATTGAACATGTTTTTAAATTATTTCGATGTTTTCGATGAAGAAATTTCGATTTTTAAAAATTATAAAATTAAAATTTTCAAAAATTATAAAATTAAAATTTTCAAAAATTATAAAATTAAAAGTTTCAAAAATTAAAAAATTAAGACTTTTCCATTCAAATGTACAAAAATAATCATTTTCACGAAAACAAAGCAAAAACAATTAAAAAAAACCACATATTTCAATTTTTCAAATTTTTTATTTGAAAAATGTTAATTTTGTAATTTTGAAAATAAGAACACGTTACGAGTTAAATGAAACTAATGTATATAATTTTTCATGCAGTCCTTCGCATTTACGAAGAATTTTATAATTTTCAAAGTACGACCGGACTTTGGAAATCATAAAATTGAAAATGTTTGAAAATTATTTCGGTGTTTTCGATGAAGAAATTTCGATTTTTAAAAATTATGAAATTAAAATTTCCAAAAATTGAAAAATTAAAACGTTTCCATTCAAATGTACAAAAATAATCATTTTCACGAAAACAAAGCAAAAACAATAAAAAAAACCACATATTTTAATTTTCCAATTTTTTTATTTGAAAAATGTTAATTTTGTAATTTTGAAAATAAGAACACGTTACGAGTTAAATCAAACGAATATATATAATTTTTCATGCAGTCTTTCGGATTTACGAAGAATCCTTTAATTTGTCACGAATTTCCGGTAGAAAACAATATTAATAAAATGTTTTAAAAAAATTTTAACAAAATTATTTAAAAATCAAGAAAATTAACGTGTTTTTATTTAAAATCGGGAGAAAAATAACTGTTTTCACAGAAACAAAGTAACAAGTACGAAATAAAAAAAAAATTGTGACGAATGATCAGATAACTCTGTTGTTAGAGAACGAGTCCCGGGGAGCTATAAATTGAATGTTTTTGTCCATCTGTCTATTTCTCCTTTCCTACATCCACCGGCATTGCATAGTTTGGCTCTAGTCTCTTGTTCCTCTGTCAAGTATAGTCGCGAGGGTTGTTAATCACGGTCGACTCCGCGGTAGATTGGCATAACGGCGTAACCGTCTGCGCTTCTCTTAAATGCAAATTTATCCCCGGGGACGAAGTTCTCTTGCACAGAGCGCTTCAAGTGCAAAGAACCTTCCACGACAATTTGTCAGTTCCCGGAGGTTCGGCGCGGCAACGTTTTCCACTTCTACGTGGTATATCCCGGGGTATGCAGACTGCCTCTTTGTCTTTTCAAGCAACGAACCTCTTACCGTACTATAATGAAACGGTGCCCGCCTCGTTATCCGTCCCAACAACATTCTCCGCAAGTCTCAGCGATTCCTTACCTACTTTTGCGAGAATTTTCCAACGTAACTCCCATGCGCTCCAATTATTACGCGAGAATTTCATCAACTATCACCGATAGCTCGTGTTTAACATCGTATGGACGTAACTTAGCCGAATCGAGATACGAGAGAAGTCGCAGTTGATTGAGTCGTTTATCAATGTAGTTTTCCACCGGAAATTCGTGGCAAATTGAAGAGTTCCTCGTAAACACGAGCGATTGAATGGAAAATAAGACATTTATTTCATTTAACTCGTAAGTTAATTTGAAACGATTATTTTTCGACATTTGAATGGAAACGTCGTAATTTTAGAATTTTTGAAAATTTTAATTTCATAATTTTTAAAAATCGTAATTTCTTCACCGAAAACATCGAAATAATTTTGAAAATTTTTTCAATTTGATAATTTTCAAAGTCCGGTCGTCCGGTCGTCCGGTCGTCCGGTCGTCCGGTCCGGTCGTACTTTGAAAATTATCAAATTGAAAAATTTTCAAAATTATTTCGATGTTTTCGGTGAAGAAATTTCGATTTTTAAAAATTATGAAATTAAAATTTTCAAAAATTCTAAAATTAAGACGTTTCCATTCAAATGTCGAAAAATAATCGTTCCCAATGCGCCAAAATTACGCCGTAATGATTTTGGTTCGTAGCGATCGCTCGATAATGAACACTTGTATCCGGTCTGCAACAACGTTGAAGACGCAAAGAGGCAAAAAGATCGCGCGAGGCTTGTGGTGGAGATTCTCGAAGGCGCTGCCGATTCCGAGGGCGTTTTTTAAACCGGAAGAACCGTAAAATTTATTAGATTTGTTGACGAGTTCCTCGCTGCTCAATTACTTCGTTGGGAAAGAAGTGCCTTCATCCGAGTTATCGAATTACCCATTCCCTTCTCGAGGGATTGTAGAAATATTTACTATTACTTCATCACCGTTTTTCTCTTCATTTTCAAAGCAAATGCCACGAATGTGTAACAGGATAAATATTTTTTTAAATATCATCGGATTTATGGAGCGTTTTTTTTTTAACATGTCATCATTCATTTTTCGTGTCCTGTGGACAAATATTTGCGGATTCTATCTGTTTCGCGATAAAAATCACCGCGATAAAGTTTTGTTGGGACAGAAAGTAATGAGGTTAGTTGGTAGAATAGAGTCGTGAGATCGAGTAGTTCGGAACGGAAAGAGACACAAAGGAAGTTGACTCCGAATAACGGACAATCAATCAATGATTCGTTCCACGGCTCAAAATTACGAAGTCCAGACTAACGTCAAGGATTGCCACGAGGGTTGGGGAGAGGGGATGTAGGAAAAGGAAGTGAAACCGCGGAAGCGAGAGGGTGAACAAACCCGGAGGGGCTCGGCGCAGGGGAAACGGCGAATGAAGCGCAGCCTCTCGGCGTAGTGGATCAGTCAGTAATTGATCGGACGCCGAAGGAGTAAACACTTCGTCGTTGATTGATGAACTAATCAACCTTATACGGAACTCCGCAGGGATCCTTTGGGTTTCCTTCGTCGTCTATGTGCTCTCGTCCCGCCGTTTTCATCTAACTACTCCTCCCCGCCACCCTCCCGTACATAGTTGATCGCTCATCCGGTACTTCCGTGCCTATCCTCCCCGACGCGAGATGCTGCTGGTTATTAAACACGGAGTCTCGCTAACGGGAACGAGAGCGATCGCAAACCATGTCGGATTGGCTACCGGCTCATCCTCGAAAATTCAATTGAATTAGAAGAAAATTAGCGGTGATTCAGGAACCTACGAATATCTTCTGACTTCGCAACGTCTCTTTCGCAAATACTTCGCGATTTTCCGCAGTAAAAAAATTCAGAAGGGTAGTCAACTTGGGGGATGAAAAAGTTCGTTCGCCAAATAGAAATCATTATTATTGAAAAATAAATTTGCATAAAATTATTATTTATCGTTCTCGAGATAATGTGCAAATTGCATTAAAAAAAAATTTATTTTCTACGAAAAAGATTTTCACGTAAAGCATTCATTAAAAGGGTTAAAATAATGTCTACGATCTGAATTTCATTTTTATTTCGAGTCCAATCTTTCCGGTAAACATACTTTCGACGTTGTCGATTTTTTTTTTTTTATCGATCGCCCGCAGCGGTGGTGAAAATTCTTCGAAGCGTATAAAATATTTTGCCACAGAGAGGGGGCGGTGTACATGCGCGCCCCCGCGCTTTTCTCAACCAATTCATCGCGCTGCATATATTCCACTCGACTCACTCCAAGAACTTCTCATTTATGCTACATAGAGTCGGGTCTTCTCATTATACATAACCCCGCAGCGTTTCAGGGTACTGCAACTTCGAACAAGCGCCGCCATCCGCGTTGAGTTGTATTGTTACACCCCTCCCTTCGGCGGCCCCTCCTAATATCGGAATGTACAGACGAAGATCCATTGACCTGATTTTACCGAAACTCCGGAGTTCGTCATTGTTATCCAAATTCCCGTGAAGGAATTTACACAACTCAAGGAGACTGTGCGGCATTCTAATATAATTTGTAAACAGAATTTCTACCGCAATACCATTTCGCGGCGTTCACGAGCTTTGATACAATTTGCGTAATTTTCGATTTATTCGATTATCGTTTTTTCTGCATTGATTCGATAAAAAATTTCAACTCGTATATGTTTTTTCAACATTAAGTTCTCTTTGCCAATGCATTCGCCTCTTCAACACGGACCACTGGCGGTTCCTTCGATATTTCGATATTTCGTATCGAATCTCCGAAACACTGGAAATAATTAAATTTTCAAAAATGTGTTCGCTTCGCATCCGGAACGAGTTTTATGTCTGCGTACCGCGAGTTTACATAATAATTATAAGTATATTTAAATAAAGTAAAATAATAATAGTAATTAATAACCGATATAACTAATAATAATAATAACAATAGTAGAAAAAATCTTTTAAAAAAGCAGAAAATATTTTAAAAATTGATCGAAAAATGTTTTATTTATTAATTCATTTGTAACTGTTGATTCAACTCCGGCGAAAGGACGAGAAAAAAAAATAAAAAAATGAACTTCAGAAGTTTTTTCGTCGTCGACAGTCTATGCGAAACAGTCGCGAGGGTGGAATACGAATGTCGCTTGTCTTTCGGGAACGTGGCATATCCCGTAGTGCGGTGGTCCCCCGTATGGGTGGCGCGTTGGGAAAGCGACTTTTCTTCTGGGAGTACAATATACAAGCGCTTGCCGTAGGCATTCGTATAATAATTGTCGCTTGCCGATTTGGCATTCCGGACGATGCGCGTCGCGAAGCGCACGCGGGTACCCGACGAAGCAAATATTTTCTACGAAAAAAGAAGTATAACTGGGACACTGCAGCGGTAAACTGCGCGAGTATAGAAGTACAAAAGCGCAAGGACTGGCGGGCGGGAGAGGAATAACAGAAGCTACGAGAGTAGTGCAAACCGTTCCCCCGTTCCCAGGACTCTCGTCGGTCTGTTTCGGTACTATCCGGACATTCGTATTGGTTAAATTCGACGGGAAAGCGCACTTCTCGCGACCCCACGGTGAGCCGACGTAACTGGATTTGCATAAACAAAACGCTCAATCTACTTTATCGAATCGCATTGCTGTGGAAAATTCGCAATGCTGGGGGTTATACGAGGGGAGGGAAGCTACGAGGACCGGCCGATAATCTGGCACCTCGGATACGCCTGGCGGCCATCGGCACCATGACTACTCTGTACTTTGCTGGTTTAGCCCTGAAATAACCGCGGATGATGTTATCGGTAGCTCTCGGGGATATATATCCATTCCACGGAGAATTTTTAACTCCGAACCCCCGACACCGAGAGATCGGCTTCGTCTTTCTCTGTTTATTCACATAATCGTTTTACATTCGGATAAACGACGAGGAATCGCAGAATAAGAGGAAACTGTATTAAGCTTTTTTGTGGTTCGTAAACTTCAGCTTAAGTACCTAAACCATTTTTTTTTTTTTTCGAAAACATTAGGAGGTAAAAATGAAAGTAATCGAGAGATACACGTGTTAAAAAAAATTGTAAAGCTATAGAAAATTTTTTTAAAATTCGGCCACCGAAAGAGACTCTTTCGGAATTCTTTTCTAAAAATTGTTTGTCAATTTTTAATAATTACGTTACAATTGCGCCTTTTTTTTAAACGAATTTCTTAATTCATTCAAACTAAATTAGAAAAACTGGGAGACGTCTTTTATCTTTCGTAATATTTTACGCGTTCGAAACATCAAAGAATTTCTCGATCCACTTTAATTTTTTTCTCATTTCCCGAAGAAACGAAAAAACTAAAAATGATAAATGACATAATGTGAAGGTCTATGGGAAAAAGTGAGATACTTTGGTCGTCGTATGCATCGAGACGACGAGTAAGAGCCTCGCTTTTCTTCGATGAGGATATCTCAAAGCCCGGAGAGCTTTACCCCTTGACTAATATATATTATTCGCCCCCTCCCCCGCCACCCCCCGCTGTTCCCGGTAACAAATAGGGTCAATTCGTCGCGTCTCGTTCGCCGTAAGAGCCGCGAGCCCTCTCCCCGGGTATCGTGGATTCTCCACGCTTTTCAAACATTCTCTCTCTATTTTTTCGAAATACACTCTTCATCTCGTCTCCTCTTCGTTTTTCCGCGCCCCTTCCCTGCCCTTACTCACACGGCAGATTGTACCCGTTGGAAATAAATTTCGAGCTGTTTCAAGTGAAGATAGTTGCCGCGATAATTCAGACAAACCTGGAGCAGCGCCTCGCCGCTCCACTTCCAACCTTATATTCTTTCTCCAGTTCAAACTCCTATATTTTCCCTTCGGTAGCTCCGATATCTTTCCACTTTCCACCGACGCGTCGTGTAGGACGGGGGTGCAGGGATGAGGGGTGGGGGGAGGAGGAGTAGTTCCAGGGGGACAGTGAAGAAAATAGTATAGAAGTGGATAGAACTCTCGCCAGCTTCGTCGTACTTCCCGAAGCTATACACGAACGGAAAAGGAGATTCAACGAATGCGTTCTTTCTCGTCTACGTTCCGTTCCTTTTATTTGTTTCCTTTTTCTCTTTGCCACCCTCCCCCCCGTTTCCAACTCGGGTCGGAGCAACCCTGTGCCCGTTTTGCACGTTGCCAATGTTCTCACTCTGACAGGCGAGAGATGCTGGAGATCGAGCCAACCAGCCAGCCAGCTAGCAGAAGTGGAGGCAGAAACAGCAGAATAGAGCACCAACCACTCCTCACACTCCTCATCACCACATACTTTCTGTCCGCGCGCGCGTACGTATTCCTCGTTTTTCCTCGACGTTTGTCAATACCCTTAGCGAATAGGATGGGGGATTGGGGGGAGGGGGGGGACATGGGGTGGGTTTGGGGCGGTTTGCACGCAGCCTGCAGCAGCAGCATATCGAGATCCTCCACTCTCAAAGCCTGCAGCAGCGCGGTGGCCGCGCGTATTTGTAAAATGCCGCCTCACTTATCTCCTCCCCCATTCCTTCCCTACCTCCCCCCCCCCACGGCTTGGCATAAATCGGGATCGCCAACCTCATCCTCTGCCTCACTCGCTTCTCTATTGCAGTATTGCATGGTCTTTTTTTTCCGCTATCCCCTTCTCTATTTTCATTTCTTTCCATCCGTTTTCCGAGCTCATTCGCTCTCGATGGCAATATATATCTTGTGAGCGACCATTCAACGGATTCGATATGAATGTATGCTTTGCGCATCGAGTCTCATTATAATTATCGCGACTACCGGTGAGAGGAATCAGTAATAGAACTGTGAACGACCGAAGGACAGTGAGAATTAACTTAATGTCGAAAGGCGATCGACATTTTCGCAACTCAACGTTGCAAATGCCGATTTTTCAAATCGTCTTCGTCGGTGCCAAATTCTGGAAAAAATCAATATTTTTCAGCTTAATTCGTAACGAATAAAAAATTTTTGAAACTCATCGTGTCGATTTCGGTCCATTTGTGGTTTTTTTTTAAAAGGTAACTCGACTTTTTTGCTACGAGTCGGTTTCCGTTTGACTATTAGTTTCACATTCCATCCAATTATTCAGGCTATCAGTTCAGTTTCAGCCTGAAATGTTCCGAGTCAAAACTTTTCCATTTTCTTTTTCCGTTCGAAAAAAAAAAGTTCGAACTACAGAACTACAGGGTTATACGACACCGAGCAATTATCGCATTTTCGCTGAATCTCACATCGCGCGTATCGATTTCTCCGTCAGCGAAAGCTTCGGTTTTTTCTTTTTTTTTTACCAATGGGTGAGGGGAAAAACTCGCTTTATTTGTTTTCTCGTCGAGACTATGTGCTACACTCGAGTGTATACTACCGTTTATTTCGCATAGTTCGCGGCTCTTGAACGCGTATGTGCAGATATGCTATTCCGTTGCATCACCACGCGCGTGTCGGTTAACTCGTTTGGTCGATGAAAACAAAATAAAAGCGCGAAAAAAAAAGAACAGGAGAACGAGAGGAGATAATCCGTTCGATGGATCGATGGCTGGTCATTCAATCTTCAGCAGGAGCGATATAAATAATCTACACGCTGGGGAAACACATATTTCCAATGTTTCTCGTAGGTATTTTTTGCGTTTCGCTACCGCAGGTCATAAGGTACACACGCATATGCATATTAAAATGGATTCGTGATTTGCTCCGTATGTTTGCTGTATAGGGCTATGGGGGTCGTTTCTAGATTAGTATAACAGGCGACAGAGCTTTCCGGTTGGTATTGATGCCGACACGAGAGAGGGGTGTGGTGGTGTGTACATTGGAAAGATGCATGCATTCCCTCGGCTCTCAAGCGCGTACACAACACCCGATTCGCCACGCAGTACCGACGAAACCGTCGGTGAACCAGCGGGGGAAGGAGGACCGAGAGACGAATCTAAATTCAAATGAGGTGTGTGGCGTACGTACACGCCAAAGCCAATCTCGGCCGGTGTTATGGCTTCCACCTCCTCGATTGTCTCTCAACCCGCATCTCGGGCTCTCCTTCCCCTCTCCTCTATCCGGAGGCTTCTATGCTCGCGGCTCTCATACCTGTACTCTCTTCTGCACTGACGATGTTGACCTGTCTCATCGTACAGCACACATTGGCCAGCGTTGGTTATTTCACCGTGCGGCTTCGTGGCTTCAAAATTGCTCCCGGACTTTCGCTCTCTCTCTCTCTCTCTCTCTGTGTGGAGTGAAGTGGAAAAAGAAGATGAAGAACGTTGCATTTTTTATACTTCGATTGCGAGCTGCGCGCAGGACTTTTTTTTATTATTATTTTCGTTTCTCGTGAATTCGATTGTATTTTCTCTGTATAATAAAAAACTATCAGTATGAGTTACTCGTGTATGGACCGATCGGACCTTGTATTTTGGAATTTCTTCTAAATTTTCACGTGTGAACCATTCGAACGATGGCATGCGTACGTTTTTCGACCAATTGGCAATTGATCGAACAATTATTTTTTCATATTTTCAAGTTCCTCGCGTATGGATTGATCGAAATTTTTTTTTCGTAAATTTCTAAAGTTCCCCGCGTATGAACCGATTGGACATTGGTAGGAGATGTACTTTTATCAATTTTGTCCCGTATGGACCGATCGAACAAATATTTTCGTGATTTTTTTACATTTTTGCGTGGGGCCGACCGAATAATATTTTTCGTACATGATATCTATGCTGAAAAATTCTCCAACGAAAGATTCACCGTCGAGGATATATGAAAAGAATTACCAACTTGGCTTGTCGGGTAAATAAAAGTGAACATGTCATACATGCTGTTACAACACACGGGAGAAAGGGTGGGGGGATTGTACAGCGATGTTTTCCACTGAAAACAATGTCTTTCGGATGATTTACAGGTGTGAACAGATTTCTTGACAAAATCCTTGACAAAAAAACGGTTATAGCCCAACATTCTTAGGTTGCATCAGGAAAAAAAACTAATCATCTTCATTCAAAAGCATTTCTACACTCTTTGAAACCTCAAAAAATGTGTTGCCAATTTCCGTGTAGGATCAGATTTTAAGAAAATCCTTTCGACTTGTACCCTTCCGAGTTAACTTATCCTGCTGCGCAACTCTTTTGGATGAGATAACCATCGATAACCGAAGGAATCCCGGTCAATGGCTTAAAATTCGTCTATCGAATTCTTATCGGAATAACGTACCGAGAGCCGAGCAACGTTTGCCAACATTGCAACGCTGTGATTTTCGGAGAGATTCATGCGCGTCTGTTTCATGTATTCATTGTCGTTCTCCGAAAGTTCAGTATTTGTTTTTCGTCGTCGTGTCATTGTCGCGAACGAAACGCGGCTGAGAAACGGAGAGCGCATTGCAATTGCATCGTCGAGACCGCGGCAGCGAGAATGAAACGAGGAGACGAACCCGGGGACGAGAATTTATCGTGATTTTATTTCGAACGATAGCAGAGAACGATGGCTTTCGGAATCTGCTTATGGAATCTCGAAGATGTTCACTGGAGAGTCTACTCGTTTCTACTGGTAGAGAGGGGAAGGAGGTTGGGGCGGTCTTTCGTTGATCGAAGTTTCTCAGCGAGTCTATCCTTTACACCGTTGTGCAAAATCCGTACGACTCTTTGGTGGAGTGTCTACTACCCCCTCCCCCCGCCCCCAAAGGTTTGGAATATATTTCGAGGCTTGAAATCGATCGAACGACGAGAGGCGAGACTTCGATGGAAATCAGTATTATTATTCTATCACCCGTCGTCTTTCGACGGGGTTTTCGTCGTCACCGGTCCTCAGTCGCGCGCGGCCCCCGTTTCCTCCGCGTCTTTGGGGCGTGTGACACGCCCAGGGAAATCTCGACTTTCAAATCGCACGCTAACACTCCGCACTAACCCCCCCTCTGCTGTCCCCATTCCACACTGTAGAACTTTGGGAAAACAGGGTGTAAAGCCAACGGAGACGACGCTGCCTGAGTATACAGGAAAGATTCTTCGGCGCTTGCATATACCAGACAAGTAGGATGGCTTTGGCGAGTTGGCGAAATGCCTTCCCGGGGCACTATACGCCCGAATCTCTCACCCCAAATCGTAACGAAAAGTCTCATTATTTTCTAACGATTCTTTCTGAGTGCCGAAAGATTCTTTGTTACGAGCTAATAACATCGAGCGATTGTTGTAAATAAATATTCCGAATATGAAATTTTAGCATCTGATGATACTAATTTTTTTTGTAAGGTCTCAATACTTCTATCTTTCGATATAAAAAAATTCTATTTATTAGATCTTTAAGCTGCTGGGGGAAAAAAATCCGAGTTTGACGTCGACTTCGAAGCGTCAAACGCGCGTAATCCCTTGATATCCATTGCCAGTTAACTTCAAGACTCTCGAGACTCCATTTAAATCCTCATCAGCGGCTGACCGTTCGGCCGATCGAAGCTTTTACAATCGTTGTCCAAATGCACCGTTGCCCTGTACAAGTCCTCCGGAGTTCTAAACCATTCTCAGATACCGGTTTTCCGGCTTTTCCGTGGGGGAAATGATCGGAAAAGCGGAGGCGCTTTCACGTATCGGATAATAGCGCGGAGTCATTTTGTCCGGCTGCTCCTAACCGAGACGGACATCCGCGACCTCGTTCGCGACGATAGCTGCAGGCCAGACGGGGGTATTCTGCCCCACCGTATAGCGCTGCGCCGGAACACAGTCAGCTTTCCGACGGAATGTACTTGCGCGTCTGCCGATTCTATTGTATTCACGATTCGTAGAGATCGACTGGCATAGCTGGAATGCGGCGAAATACCTAACATCGCTGGGACTCCGATCCATGGTACATTCAAAGCCTTTTACTGTAGATATAGAATATTTCCTTTGAATGCGAAAAAAAAAAGAAAAAAAATTGATGATTTTTGCCGATGGCATGTATTTGTCCGAAGGGTGTAAAGAAACAATCAGCATCTGTGTTCTTTTACAGGGCGTTTACAAGACGCAAAAAATCAGAATATGAACTTTGAGATTTCAATTTTTCTCATCTTAAATCCGGCGACGAGAAATTCGAGAATTCGTAAAATCAATAAAAATCAAACGAAATAAAAGGCAATTTTTTTTGTAAGGAAAAAATTTCATTTTTTTCGCGTTATATTTCACAACGCCAAACAAATAATAAGGAAAAATGCACGTTTAGCCGGAAATGTAACACGTCGACAATCTATTTAAAAAAAAATTCTTTATTTCTGTTTGCCTTTTATATTGGTCGTGAAAAAATTATAAAAAAATATATATGTATATATTTATTACGAAAAAGAAAGCAAACTTCTTGTTTGGTTCAAACAAAGTCTGGAAGCTCGATGGCTTCGAAGAAAGTGTCGTTGGACCGAGGAAACCTGTTATGTTCCATCGCTGATTGTAAACGTAAGTACATTGACGGTATAGAACGACGGGGACCGCGATCGTCAAGCCGCGCGGCGCTATACAGCAGCGGCAACTTGACATGCAGCCACGTAGTTACGCTAACGAACCTCACCTCCTTTCATACGGTTTTTTCTTTTTTTTTTATACCTTTACGCTATCGATGCCACGTATATTACGTATTTCTGCTTCTGCCAGTGTCTCGATACGGGTGCACTGGTTGTGTGGAAAACGTGGGAAGCCTCGACAAGCGCTTTTGACCCGACTGTTGCGGGAATATCTTTCCACTGTACAACCTTCCCGACCCTACAAATATATTTTCCTATTTTCATCGGTCTTTGAAAATTCCCTTTCTCGTTTTTCCAATACTTTAGCCGTGCGTTCTCGCTACGAATTATTCGACAAATTGAAATTGTTGATCGATATTTTCAAAACTGTTTTATTTTCGTCTGTTACTTCGAAAAATTGCGATTACTTTCGATTGATTGAATGTCCCAATTAATGAATAATTTTTAACTGTTCATTAATTTTTTTTCGACGGAATTTCAAGTACGTGGCTTCCGTTAGAAATAATAATGACACGAAATGTTCATCGCCTTCATAGCTCACGAAAATGCAACGAAAAAAAAAAAAAAAAAAAAAACGAAAAAAACACCAATTCAAAAACAACGCGTATCACATATGAGATTTTTGTTTTTCGTTGTTATTTTTTTTATATTTTTGTTTTTTCGCTGTTTCGTTATTCGTTTATTAGTTTTCCGAAAATAGAGTTCAGTGCTGCAGTCGTATACCGCGTATATTTGGCACACTTTTCAAGAGCTGCCGGTGGGCGCATATGCGCGACTATGAACCACTCTCGTGGGGTATACAAAGTCAACATACTTGTTTCGTTCGTGTATACGCCCCGCCAGTGCTCCCTCTCGACTATTCGCTCACTTTTTGCCAATACTCGTCCAGTTTCACTCGGTCTCTTTCCTATTGTTCGTCACAAGACGTCGAGAGGCACATTTCTACACGAGTAAAAAAATAAAAAAAAAATAAAACAACACATGCAAAAAACGGTGTTTTTGCATACGTACCGCGAATTGTATGTAAATTCTATGACTTCTCTTGACAACCGGTGAAAAGAAAATATCGTTATTTTTTTCACGAACACTTTAATTTCATTGGGATTTTTCGTTTATTACATCATCTTCACGTGTAATAACGAAGTAATCGAAGTGGTACCACTTCGTTTAATTTCATCACGTCGCGCAACGCACAATTTTCCGCGGCCAATTATAATTCCCTGAACGTTAATTGTAATTTGAATTCACTCCGCGTATATTGAATTATGTACAATTACAATGTTAATGTCGCGGAACATTTAATTGGGTGTTAGAGATGAACCGAGAGAATCGATAAAGCACACGAGGCACGTGCTCTTGGCGCGTGTTAACCTCGTCTCGCCGAGGATCGCCCTCGCAAAACACGTGAAACTTTCAACGTGCTCTGGGAGCATTAATATTTCATTAAGGGTCAATATTTTTTCTGGCATTCCTTTGGCTCCAACTGGAGAAGTGGGAATATGGCCTGCGAAGCAGCTTCACACGAACCAATCTCCTGTTTTTTTAATGGCTGTGTAGGTGTGTGCGGCGTGTGGGGACTTTTTTATACGATATCATCGGTCCATTCTTTTTCACCCGCGAGACGGAGAAATATCGATTTGTAATCCTCAACGATTTTTTTATATTTAGAGACGAGAGTATCCATTTGGGTTGCGGGTAGAAAAGTTTTTCGGATTCATCGGAAATAAATCTATTCGACATAATATAAGTAGCAATCGCTATATTGGAGTAGAGCTATGAGGCAGGCGATCGGATGCAACATTAAACAGCCGAGAGATCAATATCGAGATGCCATTATGGAAGGAGTAAAAGTCATTTTACAAAAATAAAAATCAAATAATAACAATAAATAATTTTATTAATATTAAAAAATTCCCGACCACAAAAAGACGAATAAAAAAATTATACAATTTTTTAAATTTCGTAAAAAAAATTTTACACAAATGGTTGATAAACAAATATATAAATACTCAATGACGAAAAAATCTTTCGAAAATAATTTTATTCGCATATTATAATCGGGATATTCATTCGTCATTAATTGTTTATTCATTAATTAACTATACAATTTTATAATAAATGTTCGTAAAATAATTTTTTTGCGATCGCGGGAATTTAAAGAGTATAGTTGCAACATCCGCGTATCTTGACCTATTCCTCCGTCTCATACTTCCGTACTTTCGTTTTTCCAACAACGAAAATCTTCGAACGAAAACGTACACCTTATCGTCGACGTCTTACGAAAGGAAAAATGTTACGGTGATTCACCGGAAAAAGATGATTTCTGTGCTTACATCCGGAAGAAATAATAAAGAAAAAAAAAAAAAGAAAATGCTCAACAAGATCCATTGGATAAAGAAAGCTAAAGCCGATAGAGAATAGATGAGGAAAGAAAATACAGTGCATCGCGGAGAAGGTTACTCTCGCAGGATTGCTGCAGAGTGTCCACATCGGAAGAATCAGACGTCTCGCGGGGGTTACCATTGCTTTTAGAGGGTCAGAGGGGTTAAGCCACTGGATCCGGGATTTATTTAGCTCCGCTCGTATAGGGGTATTACGCTACATTGACGTGGGAACTGGTAACGGCATGAGAAAAATATTCTGAAAGCAACCTGTATATGTTTAAAGAGATGGATCCCCGTTATTCACGATGAAAAGAATGCATTTGGTTGCAGTATTTTCAGCCCGAAGTAACTTATAAATCGCAATAAAATAAACATCGAAAAATATTCAATTTTTTAAATTCATACTATTATTATTATTACCTCATTGCTAACAATAACACAATAATAACAATAATAATGATTATTTTTTAACAATTAATTTGATACTTTGTATTAATTATTATTATTTGTTAAATTCAATTATTAAACAATTATTAGTATTATTAAATCGCAATAATGATGAAAACAATACCATTTAATCATTTTTGATTATTCGATTTTCCACCATTATTTCGGCATTTTACTTCCGACTATCCATTTCGCGATTAATTTGCGATTTTTTTTCTCCGTTTAAGAGACAGTTTCGCTTTATTCCAGTAGCTACGGATCACATGAGAATTCATGGATACATTTTTATTTAACGCGCGCACACTGGTCGGCGACATGTGTCGCAAAGAATTCAATGCCGTGTAACGCGAGAGGCGTTCTATGATTGAAGTATTTATAAAATCGATAGCGCGATTTTACCTCTCGACTCGACGATGTATGGCGGTTAAAAAAATAGAACATCGTATTCATTAATATAACAATTAATATTGCAAATTCGATTAGTCAATATTTATCCTGAGAGTCCGATGAATTTTGAAATAACGCAATTCACGATTCGCAACTGCAAATTCGACCATAAAAATTGTTCGTAATATGTAAATAAATGAATAATATCTAAGTAAAATATACAATTTTGAGCGGAAATTTTCATACGAAAATATTTAAAAAACGGAGACGAGAAATGTTATCGCGTTATTCATAATTTTAAATTGTCACGAATGGGGTATGAAATTTAGTTCATGACCCATTCATTAAATATTCACCGCCGCGAGTGATCGTGTTACTGTCGAAAAATGAAAAAAAAAAAAAAAAAATGATTACGAATGCATAGCTGTCGGCACAGTAGCGTAAAGCATGCATTCTGGACAGCGACGAAATTCGAATATGAATTTATGATAAATGTCACTGAAATTGCGTTATCACGGTAAAACGCGAAGAAGCCGATGACTCGGAGACGCTGTTGGCATTGCGAAGTGTTATTCGAAGAATTTGCAGGGTGGGGGTACTTTTCAATTATGCGAAACGTCCTCCAACGTCTCGTCGTACGGGTAGGAAGGCAGCGAGTGGTGTTCGCGCCCAGTGACTCGGTCATTTGCACAACGAGAACGAGTGTACGAGGGATGTGAGAGGGAAGACGAGAAGATCCGTCAAATATCTGCGAAGAAACACGATAGAAGCAGTCGTCGTCGTTTCTCGCGGAGTTCTCGAATTTTCGATGAGGCATTGGCTTTCCGTTCTGTCGGCGTCGTCGACGTCGTCACCGTCGTCGTCTTCGTCGTCTTCGTCGTCGTCGTCCTCGCAGTCGAAGACATCGGCAGCCCGCTTCGACGTCGCCGACGCGTTTGCAACCCCTCTTTAGGCTAAATCAGTTTGCAAACGTCAACGTCACGAAAGCGACGATAGATGGTAGGGGATTCGAAATGGAATCGAGTTTACTCTGTTGGTGCCTCCGCGTCTTCTGTTGGTCCTTCGTTCTTCGTTCTTCACCCCCCTCTGGAGTATTCCTGCACTCCTTCGTACACCAGCCGATGTGCAAAGCCGAGTGGATATTCTGCGCGTGATGGAAAATGGATGAAACGGGAACTATGCGGATATATGGAAAGGTGGAATAGAGTAGAAAGTTTTTTTTTTTCATAAAGTTATTTTTCGATCGTTAACTATTAGTATCCTGATAAGCTGTAAGCAGCTTTGTATTCCATATTTACGAGGCTTAGTCTATCTTAGTCTATAGTCTTTTCGATATATCGAAAATTGAGTCAAATTTATGATTTTTTTTTTTGGAAACTATAACAGGTAACATAATTTTTTTTAATGAAATCTATATGTTTTAAAAGTCGTAGAAAAAAAAAATCGGTGACTGTAATTTTTTTTTAATATTTTTTTTTCATCATTTCTCGTAATGGTTGATAAAAAATTGACGCGATTTTCGAATTGTCAAGTACATTTATTTTGTTGAATACAGAATAAGCGAAATATTTACATTTATTTCGCGCGATTATTGAGTCGATTTTTTTCTATTATTGTGAGCAACGAAAGTGGGTCATTCGGTCGATGTGCTTTGTGCGATTATAATTCATCGTTTACGCACCGCATTGGGACGTTCGCGTGGAGAAACAGTATTGTTACAATGAGTATTATTCCGTTACACTAAAGTCTACGTAGCCGTGAGTCGACTGCGCTTGGTCAGCGTCCGGTGAATTCTGCAATGCGCTCCCTGAACCGTACGACGATACTATTGTTACCGATTGAAACAACGAACGACCCTCCGCTTACAGCACAGTGAGAAGTCAAATGGGTGGTAAGCTTCGCCTTCGTGGCAATGCTGGCGAAATGGACGCCAAGTTTCTGCTATCCCTATACCCCCGGCCTCATTTCAAACCTATCGTATTGAATATGATAGCCGTCGGGAAATCTCCCGTGAAAGGGTTGAATTCTGAAGATGAAAATCCCGGTAATGATATGTTGATCGCGTTTTTTCATACGATACTTTCCAATAACTTATTTCGCCTTTCGGTATCGCAATATTTTTGTAGATATCAAATTCTAAAGTATATCGAAGATATTGGGGCAAAATGGATCAGCTAAGGAATATAGACGTCGTCATAATACCAGAACTACAAATTAATTATTTATTAACGAATTAAATTCATAACTAATATTTTGGGTTTCCGAAAAAAAAAAAAAAAAAAAAAAACCATTTGGGAGTAAAATGGGACAATTTTTTGAAAACAAGAAAAAATCGATTATCGAGGTGTTTCGACCTATTAAAATAAAATTTAATACAGAAGCCGAACTATTACCATTATTTTTGTCATTAAGTTCGAAAAAAATGTATACGGCGTTTTGCATTTTATGAATTTTAAAAATTTTTTCCATAGTGACTAACAAGTTTCATTTTTTATTTCGTGGTAACCTTTTTTGCACCCCTATCGACGTTACTTCAGCCTGATCCACGGGTAACGAACGAAGAGAGAAATTGTAGGACCAAACAGCGATACTTCGCGTGCGAAGCGTCGTTGTCTATCTCAGCTCACGAAGGCATTGCTTACGAATCGTTTAGCAACGATAATATCCTCTGATCGTCGATCGTATAGTCCAATGGATTTCGTATCTACAATCCCCGACTCGAGATTCTCGAACGATTGAGTTTGTGAATTGATTAAATCGCAGCCAACCGATCGTCTAACGGATGGACATGAGATTTAACGGGTTCGATCCTCGATCGCGTAAAATCGAAGCCCGTATTTCACGGCTTCGTAACGCAATGTCGCGGAACCAATGAGAAAATATGATGTTCCATTGATTCGCAATATTAATTTGCGAACAATTCAAAAGATTTTATAAATTTTTAACGTAGACACACAAAAATCAGCGCCATCTTTTATAACAAAGTTTTCGTCTTTTTTTTTTTAGTATTTTCAATGTTTTTTTGTACTTTTGTTTCTTTTAGTATCTTTGAAATATTTTTAGATTTTTCTATTTTTTAAATTTGAAATAAATGTTTTTTCGCCCTTTGACATATTCCTCTGAGTAGTTACGAGCGACGGGCTTCATTTTTTATTTGCGTTGAAAAGTTGACGCGAATGTGTGTAAACGTATACCTTTCATTGAGAAATGAAAGTTAGAAGCGTCAGGTCACGTTTCTGGGAGGGTGAAGTAACTTCGTGGCTGTCGCAAAACCGAATGGGGAATATAGATATCCCGTGGTCTACTACCCCCGAGCGCGCGGCGCATACGATGCACAAAGTCAGCAAGCAAAGTTGCGTTTCGACAGCGTGAACTCTTCCCGCATCCCTCACTCACCGTCCCTGTGTTGGTCGCTGATTAAACCGCGAACCGCGCGAAGACGGTGAAATTTCACCGGCGGCCCCTTCCCTCCCCTTTTCCGGTTCACCAGAACTTTGACAAAGTGTATACGTCGTTCGGAATCACAAATAAGTTTCGCTTTCGTTGTGTTTTCTCCTATGAGAACATCGGTCTCTTTTCACGAATTTCAATCAAAGAACTTCATTTCTTGTTGAAATTTATTTCATATATTCATAACTTTTGATCGCAACGGTAAATTGCACTCGACAACTCTTCCCTCCGAATACATTTGATCCGCTGGCAACCAGCAGTATCGCAGAAATATTTTATGAGGAAATGATCTCTTAAAGTCGGGCAAAAAGTGTTATGAAATATAGATATAGAAAAAAAAATCGATATAACTCATATCATCGCAACAGCTACGTGCGCATGTGATGCATCCTTTTCCGTGAAATCGCAGAAATATTATTATTAATATTTTTTAATACCACGGTATTCGGAAGGATTTTGTTGAAATATTTGATTTTTCTGTACTTACAGTTCACGCATTTTTTTTTATCAGCCATTACATAATTTTCTTTTACGCATAAGCTATTTTATTTCGAAATTTGTGAAATGTTTTTTCGATAAAATATTTGGAAATTGAAAAAAAAAAAAATCCTTTGAAACATATTGACCGCGCGGATTTGTGTCAAATGTGAATTATGAAAGAGATTTCTGTTAAACAAATAACAGCTGTCGCTCATTGAATGTCCAAACTCTCCCCCGTTGCCTTTCCCATCAGCTATCTTTCTGTAAATACATTTTGTTTTTTTTACCTCGAGTAACATATCGATACCCTTTGTATAGAAATTCGCTTCACAAGCGAATAGGGATAGTTGAACGCAATGTAAATTCGTAAAAATTCGTCCGGTGGGGTTTTGGTTTACATATGAATTCTCAAAATACGAAAATGATCGGTTAAAATTGATTGACTTGTAAACAATTTACCAACAGTAGGAATCGCCCACAGGCGGTTCGTCGAAATCGTTGAAATTTTGTCTAAAACATATTTTACTTTTTTTTTTAAATTATTTTTATTATTTTTGGAATTATTATTGTAAAAAATAATAATGACATTTTTTAATAATATTAATAATAATAATTAAATGAATATAATACCAATCTGTTTTTCATTATTATTTACGTATAGACACGTGAATCATACATTTTTACGATGCCTACAAAAAAATTCTGAGAATCTGGAAAAATCTCTGTCGTATTCTTTGAACGATTCTTATTCGTCTATTTCTATAGTATTAATAATAATTAACGGACAATAATACCATTCTTTTTTCATTATTATTTACATATAGACATGTGAATCACACATTTTTACGATGTCTACAAAAAAATTCTGAGAATCTGGAAAAATCTCTGTCGTATTCTTCGAACGATTCTTATTCGTCTATTTCTATAGTTTTAATAATAATTAAAGGACAATAATGCCAATCTTTTTTTCATTATTAAAGTTTTTCATTTCATTATTATTCAAGTTTAAAAAAGTTTAAAAAAGTTACAGTTTAAAGTTTCATTATTAAAGTTTAAAGAAAAATTTTCATTATTCATTATTATCATTTATTTCCGTATAGACGCGTGAATCATACATTTTTACGATGTTTACAAAAAAATTCTGAGAATCTGAGAAAAATCTCTGTCGGATTCTTTGAATGGTTCCCATTAGTGGATCTCTGTAGTATAACTGTTATACTGTGTAACGGACAATCTTTTGTTTTATTGTGATTTTTATGAATCTTTATGAAGAACTGATTGTTTACAAAATAAAGGTTAATTATTTATTAATCAATTGCTATCTCAGGCAGTGAAAGTTTATAACGGACGATCTTATTATCGTATTAAATAAATATTGAATTACAACAGAATATTCGAGTTTCTATCCATTAACATCGTTATATATATATATATATGTACCGGACGGCCCTCGAGAGGCGAGGAGCTCCGGGTTAACGGGTGAACGAGAGAGAGAGAGAGAAATACGTAGTGAAAATAACGACCTTTTTGTTTGACGATATCGACGAAGCCTCCGTGCGGCACCGTCTGTGATACTGCGTCCAGTTGTTTCTCAGAGGTGCAGAGCGAAATATGCAGAGGGATCCGATTCGATGGTTACTCCAAATAAAACCGACAAGTCGCGCTGGCCAGCCGCGCTGTCGTTTATGATCCGTCCTCTTATGTCACCTCTTCTACTTGTGATCTCCGTTCCGTTCGACGGGTGCCGCAGAAGTGCCGATTAATATATTTAGTCGGCTCTCCTTTCCCTGTTTCGTTTGATTTCGGCAACGATCGGGTGACGTATTGTCACGCATCGATGCCTTCGCTCGAGGTGCGAGTTTTCTCTCTCCCCTCTTCGTTTGACCCATTGGTCGTCTTTATCTTTCTCTCTCTCTTTCTTTACTCTACTTGTCGTTTGTATTCTCACATCATCCCCCTTATTTTTGCGCGTATTTTAATACAAGTAAAAATAACTTATACTCTTATTTCCTAATATACGCCCTTCCTTATGAGTATATACTTCGCAATTATTATTATTGTTATTACTATTATTTTTTTTTTTTTTTTTTTTTTTAAACGAGCGTGCATTTTCGTCGGATCGATGTTTACAATTTCGTCAATTTTTTTCGATATTTACATATTCAATCGCATACATTGAAGCTTCGTCCTATACTACATATCTATTATACAATTTATTTTTCGTTTCTTATTTTTTTTTTTTTTTTATAACTCATTACTCGTCGGCGTGGGCACGTCTAAGTTTGGCACGCGGTTATTAGCGGGGCAATTATATTTTCGCAAACTTAATCGATTATACGTGCCAATAATTATCTTTTCGTCGTCTATTTTCGATAATTTAAATGCATTTGGAGCTACCGCTTTCACAATTTTATACGGACCTTCGAAAATATGGAAAAACTTGCGAGTAACTCGGTTCATTGCGTTCGACAAGCGAGGTACCTTTAATAGCACCAAATCTCCCTCCTTAATTTCAACTCGTGATACTTTTTCCTGTTTCTTACTTCGCTTTTCGAACTCCCTTTTGTTTCTTTCGTTTGCACGCATAATAATTACGCCATGATCCAGCGGCTCATCTCGCGGGAAGTTGATGATTTTTTGAATTTCATCAGTGACTTTTCGACCGAAATGCAATTCACACGGCGCGTAGCCGGTACTCTGGTGTACAACGGTGTTAAGTAAACTTTCTATAGTTGGAATGCAACGAGCCCACCGCGTATGTCGATCAGAACAAAGAGTTCGAAATAATCTACCCAATTCGCGCATCACACGCTCGGCGGGGTTTGACTGTGGATGACGCACAGATGAGAAACATGCAGTAATCCCTTCTTTTGCTAATGCAATTCGCCAGTTCGGTGACGAGAACTGTGTGCCATTATCCGACAGGATTCTTTTTGGCTTCCCCATCCTTGGTAGATATTCGCCTAAAATCTTCTTTAATGCGTTTTGAGTTGTTGCATTCCGCATTGGATATAAACGTACATATTTCGAAAATATATCAATCGCCACCAAAATATACTGAACGCCTCCCGACGACCGCGGCAACGGTCCATAAAAATCAATTGCTATGAGATCGTTCGGTTTACTTGACACTATATGATTAAATTTTCCTTCCATTACTCTATTCATTGGCTTGACCCTTTGGCAAAGATCGCAGCAAACGACAAACTTTTTAATTTCCGAAGACATTCCAGGCCAGTAATAATAATTTTGTATGTGTCTCGTCGTTTTGTATACCCCTGCGTGACCGATTTTTTGATGTTCCGATTCAATTATTTTATGCGTCAACCCGTTGGGAATACATACTTGCCAGTTGCCTCGCGCTTCATCTTTTCTAAATAATATATTCTCGTGAATAACGTAATACTCGCCGCCTACACCGTTTTCTAATCTCGTCAGTACTTTTCGTATCGTTTCGTCGTCCTTTTGCAATTCAGCTAACCGTTTCAATTCGTCGTTATGATTGCTGTCGTTTTTGAGCGCCTCGATTGCCACTAATATATCATGACTATTCGTTGGTTCAGATAGCGTAATGCACGATCCGAGGTTCGCGATAAGCAATTTATCTGGATTTTCTTCAAGGAATTTGCACTCAGGATTTCGACTAAAAAAATCTGCGACCACATTATCTCTACCCCGACAATATACCACTTCAAAATCGTACTGTTGAAGTAATAAAACCCATCTCTGCAACCGTGCACTTTGATATTGCGATGTGTGCAAAAACGTGAGACCCTTGTGATCCGTAATAATTTGGAATTTAACCCCTAGCAAATATGTTCGAAATTTCATGACCGAATAAACAATAGCCAACAACTCCTTTTCTGTTGTTGTGTATCTTTTTTCTTCATCCTTCAAACATCTACTCGCCAACGAAATTATGTACGAATTACCCTCAGCGTCTATTTGATACAACACTCCGCTAATACCGCTATCACTACCGTCAGTTTGTAATTTGTACGTTGCCCCGGGAATCGTGTTACTCAACGCTACGCAATTGACAAAACTCTGCTTTAATGTGTGGAAAGCCTCGGTGTGACTTTGCGTCCAATTCCATATAACGTCCTTTTTTAATAATTCTCTGAACGCTTCGATAAGGTTCGCGTATTTTACGGCGAATTGTCGATAATAATTGCACATTCCTAGAAATTGCTGTAATTGTTTTTTTGTTTTCGGTGTTTCAAATTTATTAATTCTATCAATTTTCGTTGGATCGGGTATTGCGCCCTCGGAAGAGATAATAAAACCGAGAAACGGGAGTGCGTTTCGACAAAAAAGTGACTTTTCGAGTCGCAACGTGAAATTATATTTCGACAATCTGTCAAATATCACATCCAAATGGCCAACGTGATCGTCGAAGCTTTTTGATGATATCAACAGATCATCGATATAACACGTGAGAAACTCATCGAATTCGTGCCCTAACGCCAAATTCAGCGCACGAATAAAAGCGCTTCCTGCTGTCTTTACGCCGAACGGCACTCGACAAAACTGATACAACGTAGTATCATGTAAGAACGCCGTGTATTGTCTCGATTCTTTTGCTAACGGGATCTGCCAATAACCATGTGCGAGATCTACCGATGTCATTATTCCTATACCATGAAACTTTTGTATTAATTCGTTTATCATTGGTGGTGTTTCATTATCCGACTCGATGATATCATTCAAAGCTCTCGCATCTAAACATAACCGAACCGCGCCGTTTTTCTTTTTTACAACATGCAACGGATTACAATATTGACTTTCAGAACGTTCAATTATACCTGCCGATAACATATTCTGTATTTCTTTATTGACCGCACCGCGCAACGCGAATGGTATCGGATACGAACGCTTAACAAATGTTTTATTTTTAATTACTCGTAATTTATGAGTGTACACCGTAGTGCCTTCGGGTTTATCAATAAACAGCTTTTCGTGCTTTTTAATCAAGCGCATAAACGTTTCGCTTTGCTCCCGACTCAGTCCCTTTAGCTCACGCGCGACCTTCTGCAAGTCATCTTGGGAAATTTGGGGATTCACGTCTACTCTGATATTATGCAGTCCCCGTAACGTTTCTACGTAACTCTCATCGGATTCGTTAACACCTGATTTTACAAACTCAATACATTCGTCGTTGTTGACGTTATCGTTTTTGTATTTAAACCTTTCGTGATCAAATTCTTCAACGAACCACATGGGGTTTGCCATCTCTTCATTATCTTCGCAACAATTATCACTATAATTTTTTAGTAGCGCGTCAACCGCTAATAACTTTTCGTAATTTTGTTTTTTATCAATCGCATTTTCCTCGATTAACATACCACATTGAATTACTTTACGATCGTTATGACGTTTCATAATCGGTTCATCCCCCTTGCTCTCCAATGGTTTCACCGACATCTTCACATGATCGTCACACGCCGAATTTTTATTCTCTACTTCATTACAGTGAGTGCTTAAAACGTAAACGTAAACCGCATTGTTTCTTTCAACCGTGAACACCCTTCCCGACGACTCGCAGTGGAAAGAGACTAAGTTTCGCGGAACTACGATTCCCTTAACGGACATTTCGCATAATTTGTAATTTAATATCGATTCATTTTTTAGTAGCCAGTCATGACCAAAAATCATTTGCTCCGTAAGTCGCGGTATAACCAAGAAACTCGATTGGCACGTAATATCGCCGATTTTTATTTCCATTAGTATCTGTCGACGTATATGCGTTGCTTTAGCGCCAATCGCAGTGACTACATAAACATTCACGACCGGTAATTCATCAATTCTGTATGCTGTTGACATTTCTTTCCAAAAGCTCTCTGATACACAGGTAACCTGGCTACCTGTATCTATTAACGACGAAATTTCTGTACCGAACGCCTTTACTCTTACTGACAAACATTTCGATACCGTATTGCTGACAGTCGATCTACTGTCCGAACTGTTTACATCTTTCGCGAGGTCCTCGTTAAAATCATATATTACTCGACACCCTACTGGACCCGAACTTAGTGTGTCGAATTTCGGTTTAAATTATTTTCGTAAGAGACTCTATTCGAACCATTCGTGTTATTGCCTACTGTGAAATTCGGCGGCGGGAATCGCGTATCAGGCAGCGGACCACTCGCGTGATAACCCATCGGCATTTGTTGTTGTTGTTCTCGAGTATCGTAATCGTCTTGACCGTTCGTTTGTGTCGTTTTTCGATGGTACGGCTTTCGTCTACTATTTCGCGAATAATTTCGATTATTATATAAATTAGACGGACCGTTGCTAAATTGTATTTGCTGTACATGCCTATAATATGGATAGTCGCCCTGATTTCGATTATTCCCATTATCGTGATATTTCTTTTCAGATTCCCGTTCCCTCTGTACGCCATCCAGCCTCGCCAACGCCTGTGCTACCGATTCCGTAGTATATTCCACTGACGCTAACGCTTCCCGTACGCGGCTCGGAAACTGTTGTACAATCGAAAATATCATTTCGTACGCGGTGAGCGCGGGCTCGAAGTACCTCGCGGATCTCGTCTGTTTATAAAAATATTCTTGGAAACTACCATCGCTGTTCCGATAACGTCGTGAAAGCCACTGATTTTTCAATTTAACTCGAATAGGGATTGAATAAAATTCGTTCAAAAATGCTTCGCGGAACGCTCTATAACTTCGAAACGACCATGTTACCGAATTCATCCATACCTTCGCTCGGCCCTCTAATAAATGTTCAACTACAATGATTTTATGCTCCTCTTTAACGTTTTTGAAATTGAAATATTTTTCTAAATCAGCCAAAAACTCGTTTGGATTTGAACTGATTTCATCGCTAAATTTTGGCGGTTTTACGTCCAATTGCAAATATTGTAGTTGGTTAATTACCCCGCTCACAACACGCTCTTCGGCATCCCCCGATGACTGCGGTTGTACTCGCCGATTCGATTTGCCTCTTGTGTTACTCGCTGGAGGTGCAACGTTGCGCAAAGCTTCCATTTCAGCCCGCATTTCTTCGAGCTGCCGTTGTGCTTCTCTCAGACGTGCCCATTCCTCTTGTAATCGCGCTTCTTGCTCCTCGATTTCGTCGCTGCCGCTCGTGCGAGCCGCGTCTTTCTCTTTCGGCAGATGCGCCTTATTCGGAGGTGAGCGAGTCAGAGACATGTTTAAATAAAAAAAATTTTAGTGCGATATAAATAATTATACGCGACGACTCGATGAGTCGTGCCTCGAGTTGGGCGCCAAAAATATGTAACGGACAATCTTTTGTTTTATTGTGATTTTTATGAATCTTTATGAAGAACTGATTGTTTACAAAATAAAGGTTAATTATTTATTAATCAATTGCTATCTCAGGCAGTGAAAGTTTATAACGGACGATCTTATTATCGTATTAAATAAATATTGAATTACAACAGAATATTCGAGTTTCTATCCATTAACATCGTTATATATATATATATATGTACCGGACGGCCCTCGAGAGGCGAGGAGCTCCGGGTTAACGGGTGAACGAGAGAGAGAGAGAGAAATACGTAGTGAAAATAACGACCTTTTTGTTTGACGATATCGACGAAGCCTCCGTGCGGCACCGTCTGTGATACTGCGTCCAGTTGTTTCTCAGAGGTGCAGAGCGAAATATGCAGAGGGATCCGATTCGATGGTTACTCCAAATAAAACCGACAAGTCGCGCTGGCCAGCCGCGCTGTCGTTTATGATCCGTCCTCTTATGTCACCTCTTCTACTTGTGATCTCCGTTCCGTTCGACGGGTGCCGCAGAAGTGCCGATTAATATATTTAGTCGGCTCTCCTTTCCCTGTTTCGTTTGATTTCGGCAACGATCGGGTGACGTATTGTCACGCATCGATGCCTTCGCTCGAGGTGCGAGTTTTCTCTCTCCCCTCTTCGTTTGACCCATTGGTCGTCTTTATCTTTCTCTCTCTCTTTCTTTACTCTACTTGTCGTTTGTATTCTCACAACTGCAGCGAGGTTTCTCCGTGGAGTAGAACAGTCTGAACACAAGAGGTTGTACTTGGAACAAAGATAGAGCAACGTATATACATATATACTATTAAAATGCTACATAATTCTCTACAGTGGCCCTTTCTGGGCCGATGCTCAACTGAGTTGAATTCGTAATCTCACACGAAGGTCGGCATTCCCTTAGGTGAATATAGTTGTGTCCCGTTGCGACACGCGAGGCTTTTCTGAGGATAGCGGAGAGCTATGCAGTGTATGCTGCTATATGTACTGCATAGCAATGCCCTACAGTGCAGCCGCATTTCAGCGGTACCTATACAACCGGCACGAGAAGGGGTGATGGGGTTGGGGTTGGTATCAGCTCGCGTTAGGTGTTCGTGGAACTTAATACTGCAGACGCGGTAATTGGAGCATAAACTCGCTTTAAACCTTTCGCGTAGCGAACTAAGGGTGTCTCAATCCTTATGTTCCTACACGAGGCTTTGAAGATCGTTCATCGAAGGGCGGTAAAAAAAAAAAAACAACAACAAACCCTCAATTTTTTGTTACCCTTTTTTTTTTTATTCGCATTGATCCAACGTAAAGTTAGAGCTTTGAGACGTTCAATCGAGAATTCAAATTTAAGGTTAAGTCCGACCGATTGCTTTCCAAATTCGAACTTAAGGTTCAATCCAAACGGCGTAAGGATTTACCTCTTATTTCATGCGCACCGCCTCCCTAATCCTTCTTCCACATCCGTTTTTTCTCCAACGATCTTTATTTCTTCAACCATTCGGCAACTCCGCGGCGGTAGCGCCAGTAGGTAAACACCAAGTCGGCTTTACACCGGCTAACTCGTTAGCAAACACTATTTATGCCGAGAATCTCTCGTGTAATTTTCTTCCGCCTGGTATAAAAGAGTTCTTTTACCCGCGGCGAACGCGCGAGCGCAGTTAAAAGTGAGAAAAGCCAAAAATTCCGGTACTCGTCTGAACATACGGGGCGCGTCGGGAAAGAACCCTTTGCCGAGTTTTTTTTCCTCTCTCTCTCTCGCGGCCCTCTTTACACTTCGTCGAAGCAGAGCGCGGGTACTCGACGCTCTCCCTAATTATGCGGATGTCGGCCGTTGCCACGCCTCTACACCTTAACCATCCCATTATACTGTATTATAAAGGATTTGAACTTTTAGCTCTACGAATGATAATCAGTTTACGACAGAACGGAATCCACCGCGATTTTACGTTGTCCTATTTTCTACTTAATTGTTTGTTTCCGAGATTCTTTCATGGAATTTATTTAATTTATTTAATTTCGTTAATTCATTTAATTAAATTAGAGATTTTTTCTTATTTCTCGGGATTTAAAAAAGATCGAAAACCCGTGAGTAACGAAATGGGAATAACGAATGTAGAACGCCCGCAGGGCGAACATCGTACCAAGTAGGTCCGATTTTACATCATCGGGGCTCAGAGCCAAGCGGAGCCATTTGTATTCGTTGTAGCGATCAGAAATTGTTGTTACGATCCCCACTGATCATTCTTGAGTCGAGGGTACTGAATAACCGCATGCGTGGAAAGGTGGTCATGAGAAAGGCGAAGGCGATCGCAAAGCATTCGGCCCGTTGGATTCGCGTCGGCAAACGCCGCGGGGCTCTCTTGCGCTTATCCGCTTTCCCGTTCCTTCCCTCGGAAACGCTTGATTCATTCACGAGTTATTGGTGCGCAGGGGTTAGATACGTATACGTCCCAACGGTCGTAGTGCCCCCTGGTCGCAAGTTTCCTTCCGGACGGTTGCCATGTACCCAACCGTATACCTAATACATATACCGCCAACGCACAGTTTATACCCACCAACCCGTCCTCGTAACTTTTCTTCTTTAAGCAGCGTTTACGGGGTTACAACGTAAACTACTACTAGCTGCGAACCGTTATACAACGCAAAAAGCTGCGCCGTCGTACGTAGTACCACCGAGCGTTGCACTAGTTATAGTAGTATACTCGACTCAAGCGTTAACGGCATTGCCTGCTGTAAACAACTTTGTTCTACTCTTGTGCTTCTCTACCCGACGACGACGACGACGACCAGAGAAACGAGAAAGATAGAGGCTTTCAGCGGTAATAGCGCGGACATAGGATAGCCCCTGGCGGATACACCTGTTCTACAGTCGTTCCGTATTCCCTGCTTCTGCCTCGTGAAACTCCCGGACCCTGCATCTCGCGGGACTCCAAGAGTTGCACACGCAATGCTCCTACGGTCCTTTGTTCTCGAAGGTCAGATTACTTCGATTCAAACATCGTATAATCTCCTTCTTCAGCGAAGAAACATTCAGTGTACTCCTGTTTCTCCGTTCCAAGTAAATAATGCAGAAAATTTCGATGTAAATCCGCGTCTTTCTGCAATTTTGATCCGCAGATACAAAAGACGATATACATTCAAAAATCATCGAAAATTATAATAATAATGCTACGGGTTTTCGATATTTCGTCGTTGAGACCTTTGATGCACAGATTTTTCTAACTCGGCATTTTCATTGCGATGAAAAAAAAAATGGTAGAAAAAGTTGCGGTATATGAAACGGCGATTTGTGATGTTCCGATTATCCAGAAGTTATAATGACTTTTGTGAGAAGTTTTAATGAATTTGCCCAGAGCGCGATAGTCAATTTATTAATTTCCGTTATCATTGGGTTATATCTGTTCGTGTCATTCGTCTGAATTCCTTCGTCCGTCAGCACATTGAAAAGCCTTTCTCGGATTTTACCGTTTATTTTCATCATAGAACTGCCGCGCAGCATCCCATTTATTGTTGAATGGATGGTTCCATTCCGCAACTCAATTTGAATTGAGTCACGAGAAACGATCTTATTTTTACAACATAAAAGGTTTCCATCGATCGACCTCGTTGCACAATGCAATAACAGGGCTGAGGGTATATTATGCCAGATAATGTACATGTCCATCGTGTCGGTTTTGTACAGTGTGCGACTGCTTCATAAACTGCTATCTCGATTCTGTCAATTCACGGGAGTCGCGAGTATCGATCCGAATTCTCTAGAATCGAGGCGATGTCGAGCTGATCTGCTACCCACGCTAAACAGGTTGAAGAACCCCTCGGGACGGCGCGAAAAAAAATATATATATGATCAAACTTTGACAACGCCTAAAATGGCCCCGGAGGACCGGGGATCCAAGTTGTTTTCGCGATGAATTCGCGATTTCGTACGTTGCGGGGAATTCTTTCACTGATTTTATGATGATTTGTGTTTTGTGTTAACACGATGGACAAACAGCGAAGGTAGTTGAAACGGAGGCGGAGATTTGATGTAAACGATTTTTATCTTCAACATTTGTAGCATCGGGGAGACCGGGGCTGCGTGACGCACATAAGTACACTACGAAAAAATAGTTTCGATTAATTAAATCGATTTTGAAAGTCGCTACATCAAATTTTCAGTTGGTACACCGCGTTATTGCAAAATGATGCAAATACTTATTGAAAAAAATGAATCACGTAGTTGTACTAACGGAAAATTCCTTTGAACAATGGGAAACGCCGATTTTGTAGGTTAGTTTCGGCAGCGTTCGCTTTATTCCGCCGTATACCCCTCCGGGTTTTTACGGATCCCCCCCCCCCTCAACATTCCCTACTTGCACTCAGCTAATCTACCTAACCTTACCTATGCGTCTGCAGCCGACTTAGCTACACTGTTCCGCATTTGCCGGGGACACGGGACCGGTGCGGAAAACCCGTGCCATGCCGATACGGACGGCCATATTCTACTGATTCTTCGGTATTTTTTGCACCTGCGTAAAGTGCAGAACACAAAAATCTCAAAATCATGAGTCCCTCATTTACCGATTAACGCGCCAGCCAGTTGCGCGGCTAAGCGGTCACCCATCCAAGTACTGCCCGCGAACAAAGCTGCTTGAATTGGGTGATCACTGAAGCCGCGCGCTAAGTCTTTAAAAACAAAATCAAACATTTCACACATTCACTATGGTATTTAATGGACCTGAAGGGTATTCTGTGATGAGTATTTTCTTAGATGTGCAAATTTTTTTTTTGTCGAAATGTGTTTCCTAACTGTTTGGTGTTTTAATTAGCCCCGGTCTTTCTTACTATCGCATTGGGATTTTGCATCATCCGAATTTTGTCATTAATGTGGGTCGAAGTTCCGGTAAACTGTCGATGGACAGAAATCGAGATTCCGTCGGCAAATCGAATTGCGGATTTTGATCGAGTTTTTCCGCTAGAATCGGGATTTAGCGCAACGAGGCTTATTTCCCCCGACTAACGCATTGCAAATGTAATAGATTCGTTGGGGGACCTGAATCTCTCGATTAACTCGAGATTCGAATTTCGAAGGTTTTCGCATTCCAATTGCCATTTAAAATGCTATCAACGCGTTTAGATTACGTTGGATTGTTGAGATTCGACTGTTTTTCCGAGTGAAATTCGTTATCGAACAAAAAAACAGTTGTCGCGCATTCAAAGGTATTGCAACTGAATAATGGCGATGGTATCTGGAAGTCAGTGGAAGCAAAAAGTACTTGTAATTAACCTAAAAAAAAACAATCGACCAGCAAAGGTCACGAAAACGAAAAGGATTAACGCCGCGACAAGCCATCGTCCTTACTATATTCGCATGCGTATTGTACTTTCTGCTGTATTTTTTATAATCTCCGGCATTCGTCAAAGCCGTAATGCCAAAAGGCATAAAAATAAAGGGTAAAAAAGTCTACGAGAGCAAAAAAAAAAAGACGTTGAAGCACATTAATTCCCGTAGGGCCCACCTGGATCCCGGAACTCTAGAGTTTTTATTCTCCCTCACAATTACCAAGATTACTCTCTCAGTCTAATTATTTCTTGATTAAAGAAACCTCGAAGTGACGGCGCCCACCGAAAACGAATTGACGTGTCTGTTTCCATCTGTTCCAATTTCGTAGTCGAATATTCCCAGCTGTTTCGCTATACGATATCGTCTTACTTTTTAAGTCGGACGGTTATTCGCTTTCCTCGTAATATATTCGTAGCGCTAACGGATATTCTAGAATTTTAACGAAATTAAACGATGAATTCCATTTTCTACCGTATTTTTCATTTTTTTTTCGTCTCCGACAACGTATTGATTAAGTCGAACCAAGTAATTGGTCAATTTTAGTTTTTTTTTTTTTTTTTCGTAATGTTGGAAGAAAAATGCACATTGTCATAAAATTCCATAACCTTCATCGACATTCGACAAATTCAATCAGAATTCAAAGAATAGTAGAATCCTAAGGAAGTTTCGATTCCTTTTGACATACATGCAGACGGTATGAAGACAGTTCTGTCATGTGTTACGCATTCGGAGACTGTCAAAGCCGGAATAACAAACGAATTCCGATCGGAATTTTTCGCTCAAACCATCGACGGGGGGAGCACAGTATCGTCTCGAATTCTCGACATATCCAACCTTTGTTCCGCGTATCTCGGCTCTGGGCGCCGTGCGTCATTCGATACTGTTTGGTACTACGGAAGCGTCATGCTGGGGGATCACTTGTGATGCCCAACTCGCGAGGGTTGGTTTATGGTAAATGTACATTTATATATATATATGTCGGGGTGGAAGAGGTCGTGGGAATGCCGTTGCCGAGTCGCCGCAAGAGATTGAAATGGGGAAGAGGTAAAAGGAAAAGAAGCTTCGAAGGAGTTTGGAATGGAAAGCTAAGAGGGAAATCCAGATGCTGGACTGTGGTCGATAGTTGTGTCGGATCCGATAACTCTCTGCACTCGGAGTTCGTGAAACATTATTGCAGAACTGGTGCATTGAAATTTGGATGATTCAGCCAGAAAATCGATGTAATAAATAAGTTTTGATGAGGCAATCGGAAATTATTATAAATAATAGTACTGCAGTTGAATTCAAGTAGAATAAAAAAAAATTTAATGACGAAAATTTTCGATCGATGGCTGCATTTTTTTTTCGTCATAACGTAAATAACAGATTTCACAGGCAATGGAACAGGAATGTGGAGACATTTCTTTTTCTTTTGAAAATGTCGTCGTGTATATCGCGTACAAAACGCGAATCAATTGTTTTTACGCGCGCGAACGAACGGGTGTCAGTGTTCACATATCGGAAACAATATTTTGGGCAGCTGACAGAAGTGCCATGTGCCATCGGTGTTGGTTCCGCATCTATTTGTTGCTCGCAAGATTCACTTGATTTAACCGATGCGCACGTCAATTCTTTTCCTCTTCCCTCTCTGCTTCGCGATATCGCGATGGCTTCAATTGCGAATCATTCTCAAACATTTTCCAAGTGGTTAAGCAACCCGTGAACCGTGCGCGATCCGATATTCCTCCCGCTAGCTGTGACGTCGATGTCGCCCGCCGGGCGCTTTCGTATTCCAAAAAGTTGGGATTCATACGATATTTATCGTTGCAACGTTCACGCTTAACTTGTTCCGAAGATTCTTTTGTGCTTTTTTTTTAATGCGATAGATATTTTTCATCATATCTATGAATTTGTGCAGACCAATGAAAATTCAAATAAAAATTCGATTACGATTCGAAAATTCGAAAATTCGAAGCATCGTCCTAAATGCTTAATTTTTATTTTATCAAAAAAACATTGAAAGCAATCAAATTGATATTCCTACCGAAAGATACACGAAAGATAGATGTACCGTACGAATAAAATTGTCGACAGATAATAAAAAGAACAAGATATAGCCGCCGGAAGAGTAAATAGTTTGTTTTGGCGCTGTGGGTTGATTTCGTTCCGTAGATTAGAATTTTCTATCGTTAGGTGGGTCTGCCGGTCTCCAAGTTGATGTTATCGTTTCATCGTGTATCAAAATAGCTTCTTTCGCTACCCAATTTGACTCTTTCCCATAAACATCAAAGCGTCAGGGTGAGAGGGTTGTCTGTGATGTCGGTGAACAAGGAGTCAGGAGGTTCCGCCTCATCGTCGATCGGTATACGGTGCATGTTCCCTGCTTCCCTACATTCGCCCATCTTTCGTTCTATCAGTATATCGTATATAATCGAATACGCGATGTTATGGGGATGTTCTCATGTGAAACCGCAACCTAACGACCTTAGGGGGTTCGTGAGGGCATCCAAGGGAAATGGGAGGATGGAGGAGATGCTGCTCCCTCAGTTTCGCAATTGCCACACCAATCGGGGGCTTCGCACTACTGTCGATGTTGGGTCAACATACGCGCCGGTATAATCCGTCGTTCGGATGGAAGAGAGACCTTCCCCGTTATGCCATGGAGCCCGAGCGTTGCAGCATTGTCGTAGTTATAGATTGTTCTCCTGACGGGTGGTCGGCCAGTGTTCGTACCTATTCACCGTATCAGAATTTGCAGCGATGTACAGTGGAACCCCTCTTTTCTTAACTTCACTTAACTCAACCGCCTGCTTATTTCAACTCGTTATCGTGGCAACGATTTCGTTTAACTGTATTTCCCCTGAGTCTGCTCGCCCGACTATGAGTGCTGCACATGCGCAGACTCACCGCGCGGCTTTGTATCCACGGACGCGTCCCCCCCTCGTTACCCCTACTAGCAGCAATTGACCGGGAGTGGGGACTGTAGGAGAAATACAGGATAACGAATGCTTCCGGTCCCGTCGAATTAAGAAAAGAGGGGTGTTGTGCTTTACAACGTTTCAGTAGTTGAGTAGTTTCAGTGCCGCTTTAGTGTAAAACACTTCGTCTCTTTTGTAACGCCAGGAACATAGGTTTTTCTCATACACCAGTGAACTTCAACTCTTGTTGAACCTATTTACGATGGTATCTTGTATCCCCAATCGGTATTACGCTACATCTCAATTTATTGTTACACAATGTAGCCTGTTGCGGTATTAGCATCAGTTTTGCAAAGCAGACTCGTTTCCCACGTCTGCAGTGCTTTTCGCCAGCTATCTCTCCGTCTTTATTTCCCGCGTCTCAACACGGTAACGACTGGCAGGCGTCCAAAGCGAAAGTACCCTTTCCGGTGCTCGAGGCAGTAGCCCTCGGTGGCTCTCTGAGTGTCGCCGCCCTATTAGCTCGCGTGCTGCATCCATGAGGAAAAGAGCTGTCGAGTGTACTATATAGGTACTGTAGGAGTGGGCTGCGGTGCTGTGTGTGAGAGGGGCGAAAGAGGGGTATAAGTATATGGGCGGCGCGGACTGCTTTCCCCAAGACTCTTAGCCCCGTTGGCTATTAGGACTCATAATTCTCGAGTAAAAAGCCCGTTGTGCATCCAATACCCCGAATTAAAACGTTTTGCAGCCCCAACTCTGTAAAGCTATATTTCTATATACGTATATATTTTCCATCTCGCTATTCTGCTGTCCCTACTTCGGAAGAATCTTCGCGGATAGCTAATCCCTTCCGGTTGAGATACAATAATCCTCACCACAATGAGTTTTAGCGCTTTAATACTTGGCACGCAATGTTTCCACGTTTAAGCTCTTCTCGTTGAAGATAATCAAGAAAACTAATGCGATCGATTAACGCGGAGAACTTTTTTCTTTGTCTCTTGTCTCTCTATATATATAACGTTACCGCCGCTGTCGCCGTGTCAGGAATCGAGGGCAGGGCGAAAATATTCTAAGTCCTCCTTAGAGGAACTTAGAATATTTTTCTATTATTCTAAGTCCTCCTTAGAGGGACTTAGAATATTTTTGGTCGAAAGAGTAATAGCGAGGGGGGGGGGGGGGGGGGGGGGGGAGAAGAAAAATATTCTAAGTCCCTTTAAGGGGGACTGACTAAGTAAAAATACAAAAAAAGAACCGGCGGCGACCCCCATTGGTGAAAAGTTGCGGCGGTGATTAAACATTTTTATAATGTTGATAAAGGAAGAGAGAACGCAAGAGCCCGGGGAAACACTAGTTTAAAAGTATTTTACTTGACTATATCAGCGTTCTTAATAATCGGTCTTAATATTAAGACTTATCGATATCGTTGGATTGCGCTACTTGATTGTTAATCTCAGTCTCACAAAAGAACGAAACAAAAAAAATGTTTACAACAATTATAAAATCCCAATGATATGCAAATAAGTGTTACTTGAATAATAATATTAAAACTGTTATTATTATTATTTTTCGAAATAAATCGAAAATTGCGAAAAAAATTATTGAAATAGAAATAATTTTTTTTTTACTTTCCACTTAAATAGACATAAAACAAGTGAAATAACATAAAATAGTTTAATAATAATAAAAATGAATTTAAAAAAATGCAAATAATAATAATATTATTATATTTATTACTAATACTATTATCAGCTATTTCACTTGGTTTACTAACACACATTTTTTACTACACTCCCTTTGGAGCCCGGACTTAATATTTTTTTTTACGGTCCGCTTCGCGTTGCAGCTGAAAGGAGGGAGGAGGGAGGGGGGGCGGGCTGTTATTCTTGCGAGTACATGTGCGAGATGTTCGAGCGTCTGCGAGATTCTTTAGTGATCCCATACTTTATTATTATGTAGATTATACAATATTATCTACAATGTTATGTTCTAACGTCGAGCACTTCACTCGCGCTTTGCCGTGCGTCGCGTACAACAATATACTTTCATTCATATATCCACATCCACGGCGCTGCAAGCGTATATGTAAGAAAGCATATTTTATCTTCGCCTGCTGGCACGGAAAAACCCGAGGCTGCAATAAACTGCAACATGATATCTTCCTCCTTCATGCTTCGCCCCCCCCCTCCCCCCTCGAGGGGAAAGGGTGGAACGCAGGGTTAAGACATCCTCGCTATAATACCAACCGGTACCGTTTTCTGGCTTGCGCTACACACCGAGCACCTAAATATCCCATAACTCAAAACGATTGCGCATTGTTCATCGAGCGCGTCGAGGCGTGCGCTCAGTGCACTATACTTCTTCTCATGCTGTCCTCCGCAGCGGGTCTTGAGTATTGGGGAAGAGGCGTGAGGGGTGGGTGGGGGGGCGCGGGTGAGTGAACGTGGCTCATTAGTATGTAGGCGGCATGCGAGAATTTCTTGGCCCGGCGGGTTTTGATTTAGCAGATTCTTTTCAGCACGGATGCGGCTGCACAAAAAAGTAGGACAGGAAGGAAAAGAAAAATGGAACGATGAGATAGAGAAAAGAGATAAAGAAAAAATGCAATAAAGAGAAGGGAAATATTGTATGGATGAACCAAAAGGGGTTGAGGACGTTGCCGGCGAAGCTTGGATGATTCCTGAGACTGCTGGGGCAGCGGGCATAAGGGTGACGCATGAGTGAGGAGGGGGTTGAGGGGGGTGGGGGTGGGTTCGTTGAAGGCTACAGGGAAAGGAAAGGAAAGGTTGGGTGCTCGTAGCGTAGAAGGGAAAATGGGGCGAAGGCTCTGCAGCCCTCGTCTGCATTCTAATTGCCTCATTCCTTCCGAAACTGCGCGGATTCCGGTGCACACTACCGCATCGCTGGATGAGAGGGTTGGTCGGAGCTCTCGACTCCTTCACCTTACGAGAAACGGACGGCAATCCTTACACGTCCAGTACCTACCCTGACGCCCTCTTACCATCCTTTTCCTTCCCTCCGTTCGCAGCCCTCATAGGCGAATTATATTATACACGGTGCCTTGCATCGGCACGAGAATGTCGGCTTTGTCTTAGGGGTTGAAATCCTATCGAGCTTTTTCTTTGAAAAAATTATTTACACGTCACAGTTCGCCACTTATTGGCTGCATTGTTAACATGGACAGAAATTCAGCTATTCCTTTATGTATTACCGACGGTTGATAACGAGCCGTGGATTGGACTTCTTTTTTTTTTTTCGTAAATTCCATGACACCCTTCGCTCTCAAGATCCCTGTCGATATTGATGGTGACGAGACGTAGATCCCGTAAATCGATACGTGGTCGCGCGGTGGCCTTGCAGTCACAATGGGGTGTGGTATATGTGTGGTGGATGACAAGGGCAACGAGGACAGGCAGTAGAGTTACCGGAAGGGTAGGTGAGGGTGAGAGTAACGCGAAGCGAATGGGCATTCATAAATCTCTGTCGTAAAAAGTGAATTTATTTCGGTGGGGATCGTCGGTGCACCATGGAACTCTCGCTCTTTCCGTTGGTTCACGCGAATCGGGATGAAAACGCGCGGGGGCCACGGGTTTGAATCCACAGGGCTTTCGCATTGCTTTTCAGTCCCTATTTCTGGCGCACATTTATGCGTACATATATATATATATATATATACATATACATACTATAGTATGTATATTCAGGGCCTCTATTGAGACGTGCGTCTCTGGGCTGTCGTTGTGACTGGGAAGGCGGGGCTTTGTGTGAGCGTTGCACAGTACATATAGCGCGCGAGAGGTATACTGCACCGTCGGGTCGTCCGAGCGGACATACGGCAGAGTCGCGCCTGGAACGCCTCGTTAGTCCGGCAATAAAGCGTTTATCCGACCGACGGCGTCACTTCCGGCAATCACTTACCAGCGTTGGATGTTACGGACGAGAGCAGAGCCGTTCTCACTCTCTCATTATTATTATTATTATTTTTTATGTCACGCTGTAATCGTCCTTCGTCTCTTGGCTTCTATGAGAAAAACGCGAACGCTTGGTCAGCCACGGAATCTTTCGCTAACGCTCATTCACTTTTTCTTACGGATTCTTTGAAGCTCGTTCACGGATATACACTGTTGATGTCGTGATGGTTACCGTCTTGATGCTCGATTTACAACATCTTTTACTTGTTTCAGTCTCCGTTCCATTATCCATTATATGGTTTTCTCTTCTTCTCAGACTGTTTTGCACTCAACAATACGCGCTGCCTGCGACGTACAGAAATAATGTTGACCAGAAAAAGGTTTTATTTGCAGATCCACATGAATAGAATGTTCATGCAAAAATATATTAAAATTATATTATATATCTTAATATTAATATTATATGAATTATTATTGTTATTGTTTTTTACATTTCATCTCATTTTTACTACTACTATTTTTCTTTATTTAAAAAAAAATTTTTTTTCACTTAACTTTGTATTCTATAGTTATTATACCAGAGATAAGGTTAAGTTAAGTAGGAAGAGCAGTCGCAATCAATCCCAGCTTCGGGCTTCTGCGACCCGCATAAGGCGTCGTGAGGATAGAATAGACAAAATCGAAGCCAAAATCTAAATCTGTGATCAAATAGTAAATGAGTAAGAATAAGATTCATATATAAATCCACGTATCTCTTGATACCTGTGCATCTTTCAATAAATATCAAATTGCAAATATATAAAATTTTAATATTTTTTAATATATTGAATATATTTTTAAAAGATTTTTCAAAGAGTATTTGTTATATTTTTTCAGAAATATTCCCGGAAATTTCGATATGTTGGAGAATCCATTTCTGCAAATATATATTACAAATTATGCAATTAATATATTAATTATATCGTTGCGGCAATTACAAATTTGCCAACAGATCGAATTCTATGAAACGTGAATTTAGTTGATGAATCAAATTCAACATCTAACGACATGCGGATAGAAAAAGTTTTGTCAGGAATACTGCGGTTGCGTAATATCCCAAGAATTCGAGATGGCAGGCGGGGGGAGGTAATCAGCTTCGTTTATATCGTAGTTGGGGACAGGAAGAAAACTGGATACATAGGTACACCTGCACACGGTACGAAGGTATACCAAACCTCAGGCTTCAGCATACATATATATCTATAGCGTATGTTGCCAAAGACGTTTTTTTTGTCGAAAGTGACGCCGAAGCATTATGCCGGTAGTCTCCGTCGTTCGGTTACCTAATCATTAGAGAGCACCGGCAGCAGCAAGAGCGTTAGGAAGTTACCCACAGGAAAGCTGAGAGTGTCTGGCGATTCGAATATACGTTCTCTCGCGGGTGGTGTGGGGGCGGGCGCTTGGGCGATGAAATTGGCGGAGTCTCAGTCTTCTACTTCGGTTAGATGAGCCAAGGAATTTTTTGCCCCGACGCCGCACTACAGCCACCCATCAAGCGCGGTCCGGGCTCCGGTTTCACCGACGTTGTCGGGATGACACACCGGTGTGGTGCGAGACTCCGAGAGCGCGAATTAACGGGATCTTACCGGGTGCGGAAACCAGCGCTCGGGAGACTCATGGTTTTGCTCGAACTCAACGAAGACCGAGGGGAGGGTTTTCAGGATGCCAGCCGACTCTCGTGGGCTGTGGCAGAAGAAAATAAATGAAAAGGAAAGATAAGATAAGTGAGGAAAAGCCAGAAGCGAGAAGAGATGAGAAGGAAGACAAAAAAAACATTGCGGATGAGTAGTCGAGGAGAGAAAAAAAAAGTGAAGATTCCACTTATTTGACTGAGGCTCTTGTCGCCCTCGTATTTTCCGTTTTCCCATCCCCCTTTCTATATCTTTCTCTTTCGTTATCCCACTTGGTGGTCGAGCACACGTACTCCACTCATTCGCGCACTTGAAGACTCGTTAGTGTCACACCGATCCCAGGGATCTTCGTGTCGCGGGAAGCTACGGTAGCCGAGGGTGTCACGACCCTTTCTCAAGCTTCCTTCCCCTGTCGACATACCCAACGTTAGCTGTCCAGCTAGTGGAGTCCAGAGTTCTCAACGGAGCAATCGGAGTGTCCCTATGGCCCGACATTGTTCCATACTCATTCCTCTGTCTCTCACCGGAAAATCACGACCCATGTCTCGTACATGCGTCCGCGTCGATTGTCGTCACATACTCGTTGCTGGATACGTTTGGGGACCGGAAGAAGCTTTTCTATCGTTCTGCTGTCGTATTGGATCGAAGAAAATGACGATATGAACCGTATTACCACCCCCCCCCCCCCCTCCCTCCATCACTCCGCATTGTCTACCCTTTTAGAAATAAAGTACATATCCCCAGTTAACCACGAATGATTCGACAAGCAAGCAAAGGATTTCTACCATTTTAGCATCCGAGAATCAACTCTCTTGAATACGTGTTTTCCGTTCGAAAGTAGATCCATGACTCTACGTAGGTGTAGCACAGGATGCAGCGCCGACAATGCCCGGGTTCGAGAGTGAAACTAACCGTCTCAATAATCCATTCGCCCGAAAAGCGTCGGCGAAGCGTGAAACGTACGCGGCACGCTAGAGCCGCCGATCGATACTATTATTCGTCAGAGAGAAACAAAAAATGCCACCTGGGTAATAACTATCGATGAGGAAATTTTCAATATCGCGTCGATGAAACACAATCGCAGACGTGCTTTTAGGAGTACCGGGAAATATAAAGCTTCGGGTGGGCTACTTCACCCCGCTAAACCGTAGACTCGCACACGATTTCTACGGTGCATGTATACTTTAACGTCGGGATAACTCTTCAGGAGTTAATTTCTAAATGGAAATTGTTAAATTATCGCCGACCCGTGAGCGATAACACCAATCCTCAGTTGAGTGGTTTCTATCTACGTCGAGAGATCTTCATTGCGATCCGTGGGTTTGTTCTCTGAAGCGTTATATATAGGTGGTAGAAGCTCTGTAGGAACTTGCGGAGAGATCGGAGAAACTACTCGGAGAGGAGAGAGGAGAGCCCGGGAGAAATCTCCGATGACTGGCAGTGTGGCGGAATCTCACAGCAAACTGCACTAACTCACCACCTATACGTATAACGCTGGCGAAGTATGTGTACAACTCCAGAATTGCACCAAGTCGATGGCGCTGTGCGACATTCGGCGCGTTCGAGGGGGTTTCGACTTACGGAACTTGGAATCGTGCCCAGTTTACAGTTTCGGAAGAGTGCCACCACTTACCGAGTAATGTGTAAGAGTAAATCGGTCTCACCGCAACATTCACTGAAGTAGAGGGACACCATTTCGAGGGCAATATCCATCCCCGTACTTAAAATTTCAACCTAAAACGTGTTCTTAGCTATAACAAGGGCTTGTTACCCTGTTGTCTCGAGCAATCGATATAACAGATGTGTATACAGATATCAATACTTAAAGGAGCACGTGTAGGGGATACTGGGGCAATATGGACTACCGGGACAAAAGGAAAGTCAAAATGGAATACCAGAAACTTGAAAACCAAAGTCGTCAGTCACTGTTCGAAAAGTTGAAAATATCGTTGAATGCGAACCGGTATATCCATTTTTGGACAAGCTTAATGCCAAAGACGATGGTATTGGTTTCGTTTGTGCACGAAGTTGTGAGCCAATTGGCCGAAAAGCCTCAATATTGAAATTTTTCCATAATAAGGTCTATTGGTCCATTTTGCCCCCGAATTATTATTATTTTTTCGCTCGGAAGCTCGAAATATTAGTTGCGAATTTAATTTGGTCACAAAACGTTAATTCATGACACGGTCTGCACTCCTTAGCTGATCCGTTTTGCCCCGTTTTGCAACCTGGCGGGTTGATGGTCGCGCTAACTAGTTTATTTTTGTCTTAAAATAATACGAGATAATCTCAGCATTCTTGCGACGTAGCGAGGTTTTCACTTATAAGAAGCGACGATTCCGTCATCACCCGATTTTAGTGACCAACGTAATTGGGATTGCGCCCGCTTTGACTTCCGAGTTAGGTATCAGATGAGATATCGATTATGCTGCATCAATATAGAGGGTAGATTCAGGGTTTTATGTAAACATGTGACAGTGCTTTGATAAGAGGGCAATCAGGTCTGCTGTATCATCTATGCCCCCTACACCTTATCAACTTGTGTGATGGTGGTTCCGTATGGTCATTCGCATCAGGCTTGACCGGCCAATAATTAATCGGGCCGTGATAACCGTTGCATCAGTTCAGGCCATAACGTACATGGTAGTGCCGATACCTCATCGTGGAGATAACGTATCATCGGACTAAATGTCCGCTCGGGTAAGGATTACCCAATTAGCAATGAGTTTCGCCGTAGCTACGAAATCTCGCAGTCGCTCGAGTCGGAAACAACTTCCACGTCCAACAACGAGCTCTACAACACTTCCCGCGTAATCAATACATCGAGATATAAATTACGATCGTACGTTTTCATGGCTTTCACAAGAAAAACATTTTTCCGCAACTCAAATAACAAGCAACTCGCGAAATCCGGAAATTTCGTCAATTACCAATCGGCTACGGCAAAAACAGATCGCGGCATCGATGATACCAATTGCGATTTCCGTTCCCAACATCGAAGCTTTGCCTACGTGACACGCAACTTTTGCAATAGTCATACCCCCCACCTCTCTCCATATATCGAGACACTAGCCGTATCGTGTTTCCATCAAAATACCGGATCGTGTATTACGCATGATATCTCACACCCAATTTCCAACCAAGCGACGGCCGTTGCTCGCTCTCGGTTCGGCGAGCTTCGCGCCACCGTAAATTGCACTCTCGCCCTTAATCATCTCGCATTTCACGGTTGTATAGAAGCGTTAGCATGCGTGTCGAACGGCGGTTCCCGCACGTACCAGCGTGAAGGGGGTAAGCGGGTTCGAAAGGGGGCCGGGGGTGTCGGTGGGACTACTACCTAGTCTGCCTGTCATGAATTTACGAGTTCGAGTCGAGAGCGAGCATACACGCTAGGATTATAACCGCCCATGAGAAATCCTCCCCCGGATTCCGTGTAATCGCGAACTCCGAGGTTTCTTACTCGTTTAATCATCATCTCGAAAATTACATCGTAACGTTACATAAACGGCTTCGAGGTCGAATTTTCCATTTTCCTAGATAACAACCCTCGAGTATGTTACATCACCAACCGCACATAATCATAATGATAATAATACAGCACGTTCGTGTCGTCCAGTATGACGTTTATGCATACATTCCGCTTGCATCAACACCGCCCGCGTCTCGCATTCGCTCTGATTGGCACTGAATTCACTGATCCACGAGAACCGAAAACATTTGGGTTACTCTGGTGGCTGGGGTTCTCGCATAAATTGACTTGCGCAAGTTCACATCACCGCGTTCTCAATTTTTTTTAACTTGGTGGTTCGGCGATTTTCTTTTTTCAAAAATGTGTAAATCATCAAAAAAAAAAAAATATATATACATGCCCGCGCACCAATGAGTGAAATTTAAAGATGAAAGTTTCGATTTGGAAAAATGTTTCAATAGCAACTAATCACTGTGGTGGTCTCAGTTACTTTATGTAATCTCATTTTCGCACCTGTACCGCGACATTTGAGCGAAAAGAAGAAACCTAGTCGCGGCAAGTTCCACACACCAGTCTTCTTCGTTCTTCCTCAATCGAGTTACTCGAGGGAAGGTTGCTGTCCGCCTTCCTGTTGCAACCCTCCCACCCTCAGCGCGAACCCTCTGCACGCTTGTCCGCCAAGCAAACTTCGATCGTAACGAGTGCCGACGTAACTCGAGATAACGAAACTTCCCCGTTCGTCTTGCATTCCCCTTTTCCTCGAGCTGACACCCTTCCGCATCTGACGGATCGACAAAAGTAAATCGACCAAAATGCGGGATGGCAGTCGTATATCTGTGCTCTAAATGTCTTTCCTCTTTTTTTTATATATATTTCTGCCTCTTTCCCTCTGTTCTTTTATTGACGCTTCGCGTTCATCGAAGAGCGAAATTCATTGACATCAAATAGACTTCCAACCCAAGGGCTGCTGATGGGCCACTCGGATAAAATTCTAACGTCACCATGATAACGGCACGGATGGAAGGTGGTTTGCCAAAGGAACATCGACTTAACGGTGAAAATTATTTTTATCGACGACCGTTGGCTTCTTTCGTCGATTTTCATCGATGTCGAGCACAGAAAGGGCTGCCCTGCACTGATGAAAGGGCAATTTTAATCTCCGATCTTGTCGTTTACACTGACGACGTAAGTACCCAAGTTTGCGCCATCAAAGGGCTTCGAAAGGTCAACAAAAAAATCCAAGTCCGTTGCTTTAAGTTTGAAGTTCCAGATGAAACGAAGCACTGATGACAAATTAATAAGGTTTTTTTTCATGAGATTAAGAAGTAAAATCTAAAAAAATCGAAATATATGGAGTGCAATTGGCATTATTGCATCGCCTGCTTTTATCGGGTACAAGATGTTCCGTTATCAGAAAGTGTATTCCGACGAGATAACGAAATGTAGCTACAATTTAATATTAGAGTAGTTGATTATTTCTTTTCAGTATAAAAGATCGTTACATACATTCAGATTATGTTGTATAACGCGTACTCTTGATCTCGGTTCGAGAATGAATGGACGTAACAGATATATATATATATATCGGTTAATGTAACGTGGAGCAGATTCCGCATCCTGAAGTTACTGGCTGGTTGGGTCTATTCAAAAATATACCTACACTAATTGGATAGTCTTACATCGTTGCCGGAGCCGTACAACTTTCTAGCTTATTCGTAGCTCAAGTAGACGAGTTGCTGGAGGCCAAGTTGTACCTTTTTTTCCAACGATACAATGCCGAAGAGAAAAAGGAATACGCGTAAGCAACGTAGTAGTTATTTTTATCTTCCTATTGGAGTTATTCGAAACGAGGATCAACGAGGATGTATTGCACAGCGATTTATATTGGTTTCCGTACCGTACAATATTTTTAGTTCATTAGATTCACAAAAATTCGGCAAATGTGTAAAAAACTTCAAAACTGCAAACTTCAAAGCCGCACTTTAGGAAATTATGAAAAAAATGTTGATTTTCTAATGATGTTTTTCTATGCAACATTACGTTGATTACGAATTACAAATTCTTTTGAATTTTTTTCACCATGTCAGAAATAATAGCAATAAAACTGGTGTTAGGTTAAGTGCTATTCCATATCCTCCTATTGGTATACATTAATGATGTACGAAGAGGCGCGATTGGAGTCATACAATATGATGGCCTCATAACACACTGAAGCAGACTTCGGTCTGCTTCGGTTCTGTTGAAGGGTCCTAAGCAGATATTGCGGTAAGCCTGTCAGCTTCACAGTTTCACCCCGTTATACTGTATCATGGTAACGCATCTGATATACCTATACCTGGTAGATAACAGGAGAGTGAAGCCCTCGCTCGGGGCCATAGATTCTTTCAGATATGTACACACGTAGGTGATATGAGCCTCGTAACAGGGTATGTCGAATCGCTACCCCGCACTCTCATCGGACAGGAGTATGGGGCAGATAATGTAGTTAGGCGAGAGGGGATTAATTTCTCAGAGCGTCCGATTAGACCCCTGTACGATTAATCCATCGTGGCAACTGATCGTGCTGGTTCTCGCGCGGTCGCCTCTGAGCCTCGGCTGTTCAACGTCGGCTCGGTTGGCTTGTCGATATACTGGCTTATCGGAATTGGATCTTGCCTCTTGCTGCCTCCTCAGTTCCTACACGGTGGAAACTCTATGGCACTCAATGGTTTGCTTCTGCGTCTATCGTATCGGCGCTACCTCGTTCGAGGAACCTATGGCTTATACGAAGGCTTCTATGACGTAATCAGAAACCACATTGAAGCCACAACTATGCTGTTTATGCATGGAGAGCCCGGTACTCAGATGATCACTTGCTCCTCGTCATTTTCCGTTCGAGCCGTAAACGTGTTCTAGGTAAAGTTCCACTAGTATTGCACGTCATTGACATTGATATTGATTGAAGACTCAGAATGGTGGAAGATTACAACATCCATAATTCATGCCAGGACCCTATTCACCGATATTCAAGCCTTATAACCTTTAACTATACAGTAAAACATCTTCACAGTTCTTGGACAGTGATGAAATTTTCGAAACTATACATCGATTCTGTCGCATGGAAGATTTAGAGGAGATGCGATTAACTCTATTGAAGCGAACTCATGAAACGGAGTTGACTCAACGGGTGCTCTTTCGCATCTCCGGGATCTCTCGATAATGCCGAGCTTCGGTGTTAGTGCACGATCTTGTGTTAACGGGAGCGTTAGGCGTGAGCATTGTTGAGCTAGTCCTACACGATGACGTGGCTGGTGTGTGCTGCTGTTGAATTTGATAGCGCGAGATTGTGATGATCGCGTGCACTCTATACTATCAGGTAATCCGGACGTCGTTAAGCCACGTCCGAGAGTCTTCCGATGCGCGTGATCTTCGTGGAAAGTCTACTTTATACCTTACAAGTAACTGTACCTATCGCCTACAAAGATTTTACTATACATTGAGCGCAATCCTCGTGAACGTATTACATTCCTAATGGAAGTGGCATGTTCATCGGAACGCCAACGACGTCGGTACAAGTTCGAGCGGATGTCATCAGTCTTGTGTAGGGAGAGCTGTTCCTCCGGCCCAGCGATGGGATCTTAAAGAGACTATCTGTTGTGTAAGGGATGTCGTTCCCTAAGATGTATTCATTTGGCATCTTAAGATTCGAGTATTTTTGAAGATGCGACGATAGGGTCTGACTTCTTGCGAAGTCTTCTAACTAATCGAAATTTAAGCGAAATTTATTTAATCGAAAGATGATGGTGAAGCCATTTCCGGTCACCCACTTGATATTCTTTCTGAATAGGTAAACACAGAAAGATTCTTTAGACAGTGACGAGTAATAGCTCGACATCATACCCACCGCATTTCTATGTTTCTAATAACGCTGAAGGGACAATGAAACAGGAAGGAAGCTGCATCGGTTTGCGAAGTCTGTGCTTCCCGTTGTCAGTATGAATCTTCCCGCACCTATGTGCTCTTCTTCTGTTTCAATCTAACATTAACTGTCATGTGTGGATACACCGCGACTCCCATCGTCCGCCTTGATTACACGCTATTGTGCAACGGGCACTCGACAATTCTTGTATAGGTATACCATGGTTCATGTGGAAGATTTACGCCTGGTTTCGCACCAGAGAGATCGTGATGCGGTTCGGTTAGTGCACATGACTATATGTAACTGACGTAAGAGAAACTATATATCAAATGTGTCTACGGATACGCTCACACCTCTCCGTTACCGGGAGAGTAGGATACTGCGCACAGGGAGCATTCAGCCAGTGAGATTTAGGATTCAGGGACGCAGAGTCCCTCCATTAGGGATTTTTGTACTGCCGATTCCAGCGATTCGTTAGACTGTATTTGTCTGCAGTTGTCATTTGCTTTTGTGTTTCTCCGTCTGCAACTACGGGTTTCATAAGTCCAGAACAAAGGAACGGACCACTTTTTGTGCCTGTTGAACCGTCATAGGGGTTTTTTTTTTCATAAATTCAATTTGAAACTTGCTTTACAGCTCTATGATTCCATTAGTTATAGCGTATGTAAAGAATAAACATAAGCAGGAGGTTTAACTCTCGAGGGTAAATCACGAAACAAAGACGGGAATCTTCTTTCAACGGAGGATTTCTTAGGATACTTGCTGGGATATCATGCTTATGGGAGTCTCCCAAGAATGATTTAGGTCGACATGAGCTCTTGTTGATCCTTCTTTATTCTGGCAATATAATGTAATGTGACCTCTTAGATCTTGACCTTTACATTATACTACGATATCAGGAAATGCTTTGTTTATCCAAGCTTTCCGAATGTCTGCAACCACGTAATACGAGAAAGTAAGCTGAAACGCGTCAGAAGGTGTACGATGACACGATGACGTCCAGCACAGCCCAATCACGATTGCAGAAGCTGAATCTGCAGCACCACAAACGGCACTAGCATTGGATTTGCGTTTCGTAGCTCAAAACTCCCATACTAGAATTCGTACAAGTGAAGTCCTCTCCTATATTCACGGTGAATCGCGCGCTCACACGAATTTAATTATCTTCCACTGCGAGAGCTCCGCTCGTTGGATTACCAATGCTTTCCATTCAAGCCTCTCGATGCTCAGCCTCCTCTCGCCAGTCTCTTTCTGTCCAGTTCGCCCAGTCCCTTCAGCAGCGAACTTTAGAACAACGAACGCGGGCGGTGTGCTTCGCCGGCAATCCGCTTTGTCCTGGACACTCCAGCGGTACTGTGGGTTTAGCGCGAAACTCCATGTCCCATGGCCAACAAAATGTTAACAAATTGGAAAGAATGGAACTTGCCGTCATGCGCGTTGCACACCGGTATTAGAATTCATAGATTTAATATAAGATGAACTTCCGTTATAGTTTGAATACAAATTGGTCTATTCCGCGTAACATTCTCCATATCTCACTCTGCTATGCATGAACTCCAGAAAGGAGTTTGAAACTTCCGTACACGACGATATTTCTTAAACATTCAACCCTAAAGTAGTCGTCATATCGCTACGATTCATGAATTCCTTCTGTGAATGCTTTGCGCATCGTTAATTCAGACAAGAGGAATAGATTATTGTCTGTGATTGTCTACGACAATGTCGCAGCATCATAGGCGTAAAGACGTGTTGCCATATCAGCATCTATACGATTTGGGTTCCCTTATCGTGTCCCTAATATACCTATACATGCTCCGATGTGAATCAAGGAGACGGATACGTAGTATAGACATTAAACTGCCAGACGTAGTGATCGGCGGCAAAGGCATGTAGAGCGACAACGCGGCACTGCGAGTCAGCAACTGCTAGTTGGTAGGCAGAGGAAGGAGCTACATAGAGGATGCATGAGGGTAAGGGGAAGGCTCGGCTGATTAGCATTCTAAATTGGAGCGTCGCAGCTCGGTCATGGAAACGCCAAGGCTCGCTGCATTGAGCAGTTAGGCCCTGGTAATTTAGAACGGCCTCCGACAGGTACGGGTGGTAGGTGAGCCTCCGTGGTAGTCCAGTACACCGTACATCCCTTTCAGAAGAGGGAGGACGGAGATCGTTGGCAATACCTCCACCTCCCAGTACCAGAGCCCTAGACATCCTGGGGTAGTTGACTGGTCCTATACGAAGCCTATACACCGCAATAGGTTAGACATTTGCATTAATCGGCTTTCCCCGAGCGCTGTTGCACTGGCCGGTTCGTCTGCCAGACCCTATCTCGCTCCTGCTTTCGCTGTGTTCATTCGTCCGACCCCCTTCTCTCTACAGCTCTCTTGTATCCTGTCCGCATTGCCCCTCACTTGAAGCTCCCACCTTCCAGCCCCTTTTAGCATTAGCCGAACTGGCACCCGATATATATATCCCGTGCGGGCGTACTCCGGGGCCAATTACAGTGTTGTTACGCGCGTGCCACAGCTGTATCTAACTCTCGCGCGCTTGTTCCATCGGTCCAAAGCACACTATTTTCAACGTTGTTCAACCATGTGACTTGATAGTATTGCCTGGAGGAGGGGAGCATGCGATATAAAGCGGGTGCTTCAACGCGCGTGTTAGAGAAATGGTGAACGTAATAGCCGCCTGCGTAAGGGATTGGCTATGCGTAGTTACGTAGCGAATATCAAATTTTCAACCGACACTTAGAATCGCGGCGGGAACATTTCTATGATTTTTGTGTCGAAAAATGTTGCGTTAATATGGAAATGGAAATGGAAATGTATATTGAGATTGAGAAAAATAATAGTTTCTGTAAATCCGTCTCATATTACGCAACTCAGGATTTTTCTTTTTTTTCTTCGATTCTCGGATGAAATATACTCCCTGTGTCTGGCGGGAGTAACATTAAATTCATGGCGTTGCACAAGTGATTGGAACGAGATTAGAATCACGAGTCTGCCGTCTGTGTGTACGTTTGGGTCGGTGGTGTCGGTAGCGAGATTCGGAATTAACGGGTACAGTGGACACACAGCCGGCAGGTTGGAGAGGAGAGTAGGACAACAGAGAGTACAGAATCCCCAAGCAGGAACGAGGAAGCGTCGCGACGTCCGGTCAACGTTCATCCTCTACACCACGGGTACGCCGAGCACTCGCACACCCCCTGCTGCTCCCGGAGACGCTTGACAAATGACCGGTTGAGTCACGTGGCGGCCGCAGCTGCACACCAGGGCTCGGGCGTTGGCAGTGGTCGAGAGAGTAGCGGTCCAGAGCCTGGATGCAATGGTGGCGGTCGCGAAAATACACTCACCCCGCATGAAACAACGACAACGCCAGTGGATCGCCCACGCGCGGAGAGCCCATACAAACCCGGCTCCTGTCCTGTTCACGCTATACTTCATACACGTCCAACCTATACGCGAAAATTTTCAACGGATCCTCTATTCTCCTCTTCCATTTGACCGCTTGGCGTATCCATGGTTACGCCCGCGCAGCCTCGCCCGAGTTATTACTTATGATAGACGCGACCTCCGACAGGATCCAAAGCCTCCCTTAATTATCACGTACCCGGTGAGAAAAATATATATTTTTCTTTTATTTCCCGCCCGCGGTTTTGTTACCTTCAGCACGAGTAATTGCGAGAAAAAAATCTTCGCAACTGTCAATAAAACAGAACCCGTGTCAACAAATTATTTCTGTTACATTTATTTTCAAAATATAAAGCGTTTCTCGTGCTTTTTTTAACTGAAATTCCAGTATTTTCTCGTATAACGACTCGGAAGTTTTATTATCACCGATACTCTTCGCAAAGCAATAAGATACGCAGAAGGTAAATGTAATTCATTAATTAGTAGGGAGCGCAAAGAGGGCGGCGAGTGTTCGCGGAACGCGATGAAGGGAAACGCGGGTAACGGTAGACAAGAGAGACTCGGGATCTAATCGGTCGGGCCGACAGAACGATCAATTATATTGCTTGGATACCGGAGTAACGTTGGCAAGCTCTTACGCAATATCGTTGACGTTAAGTAGCAAAGCAATTCCCAGGAGTGAGCGCATAAGCTTTTGCTGCCATTTGCGACGAGACGGAGGCGGCGGCTCTCTCTCTGGTATATCGGACCATCGGAATCACGTAATTCCTCGAGGGATTAACCGATTACGCAACGGTGCGCGACGAGAGCGGATAAGGGATATAGCCTGTATGTTAACTCAGTCGAGAATTAGCGAGCTTCCAAGATGGTGGAAGTACTACTTTAAGGATAATTATGTTTTCGCAGTACTCGCGATTAAGACATCCCCCAACGTACAGAGCGTACAGGCGTTATGTTCCTGCGTATCGTTGTACTTGCAGTCACGATTTCAAGTTAGAATTTATACCGAGAACCTTGAACGGTACATACACGTTCGTATACATACTGTATCTATTAAATACTTTGGTTGTTTGCACGAAAAACGAAGTAATATCTCTGAGAGTGCAGGCGCGCAGGACAATCTACGTTAAAAGTTTGTCTGTTTAAAGGGTCACACACGGTATTTTACGGCATAAACTACGAAGTACGGAATAAGAATGCTTCCGATGTGCATGTTTATAATTTTTTTGTTAGACTGTTAGTGAGTTCTTGGCAAAGAAACAGTTGTTAATCAGTAGAATCAATAGAATCAGTAGAATTAATAGAATCAGTAGAATCAATAGAATCAGTAGAATCAGTAGAATCAGTAGAATCAGTAGAATCAGTAGAATCAGTAGAATCAGTAGAATCAGTAGAATCAGTAGAATCAGTAGAATCAGTAGAATCAGTAGAATCAGTAGAATCAGTAGAATCAGTAGAATCAGTAGAATCAGTAGAATCAGTAGAATCAGTAGAATCAGTAGAATCAGTAGAATCAGTAGAATCAGTAGAATCAGTAGAATCAGTAGAATCAGTAGAATCAGTAGAATCAGTAGAATCAGTAGAATCAGTAGAATCAGTAGAATCAGTAGAATCAGTAGAATCAGTAGAATCAGTAGAATCAGTAGAATCAGTAGAATCAGTAGAATCAGTAGAATCAGTAGAATCAGTAGAATCAGTAGAATCAGTAGAATCAGTGGAATCAATGGAATCAGTGGAATCAGTGGAATCAGTGGAATCAGTGGAATCAGTGGAATCAGCAGAATAATCAATTACTAGATCATTGTCGCGTTGCCCAGTAATAAAATTAATTTATTCTTGGCTCGTCGTCTCTTCGACATTTCTTAACGTATACACCTCATCGTAGTTCTATATCTAGTACCATGGTGGTGAATGACGCGCGTGTACCTTCAATCTTCGTGCGCCATTGTACATAAATCGTGAAGCACACTGCTCATCGGCACAAGCATGTGAAGCATTCTCGGGCATCCATAGTGGTGTTCGTGAAATGTATTTCTGAAACACAGAGAGACCAAGCAACCGTTTCTCAAGAGCGTTCTCGCCGTCGTGATGCTGGTGTTTGTCGAGTTGTGTGAGATTGCACGCCGGCGAAGCCCCGGTCTCGTTCGAAGGCAGCAAATCATGAAACAAAGGAAACACCTATACCGTAAACGTTACTTTATATCACTGTGTTGCACAATATTAGATATCACGCAGCTTCGGCGACGAGTATGTCGGGATGCACAAGCATCCCTAACATACTCGTCGGTTGTTATTGCTTTATACGGTTATTGCATATATTACTCGGTTGTTATTGCTTTGCAAGTATCCACCTGAGCTCTCAGATGAGATCCAACACAGTATTTACGTAGCTCCGTGGTACATTATCCCTGAATTGGAGAAATAATACATTCGAAGCTTTTTTCAGTTTTTAGTATCGAGTGAGATATTTTGTTTGTTTTTTTTTATCATTGTACACAAAAGCCGCTCTTATGTCTTAAGTTGATCCACCAGACACATTCGTTATTCTTAACTTTTTTTATAGATCTTCACTCGTAAAATTTTTGCCTCTGGAGTAACGAGTTGTGCAACGAGAGCGGTGGCGGTAACTGAATTTATTATGAAACTAGCGACTCTACTGCACTCGTTGCCACTTACGGAAATATTATTGAGAGTAGGCAATCCCATAGGGATGACGTTATGGGAACTGCAGCTGCGAACAGCAGTTGCATCATCAGCCGAGTCTCTGAGAGACACCAAGACCCTTGCGAGTAATGTGGAATCGATCGTAGGAGACGGATGATTCGGATATATAGGTGTAAGATAGAGAGTCGCGGGAGCCTCCGGATGAACGAGAGGGACTGACGAATACCCGCAAGTAGCTAGTCGAGGGAACCGTGCATAGTAAACGTACTGCGCATATATAGTTAGTAACGGGAGGGAAGGATAAACCGGTGGATGTTGGCACGAATGTCAGAGCTCGAGGCCATCCGGCAAGAGAGGAAACGTCTCGCGTATCTTCGCGCTTGGCGACTGGTATGCCGAGGAGACAGCGGTAACATCCGCAACAGAGTTGTGAATCTCGGGGTCCAAAATGTGAAATTCTAGAAATTTACTCTACGCGAAGCCAACGCGACGAGATCGAGACGGCGCGATGATATTTCCAGAGGGTATGCGAGGTCAGAACATAACTCCTTGGTCTGTTAGATCACCTCGTGCCGCAAGCCTCTCTTCCACATATAGATAAGCCATTTTAATCGTCCCCTAGCGGCATTCGTCTTAGGCACAGTCGAGATCATCGTTGTGATTATATCGAAAATCAAATTACCGTACTTTTGAAACGGAAAAGTATCACTTTTAGATTGTCTACAAACGATATTTCTCGATATGGTTAGACGTCAAAAAAATCTGAAAATCATACAAGTTAATACTCATCGCAATATCGGAAGTTTGTTCCAGAATCCACAGAATTTTTTATCTCCAATGTGAATCACTAATCTATTGGCTATCTCTTGACAATCTCTATTCGCGTAAAATCCGATATTATATTAGCTCGTAAGAATGAACTATTATACACATAACGGGTTGAAAGCCGTGAGGTATACGTTGTAAAACGTGTGTGCAATCTCGTGACAAGGCGAGAGAACAACGACGAAAATCCTTGACGGGACGACCGCGACTAAGCAAACCTATAAAGCGAATTAATGAGGGCTTCGCGGGCGTGCGTGCCGGATCGTACTCGTCAGTTGCGCGGCGTCTTGAATAATGAATGACCCAGCCACGGCTCTTGCTTGCCAGCCTGACTACGTAGCATGAAGGCGCCAAGCAAGATTCGCGGCACTTCCCTTGTCGAGTTGATATAAGCCAACGGGACAAGGCATGAGGTTGCATCGGCGTAGGGTTTCGCTCTCGGAAACCATTGAAGCCCATGCGCACGGAAATGCAGAGAGATCGACCGCACACGCAAATCTCGACCGCGTCCTATTAACCCTTTGTCTTTCGGGGATTTTCTAAACACCCGTGAAAATGATCGTATGCCGATTTTGCATATATTGCCTAAATACTTCAATATCGTTTCTCAAAAATGTATAATCTCTCCCTATATATAAAAAGATTACGCCGCTGTTGTCATCGCCATCCCGCTGGGTATAAGATTCGAGTCCCTAGGTTACCCTAGTCGTAGTTGCCATAGCAACAGTAGCCGTAGAAACGATTGCCATAGCGTCCGTTGTTCTAGCAATTGTTGCCATAGCAACCGTGACCGTAGCAACAGTTGCCATACCGTCATTCGCTCGAGCAATGGTTGCCACAGCAACAGTAACCGTAGCAACGGTTGCCATACCGTCAGTTGCTCTAGCAATGGTTACCATAGCAATGGCCGCCCTGGCAACGGTTGCCACAGCAATGGTCGTCCTCGCAACGGTTGGAATGGCGTCAGTTGTTCTAGCAATGGTTACCATAGTAATGGCCCCCCGGCAACGGTTGCCATAGCAACGGCCGCCTTGGTAACATAGCACTGCTCGCCGTCGCAACGGTTGCCATGGCGTCGTTGCTCTAGCGTTGGTTACCATAGTGTCAGTTGCTCTAGCACTGGTTACCATAGCAATGGTCGCCCTTGCAACGGTAACACTAGCAACGGTTGCCAGTTGCCATAGCAACCCTAATAACGGGCCATAGCGATCGGCTCCTTTGGGAACAGTTTGTCTGGATTCGGCGGTTTTGTTGGCTAATATCATTATTTAATTACATAATGAAAATTAATTTTGAAAATATAAAAAAGAAATAAATAGAAATATTTCATAATAATCATAGTAAAACTTAAAAAAAAAGAATGCAAGTCGTGGTACAAATAAAAGGGATGCCAAATTTTGTTAACCCATTTTCTGTCGTTTCGGAGAACATTGAATACCAAAAAAACACGTGTTTTCACAAATGTGAAACAAAAAGTCACATGTTCACGGTGATACGCATAACGTTGATGTTTTGCCCGATGGGTAGTCGCGTCTTAACACAATATCTATATGATAATTTTTTATTTTAGACAACTTACATAATATCGAATAATTAATAATATATCATTTTTCACTCCTCATATTTGTATACAGTAAGGAAATCTATACGTTGATAAAATATTTCCCGCGTGAAATCAAAGGCATAGGAGCGACACGAAGAGAGCGAATGACACTGCAATGTCCGTGGAAAGTCTTAAGAATAAGGGCTCTCTTTTCGCAAATTATTATGGTGAGTGGAGGTTGGATGGATTCCAAACGCGGCGCGTATCCATGACTACCAAGTCGAGAAAACGGCCGCTGCTTGCCGGGGCCCTGTGAATAGGGTCGCTGTCAGACGAGATGAAAATGTACGAATTTTCCAACAACCTAGGCGCTGCTTCGCTGTTCCGTGAGTTGCATGAATACTCTTTTCGCTGCTGCTCCCTCTCTTTTACTTTCTCTCTCTCTCTATCTCTTTTTCTCTCGTACTCTCGCCACAGTTGGCTAACCATCAATGAAAAAGAATCTCGGCACCGAAGGAATTCCCAGATTTAACGGTCGCTCTCAAACTTATCTTTTATTTCGATAATTATTTCGCTCGACAAAGTGCCGCTCCGCGTACGTTTGCATTCTTATTTCGAATTATCGAATAAAAATTTTGTTCCATTGGAAAACAATTTTATCGTCGATATTCGTTGGTATTTTTTTATGTAAATTTTTTTTTCACATTCTGACAAATCTACGGAATATTTTTTAACAAATTTATTTTCGACGAATGACTCGTTTATGTTACGGCGAAAAAAAAAATATATATATATAGTTGAGAAGTCAATAAACTTGTCCATTTTACTTCGCTGCGAAGAAACTCCTACGCATACGAACTTAAGCTTTTCATTCGAAAAAAAAAGGAAACTTTATTTTCTCTTTGGCAACCTCCGAACATCCGGGGCCTTTTCGTTCGCGCTTTTCTCCTCCTCCTCTCTCTATCTTACTTTCTTCGATTAATGGAATAACTTTCACGAAACTATCCATTTACTTCATCTATCGGATCTTCCGAGTGCTCCCAGCAACCGTTTTGCGACCTTCCGCAGAGACGTCGAACACGAGAGTCCCATTAAATGGATTCGCGAAATTCGATATCCCCCCACCTCCCCTCTTCCCACCCACCTCGCCGATAGCGCGGTACGGTGTCTATAATCCGTGGAAAGACTCGGGTTCCAATCGGCTCGTTGCCTATACTGTGTACTATACCTTTAATTCGTATATTCTATACCTATGTATAACGGGGATGCAAACACATTGGATTCTTTTGAATTCGCGCCCACCTCACCCCAATACGGAAAAACGAAGTTCGATGAAGTTTCGCTAACTTGGATGGAAACGAGAGGCGAAGGTATTTGATCATGCAGAGTATAAAGATGTGCGACCAGCTTCCGGATTTCTATTAGAACGAACGCGCCGGGGGGATTGATGAAATTCTCAATTCGTCGAAGGAAGAAACCCGATAGTCAATTCGCATCGGTACATCTGAATTGAATAGGATCATGTCATATCCCTGTTTGCTTGAAAACCTTCTTCGTTCCAATGATTGTCGGAGGAAAAGAATCTCATTCCAGCATCCCCTTTTTTTATAGTCCCGTTTCCTTTATTTATAGGTTACCTTATAGGTATCGAAACATTTTCATCATATTTTTTAATGATTAACATTTTTTTTAAATTTAGTGGAAATTTTTCGAAAATTAAAATTTTTTTTTTTATCCTTCTGCTATTTGATGTTTTTCGATTTTTTTTTCGAATTTGAGTTAAAAACAATATGAACAAAAAAATTAGAATTTCAATGGGCAGATTTCATTTTTCACGTAGAAGACACGACAAGTTTCACTGCAATCTGAAGTCTCTGCGAAGAGTTACTGTGCGCGCGAGGAAAAAGTTGACACAGACAAACGGACAGATAGAAATGGAAAACTGTGATTTTTTTTTCTTTCTAATTCTAGTATACGCGATACAAGTTTGCAGAAAATAATCTGAAAGTTGAATTCATTTTTCGTTTACAATACTTTCCGAAAAAGAAAAAGAAAAAGAAGAAAGATTCGTATCTTTCCGGAAAAGATACGAATTTAATTTGCAAATGGCTTCCGAATTTTTTTAATCGGGTTTCGCGCAACTGAAACAGAAATGTTTCCAGGTGACTTTTTTCGAGAGGGTAGTAAAATTTTTCATCGAACAAGTTGAACAATTAACTTTTCACACAATCGGCCGAATAGCCTCGATGACTAACCTATCTTTCGTTTGCCTATAAATTGCTTCGGCAAACCCGAACTTTTGCTCATTTCAAAGTCGACAACATAATCCCCTGTTCTTCATACTGTCGCGACGACAAGTACGAAATTCGAAACACGCTGTGCGCAGCATTTACGGTAGTGCTTTGTAATTTTATCGCGAATTACACCACCCGGCGCCTCGCGCTACCCGAATGCCGCTATATGAACGTATACGCGCGTAGGGATGGGACGTCACATATTGGCAGTTTACAATATTCGCATGAAGGAGGTTCTAGTTACAGGGAGCTTTGTGATCCCAAGGATACTCACACACGAATGGTCGGTCATGCATGGCGCTTAACGCGATTATTGTGTGTCGGTCCCCTTTGACACCCGTAAAGCCCGCAACTTGTGTGCCACTGATGCGAATGCAACCGTACATTGCCTCCGATCACGGATGCGATTTCATTTCCGGTCCGCACGCTTTATCAACGAAACTGATGAGACCCCGGTGTGTGTTGAAAATTATTTAATAATTATCGTATTGAATCTCACAAACGCGACGCGAAACTGTCCACCGAGTAAACACCGCCTTTCGCTTTTTTCATATTTATAACAATCGCCAGGATCCTCCAGTTGCCCGCAGCTGCTTTGTTATTTCAATGATCAAACATACGATGCATTTGACAAATGTCAAGCAAAACGATTTGGCAATCGCTGATATACCGTATCTTTAATACTGTAATAATTACGAAAATATTAATTAATTTATCGAGAAATACGAAATAATACGGAATATGAGTGATATATATATTTTTTTCATTTCTTTAATTATAAGAAATAATAAAAAAATTTCGATATCTCTTGACAATTATTTTTGCAAACTCTCAATACACAAATATACTATACTTTCCAATAAAGAAAATTCATTTTGTTTCATTTTAATTTTCGGCAAAAAAATAAATAAAAAAAATCAATCATATTTGACTTTCAAAACGACAGATATATCTTCGCCCAAAAAAAAAATTGATAGTTTGCATATTTCGTCTAATTTATCTCAACCAACTCGGTGCTCGATGTATCGTAGCTAATTTCACGCTAATTAATTAAACAAATCATAAGATGTACGTATCGTGGATCGTAAGACTAATTTATTCGTAGCGTAAATCTGAGGAAGTGATCTCTTAGTTTACCCTCGAAATTGTGTCAAAGAGATTTCGATAGGAAGAGTAATATCGGTCGTATACTAAGATAGTCACACTCTCGATCGCGAAGGATGGAGGTCTCTGCGGGGCAAAGAAACGCGGGAGGTACGACGAGGAATCGAGAATGAGAGGCATAGATGGGTATAGACCAGTGAGGGAGTGAAGCTGCGAGGGTCGGAGAGAGAGACCCGAGAGAAATCGTCGGTCGGAGGGCAAGACGAGCGGTTAAGTTATAGAGGTATGATACCTTATCGCGCTACTAGAATAGCGAGTCTACCCACGTTTCCCTTATCTTTCGCACCGCTTCGCCGTGATCTCTGTGCCCCCCTCTGTGACAGTAAACTTATAACCTAACAGACGTATACAGTCACTCGGGAGCACACGTTGTACACGTTGTCCCAAATTTGGAAGCGCTATATTTCCGAAACGTACTTTACTTTTAAGCGCGAAACACCGTCTCTTTCGCCTCTTCCGATTTCGGAAAAAAAAATTATTTATTTGTTTATAAATAAATAATTTTATTTTTTTATTTTAATAAGTAATTTTTATTTATTTATTTTATAAATAAATAATTTTAACGAAACGTTAAAAAAAATTATTTATTCGTAATCATGCGATAAAATATCAATAAATCGAATAACAGAGAAAAAGTGTTCCCATGAAAAAAAAGTGAAACAATATTTTTAAAATATCTGAAAAATCGATGTTTTTATATAATTAATACATCAATCTTATCATTTTTTTACGTATTTGCAAAATTATATCAGTCACGTAGCGTCTTTCGATGAAAATATATTGGATATATTTTCCGATATAGTTTTTTTTACGTCGAATTTGCTCCATTTTTAATAAAAATCGTGACGACGAGAAATTTTTTTTTTTTTTTTCGTGAATTTTGGAATCGCCTGTATACGCCTCTGCTTCCAATAGAGGCTGTTTAGAGTAGTATTCTTGGCAACTGCGCCGCATTCAGCCTTCGACTTTCTTGTTATCCGAGTCGCTCCGTTTCGACATTAGCGAGAGCTTTCTATTTATCTCAGTGTTGAGATAACGAACGAAGAGAGAGGGATCGTCGGTGTTGGTTACAAGAAGATGCAAGTGAAGAATGTGGTGAAGCATTAATAAAGTCGCTGGATGAAAATTTCCTTCTCCTAACGTCGTGACAAAACTCTCAGAGAGCTCGAGTCTCACTGCCGGTTATTTTAATGCAAAGAATGAAACATTGAATTTTCAGAAAGTAAACGCGAAAGTGTTGTAAACGCCGACAGGATAATAAACAAGATAATTGTACCGACGTGAAAATGTTGAAAAGGAAACACTTTGTTCTTTATGGACATATTGCGAGAGCGAATATTTTCTTCTACGAAGTGAACCCCGCGTTTGCGCGATAAATTTGACCGAAAAAATGGTTTTTTGAAAATAATATATCGATCGGTGTAAAGGTCGATATTTTCGTTCAAAAAATTATTGAATTTTTACGATCTTTTTTTTTTTTTTTTTTCGACTGACGCGCTGCAAATATAATTTCACAAAATATTTTTTTCAAAAAATTAAAAAGGTACGCCAAGTACTAAAAAATCCGATTGGCATGTATTATTTAAAAAAAAAAGAACAAAATATTACAGGCCAAGTGCAACAGAAAAAAAAGATTCTATATGACAAAAAATATTGTTTCTTTTGCAAAAAAATTGCTGTAAATATTGGCGTTCCAATGCGAGTGGTTTATTGTGACGCTTTGAAACACTGGAACGCCAATATTTACAGCAATTTTTTTGCAAAAGAAACAATATTTTTTGTCATATAGAATCTTTTTTTTCTGTTGCACTTGGCCTGTAATATTTTGTTCTTTTTTTTTTAAATAATACATGCCAATCGGATTTTTTAGTACTTGGCGTACCTTTTTAATTTTTTGAAAAAAATATTTTGTGAAATTTCACTTCTTTTTGAAAAGCTAATATTTTTTAAAAATTTTATCTTGAAAATTAATTACAAGAATCGGATAATTTAGATCGAACAAAATTAATTCTATTCTATATACAAAAATGGGCGAACGGCATGCCACATATTCCCCTTGATGATTGCCGGTTATATTGTTCGAGATCGCAAAGAAACGTTGTAATCGATATAAAATAACACGTAACACGTATTTTTTTTTTAATTCGCGTAGAGACACTAAACCACGATACGCAATACACAATTATTATTTTCGGAAACACTCAAAAAAATTTTGACGCCGTAAAAATACGTGCCGACGATAACAATTGACAGCTAAGCCGGCTGTGGCGACGAGCGCGCCACCGCACGAATTTTTCGATGAACTGATGTAGACGTAGACATATATATCTGACTATTTTATATATAACTAACCAATATATATATATATATACACAGAGTACAAGAACAGCTGATCGTACGTATAGATCGAGCGTAACAGGACACATTTTAATCGTAAATCGGACCCTTCGACGGTCACGATGCCGAGATCTCGGCTTCGCCGGAACTGATTCAATTATAATTAGGCGCATTGGAAAGCTTGAGTGCGAATTATATAATAAAAGTGTCATTAAAAATCTTCTCCGAACCCGAATTGCCGAGAAATCATCGATTAAAGATTGACTTCCGGCATTCTCGAGTATAAGAGGAGCGGTAGCGCCACGCTAAAAAAATTTTTTTTTAGTTCTTGGCGTCGAGGCGCTACCGGGCCTCTTGATATTTATGCAGTACTGAGCGCAGCATCGAATGGAAGTCACTTGGGCGTCGATAGTTCTCGTTTTCACTGACAGGCGCCGCAAATATCTACGATCTTCGGGGTCGTCTTTGGTACCTAAACTTATATAGCATTAACTTGGCAAAGTCGTGCAGTAAGTCGGGAGGGAGGCATCAACATAGCAGCAAGCGCGTCAGAGTGCACGAAGTAGCGCGGTGAAGAGATACGAACTTTCCAGTGACGAAGTGTAACGCCCCTGTGTAGCCGACGAAGTAGAATTGTCGAGTTATACGATCGAAACGTCGCTTTGGCTATACGTACTCTGTACCCGAGTTTTGCCATTTCGCGAAGCAACAGAAGTAAAAGACCGCCGATTCGCAGCTCATCCTATTGCGAAGTCTGATTGGCGATATATACCGCATGCTGTGGAACTCAAAGTTGTACGCGGCGTCGGCGACGCGAGAATAAACGACGCGTCTTTAATGTCTGCCATTTCGTTCGAATTTCAAGAGACTTTTCGGTTATCCGCGCGAAGCTTTTATGTTTTTCGATTTTTGAAAAAAAAATTTTCCATTTTTTTTCCTCTATTTCGAGACAATTACGATGTACTGTTTGCGGTCGGATATTTAAGAAATTATGAAATACGACGGGAGCTTTTCTTTGGCGATACAAAAACAGCGCACTAATGGAGCTTTTACTGTATGTGTATAGTATGATTATCTTGCTGAAGCTCTCTTTTTTCCCGCGGCAAAGCCACTATCCAACTCCAGAGCGACGTAGTACCGTCTGCCGAGGAAATCTTGTTCTTCGTAAGTGATGCGCTCGTGGAAGCATATCCACGGCTACTTCTGTTCTCTACTCTCTGGAAAAATCGTCGGAGTCTACCCGACCTTCCCGCGAGGCTTTTCCGAGTACCCGCGTCTCTTTTATTTTTATTTCGCTAAGATTTTCCTCTTTGTTCGCGTACCCGCATTTCGCGAAGTCAACCATTTTTTTCCCTACACCATTCCCCAAACTACGTAATCTCACGGAAACTTCAAAAGGACTTCGAAACTTCATTAAAAAAAAAAAAAAAATGTACCTTCTCGCTAATTTTTTTTAAATACCCGACCTGATAGGACGATTACGCGTCTAACTTTAAGCAAAAATGTGTACTTTGCTTACTTATAATAAAAAAAAAAAAAAAATTACGATATCTCGATGTCCTTTTTTTTCTTTTACTTTTTTTCAGGTAATTTTATCGATGTTTCTTCATTTTTTGTTGCAGGTTTGCGTCAACATAATCCAACCGATTCGCCGAGAGGAGGTGAGTATATCAATGAAAACGTTTGATTCGTAAAGATAATTTGAGAAAACAATAAATAATAATTATGCAATGAAAACCGAATAACATTAACGAGTAGCGAGTGATCGACGGGGTTATGGAGATATTTGTGATTCGTAACTGTACGATAAACAATTACCCGATAACCGGAACGACGAAATAAAAAATCACGTTCCGTTTCTCGCAACACGCAATGCTCTTGTGTACAGCGGTTAGTACTCATCGTTTGGTTAAACGGAGCCCCGCGTACGCGCACAGAATTTTGCACGTCGATGATCAGTTAATCATATCACATCCCGAATAATCAGTTTGCTCGTTACGCATATCAATTATCGATGCCGAATGTCGACGCTCGTCGCTGTTTGCGGTGATGTAACAGTGCTAATGGACTTCATTTTCCCCGATCGCGACCAGTATCGTCGGGTTACATTTTAGCGTTGAATTGTCTCTTTTTAATTCACCAATTATCCGGCACTTTGAAAAAGCGTTTAAATAAATGATTTAGTTAAAAATCGACGTTATTAAATCAGCAAGTCGTTGCCATCGTGACGAGTGGACTTTCATCTCGATGTTTATCGATGTAATGGTCGAAAATAAAAAAAAAATTGAAACGTGGAATATAATAAATTACGTAACATATATTTAAATTTTTCTTTCAAATTTTTTTTTTTATTTATCATTTTTTCATTTATTTTTTTTTTTATTATTGAGAGGAACTAAATGAGATTTCGGAAATTCGTAAAATGCCTCCATGCGCTCGAACACCCGAGTCTTTGATATTATGGCGACGTGTATATTCTCTCAATTTATTGACTAACATTTAGTATGAGTTGTGTCAGTAGCGTATACACTTCTACCGCCCGAAGATGCATCGGGGTTTTCCGAGGGGACGAAAGTTTTCCCAGAGGTAAAGTTAAAATTATCCTGTCGGTTGGTGAGGGGTGAGAAGCGCTCTCACTTCCCTAAGGAACAACTCGGGGATTGGCGGAGTCTGATTAGTTTGCTCTCGCTACTCCGTCGCCCCGCACGATGGAACCGAATCCTTTTTGCCCGCGTTTATTGCTTTGGATTTCGAGAAAACCCCACGGAAGTGGTACTGTCCACGCGCGCTTAGCCGGGCGACTCCAGCATCCCTCATGCACGGGGAAAACACAGGTTACACCCGTGAGACCCCGAAACTCCGAAATACCCCGATAAAATCGACGTTGCGTCGACACAAAGAGAAAGTCGACGTCGATGAAGACGAAGCACGACGATCCAATAACTCGCGCGCAACTCTCGTCTGTGTAGTCATTCCAGACATCGGCGATTGGGGTTTTCCTCGACTACTTGCCGATCGATATACGCTTTCATCCTTTTCCCTTCGCTCCCCCATTTTTTTCGGATTCCAGCAAACACTTCCCCTTTGTCGGGAGCACTTCTATAGTTAACTAAATGCGTAGCAATAAACTGCGTGAAAAAAGATTTTCTGCAAATATTTGTCTCGCGCGACGACGACGATGTAACATGTCGTTCGAAAAATTTTCCGTAATAGTTGGTTTTTTCCATTAATAGCGAACTCGGTGATATCTGGAATCTTCAACATAGAAGGAAAAAGTATGTCGAAAATTATGCGAAGAATTTTTTTTTTAATAATGATAATAATAATAATTATTATTAGTAGTTGTTGTACAAGAATTTTATTGGCAAAAAAATAATACATAATATCGTTTTTTTTTTAACGGTTAACGAACCATCGACCGAAATCCTTCAGCTCGCAATTCGCGGCAAATAATAATTATAATAAAAATAAATATAAAATTCATAAAAAATGGTATATATTTGCAGAAACATATTTTTTGCAAAATAATCTGATTTCGGCATTGACAAATTATCGATTCAAGAAACTCGAAATTACTTCGAAAAAAAAAAAAAAAAAAAAAAAATTTCGCTAAAAATTAAAAGCCATTAGCGCGAAGTATAAACCGGAAAATATGATACAAATTTTTGATCGTCTTCCTAATCCGTATGAAAAGGAATAATAACGAGAGAACGTGATAGGTTTAGCGTCGATACGAGTCAATGCAAATAACGAGAAAAGCTTCGCAATAATTGTCATCTCACTGGGGCTGTGGCTCGTCGTATTACATAGCTATTAAAAACGCGGGAGTACAGTGCAAACGGCGATCTGTACCGGAGTATTGTAGTCACTTGGTCTCGGTGGGCAGTGGTAGTGGCATTGAAAGGGGGCGGGTGGCCGCGGGGATGGGGGAGAAGGTCGATAATAGAACTGGAGCATTTACGGTCGGGAACAGGTGATGAGTTCGAACCGGACGGTGGCCGCTCGTGTCTAACAATGTACGAACCGGATTCACTGTGGCGCCTCTTCTATTGTGAGTGGTGTCGGCTGATGTGTCGCGCCGGACCATCCACTGTCCTATACTACTAGACCCCTCGACCATTTCGCTATACGCGCTATACGTATACTACCAGTCGCTGGACTCGAGCGGAAAGCTTTGTGCATTCGTATCTGTATATACATAGATACATATATACATATACAAGACACGTATATGTATGTATGTATGGTATATAACTCTACTTCCGTGCGAGTTAGTTCGTTGATATCACGTACGACCAGACCAACCTGACAACTCGAAATGCGCCCAACGAAAATCCGTTTAATACACTTATCTTTGTTTCTGCAGCTATGCTAGAAAGCATTTGCTTTTGAAGCTTATTAGATAAAAGCAACTGATGCAACGGGGGAAAAGCGCCGGGGGTACGGCGCGGCGTGGTACACTAGCGACTAAAGTTCCCCGGCGTAATCTTATTCGTTCGTACAACGAATTCGCATAGGTCTCACCCCTCACCCCTCTGTTCTTTCGCCTTCTCTACAATTTTATACTTTATTCTGGTGTTCTCTTTTGGAGTATTTTTGTATATTTATATACGGGGAAAGGATGCTTAAGTTTTTTTTTTTTTTTTTTTTTTTTCGTTCTTTTGTTACCTTTCGGCAGCGCTGCAGGGTTTTTCGGGATCCCGTTGAAAATTCATTGTTTCCGAGGCTTTGAAATTGTTTCGCGATTAATTGAACGAAGATATAAGAATATGGAGAAAAAGTAAATATACGATTTGTTGCGTCAATTAGATGGGTTTTTGTCGCTATAAATACATTCTTCTCGATTTATGATAAATAAGGCAACTTGAAATGAGAACAATTGTAGTAGCGAGTTGTACGGTTTTATACGCGACGAGATACCGGTTTTCAGTGGGGATTTGCCGACGGGCAAAACTGGCGATTCTTATTCGTATGCATGTCACGTAAATCCATAGCTTTAGGTATACATGTATAGTCATTTTTGTACACGTATACACGACGGTATAAAATGTAAACTCTGTAGGTCTAAGTCTTATACATAATACAGAGCTACATAGAGCAATAAAGAAAGCTATAGGACTGCCCCCTCCCTCCCCCGCCCTCTCCCGGTCACGTGCAGAGTGAGCGAGCGAATGAGAAGTGTCTCGACGCGGCGCGGAAACTATACTCTATAACGGTGTCTTCTCTTTATTCTTCATAAAAAAAAAAAAAAAAAGTTCCCGAGCTTTTACCCACTTGTCGTAAAACATTGTATCGTGTATGCGCCGGCATCATAATATTCGCCGAGTATAAATATGCGCGCAATCTTAACAGCAAAGTTCGAAAGAGCGTCGAGTCGATAGCCTTCGTATCGAACAACGGCGAAATTCGTGATGAGCAAAGGTTTTTTTTTTTTTTTATAAGTAAATAGGTTCGTCCCTCGGATACTCGTGTGGATTGTATCGTTTATTCGAGAATTTTAGCTTTGGAGTTTACGCGACAGAGATTTACGATGCAGCGAAATTTTTTTTTTTTTTTTTTTTTTCGAGTTTTGAGTATTTGAGTTCTGCAGTTAAAGTGGATTTTTGCATTCGCGTATACGCACCCTACCGGGAAAAGTGCGTTTTTTTTTCTTTTTTTGAGAAAACGAAACTCGATTATTCTTTTTTACATTCAGTGATTTACATTGCGCACCGCGATGTTTTGTGAAGGGATGTAAAATTTGATTTTCGTCGCCAAAATCGTATACGAATGGAACCGGAAAATGTTCGCTGACCAAAAATATTGATTTTTTTAACGCTACGTGGGAGAAAAACTGCCTTTTTTTTAATTATAAAGTACGAGATATCGTAAGCAAAATTTCTTGACTTTCGGAACCAACTGCGCCAATCGACTCGACGTCTGTACGTGTCTATGCGTTCTTTAATTATTTTCATTTATATAAGCCTCTCCTCTCGTCATTCCATGTTCGCCAGCGTATTTACGATTCTCGTTGCCGATTGCACGCGTCCGCGCTAACAGGGACAATTTATTATTTCGAACTTTTTCAACGAGCCCCGCCAGCAGCAATTTACTTTTTCAGTCTCGTACGCCGTATTTTTTTTGTTGTTTCATATATATTTTTTTTGTTTTTTTTTTTTTTTTTGTTTTTTTTTTGTTTACTCATTCTCTTTACGCTCGTTCGCTTGACGCTCACTCGTAGTACCTGGAGTCTGCCTGCAAACTTGTTATATGACCGATGGCCCGACGACGAGGTCTGAGGGGTTCAGTTGAGTACTGAACGCGCACCGCCCCGTGTACGCGTACGAGATACGCGAAGTGAAAAAGACTATTCGATGACAGACGGCCGCAACATACGGCACTTTTATTTCGAGTTGGAAATGAAAATCAAAACCTCTCCGTCTGTACCATTTAAAAGCTTTAGCGGAGAAGCGCACACGAGGATACGACAATTTCAGGGGAAAAACGTGTGTTTTTAAATTTATTTATTGTAAAAAAAAATCGCTATCTCGAGTTCCGTGCGATTGTTTGTTCACAAAAGCTTTCCAGTATTATAAAAAAAAAAAAATGCCAGTTTCGAATGTTAAAATTGTAAGAGGACTTTCATTTTCTAATGGAGAGCCTTAATACGTCGTGAAAGGGACTCGTACTCCGCCAGCAGTCAGCTGAATGAGATGATTTACTCATTGCGAGTAGCCGAGTGCGGTGAAAAATGGGCACATGGGGCAAAACGGATACCTGTCGCAAGTAAACCAAAAATGATAATACATTTCGAAAAAAAAAAAAAAAAAAAAAAAAATGCACATCACAAATTTAATTGGCATTTATATATCTCTCCGACATTCACCCCGTAAATTTAATTTTTTTCATTTATTTCCCTTTCCAAGAGTCCATTTTGCCCCGACTGCCGAAACGGCAAAAATAAAAAAAAAATTTACTCAAAAAGCTATACAAACATATATCCTTTCATTACTACGCGACGTAAGCCAACATTGTCGCTTTCATCAGACGCAAAAACTGACGAAGTTCGTACGTCGTCAAGAGTCCGTGATAAGCACTCGAATGAAAAAGTCTTCCTCTCGTTTTCGGCATTTCGTCTCGAATTATTTCCCCGTTCTAAATAACAGCAAATTTTGCGGAGCTATTCTTTAGAATTATCCCGGGAAAAGTAGAAGCCGCTCTTTGAACAAATGTATAATATCGTCAGCGGTGAAAATATAAGAGAAACTAAGAGATTTGGAACAATCATCCTTTATCCGATGATTAAAAAGGGAGGATTGAAACCGAAAGCCGAGAAGACAGAGAATTAGCATTGGCGAGGGGTGGAGGAAAAGAGGGTGGAAGGGGGGTGGAAGGGGGTGGAAGGGGGTTGAGGGTTGAGAGTTGAAAAAGCTGTAACGCGCTTGAGGGAGTAAAAAGGAGGATACGTAGGAAGGTATCCGCTTTTATCACGAGACGATAGGTAAAGAGAGTTCGCGTAAATGGGGAAGAAGCGTCAGTCGGCGGAAGAAGGAACGAAGCCGAAAGGGCCGGAGGGAGGGTTGCATAGAACGAAGATAATTATCGGCGGCTGTCGAAGCCAAGTTGAGCTCACCGCGCCTTGATATAGAAGTCGTTGACTATTTCAGGCAATTTCAGAATGAAAGCTTAAGTCGCCCTTACGGGTGAAGCCGAAGGGTCGTAATCCGGTCTTCTAACGCGCCGGATAGACGTTGGGGAGGTCTTCTTCCCGTTGGAGATGAGTCGGATAAATGGGAAAGGGCGAGAGACAGTTGTACCGATAATGTTGGTTGGTACCGGTATTAGTCGGCAACGGAACGCGGAAGATGGAAACCGGTAATGGTACTGAGCGAAAGAGACGAAATATATCCGTGCAAACAGAGTTGAAGGTTTGCAGCGATAAAAACGACGTGATTCATAGAAAAACGTAAGACGAAAGTTCGTAATAACGAAAAAGTAAGGCGTTCGTGGGGCGGTCGGTCAAAACCATAATATACGTATAATAAATGAAAAATAATAATAATGCTAATAATAATTATAATACCAATATAAATTTCTTCGTATTTTCAAAACCCGGTTTTTCGAAGACGATACAAAAAATCGTCTCGCGATGTAATGTTGTTTACGATCGAAAGCATATGACTTTTTTTTTTTTTTTTTTTTAAGAAAAATGGTGTGAATGGAAATGGAGGTCGCGACGGCGACGTCAGAAGGCGACGATTTTTTTTTAGTGTCGCGAGTAGTTTCGATGTATACTTAGCTAAATATCTGTACTGTCTATCGGAAGGTCGTAAAGAGAATGAATGCTTTGGATACACTTAGCGTCCAGTCTAATCTCACTAAGTTGTGCGTAGGTCGTAGGACGTACCTATATTATTCTATGGTACGTATATATATGTATATATATATGTATAGCGTAGGTAGAAGTACAGAAGACAGTGCACTATATCATGCGATTACGGGGGACGGTATTCTAGAAAAACGCTTCGTCGTGTCCACCGTATCCTTGGGGGCAGGGGGGGGGGGGGGGGTGGAGGGGGGGGGGGGGGGGGGGGTATGGGACGAAATCACGAAGATTGTTCGGGGCGAATCGTATGAAGGTCGTTTACCGTTGGCGCTCATTTCTTGCCGAAAGTATCCCGGAGACCCTATCAAATTTTTCGCAATTTCGTTGAACGTCCACGATATGAGTACTTCGACGGAATTACGTACGATTGTAGATAGCGATAGTTCCGCGGCTGTTACGTATATAGTTATATAAATATCGAAAAGTATCCGGATATAACACGAACCGGGATAAAACTGTGAGTGATATCGAAGCTGCGATGCCTGTGGCGGTACGTGTGTGTGAATCGCCGAACGAAAAACTGCAAATACAGCTGATATTTACTACGGCTTTCTCTCGTTGTGGGGAAAGGATTATTTATTTTCTATATCGGTATTTACGCGGTCGCTACGGATGTGTGAAATATTATTGCGACGCAATATTCTCGTTCATCATTTTCATCAGTCGCGAAACGCTTTTCTTTAGAGTACCAATAGTGTCGTAAAATTGCTGGAATTTAGGAACTCGCGAGGACGTCCTTAACTTACGAGGGCGCGAAGTGTCGGTAGATATATGTTTATACAGTTTAATTTAATACGACGATGTCTTGTCGCTACAATTGTATGATACATATTCATCAATTGTTTGCATCTCTGCGATCAATATGATTAATCAACGTCACTCTATCGCATACCGTAAACAGATACGGGTGAATGGGGCAAAATGAACTATGCGGGTAAAACGCGAATGCCCAGGCGAAGGAAACGTCGATATGGGGCAATATGGTATATTCCGAAACTTAAAAAAATACTTAATAATGGAATTATATAGTAGTAGACAGTGGGGTAAAATGGATTTAAGGAGCACGATGTCCCTATGGAGGAAAATTAGATATCTATCCTAAAAAGATCGGAAACGTTCAAACATTTTATTGCATAAATAGGATACAAAATAAAAAATGGCAGATAAATCAAAATAGACAAACATCGTTTGGAACCTAAAGTTTATCACTATTTTAAAAAAAATCGAAAAATTCGTACAATGTGAATCGCGGTATTCATTTTCACCAAAAGACGAAGCAATAACGTTTTTTAAAAGTGGTCCATTTTACCCCCGGACTCAATTTTCTTTTCTCAAACTTCAAAATATTTTTAATAAATTTAATTTCGTAATAAACTGTTAATTCGTGCCTTTGGAATTGTGATAACGGTCAATAATCCTTCGCCGGTCCATTTTACCCCATTTTCCTCTACATCATTGCCCGAAGCCGTCCTCACACCAGAGAGCTTCATTATCGCGGTCAGATGTAATCAAATCGCGAACCATCGCGTAGATACATATATTACCCGGGTTCATAGTACAGCAGGTTATCCCAGTTGAAACGATTGAACGCAGGAATACGAGGGAGGAGAATAACATTGTTCGTGTTCACTACACACGTTCAAGCGTGCGGCTCCTGGTCGATCAGACACACCGCAAATCGAACCACAAACTTGGTTTATCTACTATTGTGCCCTATCCCCCCCCTCCCTTCTCCCTCGACCTCCCCCGACCTCCCCCCAACCTCAGCGCCCCCTCACGACGAAGCATATCGGGAATCCTGATAGACAAATAGATTATTCGAAACTGCATTCTATACAGGAATACTACCCTCTATTTGTAGCGTATCATCCTTATTACATATATCAGCTATACAAATGTTTCTCTCAAATGTCAACCTGTTTATTTTACTATTCGTGGATTAGTGGAAACCTCCCTCGTCCATTAAACGAATTTGACCCTCGTTTTGCGGACGCGCCGCCGATTATAATTTCTGTAACAGCATTCGCGCGCGACCAGTTTGAAAACACAAAACCCGAAAGCCCCGGTATGCCTCGGTGTTACGAGCTCTCGCTACCGAACCCCTATCTAACCGCCGGGCTCTGGCGAACGTTCCGCTTCGCGCTCTCTCTCTCCTCTCTCTTTCTCTCTCGCTCTCTCTCTGGTGCACCCTGCGGCGGCCCAGTTTTAACGAGAGTTGTTTCAGGTTGTTTCAGTAATTATGCGGAAATTACATCGGCTAGCCAGTCGTCCTACTACCGAGCTACCGTACACCCGAAACCATCCTCCCGCTACTCCGGCACATCCCCGGAACAACCGTGTTCGCAGAGCTTTTACACAAACCGCTTGTGATCTATGTGCGGAATATATGATTTTTTTTTTTTTTTTGTAAAATTTTCGCAATTTATCACTATACATTATTCATTCGTGACCATCAGGGAGTTTCGTATTAATTCGGCTTTCGAGAAATATAGAATATTGATTATAAAATACGGAACACTGAACCCTGAATACGGAATGCGGACCACGAATATATAATTTTTTTTTAACCTCAATTTTAGCAATTTCTTTTCAAGCATACGACTTGATGAATAAAAAAAATCATAAGTACAGCGTAAAAAAAAAAAAAAAATTCCGGACATAGTGGTGAAAAGGGTAAAGAGGGGTGCGTAAGACGTCATAGGTACCATTTCGGGCGGAGAAGTAGATTAATTGAAACTGCAGTAAACACGCGTTGTCAATCGTTCGACTCGACGATTTTTGGTTCCCATATAGAGGGGGCGTCCTCGACCGACATCTGGACAAGGCGAGAATATAAAATAGTGATCTATCAATCATGAGAATGGCGGTGGCGGTCTTCGGAGCTTTCGATAAATTCGCTCTGAGGGTGTGTAGGGTCGCGCCGGGACGCGGCCGCGTTATCGGGTCCTCCCTCTATCTCTCCCTCTCTCTCTCTCTCTCTCACTCTCTCTCTGTGAGCGTTGAGACAGCAACGGGGGGCATACAGGACGACGAGAGAGCCGGTAGGTCGCTAGGTTTAGTGGGCAGAGAGTGAAAGAGGGGAGAGATACCATACCCGGCATGCAGCAGAAAAGCCGCGCCGCACTGGGGCGTTGTTTTTACGTTATCTTTTTATCCGAACGATAAATCTTGGCGGCCTTCCCCCGGGGCTTCTACGGGATGACTACTCGCCGTCTGGGATGGGAAGAAGTGGAAGAAAAAAAAAAAAAAATTCGCGACGCTTAACAAGCCGCTCCGTTCGTGGCACATTTCTTTTCCTCGGTGCCCACCGTTCTTGCTACCGGTGACATTCGTTTTCGAGAGCTGCTCCTTTCACCCGACTTCGGAAGAAAAATATGATTGAACAATCTCTTCTTACGAACATTGTCATTACCGGAAATAGGTGTCGGATCGTCGCCCGAACGTATTCGATTTATAAATATTTATAACGATTCACCGACGTTTCAGGGTTGTTGCGTTATTCAACAGTCGCGAAAAATATTGCCGCGCAAAATCCTTCGCAGTCGACTTAAATTTCAAAAGTTGAATCTTGCATTCACGGATGATTTTTGAGTAAAGCTAAAACTCGAGCCTTTGACTCAAATTCGATGTTCCTTACGAGTAACACGCATACTATTAAAATTATTAAAAAATAATAATAATAATAATATTTTCGAAATATTTTAAATACAACAAGCAAAAATTTTAAAAATCCAATATACGAATAAATATATCTAACTGTAGTCTGCCTTTTTTTTATAACGTTATTTCAAATTTTAATGACTTTCATCCGAATTTTACTATATATCGTCCAATCGCGACGATTCAATGTCATTTAATGTACACGGAACGTCAATGTTTTTATTGCGCATCAACTACCCTCTTGTCTCGCGTTTATCGTGTCTCTCGTTTTACCCCACCCGCTAATGACCGCCAGACAGCTGACGGGTGGCATCCCGATGAATTAATTCGTACGTGAAATTTTATCGACTACCGACAAACTCGATATATTTCGCCGCGCGTAAATCGGCTCAATACCACAAGGACTTCGCAAGCTATGCGTAAGGGTGGCATGTACGCCCTTCCAGCGTTAACCCAGTCGATATGTTAATTAACGCGAGAAACGCGAAGGTTTATTACACGCTGGAGAGGTGCGGAATATCGAGTTATGCAGACAGAAATGCCTGGTATGATATATCTAATGGAATCGAGTTCGCGGGTATCCGATATCGAAAATCTACGCTAAATGCAATACGTATATATATGGCTAAAAATGACATGCAGTTAGCCGGAAACTCGATTTTCTTGAAGTCGGAAGACTATCTATAATCAAATGATAGGTACTGTTCGCTTCTGAACACTTTGAACTGAAACTATTTCTGCCGAACTTGTCTCACACCGCCTTAGATCGGTTTAGCGATTCATGTTTAACTCTCTTTTCTCGATATGGCGTATTTGCTGCATAGATAAAAGAGCAATTTTTTTTTACTTTTTTTCTTTCCACAAAATAGAATTGTTTTTTATTAAATGTAATAATGTAATTGCAATCTTAGTGTTTTATGTATAATGTAAATACGCGGAAAAAAAAATCGTGTCGCTAATTCTCAGCGATTTTTTGTTCGTAATAGTGTTCTCATAAAAAATTAACCATTTGATTATTTTTTTTAATTGGAATAAAAAAAAAATTCTAGTGGTAAAATTTCTTTTACTTTAACTTTTTCGAAGCTTTGGATATTTTTCATTATAACTTTTGGCCATCAAACCGTATTGTTTTGTCTTTAAAAATGGCAAAGGTATGGTACGGACTTCTGTACAGATTGCGGCGAATGTTGATAGACAGTGCGACTTGTAGTGTCGGATGGATTCCTCTGAAAAAAAAAAACCTACGAAGATTTTCCTTCCATTATCACTTATAAGTGATGCGTGATATGTGTAATTTGCAGAACATGAACCAAGAAAAAGGGAGCATTTTGAAAATTCGCAAAAAAAGGCTGAAGGCTTTCTAAAAGGAAAGTTAGCTAAAAAAATTGCTGTATTTTGCTATCAAAAAAATTTTTTTTTTTTAATTTCAAAAACATTTTCGTTAATCTTTCAGACAATAGAAATACGTATACCAAATTTCATCGAAATCGGTCGATTAATTTATTAACTATACGTCGCGCCGGAAGCTGCAGTTTTGAAAAAAAAAAAAACCGTTTAAAGCTTCAATAACCAAAAACTCAATGATTCTAATGAATTACCGGCTAATCTGCGATCCCTAAGCCTTCAGATTCTTTGAAAAGTCGATTATTCCGCATTAGCTGCTTTTTTGCAAAATTTTCGATTTTTTAAAATCAATATAAAGGTGTCTCCCCCCTCAAGATTCATGTGAGATCGACTCGAGTTCAAAAGAAAAAGAATGTCGATGCCCGAAATTGGAATGAAACTTTGGTGATCTGACAAAAGCGAGTAGGGTTACGCCGTCGCTATCTTCTGCGAAAAGGACAAAGGGGGTTCCGCTGAATGTGTGTGTGTGTGTGCGCGCGTTCGCGAGCGCGAAGTAGATACGGATTTAAACGAGTTTACCTGGTACGATCGCTGTCGGAGGGATCAAGAGCGGATTAAGCGATCTCCTCCCTTTCCCCTTCTTCTCCGCGCGTAGTTAGTGGGAATAGATTCGGTCGAGCTTCGGCGATCAACGGGTGAAGGGTAGTCGAGAGAGAAACGGAAGATGGCTATGTGTACATTTTGGTTTTACTCGGTACTCTCAGGTTCGGTGTAGCCTGAGAGTACACGAGAGAGAATTTCCCTCTTCTGCGTTTAAGCGCGCGAGGCTTTCACGGTCCGTGTGTGGTTTTCCGAAGGGGAAACCGGACGCGGTAATTCGGCTTCGGGATCTTAAGCTAACGGAAGATGGGAAGAGAGCACAAGGCAGCCTGCGGGGTATTGGCGCTCGGGGTTACTTTGTTACTAACACGGAACGACTTCTTCAAACGAGCGTTACGAACTTCCATAACACATTTTACATATAGATATAGGTATATAAATGCTACGTGCACCAAAGGATAGAGAGGGCTGTTTGTCGGGATAACGTTTATCGTTATTTATATTTTTTCAATAAAATTCATTATAAAGTGGTACAGTGCATGTGATAGATGTTGCCGCATTGCCTTCTTCGCATCCGCCACGACTGCTGCATCCGTTCGGAAACTCAATTAGAATGCAACCGCGATTACTCCGGAGAAATGGGACTGTAGCGATAATTAAAATTCACGGGAAATCGTTCATAACATGGTGCCATTTTGCACAATAGAATAAAAGAAAGAATCGTATATGAGAGTAAAAAAAATATTGTCGTACGGCCGCATACGGGAATCTTTTATCCGGCAATTTACTATGCTATTTTTTTTGTTCATAACAATAATGTGAAACGTCCCTTCAAGACTACTCGACAATTTTTTAAATAATTTTTTCACTATTTTCTATAGTCGAACGGACCATTTGAAGGTAATGACTGGTCAGGAAATGGCGGATGTGTATTTATGGGTTAACAGAGTTTTGAATTATTTGAAGCTTTTTGATATCGTATTTGCAGCCGATTTTTACTCAGAATTATCCTTTTTCACAAATTTCTATCTAAATTCCCTTCTATTGGTGGCGATGCCAAGAAATGCCGCGATGTTTGAACAAAACATGAAGTCGATGTTTATTCAGTTGCTAGCCAACTGCTAACCCTCGGGCAATTCATCACCGCCATCCATGATTGGCGCATGCAATTGCAAACATCTTTCGAATATTTCCTCTCTCGTATACATCGTTGTTTATCTTCCGAACGTTGATGCGATTAGGAATCATTGACAAACAGCATTTGGGAATGGCGCATAATTCCGCACTTCTCTTAATGGCAAATCACCAGAACATACTTTGCCGAAGGCACGATGGACGATCGATGACAAAACCGTCAAAAACCAATAATGAAAGTCTGGTCTGGTTACCTATTGCCACTAAAAAGTAACTCTGTTCAGTTTGCCACTCAAGTTTACCATTCTACTTTCCTATTCATGAATTCAAGAACTCTGAACTTCGGGAGATTTTTTTTAATCCGTTATCGTTCTCCGATAATAGTTTTCCAGCTAAAAGATGACGTTTAAGGTATTTTGCAGTCCAGGATTGTTGGCTATCTCGTTGTTTCTCGCCTTACATTAATTTCTTATGCGGAATAGAACTACCAGTTTTGACCACTTTTGATCCACATTTGGTCCACTTTTGGTCCATTTTAGGTTCATTTTTGGCCATTTTTGGTGCACTATTGGCCACTTCCGGCCCATTTTTGATCCACTTTTGGTCCACTTTTGGTCCACTTTTGGTCCACTTTTGGTTCATTTTTAGTGCATTTTTGGTCCACTTTTGGTCCACTTTTGGTTCATTTTTGGTTCATTTTTGGTTCATTTTTGGTTCATTTTTGGTGCATTTTTAGTCCACTATTGGCAATTTCTGGCCACTTTTGGTCAAATAAGATAAAGTTGACTGATGATTGACCATTTTATACATTTGTATGAATGCTTTCGATCTATTAGCATCGAAATGTGTCAAACAACAATTCGACACCAATTTGTTGAAAAAATGGCCAAAATCAGTGCATCTATCTACATCGATGTTTCTGAAATCCTCGTCAATGATTATACGTCTACTATATCTATTGCCATTGGGCCTTCGACTGGTTTTCATTCCAGAGCCATTCGTATATCAAGACCGCTTTCAACTAGACCCATGCGAAGGATTCTACTGGCGCATCGAACGTGGAGTTTCACGATAGGACACTTGAATACGTAATAAGGATTGGTAACTCATGGAGACATATGAGATTACCATTCGCCACGCGTGTGATGTCACCCCTTTCTGTAGAATTGGCTGACACCGTTCGACATTACATCAATATCAATCTATTCAATTGACCGTCCGAATCACACGCTGATGTCTATTCAGACACTTCTATATTACGTTGGAATTATCTTAGCGGATTCTACAACGCTTGCGCAGTCATCCAGTCGGTAGATCCACGCTAATTGGTTGCCGTAGGTCGACGTGTCAGAGACGTAATTAATAAATCGCGCTAACGAATCGACCGAATTGAATTACATTACCGTTTTTTTTTTTTTTTAATTTTTACCACCGACGAATCGCCGCTATAAATATCCTCGAAAAAAGTGTACCTTTTCATCGTCGGTTCTTTCTTAAATCTCATTAAATCATGATGATTTATTTAACGTGTTGCTCCGATCGCACAAACCCGCACTTCGTCGTGGAGTCTTTCGCCACTCCCCGCGGAAACGGTGGTCAGAAGAGTGATGATTCTGTGGGGGAGGGTAGGCGAGACGGCGTTAACTTAATTTAGTGCTCGCCGACGAGGGAAGTGAAGGGCCGGTCAGTCGTGTCTGTGGTAGTATATGCTGTTCCCAGTAGTCCCGAATCGAAACCCACTGGCTGTACACGTTCTTTACTCTCCAGAGTCTCCGCGCGCCTCGTCATCCCTCTTTTCCTCGCGCCTCTCGCCCGTCCATCCCTTTCGCGGTTCTACTCGTTTTTTCTCTTCTGTTCTCAACACCCCGTCACATCCAAACGCCGACCACAAATATCGGCAGTTTAGGCGTTCCGCAAACGCAACACGCGAATCGGTAATTGACGGACTTTTCGAAATAATGAATTTTGTTATTAAAGAGAGTGTATTGTTACGCGTCAGACAACAGTGAAATTCAGAGAGTATTTTGAATACTTCGTAATGGGGTAATAATTGAAAAAAAAAAAAAACACCATACGAAAAATGCTGAGACCATTAATTTTGCATTATCGGAATTCCAGTTACGAACAAATTATTTAAAGAAAAATTGTTTCACAAATCATCTGATAAACTGATTTTTTAAAAATATAATTTGTCGCCTCAATTTCTCTGAATATATTTGAATTTTTTTATTTAAAGACATTTTTTAATTAATACGTCAAGAGACTTCACCTTCTCGAACAAATGAATAGGAGTCGATGTCGAAGAGAATCGGGAAACATAATTTCGAATGAAAATTGTGTTTGTCCGATAAATTTGCCGATAGCCCACCGTCGAAGTCTTAAAAGATAATAACTAAGATAGATGGAAATGCATATAACCAACGGGGTGCCTACGGATACCTATGTAAATTGATATACAAGAGCTATGTATACATCGTCATATCCGGAAGTTATGACGGTGCGCCCGCGAGCGTAAAGCTTCGAAGATGTGCCGCGGCCGTTGGATGTAAAAAAAAAACGAAAAAAAAAAAAAAAAAAAAAGACGAAGAAACTCAAAAGGGGGAGAAGCGAACCGGGAAACCGAAGGTCGGACGAGCGGGAGAGCCCGTGCAATACATATTTTATAGAGCAATCACCGCGAAGCCTTATCTACAGTTTGTTCAGCTCTCGAGGACTCGACACGATATACCCTCCAGCAGCTGCACTCGGGGTTGTAGTAACGCCAAGTTTTTCGGTTGAAAGAACCACGTCGAGCGGAGCCATTTCACTCCGGCGCATTCATTAACTCTCGACAGTTGCGTTGTAGGTGGCAGCAGCGAAGTCTCAACCGTTTTGTAGTCGTTCGTCATTTCTACCCCTCCGAGCTATCTGTGTGCGCGTTTTCTTTTTTTCTCATCGTTTATTCGTCTCTCGAAGTTCGTACGCAGTCAGCGTTGTTTATTCTTTGTTTCACCCGTTCGTACAATCGTTTCCGCGTTCAGTTTAATTGTTGTATTATTATTCGAGTGCAAAGAACCGTCGAATAAGTAAGGTTTGCGGTTGTCGATTTGCTCATTTTTAAAGTTTTTTTTTTGCAATCCAAAATTACACTCCTATTGTACAGAACAAATTTACTCGGCGGTTTGAAAGCCGAGCAAATTTTTTTTTCTCGAAAATTAGAGATAATGAAATTAATTTTTTTTTATACTAACAGATAAAAGTATTCGTCAATGTCTACGACTCATAATTAATCGTTTAATTTTTTAAAAACCATTTAATTTTTTTTTAAGTATCGTTTTTGTTATAGAATGTCGCCAAATGTTAAAAAAAAAAATAAAAAAAAAAAAAACAAATTACCCTCCCGGCGAGCGTATATAATTTTTTTTTCAATATTTCTCAACATTATTCTGCAAAATAAAAAAGTTTCTTTTTACGACTTTCTACATTTTTCGGGAAAAAAAAAAATTTGCTCGACTTTTGAACTGCCAGTTAAACGTATCCCCTTAATAGCCGGTGCTGAGACTTCGTGCTTAGCGCAGCGTTTTTCTTTTTTACGTTGAATTAAATATACAGCAACGTCATCGTTCATTTAATGTTCTCCGCTCGAGAGATTCGCGTGTGAAATACATTGTAACGCTTTGCCACGTACACATGTAAGAGAGCGTAAACAGCAGAAGGACTATGGGCGTTCACCGGGATAGATCGGGGGTCCGTTTTACGGCCGGGGATGCTGTCGCTGCGGGGCTCATCTGCAGATCTGCTTAGAATACCGTAGTCTCGCGCGCGAGGGGGTGGCGGAGAGAGGTAAAGGTTTTCCGCAAAGATGGAAGGGGAGAAAAAAAAACTTACCCCACAAGCGTAGCCTTCCCAAGTCGTTGTTCAGTTTATTCGTCAACATCGCGCCGTTCCTTCGCGTTACCGGCTTTTGTTGCTACTTCGCTGCGTGCGAAAAATGTCGACGAAACGAAACGACTATTGGGAACGTTCGAATAGACCATAAACTTCGCGGCGCATCCTGCTGCCTGATGCCTGTGTGAAGCACATACGTCTTCAACGCGAAACAGCGATCATTCGGAGCGCTCACGTTTTCACGAGAACTGCTGCGTGTGCTTTGTACACGCTGCGAGCTTTTTTTTGTCCCGATATCTATGTCGCCTTCGGCAAGGATCATGCGAAAAAAAACGACAGGTAATCGGAAAGGAATATCTTTGAGGCTCACAATAAAAAAAAGGGGTTGTAAAAAATGTCGGAAAAATCGCGTTCCCAAATAAATATTATTATTATTATTTTCCGTAATAGGAAAATAAAGGCGCGAAGAGAACAACGAATTTGAAGATTAATTCATAATTTAGTTTCAACGAGATCGATTTTTTTTTTTCGATTTTATATAGTTATAACAGAAAATATAACATGAAAAAAAAAAGAGAGAAAAAAAGTTTAATTATTCATTTTATCAACGGTGACAGACATCTAACGAACCTTTCATTTTCCCGTCGATCGTTGTAAATTGAATCGCTTTTTTTTTTCTATTTTCATTTCAAAGTAATAAACGTACAAAAATGTATCGTGCGGTGAGTGAAAAAAAAAAAAAAAAAACAAAAACAAAAAGAAAAAACAGCAAAACCAAAGAAATTCGTTTGATCGTAGTTAAACACGAAAAACGGTCGCGCAACTGCACAGTTTGTCGAAGTGCAATTCACGACCGATTTCACCGATATATATATTTCTATAGCAATCTCCTCGTGTCACATCTTTCGACGACATTGATTGCGGACATGAACTCTTTTATACTCTTATAAATTGCTCAAGCTGTCGGTTTCAGAGTAAATGCACTTCGCGCTCTACCATTCTGCTGAATCTAAAGAAAAATCGTTTTTATCGAATTCACCGTCAGCTTCGAGTAAATACAAAATACGATACTAAAAAAAAAAGATAAAAAAAGATCTTTACGATTGTATTTTTCTTCCCAAATCACCGTGTGGGTTGCTTCGGCGTTCTTTTTAAAACAAAGGCCGCGCGCGCAGCACCATGTACTTTAACGAGAAGCTCTTCTTTCATTAGGGTGAAGTGGCGTGGCGAGGGATGAACGAGTACTCGTATGAAAGAGGTCTGAGTTTGTATCCCATAAGAAAGCGCCGACGCCAGAGTTTCAGGGATGTGAAAAGCATGCCGCCTTGTAACCGTCAGTGCCGGTGGTAACCGAGGCACTGAATGCGCGAATTAAAACGCAATTTTCCACACAAAGGGGAGGGGGGGGGGGGGCGCAGTTTATGCCCCAACCTCTTGGAGTGCTCAGTTACCGCGGTTCGTTGTCGCGAGACACGACGGGAATACCAGCAAACTCCTGGGGGGATTTCTCTCGTCCGGGAGCTTCGTGTTCCTCATCCGATGTTCTTCTCCCTATTTGCCCAGGAGCGAGCGAGGGAACAGTGGTGCAACCCTCCGCCCCCTCCCCGCCCCTTCGACAAACCTCCCTGTGGCGCTTGCTTAATGAAGCTTTCTCACAAGCGGCTTCTTCTTTGTCCGTTCGCCCACAGACCCGCACGCCTTTAACCGCTCAAAGACACCAGTAGTATATGCCGCAAGAGTTGAAAAAAAAAAAAAAAAAAAAAAACTACAAAGACATAAAAACTGTACACTTTTTTCTCCCGCAGTTACTTGTACAATTCTGCACCGTACCACGGCGCATGTACTTATCTGAAGCGTTTCTCAGCGTAGTAGTGCGTTACCACACCGCGGAGTAGTTTGCATTTAAAATACACTACTCGCCGCGTACTGCGATTGTTCTTTTATTTTTTTTTTTGCATTTTCTTTTTTTTTCACAGCTTTATTTATTTTTTCTTCTTCCTTTTCGTTTGCGGCGGATTTTTTTTTATGCGACTGCATCTCTCCGTTCTTTTCTCATTCATTTTTGTTCTGCTTCCCATCTTTGTTCGTGTTTTCCCTTCTTCCGGGACCTGTACCAACTGTGGTGTTGCACGAAATGGGTTTCACATCGCCCCCTTTGCTTACTCTTTTGCTTACCCAGCGCTCTCCCCCCCCCCCCCCCCCACCTTCTTGCCGATAACCACCGAGGACCACCGAGAGCGAAGGTTCTTATAAATAGCTTTCATCGTTCAACGGAGCGGCAGCTTTGAGATCGCGACAAAAAACCGTAAAATTTTTCAAGGAAATTTTTGTAACCGTGAATTTCGCACTGCTGCCGTTTTCTCCCACGCTTAACCACGTCCGCTTCCCTTTTTCTCGTTCTTTTTTTTTTTTTCTTCGGGCGGATCGAATCCGTTACCAACGTTCTAGAGGATATGGTATGTCGTACACGTTGCACATAGTTACGACGAGGGCTGTGCACTTGCGAAGATTCTGGTCCGATACTTTTCACATAAATACCTGTCGCAATATATATTTTTAGTTTCGTATAACTCCGACTTTTCCCTCGTTGCGGCGTGGCGCTTCCGCTTTAACGCAAAATTATTATTATTATTATTATTTTTTATTAATAATAATTTGAGAATAATAATAATAATATATTAATAACAGAGTATATGACTATTTTTATTTTTTTGAAAAAAAAAAAAAAAAAAATGTTTCCGTGAAATGAAAATTTTTTTCGGCAAATGTACAGTATCTTGTCCTCGAGTTATGGGTCAAGATTTATTTTTTACAATACTTTATCGCCGTGGGATACAATAAGTTTGCCGCGAGGCAAGCTGAGGCGACAAGGGGAGGAAAGGATTTTTCACGAAAAGTGGAAGAGGTAGTGCCGTGGCATACATATATAGATATATATATGTATGTTAACGCGGTCCATGATTCAATAACGGGGGCTAGTGAACGTTTCGCCAATGGCTCGCGTAAAACACTGGGAAGCGCAGAACGGCGTGGCGTGCGGGTAACGAAATTCCCGTTGATAGCACAGGGGTATAAGACCGTCGGGGGAGAGCGGCAGCCGAAGGCAAATTTACGCGGGAGACTATCGAGCGCCAAGAATAAGGGCCTCAACCGGCTTATTTGCGGGATAGCGTTATACCGATACACGGCAGCCCACTTGTCAAAAATTTGCATATCGAAAACCCTCCGGGGGTTTAGCGCCAACTGCGTTTTCCCCATCCTTTCCCATTCAACGGTATTACATACCATTTTATTTTATCCGTCGTAGCCGTATGGCGATTCGTTTAAACACGGATGTTCGAAGAGTTGAACGATATCGCGTAGCGACGTATACAGTGAAATCCCTCGATAGTTCACCCTTCGATACCCTTCAATGTTCACTTTCGTCACATTGGCCATTTCCTTCGAGAGCAACGAGACATTTTTTTTTTGCTGATTTTGGAATATACGCGTTTTTAAGAAGATACATCCGACGGTTTGAAAAATAAGGCAAAAACTACCCTTATCGCGAGTGTTAAAAAAAATTGTCGGAATCCGAAAGAAAATAAAAAAAATATAACCACCGGAAGAGTGGTTAGTTTTGCAGTAATTGCGATAAACCGCGTCTCCAAAAATGTCTGCTCTGTTTGAAAAATCAGAAAAAGATCGAAACTCTCGCAATGGCCGTACGGTAACTTATCGAAGAGTCGCATAGAGTCGACATTCACGGTAATATTGAATCTAAAAGCGATTAATCCGGCAGAGATTGAAATCGTCCTCGTAATACCTCTCTCGCCCGGGGTGATAGATTAAAAAAAATATCAGCTTGGACATGGTTGGTGCGCGACGGGATATTCCCCTAGACGTCGAAAATATATATCGCGTCTCGGCAAATCGGATCGCGTCCTTCATCCAACTAAACGAGAGTTACTAGTGGACCTCCAGCGTGGCACAGTTCGTTCGTTCGTTCATATCCGTTTCGAACTCGATGGAACTTCCTGCTGCTACTGCTAGCGTTCCATTTCTTTTCTCCTTCATCATGGTGCATCTTTTTTTTTTGTTTGGTCGCCCGGAGCCATTGCGCCCAATGGCGCAACAGCGATAGCAGAAAAACGAAGCGATGCCGGTCAGTGGGCTAATTCCAATAAATCGGACGATTACTTCGAATTCGTATTGACATTGTCAATTTTCCTCTTCTTATCGACTTTCAGATGAGTTTAGTTGAAAATGAAAGATATTCAGAACATTCAAAAATCACAATTAGAAAAAATGGCCGATTTTTACCAAAAAGGACGATATCACGATATCTGCCGCCATTTTTGGAGGATCGAGTTGAAATTTGATATCCAAGTCGAATTATCACTAAGATTGTTTTTAATTGAATTCGGCCGAAATCGGCAAAGTGTTTCGAAAGATATGAAGATTAAAATTTTTCAAATTTATCAACGAACTGTTTGGACGTCTTGCGGTCTGCGCACCTTTTAAGCAATTAAGCTGAAACTTTGCAAACGCGTCGAGTGGACATTAATCTTATTGAGTTTCAAGTTTCGTCCGAATCGGTGAAGTGATTCGAAAGTTAAAAATATTTTTGTCAAAGATATTGATGAAATCTTTATTTGAGGTCTTCGTAAATTTATAAATCAGAGAAACCCGAAAGGTTGTAAATTTTCACACTACTTCGTCATTGATTCTTTTTACTCGCAAAGCTTTCTCCACAAGAACGCGAAAGATTACGAAAGATGCTTTCTGCGAAAATGCAATGTGAAGCAATGTGAAAATTTTCAATTGTCGGGATTTCTTCGTATTTCGTCTCCATTTTTTTTTTACGATTTCAATCCTCGAGAAACGTTGTCGAGACTTTTTGGTTTTCTGCATACAATCCGAGTTTGTCGAAGGTTACGGGGAGTTTGAAGCTACGTCTACTCGTAGACCACAGACTGGGTGTTGGTCGATGTATATACATCGCATCCAATCTATAGGTATAGAGTGAAGCGTTGCCCACTCGATGGTCAAGCTTTCGCGAGCGGAGTCGCATCAGAGCTGATTGTTAGCGGAACATTCAGAACTTCGCACTTGAAAGTATTGCCTGGTGGAAAAGTAGTACCGAACTGTAAAGCTACCAACACGAAACGGGGTTGTGAGAGGGGGTGGTGGTGGCGTAGGTAGCGGCCGAACAGCCGCTGAGGTCCGCAAGCACCACGCGTCAGAAGTTTCCTACGAAGTTTCTTGGCCGCACGATGTTTTCAGACGCGTCGCCTCTACTCCAGCCGTCCCTTGTCGTCTTCGTCGCCTTCGTCAATAGCCCTCGTTCCAGTGGAGGACGTCGAACTCCGTTGCCGAGTTCTCTATGGTATGACGACTCGGGTCGTCGACGTTGGCGGCGAATTTATCTTCTTCGAATGGAAGACATCGTAGTTCTGACTCTTCAACCTTTTTTATTTATATTTGCACCATCAGGAGGGAGAAAAATACGTCATTGACCGACCCTTCAGGATTCGGCAAATTTCTGGAAATCTTGTAGACCCCTAATACGATCAGACAAACTTGGGGTCGGTAAGGGATGATTTTCATTTAGGAAAAGCGTATCCGGTCGAAATGTAAAACCTCCCAAAGCCGTAACTACTGGAAATGGGTAAATTTTACCGCTTAGAAAGCTGTTAGATGAGTAGGAAACTCTTGCTTCACTCCAGTTTAAATGTAACTCTGCGTTGCCCTCGATAAACTACTCCGCTCCATCTCAACGACCTGCTTTTGCCCTTCAGAAATGCACTTTTTTTTCTACTGAAAAGGAGTTATGCCTTTGAAAGTGCCGTGAATCATGTCAGTTGCGTTTTGATATGTCAATAAAAAAAAATAATTTATCAAAAAAATAACCTCCGGTTAAACATAATTAATTAGAAAAAAAAATAAAATAAATTTATTCACGTTTCCGATAATTTCGTCGAAGACTTTTTCGTAATCAGAAAAATGACTTCGAGCCTTTTGCATATTAATCACTTTTCAGTCGGACATTTTTTTACGAAAATTTAATATACTAAAATAAATAATCATAATAATCAATAATTGCATTTTTCATAAGGAAATACTTATTTCCGGAATTTGAGATACAAACACGTAGGTACCTTTTTATTGCACGTGTCCTCAATTTTTTTTTTCATGACCCATTTTTCTCCCGTTGACTTGCCGTTTCTTTAGAAATTTTTTAAAAATTAAGTTATCGAACAAATTCGAAAAAACGGCGTAGACTCGGGAACTCGAGCAAAGAGGGAGGCGGTAGAGCAGCACCAAGTTTTGAAAAGTACTTGGCGCGAGAATCTACCGAGCCTCTTGACCCCTCTCTATCCTCGGCAAATGCTATTCGTACATATAGTCGTAATGCTCTCTGCGTGGTTGAGATCGATTATCGAGTCTCTCAATGAAATGGTTGGCCTTTAGCTACTCGTTCTACATATTCTATCACCGGAACTCGTTAATTTTGATCAAGTGGCCCATTCGTTAATGTTTTATCCGTGGAATCTTGTTATTATTTTACTGCGGTGATCAATTCGCGATGTTCGTGAGGATGGAAATTGTTAGATTTTTCGAAAAATAAAAATGAACAAATTTCGTTATTAACCAAAATTTTGAATTTATTCCAAAGTACAAATCCAATGTACAAAAAGTACAAATTTGGCTTTGAAATTTTGTATTTTTATTATTATTTTTTTTATTTCGTTTTTTTTTAATTACACTTCGTGCTCTGACTTAAAATTAATTTTAATTGACAAACATCCTTCGTTGACCTCGTCTCGACATTGTCCGTTTATTCGACCTATTTGTCGAGTTGTATAATAAATTTAAAAGTTAATCGAATCGATAATAAATCCAATAATTGATCCTTAAAGATGGCGGCCGTAATATCGGCTATATATTCCGATTATATTATCATGAAAAATTATCTGCAACATTTCGTCGGCATTAATGAAAAAAATGTCCTATTATGGTAGCCATCACATTCGAAGCAATAAAACAAAATGTAATCGAAAAAAAAAAAATCGAGCCGATCATTCGCTGAATTTATATAAGAACTTTCGAAGAATCGACGAGTGGTCTTGAAAAAAAAAAAAATCGACGACTATAATAACAAAAATGACTACAAATGGTACAGTGGCCATTAACGGTACATCTGCTCTATTCCCACTTCTCGGTCGAAGAATTTGCCTTATTACTGAGGTCACGAGTGAGCATCGGGCAGACATTCTACCAAATATGCCCCTTTACCTTCTAAAAGGCCATTTCGACTATGAATTTATAGCATTCGTGAACTTCCGCGGAAATATATGTGTGGAGAAAATTCCACCGTCTCGTAACTATTCATTATTTTCCCCGAGTATTCGGGATGAATAAGTGTGAAGGCGAAGGCGAAGTTCAATTGCAGCAGAAAATTTTGCGCGGATCGATGTACCTTGTTAGTTCCGTTGAAGATAATGACCGTCAAACTTTGATTTTCCGTGCATATAGCAAGATTAACGGGGAAAAAAAAAAAAAAAAAAAAAACAAAATTTCACAATGTGTGTGTTTTCTATATAAATCTTTTCCCAGATTTCCTATAAATGAAATAATGCGTGAATCTTTCGGTAGACATTGACTTTTTTCGTACGATTCGTGAATATACGATCCATTAAAAAAATAATTCCATTATCTCTGATAATTTTTGAAAAAAAAAAAAAAAGTCGAAATTTGACTCGAACTTCGATAGAGTTGAGAATTTTTCCAAATTTTTTCGTACGAATGAAAAAATAAGTGAACTTTTCTGTAAGCATTATCATTTTTTTCGTAATATTCTGAATAAATACAAAAAAAATTCAAAATTTGCCTCGAATTCTAAACGCGTGAGAAATGGTTCTTAAAAAACAGCGAGAAAGTAGAAAGCGTCGAGTACGAGAACGAAGATGAAAACGAGGTGACGTCAACGAGGGCGAAGGGGGCTTCACTATAACTGAATGCTTGAAATTGCAATGTTCTTTTTGATGATAACGCCGTCGAAGAGCTCGGGGCACGCATCGTTGAATTTCGGAATTTTCAATATTGCGCCAGGATTGCGTTCGTTAAAATGGCACTGTCTACAGTGAGAGTCTGCGACCGTTACGGCTGCGGCAGTTGCAATACTGCCCGGAGCCACGTTGTAGCCTCGCGGTCTTTCGTTATCTATTCATATCTCTCCATCGCTTCCAGACGCTAGCGATAGGGCACAGCAGCTGCAAAGGTTTCGCTCGGTTCGAAACTTTCACCCGAAACTTAAGTTTGTTAATTCAAATCTTAAGAGATACGCAATGGAAAAACATGTCTAATGATTAATTATTCGTTTAATTAAAAAAAAGTTGGATTCCGAAAAAAAAAAAAAAAAAACCCAAATCAAACTTCATTTTTACCAAAACTTTTCACAATTCATCGATCTTTTGGGATTCCGAGTACTTCAATTTCGAGAAAATGATTAACGCTCGATAAGTCGCACCCAATGTTTCCGCAGCGGCTTCATTGCCTTAAACTTTGGCTGTTCGTAACTTCGTAAACTTCGTACTTAACTTTGCTCTCGAGATATTTTTATCCGAATCAAAACGCTGCGCGATGTTCAATGCTTTTCAATGTGAATTTTGGAATATCCTGCGCGTGAAGTTTCGTTGTTTCTCGAAGAACAGAGTTCTGCGACGAAACAAGACGAGACGAAAAAGCGATTACGATTCGAGACGCGAGAATGTACTTCGGGGGTCTTTCTCGTGATACGGACGACCTACATTACACAAGTCTCAATCCCGGGGCCTCCGGTGGATCGCGATCGAAAGATTTTCACGGAAACTCTAAGCACGTCGAGTCGCTACAATGTACGGAATAGTTGCAGTATCTGCAATCCTGAAACTATCCCATTCGAAAAGTACCGAGTCGAAAGTGTCCGTGGCGCGCGTTTTCGCAAAGTAGAGAAATCGTTGGACGCCACGTGTCGGCAATCCGGAAAATCGTTTTGTTCCCCGAAAACTTCTCGAGTAAAAAGATTATAAAAATAGCGATTTTCTGGCGGCTGGAGTAGCCGATGGTCAAAGATTAACTCTGACGCGATGTATTTTTTTTTTTTTACGAACCGAAAGGCTTCCAAACTGTCGTTCCACAGTTTCTTCAAGCCGTTGGTATGATCCAAGCTTTGTGTATACGAATAGTCGGGCATATAACTCGCAAAGCTCTCCGGGTCTATGTTTGACGTAAAGCATTGCCGGAAGGAAAAAAATAATCTTTGCAACACGTAGTTTTGTGGCGGTGAGATGAAGCGTTAGTGTTTCTTTCATCTCACGCCGGCTGAGCTTTTGCCTCTCTCCATGAATGCCAATGGTTGACGCACAACGATCCCGGAAGCGCGGAAGGATAAAAAATAAAAAAGTCAGGATGTGCAAATGGGAATGATGAGAATCCCCACCAATGAGGGAATCAAAGGCACGCAAAGAAGCAAACATACGCTTTTACCTCGACGCTTTGGAATTCTACGGAAAATTCGAATTTTTTTGATCGCCAACTACAAAAGATACATTTTTTTTTTCAGTAAAAAATCCATGTATTCATCGTTTTGAAAAAAAAAATGTAAAAAATATCGGAAAAATAAATTAGTTTGGCCGTCAGAACGATGATTTGTTTTTTTAGGGACGTTAGAGAGGAAAAATAATTTATAATCTTCAATTTTTTTTTTCAATATCGTCTAACAATTTCTTTTTGTTAGACTAGCGATACAAGTGCCTTTCAGTTAAAAAAAATATCATTTTATAACGATCTATAGTGAGGAAATCATTTTTTTTATGTATTTTTACTTTTTGTTTAAAAAAATCGATAATCAATAATTTGACATCGTTTTCGAATCGGTAAATACATAATACCTCCTTACACGTGATTTTTTCAATTTGGAACCCAAAAAAAGAAGTTTTCCCCTTATCGTCCGCAGTTTTCACGCCCCTGAAGTACGTTTAACTTTTAGTAAAATTTGAGAGTTTAATATCACGCGGTGGCCATTTGATCGTCGTGGTGGGTTCGTCACCGCCAAACAGTCCACCTCGCCGCGGGATATTGTCCAACCGACACCAGGAGTACAGTAGGCTACCAGTGCTTTTCGAGCTCATACCACGCTAGTTTCGCCACGAAGAACCTCCTCCTCCCTTCCCGCTGGTGCGGAGAAAATTAAATCGTAAAGTTCGTGCGGTTACAGTTAAATTTTCATCTATCCGGATACATGAACGCGGTATCACGAAGTTTCTCAGCTCCATGAAAATAAAGAGCTCCGGTATACGCGATAATTCCGCTACGGAACGTTGAAACGTTTTACGCATTAGTTTGTCTCGTTTTACGGTTTTCAGCGCTTACGCGACGCTCGTTATTCGATTGGGGTTCGCGGCTGAGTTGTAACATTTTTTTTTTTTTTTTGTTACGATAGTTTTGAATAGTTTGCACGTACAGAGGTTAAATTCGAGAATATTCAGTTGAATGCGTTGTTAGCAACGAGAAACCGCAATGTCTCAAACCGCGTTGGGCGCCGGGGTAGTCGTCATCTCGACGGACGAACGACTGAGACTAATGTGGCAGATTAACGGGCATCCGACCTTTCGAGCCCCAAATGTCGGAAGAGCGTTACGTTATGCAAATCGTCTACTACCGTCCCTGCGTTCTACCATAGTAGGGGTGGACGGCAACATTTTCGATGAGAAACTATCAACAAACGCGCGCGTGACGTCTCCGCACAGAATACGTAAAATAAAACGTAAATTACGTTAAAAAATATTTTAAAAAATCGTAGAAAATTTTTTAAAAACTAAAAAAATTTGCTGTAAACGTAATCTACAATTATAAGGAAAAACTAATCTCCGATATTTTTTTAAATCGTGGAAATTCTTTATTAAAAAAAAAAAATGCATTCATTTTTCATCACCGTTGTACATTAATTCATCTGTACCAATTTATGCAGAAAATCTTTCAGTTCGTTATCTGTACAATTTTTTTCTCGCTGAAAAAAAGTGTTTGACATTAATCCGCAGTTCCACCCATTATCCATCACCAATCCCATTTAATCGACGAGTTTTCGGTTGACGCATTAATTTTTCGTAGCATTCCGCATTCCCACGCAATTCCGCAGGGATTCCGTAACCACCTTAAATTCGCATCTATGTAAAGGCAAAGATCGCGATGCTACAACTTGTTTACTATTTGCTCTCCAGTATCGCATCGATAACTTTATCAATACGAGATTTTCGTCACAACCATTATTGGGATGCAGGTCGCACTGTGCACGTTCGCGGAAACCGCGCGAGTTCGCTTTTACCGGGGGGTGTTACACACCCTCCGCTATATCGATGGGTTTCGCACGGTTCTTTGACGCTCGTTGAGAGAGAGAGAGAGAGGGAGAGAGAGAGATAGATGTGTGTTGGCCGGATTTCAGAAAGCCGGGAATAAACTTTAGCGTATAAACGGAAACGGTGGGGGGGTACGTAGCGGAAGTGACGAGTGATCGTTCGACAACAATGGGAGTCAATCAGCGAACTGTATTCATGGGTGAATGGGTTCGATTATTCGGTTCGAGAGGATTGCTCGCGGAAGCGCCGACGCGAACCCCATTCCTGGATGCTCCGCTCGTACTGCGGACGACGTTTCCACCCCCAAACCCTCCCCTCGCCGCTCTGTATTTCTCTGGTAGCTACTGAATCGCTTTTATAGTATATGTACAGAAATATAGTTACCGGGGCCCAACCAAGCCGCACCGGGTACGATGGCAAGCGAACCTCGTCGCAGTGGCGCTATTGCACAGCCCCCGGTTGCAACGTTCCCGCGGACAAGCGGCCGCGATGGCATTCCGACCGCGCCAACGTGTCTGCAACGACGTTACCGTAATAGGGTCCCGATTAAGATGCAAATTCCACAGGCCGCGAAACGGGAATGGGGTAACGCGCTCGCCTGCCCGCCCGTCCGGACGCTTCGCGCGGCCACCCCGTCGTCGGCACCGCCCCAAGAATTTAAACCCGCTAACTAAGCTTATATTAAATAAAATTCAGAATGGTAGACCCTCCGTGGTAGGAGGCAACTATGACTCTGCCGAGTTTGTCCGGTCTTTGAGAAAGAATTTTACACATTTTTATTTTCTCATTGTTCCGACATTTTTATTTCACTTTCTCTCGAACTTTTTTTTTTTTTTTTTTTTTTTTTTTTTACTGGTTTTTCATACCTCTTCATACCGGCGGTTCTGATATAATGTGTCTCGTGAATACACGGAACATACCGAGGTATCTCTGCGCGCGAGTGCGCAGAGATACCTCGGTATATACATTTTTATTGTCCGGACAATGATTGAGTTAAGTACACTTCGTTGTTGAGGGCTCCAGACATCTTTCCTTAAGAAGCTTATTATCGATAAAGAAATAACTTAAATGTATGGAAAAAAAAAAAAAATCCGAGAAAAACATCGAAAGTGGAAACGAAAAAAAAAAAAACTAAATAAATAAAAAGTTGGAAGTAGTATCGAGCGGGAAAAGTTTTTGATATCGCCATCGCTGAGACACAGACCGTTGAACTCGGAATACTTCAACGCGCCGACGGCGGTGAGACAAACAGCAATGATCCAAGCATCCGAGCGAAGAATGACGTGTCGCACAGAAAGGTTTTGATCCTTCGCTGTGGTGCGGGCGCTTTTCACACTTAAAGCTTCGTCGGTGCTGCTGGCAACTACCTACACTTCTCTTGCCGCGCGCACCGTCGAAGCGAAATTAATAACGTTTAAATCAATTATCCTCGCATCAGCCTCAAGTAGATTCACCGGGTGGTTCGCCCCCCCACCGTAGAGGCCAAAGAGCTGTCGTTCGAAGTTCTAAAAGCTTTTAGTTTTCGCACTAAATAATTTTACAGGCCGCCCCCTGCCCCCCGTACGTAGAGAGCGCACACAGGGTGATAGTAGATGTCGAGAGGTATCCTACCTATCCCTGGAATACCGGCAAATTGCGACCGCGTTGAACGATGTATTTTCGCCCGACGGTACTCGTGAGTCGCGATAGACAAAGTCCTCGACTTTCCGGCCTTCGGCGTCGTAGTAAAGAATTATCCCGATTTAAAGGGCTCATAAAGGAACTGTGAGATTTTTCATAAAATTACGAAAAAAAAAAAAAATTGAGTCGGCGGTTTCGTAAAGATTTACGACCATTTATGATTCACGAGCTCTGCAATGTGATTTCGCTATGCTATACATTTTTTTAGGTTATAAAAAAAATCGTATTATTAATCCCGTGAGATTGATTGTCAGGAATAGTGTTCCGATCGCGTAAAAAAAAAATCGCAGATTCGAATATTCAAAATAATAGAAGAATTATAATTTTTTACAGCGAAAAAATGTAAAAATCATCAAAAAAATTTGATTTCTTCCATATTATGATATTGAGATCGCGATTTTTTTTACACCATATAATGCCAGTAATCAATCGTATGGGATTTTTTATACGATTTTTTTAACGAATAAAAAAAATATATACAATACGTTTTTCGACCGGAAATGGCCGAAAGTTTCGTTAAAATATAAGTATAGTTGACAAAAGGTATTTGGATTAAAGACGATTTAAAGATAAGATGGCAATGCGATCTCAAGCAAAAAATCAAGTCGATACACCGTATCATTTCGATGCTACGTGATCTTTTCTATATTAACAGTGACTATCTACGGCGAATCTAAAGTCTGTGTGTAAGAAAGTTCACGTATGCTATGGATGACTGGCCAGTCACGAGTATTCTTGACCTCCGGTCAGCTACCAATGGTCCGTTCGCCTTCGCCTTATTCGACGAAAGGATCCTTTTTCAAAAGCACCCCCTCCAGTAGGAGCAATTCGCCCTCCGCGCTTCGTCGAAGAACAAACAAGATTACCCGTACCCGGGGTCTTGGCCCGAGGTGGAGTCACCTTTCACCCCGCTGGCTGGCGATCTGGCAAGCAGCAAACAAAAGTTTCACGAACACGGTATACAGATATAGAATACACCGTTCGGAGGATATCGTTCTACACTCTCCAGTACACTGTGTGCAGCGTCACCATTCTCCACTCTCTCTTTACCCGGTTGCTTCGTCCGGTGGAAACTGGACGCGATCTCTTACGAACGAAGTAGATTCGCATCGGTTGTAGTAGTAGTAGTAGTAGTGATGACCGTGCGGACGTAAGCTCGGCACGAGGCCACCACCCGTTGCATCCCCTCCGACACAAGTACACAGTGTACATACCATACTAAATATACCGTAAAGGTCGCTGCATCCGAGATAACACCTTCCATAGACGTCGAAAATGTTTGTAATCCCGTATTCAAACTTTGGATACTACCCTCATGTGTCACGGTATTCACTCCGATATCCTCGAAAGTCCGATATGCAGCCAAAAATTCCCAAAAAAAAAAAGCTTCAAAATAGGGGTAATTTTACTAAAAAAAAAAAAATCATAAGGCGAAACATTAGTTACCCTCGTATTTTGGAAAAGTATTCAGATTTTTTATAATCCGTCTGTCTTTCCTTCTGCCCGTGAAAAAAGCGACCGATTTTTTTAAAAGAGTGAAGAAAAGTTCTTAACTTTTACGTATTTTTTCTAATTTTTTCCTAAAACAAAAATTTACCCTTTCGTACACGAGGATTGTGTATAACTAACGACGGTAGCGTAAAAGATGCCGCGCGAGCTGTAGCCAGTAATTTATAGAATGTAAATGGAAGAAGAAGAAGAACAGCAAGGCGTAGAATGTAATCGAAACGGGGAATCAACGTTATTTCGTATACCATCTACGGGAATACACAGTCGTATTGGAGATACCGAGCAATTTTCATTTGCGAAAGTGAACCGAGCAAACACGGCGGTATCGTTGAAAAAAAGAAATCTGTTCGCGATATTTGCCGTATATATAGTTTTTACGAGAAAAAAACAAGGAAAGAAAAAAAAAAAAAAAAAAAAACAAGACTTGGTACGATTTTCCTCGTAATAACGGCAGAGACTTTGGGTTAGCAAGCGAAAGGGTCAGGCTATCGGAAAACGCTAAATATCGTCGCTCTCTCCGGTTGGATTCGTTGCCGCCCGAAGCTTTCGTGTCGTGTTATTCATTTTATTTCGAGGATATCGTGGCAGTGATATAGAAGGCAAGAGGATCCCGGTGGAGGATCAGCGGCAGATGAGAATACAAGCTGATGGCTTCGGCATAGCTGCGCTATCCACCAATCGGCCTCCGCGGCCAGCAGAATCGACGTGTAACTTGAGTGCGAGGGTCGGTGCGAGGGAAGGAGGGGGTGGGGGTGGGGGGAGGTCGAGTATACATTGTGGGAGAGTAGAGATATGGAACGAGTGAGCGCGTGTCTGCAACTGGATGTTCAGGATTAACGTGAAAGCTGCACTCTGGATAAATCATACGAATTAATTACTTTACTCCGGGGCCCACATGCGAATTAATACGGAAAAATTAAATGTGCTTTCAGCTCGAAATTGAGGATTTCGGTTAGGGACTGAAACTGGTACACGCGACGCGGCCGATACACAATCAAAACATAACGCATACGCTTCACAATAATTGAAAGCCGATTGTGATAATTGGGTTTTCGATACAATTTATCGATACTTTAATATGGTGCGTGTATCATTATATAATATTGAGTTATATAATCTCCATAGATATATCGGCTCGTTACGTTGCCTCGGGTTTTGGTACGAATCCCAAGCTGATATAACTCTTCAATTGAGCACCAATCCCAGTCGTCCACAGCTCGAGAGGGAAGCAAAACTTTTTCGTAATTATTTAACGAACGGTATTTATTATTTCCCATCCAAATGAGATTTATCCAATCCCTCATTTATTTTCCAATTAATCATTCGCTAATAATGAACATTACTGGCAGTGTTTTTGTTGAGTGTCTAATTTGTTTACGTTGACACGTGTTTTATGAGCGAAAAATTTCGGAGTTCAATAAATTACGCGGAAAAGATCGAAGAATAAAAATCGATTGTATCGCGTTATCTTTGTTGTTTGGCGCGATAATCAACCATCGATTTTCTACGACTCGATGGTAATTCTACGCTGTGCGCGTATTCATACAGATCATTCTATGCGCGAACACGCGGCACAGACTACGAACGCGCGGAGTGACCTCAGCGCTAATCAATCTAACGAATACCCAACATACTGTACATAAATCTTCGATGTCTCGATCTCCCGACCCGGTATTCGTGACCCCTCCCCGACTTTCGCATATTGCGGAAAATTTAATGGCTTGTCAAATCCGCTTTCGAAATATTAATTTCAGTTTTGGCGCCCGCGAGCGCGCGGATGTCGCGCCTCAATCGATAACCGTATAAATCGTCACGCCTTAATGAATTATCGTAGCGATGTATACTCGATAGTCCCATTGGACATACTACTTTAATCGCTTGACGCGAGCGAAGCGATACGATTTACCCTGTTATTAACCCGAACTTATCGTGTATATATATATTTTTTTACGGGATACTGAAACGGAGTTATTGCGTCAAATTAAATTTTTTTCTTATAAGTTTCAGGTTAAAACTGAATATTTTAACGCTCGATCTATCGAAGTAAACTGCATTTTTTTACATTTAATGTTCATTACAAAAATAAAAAAAATATATAAAAAAATAAAATTATAAAAATTAAATGTAAAAAAAAGAGGACAATAAAAATACAAATTTTAATAAAAAGAAAAAAAATTAATTTGTAATTTTTTTTCGATTTAAATCGTCAACGGCGATAATCATATAACAAATTTATCGCCGCGTATAGAGAATTCCGTGACAATGTGCCGTGGAAAGTAGTAAATCTTCGGTGCGAACGGAAATACGGGGTGAGCATTAGCGCTATTAACAGACTGAGAAGGTATTCGTAGTGTCGAACATGTAACGAGACGAGAACGAGTGGAAATAGCAAAGCTGTGGAGATCGATGAACGAGAGTCTCCCACCCGGGATACCGAAAATTTAGCCTCTGCGGCTTGGGCGCCCGACCACCTGGGTCCCGGTTAATAGCACCGCCAGGAAGCATTTTCGCCGGATATGAAGCGTTCTCTCGTTTCCTCGTTAAGTTCAAGTAAGTTCCCTCGTGTACGAGAACTATACGGAAGACTAACGTAATCTGGCGGGCGACTGGATAGTCGTAAGCATTATATCAACGCCATCGAGCATGTTACACGAAAATTTGTGCCAAACTGAGAATAAGGGGATTCCCCTCTCCACCGGTTAATCAACGAGCGGAAATCGACCGATCCGTCGACTATGCAAAACTTGCTTTTCACTCAACTGCAAAACCGGTGTATTTACTTTGTAATTTCTAACGAATGCGAGATACACTAATGATGTTTTTGCGCGTGAAATACGATACAAACCCCTCCTGTTATCGTCGCACAAACTTTCCGCATTCGATCCGAGAATAAAATTTGAAAAATTTTACAAAATTTTAATTCAGAGAGATTTCTCGAATAAATTTTTTTTTTTTCGATGAAATTGTCAATTAAAGTTAATTTACCGATAAATTAATCACACGAAGTATTTGCAGCAATTATACTTTTTTATCGGTATCGATGGCATAGTTGACTACAAATAGCAATTGATTGCTCGCGTATTGTGAAATCATTCATATTACAGAACGAATATTGCATTGTTTCAATTTGCGACAAGGTTCGCGAGCGGTATAATCGATCGTCGATACGTTCAATTCCGTTTATTACGCCAGCGTAATACTCAACCCGATGGCTGTACATTTAAATTCGTGGAATTCGAAGCATCCATTTTTTTTTAATTACACTCGTAGTATCGACAGTGCTGTTAATTTTTATCGCCTCTGTGCTTTTTCGCGAAGAGTGCATGAGGCAAAATAAAATCTTGTCTGACGGACACTATAGAGAGGTACTTCAGATGAATGAGATAACTCTCGCGCAGTGAATACTCTCCAGGAAAAACGATATAAAAAACGATATAAAATAAAAAATATACAAGTTATTAAATGTTAATTTTCCATAATTACGTGAAAATACCAACATTCACGGATTTTTCATGGTGTATTTTTGATTCAGTACAATTAAACAAAAAGTAAAAAAAATAAGATAAAAAAAATTCACGTCTCTAACAATGTTTTTTTTATGCAATATTTTTTGTAAATTCTGGACTTGTACCCCCTGGACGTGTACTTTTCAGTAAGAAAAAAAAATTAATTTTATCCCATTGTTTGTTAAAAAAAAATCAAACTTTCCCTTGAGTTCCGAATAACATTTTTTCGTATGCACTGTATACAAAAAAAAAGCAGTGGTTTGGACGACCGTCATTACGTGAAGCGCTAAAATTGCATAAATTTCACCGTACGAAACGTTTCGATACGTTATCGCGTATTATCGAGCGCCGCGAGGGGTTTCCATTATTTTTCAATAAAACGTACTATACATACCCGCGGTATATGGAGGGATTGTCTCTCGAATATGTTTAATGGAGAGTGAATAATATCGCGAGTGGCTCGACGGGGCTGTTGGGGAGTTGTCTCGCTTCGAAGGGGGTTGCAATTAAGTCGACTCGGTTCTCCGGTTGACGTGAGGAAAATAGAGACGAGGCACACGGCACAAGCAAGCGAACTCAGTTAATTGTGAGTGTTTCTTGCCGATCATATCTGCGAGTCGAGTTTGAAGCAATTATTCGCTTTCTGTCTGCTTTCCGTACATAACCCACCCTTCCCCACCCCCTCCCGCCACCCCCTTGATTTTACGCCTTAATAGTTCGTTCCGTCGTTCATTCTTCAAGTTTGTAATCTATTCTAAATGTCTGTCTATGCTATGCGATTCTCTGCCCGTTTGTCCGCGATCCACCCTCATTTCTGTTCATTCTACTGAGTCTTCTTCTAATTTCATTCTTTCGCGTTATTCCGTCAACGTTTGAATTGTCAATATTCTCTCGTCTGGAAAATTGTGAAACCGGTATTTCCGGTCTATGCGGAGTCATAAACATGAATTTAATTTCATATAGACAACCGAAAGAAAATTTTAATTTCAATTTCGTGGATTTTTCTGGCAATTCGGCTGTATGAGAAAAAAAAAATAGGGCTCCTCGCATTATTTTGGGTTTAATTTTAAAATGAAAAGAATTTTATAGCAATGACGTTTGGATCGTAAGAACTACAATTATAAATCGGACGTTTCGGAGATATTCGCTAATTCATAAAATTTCGAGAGTACCGGGTTTACCAAGACGACACCAACGTCTGATATGGTGACGACAATGGACCTGTTCTACTGTGAAAACGTTCCGCGCCTCTTTTCCCCTGACGATTATGCTGCGCGGAGGGGACCGGAGAGCGTTAGCCGTCGTCGTTGCTGCTGCTTGCTGCTTGCAACGACGACGATGACAATGGCTCGTTAAACGAATCGAAAGTCTCTTCTCATCGTCTAGCGCCTCACTTTACTTCGCCGCATTGGAAAACGGGAAAACTTGGTGCTCGTCTAGCGTGAATTCCGCCTGAACAAAACCTTCCTCCCGAATAAAATTCCGTTTTTTTTCCATTAAAAAAAAAAAAAAAATTCCCACCCGTTCAGTGGGTTTTTATTTCTTTTACGATGTTGAATCCACATAGAAGAAATATTTCGTACGATATTAATATCGGTTTTCGCCTACCGTGAAAATACAAAACAAAATGACGATTTTCTCATGAAGTTTCTGAAATATTATTCGAGATGTTCATTGACCCCTCAGCCTCATCCCCCGTTCGTTTTTCCAATAATTGAACGGAAACAGTCTCTCTATGGCGTCGCTGTGAATGTCTAAGTTCTGTCGTTGAACAGGTCTCGACAATTGGTACATCTGTTGGGATATTCGAGGCACGTATTGCCACGGCTGTTGGCGCCTCGTTAATAACGCCGTTGCTATCGAGAGGAGTTGCTACAGTCGCGCTATTCAGTGGTGAAGGAACCGAGAGCGAGATACCATAGACAGGGTTGGTAAGGATGCCGTTTGTACGATTCGAAGCGTGTTGGTCTTCGAGAAGATCAGACAATCAGTGCTCCGTTGCCGGAGCCCTCGGCTACTCGATGCTCTCGGAGACCTTCGCAATCCAGTCGAGCAATGTATATATATATACATACATTATATATATATATACATTATATATACTTTATATACCATATACTGCGTGGAATGTGAAGTCCGGGGGCAAAATATAAGCTCAACCTCGATATTCAACTGTCGAGACACGATAACAATATTTATTTTTCCCGAGAAACGGAAAAACTCTGAAGTGCCACCAAACCGCTCCCTACTACTTGGGAAAACTTTTTTTTTTATATTTTCAACCACCGATATACGCGATCTTTGCTCGTATACATTATTAAGAAAGGAGCGAAAGAACAATGTGGATATTTTGGCGTCAGACACCGGAAATTATTCATTTTATGATTATTTTATAATATTAATTTTTCATCGTGATAGATGAAAATGGAATAAAACCGAACGGGAACTCAGTTTGAAATCGGTAGCTTTTTTTTCAGAAGGTAAATAAATACACTATACAAGATAGATAAGAATTTGCGAGTTGCACTGGTCCGTGAGGATCGTCGCGACCGAAATATAAGAAATTTGCGTAAACTTTGGTAGGGTAGGAATTTCCGTTTTGGCATTGACCACCGGACCCGCGAATGCGCGTATCGCATTCCTTGTGACTGCGTACTAAACAAACCGATGCATCCGTACGTGCGATATATTTTCAATGGGTTCTCCCGAGCGATACTGACGAACGTACTACAGGCGAAAGATACGTTAGCGAATTCGATCATTGGAAAAATCATATATACATAACTTATGGCGCCTATGTGTTCGTTTTGTCCCGGTGGTTGACGATCGTTGGCTCAGCATCCGAGAAACTCCGGGAAAACCGTAAACTGGCGCTTTTGCTAGTGCGGAATAGAGTGTATCAATCACTCGATGAGAGTGGGGAGGGAGGTTTAGTATGGAATAAAGAAATGGCACCGCCGGGGCTTTTGGATTCCATGTTCCTTCGTAGTCATACGTCAGACACCGATTTGTTTGAGCGGAGGGGTCGGTGGGGAGGGATTCCCATAGTTGCCATCGTTGGCGTGGCTCCCGGCCAATCCTATGGGTAGGTATATCTTCCCCAAAGTCGGTAGAAACTCGTGTGCAAGATCCGACACAAACCGAATTGCACTATAGACGCTTCCGTACATGGAGAAGCCACAAAGTACATCGACACGGAGGGGGACCCAGAAACTTTACCGCCTACACACGGAAGTCCTATTCAAAAAGTTGAGCTTCTTTTTTTCCAACACGACGGAGGCAAGAAGACTTAGCGAAGAGTCTCCCGCGCCCCTTATCTCGATAACCGAGTTACCGTTTTTCTTCCGAAGTAATAAACAAAATACAGCTAGGTTCGTGGGGAAAAAGCATAACACTGAATTTCGACTTATTTTTTTCTTCATTAAGATAGTGCTATCGCGACAATGTTAACAAGAAATATACTGAAAAAATATATATGTTATTAAGGTGCTACTAAGAAAAAATCTAAGAAATATCGTGTTCCGTTGCAGAGGTTTGTGTATCAATTATTTTCGTCTTTTTAAAAACTCGGTAAATGATCCTCAAGCCTTTTCAGAATATTTGTACAAAAATAAAAAAAACCATAATTCCGAATTTTATTAACTTTTAGTTTTGTAGTTTTGACGCCACAAGTGAAAACGTGAAAAAAGGAATCATGCATGCTTCGGCGATAGGTTTCGCGTAAATCATGTCAACTTTGAGTGTTAATATCCGGACTTTGGGCCAGTAAAACGTATTTAAAATTCACAGGTGTTTTAGTAGTATATTAAATATTGTGCACCCCAAATTTAAACAAATTCAAAAACCAAAACCCCTAAGGAGGTTTTCAGCATGTTATCTCATATAATCGGTTGTCAATGCATCTGTGGCTTGTAGGACGATTTGTTGACATGGAATTCACGTATTTGCGTCAACGAGATCTTCACCGTTTCCTCGTGTCATGAAGCAAGAGCGATTTCTCGTGTCGTATTTAATCGAAATTGCAGCAGACTGCAGTTCTGCTGAAAACCGTCGTGATGCTAGCAAGCGTTATCCTCTCTGTTGGGCTAAACGTCGTCGTTACGACAACGACCGGTAGTTGTTGTACACCGGTTGGATTGTTCACGTACCAGGGACCAGTGGCAGCACACGTAACGCAATCACGTGGCGAATCTCGCACGGGTGCGTCCACGAGTTACCCCATCGTTCCCCTAGCACGCGCGTTTCCATGGAGCACGCATTAGTCCGCTAGTGCGGAATTAATCAAGGGCTATCTGTATTACAAGGCATGCCCTGTGGTCAGATTAAAATCCTGTCCAATCCTCCGACCCTGATAGACAACCGGGTATGTAGGCTGTCGTTGACGCGATCGTCGAGGGTGACTGTACAATCATAAATTGTAGCTTAGACCACTTCGGAGAATATACATCAAGGTCCACATGCCATCATGCTATACAACAGTCGCGTCGATTCGTTATCGGGAGAAAATCCGATCTCGCGGCATTCCCGGAAACTCCAACTTGTTATTGTCATTCTGGCTTATCGAACCACTCATCAATATTTTACGTGTACCCCCCCCAGCATGCGAGAACTGCGAGACCGTTCAACCCCCGATTCGAAAAGGGAGATCGCCATCCGCGATGTTTATTAGGATTGAACCATATACGTTTTGGAATTGCAGATCGATGTTTGCCTGTATCTCGTAAACGTTGTCCTAGTCGTGTGTACTCGATTACCCCCTCCCCTTCCCCCAGGGGTAAAACTGCCTGACTGTTCGAAACTGACTCAATCTTTTTTATTTATTCTTTCTCGAAAACTAAAAAACTACAGCGCCAGCGGAAACGATATATCTAAAATAAAGACCCGAATTGGTTTATTCAAATTTAGTAACAATGATGAGACGATTCATTTACTTTATTACCTCCAGTTGTTTGCATTTTAAAAAATGCAAAATTTAACTCGGAATACGAACCAACCCGTAGATTTACCCTCTGAACAGTCGGAATAAGGCGAAACTGCATCGAACATAGCCAGGAATATTTCGCAAGAGTGTATCCAATTGTTGATTGAACATTGTTGCGCAATGTCATTATCGGAGTCACGCTGTAATTCAATCCCTCGTCGTCATGGATCACAATATATCCAGTATTGATTGATGAGTCTTCTCGGCTGAGTTGTATCATAGGTACAGCGGACACGACGCGAAAGAATAATATACATTCGTCCGTCAGAAGGGGATTCCCCGGGAGCGGCCTGAGGATATTACTAAGCTATATCGTGCCGGTGTCTCGATGTAAAGATGACAGGGGTGGGGGGGGGGGGATGTACCGAGCGGGTGTGTGCAAAGAAAGGGGATCGGAAGTCTTGGAGATTGTAAGAGCCGAAGGGTAACCTCCGGCGGGGAGCGTATATTTTTTCGCGCGAAGAAATGGCAGAAAGAAATACTAGAGAAATGCGAGCCGCGAATCACTCCAGTCGCCATCAAAGAGGTTCGTGACGAGAATACGAGGTGAAAGGATAGGATACAGGGAGTTATACTATTTTACCATGGGTAGTAGTAGTACCAGATATCCAGAGGGCCTCCGGACGATATAACCCGGCGCGTCGCTTCTTCAGGACGTGCTCGAGATACGTCCCTGTGATCTTTATCGCTTTGTACGAGGAGTCGCGAGAGAGCGAGACCACCGAGAGCGCGATTCACCGCACCAGCAGATAATCCCCCTCTCCCTTCTTCATCCCTCTGCCTTCCTAGATCTGCAGACCCGTATGCCCGGTACTGCTGCTGCTGCTGCTGCTGCTGATGTTGCTGGCGAGAAGTAGAAATGCAGTCACCAGAAGCATTGCTCCATTCGAAAGATCCCACGTGAATCGCAATGCTCCAGGGAAAAGAAATGATAGAGCCTTGAGCTCGTGTCATGTTTTTGGGTTGTGGGGGGCTTTGGCTCCGTCCAGTCCCATGGGGTCTATACGATATGCGATATGAATATGAAATGTTTTGAACGAGAACTTCGAGCCACAAAGACCGCGGTGGCATGTTCAGAATTTGTTGCTGCTTTTTATTTTATTTTTTTATTTTGAGCAAATCGTCGTTGGGACAAATCAGTTTGGACGGTCGACTTGAAACTTTGATGTAGCGTTGTGTTCTCCAATTTTCATGCCATTTTGATTAAACTGTACAATAATCAATTTTTTCGATTAATGCATTATTCACGCGCATTATTATTTTTATTTATTTATTCATAATTTCATTTACGAAATAAAATAATATTTAATATAATACAATAACAATATACTATTTTATTTCATGAATAAAATTAATAAAATGAAAAGCATTTTAGTAATGAATAATTAAATATTTTATTTCATTTTTTTCATTCATTCATATTCATGTATAATCTCACGTCAAAAAAAAAATATAGTACGCTGAAAAATAAAATCAACCAACAAACTTTGTGAAATTCGATTGAAGAATTGAGTCCCCAGTTTCACAAGGAATTTGTAAATATTTGAGAGTCTGAAGAATAGATTTTTTTTTATTTTTCCCGATATTCTGTATCACACAGGAATGCTTATGATATGCCATTATAAAGCGCGAAGCTTCCGTGCATTTAATACATCGTATCTGGAAATAAGTATCGGACACGTGGGCTTTAATCGTCACCGTACAATGGAGAAGTCTGATTTTACTTTGTAATTAATTCCACCATTGACGACGTGGATACATGCTATCCGCGTGTCAGAGATTTTACCATTCCGCACATCCTGAATCGGGCAGAATATTACGTGGTCCTCTGGAGGGCTGCAGCTTTGACCAAATAGTGAGAAAACCTTTTGACGAGCGAATCTCACGCTTTGGAACTTCGATGTAGGACTGTGTTTCTCGTATGTTTGTATGACTGTGTAAGCGGAGAATAGTCAGACCGTTGGACCGAAAACACACGAGAAACGTTTGTTCCCTTTCAGGGACACTCCAGTGCTAAACAAAGCGACAGTGAATTCGGAATACAGCCAGAGAAAGTCCAACTCAACCAGTCCAGTTCATTTTTTAGCTTTCTGACTGTCCATCCGGCAAATAAGGGGAGTTTTGTTGGTTAACGTTGCAGCCATGTTTAACGAAATGGCTGAATGTGTCTGCAAAATCTGACACACTCGGTCCCAGGCGCGCTGCCTTGTTTACCTTTTTTTCTGTTTTGTTTTCGTAAAAAAAAAATGTTTTTAACATTTCCATGTCAATGTGTTCGGCGCGTTTGAAAACATCTAAAAGTCACTTTTTATAATTGGTTAATTTACAATTTTCTGGATTTTTTACTCTTTTTTATCTCACTGTTTACCATACCTTTCAACGGAATTACGCAACATCCAACGTCATTTAGAAATGAGGTATAGAGTTTTTCTCGACTCGTATTTCTGTGATTATTAACGAATTTCATACCGCCTCTTTATAGTATGTGAACGGTATTGTTATGTGTTGGTGCAACAAATACTAATAAATCCGAAGCGCATTTTCATCGGCGATACAATTTATCGAAATGGTTGGGAGATGTTCGATATATGTATGGTATATCGATATACGGGGAGAATTTCGATAAATTCGAGGAAATAGTTGAAGCTACGCGAATATCCAAATCCCCGGTCAGCCACGATATCAAATACCCCACTCGATTGAGTGTGCAAACTACGCGGTGCGTTTTCTGTACGAATATCGGCACCGAATACGCGAACACTTTGTTGTTGTCGTCGTTGAACACTGGGGCTATGGGGGATGGAAGAGAACGGACATTCGCGAGCGGTGGGATGTCGGAGAGAGGGAGAGAGGGGTTGTCAAGGGGGAGGGGGGAGGAGGGCGCTCACGAAATCGGATCGCAGGCTAGTTGACATTGCTCGATCAGAGCATGAATAACGAACAGACGTCTCTTCGCTTGAATAATACATGCATGATGCTTGCAGTTCGCAAGTCCCATCGCGCCCACGTAGCGCCCACCGCAGTTTCCTATCCCACATTCTAGAATCACACGAGCACACTGCACCTTCTCATGAATAGTACGCTCACCTTTGTACCCTCAGGAGTTATATATCTTTGCTAGTGCGTATTTCACTACAGATTTCAATGGAATTTGCAGAGAAAGTACCATCCGAAAACTGCTTCAACTTGTTATTGATTGTTAGACATTTTTGTAACACGAGATTTTCCGAAGGCAACCGCAAGTTCAAGTACTCGATACATCATATGAAATATTTTAATAAAAAAATGACTTTAATGTTACTAATTTTTTTATTTATAACAATTTTTATAAATAATAATGATGATAATTGCAGTATTATCATTATTATTATTGTTTGTAAAAATGGCTATACTTCGTTCGATAGCGCGAATTTTTAGATCTTTTTTCTTTAGCGGTAAAGATTGTCATCCGGATCCCGAAATATTTCGTAAAATAGTCGAAAATATTTGACTTCCAGGATTGGGTAACAATGGAAACAAAGATTTCGAGGTTATAGTGGCTAATAAGTAAAAGTGATTGGACGAGCACTTAGGCAGTCGAGTTGTCAAGTCCGCGGATTGAAGTGGCGGAATGAGAAACCTCTATTCCGTACTTGTTTGCCCTCCGCGACCGCCAGTGAGAACTTTGCGTTAGCGAACCTCCGGTGCGGCCATTGCGATCCATGAAAACTCGTATAATAGGAAGGATGTATAAGACAATGGGGAATAAGAGAGAAGCTGGAGGGGCCGACAGAGAGAAAGAGATGAGAATGAAGAAGAGAAAATAGAACGTCTCGACCCCCGTCTCGAATCGCTCTGTCGAGATACTTCTTGTTCAGTTGTCCATAGTTTTGGTGTCCTCCGAGGTCACCACCCCCGGCTGCAATTCAGCCCTTGTCTCCGAGTGGCTTGGAGAGTTCATCACTGGTTTCTGTATACCATATATAGTGTTTGTGGTTCGAGTTCGTCAGGGGTGAGAGTGAGGGAGGGTTGACTCTCTCTTGGCGGAGAGACTCAGCGTCTATTAGTTGTGTTAGCCATTTGCTGCTATTTGTGGTTCATCGCGGTTGTAATTAGTTTTCCGTCATCGTGCTGCCGTAGTCCTCTCGGTCTATCGGTCATTCGGAGGTGGACGAGCGGTGGGTTGCGTTGTGAACAGGAAGCTTTTGAGAATGGGAGAGGGATACCCGGTCGTTTGACGGTCGAAGCTCGGTTGTGATCCCCAGGATGTTAGGGTACTCGTGAAACTACGTCGAGATACACGAAACCGATGGGAGCGACAGCGACCACTGGTGTAGCCTATGCAGAGCGGTTGTCGCGAAACTTAATCGAATTCTGGCGTCACCATAACTCGATCAACGAACCTCTCCTTTGCTCGTCGTCTCTCCACGGCGCAAAAAATATATTTTTTGCTTAAGGGGGGATGCATCTATCTGACGCTTTGAAAATTGAGTAAAATGTTTGATTTTTAAAAAGAAAAACTCCCGGAGGCAATGAAATTGTCTCTTTTATTCAAAAGTTCATGTAATTGGGTCTTATGAAAACGAAATTATCAAAAAAAAAGTTTCAAATTCACCCCCTCAATTTTTGCAACGGTCGTCGGAGTAACTCGAAGTGTCTAGAAATCTCGAATTATCTCGTTTCCGGTGCAGGAATAAACGTAATATAAAGATAAAAAATGTCTGTCTACATTTCTAAAGGGAATGTAATTATATGTTTTTGCAGGTAGCGTGAACGAAGCCGGTTTGTTTGCGCTACGGGGACGACAAGAGGGAAACAGGAGATCTCGTAGAACAACGACGACGACAACGCGAACGACAACGAGCGCGATAACGCCGAAAAGAAGTACGCCGAGCACGAGCGCTCTGGCCGTGACGACTGAAACTTCCGTCGCGACGAGAGACGTCGTTCAGCCGGCGGCTCTTCTGGCGGCATCCAACGATCAGACATGGCCATCGAGTAGTTCACCGTCGAGTTCACCGCCGTCCTTAAACTATCCCAGTAAGATTCTCCTTCTGCCCTCGGAGAATCCGTCTATCGAGATTGTCGTCAAGTCGCCGAATAAAGTTGTTCTACCGTGCGATCTCGACGGCAACTACACGAGAAATCTTTCGCCGCTCGCAAGGTACGTATCATCATATCGGTAAGTCGTACTATCAGTAAGCAGTTGAAAGATCTGTCGCTTAACTTGTTCGCGGCGAACATCTCTTCAAACCGATCAAACCGGCGGTTGACTTCTGTTTTTCGATTTGAGTTGCGATCCAACGCAGCGAAATATGGAAATGTTGATTAAGTCCACATTTGTAACGCGTTGTTAGGGTACAATGAGAAACATAACGAGTTGGAAGAATTAACAATGTTGATGGCTGATGTTGATGGAATTGATGACAAAGCTGATGCTCTTGATTTTTGTTAAAAAAATCCCAACTAACTGGTCGTTTTTCCAACTCGTCATCTTTCCCGGCGCATCTATTGGTTCAGAATCGAATATTGTTGACCTGAACTTTATCATCCTAAATGTTGATGCTGATGATTATTGTAACCTGCATGTATCGTTACTGATTTAAAGGAGCTACAGGATACGGCCTGCCAAATGGCTTCACGACGGAAAGTCTGTCGACATGATAACGATAGACACGCGAACGGAAATGAGCGGTACGGGTCATCGTTACATCGGAGATTCATCAACGGCGGCACTTCACATAGACAATGTGAGACTCGAGGACGATGGCATCTGGAGCTGTACCATCGAAGACGATCGGGGAAAAAACTTCACTGGCAGACCCGTCAAACTCGTCGTTCTCGGTGAGTCATTGCTTTTGAATATCGAGGCTTCTGTGCGTCTATAAATACGTTTGGAAAGTAAATGTTCCTGCGAATAGTTTTGTAACGAATATAGCTGACGAACTAACGAATGTTAGCTGACTATTTATTAAGACACACGATTTTAGTTAGGTTGACAATAGACAAACGTACGAACGATCGATACGATGTCGATCGTCTCGACAAGAGAGTCTGGACGGGACTTTAAAAGCGAGCGGACGTGTGACATTTCGAGATTTTTCTCTTCTTCGCAGAGGTGATGTATCATTTCATCACCATTGAGCACAATCATTTTGAAACTACTGTGAAGCCATTAATGAGTTGTTCTAAACTCAAAATTCAATTTTGTTCCGCTAAATGTCCATACGGTGCTCCAATTATGAAGTCTGCAAACCAAATTTTTTCTTTTTCACAGCATTATTTCATTTTACCAAAAGCATTATGCACTTTTGCTTGCACTTAAGGCGCTTGTTTTATTTTTTTTGTCACGATATTTGTAGAAATATTAGATGGTAATGAGTGATTCTTTTCTCTCGTGTGTGCGATCACCGCGGTCGCAAAGTAAAGTCGTTGTTCGGGTAGAATCGAATTAGTTGATGGGAATTTAATGTTGTTATAGAATTGGAAAGTGTAGAGAATTGCTTGGCTGGAGCCTTGGACTGGTGTGCTAGAGGGTTTCCGGAGAATTCTATTTTTGTGGTAACTGCTGAGCCTGAGAGACAGAGTTACGGAACGGGGGACTGTTGGCCTTCGAGAGAGGTTTCGAACAGTGACCGATTATTTTGTAGAAA